>CM061057.1:1335000-4069166 GCA_030762865.1 Paraleonurus japonicus | reverse complement strand
TAAGCAAGCATCCTTCCACCCAATTGCATGAAGAAGAAGATAGGTCAGTTAATAATATATTTATTCAAGTGTAATATTTATTGAAATTATTATAAACTTGTGTAATTGAATATAAATAACATAAATAAAAAAAATTATATACAAATAGTTTTGTATGTGCTTGTCATGATATTGTTTTGAAAATTATAAAGTATCAAATATATGAACAATAGCATTAAGAAATTATAGTAATTGTATCATATTATTATTTAGAGTATAAACAATTAATATTTTTCCTATTTAAATTATTCGTATTAATTATAAATAATAAATATTATAATATTTAAGTTTAAAAATATCAAATTGAAAAAAATATTTAAAATTTTAAATATTTTATCAAACATATTAAATATTTGATCTTTTAATCATTAAAAATTAATAGTATTTTATGAAATTAAATAGGAGTTCATATAAAACTTAGGGGTGTGTGGTTTGTTGAAAGGAATCAGAATGACAATGGGTTTGAAAGTAATGAGGAATTGTAATGGATATGTTAGTTTTTGTTGAATTATTTGGTTTATATGCAAATATGACTCTCATTATCATATAAAGTGTTTGGTTTTAATAAAAAATATTGATAATTAAAATTATTATTAACTTTTTTTTAATATTAAAAATATATTATATAATAATCATGCTTAGAATATTATTATTAATATTAATAAATAATTTAGAAGATAAAATAAATTTTTTTAAAAATTATATATAAAATTTTAGAAATGAATGATTTCATTCCTCTCGAGATGTGAAAAATGAATAAATATCTTTTATATGATCAAATGTCTCGAATTCAAAGTGCGCTTTTTTATATTTTATAATTGATCATATTTAAGTGCTATGTGTATAATAGTAGTATTTTTTTTTCTAAAGAGTGACGTAGATTATATTCCCAAGTAATTATATTTTCACATTGATAGCAAAGGTGAACTTTTCCAAGTAATTATATTTCCACATTAATAGCAAATAAGATGGAATTAGATTCTGCGTTTCACTAATAAAATTACAGCTGTGGAAATTAGGAGTAATAAAAGGAAAGCCTTTGAGTGCAACGAAAAGCTATTTAGTTGGTCCCAATCTTTTCACTCAAATTAAATCTTTCACCTAACAATTTTTGACATTTTTATAATGGACTATGAATGTGGACCCACTCATTATCTCTTGTCTGAGAGATTCTTTCTCAATTAATTTTAATACGAAAGGGACTTTTTGTGAATCACTTTCGATAAACATCAAAACACATTTTGTTTTCTTAAAGATGAACTTCACTTGCTAGGTACATACATAAGTAATTGCAGATTAGGCTCTATCATAAGAAATTTACACTAATATCTAGGAAAACTTTAAATTCATCGGTGTATAATATCTCAACGAACATTTGAAAAATTAAAATGGTATTTTTATTAGTTATTATCCAAAATTTTGATTTTTTATGTGGGTTTAATGTGAACTAAATTTGTATAAATTCTCTTTTCTAAAATAATACTTTTTAGATAAATTGTTTAGCATATAAAGTAAGTATTAGTATTTTAAAATATACTTGATTTTATGTGTTATTTCTTCTCAAAATTATTAAACCATAATATTTTATATGACAAACAATATTGTTTTGTTTACTAAGTAATACTTTCTCCGTCCAATTTTAATTAAGTAAATAGGTTGGAAATAAGTTTTAAAAAATATTAATTGTTTATGTATAAAGTAGATGAGTGGAGTAAAAAGTAAAGGGTTATTGTCAAGTCATTAATAGAAAATAGAAAATGGTGTGAGATTCAAATAACAAATGGTGTAGATAAATGTATGTTATGAAAGTAGAAATAAAAAAAAAAACTTTCCATTTTAAAATAACATATTAAAATTGGACGGAAGGAAGGAGTATTATTTAATTCACCAACATGAACCAGATTCGTTTAAAATTTTTTTTTTTTCTTAATTAAAACAAAGGTTGCGACTTTTCCACAAATAGTTGATGCAATATGCATTACGCTTTATATCTAAATATATTGGTATCAATAATGAAAATATAGTGATTTTTTATATACAACTGTGATTAAATAAATGTTTAATTTTTTGTATTTTTAATCAAATACTTAATATTTAAAATGTTTTTTTTCAAATAGATGAAATTCATTTCTCCAACATAAATTACTCCAATGTCCATATAATGATAATAAAATATTCAAATAAAATTAATTTAAGTTGTATATTTAAATAGTTGAAGAAGCCATAATTATTAACAACAATTATAATAAATTTTGTTTTAAAATTCATGAACGTTAATGAGTATAATTAATATGTAAAGAGAATATATTATGTACACTTTATTAAAAATAATACTCCCTCCCTTATAATTTTTATTATTCAAAATTCCAAAATAAATGTTATTACTACATTTTTGTTTTCACATATCAAAAAATTCCAAAAAAAATTACCTAATGTAAATCATACTTTCTTCATCTTTCTATAAGTTACTTGTTTTATCAAAATGAGCGTTTCTATTTAAGTTACTAATTTTTATATTTATCAAAATTTTATCCCCACATCTCTCTACCTTTATCTATCTATATCTTTCTATTTTTTTTCCTTATTACATTTCAATATTTACTATATATTAAATATATATTTTTTTAAACTCGTGTCACTTTGAACGGGTAACTTACATAAGAATGGATATATAATTTAAATGTAAATTTTGTATAGATATTTAGGGGTAAAATGGTCCAAAAATTAAAATTCAATAGATAAGAACAATGAAATGATGAGATCGGCTGCGAATATAGAATTATCCAAAAGTCAAACTAAATAAATATGGATTGAACCAAAGGAATTAGATTAGAGGCGTTTAGCCTAAAACCATACTTTATGGGACACAAGTTCTCTGTTTTGAACTTTGAATAAATCAAGATTCCATCTACCTGTAAGCCATTCTTTACACCTATATTATATTATATAGATTCCAACAATTTGTTCAAGCATATTTTAATCTTAGATTCCCAAAGATTGCCTTTAGTTATGGCCAGACAAATCGTAGAATTTGAGTCCTCCAATAGACTAAATATACTGTACTAATCAGATTTAATAAATATAATGGTTAACACTAAATCATTGACTAATTCCCACTTACGGATAATAATTTAATTAAACGGCGGCATTAAATAATGCACAAAAAAACTTGCTATTATGCTTGAGAAGATAAGTACAAATCTTGTCCAGAATCTCTTCTTTTCCGTTGAATAATCTTAGGTTAACCTTTTGAAAAGAAATAAATAGTAATAATGACACAACACAAATACATAATATGCCCTTTGTTTTAAATTTTAAATCTTATCTAATCCAGATATCATGGGGTTTCTGTTTGTAGGATAGGAAGTTTATTGGACGGAATCTTAATTTAAATGTTTCTGTTATAATGTTTAATTTTTATGTAGTATATGTTCGTACAATTTAAATACATTTTTAAGTATCACATATTTTTATTGTATTTAAAAAAATATACTTGAATTATATTGTGCATATAAGGTATACGAAATCTTTTATAGGATAGAATGTTTAATAAACAAAATCTTATTTTAAATTTATAAATATTAGTCTTATCATGTCTTCTAAATTTTTGTATTATTAATTTATTATGATGATCCAGATATGTGATCACACACAAGCCTACGTACATGACTTATCACTCTATCATCTTGTGCCGACTTCTATTTCTCAATTAAATGAAAAAAAAATGTATCTTGGAAAGATTCAACATAAAAGGTAAGGAAATAATTTGGTTGAGCAAATTTGTTAGAGATGATGTACGGTGTTGCAAGTGGACCATGATATTTTCTTGTGGTTAGACAAAAGCAAATGTTTTGTCTTTTGTCCTATCTTAGATCTGATATCCACGTGGGTGGATCTAGAATTTTTGCCCATCCAAATATAAATTAAACATGTATGACCATTTTACAAAATTGTAAACTCTTAAATATATTATATAATACTTCATATATGAGTATACTAAATATTTTAATTAAGAAAATTGAGCAGAATTTCATTTCATAATTTCATAAAAAAATTGAGCTATAAAGCTTCTCCAAAAATTATCAATAGTTCTTCTTTTTATTTATTTATTTATTCTTTAAAAAAACAATAAATCATGAGGCTATACTTAGATTTTTACTTTTAAAAATAAGAAATATGAATTTGATTACTAAAATTTTTTGTTGCTATATATTTTAAAAAAGAAGAGACCGACCGAAAGTGCAACCTTTCGAAATAAACAAGAATCATGAGGCACTTAGAAGCATAGAAAAATAATGTTAATTGCGTGAAATTTTTAGTTTGTTTTAATTTTAAACAATATTTTTAAAAGTAAAAATAAAATTAAGAGTATATATATAATAATACTTTAACAAAAAAATAAATCTCCACCGTAAAAACCTACCATAATTTCAGATGAAAGAAAACGGAATCTCGTGCATAAAATGTTTCCGTTATTTCACATTCTAAGATCAAGGGCAGGATTGGAATTGATGAGCACATATTTCAAATGATCATAAGGTCACGTTTGTCTTATCTTCTGCATGTTTTAATATATTTAAATTATAATTTACATCATCTAATTATTTCAAATGCACCCAATAATAATATAATAATATAACTCCAACATAAAGTTAAGTATCAACCCTACCCAAAATAAACAAGCACATTATTTTTTATTAGAATTTTAAAATTCTCTAAATTTCAAAACTGATTTTTAAAAACACTTAAAATTCAAAAGAAGCATCATCACCTGGAGTTCCTTGTAATGAAACAAGGCATAATTTAAAACTCAGAGTTCAAAATAGCTCGCCTAATCTGCAAAAGTTATCTTTTTCACATCTTTTATATGCAAATATGTATATTGAGTTGATTATTTTTCCGAGCAAAGTCCTCCATGCATTATCTCAGTATCAGCAAAACTCATGGTGGACAATATACATGATTACTTCTGGATGTTTGAACTGCAGCTCTCCGATTCAAAATCGTCTTCATCATCTACACCATTGCACTCAGACAACTGAAGAGGGCCATCAGGGGAATTAGACTTGGAATTTCTCTGCTTGCACTCTTCTTGGGACGACCAACAACCAACAGTTTGGGAATTGGAAGTCGATTTTCGTTTTATGTGGGCACGATACTTCTGAAACAAAGAACATCATCAACGAAAATGAGCATTGGGTTCTCGTTCAATGATATGAATGGATAAATGAATCGAATTAAGATGAAACAAAACACACTTGCAAATGACTCTTCACTTCATCATTTGTGAGTCCATTGACTTGCATACGCTCTCTGATTTGCTTTGGAGTAGCGCCTGTGATGCAAAGATCAAAAGATGAAAAAGCACAAAATGTTAATCTATTTAAAGGATATCATCCACATCTTTCAATTATATTTTGTGTAGTAAACCAATACTACTATCCTTCCTAGCTACCACCACATGTTTTAAGTCGAGATCTTTGATGTCAATAAGGACATTAGTTATCTACGGTGTGGAATAGGATAATGTAAACATAAATGAAGATCAAAGAGCAAGAATCCAGCAAAAACTCACAGCCTACAAGTTTATCCACTATAAGAGACCTATACAGCTATACTAACAGTAAAAAAATTCACTCACAGTATTCATCTATTCATCATAAACTCAATCAAGCTTCACCCCCAACAACAGTTGGTCTAAACTAAGCAAAATACATCACAACATAAGAGGCTCTGCTCCATCTCAAAGTATGACAAGATTTTAGAGTTTCAAACCTTGAGGACCTCCAAGATACTCAAGGGCCTCAGTAAACTGGCGATGCAATTCCGCGGACCAGCATCTCCTCTGCTTTCTACCAGTTTGCTGCTGTCCAGTCTTGATATTTGATTGAACATCCAATGACATGCTCATCTCTTCCCTCGAGTTCTTGATACCAGGCGTACAAAGCGAAAGCCCTGGTATTGGTGATTTTTCCACGTATTCCTTCCCCACAGCCATCACAGGAAAATTACATCCTTTGAAAGGCACGAATGCCCTTTCTACTTCCCTGTTTTTCCTACTCTGAAATAACTTGTCCATCACTGGCCTCTTTAGTTCTTCTTCCTTTCCCTATTCATCATAAAAACACACAAGAAATCCATAAATATACTGGCAAACAAGACACCATAGTAGCATATCCTTGTCTAATAGCCAATACTTGCATATCTGTTATACCTTTTTGTTGTTTTCTACTTTTAAAGAGAGTTTGTCGCTGAAACCAGCATTTGGAAAATTAGGAGTATTGTCAGTCTTCCATAACTGGACAGAACTCATCCAATTCATTTTATCTTTGATGCTATTGTCCTCTCCTTTAACTTTACTATCTTGTTCTTTATCATTCTTTTTTTCTTCAGCACAAGTTTTCTTCAAGGGTATAAACTCTTCCAATACAGGCACCGGCTTTAAAGAAAGCCGAGCTAATTCCTCCTTCACTGCCAAAATTGCTGCAGTAGAAAAATAATTAAAACCTCATCTAT
Organism: Paraleonurus japonicus; assembly: GCA_030762865.1. Lineage (NCBI taxonomy): Eukaryota > Viridiplantae > Streptophyta > Magnoliopsida > Lamiales > Lamiaceae > Paraleonurus > Paraleonurus japonicus. The sequence goes on along the minus strand of CM061057.1, from coordinate 4,062,611 downwards.
CACTAAACAAAAAAATAAATTAAGAATAAATGCATTAATTCGAATCATCAATGAATTACTCCATAGAACTCAATTGTGCCGTATAACAAACATAAACAAAATTCCACGAGAAAGAGAAAATAATAATCGCTTGAATAAAAGAGATATTAATCTGGAAATCGAAACAAAGGGGAAAAATCACCAAAATTATTTCTATTTAAGAATAAATTAAGTCCATGTGAAAAGCGTATAGGAAATCACCCTCTCCAAGGAGGGCCATGCACAGGGGTAATTCCCTTTTAAAGCCATCGATCTTCATCATCTCGTCTTCCAGACCATTAACGTAATCCTGAAGCTTCGATATCTTCTCAGAATCGCCATGAATCTTCGAAACATCTGCTATAACCCGGACCTGAACACACGCTTTCGCGAAAAATCTGCAATCGACTTCCGAATGAAATAAGGATCCCATTTTCAGATCTTTAATTTTCTTCAATATTTAAATGGATTAATTAATACCCCTCCACGAATCAGTGGAAACTGGGAGTATTATAGAGAGAGAAAGAGGAAGAGATGGAAAGATTGAAAGGCGAAGATTCTGCTAAACATTGCCGAGTTTCGACAAGATCGGTGAGGGCGATAGATAGTTATATTTGCTGCGTTGGAAGTGTGTGTAGATAAAGAATAATTCATTCCAAGTCGTCGCATATTTTCATATTTCTTTATATTTCTGTGGAATCTTTTCACAAGTTTGTGAATTTCTTTTTATGGTACCAAATAACTTTTTCCTCATTTTTTTTATAAATTGGATTCTCTCTTTTCCTTTTTTTCTTTATTGTTTCTTTAATACTTTTTTTGTTTAGATTTTATTTTCCAAGTACAGAAAAGAGAAATAAATAATCCAAATAACACATAATTAATTAAATCATCTCATTCAAGAATAAATTATGAATATGTATGTATGTCTCACGCTAACGAGCACTTGGTTCACTAAAAAAATTCCAAATAGTAACGATTTTTACCGTCGAGAAATAATAATGGATATGGTTATGGTTATTAATTCATTGTTAATGAGTTACTTAATTTATATATATGAGTGATTATTATTATAAATAATTATTGGTTTAGTGAAAATCAATAATAATTATAAATATTAATAATATTTTTGATTTAGAAAAATATATTTATTTATTAATAATGCTTAAAAATATCATAAATAATATTCAATCCGACCAATAAATTTATTTTGACAATTCTTTTTGGTTTGTGCAGAACTATTTTTATAAATAAATTTATCTCACACTACTTTATCATTATTGGATGAAGATAGTAATACAAATAAATTTGGAAGACTAAATATTCATTTTAAAATTTATAATATAAAATTTTTAAAAAAATGCATCCGTGAATTTGAACCTTGCACCTCATAAATGACATTACTAATATTTTTACCAACTAAACCAATTTATAAATATTAAATGTCTATTATATTTATCTTAAGTTTAAAGTATATTAGAATTTTTGTTAGTAATAAAAACAAGTAAATTAGGTATATTTATTTTATTATTACTGAATTTATTAATTAAATTATAAAATATTCTAATTATGTAAATTTTTTTATATTTATTTTAACGTCTCACTATATTTGATGATTTTTTCATTTAGAAAATCATGAAAATTTCAAATATGTAATTAAATATATGAATGATTAATGAAATTTTAAAAATAATTTTGAGTCTAATTAAAAGAAATATAATCACATAGATTTGAAACCATTATAGAATTGACGTAAACCATAATTAAATTGAGATTGAAATTAAAGGTCGTGCATTAATAAAAAAATAACTTATAATATTATACATATATTTTATTTGAATATTTTATTATATAATATAATTATATTATTTTACAATGGAAAAATTAATTTATGCATACATAATATATTATGATATTAATTGATTTTTATGAAATCATCTAATTATCCTGTAAACACCACATTTCTACTCTATATATAGACTAGTAATATTATTTAAAAGACAAAAATTTGTGTGAACAGGGTGCATATGATGAACTCTATTTATCACTGTCATGCACATTCACTATCACTGTCATGCACAAGTGTTATCGCTGTCATATTTACTTATACCGGTGCATATATATGACAATGATAGTGCATATCCATGGCAGTGACAGCGAATGTGCGTGACAATGATAAAAAAATAGAGTTTATCGTATGCACCCGGTTCACTCAAGTGTTACTCTATTTAAAATATGTGTGCAAGGAGAGGACAATAAAATTACTGGATGAAGAAAGTAATACAAATAAATTTGGAAGACTAAATATTCTTTTTAAAAATTATAATATGAAATTTTAAAGTGAGTCACTTTTATTCCCCATATTAGGGCATGGTTCTATACCATTTATTCCACTGTTTTAGGATATCAAATCAATATTCATATCTCTCTATCAAACAATTTACTTTCATTCTAATATTGTTCCTTACTTTTAAAGTTATCAATCAACAGTGCTAGAATTTTTTATGTTTTACATAATACCAATATAATTTTATTTTTTTGCAAATCTTTAATTTTTAATGTTATTATTTAGTGTTAATTTTTAATCAGCCCAAATCTTTTTCCTTGATTGTATCAATTTTGTAAAAATATTGATTTTTTTAAATAAAGTACTTAAATACTTTTTTAAACTATATACGAATCGTAATAAATTTGTATTCATAATTTGTTTTTTTTATTCATAATTTGTTATTAGATTTAGACTGTCTCAATCAACCATATATATTCCTTTACATGATTTTGTTCTTTTTTATTATTAAATATTTCTATCTTTTTTTTTTTTTTTAAAAACAACATATAAAATAAAAAATACTCTTAAAGATTATATAAGAAAATAATTTCATTATTAATATTTTATAATGTTATTCACTATTAATATCTCATTTTTTATAAATGTGAGAAAAATATTAAAAAATTCAACATACTCTATATATTTAATTGAAAAATATATAAAAAAATACAAATTTTTATGATATATTATTATATTTTTATACAATTTTTTGTAATATTTCTTCCATTAAATAAAATAAATAATTTTTAATTTCTATTTCTTTGAAGATTTCCAATTAAATATATTTTTTCATATACAATGTTTTTTTTTTTTTACGGGAATATACTATGTTTGTTATTTCTTTATAATCTTTCTATTCTTTCACTGGATTAGATTGAGGATTGTTGCTTTAATTTAAAAAAAAAAAAATTATGAAACAAAAAAGAAAGTTGTAGTGATAGTGGAAGAGAATGATTGAAGAGAAACTATTATAGAAGAAAAAATTAATCAAAATTGGGCACTTACCTTAATAGGGAAAATTGTAACATTGATTATTTTATATTCTTATTAACCACCTCTAAATAGTCTATTTTTAGGGCAATTTTGTCCTTTCACTTGTGTTTGTCATTTAAAATTTAAAATTTAATTTATAATATATTTTTTTTTATAATTTTTGTATTTTATATCGATATATTTAATTAATATGTTTTTTTAGTTAAACTAGTATATATCACATTTGTGTTATTTATTTATATATAAATAATATAATATTAGTTTTTATTAAAATTATCTTAAAAAAAAAATATTTTTTTGTATATTAAATGGATAGAAATAATTAATTTATCTTTATCTTTATAATTTTTTATTACAACTAGGTGTAAAAAATTTGAAATACACAAATTTTTTCTTTTATCATTGTTGAGTATTTATTATTTATTTTTTTTTTTTTTATTATTATTGAGTATTTATTTTTAAATATATATATTAGACTTGTTATATTTTTTATGTTTGATGTGTGAATATTTTTTTACATTTGAAATAAGACGTATAAAATATTTTACGTTTGAAATTTTAAAAAAATGTCTAAATTGTTGAGTAAAATAAGTTTGAAAAATAACAATATAATGTGATATTACATTTTTTAAGGAACCAATATACATTCTTGTCCTATTTATACTAATTCGCTCCCTCAACAAATGATAGTAATTTTTTAATTCATTGATTAAGAAAAAAATTCTAAAACACTCAATAATTTTCTGCACATAATTATATCTTATTATTTTCTAAAATCATTCTAAAATACTCAAAAATTTACTATTTTAGAAAAATTTGTATGGATTTTTTTTTTTTTTTTTTACAAAGCCTACTATGAACAAAAGTTCACGGTGATATTTGATTCATTTAAAAAAATATCAATTGTAATAACTAAAGAGTATTATCTATATTAACTAAAAGGTATCAATCATGATAACTGAAGAATATGTCCTATATTACTAATGAGTTTCAGCTATAATAAATGAAGGATATTATCTATATTATTAAAAGATATCAGTCATGATAATTAAAAGGTATTACTTATATTATTAAAGGGTATTAGTTGAAATAACTGAAAGATAAGTTGATTTGTTTTTTCAATGTGATCAAATTTTTACTGTAAAATTTGGTTCGAGGAGACACTTTTTTTTTTTTTTTTTTTTTTACCAGACACAGCCTAGATAACCCTAAGTAAAACGTGAAGTGTTTGTGTGCTATACATATTTAGTCATTTCCATTTCAATGGCTCACGCCTCTCATCATTTGCTCCTTGTTTTGCTGTGCCAATAAAATACGCTGTTTGCCACATCATACCTTTTAACATTCTCTTTTACCTGTCCACTTTAACTTGGCAAAATTTATTCCAGTTTTTGGATTTTTTTTATATACTATATTAAAAAACGTTAAAATCATATCATATGTAAAATCAATAGAGAAGAAATTAATTGGTTGAATGGTGAAACAAATAAAATTGTTGAAAAAAACAGTGTGAGCATACTTTTAGTGGACAGAGGGAGTATATTAAATTCATCATATCATATATATAGAGATAATAGCACAAATTTGTCACTTGAATCCAATTTCTCCCTTTTTTTTTTTTATACTTTATCAATTTTGATCATTTTCATTGGAAATAATTTGATCGGAAAATGTCCTAATTTTAGTCACGTCGGCAAACATGTCCATTTTCATTTGAATTGTGTCTCATCCAATCATTCAGGTAGTAAAATTCTCAATCAATTTCAAGTTTTAATTACACCTCCCTCGTAAAATGCAACTTTAATATTACAAATTTTGTCAATTTTCATAGTTACCTTTGAGTAATTTATGACCTATAATTTCTCTTCTCTTGCTGAGTCCATCATTTTGATATATTTTCGTGTCATTTTGTATGCTACAATAGATTTTCAATCATTTTTTGATAACTTTTCCGGACAAAGTTTGAATCATACAATGAAAATGTCTTGTTTTGATATCAAAAGAACTACATTTGAATTAGGTGGCTTATCTCACCTGGCCACCAATTCTTCACTTTAATGAATTATAAGGTGACTTGGAGAAAAATTTAGGAGTATTTGGATGGTTGGTGAGCTAACTAATAACAACTTTGGGTATTGACAACTAAAAAACAATTGATAAAATAAAAGGAAAAAAAAAAAAAAGTCGGGCAATTGATAAAATAAAAAGAAAAAAAAATTTTTGGCTCCCTTAATCGATGAGAATTTAAGAATTCATTGAAATAATTTCCTATTGTCTACCATAATTTTCGTGTATTTTTTGCACCAATTATAATCAAAAATAATTATATGTATTATCGCGGCGGGAGAGAATACTGAACACAAGTTTTTGTCACTTTTTCGTTTTTTGGCCTTTCTTTTGTCGGAGAAATCATCCAGGAAAATTACTCACGAATCACTGATATGATCACGAATTAATTCATAAATACATGTTATACTTTCACAAACAATTTTTTTTTAACATCTCGTACCTTCATAAATAAATGTTATACTTTCACACAAAACTCTAGTCGTAGTACTATAATATATAAAATAAACCTCAGAGAAACTGTTCATCGATCATCACAAACACAGGAAATAATTTCATCTCTATCATTATTTACACCTGTGGATCTAACTTCCAAAAAAAAAATTACAAACATTCACAAGACTAAAGAAGATGGCACCACAATTAGATCTGCTTAAGTTGATTGTCATCATCGCTATAATCTGAAGTGTTTCCATCCGTATATGAATCATCATTAAAATTTATGTTCATCTCATAACTTCCATCTAGAAACTCATCATTTGCTCGTAGAGATTCTTTCAAATCTGCAAGTACAAAGGGCTCAGTTACTTTCCAAAACTCAGCTGCATCCCTTCCAAGAAAACCCATCCAAAAAACTCTCCCTTTACTCTTCACTCGACAATTCAACGATTTTGCCTTGAGCATTTTGGCAATTCTCACAATATCTTCTTTACCAAACTTTGACTTCAACAGAATATGGCCGTATGAAGTCCTGTAACCCCCATACATATACCAATATGCAAGAGCGCGAGGTGTTAACCACCTATGGATTAGCTTAGGAACCACAGGCAAACCTTGTGTCCAGAACTGCTCAGCATATAACTGAAAATACGAGTGAGGTATGGTAGTAAACTGAGATGGGATACTGTCGATATCGCCATCACTCTGTAAATTACAAGATAGCCACTCATGAAATTGGTTGTATATATGTCTCTTCAAAAAGGAATGGATTTTGCAGTTCTCTCTAAACACAAAGTCGAGGGCGTAGTTCTTTTTCTCCTCATCTAGTTTAACTCTTAAACCACCCAATAGCAAACCAATCAGGATTTCTCTTTGTTCTTTGCTGAGCTTCAACCTTGTTGACTTCTTGGCTTCTTCCTGTCTCAAACTCAGGATGTATTCAAGCTTCTCAATCGACGATGATTCGATTTCATATTTCTTTTCACACATGAAACCAGAAATCTTTTCTGCCTTATCATTATGCCCGCAGGTTAAATAGCCCCTCAAGATAGTGTTGCATGATTTGATATCCACACCAATCGTTTCATCAGCATGCATTTTGTTGAAGATCTCTTCTGCCTTGTAAAGATTCCTGGTTTGCACCAAAGAATCTAAGTACAAATTATAAATCGTATGATTGGGATGACATTTCTCCAGGCACCACAAGAAAGTGGACTCCACTTTATCGTGCAAGGTTAATTTCATGTACATATTCATCATATCTATAAAAGATCGAGTCAAGGGTTTCAAGCCACTGTTTACAAACTCCATCATTAGAGACTCTGCAAGTTCCGTGTCTTGAGCTTTACACAGTACCTCAACAATTTTGTAGTACGATACAACATTGGTTGAACCTCGTTCTTGCATATCCCTGAATACTTCAAGGGATTTCATAGGTTTCCCAACTCTTGAATAGACGTCCATCAGATAAATGAAAGCTTGAATTGGAGGCTTATTCTGTACAGAGAGAATCTTTGTCCACGTTCTTTCAGCTTCTCCAAGATCACCTTCCTTAGCACAAGCTCTTAATACAGACACAAGCACTTCTGCACTCTCTTCAAACCCCACTGATTTCATCTCTGCTCTTAAAGACACCATTCTTTCTTTATCTATTATATCTTGATAACTATGGAGCCATATAAGCCCATCATAAATATCCTTGTGTACATTTAGTCCACATGTTGTCAAATTGTGAAAAATGAACTCTGCTTGTTTGAGATGATGTTTACAAGAGGCTCCAGTTTTGCTCACAAGAGCCCTAAAGAGAGAATTGTGCAAGCTCAGTCGAGGCTTGTAGTTTCCCAAGTGGATCATTTGATTATAAATGTTACATGCCTCCTCTAAACAACTTGAAGTAGATGCACTAAGGTAGGAAACAAGCAAAATATGAAATGTGGATTCATTAGGAATTAGACCTTGGTTAATTATATCGTCAAATATCTCCCGGCATTTCATGTATTTTCTTTCCTTGCCCATGTAATCAGCTAGTTTGGTGGCAACAGCAAAATCAAATCGAAACCAATGCTGCTGAATCATCCATTTGTACACCTAAACGATGCATCACACACTATCAATAAAGGAGCATTAATGGTCTCGGACTTATATAGACTCTCAGAAGAACAAATTGGTAAATAAACCTTTGACGGACCTTCATATGATATTTTATTATTTTAAACAAGAGTGTCATCAAACATTCAAAGCTTAACAACCAAAAATGAATAAATAACTTGCAACCATATATACTAGAGGGTACGGCATGCAGCATACTTCGTGAATGAAACAAAGTGATAAATGTGAAAATTAAATCAGTATTTTAGCTCATCTTATGCAACTTGTTTCTCGCCCCAAATTTGAACTGTACTAATACCCTAAACAAGACAGAAATACAGTGCATCAAAATTTCAACTTAACTGGAATTTAAGCACCCGGCCTCCATATGAGCCAGAGAAAACCAGAGGAAGCCACTAGAAGCAAGCACATAAGAAATTGAATGGTTCTTGTAGTGCTCATATATAGAACTTTAAACTAATGCATATCAATTAAGGCAGCATTTGCATTGAAGGACTTGATTTTGGGAAAGGATTTCAAACAACTCAATATAAAGTGTAGCTAACTAATCACCAAAATCAATCCAAAAAATACGGATATCCAAATCCTTTCGATCCAAATGCTACCAAAATTATTTCCTGCTAATTAATCCCAAAGTATAAAATTTAGCTTCTGTTATAACTAGAACCAACTAGACGAAGTGGTATAACTCAATTGTTAAGAGCTCTAATACCTATGCTCAAAGCTCAAAGGTCATGGGTTCGAGTCACCGATAAAAAAATAACTAGCACCAACTATTTCAGGGCTATTTGGACAGAATGATAAACACACTACCTTTTCCCATACTATTCAGTTGGCATTAGTTTCAGAAAAAATACTCATAGCTTGAAAAATCAATCACATCAATAAGCATTCAAAGAAAATGGCAGAGAAGTTTTTACCCTGAATGCCGATTCATTTTCGCGAATACGCATACAATGAACCACAATATAAGTGCAATCGTCTTGCCTAATCCACTTTCGCTGCGCGTTGAGCACCCGAATAAAGGTACCTGACCTATGCGCCGGAAGTTCCTTGCACAGCCACGCCAATTTCGATCTCCGCCATTGCTCCGGAAGCTCCTCCAGCTCCTTCACCTCCACTTTGGGCGACTCGAAGCGCATCAACTTAGCCAACTCAAAAGAGCCATCAGAATTGGGACTTTCCGTTTCTTTATCCCTTAAAAAATCCAAACCATTTACTTTCGCCTCTGCTGGGATGTTGGATAGTGGATTTCGGATGGAAGAGGAAAGAGGTGGAAGAGGAATTTTGCGGTGGGGTTTTGAGGGGAGGGAGAAAGTCGAGAAACGAGGGAAATGGTGGTTGAAGTAGGAGTGCGTGGGCGTAATTTGGTAATGGAAGCTCAGCAGCATTGCTATGCCGGAAAATTGTTAAAAAAACAGCAGCCGCCGACTGGTATGCCTAATGGATAAATACGGGTTACGGTGGGTTCACTAGTAAGAAGATGACCCGAATGGGTTCAGTTGCGCCAATTTGCGATATCGTAGCCATTTTTTTATCAATCAATTTAACTAGGGCCAAAATTTACTCTCTCAAATTTGTACAGCTAAAAATTAAAAAATAAACGTTATAATAATCTTATTTTTTATACATGAAATAATAAAAATTAACTATATCATTTTTAAATTAAACACTTATAAACATCTTTTATTTATACCTTCTCATGCTACCAACTCTCCACTACAATTAAATCTCATCCACTCAATTACTCTCTCAAATAAAATTGTAAAGACCTACTTATCCTTCATTTTATACTTTTTAATATTAATAATATTTTTATTAAACTAAAATTTTGATAAATTGAAAAAAGGATACTATATATTTGCTTTAAAAAATTTACTATATATTTTAATTTAAAAAACAAAATCATTTTTAATTTGACTTTAAAAGTTGGCGAGAGCCTAGAAGTGTTGGTTTCGCATAACTGGCTTCAAATCAATTTGTTTGGCTTTTCGAATTAAAGTTCGTTACAGATTTTGTTGGCCCTTCGATTTGTTCCCCGAGTCAAATCGTTGTCAAATTTTTTTGATACAATTCTACATCTCGTAATTAATCATACCGAGGACAACAATACAATACTATGTGAATCGCCTTATATCAACATTAAAAAAAAAAAAAAAAACTCATATGTTGGTATAAATCATAATTGATATTCATATGTATCTCTCCACTACTTCCTTATGTCATGACCATGATGAGAGTATATAATGCAGGGTGTCACTATTATAATTGAAAACAGTAACTCTCTCAAGTTATGTTTGCATGTTATTTGTCTATATTTTGTTCTTTCGGAATGCTTGGGGCTATACAGTGATTCTTGCAACTGCAAGGTCATTGTTAGTCACGTAATTAGAAAATTTGTGTACAAGAGTCCATTAACATTATTATACGGACGAACAATACTTCCTCCATCCTCTTTAAATTTAATATTTTTAATTAATATAGTGTTTTCTTGTAAAATTGGTGGTTGAAAGCATGATAAAAGTAAAAAAGTCAAAAAAGTGTAAGAAAAGTAAAAAAATTAGAGTATTTTATTGTAAATTGGAACCACAACTTTCCAAAAAAATAAAATGTTAAAATTAAAGAAGAATAGGGAGAGTATTATAATTATAATTTTTTATTATAATATTATTTTAAACATCTAATCCATTAATGAAAATTGAATATAATGATTTTTATTTTCGTTTCTAAAAATGTTTTTGGCTTACATTTTTATAGATGTGATTCATGATATTAATTACTATCTGATCATGATATTTTTGGTTAAATTCAATATATATTTTTTTAAATTGATACTTTAAACTTAAAAGTTATAGTAATATATTTTTGTAGTAAATAAAATTAAATATTAAAATAAATTAATTATTGTTGATACTCTTAATAAATGATTCACATGACCCGATTTTCAACATTTTGACAGAATTTTGATATTTTTTTATCAAAAAACTAATAATTTATTTTTTTTAAATAATTTCATGCCAAAAATTATTATGAATCATGTTCATATTAAACTTTTTGCGCCTCTAGATACTTTTTCATTTATACATGTGTAAACTTTTGAAATGTCAAAAAAATTGAACTAAGAATATTTAATTTTTCATGACAAAGGATTAATTAAATGATATTCCTTTCATCCCATGATTTATTTAATATGTCTACACGTTCCGCTGACTTGAGGTTAAAGTGAAATAATTAGTAAGGATTTCAGGGGTAATTTATAAATATTTATACATAAATTAAACAGAATGAGTTGGATTGTGTGAATATATAAATCCAAAAATAATCACATTTTTTATTAAATTATGAACATCGTGAGAGTAGTTTATGGAAGATTTTTCAATTTATAAGTCTGAAAGTTAATTTGAAATGAACAAAAAAAATTTTGAAAATAATTGATGGATGAAGGGAACAGCCTTCTCCAAAAAAAAAAAAAAAAAATAGACGAATGTATAATTAATAATCAATTATTCAATAATTATCTTCTATTATTCATTTCAAACAAATATCTATAAATTACTAAATAACGTCTTAAAGTGATGACGAAGTGGTATAACTCAAGTGGTTAGAGCTTCACTACCTTTAGGTCATGGTTCGAGTCACCTTTTGCCCGATAAAAAAAAAAAGTATACTTAGTTTTTAGAATAATATATCAGTATATGTATATATAATAAAATTCCAGAACGCCCTTTCGGGCTTATCCCTTGTTAGTTATTATTACCTGACAATTATTAATATTTTTAATTCAATAAAATTGAAGTACTGAACTGAAGGGAATGGGCTCCAATAATAAGGGCGAACCTTTAAAATAAGGCCCAGGTTATTTCCACACACTGAAGTTCCAAGTACACACACCTGGAAAATAAAACTAACCAAACCAAAGTAAAAATGACTAACCTACCCTTAATGTTAAATATGGTACAACGGTCGTTTTTCAAGTACACACACCCCATACACATCATACCAGTGCGCGTCCATTTACGTGACCAGTGCACAGTTCCTTTTTTTTGTTCAAAAATGGAAATTATTTTGTTGTGAATCCGTGAAACGTGACAACTGACCTCAAAAATGTTGGATATTACATCAATCGGGACATCAAGTGATGAAGAATATGTTGTTGTAAGTTTTCTTTTCGTTAGATTTAGTGTTTGATTTATACCTAGGGTTTTGTTGCATTGTTTGTGTTTTTGTTCCTCTAAAATGATTTGTTGAGTAGTTTGTAGTCAAAATATGCATTTACATTATCATATTGCGTGTATTTGAACATTGACGCCGATTTTGGATGAAGGTGACGAGTTTGAAATTTTGGCTTGGTTGTTCGCACTTTTGTAGTTTGTGCGGATTTTTTTTTCGCACGATGGTGTGTGTACTTGTGAAAAAAGATCAACATATGCGGACACCCCTCTGTGCGAAAAAAAAAGCCGCACAATTGCACTTTGTTCGAAAAAAAAAAAATTCGCACAAAGGTGTGTGTACTTAGAAATATATCGTGCGGAAAAAAAAACCGAACAACACATACATGTGCGATAAACCAGATCCGAACACCCATATTCCAGATTTCATTCAAGTTCCATGCACCTCAACCCATAATTCGATCAATACATTGCAACCCATCAAATTTAGGCAACAAATTTTATGAAAAATCTCATTTATGAACCCTAAAACATAAAAATCGATCAAACCCGAACATGAATTATCAAAATTTAAAAATCGATCACACCTTTAGCCATTTAAAGATCAACCTCCGGACAAAAGACGGCGGCGCGACAGTAGCGACAAGTAGAGAGTGGCGCGAGCGAGGAGCGAGCGGGAGTGTTGCAGGTTTTAGTGTGTGTACCGTTTTTTGGAAGTTAACTGCGTGCACAGGATTATGGTTAGTGGGAGGGTAATTATGAGAATTTGGGGGTGTGTACTTGAAAAAAAAGTGTGTCAACTTGAATAAGTGTGTGTACTTGGAACTTCAGTGTGTGGAAATAACCTGGGCCTTAAAATAATTTAAGAAAGCCCACTCTATTATTTTATTTTTAGAATTTGTTAGAGCCCACTTAACGAGGCCGAAGCCATTGCACGTGTCAGCTAATAAGTCATTGCCGAAATTAAAAATCAGTAAGGGTGGTTTGGTCATTTCAGAAGTAATTTAAACGCCAGCACCGCAACAATAATGGCCTCTTTCTGGAAAAAAAATGTATATTTCTGGGGAAGTGGAAAGACAAGCAAACAACTGCCATCTTGCACAAACTAAAAGGCGGTTTACTTCACGAGCTCTCTCCATGTTCACGTATAAAGTATATATAAACTTGCGGCATCACTTTATTTAAGGTGTATGTTGCAATAAAGTGACGCACTGCGATCATGGAAAGCGGATAAATTTATGGTCAAATAATTGGTGGTGAGGTGTTGTTATGTATGGGTGAGTGAGTTCTTCACGAGGGCATGCGCCCAACCATCTCCATCTCTATCTCTTTCACCTGAACTTATGCCTTCCGTGATTCATTTCACGCCACGTTAGCTCTCTTTTCTTTTTTGGGAATTTTTGAGTTCCTTTTTAGGGGGGAAGTTTATTTATACAGAAATTAAGGGGGGTGGATGGATCGACCGCCGGTGACGGGAGGCCCGCCGGGGATGGACATGCCTATTATGCACGAAAGTGAAAGGTACGAGCTGGTTAGGGATATCGGGTCGGGTAATTTCGGGGTTGCCCGCCTCATGAGGGATCGCCAGACCAATGAGCTTGTTGCTGTTAAGTACATCGAAAGGGGCGAGAAGGTAATTTAATTTTCAAGGGTTGTAATTTCATTGGTTTAGTTTGAGCTTCTGATATGAGCGTTGTGTATGTGACAGATTGATGAAAATGTGCAGCGGGAGATCATTAACCACAGATCTTTGAGGCATCCCAATATTGTCAGATTTAAAGAGGTAAATCTGCCCGGCCCGGCCCGTTGGTATGACTTGAAGCTTAACATTAACAATGAGTGATTTGGTTGCAGGTGATACTGACACCAACTCATCTGGCTATTGTTATGGAATACGCATCTGGGGGAGAGCTGTTTGAACGGATTTGCAATGCAGGGCGATTCAGTGAGGACGAGGTAACAATCTCCCAATGCATTCCCGTTCCTATTTTTCGTGTCAAAATTATACCTTCATCTCTATCTTTTGTTCTAGGCAAGGTTTTTCTTCCAGCAACTCATATCAGGGGTTAGCTACTGTCATGCTATGGTACTTAATCAACATCTCTCTCTGTTATAGCCATTGTGATTATAAGCGGAGCATATGCCTGAATTTTTCTGTCTTGTGTAAATTTATGAAGCAAATATGCCACCGTGATTTAAAACTGGAGAATACGTTGCTGGATGGAAGCCCAGCTCCTCGGCTCAAAATATGTGATTTTGGGTATTCAAAGGTATGTATATATCTCCTTGTTTTTTGTAGGCTAATGTTGTTTGCTTTGGCAACACTGGTTGATGACGGGAAAGTAATAATAAAGCTCTAACGACTGTGCTGCCCTTTTTCCAGTCGTCGGTGCTTCATTCACAGCCAAAGTCAACCGTTGGTACCCCTGCATATATTGCCCCTGAAGTCTTGCTTAAAAAGGAATATGATGGAAAGGTGAGCGCTTTTCTATGATCTCTTCTTTTCCCAATGTCCAGAAAATTCATCTACTGTTAACTTTGTATTATCAAGAGCTTGAAATTTTCCTATTTTATCAATATTTTATTTTATGCCTCAAAATGTGTGCTCGATAATCAAGATAATGTAAATGGGTTTTTGTGCGGGACACTCTACCTCTACTATGAGACTCTAAGACGAATTTAATAGAATATCTTAATTACTTATCCACTAACTTGAGTGTCTATTTCTGGAAAGGTGTTGACTAATTAGTGCAATAAATAAAAGATAGTAGGTAGTGAGTAGTTTCCCGAAAGGTCCAGACATGGGTGTTGAGGTAATATAATAGACCAACTTAGATTCCCAAAGTAGAAATAAAATACAGTATGCCAAGGTTGTGGTCGATTGTGGCTACCTTCAGCTGCGGATTAATCATCAATATTATGTATACATTCATTTAATAAGAGAGTCAACAATTTAGCTTTCCACTCATTGGACGTGTCTTCCCATAAAAAACATTGGTAGAGGGTTTGTCTTACCATGATGACTTAAATTGAGAATTAATAATGTGAATCATATATGCCTTGACGTGTGGTGCATAATCATATAAGGTAAACATGTGTTTAAGTGGGATACTGAAACAATCACAACCCTAGAGTATATTTTCTACTAGAGGTGGCAATTTCAAATACGATAAGATAACACAACACGAAAACGACACGAAAATTGTCGGTTAGTGTTTGGGCTTATCGTGTTCGTTTCCTTATCGTGTCGACCTAATAAGGACACGAAAATTTTGTGTCATGTCAACCCGTTAAACACGATAAAATTAACAGATTACACATTAACCCATTAGCAACTTGTTAATTTGTTAGTGAATCACTAATATTATGTATATGATAGTAACATATTAACGACACACATACAATGACAATACAATATGATATAAATTTTAAAATTTTTAATTTAACATTTTAAAATCTAAAATTTTAAATATTATCGTGTCGAAAATTTTAAAATTTTAGATTATATTTTCAGTTTTAATATTATCGTGTCGTGTTGACACGAAATTTTCGTGTTCGTGTCGTACCGACACGTATTCTTATCGAATCGTGTTCAACCTTATCGTGTCGTGTCGTTATCGTGTCGACACGATTACACGATTTGCCACCCCTATTTTCTGCACCCTAAAACAAACGATAAGGTAATTCTTTCGGTACCATAATATTATGACTGACCAATGTTGTATGTCCAATATGATTTATAGATTGCGGATGTTTGGTCTTGTGGAGTAACTTTATATGTGATGTTAGTGGGTGCATATCCTTTTGAGGACCCTGAAGAACCTAAAAACTTCAGAAAAACAATACAGGTACTTCTTATGCTGTATCCAAATCTCATATATTTTTTATCTTCTACTTACTTATTCCAAATATTGGTATGTACGTAGCGCATCTTAAATGTCCAGTACTCGATCCCAGACTACGTGCATATATCTCCAGAATGTCGTCATTTAATCTCAAGGATTTTTGTAGCAGACCCTGCAAAGGTTAGTTACTAAGCTCTCTCTCTCTCTCTCTCTCTCTCTAGAGATATGGTTGGGATCCAAGAAAGTTTATCATATATTATATGTATGACAGAGAATTACAATCCCGGAAATAAAGAATCATGAATGGTTTCTAAAGAACCTTCCAGCGGATCTAATGGACGAAGGCAAGGCAAACAATCAGTTTGAAGAGCCAGATCAACCCATGCAGAACGACGATGAAATTATGCAAATAATAACTGAGGCTACTATTCCACCTGCTGGAGCTAGCAACCTCAATCAGTACCTGACAGGTTGTCTGGACATAGATGATGACATGGACGAAGATCTGGAGAGCGACCCTGACCTCGATCTTGATAGCAGTGGAGAAATTGTCTATGCAATGTGATACTGAAGGCCTCTGATCTTCATCTTGCATTTCCAACTTCATTCCTCTTAAGCCTGAAATACAGGAAAAAGACTCGTTATTTGTATAATAGCAGTCTCTAGTTTGATTTCTAAGCCAACTGTTTGTTTTCTTGCTTGTTTACTTGAATTATTTAAGTTTTCGTCGATGAATTGTCACCAGTTATTACATTATGAGATTTTTATCAAAGTATGCATGTCGAGTGTAAAATGATGGTGACCCTGCAGAATTTTGAACCAAGAAGAAAATATTATTGAAATCATCAATCAATTAAGTAGTGATTAGTGAAAGATGGTTCTGATTCTAAATAAGCTCCAATTTTAAAGATGAATAAAAGACCAAGATGGTTCTGAATCCACAAGGGTTATGAATATGATAACTTAAGATTAAGGAATGAGGTCTGAAATACCATTTCAAGGAAACAGAGGAACGGAAAGGAGGCCCGTGTTTTCAGGAATTCCCATCATCAAGTTGAGGTTTTGTAATGCCTGGCCAGAAGCTCCTTTCACAAGATTATCAATCTGCAGATGAGTCAGAATTTAGCAACAGCTAATCCAAAGGCATAGTTTGAATTTATTTTTTTGTAGGAACTTACGACAGAGACTATTATTGCTCTTCCAGGGATCCGGTCAGGAAACACGTTCATCAAGCAATAATTGGATCCTCTAACATGTCGTGTGTGAGGGATTTCGTTCTTCTTTAACAAGATGACAAATTCTTCTTTCTGCAATGCAAGCCCATTAATGTACGTTACCTTCATGTGGATTGCAAATCTATACCCGGGCCGATTTGGAGGGTAAACAGACAAATTGAGCATATCCGTTTCTTTTTCTTTTACTCCCTCCGTCCCAAGAAGTTATGCACACTTCTTGGGACACAGAAACTAAGAAAAATTAATTTTGTTGATTTTAATGAGAATAAAAGGTAAGAGAGAGAATAAAGTGTAAGGGTATTTTGGATAATTTAATGAGATAAAGTAAAAGAGAGAGTAAAATTAGAGTGGTATTTTTGAAATTTAAATGATATTGTGTGGGTATTAATATTGTGTGATGTTTTCTTTTTAGGATTGAGCATAACTTGTTGGGACGGACCGAAAAGGAAAGTGCGCATAACTTCTTGAGACGGAGGGAGTATGATTTTACTGGAATTATTATTATTTTATAAAGCAGTGACTGGAGAGGAGGGAAGACAGATTTTTTTTTAGACACGTTTAAACAAAAGAATTGGTCATTTACCTCATAAAAGTTGCTTAGATGCTGATATAGATCCTCAGCTGACGCTCCAGGAGCCATCTCCACATATATAGTTGATTGCATACCACGGCTCTGGAATAATAGGTCTAAGCTTAGAATAGATAAAACAATTCATCAAATTTCATAAATGTGACAGCAGCTCAGCTACATAATTACCATTGGCATTAAATGTGGGGTGAAGCTGACAGTAACTTCCATTTTTGCAGCCTCTGATAATCCTTGTTCAATTTCTGGCACTGGAACACACCATTAGAAACCAAGTTACTCTTCCTTGTTGGAAATATAAATACTTTAACATGCTTTACACATAATTTACATGCCAACAAGAGAAGGTAAATCAAACCGACTTAAATAACACAAATTGTGTAATAAAAAGGATTGGCCACTGGGAACCCTTTGTAGTTATCTAGCCAAATTCTTGTGGCTTAATTTTCTACACCTACGCATACACACACACAAACAAACATGCCCTTATCTTTCAAAAACAATAAAGTTATATTGTGCTGTCAGAAGGCATAAAATATTCTGTACTAACCATGGCGGTGCCTGGTTACACCATAAGAATGTATTCCTTCTGCTATTTCAGTGTACAAATTTGCTTCCTTAGCTCCACGTCCTGCATGCAAAACAAGAATCACAAGTTAATCAGCAGCAACAAGTAATAGAGGTGGCTTTTATTGCAAAAGGAAGTAACATTAGTACAAAACCTGCTCCACTAACACCAGATTTTGAGTCAATAATGATGTTCTTAACTTCAATGAGATTGGCCTGCAAGCACATGAAGTGAGTCTCACAAGAGCGCCAAACATATCCTTGTCTATACTAGACAATTCACCACATATGCAAAGGTTCCTAATATTTCCATTCATCAAACACCCTCAACATTTAAATACATTACAGGATAATATATGAGGAATGGACTCCATAAAACAATTTATGGATTTTTACAGAGTTGAAAAATTGATAGAGCTGGAGAGTATTTTCAATGGTTAGTTTCCTATTCAATAACCCAAACATGTGTTTACAAAATTGTGAGATGAAAAAAGACCATTAGATAGAGTGCCACAGAAAATAACAAGGAAATATATTTCTATAATGTGACAGAATCAAACCAACCTAAGTACCTAAAAATATATAGACATAGAGCAAAACTCTGCTATAATTATCTTTCTCGACAATTATAGTATACTTGTTGTAAATTTGGTTTCTGTTGTCAGACTATTTCTCTCAAATGTGCTCCATGCATGATAGAACATATTTACAATCCACTGCTTGAAACTCATTGAATGTATTCCTTACTACATCTGCAGACATTGAAAAGGTCAAAAAAAAAAAAAAAAAAAACTCAACCTTTATCAAGGGGATAAGGGGGAGCTGAATAGAAGTTGGATAACAGCCAGGATTTGCAACTAAGCAGGCACTTTGGATCTCTGACCTAGATATCTCTGTCAAGCCATATACAGCTTCCTTCTACATTTACCAGGAACAAAAAGGATTAGTGCAGAAAAAAGTGGTATAACATTATATCTTTGTCCTTTTCTCTTTTACTTTCTTAATAGCATCCAGTTGT
Source organism: Paraleonurus japonicus (assembly GCA_030762865.1). Taxonomy (NCBI): domain Eukaryota; kingdom Viridiplantae; phylum Streptophyta; class Magnoliopsida; order Lamiales; family Lamiaceae; genus Paraleonurus; species Paraleonurus japonicus. The sequence goes on along the minus strand of CM061057.1, from coordinate 4,043,240 downwards.
CCTAAAATACAAATGCCGCATCAAACCTTGACCTAATCTACGCATTCTTATACAGAATCTCAACAATAGAGCCACATTAGAAGTTATTTTTCACCATTCAGGCAAAACTACAAAAAAACAAACCTGTAACTCTTGAGCCCTATGAGGCTGACCATACCATTCTTCATATTCCCCAACATCTCGGAGACGAAAGTCCTACATAAGCATTATTTAAGGTGGATAGTGAAACAAAATTACCGCGAGAATTGACCTATTATAGATTTAGGAAATACCGCAGATAAATCAACTATCTTCAAATTACTGGGGAGGGCTTTGATAATTTCCTGCCAACAAGAAGAATTATATTACTACAAGGTCCAGATAGCAGTAACATTGACTTTCCATGACTTATCTGAAAATGCGCTATTACAGACATGAACTTAATTCCAACTTAATCTGCAGGTTGAGAATGATTTGGCAATTTGTGAAGAGATTGACTAAAGTACCTGAGTTGTTCCATGAGGCAAGCAACAAAACACGGCATCTACATTGGAAAAATCTGCATCCTTGACAGAAACCAGATCAGGCAAATCCTGGAGAATCACATGGAGTGAAAAAGTTAAGGTGTAATTTGACAATAATAGAGAAAAGAGATTAAATTTAGACACTTTAAACTTTTTATGTAAACGTAAAATATTTGAACACACATGTAACAAAGGTTTTAAAGTGCCAGATAATGAAGAGAACATAGCATGTGAAATTGTCATTAGCAATCACCACTCATTACATACTTGCTTGACTAAATGAGGAAACACTGATGCAATCGATTGGCCAGCTTTCCTATCTGCCGTCATCAGAGTTATTTGATAATTGGGATGATTTGCAAGCAGCCTGATTATCTGCACCAAGAAAAACAAAAGAGCTCATTTCATGAAGTTATTTTTCAACTATGAAAAACACCAGAAACCCGTCCTTTATAGTAAACAAATATGTGTGCAAATGAAATGATACCTCAGAGCCAGTGTAACCGCTGGCCCCAAGCACTCCAGTTCGGAACTTTTCGGATTTCTGGCCCTTAATTTCGGAAGACATGGCAACAGAAGCTCTAACAGGAAGCTTTTTCAACTTCGCATTCGTGATTTCTTCCTACAAAAAGTACTCCACTTAATTACTCTCATCATCGTCCCACGGATTTCGCAACCCATATGCTAAAATCTCAAATAACACAACTTCAACAGGTTTAACAGCAGCAACTCGCATTATTCATCATTAAGCCCCAAAAAGCTAAAAAAATGTTATCATCAACCCATTTTGTAACACCACCACCACCCCTCCTCTCCCCACCAAAAAAAAGGCCCATCAAATATATGAAGAGTGTCATTAATTCACATTCAAGAAGCAAAAGTCTTGCATTTGTGAGTAGTACCTGACATTTAGCAAAGCAGCCTCGACCAATACAGACTGAATTCAAAGAGGATAAAGAACCCATTTCTTCACTCTATTCCTCGTACAGAAATATCTGAAAGGAAAATAATCAGATTAAAATTGCAAAATATGAGTTGAAGCAGTAGAGGGGCTGGCAGCTAAGCTGTTGAATGCGTCCCTCCAAATGGGCTTTAGGTGGGTTTATTCTGAATATGTAGAAATTAAAAAAGCATTCGCTCGGCTCGAGTGAAATTAGGTTGTAGTTCAAATTTGACAAGACAGCAGAGACCGTGACCTTTTTTAACACAACAGAAACAGATGGTCACTCAGATACAAAATGTCAAAATAATTCAATTTCAATTTGTGAGATGATTGGGTTTTCTTTAGGTTAATGAGTCAAATAGGGGTTCGGTCTTGCAAAATAAAATTTGTAAGATGTTATGGGGATAAATTAAAAATTTAAAGAGCAAGTCCTATGTATAAATTTATACTGTCTAAAATAAATAAATAAGCATTAGCCCCGACAATCTATTTCTAATAAGATCCAACAATATTGAATGATTTAACTTGTACAACTTTAGATTCATATATATTTGCACAAAAATACTATTGACTAGTATGGACTTCAACAAAAATGTTCTTTTAGTGCTTTAGATGATCAAGATTTCACTTACTTTCAATTGGTCATTTTGATCCTAGATTTAATGATTCTTAACTTTTAGTTGAACTGCACCCATAGACTTAGGGTCGGTTTGGAAGAATTTATAAACTCATTATAACAATACAATAAATTATTTACAATTTATAAACTACAGAAAAAAAAATGTATGAATACTTCAACTTAAAAAAAAATATATATATCATCCACCCCATCCCCAACAGGGCCAACACCCCATTTCACCTACCTCCACCTCACACTCAACCCATCCACTCTCATCTCAACCCAAAAAAAAAAGAGTTTAAAATCATAAAATATTTTTCTTAAATAATCAAAAAATTTATAACTTTTATTAGTCAAATAATTTAATAATTTATAAATTATTAAAAATTACATGTTATATGCTTTTGAAATCGCTTACAAGATATTAAAATTTATAAAATATTTAAACTAAACTTGGTCAATTGAACCTGATGTAACAATTTTGTTTCAACAATGATTTCTTAATAATTAATAAGAGACATAATGGATACTTACCGGGCTTATTATAGAGCTCGAACTTGGATAAACTGGAAGCAATCTTAATTACTGTAATTTGTAGATGAAGTTGTTCATCAGCTCAGTACATATGGAAGTATACAAATAATATACAACAGAGATTATGTTGTTTCTTATGTACGAACAAAAAAGACATATACACAAATGATACATTTACTTACAGAACAATACACAAAACTAGTTTATCTGCTAGCAAAATGCTAACTCTGAGCATCCATCATCTATCAAAAGAAGAAAGATATGGAGTTTGAGAAAGTCGATTTCGATCTGTGCAGCTTTCTTCTGCCCTTGAAGAGCTTGCTGTCATTGAATTTTGTGGCTTAAATTCGAACAATCTGATTCTCTCATCTGATATTCGGTTCTGAGCAATACAAGACAAACACGATAACTCAGTACGATATATAAATTCACAGCTATAATGATGAAGTGGTATAGCTCAAGTGGTTAGAGCGCCACTATCTATGGCTCAAAGGTCATGGGTTCGAGTCACCCTTTGCCGAAAAAAAATAATAATTAAAAAAAAAATTCACAGCTATAATGAAAACACAAGATTAATAATGAAGAAAAGCACAAATTCGAGGAATAGATGAACTCTCGTGGATATATATAACCTTGAGTTTAACATCTTCAAGTTCCATTTCAAGAGAAATGACCCTATTCTTCAGTTGTTCAAGTGCTTCCTCAGCCACAGATTGATTTATCTCAGATGTTGATCTTGTTATTCCAGCAGCCTGTTAATTAAAATCATCGAGACACAAGATAAACCGCACTGCTAAATTTTGACAGGAAAGATTTCAAATATCTGATAATGAGTGAAGCATACTAACCCTTAATACAGTAGTACATAAGCCTAACAACTTCTGAGCTAATTGAAGCCTCTCCTCTTCAGTTTCCTGTTTCAGATAAACATGCCTATTAGAGACTAATATTGCTTCATGAGGAAATAAATTTACCTCCTTTACACTAACCTTCAACTTCTTATTGAGCTGTTGCTCCTCATCGAAATTAATGTAGGGGTTTCTACCATTTGCTAAACGGAACTGGGCCAGCTCTTCCTTGACACGTGACAGAATAGCCTCTGTTTTATGCAGCTTAATGCTAAGGTCTTCATTTTGACACCTCAATGAATTGTTTTCTTCCTGTGAAAATAGATTACTTGAGATGCCCAGATTCCAAGAAAACCGAGTTGTACACAAAGAAATAGTAGATGTCAAAGGATTAAGAGTTTTGTAGCAGTTTCTTGCCTTAATTTTTGCATGATGATGGATACGCTGTTGGATATTCTGTTGACCAGACAACTTTTTCACCTCAACTTCAAGCTCCATCACCCTCTTCTTATGATTACCATTCTCCATCTGATAAATTGCATCAAATAAAATAACATATAATGAAGTCCTTTTTGTGTACAATTGATGGCAGTACTATAAATACTGATTCTACCTTCATTATCTCACTCTCAGTTGCAAGTAATTGATGTTGCTGCCTTAGATTTTCTAAGGCAACATGTGAGGCCATCAATTCAGCCTGTTTTCTCTCAATCTCTTCCAGCCATCTAAATTTCAGTGGAGCTAATGTGAGTCAGTAATTAAGCTAGAAGAAACTCATCATGTTAAACATCAAAGTGATTAAATATGTTGTTACCCATTCCGCTCTTTAACAAACTCATTTATCTGCTGCTTCAAACTAACCACTTCTTGATCCTGAAAAAGAACTCCACAAAGATGCCATATTCAATTACCAGTTCAGTTTTTAGCTGCTAAAGCTAACTTGGGAAAAAGGTTTACCTTGACATCAGCTTCAACATTATGTTGCTGAGCCTCCTCAATTAATGAATGCAGCTGCTGATTATCCATTAAATTCTAGCAATGACAAAAAAATTGAAAGTAAGAATGACATTATACGAACTCTCTTACACACACACACATGTTTATTGCTTCTCTGCCAGGCACATTCATTCGTTTTCAACATTATGCTGATGGTGGCCTGGTATCTTTGTTTTTTATGATAGTTTTTATCACATTAAGCCTCGAAACATTTAGTTAATGAAATCGTGAATTCAAATGTAAATTTACCACATAGTTCTTCATATTCAGTTTAACACCTAGCAAATCCCGAATCACATCGTGAGTCATGCTTTCAGTGGCTGCCAGTCTTGCCTTGAGCATGAATATCTGCATGAAAGAGATATTTGGTGTAAGATATTCAGTTTACTTATTAGGGTTGGGGTTGCAAAATTTTGTTCGCATGTAATAATAGCTTACCTCTTTTTGTCTACTTGCAGCCAGGCCCTCGAGTTCTTCTATTCGTTCTCTTCCAGCAGTAAGCTCTTCATCCCTCTCCGATTTAATCTGTTGAACTAATCCCAACCCTATGCATTTGAAAGGAGACCCTGAACCTCTAGATTTTGAAGTATTTTTTTCCAATTTGTTTGATGATGAATTTGCGCTGAGGAGCTGGAGCTTCACATTTAACTTGTTCAGCCATAGCTTCTAATGCCTTGAACTGGTAGAGCAATTGTGATTAATATTATCTTCATTTAAAAATCCTTAGCTTTTGTTTATAGAAACATCATTTGTATTTACAATCAATGCACACCTTTTTCTTGTATTCACTAGACTGCGCCTCCGCATGCAAATTTATCTCAGAAATATGTGCTTTACATTGGGATATCTGTTGAGGAAAAGTTCAACTGCATTATATTTGAATGTCATGAGATAAAGTTGATTATTCTGAAATTTAAGGGGAAAAATCATATAATGGACTATCTAAAGCAACACCTCAGCATCTCTTGCAGCTACTTCTTTTTCAAGAAGAAGTACCCTTCGAAGTGCCTCTTTAAGGCTCTTCTCTTTTTCGTCCAGACACCTGAATACAAATACTTCCAATATTAATACATGATTCAAGTCACTGTTTTCAAAGAAATAAGAACTTATGAGCAAAAATTCCATGACCGACCTTTTTACATCAGAGTCACTGCTCTCGACTTTGCGCATTTGTTCTTTAACACTAAGAAGTTCTAGTTCAATGTCCTCTCTTTGCAAACGTTGCCTCTCAGCTTCTTCTTTGACAATACCAACCTTATGAAGTAATGATCGTGTCAGTGTTATAACATATGAAATTTTGATATAAAACCCTTACAAACGGGATACCTTTTGCTCAAGTACAGTAATAGTGTACTCTAGCTCTTCAATGGACCGTTCTAATAGTTTCACTTCTTCTTCCTTCTCCTCAGCACGGACTTTCTCTTGTTCAGCTATCTGCATAACAAAAGAACATATCAGAAGATCGTGCCATCTAACCATAGGAAAATGGGGGGAGAGAGAGACAAAGAGAGAGAATCACCTCTTGTGCTTCAATGGCTATTCCTTCATTTTCTTCAGCAAGGGCTCGTGCCATCTCAAGATCTTTCGTAAAATTAAGAACTTTGCTCTCCAACTCATCCCTCTGACATGTGACAGTCTCCAAGTTTCTCTTCAATGATTCAGTTGTTTTATTCATTTGGGCAAGAGCCAGTTCCATTTCAGCAACTTCCGTCTCTAAGTTCTCCAACTTAGTCCTCGTCTCTAACAATTCCTTCTCCACTGAATTTCGTGTGTCTAAGGCATCTTGAGCACCAGCCAAGAGCTCTGCATTTTTGTTGGATAGTGTGTTTATTGTCTCATTATCATTTGCAAGATCCAGTTCAAGAGCAGATACTTTTGCAATCTTTTCCTGGAGTTGAGCTTCAAGTATTTGACCTTCAGCAACAGCTTTGTCTAATTCAAGCGACTTTGATTCAAATCTTTTTCCAATGACCTAAAAGAAGAAAGCAGTTCTTCCATTTCATCTTTCTGGTCTTTACTGTTTGACGCAGACTCTTGCAACAAACTCAAATCAAACAACAACCCATTGAGAATATCATCCTTTCTTGACAACTCCACTTGAATAGAGAGAATTTCAGAATCCAACTGCATAGCAAGATTCCCCACAAATTCAAACTGCTCCAAGAATTTGTCAGCCTTTTTCATTTCATTGACTATCTTCTGAAACCTATCATCCACCTCAATGAATTTTTCCTCAATTAGGTTTTGCATATTGCAACTTACTTGACCGATATTTTCGGCCAAATCAACATTCCTCATCATTTTCAAATTCATCGAATTGAGGTATTCAGACTCATTAGTGTCTTTGAGTCTCAATTCATCTTTCAACACAACGATCTCTTCTTTCAAAACCTTGACATGTTCCAATTGATTTTCTAATTCCGGGATTATTAAGCACAAGTCATCTTTGACAACAGATTGAGAAAGCTTGAGGTTTTTTATTTCCTCCCTTGCCAGGCTTAGCTCTTCCTCTAAATTGGCAGTGCACTTTTCAAACTCAGAAACATTATCTCTGAATCTGATTGAGGATTCAAGCTCTGACCTTTTGTCCTCCAACTCCTGGAGAAGTACATTGTATTCAGCCTTACAGTTGTTTAGATGAAGCTGCAGGGTTTCATTCTCTTTCTCAAGGCATCGTATTCTTTCAAGTTCTTTATCTTTCGTTTCCAGCTCAATTTGGAGTCTACGTGTTTCTGCTTCCAGCAAGCAAATGTCATTCTGCAACTCAGAGATATTACTAGAATAAGTTTCAAGTGCCGACTCCTTCATCTTTAACCCTTCTACTAATATCTCTTGCCTAGATTCCTCATCAAGCAATATCAATTCAGTGGAAGCAGCATCAATGCTCTTAAAAACTATATCCTCCTTGACTTTTTCAAGGACTTCAAGTGTACTGATACACCTGCTTTCTAAATCGGCTTTCAGGAGACACGTTTGCTTCAACTCATTTGACAGAATTAACAATTCAAAATCTTTTGCAGTTAAATCTACCATGAGATTCTCTTCCTGATATCGAAATAATTCATCTTTCTCCTTCAGTAATTTTTCTTGATCCAGGATAGATTCTAATGCGAGATTTTTACTGAGATCAATCTGCTTCATTAGCATGGCCAGTTCAGATCCCATATCGTTTGACCGTTGCAGCATCACCTCTTCCTGATACTGTAAATCTAGTATCTTTTTTTCAAACACAGTAAGCTTAAGGGAGACATCCCCAACCTCATCAACTTTACTTGATATGCGATTAAAACCTCTCTTGATATCTGCCAACAACTTGCCTTTGAGGAGTCTGCACATCTCAAGCTCTTTTCTTGATCTCAGATTGTGCTCCCGAAGATTGGAAATAATCGAATTTGACTCGCATATACCATGGTGTAGAAGACCATTTTCTGCATTGAGTCCATTTGCAGTTTCTAAGAGAATTCCCATGTTACAGAGATGCAACACAGAAACAGCACAGTCCTTGACGATAATCTCTGACCAGACCTCCTCAAGTGATTTCTTAATCAATTCAGTAGATTCATGAAGGTGGAACTTCAAGCTATGGAATTCAGATGCTACAGACATCCATTCTCCCATCGATGTGGACTGGATATCTGAAATAACATCCTCTAGTTCCAACAGCATCTTTTTCATGATGACAATATCAGAATCACACTGTTGTTCCAGTTCCAAATAATTCTGGTCTTTCAGATTATTGGAGAGTCTCAAGCTTTGCACTTCTTTCATGAGAATATCTCTCTCACTGATCCATTCGTTTTCCTTTACTTTTGAATCATGAGCACTATGCTTTAAGGCTTTATTAGCTATCACCAACTCATTTATAATTATATCTGCTTCTTTCACTGTGTCCTGAACCTCCTCAAATTTGTCAAGAATACACGATGCTTCAATGGTTTTCTGGGCAGCAACAACTTTAGCATCTTCAAGTTCAGCTTCCAACAACTGAAGGAAAAGGATAAGTTAGAGCATTCAAAATATCATACGTCAACAATACACATCCAATACATGGTACATCAGATGTAATTCATGGCAGCATTAGCAGTATAAGAGATTCTGCTAAATATAGAAGCAATTGTTGGGAGGTTGTAAAGATCTCAATAAATATAATATAAATAGCAATAAATTACCGAGATTCTTGGTTCAATGCTTGGAAACATAATGTGAAATTAAAATGTCCTACCTCTCTTTGCTGGAACCAGGAACTGAAAGATTCGTGTAATCTTTTTTCCATTCTCCCCATCTTATCATCCAGAGAATCAAACTGGAGCTCTAATTGACCTTCAAAATTATCTATACAGTCGCGTAGAAGAACTGCATGATTGATCAAGGACTCGATGATCTTCCGGCCACTTCTCTCAGATGCCAAAATCTCGTCCTTTTCAGAGCGCAATGTATCCATCTGAGCTTGCAATTCTTGTAAGCTTTCAAGGGCACATTCAATTTCCTTCTTTAGGAGAATAATGGCAGCATCCCTTTTGTTCTCACTCTGCAAAACTCTTTCAGACACCAAATCATCGCCATTAGTGTTGCTTTTCTTCAAAGTGGCAGCAGCAAGGTAAGAACATGTTAAAGTCTCTGTTCCCACATCCCCAATATTACATGAGGCAACATCATTAAAATCTTCTACGGTTCTGGTACCTGCCTGCAAAAATATTATAGTAAGTCTAACATTAAAGATGGAAGCTCAAACCAATATTTGACTACACTTACCCATGATTTGCATTCATCATTCATGCATAACTTTAGTGCGCAGACCCCAGATTTTAGACCCTGAAGTTGTTCCCTGGTTTCTAAAATTTTATTTTCTTCATCTTTTTCAAGCCTTGTCTCAAGAGCTTCGCGATGTCGTTGTACTTCAGATAGTTGCAGACTCAGTTGAGCACAATATTCTCCGGATGCTTCAACTTTCTTTTGCAGAGATTGAATCTCTTTATCTGCTTCATCTATTATTGAAGCCTGACTGTAGAGATTCATATCTTTTTGCCTAATAATTTCTTTGAACTCTCGAATCTGGACATCCTTATTGTTTAAAGCATCCTGATAGTTAGAATTCAACTCCCACAATCTATCCACAATCACGAAAGCAGCTATTGCACAAGATGATGCCTTCTTAAGCTGATCCTCCCCATGCTTAATTAAGCTCTGAAGCTCAGCAACAGTGCACATCTTACTACTTACGTCAGATGTTAAAACAAGAATCTCTTTATCCTTTTGGTTGCACTCCTGTTGGTGACTCTCAGTAATAAGTAAAACTGCCCCTCTCAAAGAATTCAGCATCCGCTCCACATCATCTCGCCTATCTACTGCATCCTTTAAGCATTGATTGAGCTCATCGATGCATAATTCCTTTTTTAAAATATGTTGTTTCATCCTTCCAAACTGTTCAGAAATCCAGCTTCGCTGATGAGGCAATGAACCAGAATTAACATCAGTATCAGTTACATCTTTAAGAGATTCATACCCATCAGACAGAATACCTTCAATTTCACTAGCAATTAAGTCCCATTCTTCAGTCAATGCTCTTAATTGCTTTTCTTTGTCTTCAAGCATTTCAAGTAATTTTGAATTATCCTCACTCCTCAACTGTAAATTGTCCTCCATGATTTTCATTTGAGATTGCAATTGTGCCAACCTGTTTTTTGTCTCCATCTCATTTGTCTTACTATCTCGTACATCCTGTTGAAGACCAGAAAGTTCTTCTTGCAAGCAAACAATCACCTCTGCAGTTTCTACCTCAACCTGCTTCCGGGCTTCCTCCATTTCTTCTTCACGAGATGCTTGAAATGCAAGGTCGCTTTGATACCAATTATTCAACCTCTTGGTCTTTTCAAGAGATTCGTGCATCTTCTTCAACTTCGCCTCTAAAGGAGAGACCTCATTCTCTAAAGCTTCACACGATGAGACATCTTTGAACTCATGCCAAGAAGCTTGCTCTTTTAAACAAAATATTTCAAGCTCCTTCTCTTTTAAGGCCGCTTCATACCGAACGTTAGAGTTCCTGAGATCTTCTATCTCATTAATTGATTGAAGCTGTTCAGATTCAAGAGCTTCAACAACTAACTTTGCATTATTGAGCTCTTCCTGGACTTTTTCATATTCTTTGGTCACAGAAGCAACCATTTCCTTTGACAACTGAAGTTCTGTGTTCAGAGATTTGGCCATTTCCTCCTGTTCTGAATGGTGTGACCTCTCTTCTTCCAGAATAATTTTAAGGATGTCCAACTCTAGTTGTAAATCCATGATACCTTCTACACTTTTCGAAAGATTGCACCTGGTTCCGTCCTTTTCTCTCTGGGTGGTCATTGTTGGTTGATTACTGGAAAGGGGAATTTCCACGATTGATTCCTGAAATAAGACTCTTGTGTTAGTTCAATAACTAAATTTCAGTTTCCTTACAAACAAAGTTGCAACATCTACTTGGCAATTATAAAATAAGTACAGATTTTTTGTTTATCTTAATCACATTCTTTAGTAAAATTAATATCAGCATCCGTACCTTGATAACTTCTGTGCTGCAATCATGATCCTGAGTTGCATTTGTGTGGCTATTTACTGATGCATGTAACATCTCTAATTCTCTGCAGATGATTAGCATGAAATGTAATAAATAAAAATTCTTAACATGAGATCATACATAATAGAGTGGTAAATGAGTCTGGAATTTCACCCTTGGAGCTTTGCATTTTCGTCCAGGCAATGGTTAAGTTTGGTCTTGCTATCCTCTAGCTCAGAAAGAGTTTTCTTTAACTACAAGAGAAAAATGTAAAGATCAATAAAATCTAAAACATATTTCTTTAACTTCAGAAATAAGGTAATCCAACCTCCTTATGGAGCAAGCCAATTTCATTGTCACCATGATTGTCATCCTGCACCACAATAAAATAACAAATTTTTATGCTTTTGAAGAACAGGTTTACCAAAATAAAGTAACAAACAAAGAGTAGTATGGTATATCACCTTTTCAAAATCATTTGGATTCTTCGACTTTCCATCAAGGAAGAAAGTAATCTTGACAAGAGGAAGAATTCAGTTATTAGGGTCTTGAACAAACTAAGAATCAAAAAGGAGCAGAAGCCAATGTAGTTAAGATACCTGATTTCGCAGTTCAGATACTTCTTTCATCAACATTTCCCTCTCTCCTTCTTCATAGAAATCTTGAAACCTATAAGATCCAGCAAGAAATTTTTTAATGAAATGAAATCAAAGACAAGCTTAAAAAGCAAAAATGCATAAGACACATAATGTTAGCAACACATACCGTCGAACATCATTCAAGAGCCTGATATTTTCAGCTGCAAATCGTGTCACTTCAGGATTCTTGTCAATTTTGGATCGCAGTACTTGAATTTCTTCAGAAAGTGCGCTGTTTTCTTCCACTAAATAATCATCTGCTGACATCAGACCACCAAGAAGAGATTCCATTCTTTGAATTTTGTCTTCTCTAAATTTTAACATCATTTTTGTGCACCTGGTATCCTCCTCTCTCTGACTAACCTGAGAAGCAACGTGGTTGTGAAAATTATCAGTCTTCCATAGGGTTAGAACTTGATATCTCGTTTGCATTTTTTTCTAAGAATGCCTATAATGACACAAATGACTAGGGGGAGGGCACTACCAGACGGTTCAACAGCTGAATTTCAGCTTCAAGTTGTGTAATTGAATTTTCTGCCATCTTTTCCCTTCGTAAGGAACCAGCAAGAGTATTTTCCAATGTTTTTAACTGTAATAAAAAATGAAATACCAGCAAAATGAGAAGGATAGGAGATTACATGTCACAAACCTCGACTTGGAAGTAAAAGAATCGTGAACATGTAGCATAGATGCATGCCATCAAATCTATTGATTTTTCGGCAAACAAACACAAGAAATAACACACCCTTGTAATATGAATGTCAATATTCATGGGATATACTTGATTTGATGCAAGTAAGAAATATTAAACTATCATGTACAGATTGTCTGAAAGGAATACTACGATATTTTGCAAGCATACAAGAATGGTAGTGTTCCTTGCCTGTTTACAGGACAGTCTGAGAACTCCTTGAGATTTTTTCGTAGCATATCTGTCGGGTGTTCCTGTGCAAGTACCCTTTCATCAAAATCATCCTCATCACTGTTTTGTGTGTCCATATCAGTGTCTGGGCTGAACAACGATGGACGATTTACTTGCTCTTTAAGGGCAGAGAGCTCCTCCTGTCCCAAAAAAAAAATTACAAAGTTCAGTTCTATATTATTAGTTCTGACAAATTTATGCTGTCAAACCATATGACACTAGTTGGACCTTTAACAATTGTATTTGATGCTTCAATACAACAACATCTCCTGATGAGTCTTCATTAATAATAGCCTGTATCATAAAGTACAAGTCCAATAAGTGCAGGTTAACATATGTTTAATTATTGCAAAACAAATGGATTTCAATTAGCACACTCAGAGGCTTACATTGTTCTGAATCAGTTTTGCTCGTTGAGCAAACTTCAAAGTGTTCAACGTTTCAGCTGCAGAGCTGTTGATGATGGATTCAACTTATAGTGAACAAACAAAGAGGAAAATTCAAGGCAACACATATGATCCCAAAATAGAAATAAGAGAATGAAAATTATATACCAGATAGATGGACTGACATTAGCAATAATCATAGTTTTCGAGTTCCCACCCAGAGAGTCCTGTTTTCCATTTCATATTAGGTACCCGGACAAAAAAAAGAAATTACACTTTTGTACAATACGAAAAAACAAAATATTAATTCACCTGAAGAAGAAATGTCAATCTTGAATCTCTGTAAGGAACATGTCTTGGTTTTCCATGTGCTACATCGACTAAGACCATAATTACATGACTGAGAAAACAAGAAACCGCCACTTGCAATGTCAATCCGAAAGGAAAACAAGAACAGGGAATCTTGCACCAATTGATGCATTACTCTAGCAGCAACTAAGAGAAAGGTTAGTAGTACCCTAGTGTTGATAGTGATTTATTAATATTTGCAGCTTCTTTCAGACGCTCTCCCTCAGCACCAGAAGACTTTTGCCTGTCAGGTATTAAAACAATGTTTTATATTATATTATATTATATATATATATAAACACACATTCGTATATATATAAGTTTATTAGATATTCAATACTTTTGGGTCAAACTAGGCTAAAATGGTCTGATACCTTTCAGAACCAGCAAGGTCAACAAGATTCAGCCTGGCAAAACGGAAGTTAGTGGTGGAATCCTTTTCCCACCTACTCTCAATCACACATGTAAACACACTATGTGAACGACTGCTTTCTCTGTTCATATTCGTTGCAGCAACTTTCCTATTTGAAGAACCCTAAAGCAGAAACTTTAAAGTTAATATACAGTGGCAAGCTTTAGAAGATCATGAGCATATGTGAACCATAAATGAAATAGGAAAACACTAAGATAATCAGTCACCTGAACCAAAAGCTGCAGAATGTCTCCTACAGTCTGGACCTCAAATTCTGATAGATTTTCTACGTACACGCCTTTCTTTATATCCTCACGTAACTTATTGACAAAAATAACAAATGTGAAAACTTATTATATATAGATAATCAAGGAGCAATTTCACCAATTGAAAAATGGAGATACCATCAGGTTTGTGGATGAAGGGTCAAGAAGATCAGTAATTTGTTCATTATAAATTTCAAGAAAAGAGCATTTGCAATTGTACTTTAATTGCTCATCTCTTCGACTTTCCTCTTCCTAAAATGAAATAGCCACATGTTAATTATTTCTATCAGAAAGCAGCTTACAAAAAAAGAAATTAAAAAGAGGATAAAAATTACCGCTCTAATCCTTGCAAACAAGAATTCAAATATGCGAGGGGTCATTCCACGATTCGGACTAGGCTTGACTTCCAGGTCATCAATCTCTCCAAGCATTGTATAAGTCTTCCCACTACCCGTCTACATTTTCAAATAATAGTTCACAAAAATTGAATATTAAAGCATATTAAGGCAGCATTTGGTTCAGTTCAAACAGAAATGAAGTTCCATATGATTATCTAGACCTAAAAAGTGTCTGTATGGTGGATAATTGTGGCACTGTATTCTTTAATCATTCTTTTCCTAGACCTTTCATGTATTTGAGCTTGTGTTTCAGTTATGTGATGGAAGTAAAATATTTTTGTTGACATTCTTTACAAGAAAGTATCCCCAAATAGCTCATTATAAGAAAAGAACAAAATTATATCTTAGGTTTAAAGTTCAAAGAATCATGTTATAGAGTTTGAAAGTTTTAATAATGTTACCTGCCCATATGCAAACATGCAGCTGTTGTATCCGGCCAAACAATTCTCCACCATGGGCAAACCAACCATCCTAAAAAGTGTCTCCTGCAGATGAAAAGCATTAGTCAATCTTTCTGCCACAAAATTCATTTCCAATCAAAGTATTTTTACACACCTGGTCTATCCCTTCACATGCTACATGATCAAACATAAATCGGGTTTCAGGCTGCCCAATCCATGTGGTGCTTTGTGCACTCTCTTGCTTCAAGCACCTACAGAAACCAAAACTGTTCTTCTCCATGTTGTTTAGTGGCCGTATGCGAATCAAAACCTAAAATTTTCAAATCAGAAGATAAATTAACAATACCTCAATATTTAATGAAATTCAGGTATGAATGTTCGTACAAATAATATCTTACTTGCACGTTGTGTTCCATCCAGAATGATGGATCTTCTTTGAGTTCAAAATAAGGAACCTCAACAGTATTGACAACAGTGGGTGAATTGGAAGAACTCGGAATCCCTTTAGACAACGCAGCATAATTAGTCATCTTGGCGCCCATGTTGAGCACTGCCCTTGAACCACTAGCTAACGAAAACCCCGGATTAGGAGGCTTGCTCACGCTCTTAGTTGGTGTGCTTTGCGTAGAGTTACACTCAGAGGCAGCCCTTCCAACTGGTCTGGTAGAATTGGGAGTGTTCATAGTTGATGCCGTTCTTCCCTCCTCCTTCTGCTCCACAACACTATGAATCGAAGGATTCCCACTCTTTTGAGCCCAAGTGCCCCGGTTTCTTGACATTAACCCTTGTTTTTCTGGAGTACGAAGGGGCATTGATGTATCTGAATATCTTGCCTTTGGCTTAGTGGGAGTTCTATCGACTTTGTTGGCCCTACTATTTTCCTGATCTGGAATGAATTTGGGGATTCGGGAGGACTCCTGAATTGAATTCAAAGGGAGCCTTGAGGGATCTGTGCTCAACTGAGGGTTCAAAGAATCCCTAGGGTTTGGATTTGGGGGCACATTCTCAGCTTCCTCTGCACTAGTGTTCTTGCCTGAATGCCGGCGAAATAATTTGTAGTCCCTCAACATTCTGTCCCAACCCCCAACAAACAGAGAATAAAAAGAAAGCTACGTATTCAAATCACAGAGGATATTTATAATTTTGTTGCTTATGGAAAATAGCGAGAAATTAAGCAAATAATGTCAAATAGAAACAAAGAATGACTAATCATTCTTGATTTCGAGAAGGAAGACAGGAAATTGGGCAATGAAAACTAACCTGGCAGAGGAAGTGAGGAAAAGAATCCCAGTACCGCGAAATCTTGAAATTGTTTAAGGATTTGAGAAATAGAAGAAAAAATTAGAAAGACTTGTTTCTTGATGACTTTCAGTAGAGATCTTGAATCAAAATCATACGTACTATTTTCCTCCTCTTCGACTTTCAAGATTTCCGTGGTTCTTGTTTACCATTACTCAAAGAGGATGCCTGCCTCTCTCTCTCTCTCTCTCTCTCTCTCTCTCTCTCAGTGACTGACTGTACACAGACACAATTCAACAATCAAGACTTTTGAATTAAAGAAGAGGGGCAAAGCTGAACGGCTGGCATATAGTTTGAAATTGGGAGTCGCGCTTCGGGTTTTGAATTTGATAGGGGTAGTTTCGGGAAAACGGGAAAAAGTGTAATCATGGAATGTTGTTTAATATTGAACGGCTATAAATTTTGAATTTCCCATCTTTAAATCGTCCACCTTTAATTTGGAAAGCATTTTTTTTTTTTTGGACAATAATTTTGAAAGCTTTGGACTCACGG
This sequence comes from Paraleonurus japonicus, assembly GCA_030762865.1. Taxonomy (NCBI): domain Eukaryota; kingdom Viridiplantae; phylum Streptophyta; class Magnoliopsida; order Lamiales; family Lamiaceae; genus Paraleonurus; species Paraleonurus japonicus. Next base: position 4,026,700 of record CM061057.1, on the reverse strand, counting down.
TCTTAATGATATTTTTACATACATAATATCAAGATTTTATTACCAATATGCATAAATAACTTTAGCTTCAAAATGTTATATTATATTTGACTAAAATAGCTATTTAAAGTAAATGACTAAAAAAATAAAAAATTATTTATTCTAATGAATTATATATATATATATATATATATATAGTAACCACAATTAAATAGTTTGTTCTTTTTTTTTTTTTTGGCTGAAAATAGTTTGTACAAGTTAAAAATTTGAATTTTGGTGTTCAATGCATACCAGTTTTTAAATCATCCATCTTAAATTTGGAAACCTCTGAACTCACAATTTTAATGATATTTGCCTAATAAGTGCATGCATAAATAACTTTAGCTTCAAAATTTTGTATTTATATATGTCTAATAATTGATATTTAAAGCAAATGACTAAAAAAAAATCAATATATTCATCTAAGAAACTATAAACATAGCATAGATTAATTATGTATCCTCAATTATACTAATGTGGAGTTTAATTTCGATGATGTGTCAATTTCTTATTCATTTGGTTTATGTATCATTTTATGAACAAATTGAGTACACATGTCATTTTATTAGATTAACTCATGTGTCATTTCACTCTCTTAAAAACCATGTGTATATCATATATGGCCCTATAATATATATGAAATTTTTTTTAAAAAAATTGTATGTACATAGGATTTGCACCTTAAATCTCATGAGTAATACTTATAATATTCACCAACTAAGTCAAACTAATAATCCCTTTGTCCCAAACTTAGTGATACATTTATTGTTTACACAGATATTAAGAAAATAGTTGTTTATTGATATTAAATAGAATAAAACAAGAGTAAAATAGATAATTCTACTTTATTGCACAAAAGTAATTACCAACCTAATTAAACATAAAAAAATGAAGTACAACAACTGTTATGGCAGGTTGTCACTTTGGCAGGAAAACAACCAATTTGTAGTGGAAATTTAATTTTCCTCCAAAGTACACAACAAAAATGGAATTTGCATGTAAGTTTAATTTCCCTCCAAATTACAGGTTAATATACATAAACTTCCCACCAAAACATCTGAAATTTAATTAAGGTAAAATTTCCTCCAAAATTCAAAATCAAAACCAAGAAATCCCCCATTCTCTTATCAATAAATACTCCAACAGATTTTCATAAATGCTCATCTGCAAGAAAAGAAAATTCATAAATGCAAACTCATGAGAAATATCTACAAGCATCAATAAACATTTGAGTATTTAAGAGAAGAATAAGTTAGTACAATTCTTACTTGAGTCGAGCATTGATGGCAAAGTTGCATTCGGCAAAAAGAAACAGACATCAATATTTTTTTTTTTTGATCGGGCAAATAAAATTTTATTAATAACTTGGGTATAAAAAATACCCCAAAAGCCAAGAGATACAAATAAAAACAAACATCTATATTATTCGGGGTTAGTCGACTGACTGTCGGTCGTCTCTAGAAGACTACAATAAAGCAAATGGAGGAAGGTGGTCCAATATCACTAAAATCAGGTAAGTTTGGTGTTCCAATATTAAAGAGGGTGCAGTTTGATGCAGAAAAAATGAAGCAAATTGATTATCAAGACAGATCTACAAACTACAATACGAAGTCTAGCTAAACAAATGGAGGTTAGCAAGACCACTCTCTGTAGGTGGATTAAGGAAGGGCTAATTAGTCCACATACTAATGGGCTTTTAAGAGATGAGGTTAATGGGTTGATGTATATTTTAAATGAATTAGTGTTTGTTTAGTTTAAATTAATATTTGGTTAGTGTTAATAAAGTAATGACATTGTGTGTAATTTTTATTTGTTTGAGGGGTATATATGGAGATGAATATGTTGCTTTATTTTCTTTTAAGGAAATGTATCATTGAGTTTGAGACGATCTTTTTGGTAAATGCATTATTGAGTATGGGACAGAGAGAGTAATATTTATGGGGTTTTGAATATCGATCTACTATATTAAACTTGATTTAAATGTCGTGAATTAATAAAAAAAAAAAACTCATAGTCTTATACATGTATTATTTGAACATATTTATTATACAATACATTTATATTATATAAGAATGGATAACTTGATTTATAAATACATAATACATTATGATATTAATTGACTTAAAAAAATGCATAATACGCGGACATTCATCTAATTAATGAAATTATATATGAGTGAACACTTGTGCCAACCAAGTGTATACCATGAACTCTATTTTTATTATTATTGTCATAAGCTCTAACCACTTGACAAATACCACCTCGTTGCATCATATACTCATGAGCACTCTTGTAAAATATTTCATGGTGAAATTTTACTAAAAGACAAAAATATAAAAAAACTCGCGGCCAAAGAAAACGGGTCGCCCAACCTAGCGCGCGAATTAGGTCAAAATCACGCACACAAACACGCAAAAAACCAACACAGATTAATGTTTCAGCAGCGCCATTGAGAATCATATAACAAATCACCACGAATTTCCGACGAAGTAAGTAGCAATGTCAATCAACATCATATTGAAGAACAATTAACAAGCACATAGAACACGCAGAAAAAAAAAATCAAAGAAAGCTGAAAAAAATGGAATTTGGAGGAGATTCAACAAAAAAATCTAATCAAAACAATAACGAAATTCATCAACGACATCATATAGAAATGTGTTGCTGTCTTGACCATCTTTGTTACCAGTTGAATATTTTTCCAAAATCTGGAATTAATATTGTAACTATTACTCTGTTTAATTTGTTCGTATAGTAATACATTTTTCTTTATACAATAACAAGTTTGTGTGTTTTTTTTTTCCATATAGTAACACATCTTTCACTATACAGTAACACGTTTGTATTCATATAGTAACATATTTTTTTTCAAAACATGTGTTACTTACTGTAAGGACAAGTACGTGTTACTAGTCCTTAAAAAAATAAAATATTTATTTATGTGTTGTATTGATTTTATTCATTAGTAACACATCTTTTCTTCATACAGGTAACACGTGTTTGACCTTATAATAACACAACGTGAGAGTAAAAATTTATTTTTACCTTTGCACGAGTTTAATACACATATTTGTTCTTACAATAATACATATTTACCCCAAATTTTATACTTAGGGATAAAATAGACCCATGAACTTTTTCTTTAATACATTTAAATTATTTCTTTTTAATATTGAGATCAAATAAATCATCATATTAGTAAAATCACACTCAATTAATAAGAATAAAATTGTCGAAGATTAGAGACTTATTTTGTCCACACATATAATTAGATTAGAGATTTATTTGACCATTTTTTCATTTTTATTTTTGCATTGAGTGATTATTTTTAGACAAAAATGCATTTTTTATTTAATAGTAACATATATTTATCATTAAAATAACACATATTTAACCTAATAATAATACCCCCGGGAGCACGGAGGCGATTTTATTTTTTTTGCCCTTGCGAGGTTTTTTTTTTTTGGAATGTCCGTTGAACCCGTCCCGTTCAGGATCCGCAAATTTCTTTATTGGGATATTAATATGGATTATTTCATGAATCTATGATCCGTGAAATATTTCATATGAGAATTTGTCGATACTCTTTTATCATAAACTAGAAGAAGAATACAAATAGTAGTCAGGTTCTCATCTTAGGGGGTGTTTGCTTCACGGGATAGCCTTGATTGTTTGTTTAATCCTAAGTAATATTGTGTTTGTTTGAAGGGACTCTGACCCAAGATTAAAATTGAGTCCGAGACCAAAAGTAGATTAATCTCATGTTTTTAGGACAAACTAATCCGACTAGGGGAGTTTGGATTACCTTGTCCCAAGCTTTATCCTTATTTTTCTATTAGGACTTTGTTTTGATATTTTGAATATAGTGAAACATGTGATATATTTGACTTTTTATGTGTGATATATTTTATTAAATCATACAAATCAAATGTTTGTTAATATATATTACAACATAGTTTAACATGAGTTATAATATTTTCAAGTGTTTGTATTGAGAATTAATTTATGTGATAAGTTAAAATTTTACAATTATACCCCCATTTACTATTTTTTTTAAAATAAAAAATGAATATTTTTGTCAATTAACTTGGTAATAAGTAAATGATTATTTTAATACATCATAAAGGAAGGGATCCATTTTCACTAAAAAATGGGAAAACATATATTAAACTTTCATATTTTTGCGAACCATAAGTAATACAAATCAACAATAACAAACACTTGATTTATAGGAAAAATAAATTATATCCCTAGTAATCACTCAAAACAAACATGCCCTTATTGTTTTAATTATTGAGAGCAGTAATATCATTTATCTATCAATCCCACTTAATCTATCAATCCAAATGAACAATCCTACCATCCAAACATATATTTATTCCAAATATATCAATCCCAATAGTACAATCTAATTTAATCTATCTCATCTAGTCACTCCCGTCTCGTGAAGCATACGACCCCTTAATGTTCAAAATCCAACAAAAAAACTGATTGCCAATATCAAATTATGATGCACTAATATCAAGCCATCATCTGCAAAATAGGAAACAAAATTTACATAATTAATTAAAACCTGTAAAATGAGAGTTCGAAAATAAGAATAGTACTTATTACATTACGAAAGCAGATCAGGTATTACCTTAAATAACTCCCCAAACATTCCTGGCATGTTGTTTCTACGTTGTACTCCATAAAACTTTTCCGCCATTTCATCAAGCAACTAATCCACAACAAAAACACGCAATTATTCCTTCAGATATTTAAAGGGTAAAAAAAGACATTATATAAGATTAAAACTCGATAGTGCATACTTCGTTAAAGATAGGTTCTCTGTCTATACTCGATTTGTAACGTTCCCTCAACATATTGAAAAGAGGCAAAGCATCCCTCTGCAACCTGCATTACAATGTGGAATGGATGCTTTAACTTTTCTTTAGTTTCTCTACTCTGCCAAATAAAATCTAATCTTTCGGGATTTTAACATTTACCATAATGGCATAATTTGCACTAGAACAAGAGGAAACAAATCAAGGCAACTTACGTTTTTAGAAGATAATTGATGAGCTGCATCAATTCTGATCGAGGAAAATCACCATCTCGAAATTGCACTTGCTTCTTAATTTCATCCACAAGGACATTAGCATCTCTCAGATTTCCTAGAGCTAAATACCTAAATATAAGAACAGAAGAAGATAATTTAATACATTAAAAGAAGATTTATTCCTTCATTAAAAAGATAGATATCTACAGGGTTTCAAGCAACAAAGGGAGAATCAGAAACCTGAATTCTTTTATACAGCATTAAGCACACAAAATATAGTAGGCATTCCTACAGCATATAATGAATTGCTGAACTAACTATTGAAAACAGATTCACGGGCGATCAACAGCAAATAAATGTAGCTTGGAATTAGGAAAATTTTCAGACCATGGGACCTATTAAATAATTGCTCCATCTGTGATTATAGTCCAATAAACATATTTACCACTTTAATTCGTAGAGACATGTCCCAGCCAAACTACAGAATGTGAGGCTCGGGTCCTCGTGCATAGTTTACTAACTTACTGGTAATTAGAAAGTGTGCATAGTTTACTAACTTACTGGTAATTAGAAAGTAGAAAACAAATATTTTACGAACAGTTCATAGATGAAAAATGCATGAACTAAATATCATGAAAGCTACAATGCCAAATTTTTACGATAAAATGTGCTAGAGTGACTCATTCCTTTGACTTCAATTAAATGAATGAGAGCACATACCCATTAGAAAATGAAAATTAATTGATAATCATGCAGATGTGAAAATGTCATGGAAATTGTTTTGACATCTTACTTATTTTAAATGACATAATGAAGCATTTATGTAACTGGCCCCCTTCCAGTATAACAGATGTATGGGATTTCCAAATAGAGCACAACTAAATTTAATTCACGACTTGGTGCATTAGTGCAGATGCATATGTAACAAAGAAGAGCTGAAGTTCATATTATAAAGCATTAGATATTATGGCATTGCGTGTCCTAAACCTATTGAATAATATCTCCCCAGTCAAGAATTTTGATACCGATGTAACTCACTATATTAAAGATCCACACCTATATTAATTTAACAAACAACACCTAGCTTCCATTAACAAGGATGCAATGTTACTTCTTCACTTTCTAAGTCTGCGACGACTGAAATTCAAATTGTCAAGAGTATATGTGTGACCAGAAGACATTTCTTTAAATTCACCAATACTTATTCTGCAAGACAAAATCATTTTGGGAAGTTCAATATATCAAATAAACAGGCATCAACTCAAATTCAATAACTTTTATTCTACCTAATTGACCAGAGAAAATCATGTATATATTTAATATCTCTATTTACTTAAATGTGGGTTAACAGAAAGATCATTCCACATATACATAACCTGTTGCATATTTGTGTAACCAATTGGAAACTGAACACATTAGGTAGCAGAGACACATTGAAAAGCAAGACGTTAAGAGATTTCTTGTAAAAGAAATTGATCTCAGTACAACTGCAGCTTCTGCCTACAGTTGTCTGATTCCAAAATACTCACATAAAAACCGCACGTGCAACAGCAAGATCGCCTTCACCAGGATAACACTGCAATTGAATTTTTCAAATAATTAATACTAGAGATGGTACAAAAGCCATTTGAAAGACTTATAACACGAAAACGTATTTTTACAAAATATCACAGTAATTTATCGCACACTGCGTAGTTGTAATTTATCAAGATAATGCACTAAAAAATTGTTAAATCAATTTCTATTTTCAATTTAAATGACATAGGCTTAAAGTGCGAAAGGGGGTTGGGGGGTTGCAGACCTTGCCCATGAAATTGACTAGAGTTGAAGCAAATTTCTTTGGGTCATTCCCTCGAACAAAATGGTATGATACTTTGGCCATATCCTGTAGCAATAAACAATGTTTTACGCTCAGCAATCAATATGAAATGAACCATCCAGCTCCATTAATATATAGCGAAATTGCAAAAGAGGACGTTGACATATTTAACCATATAAATAATAACATAAATCCCTAATGGAGAAATCATAGAGATACACAACCATCCCAAATTAGAATAAGGACTGAAATGAAGACGATGAAGGTCGATATGCTGTCATTTCCTGGAATATCAATTATTCAAACTCTCAACCTTTGAATTAAAAATACTATATATCAATTTAGAAGATTAAACATTATGCAAGCAGAACAAGACAAATGAATGTAAGTATGAAGCTGTTTATTATGGAAAAACAATGACAAAATAGCGCCAATATCACGGAAAAGGCAACCTACATGCTTAGATGTACATTAAAATTCACCAAACATCCTACTTTTTCCCCTTCTAAACATAGTTTATGTATAAGAAACTAAAGATATTATTAATTAAAACAAGACAGTATAAAAAAATGAGGGATCCCTTTACAAGCAAACAACCAAAAGCACGACACTCCACCCTCTAGCAATGTCTGATAAAAAAGAAGTGCTTTAGACTCTTATGACCTTAAAGCCACCACACTACACAGTTGCTTGGTATCTTAAGGGGGGAGTGGAATTGGGATGATTGTAGTGAGAAATGAGTTTGATTCTTCCCACTACAAGGAAGACCAGAGTCAAGAAGAGCAAAGAGGCGATATGCAAACCATCTAATCCTCCGAACCACAAAACCCAAGAGACAAAATGGGTGCGATCATTCCCAATCGAACCATCCAGAATATATTAGTTTTAAAACATAGGTAGACAGAAACTGACGATTGTGGGTATCATGGTCTAAAAGTTCTTTCACTCTCTCTCTCTCTAGCAAATAATTGTAACAAAATATACCAACTCAGGAGACTCTGAATATAGGTAATCAGCTAGCATATCATGAATCTCAGGAGATCCACTCCTATGTGCTCCAGATTCAATAGACCACCTGTTGGGAAGAGAACAGATCTGTTAGTGCATTCAAGGCCAAATAATAATAAGCATAAACATCACTAACCTTGAGAGAAGAAATCTACTAGGTGCATTCAGGACCAAATAACAATGAACATAAACATCAGAAATCAAGAAAGTATGTCATAATTTCTAAAATATCGCAAACAAAACTGAAGTTCCAAAGAACAGTAGAACTGGACCACACTCTTTTCCCTTTCCTAAAACATATCAAGTAACTTGAGCAACAATTCAAATCTTTCTCTGAAGCAGGGAGAATAGTATCTTTCCGTACCTTTTATGTTTGCATGTACAATTTGTTTATCATGTTACAAGGGCATACCCTTTTTTCCTGAAGCACTACAAGAACATAATTTAGTATGTCCTGGACCTATTTATTAAATTCGTGAGCAAATGTAACATACATAAGGGTGTAGCTATAAATCCTATTTTCTTAGTTCATAACCATTTATTGCTGTCCAAAATACTCTATATAAAAGACTTAAGTGCCGTTTTAGTTGTTATTCAAACACACTCGGTCTCTTGATTCACTCATCATTTTTTTTTTTTTTTTTTTGAGAGCATTCATAACTTTTGAAAAGAAAATACAACTATTTTACATCCTCCAGCTCTCCACCCAACTTCTTGTTCCTGATCCTTCACCTCTATCACCTCCAAACCCTCAATAGTTCACTTCCATCACATTGTAGCAAGATATCATTTTTGGACCACAAAGAAGAGATGAAGACGATGAGTGTAACTTCCTCTGCACATTTGCCTGATTAATTTGATTGTAATATATTTTTTTGTATGATAAACTGTTCAAAAATGTACTTAATTTTAGCAATGTCTGATCCTAGTTTATCAAACAAAAGCTTTATGTTTGGTTGGAGGAATTGAACACGACCAGCATATGTTGACTAACAACGACCGAAGATATAGTGAACCGTTCGGTGGAGGGTGGTAAAATGTCTTCAGTTGTGTTCAACTTGTGCCGACAGAACTTATCAGAAGATTCAGAACTCTTCAATTGGGTAAAGGGTAGAAAGGGAAAGGTACGAGATATGTTTAGTAATGAGGTTGAAATAAAAAAATATTGGGTTTGTGTTTGAGAAAGTGTGTGGACTAAAAAAAGAAGAATGTGTGAACAGCTACACCCTACATATACATAGCTACCATAGTAGATTCTCCATCTCATAGTTGTTTAGGGCGCGAGGCGTGCACCTCTTGTACATGGGAAAAAATAAAATTTAGAAAGAAAAATAATGCTGGAGCACTATTATTTGAAGAATGGCTAATCTTATCTATATCAGGATTTGCAAATATTCTTGTTATATGAAGGAGATATAATCTTAAATAAATAAAGATTTTGTCAAATCCTAAGAGAAGGAGAGAGTTAAAAACACAGCACAAGTAAAAAAAGCAGGAGCTGCGATAAGATTCACAAAGGAAAAAAAAGGTGAAAAGAACCTAGCGTACAGGGGCAGGTGGGCAGTGGTGCTGTTTTTCAGTTTCTTCATTCTTTAACATTTTTCCCTCAAGCCCTAGGCCTAAATACAACACTGTTTTCTTGTTTATGATTCTGTCTCTGTTTTCTTTTAGTTGATTTTGTCAAAAATGGTATTTTACTTCAAAAACTGAACACAAACCACATATTTGAAATAAAACTTATCCCCTATTGCTCAAACACATGAAGTTGAGTCATAACTGGCAAATTGTAAATGAAGCATGTATCTCACTTGATAGCCGCTTTCAAAAATGAAGAGCAACCCTCCTCACGTGTTTTCGCAGCCCCAAGAGCCTCTGAAAGTTGCTGCATATCATCATCATCTGCTAGGTCCAAATGTTGTGGAACAGACATCCTAGGAAACTTCTCGTATATTTGCCTGATACGATCTAAAATAGAGTCCCAGAATTTATGTAAGAATACAACTAAATTATTAAATTATGGCATCACATATAATAAAGGTTACAGGAGCATGTGATCATACTCAAACGCGTCCCTCATTAGTTGTTGATGAATCGACACACAATAACTAATTAAGATGATATGAGGCCTGAGCCATTAGTTCACCAGTTCTTGAGAAGGATTATTCGAGTAACAAATACATTAGATGATAATAAAATAGAGTTATATATCATAGGGCCTTTACATCAGAAACCATGATCCATGGTCATATTTGAACTTCTAATTCCCTGACATAATAATTTGGATAGTGAATTATTTGTTCAACTTTCCCTCCTCTGTCCTTAATATCTTAGGGCCCATTTAGTTTGAGGTTTAGTATTTTCTTATCCGGGTTTAATCCTGGATAAACCTCAAAGTAAATGGGCCTTTGTGCTTTCTAGCATATCAGCTATAAAAAAATCTCCTCTTTAGGTGATGATGAGACCATAAATGCTAGATACTTTGGGAGAGTATATCAGAGAAGGAAAGTGGGGAGAGAAGAGAAGACAAGATTAATTTATTACAAATTATTCTTTATTTGATTCAATTAGGTGATTTGTTTCTGAGCTCATGGGCCTATTAGTTATGATTGTTTTTAATTAGTCAGTAGTAGGGTGAGTTTTTTACGCAGAAAATATACTTTTGAGTCTACGATGCATTGCTGATTACTAGAACTTTTCGTACATTCATTTGGATTTCTAGAATACCTCGTCTAGAGGTTTCATCAATGGAGCTCGTTAGTAGCGGGCAACTATCATTAGCTATCTTTAGGTTGTAGGATCTGGTACTGAGTCAACCCGAACTTCATTCAGTCACCCTAAAAATAAAATCTAATCAATTCTTAGCGCTCCTTGAGTTTGGTACTTATGATGGATTTGCAGGCACACTAATTAAAAAGCATTAAGTAATAAATACACTAGAAAGGGGGTAGCCCCAATAGATGTGAAAATTAGAATAACACACTCATTAAAACATTAATTACTTCTGCAAAATTTTCCATGGTTCTATAGGGACCATAATCGTACAACTTCTGGTAATAAAGACTTTACTAATTAGACATCTTAACTAATGTTCAAATCTAAATTGAACAGGCCTAAAGATGAGGACCAAGGTGAAAATCTGTTTTGCAAAAGTCATAATCAATTACTCCCTCCGTCACGGAAAAGTTTGCGAGAATCTTTTGGCAGTTTAAGGAAAAAGTGTGATGAGTGGAGTATTGAGGGGTAATTTTGTAAACTTTTATGAATAAAATAAAATAATTAATTGGATTGAGTGTATGTGGGGTCTCAAAAGTAATGGCATGAAGAGTAAATATGCGTGTATTGTGAGGTGAAGGTTGTGGGAAATATTTCCATTTTGGGGTATGCAAACTTTTGTGGGAAAAAAATAAAAAGGAAAGTATGCAAACTTTTGTGGGAAAAAAATAAAAAGGAAAGTATGCAAACTTTTGTAGGACAGGGAGCACTAATGAAGCTAGAAATGATGCCTAGTTCAGATTCAAATGGGAGTACACAGTAGCTGCAACATCACTATTAAATAGATAAACACAACAAAACCCAAAAATAAAAGTAGGACATCACACACTGGTATACTTTTCTAACTATGCAAAAATATTGATGCAAAGAACAAGTGTCACGGATGAAAATACTAAGAAATTCAAAAGGGATGGTCTGACCAAGAGTGTCGTTGTCATACGGAAATTTTCCTTTAACAAGTGTTTCCACAAACAAGACAGCAAGCTCAGTCCCACATGTAACCTGAATTGAATGTGAAAATTTATTCATAACTTGATCTCGAAAAGAAAATAAAAAGATTAGATTACTTCATCAGTTCTCTATTTTTTTTTGCCAAATGAACGTAGAGAAGTTTGAAATTTCCAAAATAATTTAAAATTGACTTTGTGAGTACGACACCTTAAGATGCTAAAGAGTTCAACATTGATAACTTTCCATCAGGGCTGCTCACAACCCAAAGTGAGCACTACTTAATATGCCCGCCATTGATGTGTTGCACATCAACCGGGAAGTTAATTTAAATCACTATAATCATGAAAAATATGATATTTACACATTAACGGCAGGCACATTAAGATGTGGCCACAATGGGTGCAGGAGCATTTTCCATCTATCCAAAATTTTAAAAAATAGTCTTGTGTCAAGATCATTAAGGGATTCGTTCGAAAGGTATCTATACGGGATTGACAAAGACATCCATTTAAAATTAAGTAAGACTCTGGAATGGATCATGTTGTTGCATAAGGTCTTGAACTAGATAAAGTCGAACATACGCTACAAAATAACATAACAGTGACAAACGTATGACCTGTGCATTCTCTAATTGTGTGCAAGCACCTGAGTGAAGAATCTCCAGAGCTTCCCGATGCCTATCGCCGGAAACATATCTGCAACCAATCAAAAGAAACATGATTAACTCATATTAGGGATAGAAAAATAAATAAATAAAGTCTCAACATAGGCAGATCTCAACGGTAAATATACAAATATGAAAACCACAAACACCTTAACATGCCATAGCAGTTGCTTTCTCCTGTAGATAAATAAATGGACTTTAACATACATACCTCGCACCAAAAGATTTATACATTTGCTGAGCGCCATAGTAGTTCCCTTCCTCTACAACTTTCTTAATCTTCTCAATGTTCTGCAATAGGGAGTTGAGAAACATAAAATCCAAAAGAAAGTAACAAACAATTATAAGATGCTTAAATTATTGAACCAAATCATAAAGAGAAAAGAGAAGAAAGTGATAAACAACAATTGTAGAAGCAGAAAACTTTTTACACATATAGAGATTAAAAGGGAATAATCAAAAAAATCTACCTCTTGAGCCGGTGCTAGTGTTACCCGCTTGGCCCTCTCCCGGGACATGGATCTTCTTAGTAATTTACCGAGAAAGAGGGAGAGAGCGCACAAGTTTTTGAATACTGATATCGCACATAACCATCATGTACATCAGATTTCAACAAGTTAATAAGCAAATCGTTCAAACTAAGAATAAGAATTGGAGAACAGACATTACCTGCTTTTTTCGAAGGGGCACTTTTTAAGTATTTCTTATAGTAAGTGTTTCAAAAGAATAGCTAATGTATTGGTCGGTAAGAGCGCAATTCTTCCTGGCAAACCTAGGGACATCAGGTGCCAAAAGACTCAGTCGATATGAGCTCAATAAAAAAAATTCAATAAACAACATACCTCAATAGGAGTAGAATCGAGGAGTGCGGCGAGACGGTGACAGTACAACGACTCCGGCAAGACGTTGATCGGTGAGAGTGTTTTGGGTTTGGTGTCTGTGGCATTAGGGTTGGGCGGCTGCGATGAAAACTGAGATGGAATCTTGGAGAAATAAATGAGATCGGCGAGCGAGGGTGTAGTTTTGTTATTACTGGACAACAGACACGGTTCTTTTGTTTGTTGAAAGGAATTGGAATATTAATGTTAATGAATATATTAGTAATTGTTGAGTTATTTAGTTTATATATATATATATGTATAACTATCATTACCATAGAAAGTGTTTGGTTTAATATAAATTATTAATAATTAAAATTATTATTAATTTTTTTTTAATATTAAAAATATATCATATAATAATCATACTTAAAATATTATTTATTAATATTAATAAATAATTTAGAAGGCAAAATAAATTTTAAAAAATTATATATAAAATTTTAAAAACAATGACTTTCATTCCTCCCAAAATTGAGAGGAATGAATCTATAACTTTCATTACTCACTTTTAATATATCAAAAATTTGATTCCCCTCAACCAAACATCAACACTCCCTTTCATTGTCATTCCATAGCTTTAAAGTTGTTAATCAAGCACCTCCTTAGTGGAGACGTTAATTTAAACTTGAAAGTTACAATAATTTTATGTTGTAAAATTTATCTCACATTTCAAATTTCTTCTTCATTATGCAAGAGGATATTATGATCCCTACACATATATTTAAATGTAGCCATGCCAAATTTTATTAAACAAGTATCTTGATCAAAATCACTTCTGTCACTATTATTATCTGTCAAAATCCAAAAATGTTAACTTGGCAAACAAATAAAACTGTATACTTATCAAATAAATAATTTACAGTAATACGTCTACTTGACCAATGTCTGAAGATATAATCAACACATTATCGGCGTAAGTCTTATACGACTCTACAACTCGTAACAAAAAGTATTCTAATTGGGGCTTGGATAGACCTTATATACGTTGGCAGGGGAGGTAGACGACGCGAGGTAGGGGACCTCTCTAGGCAAACGATGGAGAGAAGAGGCGGGTGGGTTGGACGGCGGCGCGAATAGGTGGACAATCGCGACGGCGGTGCAAAGAGGCGATGCCACAATCAGGTGGATGAAGACGACGATGAAGTTGTGTTCGATCATGAAACATGAATTGAAGCAATGAATTGAATTGAGGAAGGAAAACAATTTCACTTGTCAATGAAAATTAGGAATGGAAAATCAATGAGATGAATGTTTCACCGGGCGAAAAATTGTGTTAGAATTCTTAGAAAAACATTTCACCCGAGGAAGAAAAAACATTGTTAGGGATTAAAGGATGATAGGTATTAGGTTGGGGAGTGTGTTGAATAAAAGTTATCAGGGTAAAAAGGTCCAAAATTTTTTTTTTTCATCTCTAAACCACTTTTATATAATATATATATATATATATGTGTATATGTGTGATCTCTCTATCAAACCTAAGATTTCGAGCCCACGAAAAGCTTCAACCAACTCGTATGCCTCTCATTTTTTCACACATCTTACCCGCAACAAAGACATATGTATAATCCCTTAATATCATTCTTACGTTAATTTCTCTTGTATCATTAAGAAGCCTCATTGATAAAAAGATACATTAGATTGACTGATAATATCATTCACGTTAAACTTTTCAAAACATAGTCGAAGACTTGTTTCACTTATCACAAGTGATGCGTTGAGATCCCCGACGAGTATAGGAGCACAAAATTAATTATAAATGGATAATTAAATTAAATTGAATTAATTATCAACGTTGTTTAATTTCTAACGTAAATTTTGAAAATATATTGTAAAATTCATTTATCAATTTAGATATGAATTCAAAATTAGGGAAATCGGTTATAAAAAAATTGAATTAATTAAAATTAAGAAGAATTTCATATTAGGACTCAATTTTTAGGTTGAGTCTTAATTTAGGTCTTGAATTTTGAAGTGTCTAAAATTAGGATCCGATTTTTAGTTTTTTCTCAAATTTTTTTTTTGAGTGGAGTTTTTTCTCAATTTAAGATCCACTTTTTCTCTTTTGGTCTCAATTCAAGACCCGATTAATTTATCTTTATTTCAATTTTTTATAAAATACTTAAAGTGTAATAATTTTTTTTAATCAATTTTTATAAAAATAATATGTTAAATTAAAAAATTTTAAAAATCAAATCTTTTTTCAATTTTTTTTTTTTGATTTTTTAATCAAGTGATGAACGACAACAATATAAAAAAATTAAAATATAAAAATATATTCCTAAATGTAGATAAAAAAATTTACAAATAAAAATAATCATAGATAATTAAATTGAAATGCCCTAAAAAACTAAAATTAATTTTAATTTCGATTGGAACCGTTCGACCTAGTGGTCAGCCATACAAAAAAATAAATTATTAATTACTCCCATTAGGTCGTAGTCATACAATACATCGAGTAGGCGAGTATATTATAATAATCATAATCATTACACTAACAGAAGATTCTTGAAGAAAATAAAGATTCTTAAAGTGCAATAATTTTTTTTTTTTTTTATTGTAGTGATCAAACACTTTTGTTTTTTTTATTATTATTCAATTAATCATGCAATAATTTTCCAATAAATTAACGTACCTACAAGCTCAATCATGCATACCCCAATATATATGCGCTCACCCTATTAATACACTTGGTCCCAAAAAAAAAAGTTAAATATTATAACTTGAAAAATATCATTTATTATAAATAGAAATAATTCGATTTTAAATTTGGACAAATATTCTTTTCAGCAAATTAATTTTACCGTGATTTTTTTATATTTTATATATATATATATATATGTTTTAATAGTTTAATTACTCTATTAAAAAATATTAATTTAATAATATTATTATTATATAACAAAAATACTTGAAATCATTTTAAATTAGTAAAACTTATTTACAAAATACTGATTCTCTTTTCAATATTTCAATGTTTTGCTATATTAACACGAGCAATGATCCACAAAGTGATATAATTTAAGTGATTAGAGCTCCTACTACCTATGATTCAAAGGTCATGAGTTTGAGTCATCTTTTATCCGATAAAAAAAAATACGATCAATGATTATTGTCAAAAATAAAACAATGCCCACAAGGCGTCCCTTAACCCTTATCTTGAACTACCTCCCAACTTGCCTATGTGAAAGCTCAATAATTTGGAAGATATTTGGAGTGGGAGTAAAGTGTATTACTTAATTTTTCTGTCCCTTGAGGGTTCAAAAGGCCATATATTTTAAGACCATAGCAAAAAGGCCATATATTTTAAGATTATAATTGTTGTCCTATGTTATCCATTTAATGCATATCCACGAATGCATTATTTATAAGTAGTGAAAGACGTGGAAAGAGAAGGCAAAAAGCAACACTCGCAATAAGAAATACTCACTCCAGCAACACAACTTGGCAAGAAGAAAAGAAAAGGGAAAAAAAATTAAAATTCAAATGTTGATCCAGAGGCTGGAAATATGCTTTGGATGGCTGAAGATTGTGGTAGAGTTTGCGATTGTTTTTGTAGAAGCTGTTGGGTTTGTTATAAACCAGACGAATTCTGCAGTTTCTGAAAATCCAAACTACGTTCCAGTTCCATACGTTGGTATTCTTCCTTAAAATTTTCCTATTTTTGTTTGAGAGAGACACAGAGATTTGTGTACAGATGCGATTTGTTAGCTCAAGAATCAAGATGGGCTTATTTTCCCTTTTTTTTTTCTTATTTAAGTACACAATTTTGTTAGTGTAGAATTTTGTCAATTAATATTAAACACGTGATTTTATTTGTAGTTCACTCAGATTTGTACAATATGATTCAGTAAAGTTGATTCAATTTTGAATTTGAAATATGCGTTTCTTGTGTATTGTGATAATTAGAAATCTGAGATTTCTAGGGAGGTTAATGTGGTTTCTGCACAATGGAGGGTTCGATTTTGTTTAAGAGAAAATTAAAAAAAGATAATGTTGAAAGCAAATTCTGAAAATTGTGGGGCTCCCAAGAAAACATGTTTCCAATACCAGGAATTTAATTTGTTTGGATTAATTTTGTTATATTTGCAGCCTCTATAATGCCCTATATGGTAATATCATAAAGTTTAATTTTGAATAATTCAGCATATCTAGTTTAGTATATGTTCTTGCCTATGCAGGAGACAAGGGCCTGTTTGGTATGAGCCTATGATCAAACATAAATATGTACTAATGCAAGATTAATTAAGGTATGAGGGATGAAATTCATGTATGGTGATTAATTAATCTGGAATCAAGAAAGGAAGAGTCATAAGTCATGACAGATGTCGACGATCCATACATGCACGTTGAACCACGCCTTCTGTCTCAATTATAGCATCTGTTAAATGTCTGTGTCTGCATTTATCATACTATACAACAAACCTGTCCCATTTGACAAGTACAAGTCAACACTGGTATTTGATGCCAAAGTTATGACAAATTTTATTAGCATGATCATTTCATGATTCCAACTTTACTACACCAACAGTGAAAGTAAACACACATAGCAAACACTAAATTACTGAGAATTACACACATTGAGGATTAAACTTGTCTTCTAGACCTTAAAATGATGCACTTGAATGTTTTCAGAGGTAAGCTTCTTGAAATTGCTAAGTTTTCGCGTGGCGTAAAACTTTCCCCAGCTATACCCCTTGTACTTGGGCCGATTTTCCTCATCAATCATCTCCTCCAGAGGCTCCACCCATATATAACGTGAAGGATTAAAAAAGAATGGAATCGAAAACCTTTCCTTCTCCGAATTGACAATCGCTCTATGCTCCACACTCTCGTACTTATCATTGCTCCAAACCTGTGATATAATATTATCAGGACATGATCAATCTCGCTGCTAAATTCAAACATCAATGTCTAAAAAAGGGTACCTGGATTAGGTCTCCAACATTGACAATATAAGCATTGGGTATAGGCTTCACAAAAATCCACTCTCCATCCGATTTCCTCTTCACTTCAAGCCCGCCAACACTGTCTTGAGCTAGGACAGTCATTGCTCCGGCATCTTTGTGTCTCCCTAGACCAAGGGCTAGCTGAGGAGCAGGGCAAGGGGGGTAGTAGTTCAGCCTCATAAAGCTTGTTTGGTCCTTAAAGAATCCATGAAATCGATCTTTTGGTAACCCTAAGCTTGAGGCTATCAGCTCTAGTAACTTGTATGCCAGTTTTTGCATTTCTACAGCGTAATCTTCACACGCCTCTCTGCAACAGTCGATCATTTTTGAGATTTCTGATCACTAGTTACAGATTATAATATATATGGAATCAAACTTATAGTATACCTTAAATTTGGGGGATTCTGAGGCCACTGATTAGTCAACTCCTTTAGCTCCTTGTCATCAGGCTCATCTGATGCATATATAACAGTTGGATTCTCTATGGTGCAATCGAATATCTCTTTCCAATCCCTCACACTCTTTGTGATCTCAAAGTCAGAATAACCGAATAAGTTGACCTCATCGCGGCTCGCCTTCTTCTTCTCGTCTTTTGATAGAGCAAAGAATCTTCTTGATGCTAGTTCAATTTTTTCTCGAACTTGTGAAGGCACCCCATGGTTGATCACCTGGAAAAATCCCCAGTTCCTGCATGCATCCCCTACTTCGGCCACTGTCTCGGATTCTGGGGAATTCAGATCGATTAATGGGATGCCTTCAGCTTCAATTATCACTGGTTTAGGCTGGTGTTCAAGGGGTTGAATGAAATCAGCCCCCACTTCTAACATTGTTGAATTACGTAACTGGATACCTGGATAATTTTTTCCTTCTTTTTTTGTTGTTTTCCTCTAAATGAAGGCCAGGGTGATTCTTTTATAATGTGATCAGTTCCTTTCTGAGGTGAAGTTTACCACAAGTTACTAAGAAGTGATCCATAGGAGTTGATGAGAGAGAAACAGAGATAGAGAAGCTATATACTGCAAGAAGAAACCTACCCAACAAATGTGTTCATCAAGATTTCTTAATTAATATTGATTAAAGTGTGAGTAATTGGGGTTAGGTAAACAATTTTTCACCCGTCTAGTATTTCATTTTTCCACTCATCCAACTTTCTAGACAAGAGATACCATGACTAATCACCAAAAGACAAATTATTCCAGGCTCTTTTTTATTTTATAAGGAATCCGAGGCTCATTTGTATCCAACTTTCTAGACAAGAGATACCATGATTAATCACCAAAAGACAAATTATCCGATGCTCATTTTCAAATCTCACGAATTTTAGCATAAGATTTGAACTTGAAACATGTATATATTAACCGCAAGGGTTATCGATAATTTCGATCCCTAAAAATTTACATGTCATTATGCTCATGCCGTTGCCTTCATAGACTACATTAAGCTGATGTCCTTCAATTTCATTGTTATCTTGTCTAATTAATACAGGTCCTTCTTAAGCATTTGAAAATAAATGATTTTAAATACGTGCAAGATAGATCTGCGGAAATCCCTACAAAATTAATTCAAATTCAAAGTGATGTCGTTGCTAAACTAGGACATGTTTGAATTTAAGCAGAAACATATTTATTGGTTAAAGATGAAAAAGTTGGTAAGTGGACCAAGCATTGGTGAGAATTGCATCAGAAATTCAAATTGTCTATAGATCATACCCCTCAAGTATTATTTATTCACATTAATTGGATTCATATATACTTAACATTCCATGAGCATATGACAATATATGGCAACAGACTAAAGCCCAGACGAAGGATACTTAGTTCTTGAAATGATATATTTGAACATTTTCAACTTCAAGCTTCTTGAAATTACTGCGTTTTCGGCTCGCAAAAAACTTTCCCCAGTTGTAAGCAGTGTACTTGGGTGGATCGTGGTTGTTGACCAGCTCCTCCAATGGCTCAACCATGGTATCATGTGCAGGATTGAAGAAGTAGGGAATCGAAAACCTTTCCTTCTCCGAATTCACTTTCACCCGGTGTTCCACACTTTCATACTTATCGTTGCTCCAAACCTGTGCATACATGCATGTACCAAGTTATACACTTAGGGCTCGTTTGGTTTCCTTTATTGGATAATACCTGAACTATAATACCTATATTTGTAATACCAGTTTATTATCAATATTTTGTTTGGTTTCAAAAACTTGAGTTAAATAATTAGTTATTAGCTATCAATATTATGTTTGGTTGCAAGTATTATAACTAGTATTAATTTATTTTAGACTAATTTGTCCTTATAAATAAAAATAATAATAAACACATTTTGATGAAAGTGAAGGGTGTTTTTGGTATTGTAAAATTTAATAGATGTTGGAGAAATATAAGTATTACAAATACCATATGAAACTTGGAATCTATAATACCATGTATTAAGTATTATTTGAACGGGCCTATTCTTAATAACGGGCTGGAAGTATAATGTATACAACAAACCAAACAAGTGATAAAGGTGTATTAGGAATCAATACACCCCTAATAAAGGAAACCAAACGACCCCTTATTTTACCAAGAAAAACGGCAAGTAGTCAAGTTGATGCATAACATGCTCGAAATTAAACATATAATGAAGGGTACTCTGGTCTTTTAAATGATGGAGACGAAAACAAACTTGCAAAACTATATATACCTGGATAATATCACCAACGTTGATGATATATGCATTTGGAGTTGGTTTGACAAGAATCCACTCGCCATCTGTTTTCCTCTTGACTTGAAGGCCTCCAACGTCGTCTTGAGCAAGAATAGTTAATGCTCCGCCATCTTTGTGTCGACCTACTCCAAGAGCTAGATCAGGAATTGGGCATGGCGGATAGTGATTCAGTCGGATGAACGAGGTTTGACCCTTGAAAAAACCATTCAATCGATCTTTCTCCAATCCTAAACTCAGTGCTATCAGTTCTAGCAACTTGAATGCCAATTTTTCCATTTCTTCACCATGCTCTTCACACACATCCCTACATTTCATTTAAACTTTCCTATGTAAGATCGTCATGCAGAAACAAGAAACTCTGAAATGATGCAAGAGTCAAAATAGCCATTTTTTTTATTGCTAATTCCACACTTCAATTCCAGTAGTTCCAAGCAGGGACAGATTAGGGGCCGCCCCCTTCGGTTTTAGTTTAAATTTTTATTTTACTTGAGCTCGTTCATTATTAAATACTATATCCATGATACAATAATATAAAAAAAAAAACTCGTTCCCTTATAATAAAATCCTATTAGCAATTTTAGAAGAGTACTGATAAACAGAGTCTGCATTAGTTCATTAATCATCATCAAACTTACTTCATCTGAGGAAGATTTTTAGGCCACTGATTGTGCAATTCTTTCAGTTGTATGTCATCAGGCTCATGCGAGGCTGGTATGATGCTCGGCTCAGGAACCACGAAATCGAACACTTCTTTCCAGTCTCTCACATTCTTAGTATGCTCAGTGTCATAGTACCCTAACGGGTTCTCCTCATCTCTGCCCACCTTCTTCTTCTCCTCTTTCGACATACCAAAAAATTTGGCCGAAACCGAATCGATATTCGACCGGGAATGCATCGGCACGCCATGGTTGATCACCTGGAAAAATCCCCAGTTCTTACAGGCATCACCGATTTGGGTTACCAGATTTTCCAGGGCTATCGGGGCGGAAAGATCGATTAAGGGGATGTTTTCGGATTCGAGTGTCTGGGGTTTAGGCCTGTGTTCAAGGGCCTGGATGAAAGCAGGGTCCACTTCCCCCATGACTGAAATCTGTGCGAGTAACGTGATTGAAGCGTTCTGTTAATAAGGTGGAAGTGTTTGTCAATTAGCACGATGTAAATAATCCGTACATGCGTGGCATTCATTGAACCTGGACGCAATGTTAGCTGTTGATGATTTTGATGTGTCATGTATGGTAAAATACATTGGAAGATAGTGTTGCGCAGGGTTTTCTTTTTGGCTTTGCTAGAATCTTCCGAATCAACATTTTAATTTCTCTTTACCATTATTCATGTTTTAATATTTATTAAATCTTTTGAAAGTGATTAAGATGATTTCATTTGTTGAATCAGAATCTCCAATTCGGCTATGGATTGAAATTATCATACCATTGTTCCAATTTCTTTTTTATCACAAGAACTTCTTCGAATATAACAACACCTAAGCTCAAATATTTGTTAAACAATGATATTTTATATATTACATAAATACTAAATAGTGATACTTGTAAAAGAAAAAACTCATGTGGATTCAAATTCACTGAAAACCTACTCTTTATTTATTCATTTACATAAAAACAGAATATTATTCAATCATTATGTTGAGAAAATATAAAGAATAGATTATAAATTGAGACGTTTTTAAATTATAAATCTAGTTGAAATTTAATTTTAAAATTGAGCGTTGTTAATTAATTTTCCTTTATCACCGCATTTTAATCACTGGTTAGATGTTCAAGATCTCAGAGTTAGGCTATAGCCTAATTATTCCATGTCTTCGGCCACCGTTTCATAGCTTCGTATTATATACATTATGTGAATAGTAATAAAAAAATTAGGATTCCAATTTTATTCTCCAAAACAGATTCATGTTTTAAAAGTCACACTGTCACAGTTGTTTTTATTAAAAAAAAAATCATAATTTCCAAATTATAAAACTCAAATCAAATTCAATATCACTGATTTTAAACCAAAGTAGTGGCACAAATACATTAATAGGTTATAAGTTGTTCTATACCTACATTAAGTTGATCGAAAATACAACAATTTATTTGGAAAAATATGATTTTTTTTAAGGAGTAAGAGTAAACACAAATTTTGAAATTGTATTCTTCATGCTTTTGTAAGACATAATTTTTATGCTAATTAACTATATGATGTAACCAAATATACTTATTTAAATGTAGATATTATATCGAATTCATTTAGACTGTCTACACAATAAAAATATTAAATAAAATTTAGCATTAATAGATGATACTATTATTTGTGAAAAAAAATAAAATGATTATCATTTAAACTGAAAATTAGAAGTATCTCACAAGATTTGGGCTTTAAATTTACGGTCTTCAAATCTATGAGCGAAGCCCAATAAATCCAATATCATTCATCGTTTAAGCAGAAGCCCTTAATAATATTGAAGGTCCATAAACCCAAAATCAGACCGTCCATTTCGCCGAACGGAGAAAATATCAGAGGTTTTTTCACTGCAAAACCCCATGATTGATCACCTGGAAAAAGCCCCAGTTCCTGCATGCATCCCCTACTTCGGCCACTGTGTCGGATTCCGGGGAATTCAGATCGATTAGTGGGATGCCTTCAGCTTCAATTATCACTGGTTTAGGCTGGTGTTCAAGGGGCTGAATGAAATCAGGCCCCACTTCTAACATTGTTGAATTACGTAACTGGATACTTGGATAATTTTTAGTTTTCTTTTTTTGTTGTTTTCCTCTAAATGAAGGCCAGGGTGATTCTTTTATAATGTGATCAGTTCCTTTCTGAGGTGAAGTTTACCACAAGTAACTAAGAAGTGATCCATAAGAGTTGATGAGAGAGAAAACAGAGGTAGAGAAGCTATATATTGCAAGAAGAAACCTACCCAACAAATGTGTTCATCAAGATTTCTTAATTAATATTGATTAAAGTGTGAGTAGTTGTGGTTAGGCAAACTATTTTTCACACGTCTAGTATTTCATTTTCCACTCATCCAACTTTCTAGACTAGAGATACCATGACTAATCACCAAAGACAAATTATCCGAGGCTCATTTTCAAATCTCACGAATTTTAGCATAAGATTTGAACTTGAAACATGTATATATTAACCGCAAGGGTTATCGATAATTTCGATACAATTTTCATGTCATTATGTTCTTGTTGTTGCCTTCATAGACTAAATTATGCTGATGTCCTTCAATTTCTTTGTTATCTTGTCTAATTAATACAAAGTCCATTTTAAGCATTTGAAAATAAATGATTTTGAATACGTGCAAGATTGATCTGAGAGGAAATCCCTCAAAAAGTAGTTCAAAATCAAAGTGATGTTGCTAAACTAGGACATGTTTGAATTTAAGCAGAAACATACCTATTGGTTAAAGATGAAAAAGTTGGTAAGTGGACCAAGCATGGATGAGAATTGCATCAGAAATTCAAATTGTCTATAGTTCATATCCAAATTAATTATTCCTCAAGTATTATTGAATCACATTAATTACATTCATGTATGCTTAACAAATCAACATTCTATGAGCATATGACAATATATGGGCAACAGCCTAAAGCCCAGACGAAGGATACTTAGTTCTTGAAATGATATATTTGAACATTTTCAACTTCAAGCTTCTTGAAATTAGTGCGTGTTCGGCTCGCAAAAAACTTTCCCCAGTTGTAAGCAGTGTACTTGGGTGGATTGTGGTTGTTGACCAGCTCCTCCAATGGCTCAACCATGGTATCATGTGCAGGATTGAATAAGTAGGGAATCGAAAATCTTTCCTTCTCCGAATTCACTTTCACCCGGTGTTCCAAACTTTCATACTTATCGTTGCTCCAAACCTGTGCATACATGCATGTACCAAGTGATCAATTTTATACAAGAAAAATGACAAGTAGTCAAGTTGATGCATAACATGCTCGAAATGAAACATATTATGAAGGGTACTCTAGTCTTTTAAATGATGAACTTGCAAAACTATATATACCTGGATAATATCACCAACGTTGATGATATATGCATTTGGAGTTGGTTTGACAAGAATCCACTCGCCATCTGTTTTCCTCTTGACTTGAAGGCCTTCAACGTCGTCTTGAGCAAGAATAGTTAATGCTCCAGCATCCTTGTGTCGACCTACTCCAAGAGCTAGATCAGGAATTGGGCATGGCGGATAGTAACTCAGTCGGATGAACGAGGTTTGATCCTTGAAAAAACCATTCAATCGATCTTTCTCCAATCCTAAACTCAGTGCGATCAGTTCTAGCAACTTGAATGCCAATTTTTCCATTTCTGCACCATACTCTTCACACACATCCCTACATTTCATTTAAACTTTCCTATGTAAGATCATCATGCTATCAGTGATATCCATGACACAATAATAAAAAATGATAAAAATCGTTCCCTTATAATAAAATCCTTTTAGCAATTTTAGAAGAGTACTAATAAACAGAGTCTGTATTAGTTCATTAATCATCATCAAACTTACTTCATATGAGGAAGATTTTTAGGCCACTGATTGTGCAATTCTATCAGTTGTATGTCATCAGGCTTATGCGAGGCTGGTACGATGGTCGGCTCAGGAACCACGAAATCGAACACTTCTTTCCAGTCTCTCACATTCTTAGTATGCTCAGTGTCATAGTACCCTAACGGGTTCACCTCATCTCTGCCCACCTTCTTCTTCTCCTCTTTCGACATACCAAAAAATTTGGTCGAAACCGAATCGATATTCGACCGGGAATGCATCGGCACGCCATGGTTGATCACCTGGAAGAATCCCCAGTTCTTACAGGCATCACCGATTTCGGTTACCAGATTTTCCAGGGCTATCGGGGCGGAAAGATCGATTAAGGGAATGTTTTCGGATTCGAGTGTTTGGGGTTTAGGCCTGTGTTCAAGGGCCTGGATGAAAGCAGGGTCTACTTCTCCCATGACTGAAATCTGTGTGAGTAACGTGATTGAAGCGTTCTATTAATAAGGTGGAAGTGTTTGTCAATTAATCTATATCTATATCTATAAAATAGAAGTTAGGAGAATAGGTGAAATTTAAACAAAGAGCAAGTGAAATGATATGTAGTGTAATAGTGAGTCTTACTCTCACCTAAAAAAGAGTGAATCAATTTTTTTTTTTTTATTTTACACCAACAATTTTTTTCTCCATAACAGATTCATGTTTTAAAAGTCACGGTTGTTTTTATTAAAAAAAATCTTAATTTCCAAATTATAAAACTCAAATCAATTTCAATATGACTGATTTTAAACCAAAGTAGTGGCACAAATACATTAACAGGTTATAAGTTGTTCTGTACCTACATTAAGTTGATCGAAAATACAACAATTTATTTTGGAAAAATATGATTTTTTTTTAAGGAGTAAGAGTAAACACAAATTTTGAAATTGTATTCTTCATGCTTTTGTAAGACATAATTTTTATGCTAATTAAATATATGATGTAACCAAATATACTTATTTCAATGTATATATTATATCGAATTCATTTGGACTTGCACAATAAAAATATTAAATGAAATTTAACATTAATAGATGATACTATTATTTGTGAAAAAAAATAAAATGATTATCATTTAAACTGAAAATTAGAAGTATCTCACAAGATTTGGGCTTTAAATTTACGGTCTTCAAATTTATGAGCGGCCTCTAATAATATTAAAGCCCAAAAAATCCAATATCATTCATCGTTTAGCAGAAGCCCTTAATAATACTGAAGGCCCATAAACCCAAAATCAGACCATCCATTTCGCCGAACGGAGAAAATATCAGAGGTTTTTTCACTGCAAAACCCCATATTTTGCTGCGTCAACTTGGCCGGACGGGAATAACAAGAGTCACCTGAAACGTCAACGACCTGCTTGTTTCTTCTGAGGATTTCTTCTTTTATTTAAGACATTTTTCCTTAAAGGTTTGCTGAATAGCGTGTAGCAGAGTTGATTTATTGGGTAAACCAAAACCAAGAGCAATTGACCCACGGGAAAAGTTGTAGGAAGCACAGGTCAAAGAAGCTGCACTCAGAGTTAGAAAGGTGCGCAGGTCACAGAAGCTTTACTCAGAGTTAGAAAGTTGCTTCAGAATCATTATAATACTTTTTGTCTTCATTTTTTTTTCTCCTCGATAATTTTGGCGAATCGATTGTGTGTTGATTTTTCTTTCCAGGAATTGTGTCTCTCCTTCTATTGTATATGCGCGTTATAGGAGTTACTGTGTTATGTCGACTTAGGCGCGCCATTTTACACTTTGTTTGTCAATGTTATTTAATTTGGTACTGCAATTCCTTGGAATATATGGCAACAGGCATGACCACATGTAAACTGAATATGGTTTAGTTTGCATTCCAATGAATTTGTTCTTGTTCACCCTGCGTTGTAATTTCTGCTAATTCTTAAATTTGAAAATATAATAAAATTGAGGCACTAGTTGAACAAATAATTGTGAATAAGTTAGTCAGTCATATTATTTGATTGGTGAAGTAAACAAAGCGTCTTCTCTAAATCTCTCTAAGAATCTACAGGCAGTAAATATTGGTTGTTCTGTATAACCGAGAAATGAGAAATGCGTTGTTTGGTACAATGTTCTGCTATCTTGGTCGACTGACAATCACACTGTTTATGGTAATGGAATATTTGTTGTGCAATGATTTACACTCGATGATAAGATTTTTCAAAGAATTATTTATGCAGTGGTGGTGTGTTTGGTAGTTGGTACAAGACAATATGTTGCTCTAGCATATTTAATATTGCTGCAACAAGCTAAATTTGCATCATCCTGGTGTCAATTTTTAGGTTTGATAGTATTCTTGTCATGTTAATAATGTTTGCATGTGGCTTCGTCAGAGTTGACACCTTTATTGTGGCTTTAATACTGAATATTAAGATTACCTACAAAAGAGATTCTAGTCAAAGGTTGTAGGCATTGCTCCTCTATATTCTGCGTGTAAATATATGGCCTCTTACAGTTGAATTCAGATATCTAGTCTGCAACTTGGTCAATTTAATAGTATATTCTTGAAACTTATACTGCAGATGGCTAGATGGGATGAGATTCTCTCCTTGCCTGTGCAGAGCCCTCCAACCTTGGAATTCTCCTCCACTGATCTTGTGTGGTCCAAGGTGGAAGGTTGGCGTGATAATATAGATAGACTTGCTCTGGTACCATACGCCAGGGTGGATGATTTTGTTAGGGGGGAATCAAATAATAAAGAGTGCCCAACTAGATTCCATGTTGAGGCAAGGAGGAGACGAGCTCCAAAGATGCCTTATAAACCTAAAGTTGATGGGATCCTTGAATATATCTTGTATGTTTGACCAACTTCATACCTAGTATTACTTGTATCCTAACTTAGTGTGTTAGGCAAACGTTGTTTATGCTCAACATCATTGACATGAATTTTTCATACTTCCAATAGGTACTGGTGCTCCTTTGGTCCAGATGATCATAGGATGGGCGGTATTGTACGTCCTAGTAGGTCTACTTATGTTCCAAAAAATAAACCTTCTGGTCGACCAAATACAAAGAGGGGTTGCACCTGCCACTTTATTGTTAAACGTTTAATTGCAGAGCCATCAGTGGCACTCATTATATATAATCAAGATAAGCATGTAGATAAGAAAGGGTTGCCATGCCATGGTCCTCAGGACAAGAAAGCTGCGGGGACTCGTGCTATGTACGCTCCATATATTTCAGAAGAACTCCGCCTCCGTGTCTTGTCTCTCCTTTATGTTGGGGTCTCTGTAGAAACCATCATGCAGAGACACAATGAGTCAGTGGAGAGACAAGGAGGTCCGTGTAATAGGGATGACCTTTTGACTCATAGATATGTTCGTCGGCAAGAGAGGAGTATTCGACGATTTACATATGAGCTTGATGAAGATGATGCTGTCAGCCTTAGCATGTGGGTTGAAAGCCACCAAAATAATGTTTTCTTTTATGAAGATTTCTCTGATTCTGACCCTTTAACCCTGGGAATTCAAACAGAGTGGCAGTTGCAACAAATGATCCAATTTGGCAATTGCCGCCTTTTGTCTTATGATTCCAGATTTGGTTCAAATAAGTTGAAGGTCTGTCTCTCATTTCTATCCTTTTCCTTTTGTTCAGTCGTCTCTAAGTATTCTATCGCAGACAAGTTTTTAAATCTCACTCTGTTTTCAGTATCCTATACATAGCCTTGTTGTATTCAATTCAGAAAACAAGGCTATCCCAGTGGCTTGGATTATCACTACCAGATTTGCAAGCAGAGACACTTACAGATGGATGCGAGCCCTCTACAATAGATTACATGCTAAGGATCCTACATGGAAGTTAGCTGGGTTTGTTGTGGATGAGCCTTCTGCTGATATACAAGCAATCAGGTATGCCTTGATGTCTTCATCTCTCAAGTCAGTTCATGTGGTTGGTTCAACAAGGGTCCTCATTTTCGTCTTACCTATAAGTAATGTCTGTTTCTACTTTTATTTTTTTATGTTGTGTGTGTGTGTTCTTTTTCCTTGCCCCCAGCAGGGTTGAGACAGTGGATGGTTGGAGTATTGCTGGTTGATTAACCTGCACTACTCCAGATGGCGTATCATCATGTAAATGGAAAATTGATGGACAAAACCACTTGAGCATTCTTAGTATTTAGTTTTGATTTAAAAAGTAGATTCAGATCTGAATATCTCAATCTTACCTGTTTACTATATGAATGCTCTTCATTCTTGTGGCTCGTCTTCAAGGTCTGTATTAGTTGCTCCTTATTCACATCAGGTATCAAATTTACCTTGTGTTCAAATAATAAGCTTGTTGGTAGAGGAGAAATCAATATGGAAATAAGTCGGTAAATGTTCCTTCAGCATCTCATTCTAGTTTTCATGCTGGTTTGCAGTCAACCAGGATGTTGTTGTCCTGTTTTTGTTTATCCTTCGTTGTATGTCAAATGTCTAATGATATGCAACTATTTGTTTGTTTTGTTTATAGGGATGTTTTTCAATGCTCAGTATTGATATGCTTTTGGCGTGTTCGTCATGCATGGCATAAAAATTTAATGAAGAGATGCTCAGATATGGAAATGTGTGCTGAAGTATCAAAAAAGCTTGGTTGCGTTGTTAATACAATCTGCAAAAAACCTGATACTGCTAATGTATTTGAAGATTTTATAGAAGACTGTGTGGATGGTGAAGAGTTCATGGACTACTTCAAGGCAACTTGGTACCCGAGAATAGGTATTTTCATTATTATTAAAAGAAAAGTACATGTGATGTGTATAATTTCATCATGTTAATCGTATTAAGTTTGTTTCCTGCTTCTATTTGCTCCTGGCTAGGCAAACTCCATGTGATGAAACTTTATGGAATCTTTCTTGAAATAAATAAATAGGCACCCAGGCTTCCCACTGCTAACCCAAAAAATGGATTCTACTTTATTTTCTCATAGAACTCTTCTGGCCAGGTATATGGGCAAATGCACTGAAAACTCTCCCTATTGCCAGCCAAGAGACTTGTGCAGCAATGGAGTTTTATCACAAACAATTGAAGCTTAGGTTATTGAATGAAAAAGATGAGTGTGTGTACCAACGCGCTGATTGGCTTGTAAATAAGCTGAGCACCAAAGTGCATTCTTATTTTTGGCTTGACGAGTACTCGGGGAAAGAGGATTTTGCACGATATTGGAAGGATGAGTGGATGAGTGGTCCAACAGCTTGGAGGAGATCATTAAAAATCTCAGATGCTCGTGTAGTCATGGATGGTAGATGTGCTAAAGTTACTAGTCTGAATGATGATGATACAGCTCATTTAGTGCGGAACCCTGGTTCAGAGTATGCAGTCTGTGATTGTAGCTGGGCGAAAATGGGGAATTTGTGCGAGCATGTTTTCAAGATGATCAAATTTTGCCGTGATAAGGGGTCTGTTACCCCATCTATCACAATGTATCAGTACAGTCAGGCATTGATTAATATGCTACACTGCCCACCGTTTGATTCTTTAGTTCGTGATCAAGCTGTTTCATTAGCCATCTGGGTGCAGATGCAGTTGAATGTGCAATTCGGTCCACATAGTTCACAGGACAAAGGAAATACTGTAGAACAGCAAACTCCAGAGCCATCCATGGACAGCACAGATAAAGTTCTGGATAATGTGAATCATTGTCCTGGTAAAGACACATTGTATCAAGCTGAGAATCAGTCCATGGTGAAGCGTAGACGTACAGACTGTGCTGATATGGAAGTCGATTCGTCAATTACTTCAGCGAATAAATTATTATCCACAAATGGGAATTCGTTAATCGGTCTTTTTGTTGAGAATGAAGCAGATCTCATGGATGGTGACTCAACAAAGAATCTCCCTTCTACTGAAAAGTCCAAGAGTGTTGATAGCACTGAAAGTCTGGAGAAAGATCATTGTTTATCTGAGGAGGAGGTAGAACCTCAATCTATTGGTAACCTTCCATCTGTTGATAATTCTGGAGAGCCACAATCAAATACCCGTGAGACCAGTGCATCAAAAAGTGATACAGGTACAAAAATTAGTTCTATTGGAGCTTCTGCTGATGGATTAATAGATTTGCCTACGGTATAGCTGTGATTGTGGATTTGGTGGTAACCTAATTATGCCCAAGCCTGTTGATAGGAGAAGTGGTTTTTCATGATGAAAGGCAGGATATGGTTGAACAAAGAGGACTGGTGGATTTAGGATACAATACCACAATCATGCAGAGAAGCCATAGCTGCTATAAATGGATTTCGATGGATGGATCGCAAGAAATGGTTGATGATCCGTCATTACTACCGAAGGCCTCTGAATCCCAATTCTGAAATATGATGTTCCTGGTATGAACAAGTTGGTCGTATCAAATAGTGCAGATGTGACAAATTTGAGGGCATAAAAATTGTGGAAGATGGTTTAAGTTCACTGGAAACCTGAGCATCAATGAGAGGCAGTAACATGAGTTTTGGCAGAAGAGAGAGAGCAGGAGAAATACGGGTAACGACATCATCACTATACTCCCCCCACCCCAATGCCTTCAAATGCTGTGCATATGCAATTATTGACGAATGACTATTGTCACTAAATTAATTAACAGTAGGAGCCAGAAGCAAACATATCTTCATGAAAATTACGGAGTCTAAAATTATATAGAAACCTGGTTCTAAAGTAACGCTTGTCGGGTTTCAAATTGGGTGTTTAAACAATATAACTTCAGATTTGGTCTGGTCTTTTACCGAGCCTATAAAACGGCAGAGATCTATCGAATCTGAAAAATATTTAATATTTACACATTAAGATGTGTTCATGGTATGGTATTATAAATTTTGCGAAAGAGAATTGATATTTAATTTGTTCAAATGGGTGCGGAAGAAAAAGGCTTTACAACCGATGAACAAATGGACGCCGAGAACGTGATACACTAACCTAGCAAAAGATTCATTTTAATCATACACTTCTTCCGGTCCACCATAAATGTTATCGTTGAGTATTTTATACAGATTAAAAAAATCATTTAATATCATTAATTATCTATATAAAAAACTAATATACCCTCTTGAGGTAATCATTGACTCTTTTATTTCAATAAATGAGACTTATCTTTAAAAAAGGACTAAGTTTGAAAAACATATATTTTTTTTAAACAAAACAAAAAAAAAAAAAAAAAAAAAAATGTTCTGAAACATTTTTTTTCTATCTAAAACAACAATAAAATTGGAACAGAGGAAGTAGTAAAGTTCAAAGCAAGCAAAACCTAGAAGACAGAATATGCAAGGAAAAACAGTAGAATAAGTTTGACAACTATGCAACAAAGATTGCACCAACAAGCGTCATTTAAATGTTATTTCCCTTCAATAAAACAGGGAATTCAAACAACGATTGCTGCATGGGATTTTTCTGAATGTCAACTTTCAAGAGTACACAGCGGATCATCAGGCTAATCGAAATGAGATCTAGCAACTATTTACAAAGAAAAACAGACATGAACTATAATTTGGTATCCAGTTTGCAGAAAGAGAGTTCTAACTTTCAAGCAGCAGGCATTGAGGTAGAGAGAACCAAGTAAGTCAAATACTGAAGTCCATCCTGCATTTTACCCAAAGCAGTGGTATGACCGGCACGAAGATGTTGTGTGAATGCAGTGGCTTTCTCCTGGACAGATTTCTCTGGAACAACTTCTTGCGAATCAGCAGCCGCACTTTTAATGGCTGCTGAATAGGCATCGGCTACGTCTGATATGCCTGACAAGACCAGTAAGCCTTAAAGATTATTATGAGAGAGAGTGAGAAGAACCTATTTTACAAAATTTGTCAAAATAAATCTACAAACAGCACAGAACAGTGAATAAGTGATGGTAGAGATCATATTAGAATAAGGAGTTAATTTGAAGCTAGAGTTGCATTATCTTGACATATTGAAACTTATGAACTTTCCCAATTTTCAAATCGTTCAAGCAGCTGCTAGGTTGATGTTTTACATAGACTTTGGAGCATAAAGCCTCACCAACCACCACTTAAAGAATATAACTGATAGAACCTCAGTCTTTCACATAGCAACATATTTCCACGCAAAAAGGTTTATGCAGAGAACAAGCATACAATTTAACAATAACATGTTTTATAGCTCAAGCAAGTAAAATAACAGACTATAAACTTCAGAAAGGAAACCAAAGATAACATTTACCCATAATGAAACCATTAAAAATTGATTCCATGCTTTCCGTCATTGATTGTGCCCTTGTTCTGATTAACTTAGCTCTTTCAACAGAATCCTCTGGCCAATCAACCTTCAAAGTTTCTTCCTCAATCTCATGATTTTGCAGTTTGTTTGCACTGGACTTTCCAAGCATCAGAAGTTGAGTTACCGCAAAACAGCAGATTTCAGAAAGCCTCTGAAGTGACGGGCACATGGTGTTAATTGCATATGAAAAAGAAGAACACATAGTTGTTAATTGCTCAATGGAAAACGACAGATGTAACTAAAACAACTTATTTGCATACATGAACACCCTCTGAATGAAGAGTATCAAGCCTCCCAGAAGTTCTCTGTATTATGTCATTCGGAGCTAGTCCAGCCAAAGCACTTGCAAAACTGCATGCAAAAAATCAGAGGCTGGTTTAGCTCCATAGCATGGCAAGAAAAGCGATGGAAAAAGAAAGTTAGTCGCACATCCATTAGGCAGGGGATAAACCTAATCCTAGAATCGACTGAGTTTTTTGGATTTGTAACACAAATATTGTAAGGGTTGGAGTACCCCTTGTACCCCAAGTTTTTATGATATTTCTTTTTACCGATCAAAAAAAAAAAATTAAAATAAAGCAGCAGGATTATCATACATATTCCAGACCGAATATACAAGACAGCAATTATACAAGTATAGAGAATACCTTCGATAGCATTGAAGAATTTTACTCTTTACACCCACAACAGACTGAATATTTTGATAATTAAATAAACAGAGGAAGCTTAAAAAAAAAATTACCCAGCAGCTAATTCAGCAGCCTTACGAACGCTGGAATCATGCAACTTCTTCAATTCATCTGTGCTCTCATCATTTCCAGCCTCTTTTTCCTTCCCTTTCTCTGATGTAACATTTCCATCAAGTTCAGCACCCAAGTCAAATATGTGTTGGACTTCTTTCAGCTTTTCATCATAGATAGATTTTTGTTCAGAAGAAAGTTTAGCCTTTCTTCGGTTATATAATAGTGCATGATGGTTGGATAATGCTTCCAACTCCTACATGGAAAGATGACGGAAGCATGTAAAATAATCCAACTACAATTAAAGGCACAAACAGATTCATATTTTTAAGCTAGTAAATACCTCCAACTGCTCTGGACCTCCATAGATATAAAAACATCTGTCAAATGAAATTTCTTCAAATAACTGATCTTCATCCACAGTTCCATCAGATTTTCTATCAACTAGAATCCCAGTTTCTGAAATTAAAAGATCCATCGTTTCTTTTCCAACTTGCTCAAGTACTTGTATACCCTTTGCTGTAAATGCTTTTCCAGTCTACATTATATAATCAAGAGTGAGATATTGCATCAGAACTGTGCTAAGGTTTCAGAGGAAGAGAGATGCCAGTGAAACCTCTAATATAGATGGTGCAGCAGAACCAGTTTGCCCAGGCACACCACCTTGTTGTATTGAATCAGCTAAATTTGAAGCTGAATTCTCAATCCTAGGAGAGACATAGGAAAAGATAACAAGGATCAGAAATTGTAGTATTTCTTCCAAGTTAAATCAAACATGTCTTCTCCCATGTCCACAAAGCCAAAACTTAGCTCAGATTTTTGTGACACCATATGAAATTCTTTTCAGTATAATATTTCAAATAAATGATAAAAGAATGCTCTCGAGTGAAGTGAACCAGAAAGCACATGAAGAATGTAACCATAAGCTTCAAGATCAGATAAAGGTAGAACGAATAAGGATAATGGGAGGGATGGGAAAGAGAAGAACATAGTCAAGACCTTCTTCAAGTACTTTAGAGCATAAAGAACTGCTCTTCAGAAGGTCCCAATATCGCAAAAGCTAGTATAAAATGAAAACTACTTATTATATATCATGCAACTTATGTCTCAACCAGACGATGCAAGCTTATTACTTAACACCAATCAAGGCAAATAAGACATTGATTTCCATTTATCAATCAAATCTTTTAACGTATGCATTCAAGTCAATCTCCTGTCAAAATCATCGTTGTCATACATATATTAAATCAAAACTTCTGCACAGGACTTCCCAGGATGTAAAGAAAAGCTTGAAAACTATCACCAGGAAAATTCATTGTCTCCATGTATTTTTAAATGAATTTGGAAAGCATTTGCGGATAAGATTGAGAAAATCTTCAAAAGAACAAAATGGTTGCATCAAACATGTTTGTCTTAAATAACTAAAAGTTTGAAGTCAAATGTTCACAAGTACCAGCCCCAATTAAAATACCCTTAGATTGCAACGTGAGCATGACATTGTTAATAGCAGCCATCTGTAGCTCAAACAGCTTATCAACTTCCTGGTGAATGTGACCAATAACTTGGAAACTATGCAAAAAAAAAAAAAAAAAAAAATCACCACTATCCTGGCATACTTTTGAACTGGTATGCAAAAAAATCGAACAGCTTATCAACTCCCTGGTGAATGTGACCAATAACTTTTCAAACAGCTTATCAACTTCCTGGTTAATGGCTCACCCTTTCCATGCAGTTCCAAAAGCTTCCCAAGCTCCTGAAGCAAAAGATTCCACTGATGTATCAAGAACCTTCAAACCCTGCATGTAGAGTTGCAGTCACATACGATATATGGAAATTAAATAGTGTTTGCAAATAGTAACTGGTATTCCTCGTTTATATTTCCCAACAAATTCCAAAAATGTACAAATTAAATGTTAATAGGAAGGTTGAGAAGGGGCAAAGGAAAGAAAGGAAGTCAAATAACATTTCGTATATGAATTTCACATGTCCTACCTGGCTAAGCAAGGATTCTTCGCTGGCTTTCTCTAGTTTATCCAGAGCTTCTTTTCGCCGCTTATCGTTCTCATCATCACTTTCCTCTTCAACAGCAGATTCTTCCTTACCATCCCCATCCGTAGATTCAGAATCTTCAGCTACAGTCTCTGAAATGCTCTTTGCTGCTGTCCTAGCAGCCTCAACAGCCTTCATTCACAAAAGCATACTACTCAAACATGAAACTCAAATGAATTAACCTGAGTTGCAATATAGAAAATACGTAGTTTGCTCATCAGGTATCAGAATTGCTGTAATGGATGTTCCAAGGCCAGGAGGGCAAAAGAGGAAAAGAGATGTACTAACAGACAAGACAATGCAACAAATAATCCCATAGCTGTCACAATATATTTGCCAAGTGATAGACAAAATTTTAAAGTTTTTTCTTTCCTTAAAGTGTGTCTATGTTAAAGGCATAAGTGAATTGAGATTACTAAGCTAATATGACAAAGTAAACATGGCAACTAGCATTAAGGATATTCGTAAACTATTTGCAAAAAAATAGCAATATATGAAGATGCAGAACCAGTTAGTCTGCGCAGCATGGAATCAGATTATTAATGGAGTAAAAAAGAATATTCAGGTAATCAAACAATATTCTCAACCTAACCACTCAAAATAAATGCCAAGTGTAACGTTGGTTTCGAAGGTGTAAAAGCACATACATTGCGGGAGATCTCTTCAGCGGCCACAGTCGCAGCTTTCTGAAGATCTGACAGATAAGAAAGCGGAGAAAATCCCCATCCACCCCATCCGCCGCCGGGGGCGGTTTCATTCTCCGAAGAGGGATTTTCGGCCACGGCGGTGGGAATCTCTTCCGCTTCGGGCTTCACTTCGGATTCAGAAGAATTCTTCGAGTCGTCAGCCATCATGATTTAACTAACAAAAAGTATTTTTCTGATTTCGAGCGAACTGAAATGAGATTTGATTTCCACAACTTTAAAATTTGCGTCTCTGTTTGAAATGTAAAGGTGATCTACTTCTACCTCAACGTGTTCTTGAAGGCACATGAATCCAAACGACGCCGTTCTTTAGATTCATCGTCTGCTATATGAGGCAGCTATCCTCCTGACCGGGCCCTGACTATAATAAATTTCTCGTTTCATTCACGAATAGCAACTAAAGTGTTCCTGAAACACGTTTTCAAACTGATGATTTTTAATATTCTATTCGAATTTGAAAGTCCAAAGAACTAAAAGAAAAAAAAAAGTTCAAAGAATTCTTTTTCTAATATTCGAAAACTATTCAAATACGAAATTGGATATCCTCATATTTGATTAAATATATATATATATATATATAATGAATATTTATTTTGACAATCTTATATATGAATCAATTTTTTATTTTGATAGTCATGGTTACCTTATGATTGGTTTCAAGGCAGGTGCTAAAGCCCAAGTATATACTCTTCTAATATATGTATTATGAGTAGGTTTTATGCTATTTGCAAAGAAAAAAAAAAGAGTAGGTTTTATATTAATATACTATCTAATTTTTAATAATTTTGGTTAAATATACATATATATATATATATTTAATTTGATACTTTAAACTAGAGTGGTATAATACTAAATTTTTATATTAAATATGAATAATTTTAATAGTAAATAATTAATTATTGTTGATACTCAATGAACAATAATATCATACCATTAACCCTAATAGTATTTTATACTCATGATTAGATTTTTAATAGTTTTGATCAAATATTTAATACTTTAAATTCTTTAAAACAGTTTTATGAATCATTTTCACATAAACTTTGTCATGTATTATTTACAACAAATTTTGATTGTTAAAATTTGAGTACATTCTACTTAAATTCAACTTAATTGAATTGAATTAAATTTATTTTTAAAATTAAACCAAGACGATTAAACGGTACAATTAATATTCTTAAATTAGTGATATACAATTTTTCTACTAAACAGTTTAAACTCTGTTCGAGAAAGCCTTTATAAGAAGCAAAAGTATCTCGTAAATTTTATCCTTTTGACGAATAATTTAAATATGTTATTCCTACGAGACGAAAAAAAAAGTAGACAAATACATGAAGTTCTATTTCTGGTTTGCCATCTCAGAGTAGTATTCATTGTACTTTAGGAAGTGATTATTCAAATATAACATAAATTAAACCATAAATTACTTAGGAGTGATGAAGTGATTTAGTTGGTAAAGAAAAAAACTGATAGCTCAAACCTAAAAAAGAAGTTAACAAGAGGCAAAGCTTACGAAGTGAGTTTGTACATTAATTAGATTTTTGGACCGATAAAGTCACAAAAGAATATAAAAAATAGTATATTACAAAGCTCTTAATAACCCTGGATAGCTGGGGGAGGGGGTGATTGGTAACTGGCACCTAAGTGATCCGGCAATTTGAATGGTGCAAAAACAATAGGGGGCGGTGATTGTTGTGGTGGTGGAGGGGATGATTGCACTGGTGGAGGAGGTGAGTAAACGGGTGGGGGAGGGGATGATTTCGGTACTGGTGGCGGAGGAGAGTGGACGGGTGGTGGAGGAGGAGAGTAAACGGGTGGGGGAGGGGATGATTTCGGTACTGGTGGAGGCGGAGAGTGGACGAGTGGTGGAGGAGATGATTTCAGTACTGGTGGTGGAGGAGAGTGGATGGGTGGAGGGGACAATTTCACTACCGGTGGTGGAGGAGAGTAGACAAGTGGTGGAGGGGGTGGAGGGAATGACTTTGGTACCGGTGGTGGAGGGGAGTGGACGGGTGGTGGAGGGGATGACTTTGGTACCGATGGTGGAGGGAAGTGGACAGGTGGTGGAGGGGATGACTTCGGTACCGGTGGTGGAGGGGATGACTTCGGTACCGGTGGTGGAGGAGAGTGGGCGGGTGGTGGAGGGGATGATTTTGGTACCGGTGGTGGAGGAGAGTGGACGGGTGGTGGAGGGGATGATTTCGGTAGTGGTGGAGGAGAGTGGACGCGTGGTGGAGGTGATGATTTCAGTACTGGTGGTGGGGGGGAGTAAATTGGTGGTGGGGGGAATGATTTTGGTACTGGTGGTGGGGGAGAGTAAACCGGTGGTGGGGGGAATGATTTCGGTACTGGTGGTGGAGGAGAGTGGACAGGTGGTGGAGGGGATGATTTCAATACATGGGGTGGGGGAGAGTAAACGGGTGGTGGAGGAGGAGAGTGAACTGGTGGTGGAGGGGATGATTTCAATACTGGTGGGGAGGGGAATGAACATGTGGTGGAGGGGATGATTTCACCGGTGCTGATGGTGATTGAGTGTGTGTTTGTGGTGGAAAAACATGTGACTTAACATGAGGTGAAGGCGAGGAAATGGTTGGTGACGGAGGTGATAGTTTTGGTTGGCGATGTACTGTGTGTGTTGATGTTGTCCTAGGTTCCGGTTGTGGTTTGGATGGAACACGACCCTTAGGAGGCTTGGGTGCCCCTCCATTTGTTGGCCCTCTACACCCAGTAGCTGTGCAATCCACTTTCTTGCTTAATACATATCGACATTCCTTTTCCGATCTTTGATCTCCACTCTCCTCACCGAAACAGTTCTCCTCATCATCAATTGTTAGTTCTGGATGCGCACCATGATCACAGGCTGCATCCCTAGCATCAAAGTAATTATACGAGAATGTGAAATTAGTCAAGCTCGGTAAATTGCAGATGCTTTCAGGAACATTGCTTCGGAACATATTCTTTGCAATATTGATGATTTCAAGGCTCTGCATGTACTCCATGTCCACTGGCAAATCACCAATTAGTTTGTTTTTACTGATATCAAAAACAGTCGTACTGTTTAGCAGGGTGATTTCTTCTGGCAAACATCCAGACAAAGAGTTACCCGATAGGATCAGCTCGTCTAACTTGCCAGCCATATCGCCAATGCTGCTGGGAATGCACCCAGTCAGCTTGTTGTTTGCCAGCACCACCACTGAAGCCGTAGAATTGCCGAAATTCTCCGGGATGTTAGAGTGGAACCTATTGTTATTCATGAAAATGGCATCAAGCTCCTTGTCGAATAACCCAGGCGGCAATGCCCCTTCGAAATCATTGAACCTTAGATCAAGGTACTTGAGCTGGGGAAGCTCTAGGACGACCTCAGGGAAAGATCCAACAAAACGGTTGTTGCTCAAATCCAGCTCGTACAAAAGTATAAGATTTCTAATACTCTCTGGTATAATCCCGCACCACCTGTTAGAGTTCAAATGGAGAAGACTGATGTCCGTCAGGTTCCCAATCTCATCGGGGAGGTGTCCAGCGATGTCTGCATGGTTTAGATCAATTCCGGCCACCACGGTGATGCTGGAATTGTCAAGGGCTGGGGCACAAAAAACACCCGTGTAGGAACAAACATCACGACCTACCCAATTTTCGGTGGTGTTCTTGGGATCGGAGTAGATGGCCTTTTTCCATGCTTGGAGGGCATGGTAGGCCTTCTCGAGCCTCTTGTTACCAAAATCGGTTTGACTACCTACGAAGGTGTCGTCTGCTGGAAGATGTCGGAGGGTATGTGCAAGATCAGACGCTCCAGCATTAGCTAATTTGTGAGAGAAGGAAAAGAGGGAGAGGATCAGAAAACAGCCGAAAGCGTTGATTTTTCGAGGGTTTGCCATGCCTACCCCCTCAGGACAAGCCCAAGGCTGCTTATGCAGGATTACATATAATAAAGGGAAGAGATGAGGGAATCATGTGGGTGGTGGAACGCTAATTTATGGAAGTATTAAAGATTGGAATAGCATGCTCTTCGCTCCATTTTCCAGCACCACAGGATTTTAAGGTCTTCGTGAAGTCTAGCCGAGGACCTTTCTTGCCTATCCATTGCTTTTTTTGTCCATGGATCATCATCAATTGCTAAATATAGTCCTTCATTTTCCTCACCTAAAAATTCGTAATACCATTTATTATACTTTAATGAACTGTATTTTTAAAAACAAGATGCTCTATTTCCCCAATTTATACTTTTTAGAAGATCCCAGCTGTAATTTATTCAATTTTCACCTGATTAAATAAATATTTAACTTCGTATCAACAACAATTTATTACAATTTGTGATGCCAAAACATACTTTGATTACATGGACAAAAACATAAATTACTGTACAGGTTTTTTTCTCAAACTGGAGCACAACGATACCACAACTTTCAACTACACTATACACTAGCTGACCGCTATTACCATTACAAGTCGATCAATCAAGGCCTATAACGTTAATCTGTCTCGTGTTCGGGTGCAGGGGTGTACCAAGCAGGGTGTGTTCCTCTGGCTCTAAGCAATCTTGTGAAGGGTGAATCCGGCATTTTACACTTCTCTTCCTCCTCCAGCTCCTCTAATGTTTTTGGCAATCCATCAGGAATCGGACACGAGCTTTCCACTTTATGTTCAATGTTTGTTCTCTTGTTTGAATTATTGCACTTCTTCTTATCTTTGTGGATGGCTGCCACCCCATGTACGCAACTTATAAGTGATTTTACTCCACCCGATTCGATTATCAGCCTCTCTACCTCTTTCTTTGGCGACTCTTTCTGAATCAAGTCAATACAAATCATTTCTATGTTTTTCAAAATTCAACTACACAAATTAAAGCCAAACTTCTTTCATCGAATCATTTGACTCATAAATACGCTATTCAAATTCGAAAAGGATCAAGATTGAAACAACTTACTTCAAGTTCTTTGAGTTCAAAATACGCCTCCCAGCAGCCATAGGAATCGTCTCCTTCAAGCGTCGAACAATAATCTGACCAAGATGGTAGAAAACACAGGAATAAAATGTCGAGAATCCGAATCGAATCAAGATCAAGTAATTTCCAAAGACAAAAACTGAAACAACTACTGTTAAACATGTTTACATACCGAAGATGAAAACAAAATCCCAGTAGAGAGGTCCTAAATCTCCGAAACGGTCCAATAATTTTTAACTGAAAATCACAAAGAGAGGGAAATAAAGCTTGCCTGCTAATTCATTCTCAGATTTCTGAATCAACGGAGGTTCTTTAACAGCTCTATCAAACTTGTTTCTACTAAAAGGCTCCAGCTTCGGTATGTGCGAATTTCTTGGGACAGAACAACAAACGGTAGAAACTGAAGAACCACTTCTTGATCCACCTGATTTTGCAAATTGAGAAAACCCATTTGATTCAACAACAAAGGTGCTCGTTGAGCAATTCAAGGCGACGCTTTGAATCATATTCCTTCTCTATCAACACTTTCTTTAACAAGATTTACAGGAATTTCATCCGAATATGAGCAAGGGTTAATGACACGCTACTTGAAGAAGGGGGAAAAATAAAGTGTCGGATAAGGATGAGATATTTTTTAATGGATTTTTATAACGGTGGGCGGTATTCAGACACCCGGTTATGATAGATCTGTCACGGATGAATCTCTGCCGTTGATGGAAGACCGTGAGTGCGGGTGATGTAATGTTGGATTTGTTGATTTGATGGAGGCCGGATAAATGAGGCGTAGATTAGGAAAAGTAGGATGCGGCGTAGAGAGAAAAAAATTGTGGGGTCGCCTAATATTGAATTTCGAAGATATTTGTTTGTGAAAAGTTGATTTGTCTTGCGAGTCTTATCCAGTAAAGTACTCCATTTGCCAAAATCGACTATTCTCAATCTCAATCAAACTACAGTTTCATCTTTTTCTAGAAATTTAGATTTATTATCCATAAATACTGCCATGGCAAGTAGCATTTTGACCTGTCCATAAATATGATTGCTTAATTGTCTCCTTTGAATTTGATTTAACACAGGCAATAACTCTTTTATTGTTACTTTAAAAAAAAAAAAAAAAACTCTTTTATGTCGCGCGATAACTTTCTAATAAATATAAAATATCTTGATGGTATTGCTCGAATTGGAGAGTTAATGTTCATATAAAAATAGGAACCAAAATTAGTAATTATGAATTAAAATTTAATATTATTAGTATATACGTTTGTAACTCGTAAAAATATATATACGCTGGATTTTGGAATGCATAAAGAGGATGATGAAGATGTAACTAGTTACTATGAATTGATAATGCATTCAAATAAGTTCATGAATATACAGAGGTTACATTCGGATTAGAAAAATGTTATTGTATAAAATGGTAAATCAAAATTTATTATTGATTTTTTTTAGTAAGTCTGCTTTAGCAACAAATTTATTATGTAATTATTACATATTCACATACATTTTAAAAAATATTCTTAATTTTCAATTTTATGCCACAGGCAGCATCCAGTTTTTTTTTTTTTTTTTTAAATAGAAATGCACCGTTCAGATTAGTTCAACAAATTATCAGCATGTTTTTTTTTTTTTTTAAATAAAATAATCAATTGATGGACCAACTCTGGGGCCCAACACAAATTCCCAGTCTCCGAAAAGTTTCTAGCCCACTCCTTTTAATATTTTCCAAGCCCAAAAAACTAATCCCGATCCATACATAATTTTTAGGCTTTTAGCCCACTCTTTCTCAGGTGTTTTATTTGATATGGAGAAAAACATTGATCGGACAATCCGAACCAAAAAATGGATAGGCATAGGGATAGGTTAAAAAAAGTGTCTTAACAAGTAACAACCTCTCTCTCCCTCTCTCTCTCTCTCTTTTTCTCTTTTTAATTCTTTTAAAATACTTTGCAGTGTTTCAAAATATGTCTATGCAAATCCAACTAATGATAAATATGTACTTGTTTTTTATTGAATGTAATATCGATAAAATTTTTTTATGACAAATCAATTTTTTTATATAATGCTGTTTTGTTTACTACTTAGTGGGGTTTAAATCGGATCATTGTGATTTAACGATTGCTTTTAATATAAAAATATGTATATTATTATGTATGTGAATTTTATTATAAATGTTAATATTTGTGTTAAAATGTATAATATGCATATATTATGTATTTATATTTATATTATGAATTAAATACACATAACTATATTAATGTGAAATATAAGGGATCATATGTATATATTTGTACGTCTGCCATTACATATATATATATATATATATATATATATTACGAATTTTTGTATTTATATGTATACTATGTTTATATATTGTATATATATACGTGTAATTATATATATTATACTTATAATATATATTTTTATTGTTTTATATATTATATATTTATGCATATAGTATATATATGTGTATATATTATATCTATGTATTGTTTTTATTACATATTTTTACATATATATTATGTATTTATATGTACATAATGCATTTAATTATAAATTTTGATTCATAAATGTACATTACAGTAAAATTAATTGTTCCAATAATATTTGTATTTATGTTAAGTGTTTTCGAATTCAATTATATTTTCTCGATCTCGAATCTTAATATTCGAAAAGTATTCGATAAAAATATATTATTCTTTTCAATCATGGATGGGGGGATCCATGATGGACTCCAATTTGAAGGGGTTAAATCGTCCATTCGGTCCGACAGTACAACCAGACAATAGCTATGCTAATGATGACATGTTCAACGAATAACACGAAGTCGTGATATCTTCTCTCCTCTCGAAATACAACTCACAAGCCACAACTCAGGTGATCACTAGAAAACGAAAAGGAGAAAGGAAATAGGAGAAAATCCAGCTTTGAGAGGACCAGAAATC
The DNA here is from genome assembly GCA_030762865.1 of Paraleonurus japonicus. Taxonomy (NCBI): domain Eukaryota; kingdom Viridiplantae; phylum Streptophyta; class Magnoliopsida; order Lamiales; family Lamiaceae; genus Paraleonurus; species Paraleonurus japonicus. The sequence continues at coordinate 3,981,780 of CM061057.1, read as the reverse complement.
GTAGTCACACGCCTTTTGATTCAAGGAAAACTGCTGAATTTTGTTTTTTTTTTTCCTCAGAATTCGTAGTCCGGAGAAAGTTGGCGGATTTTTCTCTCTAATTTCAGGTTCTTAGTTGGATTTCCAGAATTCTCTTAGGTGATTCACTTATTAATTCCTGCATAGATTGAGGTTTAGTTAGGAAAGAAAAAAGGTTTTAGGGTTTGAGAATTATGAAGAAGGCAATGGCGAGTTTACAAGATCTAATCGAAGAATTTAAACTTCGAACGGTGTGGTGGAGTCTCTGCATATTCGCAGTTTCCTACTTCTTGACGCGTAAGTTCTTGTGAATTCTTCCTTTTGGTTTCTTGAAATGAGGAAAACCTAAACTCGTTGTTTCTTTTGTGTTGAGTTACTAATTTGCGGGTAGGAGTGTAGGAAAGATGTTGCGAGTGTCGACTGATAAAAATATGGAAATTACTTTGTAATGGTTTACTTTTACTGTATAATGGTTAATAAGTATGGGTTAGTTTCATATATCGCTTTCTAGGGGTTGAGTGTCATTTGATAGTGTTTCATATCAAACTACTTGCTTTTGTTGCCACTTCGAATGATAGGAGAGTTATAATAATTGGGTAGGATAGGTGAATTCGAGTAAGATCAAAAGGGAGGAATATATGTCTGGTAATGTAGATTCACGTAAACTTATGATATTGGTAAAATCTTCTAACATTTCTTTGTTTTATCACCGCGGTGGGGATTTTACCACGGCAAGTAAAGTGCACTACTCTTCAGCCTACTTGTACTACCATGCTGATCAGTTCTCTGCTTATATATGGTGCTTGCAGATACTAGTAAATCTTTGTTAATGAATATTCCCATAGCCATACTCTTGGTCTCTGGACTAAGAATATTGTTTAATGACGTGGAATTCCGTTGGAAGGTCCGGAATGATAGAAGAGCATCCTACATATCACACTTAGAGAAGAAGCAGCTATCTGTGGATGATTCTCGTCTTACCACTGTCACTCCCCCACAAAAGTGGAGAAGAAAAATAGATTCCCCTGTTGTAGAAGCTGCTATTGAGGATTTCGTCAACAAGCTTTTGCATGATTTTGTCACAGATTTGTGGTATTCTGAAATTACACCTGATAAAGAGGCACCGAACTTGATTCGTGCTATAATCATGGATGTTCTTGGCGAAGTGTCTGCCAGAATCAAAGAACTAAACCTTGTTGACCTGTTGACAAGGTACAAAATCTGGTGTACTTTTGTGCCACAATGATATTGTAAAATGGTGCAAGTTAAATAATTGATGATATGAGTAAAATTACACTTGTTGTTCCCTTTCAAAAAAAAAAAATTACACTTGTTTCTGCAATTCTCCAGGGATGTTGTAGACCTGATAGGAGATCACCTTGATCTCTTCAGAAGAAACCAAGCTGCTATTGGAGTGGATGTTATGGGAACCTTGTCTTCTGAAGAGAGGGATGAAAGGTTGAAATACCATCTTTTGGCATCTAAGGAGCTTCACCCTGCTTTGATATCTCCAGAGAGTGAGTACAAGGTGTAGAAGTGTTCTAATGCAGAAGGGTTGTTCACCCAACTAGTTCTTCCTTTTATATTGGTTGACTTTTCAGACCTCTAACACTTTCTTGTGCATAGGTTCTTCAACGGCTCATGGGTGGAATTTTAGCTGTTGTGCTGAGACCGAGGGAAGCACAATGCCCCTTAGTTCGCTGCATTGCTCGTGAACTTTTAACTTGTTTGGTAGTGCAACCTATTATGAATTTTGCAAGCCCTCTGTAAGATCCTATTTCTCCAGCTCTTCCAATTTCTTTAAAAGACTTCAGGCACTCTCATGTTTCGGATTCTTCCAGAGATTGGAGTTTAGCTTTTGATATTCTTTGTCCACATGTTGAGTTTCCTAGAGTAGACGTCTTGCCCACTTTATGTAAAAAAATTATTTCATCAGTTAATAAAATGTTCTGCCTATTTTCTTATAAAAAAATCCATAGAAGGTGCACATTCCACATATTGAGAGCTAGGTGGCAACCTCTGGTGATATTATTCTTATTTGTTTTAAGTCGTTAGTAATTTTTAATTGTTTGTAGGGATTTGTTTGTTTTTAATTAGGCAACACAAAAGTCTTTCTTATCTAAGGCTTATTAGATAAGCCATATGTTTACTTACTAAGTAAACTAGTGGAGAATAAGGTGTATCGAATTTGTGAGGTTTTCTTGAAAGGTAGGAAACTTAAAAACTTTAATCTTGCTGTAGGGGTGTATTCCTAATACCACATGTTATTGTTGTAACTGTTGTTGTTGTCCTTACTAGTTAGTAGTTACTACATGTTATCAATCCCATGCGGTCATGCCTGCATTTTTTCCCCATCTTTTCAATCTTCCTAAGTACTATTTCTTTATGGGAATGCACTTCAGGTGTCTTACCTTTTTATACTTTATCTCCAGGTATATTAATGAGTTGATTGAATGTATTATCCTTGCTTACAACAATGAGGGGTTCAGAGACGCCTCCACCGATCAGTCACCTAATGTGGGGGGTCAAAACCATGAGCCCAAAAAGCCTGGGGAACATGGAAGAAGCAGTGAATCTAATTTGAGAAAAGATACGCCTTCCATCAATCAGGAGACTGATTTCTCTTTGACTCATTTAAATCGTAAAAGGGTGCTAGATTCGGGTAGCTCAGAAGGCCTCTCATCTAGTATGATGCAGGATGAACCCATATATACACGGAACGCTGAGTGGGCAAAAGTGTTTGATGCTGCAACTCAGCGAAGAACAGAAGTCCTTATGCCTGAAAATCTTGAAAACATGTGGGCAATTGGAAGAAACTACAAAAAGAAAATCCCGAAAAGGACCGCTGCAGGTATTCAGGCTTCTGAAGTTACAGATTCAGTAAGCGGCACATTTCCTCCACAAAATTTGGTGACTGAATTACCAAAACTTAGACCTGTAATGTATCCCCGGATAGAAGACAAAGATTATATGAAGCTACCACCCAGGCCTCTGAAAGAAACTCGACCGACTGATCTCAGTCTTGATGCTTTAAGCAGTTCAGAGGAGTTTAACATGGAACATCCAAAGGGAAGCTCTGTTATTCATTTAGTGGAGGACCCTGCTGTTTTTTCCCGTGAAAGTAGAAATAAGCTAAAAAGATCAAACAGCACCTCTGACTTGAAATTTCATGTTAAACTGGAGGATATGTTTGATGGTAAAGACAGTGCACCTATCATTAATGAGTACTACAGTGCAGATGCTAATAAACTTAATGTGCGTAGCCTGATGAGCAGTTCAGATACTGCATTACGTCGTGAAGGACTGCATGTCCGGAAGCTTAGGTGTCGGGTATGACCACTGTTTTCTTTCTATGGTTAACAGTTTAATTGGAATTAACTTGGTTGCATATGTTTAAGAATACTAATATTATTGAAGAAACTAACTTAGTAACTTCACATCTTTGTCTGAAAAAAGGATTGCATTATTATTTTGCTACTATTGCACGATAAATCTATCCTTGTAGACTATAGTCTCTGAAATGTACTACTTTTTTGTTCCTTAACGTTAATATTTCACGTCTAACTGATATGGGAAACATAAATATATCACCAATGAATTAGACGAAGCTAGACTGTATTAGTTTCGAATTATATGATCAGCTGTTTTTCGAGGTCAGGGCTTGAGATTATAGAAGCGTTTTCCAATCATCATTATCTTCTGTTGTCTGATGATAATATGTGCTTTGTCTGATGTGAGGTCTTCAACTACGCAGGTTGTCGGAGCATACTTTGAGAAGCTTGGCTCAAAATCTTTTGCAGTTTACTCAATTGCTGTTACTGATGCTAACAACAATACATGGTTTGTGAAAAGAAGGTACAGGCTTTATTTCCAGTTTGAGTGAACAATATCACTATGTTTGAATTGCATGCTGTATAGTTGAACTGCTTTGTCTCAATGTTGCTTCATTGACGACTTGATGTGAGGAAGTGTTAGGATAAGATCAAATTTATCCCCCCATATTTGAATTTCTTCATTGGTTGTATATAGGTACCGGAACTTTGAGAGATTGCATAGGCATCTTAAGGATATCCCCAATTATACATTACATTTGCCTCCCAAAAGAATATTCTCTTCAAGTACAGAGGACGCTTTTGTTCACCAACGTTGTATTCAGCTTGACAAGTATCTTCAAGTATGGATACTTGTACTCCTTGTTTTGGTACAAAGACATTTTTCTTGTTTTCTTTTCTGATGATACTGTCTTTACCAGGAGCTCTTGTCAATTGCCAATGTGGCTGAGCAGCATGAAGTGTTGGATTTTCTAAGTGATTCCTCTAAGGTGTGCTTTTATTTTTCTCCGTAAAAATATAGTCAGTACGTATGAGTTCTTAACTAATTTCAGTTTTGCATCAATGAAGAACTACTCTTTTGGGAAATCTCCTTCTGTGATGAAGACGCTGGCAGGTATGTGCTTGTCCTTGACCATTTTTGTGTACTCAATTGTCTATTCTTCACTTTTTATTTGTATCAGCAAATTTTGGTATTACAAGGTATAGTTGTGACACACTGTATCGGTCCTATCGGAGCTTGAGATAAATGAGTTATAGATTCGATCAATAATGTGTTCTTGACTTTTGATCTAAATTTTCAAGTCCCAAGGTGTTGCCTTTGCGTCTGCATTATACCATAGAATTTGTAGTTTTGTCCTAGCTTTTAGAATTAGCTCAGAAATTGAGATGGTTTAAAATTAAAATTTTACCCTTGAAATTCAGTTTTGTGTTATGATACATTTGTATTTTCACGGAATTTTATAATTCTTATATTCAGTTCATTGGAGCATCATTTATCAGTGAAAAGCATACTTTAGGCTTTTACATTTGGATCAGAGACTTCATTTCTTGCCGTGTCTTTGATTGCTCACTTATAAATTGTATATGCAAAGTAGTATAATCATCATGCATTCTTTATTTACCAAAACAGTTAACGTGGATGATGCTATGGATGATATTGTACGTCAATTCAAAGGGGTTTCTGATGGCCTTATCGGGAAAGTTGCCGGTTCGCCTTTATATACTATCGAGCCAGCTTCTTCAGTTACAAGCAGAAACCTGTCCTGGAATGCTGATGATATAAGTAGATTAGCTATCAGGCCAAGTACCTCAGAGTCAATTAACAGTTTTTCAGACAATGATGAAGCTGGTAAAGATGTAAACCAAGTAGAGCATGATACAGAAGCTGCAGCCCAAGCTAATGGGTGGCATTCAGACCATGAATCAAAGTCAAAGGGATTTCAGCAGAAGGTTTTTCAGTGTGATGAAGATGCCAGTAACTTGGATGAGGAAATCCATAGTGCACGGTTGGATTCTGAATTGAACACTGTGACCCGATATCCGGAGTCTAATCAGGCCATGTCATCTGTTCCTCAAGAGGATATTACTGGGGTGCCCCCGGAGGTACTGTAGTACATTTCTTTCTTGTTCATTAGTCCTTCACCCCTCATGCTCTTGACACTGTTGTTTCATTGGTAATTTCAGATTTCATTTTGCTGATATTACTGGAAAAATTAATATGCAGAAAATATTGATCTTTAGTATTTGAATCTTCACCACCTTCTCACTAGCCTGTTCTCTTTAATCTTTATTTAAATCTTTACATGAGTGTCTTAGGCAATCTCTATCATTGGCTATTATCTTAGTTATGCTTTCTGTAATTGATCTTACATGTTTTTTGCAGTGGACCCCACCAAAATTAAGTGTTCCGGTTCTGAATTTAGTTGATAACGTATTTCAACTCAAGAGAAGGGGCTGGCTAAGGTGATATTTTCTTTTTCACTTTTGTAATTTCAACTTTCTTTACCTGTATCATATATAATTATATTCAGCGTGTAGGATTATTGGTCGATGAGTATGATGTTCCTAGTTATGTAGATTTTAAGGTCAATATATTGTTCCATTGGGTTTTAACAATGTATATATCTTCTTGCTTCTATGAATATGATGTTCAGTGTGTAGGATTATTGGTCGATGAATATGATTTTCCTAGTTATGTAGATTTTAAGGTCAACGTATTGTTCCATTGGCTTTTAACAATGTTTATATCTTCTTGCTTCTATTTCCCTTTTAACTTACAGCTAAATATTTTCTCACCTGTTCCTAGAAACATCATGTTGTTTCTTTTTTTTTTTTTTCCAAACTTTTCTGGGTCATCACTTTGTGGCTTAAGTTGGGTCTCAGTTGCTTCTTTTGATCCAAGACATTTGTTGTCCCACTTTTACCAGTTTTATGGTGATTGAATATATCATATTGACGAGTCTGTTTCACATCTTTCTCTTGGTCTGGTTCTGCTACTGATGTTTGACTTAGTTTTCTATGTTTTGCGATTCTTGATGAACTTCTGTACTCTTTAACTTACACTTTTCAAGTACTGGATAATCTTGTGATTGAGATTCAATAAATGTATTGATATAGCATTGGCACTGGTAACCTATGTTTGAGTTATGGCAAGCAATCTATACTCTATGCTATTCCCATATTAAGTGTACCCTAATATTACCGTTACTTATATTGTTACTAGTAGTCTAGTACTATTATCAAGAGGCCAGTTTTGGCATTGAAGAGCTCTGTATTCATGGCTATCCTTTTAATACATTCTTGAGTGAAACTAATATCAAGTGCGAAAAGGGTGTTACTCTGCTTATGAATTCATGCAAAATGATATTTTTGGACAAATGATACTTAATGGACTTATATGTATATGGATATGGAACACAATGGTTAACTTCAACATTTCTCTAGAAGCACTCTACGTATTCATCCATTCATGGGATAATTTTGGATATGCATTTACCCATTTGCGTGTTATTTATATTCTTCAGGAAAATGTTGTATGTATACCTTTTAAAGTTGTCATCTGCAAGGCAGAGGTTACATGTTTATGACCAAAGTTGGTTGTTTCTAGTGCCCTTTTGACACTTCCACTCAGCATCTCAATAAACAATGATAAACCTGAAGATTTAAACATAAAAAGTAGTAAAGTTCTATATGAGCTGCTCTATTTAATTTTGGTTTATCCCAAGCAACTGATGTAATGACTGATTTTTTTGCATAGAAAGCATGCTTGTTATATGACCTAATTATACCCTACTTTATGTGCCTTTATCCTCTTTAATTATAGGAGACAGGTCTTTTGGATATCAAAGCAAATATTGCAGTTAGTCATGGAAGATGCCATTGATGATTGGCTCATAAGGCAAATCCAGTTGCTTCGCAGGGAGGATGTTGTTGCACAAGAAATTCGATGGGTCCAGGATGTAAGTAACAAGTATTCCGATATGATGCATTAATCCGTCATTTGAGTAATTTTACCGAGTGTTGAATATTTACTACTTGAGGTCTGATCATTATCAAAATACTGGGTTGCTTGAGTAATGGAGAAACTCATATTTCCTAATGAGTCAGGAGTCAGTGCTGTGACATTGTTTTGTAACTTGAGTTTACAGCCTCTAATTATTGAAGTGAAAACATAAGTGGTATAAGAATGCAATTGTTATAATCTGGAGATGGTCTCTTTTGTATTAATGATAGTAATATGCCTAAATACTAAGCTTCCATTCTCTCTCTCTCTCTCTCTCTCTCCCCTCCCTCCCCCTCCCTCTCCTTCTCCCTCTCCCTCCCTCCCTCCCCCCTACTTTGTTTTATATATTGACCTGTTCAGAGAAGTTATGCTGTTTCTGACCATTTTTCTGTCATCAGGTTCTCTGGCCTGACGGCACATTCTTTCTGAAATTGCGTGCTCAAGCCCAACAAAATGATGGTGAGGCTACTCAAGGATCTCAGCAAGCTACAAGGCAATCAGGCAGAATGAAGGCCACTCAACCGGGTTCTTTTGAGCAACATCTCGAAGCTACTCGCAGAGCCAGTGACGTAAAAAAAATGTTATTCAGTGAGTATCTATTTGTTTGCAGTATATAATGTTTCTTTATGTTGGTTTGCAATTTAAAAAAGATAAACCGTAACTTGATATTTTATTGCCAATTTATAATGTTTCTTTATGATAATACCCAATTTTACATTATCATCAAGAGGACAATAAATTGCAATATCATCTAAAATATATTTGTGCAGTTCCATTGGGTTTCTTGCTTTTGGATCTTACCAATGTTATCCATTATTTATTAACCAATTTTTCCCCCTGGCAGATGGTGCTCCCACAACTTTGGTCAGTTTGATCGGACATAAGCAGTACAGACGTTGTGCTAGAGATATATACTATTTTCTTCAGGTATAGTACCCCCTCCATCCTCTCTCTCCTCTCAACCTAGCGCAGACCAAAGAAATACCTGAAGCCCAGGTGTTCTGTTACCAAATGTACTGTCTTATCTGTGAAATATGTATACATTGGCTAATCTCATGCAAGGAGCTTATATATGCGTTTACAGCAGTACTTTTCCAAAAAATATTATCAATTTTTGTTACTCCATTAATGTTATACATGTCTTGACTTGCAGTCCACAGTTTGTTTGAAGCAACTTGGCTATGGAATACTGGAACTTGTTCTAATATCAGTTTTCCCGGAATTGCGTGACCTTGTTATGGATATCCACGAAAAGGCCCGTTCTCAGCCAGTATAGATTGAAATCTGGTTCTCTTACTCACTTTGTGAAAATGGTAATGGTCTAATCGCTAGCACGGATCAATTGGCACGGTGGCGAAGATTCAGTTCCGATGGCCATTTCACGAGTAATTCCAATTTTGGTGTACAAAGTCTAAAATAGCTTATGTACAGTAGTATATCATTTTGTGTACATGTGACAAATTAATTCATCAGCAATCGACTCTTCCAATAAAAATTAAATTCATAGATGGGTTTTACACACTTTTCACTACTTTCCTCTGAATCCAAATATTTGATCGAAAATATTTCCTTCTATGCTCGGAATTAATCAAAATTTTCCAATCTGAACATTTATTTTCATCATCATCATCAACAACACAGAAGTAGTAATACGCAAAACTGTACCTTCACACAGATATAACGTGATTTCACAGAAGTGGTAATACGCAAAACTGTCCTTCACACAGATATAACGTGATTTCTCAAATTTATCGTACCGTAATGATTCAGGGTAATACTCGTTGGATTCCACTGAGTGTAGAAGTATCTATTATCTATCTGCATATGAACACACATTTTTGAATGTATAAATGTGCAGATCGACAATAGATGCGCCACTCACAACACTCACACAACATAATCTTGAAATCTCAAAACAGGCCATCAAATGAACTCGTAAGAGTATCTCGTAGATTTGAATAAAGGCCGAAGAGGGAATACTGCCTAAGGTTGGCCACCTCGTACCACGAATTAAACACTTGGTCATATTTGTCAGTGCCGGAGAAGGCTAACTGTACACCCATGTCACAAGCAATAGAACCTCCATTTCCTTTGCATTTAGAGTTTGGGATTGCACAATCAGTGTTGTTAAGGCAGACGAAGTCCCCGGGGCAAGAACCGCACCCAAATTTCTTCCAGAATAAGTTCTGGAGGGTGCCCTTTTGGAATTCAAGAACCTGCCAACACATAACACTACAATCAGTGTATCATACAGACATCCACTACACATAATTGTACAAATGCAGTATACCTCCCGATATTTTAATAGAAGTAGCATTTAGAAAAGACATAAATTTACCAAGGTAAAGCTGGTTATCGTGTGACTGTTGTCTGCAACTAATACGGGGAGTGACCGAGCTGCATATTGGCGTCCAGCAAATGCCACCATATAATAACCTCCAGACTTGCTCTGAGAACATTGGAACAAATTGGGAGAAATTTTTTAAGTAACTTAAGGTATGGTAAAATGACATATAGCCATTAGCTACCTGCTAAATAGAATATAATCAATTTGGTATGTAAAAGACTAAGATACCATTTTTGTAAAAGGGTCGAAATCCCATTTTTCACAGGTTTTTCATGACCCCATACTGAGATATTGACATGTGATTAGACAAAGAAGCTGCTTCATATCATTGCGAAGTGAAAATATGTGCAGAGAGTCAAAAAACTGCATCAAGCCATAGAAGTAGAGCTTACACTTTTAATAGTGCTGCTATTGATAGTAAGCAGAGAAATCTCATCAACCTTTGGCCTAAAAACTGCAAGTTCAGCAGCGTTTGTGGAGAGAGAAAGACGTTTATCGCAGGGTGAAAGCTGAGTTTGGTTGAAAAAGAATGAGTCCTTTGCAGCAAATGCAAGGCCGAATGTAAACCCATCCAATCTCTGGACTTTTGTATCTGAACATGGATCAAATACAGGATTCGTGTCTCCGGCCTGAGCCGGAATCATCGTCATCATCATAATCGCAATTATCATTTGCCCCACCATTGTTCCCAAATTCATCATACTAAATATTTTTGACTGCTCCTTCCCCTAATATTTTATTCAACATCAAAACACAAACCAATAAGAATTGATCCTTTAGTTTTATGTCAATTCTGCTAATTCATCAATAAAAAGGGTTGCCCATGTGCATACCCAATCAAAATAAAAAGGTAATAACAATACTCGATCATCAATTTGCAACATAATTTGCATGAAAAAGAACGTGAAAACCCGTTGATATTAATCATAATAAGATGAGATCATTTCCCAAGCAGGGGAAAAAAGACGAGCCAAAATTCGAATAACTTAATTCATAATGATAAAAGAATAAACTCACCGCAGTTAGATTTATCTTTGAAGGTAATTCTTCCCGTTTCCTCTGTTTTCCTTAAATTGCAGCTTCTTCTTCAACCTCTGATCAAACTCTCTTGAATTTGACTGTTTTTGTATGTAATTATTAATAAATAATCAAAGAAAACAGAGAAGGGGTTGATAAAAGAGGGTTTTCAAGGAGTAAAGCGATGAAAAAAGGGCTGCTTCTCATTGATCACCTATCTTCGTATATAACGTGAAAGAAAGGGACGAAAATTTGGCCTGCAATTTATGTGTATATATATTAATGTTTCTTAATTTTTTTCTAATTTTAGTCAATAATTAATGAAAATTTTATGATTATTCTTTAGTAAATACCTATTGCAATTGTTATAGGGGCAAAATTCGATGATTTTAATTTGTTTCATATTGGAGAAGAAACAAAAAGAGAGAATGAAGAGGAAGATTTCTGAAACGAAACGGGTGGATCGTGTCCCGAAGACGGTTATGGAAGTTGGCGTCGATGCCAAGGAATGCGACGACTTACAAAGCAAAAGCGCTACTTTCAATACGCGTTTTTTATTATTTCTCGACAAACCAGTTTGGGATCAATGAATAAGGAAACCCCTTTCCCAGTTCCAATTCTACAGAAAATATCTTTTTGTCATCATAAAATTGATTAGTTGCTCAAATTTGGAGCTCAAGTTATTGATATGATATGATATATATATATATATATATATATATATATATATATATATATATATATATATTTTGGAGCTCAAGTTATTGATATGATATATTTGTAAATGGCTAGTCCTATAAAAATGTATGTTTTCTATTTTCGTATATCTCATGAAAATATATCAATTACTGTATATTTAAAATATAATTAATTTTTATTTTTATTATTACACCTATTTAAAGTATCTTGTAATTTTTTTTTTTTTTTTGAAAGCAAAATATCTTGTAATTTTTCAAATCAATATTTAATCACCTTGGTACTAATAATTGTCGTGAGAAATAATTAAGTAGACAAAAAGGTATTTAAAATGTGAAAATAAAATAAAAATTTAATATTTTAAATATAATAACTTCTTGTTCTACCTGTAAAAAAAAAAAAAAAAAAACTTCTTTTTCTTAATATGTGTAAAAAAATTATGTAAGCCTAGCTATTTTTGTGGAGTCGGTGACCTTAGACAACTTGATGAATTCCTCCCAAATTCAATATATATATATATATGCTTCTTTGAAATATTAAGGTTATATTTGATTTTAATTTTTTTCGATTATGAACACTTTGTGTAATTAAGACTTGATATTCATAATCAATCAACAATCAGCCATGGATTTTTATTAATAAAAATTTTTGTGAAAATATTAAATCGGTTAAAAAGTTGAAAGGCACAGAGAAAATTCGGAGTATCATTGACAACCATGACAATCATGTCAAAATTGGATGTGGATTGAAATCGTTTCTCGTTGATAGAGGAAGAAAATTAAAGGAGACCATAGTCATTGAAGTTGATACTGCGATGGAGAGACAAGTCGATTGTGTATTTCCATGGAGTATCCAAACTTGACGGACTATAGGTTTTTATACATACGGGATCTCATGTTACATAATGGTCCTGTTATATTAATTAGATTTGTGCCACATGTATATACAATTATATTAGGATGTTATTTTCTTATTTGTAAATTTTGATGTATGTACACGTGGCACAAATCTAATTAATGTAACAAGAGATGTAACACCATTATGTAACATGAAATCCAGACCGGTTTTTTATATTGTTTCTTAGAGCATTCACATATTATATGAACGACAATGGAGTTTTTTCTTTTCTCGATTCTTGTCTATTTATTTATAGTTTGAGAATAATTTTCCTTTTTAGCTAGAAGGTGTCTATCCACCTTTCTCACGGTCTCACTAGTCTATCAGGTTAAGGCTCAGGTCACCTGCTTGCCGGAACCAAAACGACGGTTGACGGGCATATCGGACACCACAATATAAGGTTGCTCCCTCTATGGTTTCTCTCTCTTACTACAAAGGTTTGAGAAGAATGAGTTTAAGTAGGCCCATGGGCCAAAACCCGAGTGGACTCAAGTCCAATAGAAGATTTTTTTTATATATTTTCTTGTTTATAAATAAAAATATTATATAAAAATGATATTGTTTAAAATAGACCAGGTACATATAACGGTCATATTCTTCTTTTTTTTTTTTTTTTAAAAAAAATAACGGTCATATTCTGGAATAATTGTATCCAACTTGAAGCCTAAGCAGTTGGGCCATTAATTAATTTGCTACACACGAATGAACGCTTACATAGTGATAATAACTTTTTGTTTTAACCAATCACATAATTCATTTGTAATAAGTTTTACGTAGAATTGGAACTCGAAAGAAACCCTTGCTAAAAATATCTGGGCAAGCTTTACAAGGACCATACCAATGTTTAGTAAATATATAAGTCGACGTCCCAGTATTTATTGGCATTGCTTCTACCTTCTCTCTCATACCATGACATGTGAGAGAAGACCCCCCACTCCCCCAACTTTAGTTTAGGACACCAACAAATTTATATAGTCACTAAATCTGAATTGCCGACCAAAATAGTAATAACAAGCGACGTTTTTTTAATTCATTGAAGAACCTATCTAAACAAACTTAGTTGGGGGTATTAGAAGTAGGTAATGAGAATGACTCATTAATCATTCTCATTGATGATGCTTGGTAATATTTACAATTAATTTGGAATTGATTTAAAAATAAAATAATCACTAATTTATTTTGATTACATAATCTTTCTCTTATAATCAATTATTTAAGAATCATTCATTTTTTTCTCCACTCAATTTTTTTCTCGCTCAAATTTTTTCGTTCTCAACTTTGTTTCCAAAATTCATCTATGGGAATGAATCACTAGTCATTCCCATTACCTAATTCTAATGCCCCCAACCAAGCGGCCCCTAATTGTATTCATGAATTTACATTTTCTAGGTTCACTAATTCTATAATTTATTGCCTTTGACAAAAACGTTCCAATAAAGTTAACTTAGCTGTCAATTACGTTCCTAAGTTTTAATAAGTTCGTAAATTACGTCCCAATTCTCAACAAAGTTCGCCAGAGACTACCAAACAACGTCGTTTAGTAGTCACGTGTGCGGCACATGGAGCAAAAACGATGTAGTCTCCGGTGAACTCTAATGAGATTTAAGATATAAATTACGAACTTAGCAAAAATTAGGAACGCAATTAAAGAAGTTAACTTTATCGGAACGTTTTCATTGAACGCAATAAGTTATGGGACTTAAAAAAATTATATCCCGTTGACATTAGATATGAAACTATACATATTATATTTCCTTATTAATTAAGAAGATATACATATTCCTTATTTTTTATTAGTAGTTAACGTTTGATATTTCTCATTAATGCGTATATATGTTATTAATAATTGCCTGCATCATGTTACTATTTGCAGAAGTTTTCATGCAAAATCCTTTTCTAGATTTATGGCAAAGTGAGCCCTTTCAACCTATCATTCATTTTTTTTTTTTTGACAGGACAACCTTCCATTCATTTACTTTCTGCATACATATATACATGCATTCTTTTATATATATATATATATATATATATCACACCAGTACCATCCTATCTAGCTAGTAACACTTTAATTAATTTCTTGTGGATCCTCAAAGGTTCGTTGAACGGAGCTTTTTGGAGCGATCTAAATTAGATCAGAGTTTTTGGAGGAACAAGAAATGGTAGGAGAGGGTAGTTTGGGGAGTCCTGACGCAAGGCCATGCTTCTACAAAGTCATGTTGCCCGAAAACTTGCTTCATTTGGTACATTTGAATTAAACTTGTGAATTTTCTCTCTTATATATATATTTTTTCTAGCTGGCAATTAATTAATTAGTTCATCGATCATGTGTTTGTAATCTGAATTGAAACTTGTAGCGGATTCCAAGCGATTTCAAGGAACACATAATATTAAGAAAGGAAGAAGAAAGTGATGGAGTGCTTGTGACTGCTGCTGGAGAATGGCATGTTAAGTTAATTCAAGACCAAAATGGTGATATATACTTTAGCCATGGATGGCAAGACTTTGTCAAACATCACTACTTAGGTAAACTTGAATTATTACTCTTCAATTACAATGGACACCTATCTTTTGATGTCACCATTTTCAACAAAAATGGCTCTCAAAGAACATACTCCTCTTAATTAGAATATGGAGGACTTTATTTTCGTGTTTTTATAATAAAAAGTTATATTTTATATTAATGTTTATCCAAGTACTACCTACGGAAATTTGGATTTTTAGGTTATTGTATGTTTTTATTTCCTATGTAATTTGTAAGGATTCAATGTTGTTGAGTGGTTTGCTGATGAATAAATATTCTGAGACGCTAATTTTCTTTTAAGAAGAATCATCATGTACGATATTAATTTTCAGAATCAATGTTGATTTTCTTCCAAGAATATTAGCATGCAATTGATAATTTTATTTTTACATATGAAATGCATACGGATTATCTCTCTCTGACCGTTCTTTAATTATTGTAGGTCCATAAATAAGCCCTAATCTGGAATAACTTTGCCAAACTCGAAGCCCAAATAATAAGGCCATAAAGTTGACCAACAATTAAAAAGTGACCATGATAAATAGTCATAGTAGAGCTGAAAGAAACTTTACTAATAACACCTCGGCAAGCTTTACAATTTACAAAGACCACACCCAACTAAATATGTTAAAACATTTATTACTTTACCCATTTTTTTCTCTCTTACACATTTACTCAGTGACACGTGAGGGAATTATTAGCTAAAAGACACCAAAATTGTTAGACATGCCCACTTTTCAATTGAAGTCTCTCAAGTATCTTGATTCTTGTACGAATCACGAACCAACTGAAATTTTACCAGTTCTTACAAGTTTATGACAGAGCCATACATGATGTAATAACAGGTTGGGAATTTACTAATGACAATTGATAATTTTACTAATTGATTTTTGTCGATACGATTCACCACCAGTCTCTGCATGAGCAGACACCATCCTGAAAAATATGAAAACGATTGGCATCTTTTATTGCCAAAACTCGTTCATAGGCTTTGGAGATGAACTTACAAGCAGAGTGACAATCATTACAAATTCGCAGATTTTTCGTAACCCGTATAACTCTCCCTGGTTTAGTTCTCATCAATCCAAAAGCAATAGCCAGCTTCTCACTGTGATGAAATAGTATATCTTTCTTCACATCATCTGATACATCCAGAAACACAGAGTTGATATCAGGTTCATAGCCTAAAGCTTTTATTTCAAAAATCAAGCATCTCAGGAACTCCTCAATCGCCAGGTAGTTAAAATGATCCCTGTCGCTTGCCATAAATGTGAACATTTCTCCATCGATCTCGATAGAACTAAAGCCCGGGATTTTCTTTGCTGCGTTCACCTTCAAAAATACTCGGCTCTGTCTTGCACGAGCCCAGTCTCCAGCCAAAGCATACATGTTTGATAGCAATACGTAGTACCCTGCATCACTAGGCTTCAACTCAAGTAGCTCCCCAGAAATCTCGTGTCCCAGCTCGAAATTCCTGTGGATTTTACAAGCAGTAAGCAAAGAAGAGTAAATTTCTAGGCCCGGTTGAAGATGCATCCTTTTCATGAGTGTGTAAGCCTCGTTTACTCTTCCAGCACGGCCAAGAAGGTCTATAACACAAGCATAGTGCTTTGAATTAGGAATAATGTTCCAATCTTTGATCATGTGGTCAAAAATTTGGAGCCCTTGAGCGACTAGGCCAGTGTGACTACAAGCATACAAGACAGATACCAAGGTTGACTCGTCTGGAGTTAGACCGGAGCACTTCATCTTTAAGAATACTTTAATGGCTTCTTTCCCACACCCCATCATGCCATAGCCAGATATTAGTGCATTCCAGCATGCAACATCCTTCTCCTCCATCAATTCAAAGTATCTTATCGTGTCTTTCATGCTTGCACAGTTAGCATACATGTCTATTACAGCTGAACCAACAAAAATATCAGCTTGAAAACCGGTTTTTATCACCAGAGCATGTACACGTTTACCCTGCTGCAAAGCTCCTGAAGAGCTGCAACCGGAAAGTATAGTTATCAATGACACGAAATCTAGTGTAATTCCATCTTCTCCAATCATCTTATTGAAATGTTCAATGGTTCTTCTCCAATTGCCACTCCTCGAGAACCCTCTCAGCATCAAAGTCCAGGCAACCAAGTCCTTCTTACTGATCTCTGTGAATATACAATAAGCATCATTTACAAAATTACCATTTATATACAGTTCCATCAAAGCCGTTTTAACTACTTGGTCATTATCATATCCACTTCTAATTATTAAACCGTGGATCACATTTCCTACTCTGAAATCCTCGATGCTAATTATGCTCATTAGCGTATAAATATCAGTACACAGCCCTTTCCTCCTCATCCTATTGAACATCCACAATGCTTCCTCCCCATATCCATTGTCAGAGTAGCATGAAATAATTGCATTCCATGAGACGTTATTTCTGACGAGCATATTGTCGAACACATTCCTGGCATTCTTCATGCACCCAAATTTCGAATACATATCTACCAAACCTGTTTCCACAAAAACATTGACTCCATAATTGTGTCTAATCCAATAGCAGTGTAGAGATTTACCCAGCAGGGCAATGCCTAATTTTGCAAACGCGGGCAAGACACTCGCAATTGTTTTCTCATTAGGCATTACTTCTTGAACAATCATCTCATGAAGGACCTCTATAGCTTCCGAGAAACATCCATTCTTCGTGAGCCCAGATACTAAAATTGTCCACGAAACCAAATTTTTGTTCAAAATCTGTGAAAATATAATCTGGGCTGTGGTTATAAGTCCACAAGAAGCATATACATTCATCAACCTGTTGCATAAGAAAATATTGTCAGAAAGATTAGACGCGATTATTTGGGCGTGAACTTGCTGCAGAGGCTTTCTGTCTCTGGTTTCTTGGAGGATTGATGCATGCGATATTTGAGTAGAATAGCATATAACTTGTATGATTTTCAGATTGAGGAAAAATGGCACATTTTGGCGCCAAGAGCAACGGCTAGTCATTTTGTAAAGGCGGTTCATTCCAACTGCTCGAAAATAATTACTCCACTCTCCTATTTAACCGACATCGGTTCACAGCAAGCTATCACAAAACCACATGCGGTGAAGAAATTAGCTTATCAAGGACGGAAAAATAATGGGGAATGCTGTCGATGGAGGTGAAAGGAAATACAATCTTGCAAATTGAAGAATACATCGATATCCAAACATGGCTGGGCCTCAGCCAAATGCCATGAGGCCCAACTGTGGGTAGGATCCACAATGAATCGATGGGCTGGGTCGACCATTCAGTCCGGTCCAGTTAACTCGTCTCTGCGTGTGGTAATTGGTAACAATTTCGAACAAGACGAGGGTCAAAATTAAATTAAAATATTATTCAATTTTTTTATAGAACTCGATTCATCATAGATATTAAAATAAACTCGAAAGAACTTTAATTTTTTTATAAAGGTTGAATCTCAGTCTGAGCTCAGTTAATTAAAAAATTATTTATACCACACTCATATTTGATCCAATAAATTATCAATTTAGCCCAAACATAAGTTAACTAAACTCGACCTTTAAAAAAAAAGTTAACTAGACTCGACTCATTTAAATGCATTTGATCCTCGCAATTCGTAAATAAGACTAATGGAAAATATCCAAATTTAGTGTCAAGTGATTTCTAGTTGCAGGCAACACTTTTTTTGGTATTGAGCCAATCTCTATCTAGCCACTATTAAAAGGTTAGCATTCACTCTTAAAAAATCAACCTCTATCCCCCCTTCCTCTTTATCAGCCAACCATCTCTCCACCACCTTATCCACACATTCCCATTTTTCTCCCCCATACAAAACCCCCACTCCTTCAACCTCCCATTATCCCTTTTTCATTACACCAGCATCTCCCATCACAAACACAGGTAAATTAAGCGTCATATTTCTAATTGCTTCCATCCCACATTAAAATCACTGATCCTTTGTATAATTGTTTCTACAGATACCAATGGCAACCTCGTCGGCAACGATATCTCCGGCGACGATCCTAGCGGTTGTGGGCCCCGGCAGCAGACCATCACAGAGAGGAACAAGAGTTAAGTTCATAAATGGACTGAACTCATTTGGTGGGCTGAAAGCAAACAACAATGTGGTCTCATTAGGACTTCCTGTTAGCACTGAGCAATCTTTTGCAAATATAGTTAGCTCATTGAAACAGGCAGGTTCATCGTCGAGGGGTGGCGCTCTGACTTCCACTTGCAATGCTGCTATCAATGAAATTTTTAAGATTTCAGCCATCATGCCTGCGCTTGTTCTTGTCGGAGTCGCCGTCGGATTTGTTCTTCTTCGAATCGAGGCATTTGTAGAGGAAGAATGAGTGCTTTTGGTAGATGGGTAATAATGTTTTTTGTTTGGGAAGAAAAATCATATTGCCTTTTGTTTTCATTCTCTTCTGTGAATGTACAACTGATTCAATTACTTTACAAGAATTAAGTGGCAAATTTGTTTCATAATATAACTATTCCTAGATACCCTTATCAAGCTTTTCTAATTGACTGAGTTCTGCAATGAGTTGTTTAATAGAGCTTGGGGATGTATCAGCATCAACTCAATTACACCCTTAAGTACAAGCAAATATTTACATGAATCTTGACTTACAGATCTGAAATCGAAATTACAAAATCTGGAGATGCAATTGAAAATAAAAATTATTCGAATTCTTGTTCTCATTAATCATCTTCAGAACCAAAATGAGGTCGTATTTTGGCTATGTACTTAGTCTCACCATTCTGTGTGAGCGTGACTGGAGCCCTCCATCTTTTACGCCAAAACAGAGACACCCTTGACCACAAAGGAAACCCATCGAACCTTTTCGTCCTTTCCCTCACAGTTAAAGGCAACCACACATACCTCGAGTCCCTTAACTCCTCAGGGTTCCACCTATCCGCCATGAAAATAAACGAACCAGGACGAGCACCTGGCATGGGGATGACGAACGTGCCCTGAGAAAAGAATGCAGCAGCTCGAAAAGCCTTGTTTGCACCAACACAGGGGTTCCCTATCGTCTCCCACGGCCCGAAAATCGACTCCGCCTCGTGCACCAGAGCCTCGTTTGGCGCCCAACCACTGCACCCGGACGTCACCATATAGTATATACCTTTGTGCTTGAACACAGCCGGAGATTCCCTGTACTGCCCGATCAACGCCTTCTCCATTTTCTCCGTCACATCGAGATAATCGTGGCTCAGGGGAGTGACGTGCATCTCCTTATTTCTAAAGGAGGAATAGATCAGATACGCCGCCCCATCGTCGTCTTTATACACCGTCATGTCCCGGCTATCGAATCCGTTCGGCCTTATGCTGTACAGATACCGGAAAGGGCCGACCGGAGAATCACTCACGGCTACCCCTGCTGAGGCCTTGCTATAAGTGGAATCATCGATGTGCATCCACATTACGTATTTACCAGTTTTCTCATTGTATACAACTTTAGGTCTTTCCACCACTTTCGTCTTGTAAAGGTCGTGATTCTCGTCACTTTTCTCTGCGGGCAGAGCAATGCCTTGGTATTTCCACGCCCATAGATTCGTGGAAGAGTAGCAGCTAACGCCGATCACATCGACACGAGCTGTGCCTGTTTCTGGAGCGTGATAAGTGGGGCCGTCTTTATACTCGCCGTACCAGAAATAGGTCCCTGATTTGTAATCAAAGAGAATACCGCCGCCGTGCGCCTGAATCGGATTCCCGTCGGTGTCGAGCCACACTTTGCCGGGACTGTAGAAGTAGCTGGTGTTTTCAACCGGCTTTCGTGGATCTATGGCGCCTTCCCAGTGGACTGCAGGGAAGAAAATGTTGCGAGCGAGCGAAGATGCGTTGAGGAATTCTTGATTGAGGTTGATTGAGGAGGGGTTTTTTAGTCCATTTGGAGGAAGGAGCCTCAATACTTCGACCGTTTCGATTTCTTCGAGAGGAGGTTGGAGAGCGATGATGCGCTTTATGTTCTTGTATTGTACACCTACCTTCAGGGCAAAATTGTACATCTGGAAGATTAAAAGGCCGACGAGGCCGCCAAGCACCAGCCTCCGCAACGAGAAGCGGCTTCCGGCCGATAACCACCGTGCCATTCCGATGGATCAAGTCAAAGCTATATAATGGTGTTATACGTTACAGATGGAATGAGTTTCTTTATATAAAGTCAAGAGCACAGCAGGTGGTGCATTTCCAAAGTCAGAAGCAGAGAGCTCTTGGAGGAGGAGAATTACTATTAAACAATGATATCCCTTGAGCAATTTTTAAATCTCAATGCAAGAACCATTACTTCGAGCCCAAACGGTCCTTTTTTTTTTTTTTTTTTTTTTTTTTTTTTTTTTTTTTACGGAAATATTTAGTTTTTAAAGTATAATAAAAATGGAGTTGGTCTTGTCTTGTGTGAAATATTTCATCGTCTCGTTGAATTAAGACGTTATTTTCGTCGGCAATCCCACAACAAAATCTGGCGAAACAACATCTAAATTCAACGAAAACAACACATTGAAAAAAAAACACAAAAATTCAGAAAATGGGGAGAATAAATGGATGATGTTTTTTAAAATTATCAAATAATCAGGTATTAGATGATCTGATTGATAAAAACAGTAGTGGAAAAAATTTAAACAGTGATGAATATAAAGTTTATGAGAACTTTTGATAATAAATTTCTATTTCTATTTAAACTGGAATTAATATTACAACGGTTTGTTTCTGATATTTTCATATAGTAATACATATTTACCTATATAGTAATACGTTTGTGTTCATATAGTAACATATTTTTTCCAGGAAAAAAAACTCGCACAAAGACAACAATAAAATATTACTCCCAAATATTTTAATATAACGTCAAACATGTGTTACTATAAGAATAAATATATGTTACTGTAAGGGCAAATACATGATACTAGTCCTTAAAGAATAAAATATTTGTCAATGTGTTGTACTAAGTTTGTTCATATAGTAACATATTTTTCTTCGTTCAGTAACACGTGTTTGATCTTATAGTAATACAACCTGAGAGTAAATTTTTATTTTTATCTTTACGCATGTTTAGAACGTATATTTACCCATATAGTAACACATATCTACTCTAAATCTTCTACGTGGATATCAAATAACCCATAAATTATTTCTTAACACATTAAAACTATTTTCTTTAATGTTGAGATCAAATAAGCCCCCAATCTTAATAAAATCATACTTTATTAGTGAAAATAAAACTATCGAAGATTAAAGACCTATTTGATCCACACATATAAGATTAAAGACTTATTTAATTATTTTTTTTATTTTTATTTTGCATTTGAGCGAGTATTTTATACAAAATATGTATTATTTTTTTATAGTAACACATATTTACAGTTACAGTAACACATGTTTAACCTAATAGTCACACCTCTGGAAGCACCTAGAGCAAATTTTTTTTGACCCTAACGCAAGTTTTTTTTGAAAGTGCCCGCAAGACCCGACCCAACTCGCACAGGATCCACAAATTTCTTATATAAGTGTTATTTTATGAATCTTAGATCCATGAAATATTGTATACGAGAATTTGTCATAAAAATGTATCTTGATACGAGCTCGTACAAAATTTCTTCCTTTTGTATTTGAATATAGATTTGTTTTTATTCATCTCTTTGACACTTTTTTTAGTCATCTCCTTTTCATTTTAAACATCATACTCCCTCCATTTCATAGCTGTTTGCACAGTTAACTGGACACAGAGGTTAAGAAGATGCACTTTTACAGAGTTGATCATGTGTAAGTGAGTTCGAAGGGTATAATTGAGAAATCACGTTTATGTAAAATCAAAGATTAATTAATTGAGTTGAAAAATAATGACGCTGATGCAAACAAATGTGTATTGTAAGAGTGTTAAAAATGAAAGTCATTTTCATTTATAGGTGTACAGACAACTTTGAGACGGACGAATAAGTAAGTGTGCAAACACCTGTAGAGCGGGGGAGTATTAAGTATATTTTCAATTTCAAATTTGCAACTCTAATTTTTAAAAATTATTCATCCAAACATATTTTTACTTTTACACAAATATTTATATTATATTAATTTATTGAAAAAAATAATATTTGAAAATGAAACCAAAGAGCCCTAGGCTCTAATTTCTATTGGGTTTTAAGGTCAAACCTTACCGGCTTTGTCGGGTAATCCCACAACTTTATGGGTTAAAATTTCAATTCAATTCTCCAAAATGAAACTATTTGTATTCGACTTCTGTATTCATTTTTTTTTCACTACAGTTTGCTTCCCAAATATGAGCTCAAATTAACTAAATATTTGTCACATAGTAAACATCTCTGGATTTTGCCTTCTTTTTTGCACATAAAAGTTTGGTTTACCTAAAGACGAGAACAAGTTAATTTCTTGAGTAAAAGGAATATTTCCATATGTCATGACAAAAATATTAGAAAAAAATGATCCTAAACTACTAGACATATATGATGTATATTTTAGATGTCACATCTAAATACTTTTTATACATGGGTCTAGTGTATTTTGTTCCAAATATATGATTTTATAATTATTTTTTTGGATATCATGATATATGAAGGTTGTAATATAACTTACTTTTCCTATACAATTTATAAACTTTTTGTGAAAAACAAAATTGATCTATATATTTAAAATATAAAGAGTACATAAATATAAAAAAACCTAAATATATTTGTAAGCATCATTATTCTTTGCGAGTAAGGAGCATTAAATATCGAACCAAAATCGCAACTATACAACAACTATAGTGATATTGTAAAGCATTTTTTTTTTTTTTTGACAGAAATATTGTAAAGCATCTTATGTTCGAGAAAATGGGAAATTACGGATTAAAGTATATAAAAATTATTACGGGTTAAAGTATAAATAAAATAAAAGTACGGGGCTCAACGGTAAATATGTGCCTAGGGTAAAGTTCGTGGTTTGCCCTCGGTGGCCAGGTTGGCGAATGTAACGGTAAAAAACAGATGGACGGCAACTTTAACAGTAAAATTTAACGCTCCTTAATTAGAAAAAGGAAAAATAAAAATAAATCAAGAAGACTCTCCCGTTTCTTGAATTTCTCCGGCGAGGCGTCACGATATCGAAAACCTGAGTCACGATGCTATTCAAGTCAAATAAGAAGTAGAGCGAGAGAAAAGGAAATGCGGTGGAGACATGATGCAAGGCCTCCACCACCAACAGCAGCAACTGGCGGCGCTCCTCACGGCGGCGCTGCCCAAGAACGACTCCTCCAAAACTACGGTTACTTCTTCCTCTTCATCTTCCGCCGTCTCTGTTTCACCGCCTTCCGAGGAAGATGAATCGTCGCGTCTCGCGGCCATCACCTCTCTTCATCGCGCCATACTTTACCCTCCTAATTCGCTCCTTGTTACACATTCCGCCTCCTTCATCGCTCAAGGCTTTTCTCAACTTCTAACCGATAAGTAATCACTCTATCTGTTTTAGTATTTACTAAGGATTCTCTCTATCTATATTAGTATTTATTTTCAATTTACGAGCATTACATTGTTATCCATGTATGTATTGACTCACATGTCATTCTCAGTATCTTAACATCTTTGGGCGAATGTTTGGTGATGATCAATTTGTCGATAAATAATTGCAGTTTGGACTGTATATCTGCTGATGATTAAGATATTTGGTTTTGAAGGGGTGTTGTACGTGTTTTGAGTTATAATGGCTTGATGCTTAGCCATCTACATTTTTCCTATATCTGCTTTCAGCGTTTGAATTGGTGAAAATTATTTTGTATCATTATTAGAAGCTAGCAATGGTATGGATTAATTGCAATCCAATTATTGTGTGTGTGTTTCCAAAAGAAGTTAATAATAGAACATACTTTTTATTAAAGTGCTTAGTGTTTAGCACAAACTGTAGCTTGTTATGATTGGTTATCCTTTTTTTCCTTTGGCTCGTGCTATAGGTTCTATTCAGTGCGTCATGCAGCAGCTGCAGCATATGGGGCTTTGTGTTCCGTGTTGAGTTCATACTTGATATCCCCAAATGGAAGGCAGAACCATGTTGTAGTTGGCAGTTTGGTTGATCGTTTTATTGGCTGGTCATTGCCCTCTCTGAGCAATACTAGCAATGGGACTTCGGAACTCGCTCTGGAGAGCCTTCATGAGTTTCTTAATGCTGGAGAGGTTGGAGCTGTCGAGAGATATGCCTTGCCAATTCTTAAATCTTGTCAGGAACTTCTTGAGGATGAGAGAACGTCCATGAGTTTACTGTCCAGGCTTCTCGGTGTATTGACATTAATTTCATTGAAGTTTATAAGAGTCTTCCAACCTCATTTCATGGACATTGTTGATCTACTTCTTGGTTGTGCAATGGATCCAGACGTTGATGAATCTGATAAGCGTGTTATTATGGATAGCTTCTTACAGTTCCAGAAACACTGGGTGAATAATATGCAATTTTCTTTAGGATTGTTGTCAAAGTTTCTAGGTGATATGGATTTGTTACTCCAGGATGGAAGTCCTGGTAATCATCAACAGTTTAAGAGATTGCTTTCCCTACTGTCTTGCTTTTGTACAGTTTTAAAATCCTTGGCATCTGGTTTACTGGAAATAAATTTTCTTGAACAAATAGCTGAACCCCTTTCCCAGATGGTGCCTCTTTTACTAAGATGTTTGGCTATGGTTGGAAGAAAATTTGGATGGTCAAAATGGATTGACGATTCTTGGAGGTGCTTGACATTGTTGGCAGAAATATTAAGTGAAAGGTTTTCTAATTTTTACCCTCTCGCAGTTGATATATTGTTTCAAAGCTTAGAAGTGAAAACTGCAAATCAAGTTTGTACCAAAATGATTTCGGCCTTCCAAGTTCATGGTGTTCTTAAAACTAATCTGCATTTGCTGTCGCTTCAAAAGTTTGGACTTTCACCATCTTCTGTACAGAAGATATTACGATTTGATGGACCCATATCTCAGCTTCGTTTGCATCCCAATCACCTTGTGACTGGAGGTGCTGCAGCTACTTATATCTTTTTACTTCAACATGGGAAGAATGATATTGTTGAAAAAACAATTGAGTCTCTGTTGGAAGAGCTACAGTCGCTGAAATGCTGCCTTGAAAATAATTCATGCCAGGGGGATGGGCTCGAAATGATGGTTGCTTCTAGAAATTATTTGAAGTCTGAACTGGTTGTCTTAATTAAGTTTAACTTGCAAGTACTATTAAGCTGTATTACTTTTGGAGGAGGTGATAATGTGATCATGCAAGCAAAAGTTGACCATTTGTTTGTTGGCAGAGCTGAAAAGTTGGTGGCATTTTTAATTGACCAGTTTAATCCCTTTATGGTGCCAATGCAGAGCTGTGTAAATTTGCAAGTTGCACTTCTAAGAACATTGGAAAGGCTTTCAACCATTGAGTTCATGGGCAAGTGCTCTATTAGGGAACAAAATAGTGTGACAAGTTCACCTGAAACATCTGGGAAGTATTTGGAGGAAAATGTGAAAGTTTCTTATCCACCGAAGGTCTTTGGTCATCTGAGGAAGTACTCCGATCTACTTATAAAAGCTCTTGATATGACTTCCCCAGTGGCAGTCAAATTAGAAGCCCTAAAATGGATGCTCAAATTTTGTGAAAATGTTATCAGCATATATACAGATATAAATTCTCCATTTTACCCTTGTCAAGTAATTGCATGCTGGAAAGTCACTGATGTTTTACTTTCGTCAACTTTAGTTGCTTCTTCCGATAGGGAACCAGAAGTGAGATATCTTGTGGCAACGGTTCTTGAGATGCTTCTGAAAGCAAAAATTATCCACCCCATGCACTTTCCTGTTATTGCTGAAGTGATCCTTGAAAAAGCTGGTGATCCAGAAAAGGATATAAAAAATGCATATATTAAGTTGCTTTCTCATGTCTTGCCTTTAACAATATATATCTGTGGTCTTTGTGATCGTGGATCAGTTCATAAATGTGAGCCTCGATTTCCTGCTTCGGCCAATAGATCTGCCTTGAATTGGAAGCAAGTTTTTGCCCTTAAGCAACTGCCTCAGCAAGTCCACTCCCAGCAACTTATTTCTATTTTGAGTTATATTTCACAGAGATGGAAAGTGACCTTATCTTCCTGGATCCAGCGGCTTGTTCATTCTTGCAGGAGCAAAAAGCAGCGCTCATATATTCAGACAGAGGAAGGTGAGTTTTCTGATGCTAGTGGTGTATTGTGGTACATCAAAGTTGAGGAAGCAGACATACTTGAAAGAATTTGTTCGGTTAATCATCTTGCTGGCGCCTGGTGGGCTGTACATGAAGCAGCTAGGTTTTGCATTACTACTCGTCTCCGAACTAATCTTGGGGGGCCAACTCAAACTTTTGCTGCCTTGGAGCGTATGCTTCTTGACATTTCTCATCTATTGCAACTTGAGACAACACAACATGATGGAGCTTTAAATTTAATAGGTTCTTATGCTCATTTGTTACCGATGAGGTTGTTACTAGAATTTGTCGAGGCCTTGAAGAAAAATGTATATAATGCATATGAAGGGTCAACTGTCTTGCCACCCACATCCCGAACCAGCTCTTCGTTTCTCAGGGCCAATAAAAAGGTTTGCGAGGAGTGGTTTTCTCGAATAAGTGAGCCGATGATGGATGCTGGAATTGCAATACAGTGTCATGATGCGACCATTCATTACTGCACAGTACGATTACAGGATATCAGCAATATTGTGGCTTCTGCACTGACAGATAAGTCTAGAGTCCAGTTGAGTGAAAATCTGCAGAATATTAGAGCCAGATATGCTGGAGACATTTCAAGAATCATGCGGAAATTTGCGCTGGCCTTGTGTAAGATTTATGAACCAGAGGCATTGCTGGGCCTGCAGAAATGGGCAACCATCGTGTTCTCTCCCTTGTTGGCTGATGAAAACCAAATTCCAAGTGATAATGAAAACTGGAGGCATTTTTCATGGATTACTGGGCTTGTATATCAGGCAGGAGGCCAGCACGAGAAAGCAGCTGCACACTTCATTAATTTGTTGCAGACTGAAGAATCACTCACTTCTATGGGGTCAGATGGTGTACAGTTTTCAATTGCCCGTATTATTGAGAGTTATACAGCTATATCTGATTGGAAGTCTCTGGATTCCTGGCTACTAGAGCTGCAAAACCTTCGTGCCAAGTATGCTGGAAAGAGTTATTCTGGTGCTTTGACCACCGCTGGGAATGAAATGAATTCAATTCAAGCCTTGGCTCACTTTGATGATGGCGATCTCCAGGCAGCATGGTCTTACCTTGATTTGACCCCTAAAAGTAGCAATGAGCTCACACTTGACCTTAAGTTGGCTTTGCAAAGAAGTGAACAAATGCTTTTGCAGGCAATGCTTCTCCACAGTGAGGGGAAGGTGGAAGAAGTGCCGCATGAGTTACAAAAGGCTAAATCAATGTTGGAGGAGACATTGTCTGTTTTGCCACTTGATGGACTGGTGGAGGCAGCACCACATATCAATCAGTTGTATTGCATTTCTGCATTTGAAGAGGGTTACAAGATTGAAGACAGCCAGGGCAAACACTTCTCGTCATTGTTAAGCACATATATTGAAAACATGCAGTTTCCTTGTAATCAAGTCCATCAAGACTGCAGTTTGTGGCTTAAACTTCTGCGTGTTTACCGGAATATACACCCCAGTTCTCCAGTGACTCTTGAACTTTGTAAGAATTTAGTGATTTTAGCACGCAAGCAGAGGAACTTTATGTTGGCTACCCGTCTCATTAACTACTTCAGCAGCCAGGCCTCATTTTGCTCTAATGAAGGTTTTCGAGATTATTTCCACACCAGTCTGGAATATGAAAACATTCTACTCATGCGAGCCGAAAACGAGTTTGAAGATGCGTATAAAAACATCTGGTCTTTTGTGCATCCTTTCATGGTTTCTTCTGCAACTGTATCATGTGTTTCTCATGACAATATTTTAAAGGCCAAAGCATGCTTAAAACTTTCAAATTGGTTGCTAGGAGATTGTGTACATAAAAACTTGGAGGGTGTTGTTTATGAGATGCAAGCAGACTTCAACAAGAGTGGAATTTCTTATCCAGACAAGGAGACATTCTCCTTTTATGATGATAATCATGGCTCTAAATCAAGATTGAATCTTATTATCAATGAACTTGTGGGTACTGCTAGAAAGGCATCGACACTTCTTTGCCCAACGCTCGGAAAGTCATGGATTTTGTATGCCTCGTGGTGTTATACTCAAGCTAGGGCTTCAGTCTCATCCAATGGTGATGCGGTTCTTCACTCTTGTTCTTTTTCTCCCATTCTTGCTACTGAAGTTCAACTTCATAGATTTGTATTAACTGAAGAAGAGAAATTGCATGTTAAAGAAGTTATTTTAAAGCTAATCCCAGAAAGATATGACAATGAGTTACATAAAGAGTCTGAAGATGGCGATTTATTGGTTACTGATTGCATGTATGTTGAGAATGAACTGAATCCTTTGTTGCAGCAAATAGTAGGTGTTATTGAAACTGCTGCTGGAGTACCTGGGGCAGAGGACTGTAGCAGCGATGACCTATCTGATGCACTATCTTCTCAGTTGAAGGAGTGCCTTTTATCTGCTAAAAGTCCTGCCAATGAAGATGAAGTAGCATCCTTGGTGGCTGATTTGGTTGATGTTTGGTGGTCTTTGAGGAGGAGAAGGGTTTCACTTTTTGGTCAAGCTGCTCAAGCTTTTATGAATTATCTTTCATGTTCGTCTTTGAAAAGTTTTGATGGTCAAGTAACTGGGCATGATGTTGAACCAAAATATAAGCATGTTAGTTACACCCTTAGGGCCACTCTTTATGTTTTACACATTCTGGTCAACTATGGAGTTGAGTTAAAAGATAATCTTGAATCTGCTCTTTCAAGGGCCCCTTTGCTGCCCTGGCAGGTAATATCATTATTAAGGAATAAGAACATTGAACATATCGTAAATTTGTAATACTAATCTCATGTTCTACTTTTGAAGGAAATAGCACCTCAGTTGTTTGCTCGATTAGGTTCTCATCCTGATAAAGTGGTCAGGAAGCAGTTAGAGTCGTTGCTTGTCATGTTGGCTAAACATTCTCCATGGTCCTTAGTTTACCCGACTCTCGTTGATGCAAATTCTCCTGAGAAGGAACCTTCTGAGGAGCTGCAGAAAATTCTTGCTTACTTGGTTAGTAAATATTTTCTCATGTACCACTTCAAATGTTACATCAATTTACAAGTAAAACAATGTGTTTTCTATGCTTTCATATTTCTTTTCATTAATGAGATGACTGGAACTTCTTATTAGTAGTATTTTTTTGTCAGGATCCTTGTACAAGGTCTTACTGTTTTCAAAATCTGAACAATCTATTTTCCTATTCATGTTTTCATTAATGAGACCGATGATTGGAACTTCTTCTTATTATTGCTTTTAAGCAGGCTTCACTTAACTTTTCAATCCAATTAATAAGTTTAGCTGGCAATAATTATTTGATCGTGCTCCCATATATGTAGACTTCAAGATGACAGGGAGGATCTATTAGGTAGACTATATTTCCTCGAAATTACTGTCTGTTGCTTTAGTATGATATCCTCCCTGGGGCAAGACATACATAACCTACTGAGAAGAAGAACTTCTGTTTATCACGTTTAACTTATTCTTTTAGTCTTTGGTACATGTATTTGGCTTTGTTATGTATTGAACTTGAGAAGAAAATATAAATCGCAATCACTTTGTTAGTCATGGATTATGAGCCCCCCCACCCGTATATTTGTGATATGAATTTTGTTACTTGTCATCGTATGAGATCTACTTATGTTGAATGCAGTCCATGAAATTTGCATTTATGATTTGCAGAATAGGCTTTATCCAGGTTTAGTACATGATACTAAGCTGATGATAAAAGAGCTTGAAAATGTAACTGTCCTTTGGGAGGAGCTGTGGCTCGGAACTCTCCAGGATCTTCATGCAGGTGATTTTTTCTTCTTATCTCACTGCTCTGAATTAATACTTAGTAGAATATACCTCACCTCCTGGATGCAAATTATGTGCCATACTGCCTGCTTATGTTCTAGATGATTCTAAGTAAGCCTAAGAAAGTTAGCCTTTATGTTCAACATATGCATACATGAAACATCATAATGTTTACTATGATGCATCATTCTGCAGCTCTAAAGTGTGTGCCTACTGCAGTTCTGCCCCAAAAAGAGACTAATGTAGCCTAAGAAACCCAATTATGAGCAGCATATATAGTGGAGCAAGTTTACATACAAAGTTATAATGGACCTTTAGGTATTTTGTTGAATGTGGTTCAAAGTGTTGAAGGCCTCTACTTTGCGGTTAATGGCCCTTAAGGCATCTTATTAAAAATCAACTGCTGGAAGAAGGAAAATCCTTTCCACATATAAGATAATATGAGAAACTATACTCGTCTGATTGTTGTGGAAAATCTATTTGCAAATAGGTTGCAAACAAATTTTATCACTAGATAATGTGCTTTGGTAAGTGAAACCAGTGGAGCTTCAAAAACATTAACTTTCTATGTAAATTATATGTACAGAAGTTGATATTCAAATTGATAACATAAATTGCAATGAATAAATAGATTATTATTTGGTTGATTTTTTTATAATGCTTCTCCAAATATAACATGTGCAGGAATTGGATGGAAACATTTTGATGAAAAACAGCTATGTTTTGTTTTAAGCTCATATCATTTTTCGAAATTTTGTTTTCAAAAGTTGAGTTTACATTTCTTAGAATTCCTTGAAAATGAACTCTTGGGGGAGGGAGGCAAAGGTTTAGCAATTTTTGGTATAAGCTCTTTGAAGATGAGGCTGAACAAATGCATGCCCTTCTATGTTGTCTGCAAATTTGAGAATCTTCCCCAATAATAAACATGTCTTAAAACTCAAAAAGCTTGCTGTCTTAATTGCATTTGCTTGAAGTCAATGATTGGAAATAATTTTGCACAATTCCTCAAATTGGTTTATGCTTGTAACACTGATGATATATTGTTTTAAATTCTGTTGTTTTTGTTTTTGTTCTTTGTTTTCTTGCAGAAGTAGTATTGATGTGCTTTACTCTATGAGTAGTTAATTTGTTTATTAGATTCTGTTCTTTGCTGTATGAGTAATTAATACGTTAGAATTTTATATAGCTTTATAGGTTGCTGTGTTCATATATTTTGTTGTTATTATTTAGAAAAATATTTACAGACTACAATTAAGGCTTGAAATAACTAATTGGTCCTGTAGACGATTGTTATTGTGAAATGTATGAGGATGTGGTATATAAACACTGGATTTCTTGTGCAAATGCAAATTTACATATAATCTATATAGTTCTTGCCTTCTTCCTGCCAAACTGTTTCAGCCTATTATGTTTGCCAGGCCTTGTTGGTGGTATGAGGAATATAGTATAAATGGGCACCAATTACATGCTGATTCATATGCAGATTTACATGAAAACTCACATAGTTTACTTGTCTCTCTTCAATCTGGTTCAGCCTACTGTGATAGTGAGCCATCCTTTTTGGTAAATGAACTCCATGCATGCATTTCTAACAATATGTGAGGATGAATGTGTTAAATTAACAATACAACAATTTTAGCCATTCTCATATTTTGCAATTCGTTAGATGTCACGAGGCGCATAAATTTGTTGAAAGAGGAGGCTGCACGAATTGCAGAAAATACAACTCTGACCCATGTTGAGAAGAATAAGATTAATGCTGCAAAGTACTCGGCTATGATGGCTCCCATTGTTGTGGTGTTAGAGCGTCGTTTGACTTCTACTTCACGGAAACCTGAAACACCTCATGAGTTTTGGTTTTTAGAGGAATACCAGGAACAGATAAAATCTGCTGTTTCAAAATTCAAGACTCCCCCTGCATCTATTGGAGCACTGGGGGAGGTCTGGCGACCATTTGAAGCCATTGTTACCTCCTTGGCATCTTATCAGAGGAAGTCCTCTATCTCTTTTGGAGAAGTTGCCCCTCAGCTGGCTTCTCTGTTGTCTTCTAATGTTCCAATGCCTGGTCTTGAGAAGCAAATTACAGTATCTGAATCAGAGGGCATCTTAGACAGCTTTCACCCAGAAATTGTGACAATTTCTTCATTCTCTGAAGAATTAGCCATTTTACCCACCAAAACTAAGCCCAAAAAACTTATTATTGTGGGTTCTGATGGTCTGAAGTATACTTATCTCTTGAAAGGACGAGAGGACCTCCGCCTTGATGCCAGGGTTATGCAGCTACTGCAATCTGTAAATGGTTTTCTACAGTCATCACCTATAACACGTAAGCAGTCACTTGGTATCCGTTATTACTCTGTAACACCTATCAGTGGTCGTGCTGGACTGATTCAGTGGGTAGATAGTGTGACCAGTATTTATAGTGTATTTAAATCATGGCAGAAGAGAGCCCAGTTTCAACAACTTTCTGCACTGGGTGCTGATACAGATACTGCTCCTCCTGTCCCCCGGCCTAGTGACATGTTTTATGGAAAAATTATACCTGCACTTAAAGAGAAAGGCATAAGAAGAGTAATATCGAGAAGAGACTGGCCTCATGATGTCAAGCGTAAAGTTCTTGTAGATCTCATGAATGAGACTCCCAAGCAACTTCTTCATCAGGAGCTTTGGTGTGCTAGTGAAGGATTTAAAGCCTTCAGCTCAAAATTGAAAAGGTGATTCTGTGATGTTCAAAATTCTCTATTTTAACTGTTTGCTATATTCAGGATGCACACACATGCGCACAGTATGTGTCATTGTTTCTTGAAATTTTCTTCTATCGGATTTACTATATGGAGTTTTTTGTGGCCTTGATTGCTTATAATATCTCTCTCTGTGTGTGTGCATACTGTTGTTATTTTACCTTCAGTAAACCTCACTGTTTTTGCATGATAAATTTGAAAACTATAGAGATTACATATTGCAACTTGTAATAAAGCTCTCGCTGAAATATCTAAAAATAGGGTTAGTTGAAGGAAACGTTTGTTTTTTGTTTTCTTAACCTTTTCAAGGTTGATACTGGCTGCATAAATTTCATTCTAGCAAAAACTTGTGATTCGTCATGCATCAAAGCCAACTACGTCTTTGTCCAAGTTGAACTTAGTTCACCAATACTTCTGTTTTTTAAGTATGGTGTAACTGATGAACAAGCGTGTGGGGATAGTGAGACTCAATTTATGACTGCATGTTCTGAGGGATCTCTATGGGGAATATAACGAAAAGTACTCTGATTGGTCACCATATTTTGAATGAATGAGAGCTCGTAAGGTGAATAGATAAATATGTTGTTGAATTGAAGCACATAAAAGATGAAGTACATAATTTCTATCATGCTTACTGAGTGGAACTCTCTTGACAATGGACACCTCTTGGACATGTTATGCTGTGATGTGATTAAAATTTGTCATTTCACCAATGTTGTAGATTCTTACCATCTTGTGTTTCGATTTACCTTGGCGGTTTGGTTTCCCTTGCAGGTTTTCTGGAAGTGTAGCAGCCATGAGTATTGTTGGTCACATTCTGGGTCTAGGTGATAGACACTTGGATAATATCCTTATAGATTTTTGTTCTGGGGATATTGTGCATATTGATTACAATGTATGCTTTGACAAGGGACAGAGGTTAAAGATCCCTGAAATTGTTCCATTCCGCCTTACCCAGACAATTGAAGCAGCGTTAGGGCTAACAGGCATTGAAGGCTCCTTTAGGGCGAATTGTGAAGCTGTTATGGGTGTTTTGAGGAAGAATAAGGATATAATATTGATGTTACTAGATGTCTTTGTGTGGGATCCGCTTGTGGAATGGACACGTGCAAATTTTCATGATGATGCAGCCGTTGTTGGTGAGGAGAGAAAGGGCATGGAGCTTGCGGTGAGCTTAAGCCTATTTGCGTCGCGTGTCCAAGAGATTCGTGTTCCTTTGCAGGTATGCACATAAGAAGCATTGCCTTAACCTAGGGTCAATTCAAAACATTAGCATAATAATGATACTAACTATCTGAATATGCTTGAAGCTAAGTCTTAATGTGTACTCGGCATTTAATATCTGGTGTTTACTCGGCATTTAATATCTTAATGTGTACTCTTGATTACATTGAGCAACAAGCTTCTTCATATCTCCTGACCTGGATTGCTTTCAAATAAATTAGATTACATTTTTCTTTTAATGATTGGTCTTTCTTGAGTTACGTGAACTTACGTTGGTTGACACATATGTACATCTTTATCTCAAAATAACTCACTTTTGTTTAAACTGTTTTCAGGAACACCACGATCTTTTGGTTTCCACCTTACCGGCAATTGAATCAGCCTTGGAGGTCTGTTAAATTGCTTCCATATTGGTCTATCTCAAAATTTCTGAATATAATATAATGTATTTTATCTTTTTAAATCGTGTGCAGAGATTTGCCAGCATTTTAAACCAGTATGAGATTGTAGCAAGCCATTTCTACTATGCTGACCAAGAGCGATCGAACCTTGTTCAGTATGAGTCATCTGCGAAATCAATTGTTTCAGAAGCCACTAGTAATTCAGAAAAAAGCCGTGCCGTATTTGAGATGCAGGCTCGTGAATTAAGTCAAGAGCAGGCCACAGTATTGGAGAAAGGCCGAGAGGCAGCAACCTGGATTGAGCAGCATGGAATGATTCTTGATGCTTTAAGAAGTAGTTCTATTCCAGAGATCAATGCCTGCATAAAGTTGACTGGTTCTGCAGAAGCTTTGTCTCTTGCATCTGCTGTTATAGTGGCTGGAGTTCCATTGACTGTAGTTCCTGAACCTACACAAGTTCAGTGCCACGACATAGATAGGGAAGTATCAAAGTTAGCATCTGAGTTGGACCATGGCCTGTCTTCTGCAATTGCTTCACTCCAAATGTATTCGTTAGTGTTACAGCGGATCCTCCCATTGAATTACCTTACAACCAGCCCAGTGCATGGTTGGGCACAAGTTTTGCTTTCTTTAAGTAATCTCTCGTCTGATGTCATATCAGTCGCTCGAATGCAGGGATCTGAACTAACCAATAACAGTCTCATTGATAAGTTTGGCTCAGCTAAAAACAGTTATGATGATCTTTGCCGTAGGGCGATGAAATACGCTGCAGATATTGAGAGATTTGAAGAAGAGTGTGCAGGACTTGTAATCTCCATTGGCCCAGAGACTGAGTCAAATGCCAAGGAACGCCTTTTATCTGCTATCATGAACTATATGCAGCATGCTGGTCTCAAGAGGAAACAGGAATCCAATGTTTCTGAACCAGCGATTCACGAAGGAACAACAACTGCCACATTTTATTGGGAGACTGAAGAGAACAAAGAAAGCTTTCTGAAAATTTTGGATGCTGCAATGATCAATTTTTTTTCAAATGTTAAACACAAAATACAAAAAAGCCTGGATACGTTTGGAATGGAAAGGAGTGCTAATAGTAGCTTTCAGTGTGATCATGGATCTTTTTTCCGTGAATTTGAGGAACAAATAGAAAACTGTGTACTTGTAACAGAGTTTCTTGATGAGCTGAAACACCTTGTTGAGCTGGATATCCGTGACTCCGAAGTTGACGCAAATACTGCAAGCCCCTCGCATGGAAGCTGGTATTCTTATTTCAAGACCAGTATTTTATTTTGTAAAGACCTTGTTGGGAAAGTGATTGAAGTGGTTGTACCCAGTGTGATAAAATCTGTTATTTCATTTAATTCTGATGTCATGGATATTTTTGGATCCATCTCCCAGATTCGGGGGTCTGTAGATACAGCTCTTGATCAGCTTATCCATGTTGAGTTGGAAAGAGTTTCTTTGATTGAACTTGAGTCGAACTACTTTGTGAAGGTAGGTCTAATAACTGAACAACAGTTGGTTCTCGAGGAAGCTGCTGTCAAGGGTAGGGACCATTTATCCTGGGAAGAGGCTGAGGAGCTTGCATCTCAAGAAGAAGCTTGCAGAGTGCAGCTGGACAAACTACATCAGACATGGAACCAAAAAGATTTGCGAGCTTCATCACTTAAGAAGAAAGAAATAAACATTAATAGTGCTTTGGTGGATGCTAAACTTCAGTTGCAGTCTCTAATTATTGCTGAACCAGAAAAAGAACTACATCTCTTGAGAATGAAATCACTTCTGGCAGCCTTAGTTGAGCCTTTCTCTGAGCTAGAATCTGTTGATCAAACATTGATGTCATCAGTTGGGCCTGTTTCACTTAGCTCGACTAGAATTCCTTATCTGTTAGACTCAATAAATTCAGGATGCTCAATATCGGAGTGTATATGGTTGTTACCTGGTTTACTACATAGTCATGCCTTCTTTATTTGGAAGGTTTTTATGGTGGATCTTCTACTTGATTCCTGCATACAAGCTATGGCTACATCTTTTGAGCAAAATTTAGGGTTTGATCAACTTGTTGATGTAGTTAAGAAAAAGCTTAGAATCCAATTTCAGGAGCACATTAGCAAATATTTGAAAGATAGAATTGCTCCAATCCTTATGAAAAAATTAGACACAGAAATTGAGGTTCTGAGGCAAACAACTGGGGAAGTTAAGGATCTTGCAGAAGGTACAATTCAAATGGATTTAACTGCTGTTAGAAGGATGCAACTGATGCTTGAAGAGTACTGCAATGCGCATGAAACTTTCAGAGCCGCAAGATCAGCAGCTTCTATGATGAAGAGGCAGGTTGATGAACTGAAAGACGCACTTCTCAAGACTTGCTTGGAAATTGCTCAGGTGGAATGGATGTACAATATCACCTCAAGACCCTTGGAAAATTCCAGACTGATTTCTCATAAGTTTTTCGCAAGCGATACCTTACTACCTGTATTATTGAGCACCAATAGGGTAAAATTGCTTGAAAGTGTACGATCTTCAGTTGCAATTATATCTAGGTCACTCGAATGCCTGCAATCTTGTGAAGGAACGTCTACCACAGCAGAAGGACAACTGGAGAGGGCAATGAGCTGGGCTTGTGGGGGTCCAAATTCTGGTTCTGCTGGAAATGTTCAAACTAGAAATGCAGGAATACCACCTGAATTCCACGATCATTTGAATAAGCGGCGAAAATTATTGCAGGAAGCTTCAAAGAATGCATCGGAGTTAATGCAAGTTTGCATCACTATATTGGAGTTTGAGGCTTCAAGGGATGGCATGTTTAGGCCAACCGATGAAGTTTCTTCATGGAGGACTGGAGCAGATGGTGGAATGTGGCAACAATCTTACCTGAGTGCAATAACAAGATTGGATGCTACCTATCATGCTTTTATACGTAAGTTTTCTCTTCCTTGGTTCAATATTGCACTGCAAGTCAATGCAGATGGGCTCTTTTCAGTTTTCTCTTCTCTTTTTTTTTTTTTTTTTTTTGCTTCAGGGGCTGAGAAGGAGTGGAATCTTGCAAAAAGCAATATGGAAGCAGCTTCTAGTGGTTTAGTTTCTGCTTCTAATGAACTATCAATTGCTACTGTTAAAGCTAAGTCTGCATCAGGTGAGATTTCTGTGCAGTGAAGAAGATTGCAGATGTAACCAACTCTATAATGATATTTTGATCTTGAAAAAATGTTCTAGGTTAGCTTGGCTTTTTGCTCTTATGTTGTTTATAATTGAAATGTTAACTATCTGAATATTGATCTTACAAAGTTTATGTAAACAGCTTCTACTCTTGGTTGTAGACGTGTGCTCTTTATTTCTTTTCATCCCATTTTACTATGAAGTTTTCTTTTGGCATGTCAATGAGCGAAAGACTTCACTAAGAGTTCCCCCATTTTTGGTCTTTTTTTTTTTTTTTTTGTCAAATTGGTATCAGAAATGGATTAATAAGAGATCTTGATTTTTCCAATTTAATGAACTCTTGTTACTCCCAATCATGTTGTTTTTAAACAAATTTTAAAGCTCTTCCGGTTTTAATAGTTCTGTTTCATATTCTTCAGGTGATCTGCAGAGCACTCTTCTAGCAATGAGGGACTCTGCCTGTGAAGCCAGTTTGGCACTATCTTCATACGTGGGTATTATTGGTGGCCACAGTGCTCTGACTTCTGAATGTGGTTCTATGCTCGAAGAGGTATTTACTGTCTACATAAGATTTGCACGAATATTGGTAATGATTTAGTGACAACTGTAGTGATATTTGGCATTAAACCCAAAGATTTATCCACAAAAAGAAAAAAGGAGAATAAAGGGAAGAATCAGAAGTACTAGGGTGCTACTTTTATACTTCTTATTTGCCCTTGAACCCAAAATGCTGTTGACGTGGATTAGATAATACTGCAAACACACCTATGGAGCAGACTCGAGGCCCCATCCACCACCCTCGTTGAATTGGAAACTGAAAGGTCTAAACAAAGACGTTGAGATTCTTAGCTAACTTCTTCATTTGCGGCAGGTCTTAGCTATAACTGAAGGTCTGCAGGATATTCACAGTTCGGGGAAAGAGGCTGCCGCTTTACACTGTTCTCTGATGAAAAACCTTTCAAAGGTTTACTTTTGTAACACAATCTTTTTGTTTATTTGGTTGTTATTTGTCCTCCTGATAGGCAAATAAAGAAAGTCCCTATTTAACTCTACATGGTTTGAAACTTGAATAGGTTAATACAGTCCTTATCCCACTTGAGTCTCTCCTGTCGAAGGATATTGCACCTATGACAGATGCTATGGATAGGGAAAAAGAGACTAAACTGGAGATAGCCCCAATTCACGGACATGCCATCTTTCAATCTTATCATAATAGAGTCATGGAGGCTTTACGAGTATTCAAGCCGTTGGTACCACCTCTTACACTGTCTGTCAAGGGGCTTCACTCCATGTTGACCAGGCTAGCTAGGGCAGCCAGCCTTCATGCTGGCAATCTTCATAAAGTAATGAATTGACCTCGTTGGTGTCTACATGATTAGTTTCTACAGAAAATGGTGATGCTAGTTATTTCCTTTTACATATTTTTCAGGCTCTTGAGGGAGTAGGAGAAAGCCTACAAGTAAGGTCGCAGGACATTGATCCGTTAAGGGCAGATGCTGATGCTGATCCTGGTTCTGAGTACGGTACTCAGGGGAGCGAGATGTTCATCAGATCTGATGGGGATTCAGTTGGTATCAACGAACTTACTTTGCCAGATAGTGGTTGGATATCTCCACCAGCAAGCATCAGTAGTGGCAGTGCAGAATCAGGTGCTACCTCTGCTGATGCAAGTCTTGTGGAATGCTTTAGTGGTCTGGATGTGACCGAACCAATTATATGTGGCGCTGGTAGCGAAGAGAAAGGAGGCCA
Organism: Paraleonurus japonicus; assembly: GCA_030762865.1. NCBI lineage: Eukaryota > Viridiplantae > Streptophyta > Magnoliopsida > Lamiales > Lamiaceae > Paraleonurus > Paraleonurus japonicus. The sequence goes on along the minus strand of CM061057.1, from coordinate 3,941,729 downwards.
TTCTCATTCCTCTGAGTCAGGTGTGACAGAAGTGCTGGAATCACGTCCTGAGGAAGCACATTCTGGAGATAAGCAGGTTTAGAAAATCGTGCTTTCTATCATAAATCTTACGATTTAAGTGGCTTCTCAGATGATGTATATTACAGTGGCTTAAGGCATTTCTCTCTTATCAGGAAAGTTCTGACGTGCATTTGGTTGGCAAAGATGAAGGATCTGTAATTAACCAAGACAAGGCTGAGGAAGAATTGCAGAAAACCTCCACTCGTGAAGAGACTGTTGGTCAACCGTACACTGGTAAAATGCATATTTTTTTGCTTACTTGAATTAATTACATTGAAGCAATGACAAACTTGAGAATTTATATGTGCTTCTTATTCTTGCGTGGAGTATGAGTCTTCAATACTAGTGCTAGAATCAAGGGCAAGATGTTGAAAATGGTGAAACAAAGAACCTTTGCTTCGAGAGTTACCAACCTCACACACCAAAAATGGTGAAACAAAGAAGCAGATCTTCAAATGTTATGAATATTGCAATCAAATAAGTGACTGCAAATTAAAAAAAAAAATCTTATTACCTTTGAATTCCGCTAAAATGTAAGTTATATATTTGGCAGGCAAAAATGCTTACGCAATGTCACTCTTAAGGCGAGTTGAGATGAAACTTGATGGCCGAGATATTACTGATAACAGGTATCTGCTTCCCTCGTAATGCATTGTAACATCTACGAAAGAGAATTTTGTGCTTGACATTTGATTCTATCTCAGGGAAATCAGTATTCCAGAGCAAGTAGATTTTCTCCTCAGGCAAGCAACAAACACAGACAACCTTTGCAACATGTACGAAGGTTGGACACCTTGGATTTGATCTCGAGAGAAATATGAATCCCTGCCCACAAATTGTCTTGGAGAAGTGAACTCCAAGATACATCTCCATAACGGTACAAACTGATGAACGATCATCTATCAGCCGTTGGAGATGTCCCTATTGGGAGACAGTACTGTTCTGGATGAAGGATACACATATAAGCGCTCCCCATGATAGAAATTCGGCTCTGCAGTTCTTGGGGACGTGTTTCTCCCATTGCTCTCATCGAAAATGCTGAAGAATTTTGTTCGTTTTGACCTTCTCCGGGATGCTGTATTGAGCTTGTGAAGGTGGTGTGACCATGAGGGGTTGGATGCTTTGAGGTTCGATTGTTTCATCCATAGGCACACATGGTGATGAAGTGAAGGTCTCCATTCGAAACTAGTCGGCACAGTGAGTTGAATTTATATTTGAAGTTGATTTCTTGCTAATCAAACTCACTTTACTCGTTTATGGTTGCTTGCACATGCTACTCGCTACTCTCGTAAATCGTAAAAACTTTATAAAATAAAATAAATGTACGAGGGAACAATTTTGGAGATTTTTATTTTCTTTATTAAATCACCTAGTCAAATTTGAATTTGACCACATGTTATCCCAAATTCAATAACGACTCTAATGAGATCAATTAACCCATTTTTTTTTAAATAATATATATTTTTAATTGTAAAATGATATCACTGTTCCAAAATACTACTCCCAAATTCAATAGTATATATTATAACCCAATCAGATTCTCGTTTGAAAAAATATAAGTCGCATTAACCTATAATCATTGCATTTTTAATATTCTCTCAAACTAGTATATCACCCGTTCGTTCGCACGGTTAGTGATTGTAAAATAAATATAATATTAATTTTTAATATAATCATTTCAATTGGTAAAAAAAATGTATTAAATAAAATAGAAAGAGTTATTTTATTTATAATTTTTTCAACACCCCCTGAAAATTTTTTAAATATTCATATATACACCACGATCATTAATTATTATTTTTTTTTTATGTGATGCTCGATATTTTTTTACCCTTTTTTTTTTCAAATCACCATAAAACGTTTTAAAAGTGAAAACATGTATTGTTAAGTAAGACAAATATGAAAGATATTATGTTTGCTTCTTTTTTTTTTTTTATCGGGTAAAGGGTGTTATTATGTTTGCTTACAAATTTTGTAATATTTCTTTATAAATCATGTTGATTGTTTTTTTATTTATTTTATTATCATTCCCGTGGCATGTCAACATTTTCAAATCTTCAAAACAAAGCTATGAAATTTTTATAAGATCCATCGATATTAAAATGATATATGATTTATTAACTTACCCGTTAATCTATTTTGATTTTTTTAATTTGTTAATAAATTCTATTTCAGTTTTATGTTGAAAAATTCTCATATGAGTATTACATCGCTTCATTATATTCATTTTAATAATTTTAGTCTATTTTAATACAACACAAAATCCAAATGCATGTTTATATATATATTCTATATATATATATATATATATATATATATATATATATTAACCTAAAACTATATTATTATAATGGTAACACTATAGTTTTAAATTATGTATTTGTGTACATGTGTATTTATATACACCAATGTCATGAATAATTCAATAATTCTAACTTTAAACACACATTATTTTTAAAATTTTATTTTTCTTAAATATTTTGAGAAAGTAAATAGTTAGAATGATAAAAAAAAATTCAAATTTAAGAATTAATAGATTATTATTTTTATATTTATGTTTTGTACGCACACATATTATATATATATATATATATATGGAATTTATTTTAGTTTTTTAGAATGTTGTTGTAATGTTTTAAAAACTCTACGAATATAAAAATATAATTAAACTGATTTATATTTTAAATTACGTCAATATATATTATACAACTCATTGGAATTAAGCTTATTCGCTTATCTTTTACACAAATTTATACCAAATAAAATAAAAATATTTTAATAGAAATATTTAATTTTATTTAATATATATATATATATATATAAATATATGCTTAAATTCAAATCACATAATCTATCAGCCTTGCACCAGACTAATATTATTTTAAATCGTAATATTATCTATTATTATAATATAAATATTTATTTTAATATCAAATTATATATATAGATGCGCGCTCATTTGAAATTACTTAGGTGTGAAATTAAGAAAAAAATATGTATGACAATTTAATTTTTTTTTTTGTCAAGAAACATGACAATTTAATTAATTAAAAAAATAGAAAGATTAAAAGTTTATAAACTAAAAAAAAAAAGTCTTGCAAATTTGCATTATTCAACAATAAAGATGTTTTCCTTTTTTTTTATATATAAACATTTCTCAACAATTAAAAAAAAATTAAAATATCAATAAATCATGCAAAGTCAACAAACACACAAACTTTTACGAACATTCATATCCAACAACATACTTAATTTAAACAAACAAATCTTGCAACTAAATTACTTAGGTGTGAAATTAAGAAAATAAAATATGTGTATCTATATATACATGATAATTTAATTAATTAAAATAATAAAAGATTAAAAGATTTAAATTTCCAAATGAAAAGTCTTTAAAATATATCATTTATTTTTCTAATGTATATATTAATTGATATTTATTATATTAATTAATAGGTAATTTATTAAATATAAGACAAATATAGTAATAGTCTTTTGGTGTCAAAATTTTCTTTCTATATTTAGTATAAGTTTTTGTTATTATATAAGTGTAGATATAGATTATGTGCAATGAAAATCTAATTGTCATATCAAATCTTAGAAAAGTGAAACGAAACACATATATGTAATTTGTATTTTTCAGTGTGAACGGTCAATATTTGAAATAAATATTAAAAAATAATTGATGCATTTGAAATAAAAATTTAAAATTGGAAAGTAATAAAAAAACTGCTGGAGGTGCGGAGAATCGAACCCGTGCCTCTCGCATGCAAAGCGAGCGCTCTACCATATGAGCTACACCCCCATTTAATCAAAATTTATAGTAATTACATAAATCTTATTACTCTTTTATTATTCTTAAAAATTGGAAAATGTAATTATTAGTGCAGGGAATTGAACATTGGAAAATGTAAGTATTCTTGAAAAATAAATAACTAATTTCATGTCATCTGTGGATAAATAATTGAATATGATTAATATATAATTTATCTTATGTCATCTGTGGAGACCTACAAAAAGGTTTCCAAAAGTTTTATGAATTATGATGCTCCTGCCTGTACATAATAGACTAATAGTAGTCTTTAAAGCCTGGAGGTGGACCCTATATTTTAGATACTTGGAATAATTGAAATTTTGAACGAGCCAATGACACACCTCTTTGAATGCTCACCACTCGCAATAGAATTTCATAAAAATCTTTAGTCCCTTTCTATTTGAGCACCATCTAAACATGACTTTGTTCGATCCCAGAAAAAACAAATATGTATACTCCCTTTTACTTTTCTTTTTCCCTTTTTCATTTTCACCATATGGGACAGAAACCCTATGGGCCAATTGAAGTGATTGCATTTGTCTTTTAGAACCAAAATGAATGAACGAATTATATTTGCTTAGAAATGGTCCCTCCTGGAATCTTACAAAATCAAAATTGTTATACCTTCTACGTAAACATTGTCAGCACCAAAGAGTATTCTCAGCACTGTTTTATTGACCCTTGTCTTGTACACTCTGGAAAAATATCCTCGCACAGTCCTGGAATATCCTTGGAACATTTTCTTGTCCTGTGAACTTTGATACTAAAGGCTTTCCACACACTAATATATTGGAGAACCCCACATTGTTTTAACTACCATCCTCTGCCTATATATATAGCATAGTAGATGCACTTCAACCTTCACAGTCTCTTGTATAAAATATATTCAATAAAGAAGTGAAAAGGGAGAGAAAAGAGAATTTACAGCAGGAAAATGGCAGCTGTAGCCGATGTCTGCATGGGAGAATTGACAAAGCTTAGAGCCAAGGTCATAGCAAGAAATCCATTCTTCTTGAAGCTGAGGAAAGGGGATGCTGCCAAGGAAGTAGAAGAAGACGACTCTTGTTCATCAGCACCAGCGATGACTAGAAGTAAGGAGGCTATGCCAGAAACAACTGTCTTATTGCTCCTGGACCGATTTGCCCCTTGTTGAATTCAATACTAGTGGTCCTGAATGGAGGATTAGTTCTGTTGAGGATCTGTAAATGAAAACATATCAGTGTGTCTTTGTATAAGAATGCTTTCTAGATATATGCACAATGTATTGTTAAAGCTTTGCTTTCAAGTTCATAGTATTAAAGATAGAAATTCACCAATTTGATTGAATGAAAGAATTTTCATTACTGTTCTTACAACCTCATTACATCTGAGTTACAACACATTTGCCAAGGCCTAACTTGATGCCATGACAATATTATTCCACAAAAACTTGAATATATATACACATTGATTTGGCACATTATATCAAGAAAGATATAATTACAACTACTTTCTGCATTTAGGAATTATAATTAGATGTACTAGTTATAATGCTCTCAGAGGACAATTCTTCCATACTCACAGTAACTCTCTCATCAGCCCATTTCAGGATCTCCTTACCATATCTAAGAGCTTTATCAACACTATCCGCCTCTAATCCCGTTGCTCGTGATACAAACAGCTTTCGATCATGAGTCAAGGAACTGAAAAGCCTCACAAACTTCAAACCCACATAATGGAAAGCTCGTTGTGCCAGAGAAGGGTTGTTGTTACTATTGGGGTTGTGGGCATGTTGGCTGAGCACAGGGTTAAAGTCGTGAAACAACTCACATTGTGACAAAGGAACTTGTTCGATCATTTCCTCCAGAAGATCGAACTTATTGAGGACAAGAAGGAAATGTTTCTTAGCAATGGTTGGATGAGTGATTATCTTTTCAAAGAGTTCCATCGAGTCCAACATTTTGTTTTTCAGATTTCCATCTTTGTCTTCATAATACTCAGCGTAATCTGTCAGGGAAACACAGTAGAGGACAAGGTCGACATCTTCAAACATTTCCAACCACTTGCAATTTTCTCCAAGGCTGCTTGAATGAACTCTAATGAGCTGGTAGCTGCATTTACAAAAATGGAATGATATTATTACCATTTCTATTTCTTAACCAATTTGGATATTGTGTGGCAAAAAATAAAGGATTGCAAGTTCAAATTCATCAACTCACCTTACTGGATGTTCGGTCTGTTCTGAAGATTCCATGTACCCATCCTGAGATGACTTCGGAAGAGAAAATTCCATTGATGCAATTCCATTGGAAGAAGTTACTCCCTCTGAATACAGGATATCCATTTCAGATGGCTCATAATCCATCCGTGAAATCTCAACAGCCTTTAAAACAGAAAGAAACTTGCAAGTATTAAATGAATGCAACTAATACCTCATTAAGAATAATCAACATTGAACGGAAGAATTGGTATTGCAGAAACAAATATCATAAAAACACAACTAACCCGATCTAAAAAATAATTAGCAACTCTAGGCAGCATAGGCAGTTCGTTTCTCCGTTTGTAAATGGCTTGAAAAGATTTATCCTTCCACAGTTCCGCAACTAAAGGTGAATACTCTCTAGTAGCAGCTGGAAATATAGCCTCCAAGTTGCCTGATATCATAATTTGGAGTAGCCAACTTGAGAAATTTTCAAGCCGTGCACTGAACGAAAAAGGATTCTCCTCATCAATCTGGTCAGAATTCACTGTCACCAATAGATGAATTTTAGAATCTTAGGGTCACAACATAAAAATTATAACCAAACTAATAAAATGAGACATTAATTTTTAAATATATTTGAGATCAATTATTATTACTTTGTTGGACAAGGATAATTAAAATGTTGAAACCTTTCATGCACCTATTGTTACTTTTGCAAATATATTCAACAATTTTTTGGAGTTTTACACCTATGGAAAATGGAGAAAGTTTCCAAGGAAGGATTTCTGGGTGCTTGTTGCAAAGTTCGAGAATATATCCAAAGTTAAAAGATGCCAACAGATCTATAACTAAATGTTTACCTGAAGGACCAGGTTCATCAGCACGTTGTCTCCTTAATTCTCTCACATGATCTTCTTTAAAACGGGTACGACCCTCAAGCAGAATACCAATGTATTTGTATAAATTTTTCTGGATTAAGATTTTGATGTTTTGCTTCTCATCTTCTAAGAAAGGGACCTTATACAGAATTTTGGCCTGGATCAATCAAAGAGTTAAACAGATTCAGTGATCTTTTTAAGTTATTATCTTCTCTAGTTTCAGCAGATGTGTAAGTATCAATTATCATGTTGCCTATATTTAGAAACTCTACTAAAAATGATGAACTTTGAATTCACACATAAACTTTAGAAAGTTGCGTTATTGAATAGGTGATGAAGTTTCTATATCATTTATGAATGTAGGAATTCACATCGGCTTTGATGCCATAACCATCACATAATGAAATTACTTTCCATAGAACTAAAATATGTAATAATTACTTTCCATAGAACTAAAATATAATGAAATTACATATTAATAAGTTTAATATTACAATAGCATGCTTCAGAAATACATATACAGCTATTATGAAGAAAACATTAACGATGTATGTGAAGGCTTCTAAAAGGAAATCAAAACTAAAGCAATTTTGTCAACTGATAAATCAGCATTGTGACACATGTGCTTGTTCATTCAAATCAATTTACAAGGCTGACTCTTGTATCTTTGATATTATTGCTAAATTTGCATCTTTTGAAACACAAGAATTCCTAAAACAAATTGCAGAACATACATTGCAGTTCTGAGCTTGGTGAGTTAAACAAAACGAAGCTTCTACACAAACAGATAAATGTATCAACAGAGACATGCATAATGGGGGCTCCAAACAAAATAAAAGATATATTTCACCAGACATGAGTTACCTGTTTGAAGATTGTACTTGTTCCAGATTGATCAGAGCCTACCAGTAGAAGTTTATTCATCATGTTAACATTGTCCTTGTTGTTCTTAACTTCCTCAGCACCACGACTCCCAGTACCAGAAGGAAATGGCAGCGAAAGAGCCCAACATAACACCCTGCTTAGTTTCTTGAAGAAGAAAAGTTTTCAGCATTAATATAAAACCAAAAGATGCATCCAATGGACAATCATAAAGACAGTGGACAGTTGATTACCAACTAATTCCCTTACCTTTTCCCACAATTTTCCCATGACATAATTCATGCCTTCGAGTTGACAGGATCCATCTGGAGCAACCCAAAAATGAGGATTTCCTTCATAGTGGATTCCGGCAGCCTACACACATTTCACTAATTGGTAACATTTCATACTTGAAAATTGTGAACAACCAACAAAAAAACCTGAAACATTACAAACCAATAGCAAGAAGAGCTCTTCTGTAGTGATCTCCCGACCATTTATCCGTACACCTGTGTCACCATTGCTAGCATTTTGACTAATTTGGCTTCCAACTGACAGCTGGGGACTGATAATCTGGCATGGTTTTTCTCCTTCCTGCATGATTGATCCAAAACTATTACTGATTTACCCAAAAAAAGAGAGAGAGTATATATATAAAAAAAAAAAAGGAATAAAAACAACTCTCACCTTTCCCCAGAATCCAGACACCTTATCATACCAGTATTTTCCAGGTCTAAGCTTCTTCGGAGGATTTGAGCAGCTTTGCAGCATCACCAGCTCGTGAATAGACAAGGGCTCTTCATTTACAACGATTAGATGAGGTGGCAGCTGATTCACTTCACACGATATCTCAGCACTCATGATTTGCTTAATTTGATCATCTGTTAGCAGTCTCTTCAGCATTCTAGAACATTTTCCTAGTGATCTTCTTTTCGGCTCATAAATTGGAAACCGAATGCAGCTAATACATTTCCTCCCTTCTGGCATAGACCCCATAGCTCTGAGTATACACTTGCTGCAATACTTTGCGTTGCAAACAATGCAAACTTCCCTCTCTGCAAACCTGCTGCATTTATTACACCTATGGCACATTCTTTTCTTCCCATCATCCAAAACTAAAGGCCTCTCCGGTAAGATTAGAGGATCGTCACAGACACTTTCTTCAGAGGTTGAATCACTTGATGGAAGGTCTCGGAAAGTCACTACTTGTGCCCTATTCCCCTGCCCAGAAACTTCTTCTACACATTCTATCTCCTCTTCAATCGAATTCGAAGTGGTGGGATCTGAACTATCACCGTACGATATATTCGCCTTATTATCATCATCAAGGTCCTCAATATCGGAGCTTCCTGAAACCTGATTCGAATCACCACGGCCATCAGAAAATCCCAGTGTACCAGAACTACTGGAACTTTCATCGAACACATGGGAGGCACCACCATTTCTCTCCGCTATACCTTCCCTCTCAGTAAAATCCTCTGGTTTTCTTGAATAAACCCTCCTAGATTTACCACGATGTGACACCGAGACCTTAGAGTTGATCGCCGTAGAACCAGATTTTACCTCATCCGCCAATTTTTTGTTCGAGTTGTCACTCTTTTTAAGGATTGGTTGAATAACTGGTATAGCCAAATTACCCAACATCACAGCCCTAGAAGCCACAGCCGCAGTAGGAATCTGGCGGACATCCAACGGCGCCATCTGCGGAATATCACAACTAACTGGAAGGCCACTGTATTCAATGGCAAAGGAGTACTCCACACTATATTCATCATCATGATCTCGACCTTGTGAAGATGAACCAGGGAAAATACTCGTCAGCACGCTAGTCATCGTAACCAAACCAACCCGATTCTTGATAAATCACAATCTGTTTCTTGGATTTTAAGCCTCAAACCCAAGAAATAGAGCAGATGAAGTCTCTTAATCGGTTTCGACGTGTATGAGCAGAAAAAGCTAAAATTTCCGAAGAATTTTTGTCATGAGTTGGAAAAGCAGGAAGGAAATTGAATGCTATTAATGAGAAAATCGGGTGTCTGGTCTTCGCTTGAGAATGATGGGTACAAATAATTAGAGAAAGACTTTGAAACATCGAGAACGGAGAGGTAAGACTTGAGACTGATTCTTGATCAAATTTTCAAAGGCGCCGCGCCGCTTACTTTCTTGATCAACGCGTTTGCAGGAAATTTGATTCCAACGTGGTGGAAAAGATGTGAAATATAAATAATAATGCTGCTGCTGCTACTGCTACTGCTACTGCTATTTATTTCAAACTTTTGAAAGTGCTGGTTTATGACTTGCGACTCTAGTCTCTACTCTCTAGAGTCGCTTTATTACAAATAAAAGGAAATTTATTTAGGCGCCATTCACCAAATACTTGGCATATTTCTTTATTATTATTATTATTATTATTATTATTATTATTATTATTATTATTATTATTATTATTATTATTATTATTATTTTGGCATATTCCTAATCTCATGTTAACATAAATACGACCGCATTTCTGTACCTTGAAATTTATGAAAACTAAAAATTTTGCTCAATGTCTATATTTAAATAAAGGTCATAAACATTTTTTTGTAACAGACTTTTGCATTTAGTTTTTCTTTTCCTATACATTTTGGTTTATTTCACCCCATAATCCATGCAAGTTGGAATTTGATACGGCTCGAAGAAACTTTATACGGATGGTTTTTGTTTGTTTGTTTGTTTTTTTTTTTACAAAGAACTCGTACAAAACAATAATTATCTTAACTACTATGCTCGAACAATCGCTCTAATTCAATAGTGAAGGGATTAGCACAATCTCCGTCTGTCAAGAAAACCGGTCTCCATTCTAAAAAATTGAAAAATTCTTATATTTTATGTAATCTTCCAAAAAGTTAAAAGACAAAATAAAGATAAAGATCCACCAAAAATCGAATCACCAAATAAAGATAAAGAGTACACAAGGTGAGAAAAACCGCACATGCAGCGTCGAGGTTTCACCACAAGAACAGTGAAAAAACGCAAAGCAGAAAAACCAAGAAAAAATTGAGAAATAAACAAAATCAGGAGACTACAACAATCAAATGATTTTTTTTTCACAATTGTATTTTTAATACACGTGTTTCAATATTATGCTAAATCTTTTTTAAAAAAAACTTCATTTATAGATTTTTAAAAAGTGTTCAATTCTGTACTCCTAATTTCTTTTCTCAATCTACCCTAAACACTGTCGTCGATCTCGTCGTATCGCGTCAGTTCTTAGTCTCTCATCCTGCAACTTGCTCAACACCGCAACACTTCCTAAGTCCTAATTTTTATCATCTATAATAACTGGATAAGTGTATAATTTGTTGGATAATTATTTTTAATATATGGTTTTTCAAAGTATTTGCTCAAGAGCCTTAATTTTATATATTTTGCATTGTATATTTTGTGATTTTTGAGTTCTGAATGCTTGTATTAGTATATGTTTTCAGAATTTGAAAAATCATACTTTTATACAACTTCTGAGTCTTCTGAGATATAGTAAAATTTTAAACAATCATGCTTGTGTATATATGTTTGTAGACAGTAACCTATACATGTTCTCATAAATAAAAATTATGCTTGTAGAAAAATTATGCTTGTGTGCTTGTATATATTCTAAGCCTTCGAAGTGAAGAGTAAAAACTGCAAATTTAGGGATTGACTCAACAAGTTTGAGTTTTTAGTCTAGTGGCAAGCGATTGTTCCTAGAGAATGCAACAATGAATAATGGTGGATCTGTTGAAAGATTTAGCTGACAAAATAAAAATTTTATTTTATAAATAATATCGTCGTTATTATTTTTTTTTAATAGATAGTGATTACTAAAAATGGTGTGTAAATAGTGTAAAAAAAAGGTGTGTAAATTACTTGGGCCTATAATTAAATAAAAAGCCCATTCATGCGGAAGCTAACTTGGCACTTATTTCCCTGCCCCCAGAGAAACCATTAACACATTCATTCATCTCCAGCGCCTCTTACGTCCAATCGCCGCCGTCGTTGTTTTCTTCCCATCACCGCTGCCGTCGTTCCAGCGCCGCCCTTGCCTTGTGCCCAATACCCACCTCGAACGACAACTTCTCTCGCCTCAGTTACTTTGTAGCGCCACCGCCGTCGTCTCATCGCGCCTTCTTACGATCTGCCATTTGTTTCTTTCATCTTTCGATTAATCAGTTTCGAAAGAGACTGTATTTTTTCGACCAAAAAAGATTTTTGAATATTTTGGCCAGGTATATTTCGTTTAAAATAGTACAGTAAAACATTATCGCCATCTCGCGCTGCTCTCTTCCAATGAATTTTCGGGTCTGATAATTTCTGAGTTTGTTTTCGAATTCATATTATGCAAACCGAATCCGAATCTTGATCTACTTGATTTATTTTTTCTTTAGTAGTTTTGAGTCATTGTTTGGTGCTTTGATTTTGAGGCTGAAAGTAAACTTTTTATTATTAAATTCATAATAATAATTTTGTTGATTTTAGTTATGATACTGATTCATTTGTTTTTGCATTTTTTGTTGTGAATCTTCTTCAGTGACTTTAAGTATAAATTTCTTAATTGGCTTTAATTCTAAATGTTTTTAATTGTGCATACTACAATTAGCTAGTTGAGCCAACTCTTTCAAGAAAATCAGGGTGTAATGTTTGTCTAGTACTGCCGTACGTTTAGGCACAATTAAGTCTTAGATGTTCTTATTAGGCTTATTATTTATTTTTTTAACAATCCATTTTCATCTACACTATCTGGATTTATGATATCAATAAGTGGAAATATGCTTATTACTGATACTGGACTTCTTGGGATTTGTTAGTGCATTTCATGATTTGTATATACCAGTCTCTAAATTCTTAGAGGTAAATTAAAAAAAAAAAATAGCTGCTATTATTACATTAAATGTTATGGTAAAGTGACTTACCATGGTAATACTAAATTCTACACTGTGATTTTTTTACATTTGTTCTGTGACTTGACTTCCCCATGCTGGCCTTTCTTTTGTTCTCTTTTTAGAACTTCAATACATGTATTAGCCTTCCGCCTCGTAAGACCGAAGGATTTGAAAATTCAATACCCAAATAATCTTTGATCAAGTTCCAAAAGTGTGTTATTATAAAGGTGTGTCAATGGATTTTAAAATGTAGATGATGAAAAAGTGTGCTTAGCAATTGTTAGCATAGAAATGCATTCTATTTATTTAGGTTTGGTTATTGGGGTGTGGGTGCAAATCTTTTTTAAGTTTAATTTGTAAATTTTAAATAATGCGTAACTGTTTCTTTCTTTAATGTGTTAACTAATACGTAACAGTTTTGGGAAATGGAGAAGGTGGATGGTTTAGTATGATTGATATGAGGTGGATGGTTTAGTATGATTGGTATATGTATTTAGTTGAAATGTGTTTTGCCTAATGAATAATTACATTTACAGTTTAGAGTTTAGTTATAGATTTAGTAATGAGATTTTGGGTGGACAACATAAGTTTCTATATATGGTATAAGTTTTTGTTATTATATAGGTATAGATATGACACGCATATGGACATATGTAATTTTTTTTTGCTCTAATTGTCATGATTTATGTTATTTATTTAGGCCGAATAAGTATTGATGTTTATGGTTTAAAAAAGTCCAAAAATAACAAAGTAATATTTTGGAATTTCGGTTCGGTTTTATGTTGGTTTTACACTACTTTGGTTCGCTTCGATTTGTGGTTCGCTTCGGTTTGGTTCAGTCACCCCTCATTGCACTCTGATATGGGCTTCGTTCCATTTATCTGACCCATTCGTTAATCCAAATTCATAAGTTGCTGAAAAAATTCAACCAAAAATATTTGGGTGATATATGAAAAAAATTATATCACCATTGAAATTTGTTAATCTTATAAAATTATACATTATTTAAAAAAAAAAAAGAAGAATAGGTATTCGACGAAATTTGTTCATTGTACAAAACTAATATTATTATATTCATTTATTAATATTATTCTCTCTGTCTCATATCAATTTTCACACTTTTCTTTTTGGTTTATCCCACATTAGTTTTCACATTCCAAAAAAGGAAATATCTCCTTAAATTTCACCATCACAAAATTCATATATTTACATAAAATATTATTACTTGTTACACTCAATTCAACAATATCTTTTACTTTAATAATAAAAATTTACAAAATTATTCTTTAATACTTTACTTATTACACTTTTTCTTAAATGCGTACTCAGATTAGTATGAAAACTAATCTGGGATGGAGGGAGTATTATTTTTATGAATTAATACTATAATATTATTTTATAAGTGAAATAATATTATTAAATAAATAATATAATACTATTAAATGTATGCAGTGATATTTTTTTAAAATGAAAACTTAAAAAAACATTATACTCCCAACAACCCAACCGCACAACGTAAGTAGCAAAAATAAAAAGGAAAATAATATATCATGAGATAAGGTAGAAGAGGGCAAACGAAGATCTCTGATAATTTGACAATTTTGAGTTGCAGACTATAATCAGACTCCAAGAATTTAGATCTTAGATCCCGTGCTCATTCTTTTTCCTCCCCCATTTTGTAAAGATTTTTCTCATTTTCTTACAAGAGATGGATTCGTCGACGCTCTTCAATCAACTCAAGGTTTCAACTCCCTCTCGTAGTTTGTCACATTTTTTTTTCTATTGCAATTTTGAAGTTGAGATATGAATTCGTCCACTGGAAATTTCAAATATTTGATTAATGCTGGTATGATGTTTTGTTAATCAGACAGCGGAGCCATTTTTTTTACTAGCAGGACCCAATGTCATCGAATCAGAGGAACACATCCTCTACATGGCCAAGCACATCAAAGCCATCGCTACTAAGTAATGCACATTCTCTTAATTGAAATGTTATTGGGATTAATCAGGAGTACTTGTAACTGAATTTGATGGTGTTTGCAACCTATAGACTTGGATTGCCCTTGGTTTTCAAATCTAGCTTCGATAAAGCTAATAGGACTTCTTCTAAGTCGTTTCGTGGTCCTGGTTTGGATGAGGGCTTGAAGGTAATTGTTGCTGTCGGTAGAGTTTAGAGGATTCTAGTTTACTTGGAAATTCATAGCATAGAAGTTTTAATCTAGTTTTGTTGCTTCTTGGTTTGCAGATCCTTGAGAAGGTGAAGACGATGTATGACCTTCCAATAGTTACTGACGTGCATGAGTCAATTCAGGTTTGGTTTGAGACCCAAACTTAAGCATGAGAATACACTTTCTTACAGGATGACATGTGATTACTATAATGTGTTCTACGATGCTACTTAGAAACTAACTTCTCATATTAGCACACATGCCACTTAAATTGCCATGCAATGTTGTCGAATTCCTTGCAAAAATTAACAGCGAATAATGGAACCAAAGCCATCTCACATTCTCCTTGATGGTCTCATATTGATGTTTAATGCTTATCTTATTCCATTACAAGTACAACACAAATTTGAAATGCTAGAATAAGTTTCATTCCACAAAACTCGCTGGATGAAAGGTGGAAAGGGAGTAGTAAAGAAACACAGGTATCCTGCTGGAATAGCTTTTAACAATAC
Organism: Paraleonurus japonicus; assembly: GCA_030762865.1. Lineage (NCBI taxonomy): Eukaryota > Viridiplantae > Streptophyta > Magnoliopsida > Lamiales > Lamiaceae > Paraleonurus > Paraleonurus japonicus. Next base: position 3,926,353 of record CM061057.1, on the reverse strand, counting down.
GAAAAGACAACATAGGCTGTGAACCTCCTGAAATTTCTTTATTCAAGTCCTCTATTTTGAGTATTCTAACTAGTTTTTTGTCTTCCAGTTCCAACCCGTAGGAAGTGGCATCATAGGTTGCCTAATTAACTAAATTATGCTCATTTCTTGTTTTGTTTTGTTGTTCCTTTCAGTCTAGTTCCATTATGTCATGTTCGGGTAACACCACATGAGTGATATTCAGAAGAACACACGTTGTGCCTAATTTCTATTACTTGGTGCTTTTACAGTGTGAAGCTGTTGGTAGGGTTGCAGATATTATTCAGATTCCTGCTTTCTTGTGCCGTCAGGTTAAATCACCGATTTTAGTTCTTCTTCAACAGTTGGTCTATGAGGGCCCCTATCCAACTATTAATTGCCAATTTGAATGACAGACAGATCTGCTTGTAGCAGCTGCAAAAACTGGGAAAATTATCAATATCAAGAAAGGCCAATTTTGTGCCCCTTCCGTAACTTCCCCAACCTAGTTTTTTTGTTTTCTTACTAGGATTATCTCTCCTACAACAAGTTAGCATGTTTTGATATTGGTTTACCAACCATTAATCAATTGGTTTTGTAGGTTATGTTAAATTCTGCTGAAAAGATTAGAATGGCTGGAAATGAAAATGTTATGGTTTGTGAGAGAGGAACAATGTTTGGCTACAGTAAGTGATCCTTCTTACTTTTTAATCAACCCATTTGGATAAACTTTATCCGACATGCTATCTAATTGATATAAAAATATAAATGAATCTGTAAAATTTTGCGAAATATTTAGTAGTAATTAATTTTATTTACGCTGACAATAAATTATGGAAACCATTTCATGCAATAACAGTTCTACAAATGGCTGATATATTATCAATATCCAAAACCTGCTCATTGCTATAATCTGTTTCCTCCAAAAACTTTAATCAAATGTGTGCATTTACTCCGGTAAACAATTTTCTTATGTTCCATGAATAAAGATCCAAAGTCGGCTTTTGTGGCAGCACCACACTGTAATTTAGTTGGTCTAATATGCAGGTGACTTGATTGTTGATCCACGCAACTTTGAGTGGATGAGAGAGGCCAACTGTCCAGTTGTAAGATAGCTGATCCACTTCTAAGGCTTCCCATATATGTCATGATTAGTGCATCCAGATTACGCTATGCTGCAATTTTCTTGAAAGTGCTTTTTCCCTATAATAACTTTCTTCAGGTGGCTGATATAACACATTCATTACAACAACCTGCTGGGAGAAAGGTAACATTACTCTTTTCATTATTCGTTCGTACTTTTGAACGCTCAACACACTGCTAACCGCTTGAGAATATTTATGATTTGCTTCATTTAACTTGTGTTCTTATCTTGATGATGAGTTGGTGAAGTGCAAATAGGTGATTAATTTGATGATTTAAAGATACAATCTCTCTGGTAATACTACTTAATCATGAAGGATATTGGGAGCTCCAGGATTTAAGATCCATAATAACAAATCCATTAGAAGCTTCAATTACTATGTGTTCTAATACATTTCATATTTGCTATAGTAATAGTTTTGATTATTTTTTCAACCATTTTGATGATTTAAAATACACCCAGTGTAAGAGCAATTCCAAATTATTAACCCCAACTTTTTTATCAACTCTAAACTCTTCAAATCCGTATGTAATCAAAATCTTTTTCCTTAATAGAAAATGGAACATACGGTCTTAATTCCATACTATTATTCAAAAGAGTTGAGTCAATCTTCTCGTTGCTCAAAGTATTGGCTATACTCTCGCCTTCTCACGTTATTTGTAATGCCTGGACTTGAATTTTGATTTCATAATGTCCACTAACTAATTACATGAACAGCTTGAAGGTGGTGGGGTTGCAAGTGGAGGTCTTCGTGAATTAATCCCATGTATTGCACGCACAGCAGTTGCTGTTGGGGTGGATGGAATCTTTATGGAGGTATAAGTTTTAGAATCTATCCACTCAAAAGGACTTTCTTTTTGTCCTTCATTTAAGGCTGTTCGCTACATCTTTTTGGTAATTCGTGGAAGTGAAATACAAGGCCCAGATTTCTTTACATCTGCATTTGTGACCTTGTGGTTAATAGGTGCATGATGATCCTTTAAATGCTCCTGTCGATGGTCCAACACAATGGGTAAGCAGATTTTAAATACAATTATATTCATGGGGAAGCAGATGTGAATGTGGGTGAAATAACTTGTCTCAGTTAATTGTAACCCCTGGTAATTGTTGTGATGCAGCCTCTTCGTCACTTGGAGGAACTTCTCGTAGAACTCATAGCTATCGCTGTAAGTTATTGTATTGCTACCTTACAATTTTTAGAGGATAACTAATTATATACAATTATCAGAGTTAATATAATGTCGTGTTATGAAACACAAAATAGTCATTCCATCCCATGCATCTCAGTGATGCCAATAAAAAGATAAATTAGTGCTTCAAGTCATTTCATGTTTACTTATGTCTGAAGAAGTAGAAACTCTCTCCCCCATCAATTTTTTTTTTTAATTTTATTAATGTGGAAGGGTATAAGGTGTGCCCAAGCCCACGAATAATCAAGTACAAAACACTCCCATCAATTAATTTACGTTTTTCTGTATAGAGGGTGAGCAAAGGGAAGCAGCAATTTCAAATTGATCTCACTCCGTTCCGTACCTGAGATTCATAGGTAACATCTCCTAAGGCCTAAAGTGCTTGAACTTCTCTATCACTAGTATAGACACTGTGTTGGTGGTTTTACATGACTCCCATTTTAATGTATTCTCAAAGGATAAAAACAAAAAAAAAATAATAAACACACACTCAAAAAGAAATATAAGTAATAGTAATGTGGTACAAGGCATCAGTAGTGTATACAAGTAATTGTATACGCAAGTTGACAGGGAAACATGCAATTTTTGCGGTTCATCATATTTTTTCATTTTTTTCCGGGCAAACAATGTTTGTATACACTTTTCAAGTTTTTCAGATCAACAATGTATAATCCACTCTTTTCATGTTTTTCCAGCCACGGTTTTACTTGAAGAGGATCCATATCAGAATGCACTTCCAGTCCTGAGCATCAGAAGGTTGAATTATTTATTTATTTTATTTTCATACAGGATTCCAGGCATCAGTCGTTAAATTATTTATCTCAGAAATGGAAACTAAAAATACCAACCCCCCCCCCCCCTCCGCGCATTGTTACATTGTTTTTTTTTGAAGATTACTCTGTTTGGGCCAATGCCATTCAGTCCATCTTTGATATCATTATGCAATTTAGGCCAGTCCGCAAAGAGTATGCATTGTATGCAAATCTATCCGGTATCCAGGTGGTTAAGCTCTCGGTTCTACTGGCGGTCCAACTGATTAAATTAAAGTTTTTGGAGGCATGATTGCAATTTTACCGTGCTAATAAAATAACATGTGATCAGTGGCGGATTCAGAATTTTGAATTTGGGAGTACAAAAGATAATAATAAGTGAGAGGAAAAAATATTGGGAGTATATAATAATTTTTTTTTATTTTACCTAAAATAATTTTAAAAAAATAATAATTTGGGAGTATAGCCGTACCCCTCGTCCCAAGTCGGATCCGCCAGTGATGTGATATGTTAGCAATGACAGGCAATTAAACGCCCGTTTTTACACATGGTAAACTTTATGTTGTCTCAATACTAAAAAACAAAGGGGATTGAAAATTGTTTTGACTTGATAATGAAGTAAAATTATGCATGTGCATTATAAATTTTGTTAACAAAGAAGTGTTCATAAATTTATAAATTTCAATACATAGTTATTTTATCTATTTATTAAACTGGGGGTATACTGCTCTTCTTTGTTCGATGTCAAATAGTAATTACTTTTTGGTAATCTAATTTTTTTTTTTGAAATTTAAATATAGTAATTTCAATGTATAAGTATTTAAAAAATATAATTATATCACACTCAATTGTACTATAATAATTTAAGTACGATTTTTAAATAAACACAATATACAATTAGAATATATTACATTTAAAAAATACTTAACGTTTTAAAATTTGAATGTTGATAGTTGAATTAAAAAAAATAGGCCTAATTTATATTTTAATCCATCCTACAAAGATAATCCATTATTATGTTTAATGTGTCATTTATTTTTCATTTACATCTTTATTCTATATAATGCATTTTGTGAGTAATATAAATTGTGTTTTTGATGGGAGTAGGGTAATATTTTCAACTTTAATAAAATAATTATTTAATAATATTAAATTGGATTAGTGTAGTAAAATTAATGATATAGTGTATTAAAGAGTTGAAGGAAATATGTAAAAAGTTAAAGTTGCTTTTTATATATATTTATGAAATGATGCGAGATGAACTTTTTGGATAAATGATAAAATAATAAAAATGATTTTATGTCCACTAATAGACATCAACTCACATATCTCCCGCTATGTGTTGATTACACATAAGTAGGTGAATTCTCTATTATGTAATTGATTACTTATGTTTTATCACCATATTAATGATGAACGCATAATATATATAATATTTTCAATTCCCTCGTTTTACGTTGGTTAAGCACTAGTATTACTTAAATGATCCAACTTTTTTATTTTTATAAAATTTCGAAGATCTTGCTAGCACAATTACGCTAAAAATAAAAAAGTCAAAAGACCACGAGAAATTCGAGGAACCATTTGACAAGAAAAATATAGCCTAATTTTTTTAAAAACTATTCTTTTAAATAATTGTTAAACTCTTATTCCATATAATTTTTATTTTAAAATGGAATAGATAAACTTATGCGCCAACACTATTTTTAAGATTGAAAATTATAAGAAAATTAAACTACCGAATTTGTATGAGACATTTTATAAATGAGATACAACATTTTTGCATTTTTTTTAATATTTTTAAAATTTAAGTATTATAAAAACTTGCATTTAATAACATTTTCTACGATATAAATATTGGGTATTTCTTATTTTATTTAATAAATTTGACCAAGTTTGATTAACTGTTTATTTACCGATTTCAGGGTGCAAATAATATTACTCTTTTGTTTATTCTCTTTCATAATTTTTCTGGAATATGAATTTTTGAAGAGGTATAACTTTTTATAATGCATTTCGTAATGGCATTAAGGATTTAAAAAAAGGAAAAAAAGTCTGCAAAAAAAATAACGAAAGGTCAAATTATTAATTTTAGTCCATATTTTTACTTTTTATTAAATCTATCACGTACGTTTTATTTTTAACAATATTTATACTCATATTTTTAACTTTTTATCAAATCTAGCACATATTTTTTCTTTTAATCAAATTATATTATATCCGTACTTTTTATTTTTTTATTAAATCAGGCACATAGTTTTTATATTTTATCAATTTTGCCACATATTATTTTTCAATTAATTTAAATACCAAGAAATAAATAATTATATTAAAAATGAGTAAATGTCTAATAATTAAAAATAAAAAAAATATTTTATAAATGTTTAAATTATAAAATTCAATTTAAAATCTATAAATATAAAATTATAAAAATATTTAAGGATTTAAAATTATCTAAAATTTTGAATTAAAAAGAGATTTAAATATACAGGCTTTTTTCTAAAATAATATTGAAAAATAATTAAAATAAACTAATATTGAGACTCAACCCTTTTTTTTTTTACTTTATTTATAAAAGTTTACAAAATTACCTGTCAAAACTACAATCATTACTCTTATTTTTTAAAGTGTTTGCACTCCCTCCTATAAAAGCTTATATGAGATGGAGAGTATAATTCAATGCATAATTTCTTGATCAATTAAGTTTTCATTACTATCATGCTAATTCATCCTCTCAAATCTCAATTTTCTCTCAAATCCTAATTTCTAAGTGTTAGATACTATAACAAAAAAATATCATTTATTATAAATAAAAAATATCAGTTATGATAATAAAATAATATTATGCGAATTAAAAATGAAAAGTGTTAAAAATTAATTAAAGAATATCATAACAAATGAATGAATGCTCATCCGAGAGAAAACCAATTTAATTCTAAATAATTCAATGCACGATTTCTTTAATTAAGTATTCATTAACTATATATCACGCTAGTTAATGAAATGAAATAAAAAGACTATCACGATAGTGAATCTTCCCAAATCCCAATTCCCAGGAATGTAGGAGTAATATATAATCCAATGACCAATTTCTTAGTTAATTAAGTATTCATTAACTTTCTATCCCAAAAAAAAGTATTCATTAACTTCAAAGGTTAGTAATTGCTTATAAAAAAAAAAAAATTCATTGATCACGTTGAGTATTATCCTCTCTGTCTTGAAGTAGTAATATTTATTGTTCGACACAAATTTTAATATAAAAATTAAATTTTTTTAATAAGTACATGTTAATCACATCTACAAGATCATTAAGCAAATCATACCTCTATCTGGTAGATTGTATCTCCATCTCCAAATCTACACCCACTCGCCGCCCTCCATTCCTCATTTCATGCACCCACCTTACTATACTTGTCCAACCTTAGGTTAAAGAGCTTGGGAAATCTATCCTTTAAACTCTCTTCTCCCTGCCAATCTCTCCTTTTCTATTTCTCTAGTTAACCCCTCCGCAAAACAACTTTCATTACCCTTACCCTTACCCAATGCCCTTATTATCTCTTTCCACCAGCCTATCGGACTATTTACACTCTCCAGCTTTGCATAAGTTGTTTCTATTACTATCTTCACCAAAACTTATTTCTATTATATATATAAGTACTAGATGAGCTCCCGTTACGCGGTATGTTCGTTAAATAAATTTTATAATATAATATAATATATATATATTATATAATATTTTTCATCAAATAACAATATATATTATGTATAAAATTTTGTATATTATTAATAATTTTAATATTATTTATATTGTATATGAGACTAATTATACATTAAACTCGTCATCATTATTAATATATCAAACTCTTTATATAATTGACATCTAAACACATACATAAATTTATATTCTCATTTAATGACATATCATTGGAGTTCACAAAAAATTGAAACAAAAATATTATAAACTCCCTATTAATATATATGAGGATTCACTTGTTTGAAATACTCACAAATTAATATTTCATAAACATTGGAGTTTCTAAAATATACTAAGATAAAATATAAATTGATACGGTCACAAAAAATTAATACACTTTTATATGCTAGAGTTAAATAAAATAATTTTTCAAATTATATAAATATTTATAGATTAGTTTAGCGGTAGGCATTTTAAAACCAACATAAGAGGTTTAGGGTTCAAATCTTTATTATTATTTTTTACAAACTTAATATATAAATGTCACATATACAAAATGACACATGACAAAACATTCAAAATCGACACATAAGCAAAATGCATAAAAGTTTAAGCAAAAATGAACTCCATATTATTATATAAGGGGATTTTTTAATAATATAAATTGTTTTGTGATGGAGTTAGGATAGTCTTTTCAATTTTAATAAAAAAAATTTGTAATAATATTAAATTGAGTTACTATGAGAAAAATAACGAAATGTGATGTAATATTATGGTGTTTGAAGAAAATAAACAAAAAGACTAAATGTATTTTATTGTCATTCAAGCAAACGATAAATCTAATACGAAAAAACTTTTTGACAAATGATATATTTAATACGTCTAACATAGGAATTAATTAATTAATTAATGTGAGGTGCCGTACTACTATAAAAAGTGTAACTAGACTAGACTAGAATTGACTTAATTTTGAAGGGTACAGATTTTTTCTTGAAAAATAGCTCCACGAATCTGTGGTGCTCTTTTGACTTTTCTACTTTTCTATAGCACAACTCTGCAGGCAAAATTTTATAAAATTAAATAACGTCGCATTTGAGTAATATATAGCTCTATATAAACCCCTGCCAGTAAAAGAGAAAGATATACAAAGCCTCCTCCTCCTCCTCAATTAATTAATTTGTGGAGCTAGCTAGGCATGGCTAATTGTTATGATGAGGTGAAATCATCATCAGCAGTTGAGTTTATCGAAGAGATTACCCGAAATGCAAATGCAGTACAACAAAATTTACTGAGAGAAATCCTGAGCAAAAATGGTAAAACCGAATATCTCAGGGATTTCAATCTCCAGGGAGCCTCTGATCCAACAATAATATTCAAATCCAAAATCCCCATCATTCGCTACCAACATATCCACCCCTTCATTCGAAGAATAGCTCAAGGCGATCGCTCTCCTATTTTAACTGCCAACCCCATTCCATTCTTCAATTTAAGGTACGTTCATTTTTTACTCGACCAATTAAATATCGTTTATTGCATTGTTTCTAAAATTCTGATTTCTACCTATAAACTTCCAAATATACCATTTTTTTTTATTGAATACTATATTAAAATAAAGAAATTGTATTGCATGTCACATAACTTCCCAATATATTGTACTTCGCATGGATTCACTATCTCCTTCGATCGTCACAAAATTCCATTTGGACAGTTGGACTCACTCTTTACTTCATTGAGGAAAAAAAAAGAAAGAAAATTCCCAAGTGCAATGATTAATCAAGAGAACAAAAAATTATAATTTAAATTGTTGTGAATTAATTAATTATCTCTCTCTAGCACGGGAACATCCGGTGGTGCAAGAAAGCTTATTCCATTCAACGAGGAAGAATTGGATCGCACTCAAGTTATCTTCGGCGCGTATATTCCCATTTTGAAGAGGTAATTCTATACAAAATTATATTATAATGATAAAAAATTATCTCCCAATTGATATTGAACGTTTGTCTTGTTGGTCATGTATATTTAATTATGGTTTGTTCCATGCATGGAATAATACATATATATGTATATAGGCATGTTAAAGAAGTAGAGAAAGGCAAAGGACTTTGCTTCTGGTTCATAAAGGAAGAGATTAAGACTGAAGGTGGAGTGAGGGCGCTAACAATAGGGTCGAGCTACCACAGACGCTTAGCTTCTGTACCATCTATACTAAAATCTTTAACAAGTCCGAAAGAAGCCTTACTTTGCCCCGACATGCTCCAAAGCATGTACACTCATATGTTGTGCGGACTTTACCAGCGCCACCAGGTCGTCTGGCTCGGGGCCACTTTCGCAAACGGCGTCGTTTGGGCAATCAACTTTCTTCACCTCAATTGGCAGCAGCTAGCACATGATATCCAAACCGGGACCCTCAATCCAAAACTCACCGACCCTTCCATTATTGAATGCATGACTCGGGTCATGCGGCCCGACCCTGAACTAGCGGCCTTTATTACCCAAGAGTGTGGTAAGGATGATTGGGAGGGCATTGTGGCTAGACTTTGGCCCAACGCCAAATATCTAGACACCATTGTTACCGGTACAATGGCTCAGTATATCCCGACTCTCGATTACTACAGCGGAGGCCTCCCAAAAGCAAGCATGAATTATTGCTGTTCCGAGTGCTATATAGGGATGAATCTGAATCCCATGTCTGAATTAGTTGCCTACACCGTCATGCCAAACATGGCTTATTTCGAGTTCTTGCCCCACGGAGGAGCCGATGATGATGAGGCCGTTGAGCTTGTGAATGTGAAAGTCGGTAAGGAGTATGAAATGGTGATCACCACGCGTGTCGGCCTGTACCGATACCGAACTGGCGACATAGTTCGAGTGGTGGGGTTCCACAACTCGGCGCCGAATGTTGAATTCGTTAGGCGAGAAAATGTGGTGCTGAGTGTGGACATGGACAAGACCGATGAGGTCCAGCTGCAAGCAGCAGTGGACAGTGCTGGCCGGCTGCTGAAGACGAGTCATGTGGTGGAGTACACGAGCTTTGCGGATACAAAATCATTCCCGGGTCACTATGTCATATACTGGGAGCTGGGTAGAGGAGCAACTGACGAGGCGCTAGAGCAGTGCTGTGTAGCCATGGAGGAGTCGCTTGATGAACAGTATCTGGTATCACGAGTACTGCACAAGTTGATTGGGCCGTTGGAGATCCGAGTTGTGAAAAGTGGGACATTTGTAGAGCTAATGGAGCAGGCAGGTGCCTCTGTTGATCAGTACAAGGTGCCTAGATGCGTTAACTCTAAGCCAATACTGGATCTTCTTGACTCGCGAGTTGTTTCAACCCATTTTTCTCCATCGATGCCAGCTTGGACCTCAAAACCTGTTTTAAAATGATGACCTTGCGCGCGCGGAATCCTTCTTATTCTCGTTTTACTTTCTTCCTCAATTAACTACTACTGTTTTATGCAATGTGCACGTGCTGTCCATTTATAGTTTTCAAAATCCGGACTCCTCAAACTCAGGAGTGGCCATGATGTGGGACGAGAGGAAGCATGGCTGGACCTAAGTTGTTGGGGCCTACTACTATTAATATACCTATTATGCTTTATATATTTTTTCATAATTTCTCTTAAGTGTTAACTTTATTGTCATCTATAAATATTATTAATAAATAAGGCCATATAAAAAATTACTCCCTCTGTCCCAGATCAGTTTTCACAGTTAACTTTTTCAACGATTTTTGTGTGATGATTATTTCATAGTAATATGTGTACAAAAGTTGTTTTATATGAATAATATGCTAGTTTATAAGGTTAACTAGCATACCATTCATATAAAACAACTTTTATACACATATTACTATGAAATAATTGTCACACAAAAATTATTGAAAAAGTCAACTGTGAAAACTGATTTGGGACGGAGGTAGTAAATGGTATAAAAATAATCTCAAGTATAAATAAAAGCATTTCATATTTTAATCTCAATTTCTAATTAATTTTTCATAACATTATGGATCGATGTTGTTGATTCTAGAAGACATCTTGAGGTTGAATTTCCTTAATAATTTAATAATTTGCAACTGCCCTGTTTTTAACGGATCTGATGCTTCCAAAATTGCTGAATTGCATGTTAACGTTTTTTACTTTTCCTACCGTTGGTGTGGGTCCATGCGTTAATAGTCTGATGAGAACCGCGTTTTCTACCGATACACCGGAGCTCCGACTCAGGCCGGCAAGCAACGATGTTTGCACGATAAACGAACTATTTCCGGCGACACTCCGGCTCAGGCCGGCAAGGGACGTCGGTTGCAAAATAATATTGCAAAGCTAAATCTTATTTCTCATTAATTCCAAAGGATGAGCATACAAAGCATTATATAGAGGTTTCTTCCTAACAACTTGCTAACAAACTAACAAACTAAAAGAAACTACCAAAAGAATTACAAAGACCAAGTTCAAAAAGTTAATGGACCAATATTGAAATACTGAAATCGTATCATTCCCGGCCCCATAAAGAACATCCTTGTCCTCAAGGATATGCTCCGAACCGATCTTTTATTTCTTGTAACGTCAAGAGAAGAAGCACGATTTTCCTCTGTCGAAAACAAAAATTTGATCATCCAAAGTTGAACGAAATCGTGTGAATTCTTCCACCTTAGCCATCACAACATTTTTCCTCTCATTCCTATTCTTGACAACATCTTTATTGAACTCAGGCATAGAAGACAGCTGGCATGTACGAACAAAAGCAGCAAATCCTTCTCCTCTACCCACAAGTTTTTCAAGATTCCAAATCATTTTTAGATATCTATTCAAGATGGAGCTTATACTTCTTCCAAAGCGTGATACATCACTAGTTTTTACAGCTTGCTTCAGAGATAGCCAATCCTTGTCAGAAGCCAAACAATTGAACTTCTCATTGGTAATCTCCTCACAACGCACTATGGCAACCATCACCTTGTGAGCTAGAAGGTCAAGGTTCTTATTTTCTTTGACCACACCAGAAATTCCAGCAATGTTGGTTATATGAAGGGCATCTCCTTTCTCCATCTTTCCATCATCCACTTTGGCCGTAGACGGGACACTTTCTTGAAATTTGTTGAAGATGTCTTCCCCCCATGACATGAATTCGGTCACAATTCGAAAGCAACCTTCGTCAAAATTGATCTCATCTGAAATTTCCCTTGAATTGCTGCACAAATCAGAGGGTGAACTCGACGACCTTTTGCGTTTCTTGCACCTAAGCATGCGATCAATTTTCTTTTCCAATCGACCCACAACTTTCCCTATTGAATCGACTCTTCCTTTTAATCTGGTAACGACCATTTCCATTCGATCTAGCTTGTTTTCCAAGAACTCAAGACGCACACCATCTTCCATGTTCTTGAACTCTCTTTTTTGGTTCAATGATAGACTAGCCATTGATCCTTTAATTTTGAAGCGCGATTCTCACCGTGATTTCACCTCTCAATGAAAGCACCAATTGATGAGAACCGCGTTTTCTACCGATACACCGGAGCTCCGACTCAGGCCGGCAAGCAACGATGTTTGCACGATAAACGAACTATTTCCGGCGACACTCCGGCTCAGGCCGGCAAGGGACGTCGGTTGCAAAATAATATTGCAAAGCTAAATCTTATTTCTCATTAATTCCAAAGGATGAGCATACAAAGCATTATATAGAGGTTTCTTCCTAACAACTTGCTAACAAACTAACAAACTAAAAAAACTACCAAAAGAATTACAAAGACCAAGTTCAAAAAGTTAATGGACCAATATTGAAATACTGAAATCGTATCATAGTCCAGCGGCTTGCTTCCAAGTTACAATTAATCCCTCACGGCTTTATGGCATTGCAAATGGGCTGTTGCTAATCAAATCTTCTAAATGGGCTTCTCATAAATGGGCCAAATGATGAAAATTCATTTAATTAAATGAACTCAAATGAAGCTAATGGGATGCTGACTATTTTATTTTTTTTAATTCTGTACCCCATTTCATTTTGCATTTTTATTGACTTGCTCTTCTTCTTTGCCCCTTTCTCGATTTAGTTCTTCAATTAGCTTTATAAATAAATAGATATTTATATTTTGTTCCAGAATTTTGAATTTTTCCCAAAAAATAAATGAAATATTATATTTCTCATTTCAAGTGAAATTAGTCATAGTATAAACAATGTATAAAATCCTATTGAATTAAACAAAATATACACATAAATTTCAAGCAATTTTTACACTAATTAGTATTCTCAAAACATATAATAATCTATTAATAATAATAGTCAAATTAATTATTAATGTGTTTTAGTGAAAGAAAAGACATGGTCATCCACTCAAAATATAAACTGACTTTGATATTGTTTATAAATGCGATTGATAAGTGTCCATTGGGATTTAAATTGTTTTCGTCCTCTAACTTTTCACCTTTATTGAAATTATCCTCTAATTATCTATTTTATCAATTTAGTCCACTAAGTTTACATATTTTGCCAATTCAGTCCACATTAGCCGGAAAACACATTAAACGACGTTATTTTGATCACGTGTCTGTCACGTGCGACCAGTTTCCGGCGACCATTGATGAGCTGGCCTTTTTTAATCCATGTAGCGCTGACGTGGCAATTTTCGTCAACTATTTATCTTTACTGAAATGGTCCTCTATCTTTTTATCGTTATTGAAATGGTCCTCTAATTATGTAATTTATCAATTTAGTCTACTATGTTTATTTTACCAATTTAGTCCAAATTAGCCGAAAAATACATTAAACGATGACGTTTTGATCACGTGTAAATTATCAAAAGCAATTATTACAACAATAAAAAAAAGTACTCAATTTCATCACCAAGAACAGCCCCATAAAACGAATTCAAAAGAAAAGAAGCTAAAGCACAGATGTAAGCACAAAACTGAAAATCAGGGAGCTTTTCTTCACAAATCAAGCACAAATGATTTCATTGATCAAGTTGCACATTTGTGCCAAAATATACATAATAGTATGATGAGTCAAAATATAATAATTACATGAGTCAAAATATAATAATTACGCTCACAAAAAGGCAAAAATTACATCATGTCAATCTAAACTTGATCAATGTGAATCACAAAAGAGCAAAAAGTATTGCTTCAATCACAAAAGTCCAAAATATGTTGCTTTTCTCTTGCCTTTATTGTCCGCATTATTTCCTTGGCTAGACAAATCCAAATATTTTTTTTCAACTTCATCAATAACAATTTTTTTCAAGGTAGATGAGCTCATTGTCTGTTTTGCCCTATTAGTGAAATGTGCTTCTGAGAAGGGTGGAGGAGCTCTAAATTGGATCCTTGGTTGTAGATTACGTGATTGTCCCACTTGTCCCATTGTCAGTTGTTGGTGAGGTGTAGGCCCTTGCACAAGTGGTTGGGGAGTCTCAAACCATCTCACTGTAGTTACTTGACTCTCTTGAGTTGCAATTTCAATATCATCACCCACCTCATGTATTTCAACTTCCTGAATGATCTTTGGGGGTGCAAGCTGCCAAATTAAAAATAATTAATCAACAAAGAGAAAAAACTTCAAGCACCCATATATAAAAAAAAGTTAATCAACTTACTTCAATAGTGTTTCCAAATTCAACATTTTTAGAAATTTGGACCGTTGGAAAACTATTTTTTCCACCTTCATCCACCTAAAATAAGCAACAGTTATGTGAAATTCAATCTTAAAATCAAATCAAACTGGAAAAAAAAATTGTTATCAAATCAAACCTTTTTCTTTCCTTTTGGCCTCGCAGAAGGTACATTTGTGGTTCCACTTCCACATTCATTCAACTAAAAAAAAACTCTAAATAAATTAATTTTGTAAAGTGTATTAAAACTGGTTTAGTGTATCACTTACCTTTCTCTTTTATTTTGAAGGAACCCTTGCACTTGCATTTTCTGTAGATGACCCTCCCTTTTCTACCTGCAACTCAATAAATAGAAAATACATAGTACTTAATAAGGTACTCTAATTAAAATAAACTAAAATTCAATCAAATAGAATGCTAATTACCCTCTGTTTTGAACAGGTTGTAGAATTATGACCCTTCCATGTCCCTCCCCTTATCAGATTGAAACCTCTATAAAAATTTCTCACTAAACCATGTAGAAGTCACATTCGTCACCTTTTGATTAGGGGCACACTTATGTTTATCATTCATGCTTCTAATCTGAAATGAATGCTCATCAACCCTCTTCAAACAATGAATATTCCACTCACAATTAGCAGCAACACATTTGGCATAAATTCTTTTAGCATCATTTTTAGGAAAATATATATTTGCAAAATTTGTCCTACCACAAACTCAGGGTGAAAAGCTATTTTTGAGTTATACATAGGGTAAGTTTCACACTCATTATCCTCATCACTTACTCTACCCTCATCAAAATCAAAGTCATTAGCCTCATCAAACAAATCTTTTTCACCCCCACTTTCACTTTCACCCTCCCCATCACCCAAATTCTCCATCCCAACTTCAGAAAGTTGTAATGTGCTTTTAACTACATTACATGTATCAATTTCAGTCAAATCCTCATCAACATTTAATTCCTCCACATTAGACTTAAATATCTCATAATCATCACTATCATTTATCTCATTTCCTACGACAAAGTCGGAATCTTCAAATGTCTCATAACCAGGGTCAATTTCCTCATTTTCCACAACTACTTCATCATTCTTAAGACCTACTTCATCATTTTCAACTTCTAGAAAATCAACATATATATGCAGCTCCCTGAATGCCAAATACCTATATGCCCATGTTGTAACATCACTGTCATCAATTAATAATTTATAAGTATTATCCCTCAACCTTAAATAATACATCTTCCCCTCACTACCTTTAACGTTAACTGTCTTACAATATTCATCTAGCTCACTGAAATTGAGTTTATTAGCCTTAATCCAGTCAAAAAGAAGTGAATCACCCCCAACATACTCAGGCATATGCATATTATTAACCGTTCCAGCCTTAAATGAACCCCCAAAATATAAGGTCAGACTAAGGTATTTGCTTTTTGGGTCTGTAAAAAAAAGAAACACAACAAAAGGAGTTTTTTAGAACACATACCAACAACAAAGAGACAAATACAAAACAACAATAATAATATAAAACCAACAAAGACATATATTTAAAAAAGCATAAACCATACAAATGAACAAATCATGGACCCCTACATGGGCACCCACCACGAATCGGACAAAACTAAAACTAATACTCATACAATAAAGTAATACTAATCAATAAAGCAGATGGTCGCGTCTAAAAAAACACACTCACGCCCCAAACATATTGAAATAAAAAAATGAAACTCACCTATGATGGGGCTGACCACTTCTTTGCATCTTTGCGACGCACAAATACCATCGTCAATCTTCCAAAAATGTTCGCTTCGGTGGTTTTTTGGGGTGAAATCAATTTTTTGGGGTCGAATCGACGATCTAGGGTTCAAGAGTTTGAGAGATTTGAGAGTTTGAGACGGTTTCTGCTCTTAGGGCTTTAATTTTACCCTTTTATATTTTTTTTAAATTTGTTGTTAATGAATAATAATTTAATTTAATAAAAATAAATTTTAATGAATTGACAAAAATGTCAGCAATTTAATAAAATACGTCAACAATTTTTTAGGAGTCAGCATGAGTTGGCAAAAATCGATGACATGTGCGACGCACGTGACCGAAACGACGTCGTTTTGTACCATTTTTCGACGTATAAGGCGAAATTGGATAAATTCAAATTGTTATGAGACTATTTCAGAAAAGTAAAAAGTTATGGGACAAAATCAATAAAGTAGAAAAGTTATGGGACCAAATTGATGGTAATCCCAGTGTCCATTCATGTCTAATTTTAAAAATTACAAATCTCACATAACATAGCTTATGCTTTCAATAGTGTTATTATATTTTTAATACACCTTTCAAGTTTTATCTTTCATTATTTTTTTTCCACATCATTCTTAATTTGACTATAGTATTAGTCTATATATTTAATTAAGATGCTGGAGTGTTCCCGGATACCATCCATAATTGCGAGCACTCAACTTCATAATTGCTGGGAAGGACACAACGGCAACAGCTAGGATGAAAATTACATAACTAATACACGTTACAAGTTTCATCATTAAAAGTAATCCTCGATTTAGCAACGGTCGGATAAATGAGCATCATCTGGTTCTGGTAACTAGTTTTCCTTAAGAGAACCATATATAACTGAAGATCAGGGGTGTTGTTGAAGTAGTTTAGGTAGTCAGTTTATTCTTTGAAAACAGGTTCGAGGGTCCAATTGGGCAGTGATGGAGAAAAATGGCTGGACACAACTCGTGAGTCAAGAAGATCTAGTATTGGCTCAGAGTTAACGCATCTAGGCACCTTGTACTGAGTAATGGAAGCGCCCCTTGACACTGCATACTCTGCTACCTCTTCAAATGTCCCATTTTTCACAACCCGGATCTCCAACGGGCCAACGGACTTGTGCAGCACTCGCAATGCGAGATACATTGCGTCCAACGATTCCTCCATGGCCAGACAACACTGCCCTAACACCTCCTCGCTAGGCCACTCCCCCTGTCGTCCTAACTCCCAATATACGACATAGTGACCCGGATATGATTTTGTATCCGCACAGCTTGTGTACTCCACCAAACTTGTGCTCAGCAGTCGACAAGCATTATCTACTGCTGCTTGTAGCTGGACCTCGTTCGTCTTGTCCGCGTCCACACTAAGCACCACATTCTTTCGCCTAACGAATTCAAGTTTAGGCGACGAGTTATGAAACCCCACGACCCGAAGTATGTCGCCAGTTCGGTACCGATACAAACCTGCATTCGTGGTCACAACCATTTCATACTCCTTACCAACTTTCACATCCACAAGGTTAACGAGTTGCTGGTGAGTCGTCGAGTCAGATTCGTAGGGCAAGAACTCGAAATAAGCCATGTTGGGCATGATGGTGTACGCAACTTCAGACGGCCTGCACATGGGATTTAGATTGATGGCGGCAAAGCACTCGGAAGATACATAACTCATGCTCACTT
Source organism: Paraleonurus japonicus (assembly GCA_030762865.1). Taxonomy (NCBI): domain Eukaryota; kingdom Viridiplantae; phylum Streptophyta; class Magnoliopsida; order Lamiales; family Lamiaceae; genus Paraleonurus; species Paraleonurus japonicus. The sequence goes on along the minus strand of CM061057.1, from coordinate 3,908,516 downwards.
TTGGCAATCCTCCGCTGTAGTAATCCAGAGTCGGGACATATTGACTCATTGTACCGGTAATAATTGTATCAAGGTATTTAGCGTTGGGCCAAAGTCTGGCGATAATCCCCTCCCAATTGTCGTTTCCACACTCCTGGGCAATAAAGGCCGCTAAGTCAGGTTGTGGCCGCAAAATTGGTGCCATGCATTCACAAATTGACACGTCAGTGAGTCGGGGGTTGAGGGTGCCAGTTTTGATGTCATATGTTAGGTGCTGCCAGTTCAGGTGAAGGAAGTTGATAGCCTGAAGTAGGCCATGTGCAAATGTGGCCCCAATCCGCACTACTTGATGACGCTGGTAGAGTCCGCACAACAATTGAGCGTACATGCTTTGGAACGTATCCGGACAAAGTATGGCTTCACTAGGACTTGTATAAAGATGTGCAACTACTTCTTTTTCTGAGGCTAAGCGTTTGTAAAGGCTTGAGCTTGCTGATTGAGCCGTTAATCCACCCCTAGTCTTCTTGTCTGCCTTTGTAAATCTCAAGTAAAGTCCTTTCCCCTTGTCTACTCCTTTAACATGCCTATTCCATACAAGATTTGTTATTTGAATATGATATTTCAACTTATTATCTTTAATAAGACTAAGTTGCACATGTTGACTTTATTATTTAATTGACGTGAAGATTTTGAAATACGAGACAAAATACCCAATTAAAATCTAGCTAGGATATATCCATTAATCCCATAAAAACTCACTCTGTACATCACAACAAAGTAAAACAAAGCAAATTAATTAGAAACTATTAAAGGAGCTAGAAAGATTTATTTTAAAAGTTGACATTTCTCCATAGTGGATTATATATTTGCATCTCCATGTAAAAGATGTTATGGCATACACATGCACTTACTTTGACATAATGGGCATATAAAGACTGAAGAAAAATTGATTGCGATCCAATGCTTCTTTTGTAGACGGTATTAGCTTTCTTTCACCACCCGATGTTCCTGAGCTGGAGAGAGAATTAATAATTAATTAAATTGTGATAGAGGATAGATGAAATGTATGTATTCACGTACCTTATAAGTAGTTCGGAAATGGGGGTGGCAGTTAAGATCGGTGAGCGATCACCCTCAGCCATTCTTCGAATTAAGGGCTGAATATGTTGGTAGGTAATAATGGGGATTTTAGATTTGAAAATTGTGCTGGCATCAGAGGCGGAGACCCCATCGAGATTGAAAGGCCTGAGATATTCGGTCTTAGCATTTTGGCTTAGGATTTCTGCCAACACTTTTTGTTGTACTGCATTTGCATTTCGGGTAACTTCTTCGATGAACTCAAGTTTCGACATTCTTGATTGCGCGCGGGACTGGAGAAGATGAAAGAATTAAGGAGGAGATTAGACTATATTTATTGCTGAGTTGGTACAATAACCAGTACCTTTTGGTTTGCCAACCCAGGTTGTGGCATTTTCATTTGCCTTACTTATTAACTTGTGCCACTTTATAATTGGTTATTAAGTGCTAGGGGTGAAAACGGATCGGATACGGATGGATAGTGCTTATACCGCATCCTAAACCGTATTTTTTTGAATTTGAAGTCGAATACGGAAAAGCCGGATTCGGATACGAATTCAGACTATTCGGTATACGGATATCGGACGAATCCAGGCCAAATTCAAATAACTATAATCGGATATTATATTTCATACAAAAATCATCAAAATGTGATTGAAACACATAAAAAAAACTACCTAAAGATAAAATCAAAACCCAAGTATGAATAAAGCAGTAAACAAACTGCTCTTAAACCAAAGAATCATCCACTCATGAAAACATTAAACCATACCCATCAATTAAAAAAGATAAAACAATAAAACAATGGATATACTTAATTTTCAGACCACCATCATCAAATAAGTAAACATTAAAATAGAGACCCAATCACGAAATTATTTGGCAGAAACATGAAATCACCAAACTATGAATTGAAATTGCAAAAGTAAAAGTAGTTTGAATTTTTCAAAAGCCCTCATTCACTATGCAAAGTTAGTTCTCTATTACCCATCATCAATAACTCATTTTCTTTGCATAATGTAAACATCCCCTGTTTATGAGAACCCTTGTAAGAAAACCCAGTTTTGCAGAAAAAAATCAAAGGCTTTCCTCCCAAGAGAGGGAGGATCAAGCAAGAACAAATTCTTGAGACGTGGTTGACACCCATATAATGGAAGAATGGAAGACAAAATAAGCTTCAATTATTTTTAAAGCCTCCCAACAAATTCTTGAATAAATTCCTCCCATATAATACCTAGAATTTGGAACTGGGTTTCGTCGAACAGCAAGAATGGAAGACAAAATAAGCTTCAATTATTTTCAAAGCCTCAAATAAACTGGTTCAAATGGAATATTCAATTATTTTCAAAGCCTCAAATAATATTCATCTGTTTCGAAATTAAGGACTGATGTTCTATTTCAGCAAATCAGTAATACAAAGCTGACAGAGGAAGTAATATTTTATTTTTATTTTTAAAAATATCGAAATTCATATTTTTTCTTCTTTATAAATACAGATTAATGTTCATATATTTTGAATCACAATTTCATATTTTATTCTTCTAATTTTTATCATCTCTCCTAATTTCTATTATTTTCGGTAAATGAATTACTCCCTCTTATTCATAATATATGTCGTTTTGACTTTTCGTATTATTTGCAATTTAAATGAGTTGGCTCATCGTCTTGCTAGGGTGTTTCGAGCTTACTCGAGCCCCAGCTGTTGGGTAGAGCCCCCATCTATTGTGGAAGGCCTACTTGATAATTTTTGTACTTGCACTTTTTAATTAATGATTTTTTATTTTTTAAAAAAAATGTCGTTTTGCACTTTTCAATATGAATTAAATTATGATTTTTCCCAATTTACCCTAGTTTTTTAAAAATTAAATTAATAATAATAATCTTTAAAGTCATGTGGAAAAATTCAAAGCTATTAATTAAGAGTATAGAAAGAAGTAAATAATTTTCTTAAAATGTGTTCATAAACTTAGGATGACATATATTTTTTTTAGGATGACATATATTTTGAATAGGTGGGAGTATTTATTACTCTGAAAGGTTGAATTGAATTGAATTGAATTGTTGATAAAATGATTTTATTGAAAGAGATTTATTTATTTATTTATATAACTTGCGTTATTTAATTTTATATAATATCTCTCAGATTTTGCCAACATCAGCCATCACTGTGAGTTGTGTCATATATGGTTGACTTTCTAAATAGAACGAAGTCGCCACCGTCATCATTGTTTCTCTTTCCCATTTTTTTTTAAAGAACACCAAACCAGATTTTTTGTTATCGCAAAGAACAATTTTTTTTTAGCATGTTCACAAATTAATATCGAAAATTGGTACGTTCTTAATTTGATCACTTTTGATAAAAAAAAAAAAAAAAAAAAAAACTGATTTGATATTCGTCAAAAAATGGTCAAAGGCACATGAATATTCGAAAATCAACTTGAATTTAATAAATTGTTAAAGTGTTTAACTAATAAAACTTAAATTATTTGATAATTTAAAAAATATATTTGAATAATTATATTTTTATATTTTATATTGAGATGAAGGTGGTTGGGGTAGGTGGTGCGAGGTAGTCTCTGCATCCATGCAATCTAAAAACGCCTGGAATATTGTTAAATGGCCGAGACCAACAAGCATCTTCCTTTAACACAAGATTGTTTCCAGAGATTATCCATCCATCGATTATACTTTATTGTATTGTTTCAAGAAATTTAATTTGCAGGAGCTTCTGATGAAAGACACTTTAGATTCTGTTTTAATTCAGTGTTGAGTTAGACACGATGTGTGGTTCGTATGGAGAGGGTGCCAACTCATCAAAACGTTATCGTTTAATGTGTTTTTCCGACTAATTTAGACTAAATTAATAAAATATATAAATATAGTGGATTAAATTGATAAAGTAAATTATTAGAGCACTATTTCAATCAAAGTGAAAAGTTAGAGGACAAAAATAAATTAAATCTAATAGTTAATAATATTAGGTCACCAACGTCGTTGCTGTACGGGCCCTACGAATTGGGCCTAGACTAATATTAGCTTCGTGAGCGTGCAATTGGGTGGGCTCAGCTCAACCACCGCACCACCCAATGTCTGTTGTAAATTAAAGACAGATTTGTGAATTTTAATTTTTTGGGTAAAGGATATAAATTTTGTGTCGCTAATTAGCGAGGATTTTCTGTTTTTTTCTTTTAATATATGTACGAGGGAAATTTATTTGTCGTTATTTAGCAATGAATTAACGATGTTTTTCTAATCTTTTTAATTCTAATATTTATTTTTTAAATGTTATACTCACCGCGTCCAAACATTAACGTGTATGTCTCAATTTGGAAAAAAAAAAAAAAGCAATATCCCACAGTACTATATATTTTTCCCACCAAACATATTTATAATTACTTAAATTACTATCGAATTTATTCATAAACAATCACTTTATTCATGGATGGATCACCCTTTTAATTTACCCTTTACTTTTATTCCACTCTATCTTCTTTATATATAAGCAATCAATATTTTTTTAAACCTCGTAAAATGAATCATACATTTAAAGTTTGGAAGGAAAGAGTAAATTTATCATGTTAATGAGTAAATTAATTTTTAAGGAAAGAGTAAATTTATCATGTTAATGAGTAAATTAATTTTTAAATTAAATAAGTGAAACGAATTACATATTACAATATAAACATATAAAAAAAAAAAAAAAACAATGCACCTAACAATTAGGATCCAATTAATACATAAGTAATTTACTAAATATGATCATTTTAAGTACCTGCATAATATATATAAGGAAAACACTTGTGTGAGATAATCTCACATTTTATGAGACGGTTGTAAAATTGTTACCATTTGTTAATAAATTATTATCACTCATAATGTGAAATGCATCACTTTTTAATTATTATTTTAAAATAATATATTTTACATACAATTTTTGTAAAATTGTACAATTTATTTAATATAAATTGTATCACTTTTTAATTTTTGACTTAAATTAATTTATATTTTACATACATTTTTAAAAGTTGATGCAATTTAGTATAACATCAAGTGATAAAATTTTAATAAAAATTGAATTCATTTGTGTGAGACGATATATATATGAGATCAGTCGCACTACAATTTGTGCCATAATAAGAACCATTTAGATCTGTAAAAAAAAAAACCATTTAGAAAATATTGTTTCAAGTACGAAGACAGGCGAATGTTCTGTTCTGACCAAAAAAAACGAAGACAGACGAATGTGCTAATTAACACAAACTCTTATATGAAATTTCCTTTTTCTTTTTCAATATAAATTTTGCTTTTGAAAAAATAAAAAAAAAACTGTTTTTTTTTTTTAAATTCTAAATTCTTTGCTGAGAATAATAATATAAATTAACATAAGATAAATTTTATTGTTAATAAGAAAAAAAATGATCCATCCAACTTTATCGGTATACATAAATAATGATACTCAAATAAATTAATTATTACTTCAGTTCTATGTTTAGCTATATCTCATCTAAGCTCAATTATTTCACTATTTTTCATTTAACAATATTTTTTATCATTTAAAAAAAAAAAAAAAAAAGCATCCCCTAATTGTAGTTCTCACACAGCCAAGAAACAAAGAATAACTCCCGTACCTGCCATCACCATCGTGAGGTGAGGGTGAAAAAGTCCTCCAAACGAATGGTGATAAACATGTCATTACATTTCAAAAAACGAGATCGATTTTGTAATTCGAATAAAAGTAAAAAGTTTAACATTTTTCTTATTGCTTTTTAAAGTTTACGTAAAAATATTCTCCGTGCAAAAAATTTATTTTCATATTTTTAAAAAATTTATTCTCATTCAATTTTTAAAAATAATTATATCTCACACTATTTTATTATCATCATCTAAATACTATATATTTATTTTATATTTTTAATTTACATATAAACCACTAATATTCAATAAAATTTGTGGTAAAAAGAAAAAAAGAAAAGAGGAATATATTTTTCGAACTAAAAATACATTAAATGTGCTTCTCAGACGATACAATGCGGTTTCCACGTGAAAAAAGGTGATTCAGTGTCGTACCAACCGTATGCAATGGGAATGATGAGATTCATATGGGGTGATGATGCAGTGGAATTCAGAGCCGAAAGATGGATAGACGAGTACGGTTGTTTCCGTCCTGAGAGCCCCTTCAAGTTTATAGCTTTCCAGGTTTGTAATTTATTTCTAGACTTGTAATGTGATAATTTGAGAGTTGTTTTTAACGACTTGTTGAAACAGGCCTGACCACGAATCTGTTTGGAGAAGGAGTTCGCTTATAGGCAGATGAAGATACTCTCGGCTGTTCTTCTAAAATTGTTTGTTTTCAACTTAAGTGATGAAAGAAAGGTTGTAAAATACAGGACAATGATCAATTTGTATATCGATGGAGGACTCAGTGTCCGTGCTTTTTGGAGATCAGAAGGCACCCATATTTGAGTTCAATTCGATGTTCTGCCTAACCTACATATATGGTTTTGGATTCTATTAATAAAAATAGTCAAATTAACTATTAATGTGTTTTAGTAAAAGAAAAGACACGGTCATCCACTCATAAAATATAAACTAACTTTGATAATGTTTATAAATGAGATTGATAAGTGTCCATTCATGTCTAATTTTAAATATTACAAATCTCACATAACATAGCTTATGCTTTCAATAATGTTATTATATTTTTAATACACCTTTCAAGTTTTATCATTCATTATTTTTTGTTTACATCATTCTTAATTTGACTATATTATTAGTCTATATATTTAATTAAGATGCTGGAGTGTTCCCGGATACCATCTATAATTGCGAGCACTCAAATCAAGGGCTTAACCCACTTGGCCACCGGCTCCTCACTTAAGTGGGAGACCTGGGTTCGATTCCCTTTGGGAACGAATTGGAGTGGGAGGTATAAGGAGGCTTGGAGAATTTTGGAATTGTAAAGAGACTTGGTGAATTAATTTCTAACCACTAACAACTTACATTTACCGATAAAAAAAAAAAAATTGCGAGCACTCAACTTCATAATTGCTGGGAAGGACACAACGGCAACAGCTTGGATGAAAATTACATAACTAATACACGTTACAAGTTTCAACATTATTTATTCAATATTCAAAATAAAAGTAATCCTCGATTTAGCAACGGTCGGATAAATGAGCATCGTCTGGTTCTGGTAACTAGTTTTCCTTAAGAGATCCATATATAAGTGAAGATCAGAGGTGTTGTTGAAGTAGTGTAGGTAGTCAGTTTATTCTTTCAAAACAGGTTCGAGGGTCCAATTGGGCAGTGATGGAGAAAAATGGTTGGACACAACTCGTGAGTCAAGAAGATCTAGTATTGGCTTAGAGTTAACGCATCTAGGCACCTTGTACTGAGCAATGGAAGCGCCTCTTGACACTGCATACTCTGCTACCTCTTCAAATGTCCCATTTTTCACAACCCGGATCTCCAACGGGCCAACAGACTTGTGCAGCACTCGCGATGCGCGATACATTCCGTCCAACAATTCCTCCATGGCCAGACAACACTGCCCTAACACCTCCTCGCTGGGCCACTCCCCCTGTCGTCCTAACTCCCAATATACGACATAGTGACCCGGATATGATTTTGTATCCGCACAGCTTGTGTACTCCACCAAACTTGTGCTCAGCAGTCGACAAGCATTATCTACTGCTGCTTGTAGCTGGACCTCGTTCGTCTTGTCCATGTCCACACTAAGCACCACATTCTTTCGCCTAACGAATTCAAGTTTAGGCGACGAGTTATAAAACCCCACGACCCGAAGTATGTCGCCAGTTCGGTACCGATACAAACCTGCATTTGTGGTCACAACCATTTCATACTCCTTACCAACTTTCACATCCACAAGGTTAACGAGTTGCTGGTGAGTCATCGTGGACGATTCGTAGGGCAAGAACTCGAAATAAGCCATGTTGGGCATGATGGTGTACGCAACTTCAGACGGCCTGCACATGGGATTTAGATTGATGGCGGCAAAGCACTCGGAAGATACATAACTCATGCTCACTTTTGGCAATCCTCCGCTGTAGTAATCCAGAGTCGGGATATATTGACTCATTGTACCGGTAATAATTGTGTCAAGATATTTAGCGTTGGGCCAAAGTCTGGCGATAATCCCCTCCCAATTGTCGTTTCCACACTCCTGGGCAATAAAGGCCGCTAAGTCGGGTTGGGGCCGCAAAATTGGTGCCATGCATTCACAAATTGATACGTCAGTGACTTGGGGGTTGAGGGTGCCAGTTTTGATGTCATATGTTAGGTGCTGCCAGTTCAGCCGAAGGAAGTTGATAGCCTGAAGAAGGCCATGTGCAAATGTGGCCCCAATCCGCACTACTTGATGACGCTGGTAGAGTCCGCACAACAATTGAGCGTACATGCTTTGGAACGTATCCGGACAAAGTACGGCTTCATTAGGACTTGTATGTGTAACTAGTTTTTTTTCTAAGGCTAAGCGTTTGTAAAGGCTTGAGCTTATTGATTGAGCCGTTAATCCACCCTTAGTCTTCTTGTCTGCCTTTGTAAATGCCAAGCAAAGCCCTTTCCCCTTGTCTACTCCTTGAACATGCCTATTCCATACAAAGACATGCATGATTTTTTATTTGAATATGATATTTTAACTTATTATCTTTAATAAAATTAAGGGTCCACTTGGTTGAGGGTATTAAAATTAGGTAATGAGAATGACTCATTAATCATTTCTATTGATGATGCTTGGTAATATTTACAATTTGGAATTAATTTAAAAATAAAATAATCACTAATTTATTTTAATTACATAATCTCCCTCTTATAACCAATTATTTAAAAATCATTCATTTTTCTTCCGCTCAACTTTTTTCTCGATCAAATTTTTCGTGATCAACTTTCTTTCCAAAACTAATCAATGGAAATAAATCATTAATCATTCACATTACCTAATTCTAATACCCCCAACCAAGCGGCCCCTAAGTTGCACATATTGTACTTTATTATTTAATTGACGTGAAGATTTTGAAATACGAGACAAAATATTCAATATATACCCAATCCCATAAAAACTCACTCTGTACATCACAAAAAAGTGAAATAAAAATTAAAACAAAGCAAATTAATTAGAAACAATTAAAGGAGCTAGAAAGATTTATTTTAAAAGTTGACATTTCTGTATAATATATATTTGCATCTCGATGTAAAAGATGTTATGCCATACACACTTACTTTGACATAATGGGCATAAAAAGACTGCAGAAAAATTGAATGCGATCCGATGCTTCTTTTGTAGATGGTATTAGCTTTCTTTCACCACCCGATGTTCCTGAGCTGGAGAGAGAATTAATAATTAATTAAATTGTGATAGAGGATAGATGAAATGTATGTATTCACGTACCTTATAAGTAGTTCGGAAATGGGGGTGGCAGTTAAGATCGGTGAGCGATCACCCTCAGCCATTCTTCGAATTAAGGGCTGAATATGTTCGTAGCTAATAATGGGGATTTTAGATTTGAAAATTGTGCTGGCATCAGAGGCGGAGACCCCATCGAGATTGAAAGGCCTGAGATATTCGGTCTTAGCATTTTGGCTTAGGATTTCTGCCAACACTTTTTGTTGTACTGCATTTGCATTTCGGGTAACTTCTTCGATGAACTCAAGTTTCGACATTCTTGATTGCGCGCGGTACTGAAGATGAAAGAATTAAGGAGGAGATCCTTCTACCCTCTTTAGACTATATGTATTGCTGAGTTGGTAGAACAACTAGTACCTTCTGGTTAGCTAACCAGGTTGTGGCATTTTCATTTGCCTTATTTATTAACATGTGGCACTTTAAAATTGGTTAACTTAATTGGTATTAAGTACTAATATTTTATTTTTTATTTTTAAAATATTATATATATCAAAATTCATATTTTTTCTTCTTTGTAAATAGAGATTAATTTTGATATATTTTGAATCACAATTTCATATTTTTTTTTTTTTTTCTTCTAGCTAGTTTTTTATCATCTCTCCTAATTTCATTTTCTATAATTTCTTCTATCTATCTATATTTATTTTCAAAAAAAATTATTCTATTTCTTATCATGTATCCAAGTTATTCATTCAAATTCTTTATTCAAATTTTCAATCTTTTCTGAACACAAATTTTGAATATCAAACAATTTAATACTCCCCCTCTCCACTAAAAATATGTTCATACTGTTTTTTTCAACAATTTGTTTTGCTACACCATTTAATCATTACTTAATTTTTTCATATGTTGTCGATTTTATACTCATAAACAACCACTTAACCCATAAATGGACTACACTATACCCCAAAATACCCTTAATTTATCTACTTTATCTATGTTTTCTTAAAACCTGTAGTGGACGGAGGGAGTGCATTTCTTACACCTTTTAAATACAATAAAATTATTTATAGATAATATGTAGTAATTATTAAATAATACTCTCTCCGTCCAATTTTAGTATGCATATTTTCCTTTTTGTCGGATGGGAAAATAGTGCATTTTTATCACACTCTAATATCTCTTTAATTACTCAATTTGTCATTGACTTTATTCATCTCACTTTATTCATAAATGAACTATTCCAATATTTCAACATATCTAAAATAAACTATTAATATTTCTTAAAACTCGTGTAAAAAATTTTTTTTTATGCATTTAGGTTGAGTTGGGCAGGGTTACTCAAAAAAAGAAAACAAATTAGGTTGTATTGAGTTGTAAGTTATGTACGTGAAGAAGAAATAAATGTATTATTTATTACTCCTAAAATTGAGTTGAATTGTTGATAAAATAATCTTATTAAAAGAGATTTATTTATTTATATAACACGCGTTATTTAATTTTATATAATATCTCTCAGATTTTGCCAACATCGTAGCCAACTCACAGTGAGTTGGGTCATGGTTGACTTTCTAATAATTTTTTGTTGGGTTGAATTGTTGATAAAATAATTTTATTAAAAGAGATTTATTTATATAACTTGCGTTATTTAATTTTATATAATATCTCTCAGATTTTGCCAACATCGATCGTTACAGTACCTATCAAAATATTTCAACAAAAAAGTACACATAAATATATTATACTATGTTAAATATTAAGGGGTCGCTTGATTGGGGTATTAAAATTAGGTAATGAGAATGACTAGTGATTCATTCCCATTGATGAATTTTGGAAAGAAAGTTGAGCACTAAAAAATTTGAGCGAGAAAAAAGTTGAGCAGATTAAAAATGAATAATTATTAAATGATTGATTATAAGAGAGATTATATAATCAAAATAAATTAGTGATTATTTTATTTTTAAATTAATTTTAAATTGTAAAATTGAGTTGTAAGTTATGTACTTGAAGATGAAATAAATGAATTATTTATTACTCCTGAAGCTGAAAGGTAAAATTGAGTTGAATTGTTGATAAAATAATCTTATTAAAAGAGATTTATTTATTATATAACACGCGTTATTTAATTTTATATAATATCTCTCAGATTTTGCCAACATCGTAGCCAACTCACAGTGAGTTGGGTCATGGGTTGGGTTACGTTATCTAACATTCCAAAATTGATAGTTGACTTTCTAATAATTTCTTGTTGTGTTGGGTTAGCTTATTTTATCTAACGTTACAGTACCTATCAAAATATTTCAATAAAAAAATGGGAAAATTATAAATATATTATAAAATTGTGCTAAATATTACACTAAGTTGTAATAAGGCTTACCTCTTTCTACCTTATTTTAAATGGCCCTAAAAAAATACGCATAAATATATTATACTGCGCTAAACATTAAGGGGTCGCTTGGTTGGAGTATTAGAATTAGGTAATGGGAATGACTAATGATTCATTCTCATTGATGAATTTTGGAAAGAAAGTTGAGCACGAAAAAATTTGAACGAGAAAAAAGTTGAGCGGATGAAAAATGAATGATTGTTCAATGATTGATTATAAGAGAGATTATGAATTAAAATAAATTAGTGATTATTTTATTTTTAAATCAATTCCAAATTATAAATATTACCAACCATCATCAATATGAATGATTAATGAATTATTTCTATTACCTACTTTTAATATCCAAATCAAGCGATCCTAAATTTTAATTTCTTCACTTTTCTCATGTCAACAATAGCACCCAACTTCACGGCGGCCTCAATTTCACCTCCATCAAAATAGACGTCGCCACCGTCATCATTGTTTCTCTTTCCCATTTTTTTTTTTAAAAAGAACACCAAACCAGATCATTTTTTTATCACAAAGAACAATTTTTTTTAGCATGTTCACAAATTAATATCGAAAATTGGTATTTCATTGATCACTTTTGATAAAAAAAAAATGATTTGATATTCGTCAAAATTAAAATGGTCAAAGGCACATGAATATTCGAAAATCAACTTGAATTTAATACGTGTTAAAGTGTTTGGCTAATAAAACTTAAGTTATTTGATAATTTAAAAAAATATATTTAAATAATTATAATATTAATACATAATAATTATATTTTTATATTTTATGTTGAGATGGGGTTGGGTGGAGTGAGGGTCTCTGCATCCAATGTAAAAACTTTGCACCCTGGCCTCATGCCTGCCTGGAATATTGTTAAATAGCCAAGACCAGCTAGCAATAGCATCTTCCTTTAGCACAAGATTGTTTCTGACTTTCCAGATTATCCATCCATCGATTATAAAGAAATTTAATTTGCAGGAGCTTCTGATGAAAGGCACTTTAGATTCTGTATTAATTCAGAGTTGAGTTAGACACGATGTGTGGTTCGTATGAAGAGGGTGCCAACTGCCAAGGACACCGACGGCAACGGCTGTGTCTTAATTAATGGTTTATTTACATGGTGTGCAAGCATGATCATCCTCATGTCACGGCTATATTATATATATTTCTGAATGTGACGACGATCGATAGATTAATGAGTGAAGACATCTTGATGCAAATGCAATACCTTCATGCACCACTCTCTGAAACTCTCAGGCTAGCTCTATCTAGCTAGTTAAGGGTACCACTTATAGCTCGTTTGGTTTTCCTCATTAATTATCCGGCATACACGATTGACTTCATTTTAACACTTGTCAGCCCATGTTAATTAATTTGTTATGCCCTAATCATGCAAACCAAAACATATATATATATATGACCACTATTCACATGCATGGGGGCCGGTCTCAATATTGTTCGTGCCTTCCCCAGATTTTAGATTACATATATCATCAATGCTCTGAACTTGCTGCTACCACCAGAAATGTCAATATATAACTCCACAATTATCCACGAAAATGTAGTAGCTAGAATGAGTAATGATCGATCCCACAAAAATTAATAATAAACGAATAATTTGTATTATTAAAATTAGCAATAAAATTTGGGGTGTTAATTTGGATGATTATTGTTTCTATGAAAACATGCAAATTAATCCGAAAGCAAGAAAATTAAAACTAAGATCAATTAATGGATTAAAAAGTCTAGTTCTTTTTTTCGTAAAGAAAAAGTCTAGTTCTCGCGAATTTGCATTCCTATGGTTGATTTTCACACATGATTAAAACTCACCTAAGTATCAATTCTACTTTGAAACTTGTCTCTAGATATTAGTAATACAATCAAACTAAGGAGGTGTTTGGTTCACACCATTAGAGTTAAAGAATAGTAATGAAAGGAGAGCGTGATGTTTGATTGGGGAAATCAAATGTTTGATATCTTAAAAGTGAGTAATCAAAACATAGATTCATTCCTCACCTTTTTGGGAGGAATGAAAGTCATTCTTTTCTAAAATTTCATATATAATTTTTTTGAAATTTATTTTGCCTTCTAAATTATTAAATAATATTCTAAGCATGATTATTATATAATATATTTTTTAATATTAAAAAAGAGTTATTAATAATTTTAATTATCAATATTTTTCAAAAAAAAAAATTTAATTATCAATAACTTTTATTAAAATCAAACACTTTCTATTGTAATGATAGTCATATCTATATATAAATCAAACAACTCAATAATAACTAACATATTCATTACAATTCCTCACTACTTTCAAACTTATTGTCATTCCGATTCCTTTCAACAAATCAAGCACTCTCTAAATTTCTAAAAGTAATTATCATATTCTACTGAATAATCTCTAAAACAATAAAATAAAAATTAAAGAATACACTTAAAATTAATCAAAATAATAGAACAAAGTACACTATGAATATATAAGATACACAGGACAATGCTTGTAAAAGTGTGACAATTACATATCACAATTCAAAATCTAGCAAAAATCAATTAACAAAAAAATAAAAAATTGAAGGTCAAATCAAATAGATTAGTTAATCAAGTATTCTTCGCAATAATCAAATTAAAAGAAATAAAATAGAAGAATAATTAATTAGCCAAATATGATTGTAAAGATAAAGTCTTATGTGTTTTGCATACACCGTAAGCTTACGGTATTTTACTAATATTTTTAATTAAATATTTGATACTATAAATGTTATTTTCAATTTTAACAAATTTTTTATACTATTTTTCAAAATTTACAATATATACGAAACACAATATATAGACCTGATCGGCTGTAAAAATTCTCAATCTGAACCACGAGAGAGAGAGTTTAGAAATATGGTTGTCATGCTTGCTTGCCTTGCAGTTCACGTCCTTAATAGTTAATAGGGATTTAAAATGTTTTCGTCCTCTAATTTTTTACCTTTATTGAAATGGTCCTCTAATTATCTACTTTATCAATTTAGTCTATTATATTTACATATTTTGCCAATTTGGTCCAAATTAGCTGGAAAATACATTAAACGACAATATTTTGATCACGTGGGACCAAATTCCGGCGATCGTTGATGAGTTGAAGTTTTTTTATCCACATGATGCTGACGTGACAAATTTAGCATTTTTTGGCAATAAATTTTGGTAATTTTTTAATTTTTTTATTGCCAAAAAATGCTACTTCAGAGCCATGTGGATAAAAAAAAATGTCAACTCATCAACGATTGTTGGAATCTGGTCGTTTAATGTCGTTGCTGTACGGGCCCTACTTCAGAGCCATGTAGATAAAAAAAAATGTCAACTCATCAACGATTGTTGGAATCTGGTCGTTTAATGTCGTTGCTGTACGGGCCCTACGAATTGGGCCTAGACTAATTTTAATGTCAACTCATCAACCACTGGACCACCCTCATGTCTGTTGTAAATTAAAGACAGATTTGTGAATTTTAATTATTTGGGTAAAGGATTTAAATTTTGTGTCGCTAATTAGCGAGGATTTTCTGTTTTTTTTCTTTTAATATATGTACGAGGGAAATTTATTCGTCGTTAATTAGCAATGAATTAACGATGATTTTCTAATCTTTTTAATTCTAATATTTATTTTTTAAATGTTATAATCTTCGCGTCCAAACATTAATGTGTATGTCTCAATTTGGAAAAAAAACAATATCCCACAGTACTATATATTTTCCCACCAAACATATTTATAATTATTTAAATTACTATCGATTTTATTCATAAACAATCACTTTATTCATAGATGGATCACCCTTTCTAATTTACCCTTCACTTTTATTCCACTCTATTTTTCTTTATATATAAGCAATCAATATTTCTTTAAACCCGGTAAAATGAATCATACATTTAAAGTTTGGAAGGAAAAAGTATATCATAAAGTAAATTTATCATGTTAATGAGTAAATTAATTTTTAAATTAAATAAGTGAAACGAATTACATATTACATTATAAATATATAACAACAATGCACCTAACAATTAGGATCCAATTAATACATAAGTAATTTATCATTTTAAGTACCTGCATAATATATATGGAAAAAATTTGTGTGAGATCGTCTCACATTTTATAAGACGGTTGTAAAATTGTTACCACTTTTTAATAAATTATTATCACTTATAATGTGAAGTGTATCACTTTTTAATTTTTATCTAAAATGATACATTTTACATACAATTTTTGTAAAGCTGTACAATTTATTTTATACAAATTGTATCACTTTTTTAATTTTTTAATTAAATTAATTTACATTTTACATATTTTTTTAAAAAATTGATGCAATTTAGTATAAAATTAAGTGATAAAATTTTAATAAATTTGAATTCATTTTGTGAGACGATCTCATACAAAACTTACAATATATATATATATATATATATCACATCAGTCGCACTACAATTTGTGCCATAATAAGAACCATTTAGTTCTGTCAAAAAAAAAAAGAACCATTTAGAAAATATTGTTTCAAATACGAAGACAGGCGAATGTGCTAATTAACACAAACTCTTATATGAAATTTCCTTTTTCTTTTTCAATATAAATTTTGCTTTTGAAAAATAAAAAATCTGTTTTTTTTTTTTTTAAATTCTAAATTCTTTGCTGAGAATAATAATAAAAATTAACATGATATAAATTTTATTGTTAATAAGAATAAAAATGATCAATCCAACTTTATCGGTATACATAAATAAATAATGATACTCAAATTAATTATTACTTCAGTACTATGTTTAGCTATATCTCATCTAAGCTCAATTATTTCACTATTTTTCATTTAACAATATTTTTTATCATTTTAATTATAACCAAAAAAAAAAAAAAAAAAAGAAGAAGAAGCTAAATTCCCCTAATTGTAGCTCTCACATAGCCAAGAAACAAAGAATAACTCCCGTGCCCACCACAGCATCGTCATGAGGTGAGGCCCTGAGGGTGAATGGAAGGACTCTGTACCTGCCATCACCATCGTGAGGTGAGGGTGAAAAAGTTCTCTAAACGAATGGTGATAAAGATGTCATTACATTTCAAAAAACGAGATCGATTTTGTAATTCGAAAAAAAGTAAAAAGTTTAACATTTTTCTTATTAATTTTTAAAGTTTACGTAAAAATATTCTCCGTGCAAAAAATTTATTTTCACATTTTTTAAAAAATTATTTTCATTCAATTTTTAAAAATAATTATATCTCACACTATTTTATTATCACCATCTAAATACTATGTATTTATTTTATATTTTTAATTTATATATAAACTACTAATATTCAATAAAATTTGTGGTAAAAAGAAAAAAAAAAAAGAGGAATATATTTTTTGAACTAAAAATACATTAAAATTTTATCCACTTTGCATTAAAATAATTTATTCTACTCATTCTTACTTTTTTTTATTTATTTATTTGAGACATAAATAACCCTCAAAATGGGTAATATAAATTTTTATAAGTTGCGGGATTCCCACCCATTGGATACCCTACTCACTCCTTCCCACAATCAACACCTATTTAATCTATTAATTAGCTGTAAATTATTAAAATTATATATGATTTAAATTAATATTTCAATGATATAAAAATACTAATTAATTAGTTGTTAATTAGTAAAAATAATAAACAGTGATTGATATTAAATTCATAAATAATTAACAGAATTATTATAATCACCAAATATAAAATTAATAGTTAATTAAATAATTATTTAATAAACTATATGTGTAGAATAAATATATTTAATAAGAATATTAAAGTAATTTTATATCAAATGGGGTAGAAAAAGATTTTTTATATTTAAAGTGAGTAAAATAGATTTCAAGTTTATGAGGGTGGGTATTTTAATTTTTTTTTTTTTTTGAATGTAGTAGCTTTTAAAGTTTTCGTTACAGTGTAAAATATATTTGAGCCTTACAATGTATAATTCATTTGAACGTTATTTTCAATTACCACTAAACGAATAGATGATAACGACGTCAAAATTTCTTTTCAAAAAAAAAAATAATAACGACGTCAAAATATGAGATTATTCTGTACGTAACTGAAAAAAGCGTAATTTTTTAAAGTTCACGAACGTCATAATTTAATTATATTATTTTTGTTCAAAGAATTTAATTATATTATTTCAAAATTGGTAAAGTTATTAGCCATTCCTACTCCAAATTAAAAGAGAGAATCTTGGTTGTCTCCCCATCTCCGCACCGCCATGCCTCCCATGATTTTGTTTCTCCGGCCAATATATACCGCCGGAACCTTCGTCATCATCATTTTGTCGGTTGTGATTGTTCGAATGTTGACCGGGAAATTAGAGAAGAAAAGGTATCATCCGATCGGCGGCAGCATGTTGAACCAGCTGATGAATTTCAGAAGATTGCATGATTACATGACTGATCTTGCCTGCAAGCACACCACCTATAGATTGATCACCCCTTTTCGAAGTGAGGTTTATACGTCCCACCCACCAAACGTCGAGTACATACTTAAAACCAACTTCCATAATTATGGAAAGGTATGCTTAATTAATTTCGTCTTTCTCATATTTTAATTTATTATATATTATTTTTCACCCCTTCAATGTTAGCATGCATAAAATTTTTTACACGTATTTTAAAAAATATTAATTATTTATATATAAAGTAAATATATTAAAAAATATTATGGGATCTAAATAAAATTAATAACAATTTGAATAATTAAAAAAATTATACGAATATAAATAAAATTTTATATTTTATTTTAATACATGCATATTTAAATTGAATAAAAAAAAAATCCATACTAAAATTGGCTAAAATTGGACGGAGTAATGCACATTCGGATGATGCACGAAATCACCGATACATATTTTTTTAATTTATGTGAAATCACCGATACATATTTTTTTAATTTATGTGAAATCACCGATACATGTTATTATGTTCCAACACGTGTTATAATAAAGCAACGGTCGTTGCAGGTGCCGCTCTAGTATGCAAAGTTTCCAAATTCCTGGAATATATTGGGATAAGTATTCATTTATTCAAACACGTGTTATGTTCTAGATATTTTTTTTTTTACTTCCAACATTTTAAAAGATAAAAAATATTAATATTATTATATTTATTAATTAATATTCTTATATATATAAAAATTAATATCACAATACAAATTGTTATGCTATTAATTTATAAAATAAATAAAATTATTAAATAAATATATATTAATATCAATACCCCAACCGACACTTAAAAAAATATATGTCGATCCTATTCAGAGTATGTTTATTTAATTATATTTTATCTTGTGTCGTTAAAAATGCATCATGATATCATTTAATATCATTTGATACTCGTAATACGATTTGTTTAATTTAGAATTTGATATAGAGCATGTGAAATGGGAGATCACAATTCACATGCCATTGAAACTGATAAGAGATCACTAAACTATTCACCAAATTCAAAAATATTTGAATTTTGTATACTTAATTAAAAGATTTACTCTGTATATAAATCCTTTATGATACAATTGTAAATACAATTGTTTTGAGTTGAATAAAATCTCTATTTAAGCCTAAAAATACCCGAACTCTAAAACCCTTTCTCTCTCTCTTTCTCACTGTCGTCACAACATGTATTTTCAGAAGCAAAAACGGGGGTTCAAGAATTTTTTGGCGATTTAATAAACATTTTTCAGTCATGAAAACCATTCCTGAAATTTGGTGTATTTGTATAAATTTCATTTCTAAATCATATAATGAAAAGTATCCTATGTAGGACCGACAATCCTATTAATTAAACATATCGTATGATTTGTTGTTTTCAATTCCACCTGACCAGTACAAATTTTTTCCCATGCTCTAACATCATCATTATTGTTCACGTTGTGTTAATTGGTAAAACAAATTTATAAAAAAAAAAAAAAAGATGAGATGCAATTTTAGAATAGAATTCAAAATGGAAGAATCGTCCTTATTTTAATTTAAGGCGAAAAAATTGGTAAAATGAATCAGTACTGATGGTCTTTGCAGGGATGGCACAATTACAGCATTCTAAAGGATTTATTAGGTGATGGAATTTTCACAGTCGATGGTCAAAAATGGAGGGAACAGAGAAAAGTGTTCAGCCATGAATTTTCTGCCAGAGCTCTAAGGGATATGAGTAGCATCATTTTCCGGGAAAATGCCGTAAAGCTTGCCAACCTTGTCTCTGAAGCTGTGGCTTCCAATCAACCTATGGACATCCAAGTAAATTCCTACACCCTATTTTCAATTATTGGTTTTGGTCGTACTAGTAGTGATTGTGATTGTGATTATGCAGGACCTTTTCATGAAATCAACCCTTGACTCCATATTCAGAGTTGCATTTGTGTTCGATCTTGACAGCATGTGTGGTTCGAATGAAGAAGGCGCTAGATTCAGCCGTGCTTTTGATGATGCAAGTGAGATTACAGCTTGGAGATACGTGGATATTCTGTGGAAGATCAAGAAAGCTCTGAATGTTGGAATGGAAGCAAAATTGAAGCAGAATATTAGAGTGGTTGATGAGTTTGTGTATAAGCTGATCCATAGCAAGATCCAGCAAATGCAGAACACAGAAGACGTATGTTGTGTAAACGAGTGATTTCTTTCTTAACATCTTTGTATTGTATACACTGTTTCTCTCTGTTCTTGCAGGTGCATTCCAAGAAAGAAGACATTTTATCAAGATTCTTGAAATTGTCCGAAGCTGATCCCAAGTACTTGAGAGATATAATATTGAACTTTGTTATGGCTGGAAAAGACACAACAGCAACAACTCTTTCCTGGTTTTTTTACATGATGTGCAAGCACCCTCTCTTACAGGAAAAGGTGGCCCAAGATATTATAGGAGCAACGGGGTCTAATGGAGTTGTAAATGTGTTAGAATTTTCAGGCAGGTTGACTGAAGAAGCTCTGGAGAAGATGCATTATCTTCATGCTGCCCTGACTGAGACCCTCAGGCTTTATCCTCCTGTTCCTGTGGTAACAAAAAAGAAAAAGATTTGATTTCTTATGGTGTATTTATGCATGCAAAATCTACAAAATGATGCAACACTTTTTGTTATGTTATCATGATGAATGACGCATGACTAGTATGATTAAAAAGAAACTGATGTTCTGTATATACTTAGGATCCGAAAATGTGCTTCTCAGACGATACAATGCCGGACGGTTTCCACGTGAAAAAAGGAGATTCAGTATCGTACCAACCGTATGCAATGGGAAGGATGGGATTCATATGGGGTGATGATGCAGAGGAATTCAGACCGGAAAGATGGATAGACGAGTGCGGTTGTTTCCGCCCTGAGAGCCCCTTCAAGTTTACAGCTTTCCAGGTTTGTAATTTATTTCTGGACTTGTAATGTGATAATTTGAGAGCTGATTTTAACGAATTGTTGAAACAGGCTGGACCACGAATCTGTTTGGGGAAGGAGTTCGCTTATAGGCAGATGAAGATACTTTCAGCTGTTCTTCTAAAATTGTTTGTTTTCAACTTAAGTGATAAGAGAAAGGTTGTAAAATACAGGACAATGATCAATTTGCATATCGATGGAGGACTCAGTGTTCGTTCTTTTTGGAGATCAGAAGGCACCCATATTTGAGTTCAATTCGATGTTCTGCCTAACCTACATTTATGGTTTTGAATTCTATATTGCATAATGCATTGAATTTCGGATTTTTTTTATGTGTTATATATATATATATATATATATATATATAAGGTATCTACATAAAAAAACATATTGTGTGATTAATATAAAAAAGCTGAAACAACATTTTGCAATTGATATATTGCAAAAATACCAAATTTACAAGTGTTCATACGATAATAATATGGGGATAGCATTCAACTCATGATTTCCTAGTGCATGTGATAAATAAACTATAGGATTTAAAACAAAGCATTGCAATGGTCAGTGCAGATGCTCATTGTGATTTCTGTCCATCGCTCTGAAAATTGGGAATTAATAACTAAAAGTAAAACTACCCAAAATACGTGCGGGTCTATGTACTTGACGGCCCATTTCCAAAACCTCTTTTATACCCTTTTACTTAATTTTCTTTCCATTCCATCCTTATGAAATTTGAAAAAAAAAAAATTACATAAGCCACTCATCTTAATTTATTGTATATTTGAGCTTAAGACGGACAATGAGGGTGGAAGAGGTGGAACCACTACCAATTTTTATAGGTATTTTGGTCTAAGAAGTTGGGGTGGGTAATTTTTTTTAATTATTTAAGAAAATAGATATATTTTCATATGCCCTGTATAATAATTTAATAATACACATCCCTGTAAATTTTTAAATTTATTACTGTACCACTTTTGTGCATCACTCTAGCTTACCTTAAAAACTAAAATCATATTTAATTACCAAAATTTTTGTATGTGACAATTTTCCCACGTATCCAATCAATTTTATTTTTTTTCCAAACTCATTATCACCTGAATGGGCCAGATAAATGGGCTTTTTATATCATGTGATGTGTGCAAATTTCCCACTTATCCAATTTATTTATTGAACTTAACCTTCTCACGTAGTCACATGTCCTCGGAATAGTACGCAATCCCAAAAGAGGAAACTGACTAATTAGGCCTTCCCTTACTAAGGCCTAGTTTGGTATCCATCAATAATTATCGGCCGACTAACCACGTTACGCGGCCAGATAAGAAAGGGGTTGATGTCTAAACAATTGTTTGGTTAGTACATTGTTGGTGCAAGACTTGTGTGTGTGCATTTTTATTTTTTTGTATATATTACCTTCGAAATTACTAAGATGTCCCTAGTATTATATGTATATCCATATTTACCCTTTCAACTTATTGACTGAAGTTAATAAGAACACCGAATTTCTGTGCAGAAGAAGCGGGTTGTCGATCAAAACACTAGTATTTGTGAGTAAGGCTTTGGAATTGCTGGTTCTGGAAGATTCAATCAAAAAAATGACGAGAATGAGAAGCAAAACTGTGTATTTGATTTTTATATATGTGGAGGGCATATTAGACTATTACTATGACTTGATTTATATATTGTGGAGATGAGACGGCAATCGCACCAATTTGGTGCAATAAATAGGCTGAAGTTGAACAGTGAATACCCACGGGCCTGACTGTTATGGTGGACCTTCAAAATACATACCAAACGGCCATTTAGATCCAATAACTCCACAATCGTGCCCATATCACACAACGAATGAGCACTAAAAGGATAAGTTTTATATTAATGTGGGCAAAGAAGATTAAATGGATTGGTTTATAGTATTAAATTTCGGATGCTCTGTATAATATTAAATAGATCGGTAGAAGAGTTAAACTAATTAATTTTACTCATATTTATTTGTTAATTTGTTTTTTATTGAATTAATGTTTAATTTAGTGTTTGACTTGAAGTCTTGCAAAATAATACAATGAGCACATGTTTAGGACCACCTAATCAAATTCGAGTACAACCCTTTCAAAAAAAAAAAATTAAATTCGAGTACAAGGTTTTAATTTGAGAAGAATAATTAGTTTTTAAACGACTGGCCTGCTTATCCCACAATTCTTCTAACTGCTGCCAAACTGAAATTGTATGTGTATACTTTTTCTTTTATATGGGATGGGTATTTCTGATAACCATCTCATACATTAATAAAGTTTTTATTTTACTGATTAAAAATAATATTAGTATTAAAATGTATTAATTACATCATTAATAGTTAATATTTTATAAGTTGATAACATGAAACGTACTCCCAGTCTTCCACCTAAAACAGGTAATGGAGTTGGGATTAAAAGGAAAAGGTTTATAAATTATATACTTCAATTTGTCATTTAATTGTTGATGAAATAATATTGACTTGTATTCACTTGAAAGAAAATCGTTCATTTGATTTCACAAACATTAACCTGTATTCATCTTTCACTTAAAAGAAAGGAGAAGTGCTCATTTGATTTCACAAACATTTTCTTCATAAAAACTTGTGGTCACCGGCGTCCATGGCAATAATCTTTGTCTGCGTCGTCCTTTCCATAATTACCCTCCTGCTAGCTCGAAAACTACTCGAAAAACGTGGAGGGCAGAAGAAATATCATCCAATTGGGGGCACTGTAATTCACCAGCTCGTCAACTTCGATAGACTCCATGATTATATGACTGATCTTGCTGCAAAGTATAAAACCTACAGATTAGTCGGCCCTTTCCGAAGCGAGGTTTATACCTCCGACCCAGCTAATGTTGAGTACATGCTCAAAACAAAATTTGAGAATTATGGCAAGGTACATGGATAATTTTGAAAATTTTATTTTTCCAGAATTATTTAAATTGTGATGCCATCTGTTGAACTTTCTTGATAAATGTCTGTTTACATTGTTAAATGATAGTATGTTAATTAGTACAAAGTAGTAGAAAATTCGTTTAGTAATATTAATTAAGTCATTTTTGAAAGGGGGTGGGGGTTTGTAGTTCTGCAGATTTGCAGCAGAAACCGTTGCTCATTAATATTGCTGAAAAGATGAATTCTGTAGATCTTAAAAGTTAGTAATCCTATACTTGGTTTCCTGAAGATGGATATAATAGAATTTAAGAGACCTTGAAAATTCTACCCGGAAAAAGAAAGGTATAGGATAACTTTGTCGCTGAACCAGTTACTAATTCAATTGCAGGGTAGATGACTAAGCCAATAGCCAATTCAATTCTAGATTAGGTAAATAAGTGTGAAGAAGTGGATGTTTTTCTCGGCAGAATTGTAAGTATTTTTCAACATAGATTACTTGTGAAGACTAATTGAGGTGCTTGAAACTGAGCAAAAATGATGTTTGCAGGGATGGTATAATTACAGCATTCTAAGTGGTCTATTGGGTGATGGGATTTTCACGGTTGATGGTGAAAAGTGGCGAGAGCAAAGAAAAGTATCGAGCAACGAATTCTCTACGAGGGTCCTAAGGGATTACAGTAGTGTGGTGTTCAGGAAAAAAGTTGTAAAGCTTGCCAACATAGTGTATGAAGCTGCAAATTCCACTGAGTCTATGGATATCCAAGTGAGTTATCTGACTTCTTTATACAAATTATTATCTTGGACTTTCAATAAACTACTGATTATGATGGTATCTGAGCAGGACCTTTTCATGAAAGCAACTTTAGATTCAATATTCAGAGTTGCGTTTGGCGTTGACTTGGACACAATGTGTGGTTCAAACGAAGAGGGTGTCAAATTTAGCACCGCTTTTGATGATGCAAGTGCTATGACTCTCTGGAGATATGTGGATATTTTATGGAAGATAAAGAAAGCATTGAATATTGGTTCAGAAGCCACTTTGAAGAAAAATGTCAGAGTGGTTGATGAATTTGTGTATAAGTTGATCTCTAGCAAGAGTGAGAAAATGCGTGAGTCACTGGATGATCCATCAGTAGGGAATCTATCTCTAGCTTTTCTAATTTGTAGCTATACATTACAACTGCTTAGCTAATCTTGCTTTTCTTCCAGTTTCAATGGAAAAAAGAAGACATCTTGTCGAGGTTTTTGGAAATAAAAGAGACTGATCCCAAATACTTGCGAGATATAATTCTGAATTTCATAATTGCTGGGAAGGACACAACAGCAACAACCCTCTCATGGTTTATCTACATGCTTTGCAAGCATCCTCACGTGCAAGAAAAAGTTGTCGAAGAAATCAAATATGCAACCAACTCAAAGGATGTGATAAATATTTCAGAATATGCTGCAAGTGTGAGCGAAGAAGCTCTGGAAAAGATGCATTATCTTCATGCAGCACTGACTGAAACAATGAGGCTATATCCTGCTGTTCCAGTGGTAAGAATGAGTTTCTTTCCGATCAAAAAAAAAAAAAAAGAATGAGTTTCTTTTCTCGTGCTAGCATCTGAAAACTATGGCACATAGCAAAATATATAGTGGTATAGCCTATCAATCTTGAGGCGAATATGTTATTAAAATGGAACTATGCTCGATCCTTCTATAGCAATGACTCACTGCTAGTTTTCACTAATTCTGCTTTTAACTCTAAACTCAAATGAATGTGATGGAGATAAAGATTATATTATTTAGTATTTATATTTTTATAGTTTTGAATATTTTTATGTTTTTATTAGTGGGTCGAGCCTTTAGGTTTTAAATGCCTAAACTCTAGTTTATCTATTATATATAGGGATCTCAAGAACATTGTTAGGGGAGTTGAATTATATGAATTAAATACTGAGGTTGTTCCTCTTCTGAGACGTGTTCGTCTCTGTGTCTCATTCGATTCCCCGGGTATTGTTAGAATCAATGGAGTTTCGTTTATATGTTACACTTCTCCCTGCATCAGAATGCCTAATGATTATTACGGAGACCTTCTATATCCAACTAGCTAGAAAATTCCATTTGCTAGAGTGGTTCATAATTGCTGGTACATGGGGTACTAGTTTTTTGTGTGTGAGATACCATGCACAACTTGGTACTACCTTGTTGTGGTTACTGTTTTTTGTTCAAGTATAATCTAGATATTAGAATATCCGTAACGATTTTTTTTTTTTTATCGTTCAAATGGTGACTCGAACCCATGACCTTAAGTCATAGATAGTGGAGCTCTAACCATTAGAGCAAAACCATAATTACTATAAAAGAAAATTTCAGAAACAAGCTGTTATTCCGAATGAGAACAAATTCACCATTGCAGCATATTAAGCATGATGGCACCATTTCGTAGAGTAGGAATAGCTACTGTGGAAATTTGACTGGAAGGATTAGCTGGAGTGTGTGTTTAAAGCAGTTAATGCTAATATTTACCCATTGATCATTTCTAGTCACTGTGGCACTCCTATTTCCGAACGCCTCAGAAGCTTTATTTGAGTAAAAGAGTTAATATTGTTCATTTTGACAAAATAGGATGCAAAAGAATGCTTGTGTGATGACACATGGCCGGATGGGTTCAGTGTGAAGAAAGGTGATATGGTAGCTTATCAACCATATGCAATGGGAAGGATGAAATTCATATGGGGTGACGATGCCCTACACTTTAAACCTGAAAGATGGCTCGATGAGAATGGTTGCTTCCAGCCAGAAAGCCATTCAAATTTACAGCTTTCCAGGTAACACATGACTGAATCTGCCTATAAATAAATATATATGCCACTTTTAAGATTTTTGGGAAAACGATTGAATTGTTGTGACGAACAGGCTGGGCCAAGAATCTGTTTGGGAAAGGAATTTGCACATAGGCAGATGAAAATATTCTCAGCAGTTTTGTTGAGATTCTTCATCTTCAAATTGAGTGATGAGACGAAGATGGTCAAGTACAGAACGATGATCAATCTTCACATTGATGGGGGTCTTAGTGTTCGGGCCTTTCATAGATTAGATTAGATTGATGAGGGCACATGATCTATGCCTACATCCCATGTTCTGTATATTGGTTGAAACCCATGGATGTTTTCAGACTTTTCTCAGTCAGTGTCATGATTATGTATGTACATTACATAACCTATGTTTCGACTTGTATTTGTGGGATAATAAATTACAGCAAAAGCTCTTCTATAGGGGGAAAGCGGGGGTCTTGAGAAAGAGAACACAAGAAGGTGGATTTGAAAAGTAACTTTATTTCAAGATTTGAGATTACTTTATTCAGGAAAAGAGTAAAATAAAATTGTCTCAGGTGTATTTTTACTATATTATTATTTTTATTTTTTTTAATTTAAAACAAAATTGAAAGAGCATTCACCATATTAATCTCATTTTATCAAGTCAAACTCGAAAATGAACTTGACAGATTAAAAATAAAAATTATAATCCAACTATCCAAATATAAGCTGGGCATGAATTTGTTTGGGAAAGGAATTTGCATATAAGCAGATGAAAATATTCTCAGCTGTTCTGTTGAGATTATTTATCTTCAAATAGTGATGAGGGAAGAGTACAGAACAATGATCAATCTTTACATTGACGGGGGTCTCTAGGCCATGGATTTTCATTCATCACACCATCTGAGACTTTTCTCATACTGTCATACTTATGTCCAATAAATAATCTATGTTTCGACTTGTATTTATGGGATAACAAGTAAAAGCTCTTCAGTACAATAAATAAGTTTCTTCCCTAGCAATATTTAACAATGTGTGTAGAGACTATAACGAATAAATAGAAGCGTTCTTACAAAAGAGAGCAGTCAACATTTTCACCAGCTTTCATTTGTCCAAGGGCACCAGACCAAATTTTCCTTGCAGAGCACCAATGGTATCAGAGAGCACTGATGGAACATAACCTCTTTCCCCTATTAAAATTTCCCGTGCATGAACCACCAAACAAGTGTATTCCATCAACATAGATATAGGTCGATATGCCATACAGAGAAGGAAATAAAATCTCAATTCTCTGTTTCCAACCAGCTAGAGCAGCGGTGGTG
This sequence comes from Paraleonurus japonicus, assembly GCA_030762865.1. NCBI lineage: Eukaryota > Viridiplantae > Streptophyta > Magnoliopsida > Lamiales > Lamiaceae > Paraleonurus > Paraleonurus japonicus. The sequence goes on along the minus strand of CM061057.1, from coordinate 3,880,294 downwards.
TAGTCACAGGTAGAGGAAGCTTAGCCCCGAGCCTTGATTCCCATCCTTTACGTTTCCTGTAGGCATCAACTGCCTGTAAACGAAGCCTTTCTTGTGAAGCATCCATGGCTGTCTTGAATGCCTTCATCACAACCAGAAATTGATATGTCAATCATTATGATACTAGCAGTAACAACTCTGCTTAAATCAATCTCATACAGAATATTTAAGTTGAACCTTAGGAACAGTAATTAACTTTGGAGGTGCCACAACAACATCTCCAAATTTGATCTCTTCTCGACCAGGGAACTCATCCTCTTCTTCTCTGGATTTTTTGTTTTTCTTCTTTCTTGTTTCCAACAACCTGCAAACATTATATAAGATCATCTGGAACCTATACAGTCTAAGAGTTGCAAAGTCCACTTCGAGAATGACAGAGAGAGAATGCAATTAACATATCCAAAAAATCATTCAAGGATGTCAAAATCCCAAGACGGAAATCAATAAGCTTACTGCTTTTTACGATCTTTTCTTCGAGAACCAGCTCCAGCTGCTTCATCCAATGCCTCAAACCGAAGGTCATTTGCTTTTTTACTTTTCTTCTTCTTTTTCTTCTTCTCATTCTGGCTAATTTCAGGGTCATTGTGTTCCTCATGCTGTGGAATCAAACTCTCATCATTTCTCTTTCTTTTCATCCCTGAAGTTGCAGAATCAGCTCCTTCCCCAAAACGAACTCCCTAAGGAATAACTGATATTTAGGTTCGCAACCAAAAAAAGAAAAAACTATAAATGAACTTCAGGGGTCAAAAGTCACAGTTTTTTTAAAATAAATCCATGTAGAGATGTTCAGAATTCGAGGTAATTGCTTCACTATATTAGCAGCCAAGAGGAAAAATATCTACCAAGTACCAAGGCAGCTGATTTTCTTGAAACAAGGGACAGGATGAACAAAGGTTAATAATCTAGTATTGCACACACTATGTACAGCTCCTGTGTTGGCACAGAGCAACCACTGAATTATCAGAGATGTTCTATTGCAATAAGTAACCTATTACCTTGTAGCTGCTAATTTAGTGAATACTCACAAAATAAGAACAAATTCACCACAGAGGGGGCTACGCAACAAAGAACAGCTTAGTATAATGTTGCTTCAATCAAAATCATAGAATTTGAATTGTATATTCCATTAAATCCTATACTATCCATCCATGCTAAACGCATGAAGTTTTTATCAGCACAAATTCAAAGCCATAGTTTTGGGATCGAATGGAATATAAATAATTTCCAACAGTACAATTAATAATGCAATCAAAATCCTCTGAAAGATCCTTCAACCAAACTTCATCAAATAAAGAGGATATCATAACTATCTTGTTAAGAATTATTGTATAGCTTCCAATGATGACAATCAATTGTAATATAGGCCTTTATTTGAAAGGAATTCTTCCGATAAGACAGTAAACTTAGAAAAATAACATCAATGCATCATGCAAATAAACATTAACATTGAAGGCGGACTTACTACCTTATCTCCAGTATTTTTCTTCCCAAAACTGAATTGTTGTTTCGAAGTTCCTGAAACCAGCGGCTAAACTCAATCACACAAGTATACAACATACAAGAATAAACTTGTTAAAAATAAAGAATGAAAAGAGAACAGAGATTCTAGATTACAATTATTCTGTCAAACCATTAATAACACAAAAGCATCATAAACATGAAAAAAAAAAAAAAATCAATCTCAAAGAAACAGAGAGCGGACACAAACAATTCCCTTCACATATATTTTGCAATTTCAGAAACAATATGCGTATACAGATTCTCCTTAGAGAATCCGTAAATAATTCAACTAATACAAACTCTCTGGCATGTGTATATGGATACATAAACGTACAATTCCAAGAATGAATGAGAAAAAAAATTGGGGCGGACCTGCGAAAGACATGAGTTTGCGAAGTTTGGAGGGGAGAGCATCAACGGAAGAAGGGTCGGGTGGTGGAGGGAGTCTGGCGTTGCCTCCTCCATGAGCCGCCTTGTAGTTCTTCTCTCTTCTCTTAATTCCCTTTCCTCCCATTAGTTTCACTTTCTACTGTGTGCGTTTGAGGAGTTGTGTTAGTCGTTGCAGGAGAGCTTTAAAACCCTACCCAACAGTACTGCGGTGGCCCGTCGTCGAAAGAAATCGGGCGGATGCTAGACCCGACCCTGACCCTCTTATGTAAAAGGCATTAAGGGAATGTTTGATTCGAGCTTACGTGAGATTGACAAAATCCGACTTATGAAATCTTGATGAATCGTAAGAGTACGATATTTTTTATTTTGATTTTTGAAGAAGGTAGATGAGAGTGATATTATTATATTATAAAAAATAAATGTGTGAGTTATTGGAAAAATAAAAATGTAGATGAGTATGTTATTTTTTATTTTGACTTTGACTTTACTTTTAACTTATGTAATCTTCAATTTGTAAACAAACATACTCAAGCTTACGTAATCTTCAATCCGAATCTTGCAAGCTTGAACCAAACATACCCTAGGCTTCATTTGGATGGAGTCATTTGAAATCAATGGATTTGAGAATAAAATATTATACATTTACAAATCAAAATAGGGAAAAACTAAATAAATTGATTTGGTTCACACAAATATTATTTATAAGTGAGAGGATTTCAAATACCCAACAAAATCTAGTCATTTGAAATTCTCTCACTTGTTCTTAATATTTGAGTGAATTAAATCCATTCATTTAGTTTTTCTCCATTTTAGTTTGTGTGAATGCAAGATTTGTGTTTTCTTTTTTTTCACGAAAAAGAACTTAAGACTCCTCTTTTTTCATCTGGTTTGGTTTCTTTATTTTTTTGAAAGTGCGAATTTACATCAATTTTTTTTTAAAGTCTAATTTACATCAAATTTTGATATTTACGAATTGATTTGATTTGATTGATTGATTGAAACATAAAGACAATAACAAGGAAAAATTGAACTAATTTTCTTATAATTGAGTTTATCGTGTAGATTTAACTCAACTCGAATCCATTTATTTGGCCATTCAATTTTAATAATTTTAAAATAAAATTACTAGAATTCAACATGTTAGTATTTTATTTAAATAGATGTAGCTATTCATACCCTATTTTTTATACACATGACACACCCCAATTTGATTAAATATTCTCATAAAAGTAAAATTACCCCTTAAATGATTTAATATTCTCAAAAATACATTTATATTTTATAAATGTTATATCTTTCATTTTAAATTGATTTTTCCTCTATTGTTCAATTATGATAACTAAATTAATAAACTTGGGGGTGGTTGGTGAACACCTTTAGAGTTAAGGAATAACAATGAAAGAGAGTGTAATACTTGGTTGGGGGAATTAAATATTTGATATCTTAAAAGTGAATAATTAAAATTATAGATTCATTCCTCTCAAAATTGGGAGGAATGAAAGTCATTCCTTTCTAAAATTTATATATAATTTTTTAAAAAATTACTTTGCCTAATAAATTATTTATTAATATTAATAATAATATTTTAAGTTAGATTATTATATTTTGAAAAAAAAATTTGATTATTATATAATATATTTTTTAATATTAAAAAAATTAATAATAATTTTAATTATCAATAATTTTTATTAAAATCAAAATAGAATTTTCAAAGGCATAAATATTTATATTATATTTAAATATATGTGTGTTTAAAAAAGTGTCCGAATCATCAGAAGTAGTGTTTCAAAAGCATTAATATCTATTCCTTAAAAAGGAGCCGACCCCCCGGCACTTGGTTATGCCAGCAGAAAAAGACACGAGCACACCCCAACTCATCACTCATATCACATTCTTTCCTATTTTCAAAAACCATATTATCTGTCACCCCCTTCCTTCTCTCTCTCTCCCCCCCCCACATTTTCACACTTATCTCTCAAAGTCAAGCGTCGCCTAAAGATTTGAGATCAATCGACATTCAGGCGCCGCCCACCGTCATGGCAGTTTCCAAGGCCTCGCAGTGCTGCCTATTTGTGGTGGCTTTGCTCATTACTGCGGCAGCGGCGGCTGATACTTACACCAATCACACGGTGGGCGGCGACGCCGGCTGGTTCTTCAACTCCGACACCGCTAAGACTTCTGCTGATTATAATGCTTGGGCTGCAAAACAGACCTTCAATCTTGGAGACTTTCTGAGTATGTTCCGGATGTTTAAGCTGAATCTTTTGGTGGGATTCTTCATTTTTTTGGATTATTACAGATTGATTACTTGATGATTGTTTTTATGGGATTCTAATTTTGTTTGATGTGATTAATTGAATTGAAATTTCAAGGGTTTTTTCATCATTCCATGAAAGTTTCAACCGATTCTTTTTCCGATATGTGCATACTTTCTTCGGTTCATTTGATTGAGCGTTCATAGTTGTTGATTGTAATTAGTAGAATTCAAGTTTCAAGTGATCGTCATTGTAATTTTTTGTTTGAACCGTAAAGAGAAAATGGAACAGAGAATTGGATTTGGTTAGACAATGTGTGGGGTCATCCGATTAACACTTTGGGGAAGGAATAAATAATAGAATTATGTATTTGATCTAGGTAATTGAAAATATTCAATTTAAAGGAAGCTCTTTGAGCATTTAGAATTCTTGCCTTTATTATGCATTCAATGGGAGGAAAAGCTTGAATAAGTATCTTGTGCATTGTTTGTTGTTTCAACCACCTGTTTGAGGCATGTAATTTCATATCTTGGTCCAAATGTTAAGCTGGGTGGTGGATATGGACTTATTCTCCGTTAATTTTTTGCTGCAGTTTTTAACACAACCACAAATCAAACTGTGATCCAAACCTACAATAAGACGACTTATGGTAGCTGCCTCATGGATGATTCTTTAGATACGGATACATTTCAGTATGCTGGGGGCCTAGATGACTTTGGGAGTGCTGTGATTATAGCCGTACCATTGACCATTGAAGGTACTCAATACTACTTCTCGGATGCTAATGATGGGGCTCAATGCCACAACGGAATGGCCTTTCAGATCAAGGTCAACCACGGCCTTGGACTCCCCCCCAGCCTCAACCAACCTCCACCTCCCGCCTATGTTCCGCCACCAGCACCGGCAGACGAGGGTCAAGTGCCGCCAGTCACCGTGGTCACTAGCCCTTCCAAGAATTATGGTATCAGGATTAGAGCTGACTTTTTCTGGCTGGTTTTGGTGCTTCTTGTTTTCAACTTGTTCTTGGCATGAGGAAAGGATGCACATTTGTTGCTTTGAGGTTTCAAGATTTTGTTTTTTTAGATCCTAGTATAATTTAATTTTGTTGTTTGAATACACACAGACACATCAAAAGGGAGCATCATGAACTTTGTGTTATACTGTTTCTACTCAGAATTTTTTTTAACGAACATGTAAGTAGAATATGGGGAAATCATAATTTGTTATATTTGATCATTATTTAATGAGGACTTCGTCGAGGAAATCAGTGTCCTCTGCTATATATGTCTCAATCTCATACCTCGTTCTGTCAACGTAAGTTTTATAAATCCTCTACATTTATTTTGTGTAATCTTTTTATAAATTTTGAAGAGATACATACGATAAAATAATGAGTGAAAATTTAAAAAAATAGAACCCACCTAATATTTTATTATGTGAACTTTTCCCGAAATTTACAAAGAAATTTACTTAAAGAAATAAATGGGGAGAATATGCATCCATCTGGAAAATGGCAGGTCTCTGTTGATCAATCAAAAAATACATTATCATAAATTGCTGGAATTCAGTCAGCGGTTGGGGTGGGGGGATTGCAGATTCTTGCACATTGGGCAATGGTACTGAGAAAGGAATTACATAAATGGAAATTATATAAAACGAAAATATATTATCATCATAATGTTTTCTTTCTTTAACAAGAGTAACCATTGTTGGACTTCCATATAACCGGTGTGGTTAACGAGTGATGATAAGCCAGAAGTATTTATCAACAGAAATTGATAAATTCCAAATTCCAAATTGATAACTGCAGGACTCTGATCAAGGGAAACTTTCAAGATTTTCTCACAAGGAATTTTGCCGTATTTGGATCCTCTCCATTTTTAGTTGTAAATTTTGGAGAGAGACAGACAATTATAAAATAATAGGTGATTACAACAAAAAAAAAAAAATGGAGAGAATTCAAATTCAATTTTGCCATTGACTCATCCTACCATTATTATTTGACACATGTATTCAAATATTGGAAACTTGAGAAATGTCTTTTCTAGAATATGGTACAATTTTCTAACAAATGCATATATATTAAAATCAATACCATGATATATGTAATATATGTTTGACTCTGTATATATATTTGACATCTAGAAAATACCACCACTACTATACGGAAACACACATTAGGGGGTTTGTATCTTATTAATTTAACTGGAATTATTAACAATGGCACTAAATTTAATAATAATAATTAATTATAGTTTATCGTATGATACCTTGTAAGTTTTGTATACATTATTTTATACAAATAAATCATAGTAGTGTAATAATAATCAATACAATTGCTAATACTAGTACGATTTATGATGATATATTAGTTTTGACGGGTTTCACTAATTATAAAAGGAGACGTACAAATATCGAATATGATCACCAACTTCTGAAAAAACAAAGCAAAACGCGTCACATCGACACCTGGAAATCGGAAAGACAGCGAGAGGAAGAGAGAGGGGATTAAATTGGCAAGTAACATCATGCATCAACTGGTACAATCTGCACATACGCATACACATATACATAAAGCTTGATATAAATGTAAGATTAATGTAACAGTAATTTATATGGTGGAAGTGTGGGTTTTGTATCGCGAAATTACGATTAAAACAAGGAAATCAAGGTTTCAGATTTGGAAGAAAGGCGAAAAATAAGGGAAATGGGATTGATATCGGGAATGGTGATGGGGATGCTGTTCGGAATCGCGTTGATGGCGGGATGGAAGCACATGATCAACAACCGGAGCAATAAACGAATGTCTAAGGTTCTCTCCAATTTTCATTTTCTCAAAATTTTATTGAATATGAGTTTTGGGGAAAATGTAGTGTATTGTAATGTTATTGTGGTTACTATTCTTTTTAATTGTTAACCTGCTTCGTATTCAACTGGTTTGTTTGCTATTGACTGATAATTTTGATACTTTGGATTGGAATCTTTCTCTCAACAGGCAGTTGATGTTAAACTACTAAGCGCACTGAACAGGGATGATCTGAAGAAAATCTGTGGTGAAAACTTTCCAGAATGGATATCGTTTCCTGTTTTTGAGCAGGTGGATTGTGTGTTCTTAGCTTTCTGACTGGCTTAAAACTGAAAATTGAGCATCTGTAGAAATATCAGATTGTAGGATGATAGTTTTGCTGTCTGGTTCTCTGTTCTTTTTCTAATGTTGAAAATACACTTTTCCTGAAATACTTTGGTATAATTATATTTTGTTAACCTCTATTTTTTGTCTTAACTGAAATTGGTCAATAATTGATTTTCTTATGAAAATGAATCTTGGATGAATGAAAAATTGAGACGTGGTTACATTTGATTTAGAAATGTTTTTAATATTCGACCCAAGATAACTCTGTCTGGTGGCGGAGTTGTGATGACAACAAATTTAGCACATGCAGGACTTCAATTGGTGCTGGCTATACTTATTAGAAAAACACAGATAATTAAGCACGTAATATAATTAAAGTTGTGCAAGACTATATTTATTAGGTCCACGAATTGTTTGATTTAGTTGTTTACTGTGCCTACAATGTCAGGTTAAGTGGCTGAACAAGCACTTGAACAAACTTTGGCCGTTCATTGCAGACGTAAGTTCCTCTTCTTTTTTCTCCATATGTAATGCAATGTATATAATCAACGGAGTAATAGCAGGATGAAAAGATGTCAATTATTATAGGGGGTACAAGAGCAATCACGAAATTGCTATTTGCATTTTAACTTTTTTTTAAAAAAAAAAAAAAAAAAGGTGTGGTTGAAGGGTGATAGTTGCTTCATTGTTTAGTTAGTAAGAAAAAATTAATTTTATGGAGTAAAATTCATATTGGATGGGCAGAAAAGAGAACTACTCAAATTCCAATATTTTGTGTTGCTGGATTAAAAAGAGAGGCAAGTCTTAGTAATTCATATTAAATTTTAGAACATTAAGATAAAACTCTGTTATCATATCTATCATATTTAACTTCTCATTCCATTTCCTTTTCCCAGGCAGCTGAGGCTATTATAAAAGACTCTGTCGAACCATTGTTGGAGGAATATCGGCCTCCAGGGATCACTTCACTAAAGTTCAGCAAATTGTCCCTTGGAACTGTGGCTCCTAAAATTGAAGGTCGCAACTCATTGTTATATAACCTAATCTTATGATGTAGATATACAATGTCACCATGCTTTCAAGATAGAATTCCCTGCTTTTGATGTAATGGAAGATGTTCTTGACATTATGCAGTACTAAAATATGACCTAGTCACCTTCAATTATTGATTTACTGAAACGTTAGCAAATTCTGACTCGAGCCAAAAGAGTTGCTATTACAGCAATTTGAATGTTGGGTATTTGGTTTATGATTGTAGATATTTGCCCCAGAAGAGAATTTAGATATGAGAAATAGTATGCAATCAGCGTTGCCATTCTTGTCAATTTTCTTTCATCTGCTGGTGAGGGTGATTTTTGTGGCATAAAACAATTGTTTCAAATATTGATTTTGTTGATAAATGTATTATTCATACGACATTATCTTTGTTTTTGTGTTTTCAACTTCTCCCTCTTAGATATATGTAATTACTAAATCTATGCAGGAATTCGAGTTCAGAGTCTTAAAGAAGGCCAAATTACTATGGATATTGACTTCCGTTGGGGTGGTGATCCAAACATTGTTCTAGCTGTTCAAGCAGCACATGTTGCTTCCATACCAATTCAGGCTGGTGCTTCATATAAAGTGCTATTCTTGTAGTCTGTGATGCATTGTGTTGACTTAAATGTGAAGCCTTCTTTTCTTTCTTTCTTTCAGCTGAAGGATCTTCAAGTTTTCACTGTAGTCCGTGCTATTTTCCAACTTTCAGACGAAATTCCTTGCATCTCTGCTGTTGTTGTTGCTCTACTGGCTGAGGTACATTCTAACCATATCTCTTTTCTTTGACAGCTAGATTCAAGTAAAAGAATCTTTTTTGAGTTAGAGGAGAAGACTAATCCAAACTAATTACTATGAGAAATATAAAAAGATGTTAAAGTTATCTTACAGTTTCATCGGCTATTTTGTTGTGTTCTTCTTTCTTCAGCCAAAGCCACGAATTGATTATACTCTGAAGGCTGTTGGTGGAAGTTTAACAGCTCTTCCTGGCGTTTCAGATATGATTGATGTAAGTTTTGATATTTTAATCCTCAGTAGAATTTTTTCTACATTACATGGACTGACTGTAATTTTATGGATGTAAGGATACTGTTACTTCAATTGTAACAGATATGCTTCAATGGCCCCACAGGATTGTTGTTCCTATCGGTGGCACACCTGTAGATACAAGGTGACACCTATCAGCTTTCTTTTAAAGTATTTAGTTTCACAAATTTTTAAGAATTTTAATAGTTCAGCAACTTCTGGAATGTTTTAGTTTCACAACTTTGGAAGAGTTTATACGTGTTACTTTACCTTGTAATATTGGTCTTTTTGTCTATTCTGTTGCTCGGCATCTATACCTACCAATAAAACAATTTATAAGTGAGTGCACATTTTTATGCTTTCTGCATGGCCTAATGCTGTCATTTCATGAAACTTATTTCCAGGAAAATAATAGAGCTGAGGAAATGTTTTTTTTAGAATAAAATTTTAACCATGGATGACTATAGGGGTTATTTGTAACATATCAAAGAATTTATTACATTGATTTCCCATCTATGGCAGCATCCATTTATTTGCAACCAAAAGAACCATGTGAATAAATTTGCTAGATTGACCAAAAGTGCAGAATCTGAACCGTTTAATGTTGAACTGTTGCAGTGAATTGGAGCTTAAGCCTGTGGGAAAGGTTACGGTAACTATTGTGCAGGCAAATGACCTAAAAAACATGGAGTTGGTTGGAAAATCGGACCCCTATGTCGTCATGCACATACGTCCACTGTTTAAAGTAAAAACTAAAGTTATAGACAACAACTTGAATCCGGTTTGGAATGAAACATTCGAATTAATCGCAGAAGACAAGGAGACACAGTCTATCATTTTTGAGGTTTAAGTCTCTCCACTTTGTGCTCGTCTCCTGATATGTGTGGTCTGCTCTGAATATTTGCTATATATCTCCTGTATAAATATTATTATGCCCTGACCATTTCATGGTTACTAATGTGAGTTCTTGTTGTTAAGTAGATCTCAGTGTTATCATTCTAGTTTTTCAAGAGTTGTTTCTTAAAGTCTCTTGTGTAGAGTAATTCTACGAGCAAGTACACAGCATAACCGCTAATCTGTGAAAAATTCTGGGAATTAGTTAGAAAAGCTCCAGGTAGCTCTTGAAGGAAGATGGATTGATACGCATACAAATTAGTACTCAAAAATTTGTGACCAAGTGATGCCAAGAAAAAAGTTAAAAAAAATTATTTTTTTCTGAGAATTCATGAAATCAGGCAGTTTTACCAACTATATCATATGACTATTCTCCCTGTTTATGTTTAATTCTATAGACAAAATGATGGATGTGATGAAGCAGGTATTTGATGAAGATATTGGGGATGACAAACGACTGGGGATTGCGAAGTTACCTCTGATGGAACTGGAAGCCAAAACGACCAAAGAAACCGAACTAAGGCTACTGCCATCACTTGATATGCTTAAAATCAAAGATAAGAAAGACAGAGGAACGCTAGCAATAAAGGTAGTTATATAGTTGATTCATTAAAAAATATGTTGTCCCTGGAATGAAGAAAGTTTGTTGCATGGGTGGGTAACAGGTGAGTTATCATGAATTTAACAAGGAAGAGCAGTTGAATGCCCTTGAAGAAGAGAAGAGAATGTTAGAAGATAGAAAGAAACTGAAAGAAGCGGGAGTTATTGGGAGCACGGTGGATGCAGTTGATGGTGCAGTATCGCTTGTTGGGTCGGGTGTTGGTGCTGTTGGAGGTGGTGTAGGTTTCATGGGGAGTGGCCTGGGAGCTGTTGGTAGCAGTCTCAGTAAAGCTGGAAAGTTCATGGGGAGGACCATCGCCGGTGGATCTAAGAGGACCAGCGGCTCCACCACCCCCGTCAACTCCATCCAAGAAAACGGAGGTGCAAAGCCCCGTCCAACATGATCCTTTTTCACTCCACTTGTGCATATATATTCATACCTTTGCCATTTGCAAACTCTACAAAACGGAATGCAATTACTATCCGAGTTTGCAACCTTACCCTATCCGGAGTTGAGTTTCGTGATTTAGTGATCTCTACTTGTTGGCATCCACATGATTCATCGCCTGAGGTTTAATTCCTTCTTTTCTATACTAATTCTTTAGTCCATTCAGTTTTATTGGATTCATCCACTGATGATAATGTTCTTGATTTACTGACTTTCAAGGAAATCCAGTATACTTGGGTGGGGCTGTAACTGAATAACGTTAATTATTACCTTAAATGATTTCCTTTCTCACTCACAAAACACTTGATTAATGTTTACTCCAACGATTCAGATTACTGTTATCGAGTTGACCCTTCCAATTAATAATGTCATAGACTTTCATTTATTGTTCCCGTTAATTAAATAATGTTAAGTATTTTTAGAAACGGATTCTGATGCCAATTGTATTATTTCTACACTTCTTAGATACTATCTAGACTATCTTATGCATTGTAAATTAATTTTAATCAACAGTTAAATGGAACGACTGGAGTAATATTGAAGTAGGAAAATTTCATTTTAATCAGTCGATTGCATTTTTTTCCAACTTTTGTATGGTTATGAGTATGTTTAAATTACTCAATAGCCCATTGAAGACTATCAAGGCAATTATAATTGAGATTCGATCGAGGTGACCCAATAGTAATATTACGTCAAGGTGCCACAAAGGAATCCAAGCTACAATATTGATGGATTTCACTATTTATTGTTGGTTAATTAAATGAGTGGTTGTAAAAAAAAAAAAAAAAAGATTGACAACAGGATAAATTAGACTTATTTTGTGATAAATTTGAAAAAACAATGTTGTATTTTTTATCTAAATAACATGTTACGATATTATATTCTTTTTTCTAAATCATTCTGAAAGTTAATATACATTCATAGAGAAAAATGTATGTGCATTCAGTGTAAATTATGATTAAATATTAATTTATCATATTCTTAATGGGTCATAAATGAAAAGGTACGATTAATTTTATATGTTAAACATTATTAATATCCAGATAAAAATTCGCACCTATTATGCGAAATATTTGTGAAAAAAAAATTACTGGGTCATAAATGAAAAGGTACGATTAATTTTATATGTTAAACATTATTAATATCCAGATAAAAATTCGCACCTATTATGCGAAATATTTGTGAAAAAAAAATTACTACATAATGTAATATATATATATATATATATATACATATAAATTAATTTTGTTCATCCTATAAAATAATATAATATAATTATATTAAAACCGTTATTTTCCTAACACATTAAAATATATAAATTAGTTGAAAATAATTTATTATATAAAGACATTGATAAGTAGTTTATTGTACATTTACATAAATATTATATACATAATTTATTTAAAAATTACTCCACATAAGTATTTATTAGCATTTTAGATAAATAATGCTAAAATTATTAGATTCATTAGTAACAAAATTATTAATGGGTGTTAATATGACCATTTAAAAAAAATCTAAAAGTATTAATATATAAATTTTCAAAATATGTAAAAAATTAAGATTTGTCTAGTTTGTAAAATCGAGGGTGCAATGTTCAAATTCATTTAATTATATATATAATTAATTAGGCTTAGTAACTAATTGAAAATTCACTATAAAAAAAATTGTCATTTACTGACGGACTTTACTGACAAAAAAATAGTCATTTACTGTCGGTAAAAGTGGTCATCCGTCGCTATTTTTCTCGTCACAAAAATACCGACGAAAATTAATTCGTCGGTAAATACCGATGGATATTCGTCGGTATTCCGTCGGTAATTACCGATGAATATTCGTCGAAAAATACTATTTATAAAACATTTAAAATTTTGTAGGTACATCTGAAATTTGAAATTCCGATGATATTTTGTCAGTATTTTATCGGTATTTGTGACGGAATTTGGTCCGTCGGTATTTCATAGTTTTTTTTGTAGTGATTGACATATCAAAATACAAAAAAATTAAATTTAATTAATTTGTAGTGATTGACATATCAAAATACAAAAAAAAATTAAATAATATAATAAACTAACACTCAAACTTAAGTAATCAGAAATTGCCGCATCAACATACTAAATTTTTTATATACTTATTTATATTTTTTATCAATAATTATAAAATAAAATATTATATTTATTAAAACATGTGCAATCCATAAAATTTAAAGGGACGCAAGGGGTATTTAAATGTTACCTATGGACTTTTTGTCGTATAGTTATAATTTTATCTGTGAACAATAAAGTTGAAAGCTATAAAAAGATGCTCCCTATTAAACGTAGTAAGATGGTGGCAGCTCATGTGACGTGACTAGTCATATCAGTATTATCTGCCAACTTAATAACTGAGACAATACCACACAGTGTGATGCTCCCATTCCTCATTGCTTTTAAATTTTTGGGCGGCTTGGTTTGGGATATTAGAATTAGGTAATGAGAATGATTATGATTCATTTTTATTGATAAATTTTGAAAATAAAGTTGATCATCAAAAAATTTGAGTGAAAAAAAAATTGAGCGGAGGAAAAATGAATTATTGTTAAATGATTGATTATAAAAGGGATATTATGTAATCAAAATAATTTAGTTATTATTTTATTTTTAAATTAATTTCAAATTGTAAATATTATCAATCATCATCAATGGGAATGATTAATGAGTCATTCTCATTACCTACTTCTAATACCCCCAACCAAGCGGACCCTTTATTTTTTATTGAAATGAAAATTAATTCTTCATAAATTACTATTCTTTTCGTCCTGTAAAAATTTACGAGAATCTTTTGACATAAAATTTTAAAAAAAATGTGTGATGAGTAGAGTATTAAAGAATAATTTTATAAATTTTTGTGAATAAAATTAAAAAAAATAATTGAATTGAGTGTATGTGGAATCTCAAAAATAATGGCATGAAGGGTAAATATGTATATTGTGATGTTGAAGGTTCTAAGAAATATTTTTATTTTGAGGTATGCAAACTTTTGTGGGACAACCTAAAAAGTAAAGAATATAAATTTTTGTGGGATTGGAGGAGAGAGTACATATTTAACGTGAATATAAAATACACTACACCTACCTACTTCTTCAATTTTAATATTTAAACAATGATAAATATAATATTTTAATTATATTGTAAATTTATTGGTGAATATTAGTGTAATACTACCATAAAATAGAAAATTAATTATATAATGACAAAGTGGTATAGATCAAGTGGTTATAACTCCACTACTTATGACCTAAAGGTCATGAGTCCGAATCACTCTTTGTCCGATTAAAAAAAAAAACTATATAGTAATTTGTAAGTAATAATTCTAATTTTGTATGTATTTACATTTGTCTACGAAATACCAACGAAAAAAATTATGCAAAATTTATTCTTATGTAATTTATTTGCTTATGAAAATGTAATCCGTATTCTATATGTACTATGTTATCTTATAGGATGGTATTGCCTATGAAAATTCATAGATATTTAACGTTCGAGTCACTCTTTGTCCGATTAAAAAAAATTATATAGTAATTTATAAGTAATAATTCTAATTTTGTATGTATTTACATTTGTCTACGAAATACCAACGAAAAAAATTATGCAAAATTTATTCGTATGTAATTTATTTGCTTACAAAAATGTAATCCGTATTCTATATGTACTATGTTATCTTATAGGATGGTATTGCCTATGAAAATTCATAGATATTTAACTACTTTCAATGTTTCGCTGGTTATTTTGTAGGTATAGAGTGGTAAATAAGTCATAAAAATTTATAGGCAAAACGTAGACAATCCTCACTATTTAAGCATGAAATTAATTTTATTGAATAATTCTGTAATATATTCATATTTTCTTGTAGTGTAAAAAGTAAAAAGATAAAAAAATTGTGTGAGTAAGAAAAGTAATAAGATAAAATATTTTATTGTAAATATAGGATCATAGTTTTAAGAAAAAAATATATTAATTTTTAAGAGGAATGTACTAATGATAAAATATTAAATTTAAAGAGAGATCAAACTTGGATGAAATTCAAGTTCAGAATGAAATTAATTTGTACGGAAGAATATCTATATATGTGATGATGCTTTTTTTTGGGCAATCATATATCCATTACTCTTACCGATCGACCGATCTATCTATCCCTATATATAATTATAACATAGCCATTTCAACTTTCAAGTTATTCGGATTCTTTTTTTCTTTAAACTATATACAGATCAAACAATACTTGCAAAAATGAGCACATACATGTCTATATCTGCGTACGTATGGCAAGAATCTTCTAAATTTAATCTCACGAGCTAAACTGTTAAATATTTATTACTATATATTAGTGATTCTCAAATTTCAAATATATTATAAAAATAGATAAAAATATTATGGACATGTGTTAGATAATTTCATATGAAAGAGGTACATATAAAATATTATATTTCCGTTTCACTCTTGGAATACGACAGGATTTATGGCATTCTAAGCACAACCATATATCCTGTAAAAGAAAAAACACACAACCATATATGGTATGCGAGATATAATATATACATATATATTCATCGTGATCATTTTTACACAGTTACACTATGTGCTTTATACATAGTGGTGTATATTTAATATACCCACACTATTAATATTTTAACACATAAACCACGCATCTACCATTTATGTTACACATTCATATGATTAACAGTGTATACTATCATCAGTATTCTATTACTACGTACTTAGAACTTTTTTTTACAGGATCAATAATATAAACATGATAACGTTTGCTGAAATAGGACCCCGAATCTACATGATATTTCAATTATAAGTAACATCTCATCTTACCGAAGCAATAGCATGTCACTTCTACATTATACACACACACTAAGAGCGCTACAATTCATTTGTAATTTTGAAAAATATTGGTTATATTTAATAGAAAATATTAATTCTTTTAAAGTATAATTAAGTGATAATTATTTACAGTTGCATAGGGCAAAAGAATGTTATATAAATAATATATACATGTGTTACACATGTAATGGTGGCTACCTAGCACTATTTAAATGTCCGTGCTACCCTCACACATCTTTTGAGGTGAAGAAAAGAAGTAGTGGTCCTTTTCAAAAAAAAAAAAAAAAAAAAAAGAAAAGAAGTAGTGGTCTAGCCCTATAAAACCCCCCTGCAACACACACACAAAACATTGATTATGCACATGGCAAAATCAACTCCCACTCACATCTTGTTACTCTTCTTTCTGGTTCTGCAATCATGCCAATTAATCTCCTCATCTTATCCTCATAAACACACGTGGCAGGAAGCCTTTCAGGCCCTGGGAATTTCATGGAACCCTGACGGAACCCTAAACAGGACCATCCAAATTCCGATGGTCGATCCAACTCCGTACGCAGACTCTTCTGCATCGCCGCCGCAGATCGCCCTTTCTCAGGACGTGTATCTCGGCCCCAGAACCAAAGCCTACCTCCGCCTCTACATCCCCCTAAACCCTCCCAAGAACAAAAAACTACCCCTCATCATCTACCTCCACGGCGGCGACTTCGTCCTCTTCAGCGCCTCCACCGTCATCTTCCACAACTTCTGCAACGACATCGCCTCCCAGCTCCCCGCCGTCGTCGTCTCCGTCGAGTACCGCCTCGCCCCGGAGAACCGCCTCCCCGCCGCCTTCGACGACGCCCTGAACGCCATCTTCTGGGTCAGAAACCAATCCCTGGGCATCGGCGGCCGCGATCCCTGGCTCGAATACGCCGATTTCTCCCGCATCTTCCTTCTGGGAAGCAGCGCCGGCGCTAACATAGTGTACCACGCCGCCCTCCGCGCCCTGGACTATGACCTCCGCCCCCTGCAAATCAAAGGCCTGCTCCTGAACCAAGCCTTTTTCGGGGGACTAAGAAGAACACAGTCGGAACTCCGGCTAATCGACGATCCGTACGTGGCGCTCTACGTGAACGACGTTCTCTGGAGTCTGGCGTTGCCCCGGAACCTGAACAGAGATCACGAGTTCTGCAACCCCATATCCGGCGGAACCTATTTGGGTCGGGTCTACCGACTGCCGAAAGTGTACATCAAAGGTGACTACGGAGACCCGTTGGTGGATAGATCCGTGCAGCTGGCGCAGTACTTGCAATCTCGGAGGGTGGCGGTGTCTTATCGGTTTAATCCGGGAGGATTCCATGGAATGGAGCTTCAAAACAAGACGGCAGCTCAGCAACTGTACGACGATATCAAGTATTTTGTTAATGTTTTGTGTTTGAGTCCCGAATCTGAAGATCTGTCTGCAGATCACCATCATGCTTCCTACTGATCATTCATCACTTTGGTCTTAGGTGCCTTGCTCTTGCTCGATCATTTCCGTACCTTCTCATTCTCACCTCTTCTTCTTCTTACTCATGGCCGGCTTTGTATGCATGGAACATGAATAAAATATATGCATGGCACCTTTTCAGATAATCTAATCACTGTTCTTAATTTTACCTTTAATCCGTAATTATAATAATTAATTAACGTTGGATTTCAAAACATTATCGGTAATTACCGTTATTGATACTATTTTTATTGGATATTTATAATTATTCCTATTGAACAGATATAATTATTCCATTGATGTTGTTTAAAAATACACTTAAATTATATGTTAGACGTGTCTTAAAAAAAAATTATATCTTTGTACAAAATACTTAATTATATACATTCATAATTTTCAATAATATAAAATAATTAAACTTGAGAGTATTTCTATAATTAACTGCCCCGGATTTTTTCAGATCTAAATTAACTTCATTATGAAATAAATTTCTTAGTTAAATTAATTAATGTTTAAAGGTTCACCCATGTGTTTTGCACACAGGTATTGAGTAGAGTCACTAGACTGATCTCCAACGCGGTGCACAATATACGTCACTATTAATTGTGTCTGTCCCAAAACTTAATCTAAATAAATGGAAAAGTACAAATAGATGTAGACATCTCAGTAATGATTGTACTGTGGGGTAGGGTAATAATAATATGACCAAACTTCCCATTGTACGCACGGTCGTCGCTGCTAGCACTTTCTCACTCTCTCTCACAATTAAAGCCGAATCTATAAATAAATTTGGGTACAGCCAATTGAAAAAACATCACTCTTTTATATTTTTTTCGTCCCGAAGTTATCTTCACACTTTGTATTTCGTTCCATTCTATAATTATCTTTACACCCCAAATTTAGAAATAATATCAATTTTATTTCAAAAATATCACTTTTATTTTATTTTACTTTATTCTCCATTCTATACTTTATCTCATACAACCACCCAAAATACCCTTACACTTTATTCTCTCTCCTACATTAATTTAAATTTTCTTAATAAGCGTGTCTCTTCACATATGAAGATAATTTTGGGACGGAGGGAGTAGTACTATACTACAGTATTCGCTATGTCTCATATTAGTTTGCACGGTTGACTGGAGATGAAAAATGATATAATTGGTAAATCATGTGTACGTAAAGTAATGAATTAGTTAAAAGAGAGTTGACTAACTTTAAAAATGGTATAATTGGTAAATCATGTGTATGCAAAGTAATAAATTAGTTAATTGAGTTAAAAAAATAATGACATTGATGTAATATGAAGTGTGAGGTTGTTAAGAATAAAAGGTTTTTTTATTAATAGGTGTGCAAACAATTATGAGACAGACGAATAAGATAAGTGTGCAAACAATTGTGGGACGGGTGAATACTATATTGTAAAAAGAGAATATTCAATTTTACTAACAAAAATAAAAGAAAAAAATAATAATTTTGTATCCTAATTAATTTTCTATTGCCATAACACATATGAATATTATGTATCGATTTTAAAAATGACAAATATCAAGATAGTGAACTTCACAAACAACCTTTAACTCATCGATATATCAACTTCTCTCTGACGAGCTCAGTGCTTTCAAACACCAAAACATTCCTCTATTTTCAAATTGACCAAATTCACACGCACCCACATTCCAACAACCAAGTTGCTTCCTTTTTTTCTCAAGTTTCTCCCTAATTCTATTGTGCATCAAGGTTTGGACCTATATATATAAAGCCAATAACAACAATTATTTATTCCACACCTGATACGTACATTTACAACTAAGGAAAATATAATCTACAGTCTGTTTGTTACATATTGCACACTTTAATTCTTCATCTACTAACAAGATTCTGAGTTTGTGTACAATGGCATAGCCAAAAAAAATTGTCTCCATTTTTTTTTTATCGGGCAAATGGTAACTAAAAGTCATGACCTTACGATAAGTAATGAGATTTTAACTACTTGACCTATACCACTTCGACGAATAAAATTAATCTAAAAAAAATGAAATATTTTGAAATTTTATTATGTATTAAAGTCAATTTTAATAAATGTATATATATGTCATCAAATAAAAAGCATGTGAATTTAATAAATATTATTCATAAAATTCATCTTTAGTATTAAATTATTAATAATTATGGTTCCAACAATAAGCAAAAATATATAAAAAAATTAATTAATAATAATTTAAAAATCTAGATAAATAATTTGTGCTTAAATATTATATATATATATATATATAATATATATATATATATATGTTACATAATAATGATAAGTTGCAAAAATAAAATAAATCAAACATTTTAGAATAAATAATAAAGTCAAAAAACATTTTAGAATAAATAATAAATAATTTGAGTTCCATATATTCTAAAGTTTTAATATAAGAAAAAAAAAACTATGATCTTTCAAAAGGAGAGAGTCATTCTTCAAGTAAAAACCATTGTTGCAAACCTAATCATTATAATTTAATTGTATACTATTTATATAGTATAATTTTAAAATTATATATATATATATAATTTTAAAATAAAATCAGGGGGCCCAGACTCCCAGTGCCCCTCCCATTGTCATTCTGTCAGTGTTTGTGTAGATTAAACTTGGTTAGGAGTTTATACCATAACGCCCTTCATCGGTAGCCACCACGTTTTATTAAGATATCTTATTCCAGACCAGCTTAAACACAAATACAGTATCATCAGGAGAATTATCCAGTGAGGTAGACACTAAATAATTGTTTGTAGATTTTGTGTTGAAGCTCACATCCTTAGAAGTTTTCCAATTCCATTTATCCTTAACACCTTGCTTTAGAAATTAGTTTGTTAACAACAATATGTTCACGATCAAGTAAATTTCTTCTCTAATTTCATTTCCATTTTTATGTCTCCCTTTTCCAAACAACCATCTCACACACCCTTTCCCTATTGTTCTCACAAAGACGAAAAACCTAGAAAAACGACTATTGAGAAGCATCGAGCTTGCCCAAACATAATTCCAAAAAAAAAAATAGCAAGTCTGCCTCAAAGATATATCATTTCCTTCTTTGTAAGCTGTTTCTATATTGTTTCCTTTACAAGGTTGAATATGCTAATAACATATTACATATGTATGTAAATGATTGCTTTAATTTTAATCTAAAAATAAAACTTGTTATCATGTCAACCTTTATCGATAGAATGGATAGCTAACCATAAAAATGAGATCTTAAGTTCAATAATTTACTCACTAGTCCTTTAAAAAAAAAAATTTACTCACAAGTTACTTAGTTTTTATTTATTTATTTAAAACTTAATCACTAGTTACTCTATACGTAATAACCACATCCTAGAAAAATAACGACAGACGTATAATGAATTCGAATATTCAATGGTAAACATATATCCTTAATTTAATTATTTATTAAGTTTCATAATACATATCATATACATTTACTACATATGACAGAATCTTGGATGAAATTTGGATGTATAGTAACACAATTGACTTAACCTTGACTGTGCAAATTAAAAAAAAAAAAAAATACACACAAAAAAATTTATATGAATCCAGATTTATGGAAACCTCTTTCAAATGTATTAAATTATATGAAGAAGAGTATTACTGAACAATATCATCACTTTTCAAAACATAAACTATGCTTTCTCATTTTTTTAAGCGACACTCACAATTTTTTTAAGTAACCGGTATAAATTCCATGGCTGACAATAGGCCGGGCGCCGACGTCCAGCAACTGCCGGAAATAGTAGTCTTCGGCCCGCCGACCTTTTTCGGATATTACGAGAAAGAATTCAATTCGAGATTTCGGGTTTTAAAGCCATGGGAATCTGCGCTACCACTGGCCCAATACCTAGAGGGCTGGGCCCATAACACACGGGCCGCTCTATGCGGCACCAGCGCCTCCCTCTCCGCAGTCGTTCTCAGCGCTCTCCCCTCACTACGTTTCATCATCGCTACTAGCGCTGGCCTCAACCACATAGATCTTACTGAGTGCCGCCGCCGTGGTATTGCCGTCGCCTACGCTGCTTCCCTCTTCTCTGCTGATGTGGCCGATTTTGCGGTGGGGCTTCTCGTCGATGTCTTGCGCAAAATCAGCGCCGGAAATCGCTTTGTGAAAAATGGGTTTTGGCCCGAGCGAGGACCATACCCGCTTGGCTTTAAAGTATGCACTCTTGGACTTGTGATTCTTTTCTATTTTCAATTGCATAAGTAGTCTCTTAAGTCACATAATTTATACATTGTTGGTGAATGTGATCGATTATAAACTATGATGCTCAATTATTAAATTCACTATTTAGACTGGATTCTCATTGCGCATTCATTGTTTTCATCAAAGAATTGGGGGCTAATTTGATGAAACATAATACTGTATTGAAGAATCGAAGTATAGTATTTGTTTAGGGCTAGTTTGCTTCCAATGACAGGATTAGTTAGGATTATATTGTTCAGGTTGATATTTTTCAAATTAGGTGGTATATTTAGATTGATGTATTATAATTTTCATTGCTGTGTGATTATTTCTTTTAATCTTGAAGAAGTATTTTGGATTTTTTTGTATCTAAGGAATAATTATTTCACCCTCCCTTCCCTTGCCTTGTGTTTAGATGAGAGTATTGGTAATGTATTTATTTGTGGATGAATGTGTTTAAATAGATAGATAGTGATGATTGCAGTTAGGAGGGAAGCGAGTTGGAATTGTGGGACTAGGAAGCATCGGGTTGGAGGTAGCAAAGAGGCTCGAAGCATTTGGGTGTGAAATATCATATCACTCCAGGAAGAAGAAGTCGTGTGTGTCATATGTATTCTATAAAAGTATCCATGACTTAGCTGCTAATTCAAAAATACTAGCTATCTGTTGCGCCTTAACTGAACAAACGCGTCATATGATCAACCGGGATGTTATGTTGGCACTGGGAAAGGATGGAGTTATTGTGAACATTGCGCGCGGTGGTGTGATAGACGAGAAGGAACTGGTGGCTTGTTTGCAAGGAGCTAAAATTGGTGGTGCGGGATTGGACGTGTTTGAACATGAACCTGGTCTTCCCAACGAGCTTCTTGAACTTGATAATGTTGTGTTGTCGCCACACAACGCTGCCCTAACTCAGGAAGCAATGGAAGATATATATCATCTAGTGGTTGCCAATCTCCAAGCTTTCTTCTCAAATAAACCTCTCATTTCCCCTGTTCCAGAGGATTATTTACCTCAATAGTGAATAAATTATATGGAGGGAAGGAGCGAATTAGTTTTGAAGGTTCCACTTTGATATGGCATAGCAGGTGGTATGCATATTTATCACTGTATTTCTGAACAGTTTTTCTGTGTTATTTCTAGTATTTTAAATGCAAGAACTGTTTTTTGGTACCGTATATTTATTAAGTGTGTACTTCTCAGTCTCAACAAAAACTTATGTGAACGCGAATTCTTTTTCTTTTTAAGTATTACTATTATATGCATTTTTTTTTTAAATAGTGATTTTTAAGTATTACTATTATGTATATATATATTTTTTAAATAGTGACTTTGTATGTATAATAATGATGCTTAAAAAAAAGTTCATATAAACGCAAATTTACTCTTTCCAGATGACCAACTTTTTTTTTTTTTTTTTTTTTTAACGGGGCCAGATGACCTACTTTTATCCTTGGGGCGGGGTGGGGGGTTTTTCTAATCCTCCTTTATAGTTATGCAAGAAGCTCCATTTCATGTTATATATAAAATAAATGGGCTTAAGCAGACAAGTTTAATATATTATGGGCTGGAGTGGCCCAAATTATGCCAAGATTAGAGATATTTGATAGGCCCATCCAAGACTAATTGAGGCCCAATTATATGGAACAGTAAAGCTAAGACTATTTATTTGTTATGCCTATGCCTATGCCTATGCCTATGCATATGCCAAGAAAGAGTAGATCTAGATAGCAATAATCACAAGGTGTGAAATTTTGATTTTTTGTTAGATCAATCTAGAACTGTCTTTTGGCTGTCCAAAAGTCTCAAAAGGTAGATTTTGCAAAGTTTAATGATGCTTCATATCATGAAGACAAGAACACAGTTAGCCGCATCACATAAACATTGGCCTTGCTATTAAAGAATCGTTCGAAAATCCCAAATGTCAAATGTTGGTGGTGCAGACCATTTTTAACAACTCGACCACATGATTCTTCATTCATTCGTCGGGTTTAATAACTGAAAATCTTTAGGCTAAAATCTAAATATTCTTAATTATATATTTTGAATTATTTCAAACAAGAAAAAAAGGGAAAAAGAGAGTCGTGACAAAACTGTCTCATTGTTCTATGATTTTAAAGTTGGAGTCGGAAATCGAGAACAGCTAGTCTTGATTGTCTCCTTCGGACAGCAGCAGAATCTGTTCACATAATCCAACACGCCATATCAGATTATTTTGTACTTAATCGTAGCAATATATACCTCTATCTATGAACTTTGTTTTATTGTAAAATTGTATTATTATCTAGTTTGTCCTTTCCTCTTCTCCCAAAACCCTCAACGTTTAGAATTCAGTGTACACTTCTTTTCAATGATACATGGACATGGTAACTCAACCTAATATTATGCTCAAGAGATCATGAAGAAGTTCACACTCATCTTTGCCCACTCACATACTAGATCAAAAGGCCAATAGATTTGTATATATCTTTTCTAGTTCATAATCTATTAAAATTCAAGTTCTAATCACTTTAAACGCATATAATGTTGTTTATATATTTGTTTTATTAAATTTTTTGGAGTTGGTTGTCCACATCGTCCAATAAAAACAATCCACTTCAAATTAAATCAGATTGTCTATCAATAAATACTCCCTTCGTTTCAATAACTAGTTTTATGGTGAAATTAGTTCACCATATACTTCGTGATAGAGATATGTATGAAAATATTGACGAAGATCAATATTAGATTTTATATTATTATTATTAGATCAATATACTTCTCTCTTATTATTATTATTATTATTATTATTATTATTATTATTATTATTATTATATATTAGTATTTATGTTTAAAATTAATTTTATAATATTTATGATTTTATTTATGTTTCGTAATCACAAAGTCATATTTGTATTCTAAATATGTATTTGTATTACTTATTAGAGAGTTAAATTATTATATGAAAAATATTGGGTTTTTTCCATTTTTTTTATTTTTTTGCTTAATCCATTTGAGATTTTTACGTTTTATCGTTGTGCTACGTCACTTTTCCTAAAGGTTAATTTTTCCTATTATACTCTTATACAAAATGGCACGAAACTCAAATCTATATTGAAATAAGTTTATTCACTTGTTTAAAATATTTTTATGTAGAGTAAGTTTTAAATGAGTGTGGTTCATAATATTAACCAATATCCGATTATGATACTTTTAATTAATTTTTTATACTTCAAATTTTTTTTTCTCAAAACTTGATACTTTAAAAATAAATATTAATATTCTGTTTTTTTAATTTTAAATATAATAATTTAAATAATAAAAAAAATTAATTATTATTGGTATTCCTGAATTAGCATAATACCCCTATCTCTAATTTTTAAATTTTTATCATAGAATTCTTGATACTTTTCATCAACTACCTAATACTTTTCCAAACAATTACATGGTAAATATTAATTACCACAAAACATGTTCACACACACACACACATATATATATACTGGTCGCTCTTTGTATACTCTTGGTAGATGTTATGAATTATTTTAATTGACTTTGGTTTTCATGGATAATAATTAAGAGTTGGAAAGTTGTTGGGTGAAGAACAAAACAGCATTTCATGACATTTTAATAATCAGGTGCTGGATTATATGTTTTTGCATAACGTTTCGATCAATGATTGGTTGGGGGTTAAAATACGCCCTATGCGGTTATGCACCCCATTGCCATTCATATCAATCAATCACGATGCAACTTTCACCACTCACAAAAAGCACGACTTCTTATCAAACATATATATATATACACACACATATACTTACGCACTCTCGTGGACCGTCCGTTTTTGCACGGGCTTCTACAAAATAGTTTATGAATATTGCATTTTATATTTTAATATTTATATCAATTTGGACATTACTTATGTAGTCCTATCAATTTCTTATCAGATCATCGTACATAATGTTTATAAATTATTCATTATTCGCATAAAAAACAAACTACTAATAAAGTTGCACATATATTCATTTTAAATATATTTTAAAATATTATTTGTTATTAATTAGAACTAATTACATATATACATACAATTTAATATTGACATTTACACGCAATCAACAAAAAAATATATAGTTTATTTAATAGTAGTAAATTTTTTTAATATGATTAGTTAAAAAAAATCCTCCATAGTTCACCCCATTTCCTTTCCATTCCCATTATCATTCCCTTTTCATTCCTTAATTTTTTACCAAGCGTCCCCTTAGTACACTAGATAATCAGTATCAAGTGAATATTTCGCATAGAATTTATAAACAAAATTAATTACACGTATAAATAATTAAATAATTTATAAATATTAGAATGAATTTCACGTGAATATATCAAATAAGAGTAAAATTTATATATATATATAAAAAAAAGTCCAACTTTGCTAATCACCTGAAACCTATAAATTAAATGAAAGTATATTTTCATTATTTGAATTTTAACTAAACTTAGAAAATTGTATGAGACCGAGCAATTACTCCAAATTAAAATTAAAGGTCTGAAGTGACGACAAGCCCTTCAATTTTTAATTTAATGGTTGTGAAACACTCATCATTGTCTGTCCAAATTAGTTAGCTCCATGTTAACTCGAATTTGACCCTAAATCTAGATAATTAAGTAGCATCAACACGTGCCATTTTTAGTCTCGGCACGTGCCACAAACGTGATTGGCTCATCAGACTATCATTTTTACTATACAAATCCACGTATATATATAACTTTTTAAATAGATGATATATATAACTATCTCCTTTTGCGCAGACGTGGTAGGATGCTAATTAAGAAAGAAAAAATAAAAAAGAACATGCATAGTACCACTATAATAGTACTTCAACAACGGTGGTACTACAGTTTGAATTTAAAAGAATCTCTTTCCGTTCACAATACTTAATTATTTTTTTATATGTACACAGATACAAGAGTAGAACTAATATTCCCTCGTCTCATACCTATTTATACAGTTGACTTCTTCAACGATTTTTGTGTGACAGTTATTTTATTGTAATACGTTTATAAAAATTATTTTATATCATAGCATTCATATAAAACAACTTTTGTAAACGTATTAGTATAAAATAACTTTCACACAACAACCGTTGAAAAAATCAACTGTGCAAATAGGTATGAGACGGAGTACTAGTAATTATATTATCATTTTCAATATAATTAATTAGTTGGGGAGAGCGTGTGGGTAACTAATGGTTATATGAGGATACGATATTAAAGTTAAATTATCTTGAAATTATAAAATAATGAGGGGTTTTTGGGATTAAAGTGGAAAAATCACTTTTTTTTTTTTTTTTAAGTTGTCCTTTACTGTTTTGTTTTGAGATTTAAGAAGTGATTCGTATTATTTTATAGTAGTGATTTAAAAACACCCCTAAGTCGGCTAGTTTGATTACCAACCGTTCATCAATAAATTTA
Source organism: Paraleonurus japonicus (assembly GCA_030762865.1). NCBI lineage: Eukaryota > Viridiplantae > Streptophyta > Magnoliopsida > Lamiales > Lamiaceae > Paraleonurus > Paraleonurus japonicus. Next base: position 3,852,964 of record CM061057.1, on the reverse strand, counting down.
AGGTCATATAGTAAATAATGTAATAATGATTATAGTTCATTTATAGCAACAATGGTAGTAACTTTTACCCACACATTGTCCATTAATATATATATTGCTCATCATCAATTTTATCACTGACTTAGTATCTGATGATTATATATTGTTAATCACCAACGACTCCAATTTTGAAAATAATTAATTCCATAACGTAATAATATTATGTTGATTAATTAATTAATGAGAGACGATAGTATAGCTTGGTATATAGCAAGTACATGGGAGCTGTTCCTTTAGAAAGTTGATGTAACACTAGATGCTTTGGTCAGTACGTACTCCCAAACAAGTCCAATTAATGCATTGGAATCAAGATAACTCCACCATATATATATATATATATATATATATTAACGTAGGTACGTGGAGCCATTCAACCCCATTAGTTTTTCCCCTTTAAAAGAAAACCCCATTAATTTTAATTGCAAACTCATGGTATATAGGTAATGAAAAAACATGTATGGGAAAGTTTTATTGTGGGATGATCCACAAATTAACATTATTTCTTTTAAAGTATTAAATCATAATTTTTAAATTAACCAATTTCATTTCGCTTTGTTAAAAATTCAATCCCAAATTATGTTTTTTTTTTTCCATTGTGAGACTGTCTCATACAAAATTTATACTCTAATTAATGATAGTCCTTTAATGATCATATTCAGAGTATATTTTATGATGATATCTCCAACCATTAATGAAATCATCTGTTTTATATTTGGTGTTTCATTTTGAATTTCACGATATGAATGAATAATACGTGGAGGGTAAAAAAAATTAAAGAATAATATATATCACATCGACATATGTTAATAATTTTGATGAGCGGAACACCAAAATGGAATAAAAAAGTATAACAGATTAACCCAACTGTCAATTGATATATATATATATATATATTTATTGAATCACTATATTATATTTAAGTGTTTCAACGCACGCTACAGGCACTCAACGACATTAGTAATTAATCGTCATTGTAGCATTAATTATTAAAAAAAGGTATACACATATATGAGAATGAAAAGATGAATATGTAAAATGAGATTTTAACAGACAAAACTCATTTGAGTTCTTTTATGGTGATTTATATCATCACCCATAAAAAATCTATCTATTGTGGAATCCATATAAATATTCTGTCTATCTATAAGTATGTGGGGTGAGTGTGTTCTTTACTTTATTCAAGTCGACTTTGAATCATGCAGCTTCTTTGCCTCATTACTTTTTAGTCCTAGAATATCTAGCTACTGTATATAAAGCATATATCAATCTAGATTTATATTAGATGCCTAACTGAGTTTATGTGATGACTTGTGAATTAATGTTGTTGATTTTTAGATAGAGTGCGTCAACTTGAAGACAAAACGACTTTATTTGATTCTCAAAAAAAAAAAAACATGATATATGTCTCTAGAATTTGTAAAGGGGAGTTTTGTTTCCTCAATCTTGCTAGTTGGAGGAAAATCAAGAACATTAATTATTGTCAATCACTTTACTTTTATGCCTAATTATTAAAGCAATTAGATATTTTGACTGCACTCTGCTAAATAAAAGGAAAATACACTTACTTTCTAAATAATACTTATTAATATCAAGATAATATATACGCAGGAGCGCATAGAGCTAGTCTGCATCCTTAGTTGGACTTTCTATTTAGTCGAATATTTTGAGGCCTAGTTGACCTATCATAAGCCTTTTAGACATAATTGAGCTTGTCAAGAAAATGACACACTCTATTTTTGGATTATCACAATTGATACGAATAAAGAAGAATGATCTAATTGAATGCATGAGAAAGTGAATATAAATTATTTAATTATTATGAGTGAGGCTTGTGTGAGATAATCATTAATTGGAATTCTATTCTCATAAATAACTTATATTTTCTTTTAAAATATAAATGGATTGAAATTTTATAAGTCTGTGAATTACTTTTTGGTCCACCTTACACTAAATCCAATCAATTTATTTACTTTATTCATAATGATTTATCAAATTATCCTCCACACTCCAATCATTACATTTTATTCTTAAAATTTGTGTCACCATTTGCGTAGAAATGGTTGGGAGAGACGGAAGGAGTATTATAATTTTGATTCTCGAAATCTAAGAAATTCGACATACCTCATCTATTTGAGAAGTAAGTATATGACTCCACACTCTTTTCATATATATACATATACTACTCTTAATTTTATCAAACATCCCACTAAATAAGAATTTTTGACATAGAATAACTTGCGTAGATATTTTTTATGAGCTATTGTATCAAATAATTTTGGATACAACATACGAACTGAATAAAATGACAAATTCTTCTGTGATATTTGTTTTGTTATATAAAATTGATATCATTATAATTATATAATAATATTATTGCATATATAAATTAATATTATACTGTAAAATATTATGATATTAATTTTTAAAAGTAATAATATTACAAAATGAATATAATAATATCAATTTTATACGACAACGAAGTTTCAGAGGCGACTAACTTGAATAGGATATGGGTGAATCCTAGTGATGTCTTGAAATTAGACGTATTCACCGTTGTACAGTTATCTCTGATCACATTTCAATCTTAAATCTATACATTATTAACATGTATTAATACAATAAAATACAAAATATAAAGAAGACAGCCAAAGTAAAATAGTCGAATATCATAAATCCTCAACCAAGGCATATATATATATATGAAGAATGGAAACATCCTGAAATGATTTATCTTGAAAATATACAAAATGATGACTGGTTATTTAACCATGAGGCCTATGCATGAAGATCGATAGATGTACAGCCATACATCCTCTTCAAAGCAAGTTGGCATCCTATGATGCTTATATTATGACTATTCTAGTCACGCACGAGGGGAAAATTGAACCTAAGTTGACCGAAAATTAATTTGTGATCATATGATAAAATTTTCAGCCTAGTAATTCAAACTCTAGATATTCGATTATTCCACATACTTTTTTTGACGGAAAATAACCGATTGAATTAATTAATTGATTTGATTTTTGAATGTAATATTGGTAATTAGTTAGTTTTGTTGGCAATTAAGCCAAGTGACGAAAGCATCGAGCGTTTTCATATCGGATCGATAATGTTTCTGCGTGAATTCGAGCAAAGATGGCCATGTGAAATCAGGGTACATTCTTGGATTGTGTTGAGAGACCAACTGTTTTGGTGGGGTGACAATCTTGTCCATTCTTGGACAGAGAAAGAAGGCAAGAGATTTCCTGGGCGTGGTTTTGTTTACCACAGCCCTGTGCAAGCAACCTCTGTAAATCCCATTTGAGAGCGCCTGAAAGTGAATAGTATAATTAAAGTGAATATTAAAATGAATGAATTGAGATTGAAAAAGTTTAATACCATGAAGGTGTCGCCAATGTTGACGACAAAAGCGTGTGGGTTGGGAGTGATGGAATGCCATTTTTGATCAACATAGACTTGAAGGCCTCCAACCTCATCCTGATGGAGAATGGTTAAGGATGTGGGGTCGCAATGAGGCCCTGTCCCCAGTGCTACATCGGGTTTCTGACAAGGCGGGTAATAGTTTAATCTCATGATCGAGTCGTTTCCTCCGAAGAATTCTCTGAAATAATCTCCCCCTACTCCCAGGCTTATGCCCAGGACCTCCATCACATTTAGACACAGACTGTTCATCGCTTCACAATACCTCTGGCACACCCTCCTGTATAATACCAACATTCCTCTTCAATTTATATATATATATATATATGAATTAGATTATACTAGCAAACGTACCCGAATGCAGCGTATTCTTGGCCCATCACTTGTTCGAAGTAGGTCTCCACAATGTCCGAGAGGTGGCGCTCGCCGCTGTACCGAAACGACAGCGTTTCCTTCCAGGGCAGCTTCGACGAGAATCTGTTAGTGAAGCTGCTAGCGTAGCCGCAATGCTCGCCCGGTTTTCTCAAGGCTCTCTCCTTCACATCTAGTGGCATTCCGAAGAACAAATCCATGCTCTTATGAGCTTCTTCTATCAACTTCATGTCAATGCCGTGGTTCACTACAAGGAAGAACCCGTGCTTGCGGCACGCCTCGTCGATCAGCCGGGCTGCATTCGACACCGCCTCAGGGTCGCCGGACAGGAACCCCCCCAGGTCGATGGGTGGGACGTCGAGCCCAGGGGGTGGCTCCGGGCAGGGCTTTTCATGATCGGGCCATACGAACTGGGGTGGGATGTGGGATTGGTGTTGCAAGATTGAGGCATCGAATGAAAAGGGTATTTGCTCAGATGGCATTCTTGCAATTTTGGTTGTAATAATTATAATTAATGTGAGTGATGGAGAGGAGATATTGGTAGTTATATAGTGGAGTATTAAGGTTAATATATAGTGAAGTAGTAGTAGTAGTAGTAAGGACATGAGAAGAGTTGAATAATAGGTTGGGAAGGACAAGTGGGCAGAAAAGACCAAGGGTCTACATTGGGGAAGTCGATAAACTAATGTCGGAATCTTATGTATTGAAGTCACTCTTGCATCATCTCACAAATGATTGGAAGTTGAAGGAATTAATACTGTTAGTCATGTTAACTCACTCTTTTCTTTCTCATTCTTTATTCTCTTTTCAAACCTCAATTCCCTGAGATCGTATGGTATGCTATACCAATCATTTAAATTTATTTCATGATCGATTTTGTAATTAAATAGAACTCTAATCAAATTTATCTCATAATGAATCCACCCAAAAATTGCCCTATGCTTCAAGCAATGAAAATATTTGAAAGAATGGGTAAATAATGACACACAAAATTATTGAGGAACCAAAATACGCAAAAATCATCTTTGAACAATGACAACAAAAGAGGGATTGATTTGTCCGAAGCATCTGAATCCTTGTTCGGCTTTGAGAATTTGGAAACTTGGAGTTCCGATGAATTTTCAAACTAGCACCATTGATGACGTCAAATGGAATCCTAAAAAAATTAGTGAATATAGTTGAGTCCAACAAAAAATGCTTTGTTTAATGGTTAAATACGAAATCAGAGATTATTTTTAATTAAAAAAACTATCACTTTTTATTTATACATTACTTTTTAATTAACTAGAACACCACCACATTTCACTTTAAAAAAAGCGCGCACATTTTGTGCAAGGTATATGGTTTAACATGTAAATTATAAATTGTGCACTTTTAGTGAGGATACATGCATATATATATGATATGTGGATTAAGGTCGTTTACGTTGAATTAAACAGTTAAAATTGGAAGAATTAAAATAGAGGTGGAAGGAAAGGATAATGTCGGAGAATTTGTACCTTTTTTGAGCGGGGAGCAGAAGTGATCCGAGTGCCAATTGTGATATCCGAAAAAGGCTAGAAAGGATGGTGGTGGACTGAAAAGGCAAGGAAGCAATTTGCTTGGACAAAACATATATAGAAATATTTAATAGAATCACATCACATCACGTATATATATTACGTTAATTAAGCCTACTTACCAATTTAATCAACATCTAATCATCTCCAAATTATTCAACCATCGCACTCACCACATCCCGTATTCAACAATATATGCCAATTAATGCACATGCATGCATCATTCTAGCTACCTACTTTTATTCTACACTCATATTTCTTCTTCCTAGGTATTATGTCAGTGTATTAGAAACTAAAGATTAATTTTTTTTTTTTTATAGGTAGGAAATACCCTAAGGCGCAAACCTCCCACCTGTACCAGAGGCCATTTGATCAGGCGGGTTGTAAATCGATGAAATGTCAACGACAATTGTGTCTAAACCTTCTCATAGATTAATATACTAAGATAACACAAGATGTGGTTAATTAATTAATAGTACAAAACTGTCTTATATTATAATTTATATATTATATAGTTCATGAGTTTACACTCAAATTTTATTTTTAAAGACGATGTTACTTTTTTCTCAAGGCGTAAAATATGAAACGTTCATCTTTACATACGTATCTATAAATCAGGTGGCGTAGCCCACCTGACCACCGGGTTCCTCACTTTAGTGGGAGACCCGGGTTCAATTCGCTTTGGGAATGAATATTTATCCATAAAAAAAAAAACTATATATAAATATCTAAAACACCAATTAATATACGGTTAACATCAATACTCATTAAATTCTTCAGAACATTGAATCATATATATATATATATACACACACATATAAAGTCCAAAAACTATTCAATCACTTTGATTGAAACCCATTTTCCTGATGTTCTTCTGGAAATTAAAATCGTTTTCCAATTTGATGGAAAATCGACAGATTTCTATTCTGGTAACTTGTCTTGCCCAGGATATGGGCCAACTCATCATGCCCAAATTTCAATTTTCAGAACTAGGGCCCAACAACGGTCAAATATGGGCTGTTAAGAAGGAGGGGCCCAATTTCCCAAATTGATGCAAGTACATAAAAAGGGATCAGGCTTTTTGTACGGACAACGTCGTCCATTACTTCCAAGAAAATGCTTTTGCCTTTAGTTTTAATCACACCTGCCCTAAGCTAATCTGTCATACAACTTGATCAGACTTTCTCTAATACTTTATTTTTGTGTATTTAATTGCAAATTATCATTATGTTAAATCTTGAGTTCTGCTCAGCTAGTTCTACTGATATTCCAAAGGATTTCAGAGCACTCATCTTCCAATAGAATATTATAATATTGAACATCATTTATAATGTAAAAACTTATTTGGTTTACAAGACCAGAAAAGAATATAGTAAGTAATTCTAATAAATCAAGCGTTTGGTTTACTTAACACGAGTGCGGAATGAAATTGAGACACAATAATATTAAGATTAATTCCATCAATAGTGTTTTATTTTGTTTTGGGTAAGAGTTGTGATCATTATTTTTTAAATATAATTAAAAAATTTAAAAATATTTCTTTAAATATAAAAAATAATTTATTACACAGTAATAAAAATTATAACCGTATAGCAAACTAGCATGAGAGTTTTTTTTTTTTTTTACAGAAACTAGCATGAGTGTTTGACATAAGTAGGAACACATGTTTTTATTTGGAGTGACATTATATATATGAACTTCAAGTCGATCAAGAAATCATGTATATGCATTACATTGAACTCGAACAGATAATCTGGTCAAATTTAATTCAGCGTAATAAAGATACAAATAACTGGCTAATTAAATTTTCCTATTAGGTAGCTGCATAAATTAATCAAAAAAAAAAAAATAAAATCAATTTTAAAGGCAATGAAATAGTTGTTGTTGGATTGGAATTTGGATGTTGTCCAATGTGTTATCGTTGATGGTAGCTCTAAGAATTGATGGGGTCCTTTCTGATCAATTAAATTTTCCAACGGGGGCCTGTCATTTCCTGCACATCTTTTTTTGTTTATTTTATTTATTGCGTTAGTCAACTAATGTTTAATAAGAAAATAAATATCATTATTAAATAATTTTAATTACTGTGTGAACTCTCACAGTGATGTATTTTTTGAAGGATGAAGGTCATGACAGAATTTGAGTTTATATTATTAAAGGAGCAATCAATAATTATAATTATACTTTTATTAAAATAATTCTAAAAATTCAGATAAAAATATATCAAGCAAGACAAACATTATCATATTTTTTTGACGGGAAAACATTATCATATTTAACTAACTAAAAGTGTTAAAAAAATATTAACAGAATATTAATTTGCCAAGTTTGTAATATTAATAGAGTATTCTTGAAAAAAAAAAATCTTTTTTTCCATTTTTTAATTGCTCAAAATTAAAAATAAATATTTTATTTTTATTTTCTTATACCCAAATTAGTAAAATAAAATAACAATCTCAAACTGAACCTTTACAAACATCTCTTATTTACATCTTTATACCACTCAATTAACTCTTTCAATAAAGTTCATAATAGTAATTTCTTCCAATAAAGTTGAAAATACTCATTTACCCTTCATTTTATACCTTTTAGTACTACTCTCTCTCACCCATTTTTATTGCTCAATCCAAAATAACACGAATTTTATTATAAAGTTGTTATTAGTATTAAAAGATATAAAGTTGAAGGTAAATGAATCATTTTAACTTTATGAAGGAATGTTCTTTTAATTTGAATATATATAGTAGGTAGGTGAGTAGCATGAGATGTAAAAAAGAAATATTTGAAAGAGTATAATTTGAAAGAATAGAGTTACTTTTTTACCATTTTGAGTATGGAAAAATGATTTTTAACAATCTAAAATTTGTTACAAAATTATCTATTAAAAGATGTCTAAACTTCTCCAATCTAGTTTTTTTTTTTTTGGATCAGGACTTCTCCAATTTAGTATTATTATTTTGGAAAAATACATTTTTTATTACTAGTATATTTTTACGTTTATCTTTTATACACAATTTCCCAAATTTACCTCTAATAATTTTTTTTTTCTTGTATTATGCGTATGTATCTATTTGTATATTCTTACTCCACGCATTTGTTTTTTTTTTATTTTTTCAAATTTTGTCTCTGGACTTAAATCTTTTACTAATTTTTTACTTTTCGCAGAAAAAAAAGTAGAGAAAAATGCATAGATAGAGAAGGATGATATGCATTATTAATTCCATGAAGATTCGAGTACAGGGCATGGTCCCCCACCCCAGCCCAATTTTTGATAGTAGAGGACAGCAGGTAGGGCAGCATCTTGAAACGTGAAAGCTCAGGTGATAAAGAAAGGATTGCCTATATATAGCAAAAGAGCTATTTAATAAAACAATTTGGACCATTAAACAGACTTACTTAATAAGGAAAGCTTAACCACCATACACTCACAGCCTAGCAATAGCCCATTGTATTTAATTTATATATGCCATCTCACTCATCTATATATATTTGCTTCATCCCCACAAATGCAAATAATACTTGTACATAATTTTTTAGTTTGGGCCACAATTAACTCTTCGTTTCTAAATACTAAATAACTTAATACATTTCATCATAACTTGTTTTTTTTTTTCTTCATAACTCGAAACCATTGTATATAACTCATTACAATTACTTCGAAATACAATTTTTTTTAATATAATGTCACCAAATAATTAATCATTTTATAATTTGTTGCTCATTCATGAAAAAAAAAATTATACTCTCTCCCCTCCGTTCTATAGAAATTTTCATAGGAAATAGTGTACACACTTTAAAAAAGAAAAGTAATGATTGGAGGTTTGATGGGTAATTTTACAAATTTTTATGTATAAAGTAAAAAAAATTTATTGGATTATGTGTGAGTAAAAATATAATGACATTTTGTGTGATAGAATTGAAATTAGGATGAAGTTTGTAAAGGATTTTTCATTTTGAGGGTGTGAAACTTATAGTGGGACGAATGCAAAAAGAAAGTGTGAAAAATTTTTATGGGACAGAGGAAGTAGTGTATATATATCTAATAATACACACAATAAGTCAAGTAATAGGATATACCAAATAAATTAACAAAAATAATAATGCTTACATCAATCTTTTTTTGTAAAAAAAAAAGTAAAATTTTTACTACCTAATTTTAATAATCAAAGAAACTAATAGTCGATGACAAACAAAGTGTATTATTTACAAAATAGCTAATTAATTTAAAATTCTCAAAAATTTGCGTATTTTTAATTAAAACTTGTGACATCATAAAAATGGCTCTCAAACTCCAAAAATAATTCCAGATATGTATTTTACTATTTTTTATAATTAGATAATTATATATAAGTCCTAAAAATATTTAAAATTTGAGGGGTCCAGTGCCCCTTTGACCCAAGGTGGTCCGACTCTGCATACATGATACATATAATATACGCACACATAGTAGCTTGTGTATTTTACTGAAAAATGTGTTACTTTTTGGATTTTCTAATTATCGACTGTTTACTAATATAGTCGATATATTGCAACTTTCTTCATATTTTCACCCTCTTTGTAGTAAATTTTCGTAGGGTGTGAGGCTCTTTTTTGGAATATGGAGTTTTCATAAGATAGGGAAATAGAAAAGAGGTTGCATGTGACTATACCGAATTCTAGTGGTAAAAAGTTTCTATTAAACCCATATATAATTGAATTATCTCCCGTGAGATGAGTGCATGTATACATTTAGATTTTTTATGGTATTTTTTAATTAATTTCGTTGGTACAATTCAATAATGCTAATACCTACTATTAGCACTTTTTACTTATACAAGTTGCACATTTCAATTATAACACGTATCACTTTTTATGGTGACTTCAAGTATATGCATGAAGTAATTGCATGCGAGACTAAGCGTATATAATTTTTTTTTTTTTAACTCAAATTTTGTTAGCAAGATTGACAACAAGCGAGAAGGCTTCCACAAAATAATATAATTATTAAAATTTATCATCTATAGTTTGAAAGAAAATGCAGTCGAATTAATTTTATGTGTTATTCATTTATATATTATAATAAAATATTTACATCATTATAACCTGAATAAAGCATATATAATTTAACGTACATACAAGAGATATGAGATTAAATAGCATTACAAGAGTAAGCCTCTTCTAAAATAATTTTATCGTACAATTTAAAATTGTATTAATTTTTTTTTATTATGCCGCGTTACTATTAGATTAATATCGTATAATGAACCAACTAATATTGTTTAAACTACACATAAAAACAATTTTTTTTTTTACTGTAAAACCAATTCATATAATACGTCACAAACACTTGTGTAAAACGGTCTCATATATAAGACGTGATACATTTATCTATTTTTATAATATTCATATTTGAAAAGTATAATAAAAACTTATAAAAGTATTGTGTATCATGTATGAGACGGTGTCAAACAAAACTTCCTTAATATACATTGGAGCATCACAATGCATAACATAATGGACAGTTATAGGTTTTTTTTTGGTTTAAATATCATAAAGAATAACACTTGTGTGAAGATAGTATATATTGAACTCAATTTTTATTATTTATGTAATTTATATGCACTGTTATAAATAAATGTGACAGTAATAGTGAATGTACATGATAATGATAATAAATATATATGACAATAATAATAATAAAAATAAAATTAATCATACGCACCCTATTCAAACAAAATTTTACCTATCATAAATGGTATGGACCACCTAACATTGGCACAAACCAAGGACCAACCACATAGTATTGTACTAACCTATTCATGTGTCCCTTTGTTTTCGAGTTTTACAATTATGGTCCAAAATTGGTATTATTCTCTTGCAATAATCATCTCTTAGACTCTTACTACAAAAGCTTACCTATTTATCTCCTTTGCCTCACTCGAAGGAGTAAAATTTAAAACTACAATTAATGGAGCATTATTGAATCTCAAATTATATATTTTTTAAATTGATATTGCAAGAAAATTCCAAATAAATACCAAATCATTTCCAAAGAAATTACTCCCTCTATCCCACTAAAAGTTTCCCATTAAGTTTGGGCACAATATTTAAAAAAATTTTATAGTATAGTAATAGTATAATACAAGTGATGTGATGAAAAGTGAAAAGAGTGGATGAAAAGATATAAAAACATATTAAATATATTATTTAAGTATACCAAAATGAAATGAAAAACTTTTATTGAAACGAAACAAAATGAAAAAATAGAAAACTTTTATTGGGACGGAAGGAGTAATATAAAATACTTTAGACATCCTAACATTGTTCGTTATTGTTTACTAAAATACTTTATATTGTAACACATGTACGCCCATATGGATATATTGGATATACGTGTTAAATATTTACATTTCTAGATCTCACACGAGGCTGGGGGTTCCCAGTCCTGAAATAGGGCAAAACAATCCCACACTCGCCTGTTGTCATCCCTACAAATTAGAATCAATAATTTCATGAATGTGACATAATCAGTTGTTAACTTCTATTTATTTCCCGGAGTAAAAATAATGTAAAATAAAAAATAATCTCTCTCCTATGAAATTGATAATATTATATTCATTCACTAATACCATAACATTTTATATTGTGATATTAGTTTATAAGTGTAATGGTATCATTAAATGAATGTTATGATATTAATGAATGAATTTAATAGTATTAATTTCATATTACAAAATTGATATACACTAGATTTTGTGGGGAAAAAAAAAAACTTATATTTATTCCCTCATATAATTTGTTGGAATGGTTAAATAAAATGAATTTTGACCAAACTTTTACCAATTTTATAAATGTGATAACTCATTCACTAAAATGTTGTATCTATGTTTCGAGTAGAGTAATTTCCTGTATTTATTTGCTAAAACTCAATTCCAAGCGATTGATATATTAATTTATAAAAGTGTCACTCACATTGAAGAATTGACGTGAAAATGAAAAATTTATAAGTAAACTTATTCTATTAAAATAGTTTGACGAAGTCTGTATATATACATATTTCTTTTGATTTTAAAATGATACTCAACTTTTTTTATTCACAGTTAACATAAGAAAATGATACTCCATATTTCAATAGGTTAACATTTTGCTATCATCGTTAAATAAATAAAAAATATTATTATATGTTTCGATAAATGGATTTTATCTGCACTGCACACAGTGGAATTGAACCACTAATTTATCATGGATATAAATTATACAAAGTCCTATCACACAGAGCAAAGGTACAGTCATTTCAGTGACCTAAAAAAAAATTAAGAGAGGGCAAGACATCTGGTATAAATTTGCAAGTATGTGAACTGAGAGGAAGTTGATCAGCTTAATTAGCATATGGACCGATTGGAGCACCCGTTTGATGAGACAGGTGCAGCAGTTGTGACATAAAGTATCGTACTAGATATGAATGAATTGAAAATAAAAGGATATTTTTTGAAAGACCAAAAAAATATACCAAGTACAAGAACAATAGCTATGAAAAAGGATCTATAAAAATTAAGAGCTCGACTCAACAATAATTAAATATTAAAAAATTACCAATTTAACAATGCAAGTTAGAAATATTATGAAAAAAAATTGTTATGTGCGGTAATATCGGGTTTTGACTTATGTTATTTGGTGATGTTTTCACGGAGCAACAGGGTGTATTTGCGGCGACAGGGTCCACTAATTAAACTCCTTATATATTTATTGTAAATCAACATAAATTAAATATAAAATTAATTTATTTCGCATATTAGTTGTTGCCCCCTGTATTCTATATATTCATTGAAAAAAGTTTGTGGGCACTCGAATGCACATGTATTCGTTTGTTTTTAATAATATTTTTTTCGTATGCAAAATAATATCCCTTCATCTCCATATATATTTTCAATTTTTTTCATTTTGGTATGTTTTTCTGTAAGTTTTTATTCTATTTTTGACAAATATTTTTTAAATTTATATTCCTACATTTCATTATTATATACTATTGTATGTTTATTGTCACTCGATTACCCCCACTTTTGTCGAAACCTCTTATTTTTCTTCTCTTATTATTATATCACTTTTACTATATATATTATAATATTAATTATTTTAATTTTTGTGTCAAAAGGTAATGAGAAACTTATACTTGGATCGAGGGAGTATTATTAGTGTACAAAGTCATATATTTATGAATTTGAAAAACATAATTCATAAAATTAAATATATATTTTTAAAAATTATATATATTAACGTAGTTAATGAAAAAGTATTAAATTTTTATAATAAAGTATCAATTGATCACTCAGTCCAACTGCATTTTTGACTTCGTTATTACACGTGATGAAATATGTAGTATACAGGAAATAATAGATACTTTTATAACATATTTTTTATATGTTAATTGAGAACCAACATTAGTTATATGATCCGTTTCAAAAAAAAAAAAAAAAAAAAAAAACATTAGTTATATGATCAACACGTATTGATAGAGAATGGGGACAGTGTACTGACATTGCACCTGACTGTCACAGATCACATAATTTATTTGATGTGTACATTGTTGACCTTACGTTTACTTAGAAATTAAATTGTCACACTCAGTGATATTTACTATAAAAAATAGTCTCGTAAATTTTACCTCATTAATTTACAGTAAAAAAATTGGTTGTGTTTTGACTCTACTTATTTAACTATGAATTTTACAATAGAATGTATTTGTTATTCGATCGCAATTAAATTCATTTAGCATATTATTTAATTAAGAGCTCCAATTAATGAATTTTAAATACATCATTAAGTTGTGCATAATTTATTCTTCATGGATTTGAAATCTATTAAACAACTTAATCATTTGAAAAAATATTTGCTCACTCATACACAATCGTCACACCAAGTCAAAATAAATATATGAAAATATGGTCACACATTGTAACACACACATAAATAAAACAAATTAAATTAAAACAAACACGTACTTACATGTACATACATAGTCTAACACATGTACATACATTGTTCACAAACCGTAATTAAACACACACTTACCGAGTCTCGTTATCACAAACCCTGAAACGCAACAATAAAGCACATGGACATCGATTCTCTCACATGCTCACACATTCATTATCATTGTTATCAAATAATTAAGATATATAAGAAAGATTAAAAAAACATCCAATATTGCATCATAATTTTCATTTATATTTAATACATCAAAGTAGTAACGAATTTAAATTTTTAATCATAGTTCCAAAAAACAAATTAATTTGACTGAGTGGATTTCAAATTCATTAAAATGTGTTACATTAAATAATTCGTAAGTCTTAATTAAGTAATTACTACCCTGTCAAAAAAAAAAGTAAGTATTACCTCTTCCACCTATGCTGCTTGTCTTTTTAGAGATTTTTTTTGTTCAAATTAAATGATTGTTAGTTTGCACTAATTCAAGAGAATTAAATATCATATTTTATTTTATTTTAATAATTAAATGCATTAAATGACTTTTTTTCTAGGTGAATAAAAAGAGTAGATAAATCACATTACCCATAAATTTATATTTACTTAATGACTTTTTAAATTTGTGTAAAATATCTTCTTCTTTTTTTTCACATGGTGTAAAACATCTTTAAACAACACATAAAATAAGATTGGACATTCACTAAGATCGCATTTTGATCCAAAATATAAATCATTAAAACGGTTATTGCGGGGATTTGCGAGATTTGTGTCACAAATTACTTGAACTTCCAAAATTAAAAATACCTCTTAATTAAGAAGAGTTATATTAATTCATGCGAATATATACACAATTGAATTACTTAGAAAGAAAAAAAAATGACATTTTTGCGTGAATCGAAAATGAAAATTAAAGTTAATTAAATCCATCCTCTGAGCTAGGTACATGACATTATTAATGAAGAAAGAATTGGATTAAGATGCTAAAAGAGTGAATAATTGGCATGTTTAATAAGCATCAAACATTCTTGTTTGTTGTCCAAATCAAAGTAAGCATCGTCCATGCATAATTTGGAAGGCATGACCAAACAAAGCGTCTTAAAATTAATTCTTATCATTTTTTCTTATTTAGATACAGCAACAAGTACGTAAGTCCTTATTAATTAATTTATTTGTGGAATGGACCAACAGTCACAATTTTATGATGAGTGAGGAAAGCGCGTGAGGAAGAGTCCTTGTCAAACAAAACACTGTCACACAAGACAGATTGAGAGTCCTTAGTTAGGTTTTCTGTACAGTGGAAATGGAAAGAAAGGAAAACAGTAAAGTTTTATGTGTAAAAGGAACCAAAAATGATGAAATATAGAGAATTATGTTTTAACCATTTTCTTGCAACAGGAAAATCCAAGAACTACATGTTCTGTATTTATTGATAAGGAATTTTCAGAACCCCCCACTCCCCTACTTTTTTTAATATATGTATATATATATATATATATATATATTCACCCTTTCCTTGCATTACATATTAACACACATATTCTTGAAGTAGTGCGTGTGAGAGAAGATAGGAGAGAGAAAATGGGGAGAGGGAGAGTGGAGCTGAAAAGAATAGAGAACAAGATTAACAGACAAGTGACTTTCTCTAAGAGAAGAAATGGGCTGCTCAAGAAAGCATATGAACTCTCTGTTCTTTGTGATGCCGAGGTTGGCCTTATCATCTTCTCTAGCAGAGGAAAGCTTTATGAGTTTGGTAGTAATAGGTAATATATTTTTGGATACATCATGTGTTTACACATTTTTGTTAGGATTTGGTTTTCTGGTATATATGTTTTACCTACAAAACCATGCAATATTAATCTTCTTTCTTTTTAAAATTAATAATAAAGATATATAAAATGGAGAGAGAGAGAGAGTGATCTTGTTGAATCCATTTTCTGTTGGTATGAAGGTTGCAATTTTGATTGGTTAATTTTTCAGTTGTGGGTGTCGTACATGTGTTTCTCATGTCATTATCCAATGGTTTTAGTTTTTGGGATCTGGGTATCTGCGTTTTTTTACATCATATCTCACTCTTTTTGATGCCTTCAATTCGTTTTAAAAATGGGCCTTAAATTTTGCAATTGACACGTTTAATCTTCTTCTGAATAATTGATGAGTTTTGTTCCACAGCAGAAACTTCTTCGGCCCCTCTTGGACCTCCGTGCAAGATCTAGGGTTTTCTCTCTCTTCTTCCTGCTTTTATTTTTAATTTTATTAGAAAAATATATATATCAAGATTTTGTCTTCTTTTCTTTTCATCCTCAGATCCTGTGGTTTCTTCATTGGTTCTTCTTGGTTAATTCAAACCTTTTCTGACTCATTTTTCAGCCTTGCCTAGCTTTACCTTAGAGAAAACATATTGTCACGATTCTTGAAAAAAAAATAATAATGATGTTGATGCACGTGAATAGTTATGTAAATTCTTGCATAATTTGAGGGGAAAACTAGTATGTTTGAGGCCTTTTGTTTTGGGGGAATTATAGCATATTTTGGTGAAAGTTTTTCAAAACTTCTCTTTTGTTTTGGGTAATTTGAGTTTCAGGCTTTCAATCAAGAATTTATCTTAGTACACAATTTGGTGAAACGTTTTCTTTTGTGAGATTCTTGTAGTTTTTTTTTCAGTTCAAATCATTTCCTGATGCCAATTTCCTCTGAATCCCCAGAATCATTCTTACCAAGCTAAGTACAAAACAAAATTTGAAGAAATCTCTCTCTCTCTCTCTCTCTCTCTCTCTCACACACACACACTGTAATTCAATGATATGGTTAATTCATTCCTTATTGCAGCTTCTCTCAAACATAATTCTTGTTTTGTATGGATGTTTCACACTGATTGGAGCACACATGTACCAGACTTCAATTTATAATTCCTCATTTTCACCTCAAATAGAACTTTCACCAGTTATTGAGCCCTCCCTTTTACGGTGTTGTTTTATTTATTTATTTATTTTGTCGTAGAGCTTTATCATATTCTATTAAGAAAATTATATAAAAAGAAAGCTTTGTCTGATTATGAGTGATCTTTTTACATATGAATACGCGATTTATGTTCTGGGAGCTGATGTTTTTGACAAATCACACATCATATTTTCACTTTTTGCTCTTCAATTTTTTTTTAAAAAAAAAAGATAACTGATAATGCTTAATAATTAATACACGTTTACTATATTCGTCTAAAATATTGACTTTAGAGGTCCTGTAGAAAAAATGCATCAATATTTTTTGCTCAAATTAAAGTAGCCCCTTTTTAGTATAACCTGTTAGTAGCATTGCACTAATTATCTGTGAGACTTTTGCAATTGTAATAGTAAAATATTTTCCTTGATCTTATTATTATCTTTTCAGATCAACCCTTTTACAGAAAAAAACAAGACCTCAGAAGAATTCAAATTTCAATTTCCTTTCTATTTAGGTCTTCTATTACACAATGGTATAATATCCGGTATATTATTATATATACATGAATGATATATGTTTAAAATAGTGATGTTATACTTATACCATTATTATATAATAGAAAATCTGAATCCCAGGGTCATCTCACATTTAACATGAGTTGATGCATTTTCCTTGATAACCTACAAAATTAAAAAATTCTGCAATATATGTTGAATGGTCATAATGCTCAAAATGTAATTAGGCATATTTAGAAGTTTCATGAATTTGATTTAATCATGAGTAATGGCATTAAATCGGGCAGCTTTGCATCGTTCATTGAGTCATCAAATTTTGCAATAATTTATTTATCAAGAAAAAATATTGTGGTTTACATGATTTTAGTCGTGAGTTTATGTTTGTTTGTATATAATAATATGCAGCATGACGAAAACCCTGGAGCGTTACCACCGTTGCTGCTTTAATCCTCAACAAGACATGAACTCTCCAGCTGAAACAGAAACACAGGTTATTAATTAATTATAAATAAATTTCCAACTTAATTCAATCCCAATTTTCATATGTTATTTCAATGAATGTTTAATTTCGTCTTCTCACAGAGCTGGTACCAGGAGGTCTCAAAATTGAAGGCCAAGTATGATTCCCTTCAAAGAACACAAAGGTTAACAATTTCCACTTTCTACACACTATAATTAACTGTTTTGTACGGACAACACTATATTTAGCTTACTTAATTACGAATATATATTAATTAGTCGTTGCACATCAAATTAATTTTTAAATAAATTATTGAAATGGTTCAAGGCATTTGCTCGGGGAAGATCTTGGTCCTCTGAGTATTAAGGAGTTGCAAAATCTTGAAAAACAGCTTGAAGGAGCTCTTGCTCAGGCCAGGCAAAGGAAGGTACTACGTTTTTTTTACCTACATATTATGTTAAGATGCATGCATCAAACACAAAACTTGAATTAATTTTGCTTTCTGGTTAATTTTATTTGATTTTCTGTAAGCATCTTGTAAATGTAGATACATTCTGATTGTTATTTTTTTTTTTATATATAATTGATGTCTCTAAAATACCTTAGTTTCTCCATCTACAACGCAAATTTTCATTTCTTATGAACTAATTTAATGAGTCGTATATAATCTATAGTTTGTTACTGTTTATTTGCAGACGCAGGTTTTGATGGAACAAATGGAAGAGCTTCGCAGAAAGGTAACATTTGATTAAATTAACAAATTAGGTTTTAAATTTGATAGTTAGAAAGTTTGATTCAGATTTTTGAAAATGATTTCACTCGTATAAATGATGGCCTACATGAGGTCACTAGATGATGTTACGTATATGCGTGTTGGTAAAAATGAAGTACAAAATTGAATTATATAGCTAGAGAAATTCATGTGTATAGTTAACAATTAATCTTGCCCATTTATTCTCAACTTTATATATATAATTGTAATTATTAAGATTACTTAATGCCATATATATGATCTTGCTATATAGCTAGATGTCGATACAAGAATCAAACCCTAAACATTCATAATAGTACTTTGATAGCACACATTATGATCATGAGCAACAACATTTGATTAACAAGAAACTTGTTCGCATTCTTGCAGGAACGTGAACTGGGAGACATGAACAAGCAGCTGAAGATCAAGATTTCCTTAGAAATGTCATCGGTATTATATAATTAATCATTTATTAATTTACATATATTGTAACAATTAAATTAATTTGTTGTAAGTCGTTGGTGCAACAAAGGGTAACCTAGGGAATTTACAGCTTGAGGCAGAAGGACAGGGCCTAAGAGCCCTTCCTTTTCAGTGGAATCCGACTTCAACTGAACCGGCCGGCTTTCCTGTCCAAATTCAGGCGTCCCATCCCATGGAAATCGAACCTGAACCATTTCTGCAAATAGGGTATAATTAAGTACTATGAGTTGCATTTTTATTTTCTGGAAAAAAGAAAAGGGAATTATACAAAATAGAAAATTA
This sequence comes from Paraleonurus japonicus, assembly GCA_030762865.1. Taxonomy (NCBI): domain Eukaryota; kingdom Viridiplantae; phylum Streptophyta; class Magnoliopsida; order Lamiales; family Lamiaceae; genus Paraleonurus; species Paraleonurus japonicus. The sequence continues at coordinate 3,833,182 of CM061057.1, read as the reverse complement.
ATATGCGATGTTATAACTAATTTTTACAGGTATCATCACTATAATGTTGGAGAAGGACCATCTGTCCCAAGAAGGATGGCTGTTGACACTACTATGATCCAAGGATGGACACTTTGATCTGCTTGAGACAATATCCATTATACGGATTATATATAAATATGTTTATCTGATTTCAAGGTTGGCCATTGCTTTTGGGGATGATTTGAAAAACATAATTTGCACTTTGGTTTTAATTAGTGGTCAACAGACATGTAAAGTGCAGATAAACTCTAATACATATATAACATGTATTACAGCAATAATGGGCTGGTGTGGTTTTGCTATTGTGATATCTTGAAATTAAAGGGATAGGAAAATTATTTGCCGGGAAAATTGCATATTCAGTTTTGTAGGATTTTTATCTCATGAAAATGATCTTTTTTTTTTTAAAACAATTTTGGTCTTATATGAAATTTTTGTTCAAAATTAGTTGATTAATGCGTGAGATAAAATTGTTAGGAATATTGCAACACTGATATTTTTAAATCAATTTTGGTGTTAACTAATGGATCATGTCAAATAATTAACGGTTAAGTTAAAAACAAAAAAACTTAGGTAAGTATTGCAATTTATCAAAATTATGTGTGTTTTGATCAATGTAGAATGGTTTTCGTATTGCTTGTTGTATGGTTGTGCATCATGATCTACAAATATAATAAGGCTGGTTTGAATTTTTTATTTTAAAGTGCAGATCAATATTTTGCACACAAGATATCACGTTTTAAATCCTAACACGTGATGCCATGTAGTTTATCGCATTTTCGATATATATATATATACACACACGTGTGTGTGTGATTCGGAACAAAATATCAATTGTAACGGGTAGAAAATAGTTTGACTATATATTATTTTTTTACTGTCATGCAACTATTTATTATTTTCATGGTTAATTAAAAGTGTAATCATTTTTTCATGGTTAAAAAAAAATATCATTTTTTCATGACTGAAGAAATGTTATAAATTTTTTTTTTTTACTTCCTACACATTCCGAATTTTCAATATATAATAATGTGATAAAATAAGGTAACTCTTGCATAAATTCACGTGAACTTTACTTGATAGTGATAGTAGATTACTTGATAGTGATAGTAAATTAGTATGACAATGAAAGGGCTTCTGTATGACCCATAATATTTTAATGCATGACAAAGATGAACCAGGTTCAATTAAGTTTTTGCCACACATATATTCGAGTGCATTTGTGCATGCTGAACGTATTCGTTAAGCTCTGATTTGAAAAGTGATTATAGTAATACGAATGGGCCTTTCAACCTCTAAAAAAATTGAGCCCTAATTTTGTATCTTTCAAAATTGAGCCCATAGATCAATCATGAAGCTGATGGGTTCAGCCCATATATAGATCAGTCATCATATCAGTTTTTTTTAATAATAACGCGCATGGTAATTAGTAACTAGTAAGGTAGGTCAATCATATAACGGGGAATTAATTTTATGCACCTGTGTACTACTACCTCCTACCTCTGTCCTTATTATCTATTTTATTTTATCTATTTCATACAAATCAATATCTTCATAAATCAGGTATCAAAAGACTTTTATACCTTCATTTATTCATATAAACCACGATTAATATTAATATTTATTAGGGGTAATATTGAAAGAAAAAATGATAAATTTATATTGATATTAGTAAAGTGACAGATTATGCAAAAAAAAAAAAAAAAAAGAAAGTAAAGTGGCAGATAAATAAAACCACAATTTTAAATAAATTTGGAACAGTTAATAAAGAATAAAAGAGGTAGTATTAAGTTTAAACTTAGTAAATAAAATTAGAATAAAGAAAACTGATTACGGCCTTCATCATCGATCTTTTCAGATTGTTAAGCCAATCGAACTGGACCAACACTAATTTCCAATTCAATTATGTCGTCAACTGATTCGAATTTTAAAACATTGGATATATTTTCCGATAAAATGGTGAGATTAATACGGATCTTAATGATAATTAATTGCATGCAACTTGAATCCGGAGGCAGTTGGAAATGGGGTTGAAAAAATACAGAGGAGTTTGCTTCTTGTAAACTAAAGAGGACACTTTCAGATACGTTAAGGTAGCTTCATATAGGGCTCCGCTTTGCTACCTATGAAATCAAAGGGCCTTAACTTGCATTTCAAAGCAAGCAATTAATCATTTTAAGTTTTTATCCATCATCAATTGTCAATTTTGATTATCTTACTTCAACTGGACATATAACTAATACAATATGGTGCGAAATTGGTATTAGGATATATTAGCTCGGATGAGTTGATATATATATACAATTTAAAAAGATATTTTGCATCAGATGTGAATATGGCTCAAGACAGAAATATTGAAAGAAAAACTTGTAACATACGATTTCATACATATGATATATAATTTTATAAATTTTTACAATATTTTTAAAATTTGAATATTACAAAATATTTTAAAAATATCACGCGAATATAAAACGGGTCTCAAATCTCTAAGTGAGGCAAGCTTTGATTTTATTTTTCTTTTTATTTTTTTGTGAGGGGAGAAGAATTAAAAATCTAAAATCGCCTCCCATGCATTTGGCAAATTTTTTTATGCAATTAGTGCACATGGTGTCATTGAATTTTTTTTATCTAATATTAATTTAATTTTTTAAAAATGTTTTAATTTATTTAAAAATGAACCGAAATTAAATTAAATTGAATTAAAATTGCATTAATGTTGTGACTCTTAAAATTTGATCAGTCATGATTGATCAATCAGAAACTATAAAAGGAAACTTCATTTTCAAATTTTTATATGCATGGTGTCATTGAATTTTTTTTATCTAATATTAATTTAATTTTTTTAAAAAGTTTTAATTATTTAAAAATAAACCAAAATTAAATTAAATTGAATTAAAATTGCATTAATGTTGTGACTCTTGGAAAACTTATTTATTTTTTATGAAAATGATCAATTTTGAAAAAAAAATATAAAAGAAAAAATCATTAAAATTTTCTTAGTTTTTTTTTTTTTTTTCTTAGGCTCGTGCAAATTGCAGATATTATTTTAATTTAGGATCGCGAAGGAGCCCACTAGTCAATCATAACAAGAAAAATTGCCACAAATACAAGTTATAGATTGCCATATATTAGCACCTAAATCTGAAAGAAAAAAAAATCAGTCTTTATTATATATATTAAGTCATAGTCAAAATTCCATAATCAAACTATCTTACAAGACTTGCCATTCCAAATCTTCAACATATTACTGACTAAGGAGTTAAGCTAAAGTCTTTACATTTATCTATCACACTATTCATGGAAAGCCTTGTTACTTCTTCTTTAATGTCTTCAAATTCATCCTATTTAATTGTAATAATAATTTTTGTCAGTATACATGCATTAGATTTTCCTTAACTTGGTCTGCATTATGTCAAAGAAAATTCATAATCTATGGTCTTATCTCTTGCTCTACCTAATTCTCTTCACAAGTGCAGCTGTTGCTGCAAATGAAAATGTCAGAAATTTTTCACATTACTCTGCTGTTTATTGCAATTCTAGTGTGTCGATTATGATGCATGATTTGATCCCATGTTTTTGCAGGATTATTACATTGTTTTCTTGAAAGATGGAGCGTCGACTGAGAGATTAGAACTCGAGACGACACATCTTAATGTTCTCTCATCCTTGAAGGGAAGGTTTGTTTATTTCTCTTGCAGTTGAAGAGTTATTACCAAGAAAAAGGCTAGGATTTAATCTTCACCATGTTTTTGTTGTAGTGAAAATGATGCTTCGAAATCCCTTGTCTATAGCTACACAAAAAGTTTTAATGCATTTGCTGCAAAGCTTTCTGCAGAGGAGGCCAAGCTGCTATCCAGTATGTGTGTTGAATACGTATATATATATACTTATATGTATTAATGTATTGATCTTATTTCAGACATGGATGAAGTAGTGTCGATTTTCCCAAATCAATACCGCAAACTACACACAACAAAATCATGGGAATTCATTGGCCTAACTCCAAACTCAAGAAGGAACGTCAAACACGAGAGCAATGTAATTGTGGGACTACTAGACACAGGTGATCCAAACAAAAAGAGAATTTGATCATCTTGTGACAACAAGCTTACCTTTTGTCCTAACAGGAATTACGCCGCAATCGGAGAGCTTTAAGGATGATGGTCTTGGTCCTCCTCCGCCTAAATGGAAAGGACATTGCGCACACTTTGCCAACTTTTCAGGATGCAACAAGTAAATTATTAACTAATCTCAATCTGTAGTTGTTGGAGTAAATATAACTAAAAAAAAGCTCTGTTTGAAGCAAGCTTATTGGAGCAAAGTACTTCAAGCTGGATAAACAGCCGCCTATTCTACCAGACATGTTATCACCCATCGATGTGAATGGTCATGGTACTCATACATCTTCGACTCTAGCGGGAGTTCCAGTTCCTAATGCAAACCTCAATGGTCTTGCAAAGGGAACTGCACGCGGAGCAGTGCCTTCTGCCCGTGTTGCAATGTACAAAGTATGTTGGGAAATGACAGGGTGTGCTGACATGGACATTCTTGCTGCATTTGATGCTGCAATAAGTGATGGAGTCGACATTATTTCCATCTCGATAGGAGGTATGACAGGAAGCTATACCTCGGACTCCATAGCTGTAGGGGCGTTTCATGCAATGAGAAAAGGGATTCTAACCGTGGCTTCTGCTGGGAATGATGGGCCCAGCATTGGCTCTGTTGCTAATCATGCACCTTGGATTCTTACAGTCGGGGCGAGTGGGATTGATCGACAGTTTATAAGCAAAGTCGTGCTGGGAAATGGAGTCACCTTGCCAGTAAGTCAGTAACTGTGCTTTTTAACTGTGATCAGTTAATTATTATAGAGCTTGACTTTTATGGATGTATATGATGAAACAGGGAGTTGGAATAAGCACATTTGAGCCAAAGCAGAAGTCATATCCTCTTGCAAGCGGGGCGGATGCTGCTAAGAGCTCAGACACGAAAGATGACTCGATTCATTGTGTTGAAAACGCCATGGATCCTAAGAAGGTGAAGGGGAAGCTTGTTTACTGTAAACTGTCTTCTTGGGGTGCTGATTCTGTTGTCAAAGGTCTCGGAGGAGCAGGCGTCGTTCTTGAGGGCGACATCTTTCTTGATGCTGCGCAGATCTTCATGACTCCAGCAACTCTTGTCAATTCTACAACTGGCAAAAAAATCAGTGACTACATTCAATCAACAAAGTATATAAAACTCTGATCATGTAATATTCCTACATCTAATGACATTATCAGTGTTTGATGAATATTGTTTCCATGATTTGCAGAACACCTTCTGCAGTTATATACAGATCTGAGGAAATCAAGATCCGGGCTCCTTTTGTTGCTTCATTTTCTTCCAGGGGACCAAATTATGGAACAAAACATGTTCTCAAGGTACATAATTTTGTCATATACAAATTGTTTTTATCTAATGAATGATCGATCTTCCATCTTTAATAAAAAAAAACACGCAAACAGCCCGACATTATAGCTCCTGGAATCGACATCCTGGCATCATACACCCCATTGAGATCACTCACTGGATTGAAAGGTGACACCCAGTACTCAAAGTTCACCTTCATGTCTGGTACATCAATGGCGTGCCCCCACGTGGCAGGCGTGGCCGCCTATGTGAAATCGTTCCACCCCAATTGGTCACCGGCCGCCATCAGATCCGCCATCATGACAACAGGTAGATCAAAACTCAAATACCAATTCACCATTACTGGTTTCTCAACTGGATTTTTATCTTGCAGCAACACCGATGAGTCCAAAGGTAGACAAGAATGCCGAGCTTGCATACGGGTCGGGTCAAGTTAACCCAACCAAGGCGATCAGCCCAGGATTAATCTACGACCTGGATGACATGTCATACATTCAGTTCTTATGTCATGAAGGTTACGATGGGACTAATATAGGGAGTTTAGCGGGTCAAGGACCTGTAAATTGCTCCAGCTTGATTCCAGGTAAAGGTGAAGACGCACTCAACTATCCCACCATTCAACTTGAGTTGAGTGAACAATTATCCACAACGGCTGTTTTTAGGCGGACGGTCACTAATGTGGGCCGGCCTGAGTCCATCTACAATGTCACCGTCAAAGCTCCGGCCGGGGCGCAGATCATGGTGAAACCGACGACTCTCAACTTCAGCAAGGCGTACCAGAAACGAAGCTTCAGAGTTACGGTGAAGGCAAAACCAATTGACAGAAGTGTTAATGTTTTATCAGCTTCAATCACGTGGAGAAGTTCTCATTACACTGTGAGGACTCCTATCGCTCTTTATAATCCATGGCTTAATTAGGGGAGGGGCTTTTGAATTTGCAACCAGCAGACTGTAAATCTTTATAATTAACATAAGGCCTTTAAATAAAATTTTAAAATTCTCTTTCAAGATTTTTTTTTTTTTTTTATTAATAAAGTCATCTGTGCACGGACAGGCCAACTAGTTTATCGATCTTTCAACCACAATCAACATATTAACCTGATAATAAATACTAATGATATCTGGATTTTTTTACAGAAAAAAAAAAAAAAAAAAAGATTACCATGATTGAGAACTTGTGTATTACAAAACTAACATCCTAAACCCACTGCAGCAGCAGCCTCCTATTACAGGTTAAGAGAAATGAAATAAAAGAATAGAATAGAATGAAGAAAAAAAAAGAACATTTTTTATATCAAAATCCTCACTTATTGGCCCTTAAAATGGAAAAAAATATAATAAAAGAATCGGTGTTTTCTATCTATCCAAAATTAAACTAACTACACAGATTTATACCCTTTGAAATTTGAGAGGGAACAAAATCGTCTCTTCAAGGGCTGCTAGTGAAGTTTGTGTTCTAGTGTTTCTACATCAAACCTTTTGTTTCCCTTTTTTTGCTCTTTCAAGCTCGGATTCGGCATCCTTGAGCTGTTCTCTTAGTGCTGATACTCTTTGTTCCACCTCTTCTAGTGTTCCTCGAACGAGAGATGGTTGATATTGTGATACAAAATGATGTGAAAATGCTTGCAAGGCATCGATTCCACAAACCTGTTAAATATTAATAGTGGATTTCAGCATGTAGAGAGAGAAAGAACAAAGACTAGAGTCTAGATCGTATAACCCAGAAACCAGAGCATTCATGTTATGAAATTCTAAATGACGACTATCTTATGCTAAAGCCTTACTGGACACGTTGATCAATATTTCCCACAAGAATTTAATAGCATATAAATGAGAGTTAAAATGTAGGAATGGGATAAGGCATACCTCCTCGGGCAACAATGGCAACTTAGTTATGTTAAAATCGTCATACAACACGTAGAACTGATCCAGATACTTCCGTTGCATTTGGATTCTAGATTTGAGCAACTTTGATTCAATGGCTAATGAAATAACAAATACCATGTAAATCGCTTGGGTAAACGAACAAATTTCCAAATACAAAAGGCACCACACCACTGAAAAAAGAGTGTTTACCTTCTTCGTCAAATATGACTTGGTTAATGATAATATTGTGAGTATCTATCTCAAATCTAGTAAGTTCCTGAACAAGTCGTTCAGTTTCATAAAGAGACAGGAACTCTGGAATGCAAACACATATAAAAGTTGTCAAATCCTGCCACAAAACAAAAGTAATGCATCAGGAGTTTTTCCCGCATGTAATAAGCATGATACAGAGCTTATGTATAAGTTTTTATATATTATGTAAAAGTCTTGCACAATCACACACACCATTGTAAAGTCTCTCAATCTCAAAGAAAAAGGCTGAAGCTAGATAAAAGCAAAGAGACATGACATCCCATGTTCTCCAGAAGTGGATTCACGCCTTGAACCCCATCACACACCCATTTTAAAGAATGTTGATTAGTTTTGCCTAAATCAGAAACTGCTCCATTGACTAATATATCCTCCAGCAATTCAAATTTCAAAAGTGTATGGGCAATCAACAGCCTTTGTGTCTATAAACATAAACTGAGACTTTTTACACTCTATATGCTTCGAGCAGCATTTTTCTTTTTCGAATCCTGGAACATATCTAAAGTGTATGTGGCATTAGTAGTTTTCCGATTTGCAGGATTAGTTGTAATTACGATTATCTTCTGAAAAAACTTGATTTACATAAGTATTATCTCCTAATAATAGATAGAGAAAATAGCATAATTTGACAGGGAGCAATAAGGTCTTACAGGATCCTTAAACTGCCTGTTCACTTGTTCAATCACGTCTTTCATGCCTTCAAGCTTTCCCAGGAGGTCATCTTCACCAAAATCATCAGCAATACCAAAGAGGCGAGTCATCTGCATGAAAAGATTGAGATCTACTTATTTGCATATCTCAGAAATATTCTAGAGACGTGAGAAAATTAAATATGACAAAAGATTCTGAAAGGGTTTGTTCAAACATTACCAGTAAGTAGTCAATTTTATTTGCAAAAAAGCAGACTCGACATTCAACATGGAAACAATAGTAGAGTAGCAAGATAGTACTTATTTTCAGTTTTGGAAAAGAGTCAGCCTCATGTGCACCAGTTGCATGGTGCAACTGGGCACCGGGGTGAAACGTGACACCAGCTTTGACTAAAACGTGATATTAGCTTTAACTGAAATGTGATTGAAATGTGAAATGAAACGTGACACTAGCTTTAACTAAAACGTGACGAGTGCACGGATCTACTAGGTGTGTATGAAACTTGGCGTTAGGAAAAAGGATAACAGAATGATCTCATGTCCAACATTAGACGTCTGAGCTAAAATTTAGTACTTGAGTAATATATTCAGAATAAGCCACACTAGATGCAACATTAGAAAGACTGAAAGAGTCATACAAACATCAACTAATATGACAAACATGAACGAAAACCATATGAATGTGCATAGATATTTCAGATCTGTTGCCCATCATCAACTGTCCAACAAAGAAACAAGAATTGCAACAAGAATACATCAATAATAAATCCACAGTGCTTGATATGTATCCGTTATGGAATTATAGATCATAGAACCCATTAATAGAATTCTCAAATTTTGGTTCATCATACAGAAAATATAGGCGAGTAAAATCCAACTCCCCATAAGTGATCTTTAATTATCATTGAAACCTTTCAAAAAAAAGAGCATTGCATTGATACAGAACCTAATTTCTTTTTATTCTATTCTTTTAATTTTTATATTTTTTCATCTTACATATCTGGTCGTAAATACAAAACTGCTAAAATTTAAAATACTCACGTTAAAACTTCACAGATATATCAAGATTTATATTGCATGGAAAATAGGTTACTTACTAATCACCACCTACGTACCTGGCTCAACAAACCACCAAACTTATTCCTCAAACTCATCATCTTGGAAAGCCCTTTTTCTAGTGTTGAAGGAAATTGTAACAGCCGCAGAGTATGACCAGTTGGAGCTGTATCAAACACTATAACAGAATAATCCATTGTCTGCACTAGCCTGTACATTTCACAGAAAAAATCCGATTTGAGAATGAGAATAAAGTTTTTCTAAAGTAAATTAGTTATTTGGAAGATAAATAATGCAAATGCTTTAATTGTAGGAAGTAAAGTCCTGGAATTTCTATCTTTTATTCTTACCAGTACTATTGTGGGCATTTATAGAAGGAAACAAGCTAGGAATGCTCGCAATATGGGCAAGATCTTTCCTTGTGTTGAATCAAATAGGGTGAAGCAAATAACTCTGTTATAATGGGATACCATACGACTTTCCTTGGTAAGTTACTAATATCTATAGGTGAATTATCAAAATAGGATATGATTTAAATCAACATCATTTTTAAATTTTAACAGAAAAATCTGTGGAGACTCTACCTCTTCAGATGGAAGTCTCGTATTTGTCAACCAAAAATGTCACAGAAGGATACAAAGCTTTTCAATCAAATATACAACAAGAATGATCGATAGACGCAATAACCAGCCTAAATCAAATCAGGGCTATAGTTTTTTAATTGAAAAGGTCATGATGATGCATCCCACATTCAAAAGATAAGTATTGAAACACAAGAAAGACATTACACTTACTTGAGCATTTCTGCAAAACTCATAGCCTCATCAATTCCTGGGATTGAATTTGCTAAGTCTGACATAAACCCATCGGAATCTGAACCAATGTTGTCCTCATTTTCCAAATTAGGATCAACTTCCTAGAAGAAAGAATCCTTATCATCCAACATTTTAGACAAACTGAAATCATTGTGTGCTGTCAAACCTTTGTCTAAACACAAATCATAATCCAAAGGAAAAGTAACAAACACAATGGGGGAATTTTGATGGACATATATTGCTCATTAATCACTACATTTTCAAACAAATTTGAGGCAGACCTCCCCAACCAAAAAGAAAGACTTCATTATACATGAATTCGGGTAAAAGGTTTCTTAAAAGTTCGGATACACAAAGAGGGAAAGTAAGTTAAAAATAATGCACGTACGCATTTATCAATAAACAAATGAGGTAAAATCTTCCGGAAATAAAAATTACATCACAAAATTCAAAGAATGTGAATTCTATATCACCCGGAAGGAGTTTATCAGAGACCCAACTTCCAATCCTACATCAACAAAGCCATCACAATTGCGCCCAGCTATGAGACAAAGAAACGACCAAAATAAATAATTAATGACTTCAATTATCTCACCATGGCATACAAATTTGTAAAGCCGGTGACAAGGGTGGGAGTCTTGGTGAACCTCTGCTGGAATGCGTCGCTTAGGTTATGTGCAGGGTCGGTGGAAATAATGAGCACGGAGGGCCTCACCCGTGCGAGTAGAATCGACATAATTGAGCTGCATGTAGTCTTTCCGACGCCGCCTTTTCCCCCGACGAACACCCATTTCAGCGTCTCTTGCTCAAGAACATTCTGCACCGTTCCTTCCGGGAATTCATCGCTGGAACCCATCAATCAATGTTGATTGATTGTATGATTTTAGCAGCTTCGTTATCGATGACGAATGCAGAAACGGGTCTTATATCTTGGGTGTTAATGTTATAATCTATCTTGGTTTTGGATTTCTGTGTCGTTTGGGGAATTTGTGCAAACATGTGGAGTGTCCCACTTCGTGACAGAGCCACAGAGGTAGAGATCTATGTGAATTTCTTTTACTTATATTTTGTTAGTAAAATATAAATAAATTATAATTAATGACAAATCAATTATGGAAGTAGTTAAAAATATCATTCAATACAGTATATTTTTTTTCGAAAATACTAAAAGACTATATTAACGGCTCATAATAGCATAAAGGAATTAGAAGCCCAACCACAAACTCTAAGGTCACTCTAAAAATGAGGGCTCTCAAAATAATGAGAAGGCTTAGCAATCGCAGTGTCCAAATATTAGCACATCGTTTAACAAAGTTCAATACAGTATATCTGTATTAAAAGTTAGTCACTCGATGAGCTGAATGATCAATGATTCTTCGTTAATTAAAATAAATTACTGGTAGTAATTGCTTTTAAAGATGTAGATTATCCAAATAAACACGAGAGATTTAAAAGACATGTTCACAATATAAGTAGGAAGAAAATAATTATTTATAAACAATTAGGCAGGGCATAAAAGAGCAGCAATCAGGGTATTGCACACAAAACCTATGTTGTGAAATGTGAAGCACACTAGAGCATATAAAGGATTTACATTTCCCATGAATCAATTAATCTTGAGCATTTATATACATTGTAAAAAAAATCAGCTGATGCTGTACAAGTATCATATATAATATAAGGACATGCACGGTCAGGAGTCTGTTCCTATTGCTTAACGAAAACGAGAACTAGGATGATCTTGATGTGGCGTCCAGTTGAATGGCAATGGAATCCGAATTCCCAGAATTACCCTCCGCAGGGAGCAGCCATTGTTGAGAATGTTGGATTGAGATATCAAAGGATTGTGGTGTTCCCTGTAGAGAAAGACGGCATACTGGACAGGTGGACTGCTTCCTGAGCCATACATCGATGCAACATACATGGAAACTATGGCCGCATTTAGGCATAATTCTCAACACTTCCTTCTCTTCATACTCTGACAAGCATATGGCGCATCTGTAATTAAAGTTCATTTCAACCCAAAATCTGTGATTAATTATACATTACAAACTAATTTGTGAATTGAATGATCGAGGAACTACACTCACTGTGTATTCTCCGTTGAACTGAATGCTTCGCGATTGAACTTCATAGTAGGAATTGCAGCAACTACAACTGGTGCAAGACCATTAATCCGGTGTTCTGCCTGAGATCCACAAAACACCATGATCGATCAAACTCAACTTTAGATTATTATGGAATTTTCGATGAAATAAACACTCATTCTGCTAAGTAATGAGAATTTAAATTGTATGGAGAAAGAGAGAAGATACCAGGTGAAGATCAATGGTGGAGTCAATCTCCTCCAAGCGGCGAAGGCGCCTACAAATGAGTCTAGTGCAAATAAACACGATGAAAGTTGCACTCATACCAAACCCAACAACTGTGGTGATCAGATTCATATTCATCATTCTAACACACCCCTAATCCTAATCCTAATCCTAGATCAACACAAAACTGACAACTTAATTCCTCAATTATTTTCTCAAAGTCAACTGTTGGGTAAGAAATTAAAATATCAGCCAACTACAAGGCAAGCTTCATATCAACGGTGAGATGCGTAATCAGAGCACACACCATACGGGAATATTCAAGTTGTTTTTGGTGGTGAGGGGGGGACCAATGATTAGATAAGCTAAATGAGTGTACAACCAATTAACAGAACAGAAGTAATTATACAACACAAATAAAAAGGGGAAACAACTCAAGATTTCTGCCCCAAAATGGGATTAGGATCCCTCTGGATGAGAATGAAGAAGCCTTGCCTTCCGTGCGTGTTAACTTGCATTTTTGTTGGAGCCCACACCTTCTGTTTTTGCCTTTTATGTATCAACAACTGTTGGCTGATGGACAAGAAATCCTTACAAATGGATTGGCGGCACCAATAAAACTTTTTTAATTGTAATAAATTCCTCGGTGAATATGTGGCAATGGCAAATACCATATTTGAAAGACTTTTGGGTGTTTCTTTCCCTGCAGGTTTATTATATATATATAAAGTGTAGTGGTTGGGTTGGGGGAGACTATTCATATAATTATTAATTTTTTGCTCTCGAGTTTACGAGTAGATGTGAATTTCTTGAATTGGGATAGGGATACAAAAGAAGAAAAATTGAAGTGTTCAATATTAGGAGGATTTCACAAAAAATTCTATTTTTAGGTTGAATTATTTTACAAATATTTTAATTGAGGATTCTTTTTCAATTTAAAATTTAATTTAATTTAATTATTTTTGTCTTAATTTAAGATCAAATATTTTTATTTCATAAGTCATACATCACGATAATCAAAAGTTTGGTATATTTTTAATTTTTATTCTAATCATCTTGTATGACTTTAATTTTTTTTTAGAAAAAAGTTATACTCCATTATATTTTGAAAAAATAAAAATTGAATCCTAAATTAATATATTTATTAAACGGGACCTATAGTGAAAGGCAAATTAAAAATTAGGTTTTAATACAAAATTCTTTCATCAAATATTAACAAAATCTAATGAGGGATCCCTTTAATATTTTTGTGCAGGTGTAAAATTAGTATTCTTTTTTCATCGATGTTCCAAAGTAAAATTTTGAAAATGATTGGGAAGGAAATATGGTAACAAGAAAAGAACACTATCATTAATGGCATTTTGCCATCGTAATGTAAGCACAATGACAGAGCTATCCACCCATGATATTAATGTTCTTTTATAATATGAGTGTATTTATGATGACAGTTGTGCTAAATACTCTCCATTATTAACAATTACTTGTGAAACAAGTGGCATAAGATATTAATCCCTGACTTAATATTCTTCTTAATTAATTAAACTTCTTTACTGGCGAACTAAACTAACTTAAATATTACTATATAGTGGTCATGAAGATCACCACATCTACATGTAGTAGGTTAAAGAAACAGTCAAGGAAATAATAATATAGTTCAAGTGGTTAGAACTCCACTACTTATGACCAAAAAGTCATAAGTTCAAGTTCACTCTTTATTAAAAAAAAAAAATCAAGTTTTGCAGGTTTATTCAAAATATATATAAAATTCTATTTTTAGATCTCAAGGTAATATCTAGATCTCGAAGTCAAATAAGAAAGATACTTAGTTTTGCACGCCTAATACTAATGGGGAATTATTTGTATTGAGTGTTGCAATATTCTCTTTTTTTTTTTTTTTCGAGCTGCCATGTGATTAGAATATTGTTAGATTGCAGAACACGCCAAGCTTAAATACAATTGGAATAAAAAGTATATAAATACACATGATTGTGTTGGAAAATCAAAAATATATAATTATTGAAAAGAATTAATCGAATGTGGACCCTTACAAGCATAGTCTTATATGGATTGATTGGCAATTCATTACGTACTTTCATTTCACTATCATGCATCATTTAATCATTTCGGTTGTGCATTTGAATACCATGATACGAAACCCATAATTACAGGAGAGAGAGAGAGAGAGGCTATTAATAGCCAAAATGGTCCAAGTGGTGGATTAATAGCTTTAATAAGAGGTGAAATTAATGTCTCCAGAAACTTGCAGTTCATTTGTTTCTTAAATTAAAACAATTAAATCACTGTTCTTCATTTGAATAGAGAAAAACAACTATATTGATTGATCATATAAAAGAAGATTAAATTGGACCTTGAAGCTTTCAGTCAGCATAATTAATCTACACTCCAATTCAAATGTTGGATGGAACCCTAGGAAATTGATTAATTTTAACTTTATTTAAGTATGAGTGAATTTTATGTGTTGACTATTAATTAATTGTCATTTGATGCCAAATTAGTATTCACTCCATTAGCATTTGAGATCATGTGCTCCTTAATTTTATGAAGTTGGTACTCCTTTTCTTTTCTTATATTGTACTAAAATCATTTCACATTATGATGGAATTAATTAAGGGCCTCTTTATCACATCAAGTATATGGTGACCATATATTTTAAGTTATCTCAGTTAACTCCCTTTTTGTCAATATTTACTAGACAATTAATATTGAATAACATATAGTTTTCCGTTTTCTTTTCTTTTATTTTTTTGGAATATAAATTTAGTTTAAATTATCCAGTTAGTTGAGAATTCTCTAATAAATAAATGAAGTGATAATTACAAATTGGATCTCAACTAAAGTCTCAGGTACAAATTGAACCCTAAACTATTATTTGGTACAAATTGAAACCCAAATTATTTGTTTTTAACAAATAAACACTTTAACTTTTAAAATTGAACAAATAAATCCTTCAACTAATAAAATAAAATGTGGAGACTCTTTTATTAAATGAATTGACATAGAATATTATTATATTAGTGGATAAATTGACAAAAAAGTTAAAAACATTGTGATAAATTCTAAAATATGAGTGAAGCATCAACAAACATTTTTTTTTTTATAATAATGGACTCATATTTTTTTAATATACAATATAATATTAAATTATAATAAAAAAGATAACTAATTTAATATAATAAATTGAAAATTAAATTAAATTAAAAAAATCATAATATTAAAATCTGTAAATATAATAAAGAAATTGTTTTCTAAAAATACGAGACTATTACGTTTATAATTTTTATATATACTTTTATGTTTTAAAACTATAATTAAAAGGACCTTCATGTCTCATTTTATTAGTTGAAGAATATATGTATTTCATTTTAAAAGTTAAAGTATTTATTTGTAAAAAAAAAAATAGTTAAGGATCCAATTTTTACTCAAAATACTAGTTCAAGGTCCAATTAGAATTTATTATAGTTTTTTATTGATAAAATAGTTCTTTTTTTTTTTTAATTTAACATTATATTGTATATTAAAAAAAAAGTGTTGTTGATGTTTCACTCATTTTTTGGAATTTATAATAATAATTTTTATTTTTTATCAATTTATCCACTAATATAATAGTATATAATGTCAATTCATTAAATGAAAGGGTTTCCATATTATTTTATTAGTTGAATGACTTATTTGTTTAATTTTAAAAGTAAAAATATTCATTTGTTAAAAAAAATAATTTGGGGTCTAATTTGTACCTGAGACATTAGTTCATACTCCAATTTGTATAAAAAAATAGTTTAATGTCGAATTTGTACGACATTAATTAATGGTCTAATTTGTATCTTATTCCATAAATAAATATTTAATTAAAAAATGATTTCATAAAGCCCAATTCTGGTGGCATGGCCCAATATGATTATATAAGAGCAGGCCCGAACGATTTCTTGAATAACGTTGTCGTTTGAAGTTCACCGTGGAAGATATATTCTCGGCTTCTCAATTTTAGGGTTTGTCAACATCGTCTCCGTTGCTAACAGAAGTTCAAAGGTAATATCCAACAGTCTTCTCTATATCTTCTAGCGTGTAATCACACATATTACAAAAATTCCATAATTTATGATACTCTAAAGTAAATTAAGATTCCTGTGTGAACAAAATGATGTACAATGTGATGAATCTTATGTTTACAGGAAGATTTCGGGATCATGAGGCCTATATTTTGCGGAAATCTGGATTTCGATGCTCGACAGTCTGACGTTGATCGTCTTTTCAGAAGATATGGGCGGGTTGAGAGGGTGGATATGAAATCTGGTATTTATCGCGCGCGTGTATTTTGGTTTTAAGGTTTTGAATAATAGTGTGTTTTGGTTTTAAGGATTTCAATAATATGATGTTTTGTCTTTTAGGCTTTGAATTTGTGTGCGCGTGTGTGTGACTAATGAGTGGAAATGTGTTTCAACTCTTTAACTCTCTAGTTGTTTTGCATATTTAATTAACTCTTTAGTTCTCTACACTTGGATATGGCAATTTTTCTGTCCATATGATGGTGATGAATGAGTTTGTTGTGATTGATTACCCATTGTCTTCGAAAGAAGCCCTTTTTCTGTTTATGCTGTCTCCTTGAACTGGTCTATTTTCATGTCTTTTGCTGCAGTTAAAGCGCCAAGGAAGTATAAACTTGTTCTTTCAACTAATTATTATAAAAATTGTTTTGTTTATGATGTTTCCTTAGAGAAAAGGGCTTGGCCTCGTCGTCTTTTGCTGTAATGAAGCTACCATGCTCAGTAGTTCTTTGGCGCAGGTTTACTTGGATATTCCATGGTCTTCCTCGATGGATGGTTCTCTGCCTTTATTTTCTGGCTTGTGCCCACGATACATCATACATGTGTGTGTCTGTTCGAATGAACCAATATATCTGCTATGATCCTACCATCGCACTCTTTCCTGAGATCATTGCCTTTTTCATTCCTCATGACTTTGCTCAGTCATCAATTTCCGACATGTTTCAGCATAGATATCATGTTCATATCAGATCCATTGTCAGGTGTTGCGTTTTCTTCACAATTTCAAATGGTCTTTTTTTTTTTCCGTTGTATCCCTCTTGTTTGCAGGGGTTTTGAATCTTGTTATTTTGAGTAACATCATTTGATAATTTAGTGTCTTTACTGAAGGCACCTTCTTAACATTGACTTCGAGAGGAACAATGTTGGCATGGTTTCTTTAACTTTTTTAGCTTTATAGGCTTCTGTTTCGTCTATATGGAAGATGAACGAGATGCAGAAGATGCAATCCGGAAACTCGATAGGATAGACTTTGGTAGAAAAGGCCGCAGACTTCGTGTTGAGTGGACTAAGGTTTGTTTGTTGTTCCCCGACTTTTACATGATGTGTATTTATTCTGTTGTATTATGAAATTAAGTGCATTTGTTTTATAAGCAGCAAGAGCATGGTCATGGTGGGAGAAGGCCTGATACTTCTAGAAAACCTGCTGCTAACACACGACCTTCTAGAACTTTATTTGTCATTAACTTTGACCCTATCAATACTCGGACAAGAGACATCGAAAGGTACTTCGAGCATTATGGAAAAGTATCCAATGTCAGAATCAGAAGAAATTTTGCATTTGTGCAATACGAGCTGCAGGAAGATGCGACCCGAGCATTAGAATCAACTAACTTGAGGTGTGTAAGTAAAGAATTCGTCAAAATTTCCCAACATTTATATCCTAGTTGAGACTTGGTTCATGACCTGGCCTTTTATGCAGTAAGTTCATGGATCGCATTATTTCAGTTGAATATGCAATCCGTGATGATGACGAAAAAGGAAACGGACACAGCCCGGATAGAAGAGGTCGTGATATGTCACCTGATGGAAGAAACTATGATAGGCGACGTTCCCCTAGTCCCTATCAAAGGGATAGGGGCAGTCCTGATTATGGACATGGATCCCTACCCAATTCTAGATCAGATCGAAGGGGCAGTCCTCATTATGGAAGAGCAGAAAGTCCGACTAATGACAGAAGATATCACAGGTTAACATTATCTGTTTTTACATTTTATCATCTGTTTGGAGTTTTTATAACGAATACCAATTTCATACCCAATTGTATAATTAACTATGCAGCCGTTCGCCACCGAGACGTGAAAGATCTTGATCTGGACACTGTTGCCTTCAATTTTCTCTATGACCATTGGCGAGCGTGGGATGCAGTAGTATTTACTTATGTTCTGTTAATTCGATCCTTGGTAGTAATGTAAGATATCTGTTGGATTTCTTGCGAGCTCAATTGAATTCAGTCCTTTGATGTTGAATTTAATATGTATGATATTCATCGGATTGATCTCATGGTAAGCCGCCATATTCTATTGGAGGCGTTCAACTTAAAATTAATTTATTTAGTTAAATATCTAATTAAATTAGTGGACTATTACAAATATATTTTTGCCAAAATTTTAGGATGTTTGCATGTATATGATTTCTTTCGTCGGTAAAAATTAAATATGTAATAAAATAAGAGAATTTGGAAGGAAAAGTTTAAAAAAAAAAAAATTAACCACAAAGAGATTGCATTATATATTTTAAGAACAAAGAAATTATTCTTGTTATATTCTCAAGTGGTTGTACATGTATTTTAATAACATAATAGGTTGGGTGTTCCCTACTCTATCCTATGTATTAAAGTTACAGCATTAACGTTTAGTGGCATAGCTAACGACGCTACTAGTGTCGTGGCAATTTTTTAAGAAGTGTAGAAGCTTTTCCACTTTTGAAAATGTGAACCCAATCTTATGTTATTTTTATGAAATTATTTTGTCATATTTCTGGGAATACCATATTATTTTATTTTCATTTGGTGTTTTGTTATTTTTTTTTTCACAATAATTTGTAAGTGAATAATAGTAGAAATTTTAAAAATAAAGTGTAATGATTGAAGTGTTAAGTGGTATTTTAATAAATATATTTTTATGATTAAAATAAAGAGAATGAATTAATTTTGTATAGCGTGGATTCAAAAAATAATGACATTTTATTTTAATATGTAAATAATGTTAGGGTAAAATTTATGAAAGAGTTTCTTAATTTATAAATTATTCTGGAATGGTTAAAAAAGAAAAGTTTTTAAATAATTATGAAACAGAATGGGTATATTTTCTTCGTGCCAGATTGGAATATGAAGTTTTATTGCACTTATTTTTTGAATTGGGAGAGAATTTATTTCAGGGAGCTCTTCCTGTTTATGTTCGTCAAGCAGAAAACTCCCTGATATGTCTAAGAATCCTTAATTGTTGCCCAACTCTTAGTCAGAAGGATTAAAGAATACCCTTCCGCTGTTTTACTTTTAATAATCCAAATAATAAGTACGCGCAAAATATGACTTTATGGGGGCATGGAATAGCTATTAAATCTAGTGATAATCAAATTTTGAGAAAATGCGCTCATTAATAAAGCTTTCATTCGAATTTAATCCGGCATTTAATTGCAGGTCTACTGAATGAAGAAAATTGGAGTTAATATACATTATTATTAGCATTTGAATAATGGATTTATGATTTTATATTTTTTAAAAATACAACTGTGATTTTTCTAGTTTAATGCTTGAAATTTCATTATAATCTCATTTACCAAATTCCAATTATAGTGCAATAGGATAACAGCCCAACTTCAACCTTTTCTATTAAAAAATGGTTTTATGCTTTCAGAAATAACTGGTTAAAATAATTTTTTTAAAGTTGAAAGTGGGTTTTTAACACTTTTGAGTTAAATTAATTTGATTTCGTTAAAAGAAAAATCAATTTCGTTAAAAAAAATATAGAAAAGAATTTGCTAGCTGACAAAAATTAAGTTACCCAATGTGCAGGCTATTCGACCGTTCGATCTATTGATGAGCTTGCCGCTGACGTCCAATGTCTATCCCAGAATAGCATTTATTCAAGCCAAAAAAAAATTAACCATATTTTTGTTATTAAATAAAAAAATAAATAAATAAAGAAGAGGACCAAACACGCATTATCCCCTGCCGCCGGCCTATTATCTGAAAAAAAAAAAAAAAAAAAAAAAAATTCTTGGAATTAAAGGAAGACGAGGAGAGAGAGAAAGAGAGAGAGAGAGAGAGAGCGCGCGCGCTAAGAGAGGGAAGCGAGAATTTTGTTGCGAAATTCGAGAGAAAAGGTGTGGGCACAATTCCCGGTGTTAATGAGTTTCTTCTTAAATATATTTGTATATATATTTATGTCCTTGTTTTTCATATAAAGATCTAACTTTGTGTTCCTCTATAATTTATTGCTGATTTCCTGTTTTCAGGTACAAAGATCACTACCTTTTTTTACAGTCACTGGATTTGTCCAGTTATTTCTGTTAATTTCTGTCACTTTTATTTAGAACTGAGTCTGTTTCTGTTTTCGCGAAAGTGATTAATATTTAAGTTTTTGCAAGTTGAGCTATGTTGGCAGCTTAATTCTTTAAAATTGGCAGTTGAACTTGAAGGTATGTAGTGTTAGCTGTAGCTGTTAAGAGTGTTTGCTGGAAATTTTGGTGATACGATGTTTATGTATTTCAGGTTTTCTTTAATATGGAAAACAGTGTTTTATTAATAAATAACTTGTTAAAAAGTTGGGAATTTGTTGGTTAGGGTTTAAAAGGTATTGGATGTGGAATTAGGCCATGTATTAATATTGGGTCAATTTCAGTAAGTAGAAGAATGTGAAAAGTTTTGTTACGTTGATGATGAACTCCACATTTTTTTGAGTTCGAATTGAATTACATAATTAACTTTGATTGAAGTTATGCTTCTGCTGAGAACTGTGATAAGATCCCCTTCCCTGCCCATCTGATCTTTAAAGTTATTGATATTCAACCGCAGATATGCTTAGCTTTTATTGACGAATTTTTTTTGTTTCTAATACTTGATAGAGTTTACCTCATACTCATGGATGAATGCAAGAATTTATTTTACTGATAAAAAAAAAAAAAAAAAAAACTTGATAGAGTTTACCTGTTTGCAATCGGTTGTAGCTGCTAGTCCCATATTTCTTAGTTTATCAAACTTCTTTTTCTTTAACATGATCTTCTACCTACTCATACAGGAGTACTGCTTATTTTGCTGATGTACAGTAGAATTTAATCCATCTTACGTTGTAACTTGGAATCAAGATCTACTGTAGTGATAAACTATTAATGTCTCGACTTTTTAGGTTCAAACAATGAGTTCATTGGAAGTCGCTAGAGCAGAGCTTGCTCTTGCTGTTTTGTATCTGAACAAAGCTGAAGCAAGGGATAAGATCTGCAGGGCAATACAATACGGTTCAAAGTTCTTGAGCAACGGGGAGCCTGGAACAGCACAAAATGTTGACAAGTCAACTAGCTTGGCCCGAAAAGTTTTTCGGTTGTTCAAGGTCAGTTTGTCCAGTACTTTCTGTTGAGATTTAATATTTACTGTATGCATTTCGTTAGTTCATTTTGGCCTTTTGGGGGTATTCATATACATTTTTGACCAATTTTGTAAATCTGTTTGTTTTACAGTTCATCAATGATCTCCATGCTCTCATTAGCCCAAATGCTCCAGGAACTCCACTTCCTTTGGTTTTGTTGGGCAAGGTAGTAACTCCTCGACTATAGAATTTTCGTTTTAATTACTTCTTCCCATCTTACCCTTGTTGGTGTTTGTTTCAGTCGAAGAATGCGCTCTTGTCCACTTTCCTATTTTTGGATCAAATTGTGTGGCTTGGTAGGACAGGCATATATAAGGTATCCCGTACGTCTTCTCTAGTTTGATGGAGTGATCATTATATTTAAAAACTAAATTTCTGATGCAGAACAAAGAACGTACAGAGTTACTCGGAAGGATATCTCTTTTCTGTTGGTTGGGCTCTTCTGTCTGCACCACCCTGGTTGAAGTATGTTTTTGACCACCTGATGTGCTTTTCTACCTCTAAAATGATGTTACTTTTGATCAAGTTATTAATGTCTAATTTGTTTATTTCTCTCCAGATTGGGGAAATTGGGAGGCTTTCTGCATCAATGAAAAAGCTAGAAAAAGAGCTGAAGAATACTGATAAACATAAGGTCTGTGTTATAATCTTGTGTTGATATTCTTCTATATCTTCGTTCGTTTTCCATTGATGCTTCTCTGATTCAGAATGAGGAGTACCGAGCAAAGCTTGAAAATTCAAACGAGAGATCACTCGCTCTCATTAAAGCAGGTATGGACATAGTCGTTGCTGTTGGCTTGCTTCAGCTAGCACCCAAGAAAGTCACACCTCGTGTAACCGGTGGCTTTGGTTTCGTCAGCTCTCTCATCTCCTGCTACCAGGTATCTCTCTTTCTACTCAACTTGTTTCTTATATTTTCGTGTACTGGTAATAAACATGTGAAATACGAGAGACTCTTGTGTGAAACACTCTTATACATGAGATGATGCTCTGCTTAAGTTCATGGTGTATAGCATCTACATTTTTACCATCCAATTCTTGCTAAGAAAATGTTGTAATTTTGTCGGGCAGTTACTTCCTTCGCCACAGAAGGCAAAGACATCCTGAAGAAGAGTTTGGTTTAACTTTGGAATCAATGGAAGCTGTAAGAGGTGGAGCGGTGATTATAATTTTACACTTCATCCTTAGCCCTGTTATGTTATAGTGTTCGTTTTGTTGCACAAATATGTAACAATAATGCATACCTTATTTGGGGCCTCAGTTTACACCAAAACAAAACATCACTTGCTCAAAGAAAACACTATTATTTCAAACCTTAATTGGTATTTACGTTCTTCGTATGTTAAGGAGCGAAATAAAATAAAATTCTGATAGTAAGATATAAAATTATAGAGGTTACAATTTACATGTAGTAATAATTGTACGCGTTCTTTCTTAAATTTGTTGGGCTTGAATTGATAATATGACCTAACCGGAAGATTTGTCGTTCCATATTGCAAAGATAGCATCAATGGACATGTGTTTTTTTTTTTTTTATTGATATTTGTTCTTTAAATTCATTTTATACATTTCCTTCTGTCTAACGTTACATGTTTTATATTTTTCCTTTAAATTTTATATTTCATATTTAATTTAAAATTATAAGAACTTAATTATATACTACTAAAAGAAATTATTTATTTGCTTAAAGTAAACGTGCTTAGTACGACATAAAAGTAAAACAGATAAAATGTGTAAACTCCCAGATAAATTATATTTATTGCGGTCATAAAATTTTAAAACCTAGAGTTAAGTTTTTTTTTTTTGACGGGGTAGAGTTAAGTTAATGATATGTTTTACTTATTAAATATGAGAATAATTTGAAGGAGAAACCAAAAAAACAAAAAATAAAATACAATTAAAATTTAAATAAAGGACCCGGAAAGGAGGTAGAATAAATTAAAGAAAGTGTTCGATTAAATACACATCCATTTTTAAATAGATACGCCTCCACAATTGATTTACCGTCCCAATTCTTTCTTTTTTTTTTTTTTGTCTTTAATAGATACACTTTATGAAACTGCCCATAATGCCCCTAACTCTCACCATTACTAAAAATCATTATAATACACCTACCCATGTATGATATCCCGCTGAAATAAAATAAAGAAGAATCGCTGAAAATAAAAGTTGAATTGCAGCCACAGTAACTGAACTAAAAAATTGTGCCGGTGAACTACGGACGTTCTCCGATACTCTCATGGACAAACGACACAAATCCACGGACATTGAACATAACGATTAATTTCAGAAGGTTAAAGTACAAATTTATTTATTTTTTTATTCAAAAAGGATATTTTAGATATTTAAAATTACATTAAAATGATAAAATATTAAGATGTGTGTATCTATTAAAAATGGATGTGTATTTAATCGGATCTTAAAGAAAGTCATATAGAAAGGCTTAACAGATTGGGCCGGCAGCCCACTTTTGAATCTGTAGCCCATATTAATTTAGTAATAACATGATTATGGGTTCATTGCCAACAGAATTCGACGGCTAATTTTGGTCAATTGTAATACCGTATTAGTC
Source organism: Paraleonurus japonicus (assembly GCA_030762865.1). Taxonomy (NCBI): domain Eukaryota; kingdom Viridiplantae; phylum Streptophyta; class Magnoliopsida; order Lamiales; family Lamiaceae; genus Paraleonurus; species Paraleonurus japonicus. The sequence continues at coordinate 3,808,784 of CM061057.1, read as the reverse complement.
AATTTTTCTTTTTGATATTGTTATTTTGTTAATTTTTTCAAGATTGTTAGTTTAATTGTGATTTTGTTTAATTTTTGTTCATTATTTTAAAAATTTTAGGCAAAAATAAATATAGTGAACCAATTTACCATTAAATTTCTTCGTATTTTATGTATATTAATGAATAATATTTGTTATTTCATTATAAAATATTCAATTAATTTAATAATAATATTATATAATTAAATAATTAATAACTTTTAAATTATACGATAAAATTAATTTATAAAAGATGATTTAGTATATAAATAATTTTGTCAAAATTTATAAGTATCAGGACTCTTTTTCTCTCACGCACATTTATATACTTCTTCCTATTCATAATATATGTCGTTTTGAATTTTTGTATTATTTACAATTTAAATGTCGTTTTGCACTTTTTAATGTGAATTAATTATAGTTTTTTTCAATTTACTTTTAGTTTTTTTTTTAAAAAAAATTACATTCATAATAATAATCTTTAAAGTTATGTGAAAAATTTCAAACCTATTAATTAAGGGTATAGAAGAAAGTAAATAATTTTTTTAAAATGTGTATATGAATTTAGGATAACATATACTCCCTCCTATTCATAATATATGTCGTTTTGACTTTTTCGTATTATTTGCAATTTAAATGTCGTTTTGCACTTTTCAATGTGAATTAATTATAGTTTTTCTCAATTTACCCTTATATTTTTTAAAAAATTAAATTGACAATAATAATATATAAAGTCATGTGAAAATTTTTAAAGTTATTAATTAAGGGTATAGAAGGAAGTAAATAATTTTATTAAAATGTGTGTATGAGTTTAGGATGACATATATTTTGAATAGGAGGGATTATTTTGGATAGGTGGAGAATATGTGTGTGAGAGATTTATCCTAAATTTCCGCAATCATAAGTTGTCTGACAGCCGGCATATCCCTCTGTTCAAACATAAACATAAAAAAAGTGTGCGCAAAAAACAATGCTGAATTCAGTATTTTGCTGAGTCAGATCCACATACCACACGACTTTGCTAATGACGCATAATTGTCAATTAGTGCGTGTTTTATTAGCTTAAACTAATACTAATAAAGTGAGAATTGATGAATCATCTTTAATCAACTGCTTTTACCATTTAATTAACCCAAAGCGACATACCAATCTCATTTGTCACCATTATACTATGTTTGCTTTTTTGTTGGTTTACACTTGATTAATCCACGTATTATATATTACAACTAATATATAAAATGTATAATTGATACAATACATGATAGATCGCTTTCCAGATGTATACATGATTACATATACAGAACATTTTTAAGTTGCCGCTTGGTTTGTTAGAAAGAAAATGATAATGTTAGTAGTAAAAAATGGAATAAATATAATTTTTAAAATTGTATTATTTGGTTAATAATGAGAATCACTATCATAGTCATTGATTTTATTTGGTTTGCCAAAATTCTTTAGATGTGTAATCAAATTATTTAGTAACATATATTAAGGAATAGTATGAAAGATATAGTACATAAAATCCTAAGAAATTGATGATTCCTTAGTTTTGAGGTTTCATCTATTGTAGCAAATAATCAAAGTTTTAACATTATTTTTTCCATTCATTTTCCATTTCTCTAATTGAAAGTGTCTCACCAAGCACACCCTTCAAATCAACAATATGAATTATCTGGTGTACTTTTTTCTGCTGCATTAATAAATTTCATGTACATGTGTATTGATGTTGAATCATTTCAATTAACAATAATTAATCAAATAATATATTTTGCAACTAATTCGGCTCCACTAGTGATGTTGTACATATTTGTTGTGAACAAATTCTTGATTGTATTTTGCACTCCATTTAAATGATATTGTTCATTTTATTAATTGCATTACTCGAAATCAATTTCTAGGGGTGGTCGAACTCGACCATCTGCTCAATTGAGCAGTTCCTATGCCAAAGTCAGTCTCACATTTTAAGAGTCGTGCTCGATCAAAACCTGCTTGAGCAACTTTGCTCGATCGAGCACCACCCAAATCAACAAAAAAAAAATATTTTCAACCTATAAATTCGGGAATGTGAAATTCGGGCCACATTTCCAAAGGTATTTATATCCCCAAATGCAAGTTTTCATTGGGCAGCCCACATTTAGATCATTCGTTTCTGCTTTTTAAACAAAAAAAAAAAAAAAAAATACATTTTCATAGATTTTTATTGTTTTCCTTTACAATTTCGCATAGAATCAAGGTCAAAGTGAAGATTCAAATAGTAATCACTCCTATTAGGTGACTTCTGCATTTTATTGCTACTTTTGTTGGTTTAATTTCAATATTTATGACTTATTGCTTCTTGCTTCTCATGATTCTCTTAGAATGATGATTGACTAAATATCTTGTGTTTGGGTGATTGGATTTATGTGGCTAATTGATATATGGTGTTGATTTGAATTGTCTATTCCAATTGAAGGAATATATATGATTAGATTGATGGTATTAATTGATTTATTGCTTGATCTATCTCTTGATCTCTTATGTGTTGGATTGATTATTGAAATTTATAATTAGTTTAATTGGATAATTTCTTGTTTCAGACCATCAATCTTCGAATATAATTACGAGACGAAACATAACTTTAGAGATATACCGCACATAGTTTCCATGAATCAATAATTTAATTGGATATTTGCTTTTATTATATGACCCTATTATAAAAAAATTACATGACCCTATAATACTTGAGTGGTTAATTTGTGTAAAACACGTGTCAAGGTTTACCATCTAAATGCATATGGTATATGGGTAATGATTAGTGCAAAGTAAAATTGGTTAGTGCTTTGGAAATAATAATAATAATAATTAAGCTTTTTGTCCTAAAAAGGTAAAAAGTGCAGCTTTGCAATGACTATTTAATGTAGTGAGACCCTGTCAAAAAAAAATTTAATGTAGTGAGACCCACCTAAAAAAGAAAAAGAAAAAGAAAAAGAAAACACTTGCACTTTTGTGAATGTGGATAACTGGATAAGGGGTTCCCCCAAACTCTGTTGATTTTATGCACACAAGTTTTGCATTTAGTCTTTTCAGATATACGTAGAGTTTATATTTGACCAAATCCTTAAAAACGGTAAAGTTTAGTTAATATGTTGACCAAATCAACACAAAAGTATGTATATTGACTAAATTAAAAATATTAAATAAAGAAAAGATGGAACGTATCGGTATCAATATCTTATGTCAATATGTCAAATAAGCTAAACTATACTCAAACGCATGATGAGCAAACATGGTTTACTAATGTGTTTTATTAGTAAACAAATATGTAGCTTACACAAGCAAACAAAGGTAACCTAGTCAAATATGTCTTTTTATTATTGTTTATATCAACTATAGAAACCTATAAGATCATTTAGATTGTTATTATAAACAATTATCCATCTAATATTTTGAATTATAAACACTCTCTCAATTTTTCTGCCGATGATATATTAAAAAATACACTCAACAAAGTATTTGTAATACCTCAAATTATATGAATAATTATAAACTTAACAATCCTCCTATATTTGATAAAAAATAAAAATAATCCTCATATATATTAATAGGGAGTTTTCTTTGCTCATGTATCAATTTTTTGTATCACATGTTATTTCATTTGTGAAATCAATATATATTTATGTACACGTGACACATATAAGATGATGTCTACGATAAACTTCTGTTACACCACGGATTGAAAGAAATTTATTTTCTTCATTAATTATATATGTTTATCGGTAAATATTAATTTATATATATATTTATTTATGTTTGATGGCACAATAATAATTAATTAAATAATATCATATTTATGTGATATTACAATATAGGCGGTGATCATATAAGATGATTTCCTAATAATATTTTAGTTAACTAATAAAATTGATGTCAAGAAAGGCGCAATTAATATATTGTTTTGTATTTTGGTGAAGTTGATGTTGCGAGTCTTGTGACATAAACAAGCAACCAACTGGGTGGAAATTTTGGGGTCCCTTCTCAGCAGAATAAATACTCTTTTATCCATCAACATTTCATCCAAGTGGATAATTACTTTTAAGTTTTTAAATTACAAGTGTCAAACTTGGGGCCTAGCCATCCACTTTTCAACCCACAATTTGCTTAATGAACGCGTGTCAACCACCTTCTACGTTCTAATACTTTTTTTATTTTTTATCGATAAGAGTAAAGTATTATTGCAACAAATAAGTACTAGAGGTACAATCACGAATTTATGGATATTGCAATTACAACATAAATGAGTTCAAGATCTTGGTGGGCTCAAAAGAAAAGCTACCAAGATGGAACAATTTTGTAGAAATTCAACTTCACAATCTTTCTCTAATCTCTTAATGAAAAAAATTCCTTTTTCCACCTCTCATTTAAAAAAAAAAATGCATTTGTTTTTCCACTTTCATAATACCCAAATCACGTTAACAACAAAATTAACTCTTTTTTTTTTAACCCCAAAATAAGTTGGAGATTTAGTAGAAATATTTAGCTATTTTAGCGTACCCATCAAAACATCTTACGTTATTTGACACTTTAAAAACAAATGTCCAGTCGTCTTATCTGTCTCTCCACAAACTATTGATAAATAAATAAGATGGAGTGACTGATATATATTAGCATTATTAGTTAGAATTTTTTTTATATATAATAATTTTGATCAAGCTTGAACCACCTAATACCAATATGATACAAAGACATGCATGATATTTTCTTGTATTGTTAAATTTTAAAAAATGCAATCACATAAAAACTAATAACAGGGTTTAATCAATTTATCGATATTGTTACATTGAATAGTGAGCAGCGAGCTAATATAAATATAAAGATTGGATAGCTTATAGTTTTTATATTATAGACAAACACAATATGAGAAATAATTCATTCGTAATATATAAGTTTTCATACTTTCATTTGCAAAACATCTTAATACAAGTTTCACATCTTAGAAAAAAATACTCACAACTTAAAATTGTTCATTTTACTAATTTTATTTCAAATTTACCATTAAAAAACTTATTTTCTTAAATTTATATTTTCCTATGAAAACTTATTTGGGAGGGGAAGAATATATCACTAATTATGTCATGTAATATTAAAATAAAATGTACATTTAAATTCAACTAAAAGACAACATATAAAATTCAAGGCGATTCCTTATTGGTTATCGACATATTTTGGCAGTAAGCTGAGGCATTAGATGTGCTATTAAGGTTTATCTGTTTATTAATATGAGAATCAGCGAAATCATAACCGATTGAATGACTACGACGAAAAATGGGATAATGATTGTTTCGTCAATCCAATTTTAATATTGCATATTAGTCTTTTTATTCCGACCAATTTTTATGTATTCTTATGATGGAATATATATAATTATCCAAAAATTGTTATTAATTTTATTTTTAAAATAAATCTCAATATATCATAATATCTTTTAACATATCTATCTTACACTATTATACATAAAATACCAATATTTTAAAAAAATTTGTATGTAGAAAATTTTATGCATACTAATAGTGAATAGAAGAAAATCAAGGGGGTTTAGCCCATTTGGCTACCGGGCTCCTCACTTAAGTGGGAGACCTGGGTTCGAACCACTAACAACTAACATACATTTACCGATAAAAAAAAAAGTCCTTCTGTCTCTAATTAAAAAATACAAAAGTTAGATATTTTTCTCAATTAGTTAAAGAAAAAAAAAAGTATTTTATAGTACATAAAAGATATATTGGAGAATTAAAAGTATGAATTGAAAAATAAAAAAAATTAAATTAAAAAATACTAAAAAAATTTTTTAGGAGGATAAAGTTAATTAAAAGATAAATAACTATGAATAAAATTTAATATCTAACGAGATATTTATGGGGAAACAAAGAGAGAACTAGATATTTGCTTACAGTACTAGATATTTGCTTCCCTGAACAAAAACAGGTACTAGATATTTGCTTATATAATTGGCATTGTCGAGCCAAGTTAGACAATGACTTGGTTAAAATTAGAACGCTCACGCAGTCACAGAGGATCACGCCACTCACAACTTTACTTTGCCCTTCCCTCTAAATTTTATACTATAAAATACTGTCGTAAAATTATGGATTCGAGTAATCATTTATTTGATAAAAAAAAAAAATTACTTATATCTTTTCCAAAAAAAAAATTCTGTTTTTTTTTTTTAAGTTTATTCTAATAAAAAGCTTTTCATTTAATATACTCTCTCCCTCCTTTTATAAGTTTTTCATCTTATCAAAACCGACGTCATATCCAAAGCTTTCACATTTATGTAAATGACAAAAAATATTTCCACATTTTTTAACAACTATTCTCATTTTTTCAATTTTATTACATTAATATATAATTGCACTCAAAAGTGTTTAATTTTGTATTTTTCTCTCTATCATTTTATTTTTTCCTCACATTTACACGTATAACTCTATACTACTGTATAAAAGCAAATAAGAAATTTTAAATAGAATGGAAGAGAGAGTAATAAATATGAGAAATTCATAACAGAATATCGAGTCATCTCTCTCTCTCTGAGACCATTCTCTTTAGCCATTGGAAAATGGGCGCGAATGCATCTGCTCTTGCGGGAGAGCCCGAACTCGATGATATACCGGAATACTGCGTAGCTCTGCTTCTCTCCTACTTGGACCCGCCGGAGATTGCAAAGCTGGCTCGACTCAGTCGGACTTTTCGTGCAGCATCCTCCGCCGACTTCATCTGGCTACCCAAATTGCCCTCCAACTATCCCTATATTCTCTCCAAATTGTCTGATCAAGGCACCGGAGACGACTGCAAAAAGGACATTTTCGCCAGGCTATGCAGGCCGAACCCCTTTGACGGTGGGACTAAGGTGTGTGTGTGTGTTTTCTAGCTTCTATTTCTGAGAATTTGTTGCTTGTTTTTTCGTGTATGTTTTCGGCTGTGAAGTTCTAATTTTGGTTTTTAATATATGGAATAGGAAGTTTGGATCGATAAGAGAACAGGGGGTGTTTGTTTGGCTATTTCTTCAAAGGCGCTAACTATAACGGGAATTGATGATCGGAGATATTGGAATCACACTCCAACAGATGAATCTAGGTAGGTTTTGGCTCTGTATCTTGAAAAAATATTATGTGCACTGTTACTTAATATCCTGGAAGAAAAGGTCCTTTTAATTTACCAGTGGTGGAGTTGCATTTGCAGTTGATAATTTGCGAATTCCTAGATTTGAGAAGAAATGGGACTAATTATAGAAGAAGAAAAGTTGAATTGAAAAGATTATGTCACCAGTAATTTCGTCTTTTTTTGTTCATCTGGTTTTGTAAACATTCAATACAACATTATTTTATTACTACTCCACATATATTTTTTTAAACTTTCAATAAAAATATCTGCACAGTTGTTATGATATAAAAATGATTTTTTATTTTTTAACAAAGTTTTCTTAACAGTGATTTAAATCTATAAACTGACCCTATTTTGATTTTATTAAATTGTTTTTGCTTAGTTAAAATAGGAATGCTTGATTTTTCTAATTGTATTAATAATTAATATTTTTTTTTAATTTATGATGTTATACTTTTTTTTAAAAGTATTTATAATGGTGTACTTAAAAAGTATATTTCAGACTTTAATATACTTCTTCCGTCCCATAAAAGCTTATTATACACTACAATATTTTGGATAGTCTTGAAAAATAGTAATTCTTATTTGTTAGCGGTGATTTAGTTATTATTTAGATTGCATTATTAATATTTTTTCTTGTGCAGTTTGGAGTCAAAGAATAAGTAGAATTTGAGAGCTAATTTTATAGACTTTTTTAATTAGTTGAATTTATGTGTATGTGTGACCCAAAAGTAATGATATTTAATAAAAAATTGAGAATATTGTGAAAATAAAGTTTATAAAGGATTTTTAACTTTAAAGGCTTGAAAGGTATGGTGGGATGGAGGGAGTATATCTTTTGTCCGAAAGAACGATGAGAAAAATAAAATATTGGAGTTCATTTATTATTCCTTGTTTCGGAATGAAGGATGCACAAGTAGGCAAGTGCATATGGTCACCTTCACTAGTAGTAGTAGTTGTAATAAGAAATGGAGAGCTGAGCGCCAATTTAGCCGGACAGAAGGGAATAAAGGTATAGTGGTGAATATTAAACTCTAAAAGTTCACATAAAGTTTCTGAGCGAATCAATCTTTGATGATTTGTTTAACTTGGTTCAGTAAATTTTTTAACAGAATAAATGGTCTATTAAGCCCTTTTAGTTTGGAAAATTAAGTTGCTTCTAGTATACTACACATCACCGTTTGTTATAACAAAAACCTCGTAGATTGACTGAATGTTCCACGTTGATGTAGATTTCAAACAGTTGCATACCTTCAACAAATATGGTGGCTCGAAGTGGAAGGAGAACTAGAGTTCGAATTTCCCCCTGGAACTTATAGTGTATTTTTCAGGTTGCATCTAGGAAGGGTTGGTAAGAGATTGAGACGTAATTCAGAAAACGTACATGGATGGGATGTAAAACCAGCACAATTTCAGTTTAAGACGCATGATGGTCAGCAGGCAGTCTCCCGTTGCATGTTGGGCAATTTAGGGAACTGGGTACACTACCACGCGGGGGATTTCATCGTTGAGGAACCTAATGCATTGACAAGAATCAAATTTTCTTTGACTCAGATTGATTGTACACATACCAAAGGTGGTCTGTGTGTAGATTCTATTTTGATAAGTCCAAGTAATGTAGGAAAAGAATTGTATACTGTGGATAATGAAGTTCGTAAGAAGTTTTAGGTTGCAGAACAAACTAAGAAACCAGAAATTGGTATTCTGAAGATTTTGTTTAGTTCAGATTTTGTTGTCTAAATTGTTGTTGGGTGCATTTCTCTGTACATAATTTCAGAAATCAAAGCTAGTTTTGAGAGAATCGTTTCATTTTGTTGATCATCTTATGCCGTTGCTGGTAAGGAAACAAAGTGCATATCTTTCTAAATTGTGCTAACATATTATTAACAAGATGAACTCATGCTGCAATTGTACACAAACAACAGACATACAACTATACGAGGTTCGTCTAACGCATGGGCAGATAGAGGGGGGAGGCAAGGGGGCTGCAGCCCCCTAAATATTTGAACTGCAGTGTATATACATGTGTATATGTATATAATTATGTTAATATATGTATTTAGTTTTCTACTACAGCCTCCCCAATGGATAAGTCTTGGATCCGCTAATGTTAATCCTATACATCCAACCATACTACTGAGAGAATGAAAAAATAAAAAAGAAAAGTACATGAAGTTTACATTACTATGAAACGATCTAATTGTGTTTAACTAGAAGGCCCCATTTCAACTTGTAGAATTTCGTCTCTAGTGTTGGTAGTTCTGGGAAGAGACGAGGGATCATTTCGTATGTATGCACGAATTCTTGACTCATAGAAGGCAATAAAATCCACTATTCGTTTGAAGAATTTCCATAATGCAAGAATTTCTTCCCTGGTGATGGAAACAAGGTCTGATATTCTTTGAAGAAAGGATCGGTGGTTATGCAGGCGAATGAGCAGAGACACAATAAGGCATGTCAGTGTTACGAAACCTGTAATTGCAAAAAGAACCACAAAACTTCGCAACGACACTCTAGTTAGAGGGCTACTCTTGTCTGGACCTGGACACTCCCCCTGCTCCAAATCTTGAATGGTACCGTCTTCTGTCAACTGAATTATGGATTTAGAGATATCGGAAATTGCAGGAAAATCTTTGGGGAAAACCTATCAATGATAAACAGATATGAGACTCGATAAATCAAGATAGAAGAGTTGATCCTCATTCTATGCTGTTAGCCCAGACCAATCTAAATAATCAAAACAAGGTAGCATTAGATTGAGAGATATGAGTTAAATGAATATGCTTACAAAGGCAAAACCATCAGTGCGATAGATAGGGTCAATAATCACATACTTGCCACACGATTGAGATAATATATGCTTGATATGAGGCAAAACATCACAATAGGCTGATATATTCTTATTCACCAAGGACAAGTGAATATCATCAACAGACTTATATTCGTTGATTTTTGATTCATTAAATCGCAACTTCTTTAAGTAATCGAAAAGAAAAGACCCTTGTTGGCACCCAACATAACTTCCATCCCTAATAAGTTGCGTCACATTTGTGACTGATGGCGTAAGCCTGGCTACTGTTAGTCTAGAAGACAGGCTGGCAGTGTACGTTGAGTTAAGTAGACTTGCTACAAAAGCCCACGTCACTAGAACTAGACAGACTAAGTTGGATTCAACCCCTTCTCCTATATACAGACAAAAGTGTTGTTTAGATACTTGAATTATTTAGGCATTTTATCAAAAGAAGTAAACAATTTGGTGTGAGATTAGAATGAGGCCAACCTGGAAAGAATGGAATGTAGCCAATCATGCCAGCATGTTGGCAGGGTAACTCATTGGATCTGTGAAGAATCCTCTTTGAAAGAATCCAAATTACAACAGCAGTTGCAATGTAAAAGAGAACAGTGGTTAGCCATAGTTCTTTGCTTAGGGGATCTATAAAAGTGAATACATCGTTTATATCCTCAAATTTGATGGGAACCATACAAGCAACACCTCCTTCTGCATATGGCATTGTGAAATCGACATAATTAGATCGATTAGCAGTGATGGTGATATCTCCTAGTGCACCATCATATGTCTAGCATCACCAAGATAAACAAAACCACGTGAGTTCAATAACATTCTAAAAATAAATTGCTTTAATTTGCAAGAAAAGAGATAACAAAACTAACCTGCACAGAAACTTGATACACGAGATCATCATAGTTCCCAACTATGTCACCATGATCATCGATCATTGTATAGTTTTCGAATCGATACTGTAAACCCAATTGTGACATGACATCATGGAAAACCTTTTTCTGCACTTGCATGAAATCATTAAAACCAGGTTTTTGTGGCACCCCAATTCTTAGCTCTTTTACTTCCCAGCCTCTTGGTGGTGTATTTGAGTCTCCAGGCCATATGATAGTATTCCTAAAATTCACTATTGCAGTAGATTCAGAACTTGTGACATTCTGATTTTGTTCACCATATCTTATCCAGGTTCCTACAGGCCTCATTATGCTTTCAACAACATTAACTATCTGATATGCCGTCTGCTGCAACTGTCCATCAACAAGGTTAAACTCTCCTGCGAGTCCTGTAAACCTTGTTTCCAACAATGCTTTGAGCAGCTTAGGACCTGTTTCTGAAACTTCCAAAGAAAAAGGCTCAGTAGGAGGGTCCACATTCTCAGGAATTACATATGACCCTTCACCCCCAACTACTTCAGCTGCCTTTGCAAGAGCCCACAAAGTATCATATGCCCAAACACCAAACATACTTGGCTCAGTTAATTTAATATCTTGATCAACTTGATGTGATGTCCTGATACATCTAGCAGAAAAAGACTCAACTTCACTGGATTTGGGGATCACAGGCCTTACCCCTAGAACCCCCTGCATGGCTTCAACAACATCAGAATCGACCAATTTGAATATGTCTGTCAGCCCACTGGTAACAATCCAGGCATATCCTTTATTCATCATCCCTAATTCTTTCACTTTTAGGAAGATCTTGGCTCCAAGAGACGGAGACGCATGCACCACAAACACCCGTGTCTCCATGTTCTTCATTTTGTTCAGTTCTGCGCTTATAAAATCATCATTTGCTGATTTAGGAACCACACTCTTATGTGAAACTCGGGCTTTGACATCTTGAATCGCATTAGCTAGATATGGTATAACGCCATTCCCAAACTTTGAATCCTCGTATATTATCACCACCTGTCTCCACATGTACTCTTTAATTATGGAAGCAATAGCCTGGACTTGATTTGCATCGCTCTGTGCTGTCTGAACAAAATAAGGGGTACGATGAAGGAAAGAAGGACTTGTGGCAGAGAAAGATATAATGGGCACATGAGCCCTTTCTCCCAGATCCACCACAAAGTTGGCCTGCGAAGACGTTTGAGGACCGATGATTGCATCCAGTTTAACATCTCTCAGCAAACCAAAAGCTGCAACACACGAATTGAAATGTGATAATTAGATAGCTGCTTAATATATATCATGATCAGTGTGATAATTGACTTACCAGCAATAGCAGCATCAGTAAGACTGCCATTTGAGTCTATTGGATGAAGAACCAGCCTAGTCTTATAATCGTTATGAACTGAATAGAAATCAGAATGTGCTATACTTAAGCAGCTATTCCCTATACGCCCAACTGGTGAATGCATATCAAGAATCACACCAACATGAAAATCAACAGTACGGCCAACGGGATTTTGTGCAGTACAAGGAGGAAGCAAAACAAGTATCATAAACAAGTGAAGCAGCAAGAAACACATTTCCTTGGAACAATCCAAACACTATGATTGAAATATTCCAATATATAGTATGTCCATGGTTTGAAAAAGTCAACAACTGCAAAAGTAAACGGGACATAAGGCTTTCATCCATTAATTCATTTGTCATAACAGGCTAGTTTCTTGCCACATATTGGATATTTCCCTGAAATTTCTCCTTGTATTTATATACATATATGTGTGTATTAGGAATGATATATAGTTCTTTGCTGGGCGGATTTCATCAACAGATATTTATAAGTCTCAAAATTACAATCTCTAAAATTTCAACGTCACTGGCCCTATTCATTTTCTAGACCATTATTGCACAATAATCAAAGCACCACCAAATCTGTAAGTAAGATATAATAATTAATAATAAAATAAAAATGATCAAATTACTATTGACTATAAGTCTATAAGTCACCTCTAACACCGGCCATATCCAATTACAATTTAATAAAATCTCACTTTCACCATCCATTGCCATCTCAAGGGAAAAATATATAGATTCTCACATAAATTAATAGATACTGTCTTTCTTGAGAAGGAAGATTAGTAAATTAACTTCACAAGAACTAAGAGATTGCTTGACATGAATAAATACAAACATCTGGCCTGCATTCTGGAAAGAGTCTACTTCACTAATAAGATTGACCCATGAATAACAAAAATATAATAAAGGGGGAAATTGGCATGCAATTGGGATTGATTGCAACAAGAAGTAACAACCCAAGAAATTTAATAAAAACCCTAAATCAGCGGTCGTATCTTGGACCACAAATCCGTCTGTCATCCGTAAATTTGAATTCTAATATCGCTTCTGCAATGGAATTGTCCTTGTTTGATTTTTGCGTGGAAATGTCTATTTACATGATATTCATCCTGCATGGAAATATCTATTCATGTTATATTATAATAATAATCTCTCTCACAAATAAATTTATTCTCCTTCATTTCTTTAAACTCAAATTTTAGTGAATATTATTAGGGTATCTATAAAAGAGAAACGTGCTATTTAGAGGGTGATATTATTATTATTAAAAAATGGAATAAGAATAAATTTTCTAAATGGAAAAAAAAAAAAGTGAGAATAAATTTTTTGAATAGAAGAAGTATTATATATACATACAACAAGATGAATAAGTAACAGTACGACACTATATTAACATTTTTTAATGAAACAACTAAAACTATAAATTAATTTTACGGTAAAATTGATTCTCACTATACTTTTCCTACTGGAATATACTTCATCCCCAAACTTTTAAGCTTTAAGTTTGGGGATGAAGTAGATTTTAATGGAACCTATAAAAAAAAAAAAAAGTAGATTTTAATGGATATAGTATTTTATATAAAGTTGGTGAATTTTTTTTTTTATCGGAGTTGGTGAAAAATATAAGAAGAGTATAAAAATGTAGAAATAGTGTAAGAGTTTAGTGTCAACTGTTTTAATTTCATGTAAAAGTAAGAAAAAAATATGGGACTACAACTTTTAAAAAAGAAAATGTAGAGTTTTAAAGGAAATGTCCAAAATGACACAACGTACATGTTAATAGATGGCGAAAAGAGTATAAAATATTGGAAATTAAAAAAAAAAAAAAGTTTAATAAATAAATATATGTTTAACAGATCGAACAGTGCAAATCGAAAATTCAGGAACTTAGGAAGACATGATAAAATTTTAAGCATTTAATTCAACAAACATAAATTCGAGTTGTTAATACAGTTGAATTTATTTTTAAAGAGACTATAATAAATGAAATTAGAGGCAAACCAACAAACGTATCTTCTTTTGAACTACCTATGGCTATATAATTCAAAAGATTAATGAACGTAACTCAATTCAATATAATCTTTATAGTTTGTCGGGAATCAAATACACCCCACACGAGACAAAAAGCGTCTCAGTAATTTATATTTGTAGGTTTGAACAAGTCCAGAGAGATCGAATGTGCGATATAACTTGACTTCAAATTTCAATAATTCAAAGAATTTGAATTTAGATTCATTTTAAATGTGTATAATTTGGTATGATAATTTAGATTATAAAATTAGCTAGGGAGACGACCAAACGAGGCTTGACTTATGCTAGTAAACATAATTGCCATATTTTAAATTAAATTTAAAAATTATATTGCTTAGATATCATATGGGGGAGCACTGGAACATTCATATCCTCTTGAATTTATTAAATTTGGTCACTTCAACCCTCATTTCAAATGAGATTAATACTTAACTTTCCCCTTTGTTTTACCAGCTATTTTCCATCTATTTCTAATCTTAATTAGGAGCATTTTCTTGATCGTGGCAGACAGATTATGAGTGTGTTGATTTCATTTTTATATATTCAAGCGTTAGTGCAAGATTTTAAAACTCAACAAGTTTAACAGGTAATTCATGTATTTTGTTAATATATAAATAACATTTATTTTTGCCCAGAAAACATATATGACGATATGTGGGTTGAATCCGACTTTAAATTTGATTTAAGAAGCCCAACCCCAATGTATTGAAGCTCAAATCACGGAGAAATTTTTATTGATGTAGCATCTATATACACACACATCTATATAATTAATTGAACTAAATAAAATTTGGTTTGATTCATACGAGGTTATTACATGTATATACTTACTCGTAGGAGAATATCATATAAAATAAAAATAAAATATATCAATAAAATTAATTAAAAAATATCATAATAAAATTCAAGTGTATTCACCTCATAAAAAATCAACTCATAAAATTTTGAAGTTTTTAATTGAAATTTAAAAATATTATTTTTCTTTAAGCCCTCGTGGATACGAAAGATGTTTTTTAATAAAAAGATGCAGTGTTTTTGTCAAGAGAAAACTTATAAGACCCTGCTATCCTATTTCGAAATGTTTTACTAAAAACATTGTCTAGTATTTGAAATGGTCTCAGCAAAACAAATAAATTATATTATGGTTAAGGGTCCAAGATCCAATGTAAGCGAGGTCGGATCCATTGAAATTAGAAGCCCAAAATCAAAGTCGGTAAACCTCACACGTGCAAAGCCCACTTTGTAAATCTGTCGCACCTGTCGCAAAACACAGAACAGAAGAACCCTGAAACTAGAGAAGAACGAAGAGCAAAAAAAACAAAAAACCAAAAGACAAAACCCTGACGCGACGACAGGGATACGTAATTGCATCCGATGGAAGGAGAACACCACGCCGCCGGAACGGTTTTTGAGGAGGACGAGATCTTCGACAACGGCGGCGAACAAAAGCCGCACCGCCCAATCATAAGCGGCGAGCAGCTGGACGTTGAGGCGTACGCGGCTCTGTACACTGGTCGGACGAAAATCAACCGCCTCCTCTTCATCGCAAGTAAATGCCAAATCCCATCAATGGAGCTCGAGGCTTTGCGGATGGCATATATGGAGATTAAGAAGGGAGAGGACACGCAGCTGTTTAGGGAGGTTGTGGCGACGATTGATGGACGATTAGGGCCGAGTTACGGGCCCGATGATGCTTGGGCCGATGCTGTGGATCGACGAGCCGAGCTCAGGAAAGAAAAGCTCGAGAATGAACTCAATGCTTACAGGGTAGAGTGGTTATTATGCAAATGCTAAATCCTAGCTCATTGTGACTCTATTGCTAATTTTTCTTGTTAGTTATGTGACTGTATGTTTCAATTGCGATATCTTGTTTGGTGTGATATACGTTTTCAAATTATAATTTTCCGTTCTCCATTCCATTGATATATTTAGTGAGCATTATGTTCTATACTTGTTTGATTCCGTGGAGTTCTATCCTGAATTAAACACACTTTCGTTAGTTGCATTTATGAGTTTTTGAGCATGTAATAACCTAAGTTTGCCTACTGCTTAGGAATCGGATTACAGGGTTTGATGAGTTTAACTGCTGCAGTAGCGATGATATTTCTTGAATTTCAAGCTACCGGTTGTGTTCCACTATGCCAGTTTGACCTTTTTGAAACTCTCCCCATTTAGTTCATTAACATGTATCTTGCATCTGAAGTCAAACACTGAAAGTTTACAGTAGTTCTTTTTCAACTTCATTTCGCAATGAATATACCAGTTCTTTTTTCTTTTTCTGCTTATTTCTCTGTATCATCACTTCTGATTCTTGCAGACAAACTTAATCAAAGAAAGCATTCGGATGGGGTACAATGATTTTGGAGACTTCTATTATGCACATGGTCTGCTTGGTGAGGCATTTAAGAGTTATGTCCGGACACGTGACTATTGCACTACGTCGAAACATATAGTATATATGTGTCTGAATGCCATATTGGTCAGCATTGAGATGGGTCAGTTTCCTCATGTTTCGAGCTATGTCAGTAAGGCTGAGGCGAGTCTAGATGCCTTGGATCCTGTCACAATTGCAAAACTACGTTGTGCTGCTGGATTGGCTCACTTGGAAGGCGCAAAGTATAAGCTTGCTGCTCGAAAGGTTTGTCAATGAAATCTTCTTCTCATACCCTGGATCATGTTATATAAAAAGTGTTAAGTTGTTGATATATCGTACTTGTGCTTTGATGTGATGATGCCTGTCCACAACTGATCTCTGAGAATCAGTGTACTGCAAGCTTGGGTGGACTGAACACATAATATATGTATATATGTAATGTGATTCCCCATTTCCATTTCAGATACTTGCATTTAATTTATTGGTGAAGGTGGAACTAATTCTTTTATCAGGGAGAGAACGCCTATTAAGATACAATTAACATTTAAATATTATTTATTTCAAAGTTCAGAAGATACATGAAATTACTCAGTGAAGCACAGTTCTCAGGAAAGGGAAAATGTAGTACATGTTTGGACAGGCTATATCCTGAGGGCATATAGTAGTACACATTTACTTTTGTTTCATATATTTCTCTAACATGAGAATAGTACTTGCAGTTCCTTGAAACTGGCCCAGAAATAGGGAACAACTACACAGAAGTGATTGCTGCACAAGATATTGCAACCTATGGTGGTCTGTGTGCACTTGCGAGTTTCGACCGTGCAGAACTCAAGGCAAAATGTTATCTTTTTTCTCTTACTTTTGTTTTATATATTTCGTTAAAGCTTTCTGCAAGTTCTCGTAACATTTGTTGACTTCCAACTTCTACTTACCTGCTATGCTGTTTATCTTTGACAGAGCAAAGTAATTGACAACAGTAACTTCAGGAATTTCTTAGAATTGGTACCTGAAATAAGGGAGCTTATTAATGATTTTTACACAAGGTACTCTTTGTTTCGTATTACCATGAAATGTTTGTTTTTTTTTTTTTTGCATTATACTACATACATTCAGTTCACATCACTTATATACAGACATGACAAGAGGGGGAACCAGAGCCAAAATGATTTTGGCTGAATATAGCATTTCAGATGTTCTGAATTTGATTTGCTCATTCTTGAATTTGCCTATGTTTTAGTTGATAACTTCTCATCTCAAGAGCTTAGATATAAACCTCCCATTGTAGTAAACCCATCTGCAGACTCTCTGTGTCAAACCTACACAAAATGTTAGCAGTTGTCAGTTCCTCTTTATCACTATTCCCAGGCACTATAATAACTCCATCATGAAATCAAACCACCTCGCATCTGATTTCCTCTTTTGAATTTCCTTCATTTTGCAGCCGCTATGCTTCCTGTCTGGAATATTTGGGGAATCTGAAAGCAAACTTGTTGCTTGACATCCATTTAAATGATCACGTGGAGACTCTGTATGAGCAAATACGTAACAAGGCTCTCATCCAGTACACTCACCCATTTGTCTCTGTTGACTTGAACATGATGGCAAATGCATTCATGACAAGTGTTACGGGCCTTGAGAAAGAGCTTGAAGCACTAATTACTAACAATCAAATACAGGTACTCAAATCAATCATCTAATACTCTTATGTTGTCTGGGTTAATATATAAGTTTGAATATAGTCAATAAATTTTTTCATGATTGGTACTGGCATGTTCCACAGGCTCGTATCGATTCCCACAACAAAATTCTTTATGCTCGCCATGCGGATCAGAGGAATGGCACATTCCAGCGTGTCTTGCAGACTGGCAGCGAGTTTAACAGGGAAGTGAGGTCCATGCTTTTGAGAGCAAATCTTATGAAACATGATTACAACCTTAGCCTTAGGACATCACGCAAGCATTGAAATGTACGGTTACTGGTTCATGAGAACATAAAATCCTTACTAATACGAGCTTGAAAAAATCAATTGTGCGATGTTTCACGTGTTCTTGAGATAAAAAGAAATTGTCACAATTGAGATTTCTAGTGCAGATTGGCTTCGAGGGAAGCTTTATATGTTACACTCCAACTCGCTTTAGAGAGTGATCACCTTTCGCATCCACATCACAATGCTACTACGCTTGTTTATAGCCAGGTTGTCCAAAAGTAAAGCATTTTAATTTGTTATAAAACACTACAGTTTTGCCAGGTAAGATAATCCATTATTTTTACACGCATTCATTGAGTGCATGATTGTTCACAATGCACAGGTGATATGTGTCATGGTAACAGGGATCTAATCTTTCTTTCTTGTTATGATTATCGAGTAGCAACATTAGACCTTAATTTGATATATTGCATATAATATGCATGTATGTATTTATATTCATATGGATGCGAACATGGTTTATTAGTTGAGCGATGAGTCATACTCTTCACTGCCTCTAGAAATTGCTTTTGACATTAATCCATCGCATCATTTCTCATCCATTCATCTTCCATATCTAAATTTCAAAGTAAGTTTCCAACTAATATAGTGGATATTAAAAGTGCATTAATGACCCTTCACTTCATTTAGTGTACAAGTATATGGGTATCTAATTTATGTTAGGCTTCTTGTGGAGTCTTAAGAAAAGTCATGATGGTTTTCATATCATATTGTCTGGATATATATGTACATATATTCGATGTAACGTTCAATGTTGAAATTTTTATGTATTTTAGGAAAAAAAAATGCATATATGATTATAAACATATATGGCAAAGTTTTATATGAAAATAATCATGATAAATTTTAAAATGAAACTATTTTGAAAATTTTAAAATTAAATATTTGATCAAGAATATTAAGAATATCATTAGCAATATCTGAAATTAGGGTCAGATTTCTCATATTATTGTTTTGGAGTATCAACAATAATTTTTTTTTACTATTTAATATAAAAATATATAATATTATGATATTTAAGTTAAGAGTATCAAGTTTAAAATCTATATATTTAAAGTATCAAGTATTTGACTAAAAATATTAAAAATTAAATTTAAAGACATGAAATTAAATAGTGGTGTATACCGTGATCATATTTAAGATATGAAAAAATATTAAGAAAGAATAGGACCGGAGGAGGAAATTAACGAAGTACAATATTGACCGCGCGAGTTAATAGATTAGGATAGGATTGGGATTTGGGAAGTGAAATTGTGTAAAAGCCTATAGGCTACCATCTTTTATAACAATTAAGAATAGTCCTGCTAAATAATAAGTACCCCATTTTCCATTGATTTTCTTTTCATAACTATTTTCCTTTTTTGTTGGAAAAAAGAAGAAGAAAAAATTAGAGCAGGAGCGTGAACAGTCATTTCGCCCTATACATTACTAATTACATGTATAAAATTGGCATATGTATAATATAATGTAGTGCATTTGATAGTCGTAAAAACCTGTACCAGTAAAGCAGTACAAAATTTCTACTTTGAGCCGCTCAAAAAAAAAAAAAAAAAAAAAGTTTCTACTTTGAGTTGTGTGTGCTGTGCTCCTGCGATAATTATTAGACTTTTCTACGAAATATGTAACATCTTAAATACGACTCACAATAGCTATTAATTGAGCAAATAATATAAGATAAGTTTTTTTTTTTATATAAGGTTAGATAATACAATCGATGTGCTTAATTAATCGCATCGTATCTGGATTCTTTTTTTTTTTTTATGAAACCTGAAATATAAATAGCATGTCTTCATCATAGTCCTTTCTGTTAAGTTGAAAATGTAGCAATTACAAGCAACTACTAGCTTTTAATTATATGAAGTGTGTTTATTTTTACCTACTTTAATTCTTGATTACAACATTGCTTTATTAAATCGGAAATATGCTACTCCATACAATTTAGATTTGTAGGAGTGTTGATAGGTCAATTAGTAGATTAGATTTATTAATATTTATGTTCGATGTCTTAAATAGGATCTTTAATTTAATTTATGGTGTTTATTTATACGCATTTGCGGATTAAATGTAATGCATCAAGAAATCAATGCTAAAAAGAATTAATTAAAGGAAAATTAATAATTTATTTTCATGAGTTTTAAATTAATTCAGGAAAACTGGTTAATTCATAGATTAATATAACTTCCATTCTTCCACCATGCATGATACTCCTGCATTTAAGTATAGTATTTGACGAATATAATATACTATGTATAACTCAATGTTGGCTTCCTCATGGAATTTGACTCAATTACTATTTACAACTAGTTTTTGTTGAAATGGGATTCCGTAATAAGAATTCACTCTACATCAAAATAGTACATAGATATATATAATAGTAATGGCATGAAGGTCAAATGTTCAATTCTTTGTAGACTTCAACTTAAGTATAAATTATTTACTCTATAAAAAATAAATTTTTTATATCAGAATATGTTAGGTTAGTTGGATTGCAATGACATGCAACACTTAAACATATGTTAGGTTAGTTGGGTGACCCTTATATAAGCGTATACACAAGCATACATAACCATGTGATCAATGTACGTCTAAATTAATTGGGATTTAAAAACATCAAACGTTTGAGTTTTAAAAAGAATGCAATACTAAAGAATACGTAATTTGTGACTATAAGTCTATGTAATCGAGGTACGTCTAAATTAATTGAAATTTAAAAAAAAAAAACGTTTAACTCCTGAGTTTTAAACAGAATGTAATACTAAAGAATATATATTTCGTGACTATAAGTTTATAATAGCGAACACAGACAAATTTAGGGCCGATCGCTGGATTTAATATTTTTTAAATTATATATGTAGAAAAATTTTTATTTAAATTTTTTATATTATATTAATTCGTCCTTCTTATATTAAAATATAGTACATAATATTATAATATAAAAAAAGTTTTTTCCCAATTCATGATGCAAAATGAGTCATGCTCATTTTAAAATTGTACTTTCACTTTTCATGAAACGATGTCATATAAAATTTTCCATTTCCTAATTTAATTTACTCGACCCCAATCTTCTTCTAAAAGGAAAAATTATAAAAGATGTCTTATCCCCTTACTTGTTTAAGAAAATGTCACCCTTTCTTAATATATATTTTAGAATAATGTTACCTTTAATTGTGCATATATATAGTCACGTCTGAAACTCTGAGTAATTATGTATGGTGTTTTTCCACAAAAAAACTAAGTGGACCGGAATGACTAATTTTAAATATGGCAAACTTGAAACAATTGACAGGCTTGAAACAACATTAAATTTTTTGCACTTCTTTATAGTAAATACTTGGGCGAACAAGTTGCGCGCTGTGCAATTTGATTAATTTAATAATATTATATTATTTATTAAGTAATTTTTATTGTGATACTTTTATTAAGTAATATTATCAATGCTTAGTAATATAAATTTAACATGTTTTGTGTGTGTAAAATATTATGATATTATTTTATAACTTTAGTGATATAATATTATTGGATGAATTCAATTGCACCTGTGCTACGTGCAAATGTGACTCTTTTTTATTAGTTGTTTTATTAATATGTATTAAATTAATATAATATTATTTATTAAAAATAATTAATATTATTTAAAAATGTATTTAATTTTTATTGTGAAACTAATTCAATGTATGTACTCATTTTTACATTAGCATTTATTAATCACTGGTAATTAAAATCTAAAAAAAAAATGCATTTATTAATCACTGGTAATTGAAATCTATAAAAAAAAAATATGTAAGGTTAAATGATGACTCAAACCCATAATTTTTAGGTAATAAGTAGAAGAGTTCTAACCACTTAAACTATACCACTTTATTATATTGTTCTTCTAAATAACATATCTATATCTTACACTCTAGTGCTTATAAAAAATCTGATATATATTTGAAAAATGAAATTAAAAATGTTTCAAATAAGTTGTTGGATACATCTTACGAGCTTCGTTCTAACTTATTTTTCAATAAAATAACTTAGTGATAATATCTTTTCAAGTTGGTGTTATTAATTGCTTTCAAAAAAAAAAAAAAGTTGGTGTTATTAATTATACAATTATTGTTTTGTTTCTTTATTATATAAACTCGCTAAATCATAAATATTATATAAAATGCATAATATTATAAAATAGTACTACCTTCATTACAATTTAGATTACTCAAAATCAAAAAATGAACATTATAAATTTATTTTTCCATACCCAAAATAGCAAAAGAACAACTCCATTATACCAAACTAAATCTTTAAAAGCATCTGTTATTTACGTCTCATGCTACTCAATTTCTCATTATAGTTAAATTTGTCTCACTTAGTTACTCAATTCAATAAAGTTGAAAAAAAATTGTTGTCCTTCATTTTATACCTTTTAATATTAATAAATAATATTTTTATTAACATTCTTGCAAATTTGATTTAAAATCATCTAAATTGTAATGAATGGAGTGTTAATTTTAATAAACCTAGTCAAAAAGCTGCCGGATCTCTTGGTCCCGTTGTATGAATAATTTAATACATTACTTTTGGAAAAATGAAAAGCTATAGGACTTACAAAATATTTATTATGACTAACTACTTTAGCCCACTATAGCCAGATTGAGCAAAAAAAATGGTCCAAAGAAACCTATTTAATGCAACCAATAAAATAAGTCGCCTTTTATGGATAAATTATCACTTTTCTTTCGAATAAGTAGTAGTAATAGTTATAATTATTATGATATAAGGTTTTGAGATTTAAAATAAAAACTATAAGTATTATAATTTATTTATTATTTGGTTTAAACAAATCATGTTGATTTTATATATAATTTTATAATCAATTTATAATATAATTAATTCTTTTTATGGTATTTTAAGAATTAACAGTTTTTATCCATTATTTAATTATATGAGATCAAAATTGCATACAACACACACAGAATTTTTATAATATATTAATGTAACATCTTTTATTACACTATTGATTTATAAGTAATAAAATAAAGAGGGTGAGATAATAATTATAATTGATTGCATTTGATATTTATCATTCATTTAAATAGTATAATATCATATGGTATTATATTATGTAACATGATATTAATTTCACCACACATAAAAAAATGCAATGAGGAATTGCTTGTGGATTAATTTTGCTATTAACCCCATATACAACGTAAGTTTTGTTTAAAAAAACAACGAGAAATTGTTTGTGGATCAATTTTGCAGTTAACTCCATATATATAATGTAAAATTAATATATTCTCAATGTCTCGTATTAAATCTACAAAAAAGTATGTATTATTAGATGTATCATTTTCTTAAATAATAATGAACCAACTTTAATTTTTTTATCTATCTTGTATTATATTACACCATGTTATTATTTTCTTAAATAATAACTCTTTTTACTATCAACTTTATATTTTTATAATTTTATTTTTGTATCACATAATCAATTTATTTATATGGGTAAATTATATATACCACAAATAGTAAGGGAAAAGGTAGATAAAAGTTTTTATATGGGTGTTTGATAAATTGTATTTGTGTCTTTCTATTAATTTGTAATGTGTTTGATAGGAAGTAATAAGGGGGTTATAATTTATATGTTGTTTGATAAGATTATTAGATTTATAAAAGAAATGACTATTTTTGTTGTCTTATGTCTGCATTAATTGTAAGGGAGGGAGGGTGTTATTACATATAAAAAAAAAGGCCGAAATTATATTATTATAATTTTAAAATTAAAATTAAAATTTGTATGACATAATAAATGTTGAATAAAATCGAAGATGGAGGGAGAAATTAATAATAGGGCTGTATCAGTATATGTTTGAATGCGACATTGGCAGGAAATTCCAGGGGGGTGGGGTGGGGTTGAAAGCAGTAGAGTGTAGACAGTCTGGACAATAAAGATAAAAGAAAAGGGGTTTCAAAAGAGGATACAAATTTTATTACTTGGTAAACGAGGTTAAAAGGGAAGTCACCTTTTTTTAACTACACGAGAGAGAGAGAGAGTCAACCGGCCCTTTTCAGCAGTTGTTTCTATCTTGGTTTTAATTTGGTTCTATGTATTTGTATATATGTATATGTGGGCTTCCAAAACTCCACATAGTATTGCGGGTATTATCTTCACCACCTTCCTCTTTCCTTTATTTTCTGTCATATCATATCATGTGTTTTCTTCTCTCTCTATCTCTATTTTGTTTTTTCAGTTTTCCAACTCCAGCATGCACATAACGGAAAACCATAACTAGGGTTTTCTACACACCATTGGAAGAAATTAAGACTGGGTTTTAGAGTGAGAAACGAAAAGGGGATTTTCGTATAGAGAGAGAGAGAGACGGATAGAGAAGGAAGAGCCAAGCACCAAAACTTATTGCTTGCCTTCTTTCTCTTTCTTTCTCTCAGATTTCATTGAGAGGAAGTTGGAGACATTTGGATTTTCAGGCCTTCTGTCTCCTCTACCTCTCTATTATATTTTCTTCTCTCTCAATATTCATTTTACAACCTCAATTTCTCGCTCGGGAAAAAACAAAAAAAAAACATCTGTCTATGTATATATATATATATAACAATTCTGTTTGTGAGTTGAACCTGTTAATCGTTCTTGAAAAGAAAAAAGAAAAAGTGAAGAAGGGAATTAAAAACGCATTTATATATCGAGAGATAGGGAGAGAGAGAGAGAGAAAAGCATCATTTCATGAATTTTGGGGATTTTCTTGAAAACAATTCTTGTGGTGCAAGAATTGTTACAGATTTGAGTTACAGCAATACTAACACCATTATTACGACAACTGCTACTACCAATAACAACAATAGCATGGCCGCCGGCGCCATTGCTCAGCCTCGACATCTCTCCATCTCCGCCAAGCCCATGTTCAACTCCCCCGCCCTCTCTCTTGCCCTTGTTCGTACCCTCTCTCTCTCTCTCTGTGTATATATATATATATATATATGTGTGTGTGTAGTATTAATTAATTAATTAATTTGTGTTTGTTGCAGCAAACGGGAATGGAGGGGCAAGGAGAGATAGGAAGAATTGGCGATCAGAATTATGAATCAAGTATGATTAATAATGTGGGTGGAAGAAGAAGCAGAGATGAGAGCAGATCTGGGAGTGATAACATGGACGCTGCATCTGGAGACGATGAGGATGCTTCCGACAAGCCAGCCAGGAAGAAGAAAAGATACCACCGACACACTCCTCAGCAAATCCAAGAACTTGAATCGTCTGCCCTTTTTCCCAACTCTTTTATTCATTTCCTTTTTCTGATTAATGCTTAATTTATTATGCTGTTTTGTAGTCTGTTTAAGGAATGCCCACATCCAGATGAAAAGCAGAGATTGGAACTCAGCAAACGCCTTTGCTTGGAAACAAGGCAAGTCAAATTCTGGTTTCAAAATCGAAGAACTCAGATGAAGGTAATTTTTTTATTTATTTATTTATTTAATTTTTTTTTTTTTATTTCTTTAATTTTGTCGTCGTTTCAGACGCAACTGGAGCGACACGAGAACTCACTTCTCCGGCAAGATAACGACAAGCTCCGCGCCGAAAACATGTCGATCAGAGACGCCATGAGGAATCCCATCTGCACCAACTGCGGCGGCCCCGCCATGATCGGCGACATATCCCTGGAAGAGCAACACCTGAGAATGGAGAATGCGAGGCTCAAAGACGAACTGGACAGAGTATGTGCCCTGGCCGGAAAGTTCTTAGGCCGCCCCATGTCCACCGTCCCCAATTCAAGCTTAGAGCTCGGAGTCGGAAACAATGGCTTCCTCGGAGGCTTAAACAGCCTCCCCGATTTCGGCGGCCCTCTGCCGGTCAAACCAACTATGAACGTCACTCCCATTGAGCGATCGCTGGAGAGATCTATGTATTTGGAGCTTGCTTTAGCCGCCATGGATGAATTCGTCAAAATGGCGCAATCCGATGAGCCCTTATGGGCTAGGGCCTTAGAAGGTGGAAGAGAAACGCTTAATCATGAAGAATATTTAAGAAATTTCACTCCTTGCATCGGAATGAAGCCCAGTGGATTTGTTACAGAAGCTTCTAGAGAGACTGGTATGGTCATTATCAACAGCTTAGCACTAGTCGAGACATTGATGGACTCGGTGAGCCTCCATTCTTAATTCATTTATTTATATATATTGATTCTTTTAATTTATTTTATTTTATTATTATGCTTTCGTAGAACAAATGGGCAGAGATGTTTCCATGTATAATTGCAAGAACCACAACTACAGATGTGATATCAAATGGCATGGGAGGAACAAGAAATGGTGCACTTCAGCTGGTAACTAATTAATTAAATGAAATTTCATTTTGATCACTTATTACGAAATTGAATAACATGATTAATCAGATGCATGCTGAGCTCCAAGTTCTGTCACCGCTAGTTCCGGTCCGAGAGGTCACATTTCTCCGGTTCTGCAAGCAGCACGCCGAGGGCGTGTGGGCTGTCGTCGACGTCTCTATCGACACCATCCGACACACCTCCGGTGGAGCTCCGGCGTACCCGAGCTGCCGGAGGCTTCCCTCCGGCTGTGTGGTACAAGATATGCCTAATGGCTATTCCAAGGTAAAAAAAAAAAAAAAAAAACATTTAATTCAATTTCCTGTATTATTTTGTTACTTATTGCACACTTGTTTCCTTCACATTTATTGAGTCTCCCAAGGGTTGGTATCTTCACTCTTATTGTTTTAAATAAGTTTGTTGAAGCAACTGCACCTATTGGAACTTAATTGACCACATTTAATTGAGAAACACCAAAGACATCACTGTCAATTAATCTCATATTACAAGTTAATTTTACTCAACCGATAAAAATAGGGATTAATTCAGAAGACTGGCCATATATATATTTGACCTACGTACCCATGTCTTAAAATAGTCATTGTCTGCTTCTTGCAGAAAATAATTTTTTAAACCTTTGATTTTCAAATTAAGATGGTACGAATAAAAATATAATGGATAGAAGAGTCTACTGCTCCTGTTTTTGCTCCTTGGGACACATAATCTAGCTATTATATAAAAGATTTAGGATAAATTTCTTGTAATCATCAAAAAATGGCAGAAATAAACAAAGTATTTTGATGTTTCTATTCCAATCTTTCTGATACTGTCTCGATCAGCGCACCCATGGGCCTATTTTAAATTGTTATGACTCTATTATCTGATTCCAGCCCTTACAGAGATGTCTTTTTTTAATTGTTTCTCCATTATAGTCAACAGCACCTGTACTAGCTACGTTTTTGTAGTCATGTGAGCATCTAATCCCACTGTGACTAGACCTAGTACGTATCTCTATATTTCTCTCCACCTCGTTCCCAACAAATCTTGTACTTAATATTTTATGTCTCTAGATTTTGGATTTCATATTTCTAATTGGGATTATGTGGGGTACCATTTAGTTCTATTCTAAATATTAGTATAAATCAGAGTACTATATTTTGGGGTTCTCATATAAAATTAATTTCAATTTTTATGAATTAAACATTTGTTAGTCGTTTATTTGGAGATAGAATTTTGTCCTAAGAAGTGACAATCTTCATTGTTACGCTATGATCATATCATATAGAAAGGCAAGGAGGATTTTGTTAATTAAGGATCATTTCAGTATAAATTATTAATTTAAAGTGAATTAAGATTAATTTAAATAAGTGATTAGGTAGGGCATTGTGTGATTAATATATATGATGGTAGGTTACATGGGTGGAGCATGCTGAATATGATCAAAGTGTGATTCACGAGCTGTATCGATCACTGGTAAGCGCGGGTATGGGGTTCGGCTCCTTGAGATGGTTGGCCACGCTCCAGAGGCAGTCCGAGTGTCTCGCCATCCTCATGTCCTCTACCTTAAACCCCAGAGATCATACCGGTACTTAATTAATCCATCCATCAACCAAACAATTACTGTATATTTTTAATTAATTAATTAATTAATTATTATTATAGCAATAACTGCGGGTGGGCGGCGGAGCATGCTGAAGTTGGCTCAACGGATGACCAACAACTTCTGCGCAGGTGTGTGCGCCTCCACAGTTCACAAATGGAATAAACTTGGAAGCGAAAATGTGGACGAGGACGTCCGAGTCATGACTCGGAAGAGCGTGGATGACCCGGGTGAGCCACCGGGCATTGTGCTCAGCGCCGCCACCTCCGTCTGGTTGCCGGTCTCGCCCCAGCGCCTCTTTGATTTTCTAAGAAATGAACATTTGAGGAGCGAGTGGGATATCCTCTCCAATGGTGGCCCCATGCAAGAAATGGCTCATATCGCCAAAGGCCAAGATCATGGCAACTGTGTTTCACTGCTGCGTGCAAGTGTAAGTCTTATAATTCCCTTGAAATGACGCATTTGCCCTCAATAATTCACTCCAAATATATGATTAAGTAGGACAACTATGTCAATTGGAGCTACCCATAAGGACAACCCATTGCCAGATCCAATGGTGTGGTGTGTCATTAGTTTTTTCAACCTGTAGTAAATTTTTGTAAGCATATATAAAAGTCAAATACATGATCTCTGAAAAACTTTTGTGTCAGCTTCTGGTCCCTTATTTTCATAAAAAAAGTTGGGGTTGACCCGGAGGTAAGATCTCAAAAGTCGAGGGCTAATTCTGTAAATATCCCGACAGGCCATGAACGCGAACCAAAGCAGCATGCTGATACTCCAGGAGACGTGCACAGACGCGTCGGGGTCGCTTGTGGTGTACGCGCCGGTCGACATTCCAGCGATGCACGTGGTGATGAACGGCGGCGACTCCGCCTACGTGGCGCTACTTCCGTCGGGTTTCGCGATCGTGCCCGACGGGGAGAGCAATGGTGGGTCGGGGCACAGAGTTAGCGGGTCGCTCTTGACGGTGGCGTTTCAGATACTGGTGAATAGTCTCCCTACGGCCAAGCTGACGGTAGAGTCGGTGGAGACCGTCAATAATCTCATCTCCTGCACCGTTCAGAAAATCAAGGCAGCTCTTCAATGTGAGAGCTGATTTAATGGGGTAATTGAATAATATAATTTACTTACATGTACTGTTAATGTTTGAAAAAATGTAAATCTACTTGAGGTAGTGACTTGGCATTTAGGGGGTGGTGAGTCAAGAACGAACCGCGGAATTAGCCAAGTGCGCTGCCGCGGCGTGGTGGTTCGGGTATTGACTCAGGATTACCCTTCACTTAGTTGGCTCAAGTACCTTCCATCACCACTTCTTTCTCTTAATTATTTTTTTCTTCTAATTTTTTAAATTCCTATCAAAAAAATGTCTGTTATTTTGTCGATCTAATAATAATTTTTTTTTCTATATTTCAAATTAATGGCAATTCCAATCTTCACAGTCTTTTTGTTTTGATATTTGATCACCGAACTGAAATCGAAATGTCAAAATCGAAAAAAATCGAATAAGTCTATGAGATATCGAAACAGAATTGAAATATATAAAACTCGACATTAACCGAAACTGGAAAACTTTGGTTTGCTTTCTGTATAATACCAAATAACCGAAATTTTGGGTCTTTTGTTTTGTCCATTTTTTAAATTATGTCTCAATCAAAATACATAAATACAAACAGAAATCATGTCCCAAACATAAATTATCTACGTTTCATGTCTCCAATACAAATCATGTCTTAACAATCAAAACGTCAACATAATACTAAATACGGATTTTAATCCAAATTTATAAAATGAAACATTATTATATAATCAATTTTTTCCAAATTTATAAAATGAAACATTATTATATAATCAATTTTTTTCCCACAAAAAACAGTAAATTTCATTGTCTCTTTCAAATCCACTTCAATCTGTAAGTGTTGATGTTTGATGATGCTTCAATTCCTACATGTAATAAATTTTAAAATAAAATATAAAATGTTAATAAATAAGAAATATTGAACAACATTAAAAAAAAAAAATCACTTAGTTACCTCTCTTCCAAATCCACTTTTAAGTGTTGGTATCCAAATGAAAGAAGTAAGGTAAATAGAGTTTGAAGTAATTTCTATTTATTTTACATGTTTAATTATAATTTCAATTTGATTTTCAGTTATGCTGAAAATTTGCATGTAAATCTGAGACTGAAACTGAATACCATATTTTTAAATTTCAAAACCGAAAATTGAATTGATTTAAAACTTTTAGTTCTGTTTGGCTCGATTTTTCGACTATAATCGAATAGTGCTCACCCCTAGTTCTGAGCATGTGCCATGTATATTTATGGAGGTGTTTTGTTTGTTGAAAAGAATCGGAATGATAATATATTTGATAGTAGTGAGGAATCGTGCGTAATGGGTATATTAGTTATTATTGAATTGTTTATTTTGTATATAGGTATGATTATCATTATCATAGTTAATGTTTGGTTTTAATGAACATCACTGATAATTAATATTATAATTAATTTTTTTAATGTTAAAAAATATTGTATTATATATTAATAAATGCTTAAAATATTATTAATAATATTAAAATAATTTAGAAGGATAAAAATAAATTTTATTATATATGAAATCTTAGAAAAGAATAATTTTCATTCCTCTCAATCATTTAATATTAAAATGATGACGAATGAATCCATGTCTTTCATTTCTTATTTTTAGGGTATTAAATCATTTATTTCACTCAATTAAAAATCATATTTTCATTTCATTGTTATTTATTAATTTTAAAGTACTCAACCAAGCACTCTTTGAATTTAAAATATAATTTGAATTATCTGTAATGAACACATAATACTAATACTGTGAGAAAATATAGTCTTGAGTTATAATAAGATTACTGTAATATACTTATTTTGTATATGCAGAAGTACACATTATATTGTATACTATCAAAATTACAAAAGCGATTTGTGCTACGAAGATTGAATGAAATTTTTTTATTTTTTTTTTTCTTTCTGATATATCTCAATAACACAAGTTGTACATGAATTTCACAAATTTCATAAGTTATTTTAAAATTCAAGATTTTTAGTGCAGAAATGGTCGATATATATCATGATTTTTTTTTTTCTCGTATTTAGAATTGCCAACTAGCTAGCTAGCTAGCTAGAATTAGCCAAAATCAAACTAAACATGATAATTATTTTGAGATCACAAATTCTCTTTATTACTCAAAGAGGCGAGACAGGTGTTAGACATTACTTTAAACTTTAACGAGTATCAAAAGGAAAAGGCATGCATGTGATAATATATCTGTACTTTTAAGAACTTGTCAGTTATTTTATTAATTAATTCATGAAAAAAAATGTTTTTAGGTAAATTTATGTCAATGCATATCTTTAGACTTTACCACTCTTGTATATATGTAAATGATGTTTGATAGATTTTCTATATAAAATATTTTTAATTATTTAGTGTTGAAATTATATATATTTTGCTTAGATAAGGCGCTGTACTTTTTCAAGTTACTAGCTACTACTATATATATTTTTTATTGTTAATTTAAATTATTTACTTTGACAAACTTCATCTATACTGATCTAGTATTTTGTTACGTAATGATTTGCATAACAGAGATAAAAAAATAAAAAAAAATTCTTAACTATTACATGTTACGACTTAAGGCACATATATTTAATTCAGTTAAATGCATCCACTATTGATATGTAAAATCTCAAAGTATAGAGTTATTTTTCATAGTTGAAATTTATTGATATAATTTAGGCACATGAATTATGGACACGACAAGACGAGGAAGAATACGATCTGGTTGGATATGATTTGATCCATTTGGACACTAAGGAACGAGATTAATTTCGAAGGTAAGAAGCAAGCATGGAACAAAAGGTAAACTCTCTGAAATTCGGATGGAAAATTCAATACAATACCTGGGAATTTAAAATAAGACTCAAAAACTAATAAGTTTCTCTTTTTTTGTTAAAAAAAAAACAATCAATTATGGACACATACGGAGTTAATTCAGTTATGTACAGTTACTGTAACATGGAGTATTACCTTTTACACAAGTCAAAACTTGTACATATGTTACATTGTGCTACATAAGTGTAATTTTAAAATAATTTAGATATTTTATTAAAAAAATTATTTGTTAGTATCAATTGTTTTGTTGTGTACAGTTGGATTGTACTAGTTACAGAATATTATTTTATACACAAATATTACATTCACTAGTGCATTACACAAGATTTTGAAGTAGTCAATATATTTTTTTAAATGATAAAATTTATTGTTATTGATTGAAGAAATTATTAAACACATCAAATTTTTTGAAAAAAAAAAAATCAACGATCTGATCAAAGACGTACGGGTCAAAGGAGAAAATTATTATAGAATTTTTAAAAAATAAATGATCAGTTGAATTTCAGCAATTAATGTTTAATTGAATAGACTATTGAAAATCTTTTTTTAAAAAAAAAAATACTCCCTCCGTTAGGCGATTACTTTCACATTTTTCTTTTTCGTCCGTTCCAAAATTACTTTCACACCTTAAGATGGAATATCCTCCATAAACTATACCCTCACAATATTATTTATATTTTAAAAATATCACTTTTGATTTATTCTACTATACTTTATTTCATTCAACTACCCAAAATACTTTTACATTTTATTCTCTTTCTTATCCTAAATTAAATATTTTTAATAAGTGTATCGTTTCATATGTGAAAATCATCATTGTATGGAGGGAGTAAATTATAAAAGGAGTCAACGTTTCTTTATAATAATTATACTCATGTATATATTAGAAACCTCATGTAGTAAAATACTAATAATATTCACTCCATTAAAACTCACATTTTCTGCAAATGACACAGTAAATTTGAAATAATGAAAAATCTATGCTACGCATGCATAAAATGATAAAATAAGTTTCCTAGTAGTACATTGGTGGTATTCATGTTTTCATTCCACGGTATATAATTCACCAATGAACTAAATCGCCTGCCCTTCGGATTCTCTCTTTGGTGGGAGATTTGTGTTCGATCTCCTTTGAAAATAAATTATAGAATTATAAGATGGGAACGAATTATGAAGTTATAATGTGGTTTAGAAAAATTATTGGAATATTTAGATGCATGATGAACTAAATACTAACAAATTAATATTAATGAAAAAAAAATCACCAATGTAATAAACCAATTAAACTGTGGGGGTGGGGGGCGGGTTCTGTAACGTAATAAATGAGGGTTGCAGAGTTTGTAGGGGGTAAAGGGTCGTGTGCATTAATGGCATGGTGGCTTCATTTGACGTCCGCTCCCACATTCCATGCTCCCACCCTATATTTATATTTTTATTTAATATATTGCATTAGGTTTTGTACACGTGTAAATAAATTTACACAATGAAACAAACTGGCTAATTATATTACTTATCTACATTTTTTTTTACTTTATCTATATACTGCGAGGACATTAAGTGCCAATTATTTTTCTTGCTCCCTACAATTGTGATGGATGTTCATAACAATGAGAATGTGTCATGTAAATAGTGAAATAAAATTTCATCTAACTAATATTATTATAGACAAATGAATTAAATTGATACGGTTTTGTATGAATTAAATATAAACCAATTCCACATAATAATATTCGTGAAACAGTTTCATGCAAAAATAGACGGTCTTGTGAAGAGATAGACCCTAACAAATATTTAATGTTAGTTCTTGAATTAAAAACTAGCAGTGTGTAAAAATTTAGATGAAAAAAATTAGATTCATAGATTTGAGCAAATTTTAAATTCACCTAAATCCATAAAATATAGTCCAAAATTGAAGATAGTAGTGAATTTTAAATCCATTTCATTCCTAACAAATTCCTAAAATTTTAGAAGAATTTATTATAAAGGCTCGATATTTAATAAATATCTTGATACAATGCCCATATTTTTAATGATGAGTCTTTTGTAAACTAATTTTACAATACAATATTAGTTTTTATCATACAGTATTACTATTATATTAATATATTTTAATAAAATAATTAATATTATTAAAAAATACACATAAAATACAAACAAATTATATTATAAAATTGATCCATTGTATACTTTATCATATTCATTTTTCTCAGTTTGGGATCTAGATTATAGATTTTTGTCAATTTTGGGTATCACTTCAAAATTTATTTCTGAATTAAGGCTTTAGTCCATACAGACAAATTTAATTCGTTCACCGCTTGATGCTGCTTTTACTTCTTCGATCATTTCATTTTTGTTTATTCCAAGTTTCCAACTACTTGTACTTGAGCTGCAAATATTTCCCTTTTGTTTGTTCTTCTTTTTTTTTTTTTTTTGACTCAATCGATCTCTCGACTCCATTGATGAGGTAACGAACGATATTCGTTTTGTCTATATCATCATCAGGTAAACAAACTAATAAGTAGATTTACTTGTATAATTTGACTCTATAGAAAGTGGATAATTAATTGTATGGAATATATATAATTAAATGAAGAAAAGAAAATTTCTAGCCATTTTTCTTAATTCTTTGCATTAGAAATAACAGTGAAGAAATTGACGCCGATTTTCTGCATGGACTTGAGCCCTCATTTTAAGAAATAAAATTTTAAGTATACCTGGATTGGGGACAAATTATAACCTTGATCATAATTGAAAATATTTTTTATACTGAGACATTTAGTAAAATACAAGCCTTTGTGCATAAATTCTTCCAAATTTTTTCTACTAAATACATTCTCAAAATCTAGCTATTTCCAACCTATATATAAGTTTTCAAAATTTTCTCGGTGAAGATCTTTCATACCCATGGTCAATGTAATGTTGAAAGTTGAGATTCACATTCAATTGACAAACTTCCCTTTTTATTTTGTTTAATTTCTCGTTTGCTCAAAAGGTCATTTTTATTCCATAATTATACATAAAAATATATTTATTTTGTTACGTTCTTTTAAATTGACTAAAACAACCTCATCAAAACGATATTTTACCCCATCTAATATTAATAAACAACTTGCAAATTAAAATTTATATGAAAAAACAAAACAAAGACTAAGTGGTATAAAATAATTTAAAAATATATACCAATCAATATTCAAATGGAGTCATTTGGAACATATGATTTACAAGGAATGATGTAGTTTTCAATAACAATAGTGTCAATAGTGATAGGGTGGCAAACCTTATTAAAATGAAGGTGTGGAATTGGCTTAGAAGTAGAGATTAAAGTTTTTTGAATTTAATGTTAGAATGTGGTTAATTAATCCTTGGAGTTGTATGAATGATTAGGGAACCACAAGTATAATTGGGTTAAGTACCCTTTGTACACTTGCAATAAAATTGTCTTCACCGTTCAAAAAAAAAAAAAAATCAAATGGAGTTGGATTATAATGGTCTAAATAAAGGAGTTAGATCTACTAGGCATCTAACTATTTTATTTTTGTGGGATCTATAGTACTCTAGTTTTATGTAAGTAAAATTCTGGTCAAAATAGAGAATTATTTAAGTGAGTTTGTGCATCCATATTTAATTCGAATAAACTTGACTAGATTATTATTTGGGAAAAGTATGAATGTGAAGATCCTGGAACAAATCAGTCTAAATCGATCATCTGTTTGATTTACTAATTAGAAATTAAATTAAAAAAACAATATCCCAACCCACGAACTCTTAATACTCTCTTTCAATTTAATTGTCACTTTTAGTTTTCATACTAATTAAAAAAATCATTTATTAGTAATGATTGTTCGTATAAAGTGACTAATATATTCTCTCACAAATTTTTTAATGAATTATTTATGATCATAATATATCCTCTACAAGTTATTAATGAATTTGTTAAAATTAATATATATATATATATATATATATATATATTTTTTTTTAAAAAACTAAAGCAATTTAGAATAAATGTTTTTCTTTCTGTAGAGCAAAATAAATGGAAACGGTTTTTGGGATGGAATCCTGATGTTTGCCTGGATATGAGTAAGCCACAAAAAAAATTGAAAAAAGTAATGATCGCACATTAATTAAGAGGCAAAGTCATGTTTGCAACATTCCAAGAAAGCAATGATATTATTCTGGAGTTATTATCTTCTGTCAATGTCCGATACTATATATCGAGAGAGAGAGAAAATTGGCACAATCTACGTTGGTAAATAAAAAAAATAAAAATTCCTTCAATTTGTCCGAATGTGGTGAACTTTCTTTTTCCACAATTTCCATTCCCATTTTACAATTTGTTCATCGCTGAGGACCATATAATCATTTAACTTTGGCACATTTCTGTGTGTATTTTTCATCCTCACTGCCTGATTGTGATGAACAATTGGGATCTATATTTTCAAAAATGGAAATTATGGAGTGCGAGAAAAAAAAATTTGTAATAACAACTTTTCATAGGCTTGTGATACCATCAATTTAGGTAGCGATTGGTTGGAAATTCTTCAATGACAATAGAAATGAGAATTAGTATAAGACAATTGTGGTGCTTAATGAGAGTAAAAGATGGTGAATGACATTATTTTCCCTCCTAAATAAAATAATCATTACTCATTATGATTAACTTTTTCCCCATCTACAATTCATTTATCCTCAATCATTCCCCTCCACCACCAATAACAAGCTTCATTTGTCTCATTTTTTTTAAAATTGGAGCACTACATCAATGATATAACCAACATTGTAACATTCCTTCCTTCAATAAATTTGGGGGCATAGGGGAAAAAATCAATTTCATTTTTATTCCCATTGAAAAACACATAACAAGCACCCCTTAATATTTCTGATCAAAATGATCATAAAATTTTAACAAGGTATATATTAAACAATAAAATTATAATTGATATTAATTGTGAATGATATTGATATTTTTTTTAAAAAAAAAATGCAGTAATACTCTTGATCAGTACAAGGGTACTGAACTCTCAAGAATTCTACAATGGCACAACAAAGAAAGAAATTACAAACTAGAAGGGAAACAATCTAAAGACATAGAGCACCAATCGTGTAAAGTATTAGAATAATTAATATAAATAAATAAATTTTACATTTTTTTACAGATTCGGAATAGTAAACGATATGATATTCTTTCATGAAAAACAATAGAACGACAAAAGAAAATGCCTCAGAATCCATTTCCAATTTAACACTATCAACATTTTTTACCACCAGCGGTTCTATATCCATTATCCTCCATAGAACAGACTGTCCAATCAAGATGTACCGGTATATATATTTTTCGTTGTTCACACTGTCCAATCAAGAAGAGCTGAACTGGTATATATATTTTTCGTTGTTCGTTACAATTTGGGGTACTACATGTACGAAGTGGCATATAACCAAAAATACATGATTTTATTGTACAATCAATATTCAATCTATATGTAATAGATGATTAAATAAATAAATAAATAAATAAATAAAACGTTATTTTATGGTTATATCGGTCCAAATTTGTAAATTGTTGCTGTTTTGCCGGTCACTAACCAATTGTATACCGTCCATATTTTTTTAGGGACGCCCATATTTTAAAAAAAAAAAATTTCGATGGTAATAAGAATGAAAATTAATATAAAATAATTATGATGAGTAATGAAAATAAAAAAATAATTAATAACGTTATTTTTTCTCCTAAATAAGATAATTACTACCCATTTTGATTAACACTTTTCCATTCTACAATCATCTCTCCTCAATCATTCCCTTCCTTACCATCACCAAACTTATTTTATCTTATTCTTTTTAAAATTAGATCACAACACTAATGATATAACCATAATCACATATAGATATTTCTTCCTTCAATACATCGGGGGCATAGAGAAAAAAAAATATTTTCATCCTCATTCTCATTGAAGAGTTTGTAACAAGCGTCTTCTTAATTTTATTATCTCTCCCTTTCATAAAAACTTTTACAGAAGGATGTACATATTTTAATAAAAAAGAGTAATGACTGAGGGTTTTGAGGAGTAATTTTGTAAATTTTTATGTATAAAATAAAAAAAATTATTGAGTTGTGTGTACGTATGTGTGAGTTAAAAAATAATGACATTTTATGTAAATTAGTGAAAATTGCAAGGGTGGAGTTTATAAAGAGTTTTTTATTTTAAGGATGTGTGAAACTTATAGTGGAACGGATGAAAAATGATGAAAGTGTGAAAGATTTTATAAGGCGAAAAGATTATTAATTATTAGTATCACGTGCAGTGTTTATATTTATATAAATAGAATATTCTAATTAATTCTATTTTTAGGTCATATGTTTTTTTTTTTTTTAAAGAAGATCATATGTTTTATTGATTTTGTAGTATCACGTACAATATTTATATAAAATTTTTAATAAAACTAAAAAGAAATTAAGAAATTTATATCGTAATCACCCTTAATTGATGGAAGTGAGAGGTGGTGAAAAGTGAAAACCTATGGCCCTCGGGTTTTGTTGTGATTGAAAAATTGTTGTGTGTTTGATAGGTAATGACCAATGAATGAACATCTCTACGTTGAGGATAAAAAGATAGGATTTGTGAAAGGCTAAAAGATCGATTTTGTCTTTAGGTCATAGATTTTAGTGAAGAAAAGAAAAGGGACAAGTTGCAAATAAGAGATTTTTTTTTTTTTTTAATAATCTCTCTCTCCCCCTATAATCTAAGGAGGAACACATTTTTCCTTTCTTTCTTTTTTTTTTTTCAATCCCTATCCTACATATATTAGTATTATTATAAAATTCGATAATAATCATATATAATATTTATTTATGAGTATATAATATTATATATTAATTATTTTAATATTTATATATCAATTCTATAAGCCTTGGTTTATTAATTGTAAAATAAGCTTGAAATGAATCCTATAATTCATTTTCACATAGTTATAATAATTTTAGCATCTAGTATGCATTATAATTATAATTATTTTTATTGTTTGACGAAGTGGTAAGTTTAAGTGGTTAGAGCTCCACTACGTATGACCAAAAGATCATGGTTTCGAGTCACCATTTGTTCGATCAAAAAAATATTATAATTATAATAAATTAATTTAAAGTTAAATTATAAAGAATATATTATTTACGATTTAATTACCTTAATTAAATTTAAATTATAATTGTACAAAATTATATATATATATATATATATTTTTAATATATTTATTACATAATTGAATTATATTATTATTTAGTGAAATATTTATATATAATACATTATATTGTAAATTTAATTTTAACAAACAATCCAATTAATACGCGGATATCATCTATTTTAAAGTAGTAGGTGGGATCAACGGAGAGATGTATTATTGTTCAATAATATTTAATTTCTTTACTAGCTAGGTTAGCTTAGTTAACTATGGGCATATATATTATTATGTAATAAAAGCAAGACCTTTTTTTATATATAAATTAGACGTGATATGTTTATAAGTTTATGTAATATAATGATTAATATTAATTAATGTACTTAAATATGAATTTAATGGAATATAAATTCCCATTATGTAGATGGTCATCAATAGAATTTAAAAAGGGCCCCACTATTTATACCTCTATTTTTATTAGATACATACTATGTATAATAATTTTTAGCATAATGTATCTTTAAGCATAGTTAAAAAGTGGGTGTATATAATTAGACGTCGTTTGGTTTATAAGTTTATTAATATGTATTGATCCCTAATACCTTTATCACTAATTGTATACATTATACTTAAATATTAAGAATAGACCCGTTCAAATAATACCTAATGGAATAGATTCCAAGTTTCATATTATTTGTAATAAACCAAGGGGCATAGATGGTCATCAATAGAATTGGGAGATTTGGGTTCGATTCCTTCGGGAACGAAGATATAAGGAGACTTGGGCCCCACTATTTAACAACTAACATTTACCGATCAAAAAAAAAAAAAATATGGTATTTGTAATACTTATATTTCTCCAACATCTATTAAATTTTAAAATATCAAAAACACCCTTCACTTTCATCAAAATGTGTTTATTATTATTTTTATTTATAAGGACAAATTAGTCTAAAATAAATTAATCTTGCAACCAAACATAATATTGATAGCTAATAACTAATTATTTAACTCAAAATATTGATAATAAACTCTAATAAAATAAAATAAAAACCAAACGGTGTATTGATGTAGATAATAAGAGCCATTTAAAAATTGTGAAGTTGTGCACGGGTCCATAACTCTTTCTTTGAGTCCTGTAAATGATCCTGTCAACAAAAATATTGTCCTGTAAATGATAGAAAAACGTGTTCAGTTCTAGCTAACTTTAAAAAAGGTATACTTATAATTTTTTTTTTTCAGAAAACAAACAATTGAATTAATATGTAAAAGAAGTACAAGTTCAGGGTACAAGTACAAGAGATCCTTATAATATGATTATAATTTTCTCCTCAGTTCAACACACACATATATAATATGTGTCATCAGTCTTATAATTTGAAGTGACCGTTATTAAAAAAAAAAAAAAAAACCTTCGTATTAGTAAATTATTTTAGAAGTGTTCAATTGAAAAATATAAATATGAAATTAGAAATTAAAAAAGATATATATTACTCCCTTCATCCCGCAGTTATCTTCACGTGTGAAGAGACACGTTTATTAAAAAACTTAAATTAGTGTATGAGAGAAAATAAAGTGTAAATGTATTTTGGGTGGTTGTATGAGATAAAATGTAGAAAAAAATAAAACAGAATAAAATAAGAGTGATATTTTTTAAATTTAAATGGTACTTATTTTATTTTTTACACGAAATTTAAATAGTATTGTAGGAGTGTAGTTTATGGAGGGTATTCCATTTTAGTGGTGTGAAATTAACTGTGGGACGTCACGAAAAGAAAAGTGTAAAGTTAATTGCAGAACGGAGGAAGTCAAAATTTCTCATCAACGGACATTTGATGCATAAAAATGATTTTGAAAACCAAAACACAAATCTGGACTAGACAATGTAATGCAACAATTAATCAACTTAGTTGAGTGAGATTTTTAAAATATATTATAATAATTTGATATATATATATAAAATAGGGCCTATCACCAGGAAGGGTCCTAGGCAGCGACACCACTTGTACCGTCTCACAACCGACTCTAATGAGTTGGTAAATTATCGAGATGATGAAGGGGTTGATTAATTCTCCAACTGATAGATGGCCAAAGATTATATTTTCCTATTACTTGAAATTCAGTTAGATGATATTACATAATAATAATGCATGTATAAATCGAACTATAAGTTGTTTTTCCAAAAAAAAAAAAAATTGAACTATGAGTTTTTTTTTAAAGCTTGAATCATTAATTAACACTTCAACCTAGAAGAACAACTAGACCCGTTCGATAAGATTGACGCGTTGATCTTCTTGGCCTTTCTATCTTTTACAATATGGTCCTTAATATTTCGAAATTTCCTCTTCATTCTTACTTTTTTTTTTTAAACACACATATATATATATATATATATGATCATTCAAAACTTTATCTAAATGAGTAAATGTTATGTGATGACAAAAGTTGTATCATAAAAAGGACATATTAGAACCTTACGCTGTGTTTGTTAAAAATGCAATTCAAGTATGAAAATGGGACTTTAATTTCTTTGGGGGAGTCCTTTTCAAGTATAAAATTGACATACTTCGATTCTTTAATTTAGAATGAATGCAATTCAACTCTTCAAATATAAAATTGGGTCTTCAATTTCTTCGGCTTCAAAATTAGTTGGTGTGTATAAACAAGAAAAATACATTTATGATCGAAGCATAGGATGAATGTTGATTACACATCATCTAAAATTAACATGCATTAACCCAATATCATAGTTATTTACATTTGGTGAAACATATCAAGTGCAGATCAGTACTTACAATCACTTACAGACATATATATTGTAGGTTTATTGATCTTTAATTAAAATTTATGTATCATCTAATTTTAACTAGTGTGTACATTTGACTTGATTTCAAACTTCACATAGAATTTAAAAGAAGACGACGACACTTTATATTATTATTCATTTATTATTATTAACCTGCTTTCTTAATACAGTCTTACCTTCTGTATTACGTGAATTTTCAATTAATTTTGTCGGCTATTTTTTTCTTCCTTTCATAAGTAAAAACTAATGAACTATTTCGGTGTGAGCAGGTATCAGGTGTCAAGTATCATCACATTACTGTATTTTATAAACAAAATCGTTTAGTTTAAAAATAGTACTAGTACATATATATATATATATATATATTAATATAGGGATTAGCAAAGCAAAGCAAAGCAAAGCGTGATTCGTCATTTAAATATGAGATGGAATGTAGATGCGACAAAATGAAAGGAAGCAAGTGGGCCAGGGAAAGATATTGGGCTTTCTGGAAATTTAGATCCAACCCCTCACATGGAAGTGGGCTCCACTTAATTGACCTTTGTACTCTGAAGTCCAGATCCACCACCTCATCTAGTAAGCAGTCATTCTCCTGGGCCACCCCATTTGGGGGCTCCACTCTATCCTTCACCCTCACCCATACCTACTTATAAAAACATAAATACAAGCTAACCATGAAATATAACAATTTTTTAAAAAAAAAAAAAAAAGTTGTAGTAATTATTTTGTTTATGCAAAATATACAACTTTTTTTTTTTTTTTTTTAAATAAGTCTTTTTGTAAACCAATCTCTTATTTTATTAGAACCTTTTTTTTTTTTTTTTTGTAAATAGATAATTTTGAAAGAAAAATAAATATGTTAGAAAACTGATTGGGTCATTAATCACAATCGATCCGACCAATTGAATTGTTAATTAGAAACAATATCATAGTCTGATTTTAACAAATAACAACTCAATAGAAATTAATTAAATATTATCCGAGCGGCTTGCCCGTAATACCGTAAATATCATGTTGATAGTGTACATTTTTATTATATTAATCTTCAATTATTATTTCTAACTAACATCAGATGAAATTAAAATTCAATATAGCATAGTGTATATTAAATTAAATATAAAAAAATATATACGTGTCAAAAAATCAATAAAAAATGACACTTTCAGAATCAACATTCTAAATAATATATATATGAATGGATTAGAATAGTTTCACTCCATTGAACCGTTAATTATTAGCCAATACCATATTCTGATTTTTTTCAAATTGTAGTATACATTTGTATTATATTAAATTGGGCAAGTTACAGACAAGTTCAAAAAAATTTTTAAATTATAGATAGGTTCAAAAATATTTGCAAAACAACGCACAAGATAAATTTGTAAAGAAGTACAAAATATTTGCACAATGAATCTATTTACAATTTTAGATTACTTTTTGAAACTATTTGTAATAATGCCTATTAAATTACTGAGCAAAAAAAAAAAAAAAAACCTATTAAATTAGATTAATTAGTTCTAGTTAATATTAAATAAAATTAATATGAAATTTTTGATGGATGACAAATATACTTATTAAATATAATGATAATTATTAAAATTATATAAGAGGTTTTGATTGGAAGATAAATAATATTATTAAATTAATAATTAACATGCTTATGTATGTAGCCTGTCCAAAAAAAAAAATTATGTATATATAAATACATTTTTAAAATTAATTTGAGCTAATAACTGAAAGAAGTGACTCAAAAATAATGGATTCGAGTCACCTTTATTTGATAAAAAAAAATTGAGCTAATAACAAATTATATGAGAGAGAAAGACTCTTGCCCTTCTACCCCATCTATTTTCTCTCTCTTGATTAAAAGCACTCGTCGTTAACTCTCCCACCCCCAATTGCATAGAAATTTTAATGCACAGAAACCCCTCCTCCTTCTTCGTCCGCAACTGCCACCTACGCCGCAGCTGCTGGCCACCTGCCCTCCCCCTACCGTCTACCTTCACCGTCGCCTACTAGCCCATTAGTCCGTCCAGTGTCTTTATGCTTGGATCAACGGAACGACTTCTTCAACGACGCCGTGCATGTGACGGATCGTTGTCGGATCGTCCCATTGACTCCCTTTTTTTGGCTTTTTGTTTTTTTTTTTTTTTTAGTTTTGCTTTTGTTTTTGTAGTTTCTGTTGTAGTTTTTTTCTTTTTGTTGGTTGGACTCTTTTCTCCCTTTTGGAGATTCCTCTCT
This sequence comes from Paraleonurus japonicus, assembly GCA_030762865.1. Classification (NCBI taxonomy): domain Eukaryota; kingdom Viridiplantae; phylum Streptophyta; class Magnoliopsida; order Lamiales; family Lamiaceae; genus Paraleonurus; species Paraleonurus japonicus. The sequence continues at coordinate 3,764,130 of CM061057.1, read as the reverse complement.
CCTTGTATGGAGTTTGTTTGTGGGTCCCTTAGTTATGGATTAGGCTTTTGGTGGCTCTTTGCTTTTATTTTGTCTTCAATCTATTGGAATGAGATTGCCCGAGTCTAAGGGATTTTTCTCTTTCGAGGACGGAGACCGAGTTTGCTAGCAGACAGAGATAGCACCAGTCCCTCCACTTCTCACGATTGAATTGAAACGATTGTTCAAACCTAGAAAATAACTAGCCTTTATTGTTCTTGTTCTTTTATAATAGTTATTTCTTCCATTGTAAAAAAAAAAAAAAAAAAAAAAAAACTATCATGAGGCACCGTTTTAGGTGACATGATCAAAATTGTCAATATGTAACCATTAATGATAAATGAGTAACTGAATAAAACTTCATTTAATATTTAAAAAAAATATACATCTTCCCGCTACACCAACAAAAAGTGTCTAATTATGGGCGTGGTAAGAGGCAGAATATAGAAGTCCAAAATGAAGATTTGTCCACATTATTTGATAAGTCGTTTCCTTTAGATTTGAGGGAATTAATTACCTGCAGGACAAATAAAAAAATGTACCACAATGAAAGAGCAACGGTCTTTGAAATCTAGGTGGCATTAAATTGAGCAACTTGAAATTGACCTCTTATTAAGAGTTGTGTGAATTTAATGGAGGTAGGGTTCTTTAAAAATTAAAAAAAAAAAAACTTAATATACTTGCAAAAATATCTGTGTCTGTGCACTTAAAATTTAATTCAGTCTCATATATTTATCACGACAATATGCATCATACGCATGTTTTATAATTATTTAATAGGATTAATATTTGCTATTTCATAATTATTTAATAGGATCAATATTCGGATATAAATTATAATATTCAAGCATAAGATACTAATAATTAAAATAAAAAGTGCATGTCGTATCCATATATGTATGAATGTGAAAATATTCATCATGAGATGTGACAAGCATTAACGCCGCACCTATTTTCAATAGTTTTGGTCAAAATATTTATTTAATAAGTATAGAAAGAATCTTGTTCCATCTGAAAGTGCAAAATACGAGAGAAGCGTGAAATTAATTTATTTATATTAATTAATATTCTAATATTTACTTTTAATTTTAAGTAATTTTGTTTCTATTTCTGATTTTAATTACTTCTTCTAGACCAAGATTTTCTCAGAACTAAAAAATAATAAACTGTAAATACATCCTAAAAATATTCAGGACCTAGTACATACATGTATAATATATAAGTTTTAAAGAAGATAAATATCATGTATATAATGGAATATTTGATTCATGTAATGTAACCTGTCGACATACATAGTTTAAAGTAACATCTCAATATAGTTGGATGTTGACTATTTTATCCAACCTCGTCACCCCAATCAATAATTAATATGGGGCAATCAAGCACACACAATATTATATATATATATATATATATATATATATATATATATATATAATTTTTCAATACCTCATAATAATTGTTTAATACAGTAAGTGCATTTTACTTGCTCCAACAAAGATTACATATAACAAAAACTAATGGCGTCTAGTGAGAGAGAGAGCGAGTGGAGAGTGGTGAGCAGGGGTAGATCGTCCCGACGGCTCCGCCGTTCTTCCGAGTGTCAACCGGTAAGGCATCCAAACAGGCCAGATCTTAGGTTTATCCCTAGAACCCCTAGGATAGGAGTTAGACAGGCAACAGTTGGTAAGTCGTTTGTTTATCAGAGGACTGCTCGTTCCTCCTCCGAGGTGGGTTTTACCACTTTCTTCTTCAAAAATTTCCCGGAAAATTGCTCGATGATTACTCTTAAGAACCAGTTTGATCGCATTGGAGAAGTTAAAGATATCTTCTGCCCTCGGAAGAGAGATAGAGAAGGGAAATTATTTGGATTTGTTAGATTTCCTAAATGTTGTGATGTCGAAGACCTGCTTGCTAAACTAAACAACATTTGGATTGGGAGCTACAAGCTTAGGGCCTTTATTCCTAAGTTTACCAGAGGTACGTTGAAATCAAAGGTCAGAGACCCTCATATTTTTCCGGCTGGTTGGGGCATTAGGAGTGAAAACAGATCTTTTGTAGACGCAATCACTGGGATTGAAAAGGACAGGGAAGTGGATTTAGATGTTGCGGAAAATCCATTGTTACAGGAGAATTTAGAATTTAAAACCAAGGCGGAAGATAAAGGTTGGCTTGAAGACTGCTATTCAGGGTATTTGAAACCTCCTTTCTCTTGGGAAGATCACGGAGATGAACTCTTAGAGGAAAGTAGTGGTATTTTGACTTTACGTTCGTTGGGCAGCAATCTCATCCTAATCCAAAGTGCAAACGATAGAAAAACTGAAGATGCGTTATTCGATTTCGATGAATGGTCCTCGCATTGGTTTGAGTGGATTAGACCTTGGAAGGAGATCGATGTCAATTCAACAAGGAAAGTATGGACACATTGGTTTGGAATTCCTGCTCATGCATGGTCTATGAGTTTTTTCTCCTTTATATGTTCTCAAGTTGGTAGATTTGTGTCTTGTGATGCAAAAACTGAGTCGAAACAAAGTCTGGATATTGCTAGAATTCTTGTGTCGACTTCGAATGTTAGATTGATTAACAAGATTATTAAAGTGAGAATCGATGGTGCGTTGTTCACAATTAGGGTTATGGAGGAACCTCAATGCTCATGTTACTACAAAAATGAGTCGCAAAATTCTGATGGTGAGGAATCAGTATCTTGCTGGGATTCTGATGCCGATGCGTCTCGTGAGCCTGCGACGGCGGTGATAAAAGACGGTGGTACTCAGTTAGGCAATGGTAATTCTTCAGGGGTTGAGGCTAACGACGGTTCAGATGCTAGGAAGCAAGAGTGCCTCCCAACATTGGCGCAGTATCCCATACAAGAGCCATTGAATGTCCCCATATCCAAGGAATTTTCTGGGGAAATGGTTTATTTTGAAAAGAATATTCAATCCGGATCAGTTAATGCTGATATTGCATGCCAAGAGTCGGTTAAAGATACAGACGTGGAGTCGGTCAATGGACCACATTCCTTGCACAGTTCTGGGCTTGGGCCTTTTTTAAATAATTCTAATTATGGATCAATAATTGAAACACAGGCTGGTCTTATCACCGAGAGTATTGGAGTTGCTCAACATATTGGGCCTGTTTTTTTGAATTTATCAGAGTCACAGGGCCCAGAAATTTCTTTCGAAAAAAGAAATGTCACAGATTTAAATCTTTCAGTTAATGAGATGGGCCCGGGAAAGGAATTGAATAATTTAGTCAATATTGAGGCTCATTCACGTGGGGAGAAAGTTTCAGCTACTGTTGTGGAGTCCAGCTTCCTATCAAACAAAAATCAAAAGAAAAAGAACTGCTCTGCACCTTCACAGAATTTGGGCGAAAAAAAGATTCTTTTGAAAAATTGCGCTGATAACTTGAGACAATCTTCGGTGGTGAATCGGGTTGGGGCTATGGATCGAGAGATTTCAACTTCAAGAATTAGCAGATCCCTGTCTCCATCAAGGACGTGTTTCGAATTGGAGCCTTCTACGATGAAAGCTATTCAAAAGAAGAAATTAGGGCTGGTCAATTCGAAGCGTGCCTTGGAACTTCAAAGATGGGCAAACTTTGCAGTTGATATGGTGTCTGAGGAAGACATCGAAACTTTTAATAAAGATCTCAGGAACAGAGGTAAGAAATGGGTCATTGAAGCGGAACCAGTGAATGCAGAGGAAGATGCTAGAAATATCTGGGAATTTGGCAAATTGATTGGGTTGAGAGGCAATGATAATGAAATGACAGGAAATCTGAAGAGGCTTAATGACCAGGTTAGTTCTGTAAAAATTTGTGGCAAGGAGTTATCTGAAGAAGTTTCCTCATGAAGCTTTTGTCCTTTAATATTAGGGGGGTGGGTAGTAGGGTGAAAAGAAAAGAGGTCCAGGAGTTAGTGAGAAAAAATAAGATTGATATGATATGTTTGCAGGAATCTAAACTTGATGTGGTAAATGAAGATGTGTGTAGGCTCATCTGGGGTAGAGACCAATGCGGTTGGGCGGCTAGGGAAGCAGAGGGTAGAGCGGGTGGGTTGATAACTTTGTGGGACTCAAATAAATTCATTTGCTCTAGTTGGTGGCACATGGAGGGTGCGGTCGTGGTGAATGGACGCTGGAGTGCTGATAACACTTGTTGTTGCATATTGAATGTCTATGGGTCGTGTTTGCTGGAGGAGAGGAAAGCTCTGTGGGACAGAATCATTTCAGTGTCACAACAAAACGAAGACTGTTGTATATGCATTGGGGGGGATTTTAATTCTGTCAGATCCGATCATGAAAGAAGGGGAGAAAGTGGGCAAATTAACAGGAGAGACATGAGGGCTTTTGAGGATTTCATTTCTGATGCAAATCTCTTTGATCTTCCACTACATGGACGAAAATATACCTGGTACAGACCAAACGGCAGATGCAAGAGCAGATTGGATAGATTTTTGGTGAACCATGACTGGTTAGATAAATGGCCGAATTCTGTTCAAAAAGGGCTCCCTAGGTCGGTTTCTGATCACTGTCCAATCTCTCTGGAGACAAAATACATTGATTGGGGGCCGAAGCCTTTTCGGTTTGTCAATGCGTGGGTCTCTCACCCAGATTTTAAAGAGTTTGTTGATAGCTGCTGGAAGAACTCTCAGGTAACAGGGTGGGGGGGTTTTGTTTTAAAGGAAAGACTGAAACTGCTCAAAGATAGGTTGAAGTTCTGGAATAAATCGGTTTTCGGCATTATTGAGGAGAATATAGAGAATCTGAAGAGAAGCATTCACGAATTAGATATCTTGGACGATGTTTTTGGCCTTAACGATGTCGAAATTAATGCAAGAAGAACGGCAACAGCGGACCTTTTTACAAATTTAAGCTGGAAACATGGATTGGCTGCTCAAAAGGCGAGAATAACTTGGGCCAAAGAGGGTGATGCAAATACACAATTCTTTCACAAAGCAATCAATCAACGGAGGAAAGTGAACGAGATTATTGGTTTTCAAGGTGAGGAAGGCTGGGTAGAAGATGTTGAAGCTGTTAAAAAAGGGGTCAGAGATCATTTTCAAAATCATTTCAAAAAACAAGTTGTGAGGAGGCCTTATTTAATTCAGAATCTGGCAAGTAAAAAGCTATCAGATGGAGACAACTGTATGCTTTGTGCACCTTTCTCTGAGGAAGAAATTCGGCAGGCTCTATGGAGTTGCGATGGCTCTAAGAGTCCCGGACCGGACGGCTTCAACATGAAATTCTTCAAAGATTGTTGGGGTACAGTGAAAGATGATATTTTGAAATTTATGGAGGAGTTTCGTTCTAATGGGAGACTTGTGAGAGGAATCAACCCGTCATATATTGTTCTTATTCCAAAGAAAGAGGATGCAAGATTGATGAATGAGTTCCGCCCCATTTCTTTAATTGGAAGTGTCTACAAGATCCTTGCAAAGGTGTTAGCTGGTAGATTGAGCAGAGTAATGCCTGATTTAATCTCAGATACTCAGAGTGCTTTTATTGGTGGCCGTCTTATCCATGATGGGGTAGTTATTTTAAACGAGGCTTTGGAGGAGGCAAAGGCAAAGAAAATTGAGAGAGTTTTCTTTAAAATTGATTTCGCTAAAGCTTTTGATTCAGTCATCGGGATTTCTTAGATAAAATGATGAAGCAATTCAACTTTTGTGCAAAGTGGAGAAAATGGATTGGCGAATGTGTCTCTTCGGCTACTGCAAACGTCTTGGTCAATGGGAGTCCGACGGGTGAATTCAACTTAGAGAGGGGTCTTCGACAAGGTGATCCTCTTTCCCCCTTTTTGTATTTGATAGTTGCTGAAGGGCTGAGTTTATTGGTTCGAAAAGTTGTCGATGAAGAATTGCTTGAAGCTGCTGATTTGGGGTCGGATAGAATTAGAGTATCTCATCTTCAATATGCGGATGATACGATTTTCATTACATCCGGCAGGCTGTCCAATGCGCGGGCGATGAGATTGATCCTTAGAAATTTTGAGCTTCTTTCCGGCCTTAAGGTGAATTACAATAAGTGCAGTATTGTGGGGGTGAATGTGGAGAGAAGGAAGTTAGATCAGATGGCACAAATTCTTAAATGTGAAGTGGGTTCTCTGCCGTTTACTTATTTAGGAATTAAAGTGGGAGGTAATTTCAAGTCTGCTGCGGAATGGGATCATCTTGTGCTGAAAGTTAAGTCAAGAATCAAAGCTTGGGATCATAAAAAATTATCTCTTGGAGGTAGAGTGGTTCTCATAAATGCCGTCTTGTCAGCTTTGCCTGTGTATCACTTGTCCTTCTATAGGGTTCCTTCGAAACCTTTGAGAGAAATTAATTCTTTACTTCGAAATTTTCTTTGGGGGGGTGGTGTTGTTTGTAGAAAAATTGCATGGATCAATTGGAAGCTTATTTGTTTACCAAAATTGAAAGGGGGGCTGGGTGTTCGGGATTTAGATTGTTTCAATAAAGCTCTCTTGGGTAAATGGTTGTGGCGTTTCCTGTTAGATAGGGATTGTTTGTGGGGGAGGGTGTTAACATCTATTCATGGGCAGATTAGGTTAAATAGTGAGGGTTGTTCGTTGGTGAGGAGAGGGAGAATTAAATCAAGATGGTGGAGAGAGGTAGTTAATTTAGCGTCAGGGGATCAAGGGAATTGGTTAGTTCGAAATTTAGAAAAATCGTTAGGTGATGGTGGCGGGACTGACTTTTGGAATGATTCTTGGGCGGCTGTTTCACCGCTAAGAATTTTATTTCCAAGAGTGTATAATTTGTGCAGGGAGAAATGTGTTTCGGTTAGAGATATGGGGTCTTGGGATGGGGATGTGTGGGAATGGAGGTGGGAGTGGAGGAGAGAGCTGGTACAGCGTGATGATTATTATACTGCTCCTTTCTTTTCTTTGATTAACAGGTATTTGCCCTCTCGTGGTAAAGTGGATAGTTGGAGGTGGAGAATTGCTACAGATGGGAGATACTCTACTAATTCTGCCTATGCCTTTCTAGTGGAAGAGAAAGCGGCTGCCTATGCTCAGGACGTCCAAGGTGAACAATTCAAACTTGTGTGGAATAAATTTGCTCCGCTCAAGGTCTCGGCGATGGCTTGGAGGGTTCTTCGTGATCGTTTACCTACGAAAGATAATCTGGTAAAGAGGAATATTCAGTTATCTGCGGAGGAGAGGAAGTGTGTTGCTTGTGATTTTCCGGAGGAATCGGCTCAACATATTTTTCTCTCATGTCCAAGAGCAGCAGAAATTTGGCTTGCATGCTACCAGTGGCTTGGAATTCCTTTTTCTCAACCTCAAAATATTTTGGCACATTTCCTTTCTCACTCGGGCATTTTCCGGGGAAAAAAAAGGTAAAAATCTTGCTATTTGCATTTGGGAATGTGTTGTTTGGGCGATTTGGAAAGCAAGGAATAATTTTATTTTCAAAGGCAAGGAGTGTGCTACAATCAAGATTGTGGATGAGATTAAAAGTAGGGTGTGGAGTTGGTGTCTTCTTAGAAAGGCTTTTGATTGTAATGCTTCTTTATTGTCTTGGTATACTGATCCAAAAATTCTTCTTTGATTGCTCTCTTTTTCTTTCTGGAGATGCATATTGTATAGCTTTGTACTTTCTCTTGGGTATTTCTTATACCCGGTATTTTTAATAAAATACCTTTTGTCCGATCAAAAAAAAAAAAAAAAAAAAAAAAAAAAAAAATAATAATTGTTTAATATTCCTTCCTACCGTTATACTTCATCCGTTTCAATAAAAAAAATTCACTTTTTTTTATTTGTTTCAATAAAAGTTATTTTGTTTCCTTTTATGGTATTCTCAATGATATATTTAATAAACATACATTTTTATGTTTCCCAACTCACATCACTCTCTATTTCAAAATATCAAATTCTACACATTTGAGCTATTTATGGATCTTATTATTTAAGGTGATATAGACTTTTATAGTAAAAATTTAATAATTATTTGATATTATTATATTGTTTGGTAGGACATAAATTTGTAATTATACTAAATTATTATTAAAGATCTCAAACATGCTTAGTACACATATAAGATCATTATAAACATTAAAAAAAATACAATTTACAAAGTATTCAATCCATCTTCTCGTATTAGGAGAGGGGGTGCCATACTGTTTTTGTAAAAGACAATAGTGAAAAGGGGTATAAAATAGGGTTTATACCGGGTCGCCAAAAAAAAAAAAACAAAAAAACAAATGGATCCAATACTATTGGTATTCCCTACCAAGCAAGATATAGATTAAATAAAAATACATAATAAAGACCTTTTATAACCCACCCTTATTCTACTACAATTTCTTAAATATTGTGTCAAAATACAATAGAAACCATCTATAAAACATTGTGCCAAAACACAAAAATTTAATAAATATTGCAATTTTGTTAAAAATAAATATATTAAATATGTTAAATTTTGGTCAAGAGAAAATAATTAATAATTTCAATCAATGATGCAAAAATTTACTCTAAAATTAATATTTTTTTCAACGCGTAATACGCGGGATTGTGCAGTATTTTATCTAATTTCGGTGTTTTAGATTTTTTCGTGGCCAAACACCGTCTAGGCGGTCCTTATTTAAGGCGATATAGACTTTTATAGTACATTTTTTATTTGAATAGATTTTTTTTGTAAAAAAAATTTGCGGCTTATACTAAATTATTATTAAAGATTTCAAACTTTTACAACCTTGACTTCAATAAAGAAATAAACTTACAGCTTAAGACACACGAAGTAGAAAGTAAATTTATTATAGCGGCCCCCAACGGGCATAAAACGGATGGTAAGTGGGTTAGGTGATTGAAGCACATACACACCGACATCGCGGGTTTGATTTTATGTGGTGACAATTCTTTGCTGAAATATTATAGGGGTTGTTGGTGAATTTGTGTCTCCCGAAAGTCATCTCCCTTGCATGACTGCCACTCGTGCACATTTCTCGATTTACAACCCGTCTTCGGGTATTTCCTCCTTATAAAAAAAAATATATATTTTAGTGTTATATTTATTATTCAAAAATAGTTAATAACTTGTTTTTTTTTTTAAAAAAAGTTAATAACTTCAATAAAAAAATATTTATGTAAACTATTGGTATATTTACTACTAATATTTTTCGTAAATTAATTCTCCATTACATTCAAAGCAGAATTAATAATTGTTGAAGTGTCTACATTTCATTATTATATTTTAAAATAATACTCTTTCATTAATAGTTAGAGCAATTACATTAAAATGGCAGAGTGTTTTTTTATCAATAATTTATAAATTAAGTTATATTACAAGTGATTTATCTTGCTCGTAAAAATGCTAAGATTTTGGCTCATCGTTTTGGTAGGGTGTCTGGGTCTATTTCAAATTCTTATTATTGAATCGAGTACCAATTTTTATGGATGGCAATAATCTTCTCCATAGCTCTTATTTTTATATTTTTTAAATTATAAAATTTATTTTGTTTCAAAAAAATAATAATTATGAAATAGAATTATTTTTAATTATTTTATAATATGTTTTTTAATTAATGATACGTGTATGCAATTAATGTGTTTTTTGAATATTTTAAATTGCTAATTTTTATAATATATACCCGCATAATTTAGCACTTTTATGCCCAATAAAAAAAACCTTGAACACTTTTGCTTATTATAGCACCAAGAGTTTGTTGCACAGATTAAAGTTTTTATTAGTTTTCTATATTTTTCGTGGATCAGGAAATAGTACTGTTGTACATAGTTTAGCACAGTATGCCTTTTCTTGTAGTAATGTCGTGAAACTTTGTATACTACTTTTTTTTTTTTTTTTTCAACAACAAATTGTGTGTGTTGTTCATATGGGCCTCAGTGAAATATCCCCAACTTGGACTGTATATGATGATCCAATCTCCGTCTGAGTGCCTGACTATTTTAATGTATTTCATATTTTTTCGAAAAGCTAATGAATTTCATCTTAAGAGAAAATTTCGTGTGAAATTGTTTTTTTATGATTTTTTTTAAATACAAGTATTATAAAATATATAAAAATATCATATCTCATTTATGAGATTGTCTCATACAAATTTTTATATTTACCTATACATGTAGATTTTGAATCTAGTGTATTACGCAAATTAAAAAATAATAATGTTGTTAATTTTACATTATATATTTTAAATATTTATTTAATTAGTAAAAATCGATTCTTAGAGAAAAAAAATAATCTTAACTGACCAATAATCAAATTTTCTCTTAAAGAACAGTTAAAAAAATTACACATATATAAAATATAAAATTATTAATGAATTGAAATCGATTTACGTTAAAGCATGATTTACTTGTATATTCTTTTATTTGGGTATTAAAATAGTGAACTCTTAAAGAAGTTAGAAAATTGACTGTATTATATAAGTTCGGATAAGGTGATATGTAAATTTAAGAGATTCAGCAATACATGCAAGAGGAAAAAATATGTATATAATGTACAGAATAATCACAGGTCACCCAAAAAATTGTGTGAAGTAAATATTGTAGTTGTAGATCATCATCATAATAATAATATAATAACGATAAGAACATGTGGATCTCGACATTTTCATTTATTGGGGTTGTGTTTATTGTGTTCACTATAGTTTCTAAAGATTGAAAATATTCTTTATGATAAAAGAAAGACCCATAAATTCCGTTGGAATTGGATCATGATAATGAACCTATTGATGGCCGGCCCATTATGTAGCCAATGAAAACGGGCAAGGTCCATTGGAGCGGGTTTACTTGGTCCAAACGCTTCTCTCAGAATATCAAAGTCAAAAGAATGCATTTTAAACTGGACACTAATTTTTATAGATACAATGATCATATATAAGTACATATAAATAATTAATTAAATAATAGTGAACTTTTTTCTCATGTGTTATCACTACATCAATTTGATATGATTGATATATAAATTGATGTTCAATAATAGATCATTTTTATTTTAAAGATACTGAAATTAGAATTGATGTTGCACACTTGTATCATTTTCATTTGTTTCAAAAGAAATATAATCGACTAATAAATAAGGGGTTTATATATCAATATACCCATTTATTTTTTACACCCTTTTTATTTAAGTGTATTTGGTGTTGAGATGTGATGAGAAATTAAAAAAGTAGAGAGAAAGCTAAAAAAGAGTATATTTTAATATTAATTGAGTGACAAAATGTGTAATAAAATTAAAAATTGAGAATAGTTGTTAAATTTTTTTTGCCATTTAAAAAATATAGGTAGCTTAGAGTGAGGTGAGACAATGAAAATGACAAAATAGATAGCTTTTAGTGGACGGAATATTATTTTTTGAAAAATAATTGGGCAAGTCACGTGGGCCGATGATGAATGTTAAGGTTGTAACGTAACCAGCGGCCATCTACTAAAACAATGACATTAATTGTAGTTATAGCCCCCTTTAATTAAATATTTCAAATTTCAAAAGTTTAAAAAAGCCCGACTTTAAGAACATAAAGGCGAAACATAGCAGTCAAATTAATTGTCCCTTGAAAAAAAGAAGCCCTTCATCTCGACCGTCAGATCACAACAATCAGGAATCTACGGCCCTGAACCAAAGTCCAACCGCGATTTTGAAGATAAAGAAAAATGGTCGGAATGAGTGATGATTAGCTTCGAAACTTTGACTGGAGGAAGAAATTAATATTAATAATTAATAAATTAAAGTTGTGTTGTTTTGAATGCGGATAATTTTTCTGTCTTATTTCCGCAAATTTCATTTCTTATTTATTTCCATTTTTTCGCTCTCTCCTTCTCTCTTTTTCTTTCTGTTTTGAACGCAGGGAAGAAAAAGGGAGAAATTACACACATAATAATAGAATTAGAGAGAGAAGAAAATATTTTCGTTGTTGTCATTTTCATTTCTTTTCTTTTTCCCCCCATATTGTTCTCATCGATTTATGCAGTGATTGATTTCTATTTCCATTTCTTAATTGTGGATTGCGTGTTTTTGGTGGAAATATTTTCTTTTCATATCATTTGTGGGGTTTGATTTGAATTTTAGTTTGGTGAAGCGGATAACAAGATGAATATGATGCGACGGCTGAAGAGCATTGCTTCCGGCCGCTCCTCCGTTTCAGATCCTGTAATCTCTATGGCTTTGTCAATTTCTGTTATCTCTACGTGTATTCATGAGCTTTTGACATTCAATTTTATATCTAAAATTAGTTTTGATGCCTGAGATTAATGAGCCAAAAGAACAGAAAGGATCAGTGATTTGTTGTATATTCTGTAATCATAAACAAAACGTTGGGCTTTTTTGGATGCTGTGAAGATTTTCAGAAAGAAATGTTTATAATTCAGAAGATTGTTTATCTCTATTTTCGATGTTATTTTTCAAAGTTTCGGTTTCCAAAATTATAGTATTTGTATTTAATGTTGGTACCGAAACACGAAAACTTCTAATCGTCGTGGATTTTGTTGTTTTCTTGTAACAAGTGGCTATCAAGTTGGACTTCTTTTGTCTCTTTTCTGTTTTTGTTTTTTTTTTGACGGATTGTCTCTTTTCATTTTATTTCAAGTGGGATAGGAGGACCTGAGGATGTTTTCATTGAACATGTATTTATGAGATTTTGTTAGAAGTGCTTGTTTTAAAACATGTGTAGTTTGTCTCCCATAAAAGCATAACGAAATAGGACAGTACCATAACCTAAAGTTTGATCAATCTGATTCTCAGGGTGGGGATTCCAGCATTAAAAGGGTGAAGGTGGAACAAGAATTTGAACAGAGGCTTCCCTACGAAGTAGAGGCGGGAGAAAAATGTTTGAGAGCTCCAGAAACGCTTAAGCATGTTAACTCATCTGAAACTGTTGCAAGCACATCTACCGGGCAACGTAGAACTGAGAAGACTGGCCACGACGCGCTTCCCAAAGAAATGCATGAAATGAAGATTAGAGATGATAAAACTGATGTTCATGAAGAGAATGGCAAGGTTTAATTCCGATTTATTTACATATGGATTGGTGGTGTACCGTGTATGTTACTTATATATCTTATAGTGCTAAGAGGTGTCATGAGAAAGACAAATTTGTTGATCTGGAAGTTCTATTCCAGGATACGGAAGCAACTGTTGTTAGTGTCAATGGAACAGAAACCGGTCAGATAATCGTGACTTCAATAGGTGGCCAAAATGGACAACCAAAACAGGTGGATATATTTTGGCTTATATATAAGCAAGTGTGTGCGTATATAATTTGTTTCTAAAGATTCTTCCTATTTTTACCTCAGACAGTCTCTTTCATGGCTGAACGTGTTGTTGGCACTGGTTCTTTTGGAGTTGTATATCAGGTATTGCAGATGAAACAATATTACAACATGTCCTCTGCTTGTGTGGTGGTGGGGGCTGGGGTTAAAAGTTTGTGGGTATGAGGCGAACAAGATTGATTTTCTGTATCATTCTTTTTTGTGTTGTAGGCAAAATGTCTCGAAACAGGTGAAGCCTTTGCAATAAAGAAGGTGCTTCAGGATAGGAGATATAAGAACAGAGAGCTGCAGATAGTCCGTTTGCTTAACCATCCCAATGTTGTTCAGCTGAAGCATTTTTTCTATTCTACCACAGAAAAGGATGAGGTGTACCTTAATCTTGTCCTGGAATTCGTATCAGAAACTGTTTATCGGGCTTCCAGGCACTACAGCAAAGTGAATCAATACATGCCTATTCCTTACGTACAGCTATACACATACCAGGTACGTAACGAGCTGGATAAGATGTTCTTGTGATAGTTTGAGGCATAGTGATTTTTGTGATTACCTGAATAATGCTGGGGGTGTTCTCTTGTTTTGCATTGCTCATTCCCTCATTGAAAATGGTATCTTGAAATAACTGCTTGTGCTGTTTTATCTAAATTGCAGATATGTCGAGCGTTAAATTACATGCATAGAGTCATCGGTACCTGTCACCGTGACATTAAACCCCAGAATCTACTGGTACAATTTTATTTTTCTTTCCACCATTTAGCTAACTCCTTTCAGTGACTAATGTCACAGTTATTTACTTATAAATCTTCTGATGTTAGATTCGAGACTAAATTATATGTTTTTCACTCCAACAAAACCATTATAATTTTTAAAGGAATGCAAATATTTTGGTCTAAATTATCTTTTAAATTTTTGTGCGATGTTTGCTGCAGGTTAATCCTCACACACATCAGCTTAAGATTTGTGATTTTGGGAGTGCAAAGATGTTGGTATGTTGTATTTCCACAGTTCAAAATCTGAATTGACTCCCCTTATAAAACTATTATTGAGAGTTTTGTTTATTATGCAGATACCTGGTGAACCAAATATCTCATACATCTGCTCGCGGTATTATAGGGCTCCCGAACTGATCTTTGGAGCTACAGAATACACAACTGCAATTGACATGTGGTCGGCTGGTTGTGTTATGGCAGAGCTACTCATGGGGCAGGTAGGCATATATGCTGGCTGCTCTCTGTTTAAAGAAAAAGCGTTTGGCTGGTGATCCACAAACTTGATCTCTTTTCACAAAAAGATGATTATACTTTTGATGATAGACATATTGTATCATTTCTCATCTTAAGCGTTTAGGCTGCGTTTGTTTTGAGACTCACACGGATGGACTTTGGACTTTCCGGCCCCCGTCCCATATACTCAATCCACACATATAAAACTTATTATTATTTTTCCAATATAAATCACTTTATCCCATTTAAAATAATCCACTTACTCTCTCACTCAATCATTACTTACATCATCACTTTTCTCTATCCATTCTCTTTTCTACTTTATTCTTACACTTGATTTGACATAAAGCAAAATCCTATCCTACCAAAATCCCAAAACAAACACATAATTTTACTATTCATCAAAGATTTTGCATCTCATGGATGTAAAGTCATGACTTCCCCCGCACACTTAAATCCCAAAACAAACATAGCCTTAGCTTGAGAGGCAATGTAGATCTGTCATCCTTTCCTGTTTTCCCCTATTTGTTTCCATTAAGTTATTTATGAACTTTGTTTTTGCATTTCTGACTATTAGTTTTGATTTTATCACGTCTATTGCTTTTGGTTTTGTTCGAAATTGGGTTCTGATAGTATTCGAACATGTGCAGCCTCTGTTTCCTGGGGAGAGCAGTGTTGATCAGCTAGTCGAAATAATTAAGGTACTGATAACATTCTTTTTTTTCATTTAGCCTTATTGGCTACCGCTCTCTTTGAGGCATCTCTAAATTGTTTATTTCTTTTGTTTGGATATTAGGTTTTGGGAACACCAACTCGGGAGGAAATCAAATGCATGAACCCAAATTATAACGAATTTAAATTTCCTCAAATCAAAGCCCATCCATGGCACAAGGTTTGTTGAGCACTCGAGTAGAAAATATCTCATTCATCTACATATGCTTTTTCCTTGTTTACCTTTAGTTTTTCTTGCTATTAATCCAAATAATGTACCATTTATGCACCTTGCAAATGAAAATAAATGATGAAACGAGTAAGAAAATATAAAGGTTATCTAAAAGTAATCATAATAAACTTGTTTCTCTCAGATATTTCGTAGGAGAATGCCAGCTGAGGCCGTAGATTTAGTTTCAAGACTGCTCCAGTATTCTCCCACATTACGTTTTACTGCTGTAAGTTTTCAATAAAAGAATGAGCCCTGATTCACGTTTGCACCTAGATCAATAGAATAGTTATCTTATGAAATGAGTTAACTCTACGTTCTTAGTTGTATTAGTTGTCTGCCAGCCCAAATTCTAAACTATTTTCTTCTCAATTTTCAGTTGGAGGCCTGTGCACACCCATTTTTTGATGATTTGAGACAACCCAATGCATGCTTACCTAACGGGCGACCACTTCCTCCTCTGTTCGACTTTTCATCTGAAGGTGAGTGTATATAAAGTTGTTCTTTTCAAGATTATTGGAACACAAAGCTGAGTTGTTTATTTGGACCTCTCTTTACCTTTTTGCTTGTGCCAGAACTGGCTGGTGCACCTCATGAGCTTCTACAACGCCTCGTCCCACAACATGCGAAGAAGTGAAGTATACAGGATCACATTTTTTGAAGCATGTCCTTTTCCCGTGCAATGGAACACTGAATCGACAATGATGAAATTCCGATCAGTCTTTTTTGATTAAGTTGAAGCATGGCTACTCACTAAATGCAGTTCGGAAGTTCATCATTAATCTGAAAGGGCGATTGCAATTTGACAAAATTGCAGGGGGTTGTGTGTGCATATACGGTACGTTTATAGATGTTGTTTAGTTTGCAGGTGTACATGTAGTTCGACTTGGAGGCTTGTATACTATGGAAAGACAGTTAAAAAAGATTTAGTTTATTAGTTTTGAGCTTGTGTAATTTTTTTTTTGTCCAAATATTACTTTTTATTTTTTTAAAAAATAAAGCTTTCGAAGTGAGATAATCGACGCGAGGATATAATTGGCTGCTTCTTCTCTGACTACTTCTGAGTGGCCGGAACTTTTCCACAAAAATAGAGGCAGTATTTGCCAAATAATTGAATCGTCCATAGTTTTGTTAATTTTATAGAACAATTCTTTCAATTTTTAATTTAATTTTAGTCATTGTAATTAGTTGGTTGTAACTTTGATCAAAATAAACTATGATATGAAATGACATTGTAAAAAATATAGTTATAATGTACTAATGTTATCTAACTGATTTATTAGCTAAGAAATATTATTAGGATAAATTTCAATGTTATTTAACAATTCAACCAGAAACATATCAAAATTACACTTAATTTGGTCAATTGATTTTTTTCAAAAGAATTGATGAATAAAAAAAAAAAACAAATGTTGAAACTTTTTTCTATTCAACCAACTTAAAAGTGTCGGAATTGGTAATTTGAACTCGACGTAATAAAATTAATAGTGAAGATACTTTTTTCGTAAAATCTACCAACGTAATTTCTAAATTGACAGATAACAGAGTGTTAGTATCAAATTATAAGAATTCATTCAACCTTTCCCCAAAAAAAAAAAAAAAAAAAACATTCAAGTTTTCGTCTTGAAATAATTAAAAAATGTTCAAACTCAAAGACCTTTCATCGTTTAAAAGACAATGATACTGGTAAAAGTGTCATTCAATTACTAATTGATCGTTGTTTCCTTGTTCAAATATTTGGTGGGCATATAAAATAATAAAATAAAAAAAATAAAGTAATAATTAACCAAGGGGGCTTAGCCTACTTGGCCACCGGGCTCTTCATTTAAGTGGAATTGTAAAGAGATTTGATGAACTAATTTCTAACCACTAATAACTAACATTTGCTTAACAAAAAAATAAATTGGGTATAAAATAAAAAATAGTTGAATTACGTATGTGTGGGGTATAAAATAATTTCATTTTATGTAAAATTGTGGATACAATGAAAATTGAATTTATGATGAGTTTTCTATTTTTTGAAGTGTGCAAATTATTTTGATACGTTTGAATAAAAAAAATGTAAATTATTATTGGACGAACGAAACAGTGGCGTACCTAGTGGGGTATAAGGAGTTACACTTGTACCCCAAATTAAAAAAATTTCATGTAAAATAAGTTATTTGTTCCTCCAAAAATTTGAGATATATCTACATTTATTAAATAATATTGTATTTATTACTTATCGTATCTCCAAATCTAAAATTCTAAATCTGCCACTGGATTGAAGTACTCTCTCCATCCTTGAACTATCTTCACACTTTCTATTTTGGTCTGTCCCACAACTATCTTCACACCCCAAATTTGGAAATAACACTCAATATCAATAGTCTCACAATATCAATTTTATTTTAAAAATGTCACTCTTACTTTATTTTATTTTATTCTCTCTCCTACACTTTATCTCATACAACAACCCAAAATACTCTTATATTTTATTCTCTTTCCTACACTAATTTAAATTTTCTTAATAACCGTGTCTCTTCACATATAAAAATAATTGCGGGATGATGGGAGTATTATTTAATTTTGATAAAGTAGTTAAAATTTCACATCGATGGTAACAAGTGTTTTAGTAATCATTAAATAATCAATTCTCTGAAATCATTATTATTCATGATTGTTACTTAAAATAATTTCATTTAAAAATTCAACTTGTAAGCATTCTCTCTCGTGATCATCTAGTAAACAATTAAATTTAATACAAATTGTTTTGAAGAACTTAAAACTCTTAAACACCCAAAATGTAAGCATAAACCTCTAAATTCTGATATCATAAAAAAAAATATATCTCATAGAAAATATATATATATATATATATAATATATATATATATATGAAATTAATTCATCTATATTAGTTCTTAAACTTATGAAAATATATGAATAATTGTATATTAATTATGTTATCAATTACACATCTTGTCATTTAATCAGAGCAAACACGACACGCCCTTAAATCTTGATCTTCATCTCTGACCGTTCGATCTTACCCTCAACCAGTCTGCAGGCCAACAAATCCAAACGACAAACAGCAGAAGAACGTAATTCTCCCCTCCGGCTAAAATTATGTCGTCTAGTACGCCACCCACGGCCGCGGTCGATTCCGCGCCATTACTCGGCGACCAGATCTTTCCTTCTCGTCGCCGCCCCCGTTTCTTTCGCCGCCCTCCCAGTCTCCGTGGCGCGGCTAACTTCCTCCGCCGTGCCAGCAGCCGGAGCCGCGCCATGCGCGAGCCCTCCGTCCGCGTCCGTGAAACAGCCGCTGAGCAAATCGAAGAACGTCAAAGTGATTGGGCCTACTCTAAGCCGATAGTAATCTTAGACCTTGTTTGGAACATCGCATTCGTCATCGTCTCGATCTCGGTGCTGATCATGAGCTGGAACGAAAACCCATCGACGCCGTTGAGGCTTTGGGTTGTTGGATATGCCCTGCAATGCGTTCTTCATGTAGTTTGTGTTTGCGCCGAGTATAAGAAGAGGTATTCGCAGCAGAGTACGGAAGGGAGCGAGAGAGGTCCGTTCGTATATAGTCGAAATTACTCTAATTCGAGCTCGGGAAGTGACGACGCCTATTCTGGGGGTTATTACTCCGATCAACGACAAAGTGATGACGAAAATAGGTATAATTGAATATTTGTGTTTTTTTTTACGAGTATAGGGTTTTAAGGGCCTAGAAAGTATGAAGAGTGCAAAATAATTTCTAAATTAAATGGAACAGGATATAACGTCTGAAGACGTAGCACGAAAAAGTAGTTTCAAATTTTCTCGAATGAGAAATTTAATTGAACAATATTAATGCTAAATGACCTGCAAAAAGAATTGTAGCTTTACGAGGTGCTGATGAATTCAATGTGTCTGTTTAAATTGCTTTGAAGACGTAACTTATTTAGTATATGCACATCTTATTTGTCAACACATGTTGAGAGCAGCTTCTGTATGATGACTTGATTGTTTCCTATAATAGGAATGTGAGGTTTAAGGCTGTGACCATACCACATTGTATCAAGGGTTTAGTCATTGCAATTTTTGTTACTGCGGTGGTTATCTTGATGTGTGTTTTGAATAACGCCCTTTTGTCCATTGTGCACGACAACTGAATCCATGCTTCTTGAATAAGATTTGTAACATTATCCTAGAAGCTTTTTGTTGAACTTTTTCTCTTCCCTTTCTATGCTTCTTGAGATCGAAAATTCTTTTGATGCTGATATCAACTTGCTTATATTTCTTTGGCAGCGTTTCTAAACATCTAGAGTCTGCAAATACGATGTTCTCATTCATTTGGTGGATAATTGGTTTCTACTGGGTATCTGTTGGTGGCCAAAGTTTGACTAGTGAATCCCCTCAGCTTTATTGGTCTGTCCAAATACTACGTGCACTAAAGCTAGTTCAATTCTTACATAAATTCCTATAGTATTAATTTTTTGTTGAGTTTTTGCTTTCAGGCTTTGCATTACATTTTTGGCGTTCGATGTGTTCTTTGTTGTCATTTGTGTTGCCGTGGCTTGTGTCATTGGACTTGCTGTTTGCTGCTGTCTACCATGTATAATTGCAATCCTATATGCTGTTGCAGACCAGGTAGGCTGTATTTCCTCATATAAGCATTAGGCCGCACTTGTCTTGAATTAGTTGAATTTTGAAGAAGCGTTGAAGCCATTTCCCACAAATTGACTTCAGTAACTTGTCCATGTAGTTTTTTTTTTTTTAAAAATTTGGTGGCTATAGTTATACCAACACCACTTTTCATAAATAAATAAACATATTAGTCTTGAAAGAGTAATTTACCTTCTGATATAGTGATATGAAAGTGGAACACCAATTTGGTAATTACTAAGGATTCCACTCCAGAGTGTTACCAATACAATCCCAAAACGCATATGTAGGCCTGCCTCGGATGCTGCATTTTCCACCACCTGAGGTCAAATATCTAGCTACAAGATACTTCAACAGCCCCACCTATTAACATTTTGGCTCTTGAGTGACTTTTGGTGCTTTTTTTTTCCATGATGTTTCTTAAACTGGTATGGGAATTGCTTTATGATAGTCAGGCATGCACTTCAAAACCAGGAAAGAGAACAAAACGTGGGATATTTAAGATGTGTTCGTTATCTGCACTTAAGTAATAAATTGTTTGGCTTTATGGTATAGGAAGGAGCTACTAAGGAAGATATTGAGGGATTACCAAGATACAAGTTTCGGAAAATTGGTGAATTTGAGAAGCAAAATGGTGAAATTCAAGGACCATTTGGAGGAGTAATGACCGAATGTGACACTGATTCACCCACAGAGCATGTCCTTCCTCTAGAGGATGCTGTAAGTCCACCGTTGTACATAGTATTTACAGTAATAGGATTTTTTGCTTTCTGAAATTTGTTTTATTATTCTACAATATTTTGCTTTACAATCTAAGTAAAAGAGTCATATTCCTATGCACGTTCTAATGAGTGTATTTGTGTAGGAATGCTGCATTTGCCTTTGTGCATACGACGATGGGACCGAACTGCGTGAGCTCCCGTGTACTCATCATTTTCACTCAGCCTGTATAGACAAATGGCTGTACATGAATGCCACATGCCCTCTGTGCAAGTTCAATATACTAAAAACCGGAAGTCAAAGTGATAGTGAAGAAGTGTAATCATCTGAATCAACCTCTGATTAGCCTGGATATCCCATTGTGTGTGTCCTGGATGCTCTCTGCTGCATAGAGACACGTATATGCTATATAGTTATGACTCGACAACTGCCCGTTTGTGTACGTATTGTAGGCCTGTGTTATCTCTATATGCAGACTTTATGGTGTACTATATTTGAGTGAAATTGCTTGTTTCTATGCCACATTTAGAAATGGTGAGAAACTTGTAGCTATTACTATATGAACCACTTTTCGAATATCTCACGAATACTACACAATGTTGAGGTCTATGTTGTAAATTTGTAATTTTCGGAGAACGAGTGAAGTGCGATGAACGCCATTTGTCTATTTTTGTTAGTAAAAAAAAAAATACATCTGTGACGCTCGTCTACTGTTGTATTATATGCTCCAGATGTTCACTCGAGAGGAATAATGGAATTCTAAAATTACTTTTAAATTATGTCGGCATATAAAATGTCCAAAATAAGTTAGTTTTAAATTGTAGACATACAAAATATCCAAAATTTGAAGAAATTTATTAAAAAAAATTAAATATTGAGGGAAGCTCAGCAGCGCTGTTTATCATCTGAGAATCAGAGAAAGCGACGGACCCAACCGACGCAGTGCGCAGAAATCATCATCACTAACCAGCAATGCACCAGCCGGGAATCGAACCCGGGTCTGTACCGTGGCAGGGTACTATTCTACCACTAGACCACTGGTGCTATTTGTGTCCGTTTCTCACATACGATTAATATCTATAGCTATAGGAATAATATCCAGCAAGAAGTTAGTCGGTAATCTCCAAAAAGTTTTCGAATTGCAATAATTTTTTTTATTTGAAATCCGTTTTTCAATGGATACCTATCAGATTAAAGTTTTTAATTTTTTTATTTTACAATCTTTCCTTTGATACTCACGTTGCATATAAAACAAAATACAAAATTTAACATATGAATTAATTAATATTAAATATAATAACTTATAAATAGTCTCATAAGTCATAAACAGCACATTACACTTTTGGAAATTGATGCGAAACTGGTTTTTGACGTTGGTACATAACACTGTTTTTGGTAATATCATATCTTGTTGCAAGATTTTATTAAATAGCTTGTCTTATTTTACTATTAATCTTGAACATCGTAATACCAATTTTAGAGCACATCATTTTGCTAGAAATTTTCCTGATTCTTTTTGTTGGATTGAGTTTCCGTCCTTCGTGGAAGACCTTCCAAATTTACCTTGCAGTTGCTAATATATTGTTTTTTTCTTTTAATTTTTTTTTATTAGTAGTAGTTTTTTTGGAACACACTTTTCCCAGTTCTACAACGCATACGACGACGTCTAGATACTGCTAGAGAAGTTGCAATTCTATCCACAGCTAAAGCAAAAATGTCCTCTCCTCTGCCTTCTCGTCTCCTCCCTCTCCCCACCAAACCGCCGCCTCCGTCTCCTCCGGCAAGTTCCGCCACCACCCTTTTCCAATTTCCATTGGACCGCCACTATGCTGCCCCCGCTAGAGCATCCCGGTTCAAGTGCTCCGCCGGAGAGACCGGATTCTTCACCAAACTCGGACGGTTAATCAAAGAAAAAGCCAAGAGCGATGTCGAGAAAATATTTTCCGGGTTTACTAAAACAAGAGACAATTTAGCTGTTGTTGACGAGCTTCTGCTTTACTGGAATCTCTCTGATACTGACAGGGTTTTGGATGAGCTGGAAGAGGTTCAGGATTTTAGCCTCTCTCTCTCTTTTTTTTTTTTTTTTCCCCTCAGGAAGATCATACACCATTATTTCTTGATAAAAATGGAGGGTTTTAACCTGTTTAAAATTTTGGTTTTGCTGGTCTTCTGTTAATGAATTTTAAATCGTCACAGTCTATTTGAAATCAATTGTTAGTGATATCAAGATATCCAAAAAATGTTAGCATGTAGCTTTGAAGTTGTTGCGTTCATTCATGATGAACATTGGTCGTGTCATGGACAGATGATAGTAGTACAGAAGTATTTATGCTGAGAAGGTGGTTCTGCATATTTTAAGATGGGCAGTAGTGATTTTTTGTTGTACTGTTTGATGTATAAATCTGGACTGATGCGAGTATATCCTGTTTTATTCTGCTAGGTGTTATTAGTAGCTGATTTTGGACCAAGAATTACCGTAAAGATTGTGGAGAGCTTAAGGGATGATATATATGCTGGCAAACTCAAATCAGGGACTGAAATCAAAGTAATGATTCTGACAATTATGCTGTTCATTGCTTTGTTAGAATATCAGCTATGTTATTTTCAAATCTTTGAAACCTTCTTATGTCATTTATTTTTGAGTAATTTAACATTCATATGAAATGAGGTCTGCCTGTTGCTGGTTTATAGGATGCTCTAAAGAGGACGATATTGAATTTGTTAACGGCAAAGGGACTTAAAACTGAGTTAAAGCTGGGTTTCAGGTCTGAATTAGCTCAAATAACCTTGCTGTACATGCCTATAGTGAATTCCATTTATAGTTGCTAATGTATTCTTTTAACTAGGAAGCCAGCTGTTATCATGATAGTTGGTGTCAATGGAGGTGGTAAGACTACATCTCTTGGTAAGTCAATTCCAAGGGGTGTTGTGATCCTTAAAATGTGTGTGTGTTTCTTTTGGCGGGGGTCAGGGGATGGGTCCAATTTATGTTAAAACTTATGTCTGAAAGATTGGCATGTGGAATGACAATCAGTCCTGAAGTAAATTTGTGCCTCATCAATCAAGAATCTTGACTCTGCCATCATTGATCTTGTCGATTAGCTGTTGGAGAAAGTTTCATCTCAAGATTCATATGTTAATGAATATTCAATTGCATCTTTCTAGAGCTTATTGTCATCATGATTCACGACTGCATAATAACTGTCTTAAAAACTTTGTGCCACTATTCTAAGGCTGAGGACTCTTAAATGTAACCCCAGTTTTTCTTCTATGCAGGAAAGCTGGCCAATAGATTGAAGAATGAAGGGACCAAGGTAACGTGATACTTCGACCTTATAGAGCTGTGATGCCTTATTATGACATCCACTTGTGTGCCTTTATTATGCGTTAGTGAATTTAGCTGGTTTATGAAAGTTAAAAACCAACTCAATTATAAATAAAGGATTATTTGCTACTTGCAAGTATTTTCATTAGGAAAAAATGTGTTGCTTTTTCATGAAGATAGTTATCATGGCTATCATAGGTTTATCCCAAAATTAGATACAACTTTCTAGTCTCGATTGAATTTTGTTAGGTACTGTTGGGAGCAGGAGATACGTTTAGAGCAGCTGCAAGTGATCAGTTAGAGATATGGGCTGAAAGGACAGGTTGCGAGATTGTTGTGGCTGAAAAGGAAAATGCAAAAGCATCATCAGGTAAATAATTGCCTGTTTCAAAGTGATAATTTTGATGATGCAATAAATAGTTGAACTTTACACGTGATCTTGAAGTTTTTCCTGAGTAGTTCTTTCACAGGCTGTAAAAAGAGGAAAAGAGCAAGGTTATGATGTCGTTCTATGTGACACGTCTGGACGTAAGTTTGGCAGCATTTGGTTTTAATTCTGATGTTTACTTCTTGAGATGATGTTTGCTCTTGTAATAAACAGGACTGCACACTAATTACAGCCTCATGGAAGAATTGATTGCCTGCAAGAAAGCTATTGGGAAAGTTGTTCCTGGTGCACCCAATGTTAGGCACTCCTGCTAATTTCTATTTTTGGGTCACATGTTATTTTGTGACAGAAAAATCATAAATTTATTTTTACAATCTTGGCAGGAAATCCTGCAAGTGCTGGATGGAACAACCGGTTTAAACATGCTTCCTCAAGCAAGAGAATTCAACGACGTAATATAACTCACACCATGGTTCTAGTTTATCAGTGTTGAAACTGAGAAACCTTAATGTTGAATGCAGGTGGTTGGAATTACTGGTTTGATTTTGACGAAGCTTGATGGTACTGCTAGAGGTGGTTGCGTGGTATGTTTAACAAATTTGATTTCTGTTCTCCTATAACTCGGTTGTTTGGGTGAATCTTTTGTTCAAATTCTACCGTCTTTGAATCCAGGTGAGTGTAGTTGACGAGCTTGGTATTCCTGTGAAGTTTGTTGGTGTTGGAGAAGGCATTGAAGATCTCCAACCATTTGATGCTGAAGCATTTGTGAATGCAATATTTCCATGAAATGTCATTACTTAAGTTTGGAGTTCTGATTTGAAAGCAACATACCCTTCATTCAACTGAACAGAGTTTGTTGATCTTCCCAATTCCACGTGGAATGAAAATTAGAGAACTGCATGTTCCATTGATGATGCTGTTTTGGATACTGAACTTTCAGTAGAGGGATGTGCTTCCAAGGTCTCATTAAGGTGGTAAACTGGTAGTATTGAATTGTCAGACAGACTTAAGAGTCACGCTTCTCTTCTGTGTCGATTATTCTGTTCTTCCACACCATTGTACATTCAAGATTTTGCACCCGGAGGCCTGTAATTGAATCTGACTTTTGAATTTTGTACAAATTAAGCAGGTTGATTTTTTTTTTTTTTTTGTGATATATGAAAAGCCTACGCTTGTGAGCATTGGGTAAGGATTGAGTTTTCTTTCATTAATTTGAGGAATTGTGTTTTCTAGTTAATATGAGCAAAATTCTTTTAATAGTGTTTTCTGAAAGCCCAAAGAGGCTTTAAGTGCATCTAACAAATACCTGAATCTTCTATTTTAGCATTGTTTCTTTCATTTCATATGTGATTAGGTGATGTGAAATAATGAAGAATCATTCTGTCAAAAAAAAAAAAAAATGAAGAAGAATCATATTACTTTCCAACATTTAAAAGAAGGTATATTTTAAATTTCATATTATACTGAATGGTCAAATATCATGAAAAACATCTTACATAATATAATACCCCACCTTCTCTCATTTGCTTATGACATGTATAAAGAAGGGCATATTCCAACTTCACAAACTGGAAATGGGCATATTATAGAGTGTAGCTCGACTCATGTACACCAATCGCCCTGATTCTTTGAGTCGGAAATCAACTGTAATTACTGTAAGGTTCCTCCCACTCCTTACCACGGTGCCATCGACGACTACTTCTGTCTGTGACAAGAGTATAATAATAATGAAAGATAATCAGTTGCCAAAACAGAGATTTTTGCAACAGTATTGCAATAATGTTCCCTGTATTTACAGTTTTAACACATTATAGACACGCAAGGGCATATAGAGTCGAAAGTAATAACGAACAAATGGAGGACTTAGGGTTCTCATGAACAATGAAAATCGTGATGTTTTTGGAAGGAAAGAAACACTCACATTAGGTGGAGCAGAAGCGAGATACGAGATGCCAAGTTCTCCGAGGAAGATATCTTTGTCTTCTCCAACTACTGTCCGAGCACAAGCAATTGCAACCCTCTCAGCTACAGCTGCAACCGAACCTCCATGCATCCCACCATAGATATTCTAAATTCACATTTACCCAAAGCAATCAATCAAATTCACCATCACCAATGTCACTATGTTCAACTACTACAACAAGTAAATGGATGATGAAACTCGTTAGGGTGCCAATTTACGAGCAGAAATTCTGACTTATTTCTGATTTTTTGTCAAAACCTTGTCACAAATTCACTATCACAAAAATGCTCCATATGACAGTATTTGTTCTGTATTGCCTGTGCGTGCGTGTGATTTTATAAAGTATAAACAACAGATTATAGTAATCCAATATAGCATCAAATTATATCCCAAATCCCCAATTCACTTTCAAACCCAGGGAACCACTCACCAAAAAGAATTACAGAAAATCAATTAAGTCGGTATGCATGTAATCATCTTTCATGAATATAGTTAAGAACTATATTTAAAAAGAAAATCAACAAATTATTCCTATCAATCGCTGCAATTAAAAAGGAAAAATGAAAAGCAGCAGAAAGCGATACCAAGATGGGAGGTTTGACATTGAGAAGGCAAGAGATTTTGCCCCTTTGAATGGAAATAACTTTAAGAACCCCTCCTATAAGGTTGGAGAAGGAGTCCTTAACGTTGTGTTCTGGTTTGATTGTGTGAAGAACTCCCATATGATTGAAAAACCCAGAGATTCTTTTGGAGTATTCTGGGGGGAAATCTTCGCTGACTGAGGTCGCCGCGACTTTCGGAGTCTCTTTCTCGGCGGCCATATTTCTCCCCCCCTCTCTCTCTCTCGCTCTCCCTTCCTCCCTCCCTCTCCCTCTTTGCTCTCCTCACACTGCTTGGTAGGAGTATGAGCCAACTGGTTCCATACACTACACGTGTGTATAAAAGTCTTTTTTGTTCGAACCGGTCATCGCGGATATTCCTATGCTACCCTACTCCCCCTTTTTTAATTTTTTAATATTTAAAAAATGATAAATCTATTATATAGGCAAATGATACAATTAATACCGTAAAGAGGGAATAATAATTTATATATAAAATAGTATGTTAGAAGGAATTATGAGATATTGTGGATCTATTATGAATAAAATCGTAAAAAATATTTGAATTATGAAAAAAATATTTTTTTATTTAATTTTAGTATATGCATATTAAAATTGAATGGACAAAAAAATATAAATACATTAAAATTAAAATGAGAGCAAGACATTAGAGTGTTGTATCATTGCATAATATATTGTATTGTATAACATATTAAAGTAAATAATATAATACTATAAATTCCTGCTCAGCACTATTAAAAGAATAAAAAAAATCGACGATTGTCCCTATAAGCAAAATTATTTTTCGTCTATGCTTATTTTAATAATATTATTCCATCGCTTTAAATATATACAATATATATACATTCTATATAGGTTTTCATAAGACTGTCCGTCCCTTTTAAGTTTCAACGATTTTTCTTTTTTCGACACTTTTAAGTTTGAACGAATTAAGAAACGTTTTACTGTAGTTCATTTTTTTAATATAAAAATAGGTTAATATAAATAATTAGTTTTCAAACAATATTAAGGAAGGAAAATATTAAAAAAACTAATACATGGGATTAACTTTTCAGGACGGAAGGAGGAGCAGCCACTTATCTAATTCTGCAGAGTTTACATTGATTTGAATTTTTTCAACGAGGTAAAAAAGAAAAAAATATACTCATGTTGTTTCCATATATAGAAGAAAAAAGAAAAACAGTATCTTTTCAACAAGGTAAAATGATGTCCAATATTCTGAGACTCCTGTTGAAGTTTAATTCGTAAATTCTGGGTCGAGAAAAGCCCAAGAAGTCGGCGATAGCTCATGGAATATGGGCCATTATTTTTGGGTATCAAATCCCTATATTATAGGCAAGGGCCAGGTTATATGGACCCCTGTTTTGCAAAGTTCACCCCCTCTCAATTCTTTTTTTTGAAAATATTTGTTAAAAGACCAAAATACCCCTATATTTAATTTCAAACATAAAAATTATTGATTTCACCCCTAAACTAAGTTCACCCCAAGCCATCAAATCAAAAACACGTTCATCACTCTTACAAATATTTATGTTATTTGTTTTTATTTCTTAGTTTTTGTTTATATTGGTATTATATGAGCAAACATACATTATTTTATGTTGGTATTTGTTGGTTATCAAATGGGGTACCATTTGTTCATCTCTTTTTCTCAACAAATATGTTCATTTTTTCCGAGGAAAAAAATTCCGAACAAAGGTGTTACTTATTTTTTTATGAGTTATTATTTTTCGAACATTTGGGTTGCTTGCGTAAGAGTTTTTCGAACACAATGTTCGATATTTTTTCCATACATTACACAAGTGTTCAAAAAAAAATCGAATAAAGTCGATTTTTTGAAAAATCAAGAGATAACGTTTTTTTTTTTTTTTTTTTTTTGCAAAACATTGATTATCAAAAAAAGTAATATACTATATGTTCATTACAACTATAATCAAATAATATTTTAATATAAAACATAAAAAAGCATATAAGAAATCAAGTATTCAAAACTTAAAATAATCTAAAATTAAAAATGAACCTTTATCCATTGAGACGAACAGCGATGGGCATGAGCAATATGTACTTTATTAATTTGAATCGAATGCTCAATCGGGTGGTGAACTTTGGTAAATAACTTTAGGCAATATGGTTTTTTTTTATTTGAACTCATGATCTTAAGGCATAAATACTAAATAGTGAAGCATTATATCTCTTGTCATGAGCAATATGATTTATTAATTTCGAATGCTCGGAGTACTTGGTATACTTTGATATCATCAATCAAGACTCAGCCAAAATCAAATTAATTTGGTTGAATTAAAACTACAAAATATATATTCTTGAATCTTGATCTATAATCAATGTCAAAATTGTCAAACACAAAATTAGAAAGAAAAAAATTTACGGGACAAATTTCTCAAAGTATGAGCAGTAGCAAAGGCCATGGGAAAATCCCTTTTTCTGTGGTTTAAGAAATACTAACATTATTAAAATTTACAAACCTCTGCAATAATATAGATTTTATTATTCAAATAAAGAAGACATGTGGTTCTTGATGATCAGTACCGTCAAAACCACCCGACATTAAACTACACATCATATCATATGCCCTATTAATTTTGCTTATTTTGACTAGAGTAAGATCACGTATTTATGTATCATTTACAAAGAACAGTAAATTCTGAGATTTTTTAGTTTGATATTCAACATGAGTGATTCACAAACCTGAAACAGGCGTATTATATAATGTAGCACGACTCATGTACACTAATTTCCCTGTTTCCTTAAGTCGGAAATCAACTGCGACTACTGTTACGTTCCTACCACTCCTTATCACAGATCCATCAACGAGTACTTCTGCCTGTGTTATAGAATCATCCCAAGTCAGATAAGAATGTAAAAAAATAAACATAGTCAACTAAAGAAGACAAGGAATTTGTTGCCTTCAGTGTTTAATACTATTTTGATACGATCATTCTAGGTTGATGATTATGTTGCAGGATTGTATTAGCTTTTTCAACCTTAGAAAATGATCATATCAAAATAGTATCTCAATAACAACAAAGAAATTACTCATCTACTGAATGTATATCTATTATGTTCAGGAAGAATAGTTTGATTGAAGCTGAAATGTCAGTTTTGGTAATATTTGACATGATAATGACGTTTATTATGCTGGATTATAAGATTTCCAACTGATTAATGAGATGCATGGAAAGGAAATTACCATAACACTAGGAAGAATCTTGATGCAGCTTTTCAAAGGTTAAGTGTGCACTCAGATGGGAATGAGATAACATTGCACTCACAGGTTTTATAAATTAGAAAGCAATGAAGAACGGGAAAATGCATGAATGACATGTTCAAGCCTAAGATAATACGTTGGTCTTTGTCCAGTAGGTCATTTCGTATAAAGTGATGACAATGAGAATTATATATGGTGAATCAAACATCCATTAATCCATCTCAGTGAAATGCAAAAGTAGATCGGGGAAGCAAAAAGACTCACGTTACATGGGGCAGCTGAGAGATAAGAATTAGTAAGTTCTCCAAGGAAAATGTCCTTGTCTTTCCCAACCACAGTCCGAGCACAAGCAACAGCAACCCTCTCAGCCACGGAGCCAACAGCACCTCCATGCATTCCACCATAACCATTCTACATGTCCGATTAACCAAATCAATACTAACTATGCCAAAAACTGCTAGAAAGTCTTAAAATTAAAATGTGTAAAAAGAAAAAGATTATGAGCAGAAAAATTGACATAAGATGAGTAAGGCTATGAGAATTTCCAATCTTTAAGAGCCAATCTTAGCATAATCACAAAATAAAAAAAAAAAAAAATCAATGTGTGCAAAATTTAATCTGGAGCGCACCAAGGTTTCATCCTAACCCAATTGGTGACACGAAGCTAGTCCCACTTCTTTTCTTTTAATATATCGATGGGGGACAATAAATTTTCAATATTCTCAACAATGTGGTTAAGAATTTTCCCTAAAATTCCCAACCTAATTCAATATTTCACGTTTTCTATCAATCCTTGGAAATAATTCACCCTAGAATTCTCAGTTTAGAAATTTACCGAAAACCATATAATCAATGTAAACTCATTGAATTATAATACCCGAAAATTCCAATCAAGGGTTACCATAAGTCATAGCCCCTTTTTTCCTTGAATTTCTTAAGATCTCATCAAACAAACAAGATAAAGAGAAGAGCCAGGAAAGGATACCAGAATGGGAGGTTTGACATTTAGAAGGCAAGAGATTTTGGCCCTTTGAATTGTGATGACTTTAAGAACTCCTCCTACGAGGTTGGAGAAGGAGTCCTTAACGTTGTGTTGTGGTTTGAGTGTTTGATAAACTCCCACATTTTCGAAAAATTCAGCGACTACTTCACTGTCTTCTGGGGGATTGTCTTTGCTTGTTGCGGCCGTCGGAGTTTCTTTCGTGATCGTGGTGGCCATACAGATACTTCACACGGACACACACCTTCTCCTTCCCTCTAATCAACACTCTAAAAAGTCCAAATAAATAAATATTAAACCCAATTATCAATTTGACAGTATTCATATGCTGCTCGTTTTTTAAATTTTGGCGGGGGGCCCATATATATGATTCGGAATGGGTCCATGCTGTGTGCTAGAAAGACGTCGTTTTGAGGGGAGAGAGAGAGAGAGGTGTTTCTTTGGGAGGAAAAGAGAGTAGGTATTGAATAGTCAACAGTATGGAATGGTTGAAATCCTTCTGGTCACGTTGTCGCCAGTGGTGCGCCACAGCCCAGAGCTAATTCCCTCTCCCTTCCCTCCAATTTTTTAATTTATTTTACTTTTAATTTTTATATTTATTTAATATTTTTAAAAAAATGTAAGATTCTCAATAAAAAAAAACATATAAGACTAGAGCACTTTTGTTGTATTTTATGTACATCATTACTTTAATTTTTTTTTAGACAAAACTACTTTTAAAAATTTTTAAATATCAAATATATGATTAAGAGTATTAAATATCTCATCAACAAATGTCAAAAATTAGGGTTAGTGATATCAAATTATATTTTTGGAGCATCAACAACAAATAATATATTACTATTTAAATTATTTATGTTTAATATAAAAATTACAGTAGTATAATATTTATATTTAAAATATCAAGTTAATTTGAAATATCAAATATTTAATCAAAATATCAAATATTTGACTAAGAATATAAAAATTTGAATGAAATTGAAGAGTTAAACTTTATAAACTTACAGTATATATAAAACACATAAGACTTTGCCTAGTTTTAGAAGATAGATTGGATAATTGAGTGACATGAGATATATATAAAAAATGTTGTAATAGTTTATTTTGAGAGAGTAGAGTTTGTTTGTTTCTCATTTTGGGTATGAGAAAATTAAAAAAGAACATCAATTTTGGATTTTGAACAAATTAAAATAAGTTGGAGGGAGTAATAATTAAGTGCACCAATTGCATTGTGAAATTGATACACAATTTTTTAATAAAAATAATTAATAATATTCAACATAAATTACAAATATTATATTAACTAATATAATATTATAGTAAAACAACTGATATTATATAAAAATTTCATTTAATTTGCACATCACAACGGATATACGGTGTGATTTGCTAAGCATTTAATATGTTCCGAATTTGATCAGTCTCAGAAAAAACATTAGTATTTGGAAGAAATCATACATAAATTATAAATATATAAAATCATCATTATGACAAAAAAAAGTTTGGACAGATGAAGAAAAGACTAGAAAAAAAATTTGAAACTTTGAACCAAACTGCAATTCTTTAGCGAGATTAATGGTATTGAAAAAATTAAAAAAATGCTATCCGCACAATGTATATTATGTATTGTGTGTTTTCCCATTAATTTCATTCAAAGTCAACGAGTTGGGGTCGTTACTTGCCGTAAAAAAAAATATAGAAAGCAAGAAGAGTATTTTGTTGCCATCATAAAAAAATCTTTTATCAAATCAAATTTTATATTACGATATAGTATGAAATATAAATCATACAGATATGGAAATTATATATATTTCCATAAAGTGATGGGAATTTTATTTAATACGAAATCTGGAGGCGGGTCCCCACAACCATAAAACCAGGTAATTAAGACTGTAGACAAGATCAGCAATAACTCAGAGAGAATAGAGAGGGCCGCGCTGTAAGAATTCTTCTTCATTTCAATCGATTTTCTAATTCTCTGCATTTTCATTTTGATCTGAAAGATGCCGCGCGGAACCCTTGAAGTTCTTCTTGTTACCGCCAAAGGCCTGGAGGACACTGATTTTTTATGTATGTTTTTTTTCATCTAAATTTTCTCATTTTCTGCGCCTGGATGTATTATAATATTGGAATGATTTTTCTTGATTTCTGTTTTTTGGGTTCAATAATTTATGTTTTTGTTACACTTAATATTGGCTCTTCTTACGCAAGCCAAGATTCATGCCTTTTCTGGTCTGTTTGAATTCTGAGATTGATGTCAACGAATCTTAGTTGACTTAGCTAGCGATTGATCAGAAGATGGTTGAATTGGTCACACTTTTTTCTGTTTGATAATTTCATCTGATTTGGTTATTTACTGATTAAGTTAAAACAATGCATTGGAATTGATACGCTTCAAAGAATACACGAATCGAGATTAGAAGAAGTCTTTTTAGTTATTGTTACAAAAAAATGGTTGAAAAGATGAAAATTATAAGTCTTTAATTATATGCTGATCAGCTGATGATTCATGAATGGTTGTATTCATAAATCCTTTCATAAAATTGGGCAGATTATCATAATATTTTATCTTTAATTATGTATATATAATCCTTTAATTATATTTTAACTAATCACAGTTTCTCAAAGTATATCAATTTACTAATGAACAAGTGTTGTCCTGTCTAAATGTTCAACTGGGCAGCTGGCATGGATCCTTACGCGATTCTCATTTGCAGAACTCAAGAGAAGAAAAGTGGTATCGCATCAGGTGTGTTTTTCCTCAATCTTGCACTTCTATTTTAAAACGAAAAGATTAACCTATATTTGTCCTTAGATCTATTCCTGTAATTTTCTTATGTTCAAATGGTACATGGTGAATTGTCATTGTTCCTGAATGGGTATATACAGGTGGGGGGTCTAGCCCGGAGTGGAACGAGACGTTCCTCTTCACCATCGCAGGCGATACAAACGAACTGAAAATCAAAATAATGGACAAGGATACATTTACAGATGATGATGTTGTTGGAGAAGCATTGTGAGTAATTATAAGATTGCTAGTGTTGATGTTGATATGTGATTAACTTTGTATTCTTGGCAAAAATAGAATCCATCTAGACCCGGTGTTTGCAGAAGAAAGCATTCCTCCGATGTCATACAATGTCGTCAAGGACGAGCAGTACTGCGGAGAGATTAAAGTTGGCCTTAAGTTCTTTCCCCAGGTTTAATTTAAGAAACATCCTAAGATCAGATCATCTATTATAATATAATAGCAGTTGTAATTGGCTGTTTTTAAAACCAAGTTAGTTTCAAGTGGGAGAGAGGTTCTATTTTTGCATTTGTGATTGTATGTTTGTGATTGCAGGAAAGCAGAGATTATGAGTCCCCCAATGAGGAGCTGTGGAGGATGGAAAGAGTCGGCTAGGGACTACTGATTTCAGCATCTTTTGAACAACATTTTATTGCAACTTTATACTGCTTGTTTGTTTTCATCAATTAAAAGGATTTTTATTTTGAACTGTGGGGCAAAATGCCCAGATTTAATAGCGTGTGCTTGTAAAATAGTACTATTATATTAAGTCAATTTAAATTTTCTGTCTTTTTCTTTGGACCTTTTAATAAACTTGATCCTAAAGTTAAATAGATATACTATTGGACAAAATATATCCAATTTCACTATAAAATTTATTTGTATTTTATATGTATTTTGTATGTATTTGTTTTATTTAAAGATATTAATTTGATAATAATACTGTATTAAAACAACTAATATTATTTTGTGTTTGAAAAAATTGATTTACAAAAAATTTTCTTATACAATTGATATTTTAAGATGTCCAATCTTTAACACCCATGTTCATGATTCGAGATCAATTAAGTGCTGTATCCCTCTAATATTCCTTTTCCAAGTCAGAAATGTATTATTTTTCACGTATTTGTGGATCCAAATGCCTACACAAATCAATCTGCTATTTGACTGGTTGGCTTATATGACTTTGTCTATAGAGTTGGGACACTGAAAATACTGATGTAGTGATGTATATGCAGCATGTCTCGGAAATTTCTATCATTAAGATTTTAAACATTTCATAAATAATTTTGACTAAATACTCCTTTAATCTCTCTTCAATCTTCAAATTTAAAATTCCATGAATGTTATTAGTTTAAATAAATATAATATTTTATTATAAAGTTATTTATGAAAAGTTTAGAAAAAGTAAAAAATCGAGATAGAGTGTAAATATAAAATTATTTCTGTATGTGTGGAGCTATATTTTTTTTAAAAAAAATTAAAATATTAAGCTTTAAATGTAATATTTAAAATGATAAAATATTAAATTAAAAAAAACATATAGTGGTAATATTAGAAAAATTGTTTAAAATTAAATTTCAATTTATTTGGTGCCCATTGTCCGAAAACCAGACCAAGGCACAAGGGCACCCGGCGAGACGAGAAGCGTTATTTCACGAGTGATGAGACGAGAAGCGTAGCGGATGACATAATCTCTCTCTCTCTCTCTCTCTCTCTCATACACACACACACAAACATGAGAAAGAAGCGAGTGCTGATTGTGGGAGGCACAGGCTACCTGGGGCAGCACCTCTTGCAATCTTTCGATGAAAATTCTCCAGTTGCACTCGCATTCACGCACCACTCTCTTCCTCTTCCTGACGCGCTGCTCAATGCCATTCCTCACGCGCTTCATTTCCACGTCGATTTACGCACCGGTGACGGCCTCGATGCCATCTCCGACGCATTCGGCCAGGTTTCTATTTCTTACTGATTTCTGTGTAGTAAATTCTTCTCCTTCTAGCTAAGTGTTTGAATTGAGTCCGTGAATTGGAGTTTATTAACTTTTGTGTTTCTTAGTTTAATTTCTGCTAATAAATCGGTGCGACATTGCAACTGTTTAATCTATTCTCATTACATAATTTGAATAATTTTCTAGATTTAGTTTCAATGAAGAAATATTTTTGGATCATACCTGTCGTTGTTTGCTGCTCAGCGATCTATCTTTACGTGTATGGGCTAAACCTTGATTGATTTTCAGCCTGATGTGGTGATCAATTGTGCTGCTCTTTCTGTCCCTCGTGTCTGTGAGGTGGATCCCGTAGCTGCCATGTCTATAAATGTCCCTACTTCCCTCGTGAAATGGTTATCCAGCTTTATAGAGGAAATCCTTCTGATTCATTTGTCAACTGACCAAGGTTAATCGTCTCTTTCTGATTGTTTTATCCATAATGTTTCAATTTTTTTCAGAACTTACACTTCCTTCGATGGTAATTTGGAATTCTGATACTCATTCTGCTGATTCAGATTTTTGAGATCATGTAATCTCCTGATTAATCACCCATAAACCATATAGATTTATTAATAGATGACTTATCACGATGAAGTGATATAACTCAAGTGGTTAGAGCCCATTATCTATGCCGTAAGATCATGGATTGAGTCACCATTTGCCCGATAAAAAAAAAGATGACTTATTGCAGTCTCCCACATCTTGAAGCATGTAAAGGCTCTTCTATACACATCAATTTAATAGTCTTACAGATTTTACATACATTTATCTTTTATAGACATAAAAACATTTGAAGTTTTACTTCAGCTTTCCGTTTTTGAAAATGTCTCTCCTTTGTTTCTCAACCTCTCTGAACACAGAAAGAAGAAAGGAATAGACACAAATAAGGACGATGTTTCATATACTTCAGCCCCTTTCTTGAAAATGATTTGGATTTTCTGCAGTTTATGAGGGAACCAAATCCTTCTATAAAGAAGATGATGAGGCTGTTCCAGTTAATGTGTATGGGAAATCTAAAGTTGAAGCAGAGCGTTATATATCTGCAAACTGCCGAAACTTTGCAATTTTGAGAAGCAGTATAATCTATGGACCACAAACTGTCTCCCCTGTTTCAAAAGCACTTCCAATACAGGTGTATACACATGTTGCAATACAGTCTTGTTTGTAACTTCATTGGTGATTTTAAATTTATTGTGGCACGGGTATTTCTGATACTATTGTCTACAAATATGTTCCTCCTAAATGCTGATTTGGTTTTAGTTGCAGGATGACACTCTCATTTAATGCTTCTGCTTCTAATCTCCTTCGTAATTTCAAATTTGTGAAAGGAAAGTAGCTACTTATAGTCCAATTATAGTTCAGTTTTGTGATATCTGTGGTGCAGTGGATGGATAGTGTTCTTGCTAAGGGAGAGGCGCTGGATTTCTTTCATGATGAGTTTCGTTGCCCTGTCTTTGTAAAAGATATTGTTGCTGTCATACAAATATTGACCAACCAATGGATCTCAGGTTAGAGGCTTCTGCATACACATGTGGCATACTGGAACTATGTCTTGCTTTCATCGTTTTAAATGTTCAAGTATTGGGCTTACAGTTTACCTAATTTAAACAGACAGATTGCTTCCTCTTTCTTTATATTGATTCTGTGACATCATTGCCCTTTTCTAGATTTAGGTTATTTTCCTGCTGTGAGATTCATTTAAATCTACTGTTAATTGCCACATTATGTTCCTATTAATTATGCTTTTGCAGTGGCTAAGCAAGTGCAGTTGCTTCTAAATGTTGGCGGGCCAGATAGGTTATCACGGGTGCAAATGGCAGAGGCTGTTGCACATATTAGAGGTTATAGTACCTCATTGATCAAACCAGTATCTGCATCATCAGTATGTTTCTAGATTTTAATCATTGCTTAATATTTTTTCTTGGAGAAATCCTTCATAGGATAATCTTTTTTTTCCTCAACTATGCACTCTTCTATCTAGTTAAACAATTTGTATGGTGCTATGAATTGATACATGAGAAATTCAAGCGCCATGATCTTATCCAAAAAAATTTGTTCCTTTCTCCCATATGATTATTTACATTTAGCTTATGGTTAGCTGAATCTCGATTTTCCATACATAGGTTGATCGTGGCGTGAGGTCCCCTGCTGATATTTCCATGGATATTAGTAAGCTGGTTCAGCAAACAGGTTTTTCTCCAACTTCCTACTCAGAAGGTGTCAGAATAACACTTGAGTCGGGCTGACTTTAAACCGGAAGCCATGACCGAGTTGGCTTTGAAAGCTTCTTTGTTTCCTGGGAAAACTCAAACTCGTACACGATGCATTTATCGCAAACATACTTTACAAACCATTACACATTCAAAGGATTTGCAAAAATGGATTCTTTCATGTAATAGATATTAATTTTGTGCAAAATGAGGAACTCGTAATTGTAACAACGCTTGTATTTCAATGTTGTCTGTGGGTGTAAGAACATTGGTGTACTTGAATTCACTGCACTAACATATTCTAATGTCATCTCTTTGACACTATTCTACACTTTGTCCCACAACTTTTAATTGTAATGTGAGATGTTCGTAAAAGTTCACACTTATGTTGAGTTAAAAAAAAAAATCACATCAAAATATATTTTGACTCTTCAAAACAGACGAAAAAAATATTAATTCATTTAGAGTTAATTTCCATTCTACCGAACGAGATGGATAAATATTTTAAAAAAAAAATTAAGACTTTTGAAAATGCTATTTATCAAGTTAGGCTTGAGCTTGTAAAAAATCATAAAAGTTTAACATGCCTATTTAAATCTATATGTATTTTTATATTATTTAATATATATGCATATGTATAAAATATAAAATACGGAGTAGTAATAGTAGATAAATATACTACATGTTAATATAAATACTTATATTTCCTAACACTACATAGCCCTTCTGTCAAAAAAAAAAACACTACAAAGCCCAAGGTCAAGGCACGTACGTAAGTCGTAAACCCTAACTCATAATCTTTCCAACGCGTTCAGCCTCCCACGCAAGCTCTGACACTCGCCGCCCAGCCGCCACCACCAACCGTCGCCAGCCGGCGCCGCCATCAGTCGCCACCACCCCCACCCTCTATCTATCTATTTTCTCCACCATTTCGTAGGCCCACTTTTATACTAAGGCCCAATTTGAAATGGCCCAACCAAAAATCCCAGACATACTTTATGGGTAAGCCCACCCAATAGACTATACTTTATGGGTAACCCACCCAATTCAACACTGTCAAGAGTGTTGACAGCACTTCGAATTACTCTCTCTTACGCACTTAGAGCAGCTTCCGCACTTAGAGCAGGGAATGGGAGCGGACGAACAGCCCCAGGGTACGGCGTCGTCGGACAGCGTCGATGCTTTGCTTGAGGTATTCCGTTCCTACAGCTCTCTACACGATTCAATCAATCATTTTTATGTTCTTTTTTTATTTATAAATATTTTGATTATTAGCTAACAAACTGTTCTGCTATAATTAAAAAAAAAAACTGATCTGCTAGACTTCTAGTTGCTACACTAATATTCATGAATTGGATTGAAAAATGTGTGAAGCTTAATTGATTTTTATTTTAGGTAGCTATGGTACTATCCTTTCTATAGGCTATGAGGATGTCCACGATTTATTGAAATTTTTTATTATGTGCAAAGTGCTTTCTATTTGTTGGCGTTTTTAGGGCAGTTAATGTTCGGTTTTGTTTCTTATTGATATTTTTGAATTGTTTACTTGTAAACTTATAAGTGTTTATTTAGAAACAGGACCTAATTTGATGATTCTGATAACATGTACTTATATTGTCTTTGGTTCCATTTACTGCCTATTAATATTGCCCTAATATGAATTGGAGCTGTTTCCAATTTCTTTCAGTATGTAGGAAACTGTGATGGCCATGTTATGTTGT
Source organism: Paraleonurus japonicus (assembly GCA_030762865.1). Lineage (NCBI taxonomy): Eukaryota > Viridiplantae > Streptophyta > Magnoliopsida > Lamiales > Lamiaceae > Paraleonurus > Paraleonurus japonicus. The sequence continues at coordinate 3,724,140 of CM061057.1, read as the reverse complement.
TTTTCTGTTTCATTGTTGGAATATGATGATTGACTCATCTATGTCATACTATGTGTAAACAGGCTGCTAGATATGATGATATAGATGATCTCGTGAGCATAGCATCCACTGGTGTTTCCTTAAATTCTAAGGATTCAGAAGGCCGCACAGGTTGTTATTCTCACATGCTTAAGCTTCTTTCTTATGTGTTATCATTTATTAATGTTTTTATTATTTCTGGTACTGCTTGAGTTGATGTTGGGCTTTTCTTTTCATCACCACGTTCTTTTTACGGTTACAATTTTGCAGCACTACACATGGCTTCAGCAAACGGGCATCTTGGCATTGTTGAGTATCTTATCTGCAATGGAGCGGTGAGGAATGGTTACTTTCGCTTGTGATCTGAGAATGCTTGATTTTGGTTATTTTTGCTGAATTTTCTTTGCGTAGACTATTTTGGCTTTTGCTTTGTTTTGTCAGTGGTGTAGACTGTGTAGTATCTATTGTTAACTCATGATTTTCTCTTTTCCTTAATTTTGAGCTAAAGAAGTATGACTAGATGTTAACAAAAGTTATGTCAGACTTGCTTCTCCTAAGTCCTTGTACAAATAGGTTGTGTATACTATATGCTCCCTCCATCCCTCTGCAAGTTACCTATTACCAAAATAGGCATCCCAACATAAGTTACTTATTTATATATTTGTCAAAGTTGTGTCCGAACATCTCTCTTTCTACTTTTATTTCTCTCTATCTCTCTCTCTGCCTTTTCCCTTTCACATCAAAATCTCAACATCCACTACACATTAAATACTAATTTTCCTTAAAATCCGTGTCATTTTCAAACGTGTATCTTCAGAGGGACAGAGGGAGTACTACTTAAGTCAAATAATTTCATGTATGTAGTCTGGAGGAGGTTTCCTGGATAATGTCCAACTTGGAATAGATTAGGTGAAACTTTTTAAGGCCAGAAATTTTCATAAAAGAGAGGAAAACAGTAACATTATCATTTCCATAAGTAAATTTGTAGTTCCTGAAGAGATTGATATTTCATTTTCCTGGTAACAGGACGTCAATGCTTGTAACTTGGAGAATAATACACCTCTTCATTGGGCTAGTCTCAACGGCCGTATCGAGGTATTAACTGGATTACAAGTTACAACATTCCTAGCAATTGATTTTTCATATTTGTCAAGCTAATAGCCGTTGATTTATCATAATCATTTTTATACAATTAACATTGTCTGCAGGTTGTTAAATACCTCATTCTTGCCGGAGCCAATGTCTCGTTACTAAACAGGCTAGTCTCTTCTCACTCCTGTTTCATATTTTCACCAATGATAGGATTTTGCTTCAATTTTTCTTAGCTGAATAGTATGGTTTTTATTGATGATTAGCCACGAGAGAAGTCCCATCGACGAGGCAGTCAGCAGGGGAAAAATGGATGTGATTGATGCAATTAATGAAGCATCTGCCCAGGTTGAACTCGCAGGAGCACAAGTTTCATAGTTATATAAGTTTTGTCCAGAACGATCAAGAAAATACGCTACTCAAAATTCTGCTATTAGATGGAATTCAGAATCTGTTGTGTTTTTCAGTGACACTATATATATGGTCTGATAGTGGTAGAGGTGAAGTTTTACTGTGTTTTTTAGAATGCTATTTTTGTACCCTAATATAAAAGCCCAGAGGATTAGACCCTCGTCATAAACTAAACTATGTTAATAGTTGTGTCAAATTAGGTATTGATTACTGATAGGTTAATTTTATATTAATTCATAATCTTTTGGTTCAGTAACAATTTAATCACAACTTTTGGAAATATAATAAAAATGATCTGGATGTTGTTGCAATTGATACATGAAAAACTCAGCTTTTGATATAAAAATATGATTAAATTGATATTGATACTAATAAAAAACATGTATATTGAATTGTAACACTATAAAGGTTGGACTTTTTTTTATTATAATTCCTAAAGTAGTGATTAAAATGACATTGAACCTAAATATTATGATTTAATATAGAATTAATTCTTTTATATATCACATAATAAACCAATTTATATTGTCCACATTCAACATTCCCTTTTTCTGTTGATTTCTGAAAGTGTTGACAGTAAACCACGATTCCATGTGAAACTCTTTTCGTCTATATCACGCAAAATACGCAGTTTTACCCTCAGCAAAGCAATTTATAACATGATAGTGACGTCGGAAAAGAGAACGAAAAGGCACTTAAACTTTTCAAGTTACAGAATTAATTTCATTATTAAAACTTTTTAGTTTTATTCTTTTATTAATAAGCTACGAACAATTTTTTAAAGGTGTCAGATAAATGATAATTGTAACTTATATTTTTAAACCAAATAATTTTAAAAATAAAATTTAGGGCGTTCCGCAGTTTCTACGATAAATTTAGTTTAATAAATAAAGAAAAAGAACGGATGATCACCCTAGTTATTTGAATAATCAGAAATTATTCCAACACTTCATTTGCGCAGTATAACTTAAAGAATCGCATAAACACTTAGACGCACCATAGTGTGGTAAATCTCTATGCTGCTAACGGGAGTTTACAATACTTTAAAAGAAAATGTCATATTTTAAAGACAAATATTTGTGTGCACATTGTGCATACTAAAAATAGTGTGCACAATATTTTTATCTAATACTATACTGTAATTAAATTAATACTACACTGTAACTAAATTAATATTATACAATGTTGCTAATACGTAACTAAACTAATAATATATCATGCTTGATACCACACTGTAACCAAACTTTGTACACACAATCTTTTATTGTGCACAATATGCACACAAATACTACTCATTAAATAATACGGTATATTAACTTGTGTGTCTCGTCACTGATTAATTAATTTTTTTTTTATTGAAATAATTAGGAGTGAAGCTCTGGACCTCTATCTCTATTTGTTGCTATGTCAATTATTGTCAACCATATGTTCACTCACTTTTTGGACTCTAGGGAGGGGGAAAACGTAAATAAACCCCCAAATTGACTTTAAATCTCGGCTCAAATCCCTGAGAATATTCTCGCCCAGTTCTCACCATTTTACATTATTATATATATATATTAAAAAGAAAAGGGAAATCGTGAGATCTACAGGTACAAGAGAGAGTACAAGTATAAATACCACTGTCACTTGCAGAACACTGCCACTCCTCAGATCTGTTCTTCAAAATTTTCTGATTTTTTTCTTTCTGCAGCTTCAGATCTCACGAGACATTGCTGCATTCACCGAGGTAAGCCAATTGGCTCCCTCAAATTCACTGCATTCCAGAGTTAAATAAGAAATTTTTAATTGTTTTTATTTTTTTTTTAATTTTAGTAACATATGCGGTCACCGCAAATTGGATTGCAGTAGAAGAAGGCTAATTGGTTATGGCTGCTCGGAGACCTGGTTTAATTGCTCTTTTTGATGTTGATGGCACTCTCACTGCTCCCCGAAAGGTATGTAAATTGATTGGTTGGTGTGTATGCGCGCATGTATTTATCTGCCCGGACTCGGAAGTAGGCTTTTAAGCTTAATTGATGTGTTTTTTCCCTGTGGTTCTAATTGTTGATTTGAGTTAAACATCTGCAATTCCCTGTGATTGTGTATATGTGTCTCTTATTAGTGAATATTTTTAGCATAGTGGCGTCTGAATTTTAGTCGCAATGTATAAAGCTTGGAATATTGTGTGATTAATGGAAAAAGTCTGACATGTTAGATACTCATTTATGGTTTACATCTCTTTCAATCCAATACTGTTCATTTTCACTTGAAATTATGTTGCATTTGATATTTAATTGGGTGGTTAAACTTTAAACCCTGTTGCTGCAGGTGACTACTCCTAAGATGTTAGAGTTCATGCGGGAACTTCGGAAGGTACTTGATTAATTTCTTGTATTATCATGTTATACCCGGTTTCGTAGTAGATTGATGTTATAAAAGGGCTTATACTTTGTTCTTGGTCCCCTGTAAAAACACATTGAAAAGAAAACAAGAATATAAAAAGGAAGGCTATATGACTTAAGCATTGTGCTTTTCTCTTCCCAGGTTGTAACTGTTGGTGTTGTTGGAGGTTCCGATCTTGTTAAGATATCAGAACAGCTTGGAAATACAGGTCCCCTCCATTAGATCCTCATCTTAAATGTCAAATCATCTAAATATGATTCTACTCAATGTATGCTTAACTTTTAAAGATTCCATTTTTTCTCTGCTTATGCAGTTATTGATGACTACGATTATGTATTTGCCGAAAACGGACTAGTGGCTTACAAGGATGGAAAATTAATTGGAACACAGGTATTATCTAAAAATTGGACCCTATTACAAATGTCAAGAACGATGGTTGTAGGAATATTTTTCACGTCACTTCTTGCAAAAGTAAACCTAGTTGGGAGTTTTTTTTTGACTTGTCAATTTGCTGGTCATAAGATAATATACATTATAAACACTTGAAACAACTATATACTTCTGCTAGTTGAATGTTCATTATTAATATGCTCAATTCAATATAAAATATTCACACATTTCATAAGACGAAATACTATGTTTCTATAACTGAAACTGCTAAACTCGTTTAGATTTGCTAGTTTCTTATTTTGATGATCTGACTCCATGCAGAGCTTGAAGACATTTCTTGGAGATGAAAAACTCAAGGTTAGAATTTTCCCAATTGTTCTGAAGTTATTTATTTGGGATAATACAGGGGTCATATTACACATGCTCTCCTGTAAAGGGCATTATCATGAATGCTAGATCTCTAAACATCGATTAAGACAAACATATTACACAATATTAGGTGATTGGGTCATGTCTTTTGAGAATGTCTTAGATGGAACTTAAATGAACTGTTATTGTTTGAACTTGAACTTTGTTCTTGCTCTGCAGATGCCTACATCAGTTTGACTGTTATTGGATGACATGCAATATTTTTTCTGAATGCATGTTGCTATTTCAACCTTTTCAATTTTGGGTTATAGTACTTCTGATACATTGTGAAAATAATGCTACAGGAGTTCATTAACTTCACTCTACATTACATTGCTGATCTGGATATCCCTATTAAAAGGTGAATAAAACTAAAGCACTCAAATAGCACCTGGTTATTTTTGATGGATTATTATATCCAATTCTTTTTATTCTAGGGGAACATTTATTGAATTTCGAAGTGGGATGATTAATGTATCTCCCATTGGAAGAAACTGTAGCCAGGAAGAACGCGATGAGTTCGAAAAGTATGACAAGGTATACTTCTATTCATAGAATATTCTAAGAGGGAAAAAAGAGGAAGAGAAGAGATCATATCTTTTTTCATAATAGAGTGAAATGTGTATTTGAATAGTTCATCATAACAACTTGTCTTCTCATTTACTTAATCACCAATAGAATAAGTCCACAAATGTAATCAGGTTCACAACATTCGCCCCAAAATGGTCTCAGTGCTCCGAGAGAAGTTTGCAGACTTTAACCTAACCTTTTCCATCGGAGGACAAATCAGTTTTGATGTAAGCAATGGTTTATGCTCTCACTGTGTTTCTGTTTATTATTGAATGCATCTCAGCAAACTGTTTTGAGCAGGTTTTCCCTCAAGGCTGGGACAAGACATACTGCTTGAATTATCTGGACGAATTTCATGAAATCCACTTCTTTGGAGACAAGACCTACAAGGTTGCCTTCTCTTACTATATATATATATATATATTATTTTTTTTTTCTTTTTTTTTTTATCGGTAAAAGAAAATTTCATTCCATTGAGTACAAGGAGTGCTCAACCTTTACTTACATCGAATGGAATTTCAAAGAAACAAGGACTATTTGTGCACACCATATATTTAGCAATGAACTTAGTTCTATCTATCAAAATAAGAATTTGATAACTTTCAGAACGATAATTCATCCAGTAAAGGCTATCTAATGGAAATCATGTTCCGCTTTCCTTTTTTTATTTTATTTTTCTGTTTTCTTTCTTACCAGGGAGGAAATGACTTTGAAATATACGAGTCAGAGAAAACCAAAGGTCACACAGGTGAGCTTATCTTTTTCTCCTTTTTCCTCATATATTGTGATCAGATTGTTGAATGTAGAGCTAAAAATATTTGAAACTTGTGCAAAGACTGGAGTTTTGGTTGTATATATATATATGTCTCTAATGAAGTGAAATAAATAAATATTTCGTATTAAAAGTAGATAATATTTGATAAACGGATTTGGGTGAAGTCGATTGAAACTTATTAATATTTGTTAATTGTTACCAGTTACGAGCCCCGACGACACATTGAACCAGTGTACAGCTCTCTTCCTGAGCAAGTAAGATGGATGATTATTCTTCCATTTTAATGTTGTGTTGCGCAGCGGACTATATTTGATTCGATTTGTAGACAGAAATGAATAAATAATCCAGAATTTGGCTGAGACTATAAGCATTGGGGGTCTGTATATCCATTCTTCATTTCTCTTCTTTAATCTTTTTGTTGTAGCTTCCGCTCCATTCTATTTTTTATCGACAAAAATCCGTAGCACTGTTCCATTTTTGCAATATTCGGCTTGTATTGTTCTCTGTTTTATATATTTATTTTATTATATACTAATATTCAGAATAAACCATATTTTATTTTTATATTATATTTCTAAATATTTGCTTTTTATACCACAATTTTTGCTAATGCACGAGAAAACCAAACCGGCGATGAAATCAGGCCTTGTAGCCAGAAAAAGTATTGCTACATATCCTACATTGTACTATTCACCAGGTAACTATTTTAACTTGAGAAGAAAGTTTCAGGTGGGATGATTTCATGTATGACATAAAATTCCATTTATCATTTAGACTTTATTTTGCTTTAAATTGTGATTGAAATAGGGAAATAACCCACATGTTATATAGGATAATGGAAACTTTGTTACAACTTACACCAGCCAAGTGAGGTAACCATTATTAATTAATAATAATAATTATTATTTATTAATTACACCTAGTATATCTAGGAACTGGCAGTTATTACTTTACTTTGCTTTCCTAGTTGTAGCACTGTTTCTATCTCAACAAACACATCAATTAATATTGGAGGTCATCATAATAAACTGACAAAAACCACACTAAATTAATTAAATCATGGTAAATTTGGAGATTCAAATAAAATTAGACAATTAGCAAATTTCACAAAAGTTTCGGAATTCTTTTACCAGTGAGATTTTAAGTCAATTAGTGCACAACTCTGAACTTCAATGTAGATTGCCGTTTTTTACTCGCAACCTGCCTGATATACAAATGTGGTGATGCATTTCATGGCTTCAATATGCATTACATTCTACACCAAAATTATAAACGATTTGAGCGCTGTATTTCTGTACAATTTTAATGAATGATGGCTGGGTACAATCAATCCTATACAAGCTTGAAGTCATAGGGAGGAACATAAATACATTTGTTTAGAATACTTACAGGCGAGGTCATTCCATCATACTGGGACCACACCTTCAGTGGTTTGGTTGTCATCTGAAGAAGAGTCGGAGGACTGAGATTTCGGTTTACTCATCATCCGGGAAAATCCATAACCAAGAGAGCTTCCACTGGTTTCACACAGCTGCACACATTTTTCAAGATTACAACTCACTCTTCCATATGAGGTGAGGCCTTACAATGTCTTCAAACTCAACATATGATTAATGGTGTGATGAATTACTTACCTCTGTAAGCTCAGAGAGATGGCGAGATCTAAACTCATTAATCGTAGCTGCTATCTCCGATGTAGGCAACTTAGCCTGGAAACAGAAGAAGTTAGTATTGATTATTACAGAACTGGGTCATGCAAATGTTGAGGTGGTTGTGATTATAATGAGCACATGAAAATGAAATCAACATTGTACCAATTAAACAATAACCTTCTTAATGGCAAAACATGTCTGAAACTAGAATCAATAAAGAAAATTTATATCTAATTAGCATGAGGGTGAAATTAAGTCAAATCAACAGTCGATCTACTTACTTGTGCAAGGACAGCAGCTGCTAACTGCAAACTAGGTTCCAAAGTCTCAGGAACAACCTGAATTTTTTTTTTTTTTTTTTGAAACTTGTAATGAGTTAAATTTATTTATACGAACAAAGTGACATACATGAACAATGAAGTTTTACCACAATATAAAGAACTTGTAAGCTACTAGTGTAGTAAAATAATTCAACTAAAGAAGAAAAATTAATACTGAAATAGTCGAAGTAAGATACCGCTGTTGCGCCAGCTTTTTCCAAATTGAGTCCATGATCAACATCATGTGCACGCACAAATGTTTTAACTTTGGGAAAAGACTTGCTCAAAGCCCAAACTGTTCTGTAATTTGCTCCTGGACTATCTAAAGTTACTACAGCAGCAGATGCTCGTTCAGCACCAATTTTATGGAGGACCTGAAACAATAAAATAAAGCTCGCAAGACAATACCCTTTTATTCTAAATGAATCATTAGGAGAGTTCGAGCATTTTAGTCACCTCTCGACTACCAGCATCACCAAAGTATACAGGAAGGTCAAGTGAACGCCCAAAAGCAACTCGGTCACTGCAACGATGAAAGTCAAATATGATTAGCTAACTGAAGCAAAAACAAAGCCTGTTCATGCAACTTGACCTGCACTTTTTGAGACAATTTCTTTTACCTCAAGTACATGTAAGTCAAATTTATATATCCTCATAACTCACAACAAAATAGTTTCCTACTAGTTGAAAAATTGTATAAATGTACAATATTATGGATCCACCATAGTGTAATGGCAAGAATGAACTGGTGAGCGAGGAAAAGAGAATCAAGTGGTGACCAAAACTTACCACGCCTCAGGTAAAAACAAGACAATTCGAGAATCAACAGGAGTTGATGGCACATCTGGTTTACATACCATATCGAAAATGGCATATAATTTGTTAAGGAAAATACTGCATTGTGATACTCTTTTTTAAACCTGACCCGCATTTTTCTAGTCTTTATCTCAGGTCCCCTGAAATGGAAAAAACCTTTCTACAACTATTCAACACTCAACAGAAAAACACAACAGGAAAATGTTGTTGTACCTCCTGACATCAAGTGCCACAAATGGAATCAATCGTTCAGAAAGAAGCTGGGCAATAATCTGTAAGTTTCAAAATGAAAATCAGACACACCAAGTGACAAAGAACAATAAATTTATATTGATACAGCATGTTGATAATAATTAATTCAAACATTCCATTAAACATGAATGGAAGATTGTTCAATACCTGGCCAACACGTCCGAAACCACATATAATAATGTGATCTTGCAAATCATCTGTCTGAACGATTCCAAAAGAAGAAAATTAGTACACTTCGCTCTGACTATCCTATGAACACATGAACTAATGAATTGCTATCACAGCCACATTATTTATGCTGAATCTTCTGAACAACTGCTATGGACATGCTAGATCAGGTATCAAAATATTGAGCTGATAATGGAAAATATGGATTTATGTTTATGTAATACTTGAGAAAACTGTGTGAGCTCAAATGGTTATCACAGGACTTTAGCTTGACTTCACATCTAAGAGTTCTGCAGTTCACCTCACTTTCAGCTGGTAATAGACTTCGAACATCGTGCAGCTCAAAGCGAGAGGCAATGAATTGGCCTCCGGCAGCTAACCATGGAGTCAGGGCCATTGAAATCCCAACCACAAGAAACAGCAAAGATGACAACTCAGGAGACATTATACCCTGCAAAGGAGGTCAAATCAATTAAAGAATTGGTTCACAATAATGAGTTGCAATACTTTTCACACATTCTGATTGCTTTCACCCCTTATTATTTGAGCTCCATTAACCCATTGCAAATAGAGATGCAGAGAATTATGCAATTCTTAATCTTTTATTCAAAAAATATGTGTTGCTGGTGGAAATGGAGAAAATTAAGGTCAGTCAGAATTTCAGTGCCACTAGCTTCAATTTTATTTGTGAGATAAAAATAGAGGGTTGTGATGAACATGAGACGAGTATGCAGTAAAAGGCAACATATACAATTTGTTAGAGAACCTGATTAACAGCTTCACCAAAAGCTACAAATGCAAATTCTCCACCAGGTGCAAGTAGAAGACCAACTCGTATCGCTGATACCGTTGAGATGCCAAAAAGTTTACCAACAAGTGCAACCAAAAGAGTTTTTCCAGCAATTAGAAGCCCTAATGTTCCTGATATAACTGGGAAGTTTGAAACTAGAAGTTTTGGATCGATGGACATTCCAACCTGTGAACAAAATTAATATTTTCTGTAAGAGAGAGGCACAATACTAAAAACTCACTATCAAGAGGCATTGGCGAAATGAAAGATAGAAATTGCACATAATGGATTATTCGAATGAAAGATAGAAATTGCACATAATAAAGACCTCAGAAGGTACTGAACAGAAAGCAATAGTTTAGTAGACTATAATATAATCCAAGAATAAGTATCAACACATTTTCAAGAATTTCAACAGCTGAAAAAAAATGAGTTGTAAGCGGTAATCTAACGACCATTGACTTCTAGAGCCGCTCAATAAGAGAGTTTACCGTCATGAAGAAGAGGCCCAAGAGAAGGCCACGGTATGGAGCAATATCAGATTCAACCTGCAATGAGAATTCTGTTTCCGCAAGAAGCAAGCCTGCCAAAAATGCTCCTAAAGCCATGGAAAGGCCAGCCTGTTTTTGGATAATGAATTGAGTATCTTAACATCATTGGAACAACACATAAGAACTGCTACTATTATGATGAACAATAAAGAATTAACTAAGAATAACATGAGTACTCCTACCCTGGCAGTTAGTAGACTAGTCCCCAAGATGACAAGAAGAGTATTCGCAGAAAAGATTTCAGCATTTTGATTCTCTGCAATTTGTTTATAAATTGGGCGAAGCAGCTGCATAAGGAAAAAAATATTGAAATTCATTTTGTCAAGTTAGATAAAAGACCTAGAGCATACAGTAGGAACAAAAGTCAGCTCCATATGGCATATGACATGTATAAATCCCTGATATATATAGGTTATGTAGACGAAGAAGGCGGGGAGGGAATTAGTAGTATTAATTGCAGTTCTTTTTAGTATTAGACTTAAGTCATTTCTTTTGTTTTCTTTTAGTTGTTTTGGGTTGGGCCATGGCCCATTTGTTCCGTGAAAAGTACTGGTTTGCCCACTTTTGGGTGTATCTTTTGGATCAAGATTGTGAACGCAGCCGTAGGCTTGGATGGGAGGTTTTCTCCCGGTATTATTGATCGCAGTTTCTTTCTTGTGTGTGTGTTGATTCGATTCTTTGACTCTAACAATCCCATTAAGTATAAGCATGAAATAAGCCAAATACTTGGACCAACTTTCTTAAAATATGACTGTAGTCTCTAGTTTAAAGGTAAAGTCACCATCAAGAGCATAGTATGTTCAGCCGTGCCATAGAGAACCATAAATAGTTACCAAGCGCCCTCCAGCAATTATGACAGAGATGGCAACAACTGCCTTAACAGCAGCCAACCCAAGAGCTTCTGCAATAGCTTGGAAACCAACCTGAAAACCACAAACTATATCTTAACTTCAGCTGCAATAGCAATCAGAATTTCAGGACATTCCAGTGTGAAAAGCCAAGCACACAATACAAGTGTTTAATGATTTTAAACAATATGAAATCATTTGAACATCCTACAATTAAATGACAATTACTGTAGAACTACAATCATATGCGGATGGGTTATTATGTCATATATTTCTTCTTCAGCTCAGATAAAAATAAAGAACAAAATTTTTTACCCCTCCTTTGGATGATGTTGGCGATATAAGGGGTATCAGTATAAGCAAAACCACCACAGCCAAATCCTACAATAGACAAAGAAATTACATAAGCAGCTGCCAGGCTTAATAAACAAAAGTCACGTGAAATGGGTTATAATCACTACGTTGATCCCCTAAAATAGAAGGGTACAGAAAGGAGCGAGACAGGCTAAGACAGAAAAAGACACAACGAAACTGAAACCCATGGACTACCTGGAAGAGTAACACAGAAAATGTTGCACGCCCATGACGTGAAGTGCTCTCGCCACGTTCCTGCAGTACCTGAACATGTGGGGCAGATATGGTTTTACTTCCTCTGATAGACTAAAGATCTATAAAATTGTATACAAATTATTTTGAAGATAAATATAAACAGAAGTATGCAGCTGAGTTTTCAAATGAAGATATAATAGAAAAGGAGGGGGGATGAAACATCGAGGATGTTTACCTGGAGGACAACGGCAGTCGAAGACAACGCAAGGCCGTTGCCAATGACAATTGCAGCTGGACCAAGCTGCCCAGCAACATAATGAGCAAGTAAGCCAACAACCGCAGCTGTCACCAATACCTGTATTTATATTATGCATGTTAGAAAATGAAACAGGGAAGTTGAGCTATAACATCCTAACTAATAAGAACCCTACTTCAAAAAAAAAAAAAAGGTTAGCAGTTTCGAGTCACCTGAGTGGAGCCCAGTCCAAAAACATATTTTTTCATTGAACTTATTCTTTCAACAGAGAGCTGCATGAAAACAAAAGTTAAAGGTCATCTTCCATGGACATACAGCACTTGCGAGTTGAAAAGAAAACCTTCCGCATATCCAAGATTGGCATTGGCTTCTACCTCAAGGCCAATATTAAACAGTAAAAAGACAACTCCAAACTCCGCTATAGCCTTAGTTCCATGCACATTACGTATAATAGAGAGACCATAAGGTCCAATCAAGATTCCAGCAGCCAAATATCCAAGAACTGGACTGCCTACAATTGAAGGACAGAAGAATCAAGCACTAGAATTTGTTGCATAAGAAATTCTCAGTGGAAGTGCACAAAAGGCTCCTGACGCATACTAAAAATGCTAGCTGCCAGAACAGCAACAATGAAAACAAAAACCTAGAGATATGGTATGTGGAAAAAGTTATTGTTCCATACTAATAAAATAACAATTTGAAGACCATCTCCATGGTAATTTTGAAACTGCTTTATATGCATCAATGAAACATATTTTATTTGGCAGCTTGCTGAATCCCTTTTTTCACTTAGCTTGCATGAGCAAGGATGAAATACACATATACCACTTACCTCCAGGAATTTTTTGGAATAGGGGTACAAATATAACACTTGCAAGTAGTAGCCACAACATATCAAAGAGAGAACCTTCCTCCTCATTTATCTGAAAAAATAAGAAATTGTTTGGATTAAGAAATTGAGGCAAATACATATCATATGGCACAAGAGAGGTTCCCTTTTTATCTAGATTAAAATAGTGAAAAATTGATGAAGTCATGCCTCTTGATGAGGAAGCATCTCCATTAGTTTTTTTATTTCTTGAGGAAGCTTTCTAATATTTCTGACCAGAGGTCTTGTGGTAGTCGATACTTCATCCATACTAGTGGTGATGATGTCTGGCTGCTGAAATAATTGAACAACCTGTTCACCCCGTTTGGCATAAAAAGCAACTCTGCAATATATTTCAGCAATTATGGTTATTCATCATGCTTTTCAGACTAAAAGCAGAAGAAGCTCAGTGGTCATTTCAGCAAACTACTATAAACATATTTGATATTTTGGCAGCACGCTTCATCATATGTTCTTTTAATCAATTAACTAAGTAAACTGAATGTTTGCAGAAGCCAATGGGAATTCTTCAAGAGAAACAACAAGCATACCCAGCTCCAACAAGTAGTGAACCAAACACCAGCTTTGGCAATTGCTTTCTAGCAGACTCCACAAGACCACGGAAAACTGAACCTGGTGTGAATTCTTCTTCATCTGCAGAGAAAGAGAAAAAAGAAGCAGGAAAGAACCGGGATGATTTCTTCAATAATGCCTTTGGAGTACTAAAAGGAGAACCCTCCCGTGTAGATTCTTTCTGCATTTCCTGTACTTTGCTTTGAATAGTTTTTAATTTCTCTGCATCAGATTCAGTATCATTTGACAAGTCCACACTCACTTTTCCACTCTCTTTGTCACTCTCATCTGACAAACTTGGTTCTTCTAACTGGCTATCTGGCAAAGTTTCAAGTACTTCTGCAGCCTCAAGTGGCGCATCCAAGTCTTTATTGACATCACCATCTGCAGAACCTCCTTCAGGTACCTCCACAAAAACAGTCCCCTCAACTGCAGAAACTACACTATCGACACTGACAAGTGCAAGGTTCTTCTCTGCTCTCTGAAGAGCAATCTCAGCATCATCAACACGTTGTGCAGCCTCAAGTTCATTTGCAACAGCTTGCTCTGCTAAAAGCATTATGTTTGCTACTTCTTCGTCTGCTTTAGAAGCATTAATTTGAGCTTGTTCTGCAACCTGATTCAACCTATCTACTTCCTTTTGCAACTCGTCTTTTTTGTTCTGAACCCTTCTTAGCTCAGCCTCGCAATTTGCTAAATGGTCTTGACACTCTTGTATGTCCTGCTGAGCAGCCAAGAGTGCTTCCTCTTCGCTTAATTCTTGACCTACACTTTCATTCTCAGAATTGCTTTCTTTAGAAACTTTAGGAAACCCATTATTTTCTTTAACAATTTTCAGTGAAGAAACGAACACTTGGAGTCTTGCGTCAGCCAAAGAAAGTGCCAATGTAGCCTTCTGGACACCTTCTTTGGCAATAGCTTCTTCATTTATAATCTCTTGTATGTTACTAAGGGCATTATTTACGTCACTCCAAGCATTTGTAGCTTCATCCTTTGATGCTATTGCAGCTTCTGATATCCTCTGGGCTTTTTCCTCAAACATCGAACTGTTATGTCGTGCAATTTCCAAATCTTTCAATGCTTTCTGCAATAATTCTCTTAATTCATCCAAACTAGGAGTCTCCATGCCACCTTCTGCCTCCTCTAATTTTTCTCTGGGAGCAATAGATGCAGGATCACAATTATTATTCTCAATGATTTCCGCCTCTCTTTCATTTCCATTTATATAAGCTACTGAGTCATTTCCCTGACAACGTGACAGACCAAAATGCTTTGAAGATTTGAAATTATTGCTGCTGCTGTTATAAACGAAAGAACTACTACAGCTACAGTACCGCAACCAAAAACTGCCTTCCCTGGAAATCTTTGGAACATTAGCACGTGCACAATATGCATGTTTTTTCTTCAACTTTTTTGGTGAATTTGCTCTAAAGACAAGCCTTGGATCTCCATATAATTTACAATGTAAACTACTATGTTTCAAACTTGAACTCAAATTCATGCATACTGCTGCCCTGCAAGCTGCAACTTCACCTCCATGAATTACATTTGGCTGAGATAGACCACAAGAAACCTCCATTCTAATTTAGACAGGACAAATTTGCGTCAATACATATTCAGAGACTCACTAGCTTCAGATCAACCTGAAAAGATAAAGAACTAAAAACATCACGGATGACGGAACTATATTAAACAGATGATAAACATGAGCATCTCCAACATGGACCGCCAAATGGAAATGCATTTCTTAAGAACTAGTTGTACGTGCACTCGCGCCCAAGCATTCAAATCAAAAGCATATATACAACAATATAAAAGCATATTTGCTCATCCGTACTTCTTTCATCTTCTCAGAAGTTTGTTAATACACACATAGCAGACAATCAGTGCATCTCTTTAAGTAAACATTTAAACATCCACACGACACTTCTGTATATATTGATACTGCATGCATTTATATATTCAAGCTCACTAAACATCAATTCCAGGGCAATCATCACAATTGTCATCTCGCACTCCTCCCGTAACTCCTATTGACGCGGCATCAAACACTAAGCGGCACGAATTAACTCCGACGTAATCCACGAAACTAAACACAAGAAGTAGAACCAAATCCAGCTGACATAAACTATCAAGTACTCCACAAATTATCAATTTCTGAATACTCCGAACAAATATTAAGTAAAAATTACAACTAAATTCCTACACGCAGTGAGTATGATTCAAACCTGGGAAGTATACTCCAAGTCTCGAGGTGGGTGAAAATGGAGGAGGAAGTTCAACAATTGGGAGGACTGGTGGTGATGGAGGAGCAACTGACGGAAATGATAACGGAGCTTCAAAATCCCAACGGCAGGTTTGACGGCATTAAGAAAAATGGACTTTTAATTTGCATATTGCTTCGCGAATGGATAATAATAAATTAACAAAATACAAATGTGTGGAGCCCGTGAAATACACTCATATAGTCATATATATCTCTACTTAAAAAAAAAAAAAAAAAAGTCTACACCTCAAAACTTTTCCAAATGATAAGTAAGTTGGTAGATTAATTAGGTCCAAAAACTAAATTTATTCTATGGCGTAACTTTAATGAGTTGACAAAAATAAAAATTGTATTGTAAGTTGATATTGATGTTATCATTAGAAGTTCATAAAATAACAAAATTTACGTGCAATTAGTTTTAATGGTCATAGAACAAAAGAAATGAAATGAAGAATATTAATTTATATAAATAAAACTAATATCGACAATATTTGAATTTTTCAGTAACAATGTTACTTCCATCAAAAAATTAAAGACTGTTCTTTTAAAATATATGGATAAAAATTGCACCACTTGTTAAGTGTTTCTCTAATATTTATTAAGATATGTGCGAACACTACTATTTAACTAACCATGTATGATTTTCTGTAAATGTACATACAAAGAACAAACAAATTGTACAAAGGTTTAATACAATACTAAGGCATACATACACAACTACATGAATATTATAAGAGTAGACATCTTCGCTGCATATAATTGTGTATCAATAACCAAAACTGAAACAAAAAAGGACAGGAATTCATATGAAAATTAAAAAATAAAAATAAAAACTCTCATAATATGCAAGAAAGCAATCCCAAATAAGTTATCTAGGACTCCTCTTCTTTTGTCTTCTCAGATTCTTCTTCTTCTCCTCCAGCTGTTTCTTCTTTTTCTTCTTCTTCCTCTTCAGGTTTATCCTCTGCTGCCTCCTCGACCGCCTCGTCTGTGGGCTGTTCCGCTGCGTCGGGGACGACTTCAGCAGCCTCGGTACTGGCACTCCTTCTGTGGGTGGCATTGAGGACATGCTGGTAATTTCCTTTCTCCATGAAAAGCTGCTGGAAATGGTGTTTGCAGTAGAGGATGCCATCTAGAGCAGCATAGGATGAGTGTGTGAGGGGGCATCCCCCATGAGCACACTTGAAGCATGACTTGTGGAATGATTCTCCCTCCATAGTCACCTGTTGTACTTTCAACTTGTAAATTGTAATTGGAACTTTTTTTTTAATGATATTCATACATGCATAATTATAATTTGTGTTGATTTTTGTTCAAATGTGTGTACAGTAAATAATAGATGAAAACAACAAATTACCTTCTCCAGGGGGTACACAGTCTTGTTGCAAGCAGGGCATTTGTCTACGGTACCAGAGAATAGTGCTGAGAGCTTGCTAGGTGCCCTTGTCTGCACATCATTTTTAAGAATGATTATCCAAGTATATATTAATTTATGTTCTTTTTAATTTGGTAATAAATCATCTATAAATACTTACCAATGAATTTTCCCTCTCTCCCTTTGCTGCTCAAACATTCATCAAAAGCCAATGAATAATCAGTAAAAGCAGATAATGTAGATTTGAATATGTAATGAATTTTGGAATATAATTTCTTACAAGTTTGAAAATTCTTGCTAAAATTTCCAGACTCCTTGAAAAGCTGCTCAAAATGAGTCTTGCAATAGAGAACACCATCCATGGAGGAGTAGTTGCTCATCTGCAATCAAACATTGCAAAATCGATCCAATCATCCTTCAACATCTGAAAATAAAATCAATTTTTCTACCTAGATAGATCTATAAAACCAACATACAAAATATGAAAAACTTGAATAAAAACATGATCTCAAGGAATATGCTGAATTTTTCCTAACTCAAGATTTACCAGATTCTTGCCTAAAAAATGAACATAAAAATGAAGCATCATACCGACATGAAAATGAATTGAAGAAAAATATAGGCACACATGCATGTATACATATTAGGAAACATGAAATAATGTCACAGGGGTCCCCTGAAAAGTGATTTTAAAAGCATTTTGAGGCACAAATTTAAGAAAAGAAGGAAAAAGAAAAGGCCAATGAGATCCATGCAGCAAGAAATATAGAGAGTGATTAAAGATACCACAAGGGTGCCTTTGCAGTGGCTGCATTTGAAGCATGATTTATGATAAGTAGCTCCATCAGCAGACAACAAATCGACAAAGTAAACAGTTTTGTCACAAGCTTTGCACTTATCCAATGTTCCTGTGAATGATGCCATTTTTGTTTTTTGTTTACCCCAGAGAGAATCTCAATAACTTTTTCAGGCCTATATATGCAGATCAAAAATGGAACTGCAATTTCTAATCGTCTGGCCCAATTCGACTTTTCGGCTATTGAGACTAAAGAAAAATTCTGTGTTCAACAGAAGTGATTTTATACCGTTTTAACAATTAAAAAAAGCTTTTTCTAACTTGAGATAGTCTCAAATTCGTGTGGTGGAACAAACATCGGACACGTGATTGGAGATCCCATAATTCTTCAGTCAAATGTGGGAAAATTAATGGACGTAATCCGATAAATGTGGAGACCAATTTATGTGACTCCGGAAAATCAAACTTTTTCCTTTTGTGGTAGTTAAGTTAGTTAATTGTTTTTCACCTCATTTTCTTCTCTTTTCACGCACGCACAAATTATCTTTACTAGTACCATTTTAATTTGACTTCTATTTATCTGTAACATCAATTTTTTGCGTTTGAACACAAAAAATAGTAAATTGATTTTTTTTTTAATTCAACTGAAACTGTAATACAACCAATTCTGTGATTATTATTTTTTTTTTTTTTTGCAAAATATTTTTTGTGTATTTTAAAATAATATTAATTATTTTATTTAAAAGTACAAGTAATATATTATTATATAATAAAAACAACTCATCTCATTTTGAGTTATACGATAAAACTAGTTGTTCTTTTTCTAATTCACAAGAGCAGCTCCTTTTCTTTTTCTTCAATTCGAATGTGCAACTTAATTTGCTCTTCAATTTAGTCCGATAAGATGTTAATCGCCCCCTAATCGGGCATACCAAACTGGCCCTTACGTTAAATTGATAGTTCAATTAATTTACTTAATAATAAAATAAACGTCGAAATCTTAAGAAGCTGAAGAAATTGAATTTCGAGTTCCTTGAATTTGACAAATTATGGGTATGTCTGCATACTTGAAACTCCTTGGAGTGGATGTAGCAATAACGGCACTTTCTCGAATTTAAAATTAGCTTTGATTGAATTGACACCGTTCACGCCCCAGAAAAGAACTATATTTAAAAGCTAAATATATTTATAAGTGAATTTTACAAGAAAATATATGTGATTAAATTAATTAACAAATAAATGGAGAGACGCCAGTGAAAACTTGTTACTTATAAATTATTGAACATGCAATTAGATTGGACTTTGAAAAACATGACTTTACTTTTTCAAGAAACGGAGCGGTAATGGTCTCATAACCATAGTATGCAGCTAACTGCGAAATGAATTACTTTAGATTAAGTGATGGAAGAATTCCATTGTGATAGACATAGATGGTATGCAGTTAACCACGCATGTCCCTGTGTGTGTTTCCCTGTCATAAAAATTGAATAAACTTCAACAAACATAAATGAATTAATAAAGTTACACATACAAGAATGCCAAGGAAGCTGATTGAAAAAAACCAACACTTTAATCAGCTAACTCAACTTTCAACTATGAAATCATAGTTTTTCTTTTTTTTTTTTTTTGACAGGCACTATGAAATCATAGTTCACACTACATAGTAACAGCAAAATTAAAATTGACATTGGAGCCTACTTCCAACTTACATTGATGATCTTTATTCAGAAGAAAATGATTGAAACTCCCATTGTGAAGCATCCCACAGCAACCCAAGGACTCAGTCTCTCACCTGTGCATCGAATTATGGAGAACAAGTGAAAAAACTTAGTTTAACGAACATTAATTAATCAACCAAGAACAAGAAAGACAATTTCAGTAAATTAACAACTTATGCCTTTTGAACTCATAGAACAAAAGGTGAAAGGAATGGAGATCTAAAAAGATATCCATTATATTTGCTTAGAACAATTACAGGATGATGCTCCTACAAGGAAGCAGATTGTGTTAAGCAACTGTTAATCATCCACTCCCGATTGAGCTTATTATGCAAACTAAAAAATGGTTAAACGTGTTCCTAAAACAAAAACGACTGTTCATACACCAGTTTCTAAAAGACAAAAAGGGTAAGCTTTTCAGAAGGTTCCTGCTTATGTCCGTCCTATTATGCAACTAAAATTGGTTAAAGGTGTTCCTATAACAAAACAACCGTCCATACACCAGTTTCTAAAAGACAAAAAGGGTAAGTATTGTAGAAGGTTCCTGCTTATGTCTCGTCCTATTAGTATTAGGCTTGGGTTGGAGGATTGTAAGCAAAGCCCAATATACATGCTGATATATCATTAACCACATTATGAACCTCAAATTCACCCAAAACAAGCATTGTACACTTGCAATTTAGTAAGTGATACCTATTCTAGCAGCCTTCCAGAAGACACCTCGGAACCTGCCACATTAGGAGCAAATCAGAATTCAGATAAGTTAGACTTCTGGATAAAAAGGCTGAAGCAGTAAGATATGGATTAATCACTAAAAGCATATAAGAAAGACAAAAAATGGTGAGACAAACACATTTTCTCCACCGTCACTCAACTAAAACCAAATAGTTATACAATTATGCAAAAAGAGGTGCACGGATCCGGCAATTTACCCTATTGTCATTCAAATAAATGCAATATATCAATAGTGGAAACTAAACTTTATCTACTAAATTATAAAGTATGTCAAGTGTAATGTTTATACAATATTATTTCTGGTAAATATAAATTTTATAGGTAAAACACGAGCAGAGTCATTAACTCAACAAAAAAAAAAAAAACAACACATGCATTACTCCACAAATTTAGACCCACTCGCTTTATTATCACTTTCCACTCAACACTCTATTTTAAATCCTGGTAAATATAAATTTTATAGGTAAAATACAAGCAGAGTCAAGTACTATACAAGAAAACCAGTATATACATAACTCCACAAATATAGACCAACTCGCTTTATTATCACTTTCTGCTCACAACTGTATTTTGTATACAGCATCGGGTTGATTATATCTGTCTAAATAATTGTTAACTTCTAGAAAGCTGCACCCTTAGGTGCTTGAAGAAATTACAAGCTATTGATAAACAAGACAGTGTTACACCAGGGAAACATCACATTTTGGGTTCTCATAAACTTCACATGACTTCATATAATATTACATAAATTAGGTTTTCCATCTTCAACTAAGCTGGTTACTCATACTATTACAAAATGATGATGTATTTATGGTTCCCAAAAATATGAGTATGAAGAATATCGTACCAAATGAGCCTTACCCAGTTCTCTGTTCAAGAAGAGCTGGAAACTGAATCTTCACATATGTGCAGGCACAGATGCCTAACAAAACAACTGTGAGGAAAGAATGGAAATTGAAGAGCGCTGACTGAAAATTCATTAACAAGAATATCAGTACTCAAATCTTATCTGAAAACGAAAATCACTGCACAAAAGATATCATCTGCCCACAAACATCTTACCATACTTAAATCACCCTTGTTTCAATACTTTCAAAGCACTCCTTGTTTGTCTACAAACACCAGACACTTCATTAATTCATTGCAAGCCAAATATACATATATCTCTGAGATCAGAACGAAATAAAATAAATCAACAAAATTATGCATCGTTTGCTAAACCATTCTGATAGGGTATACAGTGAACATTAAAAGGTTGCATTTGCAGTTGAGTATATAACCCCTTTGCAATTTTCACCAAATGGGACAGATAAAATCGTTTACAAGTAATTACTTCGCAAAATAACCCCAAGCGTTTCTTATAGTTCTCATCTTTCTTCAAGCGTTTAATGTTAGAAGAGGCATAAATCAGGACATTTGAAGTTTCCACCAAAGAAAAAGATTATGGACTTTAAACACAACATGCAGCAGTTAAAACACTAAAATTACACACATAAGAGCAATGTAAAATTTTAAGAACGTAAAAATAAACCCTAAGTATTGAATTGCGTGATTTTCCAATGATCATTGTAAATTGCAGTAATGCGCATGAATTTCACAGAAAACAAACAAACAATCAAACAAGCCTCGAATCCAATCGATCTAATATGTTTTCTAGAACACAGTAACCGAAATTAACAATTAAACAGAGAGAGATTACCAAAGATTCGAAGTGGTTGTTCCAGTTATGACTGAAGATCTGAGTTTCTGTTTGAAGCTGATATCAAAAGATTCAAAACCACTGTTGAGCGAGAATTTCAGTCCGTGGGCTAGCAAATCATAGTTTCTCACGCATCATGGGCCAAGATAGAGAGATTTGGGCCCCCTAAAGACCTTCATATAAAATCCTCTGTTGCGTGTGGAAATTGACTTTATAAATGCCCCCTATAATTTATAACCGTTGGTGGCGCGTCATTTTACTGCAAAGTGCAGATGTTATATATATATATGGTAATATCATTTATTACCTCAAGATACATATATGTAGCCAGTTATGATATCCGTTCTTACCATATATATGTATTTTTTTTTTGACATACCATATATATGTATTTACCAACGGTCATTTGATAGAAACTGATGCAAGAAAATTATGTATGTTCCAATTCTTCACTTTTATATACTTTAATTTAATTACATATTAAAATTATAGTATACACTATTAAAAAGCAAAACTAAAAAGCACTAAAAAAATGTTGCTTCCTTGAAACATACGAAATTGCTGATTAATCATATTAATATAAAAAAATATAGTATTAGAATAATATTTAAATTTAAAATATCAACCTAAAAATAATATTTCGGACCCGTTTGTTTTTTTTTTTTTTTTTTGAAAAACGGACCAGTTTGTTTTAGGGTATTAAATTTGGAAGGATAGTAAAATATATGATACATTTGACTTTTTATATGTGATATGTTTTACTAAATCATATAAATTATATATTTATTAATATATATTACAATATAATGTAACATGAGTCATAATATTTTCAAGTGTTTATATTAAAAATTAATTCATGTGATAAATTAAAATTTTATGATTATACACTCATCTACTATTTTTATTAGAATAAAAAAATTGACAATTAACTTGATAATATAGTGGATGATAATTTTAATATCTCACGAAGGGAGAGATACATTTTATAGGTCGGACTTTTTTTTTTTTTTTTTTTGCAATACAAATCAATAATAAATGACACTTAAATTTTAAGAAAAATAAATTATTTATCTAATAATCAATCAAAATAAAGGGATCCTTAAAATATTACCAACTATTTGATTAAAAGTATAAAAAAATTGAATAATGATTAATGAAATTGAATAGAAGTTTATATCATGAAGAATATTCACATACAACCTACTCAATAAATTCACAAATAATTTAATATTTTTTTAATTTTTTATGACCTTTATTTTAGTAATATCACAGAGTCTTTTTATGACTAACAAAATTAAAATAGATGAAAGTCTCTCGTTCACTAATGAAATCATGTTTATATATATCATGGAGGCAATACCACCTTGCTGACATAATACGACATCCGAAATCGTCTTCCCATGCCGATCAATTCTTCTGGAGCAGTTAACCCCACCATCCAATATGTTTCGGACAACAACATTCAGAGAGTGAATTCCTCTAGCCTCGTAGATTTCAACCTTAACATGTTCATCAACCCACGTGCCTCTTCTTTCTATATCGTCTGGCTTGGGAAAGGATGAGGGGTTTAAGAGAGGTGACAGAACTTCCTTCACCCAGTTAGGAGTCACAATCATCTTAAGCCTCCTAATATCAGGCGGATAATGTGGAATGATGGAGAAGTTGATGTCGTTTCCTTTGTCCCCGGCCCTGCTATGCGCCACGTCGTAGAGGGGGATCTTTTGGCCAGCTGGAGCAGCAGAGGCCCGGGCTATTGATTGTTTGGTTGAACCCTCTGTAGTTTCTCTTGGAGAGTCTGATTCACAATAAGCACGTTTATGCTTTGTATTCACAGATCTTGAGCTGAATGGGTTGTTTGTGGCTAGAGAGGTTTGCCAATGAACGTGTTCACGTCCTACCTGTATGACAAAAGATCTGTCATTGAATATGTTTTTATTTTCAAGAGATTGAGAGAAAGAGAGAGAGAGAGAGAGTACCAATTCCTTTTCAAGAAAAGACTCTTTCTTGCATCCGGTGCTGCATTTAGTGAATAAAAAGTCAAAAAGATAAAGAACTACAAAGATATAGATAAATCAACATCCCAATGTTAGGTAATTAAAAAAAATCAGTAGTCATGCAACAATAAAATGGTGTGTTGAAATTGAGAAAGCGTCGAGAGCTTCAACTATAAAAACTGTCTTACAATCGCTGGAGAAAAGAAAATGAGTTGTTTTGACTAAATTCTCCTTGACGACTTCTGAATGTTCGCTGTTGTAAGATATTCCATGCATTTACAATGAGCAAGTATTATTGAGATTTATGTAAAACTATGTCATGATACCTAACAACGTTTTTAGACTTCTATATGTTCTAGGCAGCATATTATAGGAGTTGAGGAATTAGATTCACCAGTAAAATATCCACATGAATTTTAAGCCACTTAAAATACCTTTCAGAATGCTTAAACAAGTAAGCGTATAAATGGTGTAAACATGTTTAAGACAAAGCTAAGAAACTTTTGACTCTCAACTAAATCATTCACCCAACAAAGCATTGCTGTAATAAGGAGAACCTTGAAACAGCCAAAAGCCACAATTATATGGAGTCAGGTAAGAAAAGTGAGAATATAACGACTTGATGATGACATCAAAATAATTTAAAGAATTGGGAAATAGAGACCTGATGCCACCACCACCAGCAGGGCCATTGGTGTATAGAGCTGTGAATTCCCTTGTAAACTGGACGGCATGCTCCTCTTTTTCAAACAAGCCATCCATCCGTAATCTAATATCTTCACAGGGCTTCGATAATGTATTGCTGATGCACATTGCTTTTAGGCTATCCAGACCAATAATGTAGGAAGTAACATTGGTGCTTATACCAGGATATAGTTCTTCCATCCATGCCCTTACCTGATGCCAGGTAACAATTTTACCAGGCTAAGTTAGTATAATCTGATCCTACTGATGATTACTACTAAAGTAAATCAGAGAGCAAATTACATCCCCTGCATGTCTAAGAAGAGATATTTTAGTTGCAAGGGCGCAATATCCAACTGCAGCCTGAGAACACACAAGTGTATAATAAATTCTGGAATGTTTACCAGAAATTCAGCAGCTTTTGCGCGTTGTATGGATTCATAACCTCCATAAGAGATCTCTCCCCAGCCTTTCCATCCACAGTCCTACAAACAAGAAACAAACATGAGAATCCTAAATTGTCACCTTAAGTTCAAAGTAGCAATGCCTACCACGAAAGAGGATAATTAATTGGTTTGTTTGAAGCAGAAGGATACCTTTGACTTTAGTAGCAATAATTTTTTAGGTAGTGATTCAGAAGAAGGCTTTGCACCACAGCAGAGAACTTTGCTATCAGACAACGGTTGAAACGTAACATCTTGAAAATTCACAATCTGTTTATATAGGACAAAAGACTCAACTTCTGAATCATTCTCCTTCATACTTTTATTCATGGGCCACATAAGTTGAAGTTAAAATACACCATAGCAACTTACCAAATCCGGGGTAATGTATGAACTAGGATCCCCAATTTCATAAAGAAGTTGTTCAGCACAAGTACTAAAATCGAGGACCCCTCCAGTTCCTTCTGCCTTTGCTACACATACAGTGCCGTCAAAAGCAACTTCAACAAATGGAAGGGACAGTTCAAGAAGATTCTGAAAAGACATTTTCCGGTGTCTATCACCTAGGGGAAATTATACACGAATCTGTCTTCAAATAACTCAATTTATAGAAAGGTAAAACACAACAATTAAATATTTGCATTAGTTTTACACCATTTGAGGCTGAAGTAGATCATCACCTGGATGCATATAATATCCCCCTGTGAGTTGACAACCGCATTCTAGAAGGTGACCTGCCAGAGAACCTTGTGCAAGGAGCTGCAAGTCATCCCAGTCCCATCCTAATTCAAATACCTGATAACACATGAAGTCATTCATCAGATGATGGTTTGTCCCCATTGAAACAGGGATTGGGGAACTAAGGGTTGTCCCTAGTGTGTAACACACACTCTCCAGAACTAAAGGATAAACATGAGGTGAGAAGGGGTAGCACATGAATAATATCTCAAAACATGCCAGAAGAATGACGCATTTGGTAGCTAAACAACAATATATATTCATACCATTGGACCTAAGAATAAAGAAGCATCGGCAACCCGAGAAGTAATCAGGACATCTGGTGTGTGTGTCTCTAAACATTCTACAATTGGAGCTGCTCCCAGATACACACTAACATCCTGGACATATCAAGGCTATTTTTAGAGATAAAGGTGTAGAAGGAGCTGCAAGCCTGCAACACCAGTAGGGGTAATATTCACATTCGAATTATATGTGCGTCTGTATTCTGAGCCCGGATACAGATTTAAAATTCTATTTAGTGCAAGATAAAAAGTGCAAGCTCAAAATATTACATCTATGATGATGCAAAAATGCAACTAGTGAGAGAGTACAGATGCTAAATCTTACACCATCAATATCTTTCAGTTTATTGTCCACTCCTGAACATGTTTCAAATGGAAATAATAGTTAGCATTGCAATGTTCAACTTTTGACAAGAGAATATTGATTAACTATTCTTTCAAAAGTCAAACAATACCTATTTCTGAAACAGATGATTGATAAGCCAGGCCGACGCTTATGCTAATCCCCAAATTGTTTGCAATTCGTAAAACCTCTTCTTGAGCACCATATGGAGACTCTATTCATGTTTTACAAGTGCAAGGATATACATATATTCATGTTAGAATTTAGATAATAAACTTTCAAAGCCTTAAATTAGAAAAGAGACAATCATTGTGAAGCTGAAAATGGCAAGCAAGTTATTTGTTGGGAAATATAAAATAAACTAATTAATACTCACTGGCACCCATATTGGTAATAATCCGGACGCCTCTCTCCACAGCCAGTGGTAAAAGCAACTGCATCCACTCTGAAACTGCACAACAACTGATATTTTCAGCAGATGTACGATGGCAAACATTATCAACTCAATGCAATTTGAAAGGCTGATAAACATGAAGCCCGATCATGGTTGTAATGTACTATCAGGCTATAAAGTTAGTTTTTCTCCATTGTTGGATACAGAAACAAAAGGAAGCAATCATACAACTACATGAATTTGAAGGGATATTACTATCCAAGGCAAAATGCTTACATGTATTTTAGGCCATATGGATTTCTCTAACTGCCTTCTTTGTGCAATCATCAAGCACATGTTACGAGGAAATTACTGATTAAGTGATTATTATCTCATAAGTTGAACTCATTTTACGAGTGAGAAAAATATTTAATCACAGGCAAACACAAAGGACAAATTTATTTGTTAATCATAAAACTCAGTCCTAAGTTTTCTTCTGTTTCTTTTCAGGTAAAATTGTGGTTCTTTTATCAAGCATCCACATTAGTATACTTGTAAGTTTCTATACCTTTCTTCCATAAACATATCTTATCCTTATCAAACAAGGCATTAACAAAATTAAGAAAGTTGAGAATGACAATTAATAATAATATAACAACCAGAAAACTCGAAACACCGTCCAATTTCGGTAACATGTCACATTTATCTCCTAAAACAGCGACTTAAACAAATTGAATAAGCACTAATGAAAACAGAGTTAAAAAAATTGACTACATTCAGTTAAAAACCAAACATACTGCGAGGATCATAGCCATCGCCACCAGATTTCATAGCACTGTACCGCTCCGCCAACGTCCGTTCCGCTAAACATTCGAGTACTAAATAGTCCAAGTCTTTCACTCTTTGGAGCAATTTCAGTGCTGCAATCGGCCTATCGCCGCCGAAACCAGCTCCGCATCCTATGACTACTTTCTGTCTTCGCCTCTCCCGACTCCGCCTCTACAATCGAACCAAATTTCGAATCAAAATTACAAATAAGCTAATTTTTTTGCCATTATCACTTTTTATCCCTGTTTATGTATTGATAAAATCGAAATAGAGACGAACTAACCAGCTTGATTACGCAGTCGTGATTCTCGTGAATGTCCTGCGTTTCACTGCGCAGTTTCTCCATTGATGCCACCAACCCAAGGTTTGATAACTTATAGTAGTGGGGAGCTATGGACTTTGGTCATCTTGTTAAGACTTTCGCAGTGTCATATTGATTTAAATAATACTCCTCGTTGTATACTAATACTGTAGAAAATTTATTTTAATGATGTTATCCTATTTTAACATTAATTTGGTCTGTGTATTTTTTTATTTTATTTTAAACGATTAAATAAATATCTCCTATTATATTATATTAATAAGAAAAAAATATATAAGAAGTTAATTATAATAATATGACATTAACTTGATTTATATATATATATATTTATATATTTAAATAAATACAATGATAATTCAAATTTATGACCTTATAACATAAATAATATAATTCTAACCACATGAGTTACATCGGTTGAATCTCAACTTATTTTTTTTTTTCAATATTCTAAAGATTGTTGATTTTCTATTTAGTTATTTCAACTCAATACAAACTTTCTATTTTTAGAAAAAAATTGATGCAGGTCAATTAGTGCTTAGATTTAAGTTTTTATTTAGTTTCTCACTTACAAACATCTCTTACTAGATCCAATTCGCGATTTTCTTAAATAAACTATAATATATTATATATAATATTTTCAAATAATAATATAAATATTAAAATAATGTATATGTATAAAAAAAATTATAATTATAATATTAAATTTAAATAATGGTAATATTAATTGTTTGACAATTCATGCTAGGGATTATAATTATTATAATTATGTGAAAGAGTTTACTATAAGATTTGTTTCATTTATTTTACAATTAATAAAAAAAAGGAGAAATAGAATTTTTTTTATATAATTGATGTATAAATATTACTCCAATAATATATGTATATCGTATATTTACAATAAATATCATATATGATTATATTAATTTTTTTTTTAATAAAAGTTGATACAACCACAATTTTTCTTACATACATTTATAGGCTTAAGTTAAATATAATTTAATGTTTAAAAATTATCATATGATAACACTTTTTAGATATAAAATATACATTTAAAATATTTAAAGATTTATATATTAAATTATTTATTAAAAAAAATATACATATTGTGCAAGAGGTCTAAGGTTCAAACCTCTTTAAAATATATTTTTTAATTAATTCCTATATTAAAATGTCACATAGATGCCATATATTAATTATAAATCAATAGAAAAATGACACATAGATTATTAACATATATATGCATTTAATAAGAATGTGACACCTCATCCAAATTAATCTCATGATCTCACCTCTATAGGGATTTGCATCTCATAGTCATTCAATTTTTACTATAATTTAATTTCTCTACTCAACTATTCACCCTAATAAAATTGAAAGGACTCCTTTACCCTTCACTTTACACTTTTTAATGATAATAAATTACATTTTTATTAAAACTCGTGACATTTAGTTTTGAGCAAACTAAATTATAACAAAGAGAGTATTTTGTATAATAACTAATCAAATTGATGAAATAATATAACTCAAGTGGTTAAGTATTCATAGATTTTGACATTTGGATTTGGATTCATTTATTAATATCATTACATTTTTTGGTAAATGATTACTCGAACCTATGACTTTTATTTTTTGTTGAAAGGAATAATAATGGGTTTGAAAGTAGTGATGATAATGGATATGTTAGTAATTGTTGAATATATAATATATCATTACCATATAAAGTGTTTGATTTTGATAAAAATTATTGATAATTAAAATTGTTATTAACTCTTTTTAATATTAAAAATATATTATATAATAATCATACTTAAAATATTATTTATTAAATTAATAAATAATTTAGAAGGCAAAATAAATTTCTAAAAAATTATGTATAAAATTTTAAAAAGCAATAACTTTCATTCCTCCCAATTTTGGGAGGAATGAATCTATGACTTTCATTACTCACTTTTAATATATCAAAAAGTTGATTCCCCTCAACCAAACACCACACTCTCCTTTCATTGTCATTCCTTAGTTTTAAAGGTGTCAACCAAGCACCTCCTTAGACTATATGTAATGAAGCTCTAAACTTACATTTATTTAATAATGTCACATCATTATCAAATGAAAACCACTCCCTTGTGACAAAGTTTAATATGAAAATGATTCATGATAAGCTTATAACGAAATAATTTTAAAAAATTTAAAGTATCAAATATTTGATAAAAATATTAAAAATCTAATCAGAAATATAAAAATTAATATCAATGTATGATATTATTGTTTAGAAGTATCAATAATAATTAAATTTTTTATTATTTAAACTATTTATATTTAATATTAAAAAACATTTTTATAATATTTAAATTTAAAACAAATTAAAAAATATTTAAAATATCAAATATTTAACCAATAATATAAAATATTTGACAAGAATATAAAAAATTAAAGAATGATCATGTTCATATAAAATCTATTCTAAAGTGATTTCACAATGATATCCCTATATTACTAATAGGATATTTGATATTATGAGGGTCACATTCTTATTAAATGCATATATATGTTTAATCTATGTGTCATTTTCTAGTTTATAATTAATATATGTCAATAATAATTTTTAATATTTTTAAAAAATTATTTAAACTATTTATATTTTTAATATATAAAAAATATTTTATATTATTTTATAAAAAATATTTAAATTTTTAAATATAAATTAAAAAATATTTAAAATGTCAAATATTTAACCAATAATATAAAATATTTGACAAGAATATAAAAAATTAAAGAATGATCATATTCAAATTCTTTCACATAATTATAATAATTAATTGTCAAACAATTAATATTATCATTATTTAAATTTAATATTATAATTATAATTTTTTTATACATATACATTATTTTAATATATATATTATTATTTGAAAATTATATATAATATATTATATGATATTTAACTAAAATATGCACAATGATATTACTTTATAAAATAAAATTCTTTCTTTTATTATACACATATGAATTTTAGAATTTAATGTATTTATTTATGGTATAGAAATTGAAAAAAAAAAAAATCTTATTATTTATAGTGCGCCCTAGAACTGTCATCTTCGCACACTACACTTCTCTCTCTTCAACGTTCACTTTGGTTGAATTTTGTCTTCCCAAAATTAGCTTTCAGAATCCGGATTTTATTCTTCTTACCCAAACACTGTTTTCTAAGATTTCTGTAATAGCAATCAGTCTGTTATCTTCAAATTGTAGCCTTTTTATCTGTAAAATTAGGGTTGCACGCATAGAATTTATGCAATTTGTTATATGTTGTAAGATTTTGCTAGGACCGTGGTAATTTTAATGAGTTCGAGAGCGAGGTATCCACCGCCGGGGATGGGCGGCGGCAGAGGTGGAGGCGGCGGAATGAAACCGAATGCCGGACCAAACCCTATATTTCAACCACGAAATCCTACAGCGCAGTATGTACAAAGGAGTCCAGCACCTGGTAATCAGAATCATCAATTGTTTCAGAATCCTCAGACACAGCAATGGCTGCGAAGAAATCAGTTGCCATCCGCTGATTCAACCGTTGACGAGGTTGAGAAGACTATACAATCGGAAGCCATTGACTCTAGGTTTGTATCCCTCGTCTTGGTACCTTTTTAAGTTGTACCCTACCCCCAGGGGACGAATTGAATTGATCTCCGTTTTTTTTTTTTTTTTTTGGTAATATTTTCTTTTCATATGGACTAGCTGTATTGATGGACTAGCTGTGTTGCTCCAATAAACATCCGGACTTAATTCCCTCATGTAAAATGGTTGTAATGTATATTACTTATGCATCACCTGGACCTCAAGCATTGAGGATCTGGATGATGTAATAATGAACTAGATGTATTACTCTATTAAACATCCGGGAATTCAAGATTTACTGAAAATAAAGGTTTGAACAACTAAATATGTGGAGCTTTCAAGTTCGGGTAGCTGAGTTGTAAATTGGCTAGAGATTTTAGCATCAGAATTATTGTTGCATTGACATGCTAAATTGTTGATAAACCAGTTTAAATAGATGGGAAGTATCCTACAGGAACTGCCTTTAAGTTATTGACGCCAATTGGCATATTTTATCTGGTTGTGTTCGATATTTGTTAATGCTGATCTGCTCAGATCCAACCTGTTATTTGGAGGACCGCCCTTGTTTTCAGGTGAATTTCTTTTAAATTCATTATTGTTTTTCTGGGTATTTGAAAAGTCATTTTTGCAAGTGTCTAGTTATATTTGTTTGATACTCCTTTTGTATGTATATTGTTTGATTGTTAGGATGCATCCTTTTCCTACCCAACCAGTTCTTTGGTGAATTTCTGTCCTGGACTACTGAAATTTTAAAAAATCATATAAAATTAGAGTTGATGTAATTGGGTTCTAGATAGTCCTTTAGCCTGTTAATAGTGTGATCTGTGATGACAATGGAACTCTTCTTGTCTCTTTGTATTTACGCATGTGTTGTGCAGCAGTATTATTATTAGCTACACTGTTTATTCCTACTGTTTTTTTTTTCTTAAAGAAATTGAACTTCATCAAAAAATATAGCACTCTTCTTCTTTTCCCCACTTACTATATAGCGTCTATGTTTTTTACGCATAATTGGCACTTGATTGCCATTACTTTTCTTCTTGACCAGTTCACAAGACTGGAAGGCAGGCTTAAAATTACCACCACAGGACACTCGTTACCAAACTGAGGTTAGATTTTTAATGGTTTTCGTTTTCGTCAGTTATGTAGCAAAATTTCATTTTATTTTTGTTTAGTTTATTGCTAAAATTTTAGGTTTTTCTTAATCTCATGTTAAATTTCAGAATTGATTGTTATGGTTGATGTTGTCAATTTGTCAAAAATCCAGAATTTTGCATAATGATATCACTTAGACAGCACAACTGAATAATATCAAATTGAGAAAGTAATACATTTAGGAAGAGCAATGCCTATAATGACATAATGAAATTGTAAGATTCAACTCAATTCCCGCCTGGATAATGCCCCTTTTGTCCTTTCTGTTGCACCTATGTATGTGTTATTCATGGATATGTTACTTCTCCAGACTGATGATTTATTTTGCATGATGAAAATTGAGCCGCCTTTTACTAATCTGTACTGTTGAGTGACATCTATCATAAATGGAATTGTTCCCTTGTTTTATGAGTTGATGTCAAATTTGTAAGATGAATCCCAAAAAATTAAGTAAACTTAAAAATCATTAAAGAGGTATAGTAGCATGCAGTTACTGAAGACCTGGATTCTACTAAATCATTTACATGCTGCATTGCAACCGGATTGTCAGTTGTTTGTGGTTTGAGTGTAATTTTTTATTAGAACCCTCATAAGTAGATTGTCTCATTGTAAGCTAGTTATGATACCGTAACAGGTGTTATGACATTGGCTTTTAGCACATAAATGGGCTATTATCTGAAGAAACTAGAGGCCTGTCTGTTAAATGTATTTGTTCTCCAGGATGTTACAGCAACCAAAGGAAACGAATTCGAAGACTACTTTTTGAAACGTGAACTGCTTATGGGAATATATGAGAAGGGTTTTGAGCGGCCATCTCCAATCCAGGAAGAGAGCATCCCAATCGCTCTCACTGGAAGTGATATATTGGCCAGGGCCAAAAATGGAACTGGAAAAACTGCTGCCTTCTGCATTCCGGTCTTGGAGAAAATTGATCCAGATAGAAATGCTATACAAGGTTTGAATCATCATTTGAAGATTCCTACGTTATATAAGATGTTTGAACTTCTTCAAATATGTTTACTTGCTAGTCTATTGATTTTGTGGGGTCAAGATAATTGTTTGTGGTAGTATTGTGGTGTTTCTCCTCTCGGGTAGTAGGAGTGGAATGAGTGTTGACATTATTTCATGGTATTCTTTAGATGTATAAAAGGAGTCATGAGAATATAGGTTATGACCTGACTTGGTCCATGATAATACTTGATTGGTCATCATGAGGAAAATTTGGCAATACATTTGAAGCAATTTGCATAAATACCATTTACTCTGCTTTTATGACCATCTTATATATTCTTAACATTGACTCTGTACTTATTATTCAATGAGCCCGGTTACAGAAAAACAAGCATCAATATGTGTTCTTTGCTATACTTTTTTTTAACTATTTAAGGCTAATCCAGTGTCTATGCATTTGCATTTTTGCAGCTGTTATTCTTGTCCCAACAAGAGAATTGGCTCTTCAAACATCACAAGTTTGCAAAGAACTTGGAAAGCATTTGAAAATTCAAGTCATGGCTACTACTGGTGGAACTAGCCTAAGAGACGACATAATGCGCCTTTATCAACCAGTTCATTTAGTTGTTGGGACACCTGGCCGAATTCTCGATCTAGCCAACAAGAATGTTTGTGTTCTGAATGAGTGTTGCATGCTTGTAATGGATGAGGTATGAAGATTCTTGAATGATTTCTCCTATCGTTAGTAGAGTTTTTAGGATATGGAATAATTAAAATATGTCCCTTACCAGTTCTCTTCTTGTATCCCTATCCTGCTTGTGATGGGTTTGGGGCATTAGAATTATGGCTGTTGACAGGTATAAAATGTTTTGTTGAATTTGTGATTTAGTAATCTCAGAACTTTCTAAATACGGTTACATTGTCACTACTAGCAGGATTCGTGTCTTGAATATCTTATTATACACTCTGATGTGCATGTGTGTATGTATTAATGTACAAAAAATATTGGGAAAGGTAACCCTTCTGCATTACTGGTGGGTAGAACTTCTGTCTGGCTGTTGTTGGTTGTCTGTTTTGGCTTTCTGCATGATTATGACATACCAATTTCTTTCTAAAGTTTTTTGTTTTTCTATATGGCCTTGTTTCATCAAGACTGTGGGAACAATGTGATGTTGATTCCTACTACCATTTTGTAAAGTAGGATACTGATGTCCTTATTTTTGTTATGTTTTTCAGGCTGATAAGCTTTTATCACCAGAGTTTCAACCTTCTATTGAGCAATTAATTCACTTTACACCTAGAAATCGTCAGATCCTTATGTTCTCAGCTACATTTCCTGTGACAGTAAAAGATTTCAAAGATCGATTTTTGCGAAAGCCCTACATCATCAACCTTATGGATGAGCTTACCCTCAAGGGTATAACCCAGTTTTATGCTTTTGTTGAAGAACGGCAGAAAGTTCACTGCCTCAACACTCTTTTCTCTAAGGTTGACGATTACGACATAATTATCTGGTGGACCTTGTTCAATACAGATGGTGAATTTATTTTGCCATCTCTGGTTTGATAGAACTATTATCTTTGTTTTCAGCTTCAAATAAACCAGTCTATTATTTTCTGCAATTCTGTGAATCGGGTGGAACTTCTTGCCAAGAAAATCACAGAACTTGGCTACTCTTGCTTCTACATTCATGCTAAGATGCTTCAAGATCACCGCAACAGAGTATTTCATGACTTTCGTAATGGCGCTTGCCGGAATCTTGTCTGTACAGGTATGTTTGTGAATAAATCACTCCACATCACTTCTGCTTCTACTGTAACTCAAGATTCCCCTTTTCTGTGCAAAAGGCCCGTATCAATAATAATGATTTTACATATGAGGTCATATGTAGTATTTAGAGTTTGCCTTGATTTGGTACTGCTCTTGCGGCCCGCACCAAAACAGTGTTTTACCCCTAGATGTCCAGTCAACTGCTGCGCCTCAATGCATTTCGGAGAGAACCAGCTAGCTCTGGGTTCGAGTGGCATTCCTCCGAAAAAAATAAAAAAAATCGTGGTTGGGGTCCGCGATGATCTTTTTATTTCTACATCTAGGATTTGACTTTCCCAATATATAAATATATATGAACAGACACACATACACGCAGTTAGTACTTTCTTGATGATTTGGTTCATACTCAAATAGTCTTGATGGGATGCTGTATTGAAATTGTTATTGCAAATACTTAGAAATGCCTGCCTGGGGTTTGGTCTTTGGCCTCGTCTTTTGATTGTCATCTCATCCGTACTATTTTGTCAGTTTTTTCTAATAATTTATGCTCCAAACTATCTTACTGAGTCTTCTTTCCTTTTCTCTTGCAATAAAATTTTAGACCTGTTTACCAGAGGGATAGATATCCAAGCAGTCAATGTTGTTATCAATTTTGATTTTCCCAAGAATTCAGAGACATACTTACACAGGGTATGTGCTTAGATTTTGGCGAGTTTCACACTTTAATGTTCATGTTTTTCATGATTTTCGTATAACTGTTCATGTTATGTGAAGGTTGGTCGTTCTGGAAGATTTGGACACCTTGGTTTAGCTGTTAATCTGATCACCTACGAGGACCGCTTCAATCTGTATGCATCTCATTCTTTAGCTCTTGCTATAGTAATTAATCTTGGGTCATGTATTGTTGTTAGAGGTCTTTATTTCACCTCCACTTTCTGGCTCCTTTCAGGTATAGAATTGAACAAGAACTAGGGACAGAGATAAAACAGATCCCTCCGCATATAGATCAAACAATATACTGTCAGTGATCTATGGTGACTACGTATGGTCTTGATGATGAGAAGACTTCGTATTTGACTAGTGAGGTAGACAATGCCAGAATTTCCAAAGATATTGAGCATCCCCTGGCCCTTGGTATCTGTCATATTACTTTGAGGATTATATCTCTAGCGCTTTAGGTGTATGACTTTTCTCATTTTCTGTTAAGATTAGACTAAGCCAATTCCTAATTTCTGTATGTTCTTCTATAACCTAAAAACACCCCTCCCCCCTTCCCCCCCACCTCACCCCACAAAAAAAAAAAAAAAAAAAGAAACTTTCTCTAATGCTTTGTAATTTCGAGTTTAAATTAGGAAAACAAGAAGAAACTGTTTTTGTTTACTCTATGTATTAGGTGAGACACTGCTTAAGGATTCTGGCCATGCAAGGAGATGGTTGCTACTGGACTCTTGGTGATAGTTTGGACTATATGTCTCTCCCATTCTGGGAATTGGTTACTCCATGCTTTATCTTTTCGCTTGTTATTGAGGTGTGAACATGTTTTTCTGTTCATGATTTGCTTCTTGTTCTTCAATGCTGATTCTATGATTTTTCCGCAAATGTTCTTTGCTCTATGCAATGAATGCTTGCTGCTATTTGCTTGATCGTAAGTGGCCGGCTGACCCTACACTTGGTGCTCCCACTGGGAGGGTTTTTTTTTACCACATTTTACCCACATCAACATTGGTATGCATGCGGGTATGTGCAAATGTGGTAAAAGTAAACTCCCTTGGTAGGATAAAAAGCCATCATAAGATGTGACCATGTTTGGGTCTTGAAAAGATCAGGAAACCAATTTTGAAAATCTTAATCTTGATGTACATGGGATTCGTATCTCTTGGATTTAATATAGTCTGTTCAAGTGAGCTTTTTATTTCATACATACTACGAGTATAGCTATTAGCTGTACATCCATAAACCAAAAAAAAATCTCATTTGCGATTGAGGATTTACGGTTTTTTTTTTTCAAGGGATTGGTGGTATAGTTTACAATGGTGAAATCAAATTATTGAAGTGAGGTAAATAAAATGGTTTGAGATTCATGACAATGTAGGGACCATAAGGTGTCGGTCGGAAACAACCTGACAAAGAGACGTGTGTAAATAAATGCTACACAGACGTGGACTAGAGCATTAGATCATTTTTTTAGTAATAAAAATTCTTACTCTTTTCTTTCTTGGGTTCATTCAAACAAACCCTTTTCTGCACGGCGCCAAAGTTCAATAAAATATGAATGTTACACTTGATACATTGTACATATAAGTCTGCGGTATAGGAGTGATTGGTCTTTCTTCATATGCTGTATTGGTGTGTTTAAATGTATGAGACCAAAACTGATCAATTCTTTATAGATTATAAGTGAGATTGATTTATGAACTTAATCGGTCACGTTTTAGGATGCAATCTCATTAGAGGAGTAATTAATCTTCTTTCACACAATGGGTATGCTTCACACAAGACCATATTGAGCCTTCCAATTTCTAAAAAAAATTATCCATATATGGGGTATGGTGGATTTCTTAATTTTAAGAAATCAAAATTATAGTTCATACCTCAAGATTCTCAAGCCTTTTCAACCACAAAATCCAATTCACTCCTTATAGTAAAGATATACATTTAAAATATATCTGCAAAAATAGATTGAATAACTTATAAAGAATTTGATTAAATTGGAAAAACAAGAAGTTTATATTGAGATAGAGAGAATATATAATATAAATTAAAATATTGAAATATATTTGAAAAAAAAAAATCAATTAACCTAGTTGAGATGTTATCGTTTGCTTAAAAATTTGAGTTTTCATAAATTCGAACAGAACCTGTCTCCTTTCTTCAATCTCCCATTTTCCCTTTCTTTTAATTTTTTCCCCCATTGCCTAACTCCTTCATTTAATCACTCATTTTTTTTTTTTTTTTCTTAGTTACTTTTATATTGATACTGCTTACCTTATCAAGAATCCGTCTTTTTTTCTTTTTCTTGACGACGTCCTTCTTTTCCTTTATTCTTTTTTCGGGTTTTTCTTTTTTACTTTTTAGAATTGAATATCATGTTGAAAATATATATAACTGATCTCAAAACCATAAGAAAAAAATGAAGAAATTTTATAGCATAGGTAGTTCATTCATTTTTTTAATTTCTAATTATTGAACTATACATTTTTTTATTGCTTTGATTTAATGAGTTTGAAATTGATTATTATATTATCTAATTCTATTTGTATAATGAATGAAATTGTCATTCAGGAATAATTCAATTATACTTTATTTTATTACAAATCTGAACCTGATTTTTTTTTAAAGACTTCATGTGAACTCCATTTTTTAAAAAGTGATAGTACCTTTTTTTTTTTTTGGCCAATTAGTGATACTCCCTCCGTTCCTAATTAACTTGCACCATTTTGTGGGCAAACAAAATAAAATAGTGGAGTAATGAGTTGAGATTTGAAAGGTAATTTTGTAAACTTTTATATATTAGATAAGAAATGAGTTGGAGTGGGGGCATAACATTTACCGGGATTAAAAAAAAAAATATAAGGAGTTGGAGTGCATTGTGTGTGGGGTCAAAAAAAAAGAAATGAGTTGGAGTGCATATGTGTGGGGTCAAAAGTAATGACATTTTATGTAATATTGTGGATAATGTGGGAGTGAAGTTTATAGTGAGGTTTCTATTTTTGGGGTGTGCAAGTTATTTTGGAACGTTCAAATAAAGAAATTGTGCAAGTTATTATGAGATGTAGAGAGTACTTTATATGTATAATACTCCCTCCGTCCCAAAAAAATTTGCGGGAATCTTTTGACACAAAGTTTAAAAAAAAGTGTGATGAGTGGAGTATTGAGGGTAGTTTTGTAAACTTGTATGAATAAAATAAAAGAAATAATTGGATTGAGTATATGTGGGATCTCAAAAGTAATGTAATGAAGGGTATATATGTGTATATTAAGAGGGTGAAGATTGTGAGAAATATTTTTATTTTGTGATATTCAAATATTTATGTGATAAACTAAAAATGAAAGTATACAAATTTCTTTAGACGAAGAGATTAATATTTTTTTTATGTGTAATACTGATACTTTAAAATATTCCCGTAAATTTGACTTTACAGACATTTTTGTCAAAAGAAAATTACACGGAATCTTTTAAATTGTAGGACCGACCCTACCTCAAATGGAGTCAAATTTACATGAGTTTGGAGTTACCTAACTTACCTGATTTGATGTCTTGCGTCATGGCATTTAATTTTCAAATTCTGTGATGTAGATAAAACTACAGTGGTGCTAGAATGCTGACTTTTCATCGAATTATTACATTCTGTAAAATTATAATGGACTTAAAATAATCCCTTGATGTAATTTGGGCATTTGGACCTCAAACTTTATTGTAGTCTCATTTTGCATAATTATAATTCTGATACAAATTAACTTGTGAAATATTTCACGGATCTTAAAATAATTTATTTAGTAAAATTCGCGGATTTTGAGCGGGCCAGGTCGGGTTCAGTGGATATTTCCAAAAAAGCTTGCGCAAGGATAAAAAGAATTTGTTCCCACGTGCTCTCAAATTTGAGACTATTAGGTTAAACATGTGTTACTGTGATAACAGATACTCCCCCCGTCCCATAAAAATTTTCACATTTTTCTTTTTCGTCCGTCCCATTATAAGTTTCACACCCTTAAAATAGAAAATCAATTATAAACTTCACCCTCACAATTTTTATTAATTTACATAAATGTCATTACTTTTTACTCTCATATACACAAAACCCAATAAAATTTTTTTTTACTTTATACATAAAAGTTTACTAAACTACCCCTTAAAACCTCAATCATTACTATTTTTTTCTTAAAGTGTGTGCCCTCCTACATATGAAAGTTTTTCCGGGACGGAGGGAGTATGTGTTACTGTAAAATAAATAATACATATTTGTCTAAACTAATCGTCCAAATGAAAAAAAAAAAAATGGTCAAATAAATCTCTAATCTTATATGTGTAGATCAAATAGGTCTCTAACCTTCGACAACTTTATTTTCATTAATAGCGTGTGATTTTATTAAGATGAGTGCTTATTTGATCTCAATATTAAAGAAAAATAATTTAAATGTGTTAAACAAAAAGTTCATGGGTCTATTTGATCACCACATATAAGATTTGGGTAAATATGTGTTATTGTAAGGATAAATATGTGTATTAAACTCGCGCAAAGGTAAAAATAAATTTTTACTTTCAGGTTGTGTTATTATAAGGTCAAACTCGTGTTACTATATGGAGAAAAATATGTTATTATATCAACAAACTCAGTAAAATACATGAACAAATATTTTATTTTTTTAAAGACTAGTAACACGTACTTGCATTTATAGTAATATATGTTTGACTTTATATTAACACATATTTGACATTATATTAACACACTTGGAATTAATATTTTATTATTGTCTTAGCGTGAGTTTTGTTTTTGAAAAATATGTTACTATATGAACACAAACATATTACTGTATTGAGAAAGATGTGTTACTATATAAACAAATCAGAAACAAAGTAACAATTGCAATATTAATTTCAATTTAAACAGAAACATAAATTTATCATTAGAAGTTCGCATAAACTTTGTATTTATTACTGTTTAAGTTTTCTCCACTATTGTTTTTATCCGCCAGATTATCTAACAACAATTATTTGACAATTTTTGAAAAAATCATCCATGTCTTCTCCTTTTTTTTAATGTATTTTTGTGTGTTTCTTTTCAATTTGATCTCGTAGTTGCATTCCGCTGCTGTTTTCCGTCGAATTTCACTATTTTATTGTCTGTTGATCGTCGGCGTTTCTGCGCTGTTAATTATTTATCGCGATTTCTGACTAACCCGTTTCATTATGTGTGACCCGCGAGATTTACTTTTTTTTTCATTTTTAATGTAAATTTTACTGTGAAATACTTCATATGAGACTCACTCTTAACTTTGTGTTGTGGTTAAAGGAAAAGTAGAGGAGGTGTATCATTATTCATTACCATATTTCATTAATGTTCTTAGGAAAATATGGATATTTGGTTACATAATTTTTATTTATTTATTTTGAATATGGGTTTTTGTATATATATATATATTTTTAAAAATATTAGATCTCAAGTTCCAATCTAGACCGTCTCTTTGTTTTCTCATTTGTGATTTGAGATTTTGGCTTTCAATTCTGTGTGTTGTGAAATTTGAGTTTTCGGAGCAATTAATCTCAGTTATAATTTTAATTGTAGGGACGACGATTCCGACAGAAATCTAGGCGTGTCAACTTGGTTGACTGAGTTAAATTAATCATGTTTCGTTTTTGATAAATTCAATGTGTAGTTTTAAATAAATGCTAATTTTAAATCTAATTCATTCATTTATTAAAAATAAAATTTAAAAATAACTAGAAGTTGATCGAGTTGATGAATTCAAGCATAATAGTACTCAATTAATATATTTACGTAAGCTTTTTTCTTTTAAAAACTAAAAAAAACTTATATAACTTTATAAATGAAAGAACAAGACCACCTATATATTGAGAATACTATCTACAATAACTAGTGGGTGGATCCAATAATTAAAACGTCTAATCGAAATAATGACTCGCCGAAATTTATCTTTACAATACATTATAAATGAGAATACAATCTACTTTTTAATTTCCTTTTGTTTTTTTGTTTTTTTTTTTGTGTCTGAGTAAGAGTACAACGATAATTTTGAGAGTTTTTCACTTTTCAAATTTGGGTTGACCATCATGAAATTAGAAAATATGTGCATCTCTTGCTCCGACATCGTGAAATTGTTTTTTTTTTTTCTGCCTCAACTCCATGATTTGCAGAATAGAATTCTCGAAGAAGAGCTCGTAATGACCCTTTTGTTATAAATTATAACGGCTCGTTTGGTTTCCTTTATTGGATAATACCTGAACTATAATATCTATATTTGTAATACCAGTTTATTATCAATATTTTGTTTGGTTTCAAAAACTTGAGTTAAATAATTAGTTATTAGCTATCAATATTATGTTTGGTTGCAAGTATTATAACTAGTATTAATTTATTTTAGACTAATTTGTCCTTATAAATAAAAATAATTATAAACACATTTTGATGAAAGTGAAGGGTGTTTT
The DNA here is from genome assembly GCA_030762865.1 of Paraleonurus japonicus. Lineage (NCBI taxonomy): Eukaryota > Viridiplantae > Streptophyta > Magnoliopsida > Lamiales > Lamiaceae > Paraleonurus > Paraleonurus japonicus. The sequence goes on along the minus strand of CM061057.1, from coordinate 3,681,197 downwards.
TGGTATTTTAAAATTTAATAGATGTTGGAGAAATATAAGTATTACAAATACCATATGAAACTTGGAATCTATAATACCATGTATTAGGTATTATTTGAACGGGCCTATTCTTAATAACGGGCTGGAAGTATAATGTATACAACAAACCAAACAAGTGATAAATGTGCATTAGGGATCAATACACCCCTAATAAAGGAAACCAAACGACCCCTATATATAGTAACTTATAAAAATATATACAAGTATATTGACCCGATTAAATAAAAAGTGATGGTATTGAGCTAATTGAACTCTAACTTACAAACTTTGCCATCTATCGATAACAAGGTCAGGTTTTAACCTGATCAAGTTTTGTACTACGATTTTTATGATTTTTGTAATTGAGTACAACTTTTTAGTATTAATTCGATCAGCTTCACTCGGTTGCACATCGCATACATACTTATTAAAGTGTGACATTTATTGTACATATAATTAATGTGTAGGCAAATAAACTAACAATATTAATATCTTCCTCAACCAAAAAAAAAAAAAAAAAGACGAAGAAGTATCAAATAGGGAATAAGAATGTTTTATAAAGAAGAAATTTATGACTCGTTAGTTCATCGAGTGGTATGGAAGAAAATGTATTAAAAACTGGTAACAGTGGTGAGCAATCAAAAAATGAAAAGGAATAGAGTTTTCAAACTTCAATGCAGAGAGAGAAAGAGAGCATATTTCAATTTTCAATTAAAAGACAAATCACAAGATAAAAGGATGTTCGTTTATTGCATTTTCTGCAGTCTCTCTCTCTTTCTCTTTCTAGATATATGTATGTATATATGCATGTGGGTGTATAGGTTTAAAAGTAAAACAGAGAGCTCAACGCATTCAATGCGAAGCACATTCAATGCTTTTCATCTTCAATGCATCTGATCATCTTGCATGTTGTGTGGTGACTCTCTCTCTCTCTCTCTCTCTCTAGCATTTACTCCTGAGTCCTGACCGGCTGGCTGGGTCATACACAGTGACAAACAGTGTGTGGGCACAAATTTTGAAATTTCATGTTCAAAACTTTTGCTCTCAGCTAAAACTTATCTGTTCCAATGCAACGTCCATCCCTCTTTTAATTACTAAACTAGATTATTCTTACTACTTCCTTGTAACATGCTATTAATGGGATATATATCATCACTTACCATATTTTTTATGCTTTATCTTTTATTTATTAATAAATGTATGTACTTCTTCGGTTATTTTTTATTTTTTGAGTGTACAAAATTATTATGGGACGTTAGAAAATATACAATTTAATATGAGATGCATGGAAGAAGTATTTTTCAAAAAACCTCAAACTGTAGAGTTGACTAATCATGACACATATAAGTTTGCATGGTGGGTTGCAAAATAATTAAATCTGTTGGTGGACAAATATGAGACCTATGTTGAATACAATTTTTTTAAAACAAAATGTAACCCTACATGTATGTGTAGAAGATGGATGAGTGTTCGTTCATAGTTTCATACAAGTCAACGTTTTTTTTTTAATATCGATTTTCTCAACAACAATTTTTCAACGTGAGATAAAATTCTCTTTCTTTTCCTTTTTACTACAACTTGTTACACCAAATTTTGAAAACTAATCTGATCTCATTCACCTAAATTTCGAATCGAACAAATGATATATCAATTCGAAACTCTTTTCGGATAGCATGTTTTCAAGACAATCAAATCCAAATTATGTACAAATATATAGATATTGTCATGTGTGGATAGAGAGAATGTGGCAGAAATAAATTAAGGAGCACCCTAAGGGGGAGGGAAGCAATAAATATAGGAATTAATTTGCTTAGTTCTAAGAAATCAATCATTCAATTTATCCTCGTCCAAGTTGATGAAAATAATTGCACTATATCTTGGTTTAAAAAAAAAAGAAAAGAAAAGAAAAAGAGTAAATGGGAGTATTATTATTAATAGTCTTCTGAAATTCTTCTATATATGAGTGTAAGTAGGAAGCATTGAATGCAGGCAGGCAGGCAGGCAGCTGAGGCGACGCCACTCTGCTTCTTCTCTAAAGTGCTTTGTATTGTCTTTTCGCATTTATGTTTCAAGATTCATCACTCTCGCTTTTACTTTCATTTGAATACTCAATTTTTTTCCTTTGAAGTTTCAAGATTTGGAGTTTGATTACGTAGTGATGTTCATATATCTTTGAAGGTAGGAATTAAGAAAGCTGTTTTTGTGTGTGAATTGAATCTTGATGGGAAGAGCACCATGCTGTGATAAGAAGGGGTTGAAGAAGGGGCCATGGACTCCTGAGGAAGATGAGAAACTGGTGGCCTATATTCAAAACCATGGCCATGGAAGCTGGCGTTCTCTCCCTAGACTTGCAGGTTCTTTCTCCCATCGCAATAAATCCTATATTATGTTGATTTACTTCAGAGGTTAACTTATTTTGTAGTAAAAACTCGAGATTAGTAAAGGAAGAAAGGAAAAGATACTAGAAAATTCTTTAATAAAAGTAAAAATGAGGGAAGAAAATAGAATATGGATATTCGTATTGATGGATGGAGTGTAACAGGGCTTCTTCGTTGTGGGAAGAGTTGTCGTCTACGTTGGACCAACTATCTAAGGCCGGACATTAGGCGAGGTCCCTTCACTACTCAAGAAGAGAAGCTCGTCATACAGTTGCATGCCATTCTTGGAAACAGGTACTGGCACTAATTTTCTTCATTAATCATCATGGCTTTTGTGATTGAGGGAGGAATTGCACAGGTGGGCTGCAATTGCGTCTCAACTCCCTGGAAGAACAGACAACGAGATCAAGAACCTATGGAACACTCATCTGAAGAAACAGCTCCTTCAAATGGGCATTGATCCTCACACACACGAGCCATCTTCATCGCGCCCTCCCTCAACTCGCCACATGGCGCAATGGGAGACCGCTCGCCTGGACGCCGAAGCCCGTCATTCCCATTCCCTGATTCCAGCATCGGAGCAGGGCGACTTTTTCCTACGCCTCTGGAATTCCCAAGTTGGAGAAGCTTTTAGGAAGCTGGATCACAAACCAAAACAAGCTCCATCATCTTCATCAACTAAATGCAGCACACTCACTACCAAAATGGAATCAGAATCCTGCACCTCCAACGACATAGACGAGGATTCATCTGAAGAATCTGCACTACAGCTGCTCTTGGATTTCCACACCAACAACGATATGAGCTTCTTAGGCCAACCTGATTCTTATGGCTTATATCCTCTCAATTTTTTCTAGAAACTCTTTCCACTATATGTATGTATGTATGTATCATGTGCTTTCTAGGAAGATATCAGTTGTTAACTAACTAAGCAAGAAAAAAGTGGTGTGCGATGCATCGCTCTTCATGATCATTCACTACAGTCTACACAAAGAATGGGACCAGAGAGGTCTGTAATTTATAAGTTGGTTGTTGAATGTTAATTTAAGATAGATGTATAGAAAGGAAGCTCCGATCCCATGCGGAGAATTCATCATGGAGGTTTAATTATCTTTACAATAAGATGGAGTATTATTGTTTGGCTAAAACGATGATACTACTACGTACTAAAAACTAGATGCATTTTAAAGTCCGAAGATCTTGAATCCCGTCTTAGGAACTTGGCCGGAGGCGCGATATTTCGCAGCCATTTCTTCAGCCTGGAGAAACTCTTCTCCCTTTCTAGCTTCCACCGTCGCTCTCTTCTCCTCCGCCTGCTTGTGAATCAACGCTTCCTTGTTTTTTATTTTTTCCGCGCATTTCGCCTTTCTCCTCTCCAATTGTTCCTAACAACACAATTTTATTATTATTATTATTATATTTGATTGATAAAAAATTATTATTAGGCCACATTATCATTATACTCCAATTTCTGGCTCTACATTGTCAAACAATCTAGCGATTATGATTCCATATCCTAATTACCTGCATTTTTTTGAGCTGGAGTTCCAAGGAAGCCTTCTTGCTGTTTTCCCATGAAGTAATTTTAGCTTGTCTCTTCTGGGCCCTGCTTTGTTCAATTCCATCAACAGAATTTAATAAAATCTAATCTAATTATGACGTAATTTACTCAATATTGTTGAATTTGTCAAGAAACAGAACCTGTTATCGGCTTTGGTTTTTTCGCTGTCTTCCCAAGCTTTGATAAATGATAGCTTCTTCTCGTAGTCTAGCTTCGCAAGAGCAACATCTGTAATACTTTAAACAGTTAGTTAATCATCACCAAACAGAAACCAAATTTCATATTCTGACATAATTAAATAATAATAAATTAATAAGTTCTAATATTAAAACTTGACGTACCTTTGACATCTGCTGGTGGGCTGGGCTTTGCATCGGATTCCGTGACCTCTATCAAAATTAATATCAAGAACAAGAAAGAATGTTATTAATTGTTATCAATATTTATAGGTGAAGCATGATTAAATATAAATATAACGATTAATTCTTTGAACGAGATGAAATTAAATACGTATTTAAATAATTTGAAATTAAGTTTCACATACAAATTAAGTCACGTACAAATTGTGAATAACCAAATTCAGGATCAGGATCACATATTTTGATTATTTCAGAAACTATGATACTCGGTACAATTTGAAATTAAGTTTTTCAAATAATTAAATATATTTCGTGGATCAATATTACGCTGAGCTTGATCATGCAAAATTCGTCATTCTATAAAATTCAATAAAATGCAAGAATAAAAATGAAGAAATTAAATTTAATTACTTGTGAGAGGTTTGGCATTAGCATCGGGGTGTGGCGGAACAACCGGTTCATCTTGGTGGTTCGCCGGCGCCGCCATTGTTGAACTATTATACAGGCACCTCCAACACCTCTCCTACGCCAAGAAATCAAGAAATCTAGGGCAATTAAAATGAACAAAAAATTTGCAGATCTGACACACATATATTAACATAAGAATTTCCTGCTATATTTAGAAATATCAATGGGTGGCCCTGCGAACAATCCATAAACCAGTTGACAAGCAGTCAATCACGCACGTGTATTTGAACGTACGTTGAGGTGGGAGAGAAGGAGCAGAGGCATATTGTAAAATTGAGAAATAATAAACGAAAGCAAATTTAAAATATTTCATAAGAAATACTTTTAATAATTTGAAAATAGGTGTAGTTGCATATATAAATGAATAATAACTTAATTTGGATCCGAAAATCCAATTATTTTGGATTAAAAAGTCACTAAAAATTGATTAAAAGTAATTCATAATTGGAAATAGGCGGATAAAGTACCAAAAAAGGTGAAATAATAGGTCATAAAAATTCATTATTTTTACTATTTTTAGGGTCTAAAGTTTAATTTTATAAAGAATTAAAGCAAATTTATAAAGATGTACAAAGACCCATATGTAAATTTACTTGGTTGTGTTATACAAACCTTATATATAGATTTTGTATTTCGTCTTTTCATATTCCCCAACTAGCATTGCATGTGTACAATATCAGCATCCAGATATATGCTGCTTTTCTCCCATGAAGACCAACTATCATCACTCTTTTTTCCATGACGCTAATATTTCTTTCTACTTGTGTGAGATGATAATGATTTGAACCAATTGTATTCTTTGTTTTTTAATAGGACTGTAGTTTCGTAGTTCTTTATATTCGTTAAATCCAGATATTTTGTTTATATGGTAACGCTTTTGTTTATATAATAATACTGTTAATATGGTAGCTTAAAACAAGGTTCAATTCATGGTTAAGTGTTTTGTTCATTGTTCTGCTACTGTTCTTTGCTTGGCTGATTTGAAGGAGAGTTGGGAAGTTAAAAGTTAGTTAAATAACTAACTAACAGTTTGGTGGTTTTCTGGTGCACACTTTGCCAATCATTATCTGGCACGTGTGTGATCCGTTTTGGCTGATTCTTTTTGCTATGGATAGCTGAGTCAGCAGGCTTTACACCAGTAGTGGAAACCGTTTCATTGGCTTACTGGAACTCAAGTTTTCAGCCTTCAAAGTTAGAGAAAAATTCAGTTATTCAAAAGTGAATTTTTCTTGGTGATGCTTTCTATCTTAGAGTGTGATCATTCATTGCTGTAACTCTAAGAGAGACACATTGTACTCATTCTTTTCTTAGTGATTAGTGGATTGTGAATGCCCTCATAGTGGATGTAGATCGGTTAAGATCGAACCACTCAAATCCTTGTGTCTTGTTCTTTCTTTTTGTTATACTTTCTTTGTTCTTTGATCTTCTGATATCAATTGCATCTTTGAAAACAAAGTTTCTGTGGGAATCACAAGTTGATCAAGGTGTAACAATTGGCGCCGTCTGTGGGAAACCTAGCCAAGAAGATCAAAGTAAGGAATCATGGGTGGATCTACCAAGTTCGACATTGAGAAGTTTTCTGGAACTTCTGATTTTGGGTTGTGGAGAATCAAGATGAGAGCTCTGCTCGTGCAGCAAGGATTGGAAGAAGCTCTTGAGGATAATCTTGATGTGGCAACTGATGAATCTGATGAGAAAAAGGCAGAAAGGAAGAAACTCATGGTGAAAGCTCATAGCACACTCATCTTGTGTCTTGGGGATAAGGTGCTCAGAGAAGTTTCAAAGGAGAAAACAGCAAAGGCAGTTTGGGATAAGCTTGACAGTTTGTACATGGTAAAGACTCTTGCCAACCGATTGTACATGAAGCAGAAGTTATATGCATTCAAGATATGGGACACCAAACCCATTCTTGAGCAGGTGGATGAATTCAACAAGATTCTTGATGATCTTGAAGATATTGATATAAAGCTTGAAGAGGAGGATAAAGCTCTTATTCTTCTCAGTGCTTTGCCTAAGTCCTTTGAATACTTCAAGGACACAATTTTGTTTGGGAGGCAGGATGCCATCAAATTGGAAGATGTCCAATTGGCTCTAAAATCAAAGGAACTTCAGAAGAATACTGAGAACAACTCTCATACCACAGGAGAGGGACTTACTGTAAAAGGAAATCATATCAAGAAGAATCACTTCAAGAAGGGTGGAGGAAATACTCAACATAAGAAGCAAGAAAAGAAAGCTTCTGATAGTAATTCTGATCCAGAAACAAGAAAATGTTTCCACTGCCATGAACCTGGACATTACAAGAAGAATTGTCCTAAATGGAAACAAAAGGTGAAGAACAAAGGGAAGGCAAACACTGGACCTTCTGTAAATCAATCTAATCAAGCTAACCATGCCAACAATGGTGAAAAGGAATCAGGTTATGATTCTGCTGAGGTTCTCTCAATTACTACTGATACAGTTAGCATGGAGTGGGTGCTTGACTCAGGATGTTCTTTCCATATGAGTCCTATGAAGGAGTGGTTTCAAGATTTCAAGCATCAAAATGGAGGATCAGTGCTGCTGGGAAATGATCAGGCTTGTAAAGTAAAGGGAATAGGATCAATTCAGTTCAGAATGTTTGATGGCTCATTAAAGATTCTCAGAAATGTAAGGTATGTACCTGATTTGAGGAGAAATCTGATATCACTTGGTATGCTTGATTCTATGGGATACATGTTTCAATCAGAAAAGGGAGAATTAAGGGTGTTCAGAGGATCATCTATTGTCATGAAAGGGGTCAGGAGAAATGATCTATATTTTCTTGATGGTACTACTGTTCTTGGCAAGGCAGATGTGGTTAATAAATCTGATAACACTCATTTGTGGCATAGAAGGCTAGCACATATCAGTGAAAAAGGGTTGCAGGAGCTATCAAAACAAGGCTTATTGAATGAAGATAAAATTGGTAAGCTTGATATGTGTGAAACCTGTATCTATGGCAAGGCAAAGAGGTTGAAATTTGGGCATAGCACACATACTACAAAGCATAATCTTGAGTATGTACATTCAGATTTGTGGGGGCCTGCAAAGAATCTCACTAAGAATGGAGGGAAGTATTTCATGTCCATTATTGATGATCATTCCAGGAAGGTGTGGATTAGAGTGTTGAAATCCAAGTCTGATGCTTTTGTTAACTTCAAGGATTGGCTCACTGAGGTGGAGAATATCAGTGGTAAGAAGTTGAAGCATCTCAGAACAGATAATGGGCTTGAGTATCTTTCAGAGGAGTTTAATCAATTTTGTAAAGATAGAGGCATTGTAAGGCACAAAACTGTGCCTGGAACCCCTCAACAGAATGGCTTGGCAGAAAGAATGAATCAAACACTACTTGAAAGAGTCAGGTGCATGTTGATCAGTGCTGGTCTAGCAAAGTCATTTTGGGGTGAAGCAGTGGTTACAGCTGCATTTCTAATCAACAGAAGTCCATCATCAGCAATACAGTTCAAAACACCAGAGGAAATGTGGTCTGGAAAGCCTTCTAGTTATCATTTTCTCAGAGTATTTGGTTGCTTGGCTTATGCACATGTGAAGCAAGACAAGCTGGAACCAAGGGCATTGAAATGTGTATTCATAGGCTATCCAGCTGGTGTAAAGGGTTACAAGTTGTGGAGCTTAGAATCTGGGAATCAAAAGTGCATAATCAGCAGAGATGTAACTTTTGATGAAAATAAGATGCCTTTCAAGACAGATGCTAATGCCAGTGCCTCAAGCTCAGGAACAAAAACTACTCAGTTTGAGGTGGAGCCTTTTGTTATCAGAAATCATACTCATGAAGATGAATCTACAGAAGATCATGAGAATGTGGAAGAGGCAAGTGAAGACAACAATCTGAGAAACTATCAGCTAGCAAGGGATAGGATGAGGAGAGACATTCACCCTCCTCAAAGATACAATCAGTGTGACATGGTATCCTTTGCTCTGTTAACAGCAGTTGAGATTGATTCTCATGAACCTAGATCCTACAGTGAAGCTATCAGTTGTGATGAGAAGGAGCAGTGGCTTATTGCAATGGAACAGGAGCTACTATCATTACACAAAAATGAAACTTGGGAAATAGTGGAGAAACCAAAGAACCAGAAACTTGTGGGATGCAAATGGATCTTCAAAAAGAAGTTTGAAGCAAATAAAGGAGGAAGCATCAGGTATAAAGCAAGGCTGGTGGCAAAGGGGTTCACTCAAAGAGAAGGAGTTGATTTTACTGAGATTTTCTCACCTGTTGTTAAGCACTGCTCAATTCGAATTTTATTGGCTTTAGTTGCTCAATATGATATGGAATTACATCAGTTAGATGTAACTACTGCTTTTCTACATGGAAAACTAAATGAGCAGATTTTCATGAGGATTCCAGAAGGTGTTTTCATTCCAGGTGAAGAAAACAAGGCTTGCTTATTAAAGAAGTCTCTTTATGGATTGAAACAGAGTCCAAGGCAGTGGTACTTGAGGTTTGATGAGTTTATGAACTCAGTTAATTTCACAAGGAGTAAATATGATAGCTGTGTCTACTTCTGTAATAATTCACATACTGTTACTTACCTATTGTTGTATGTGGATGATATGCTCATAGCTAGCAGGTCTCTCAAGGACATTGAAGCTTTGAAAGAGCTTCTGAAGGCAGAATTTGATATGAAGGATCTTGGAGAAGCCAAAATGATTCTTGGCATGGAAATCAGCAGGAACAGAAAGGAGTGCTCACTCAAGTTGTGTCAAGCTCTTTATCTGAACAAGGTTCTGAAGAGATTCAGAATGGATCAAGCTAAGCAGGTCTCTACTCCTTTAGGTCAGCATCATAAGCTGTCCATTTAGCAATGTCCCAAAGATAAGTCAGAAAGATCAGAGATGGACAGAATTCCTTATGCCAACTCAGTTGGGTGCATGATGTATGCAATGGTCTGTTGTAGGCCAGACTTAACTCATTGTATGAGTGTAGTTAGTAGATACATGAGTGATCCAGGGATATCACATTGGGAAGCCATGAAGTGGATCATGAGATATGTAAGAGGTACAGTTGAAAGAGGATTGATGTTCAAGAAGCTCACTGAAGATAGAGATGCTCTTGTGGGATATGTAGATGCTGATTATGCAGCAAACATAGACACCAGGAAATCTTTATCAGGCTATGTGTTCACATTGTTTGGGACAGCCATTTCTTGGAGATCAGTTCATCAGTCAGTGGTGGCTTTGTCTACCACAGAATCAGAATTTGTGGCACTAACTGAGGCAATCAAGGAAAGCTTGTGGTTGAAGGGAATTTTGTTAGTTTGGAGTAATGCAGAAAGGGGTAACTGTGTACTGTGATAATCAGAGTGCAATACATCTTGCAAAACATCAAGGGTATCATGAAAGAACCAAGCATATTGATGTGAAGCTATACTTTGTAAGAGATGTGGTGGAGAAGTCAACAGTTAAGGTAGCTAAAATTTCTACTGAAGACAACCCTGCTGATGCATTTACTAAGGCTGTTCCTACTGCTAAGTTTGAACTTTGCCTTAGTCTGATTGGTATGAATTAATTCATAAGGTTTCAAGTGCTGCCTTTGGTCAAGAAGTGCAGTGTTGGGTGCTTTCTACTTTGATTCACTGTTGTTTGTAAGCTAAGGTGGAGATTTTGTTAATATGGTAGCTTAAAACAAGGTTCAATTCATGGTTAAGTGTTTTGTTCATTGTTCTGCTACTGTTCTTTGCTTGGCTGATTTGAAGGAGAGTTGGGAAGTTAAAAGTTAGTTAAATAACTAACTAACAGTTTGGTGGTTTTCTGGTGCACACTTTGCCAATCATTATCTGGCACGTGTGTGATCCGTTTTGGCTGATTCTTTTTGCTATGGATAGCTGAGTCAGCAGGCTTTACACCAGTAGTGGAAACCGTTTCATTGGCTTACTGGAACTCAAGTTTTCAGCCTTCAAAGTTAGAGAAAAATTCAGTTATTCAAAAGTGAATTTTTCTTGGTGATGCTTTCTATCTTAGAGTGTGATCATTCATTGCTGTAACTCTAAGAGAGACACATTGTACTCATTCTTTTCTTAGTGATTAGTGGATTGTGAATGCCCTCATAGTGGATGTAGATCGGTTAAGATCGAACCACTCAAATCCTTGTGTCTTGTTCTTTCTTTTTGTTATACTTTCTTTGTTCTTTGATCTTCTGATATCAATTGCATCTTTGAAAACAAAGTTTCTGTGGGAATCACAAGTTGATCAAGGTGTAACAAATACAGTTTACAACTCATATATGTATATATTTTAATTCGAAATATATATTTTATGTTACATTAACTTTATCTAGTTCGACCCGACGTCTACTACTACGAGTCTACGATGGATGAATTGAGAGAAAAAAAGTAGAATATTGGATTTTTTTTTTCAATAAAAATTTCTCAATATAAATCAAGTATTGTTGTCATGTTGACAAAACTTAGCCCATTTCTTCAATTTGAGAAACAAACGGCACCCACACTAACTGATTAGGCTTCTCCCAAAACAATTGAGAAAGGCCCCAAAATTATTCGGCTATTGGGCCTTGAATATTTCTTATACAATTATACTCCTATATAAATAAGTCGTACACCATTGTTAAAATGTGTACATAAATAACTCACATTCACCAGCTGTATTTCCAAGGTAAAAATGTGAATTGATTTTGCGTGAAACTGTCTCACTTGAAAATAATATTTTAACATTTTGATAATGATGAATATAAATTTATACTAATATAAACCGTCTCACACAAATTATTTTAACCCATCAATTAGCTACTCTTATTCTTGCTTCGACACTAGACCAAGATAGCAGGTCTACTAAATTTTCTCTTTTAACGCATTTAGGCTTCAACGATAGATATGCTTTGATATAACAAATTAAGTATTGCAGGCAATTATGTGAAAATATTTATTAGTAAAAAATAGAAAGCACAGATTGTGAATTTAAAGTCTTAATATTCATCAGTTGCAATTGTTTTTGAATTTTGTACTTGGATCTTTTTCACAAGAACAATATCAGAATTTTGTGGTAGATAGAATGAGCAAATCCTGCGTGCGTGTTTCCAGGACACTGGAAAGTGCTATTAGTAAAAATAAATAAATTAAAAAGCGCGTTATGGTACTGAAGAGAATTGCTATATACTTCCGACATAAATCTTGTTGGATAACATGGAAAAATAAAATCTGATAAAGATATAAGGGGTAAAATAACAATATCCAGAGAAAGCGAGAATTTTACTACATTAAACAACGCAACATAGAGTATGCACTTGATAGATGAATATCCTGCCAAAACATCTCAAACTTAACAGTAATAATGAATTCAAACAACCATCTAAAATATAAAATAAATGTGGCCTCAGTTGACATGAGAAAGGTCCAAGAAAATAAAATTCTTAATATAAAAAAGATAGAGAAAAAATTCAATAAACCCTTTCCTTGAAGATGTCCATGCTCATCTCACTGGGATCAGTTGCTTGCAACTCAACCTGAATGCCATCCAACTCCCTCTTGAATCTGTCTTTTGAACTTGCATAGAGCATCTTGGTTCTGACCCTTGCGGTCTCTGGTGACCTGAAAATCCAACAACGTTAAGGAAGAGTAATCTTTGTGGTTGAAAAAGGCAGCAGTAATCTCACCAGGCAATGAAGAATATCTTGCTCTTACGGCAGTTTTCATTAGATATGTAGTCATAGTCGTAAACAGCATATCGACAATCATCAGGAGGCAAGCTATTGTTGAAGTCAGGGTGACCCTCTGATTGGCCCCCAGCTTCTCCACCGTCACTTGCTGGAATCCATCGTCGATTTTGAACACTATGTATCGGTAGTTCCTTTTAGATTTCAGCTCAAGAAATTTCAGTTTGCAGTCATCGTCCACAGCAATTCCAGACGCAGAATTTGCCTATTACAATTACACCCAACAGAGAGAGAGAGGACAATTAATAAATTTTTCGTTAACTCTAATTCTCATGATAAAACACTAGTTGCCTAGATATATACTAAATGTGATCATCAAATTTTTCTTGCTCACAGTAATAAATTCTCAAATTCAAGCAAGCACACATTACCTAATCCAACGGTGAATATCAAGTTTCTACACACGGTGTATGTATAAATTACAGTAAACAAGAAACACAACCACATTACCATCAACTCTCGTCAGGGGAATCGCATCACGAAGGAAAATCGAATAGCGCATAAAAACAGTTACACAAGGTATATGTGCATTAATGTACTCAAATGTCATATATAAGAAACCTTATCACATTAGGTTGTCACATTCTTGGCAAGGGAACAAATGAAGCAAATAGCAAACCTAAGAATCATAATCGCATGATCAGCTAGGCTAAATGACAAAATCAAGGAAACAGCAGAGGCGGAGAATGAATGAGAAGAAGGCGTACCATTTGTTATCATGCATTAACATATAATAACATATACATTCAGAAGAAAGAGCATTTGGAGCTAGGGGAATTAAATCAAAAAAGAGGGCAATCACATACATACCATTTGTTCTCTGCGAAGATCTAAAATGGAGAAGTGATCAGGGAAAGAAGGGGAAAAGGAATTCAAAACGGGATCCTTGATTTTTGGAATGGAAGTTGAAGAAATTTTCAAAGGACGAGAGGTACTTCAGGGTGTTTATAGGAGCCCCTATTTTGAGGAATGCCCTTTCGAATTCAATACTATGACTATGAGTATATTGTAATTATAATTTAGCTACTATTTATTCTTCTATGTATACACTATATATAATTAGATATGTACACCCACACAAGTAGGTGTATAAGTTTGTGAATTTACGGGTAGTTGAAAAATCACCTTAAAATAGACAAATTAAAAATTTATGGGGGTAGCTCCTAATTGTGTCACAAGTGGTTTGCATGACCTTTGATTCATGTAAATTCGGACAAAAATGTTTGTACTTATTAAGTACCTTAAATAGAAAAAAAAGAAGGAAAGAGAAATTTTATTGAGTGTATTTCAAGACATTATATTTGATATTTCGCCTTATGTTTCATCATTGGAATGAATAACAGCTATGTTAAAAATAATCAATAATAAATAATTTTTACGACGATATATGTTAACGAAATTAAATAATAAACACGTGATGAAGCATAAAAATAATAATGGTGAATTAAACTGCTGATATTTCACATGTAACAAGGATCAAGGATGAGATAAAAGTCCCTTCCAAAAAAAAAGATAAAAGGCGTACTATAAACATTTTAATTTTTTTAATTCTAAATACTAAATACATGTTGATCTTGAATTTAGAGTTGAATATTATATATTTGTGAAGAAAACACATAATTTTATATATTTGTGCCCATAGTGCGTTCACATGATGGAATTTTGTTGGGCTTAAGAGTGCGCCAAAGTTTCCCGCAATGAAATATCATGTTCGATCTTGGGTTGGAGCCGGCTATGTTGGACAATGTTTTCATCATTATAATTAAAAATATAGGCCTGGATATATAAACTTCCCACATTAGCAATACACCACATATATTAGTTCACCTAATTAATTATCCATATTATCCCTCTTCCTCAAATCATTTCGAAATAAATAATACACCCACATTTAGAGGTGAGAAAAGACGCATGACACATATTTAGACCCAATGAAAAGCTCCAACGTCGATCATAGACCCACTAATTCTTTTTTCAAATTTTCGAACCTGGTTTATTGGAAGTTGTTCATCATTTTGACAAAATTTTACTGAAAAAATGTAGATATTTCGGATTTTTTTCCCGAAAAACACGCCTCATTTCAGGAAAAAAAAAATCAAAAATCAATTTGTACTCGATTTTTGGAGATTTTTTTTTTTTTTTGAATGTGTACATTTTTTCTGTAATTTTTTGTCAAAATCAGGAACAATTTTCAACAAACTAAGTCCAAAAATTACAAATCTCAATTTTTTTTTTTTTAAATGTGAATCGTATTTTCATAGGTCACCATATTTGCTAGAAGACACAAGAATTAAGTTGTGTGCTGGTGCTTGGTGTTGGTGATGCATCTAAAAAAAAATAAACTAGCACGATAATTGTGTGACTGAAGATTCGAGGGAGGGGTGAGAGTATGAAATGAGGAAGATAGATGTATTTTTTTTTATTTTTAAATCATTAAAGATATTTTAGACATTTTATAATTACATTAAAACAATAAAAAAATTAAGTATAACTCCTAATATTGGAGGTGTATATAGCCGGATTAATAAATATAATGGTAAAGAAAACTTATAGTTTTATATATTTGTGTGCCAATGTTTTCATATATGATAGGACTCTTTGTTGGGCCTCGTCCTACGACCCAAAACCTCTACAAAGGAACCTCTTACTAGTAACAAAATTTATTTAATTAATTGTAGTTTTGACTTCGAAAACATTAGTTAGTACTTCGTATTGAGGAAGCATATTGTCACGTATATTAATTAAGACAAAATGGAATATCTTTCAAAAAAATAATAATAATAATAGAGACCAAATGAAATAATAATAATAAATAAAGACCATATCATATACTAATCTTTCAGATATTGTAATGCAATTTCATTGATGTTTCATTCCCCATTCATTGCTTGGGTCAATCAATGAGGTATGCACGGTGATGCTCTCTATATAGCAATTATTTAAATTTAAGACTACGTTTATTTTGGGACTTAAGCATGAAATGAATAGTAAAAATATGTGTTTTTTATTTTTTTTAGATTTTAGTTATGAATAAAATAAGAAAGACAATGAATATGTGAGAGAAAAATATATAAAATGTGTGGATTGAATATGTAATTTAAAAATTAAATTTTAAATCTCTAATTCGTATGAAAAAACACTAAGGCTCCATTTGGATGGAGTCGTTTGAAATCAATGGATTTGAGGATAATACAACATACATTTACAAATCAAAATAGAGAAAAACTAAATGAATTGATTTGAGATACACAAATATTACTTATAAGTGGGAGGATTTCAAATACCCAGCAAAACCTAGTCATTTGAAATCCTCTCACTTCTCCTATATATATGCTTAAGATTTGAGTGACTCAAATCCATTCATTTAGTTTTTCTCTATTTTAGCTTGTGTGAATGCATTTATATTATCCCCAAATCCCTTGATTTCAAATCCACTCTGTAACAACAAATTTCGTGAATTTAATTTATAAAAACACGAAAAGGTTTACTCCAAAATCGGTGTTGACTTAGATGATTCGGCGGATTTGGTGGATTTGGTGGACTTATAACGTTAATCCAAGGGCTTAAGAGCCTTATTTTGGATTAAACGCTATTTACGGAGACTTTTTGGATGAACGTTCTTGAAGACCGGATGAACGCCTTTGAATCTTCAAGGGGCCGTGAAGAACGCCTTTGAATCTTCAAGGATAAACGTCTAATCGGAGGGGTTGAACACCTTGATCTCGGATCGGACGCTATTCCCGGTTGATTTGCTTGAAGAACGCCTTTGAATGACGCGAATAACGTCCTCAAGTCTCGCTCTCCGAGCTTTGAATTAGTCCAGTTGCCTGCAAATTGTGTTTGGAATGAATGAATGAAGACCCCTATTTATAGTTGTGGGGTGAGACTGATTTAATGGGTTGGGCTTAGAAGCCCATCAGACTTGACTGATTTGATTTGATTTGATTTGACTTGATTTGATTTGTTTCCATGTGGGGCAATTTGATTTAACTTTCCATTTAACGAGATTTTATACGCTATATGGTAAGTTAATTACTTTGCCACCAAGTTACGAATAATTAAAATTCATAGGATTTAATTTCGGCTTTTACGTGTATATTTAATATCAATAAATTATTTAATTTGAGAATTAATTTAATTAAATTCTCAAAATATAAATAATTAATTTTATTTGATATTAATATTTTTTTTCCACGTGTCGCCATTTAATTGGACACAAAATTAATGTGCTTACAAATGCCCCCTCGTGCTTTGTTCACGGTCATTTGTGACTTGAAGTGAATAAAGCACGAAAATCTATTGCTCCCTTATTTGGTTTTGGACTTTTGAATTTTGACTGAACTTAGTGAATTTCTAAGTTGCCTACGTACCTCTTTAAAGAGGATCAAGTCATAACGTAGTTCAAGGGGCAACATGACTCAATTTGAGAGTCATAGACGTTAATGTCAAGGAGATTTGATTGAAAGACTCAATTTTAGAGTCATTGATTTAATATTTGAAGACTCAATTTTAGAGTCATGGACAGCTTTCGTCTCGTGTCAAGGAGATTTGATTTGAAGACTCAATTTTAGAGTCATAGACATTTTGTCTCGTGTCGAGGAGATTTGAGGAACTTTAGATAGTTTATTCTCTTGTCAAGGAGCATTTCGTAATTCTCTTGTCAAGGAGCATTTCGGACAGTTTATTCTCTTGTCAAGGAGCATTTCGAGGCAATATTCTCTTGTCAAGGAGCATTTCGATGTTTATTCTCTTGTCAAGGAGCATTTCGATGTATTTATTCTCTTATCAAGGAGCATTGACTCTTAGAACTTTAGGTAGTCTCTTCTAGCACTATATCCCCTTCTTGAACCAACCGCATTATCTTTTCCTTGAAGATAAAGCAATCTTGAATTGAGTGGCCTACTAATCGATGGTACTTGCAACTTTGGATCCTCGGTGCGTCCATCATCCTAGGCAACTCAATCACCTTGCATCGAGCAACTCATCAAATATCCCCGAGACATCGTAGTCGAGAATGGATATTGTTTTTGTCGCATGTCCTTGAGTCAACCCCTTTTGCCCCTCTATCGTGAGGCATGTCTCATGTATTCTTTATTTAAAGACTTAACATAACTCTTGTCGTGATGTTCTAAAATTGGTGGTCCTTCGACTCCTCTTCCAATCATGCTTAGCTCCATGTCATGAGCTCTTGTTACCATTTCTTCGAAGGTCCTTGGTCGAATTCCTTGGAGGATATATCGGAGACCCCATTGCATCCCTTGGATACACATCTCACCACTGAAGTTTCGACGTATCGTGTCCTTGCACCGAGGCTTAGATTTCTCCATCGATTAATGTAATCGATCACAGTTCCTCTTTCCACCGGCGAGTGTTAGTCAACTCAATCATGCCGATTGTTCTCCTTGTCTTTAGAATTCGAAATTCTTGCTCCATCTCGATCCCAACTATCGATGGAGTTAGCTTCCATATCTATGTACCCGGTCGAACGCGTTTCCTTTCAAGGAGCGGACGAATTTTTCTTGATCTCCATAAGTTCCAAAAATGGGCCACGTGTTTGCCGATTTCCCTTGCCATCAAATTGTTGGAATTTTGGGTTGGTAGCCAGTGGCATCTTTAAACCATCAATTCTCTTTGTGTATGGCTTGGCATAAGTGAAGGATGACTTAGAACCATCGTCGAACTTGTCCTTCAATATTTCTCGTATGAGCTCCTTAAGTTGCTCCACGTGGATTCCTCCATCGGTAGAAATCTGCAACTCCTTTCTTTGTCGCTCGCCGATTGATTGCATGATGCTTAGTTGAAGTTTCCTCGTCATTGTACCCCTCAACTCGTTTTCCCTTAGCTATGCTTGCCTCATCCTTTTCCACCTTATTCATCAAGCTGGAAATGCGGGAGTCCTGTTCTTGAACATGACGTGTGAGGCCCTCTATGGCTCTAGTCAAACCGGCAAGTTGTTCCTCAATGCTTGAGCCATTCGTCATCATCATGACCGAGCTATGCTCGAGGTTGATGAAGAGTCAGGAGTAGAGCATGGGGAATCGCCTTCCTTGTCTTCAACAATGTAGGATGACTTGTTTGCGGGAGTGTTGATCGAAAGATTTGCTCCCGAAGAGGTCTCGAGTTTGCGACCTTCTTGACATGCTTCGAGTGATAGCGTTGACATCAGAAGCGTTTGATGAGCCAGCTCCAATCAGGTAGAGCTTTCGAGGACCCATTCTGATGATCTTCAAATTTGTTGAAGGAAGAGAAGAGATGAGAGGTAGAGCGGTCCCACTGGGCGTGCCAAATTTGTAACAACAAATTTCGTGAATTTAATTTATAAAAACACGAAAAGGTTTACAATTTGATTTTAATCGGATTGAACCGATTAAATTTTAGCGGAGCCTAGCTCTAAATTTAATCCTCTGATTCTTCTCTTCAAATGTTGGCGGATGATTTGACGGATTTGGTGGATTTGGTGGACTTATAACGTTAATCCAAGGGCTTAAGAGCCTTATCTTGGATTAAACGCTATTTACAGAGACTTTTTGGATGAACGTTCTTGAAGACCGGATGAACGCCTTTGAATCTTCAAGAGGCCGCGATGAACTCCTTTGAATCTTCAAGGAGAAGCGTCTGATTGGAGGGGTTGAACACCTTGATCCCGGATCGGACGCTGTTCCCGGTTGATTTGCTTGAAGAACGCCCTTGAATGCCGCGCGAAGAACGCCCGAAGTCTCGCTCCGAGCTCGGAATTGAGTCTGAGTCATCTCGAAATTGTGTTTGGAATGAATGAATGAAGACCCCTATTTATAGTTGTGGGGTGAGACTGATTTAATGGGTTGGGCTTAGAAGCCCATCAGACTTGACTGATTTGATTTGATTTGATTTGACTTGATTTGATTTGTTTCCATGTGGGGCAATTTGATTTAACTTTCCATTTAACGAGATTTTATACGCTATATGGTAAGTTAATTACTTTGCCACCAAGTTACGAATAATTAAAATTCATAGGATTTAATTTCGGCTTTTACGTGTATATTTAATATCAATAAATTATTTAATTTGAGAATTAATTTAATTAAATTCTCAAAATATAAATAATTAATTTTATTTGATATTAATATTTTTTTTCCACGTGTCGCCATTTAATTGGACACAAAATTAATGTGCTTACACACTCCATCCAAATGGAGCCTAATTTCATTCGGGTAGGAGTATGATATTGTCAAAGGTATGGTAACGCTATATGTATAGCAATTAATATAAAAACTTAAGGCTCCATTTGAATATGGAGTCATTTGAAATTAATAGATTTGAGAATAATACACTATACATTCACAAGTCAAAATGGAGAAAAACTAAATAAATGGATTTGATTCACACAAATATTATGCACAAGTAGAAGAATTTCAAATGACAAGGTTTTGTGAGGTATTTGAAATCCTCTCACTTGTAAGTAATATTTGTGTGAACTAAATTCAATTATTTAGTTTTTTTCTATTTTGGTTTGTGAATGCATAATGTATTATTCTCAAATCCCTTGATTTCAAATGACTCCATCCAAATGAAACCTTAAAGTTTGGTAGGATTAGCGTTACAGCCCAGAAAAGAGAATTAACAACTTGGTTGATATTTTTATTGAACTGACTTTTTATTGTGTGTAAACAATTTGGGTTGTTTGTTTTTTAAAAAATACAAGAAGCACCTAAGAGCTTACCATGTGATGTGACAAGCTTATTGTTAAATTCCTACAAGACTTGTTCTAAGTCAACCAAGTTAGCTATCATTAATATTCCGAAACCCAAAAGGCATGTATTTTGTTCTTGATCACCCCTTCACGTTTATTACTTCAACTTTGTGTATTCATTTATTTAACGTTCTCTCCCTCTCTTCGTATCCTCTGTATTATCTGAGTTGACTCACACATTGTTGATGGTCAACAAAACAAAGCCTGCGAAGACATTCAAAAAACAGGTATCCATTTTCTTTTGATTTCTTTCTTGTTTTTCTAATTTCATTTCATGCTCTGTGACTGTATGAGAGAGATGCATGTGCTCTGCATGATGAGTGTTTTATGGTGGTAAAAACAGTTTCTGGCATGTAGAGAAGAATGTCTCCATGTATGTTTTCAGTCTACTTTGTACATGTGATTAAATATTAATTACGTTGAAGACGTAGGATCATATCTGAATTATATATATCCCTTTCCTTTATTGAATCCTGCCAGCAACAGAGGCATGAACAATCTGAAGCTAGCTGTGGAAGTTGTGAGAGCACACAATCTTTTAGCTAAAAATGGACAAGGTTCATCCAATGTTTTGGTTGAGCTTCACTTTGATAACCAGAATTTCCGTACTGCAGTGAAAGAAAACGATCTAAATCCAGTCTGGAACGAGACTTTCTATTTCAACGTACTGAATCCAATCGATCTGCATAACCTCGTCCTGGAAGCGCAAGTCTACAGCATCAACAAGACCACCAATTCGAGATCTTCCCTTGGAAAGATCCGAATAACTGGTACGTCATTCGTTGCCTTATCCGATGCTGTCGTTTTTAACTACCCTTTAGAGAAAGTAAGCGTTTTCTCACGAGCAAGAGGAGAGCTCGGCTTGAAAGTCTATATAACTGATAATTTAGTCATCCGTCCTGAGATGACTTCTTCTTCTGCTTCTTCTACGTATTCAAGTTTGCATTCAATCCCAGACGAGTCTCCTCCTCAGAGGGTAGAAAGGCGAACCATACATAATCTCTCGGATTCGACTAACCAGCAACAACCTCGTTTTCAAACAAGTAAATTCAGAGTTGATGAAATGAGGGGTGAGCCTCAAATGCCTCAAGTTGCACGGACGTATCCAGGCTCATCGTCTCATCCTGTTGATTTCTTGCTTAAAGAAACGAGCCCTGTTCTCGGTGGAAAAGTTAGACAATCAAATAAGTCCAGCCTCTTTGATCTAGTAGAGCCGATGCAGTTCCTCTTCGTTCGTGTTGTGAAGGCTCGAGACCTCCCGTCCATGGATCTTACGGGGAGTCTCGATCCTTACGTTGAAGTGAAGCTCGGTAACTACAAAGGAGTCACGAAGCATTTCGAGAAAAACCAGAACCCGGAGTGGGGCACAGTGTTCACACTTTCGAATGAGAGAATGCAATCATCAGTTGTGGAAGTTGTGGTTAAAGATAAGGACAGGATAAAGGACGATTTTGTGGGGGTCGTCCAGTTTGATATGTACGATGTTCCTAGACGAGTTCCACCCGACAGTCCATTGGCTCCCGAATGGTATCGCTTGGAGGACAAAAAGGGCAAAAAGAATAATGGAGAGCTAATGCTTGCTGTATGGATAGGGACACAAGCTGATGAGGCCTTTGCTGATGCTTTTCATTTAGATGCAGCTACAGCTAGTCATGTTGATAGCTCAACACATACTCGTTCCAAAGTCTACCACTCTCCGAGGTTATGGTACGTACGTGTGAACGTGATCGAGGCTCAAGATTTAATTGTGGTTGATAGAAATCGCTTCCCAAATGTGCACGTTAAAGCGCAGATTGGAAACCAAGTTTGGAGGACAAAATCGGTTCAATCGCAAACGATGAATGCTTTCTGGAATGAGGATCTGATGTTCGTTACTGCTGAGCCGTTTGATGATCATCTGGTACTTTCAGTTGAAGACCATGTTGGTCCAAACAAAGAAGAGAGTCTCGGTAAGGTTTTTGTACCATTAGCAACCGTTGAACGAAGAGCTGATGATCGAGTCATTCAGTCTTGTTGGTTTAACCTGCAAAAACCGAGTTCATCAGATTTTGAGGAGACGAAAAAAGATCACTTTGCTAGTAAGATTCATCTTAGAGTGTGTCTTGATGGAGGGTACCATGTTTTTGATGGATCAACGCATTATAGTAGTGATCTGAGACCATCAGCAAAACAGCTATGGAAGCCACCTATAGGTGTCCTAGAGCTAGGAATCTTGAACGTCGATGCTCTTGCGCCTATGAAGACGAGAAACAACCGAGGAACTTCTGATGCCTTTTGTGTTGCAAAGTACGGTCAAAAGTGGGTCCGAACGAGGACAATCACCGATAGCTTGAACCCCAAGTACAATGAGCAGTACACGTGGGAAGTCTTCGATCCATCTACAGTTCTTACGGTTGGTGTTTTTGACAATGGTCGCATTGTTGACAAGGGTTCATTTTCAAATGGTAACAAAGATGTAAAGATTGGGAAGGTTCGTGTCAGAATCTCGACTCTTGAAACGGGCCGAGTTTACACACATTCGTACCCGTTGATACTCCTTCATCCCTCTGGTGCAAAGAAGATGGGAGAACTGCATTTAGCTATTCGATTTTCGTGCACATCTATGGTGAACATGATGAGCTTATACACAAGACCTCTCTTGCCCAAAATGCACTATATAAGGCCAATATCCGTGATGCAAACCGAGTCACTTCGTCACCAAGCTGTGAGCGTAGTAGCAGCACGTTTAAACCGAGCAGAGCCCCCTCTCAGAAAAGAGGTCATCGAATACATGACCGATGCTCATTCTCATCTATGGAGCATGAGGCGCAGTAAAGCAAACTTCTGGAGACTAATCTCGGTTTTCAACGGTCTATTCGCTGTTTCTAAATGGATCAAGGGTGTTTGTCTATGGAAAAACTATGTAACAACAATCTTAGTACATATCCTGTTCATTTTGCTCATCAGTTTCCCAGAACTGATTCTTCCAACATTGTTTCTTTACATGTTTCTCATAGGACTCTGGAACTACAGATTCAGACCAAAATACCCCCCTCACATGAACATGAAACTATCGTGTGCCGACACAGCACACCCTGATGAGCTCGATGAGGAATTCGACTCGTTCAATAGTACAAGAAATCCCGATACCATTAGACACAGGTATGATCGTCTAAGAAGTGTGGCTGGTCGGATTCAAAGGATAGTTGGCGATATAGCATCACAAGGAGAGAGGATTCAAGCGCTGCTAAGTTGGAGAGATCCTCGTGCTACTGTCATATTCATGGGATTCTGCATTGTGTCCGTGATCGTATTCTATACCGTACCTCTACAGTTGCTGGTCGTATTGGCTGGATTATACAGTATGAGGCATCCCAAATTCAGACACAAGTTACCACCTGGGCCGCTCAACTTCTTTAGAAGGCTTCCTGCTAGAACTGATAGCATGCTGTGAGCTGTCATCTTCTGCTTGCAATCTATTCCTCATCAGACGCTGGTATTGTTTCTGCACAATGTAGTACAATTTGGCCATTTTTTTTCTCTTTTTTTGTATGTGGTTACAGTGACTTGGGACTACGTGTGGTACAATTGTGTTAATATCATTTGAAGCTCAAAATTCCTTTGAACATGGTTAGCTTCGCTTTACTAGTATTTTGCAAGTCGAGAACAATAACGATGAAGCTCAACAAAATATTTTGCTATACATGACTGGATAAGAATATAGAATCAACTGCCTCAGAAACACAAAATGGAAACTGAATTAGGACTGCATAGTATAACTTATCAAAAAGAGTATTGGTGTAAGTGTAACCTACATCTTGTAAAGAAGCAACATGAATTGAAGACTACATCAACATCGATCTTGTAGGAGCCGAAACTGAGAGCAACGCGGCGAGATGAGACACACCTTACTCGTTAAATTGGGTAAGATGCATCCTACCTTGTCCGTAAATTAAAATTTTGAGCGACTGGTGACGCATATAATTTTTATTTATAAAACTGTCAAAGTACAACACAATAATATGAGATTTATAAACGACAATTTCTCGTATCTCGGGCTTCCTTACTTCACAATTGATAGTCCTGAAAAATATTTGAATGAAATAATGAGACATGGATCCAGTGAGTAAATAATTATATTAAACTATTATAATTAAGTTACTACTCGTGTGACGGCAAATTACATGTGCCTAGAAAGATATTCTTCTCTCTCCCTTCATTTCTTTTTGTCTTTTTCTCAAAAATTAATGCTAAATATTTAGAAAATTTTATAATTTCACTTCTACCACCCCCATTCAATGATTTAAACAAATATGAAATGTCGCATAAACATATATAAATTATCAACTACTCAATTAACACTTAGAAACATTAATAGATTATGAATTATTTTAAAGGATAAGAAAAAGTCCAAAAGTGATAATTAATTTAAAATTGATTTTAAATTTGATAAAATTTATTTAAATCATAATAAATTAGAAAAAAGTGATAATAATTTATTAAAAAAGCACAAAGCTAGTATTCAAAAATTATATTTATGCTTATGTTTTCGGTCCTTTACTTGAAAATAATTTTGTTGACCTTTGATTTAGAAAATAATTGCTAAAATGATATTGATGATCCTAAAAATTATTTATTCTTTATTAATTTTAGAATTTTATTTGTCGAACTTACAAATTTTCTAGGCGATCATCAAGGCTTGCTTTGTTGGATACTTCTTCCTGTAAACATAAACTTGAATGCACATGAGTCACAAGATACCACTGGAAGTCGTGAAAATTTGGACGGAATGTAAACATGTGGAGTTGTACCTAAACATTAGCTGAACACCAGGCTCCCATTGTAAGATTCTGAACTAGGCTAATCATTAGCTGCAGCAACTAAATTTCCAACTGCGCATTCTTCACGATTCCCAGGGTTATCTTTTGTCTTAGAGGCGCGAGGCAACAGGCTTGCCACAATGACCTGGATCCATTCATCATAACATGGCTTCATAGTTAGATTAAAAATTAATAAGACTAGAGCTGAATCATATAGAGTTGTTATTAAAAGCTACCTGAACAGGGCTGCCGGCAAGCATAACACCCTCAACTGCACCACCCATGACACGGCCATCCGGACAAGCAAGAGTGACATTTAGACAACCAACTGGGCCCTGAGGCGCATTAGCATCATTTTGAACATAAGAACCAGATAAACTCAAAATATCAAAGCGCCCCTACAAAACAAACAAAACATGTTTATATTATTCAATCAGAGTTGTTCTATAGTGCATAACTGATATTACGTCTAAAAAATGATCCACAGAAACAAGCATAGACTTGGAGTAAAGAAGGCAAATAATCTTTCAATCAATAAGACCAAATTTTCTGAGATTCTGCATCAATTCAAGATTAACATATTTTACTAAAGCACAAGCAGAAGTTGTAAATTAATCAAAATTAAATGGAAAGGGAAAACCATAGCTGGTGATTTTTTTTTTAATAGGAAACAAATAAGGTTTTATATGGATAGAGAAAGTGCAAGGGATGAGAGATCCCTTTTACAGATGACGAAGAAAGAGATACCACAGATTACAATATCACTTAAAATAATGTGCTGTCCAAGTTATTTATTAATAGTTCTGAAGCTGAGTTCGGTGCCACCCATAGCTAGCGAGTCATTGATTAAGCTCAGCTTAACATTTGATACAGAAAATATGGACTTATGATCAAATTATATTTCTTAATTGTAATAATGAGAGTCATTTGCTCACAAATTGGGGAAAATAAATCAGTTTAGATTTTTGAGACTACCTAATCCTCACATTAAGAACCATCGGAGGATAGACCACTTCTGATGCCTCTAGTTTTAACAATATCTTATAATTATAGGGCAATGATTGTAAGAGTGTGTTATACCTCATATGTGACACTCCCGCCAGTACTTGATATTCTAATATTTACAGCAGATATGGTACCATTTCCTGATAAGATGATCGAGCTTTGTCGTCTTTGTGCAAATGACAGGATCTTTCTTTTGATATCCTACAGGGAAAACCAATAAGATGAACAATTCTGAATCCTCTAATTAAATTAAAGATGTCTGGGTTTACGTGGTTGACCTGACCATTCATACATCATGAGCTAAATATCTTTTGAGATGCCCTAAAAAGCATATCGAAGAATATAGGTATACCAAATTCGAACTAAAAACTCGAGCCTCTTTTCTTTTTGTCAAGTGCTACTCTTACCTGATCAACAGCTTAATCCCTAGAGACAAAGAACTAACTCATAGTTGGCAAATTTAACACCTAGATGTAAATTGAGTTTAGCTACAGATGCTTAGATCCACTGGCAAAATAGCGAAATAATGTTGATCTTTAAGGAAGTTGGGAATGCACTTACTTCTCCCACAACTACATTGATGATATGTGGAACGAGTTTTCCAGGCCCACTGAAGAAAGACTCACCTGCTAAGATCAATCCTCCAGTAAATACTTCAGTTTATCCATATAATAAAACATGTAATCAGAAACATATCAATAAATTAAGTTGGCACTATGCTATAAAAAAAAAAAAACATCAAGAATTGAAATTCAGAAATTACCAAGAGACCCCTGCTGTTGCTTCCTCCCAGTCCCAGGTGGTCTTCCTCTCCTCTTCTGAGTTGGTCTTACATATGGCACAGGACTAGACGTGGAGGGTGACAACGCCAATGAGACTGCACTGTCTCGTCCATACTTGCGTGGTCTTCCTCGTTTTCTCCGGACAGGTTCACCCTGCATCATAGCAGGAGGTGGACCTACACTAATTGCAGGAGGTGGGCCCACACTATGTCCATGAGGTGGAATTGTAGACGAAGTATCCAAAGGCATTGATGATCTCATCATATTCCCCCCATTGTTAGACTGAAAGTGGACAGGACTAGATAACATATTCATGACAGAGTCGGGTGTTCCTTGATGAACATAATAGGGAGCCGAGCTTGGTATCGTCATCGCATCCCTTTGATCCATCATCCATGCATTTACTTAGAAACCGTACCGATTGAGATCACTCCAGAAATATTCCCAAATATAAAATCCAAACCACACGTTTTTAATTTAAATGATTCTGCAACTCTTTGAGCAAACTTGAACTCCCCCGGGTTGTCACCCTGTTGGCTTTTAAATTTTACAATGCTTCATAAATCAATGATTAAAGTGAATGTAACGTAAATGACCTCACATTAAACACTATAACATTTGGCAGTTTAGGATAGAACTATGCTATAACAATAAGATAAGGAGACAAAGACAATAGATATGCAATGCGAGGGAATAGGATTCAAATAAAGAGTTTGAATTGGAAAAAAAATCAAATTAGTATTTTCAAGTTGCTAAATCTAGAAGACATTAACAGAGCATCATAAGAGGAAACAAAATTCTAAGGGTAATTGATGGAGTGAATGAGAAAGGTGGGACATCAAAGTTAAATTACTTTATTACATCCTAATTTTATTTATTTATAAATTTTATTCCGCAAGATTAGGAGTTTTATCTTAGTTAGAATAGGAGTTCATTAAGATAAGGATTAGGAAGTTTATTTTAGTAAAGATTGCTAAGTTTATTTTCTTAAAAATAGAAGTATTGGTGCTTTTTGTTGCTTGATCCATTATTATATTGACTTACTCTGGCGTCCTTATTGAATCAATGGGAGTCGTTGAGTTTTTATTGTTTCTTGTAGGCTGCCTACATTAGTAGATGAAGAAAAAAAAAAGACAGAAGTTCACCCTTACAAATCAACATAAGCAAAAAGAGCTTCATTCTGAAGATGTAACAAGAAGAGAGACTTAAAACTTACTAGAATTCTGCTTCACTTAATTTCACCGGACATTGTTCCACAATCCCACTCATAAACACAAAACAATTTTACAAAACATAAAGTCTTCAAAAACAACACAAAACCCACATCAAGAAACAGTATTCATTCCCTAAAAAGCCATGTCTAACCAACCATGCAAATAGTCTCAAGTACTTACCCAAAGAAAACAGAGTGTTAGTGATAATTCATGAAAAGGGTAGCAAGAAACGAAGTGTAATTATTCAAGAAAACTAAATTTGTAACACGGCAAACAAATATAGGCCATTGATGAACTCACAATAACAGTGAAAGAATTCTTATCCAAAACGTTATGCATTTTCTCACAAATGAGTCTTCCTTTATCTTTTCTTGAATTTGGGGTCGGTGTTGGTGGGTTGGTTCACTGTGTGTAGTGTGTGATGAGGTGATAGAGTCAGGAGTGATGTGGGTTTTGCTTTTAATATGGGTACGCGGTTGTTTGTCTGTGAGTGAGTGAGAGAGAGAGAGAGAGTCAAAATTTCTCTCTTATTTGTCAAACCTTAATCTCAACTCGCATTCTAGGCGCGTGCATTTTCATAAGGATTTGGCATCAAATTTTCCTGCTTATTTTTTATCACCAAAATGCACTTTTTTAAAAAAAAAAAAAAATTATAGTGTTCCAAAGTAATTGGAGTCATTTCGGTTTGTCTCCTTACTTTTCAATTTTTTTAAAAAAAATTAACCAAAAATATCATTAATTAAATGAATATGTGCATGAATTGTTGAGGAGAAGACTGTCCACCAAATATTATTTCTTTTTTTTTTTAAGTTCAAATATTATTTCCTATTAATCTCATGTTCAGACTCTAATTTATTATTATTTTTAGAATTGTGCTTGCATGGATAATCATGGATTGTCGAGGGATATGCACGAGTGACAGTCTTTAAAGGAGAGAATCAACAAATCACGAATCCAACAGCAAAAAACTGTCACCACACGAATTCAAATTTGTGGCGTGGTATTTCCACCACAATCACCTATCTCTTACCGGCTCGTCTGGGCCCTGGGGAAAATCTCAATTCTCTTTTTTGAGTTATAAAGGAGAATGAGATTAAAGACATGTTTATAATCACAATTTCAAAAAATAAATCGCTTCTATTTTAAAAGGTTGAGTCATACCAACTTAAAAAAAAAAAAAAAAATTATTTATACACTATTTTCAATGCAATTGCAAACACCTTAAAAAATTGAAATCGTCATTAAGTTTGAGAGAATTGATTTTTTTTTTTTTTTTTTTGGTATTTTGAATCCTCAACTTTTTAATTTTTAAGAGAAAAATATAGGACATGTTATTAGTACTCATGCATGGTTGCCAAATGATGAAAGGGTGTATGAGCCTCAAATACAAAGAATATATTTGTGTATTAACAATACTGTTTAATAAAAATAATTAATAATTGTTTAATAAAAATAATTAAATAAAATTAATTTAATAAAAATAAATTACTTATTTTAAATATTTATAACAATAAAAAAATCAAAATTGCTAATATTTTTAGCCGGGTCCTGGTTGTAAGAAAAGATTGAAATTATTGCTGATATTTTAAAAAAATTAAAAATTTATAACTATTTTGATTAACAAAACTGAGCTATGGACCCCTTAGCCGGGTCCTGGTTGTAAGAGTTAATTTAGATGTGTGTGTAATAATAACATTGCTGATAGGCTTGGAATTAAAAAAATTTTTAGCCGGGTCCTGATCTGCAGTCAATTGCTCTACCAGCTATGGACCCCTTAATCCTTAGATGATGTGTGTGTAATAATAACATTGCTGATAGGCTTGGAATTAAAAAAATTAAAAATATACAAAATAGGGCCCAACCGGGTTCGAACCGATGACCTATTGATCTGCAGTCAATTGCTCTACCACTGAGCTATGGACCCCTATTGAAATATTGTTTGCAAATCTTAACTGATATTCAAAAAATTAAAAATATACAAAATAGGGCCTTGATATTTTTGCAGTCATTTCTTGAGCTATGGACCCCTATTGAAATATTGTTTGCAAATTTAACTGATATTCAATAAAAAAATAATCTATTTTACCTTGATATTTTTTATTTCTTTCATATGTGCTAATTTCCCATTACATTACATATATAGACAAAATTACAAACAACACATCTCTTTCGTTACATGATGTGTTTGTTCCTTGGATCGGATCATCAGGTCATTCCTTTCATGAAAGTTTTAATTGGCTGCATATTTTATTATGATTTTAAGACATTTTTTCTTATTCATGTAAGTTTTAACTGATTTCGCATTTTGATGATGATTCAATTTTTTTTTTATACCACATCCAATTACAAATTGCGTAGTAAATTGCCACTTAATTAGTTTTTGGACAACCCTCTTTATATTCTTAATATAATTTTTTATTATTATTTAATAGATTAGATATTGTTTGATTAAAGAGTGTGTCACATTGACAAGTCACATCAGATCCGGGCACAAATAAAAAAAATTTCAGAAAATTAATTTATAATGATATTTAAAAGGTGATGATTTTATTTATAACTATTCAAAGTTCAAGATTCAAAATGTGGTGATGTATTTGCAATTAAGCCTTAAAGATAAATATGGGTACAATTAATGAAATACTGAAATATAATACACAGACAGACAAACCAAAATATTGTACCTAAAGGATAAACCCAATTATTGAAAAGTGGAAGGACCAAAAGTCAATTTTACAAAGGACGTCGTTCTATACTCTTCCAGTTACTGATCTCAACTCCAATTCATCCTCCAAAGAAGATATTTAAATCGAAAAAATGGACCCAAAAATCGACAAATTGGTGAGGAGGACGACAATGATAGCCACGGCCACGGCTTCTTATTTTCTCCTAACTGCTGACTATGGTCCTCAACCCAATTTTCTTGACCCTGTAAGCGTATATTTAGGAATTTAATTTTTGGTGGAATTTGTGTTGAAATTGTTGTAGTTTGAGTAAATGATTTCTCTTATAATATCTTCTTCGGTTGGGTGCGTTATTGCTGTTATGTGTTTCCATATACTAGGACACTCTCAGTCCTGTGTATGTGAGGTGTCGTTCTTTCAGTTTAATCATAAATGGGATGTTAAGGGCAGGGGAGGGTTTGATTGGAAAAGGGAATCAAACTTAAGATATCGGTTTGATATTGTTTACGCTTCTTAGTAAGTTGAAGGGGAAAATCAATTCCTTACTGCTGAAATTCAATTTGGAGTTTGTCAATTTTATCAACGATT
Organism: Paraleonurus japonicus; assembly: GCA_030762865.1. NCBI lineage: Eukaryota > Viridiplantae > Streptophyta > Magnoliopsida > Lamiales > Lamiaceae > Paraleonurus > Paraleonurus japonicus. Next base: position 3,649,904 of record CM061057.1, on the reverse strand, counting down.
TGATCATTGGTAAATTTTGTCAATCATTAGTCGTAAGAAATTGATTTTCCCCTTCCCCAAAAAGTTATATCAACGTCTGTATTAGGGAAGTCGCTAGGGCTCTTAGCTTTGTTAGTTCGAGCAGTAGCATTGGAAAAATTATACTGGTTTTGACAAAGGATTAATAAAAGGTAGATTCACATAACATTTGACTGCTGTAGTGCTGCTAAGGATTGTATTGTGCATATGAGTTTTAGAGATGAGGTTCTTTGAGAGATTCCGCATAAGTTGTGTTCGGATTAAGGAATTGAAACAAATGGATTTCAACCACTAAAACCCTTCAAAATTAGTTCAAAATGAAAGTGGTGAAATTAAAGTTCATATCAATCAAAACAACCATAAATGGATTTGCTAATATGGATTTATAATCCTTCAATCCAAACACAATTAAGACTTGGCTGAAATATTTTTGGATGCCTTAATTCTCTTACACCATATACTCAGAAGGAGAAACTTTGTAATGATCATTTAAATGATGGTAAACTTTCTAAAATTTACTTGTCTAAGATATACATTATTCTAGTGGCTAAACGTCTAGGAGGCTAAGGCTTCGTGTGGTATTATGTATGTTTTCAGTAGAATAGGTCATCTTTACCATGTTTTGACATCACACTCGAACAATTAGAATGGTCTGTAGATGCTGCGCCATTCTTTCACACCCTTGTCTCTCATATATGCCTAAAGCGGGTTCTTCTGACTTGACTTGTGATTGATTTTCATACGTTTATGTCCAATTCTTTAGTTGTTCCATCATCTAATATATATATATATATTTTTGACAGATAAAAAATGTCATACTTTCAACAGAACAGTCGGTGAAAGAGTTCATTTTTGGCTCAAATAAAGGAACTCCACAAAGTGAGATCGAGAAGGCACCTCCTCCCACTGCTGCAGATGAACATCCGTAATCTGTCTGATAGGAGACAACCTTCATGATGAGAGTTTCTAAGTCGAAGTTTGTATAAACCATCAACTGACTTTTCGTATGTTGATCTTCACCTGTATTAAATACTATGCACTATAATGCCACTGAAGGCTGCCAGTTACTTCATGGGAATTCCATAGCTAGGCTAAGGAGTAGTCGATTGAGTTGATGAATTCTTAGTTGGAATTTGATGGTCAATGAAGTTGGAATGGCTTTAGATCGATCATGTTTTCTGTTTGATTTGGATTTAACTTTATTAGAAAACTCACACTCGAATTATTAGTATGATGGAATTAATAATTTTCTTCAAAGTCGACGAGTAAAATAATGTCGAATTTTTATTGAGTCGATAATTGTTTGAATTGTTAACCATCAATTGAGAGTTGGTGTAAATATAAGTGTGGAAAGTTTGTTTGAATTAGATAAATGTTGAAACTAAATTGTGAAACAAAATGAAACTTTAGAAGAAATGACATCTCAAACATGGAAAGAAAATATCTTCTTCAAACAGGTGTACAAACCTGAGTCACATGTTAACCGTTTCAAACTGCCTAATCCAAATTCATTCGGAGACCTGAAACCTAATTCACACGCGGCTATGTCCACCCCATTTTCCAAACCCTAATTTGAATTCCACAAATGACAAATTCAATTCAACACTCTGCAAAACTATCTCCATCTTCTTCATCTTGTTCTTCCCATTTCACCCCAAGAACCCTCGTTAAATTCCGCCACTCGCCCCTTCTCAATCCCTCCACGAATCACAAACCAATCTGCTCATGCCAATCCTCAAGAAACTCCAACTCTTCTTCGAATCGAGATTCGGCCCTTCTCTCGGTTCTCCTAGCTATACCCGATTGGGCTGATGAGATAAAAGAAAGAGGTATGAAGCAGAAAAGATCTTTATACGATCATGAGAGTTGGGTTCAGCATAGAAGCTCTTTGAGACATTTGAGGCACTTCTTAACGAGCTTAAATTCGCGTGTAATTTTGTCTCTGTTCCCACCGGTGATCGCTTTCACTTCGGTGGCAGTTATTGTTGCTACTTATAATACAGCTGTTTCCATGCATTGGTTGCCTGACTTCTTCCCCATTTTGAAGACCTCTTCTCTGCCCTATCAGCTTACAGCCCCCGCTCTGGCGCTGCTCTTGGTTTTCAGGACAGAGGCTTCGTATTCCAGGTTTGAGGAAGGGAAACATGCTTGGACTAAGATTATTTCAGGGACTGATGATTTTGCTAGGCAAGTGATTGCCAATGTGCAGAGTCCCAATGATGCCATTCTTAAAACTGCGATTGTGCAGTATATTATGGCATTCCCTGTTGCTCTCAAGGTTCATTTTTTTTCCTCCAACCACTATGTTAATATTCATAAAATTCGGTATTGAATTTGAACTATAACTTCTTGGGTAATTTGTAGTTTATCAACTGTTGGCTTTGAATGTCTTATTTAGAATGTGTTTAGTTCGATTCCTTGAGTGGTCAGAGCTTGAATTGTTGCACATCTAAAGATCAGCCCTTCTTAGCTAGAGATGATAGTAAAAAGTGGAAGGTGGTGTTTTGAGGTGTAGAATAGTTGCAGAGAATAGCAGATACTTATAGATGATTCGAGTTAATAACTGACCTGTGCCTCCAAATGCAGTGTCACATCACTTATGACTCGGATATTGCGCAAGATCTTAAAAATATACTTGAGGTTGATGATCTAGCAGTAGTTCTCAGTTCAAAACACCGTCCTCGTTGCATCATTGAGTTCATCTCTCAAAGTCTGCAGTTGCTTGATATGGAGGCCGCAAAACGCCATGTGCTGGTAAGTTCCTTTGAGCCTGGATCCTATCCTATGTTTCAATTATTTGGTGTTGTCTTGTATTGGTTTTCAAAAATGTATGCTGAGAGCATATACAAGATGCAGCTTCAGATTAAAACAAGAGATTCAAAGTATAGAATGCTAGTTAAGTTAAAGGGCAATGAGTCAAGAATTAAAAAAACGTTTGTTGATGTCATTGCAGGAATCAAAACTTGGTTGTTTTCATGAGGGAATTGGTGTGTGTGAACAGCTGGTGGGCATACCTATCCCTCTCTCATACACTCGATTAACCTCAAGATTTCTAGTCCTTTGGCATTTTACTCTTCCTATCATACTTTGGGATGATTGTCACTGGATAGTCGTACCTGCTACCTTCATCAGTGCTGCGTCTTTATTTTGCATTGAGGAGGTAATTTTCTTGATCCTCTTCTGTATGTTGTGTGAGATGAAAAAGTAGACAAATTTAAGTTGAGGAGTGTTTGCAGGTTGGTGTTCTGATCGAAGAGCCATTCCCAATGCTTGCTCTTGATGAGCTGTGCCAAAGGGTTCACATAAAGATAGAGGACGCTTTAAGAAACGAGACGTTGATTCGGGCTCGTGTGAGTGCAAATAGAAAGAGTCGTCGTAGTAAGAATCACTCTCCAAATCAGAATGGATGGGTTGACAAGAAAGTTTCATAGTTATGGCGTGAGATGGAATATAAATCATAGCAGTGACAAAGAACATCTTTTGACTAATACTTCTTCACTGTATATATCTCATTTTCTATCTCTCATCTTTATATAATATATACATACTTCGTAGAGTTCAAAACCTGAGTTGAACAACAGTCACGCACACTGTTGAAACCAGATTTCAGGGCCTCTGGATAACATAAATTTCAAACTTGATTTGGATCTTTTATGTTAAATAATGCATATTTCATATACCCTTGGGCCCGACAAATGCCTAGTTTTTCTTTCTAAAATTTCATATATACCCCTAAATGTTTTTTAAAATTACTATTTAAAATAAAAAACAAACCACAAGCATTACTCAACTCACACTCTTTCTCCAATTTTCGCTAGCTTTTTGAAGATTGCGTACTCAGCCTCTTCTAATTACAAACAGCTTCCAAGTGATTAATTTTATAAACAAATAATGTGATGGAAAGAGAAGAAAAAGTAATAGATTTAGATAAAAATAGAGAAAAATAAGTGACATATGTGTAAATAATAAAATAATATAGGAATATAAATTTAGTGGATAGTTGTAAAAAATAGAATGAGTAAATTATAGTGGGAAAATGAAAAAATAGGTAACTTATAGTGGGATGGAGGGAATATATAAATTTTGAAATATATGTTTAAAGAAAGGGAAACAATTTTTTTGAATAAAGATATTTCTATTTTATATATAAATTTTAAAATATGTGCTAAACTAAAAAGGAAATTTTTTTTAATAGATATGGTAATAGTAGGTATTAAACTGTTAAAGCTTGGGCGGCCCACCACTCATCAACGGGTCTTCAAATTTTGGTTTTTTCATTTCCCAAACCCGCCACAAATTCAAAAACCCTTTTCATTTCAATCTCCAAACCCTAATCCTCAAATTCCTCCCAATATCACATTCACCGACAAAGTATCAAATTAGACGCCAAAACTCCAATGTTATCCCAGGACCGGAATGACAACGCTTGTGACCTCCAAGAAACTGTAGAAGAAGAAGAGTTGCTAAAGCTAGAAGAAGAAGTAGAGGATATGGCTCAAAAAATACTCGAATTCCGCACCACTCTTCCGGCTCAGCTTAATTCCACTGTTTCTTCTGTACTCGTCTCTCAGAGACCCGTTTTACCGACCCATTTAATCGACGAAGGGGATCCAGAAACCCGAATGCTTCTTGGGCCGGACTCGGAGGTTGGCTTCAGCCAAGGTTAAAGAACACACTTTTCACTTCTCTCGTAATTGCATAGTCTTTTCACTCTTTTGTTTCTGGTTAGCCCAATTTCTGCAGGAGCATTAAATTATCATAATTTCCACTGCAGATGAAAGTTATGTTTGAAATTTGTAGTTCAAGTTCAATCTTGACCTCGTTTTATGTTATGCATTATCTCTTTGGCCGTGCAACTCAGGTTGCATCTAAAGAACGGAATGAGAATAGAAGTAGGAATAGTCCCATCAAGATTGGAGTTGTTATCCCAGTTCCCTGGTCCTTAGATATGTTTGTGAGCGGGAAGGCATGTATTTTGTTCAAGGTTGTGCTTAAAGTTCGAAACACTACTGAAGGGTTTCCTTTAAATACAAGAAAATTGTGTTTACCTTATCTGATTGCATCCTTTGTGATGCATCTCCTTTTTCTGTTCTGAAATCTGATTAAAATTTATGTTTGTACCCCTTGTGAATCTTTACGAAATACCAAAAAGTATGCTAGTTCCTCTCTGTTTGCAATTGGAAAAAGCCACATAAGTGCTTTAGGTACGAATAAAGGAATAATGTTGGTTAATATTCACCATTTCATCTTCTCTATTGGTTTTCATAAGCTCCATAATAAAAATGTTTTCAAGTTCCTATGAAACTAATATCTGCCATTAGGCATTTCAATTTTATACTCCTTTCTGAATGCTAAATTTTTTTTTTTTTTTTTCATATCTTTGTTTCCTAATGCGGCCTTTCTTGCTTCTGTAGGCTTGATGAGAGAGACCTTGGCGTTGCCAGCTCCAGACAATTCAGAAGAAGCTGAGAAAATGCAGCTCCTCAAACAGAAGATTTTAAGTAATACTGATGCGCTTCCTGTTCTCTTGAATAGGATGAAAGATTACATGGCCAGAATCAATAAATTAGACTCATCTAACGGAATAATACATCCTGTCTTTAAAAGGAAACGAACCTATTGATTGAATTGTGTTTGAGTGTTTTTTTCCTCTTTCTGGACAGAATGTGTTGCAATGTGTTAATTGTGCATCCAATGTATGTTTATCTGGGATCTAGATGAGGTAGATGATCGAAGGAATGCAACGTTTCCAAAACAGTGGATGTATTCATCATTTTATTTTATTTTTGTAATTAGCTGGAAGCATTGATTATTAAGCAACGGTAATTTGAGATTGATGATGTTTTTGGTTGAGTTGCAGAGGTGCTTGGTTTACTTAAGATTATAAATAGTGGTGTTTGTGCTTCAAGCCTTTCAAGCTATCCTTAGGAAATGTGATACAAATTTATTGAACTCATCACTTCACTTATGCTTCCAATTTGGGAATAGTTACTCCATTAACCGTGTAATTTTTTTTCTTTTTTCAATTAGAGAAATATTATTATGTAAAGAGAATTGGCGAGTGATTCACTTTTCATGGCGGGTATATTTCTCTCTAAATTTATAGAAATATAAATGAAGAACCCTTTTTATAACGTGTTTAATTGATATAAGTTATATTTTTATTTATATTTCATGGGTGATTGGTAAACTAGAATTGTAAGGAATGGTATGAAAATGAGAATGGAAGGGTTGTGGAATCATAGTATGTCTCTAAAATGGGTGTGGTATAAAAGATTCACTTAAATTTAATTTTAAAAAATGAGCAATATTCTATTGGGCCATAAATGGGACTCTTAACAAAATATTTATAACCTGACAAAAATTTGTACAAGAGATCACACGTATAAGAAGATTATTTTTATATGGCTCTAAACCAATTATATTTTGAAGATATGTATGAATCATACGTTTAAGTGGAGTACCGGCTTATATATTCGACCATCTCACAAAAGAATCTCTTGTACATAATACACACATATGTGTGTGTGATTTGGGGCCCCTCAATACGGGAACTTGATCCGTTTGACCTTTTAATTTAGCAGATGGGTTGGGTTGAGATGAACATACACACATTGCCACTTGGACAATTGAACAATACAAGAGTAACTGTATTGAATACATAATACACTTGTGATTTTCCAACAGCGACTCTATAGTTTGAACAACATATTGGATTTATCTGAAAAATAAATAATCGGCCAAAACTAATTCTAAACGCCTCTCATTACCACAGTTTAGTTTCAAAGCAGATTACTATACTTGCATGTTGATGCCTCCTCGCTGTCTTTGCAGCAACAGGTAATTTTACAGTTTTGATTTGACAGCTGAAACTGCTGTTCTGGCCCTCCTTAATAAGCCTTCTTGAGTCATTGAAACAACCAGCTGCCAGTAATAAACTTATCAGATATCTATATACTCATAATTTAATACATATTTACATAATCTGCAACTAATTTTCACCTCCCCACTCCGGGTAAACACTCGACCAGTAACAAAACCACGAGCGCTATGAGAAATTGGACTGTCAATCTGAAGGAAGAAAGCACTTGATCATCTCACACAAAAGGAAAAAAAAAGACATCCACTCAACTCAGTGCTTGGAAATGAGATATAATACTTACCACATATAGCAGCCAGTCATCAGCCCTGAAAGACCTGTGGAACCACATCCTGAGAGAGAAAAAGGTGAATATGCAAATATGCAAAAGATATGGCACACCCAATCTACACACAATCGCTGAGACATATAAATACTTGAACAAGATATATTCAACAATGAGAAAACATGTGGAATCAGAACAGATTGACACGTGAGTCATTTGAAATGAGTAGTGTTTTCAACTTTCTTGCATGATCACACATATTTCAGCTGATTGTTACTTCCCATGCATTTGGCAGACTCAAACTGTAGAATGTGCAAGTAAAGAGAAAAAACTCAATTGATTCAAGCTTGCTTCATAAATCATGAAGTATGGCATGGTTATAGCATTTCCCATTAATAAGCTTGTGAGTAGTTTAAGCCAAGCAAAGTTAACTTGGTTAATATCTTAAACAAGGTACAAGGAATCAACATATCATATTAACTAAACGCCTGAAAGCTAAGTGATAACTTGAATTTCAATGGACATGGAATAAAAGAAATTTAATAAAATAACATTCAAGTAAAAAAATGTTCATTTAGCTTTCATGTTCATGTGGTTACATCTTGGTGCTCTCGCTCAGCAGTAACTTTTCTTAAATTTATATTATTTATTTATTTATTTTCTTCTTTTTTTCTTTTAGGTAGAGGAAGGGCTAACAGAAGAAATTTGAAACAATTGACACAAATCTATAAGTTCCATGTAATGATTGTGATAGTCATCATACATAGGCAAGTGTTCGATCAAGATCCTTCATGTATCACTTTAAATAGTTGATCAGTGCATATGAAAAAAAAATGTTGGATAATCATAGAATAGAATTTGTTACATGGTAAGGAAAATGGACTTACGAGTGATCTAGACTGACAGAAGATGACTTCAAACCCTTTTCACGATGAGGATTCAGACTGACTTGAAGAAAAATTAGATCCGAAGTATAAGCCACAACACATCTGCAGACAGTCAAGTGGTGCAAAATAAAAATGTTAATTATTTTTTCAGAACAAGTACTTTTGAAATAAAATACCAATAAGAGATAAAGTGCTAATTTGATGCTTTTAGTCACTAGCCGCAGTACTGGAAAACAGTGAAAACAAGCAACAAGTATTTTTTATTTTTTTGACAGGAACAAGTATTAAAATATATACTTCAGGAAATAAATTTTGTTTATGTAATGCTGGTTTGAAGTCACAAAACGTTAAGGTTCACAAGTAAGATCAGTTTTTAATGAGACTCTTTGGCTAGGGCTCAACATGTATTTGCTACAGCTTTTGAGTGAGTGGGCTGTACATTATAGTTCATTAATTACATCATTTCCATCATGTAGGGAGCAAGAGATGATACATAGTTTGACATCTCACTATACAGAAAAGAGAAGCATAATCTGATTCCTGAGCACATTAACATATTGAATACATAGCTTTATGGGGCAAAAGAATTATGTACAAATAGCTCATAGGTATGCCAATTCGTATGGACAATAGTATTTCAGGTAAATAGATCTCACTTTATAACTTGAAATGATCCAGAATGAAACAAGGGTCTTTGACGCAATGAAGAATAATATGATTCAAACTGCCAAAATGGCAATTCTGTAAATAGGTTCGGATTAAATGGCATTATTAAATCTTAATTCGTAGTAACTCACAAAGAAAAGAAAGTTATATTTTGTGGTATCCACTAAGAAAATATGCCATCGTATAAGACTGGTAAAGGAGATTCTCTCACCTATGCAAAGCTTGTTCATCAGAAAGTGTTCCTTTTGCTCTAAACCAGTACCTTAAACTGCAGAGCATTTGCAATACACAGAAAAAAAAATGAGAACTGCCTTCAGATTCAATATATCATGAATGAAAGTGGATAAGGGTAAAGTGAGAAACCTTGGAGGAGACTTTGTGTAATTGGTGGAGGTATTAGGCTCACAAAACCTAATCTCTATGGGCCAGGGCAAGAATTCAGAACTAGCAACCTTGTTTCGGTATGTCCTGAGACAAGTAAAGTTAAGTATCATCAAATCAGAACTCGGAAGCTTCACGAACTTACTGAGTATTTCACATTATGAATGATGAGACACAATTTCAAACAAGCAATATTCAGAAATCAGGCCTGGAAAGTGAATGAAGCTGTCTATATAATTAGAAGGGAGTAGGGTTTAAAAGATAAAAATCTATTCCATGTAAAGGGTGATAAGATAGAATATAATCCACATCAATGGCTTCATCTATCACCATGTTCTTAATATAGGAGGAACAAAATTGTAGGTATAGACAAGCCAATATATGTGTTCTTTATTTCCCTCGAAGGAGATTTCCTAATGCGAGTAAGCCATATTACTCCTCCTCAATATGTAACATGTTTCTCTGCATCTTATAGGCATGGCAACGACACCTGAATTTAGCCTCCTGAATCCTGACAACTACTAATATGGTTACAAGCATGATCAAGTTTTTCCCTTTGCTTTTATATTTTGGTCACTGATGCTTGCAAAGTTGTTTACATAATAATCAATCCAGCGGAACATCAATTTGCTGCTATGGAAATCGCTGATGACAAAATATATGAAATGAGTGTAAGCAATTACAATCATAAAACCCTTCTAAACAAATGCAAGTACTAAATATGTATGATGCTCAAGATACAAGCCTTACCTCGGAAGGCGAGGATCAACAACACGTCTTTCCCGCAACTCTTCCATTGATAAAAGCTGAAAAGGGAAAATAATTTCAAACACTACAGGAAAAACAAGTTAATCATACAAAATGATGAAACTACATTTTCCAACCTCTTCTGGATCAGGCACAAAAGGCATTGTTGCCACCTGGTGTTTGAATCCATCTTCCTCTTTCTGTGAATTATTGGCATATCATTTAGAAAGAGTTCTAATCACAGCACAAGTAATTCAGAAAGAGCTATGTATGGCATATTTAGTTTCAGTAATCTCCGATTTTTGCAACTACTCATACTTGTTCTCAATCCATACCCCAACATCAAACAAAATAAGAGGAGACCCACAAGGAATTCCTTCAGGCTCAATGAATCCACAGATCATGAAACCTCTAAAACATTGTATTTTTCAAGCCCAAAAGTCAACAAATCAAGGTTTCAACTGAAGAAGGCATAGAGTATAATTTCTTCGATAAAGGATAACTTGTTTCTACTTGAATTTCCCTGAACTCTATTGCAATAAGTTATTTACTCCGAATTTATTTCACTATTTCCAGTAATTTCAAACACTATAAGAGTAATATCACATGATTCAAAAATTAAACATATTACCAGTCATCATCTCGTTGTTGAAGGACTACCTTAAATTTTCATTGTTAAATGTAAGTCGCACATAAAGATCTTGAATTTAATTTGAGCAACACATATTAAATAAATGGGATTACTTGAAAAGAAGCCATTAGTGTGAATACAACGTTCCCCCTCTGTATAGCTTCTACCCTTCGGGTTGCAAAGCTTTTCCCATCACGTACACGATGCACTTGATATATAATTGGTCCTGTAACCATTAGATTGTGTATTGAGAGACGTGACAATTTAGTTAAATAGGAAAACATTACACAAACCATGTATATTATATACCCATTTGGCGCTCAATGTTAGCAAAAAAGAAAGGAAACTGGTTTTTGAATGAATACTCACTCTCAAAATCTCCAAGAAGAAGGAAGTACGCATGCAAACTATGAACAATCTTTAGACAATCAACAGTTTTAGACGCTGCAGCCAGTGCCTGCACTCATTATCATTGTGGACAATCAGTATAAGAGCTCCAACGACAGAAATGTTCAAAAGGTAAAAAGAGAAGGCATATATGTAGGGCACTATTGATTGGACATGCCAGGCCGCATTAAGACAGGTGGGATTCGAAAAAACATGCCCGCCCACATATGTAGAATGCATCCCTTAAGTTCAAACATACCTGTCCAAGAAACTGCCCTCCAAATACTTTTCCAAATTTTGGAGCATCAGGTAAAGTAATACCTTCAAAAATGTTAACCTATAATAGAAAAAAACACTATTTTAAAAACAAAATTTGGAGGTCGCAACACAGTCCAGAAAAAGTCTTAAGAAAATTGACCACATCAGCTGAATGGAGTCAAATTCTGGGGAACCAAAACAAATGAAATGTAGGAGAGACTGGAATCTCTTCAGGGTATTTATTTCTGAAGGAAACATTTTTTAGGACAAGTACATTATTACGTATTTAACAATGTTAAATCATTTGACTGAAACTGGTATGTAAACTTGATACGCCTATCGTTTACCATAGGTGTGGCAAGACGTTTAATTATAATTAGTTTGGGCTTAGGCCTTATTTTATTTAATTAGTGGTCCAGTTATGTTTTGTTCCCAGGGGCCTGTCTGTGGGCTTTCAATTATAGTAATACAGTGCGTAGATTAGGGTGAATTACTTTGGAGATTAATGTTTGATCAGCCTTTGGCTTGGACGGGAGGTTTCCCGCATGTGTTGATTGTGGTTGTTTTCTAGACGTGTGTTTCGCTAATTGTGATTGTGATCACTTCCTTGTTTTAACAGAAGTATCTAGGAGCTACTTGTTCTAGACAGTATGAACCAGGGATTAATTTATTTTCCCTCTGAAACAATGAAAGTTTGTTCTGGACATGCACCTCCCTTAAGTCTAGATTAAACCATTTGGCTTTCTTCTACCAAAAGATACGACAGGGTTTTTACTATGTTATTAATTGCTTAATGCCTCTTACTGGTTTGGCTCTGTTTGCATGCCACATAATGTGACTACCAAAAATAGGTAAGTGATTAAAGTGACCAGTACCCCAAAAAAGTGCTTGAGCAAGAACTAATATTTTCATATGAATGTCATTCATGACAAAAAAAAAAAAAAAAAAAAAAAGTTCAATGTAAAGCAGCACCACAGACAAGGAAAAGTAACTTCTTAGTACATACATCTACAGGATCTAGGTGTAGAATTCGCTCCACGAGAGGGCGTTTCTCATGTGTCTCATCTGAACTCCAAATTGATTTGGGTTTCAACAAATTTGTGTGCTCATTAGGAAGGAATAAGCAAGCCAGCTGCCACAATAACAGATGTGTCAGAAGTAATGGCGCATATGTTGATAAGCTACATACATAATCACATAGTTGTTAAAAGCGCGCCTCAGGCGCGCCTGAGGCGGAAGGCGCACAAGGCGCAGAGAAAAGCGCCTCTCCAGCCTGAGGCAGGCGCAACTTTTGATTTTTTTTTTTTTAGGTTTTTAAGTGAACAACGTATTTCTGCAGTTTAATTTAGGGAATAAATATGTCTTGGGCCCTAAGTAATAAATTTTAACCTAAATAAAAATTTAATTTAGGGAATAAATGTCTTGGGCCCTAAGTAATAAATTTTAACTTAAATAAAAATTAGGGTCAAGCGGTTTATAAAAGAAATATAACCGTTCTTCAATTCCTGCCACTATCTATTGCTCCCCCATCACCCACCACCAGCAGCCCTCCCACCAGCCGTCACCGTCCAGCCGCCGGCCGCCGCCGGCCGCCGCCGCCCACCACCGGAAACTGCCATCCAACCATCTCCATGTGTCATATTCCTCCCCAGCCCCTCTCTAAGTCTGACAACATACTTTTATACTCTAATATATATTAAATAATACGTCTTTCTGCCCCAAACATGTTTCTTTTTTTCTGTTTTTTTTTTAAATTAAATAGCAACAGCCACGTTTTTTTTTCCCAGCTCAAGTAAATCATGGATGAAAGTGGTAGTAGCAACAACCATGTTTTCTTTTTATTTGAATATTAATTGATTACTACTTTGTTTTGATGTTTGCTACTTATTATCGAAGTTTATTCCCTAAATTTGTGTTATTTATGGTGTTTTGAACTTCAATTTAATAGTTAATTACATGCTAATATGTTTAATATAAGTTTATATAGTGTTTGAATTAGTTTTTTCGATAATGTACAAAAGGCGCGCGCCTAAGGCGCTAGGCGCTAGAGCCTTAACAACTATGCATAATCAGTAAATATATTTGCCATTGAGAGAACAGAAGCAACCTTAGACAAGGCAATCACATCAGCCGGCTGAGTAGATGATGCCATACCTGAAACAGCACTTGAGTCTTAAAGTGTGTTCTCATACAGCATGTAAAAGATCCATGTAACATACTTCTCCAAGAATCCTAAGCAATCCTAAAGAATATGCATGTGGCTATTGGCAATTATATCCAAAATGATACACATGTTCAAAAATAAAGCATGGACACACAAAGTATAGGCATATAGTTGCATCTTCAAGTCAAATAATAAATACTAGTAAATGAGACATGCTAAAGACACTGGTCGTATACAGCCCATCAAGTGTATCAACCAATATATACAACACATTAAACAAATGCAGAAATAGAAACTTGAAGAATCGGCATCTAACCATGACCAAAAAAATCAAATTTCTTCAACTGATATTCGGGCTGATTTTCATCTGCAGAATGGAATGACCCACAGACTTCTGCCTGCAAAGATGTAAGGCCATATTTAAGAAAAGGTCACACGAGCATAAACTAATCCATGAATATCAATTAATGAGAATCAAACTAACTTCTCCGTCCCATATGAAATAAGTCCCATCCGCAACTTCTCCTTCTCGAACTACATAATCTCCTTGATCTTGATCATTGCACACAAAAAAGAATTAGATGATGGAAGGAAAAGCCGCTAATGTACAAGAGGTATATCTGTAAATTGATAACCCCAGTGGAAGATTCATATTGCATTTGTAGAGATACAACACCGCAGAGTAGACTGATATCGTTTTGTTGCAAAATTGAGACAATAAATTATAGATATAGCATCTCAATTCTATTCATGTTCGAACTGACTAAAGTTAATTCCTGATGAAACCCTATTAAACAATTCCAAACTAAAAAATCGCATACTCGGCAGTAAATCCCCGCCAAATTTAAACGGCTCTACGCGGTGAAGAATCCAAATCAAGAAATCAAACAAAAACTATCAGCTCAAAATTACCGTAGGTTTTGACGGATACCATTTGAGCGATCTTCTTGAGAGATGAAGCGGGAAGCCTCTGTAGCAAGGGCACACCCCCCAAGAACTCCATCACTGCCACTTCAAAAAGATATTATAAAAATTCCATAACGTACACATCATCTTACTTAAAACGAAAAATACGGGTATGAGCATAACAACTCTAACCTAATTCCGAATTCATGGCTATGAATCGTAGGAAATGAAGGTAGACTCAGGGAAGCAGGGTACTAAACGTAGCCGCGAATATATAAATACAAATGAATGGTCGAAATCAAGAAAGCGGATCAATGATCTTCTTGAAATTCGTTTTCCGGATACGCAAACATTTTGTTTGTGTTCCGACTGTAGTCTCAATAAATGTGTAATTGTGCACCAATCAATTTGGATTTCGGGCTAACCGACAAACGGTTCATTTTAAACGTGTCCTTTAAATATAGAGTTTAATTTTGATAATAATGTATTATTTTATAAACAAATTGAGTATACATGTTATTTTATTAGATAAATTTATGTGTCATTTCATTCACTTAAAAACTATGCGTATATCTTGTGTGGCCCTTATTTAATTAAAAAAAAATTATACACATAGGATTTGAACCTTGAATCTAATGAATCATGATTAATACTTATAATATTCACCAACTAAATCAAACTAAGAATATTTATGGATTTTGAATAATGATCTACTATATTAACTTGATTTAAATATTATGAATTAATAAAAAAATCAACTCATAATCTTATACATATATATTCTTTAAACATATTTATTATATAATATAAAAATAAATAACTTGATTTATATATACATAATACATTATGATATTAATTGACTTTTAAAAAAAATTGTATAATACGCAGACACTCATCTAATTTTTAACATAAATGAGTGCAAAATCCCTCAATGATGTTATTCTCGTCGATAAGAACAAATTTATATTTACCTTATTAATACGATGATAACACATGAGTAGAGGAATCTATTAATGATGACTAGTAACGTATTTGATCTTATGCCCACCACCAATCATGTGATGCCACATAAGTAATTAATTAAATAATAGTGGGCTCCCCTGTATATGTGGCATCACATAATAGGTGATTGACATGCCACATAAGCCGTGGATATATAAATTGGTGTCCACCTGTGGGCATATGATCAAATCCGTATAAAACAATTTTTGTACACATATTAATATGAAATAATTCTCACACAAAAACCGTTAAAAAGTCAATTGTGAAGCTAGTTCCGGGACGGAAGGAGTATTTAATATGAGATATTATATTTGTATATTAAATTATTTAATTAAAAAAATATGTAATTATAATTTAAATCTTGCACTTCATACTTAACAACTAGACCATTTTATACTTTTTTTTGCATATCGTAAATATATATTTTATTCAACATATCAAGAGATTTGTGGTTTTTTTTTTTAAAAAAATGACTAATGATTAATCTATATTGCCAATGACCCTAACAATTCCGATTTAAATGATAAATTAATTTATTTTATATTATATAATTTTAATAATATATATATATATGTTAATTATTTTATTGATGTACAATAAACTATATATTTATACCATATTATATGGAGTATTATTTAAATAGTTTATAAAGTTAATGTATTTAAGAAACAAAGTTATGTCTGTCAAAAAAAAAAACAAAGTTATGTGAGTATCAGAAAAATATCATATATTATTTGAATATATCTATTATATAATATGATTATAATATTTTATTCAATGAACAAATTAATTTTATGCATACATAAATGCACTGTATTATTGAATTTATTTTTATGAAATGTGGGGATTCATATAGTTAAAAGTATATAATAAATTATTTTATAGTTAAAAGTATATAATAAATTATTTTAAAAGATATATAAATTTAATATCTGCGAAGATAAAGCTTTAATATATACTCCCTCCGTCCCAGAGAACCTTTTACACTTGACTTTTTCAACGGTTTTTGTGTGAGAGTTATTTCATCGTTAACAAAAGTTATTTTATATGAATAATATGCTAGTTAAATGTTCTCTGGGATGGAGGGAGTATAAATTAATTATATTAAAATTTATACATGCATATTATTTCAATATGTTTATATTGTATAATAGAAAACTCTTGTATAAATAAGCAGTTGTATAACTGTATTCTGCCGCAAGCTACTTGGGTCTGGAGGATCTTCGTGATCTTTTTTTTTTCTTTTTTTTTTTGATCGGTGGAGGATCTCCGTGATCTGAACTGCAAAGCTATGGCTTCAAATAATAATATAGGCATAAAAAATCTTTAAAATATTCCGATAAGAATTTTCTGGATGAATTCATTTTATCATTTAATTAGTAAGCTGATTGACACTTTTTTGACTGGCTTCAATGTGACAGATTGATACTGAAGAAATACTACAAAAAAATTAAAATTAAGAGGACGTAGGGCGTGTTTATGAAAAATATGTATTGAAAACAAAATAAGAATATGAATTACTATCTTGAATCATTAACAGGGGTAAAACTATCACAAACATATTCTGGATTCTGTATAAGATAAATACAATTAAATATTTGCAGGGACTGATTCTGTTTGGTTAGTCTAGTTTAGCATAGCATAGCATAGGATCATCAGCCAGTCCTTCCAATATTGCTTGCAGTTCCAGATGTGTAGGGTAATATTAGAAAGCTATGTCAGTGTTGTTTCTCTCAAACTTGAAATTATGTCTGATAATCCACAACAGCTTCCCCTGCAGCAATATTGTCTTAAAAATGATTTTACACTTCTACTTTTCATAGATGTGCAATTAGCCACATGTCCCAGAATGTGACTCTACCATTTTTAAACTTGACATATTTAATTCAATTTTATTATTACTGTAGCTGTAGACTGTATCCACAGTATGGGTAAGATATGTTTGAATCCAAGATTTTAAGCAATATGCTTCAGTGAGGAAATATTGAGACATTAAATAGTAATCTTACCATGCATTCTCTTGACAAACCATTCAAATTCGATGAGGTTTCGTCTTTCCATGAGAAGTGAGTTAAGCCTCGGATAGGTAAAGGAAGAGAAATGCCGCCCATCGGGATCACTGATGGGCTTTGACTTTTCCAATAAATAACTATATCCTTCTCTCTCGTTGCATGAAAAAGAATTTTCACTCGAAACCGGTATACCAGCATCCCAGGCAGAATTCAGGACCTAAATTGTGAATATGTATTCTTAAATATGATATGCTACAATTGTCAATATACAAACTAAGTAAAATATATTTTTGTCTTGTAATGAAAAGGAATGAAGCCCAAGTCATTAATGCTTACTTGCCAAAACAGTCCCTCAGGATCGGCCAAAGACTCAGAGAAGTCCATACTATGATCAATCATGCTCATCCCAGAACACGTAAAGCATAGAGCTGCACCATGTCTCTTTAGCATTGCCATAATAGCAGAATAGCCATCACGGTTGCTAGAGTTATAGAATCCAGCAGTTAATTCAGCAGCATGACTAGCTGTCTTGTACCACCAATGAATGCTGGACATCTGTTCAAAAATTTAAATACAACAAACTTTACAATCGAGAATCGTGCTTGAACATAGAATCAAAATTTTGGAGTACATAATGCAATAATAGTCTGTTATTAGCAAACAAAAAGCACCAGATTGAGCCATATTGTTATCTGGACTTTAATAACTCATGTACAAAGGCTGGCAGTCACGAAAAGAACTTGCCTTTGCAGCAATGCAGGTTCCTTCAAAAGCTAACTTGGCAAGAGAAAGCACTCGATCACCATGGTCAAGTAAAACCTGAGAATACCAACTAAGGAAAAACCTGCCATAATAGCCATCATAATCACCCCCATCACAGAAAAATCCAGTCTCATGTGGCCGTGAATTGTAAGAACCAGTATTATCCGGTCCTCGGGCCCAAAAAGAGTGTCCTCTCGTTTCAGCTGCTTTTCGCAGGCTTTTAGACATATACTGGTCATAGCACTGAATAGAATGACCAAGACCAATTACAATGTCAGATACGTTATAGACAAAGTCTCTCATTAATGCCATATTACAAATAAATTAGTAATATTGATTACCTGAAATTCACCAATACCAGGGTACCTCCAACCATGCTTCACGGGATTACTAGGGTATCTCAGCTCTGCACACGGACCAAGTCCAACTACAATCATAGATATGACACCGTCCTCAAAAAACTCATCAAATTCAACTCGAAAGCTTCTCATGCAATCAAAGTAGACCTACAGCAGTTTTCCAGAACATAAAAACAATGGCATTGCTTAAACAGAGATTACTAGTCAATTAGAGCATAGTTTAACAGCGAACATTGAGAAATGTGAAACTTAATAATCGTTCTGATGTAGCAAACAGCCAAACATACACAGGCTGGGACTCATTTTTAGGCCTACACTTCTTAATTAAGTTTATCGCCGGCTCTAAAAAGAGTTGTATTAAATCATGAAAGATAACTTCCAAAAGCAGAGCTCTCGCAGTCACTTGCAGCCCGAAGACAGAATCACTATAACTAAAACAAAAAAGCTTGCCTATCCGACAAAATCTTCAATTCTCCTAAATCTCTAATAAATTATGAAGATAACGATACACATAACTCTATGAACAGGAGACAAGCATTCTAATGAGAGAATCTAAAAGCAGAGGCAACAAAAACCCTAAAGGTCGTGGATATAAAGTTAATCACCTCTATAGCAGTCCGGCCCCTCAAAACTCTTTCCTTGTCAACTCCCCAGGACAGGCATTCTGGGTCCCTCCTCCCTGCTCTGTCAGTGAAAAATATATCTGGATTGCTTCGTCCAATTTCAGCCACCCAGTGTGGTAAGGGAATACACACATCATCCCCAACATTACCTCCACATCCATGGAAGGACATTACAACCTGTTAACATAATAAACCTTCACCAGTGTTGCCAGAAGTTCATACCAGATAAACAAAAGGAAAAGCAAATTGAATTAGTATTTCTCATGTACTCCCATCACCACCAATTGAAATTCCCCTGTAAGCAGCACTGTACTTTCTTAGAGTAGACTTACATTCTTACACAAACATAATAGCTGAAAAATCAATCTTTGCTTATTAACGAGAAATTATTCAGTAAGAGGTTATACAGTTATATTTTCTAAAAGTTACTTTACCGAAGGATTGCAATACTCATCCATATTCATTAAGTCCTTTCTTTACATAAAAGAAAAAGCTAATAAATTGTCGCCACACTTTCATTAGTTCTAAAAATAATATCCGTGCATTGTGATAGAATAAAATGGTCATCAGATAGATGCAGGTACAACTAGGATTTTGATAGATATTAGAACTGAATGCCAAGCAGTCAATGATATGCAAAGTCACCTGTAGTTTCATTTTCATCTCCCTGACAATTTGAAATAACCTCTTGTAGCCATTCCAGTTATACTCCTGGGGTGCATGTGCCTCAACGATACCCCACCAGCAATCAACCATAACACCATCAACATGAATTGATTTCAAGATTTTCAATTGCTTCACCAGACCATCTGGATCAGCAAGCTCACACTTCATATTGATGACACCCAACTGGCACCAAAATGTTTCGGGGCATTACAACTGTCTCTCTTATGAGCCAAAGGTCATCCAATAAAATGATGAAAACCAACCGCAACCAAATTGATTATACATTGTGCTCCAAATATCATGCATCTAGTACAAAGAAACAAGCCTAAAGTACTTTCAAGAGAATACGTGCAGTTTTACCATAGAAGCCAATAACAAGCAAAGTTGCATATTAGAGGATAAAACCAAAGGTGAATGGACACAATTGATAGGACCACACAACATCAGATATAAGTTAATACGAATGTATAATAGTATGTCATTACACTAACCGGCAGCATAACATATACTGGAACATAAGTTGTGCCAGCAAAATCCCGCTCCTGTAATTTTGTTGGCATGTCAACAACCTAAAGAAATTGGAAGACCAACCCAAAAAAAAAAAATCAAATGGATTACAGGATTAGATTAGAAGAGTCAAAAATACAGGTAAATATACATGCAGTATCCTGCGTAGAGATGATTGGAACAATCTCAATCTCGAGAAGTCACAAATCTCACCTGCCTGTTGTCGACAGAGTCGATTGAGCCTCCAAGAAGAGGATCATTCTGTAGGTCTCCTCCATCACCAACCATAGCTGATGTTGGAGATCTGGCACTGGAGGATGCATCATAAGGTGATGAAGTTGGCACAAAAACACCTTTCATGTGACTTGAGTTGTGATCAACAGTGTTCCTATATCCTGGAGAGATGCCTCTCAAGGAAGTAGGAGAAGAATGTTGTGCTGGCATTTGTGAAGAAGATGATGTCACAGTTGTGTTAGGTGCCACACCAACAGGTCTTGGGCCCTGCTGATATTGAAAGTAAAAGTATTAAACATCAAGTTACATGCATGTCCATGTCTACATTCACCAGAACACACATTCATATAATTATGATCACAGACAACTCTTTGGATATCAGATGCATCTGGACTTGGATCTATGTATTATAAGATTAGCTGAAAAGTCTCACAAGCTGTGCATAGTACAGCGTGCGTAGTGAAACATTCACATATTTTCTAAGATATAGAAGAGATGTTTTATTTTATATTATTGTAATTACAGAAAAGAGAATATGATGATTTTGAATAAGTTAAACCTTAGCAGCTAGGTAAATCTTACACTTCTTTTGTTCATTTTAATCAACCCAGGGATCCTGACTTATATCTTGAAAATGTTAGGCAAACAAAATTGAGGATCCATAAAATATATATCAACCCCTTTTTAGTGTAATGTCGTGCTGAAACGAGTGTGTAGCTCAAATAGAAGAAAATATGTGACATATTGCATTCATACACACAAATCTGAAATGATAAAAAGGTATAAGGCAAACAAAATTGAGGATCCATAAAATATATATCAACCCCTTTTTAGTGTAATGTCGTGCTGAAACGAGTGTGTAGCTCAAATAGAAGAAAATATGTGACATATTGCATTCATACACACAAATCTGAAATGATAAAAAGGTAGATATAATGTTGACTTTTGTGAGTGGATCAAACAAGAATGTTTTCTAATATAAAATCACAGATTTCATTAAAAAAAAAAAAAAAAGAAATTATGCAGAACCAGAGGATTGGCACCTGCGATCTGGAAGGGAAGGTAGTTCCATCTGGAAGAACAACCCAACCAGCTTCCCTTGCCAAAGCTGCAATGACATCATTAATGTCAGCTCTAACTCTAAGATTGTAGTTACCATGCCTACGAAGCCCAGCCAAAATCTTCGCAGTGATTGCTCTACGCTGTCGCTCCCGTAGTTTTGTTCTCTCTTTCTCTTCCTGTGGCCTACATCTTCGAACTCCTAGTTGTGGGGTCCCCTGATCTTGATATTGCTGGTGATGCATAAATCTATTACTACCACCTGTTGACAGGACACCAACATCAACACCAACCACTGAAGGGGTACCCATGTTCTTCTCTTCATCTTCATCGTCATCATCATCTTCCTCCTTCACATCCATTCCCATGTCATCATCGTCTTCCTCACTTGTGACAAATCTTTGCATCTCTGCCGCCATCACTTTTCCCAGTTTCCTCTTATTTCTTGTTTATCTTTTGATCATCCTGATGAAGGTGCCACCAAATTCATATCCTCGAGGCTTCAATCTAGTGAATTACTCATATAGTTTCCATATAACGTCGATTTATCTGTCCATAGTCGGGGTTATCCTACTGGTGGGCTCAAATTATCAGGCAGTAAACATAGAATGCAAACAATGATAAGATAACCATTAAGGACAGATATAATGAACAAGTTATGCTTCATGAATAAGTTCAGTAGCAGTTTAATTACATCTCAAATTCCGGTTTTCCTTGTCACCGGAATTGTTTTAGAGCAGAATTCTATGACTGTAGCATTTGACTCACTAGATATCCTAAAATCTTAGTCTTAATACTTATACGTTCAGTTTAGCTCACTGTGCTATATCAATCATCATCAGTCAGTTTTCTATTAAAAACCAACTTTAAACAGATAAAGAAGTTGATTAATCAATGTAGAATAGAAAAGTAATACACATACAGGCAGAAGCTGATCCTTTCAAACAGTTGTAAATCCTTCACAAAGAAAAATCAGTCCTTACAACAGATCAAAAAGCTTAACGAACTCACATCCGTCGTCGTTTCACACTTTGCTCAAAAGATCTCATACTCGCGTCCAGATCAAAAGACCAGGGCTAGAAATTCAGAAGAACAAATTACGGAGAAGAAGACAGCGTTGGGGACGGCGGAATTTAGGGGACCAGAGGCATCTCATTTAGACACGTCAGAACGACGATGGAGTTCCCCGGCAGCGATGCGGCGGAGGAGATAGAAGGGTTTCGCACGGGGGAAGCGTGTAGGAGTTGGCACGCGTTTAGGAACTTATCTTGGGACGTGCGGTTCACACGCATCGCACGGTGACAATTTGTGGGGCCCTTCCTTATGGGCTTTGTTTGTTTGTTTATAATAAAAATACTGGAAAATTGAGGTATTATTTTTGTAATATATAATTTTATTTTATTTTTTGAAATATTTGCAGGCAAAAAACTTGTGACAACATTTATTGTTACAAAATATATTTCATGCAGTGACTGTGTTTCTCTTTTAAACTATAAATTGGTAAATTTCATGCAGAGCGTGTGTTTCTCGTTTTAGGCATTTAAGCAAACTCTATATATTATTATTATTGAAAATGATCATATGCCTGGGATGTACAATGAGAATTGAATCAATTGAATACTGCACGTACCAATTTATTGTACAATTAATTATAAAAAAATAATTATAATCTTTTTGTCCGAAAAATTTCAGCATAATTTATTTACTTAAGAGCAGTGGGTCAGGGAACATTAGAATATTATATTAATTTAAAAATATTGTTATGTATATAAATTAATATCAAAATATTTACACACTCAATCAAAAACGTAGAACTGTATTCCATCAAAAAAAAAAAAACACGTACAACTGTATAAATATATATTACTATATTAATTTATAAGTATAATAATATTATTAAATAAAGTAATAATATTATTAAATAAATATTTCTGATACTATGTTTTTTTAAGCATGTCAAATGAGTTTTGCACTAAACAGATGATAAGAATTAGGCTGATAGGCTCTGTATCGTAGAGAATAATTTCATCAAATTCCTTCTCTCCCCCTAATTTTATTTTTCATTTAATTAATTTCAGATATCTCCAGTTTTCGTCATAAACAATGAATCCAGTTTGTTGTAATTATTATCCAGTAATACATTCCATTTTATATCCTGTCCGAAACTAGCAACTAGTTTCTCGAACTTGAGATTGTGAGATCTGAAACAAACTACCAACTTGCAAATTGGTAAGAAATCTTTCTATCTGTCTTCTCACCTCTTCCGTAGACTTCTCTCTCTTTTATTTTCTCAAAAAATCCGGAAATATTGTGGTTTTTTTTCACTTTCTGCGTCATGTACTTAATTAATTTGCTGCCTGGTTCTACTTTGCAGTTGAGGAAAAGTAATTAATTCCGAGATTTTGAATTTATATTATTAGTGTGGACATTTGTTAGTTAATTTCTGGTTGTTGTTGAAAAGTTTGTGTGAAGAAAAGTGGTAGATTGTTGTGGTTATTGCTATACTAGGGTTTTGTTGTGGGAGATGGATTATGAAGGAGAAAATGGAAATGAGAATTGGGATGATCAGGCAGTTTGGGCTACTGAGGATGAGTATGGGATGTGGAATGGTGATTCCCAAAGTGAGCCCCCCAGTAAAAGATCAAGAAATTCCCAATCAGGAGGAGATTTGATATCTTCTAATAGGGCAAAGGCCATTGGAAAGATGTTCTACAAAACCAAACTCTGTTGCAAATTCCGAGCTGCCACTTGTCCTTATATCACTAACTGTAATTTTGCACACAGTGTTGAGGAGCTCAGGAAACCGCCTCCTAACTGGCAAGATATTGTGGCTGCACATGAGGAGGACTCGTCTGAGACGAGGGAGGAGTTTCAGATACCCATTCTCGGGGTTACTGATGATGGACAAAGGTCTTATAAAGGCCGCCATTGTAAGAAGTTCTATACCGAAGAAGGCTGCCCGTATGGTGACAATTGCACTTTCCTTCATGATGAACAGTCCAAAGCCAGAGAAAGTGTGGTGATAAGTTTGGGCCCAGGCAGTGGCAGTGGCGGCGGAGGATATGGGAATAATGCAAATGGATCGACCTTGAAGCCTTCGAATTGGAAAACCAGGATTTGTAACAAGTGGGAGCTCACAGGGTATTGCCCCTTCGGAAGCAAGTGCCATTTTGCTCATGGAAATGCAGGTATATATTGTGATTGAATGCCAAATGAATGTAGTTTAAGTTCTACTCTTGAGGATTTCTAAGTTGCCATTTTATTAGCAGTTGTATATTATTGTATGTTCAAAACCTTCCCTTAACAGAAGTGCATAATTTTGGTGGAGCGGATTCAGAAGTTAAAGATTCTACTCCTGATGGCAAGCAAGGGACGGGGCCTGCGAAAACTTGGGTGGACACAGTTGTTGCATCTGAAAATTATCATAGTGGAGTTCCACCGCAAAGATTGTCTAATGTGACTGGACACAGACCGATGCAGAAATGGAAGGGCCCTGATAAAATTAGCAAGATATATGGAGACTGGATTGATGACCTCTAGTACACCACTTTGACATAATCTTGGTGAGACTTCTTTTTACTTGTTATTCTTGGTAATGGTTCCCTGTTGACATCGATCCATGCCTTAACGTTGTATCTGTAAAATATCAACCCTTTAGGCAAGTTTTGTTTTCCTACTATATGCTGGAACGCTTTTCTTTTTATGTGAACAAATTGTCTGCCTTAGGTATAGGCAGCTATGTTTGTAGATGTATGCTTGTGATCGTTCCTGATTGAGTTAAGTCATTACACGGTGTTATTGGTGTATACGTGTGTGTTTATACGTAACTTAATGATGGATATAACACTCAAAATTTCTCCATTAGGTACAGACAGTGTTGGTCTTTTCATGTCTTTTGGCTTGTTTCTGGTAGGTTGCACCATGAAACTTTATTCCAGTAACTTAAAGTCCAGTGCTTGTGTTGTGTTTAACCAACTGCATTTTCTCTGTTTTTGATGTAATTTTAGTCCAGTACCATAATTGCTGCTTCAAAAAAATAATACTGTAAATAAAATTTTTAACTCTTAAAATTTTAAAATATTTCATAAGAGTGTAAATTAAGTCAATAATGACATGTCATAATACACACGGGTAAGAGCGCTTATGACTTGAATTACAAAATCTGGACACGAAATAATCAACCTGCAGATACCTCATACTACAAAGTACAAAATAATACACTCACTTTATTGATTCCCAAACTGTATGTAAAGCACTACAAAATTGTATGAATCCTCATCTTTCGTGATCACCAATCAAAGAGCAAGATTCCGTGTAGCAGAAGGAAGGGCAAGACGAAGTCCATCAAGTTCAGGTTTTGCAATTATTTGACAACCCAAACGAGACCTGAAGAAAATCATTGCAAATCAATAGTGATAAAATAGTAAGAAACTTAACGATAAATATCGAGAAAGCAACGTACGTGTTTGTGACGCCAAATGCAAGATCTAACATATCATTTTCCTCATCAGTTGGCTCTGGTAATTTATTATAATGTTCTGCATCCTGGCAAAAGCAAACAGAGTAAATAATATGATCTTTTTTTTGGTTTGGGGGTTATTTCATACAATACTCACCATCACTATAACATGACAAGTGGAACAAGCAAGTGAACCTTCACATGCTCCTGCAATTAATTCACGGGGTTAACCTAGCATAAAAAGCTTAAACCTTTCAATAAAACCTCGCAAAGATCATATTATTCACCTTCAAGATCTATATCATTGTCACAAGCAGCTTCTAACATCGAAAAACCCTCGGGGACTTTGACGTGTGTCTCTTCTCCATCCTTGTCGACAAATGTTACGTTTATCCTGCAGCGGCCGTATGAAGTGCATATGATAATCAGATATACAACAGAAATGTATACAATTACTGGCTTTAAACTCAGATATCTCCCCCGTATCAGAATATACGGGTTGTGAGAGTCACTGATTCAGAACTCAAATTCTTGGCAGTTTCAATAAATACAATAAATGGCACTGTATGTAATAAGAACTCAGGATACACCGAGAGCAATATTTTAGTGATGATCATACTAGGACCATCAGCATGAAAGCCATCAAGTAACAAGTGCTGTTTCCTTGCTCTCAGCCGACTTTTCTCTCCCACAAAAATCAGTAGATGAAGACTTATTTATGTCATGTTATATCAATCATATATCACAAAAACTCTGATCTGATCATAGGTGAAATCCAATCCCTTTGTTTCGCACATCGAAGACCGGGGAAAGTATAGGAGAGATGGGAAAAGCTAGCAGCTACCGTCGGGGCTCTTCTTTACTTATGTCAGAATTTCAGAGTTTTCATAATAATGTCAAGAAAAATCAACAGCCTTATATTTTCATGAACCACTCATTGGGAATTTGGGACATAACCTTCCTGTCTTAAGAAAGAGTTACCTTTTTGGTTCTTCATCTCCTTCCTCTGAGTCAAGTTTAGCTGCAGTAGTGCAAAACAATACATGCCTCTAAACATAGAAAAAGACAAATGCATATTAAAGCTAAGCATCCAAGCAGATCAACAAAAATGAAAGTAATGACCCATCTCTGTTACATTAAAAGAAAAGGAAATGGAAATACACAACAATATAACAACAACAATAATAATACAAACAAAATTTTCAATGTCAAATAGCCATCATAACACAACGAAATAGAAACCTTATGTGCATAGGCCAGGCGAAATAATATTGTGTAGCCCTATCAAATTTGATAAGAAACTGAATAGAATTACTAATTTTTTTAGTTACGGTTTTCATCAACATCAACACGTTCATCAAATAAAAAACATATAATTTGCGTAAGAACTTAGAATAGGAAATTCTCCACATAAAAAATTCCTTTGAAAAAGGAAAAGGTTAAAGGCCTCAGGCACCTATCCCTTTTTGTACTTGATAAATTTACGCGCATAGCCTTCAATTATCCATCTCAAAACTGTAAAATCTAGTTATATTAGGAACTTAAACTTACAATTTCACCATATCGATGCACATTGCCTACAGATAAGCATCAGATTCAACTGCCTAACAAAGTAGCCAAATAGGGAATCACCAGCTTCATGAATAATGGCACTTATTGCAAGCAGATATGTCAGTTGTATATTGTATGCATAAAACTAACCTGGCCTCCCGAATACTGGCTATGAGCCATGGAGTATGATGTCGCTGGTGAAAAAAGTGGAGCTGCAAGGAACACAGAGCAATTAGTGGACAGAAATAAATTAACAGAGTTTTATCAAAAAAAAAAATTTTATGTTTAGTTTGCAACATATTAGGTGAAACTCTTACAGCAGAAAACATTGTGTATAGATCACTTTATATATCATTAACACTCAAAACTGTATAAGAAATACTCTGGTATCATAATAGACCATGATTCTGAGATACAAAGGACACTTTTCTTTTGTTTTATTCCTCCCTTTTCTCACAGGAAAATATTAAATTCTCATACATCATAAGAAACCAAAAAGGTTACTCAAAAGTAGCCAGCAATTCGTCTCGGAATTATATTAGCATAAATGGGAGGAGCAGAACAAGAAATGAAAAGGGAGAAATGATAAAAAAAAAAAAAATCAGTCACAGTTGGCGTAATGAATTGATAAAAATATACTACCTCCATTTTCTATAAGCTACTTATTTTGACAAAACAGGCATCCCAACATAAGTTACTAATTGCAATATTTGGCAAAGTGTGTCCCTAAATCCCTCTCTCTACCTTTCTCTCTACCTTTTCTCTTTCTTATCACATCTCAACACCCATTACACATTTAATACTATATTCTTTAAAACCTGTGTAAAAAACAAGCGAGTAACTAAATAGAGGACGGATGGAGTATTTATGAAGACAATGACGAATATAATATATTTCATCTACTTCTAGATCCTTCATTTCTTCCTCACAGTAATATCACGGAGACTACCATTCCCTTTATCTAGACTAAGTTGGATGGGCATCGCCAAAGACTATTGTTGTAAACGTAATCAGGTATCTAATATTATCTATTTAGAAGGTAAAACAAGGCACAAGCATGCATTTCTTGAGAGGGAATGAAAAATATGCAGTATGCACTACTAGATTAGTAGCTGTAAATGAGGCGTTATGTCCTCGTAGCAGTCATAATAAACTACCTATCCAATGGTCTAATAAAACAAAAAACAAGAAAACATTGTCCAACTAATTTTACAACATCAAATAGCTTATTGTTTGTCATACGCTAATTTCTTTCAGTTTCTAAGTCAATTAACATTAATCTAAAGTGAAATGGGCCAAACCTCTTACTGCAGGACTCCGCATCGCTCGAGCACACATAAGATAAAACTTAGAAAGCAACATATTCTTCAGCCTGATAATCCTTCATCACAAATGGAAGAGGGATCAATGAGTAAAGCACACAAAGGAATTTGCTCATAACGCCAGTTCAATATCTATTTATGCCCGACTTCACAATTGACAGAAAACAGGTTATGAAATTCCGCACCCTGAACTTTAAAACATAATGGAATCTTTTACACGCCCCTAAATGAAGAAACGTGCAAATTTAAGAACATCCATATCCCAGTCGACCCAAGTGTTTGAAATCAGGAATAAGAGAAATCACTCACGTTCTGAAATGAGAGCGAGTACTGACCACCCTTCTGGAATTGAGAGCGATGGCGACGAGCAGAAAGAGAGAGTCGACGACGGTTATAAAATCGGGAAGAAGAGTAGCAAAAATTGTATGTTTAATCTCTTTTACTGTTTCAACAGAGATTGCAATTTGCAACACACATGCGTGCTGGGATTTGTGAAAAGAGGGGGATAGAGATTAAGCGGGTCGGGGTAAATCTTACCAAATAGGCCCCATAGGGTGTGATTCGCATTTTTTTAATCTACCAAACAGGACCTAAATGCAATTTAGTGTGATACCAACAATACCGCAGACTCCTTTTCTAATCATTTTATTTGCCCTATTACATTCATGATTTTTATAATCATTTGCAACAATTAAAAGCCAAAATCGAAAAACATAAGAATCCTTTTTGCAAATATGAATTTCGAAAAAATAACAACTGTAATGTATACCTCTTCGGAACTCGGAAGTGTTCCGATCACAGCAACGACGTCGCTTTTGATATGAAATTGAAACTTAAATCCTCTGTGGCTAGCCTGGCCGTTATTTTTTTTTTTTTTTTTTTATCGGGGAAAGGGTGACTCGAACCCATGACCTTTGGATCATATGTAGTGGAGCTCTAACCACTTGACATATACCACTTCGTCCCGCGATTTATTTTCTGTTTTTCGCAAAGTTTTACAATTGTTATAAGAGATTTACTAAAAAAAGTGCAACAAATAATTATTTTATTTTATCGTATAAGGTAATGCATTATTTTTTTTATTCACAATCAATACCAAAATTTATTTAAAGAATTTCCTTTTCTTTTTTGTCTATTACGATAAATAGTGCTCATGACACACTTAAACAACAAGAATATTTTGGTAAATGTAGAACATAATTTCTTGAATGATGTGTGGATATAAGTACATCCCAAATTGTAATACATTATGTAATATGATAGTGTGAGTACAATTTTTTTTTTAGGGGAAATTATTATGTTGATTACGAGATAAATCAATTTATCTAAGATGTTAAGTTAATAATTTCTAAGATAATTTGTATTATGTAAAAGCAATATAAAACAATATCAGTATATTATGAATGAAAGATAATTTAATATACTAGCAGAGATTAAAGCAATATTAATGCATTAATTAATAGTTTTTATTTAACATCAAAATTCTATCAATTATTTTTTTCTCTAGAATAAAACAAAGTACATAGGTTTTTTTCTTCAAATAAAAGATAATTACACTGGAGAAATAGAGAAAATATCATAAGAATTTTATAAAATATATATTTTTATATGAACTAAACAACCATACAAAATTTGAATATTATGAAATTAATCAAAGCACATATGAAAAGTAAGTATGCCCAAAAGAATTACCTAAAACACATTTCGTCTTACAATTTTGACAAACCTTTCATTATCAATCAATAAATATTAATTAAAAAATATTATAATTATCAAATATAAATCACATGATAATACTGTGATTATAGGATTTGAAAATAATAAAATTCCTTAAATTCAAGAAAAAAAAATCACTTGATGCAAGAAAACTCAAATTACTCTGATGATCCCACTAAGAACGGTTGTGCTGATAGGTCAATTCTAAAAAAATAATCCTTCCGTCCCGCTCGAAGTGTCCCAATATTTTTTGGCAAAAATTTTAAAAATATTGTATAATAATATAGTAAAGATGATGTGATAGATAGAGAGATGAAATATAGTACTCTTAAGGCTCTTAAGCCCTTGAATTAACGCTATATTTTTTTTTTTATCGTTAAATGTTAGTTATTAGTTAGTGGTTAAAGATTAGTTCACCAAGTCTCCTTACAATTTCAAATACTCCAAGCCTCCTTATACCTCTCGATCCAATTCATTTCCAAAGGGAATCGAACCCAGGTCTCCCACTTAAGTGAGGAGCCCAGTGGCCAAGTGGGCTAAGCCCCCTTGATTAAAATTTAATTGATTTAATCCGATTAAAATTAAATTGTAAATATTTTCGTGTTTTTATAAACTAATTACACGAAATTTGTTGTTACAATTTATAGTAATACGTTTACAAAAGTTGTTTTATATGAATGGTATCATTCATATAAAACAACTATATCATTCATATAAAACAACTTTTGTAAACGTATTACTATGAATAACTCTCATACAAAAACCGTTGAAAAAGTCAACTGTGCAAATTCCTCTGGGACGGAAGGAGTATAATAATAATATTATATAAGTGATGTGATGAAGAGAGATGAAAAAATATAAATTAAATATATTAAATGAATAGCATATTGTGTAAATATGTATATAGGATAGGGATAATTATAAAAGTAGGGTATGAATAAAAAATAAATGGGACACTTAGGTGGGACGGACGAAAATGGTAAATGGGACACTTAGGACGGGACGGAGGGAGCATAAAAATAAATATATGACTCAGCTTTAAAATCGTGGACAGAACAAGCAAATATTCTATAAACTGATAACACAACCTATCAGGAAAATACAGAAGGTGTTTGTATTAAGTATGACCACAATTTCCAAAACTGCATACAGACACAATGGGTGTAATAACTAATATACTTACATACAAATACGCATATATGTATGCTGATGCATGTAAATGGGCGGCGAGCAGATGTTCTACAAGACAAGATGAGCATCTTACTCTTAAGACCCGTGAATTGAGTTCTTAGCCGATCCAAATTCCCAGATGAAATCACTGCTCATCTTAATTACACAAGCCAGCCCTAATCCAACCTCACGCCTCGCATCTTACATACAAGGTTAGCTGTTGGAAGGTCAAGCTGATTTCCTGAATCTGATTTTACGAGATCCTTCAGCTGATCCGTTGGTGTTGAAAAACAAGAGTGAAATGTAGCAAGAACAGGGGGATGGGCATTGATAGCGCGGAGAGCACGTTGCTCAAGTATTCAATATCAACAGATAGCTGCTGAGCTCCACGATCACTTATCTTCTGGATCCCCCGCAACTGCTCAATATAAAGGGCAGTAGCTCCCTCCGCAACCTAAACATAAGAAAGTTATCTACATGTCTAAACTACTTTAAATGTGTTTCTTTAATATTTTTTCATCAGTTAGGGCTACCCCCACTTTTCTTTTTAATGAATTCATTACTCAGTCAATCTGATCTGGTGAAACACCAAGGAAGAGTGCTGCTTCACAAAACCATTCTTGAACGTTTTTTATTGGAGTAGGTATTGGGTTAACACATGTTATGCAAATTATTATTACGAGTTAAAAGAGTGGTAAGAGAGCAAAGTTACCTTGAACATCCATTCAGTTGCAAAGAACTGTGCGTCTTCAGCATTGGCATCACTGTTGGAGATACCGTCAGCAAGAGGCTCCAATTGTTGGGGCAGAGTAAGAAGGTATTCAGCAACATTAGTCACATAAGACTGAGGGTACGCACTAAAGCTTGGAAGAGTGTAAGCACTTGTTGGCTCTTCAACTGAAGACCATATGGGCAAATGCGACAAATCACTAAAGTGTTGCCTCACTTTCAATATGAGTACATCATAAACAAGCTCATTGACTGCCTCTGCAAAAGCTGAAACTCTTTGAGAAGCCAGTGGAAGGGCATGAAATCGGGGATCTTTCGACTGCAAGAACCAACAGAAACCTTTTAAGGGTAACATGAAGTCAACAATCCTTTGACTGCAAACACTGTATTCTGTGTTGCATATGATCTATCTTATTGCTTAATTTCAGATGGATTATGGATATGTTTTAGAATTCCTCTGTATATTCTCAGATGTTAATTACTACTAAAAAATTAAACGATTTAATATCAGTCCCAGTTGGCCAATATAAGAAGACATAGGAGAAATGTAAATTTGGATCCCAACATTTTACTTTTATTTATTTTTAATTGCATCCTTGGTACTTTTTTGTAACGTTTGGCTGAAAATTCTCCAATGGGAATGAGAATGAGTATAGGACAATTATAGTGATTAGTGTGAATAAAATGATCAATGATACTAGTTTCGCTCCTAAATAAGATAATCATTACCTATTTTGATTAAATATTTCCCTTCCTACAATGATTTCTCCTCAATCATTCCCCTTCAACACCAACAATTCTTCCTCCAACATTCTAGGGTCATAGAGGAAAAAGACATTTCATTCTTATTCCCATTGAAGAATTCGCAACCAAACACTCCCTGAGCTCTTGTACTTTTATTTACACCAATGTTGGGTCCCCATGCTCCTTTTCGTTTTGAAATCTTGTACTTTTATTAGCAACTGATATGGGACCTTAAGTATAGAGACCCAATTTTAGTCCAAATAAAAGTACAGGGACTCGAAAAAGGAACCAAGAAGTATGTTCTAAAATATTAGTGCGGGGACCCTTTTTTTCAGTAAAAGACTTCAAATATGCTCCTTTTTTTCGTCAAAACTTGACCACACGTAGTTTATTCCAATACCTGCTCAAGGAGGCTAAAAAGTTTCCGAGCCTTTTCAGGGACATCAACAAGCCGGAGAGCCGCAACATCCACGAAAGCTTTTCCTGCTGTCGAGGGTCCCCCAGTTCCGTCATTGTCATCCAAATGTGATTGGTTTTGGTCCAGACTCGAACCATATACAGAACGAGAAATATTAGTACTCAAACGAGCAAGCGTAGACTTCAATGAAGCTTCGAAAACTGAAATTCGGCTAGTCAGGCCATCCGCAACAGTGAGAATCTGTAGAGCACCCTGGACAAAAGACCATTCCTCCTCATTTGACATGAAATCACTCTTACGTCGTGTGTGTGATGCTGCCTCTTTCTTATCAGGCCCACTTTCCTTCTTTCCCCCAACATTATCCATTACTATATCAACTCCGCATACTGCTCTTAGTGCTTTCAGATTTCCCTGAAGAGTGGTGATGTACTGCAATGATACATCATCAAGGGCTAGAATTAGCTCATCCAACTCAGAACCACCAGTAAAACTAATGCATCTCTCAGTGGCAGCTTCAAGTAGTAGAATGACCAAGGGAATGGACTCTTCCATTCTCCTGACTGTTTCACTGAGCTCAACTCCCTGGACACCGATAATTCGAGTACTAACTCCCCTAAGATCAAGTCCTGCAATGCCACCAGACAGCACACCGCGCTCCATTTGCCCATACCTAATTAGGATTTAAATAGAAAGTTATAATTCTTTTTAACAAACATCTGGTCGTTTCACGGTAAACAAAATATATTTGATCAGAAATCTACTTATTTTTTTTCTTGACATATGCTTTGATCTTCATCTGATCAAGTTGTTTTTTTTACAACTCATCATTTACCAAGTAGAACCAAGAAGACAATGGTAAAAAAACATTCTTAAATACTGGTCAACTACCTATGCCATAAGGTCATGGATTCGAGTTACCATTTGACCGATCAAAAAAAAAAAAAAAAATACTGGTCAACTGTGAAAGTGCAAAAGAATGCATTGAGAATATCATATGATACAGGAAAGTTTTATTGCAAGTAAACTAAAATGCAATCACCTTTGTTTAAATGATTCATATGGAAAGTAGACAGCCTTCAGTGTTTCCAACAACAAATGCAGATCTGAGTCTGAAAACAAATGCTGGATGTTCCTAGCAAAACTCCCAGTTAAGTTGTGAAGTTCTATCAAAGCATCTAAATGTTTGGTCTGAATTTTGACACCTTTAGGCAAATCTCCAGATAAGATGTCTAATATACCTGAAACAGAGAGGTCAGAAGACATCAAGATGGATTTAAACTTTTGAACGCAGTACTAAGCGCAAACTAACAGCCAACAATTACAGGAAGAACGATGAAGGACTAGTTTTGATCCGCAGCTTCTAAGATCACTTGAACACAACTTTTACATGCAGTAAAAATAGACGTCTGCTACATTCAGAACACCAAATAACAAGAAGTACACTTGACATCTTTCAGGAAAGCAAATGTAATGTCTCAGGTCCACAGGGCGAGGACCTAGAAGCGAAACCATAACACAATGAACTCCGATAGCAACTATTTTGCATATGTCCTTGCTCTGCAAGTTGCCAGAAGATTCAATTTTACCCACTTATGTATTCTCTCAACTTACCTTTCCCATCAGATGTGGGTTATCACAGGGAAAGTTTAAAAAGTTATAAAAAATAATGAAATCTATAAACCATCCTCAAGGTGCTACAGTATACTTACATAAGGAAAAATGCTACTCCCTCCGTCCCAAGATAGCTTTCATATGTAGTGTGGCACACACTTTAAGAAAAAAGAGTAATGATTGAAGTTTTGAGGGATAAATATGTAAACTTTTATGTATAAAGTAAAAAAATTTTATTGGGTTATGTGTATGTGAGAGTAAAAGTAATGGCATTTGTGTAAATTAGTGAAAATTGTGAGGGTGGAGTTTATAAAAGGTTTTCCATTTTAAGGGTGTGAAACTTATATTGGGATGGACGAAAAAGGAAAGTATGAAAGCTTTTATGGGACGGATGGAGTAGTATAATAAGCCAAAAACATTTCCAAGCTAGAAGCAAACAGAGAGCTAACAAATAATATGTAATCCTTCACACATGGACATTTCTTATAAAGCAACAGAACATGTGGATCCATGGAAAACGCTAATCCTTAAATGATGTTTTTTTTGGTTCAAAACCAAGATTTGGGTTTTGAAATTAAAAACCAGTTCTAGTTCGGGGATTTTGAAATCCGGTACAACACCTATAAACCTATTATCTCACTTTCTCATACAATCAATTCTCACTCCTTATATTTAACATATTTGAATCGTAATTCACATCATTCAATCTGACCCCTAAATTTAGTCACTTAACACCCAAAACAAGCATCACTGTGCTCGAACAAAATCTGAATACAAGAAAAGAACTTCGAAGAATAACCTTTGGCCATTGCTTTAGTCTCAGGGACAACATCTCCCGTAGCAAGATTAACACAAGATACAAAACTTGTACCAATGGACGCCATTGTCTCAATCAATAATTTTGGAACAAGAGTTTTGTAATCTTCAGGGAAAGCAAGCATGCACCTGTAGAGGAATAAGTATATAATACAAGCATAGGCTATGATGATAAGACTTATGGAGGAAAAAAGTGCAGAATTATGGTAGAAAACTTGCACACTATTGATCTCGAGACATCTAAAAATTAAGTAGTGTTTTACCCAGAAAACATGTCTCATGACTCTCTACCACAAACATGAACACGAACATCAAGCACAATATCATCTGTCAGGTGATATATTTCTCCTTTTAAACATGTTCAAATATGTCCTATTAAACCCTTCTCAGACTCACATGTGAATCTAACCTTCCCTTCTCGGTTTATATAAACCCTTGTATGGATAAGCCAGGGTGGGTTTCATGTAAACAAGGGTAGACACTGAAAAGCACACAAAAAATCCCTTAAAAGTAAAAAAGAATGACTGAAGCAGGCATCACAGTAATAAAGAAGACCACTTTGATCTGTATATGCTGGCCAGTCATGAGGACTTATTAACCAATAATGCATATGTGGTTCAAACCAATTGGGCGAAATCCAAGGATCATCCAGGTGGCAAAAACAAGATTGACATCTAATACTGATCTTTAAAAAAAAGACACATAATAGTCCCTAGATAAAAACAATAGTAGCACCGATTCAAGTAAAACAGCATACCACTTCCATTCTTGTTCAAGATAAAGTAGCAACTCGTCATAGAAACTTGGCAACCATCGCGAGAATGAAATTGTTGACAAATTTGGTTGAGAATCAAAGCTCCGTGTGACCTGTTCCACTTCACTCCTCTCAATTGCAAGTTTACTAGCTTGTTGCCTTAAGTCAAAATCATCCCAGAGCTTCTTTATGTGTTTAAGATGGACTTTCGTGTAGTAACTTTCTAAAGACTTAAACCTCCCAATACGAATGAGGATTCCACGCATTTCTTGAGCGACATTAACCTATGAAAGAGGGGAAATAAAATTGAATACCATGTCAAATTGAAAAGTCAAACACCAGAAAATAACCAAGAAATTAAATGACAAAAGAACTATTCACCTTAAGAGAGAAATATGATGATGTAAGCTACCTTTCTGTTGTTCAACGCATCTGTCAAATGAGGCTGAACCATTGAGTCCAGTCTATCTTCCAAGACTTCAAGCTGCTTCCTTATATTAGCAAATTCAGCAACCTGATCATCACAAATTCATAAATCATACTGCTTCACAAATTCTCAGGTATAACAAGATATATAGTTCAAGTGTTGGAGAAAGACCTCTCCAACAGCAGTCAAACAATGTCTCATATTAGCCAGTGTTTCTGCAGCACGAGGAAGATCGCCACTAGCAAATACATCCTCTACAGTCGAGCTTAACTGTGTTAATCCTGCAGCATCCTGTTCATCAACAGAGGCAACTTTGGTGACCAACAAGAACCATAGGACAAATTCGCATGCAGCTGAATCCCTAATGAAGGAATTTAAATCAAGATTTAACCTGCAGTGTCTCATATGCAGCTTCCATTCTCCGCTTGACCGTATCAATTTTAGCAAGGGCTGTGATTGATTCAGCAGAGGATCCCTCAGCCTACAGGAGAATGTAAATCCGAAATCAAGAAGGTTATGCATATAATTTTTTTACACTCGTTTCCAAACAGAAATCTACAAGTTTAGTGTACACAAGGCTCATATCACAACATTATAAAACATTGAACAAATTGCTCCGATGTGTATGTTCACATACTCAACTGGCACCATCAACATTACTCCACTAATTGATTTTACCCATCATTACCTATTGTCGAGTGTGAACCAACCTTATTACTCACAGCGTACATTAATTTATATTACATCTCAATTCAGTTAAACTCAAATCGCACTCGTGAATGTTCGAAATTCGAAGAAGAGGATTGGGTCTAAGTCGCTAGCATGCAGAGATGAAGACCACGAAATCGCTTTTTTGTGTGTGTTTAACACGTACCTCACATCTCTCATTCAAGCTTTTACAATCGAAATATTCTCAAATATAAAAATTATTTACTGCTTTTCCTCAATACCAACATTTCCAAAACAAATTATTGGAAGAATTCCATCTCTAACTATGAAATTTGAGCTATAATGAAGATAATTGGCAATTTGAGTATCTAAGTATATATATATATATATATATATATATATATATATATATATATATATTAGAACCTTTTTCAGAAACTGCAGTATATTGGCAACAGAAGACCGGAGTGAAACTGCGTCATCACGGAGACGGATGACATCGCGGGAGGCGCGGGGGACGCGAAGGAGTGCGGCGGAGCTCTGCTCCTCGAGAGAGGCGGCGATCTCCTCCGACACCATTTGCAGTTTCATCTCTAGATCCACCAAATGTTTCTCAACCGGATCCTGCGGGTGCCTCTGCTGAACCGCCCCATTTATCCATAACTTCGGATCGAACTTCTCCTCCGAGAACGCACTGAGGTCCACCATCATCTTCAATCACTCTTTCTGTTTCAGATGGATCGAGTTTTGGGGGGTTTTAGTTCCGGTTGAGGCCATGGAGATTGGCTACTGAAATCGCATTTAAGAATTTTATAAAGTCGCATTTTCATCACAGTGTATTTTTAAATGTTCTTATTATGTTTACTAAAATGCCCTAGTTTCAATTGTTCTCAACGAAAATTGTCAATTGTTTCCATATTAGACTGGGATACCACTCGGGCGGAAATAAAGATCTCCATTTGTAGGGATTGGATTAATTCATTTGAAATTCATGGATTTGACAATAATATATTATACATTTACAAATTAAAATAGTGAAAAACTAAATGAATGGATTTAGTTTACACAAATATTACTTATAAATGGGAGGATTTCAAATACCCAATAAAACCTAGTTATTTGAAATCATCTCACTTCTCCCACTTGTATTTAATATTTGAGTGAATTATATCCATTCAGTTTTTCTCCATTTTAGTTTGTGTGAATACGTGTTATATTATTCTCAAATCCATTGATTTCAAATTCACTCCATACAAATGGAGCTAAAAGATTTCTAAACCCAACAAAAATAAAAAGTAGTTATTAAATATGAACAATCAAAATTAATGTATAAAACATACGTTTTAACTTTTTTAAATTTTAACTTACATGAATTTTTGTTTAAAA
Organism: Paraleonurus japonicus; assembly: GCA_030762865.1. Lineage (NCBI taxonomy): Eukaryota > Viridiplantae > Streptophyta > Magnoliopsida > Lamiales > Lamiaceae > Paraleonurus > Paraleonurus japonicus. Next base: position 3,610,718 of record CM061057.1, on the reverse strand, counting down.
AAAAAAACTACATGACTTTCTAAACGGAATATGTAATTACAAAGTATTTCAAATTTTGAAATGTGTTGACAAAATGGTATAACTCAATGGTATATTCAAAAGGTCATGAGTTTTTTGTTCCCCTATAAAAAATCATTTATAATTTCTCGTATGAAAGTTTTTATGGAAGGGAGGATATTGAAGATTGTATTATTCTAATACCTTATTGACTGGAGTATTCAATATTTTATGGTGTCGATGCACAATTGTCATAAGCTGCTATCCTTATAAGCATTGTACTTTTTTTTATTCGTTTATTATTTTACTGCGTTACACGCGTGTCTTCAAAATAATTTAATTCATTTTGACAAAATGCATGTCTTATAAGTTTTTTTTAAAGTATTTTTCATATATTTTTTTCTCTCTCTATCTCTTTTTATTTCACATCTCAGAATGTACTACACATTAAATATTACTTTTGTCGTTGCACTACATATTAAATATTATTTCCATCATTCTGTATTAATTTGTACAAATTTTTGTGCATACAAATTAAAAAAAATGCATTTTATGTTAGATTTGATTAGTTGATTGGTTTGTGATGACAATTTTTGTCAAATAATACACTTTTTTTTTTTTTTTTAAAGGTCAAGGAAAATTCCATTAAAATTAAGTATAAGAGGTTACAATCAATCACTTTAGAGAATTTAAACAAGCCCAAAGATCTCCTAACAAGTACAAACATTAAAGTTGGACAACGAGACCTCTTTACAAGAAATCAAGTGTCAAATCCTAATTTTGAGAATAGTCACCACCCTATCTAATAGAAAATTACAATTTTTGAAAGCAACATCATTTCGCAGGTTTCATATAGGCCAGATTGTACCCACCCAGATTGTGATTGCAATTTTCTTCAGCTTTCCTTTCCCCAAGCAATCTCCAAATTAAAGGAAATTAATCATCTGGATAATATGCATTACCTGTTGAACACACCGCCATTTGAATAAATCAAACCAAATTGAGAATGAAATTTTACATCCGAAGAAAATATGGTAATCATCTTCAACAAAGTGTAATTTATGAGTGATTTTCCATTTTTTTAGTCTTAAAATTGAAGGTTTAAAATGAAAAGTTTGTAAATTAATATGAGACAAAAGGACATTTCATTTTAAAATGACTAGTTTATAAAAGGTGAGGAGGCAAAAAAAAAAAAGTAAAAAGAAAGAACGGTTGACTTTTTTGCCACCAATGAAATTGGAGATGCATGGTGGCCATTGTTGGAATGAATTCATGCGATGGGATCAAATGGCACGAGCTACCTGAATCTGAGGCTCTGAGCACATTATTTAATAACATATATCCATCTCCGTACGGCCATAATACGGAAATACATTACTGGCTCATCCGGTGGCCGGTATCTCCTGGTCCACGCCTACACGCTTGGCCAGATTTTTTCCACCCCACTGAAAGGGGGCCTGTTTGGTAGCATCAAAACGAAGATTTTTTTTATTACACTATTTGCAATTTCAATTGGGCATTTACTTAACTGAGAAGTACTCATTTTCAAATTCATAAATTTTATGTTACACATTTCTTAAAAAAAAATAAAAAAATTATCAATTTAACTATTTGAGACTAAAAACATTCTTCAAAATGGGTATTAAAGATTTTGCAAATATAGTTTTACGTGAAACTTGCTTTTTATTGGGAATTGATAATTTTTTTATTATTTTTTTTACATATGAAGACGAGCTATATGTAATTTCATTATATATATTTTTTTAATTAAGTTATAAATACAGTTTTATGTTCTTTCATTATTTTTAATTACGCATAACCCTTAAGAGTAGTTTAGTTTAAAATTTAAATTTTATAAAAATGATATTTTCTTGATATCCAAATCAAAGGATAAATTGATCACAAAAATTTGTACATGACTCTTTCAAATATTCAAATATAAGAGGTGATATTTTTCAAATTGTTATAATGCTTTTAAATTTAAACATTACAAAAAAATCATAGAAATATCAGGTCTTATATATTAAAAAATCTCATACACTTCTTAACATATACGTCTTGTATAAATATCTAATAAAGTTCTTGACCTATGATACAGACACACTGCATCGCGTGCGCACACGCTCCAGTTGGGCGATGGGCAAAAGCTCATGGATTAAAACCTGACTTCCGGTTAAAACGGTTATAACACAGCGGAATTGAGTAACAGCGTTGAAAACGTCAAACAAGAAATCCAAACAGCCCCTTACCAGTTTTCGCCTTTTCTATTTCGCCTTTTGTACACATCTAAATTCCCCTGCTTTATGTCTCCCACCTCACATCTTAGTCTCAATATTTTCTAAAACATAGGATTCAAGAAAGAAAGAAAAAAAAAAATCCATTTGACTATATTACTTTGATCTTCAAGCTAAGATATTTCTCGACTAATTTATCGGTGAGTTGATGGAGTTGAAGAGCACAGCTCTCTACTGTTATTTATGTGCTTTTACTGTGGTGTTGTGCAGTTCTGTGGTGTTTGCAGGTGACATAGTTCACCAAGATGATATTGCTCCGAAGAGGCCCGGTTGTGATAACAATTTCGTCCTGGTAAAACTTCTCTCTCTCTCTCTCTCTCTCTCTCAATCATTCCCTTTTAGAATCTTTTCAATTAGACAGTTGGGATTTTTATTTAATAATTTTCTTGGCAATTGGCTGTTACTTTTGATTTTACCTTTACTAATGGACTAATGGCGAAAGCAACTTTTATTAAGGGAGTGTTCTGATGTGTAAACTTGTCTGCTTCCGTGTGTTTTGTATCTTGAATCAACTTAAAGATATAATATTGTGGCGTTACATGATCACTTTATTAAAGTAGATGGCCTCTGTCACTATGGTTGAAGAGGCATTAGGGATGTTATTCAAAGTTTTGTTTACTTATGTTATCTTTGTAATCTTTTAAAGGATTTTTCAGGAATAAGAAATTAGGAGAAAATTAAAACCCAACTCCTGCTTGATTGTGTAGTAATCATTAAGGCATTTGTAGATTTTCGCAAGACGTTCAAAATAGATAATAGAACTTCATATACCAATAACTCATACTTTAGTTTATAACTTGTAGAAATTAAGAAGGACTTGAAACATAATTTATCCTTTCAAATGACCCTCTTATTGAGCACTATAGCTTCTCTAGAAATTTATTATTTGCAACCTCATCGGAGAAAACATTAATTGCATTTCCCAAATTGAAGATATGCTGTGTAAATTTATCCTTTATAGGCTTGATCTCTTGTTAACTTGCTTCCTCCATACCCTCATAGCCGCACCCCCAATGGGCTGGAATATTTTGCAAGTTCAATGTATGCCTTTGACAAAAAGGTCACAGTTTTTTACTGTTCAATAGGTTAAAGTACCACTTTGGATAGATGGTGAAGAAGCGATACAATTTGTGGGTGTTGGTGCTCGATTTGGTCCCACTTTGGAATCAAAAGAAAAACGTGCTAACCAGACAAGGGTTGCTCTTGCTGACCCTCCTGATTGTTGTAGTAAACCAAAGAATAAGGTTTCTCCTCTTATCTACTCATTGTATTAGTACACATAAAGTTTTGTTATATACATCTTGGCTTATAATAAATCACCTACTATTCCACAGCTCACAGGCGAGGCTATATTGGTGCATCGGGGCAATTGCAGTTTTGTTACCAAAGGAAATGTAGCAGAAGCCGCTGGTGCTTCAGCTCTGCTGATTATAAACAACCAGAAAGGTTTCTATTCTCTGCTAGTATACTACAGTTTATTAAATTAGGTGCACGATAGTGTGAATAGTATATTCCTGTTACCAAAACACAAATTTCCTTCAAAAAAAATACATGATTTCACTTCTTAAATCTTTTATAATTGGTTTGCCCCCTAGATTTCTCCTGTACCTATGTGAAATGTCTTGGAAGAATTTTTCTTATGTATGGTGTATCTGACCAATTTCCAACCAAAAATTTAGTATAAGAACTTGGCTGAAGTCCACACACCATAAAATGGTAACAACAAATTTTAATTGATTTTGATGTGCAATTTCCTCCACTGCTGATTTTTCGTGGTTTCCTCCTAAATCCTGAATGTGGCTAATTATCCAGAACTCTTCAAGATGGTTTGCGAAAAAAATGAGACAGATATAAACGTTGGAATACCTGTTGTCATGCTCCCACAAGATGCTGGTGAAAGCTTGAAAGAGAACATGAGGAATAGTTCACACGGTAAAGCTTCACCCTCCATGGTTTTGGTCATTAAATGATCGCCACACACATCTGGTTTTCATATCTATTTCTGTATAGTTGTTGATGCTGCTAGGGTTGCACATCTACATAGTTCTATAGTCATGTGTTCTTGCTTCTGTCTGTATGGGTAGGTGTATTTGCAATCCGTTCACGAGCTTGTCTCTATTGCAGTTTCCATTCAGATTTACTCTCCAAAGCGCCCATTGGTTGATGTTGCTGAAGTGTTTTTATGGTTAATGGCCGTTGGTACCATCTTATGTTCATCTTATTGGTCAGCATGGAGTGCTAGAGAAGCAGCTATTGAGCAAGACAAGCTCTTAAAGGTAGCATCGGAGAATTCAGTAATAATCTTCTGCTCCTTGATCTTACAGACTAGAGAGGATTCCCTCGTGCAATTGATTGATATTTAATGTTAACCTAGCAGGATGGTTTGGATGAGTATCTCTCCAATGACTCTAACCTCTCCACTGGGTTTGTGGACATCACCACAAAGTCTGCATTCTTCTTTGTCGTGATTGCTTCGTGCTTCTTGATTATGCTTTACAAGTTTATGTCTTACTGGTTCATCGAGATTCTGGTGGTCGTATTTTGCCTAGGTGGTGTTGAGGTATGATATTGTTTCTTCCATTAAAGTTCTTTGTGGGGTTTTATGCCAATTTTTTTTTTTTTTTTTTTTTTTTTTTTTTGGTTCATTTGTTCATTCTATTAACTCAGACTACAAAATGCCGATTAGATTTTTAACAATTAATTCGGCTAATGGTCACCTGTGTATGATTTTTAACACTTACTGATGGCTGATTCATTTGTCTTCTTGTACAACAGGGTTTGCAGACTTGTCTAGTGGCTTTATTGTCATGGTATGCACACTATGCTTGTTCTTCAAATTATGCTTGTATGTGTGTTGTATAGAAAGCTAGTATTCTTACCATAGAAAAATAGGGAGGAGAGAACACCTTCTATCTTTATTTTTGAGGCGAGTTGTTATAAAGAGACACATTGTGCTTGGGGAGAAAGTTTGGTTTGTGCTTTTGTTCAACTGTTAATTACAAGGCTAATAGCTCTCTAATAACACATCCTCTATCTCAGTCAATCAAAGGAAACAAAGGCAAATGTATTATACATCTCAAGTGTTTATTACCAGCTCTTGTTTTCTAAGTTTTGAAGCAGACATCGTGTTCAATCATCTTATTTTCTTTTTTCTCTAAGAATGAGGTTTTTAAAGCAATGAGGCTGATTTTCAAAGTAACTTTTTGATGGAAACAGTTTCATATTTTGTTTGCATTTGCTTAGAATATTCCTAATGGGTAGCCTCCTATTCTTTGCCAACACTTGTGTTTTGGTTATATAAGCTAATAATGTATAATATTTATCCTTGTAAACATTTAGATACAGCATTATCCCAAATTAGGAGTTTGCAGTTACAGCTGACATAGCTTTTTGTTTGCTGGTTAACAGAGGAGTGGAAAGTGTTAATTGTTTGCACTTATGGTATTTCTGAAAGCATTCATTGACTCACAATACCCAAATATAGTTTCAGATGGTTTGAACATGCTGCAGAGTCATTTGTTAACGTACCTCTACTGGGAGCTGTATCATATCTGACACTCGCTGTTTCTCCATTTTGCATAGTATTTGCCGTTTTATGGGCAGTCTATCGTGGTGTCTCTATCGCTTGGATTGGTCAAGATATACTTGTGAGACTAATGACTTCCTATATTTTTATCTAGTTTGTTTTTTTTATACTGATCTCTGATAAACTTGCATTCTACATAATAATTTTCATGACTGAGCAAATAGTTCTAAGTTTCAGTATTAAAGTAAATTTCTTAATGCTTAATTTCGATGATTGTGTTCCATTTCACGTTCCATTTTATAGAGGATGAAATTATATTTATTGTAGTATCGTTGTGGAAGACTGTGGTTTGTTTTTCATCTCGTCCAAAATGGAGCTCCAAATTTATCTCGTTTTGGCTCATCTCTTATTTTTTTTCACTGTAACAGGGCATTGCATTGATAATCTCTGTTCTTCAGATAGTACGCATTCCAAATCTTAAGGTGATTATCTTGACTCATGTTATATTAGATAACTACTTGATCATAGATAGCTTCAATCAATCAGCCCTTTTTTATGTTTTTCTAGATATGGAACAGGCTGGTTGATTTCTAGTTGCTTTTAACAGGACGATTCGTTACCTTGATTTTTTATCAGGGAATTATTAGAACATGAAACAGAGAAAGAAATATCAGATCAATAAAAATGTGAAAATTGCTTTCATTTAACTTGGAACTCACATCAGTTTTTTCTTGAATTACCCAGGTGGGAACAGTTTTACTAAGTTGTGCATTCTTGTACGACATTTTCTGGGTCTTCGTGTCCAAATGGTGGTTCCATAAGAGTGTGATGATAGTGGTGAGCCACAGTTTGAATCTTGAAACGAAGTCTTTCAGGTTCTCAATTGATCAAAATTTATTAAACATGTTCTTTGCTTTTGTCTTGTAGGTAGCTCGTGGCGATGGAAGCGGAGAAGATGGGATTCCAATGCTACTCAAAATTCCCCGAATGTTCGATCCTTGGGGTGGATATAGCATCATTGGATTCGGTGATATCATCATACCAGGGCTCGTAGTAGCATTTTCGTTAAGGTTTAACACCCTTTTAACACCCGATTCCATTTTGTCTCTCAAGCTCGTTTCTTCGTTTAATTATTCGTTGTCTCCCTCCCTGCAGGTATGATTGGCTGTCAAAGAAAAGTCTAAAAGCTGGATACTTCATGTGGGCAATGCTGGCTTATGGTTTAGGTAAGACTCAACTTAGCTCGACGCGATTACACTTCGATTCTTTGTTCCTAAGGCGTGAAGTGACAATTACAGGTCTTCTAGTTACATATATAGCTCTGAACGTGATGGACGGACATGGCCAACCAGCTTTACTTTACATCGTTCCCTTCACACTGGGTACAAAACTAGCCAGCCTCTGCTGTATATTTTCTGTTTGATCTTTATTCTCTGATCTCCTCCTATTTTATTACATCAATTTAGGCACACTGATAACATTGGCCAACACAAGAGGTGATCTAAAGCATTTATGGAGTATAGGGGAGCCTTACAGACCTTGTCCACACGTTCGACTACAACAACATGAACCCACCCAGTCACCATTGATCTCCATTACACGCTTCTTCAAATGTAGACTAACCAATATATATCAATAAATCTTGAACTAGTTTCATTTTCTCACATATATTTTCACATTGAGTGTAGCGTTAAATTTGATAAATTAGTCTGTTCCAACTTTTTACATTTTTTAGTCCTACTTGGTCAAAATTTTCGTAATCAACTTCGAACACGATAACTCAAAAATTCATTTTCGTATAATGAATCTAGTATCAAAGTCCAATAAATGGAAAAATAAGTACATATAAAAAAATATGTGAAGTTAATTAATATTTTTGTTCACGATGACATCGCAACTGCAAAATCGTTCACACAGATGTAACGTCATCACCACATTATTGGTGTGAATAGGATCATTTCCGCTCAAAATGAATAATATTTCCACCAAATTGCATTTGTAACAAAATATAAGAAAAAATGAAACTAGGCTCTGGCAATTAAGCTGCTGTCAATCTTAAAATTAGAGAAACTTGCTCATATTTACATGTACTAGTCAACTCGTTTGGGTTGAAAAATATTCTATCAAAATAAACAAAATGAAGAATAAATAAGCAGCACTAGTGATTCATCAAGTGAAACCCTACAACTCCAAACGCTTAATAACAAAATAAAGAGTGACAGAGAGAGAGAGAGAGAGAGAGAGAGAGAGAGAGAGAGACAACATTGGCTTTTGTTTTGGCATCTGCTCAACATTCTTTCCCTTATTGCTGTTCTCTACAACATGCATGATGTCAACAAAGAACATTAAATTTATCTCTGAGAATGTCAAAATTTTACCAAAAGACGTTGAATGTGAGTCCCATGATGTTAGAGCGGGACACTGTACTGGTCGAACAAAATGATCGTCAACTTTCTGGGTGTCCGTTTTGAAGTTGAAGGGGTTGCATGTTGATCATTTCTGGCGTTGATCATTATAGCCTGTGAGGATAGGAAAAGTAACATTTTTATGCAAAATACATCAAATAAAATTATGCTCCTTACAGAGATTTGTGGAGCATCAAACCCAAAATATTAGATTCACTGAAACGAATAGAACTACAGTACATAGGAAACAGACCGCCAACGGAAAATGAGAGTGTCACATGGAGATGACCTAGGATTTATTCATAGAAGATTAGATATAGAAAAAAGAAAGTCAAGACATACTCGTAAAAAGCCTCATGGAACCATTCCCATTAGGGGGCAATGTTCTTCTCTCTTGAAGAAGAATCTCGTGCAATCTATCAGGCCAACCTGAGTTTAATCGTCTGGCAAAGTCTTCCACTTCCCTGATATCAAATAAGGGAATTTACTTCATAAAATAATGTATTCCTTTCAACAGGAAATCTACCAATATAATAATGAAGAGCATTGCAAATTGATACTCTCGAAAAGCATAATATGTATATACCCAAATATTGACAGGAGCAAACAAACTAAAGTAACTGCAGCCAATAGGATCCAAATAAAAACCGAGCTATTTTATTTCGATTCTTTATGAGCTTACACGAGGACTCTTTCTATGAGTAAGGCAAGTAAAAAGTATCAATCTCACCTGTCAATCTTTTCTTTCAACACAGGGTCAATATCATCATCTACATCACAATCATCATACTCATATTCCGTAGATGCATTTCTGTCACCAATCCTCAGCAACTCCATGGGCTTACAAATTTCAGGCAGAAGACTTCCATTAAAAGAAGGATGGCCAATTGATTGCTGCAGCATAAATGGATGTTAAGTTAAACACCATGTAGGCAATTAATGAGCAGCAGGATTATCTATGGCCAATTTCATTAAATCCAAGAAGTTTGTAATTATGAAAGATCCTTACCTTGTACCTATGTAGAGAAGGTCCTGCAGAAGGGGTGATGTTTGAAGTACTAATCCAGTTTGATGGAGTCTTATTAAGATTATCCTTCGTCTTCCGATTCTTCTTTTTGTGTTTAGAAGTTGTAATCGCCTTAGAATCTGCAGACCCACCTGTGTATCAAATGGTCCAACTCTAAATGATAATATAAGGGAGGAGAGGAAAATACATAGAGGATTCAAGGAAATATCAGATAAGCACAACTCTGCTGCTTTCTCAATTACGGCTGAAGATATTTGTGTCATAGTTTTTCTGATTCAATCATACAATCTATAACTTCAAAATTTATCAACGATATACACCAATTACTCGAACGAAAATACAACACCACTACAGATTGTTGTATAGAGATTATGAGAAGTCATAATTACATATGTTCACAGCCAGGGAAAAACTTCCAACTGCATGCTATAAGCATCTTTGTTTACATATCTCAAAATGAAGTAACACAGGTACTAAGGGTATGTTTATTTTGGGATTTAGAGGATTTTGGTGGATTTAAAATCTTGATAAATAGTAGTAGTATGTGTTTATTTTGAGACTTAAATAGGGTAGGATTTAACTTATGTCAAATGGAAGTGTAAGAGCATGTATTGATTGTAATTATAATTATTGAATGATTTTGTAATAATTAGTGCGTTCTATTGGAAGCTGCAAAAGTGGGAATTAAAGGTGTGGAAAGTGATACATAAAATATGGGTCATTGGAAACAGTAGTGCAGAAAAAAAAAGTTATTCATAGGGTTTACAGGTATTTGTAGGGTGGATATATTAGGTTTTTAAAAAACCGGATTCTAAAATCCCAATATAGAACCGAATTAGATCTCAAAATCCCAATCAAGGGAAGTTGAAAATTGAACACAATATACCTTCATTGCCTCCATTGATAAATAACAAGAGATCATCCACTGAACGCTCATCCGCTTGGTCCTCTTCAACTTCAATATTCTACAGAACCCATTGAAAGGTAATGTCTGAATCTTAACTTGCAAATACTACATACATAGTGGAAACCATTTTTAAGCAGTTAACACAATGTTCTATAGATCCCCACTTGAAAGACAATTAGTCTTGGGTGCACATGACACAAATTTTTATATTTGTTGAAAAAATCATTTACAAGCAGTTTGCTGAAGTAGAACATTATTGCTAAGGTCACTATAGAAACCTAAATGAATAAGACACCACAAAAACAATACATGAAACAATTTCAAAGATCACCTTTAATCTCTCCCTTTCTTTTAATTCCTTCCTCTTTCTAGCATACAATCTATTCAAAAGCCGAATCCGTGGATCATCCATGGTGTTCTTTATAGGCTCCAATTTCTCTTCCTGTATCAATAACATAAAAAAATTATTAGTAAGAAAACATGGAAAAGCTGGGTTTCTCTGAATATGACAGACGACCTCTGTAAGATCATCAGGCAGATGAAATATCTCTCGTATTTCTTCGGGAGATTTTCCTTCAATCACCCGTGCAAGTGCACGACTAGTGAGATCAACCAGGGGCTTAAGCTGCAAGCTATCAGCAGCAGAAGTCAATTCACAAAGCCTCTTTGTACCCAACCGAACAAACTTCTCATCAAAGGACTTCCTCTCCTGCATACAAAGATAACAATATAACATGTCATTCGCTACTTCCACAGAGGTAACTTGATGATTCAAGTAGAATACAAGAAAGCAAATAGGAATGGGCATCAGTTAATGACCTTGTTAGAGCGTCCTGGTACTTGATGAAATCGGCAATAGTCAAAAATTAGGCTCAGCATAGGAGGATTGACCCGTGAAGGAAGGGAAATGGGATAGTTCTTCGAAGATCCCATGCCAGAATGTATTTCATGACATATGAATGGACAAAACATAGCAACCTCTTGCTCAACTTGCTGTATTGACCCATCAGAAGTTTGGAGCCACACATAGGCCTTGAGAATCTGAAAATATGAAGCATAATAATAACAATCACTGTCAGCTACAACTGAGAGAAGATATAAGTATAAACGGAATCCCTCTCTCCCTCAATTCATAAACAACAGCAAAGATTTTAAATGGTAAGGGGAAAAAAAGGCTACATATGGCATGGGTCTCGTGCACATGCACACACTATAGAATGATGCAGGGTACAAAGTAATGTAGTTATTATTCAATCACATAAAGTAGAACAGACTTGTGAAAGTTGTGATGCTCTTTGCAATGTAGCTTTAATCCACGCTATACTCGCCACCTAGAATAAAAAGGTTATTACACTACATTAGTATATCCACTTATTCTATACTAAAACTAATTTAAAAGGTAAAATTAGATTTTCAGTGCAGAGTAGGTTAAAGGTAGCTTGGAAGAGTTCAGGGTCTGAAATAGGATATTTGGAAAGTTTTGAGCTATTTTGTGCATAATTTAGTAATTATTGTTTAGGGTTTCTAATTTGAGTTATTGAATAAATTGGCCCATGGGCTTAGTTGCTTAGGGCTTAAGTTAAAGTTAGGTTATTGTTGTCTCCTAAGTACCCGTTTGGTTTCCCTCATTAATTATCCTGCAGACATAATTAACTTCATTTTAACACTTGTCAGTCCAAGTTAATTTATTTGTCATGCCCTAATCATGCAAACCAAACGAGCACTAAATAGATCATAGGATCAAATATTGAATCGGCTTCAGCTTGGGACTCGGCCTTTTGGCTTGGACTGGATTTATCCTGTTGTTTCTTATTTTCTGTAGTTATTATATACTAATTAATTTTCAGTAATAAGTTTGTGAGTGTGTGCATCAGCTCCCTTGACTCTAACAGGGGGGGGGGTTCCTTTGGTTGGATTATTGATTATTGCTTTAGAAATTTGAAGGTAACCTTTCCTAGTTGCTACTTGTACATATCAAGGGGTTTGGTGCTTTACATGTAAAGAAAGTGAACTGCGCAAAAACAAGGACCCCATTGAATAATCAGAGGCACGTAGTTAGCATGTTCTACTATCCCCATTGCCGTTGCTTTCGTAAATTTCAAATGTATTGAGTTATCATGGCTTCTAAATTCAGGCATAAGATTCACCCTCCATCACTTTACTCTGACATTTTTTGTTCAATTTCAACGGTTGTTACTTGTACATAAAGAGGTTACTCTTCACCTCTATAAAGTATAAATATTCTGAACTTCCAATTTTGATGAAGCATATACTTTCTAAACAAATGTCTGAATGACAGCATCTAGTAAAATTGTAGGTTTTATACTATGCTGCGAACTGGGGAAATCCACTATTGACTTAAAACTCTGTATTGGGACCAAGAGAAAAACACAGCACCAAATTCAACCGCAGAAGAAGTTAGCTATATGACAAAAAACAAAGATGCCAGTTCATTTCAAAAACATCATATCAACCACCTGCATGCATCATCTTTCCTATTTAGTTACTCCATTTTCAAAGATAAATGAAGCAACTTCCTTAAATTTACTACTAAATTCCAGTCAATTTTAGAGTGGATTGCACCACTTATCAATACTTTAAAAGCATAATTATTACAAGGAAGTATCTTCTATATGAGTATGACTATAGAAGACATTTTGAAGGACATTTCGCTAACAAATACGCAGAAAAAACATACACACAGATAAAAAGATGTCTGAAGTCCACAAGCAGTCATGTAGAGTAGAGCATACCTCGGGTTTTACTATTTCACTATCAGCTTCTATCATTGTACTGGAGTTTGGGACAGCGGGGGGGTCCAAGAAAGCAGTTTCACAAGTATTCACAGAAATGGAACTGCATGATATAATCACAAGGAAAGATTACAGTCAAAAACAGATTTACATCATAAAATCATAAACAGATTTCGGAACAATCTGAATAACTAGAGCTCAGGTACTGCACTCAGTTATTCATCCATACGAAGAGTCATATGTTCTGTTAAGTGAAAAAAAGAACCACTTTTTGGCCATGTATCAAGTCCAGTTGGCCAATTTGAAATAACAGGTGCGACATTTAGTAATTATTAAATAATAATACATAAATTAATAAATTCTGGAGACACTCAATATATGTGTTAAGTGATTTTTATTTTGTCTCTCTTTCCAACAACTTATGACTCATTGGCAATGGCACTAGTGCCACGGCATATAAGTGTTTCTAATAGCTAACGACTACCCCGTACATGAATTAAAATTCAAATTCACTTAAATTGACAATTTCTGGAAACACTTGTAAATGTGTAAATGTGTGATTTGATTCTTATCTCTTTCCGATAACTATGACTCGTTAACAATAGAACTGGTCAATACCAGCATTTTTGCATTGTTCAGGAATTTTATTCCATGCATTTTTTAATGAAGCTGGATGAAAAAAAAAAAAAAAAGCAAATAAGGTGTCAATTTTGAGAAGTGGAAGGTTTGTTAAAGTGGGCCAAATACACTACCTCAGAGAGATTTAACTACATGTGTGGAAGTTTCTAGACTCCACCTTCTGATTAAATTTTAAGTCTTACCCTCCTAAATTTGCATTCTCGCTTACAAGCTAAAGAGAGAGAGAGAGAGAAAAAAATCTTTCTACCTCAAATTCACTCTTATTTTTCTTGCCACGACTTCTTTTTTGGTTTCCAACCGGTCTTTGGATGACTGCTACAATATAACAAAGCATTAACCGTAACTAAAGCTTCAACTAAAGCTTTAATTTTACTCAAACAACAACCATGCCATTTTTTAAGATTTACTCAACACATCAACATCAAATAAAAAAATCCAAAACCGACCTAGAATGAAGAGAAATGTAGATGAGAAAAGCCCTAATCCCCAATGTCAACTCAGATACTGTCCAATTAATCCTCAATCAGAAAGAAAATCCCCAACAAGAGCAACGAGGACACTTGAGAATTGCGTACTTTTAAACACCGAAGTAACTAAAACTAAAATCCAAAACCATTTGCGCCATTGAATAAATCTAAACACCAGCCAAAAATAAACAGAGCTAGAAACAAAGTTCCGGTTCACTGCTTGCACAACAAAAATTAAAGAATTTGCACCTGAAGAATATAGTTTCGCGCGATGGGCTTTGAATATGGAAATGGCGGTTGTCGGCGAAGCCCGAAATCCAGATAAATATGATACCGGAGGAGGGGGAGGGGGGTAAATATGATATATGTCCGAAAAAAAATGTATTATGTCCGAATAGAGAAAAATATACTTTATGTCCTAATAAGATATTAGTATGAGAATTGTAACAAGAAATAACAATTAATATCGTTTTTTTTAACAGAATTGGTGCAATAATCGAGGGACGAATTTTAATTACAATCAGAACTTCTCTCTACAAACTAATAAGCAACTAGTACAAGCCTACAACCCTTTTTTCGGGAAAAAAAAAAAGAAAAAAAAATATTACATTCACAACCCCATAAAGGCATAAACTAAAAAAACATGACACTTTTAAATTTTAATCCCATAAAGCTCAATGATTTCAATGTAGTTTATAGCATTAGATCGTTTCACGATTGAGAAAGAATATAATTTGAAAATAAATTTTTAATATTTTGAAAGTAATAAAAGTTATTTATTTTAGTTTATAAATTATTTTAACGTGAAATTATCTCACGCAATTTTTCATCTATTTCAATTTAATAATATCATAAATACGAATGGTCCAATTTCTTTTTCACACTTCTAGTCTCATTACAAGAGACTTTAGCCACATAAAATTTCTTAGTTTAATGTTCATTAGAAACTAATTAATATTGATAATTTTCATATTCCGTGGGGACATGACTACAAAACGTTCGAAACAAATTATAAAGATTGTTTAAATAATCTAAAATTTACCAAACTAAAATTTGAATATTTTAATTAACTGACACTTAAAAAATAAATAATAAATGAAATTATTCAAATGTCTAAAGAAATGCAAATGATATCCAGAACTTACTTAATAAAATTTAAATTACGTACCAACTAAAACAAATATACAAATTTATTTACTTAATTTATAAATCACCAAATAAAATATACAAACCATTTGAATTAAATCTTGAGATCACCAATGCAGGCAATGCTACACAATACACATAATAGTAGATAAAATATTATAGTATGAGAATTGTAGAAATAAAGAAATACGAAATGAGCCCAACTTCGTAATAATCATCTAAATATGGGCCCAACCTACTCAAACAAATGTTGGTTGGTGGAGGCCCACCTTAATAATGAAATCTCATATTTGATTGCTTCGGCATTTTACTTATGGGCCTTCTATATTGTCTTGCCCCAATTGGATCTAGGCCTTCCAATGTTTTTACGATTATGAATGCTCGCATAGTCGCATAATACACAAAATAAAAATGGATATTTTTGTCAATTAACTTTTAATAAATTATTTGTTATTTTAAAATTATAAAGGGAGGGAACTAATTTCACTCAAAAGTGGGAAAACATATATTAGGCTTAAAAATTGAAAAAAAGCGAACAAGAAAGAAATTGCAACTAGAACAAACACTTTCGATCAAAGAGAAAAACATCTACATCCACTAAGAATAAGGGATAATCTTTACTAACACCAATTGGGATATTACAAGATACAATTTAGCTCAAATTCAATAAAAACCCTCGAATGAGCCAAAACTCATAATCCTTATCTTCAATACTCTCAACAACCCAATGATCAAACAAATGTGGGAGGGGTGGTGGAGGCCCACCTTAAAAATGAAATCCCAATATTTGATTGCTTCAGCATTTTACTTATGGGCGGATCAATTTCGTCGTCTTGCCCCAATTGGATCTAAGTTAGTTTCCACCTATAATGTTTTTACGATTATGAATGCTCGCATAGTCGGAAAGAGCACACTTCCATTCACTTGACTACATTATCACATTTACAATTATTATTTAAAAAATGATATAAATTAGTATAAAAATGATAACAAATTGATAAATGATAATAATTTATGAAAAAATAATAATAATTTATAAAAAAGTGACTCTATATAAAGTCCGTCTCATACATAAGACGGTATCACACAATGACATATGAGTGTTCCTTAGTCCTTACACAAAATATTACTAGAAAGGTAACATTGATATTATACTCAAAATATTTAATGGTCAAATTAATAAAATTCTTATAAATTATACTTCTCGTAATTTAAAAAGATTTTTATATATCTACTTATTGTCAATATTAATTTATTGAGTTAATAATTACGCATAAATTAGGTATGTACGAAATGTTTTTTATATTTATCATAATATTAATTTTGCTTAAGATAACAAATTGTAAGAAATTAATTTTTAAAATTGAGAAAATTGAGATAATTTTGACTTGTCAATTGAGTATTGGAAAATTAATGGGGCCAAATGCACCATTACAAAAAATAAAGTTAAAATGTAAGAAATGAGAATGTAAAGTCGATATCTAATCAAAACAAGAAAAAATAGACCAAAATAAATTACTATAATATTTAAATGAAAAAATTTGTCCCATCAAATATTTGAATCTGCTTTGTGGCCGCATGCCTTGATAACTTGGCTAACGATTTTGAATGTCATGCGGCATGTATATGACATGATTAATTCGCAAAAGTGGTAAATAAAATTAATGACATTTATAACAATGAAATTTTAAATTATTTCATTTTACTTGATTTTTTGATATTATCAATCTTAATTATCCGCATGCTCAGCAGGAAAACCCATTTTCTGTGTAGTTTGCTCAATGTTAGCGTGCCCACTAGCTGTAATTAGATAAAGGTAGGTGTACTATAATTGATTTAGAAACATTGTTGAGCCAATATTCAACTAATTGGATAGTTATGGTTGGTGAGACAGCGCGTAGTCATAACTATAATCTTTTTACACGTCAACAGTACCACTGGTCTATCTCTATAGATTACATCTAATTTAAATTCACTGTTAGTAATTTTCAACAATTACAAATAATTAACTGAATAATTCAATTAATTTGTAACTATTTAAAATTATTAACTGAATTTGAATTGGATGTGGTCTATAGAGATAGCAAGTGATATCGAATCACATAGTACTAGTAATTAAAATGTATCATGAACCATTTTAATTTAATGTGAAATTTATTTATATTTTACGCATCTTTTTAATAGTATTAATTATTTTATTAAATAATTTTAATTTGACAATAATATTTTATAATAAAATAATTATTATTATTTTGAGTTACACGATAAAATTGATTACACCATACTTATCGTATTAGAAATGACATTCTTATGTTATTCTATTGTTTTTTTATAGGTATGTTATTCTATTCTATTTATCCTCTATTCTAGTTAATTATATATATATATATATATATATATATATATATATATATATATATATATCAAATGGATTAATTAATCAATAAATAAGGGCACGATATTAATATATCACTAATTATGTAGCATGAGACCTTTATGCACGTTTTATATATGATGATCAAATTAGAATTGTTAAAATTTCAAATAATCTGCTGACCTGAAATCAGTGGTGAATTTAGCATAGGACAACATCACCCTAAATTATTATTTTTTTTTTAATTTTTTTAGGTAAAATTAAAAAAATTATTATATACCCTCAATATTTTTTTATCTTATTTATTATTATTATCTGTACCCAAATTTAAATTGGTGGATACGCCAGAACCTGAAATTCAACATTTTTCATCTTTTACCGTGCATTAATAACATGTAATATGAGATTAAAAAAAACACCTATAATAATTAGTAATAATAGATGTTGGTTTGATTAATCTAAACACTGCATCTTCATGAATTGAT
Source organism: Paraleonurus japonicus (assembly GCA_030762865.1). Lineage (NCBI taxonomy): Eukaryota > Viridiplantae > Streptophyta > Magnoliopsida > Lamiales > Lamiaceae > Paraleonurus > Paraleonurus japonicus. Next base: position 3,592,698 of record CM061057.1, on the reverse strand, counting down.
GCATGTGCTGTAGAATAAATGTCCTTGACTTTATTCAGTTATACGACCCAACGCCTAGCTTGCCAACTATACTGTGGACACATTTGTGAACAAATTAAAAACATATTTGTGAACAAATTAAAAAAATAGTATTCTCATTCATCCAATTTTAATATACATATACATTTTTATTTTTTATCCGTACAATTAATATTTATTTTTTAAAATAGAATACAAAATTTTATCAACATTCTCCTAACATCTATTTAATTGCTTAAATTATTAATTTTATTCATAAATGGACCCACAATATCGTATAATATCCTCCAACAATCTATTTTATATATAAACTAACAATATTTTTTAAAATTCGTATAAAAAATACTATGCATACTAATATTGGACGGTAGGGGTACCTATTTAGACAAATTAATATATACTTTCACAACAAATTATTAATTTTTTACATCTTTAACTTTAATATTATGAAAGATATGTGAAAATCATTTATGTTGAATTGATTTACAGTGATGTTGATGTTCGGATTTTTTTAATGAAAAATCTCCATCATCATTGGAATATAAAGGGTGAATTTCACATTTATATAACAAAAATGAGCATATATAATTCTTTTTATCTTATAAAAATATTGGAATATTGACTTCATGGTTTAATTTAGGCTGGAGTGGGGCACCTAAATGTGCCAATCTCCATATAATTAGAAAACCAAAAGATTTGACTGTGGAAATTAAAAAGAAAACCTGGATATCTTGAAACAAATGATTGAAATATGGTCATATATCGGGAATATGTCGCATAAATTGAGGTTGGGATATGAATATTAGGGGGTAATATATTTTTTTTCTGGATATTGCGGAAATATTGCAAAATTTTTAAAAATCGCAATTTTTATTTTTATATAATTTATAATTTTTTTTTTAATTTTGTTTATTTCCCACAAATAATAGAATATTTCAGACATAGACTTATAGACAATCAATTGTCTGCAAGATTCCCAAAAATAGATAGCTCAACCGAGGATGGAGGAAATAATGATGAAAAAATGGTGAAAATAATTAAGATGATTATTTTTCAAATCAAGTGTTATTAAGTTCGTTCATTGGTGAGACCAACTTCATTCATGCAACACAACATATGGACCATTGAAGCAGAGCAGAGGTTCATGGATAAGTGTAATCGGAAAGGAATACATAAGGAGACGTGTCTTCTTGGCTCAAAAAGCAAGCTCAAATACATATTGAACTACTTTCAGTAAGTTTTGATTATATAAATATGAGTGACACTGATCATAGTGATATGTCTCAAGATTCATATGTTCCTTGCACATATGAGTGTTCTCAATTTGATTTGACTAATCAAAATGAATATGGAAGTCATAATGTGTATCAACAAAATGATTGGATCAGTGGTAAAGCAGTTGGAAGAGATCGAGAAACATATGAAACACATGTGCATAACTATGTCCAAAATTATTCTAATGTAATGAATTGATATTAATATTGTTTAGACAAAGATGACATTTCACGTACTACATTTGAACCTCATAGGCATTCATTTTGGTATTAATTATATTGTATCATGTATATTTAGCCATTTTGTATTGTATTATGTATTATATTGTCATTTATATTGTGTCAGACAATATTTATATAATCTATTATCCATATAGTTACTTTAACAATATAATTTTATTGTAATTTTTAATGGAATATGTGTATAATAATATGTTATAATAATTCATGAAATATATCTTGTTAAATTTTCAAGTTTTTAATAAAGTTTCCGTCATTTTTTTTAATTTTTTGCGATATGCGATATCGATATATCTATCAATATATCGAAATTAAAGTAGGGATATTTGTTGCGATAACAATATTTTCATCCTTTTGTACGACTATCTCAACGATGTGCATTTGGAAAATCATGTCGTATATATAACGATAATGCTATAAATATGATTTTAAGTGCCATATAAAATTAAAAAAATCCGATTAAAATTTATTATGATATATATATATATATATATATATATAATTTATACTACAATTTATAGGAAAAAGAACCACTGCATTTACATGCCATTAAATGCAGTTGTCTCGGACACAATTAATAAATTTGGCCACCAAACATTGCATGCAGCATTGCAGTGTCTCTCTAATATATCCTGTAGAAGTAGTATACAAATATAAAAAGTAAAAACAACCTTTTATAACTCATTCATTACCAATGTAGTAACAACTCTACAATTTTAGACAATTTTTTACACAAGACATATTAAATATTATTGGAATGATAAGTTTTTATACACTCTTCTTATTTAACCCTCAAACTGACATAAAAAATTAATCATTCATTGAAATTTTGTTAAAATTAAATATATTCAAAATGACATTTTGATCAATTGAACAATATTTAATATTTAATGCTTTAACATGACTATAATCTGGAAAAAAAAAAAGGAAGCCTGTTTTTTATTTATGAACTTATTGCATAAAAATGTGTGAAATTAGTTAAAAAAATGCAAGTCGTGAGAGTATAAAAGAAAAATGTCAATATTGTTGCATTATTTTTCAAGAAAAAACAGTTTTAAAATTTAATATAATTGATCTTTTGTGAAGTGAGTGTTGGCATACATTCACATTTTGTTATAATATTTTTCAGTTAATTTTGTTGACACATTTCAATAATCCTAAAATCTAATACTTTTTTGTTATTATCAGTGATATTTTTTTATGTTAGTTGTTAGTAATTAAATCAAAAAGCACAAATGTCAATATTGTTGCATTATTTTTCAAGAAAAAACAGTTTTAAAATTTAATATAGTTGACCTTTTGTGAAGTAAGTGTTTGCATACATTCACATTTTATTATAATATTTTTCAGTTAATTTTGTTGACACATTTTAATAATCTTAACACCTAATACTTTTATGTTATTATTAGTGATACTTTTTATGTTAGTTGTTAGTAGTTAGATCATCAAACACCTAATCCGGGTCTCACACTAAAGTGAGGAACCCGGTTGCCAGATGAGCTAAGCCACTTGGTTAGAATATGTCTTTTCTATTTTATATTATACAATTTAAATATATTTTTAAAAAATATCAATTATTTTTATTAAAAAGTGAACTTTTTTGTCGCTGATATTATTCAATAAAAATAACTGATACTCCAAAAAAAATACATTTGGGTTGCACTTGATCATGTATTTGGTGCATATAAAACTTTACCATTGACAAGTGGAACAACTTAATTGATTAAAATATCCCTATTTATATCATAAAATTATGATTTTGAGACACTATTTAACCAATAAAAAAATATTAGCAATTCCCTCTATACTCATTTATAGGTTAGCTGAACAATTCGAAAATTGAGTTTCCGAATTCCGTCGGTCAGTTTGAAAGCCAATAATGGATGATTATTTATAAAAGCACCAAAATTAATTAAAATTTAGAATCGCTGAGCTAAAGTATTAAGTATTAACCCATTAATTAATTACGATTAAATGAAACCATAAAAATTTAAAAGCCACCGAAAGAGGGGCATATCCGTCATCCCACCATCCCCTCCCCTCCCACATTTAAAACGTAACTTCCCTCCCCCGCAAATTAAACACACCTATTCTATACATACGCTCATTTATATACATACATACATACATACATGCGTCCATAGAATCCACACTCATCGGAAACAAAATGGCTAAAACAACCGTCTCCGCCGCGCGCTTTCCGTCAATCGAGAAATGCGAGCTCTCCGACGCAAACTGCCAATCGATTGCGGCCGACCTTGACGGAACCCTCCTAATTTCCCGCTCCTCATTCCCTTACTTTATGCTCGTGGCAATCGAAGCCGGAAGTCTCCTCCGCGGCCTAATTCTCCTCCTTGCATTCCCGCTCATCGCCGTCTCCTATGTCTTTGTCTCTGAAGCCCTCGCCATTCAGATGCTGATTTACATCTCGTTTTCAGGACTCAAGGTGCGCGACATCGAGCTTGCCGCTCGCGCTGTGCTGCCGAGATTTTACGCCACCGACGTGAGAGCTGAGAGTTACAGTGTTTTCGAGAAGTGTAAGAGGAAAGTGATCATCACGGCGAATCCTACAATAATGGTGGAGCCGTTTGTGAAGGAGTATTTGGGTGGAGATAAGGTGATTGGGACGGAGATTGAGGTGGATCCGAAGACGAAGAAAGCGACAGGGTTTGTAAAGAAACCGGGAGTTTTGGTAGGGAAATTGAAGAAATTGGGAGTGTTGAAGGAGTTCGGAGATGAGAAGCCGGGTATTGGGATCGGAGATCGGGAATCCGATCACGATTTCATGTCAATTTGCAAGGTTAGTTTTCCTTGGATAAATATTTCTTCTCTGAATTTTATTACAAAATCAGGATATGTTCTTCATGTTTTATTTATTTATTTATTTATTTTTATAAATTCGGAGTGGTTTTGTTACTTTTATACCCTGAAAAATCCCGTCACAGTTAGTATTATCTGCAGTTGGACGATTGAATAATTTCCTATGTGATACTAATCTCATGACTAGCAAGCATGGAACCCTCCTTTTGCTTGATTTTATTAATTCGAAAAAGAAGAGTACAGATTAGATCTAATTAGATGAGCAATCAATAACCTTAAGCTCCATTTGTACGAGGTAAATTTGAAATCGAGGGATTTGAGGATAATATATCATGTATTCACACAAGCTAAATTAAAATGGAGAAAAATTAAATGAATGAATTTGATTAACACAAATATTAAGCATAAGTGGAAGAAGTGAGAGAATTTCAAATGATTAGGTTTTGTTGGATATTTAAAATCCTCTCGCTTATAAGTAATATTTGAGTGTATTAAATCTATTCATTTAGTTTTTTTCCATTTTGATTTGTAAATGTATGGTTTATTATCCTCAAATTTCTTGATTTCAAATGACTTTTGATGTAACCTAAAATATTATTATAAACTTCATGACATTCAGCCTAGCGCTTAGACTTAATATAGAAATATTTTTTTTTTAGTATGTCGTTTTAGATTATTGTTATATAATAGAATTGATCGATGTTGGTAAACAACCTGAGGATCAGACATCTTGAACACAATTTGATGCTCAACATTCCATTCATTTGAGCTTTTAAAAATAATCTAAATGTTATGGTAACCCACACGATTAATTATGCATATTATATACATGTATAAGTAAATCGGGTTACTCATTGAGTAATCGATGGTTTACGCAATTTTTTTCAATACTTATTCAAGTACTATTAATTTATTGATTTGGGTCATGATACACAGGAATTCTTGATATGTGAGATGTTTTAAAAATGTCAACGTCTTACTATTCGTGACTTGATTTTCTTGCTATCGATCTTTCTAGTTTTCAACTTGCATTAAATATTATCATGTTCTTGGAGTATATGCCAGTGATGATACATGAACCACGCAATAAATGTAGTAGTTGAGGCAGTAATAATTTGTTGTTAGACTTTAAAACCTATATAGAAAGGGCCCGCCGCAACTAGGGTGGCATTGAATAAGATATTTCTGGTTTTGGTAGAAAAATAATTAATTCCCTAAACCGATTCGAAAAATCGGATTCCATAAAACTAGGCGTTTTTTTTTTTTTTTTTTTTTTTTTTTCTTCTTCTTATGGTCAACATTTTAGTTTTATAAATCTCATGCTAATTATGTAGTGGATTATTGGCTGTATTTAGTATATGTGGTTAAATTGTGAAGGGACAAAGTTCTGTGTACTTAAATTAGATGGGTTTTATTTTTATTTTTTTTGAAGAAGAGAAATAATTTTATTCCACAAATCTCGGGTATAAGGTATAACCAAGAAACAGAAAATACAACAGGTATACTCAAATTAGATGGTATAGTTGCAAGTTGCAACAAATTAACTTTTCTGCACCACTAAACTTCATGCTGACTTATCCTTTACCGGGTGTATTTCGTCGGAGTATAAAATTAATTACCAACTCCACACAGTATATAATAGTATCACATAAATAGGTACATTTATTTAAGTAAAATATAGTAATTTTATTATAACTATGTTAATTAAACTGAACAGGAGGGATACATGGTGCACCCCAGCAAAACTGCAGCAAAAGCATTGCCACTTGACCGCCTGAAAAGCCGGCTGATCTTCCACGACGGCCGTTTAGTACAGCGGCCTACACCACTGAACGCACTCATCACCTACATTTGGCTACCATTTGGATTCGCCCTCTCCCTACTTCGTGTATACTTCAACCTTCCCCTGCCGGAGCGCATCGTGCGCTACACATACGCCATGCTCGGCATCAACCTGGTGATCAAGGGCAACCCACCAAAGGGTGAATCGAAGGGCAACCTGTACGTGTGCAACCATCGGACGGCTCTGGACCCCATCATCATTGCCATCGCACTAGGGCGGAAGGTGTCGTGTGTGACGTACAGCGTGAGCAAGCTTTCGAGATTCCTGTCTCCAATCCCAGCAGTGGCGTTGACGCGTGACCGAGAGGCGGACGCGGCTATGATCAAGGCGCTGCTGGAGAAAGGGGACCTAGTGGTGTGCCCTGAGGGGACGACATGTAGGGAGGCGTATCTGCTGAGATTCAGCGCTCTGTTTGCGGAGTTGAGTGATCGTATCGTGCCGGTTGCCATGAATCTCAAACAGAACATGTTCCATGGGACGACGGTGCGTGGTGTGAAGTTTTGGGATCCTTATTTCTTCTTCATGAACCCTAGGCCGACGTATGAGATCACGTTTCTGGAAAGGTTGCCGGAGGAGATGACGTGTAAGGCCGGAGGGAAATCGTCGATCGAGGTGGCGAATCATGTGCAGAGGCTCTTGGCGGATTCGCTTGGATTTGAGTGCACGCAGTTGACTAGGAAGGATAAGTATATGTTGCTTGGAGGGAATGATGGGAAGGTGGAATCAATGTATTCCAAGAAATGAAATCATGGTGTTGCAAAAAATATTGTTTTCTTCTGTACTGTAATTGTTGACTGTGCTGTTGATGGATTGGTGTACCAGTACAACTGCAGCTTCGTATTAATCATATATTCATATATGGATTTGTTATTATCTACTCCCTTCATCCCGAAACTATCTTCATATACGAAGAGATATGCTTATTAAGAAAATTTAAATTAATATAGGAGAGAGAATAAAATGTAAGAGTATTTTGGGTAATTGTATAAGATAAAGTGTAGGAGAAAATAAAGTAAAATAAAGTATGAGTGATATTTTTTAAATAAAATTGATATTGTGAGGGTATTGGTATTGAGTGTTATTTCCAAATTTGGGATGTGAAAATAGTTGTGGGACAGATCGAAATAGAAAATGTGAAAATAGTTCCGGACGGAGGGAGTATCAATCACTTATTCATATAAACACAGATGCATATAAATAAACATAACAATTTGATTTTTTTATTTTTTTTTTCAATTTTCATGATTTATTTGCTCACGGAATTTTCATGTTCTTGGCATAAAGTCTTTTGGCTGTGGATAAATTAGATATGAGTATAGTTGGTGCAATTCTGGTCTATAAATATCAATTAAAATATTTTTTTTAATTTTTTTGCAAAGTTAGAATTATAAATTAGTTTAATATAAAAAAAATCGTGTCTTAAAATTTGTATATTTATTAGTCAAATGAATATTTTTTTACCACTATATTATTAATGAAGTCAAAAAAGAAATGGAATGATACAAATTGAATTAAATTGTGGTACCACTTAATACGTCGTGGAACATACGTATTTATATGGTTGTATATACTGAATTAAATGATGATTATGGGATTAACATATGATGATACCAATATAAAAATTATAATTTCAGATTAATGTATGGCAGCACACAGGATCTCCTGTTACATAATGGTGTTACATCTCCTATTACATTAATTAGATTTGTGCCATTTGTATGTACATCAAAATTTACAAATAAGAGAATAACATCCTAATATAATCATATGTACACGTGACACAAATCTAATTAATGTAACAGGAGATGTAACATCATTATGTAACAGGAGATCCGGATCGGTATGGCAGTACGTGTTTAAAAAGAAAAAGGGAAAACTTTATCCAATACTTTTTTTATCGGGTAACCACTTTTTGAAATATATACTATAACTTTAACCCAATACTAAAAAGGATATAATTGGAAGAAAATATTTCCTTTAGCTAAATACGAATGGAACTTAACACTTTAAAAAATATACATATTTGTAAGTGGAGAGGGTTAAGAATGAAGTTTTCCTCGTATATTTTTCATATGAAAACGACTGAAAGTTATAATTTTTTTATATGGACTATTATTTTTTATTACATCTTTCTTTTTTCTTGATTATGCTATGATCAATTAGAATATAAATTAAAATTTTATCAAAATTTCACTGATTTTACGGATATATTTATACTCAGTGGTATAATAATGGTTTTAATAAAGTATTTTTGGGCCAAGCAAATGTAACGACTTCAGTAATGGTTATAAAGGATTAGATTAATTTAACACACCAAATTATTAAGTACAAACAATTTTGAATTTTTTTAAGTATACATTTAATGTGCGGTTAAATTTTTTGCACATATATTTAGTGTGCGGTTGAATTTTTCGCACAAATATATGTATTCAAAATGTGCGACTAAATATTTCTCACAAAATCCTGTCAAAAAAAAAAAAAAAGAAAAGAAAATTTCTCACAAAAAAAATTTGTTCGAATAAATTTTCTCACAAATGTGTGTATGAGAAATGTATGTGTACTTTTAGTAATGGCCCAGGTTAGTCACACACATAAAATATCTTAGCACACACAAATTCTGAAGACACACACATAAAATTTTGGTACGCACACTGAAATGTACAATAATACCCTTGCAAGTATATTTCCCCTCCCACGTTTTTTTAAAAAAATTTGCGGACACACACACAAAATTTCTCCTCTCTTTGTACGCACCGCAGCCCCGGGCACCTTATCGAATGAAGTTTCCTCCGCTCCGCAAACTCGCCGCTAAAATCGTCTGATATAATGTTTACGCATATGTATGTGGGTTGAAACATTGAAAATCATGTTTAGGATTTGCTAAATGTGGATTTTTACGCATAATTTATGAATTATGTTGTTTAGGGTTGATTAATACGTTTGAAAAATTTGTTGGGTTTTGAATGAAACCGATGGGTTAGTGTGCGACTATAATAACATACACATGAACAAAAATTTCATAATGTGCAAAATTTTGTTACTATGTTGTGCGATTTTTTCGCATATATGTTTAAACTTTTGTTAGCACAAGTGTATAATTTTTTTGTGGTTTTTAATAAAATTTTTGGAACACACCTTTTGCAAATGTAACGACTTCAAAATTTCGAATGGTTAATGAAATACCATTACATTAGTTTAAATACGTCATATAGTCCTAAACAACTCACATTATCATAAAATGGCACTAAAACACAATATTTCAACAAAAACCCTAGTTTTAAATTCATATAAAACACTTTATATATATATATTTACATTCTTCTTTTTAGCTCGTATTTAGGCTTCATTTCGACCAATAACTTCAAAAACAACCGTCACCAGCCAATAATGCCCACGGTGTAATTTTTTTGGAGTTTTCGTTGGGACGTTTGGGGTGGAAATATTTCTTCACTTTACGTCATTCACGCTCCAATCCATAATAAGGTGTGTGTACTTGGAAGGTCACTATGTTTGAAATTAGGAGGAAGAGTATTTTTGTCTTTACACATTGTATGTATTAGAAAAAATTTATGTGTGCGCTTAGAATTTTACTTAACTTTAGTGCTTTAGTAATTTAGTGCGTGGGATAACAAAGTTTTCGCCGTTGGCCCATAATTCCAGTATATTTGGGCCTCGTAATTGTAACAACCTGTAAAAGGCCCATTATTAAAATATAATATGCGTTAGTACAACTAGCCACGTAGGACGTTAAAACTGATGGTCGGAAAGTTCCTTGAATTGGAAAAGCCGTCCATACCCTTCTCAAACCACTTTCGTGTTCGCAAAGAGGGGGCGTTTAGGTAATTTACCGTATTTGAATTTACGTACAGACCTTCAATTAATACCTAAATTACCTTCCATCGGCAATAAATCACCGGCAAATCGAAGATTCAAGTGAGGGTTTTATTGTACTTTAATGTGCCTTTCAGCTGCTCTCGTGTTTCTATATTTTCCCGCTAATCCCCCTAAAAGAAAAAAACCTTTAGCTGAAATTCTGTATGAAGAACAAATGCTCAGATGTTATCCACTTTTAGAGTGAGAAATAAGCACGTTCTAGTGAGAGAAAATCTGAAGCTAGATATTTCCTGCTTATAAAACAACACAGATTCGTTTCTGTATCTATTGCTGGAGATATGAGAAGATAAATTGAACAACTTATTGCTGAAGGAGGATTTCCCGTGGTAATGGCAATCAGCACCGTAGTTTGTCACCGGAACTTAGGCTCTTTTATCGGTTCAGGTAATAATGTATATGATAAGTTGCAAGCACTTTGTTCATTTGTAAATGAATAACAATGTTGAACTTACTCTTTTGTGATGTGGTATTGCAAAATGTCTAAAGAGTTGACCCCTTTTTAATTTAAAATTAAGCATTCCTAATTTTAGGCTTATGTTTAGTTCGTGTTGTCACTTTTAATTCAAATAGTTTGATGATAGGGGTTTTGGTTAACTATTTTGTCACAATTGAAGAACGTGCAGCAATTGGTCAACCAGGAAATAGAACACTGAATCTTAGTGTGAATGAGGATTGCCTCATGCGTACTCTGTGCTTGTGTATTTTACGATGCAGAGCACTCATTTAGAAACCAGTAGCTGTTTATGTATATAATGCATAGTATTGAGGCTTACTCCTTGTTTCGGGATTAATTTCCACTCCATATGAACTGTAGGGACCAATTTAAACCAATTGGTTTAGGGTGTTTCCCTTTGATGGTATTTTTAGGCTTTAATAGACGCACCCTTCTATTTGCTTTCATTAATAGGGCGGATACAAGGAGAAACGAGGTCAGATCAACAAAGATGTGAGCAGCTGAGCGTGAATGCTGTGCAGTATGTGAAGAAAAAAATGTTTTGCAGCAAGCTCTGTCATCCAAGGGCAAACTTTTCATTTGGCTACGCATATCAGTCATCCCTTGATGCCGTAGATCAACGAAACATGGAACTTTCAACATCTCGTACAATAAGGTCTCACCAGATGAGCAAGAATATCAAGTCCATCAACTCAAGGTTTGAAACTAGAGGAATATACCAATGCTTCATTTCTTCATCTTACTCTGATCCCAGAGGAATTCAAGCAAATAAGTTGGATAAGCTTGGTTTTATGGATGGCCAAAAGCTGTCATCAAAGCATTCAACAGTTAGGAGGACACGGGCTGAATTCAAATCTGAAGACAACGATGTTACAAGGACTGAGATGGAAAGCTTGGTACCATCAGAAGGAACAGGCGAAGCTGCTTTACGTGAAAAAGTTGAGCCAAAAATATCATGGTGGAAGCAGTTTCCAAAGCGCTGGGTGATGGTGCTACTTTGTTTTTCCGCATTTCTGTTGTGCAACATGGACCGTGTAAGGCTCACTATCTATTTGCCTAGAGGTTATGGATTTTATTGATGTGTTTGTGTATAATGCTATCCACATGTTGTACTTCATTGTGCAAATTGATACTCCCTCCGTCCCAATTTTGATTGCTCAAAGATAATGACACAAGTGTAAACACAAATTTTCGTATTTAAATAAATAAATAACGAAAAATGGAATTACAAAAATAATTTAATATTTATCAAACGATTGTTTCGGTACAATCTCAACAAGTATTAAGAAAAGAGTTGTTTATTAGTATTAAAAGGTATAAAGTGTAGGGTAAATAAGTATTTTCAACTTTATTGAAAGGGGTTATTTTAAAGTCAACTTTATTAAGGGTTTAATTGAGTGGCATTGAGGTGTAAATAAGGGATGTTTGTAAGGATTTAACTTAAGAGGATTGTGTTGTTTTTTTTTGCTATTTTGGGTATTAGAAAACAAAAATAAGACGTCCATTTTTGGATTTTGAGCAATAAAAAATGGGACGGAGGGAGTATTAATTATCAGTCTCTCGTGCGTGCAAGTTCATTCTAGCAGCCAATTTCGATGGAATCATTACAATATTTTAACTATTTTATTTTCCTTTTTTTAGGTGAATATGAGCATAGCAATACTCCCAATGTCGAAGGAATACAACTGGAATACTGCTACTGTTGGCCTGATTCAGTCCTCTTTCTTCTGGGGCTATTTGCTCACTCAGGTGTTACTCATGCTTAGGTTGCTTCTAGCCTATTTTAAAAGCTTAAAGTTAACTCCTCTTTAACACTAATATCTGAACTAGCCTCTAGCAGTACATCTTTGTCAACAGCTTATATTTATGACAACCATGATATGTGCCATTGATTAAGGTGTGCTTAATCTTTTCTATGAATCTTACTGGCTTTGGTATGGCTAACAAACTGAGGGTCCAACAAGTAATTTTTTGATGCCTCATATTTACAGCTGAAATTGTACTAGTTGTCTGAAGGGCACATGTACAACAACATTAGTCTCAAAGTGGTGTATTAAAATATATCGTATCTTTTTTTTTTTTTTTTTTTTATCGAGCAAGGTGACTCGAACCCATGACCTTAGGCGCTCCAACCACTTAAGCTATACCACTTCGTCTATATCGTATCTTTTATAATTTTACATCCCTGCTACTTTTTGTCTTCATCAAAAGATATGATAAACTTAAATTGATGAAATTGTATTTTGTTTCTTGCTAGCATAGCCAATCTCCCTTGCTACATCACGCATTTAAGCCTTTTTCATCCATATGCATGGGACACAAGCTAGAGCCACTTCCACTGTTCCACAGCAGTTGTGTATATATATATATTGTCTCTGCTTAAGTTTCTTTGCTCTCTGAGTAGATTGTTGGAGGCATATGGGCTGATAAAATTGGCGGGAAGCAAGTACTCGGTTTTGGAGTAGCTTGGTGGTCTATTGCAACAGTTTTGACACCAGTTGCTGCAAGAGTTGGGCTCCCTTTCTTGCTCGTCATGCGAGCCTTCATGGGAATTGGCGAGGTTAGCTGCTCGTACAGTTCTGCATAATATTTGTAGAAGCCCAAAGCAATAATAAAATGGGAAAACTCACATTTCTTTATAAGCCCAAGAATATACATCATGCTTAATTGCTTATTATATTAGAACAGTTGATCTTTTCTGTAGTATACTCTTTGTTTTGCATTTGAAAAGTTAGATGTTCTAAATTCGCATCTATGTTTTACTTTTGGATACTGTGCTATAACATCACTAAAAAATTGAGATCACAAACTGGTAGTGACTTGAATTTACTATTTAACTGTCCTGGACTATTATTTCATTTAGTTGTTTTTCGTTCTTACTCTTCCGCTCTTCCCTTTATTATCAGGTCACAGTTTGATTTACATTTATTGATGCCATTACCGTGGAATTATTATTATAAACCATTAAGAGAAAATAATGCTTAGATTGAAATGTTTAAAGGGTTTGACACATCTATAATGTTCTCAACTACTTTAATTACCACTTAATTATGTTGAAACATAATTAATACTTAATATTTTTTTAATCACTTCAGTCATACAATATGTTTCCTCTTTGTGCATGGGATGGATAAGAATGAAATTGGTTGTGACATGAGATAATTCGGTGATAAATATTATCTAAATTATTTAGCAAGGTTCTGTTCTCAATAGTATTTAAGATGCTTAAGTTTTATTTCTAAATTAAGATGCAAATGCATTAGAATTTTATGTTTCGAAATATGATTGCACATCTTAATATGTTTATCTTATCATTCAGGGTGTAGCTATGCCTGCTATGAATAATCTTTTATCGAAATGGGTTCCCGTCTCCGAGAGAAGCAGATCTCTTGCCTTAGTCTACAGTGGCATGTATCTTGGTTCAGTTACTGGGTTGGCAATTTCTCCCATATTGATCAACAAGCTCGGGTGGCCATCTGTTTTCTATTCTTTTGGATCCCTTGGAAGTATATGGCTTGCTCTGTGGTTGAGCAATGTAAGCCCCTAATTCTTTCTGCAACAATTTTATGCAAAAGATGGACCCCCCCAAACAAAATGCCAAAATCGTTATTATACTTAATTTCATGTTGCTGTTTCTATACGTACTGTTAATCCATAGCTTTCCACCAACTAAGGTGGTTTTCGAGTGTGTAAATCTGCAATTTTTTTTTAGGAAATTGAAGTTGTGTTTCTCGTGGGCTTCATTGAGCTAAATATACTTCTACATATGTGTACCTCTAGAGGGAAATACCCTGGACTCTGGAACTCTTTACCCTAATGTTGGACTTTTTGTTTAAAATAAGTTATTATTTTCACACGTTTTATGCAAGAATTTAGTGTTTCATGTCATGTTTTACATTTATTTCAAAAAAAAAAAAAATATATATATATATATATATATAATAACTTTCAACTTTTATAGGCACACAGCTCACCTAATGAAGATCCAAATCTTAGTTTGGAGGAAAAAAAGTTGATCCAGGGAGGCAACATTTCCAGAGAACCTGTCTCCAGCATTCCGTGGAAGAAAATTCTATCAAAGGGCCCTGTATGGGCTCTTATTATATCCCATTTCTGCCATAATTGGGGAACATTTATTCTGTTGACATGGATGCCTACTTACTATAACCAGGTATTCTTAGCTATTAAATGCTTTGGAAGCAAGATAAGATTCATTAAACTTTTCTCCATTGCAATATGAAGACTTCGTGATGGAAAAGATTTCAGTTTAATATGAATTTATAAAAATAAAGCTAGTAAGCAATCACACTTTATTTTTTTCTAATTGTTTAGGTTCTGAATTTCAACCTCATGGAATCCGGATTGCTGTGTGTGCTTCCATGGCTCACTATGGCTGTGTTCGCTAATATAGGGGGTTGGATTGCAGATACCCTTGTGAGCAGAGGTCTCTCAATTACATCAGTTCGTAAGGCAAGCATTTCATTTTTCTAATTTGCAAGCCAGCATTTATGTTTCTAATTCATGCACTTTTATGTAGTCAGTTCTGATGGTTTAGTGATCAAACATGTACAGCAAAAGTATGACTCTTCTTCGATTCTTCACTATGGCAGATAATGCAGTCGATTGGATTCCTAGGGCCTGCTTTTTTCCTGTCACAACTTAGTAATGTAAAGACACCTGCTATGGCAGTGCTATGCATGGCTTGCAGTCAGGTTTGAGTTATTTTCAGAAGATACTATTGGATCGTTTTCTCTTAGAACTAATGAGGCCATAAATATTCCACATGATTCTTCCCTAGGGATCTGATGCATTCTCACAGTCTGGTCTATACTCCAATCACCAAGATATTGGGCCTCGTTATTCTGTGAGTTGTTCTCTTCTTATTACTGAATGCGTTGATATATAGATTTTCCTGCCCTGTATTCAAACACATTGATTCCAAATATGTAGTTTCTTGATTTTTAATTTGATACCTTATCAAATTAAAGATCTCCATATGGTATCTACCATCACTTCCATCATTACCTGATACCCTTTTAGGCCCACGATTTGACCTTTAATAAACTACTATAATTAGGTCCTTAAAACAGCTATTTACTATTAATTTGAGTTGCATAGATCCAAAATTTCCCAACATTTGTATGCTGTTCTGTTGCAGGGAGTACTGTTGGGACTATCTAACACGGCTGGTGTACTTGCTGGTGTCTTTGGGACTGCTGCAACTGGATACATTCTTCAAAAAGGTACAACTAAAGTGAATGATTTCTTATCTGTCAAAAAAAAAAAAAAAAGTGAATGATTTCTTATGATTGTTTAAATTTGAGTACTATGGTTTGATCGTCGAATCATTCCACAGGTTCTTGGAACGATGTATTCAAAGTGGCCGTGGTGTTGTACATCATAGGCACATTAGTGTGGAACTTGTTTTCCACTGGAGAGAAAATTCTGGATTAGGTTACATAAACAAATTGGAAGAATTTGTTATATGTATACTGAATGAAACAGGTATTATGAAAAACAAACGGATATGAAGGAGCTGGATCGAATCAAATGACATTCTTCTTGTATCTCCTACACCCTGAGACCCGTCTAAAACCTAGCTTCTCGAGATGATTAAGTGAGTTGGACTCTCTGGTTAGTGAAACTTCTCATGTTTACTCCATAATTTTGTGGCTTATAGTTGCTAAACTGTCGATGAAAACGCTAATATGATTCCATGTAATTTCTCGTTAGACCATAATATTATGTTTTGGGACATTATTTCCATGGATTGGAGTTTCAGTAGGGGGTTTTCATTAGTATTATGGAGATGTAGTTGATATGTTCTTTTTTTGGGACATTAGTATTTTTGGATCTTTTTGTTCAGATTAACATACTGCATTCCAATGGTTGACACACACGTACACACACATATATATTTATTTATTTACTGTGAAATTGAATTCTTTTGTTTTATAATGAAATTCGATTAAATACAAAATATTGGATTCCTGTATAAATTTCATCATCATGGTGGAGTGATTTGGCCACTTTATTCGAATATCAATATATATAAATTTTGAGGCGGCTCTTCTTTTTATCATGGTTTCTAGAGATGCAGAGTATCATTAATCATATGTTTGGTTTCATATTCATTCACTTGTATCTATCATAAAAAATGCTAAGTATTATAACTAAAAGGTACAACTTCCTATAAATAAAAAATATCGGTAATAATAATAAAAAATGGTAAATATTGGTATCATTAAAATGTATCAACAAAATTAATTGAAAAATATCATAATAAAATGTGAGTGCATGTACCATCAACTCTTAATTATATAGAATGGGTTTTGGGCAAAGTATCATTACTTATATAGAATAGGTTTTGAGCGAAATGGGATATAATTTCAAAATGATGTTTTAACATTTTAAAAGAATTTAATATTATTTTATTTAATTTATGAATTTTTCTAGTGTTTTTTCAGTTATAATTTGGCCATTGACCACATTTGGTAGCCAAATGTATATTACTCCGACTAATTAAGCAATAATGAATAATGAGACATCGATCTATTAAATTATGTAAGTGTAGGGGAAGTAAATGTACAATGACAAATTGTTCTATTCATTATGTCTCAATTAAATTAAGGACATGACTTGAATACAAATCTGTACCTATAAATTAAATTTTTATAGAAATAATTTAATTCTGAAAGTTCACTCTTAAATATTTATCAAACACGCAACGTTTTTACCAATCAACGTCAATTTCGAATAGATTTACAAATAAAACATTTGGAATTTTGAAATATAAGTCTCTTCAGGAGGAGGAACTGCATAATATATATAAATTTTAGATGAAATGAATGTCAATATCCGACCTTAGCTCAGTTGGTAGAGCGGAGGACTGTAGTATGTGCTGAAATCCTTAGGTCACTGGTTCGAATCCGGTAGGTCGGATTATACTGTTTCTTTTTTATTATTTTTCTACTTCCTACTAAATAAATTTTGAAATGGCACGTTTGCATTTTAAAATTAAATATCTTATTTAACCTTTCTTCTTTTACTCTTTGATTATTTTTCTTCTTCCTACTAAATAAATTTTGAAAAATTATTTGTACGTTAGCAAGTTAAAGAATTAAATATCTTATTTAATTATTTTTTTTCGTGAAAAATCGAACAAAAAAATAATGGAAAAGTGCGACATCATAATCACCACATAAGAAAATTTTGTTTTAAGCATATATTTCATATTATCAATGCAAGCAAGTAATGATCTTGCAATCCTTTTTTTAAAAAAAAATGTAATGATCTTGCAATCCTTTTTTTTTAAAAAAAATGTAATGATCTTGCAATCCTTTAAAAAAAAAAAAAGTAATGATCTTACAATATAAATAAAATATTACTAATTAATAAAAGATATACAAGATTGAAAAAACAAACGATAATGTTTGCAAATGGGAAACTCATAATCACTTTTTTTTTAATGGAGTATTTTGTGGAATTTTAAAACAGGTCTCTGGTCTCATAGTTGAGAACCTCTATTATATTTCCTGCGTTGAGGTCTTGTTTTTCAAATTTTGGAAACCAATTATCTCCTGCATTGAGAGCATTGTTTTTCAAATTTTGGAAATCGTTGGTTGTAGTGAGGAAGGTGAATCGACTAACGTACAGTCTGTATTTTTAGAGTTAAGTTGGGCATTAAATAAGTGAAGAGTAAACATTACATACATTAGTCTACACAAAGCTCTGCATGGTAGGTAAATTGTAATGCAGAACACAAGTACAAACAATGTTAAATAGACATTTTTTTTTAAATGTAGAAATAGACTACAGAAACAGGAATTGCGGTAGGGAAAGCTATGGATCTGCTGTCCCTGCAATTTGGTCATCATCAGAGTCAGATTCGTCTTCGCTGATCTCATCATCACTCGGTATCTCTTCTGGCACCGCCCCCACATCTTCTGGTTTAGCATACTTCAGACAGTATTCTGCATGTACACGTGTTATCATACACCAACACAGCAACAAGCTAAAGGGGCATTGCATTTTATTCAAAAGTAAAAGATGATCAATTCACTTTCATCATACTTCGTATGGCGTAGTTATTACCCCATTTTGATTAACTACCTTCCCTCCTGTAACTATTTCTCCTCAATGATTCTCCACTATTCCTCAACCAACAATCATTTTTTGTTCACACTTATTCCAAAATTACAGCAAAATACAAACAATGTAATAATCAATTTCATTGTAATTCACTATTCAACGATTCTCATTACTATTCACATTGAAGAATTTGAACCAAGTGTCCCTATGTCTTTGCCCGGCTATGTGGATCATATCATGCCTTTGTGTTGGGTAAAAATGTAAAGTCACACAACAATAACTAAACTGGAATGTTACTTAATGAGAAATGTTGCATGTACATTTTGATCAAGTGGATGTGATTCTTCGCTACAAAAGAGGAAATAATGAGAAGGTAGTGTACATGGCTTGAGCAAACATTTGGTACAAAATCTGTTTCACATTTTTTAATGGTTTTCTTTCACTCTTTGTTTTTAGTGGGTAGAGGAGAGGCAGGGAGTCGGCGGTATGACCAATCAGGTCTGGTTCAGTTGTCGGCTCTATATACGTGACACTAAATCACACAATGAGATACTGGGAGCTTATGAAAGATTGTAATATCCCCAGCAATCAGGTCTGGTTTTTTACTACTAAACCATGAAACATGAAGCCTAAAAACCATAAGTACTTCCAGTGATACAAAAGTGAACCAGTTATGCATTATCATGTGCATTAGTTCCTTCTCAAGGAAAAGCCTTCTCTCATACATCATATATTTCGATACTCAAAAGCCACAAAAAATTGGAGTCTCTAACTGCTTGGATCATGATTGAGCACAGCTTGGAGTACAGAGGAGAAAATAGATGATGCATTATGCTCGAATAATGAAAATAACAAGGCGAGTCATTTCTAAAACTCAAGATTTTCTACATTGTTTCAGAGGCCACTCAGCCACTTATATTTAATTAGGACATTTAAACTCAAGCTAAGAAGTGATATACAGTGCAGAATTACAGGTATTACCAAAAAACTATGATTTCAAGATCCTGTAAAACATTTCCGAATTTCAGAAAGGAAAAAGTTCTCATTACCTTTGACTCTTTGCTCGTAAGCAAGTCTGTCACGCATCATTAAAGCTGCTGCTTCCCCATTCAATGGGTCAGATGGATTAGGATACAATAGAAGTTGTGGTAGGAATACTTCAAACACATTCACCAAGTCTGCAGAGTAAGTTGTTAAAAGAAATAACTCACCTTCGATATAAGAATATGGTAGAATAATCATGCAACATGAAGAACTATGCTAGTTCATTACCAAACATGGGACTCCAAGTCTGATTGATAACATCTAAACACACTGAACCCGACCTGTATATCAATTATCCGAAAAAACAGAATCAATTTTAGTTCAGATACTTTTGTATAATACGTTGTCTGGATATATTGAAATTTGAAGATAAGATCTCTCACATTTCATCTACATTGGGATGATACATCTTGTTTATAAATCCAATCGATGGAGATTTGTAGGGGTATGCATCTGGAAGCTCCACCAGTATTTTCCATACACCACCATGGTAAGGACCTAAACATTTCATTGAGGACATTCATCAAACAGATTGAACACATTTGATTAAACATCAACACAATCATTTAGTGAATTTAGTCAACCACTACAGCAGACAAGGAAGAATTAAAAGAATCTTCAATTATAATCAATTACAATAATTTTCCATCCCTCTTCACGAATTCTTGCACATAATTATGGTGGAAAAATATAACTCCCACAAGATTCAAACAGTAAAAAAGACAAATGCAAACTAGTCAGCATAATCTAAGAGAGATGGATCTAAGAGGAGAAACCCAGAAAATCAAACACTTCCAGAAAAGTTCAACAGTCTCCAATGAAGAACAAATAAATAGAACATTGAGAAAGTTTGGAAGATTTACTGCCAGTGGGCCCGTGGAAATGCACATAGAACTCGTGCATGCTATCATTGATCGTCTCCACCTTGTAATCACTCATCATCCTATTTCAAGAAAGCATAATTCCATTAAAAAGTAGAAAAAAAATAAAAATAAAAATCCAGCAACTTTATGCAGGAATACAACTTCATAAATTCTTACATACATACATACAGATGTATATAAAAGAATGTATAATTTCAAGAATTTACAATTTCATCAAGTCCATCTCGCGCCTCTTGCTTGGGGAAGACATATTGAAATTCTGACCTTTCTGCCTTATTTCTGAACACAAGGAAAGCATTGATGAGGGAAAGAAATCGAAACTTTTTAATTACTTCATTATTTCTTGGGAAAAAAAAAAAAAAAAAAAGAATTTACTTACTTGTTCAACTGAAACAAGCAAAGTTCAGAAGATGAATGAGTAAATGGAGAAAAATAAGTTAACAAGGGGTCGTGTCAAAGCTATTTATGATGGGTAGGCACTACGGCACCTACATATAAAATATTATAATAATTAATTAGTGTAAAAAAATATTTATATGTTTAAACTTCAAAGTTTGTCGTGTTTAGTTATTCTTTCTATTTTCGAGATTCTTATAAAACTACGTAACATATCCATTTGGTTAAAATATATGGGCCCCACTTATTAAAATGTGCATAAATACATAAATAAATAAATTAAAATCACTTAATAACCCTAATATAGATATGGGCCAATGGGCCGAAAACTCTTTGGTTTAGGCCGCTAAATGGCGTCCACCTGTATTCTGAGCAACTTAATAAATACCCTAAAGGAGATAAGGTTTTCTCTACATTTTTAAATAATAATAATAATAGTTTTATTGAATAATCATAATTTTTTTAATTGAATATTTATAATTATTTAATTAATAAGATTGCATTGCCATTGCTGCACAAAAAACTTAATCTTTAACCAAAGTGGTTTTTTTTTTAAAACAATCTCTGATGAAAGTTAAAATTCAAACATTTTACCTATATAATTAGTCGTAAATATATATACAGTATCATACGTTATTTTCCAAATCTCATTTTATTATTTTTAATTAATAATATGGCTCTGTAAATATAATTATAATTCCTCACTTCAGCTAAATAGGTACCAACTCTTTGATTCCATTAATTATTTATGTCTATGTATTATGTACAGATAAAGATAGGTATATATATATATAAATAGGGGACATCTGATTAGGTTGATGATTGAGGAAGCACGGCTTTTCATATTCATAACTAGTGACACTTTCCTAGATTTTCTTTATTCATTTTCTTGAATCAATCAACAGCCTAATCCATCTCCAACCACTAAATCAGATAGGCAAAAACCCATGGATTATTCATGGGAGGGGGGAATTATTTATCTTGCATTAATTTCTCAAACATAACTAATAATCTCAATATTATTTATCTTTAATCAACTATTATTTATACAGAGAAATAATATAGTCTCTCGTCTTTGGATTAAAAAAGTTCAGTTGTATACCAA
The DNA here is from genome assembly GCA_030762865.1 of Paraleonurus japonicus. Lineage (NCBI taxonomy): Eukaryota > Viridiplantae > Streptophyta > Magnoliopsida > Lamiales > Lamiaceae > Paraleonurus > Paraleonurus japonicus. The sequence continues at coordinate 3,570,635 of CM061057.1, read as the reverse complement.
ATCTTTTTAAAACTTTCAATAATTAGTTATAAAGATACAATAGATTTTAAATTTATGTCGGCAACTTTAATTTATAAAGATACAATAGATTTCAAATTTATGTCGGCAAATCTCATATGTGCACGAATTTAAAGTCAGAAATCACATTTACAACAAAATTTAATATCACATTTTAATTATATTACTTTACACGTTGAATTAAAAATATCACATTTCAATTAAAGTTTGTGTCACATCTCCCCTTGTACGCTGCTGCACAATAGACTGGATCATTTATGTCAATTCAAGTTCAACCCAACAAATTTCCTATTATGAATGTCAAATACATTTCCAAATCCTCCATCCAAATGATCTTCTCCTAATTTTTTTTAGAAGATTATCAATTTCAAAGCCAATAATCACATAAAAATGATTACATAAAATCTATGAGTTCTGAAAGCACAAGCTATTTGCATGGTTTGATACCTTAATGTTCACAAATTACAAATTGAGTGTGTGAAAAACTTTAGACAAACTGTAAACAACATAAGGTCCTTCCTATCTAAATATGCAGCTCACAATCACTAAGCAGACTATACAACAAGCGACGTAGATAAGCCAGCAATCATTCGACTGGTAAGAAATGACGCTACCTTCATTTTTTATGTTGTCATCATACATTGCCTTCGTATTGAATCTGCATAACCGGGCTGGATTGGGACGGACATCTGAACTATTTACAAAGCTTTATTGATCTTCAGGAGAATGAATGTGTATACAGACAAGCATTTCAGAATAGAACATAACAGCAAAGAAAGAATCATGTGGACTGTAACCTTAGCTATTTATATTGAAGAGCTGTCAATAAAATAGCCAAGTTAATCGTGACTTGTGATGCTCAAAGGGCTTTCGTATATCATTTCCTGCAATTTGGCGGGGTCAAAATATTAAGGAGAAAATCAGCCAACAGTATGATCATTACATAATAGCCAAGATTTATGACACCAGTCGAAGTGGTTCCCTTGTTTATTATTTTTTTCTCTGTTTCATCAATTAACCTATACAGTTCACACATAGGAAAAAGAACATAAACAACCGTAGAAACACACTAAGGCTAACCTGGTCACAAATGGGGCAGGTATCGCTTCTTTCCATCCACTCGAGTATGCATGAAAGGTGAAAGTGATGGTTACACTTGGTCATTATTTTAGGGTTTTCTAAATCATACTCTGCAAAAGATATAGCAAAAAAAAAAAGTTAGTTGCAAAGAGATTAACTTTGATACCAACAAAAGGAATATATGAATAGCCATCTATTGACCTTCAAGACAAGTGGGGCAAACATCCTCTTCGTCTGTTGTTAATGAAACAGTTGATGGATTTGGCGAACATTCAAGCTCCGACTTCTTTGGGGAGGGGGGAAGAAAGCCCAATTGAGCTGAGCATTTTGCTTCTTTGAGATCCGTAGGACTTCCCAATACCACATCGTATGGTAGGGGTGCAGGAGGGGATCGGTAAGTGTCGGGGATAGTCATATTCAGATTTAAATCAATCAGTAATCCCGAAGAGAATACAGTAGAAACACCATCTTGAGATGCCAATGGGTGATCTTCTGAACCTGTCTGGTACTGCATAAAGAAGTTTGGAAATTACGATCAAGAAAGAAACAGAATAGAGTACTCACTACTTTTTTTTGCACAAAGAGTAGTCACTACTTAATCCTTGTAACAGAGTTGACTGAAATCCAGATGAGCACAACTAATAGGTATACAACCTATTACTTCACAGTATTTCAGATTATTTCAAACATGTATGCATTGGTTATGATGCTACCAAGAAAGGGACTTCTTCAAGACGAAATATTTACGAATCAGATAACAATATGATTTAGATGCAATTAGTTTCGTATATCTACACTTCATTCTCAGCGCAATCTACTCAATATAGAAAGAAAATTCATCTTGCATAGGAGTTATTAACAACACAATTTACTGAATAAGACTGGTAAATGAGATAACTAACATAATAATACACTGGTGTTCCATGAAACTGAAGCTTTCTTGAAGAAGAACAGCAACCTCCCATGTCGCCAAGTCTTTGCTGCGCTCAGGGAAAAATAAAAAATAAAAATACTAGATATTGTAAACAAAGCAGAATAGTCACTAGTAATTTACTTGTTTTTCATTTTCCTTTAAAGGGTTAAGGATTTCAATCCAACAATAGCATCCCCAAAAACCAGAAAATTGAAATTATAAAATTATAAGTTGGGAATTTTCTTCCACTATCTTGAGCATACACTAATCATGAATTTACAGAGGCAGGCAAATAAGTCATAATTAATAGTTTGACAGAAAGCCCACCAGAAATTAATTCAGTTTCTCGATAAACAAAACAACCCAGCAACTAATTAACATCTTTCAGACAAATAGAAGCATGAATTCTCTGAAAATGAAGAAACTTTACCTGAGAATAAATCCTGGCTTTGTTTCAACTACAACTACGCATGATTGTGAAGCAAAAGGATGCTTCGTATTTCCAGGTACTGGTAATAAATTCTAGAATTTTTTGCTTTCTGCAAACAGAGGTGATTCTTGGCCAAAAATAGACGATAGAGGGTCTGCGGGAGGGAAGGGAAGGGAAAGGAGTTTTTTTTAAGTAAAAAATTGAAGAGCAACTTAAAATGTGCACGTAAACCATTCTTGAATAGTGGTTAACAACAGTTTGTTTTTACACACACACAAAAAAAAAAGCCTCGTCGTCTCTCTCTCAGCCATCAAATAAGAACCCACTCTGAAAGATGATAAAAATATTATCTTTGAAAAGCCAAATTATGCATTTAATATAAAAAAAATACTATGCATTTATAAACTAAAAAACTAGAGAAAAAACATTTGTTTTTTTCTTTATCTGGGTTGCAAGAAAGATAATTCAATTAACTAACTCGAGCAAACCAAAGATTACGGAGTATAATTTTCGAAAAACTATAATATGATCAAGTTATCTTTTTTTTTTCTTTTTAGGGTTAAAATGTTATAATTAGAGGGCAAAAACTTGTATGAGACCGTCTCTTGCATAAGATCTAATCACTTTTTAATAAATTATTATTACATTTTAAAAAGGTGATACAAATTAGTATAAATGTAATAACAATTTATGAAAAATTAATAATAATTTATTAAAAAGTAACTCTTTCCTATACCCGTATCATGTATAAGACGATCTCATATAAGAGTTTTCCTAATTAGAGAGAGTTACTTTCTGAGGACTCGAATCACCTTAGTTTTGTTTTTTATTGTATTATTATTACTATTGTTGACAAAGATGTGTTGGAACGGACACATATCTGGTATTATAAAATTTGAAACTGGGCCCAAAACGATCCATAAAGAATACATATTTTTATCTAAAATGATTAAGCTATCCAAACTCGTGTAGCCTATCAGTATTTAACCTTACTCGATTAACAATTAATTCGAATTAAAAGATAATTTCAAAGCCTTAATAAAGAGTAATTCTCCTGTATATGGATTTTATTTTTCGAGTATCACTGTTATAAATACGAAATATTACTGTTATACATATAAAGTATTATTATTTCAAAAATATTATAGTAACATATCGTGTTGTACACAATAGTAATAATATTTTTAAAAAATTAAATGGTAAACAAAATTTGACAGCCGACTGGATTAGTTACCTTACCGTACAGCCAGCTGGATATAGATCAAAGCCTAATAAGTTTCTACTAGGCCCACTTAACTTAAGTAAAGGGCAAAAAACTACAAAAAATGGCGTCGCCCGGACTCGAACCGGAGACCTTCAGTGTGTTAGACTGACGTGATAACCAACTACACCACGACACCAACCATTGTAATTTTTTTGTTATAAAATCTTTGTTTTACATTTTGTTAAAAACCTCAACTTAAAAATAAAATCAAGTCCGTGCATAATATTCATGCACCTCTGATGGTAATCTCTTTCCAAATCTTATTAATTTAAACTCATTAGATAATAGATAGATGTATTTAGTAAATAATATTAAGAGTTGGACAAGAATTTAGATACTAAACACGTGAAAATATGTTGTCGTGATGTTTTATTATTCAGTTTAATTATTATTTTAAACAATAAGCATAATATAAGTAAAAAAAATATAATGTTATCCTTGAATTTTAAATATAATTTAAAAGGAAAAGAAAATGTCACTTGAGATCTGTCTTGTTTTCCAAGACCACATTACTGTGAAATGAGGCCGGGCTTCACTGAAGTTAGCCCACCAATTTATTATAATGAGCAGCGATCCGTTCACTTCGTCTCATTGCTGATTGTTCCAAATTCCCATCCAAAATATATTTCACAATTTTTTTTTCATTCCATAATACTTTCATATTTTTAAAATAAAAAATTATTTACAATATTTTTAATTTTAGACAAAACGTCATTATTTTTTTCATGGAAGCGAGAGCGACTATTCTATTTTGAGTATGCGCACCGATTTCTAGCACTCTTATATCTAGGCTATAAATTAACACCTGTATTTGTTCAATACCAGTCTAATTGTTATATTGAATACTTCATTTTATTAGTGCAAAAGGTAATGCAAATTAGTGGAGATGCAAATTAGTGGAGATGTAAATTTTAAATAGAGCATAGAAACATGGTGCTGACTCTATAATAAAAAAGTATTAAATTAATTAAAGCAATGCTAACTGATGGGGATGGTGAACTATGACCAACTGATCAAGCTTAATAATTTATCAAACTTAATAAAATGTGTCTAATTACTTGTTCGTGCCATGCATAGGATCCAATAAAACACTTCAGGAGGAAGACTAAAAAACTAGTCATTTTCTTTTAAAATTTTGGCCATAAAAAAGTACTGGTATCTGATTCATGTTAGATTTTTTTTATAGAGGATGATACGTCGTCTTCCAATTTCCATGTGAAAAGCTCAATTAGTTCAGTCAAAGGCAGAAACAGGATAAAAACACAAAATACCAAATAAATAGCATTTCAACACACAAAAAAAGGTATATATATGCGTCAATTCTCACATTCCATTCTTGCATGTACATGAAACGATAAAATTATGATCACCAACTGAAACTAATTGACTCAAAATGCAGATTATTAGCCAAACCGGATGAACATATGTTTGCCACTTCATGTCTCATCTGCTTCGGCCCACAAACCAGAACTCCAACGTTCTCCTCCTTCAGCTCCAACAGGAATCCTACATCAAAACAAACAACATTAATTATCATGATTTCATCTCGGAAATTAATTCATTTATATTAATTTTCTAACGCTTACTCTTGAGATCTGGCCGTTCGCCATAATGCACGTTTATTGATTGCGCAAGAGATTCTTGAGGCAAGCTCTCGAGCTTCCCTATCAGCATTGTAATAGCAGGAGTTTGGTGAGACGATGGGCGTTGCCCCCTCCATGTTCTGAATCTGTGTTGTTTCCTTTGCATTTGCACTCTTAGTCCAAAGGAAAACAGCTGATGATGTAATAACTATGCCCATGCATATGAATAGTATGTGGAACAGAGCTCTTGAGGAAGAAGAGTATATCTTATTCGTGTTATGATCAATGGGGTATATGTAGTATCGTGTTAAAATGGCGATGGAAACAAGGTAGATGATGAAAGATGATGAGATTATGACAGTTAGCCATAGCCAGCTGTTTTGGCCTAAAATTGGAGCTAAGGGTGCATCGGATGTATTAGGCTTGAACCATATGGTACGGATGGTGTTCTTTTCTTGAACTGCCGGCTGCTTCTCTCGTGTTACATAGGCCTCGATTTGTAACCTTAAGTTTGATGTGTGCAATGGAGCACTAGAAATGGGGAGAATAATGTCTAGCATGGCTAAATCGGTTGAGTTCTTGAATGCTGTGATGAGATGAATCTCTGGGATTTGGCATTTTAGCGTCTCGCTCGTGTGGATGAGCTCGCGTATGATGGAGATGAAAGGGGTTACGCCGCTGCCTCCGCTGACCATCACTAATAAGTCGTGCCTGTAGAAACAGGACAGGGTCTGGTCATCTATTGCAGAAGACTAGTCTTGAGAAACTGTATATTTTAATGAAATAACTAATACTGCGTACCTTAGAAAATTAGTGGAAGCAGGTCCGTAAGGCCCTTCGATAGAAACATCAAGGCGGTCAAATGAGGAAGGCGAAGCAAGGGTTTCGTGGAGCTTGTTCGTCCATTGGCCGTCTCCTTTTATGATTACACTTACCTTATCATACTCCAAACTACTACTTGAACTAATTGTGAAAGGATGCCATTGCATCTTAGAAATGCTAGGCACATTCAAGAACATAATGCTTGTTGGAGTGTAACATAAACCTAAAGAGAGAAAATTAGTAGTAATTAATAATAAGGTTTGTCATTTTATTTAATTAAAAAACAAAATGATGTTGACTATTAATTATACCTTTGGTCTTGGAGAAGTTGAGTTCAACAGTTGCACACGGTAGAACCCTGGCGGAGACGAGGCGAACGTGTTTTCTAGATTGCAAAAATCGGAGATATCGATCGATCATGAAGAGGAAGAAACCGAGGGAGCATAATGGAGGAATAGCTGATGCCAACATGGAGCACAAAGAAGAAGACAAATAGAATGTAAAGGTGGTGGGTGTAGAAGAAAAGCTCAAACATCTTTCTCCTTATTTTTGGGAATGTTGTGGCCCATAGCACTAGTCCTGCTAATAGAGACAACTCTCCTGCTACATTGGACACCCCTGTTTTCTCCCATTTCAACATCTAAACTCGCAACAACCACAAACCAATGAAACATATCATCATCAAAACTAATGAAATATTAATTGTAATTTCAATTTATTCAATACTTTCTTTAATATTTTTTTAATAGAACTAATGCTACTATACGCATTTCTGGGAGCACTAGGCCACTTTGGTAGGTGATTATGAAGTTGCAAGTGAGACCACTATTAAAGTTTGCGTAATCGTTTCAGCCTAATTCTTCCTTCACTTCTTACCTTTACTTCTATTCCTAGTGACCAGGACTACAGAAAGCGCACTAATTTCTGGTATTTTTCTCATACATTAAATTAATATGTGATATTTTTTTATCAAAAAGGAATATTCAGATTATATGTAAAATTAATTTAGATTTATATTTTTTTCGTACAAATTTTATTGCCTTTTCAGTTTGGTTGAAGATAATTAAATAAAACTATTAACTGCACCTTCTATTTATTATTTTATATATTTGTGACTAAAAATACAGCCAAATTGTTAATAATTTTGATTCTTTTAATTGATTGGATAAAGCAAATAATGAATATGAATTAGCAGTATGTGTGAAAGAAAATATAAAAATACCTCGGATAATTCATGAGTAGAAGCCCAAAGTAGAAAGTAACAAAATCCATGGGCGGTGAAAAGGGTCATTACAATGTGGCCAAGCCATATGTGATATTTGATGCTAGCCTCCGACGTTAGGCCCAAAAGTGGAAGCACCGACGACCCACGTGTTACCGGAAAGAACAGGAAAGTCAGTCCTATATTTCCGACCACTCCAAAGCGGAGAGCCACCGTTTCCAGCTTCGCTAGCCACCTGCCACCAACGACCACCGCCCTCAATTAGTAATTAATATTTTTTAATGGAACAACTAATACTATCGAATAAAAAATACATTGATTTACACAAGTCCTGAAATTTGGAATGTCATATTCAACAAACAAGGTAGGTGAAATATTAATTTATAAAACAAGCTCATGGATATATTATATTTTCATATCAGGAATAATTATATAAATAAATTAAATCTTACAGTTTTTCATGATCACCACTATCATTTGTGGACATTTTGGTAAAACTGTTACGCAAATAGGTGGCAAAACTCCAAACGAGAAGAGATATGAACATGAGAAAGAAAGCCAGCTCTATTCGAGAAACTATTCCCAGCCCTTTGATTATCACTGGCCTCTTCCATCTTCCCATCCGATGATCTCCATTTCCACTGTTCATAAAAACATATTAAATGCTTTTTACACTCTAATTTCACTATTTTTCTATATTAATTTTATTTATTTTTATCAATAATGACATGCGTGCTTTGCCTAACATTTTGTTAAGATTCATTAAGAAATACAAGACTAATCAAATTTAATTTAATAGTATTATATAAATAGAGTATAACTGCAAATTTGACCAACTTTTTTTTGTTTTTCTTTGTTAGGAAAGTAAGATATTAATTTGCCTACCTTTCAAAATGGTTATTAGTCTGTGTCTTCATTCCTAAATGGAGATACACACCTCCCAATAGTGCAATAAATAGAATTGGGGATGTAAATATCAGATAAGTTGCACCTGTACACAAACATAGAAGAATAAGATAAGCATGACTGTAAAATATTTGGTAAATGCTTTAAAAAGAAAAAAAATGCTAGTATTATCTAAAGAAAGTTGGACTATTTTTCAAAAAAAAAAAATTCCCAAATTAAATAGTGAAATTTGAATTTATAATTCCTTTTATTTTTGGTTACACCGTCAGATGTGCACACAAAATTTTAATAAGAAATTCACTTTTATAATATATATATATATATATATATATATATAGCATGGAAATTATAGTTCCAATCATCTCTTTTAAAAATTTCTATACTATACGAAAAGAAATATTAATAAATTTGCAAATTTCGAACGGGAAAATTATGGTTACGCTTGTTATAGAATTAAATAAAAAATAAATATCGGCAATTCTTTTTTAAACAAATTTTTTAATTAAAATGTAGTAAAATATCTATTCAAACCTTGGGTGGTTCCGAAGAAAGTGGACGCCGTCCGTGCTCGGAGCTTCGGCGACCATGACTGTTTGTAAGGGTTGGTGGGCAAAACCACCCACAAGAAGAGGTATCCTGCTAACACCACCACCACAACCACCATTATCGCCGCCCTCACAGCGTTGTTTCCGCCGCCAGAGGGTGGTGGTGGCGATCTACGAGGAATATCCATGTTTTTACTACTCTCTGAATTAGACTGTCGCATCTCTCGTTCTTCCTCTAATTGTCAATTAATGATTGAGGTTGAGGAGGAGGAATATGTGTAAATACTTTTGAATCCTATGAAGGAATGATAGGGGAATATATATAGGAAGAAAGATAGGGCACACGTGCAAATTAACCAGAAGCAAGACGTACTGTATTTTATGTAATAGGCGTGTATTAATGCTGATATCATCAATATAAATATAAATAAATATATCATAATAATATACTGGATTACACATGTGGAAATTGGCATGGCCTAAACTAAGAAAAACGAGCATCCTAATATGCTAATTAAATAACTAACTTTTAAATCCTTCCGGAAAAAGCATTTTAAATAAATTAATTAATGGAGAAAAAAGGGGTGGCCTGTAGGGGACCAATGGGAAAAAAACAAATTTATAAATCATTAATTGAAAAAGGTGAAAAATAATATAAATCATTGAACAAAATTTAAAATATTGGGTTTGAAAATGGTAACAAGTTGACATTCTTCGTGTGCTCGATATCTTGCTCACATGCATTGTGCATTATTTATGCAATCAAAATATATTACATATATATATTTTGTTTCCTACGCTTTGGTGATTAAATATTAATTAAGTAACCTTGCTAACATTTTTTTTTTTTTGCCAGCAATTCAGCAAGTAACCTTGCTAACATGATTTAATTGATTTGGGCAGTTTTCTTCATAAATCAGTGTTCCATTAGAGATTTAAAAACCTTTAGCATAATAATATGATCGATATGTTAATTGGTAAACTGAATTTTCTCTTAGAAAACTATATATACAACCCAACCCGTTAGCATGTTCAACACCTCTAACCTAAAATTCAAATATTAAAAAAGAACGCATTGATTTATGACAATGGTAATATTTTTGTTCTTTGAGCTGTTGCCTTTGGCATTCCTGATGCCTTGTACTGATCTCCTCTTTTACTCTCAATAATATTTCTTTTTTGACCAAAAAAAAAAAAAATACAATAAAAAAAGAAAATAGAGAATTTCACATTAGGGGAGTACTATTTAGTAGCATTAGATTTGACTAAGTAATTATTGTGTTACTATTAAATGGGAACGTGTGCTGCGGCTGCTGCCTTGTGCTCTTGCTAATCCAAGAATAATTTTGTGTGTGTTTAATGTGTGTCTCCACGAGTTCACGTTTAATGTACATGGCAAATATAATTGTTTACTCTTTTCCCAAAAAAAATAATAATAATTAATAATAATTGTTTACTAATTAAATTTGCTATTAAATGACCACATCATAAGCTATTTTTAATTTAATATTTTTCGAAAAAAAAACTATTTATAATTTATCGTCTAATTAATTTCTTGTTATACTAAATACATGGCAAATATAGTTTTTTTACAATTTTTAACCTTTAAATTCTAGTTGACGTCAATTAATATTGTTACTAACTATTTGATGAAGACATCATTGCAAGAACAATCTCGTATAATTATGAATGGATTTGTAGAATCAACACGTTTTAGAAAAATATTATTTAAATTATTATATTTCCTATCTTATTTGATTTATTAATTTAGATTATTTTCTAAGTTTATGATTTAAAATTTGATTTCCATCCCCATATTCCATCTCATAAAAGTTTATTAAATTATTCATCAATACTGAGTACAAAATGTAAATTATTTTGTATTCCCATCTGAGGAGTTGATGACAACTTGTAGGTTTCGAATTTAGACCTAGAGAGTATCACACTCTTAAGTTCCAAACCCGCACCACTAGACTAACCCTGGGGTTGAGAGTACTGAGAACTTAACATATTGAGTGCGATTGTGCTTAATTTTTCATTTTTTTTAAAAAAACACTATATTTTTGCAAAGAATTTGAAAACTACAATATATAAATAATTTAACCGAAAATATTGGGTTATTCTCTTTATTCGTGTCAGTCACATTTTATGTACAAATTTAAATATTTTCAAAATCAATAAATATTTAATTATAGGGTCGTGCTTATCATGCATCACTAATTCCATTAGAATTAAGTTGATTCTCGAAGAATAAACAACATAATACATTACAAAACATTTTGCCATAGGACCCAACCCGCAGTTTAGTAGACCTAGATGTGTATTTCTGTTGACCTTTTAAACTATATACTTGGAGCTATCGTTATCATAATTATTCTCTCAACAATTGTTTTCCCTTTCAAAAAAAAAAAAAAAAAATTAATTATTCTGTCAACATGCAATTCCAATCATGATTCGATATATATATATATATATATATATATATATATATATATATATATATATATATAAGTGTGTGTGTGTGTGTGATATTACGTAGATATGAAGCCTAAATGAAAGCCTTCATCAGCGCTAATCATAGTATATTTTATTGTAGCTAAGAATTTGAAAAAGTCAAACAACTCGCAAGAAGATGACATCCACGAACTTGGCACGTCCTATTATCATATATATAACAACAGGAAAATTTAATATGTTTTTTTTTTTTTAATGAGCTTATATTTTTTAGAAGATAGGGGGAAGGAAACCTATATAATTGAAGGGAATAATTATTTTTAATCCCGATAATTAGGGAAGTTCTGTTTTAAGAATAATAAATTTACAAACATATTTATATGTAGGATTTTATGTTTTAAAATCTAGTTGTTTTTCTTGACATGCAATCAAACTTGAATAAACTCAAATTAGTTTGAAATGACACATGAATTATACGATTGTCCTACATTTATATATTTTAAATACATTGTGACTACATTCACAGGCTCAAAAATTTATAAATGTAGTAAGACAATTGTGTAATTTATGCATGATTGAATTCGATTTGTGCTTGATTTGTTCTATATTTATAAATTTAAAAATTTAGTATCCTATATTCACATGCTAAAAACATTATTGTCCTTAAAATAAAATAAAAAAACATTGTTCCCTATAATTGAAAAAGACGTACAATATTATGGTTGGTACCCCCCACAAAAGCAAAAATAACATAATTGGACCACTCGAATAGTCATTTTGAACAGATCGATAGAATTGAAATCGAATTTGATTCCCTTAAGTTGTTAGTTTGTGTCATTGCCAAACACATGTTACATGTAGCACTCTCTTGAGCACTTTATGGGGCGAAGAATTGACAAAGGGACTAATGGAACTGAATATTACACTGATGTGATCACATAAATCAAATGCTCTAGGACCATATTCAACTATATATACATGAATGTATATACGCCAAACAAATTAATGATGATTAAATTCATGATAAACTCATCGTTTTAACAAAATAAAGAAAAATCATATACTCCCCTGCTCCCCTTAAATTTTGGATGACATAAATTTTAATTAATATAATATTTTATTATAAAATTGTTGCTGAAGTGTGTAAAAAAAATAAAAAAATAGAGTATTTTATTGTAAAATTGAATTACAATGGTTATAAAAAAAGAAGGGATAATTGTTAGTGAATATTGGCAGCTAACATAAAAAAAAAAAAAGAGAGAGAGAACAGAAAATTGAACGAGGGATCCCAATATAGTAACATAAAGTTTAAAGAAAAATAAATGAAGTATAATTTAACAAACTTATAATCTATAGAAAAGTTTTTTTTTCATCAACTAATCACTTCTTTTACTTATAAAAAACTCACTTAGCCACTGAGTTCCTCACTTTGATGGGAATCCTGGTTCGATTCTTTTTGGGAACAAATTCCTTTACCAATAAAAAAAAATTATAAAAAGCAGTTTTGATTGTTTTATTTTGCTCTATCAAGTATTCGCTCATTCTGGTGTTTGCAAACTCTATATTAGGTGGGATATAAATTTTTTTTTTCATAACTCACTTTTCATCATCATATCTTTGAGGATTTTTTTTTTTTGGGAAAATTGTTGATAAAATTTATAAAACACTTTTTAAAGAATCTAATAAAAGCTAGTATAATCTATAACTGGATCAGTTGTGTTTGCTAGCTTCCACTAGCATTTGAAATGATTTTGGAAAAAAAAACATTTTTACTACTAAATTATGTTCTCTACCATCCCTAATTTTAATTAATTCTACAAACTTTTTTTTTTCCAAAACACACCATAAACCATCGCATTACTACTTAGGGGTGTTTGTTAATTGTAATCACTATTCAATGGTGAGAATCATTTTAAAAAATTGACTTAAAAAAAGGAGGTAGTGTGGCGGTGGTCTTTTCTATAAAAATGGTGCTGGGCCTAAAACCTGAGTAGTTTCTTATTAATTAGGCCCTTTATATTTTAAGCCCAATAATAATTGGCCCATCATCATATATATAGTCTGTAACTTTTAAGGTTCTGTAAACGGGCTCATGTTTAGAGCGGGCTCTCAATGGTAAGCGATCCACTTTTTATGTGTTGCCGGTACAGGGAACTTCTAGACTTTTAAGACAATAATCAATGTCAATGTCAATGTCTATATCTAGATCTATCGCATTTATGATCCTTTGGATAAATTCGAAAACTTAAAAGAAATATACGAAAATCTCAGCAAAATAATTTTACATAAAATAAGTAATGTGTGTTAAGCGACCCACTTTTTTTGTCGGTAGAAACAAATATGTCATAATAAAATATAAATGTATACATGCACCCAACTTTAAAAATAAAAATCAAAATTTTCATTAAGAGATTAATGCATATGAAATAAGTAATGTGTGATTTCAGACAAAATTGGTGCTAAGTTTGTATAATAAACTAAATGTTAGGTATGATTTGTCGATTGGCGTAGACATAGGTCTAGACAACTATATCATTCGAAACAATTTCAAATAATTTATTTTCTCAAAATTATATATACTCCATACATAATATTTTGGATTTTTTTTAGTTTTAACATATTAAATTATGAGTACTTCCAAATGTTCAGCACATCGGATTTGAAACAGAAATTAAATTTACCATATGATGTGACACGTGGTCATGTGACTGAAAAAACACATAATTATCTTGAAAAGTTGAAATATTCATTTCCAGAAAAAAAATAGAATATTGTTTCATAAAATTTTATATTTATAATAATATTTGTCACATGATATATCATAACAAATTAAATGCATCTTTGTAAGGAAAAAGTTATCAATAATATCAGATTACTCATCAATCAAAAAATCAAAATCCAGGTACCAATTCCACCCATTGTAGAAGGGCTGGGTCGGATCTTTAACCCTTTCCACACTAAAAACGAAGTCAACTCCAATATTTGAAATCATCGTGATTCCTGAGTTTTATTATTTTATTATTATATTTTCTTTCGTGATTCGTGATTTATTTTCTTATTTTATAAAAAAATCATTGTGATTCCTGAGTTTTTAATTTTAATGTTTTTTCTTATTTTATTTCCGACGTGTCGTGAATTATGAATTATTATCCCCGACCTAAACCCAAACACCCGATTTTCCGATTCCATGTGTAGTCTTCCCAAGTATAAATACCTGATTTACAGACTTGCCCTTCAATCATCTACTCTGCAGAAGAAACCCCCTTCCCTCCTCAGCCATGGCGTTTCCCTATATGGAGACAGTCGTTGGTATGGTTCCGTTTATATCAACGTATTTCTATGCTGTATTAATGTATAATTATTAACTTGCATGTTTCAAATTAGCATGTTTTACTTATTTTTAACGGTTCTGCGCATCGTACAATGAATGAGTTGGTGACTCTGAGTTTGTAATACGATTCGTTCTCAGAAACTATTGATTAATTTTGTTCCTCAAGTCGTTATACTTTTAATTTTCCTCAGTTGTTTAATGGTGCGTTTGTGATTGTTCTTGGAGAATGGGTCTAGGGTTTCTGAATGTGTCGTGTTTGCTTGATTGTTTCAATTAATATTTGGGATATGTTTCCTTTTTTTTTTTTATGTTATTTTTGCCCAGTGATTTTCGAAGTTGTTCTGTATGTGGAAGTGGAACATAGTTCGTGATTTCTTTCTGGAACGCCAAGTAATACGTTCATTCTGTGTTGAAATTTTCTGGGTAGTAAAAAGGAAGAAACACATACATGTGTAGTTGGAAATACAAGTTCTTGGTAGTCTGAGTTTATTTACCTATAGATACATTTCACTGCTATATTCATGTATGAGTGTTCACACACACGTATATGTATCTACATTTGTTTTTTTACATGGTTTTTGTGGTTACTGTGAACTGAATTATATTATGTGTATTATTTTATGGAATTCCGTCCATTCTGTTTGATGTGGAGATTGACTTTGGTGTGTTAAACACATTTACTTGTTTGAAATGGTTATGCTTCAACAAAATGATATTGATGTGATTTCTCATAGGCAATTTTTATTGACAATATATTTTATGATAGGGGAGGTCTTATGTGAGACCGTCTCATTGATCCCATTTTGTGGGATGGAGCTCCAGATAGTACATTTGACCAATTTTCTCTTATAAAAATTGACCCATTTGATTTGAAATAGTATCACTCTCACTGAATGAGATCCATGAGATGGTCTCACACAAGTTTGGTGTTTATGATAAATTACTTTCAAATGACATTGTGCTACATTTGGTGATACTGTTGTATTTTTGTCCTTGCTTTTTTATAAATTTATTCTAATTTGGCATTTGTATATTCCAGGTGTTATGATACTGGTGTATGTTTTTGAGATGTATCTCGATCTGCGGCAGCGTGCTGCCCTTAAGTTGCCAACTCTACCAAAGCCTTTGGTAGGAATAGTAAGCCAAGAAAAATATGAAAAATCCCGCGCTTACAGTCTTGACAAAAGGTTTTGAGCTGTCATTTATATTTCACGAAAAAACATATTCCCTCCGTTACAATTTAGATTGCTCAAAATTAAAAAATGGATGTTACAATTTTGTTTTCCCACCCAAAATAGCAAAAAAACAACTCTACCCTCTCAAACTAAATCCTCACTAACATTTTTTATTTACTCCTCATGTCACTCAATTTCTCACTATAATTAAATATCCTCCACTCAATTACTCACTCCAATAAAATTGAAAAGACCTCTTTACCCTTCATTTACACATTTTAATACTAATAACAATACTTTTATTAAAACCCGTGCCATTTGGTTTTGAGCAATCTAAATCATAACGGAGGGAGTATGATATACCATTGCCCAACTAGTTGTGACTTGGTTACGAATTTTCTATTTTTCAGCTCTTACCATATTGTGCATGAATTTATAACCATAATCATGGATTCTGCAATTATCTACTTTGGTATATTACCCTGGTTTTGGAAGGTGAGTCATTTTTTACCAGTTGTTCTTTATGATACTTGCTATTGACTTACTAATTTCATCATCTTATACTTTTGGTTTCTTTAAACTGCAGCGATCTGGAGAGTTTCTGGCGTCTTCTGGATTCAATGCAGAAAATGAGATACTACACACTCTTTCGTTTTTAGCTGGTGTTATGTTTTGGTCCCAGGTGCAATATGAGCTTCATCTATAATTTTTCTTTTCTAAAATTAGCAGAATATTTATTGGATGGCTGAAGGAGTGGCTAACAGTTTATTTGATCACTATAATCTACCGTTTCATGTTTTTGCTTGTGCCTGCTCCACCTTTCACTAGAAACTTCCTGAGTAACATTTTCTTCATTTTATATAACTATATGGTCTGAAACTGCAGATAACTGACCTGCCATTTTCTTTGTACTCCACTTTTGTCATTGAGGCTCGCCATGGTTTCAATAAGGTATGTGGTCTACAGTGTACAATGATCATTTGGTCATATGCACACACATCTTGTCAATTTGACTTCTTTCATTTCCATTTATCTGTAACTTCATTTATATTATTTTAACTTCTCGTCATGAACTCAATTTCTTTCTACAGCAAACGTTAGGGTCATTCTTTAAGGACATGATCAAAGGAACTGCTGTATCTATAGTGGTTGGGCCACCTATTGTAGCTACTATCATCGTTATAGCGCAGGTACTTCTATCTATGGCTTGTCTGCATTGTTGCTCCTTGTATGTTTCTGTATTAACTCTACACTTTTCTATCTGGCTTTGAGTCTGTCACCCTCCCGGGCCTCCCCATGGTAATAATGCCTTAGTAGTGAACTTATCAATCAACATTTATGAGTGTTTGAATGCAGAAAGGAGGTCCTTACCTGGCTATATATCTCTGGGCGTTCATATGTGTTCTGTCTCTTGTAATAACGGCACTTTATCCAATTCTGATCGCCCCGCTTTTCAACAAGTTCACTCCTGTAAGTAATGCAAATATTTCTGAAATAATAAGTATGCAGTAATATATCATGTTATAATTCTGCGTAGAACATTAGCTGTGAATGTGATACTTCTTAATTTTTCCCAATATTTTTTTTTTAATAAACAAGCAGCTTCCTGAGGGGGAACTTAGAACCAAAATTGAGAATCTTGCTTCAACTCTTGGATTTCCTTTAAAGAAATTGTTCGTGGTTGATGGATCAACAAGATCGAGCCATAGCAATGTGAGTTTCTCCCCCTTTTTCTGTATCCTTGTATTTGGTGTTTTTTCACATACTAGCTGTATAGATTGAAGTATATCTACTGATCTTAAAAAAAGGATCTCTAAAAGCATAGTATACATTGTGAAAAGTTGACATATCCGCATATGGCTTGTACATTATTGAAATTCTGTATAATATTAATTTCAATGTGGTCTTAGGCAACACAAATTTTTTTTTAATCTTTTGGTATGCATAGCAAGGGAATGGCTATGGGTACCGACTATTTTATGCACATTGAATTGTTGGGTTAAAATTTGGTATTCGTAGGTCTTTATTTGATTGCTTTAGAGAGGATTATAGGGTGTTTGTGATTGCTTTGCTTTAAGAAGTGACTAATATTAGAAATTGTAAGAAAGTTACTTATAACCAAAAGTAGTGATTGAAAGTACAAGTGTTTCCGGACAAAAGTTGTTGGAAATAGGTGAGGGGGTGAGGAGCCACATGAGATTTTAACCATTTAAAGCTGCTCGAAGCAGAAGCTGGTGTTTACACCCTTAAGCTGAAGTAAGCTATAGCAAACACACTGAATATATTAGAGTATAGTCCAGAAAAGATTGAGCTCTGTGCAGAGATCTAGGGGGTAGTGCCTTAAACGTTCATGCGTGCAAAATAACCTATTGTTTTTCATCACTTGGTCCATACTATTGCTGTTGTTTCCCCGGATTGTTTTTTCCCTATTTTTCTTTATTAATGAATGCTCATCTATGCTACTAATTTACCGCAGGCTTACATGTATGGGTTTCTTAACAGTAAACGCATTGTTATCTACGACACATTAATACAACAGGTATATACTGCTCTCTATTGTGTAGATTCATTTGATCTGATAGAAAATATAACTCATATTGGTGTAAATATACATGTATTTACTGTCATTTTCCTTTTATTGATCCTCACTTTATTCTATGCAGTGCAAAAATGATGACGAAGTTGTTGCTGTTATTGCTCATGAATTGGGTCACTGGAAGCTTAGTCATACAACATATTCCTTCTTTTCTTTTCAGGTATTCCTTCTTTTCTTCATTTCAGTGGTTGTCCACTATGATAGTAGTTTCAGCTCTCTTGATCATGATTACAGAACTTAGCCTAGTTTTGCGATTTTCTTTAAAAAATTTGTAAGTTCACTCATAATGTCCAAAAAAAAAAAAAAGTCTGTTTGGTGGTAAACCAATATTTCTTAGCTGAAATGATGAATAAAAGTTTAGTTATCTCCCTTATTATTACATGGTACTGTTTTGTTGTGCCTTGGAATTATAATATCCCACTTTTTCTGGCCTCATTCAACTTAATCTTCTTGAAATTATGTATATTTCTTCATTCCTTATTGTATGTGTTTTACTATTACTTCGTACAATATATTTGAACTTACTTTTCCTTAAACACTCTCATATGGTACAAACATATCAATGTTGCTTCCAGTTGGGTTTTCTATCCTAATTTTTTAAATGGTTACTTTTTCTATTTTCTTTTTTAGATCTCTCTGTGATATATTTAAACTGTCCATGCTGAAAAGTGAACTTCAGTCATGAACTATTTGCTAACAATATTGGATTCCAATGTTACTTCAAAATGTTCTAGTTGCACTTTTTTTCCATTTCCTTCTTTATATCTTTCTTGTGATATTTAAATTGTCCATACTGCTGGTGCTGAGAAGTGAACTTCAGTCACAAACTATATGCTGGCATTAATTTCTTCCAATGTTGCTTTAAATTCTCTGCATCTCTTAGTTTAAATTGTTTAAGGAACTTGACTGTATAAGTATCTGTCATTATATTGTATGTTGGTGTGAAGGTTTGTTTATATTTGTAGATTGATTTGTAGTTGCAATTCTAATTCATGGCGACAGCTGTGAGAATTTAGCAAATTTTTATGATTCTCATGCTTAACTGGCAAATTGTCAATGCAGATCTTGACACTCTTGCAGTTTGGAGGGTACTCTCTGATTAGAAACTCTAAAGACCTATTCCGAAGTTTTGGGTTTGATACACAGCCAGTCCTTATTGGGCTCATCATATTTCAGGTAATAATTAAAATGCTTGTGGTTTACATGTGCATTGGTTGCTGCTGTTACTCTCTCTAGTTGCATCCCCGTATTATTCTGATGGCTAGTCCTAATACTTTAGAATCTTCTTCTCTCTCCACCCAGTTGATGTGACTGCATTTGTGTACGTGTGTCATGGTTTGTGTTATACTTTTGATGATACTTGAGACAGTAATTTTGGTACTAATAGTCCTCGCATCTTCTGTTTTGTTTCCTAATTTGCAATTCTTGAAGCGATATAATTTAGAATGGCCTTTAATGAACGTCATACTCTGTATGCATCCTCTCTCTTAATGAGGGTGGTAGGACATTGATTAATGGATTATATGGTATTTTGTGGTCTTACTAATTAGTACTAAACCACAAATTATTTGGGAGGTCACCTTTTCGTAAATTTAATGCAATGTCAATTAGTGTACCCACTACCAGTTGTCTATGCGTGTTAACTTCATGTTGGTGATTGCAGCATACTGTGATACCTGTCCAACATGTTGTGAACTTGCTACTCAATGTTGCATGCCGGACTTTTGAGTTCCAGGTAACCTATTTCTGTTTTGGGCTAAATTGATCTGCCACTCTGAAACTCAAGTTTCTTTTAGCAACTGAGTCTGATATATTAATTTCTTCCACAAAAAGGCCGATGCTTTTGCCAAGAAGCTTGGTTATGGACCAACTCTTCGATCTGGTCTCATCGTAATGCAGGTAATTTATTTTTTTTTTGTTTCCAACTCACTTCAAACTGAGTTATGTCCATTATGGTTGAGAGTGGATATAAAGAAGAGACGGCCATGCATAGCATAGTAGTATCTTCCATCTTCCATCTGCTTTTCTTTTATGTTTTTCAAATATTCTGGGAATTGTTTAGGATGATGCCAACTTTGATATATCTCTCTGCGTGATGGTGTTTGACAGGAAGAGAATCTTTCAGCCATGAACACTGACCCTTGGTATTCTGCTTACCACTTTTCACACCCACCCGTTGTTGAACGATTAGCTGCGCTCGACAAGCCTGATAAGAAGACCGACTAAGTTAAGTCGTCTGTAACTGTGTTTTGGATTGCCACATGAGTTGGCAGTTCAACCACGTTGAGTTAGCAAGTGTATGAAATTCAGCATGTGCTGAAGAGGTTCATGTTTGTCACCGTTTTCTTCTGTAGACTGTGTATATTAACACCTCTTTCTCCCTCTGTTTCTGGCTGTTATTTTATAGCACTCTGTATCAAGTTTATTTCTAATCTTGTTGGGTGCTTTTTTTTCTTTTGACCTCTTGGGTGCATTTTTTTTAGTAGCTGTTTGTTTGAAGCTAAAATTATTTTAGTGTGTTTCAAAAGCAAAATTGATTTTCTAATTCTGCAATAATAATGGCTTTTCTAAAGTGGGCCAGCCGCCCAATAGAGGCTAATTAAGGGGGAAGGATGAAATCCACTCGGTCATGAAACTATTCTTTATTTTTAGGGGCCATTTTGATATAATTTTGCTTGAATTTGACTTTTCTTGAGACTTATTGATGTTTCTTTGTTTGGCAATATTTTATTTTTGGATAGAAAAAAAATATCTGCAAAGTTTTATTTTAAAATTAATTTAAAGGTTATTGATTGTTTATATTTTTGAATGTTATAAGTTGTATAATTAAAATGATATTATTTTATTATAATATATTAGTTGTAAATTAATTTTACGATAAAAGTTATCCACACAAGTATATATATATTTTTTTAATCGGTTAAAGGATAACTCGAACCCATGATTTTTGAGTTATAGGTAGTGGAGCTCTAAGTCTCTGACCACTTGAGCTATACAGTAAAAAATATATACTACCTCTGTTTTATTATGTTTGTTGCTAATGAGACATTAAATGAGGGAAGTTAAAGATTATTATGTGTATTGCTAGTGAGGCATTTAAATGAGGGAAAAGAAAGAGAAAAATAAATATTTATTACGTTCATTATTAAAATGTATTTGTGAATATTTATCTCATACATATATGAATTTTAATCTTGATCATTTATTTGCTAAGGAATTATCTTGTTCTATTTTTTTTTTTTTTTTACAGTTAATATAGTGAGGGAATTCACTTTATATTCTTCATTTTCAACTCAAGTCATTGCTCATTAATTTATCAGCTATGAATTTCTAATGATTTTTTTAGTTAATTGATGAATGCTTTAAATTCATATTTTCTCTTTTGCTATTTTTTAATGCCGTTAGATTCTCAAATTAATGGTGAGAGTCGTCTGAATTAATTTTGCATATTCCTTTTGCTTTTTTACTGTCGATTCGTCTAACTTAAATACTTAAGGCTCCATTTGGATGGTGTGGATTTAAAATCAAGGGATTTGAAGATTACCATGCATTCTCACAAACTAAAATGGAGAAAAGCTAAATGAATGAATTTGAATTACTCAAATATTAAGCACAAGTGGGAAAAGTGAGAGGATTTCAAATGACTAGGTTTTGTTGGGTATTTGAAATCCTCCCACTTATAAGTAATATTTGTGTGAACCAAATCCATTCATTTAGTTTTTCTACATTTTGATTTGTAAATGTATGGTGTATTATCCTTAAATCCTTGATTTCAAATGACTCAATCCTAATATTATTTGTGTTCAATTTTTTTTTTTTTATGCTCGCATATCCATCTCAAAAGGTGCGCGGTTTTCTTTAACTGATGTGGTCTAGTTGAATTGATTAGCAAGTTCTAATTGTATTTGTTGTGGTTTAGTAGAAAATTGTCGATGTTATACTTTTCTTCCACTATTTTTTAAATTTATTTTGTATTTCTTTTATTACTTTTAAATTTCTTTCATATTTTATTTTCTCTTACATTTAGATCGATCGCATTGCACGAATTCACATTTATCGTCGTTGATTTGCCCAAATCGTTGTCTCGCAATATCGCTGGTTATCATAGCACGTCTTCTCCATCAAACAAATCTTTTTCTAGCTTCTTTTATTTAATCTACTTTCCACACTTTTTTTTTTTTTAGTTTGACTACTTGTTAATATAATCCAAAGTTTGTGCGTTCAAATAATCAAAAAGAAGTTATGTTTCTAAATTCTGTTTTGATTGGATTCTGTTGAGTGAATTCAATCAAACTGAATTCAATTTTGATACAATCACAATTCTAAAAATGAAATTAAATTAGATTCAATTAAAAAAATCTCTAAAAATAGAAGAGTTCAAACTTTTTATATATTTTGTCAATCATAAAGTATGTATAAGTAAAATTTTCTTATATTTTTTCAATCTTAAGATTTATGAATCATAATTTATTTTCAATAGTATATATCTTATTTATTCAACTAAATTGTTAATTTATGTATGTCATAAAACATTGACCTTATTATGAGATTTTCAAAGTCAATTCACTTATAAATTGATATCGCTTCATGTGAATCTACGATAGAAACTGCAAGTTGCATAGTACTAAAAATGGGTTAAATTTATTGAACGAAGCATCCCCGTTCATTTTGTACTAGTGTAGATCTAAATAAATAAACAATGAATATTGTCGATACCATATTATGTTATAATTTTTCTTAAAACAAAAGTGCTAGGTAATTGTAAATTATAATCTTAATTAAGCATTCTTGTCTTTGATAAAGACATGCATCAATAAATAATTATCAATAATCATATGATTCATATTCCAACTAGATCAATCACTCTCATAATCTAGTTGGTACCAACCATAAAAGCAAATGATCATTACTAAAGTATCCTACATTTAGAAAAGGACATCTATTAAAATATTTTAATATACCTAATAAACTAATCGCAGTATATCCAATAATAAATTATTTCATTTTGTCACTTTCGTTTGGCAATTTTAGTCATATGAAGTCTTTATTGTGCAACATTGTTAAATAAATTGTGAGACTTGGCAATTTTCTTTCTATCCGTTTAAATTAATAATTTTTTTACTTTACTTGAAAAATTAAAAGGCATATGTGTTTCCTATTATGTTGTAAATTTTACATTGAAATAGACTCTTATTTTATTTGACAATCCTTATTTTGGCAATTTCATTTCTATTTTATTTTGAAATAAAATCTGAGTTAACAAACTCTTGTAAATTTTATATGATTACAAACTTGGCTTTTCATTATTACTTTTTTTGGAATATTTAGTATATGAATCTACTATAATTATTAATTTTGAATTTTTTAAATATTTTTCATAGCGAATTATGATATGAAAATAAGAAACTATCAATGTGAGATATGAAAGATAGACATTATCAATTTAAAACTGATAAATATTAACATCATGTTCGATATTTTATAATAATTGAGTAACATTTGAAAGTGATATGCATGACAATAATAGTAAATATACATGATTATGATAATAAAAATAAAGTTAAAGGCAAATAAATTTTTTTCTTCGAAGTATTATATATACCCCTAATTTTCTTAATTAATTCTAAAAATACTCTTTAAAATTAAAATAATCAAAAAGCCTCATGCAATTCACGCTATTTTCCAATTTCACCTTTGTGAAGGATTGCACACTCGACCTCTTCTCTCTTAAAAGTAGCTGCAAACAATTTCAGGTAATCAAATTCATATTTATTATTAGTAAAATTATAAGTCTATTCTTTTGATTGGTTGATTTTCTGGGAGGATGAATATATAATAAGAATAATTGTTGTTAATCTTTTAAAATTTTTAGTTCAGTTCAATTCTCCTATGAAATTGTAGATTGAAAATTTCGTCTAATTTTTTTAATTAAAATATTTATAACATTTATATATAGAATATTATATAATATATTTGGAGCTTGCAATTTTCCTGGATGATTATTAAATATTTTATTTGTGTAGAAAATTATGAAATGTTAAAAACCATTCACAACTATTAAATTAAAATAACCATTTATTCAAGATGAGAACTTATATAGAGTACATGTTTAATTAGTAAATAATCTAAAAGCTAATTAAGTATCCAATTAAACTATCATTCATAAATTTCAAAGTATAGCAAATCTTTGTGATTAATTGTAATTCAAAATTTTAAGTAATTATAAGTTACATTTTCATATATATTTATATTGTGTTTGGGCAAAACTCCTACGTATATCCCTGTCTCACGCTCATACTGAACTCTTAAATGCAATTAAATTCTTTCAATATCTATATATAATTCTGAGCCTAAATTTTTAATTTCCTGGCAAATTAGCAATGTACTTGTGATAAATCTGCTCCACGGTATATTCTTCTTATTTATATCTTAATAAATGATAATATTTTCGATTGAATAAATTATTTTAAATGCTATTGTTAGCCACATCAATCTGAATTATGAATTGGCTTAAAGCCTCAAACTGTGTATAAGATCATTATCCACGGTTGCGAATGGGTCAAAAGAAAGTCACAATTTTTTTTTTTTTTTCATTTTGATGGTAGAGATATATATATATATATATATATATATATATATATATATATATATTTATTATTTTGATACCCAAGTGAAGACCGTTTGTTAAAAAATATTTAAGCTCCTTTTTTTTTTTAGAAAATATTAATAAAATTTCTGGTATTAATTACTTGTGTTTTTTTAGTAACTTTTCAAAATGTGATCTAATGGTAATTAAGTTCAAATACATTTTTATAACTTAAATAAAAGTCCAACCTGAAATAATAGTATTAGTCTACAATGCAATTCATATACAACTATGACGGGTTAAATTTTTTAATATGTATTTACACTGTTAATTACTTATCTAATGCGAAATCTAAAATAGTAATAAATATAAGTGTCTTAGCTATTTAAAGTTTTTGTTCCCATAAAAGTGTTAACTTGCAACCCTTGGTAATAAGAATAGACAAATAAATATGTTTAATTATTTTCATAGATAGTATTAGTACAGCTAATAAAAAAACAGAAGGATTGTAGAATAGACGTCAATGAAGTAATAAATGCATATACTAATATCCTTTTTCCAACGTCGAAATTGAGCATTTAATGGGAATTAATTTCTCAAGATATAAAGGAAAACTTAATATTGTAGTATATATGTTCTTAATTTTTTTTTTAAGAGAGACTACCAATTAAGAAAGCAATTCAATATATTTTGGACAAAAAAAAAAAATCAGTTATTGGAAAAAAAAATTACTAAAAGACCAATTAGGGAGTATTATCCTTTAAAGAATATTATGAAAAGATTATTTGGATTGACTAACTTGGAATTTTAATTAATA
The DNA here is from genome assembly GCA_030762865.1 of Paraleonurus japonicus. Classification (NCBI taxonomy): domain Eukaryota; kingdom Viridiplantae; phylum Streptophyta; class Magnoliopsida; order Lamiales; family Lamiaceae; genus Paraleonurus; species Paraleonurus japonicus. The sequence continues at coordinate 3,544,893 of CM061057.1, read as the reverse complement.
TTGGGGGAAAAATTATTTTATTAAAGTTGTAACATAAATAAAAGCTTGATAATTTTAATCTTTCATTCTCATTTTATTATTTATTATTCACTTTGATTTTAGAAGAGGATTTAAATATCAAAACTGAGATTTGCATATACATATATTTTAAAAAAATAGGATTTTGAGAAAATGAGAAAACCGGAGAAGGAAAGCAAAATACAGAAATGGGCAACTTTTCTCTTTACAGTGAGAATTACACTGGGGCGACACACATATTCTAATACAGTAAAGATTCTCTCTCACCCGCCCTCTCTCTCTCACACACTGATAACAGAGACAAACTCGCCGGAGAACTCATTTCATCGGCGGGGGCGGGGCTTTCTCTATTCAATTTGGATCCTGTATACATTTCTGTCGGGATAAATCTATGTATACGCGCCGCCTCTAACGCTTTCATTTTCCACCAGTATATACATACATATATATGAACAATCAATCTTAATTCGTTTAATTTCCTTTCCTAGGTTTCTGATAACCCAACAAAGCAAGATTTCTGTAGTCCCATCCCGAATTCCATTTGCATGTCGGGCGCTTCACTTTTCTCACTATTCACACTCTGAAAAGTGAAACACGCGCACACACACGGTGTGGTTGATTGCCGGCGAAGATGTCGGTGTACGATGCTGCGCTTGTGAACCCGGAGCTGTCGAAGAAAACCTCGATCTTCGGTCTCCATCTGTGGGTAGTGATTGGAATTGTCGTCGGAGCAGTGATTGTACTCATCCTCTTCCTATTATCTCTCTGCATCACCGCCTGCCGTCGCCGGCGCAGCGGCGGAAAGGCTAAACGCCGCCGCCAGGCGAAGCTCTCTGGAGGCGGCGAGATGACTCCCGTTGTCTCCAAGGAAATCCAGGAGATCGTCCATGAATCCGCCGCTGCCGACAACCGTTCGGTTGTGCCTCAGGTAAAATGCGCACTCGATCTAATTTTGTTTAATCGAATTCAATTAGACCGTAATTTTCAACTATTCTATTTAAGTTTTTTTGCAAAGGGCTAGTTTGTCTGTCAACAGAGGTTGCTTTAAGCTAGAGCAAGGTACATATTTCATGTTTGTTAATGAACTTAGCTATATCATTTTGATAAATTACTAAATAGAAGCTTCATTTAAACTGTAAAAGATGATATTATCTGAATTTGACAGTTAATTAATGTTCTTATAGGCTATAGCATATTGTTGGATTAGTTGTTTCCTACACAATTGAGTCGTGAGTCTTGCCATGAGTTAAACTACAGTTGACATTCCCTTTACTGAAAGAACATTATTTTTATGATAGTTAAACTACAGTTAATTATTTTATCTTATGTTTCCACTTGCATCTGTACTATCCCCTGTTGTGTCTAAGCTATGAACTGGTTGATAATAGTTATCAGTTTCCTGATCATCTTCTCTTTCTTTTTCAAGGCTGTGCAGGAGATACAGATAGATATGGGCAAGGTGGAACATAGAGTTGTGTTTTCTGATAGGGGAGCATCAAGTGGTGAGAGCAGGGCAACGGGTGGGGCAGATACTGGCTCAGTTGGAGGTAGTGGATCGTTGCCTGAGGTATCACATTTGGGATGGGGAAGGTGGTATACTTTGAGAGAGCTTGAAGCAGCCTCTAACGGATTGTCAGATGAGAATGTGATAGGTGAAGGTGGATATGGTATTGTGTATTTTGGTGTACTGGCTGATAACACCCGAATTGCCATAAAGAATTTGTTGAATAACAGGTATGGGATGTCTTCTATTTACTTTGATTCTTTGCAATGCAGAGCATGCTCTTTTGAATGAGTACTTTTGTTTGGTTGCTGTATTCTCATGTGTATGGATAACTTAAAATTTTGGATGTGTAATTCCAAATGTGAAATGACGGAAGTTTCCCAAGCTAGGTTTTGTATAGCTGTATTGGGGAGTAAACTCTGATTTCATTTACCCATTATATCCATCCAAACAAACATATTTGTTGTAATGGTTCAAATCCTTTACTCCTGACCCTTGAATCCTGATGCAACATAACTACATAGACCTTTTGAGTGGCACTCATGTACATCAGTTGTATGGTTCAACTTTACACAACTATCACTTTTTAGTAAAACAACTAATACTAACAAAATAATACATTTTAGTTAAATAGCTAGTACCTTTAAAAATTACACACACATGAGTTGCACCTAGTATGCAAGCCTTTTGTCTTGCCTTTATGACTGAAAACTAAAAGATTTACTTCTCCAAAATGGCAATATGTAAAATGTATGTGTAGACATCAAAATTTTATTAAATTTAATGGCGTCATTTATTATGTAACCTCTAATTTTGAAGATAATAATATAAAATAATATCTCCAAATTTGAGAATATCCTTTTTCTTGATCTCTAAGGTTGCGTTTGTTTTGAGACTCATACGGATGGACTTAGGACTTTTCGGCCCCCGTCCCATACGAGTTAGAGATTTAGAATCCAGATTTCAAAAACCCATACTCCATCCACACCTATAATACCTATTATTACTCTTCCCAATACAATTCACTTTTCTCTCAATCATATGTTCTCTTTTCTCTCATTCATTATTCTCTTTCCTACTTTATTTTTACATAATACAATAAAATAATACAACATCAATCTCTTTCCTCCCATTCATCTATTCTCTTTCCTACTTTATTCTTACATAATATATAATAAAATAATATAACATCAAACATTGATTTGACATAAAGTAAAATCTTATCCTACCAAAATCTCAAAACAAACACATACTTTTACTATTCATCAAAGATTTTACATCTCATGGATTTAAAGTCATGACTTCCCACGCACACCTAAATCCCGAAACAAACGTAGCCTAAGTTATTGATCTCTTAAAAATAAGAGAGTAAAAAAAAAGTTTCAATAGTTGGATGGAATAAGTCAGAAATGATTCCGTCAACTCCCCACTACCAAATTGTATGTCAAATCCTTCTACCAAATTGTAGTACTCCCCCTGTCCTGACTAGATGCATCACTTGCCAAAAAATTTTATCCCGTACTAAATACATTTTTTCTTTAAATAACAATAAATCAACTTTAATCTTTTTATTCATCTCCTTCAAACACCTCAATATTACACCACATGTCATTATTTTTCCCACACTAACTCAATTTAATTCTATTAAAGAACTCTCTTATTAAAGTTGAAAAGATTAATCTACCCCCATAATTAAACAACTTTTATATTAAGACCTGTATCGAACAATAAATGTCACATTAAATACGGGGCGGAAGGAGTAGTCTAAATCCGGAACAAGTCACTGAGACTCCGGTACTACAAATCAAAATTAAATTGAGCCTCTAAAGTCCAATAAATCAAATTGAGATTCTGAAGCTCAGCAAATCTTACAGACATCTAAAGCCTGATAAATTAGATAAAATCTTTCTGGTCCATCAAATCAGGCCTGTCAAATCAAGAGTTCTCCAAATTCAGAAATCATGTCAACTCTGAGAAATCTAGAAATCAAGTCAAAGTCGACTTTGAAGAGAGAATTGAGAATTGAAAATCAAGTCAATCGTTTGATATAATAAAATATTTTTTTCTTTTCGTGTTTATTTTTATTTTAAATAGAAAAATTTGTGTTTATAAAATTTGGTTTGGGATGGTTTCACTTCTCATCTCCACTCTTTGTAGAATTTCGTGGGCATGCCAAATTCACCTTTGGGCATGTCAAATCACTCTATATCAAGATTTTTAGACCAAGTTCCAGCAGCTGTCATATGTCTAGAAAAGGTTTCGAGGGGCATTCGTAGACATTGAAATTTTGAATCGTAGTGTCATAAGTTTTTGGAGTCATGTGGAATAAGTCACAAACGACTCCATTAACTTCCTACTACCAAATTGTAGGTCAAATTACTCTGCCAAATGGTAGTAAATTTGGAACAAGTCGCTGAAATCCAGTTCTACGAAGTTCATATCTTTGGAGAGAGAAATCAAGAGATTAGAGATCAACGAGTTACATTATTTGCAGGTGTTGAGATTTATTGTTTAACAACGCCTGGTGACGATTTTTGCCTTCATCTCTACTCTTTAAAGATCTATGTTTGTAGATGTTTATGTGCATGTTAAATTCACCTTCAGGACATGTCAAATCTCCTCTTGAGTTCTATATCAAGATATCAATACCGAGTTGCAGCCATTATGTGTCACTACAATAGGTCTCGAAGGGGCATTTGTAGACACTGAAATTTTATTAAATTTAATGGTGTTATTTATTATGTAAACTCTAATTTTAGAGATGAATAAGTGAGAAACGGCTCTCTACTACCAAATTGTAGGTCAAATTACTCTACCAAATCGTAGTAAAAATCCTGGACAAGTCATTGAGACCCAAAAAATTCTTAATGGAAAATATGTTATGCCTCTGGAGAGAGGAATCAAGAGATCAAAGACAGTTATAATCCATAAAATTTTAATGGAAAATATGTTTACCTTACTTTACTGGCCTTTAATATATTTATTGTTGAAATTTATTGGTTAACAGTATGATATTATCTTGCCTTTAATCACGACTATAGGGGTCAAGCGGAAAAAGAGTTCAAGGTGGAGGTGGATGCAATTGGGCGTGTCAGACACAAGAATCTCGTTAGATTGTATGGGTACTGTGTTGAAGGAGCGTACCGGTATTGCTACTTATTTCATTGCTAGTCGACATTTAATTAATACTTTAATTATTCCATAGTTGAACTGCTTTTCAATTTCATTACTTAATCATGTAGGATGCTAGTCTATGAGTTTGTGGATAATGGAAATCTGGACCAGTGGCTTCATGGAGATGTTGGGGAAGTCAGCCCATTGACATGGGATATTCGTACGAATATAATAATTGGAACTGCAAAGGGGTATCAGAACTCAACTAATCTGATCTCTTGTTACATATTCTTGATGATTCACTTATTCTATTAACTCATCTTTGTGGCAGCTTGGCTTATCTACATGAAGGTCTAGAACCTAAGGTTGTTCACCGAGATATCAAGTCCAGCAACATATTGCTTGACCGTCAGTGGCATCCTAAATTGTCAGATTTTGGTCTCGCTAAACTTTTGAATTCAGAGAGCTCGTATGTGACAACTCGAGTAATGGGAACATTCGGGTTAGTCCATTTTTGCAGAAGAGCTGTTCATATGCTGATTTCAATGATGTGTCAGGATTTAATATTTTTCATTCTTAATCTAGATATGTTGCTCCAGAATATGCTTGCACTGGTATGCTTAATGAAAAGAGTGATATTTATAGCTTTGGCATACTGATAATGGAGATTATTACTGGAAGATCTCCAGTTGATTATAGCAGGCCGCAGGGAGAGGTTAGAAGTTAAAAAGTACTGGAAATTTAGTTGATAAAAAACATTATTCATAACGCTCACCGAGGACATAAATTGCAGGTTCATTTAGTTGATTGGCTGAAAATGATGGTTGGAAACAGGAAATCGGAGGAAGTAGTTGATCCAAAAATGCCTGAAATGCCGGCCTCAAAAGCACTGAAACGTCTCATCTTGGTAGCTCTTCGATGCGTTGATCCTGATGCACAGAAGAGGCCGAAAATGGGCCATATAATACACATGCTGGAATCAGAAGACTTGCTATCCCGAGATGTATGACTCAGAATTTTGGCCTCAAATTGGTTTGGCGTTTTGTTTGTATTGTTTTCCTTACAATATTCCTAATTTCAGGAACGGCGAATTGCTCGAGAATCTTCGGGTTCTCTCCAAGAAGAAGATCATCGGGGTCGAGGGTTGGCCAAGGAAGAAAGCAATGAAGGTATATCTGATATTAGCGAAGGGGATAGCAGTAGGAGCCATCACATGCCGGCTAGAAGGAGATAGTTTTACTGTTGAAATTCTATGTATGAAACTTATTCATGCCATTTCATTGTACACTTAAGTCAGTATTTTTCATCATTGTTGCCTAAACCATTAGCATTTGTAATCATTCATTGCTCTTTATAGAAAGAAATAACAGCAGATTTTTTCTCATGAAGTTAACAATTCTGTAATTGGGCCAAATTCTCTTCCAGGTTTTAATATTAAATTTTTGGGCCAGCCCAATTGGCCTGTCTGGGTAATGGGAGGCCCAGTTCAGTGCTATCTGGTCCCTGTAACTATCAAATTGTCATCTCTACAGACGTTAGGTGGGCGACATGATGACACAAGGATACCAGTATGATGTTCCTCGTTGCTTCTATGATTGATACTACAATACCTTACAAAGTTAACTTTTTATTGACCGTGATATACATCATATAATATTCATTTCTATTCAAAATAAGTGGCGTTTTGTTTGCAAATTTATATGACGTTTTAACATTTTTCAATGTAAAATTGATTGCATTTTTTTCATATTTACTCCTAAAATCATTAAATTGTATAGTTAAATGTGTTCTTTTATAAAAGAGACAAACATTTATTAAGGGTATAATAAGAAATCAATAATTTTGTTAATATGTGTGCATACATCTCATATGACATGTATTTTGAATAGGAGAGAGTATTTTTTTGGTGGGTGACAGTGGGAATGGGGTTAAAGATTTTAGAAATTAAAATAAATAGGTAAAAGTGTAGGAAACAAATGTGGCAGAAAAATGGAAATGTATCCGTTTTTCTTTTCCCATGGATTTCAATACGTTTAGATATCAGCCAATAAACGGATATTGTGGATATTACATATTATGAAGCATGATCTTGTTTCCTTAAGAAAAATAAAACTATATAAATGGGATTTGCACAAATAAATGTGGTATTTGCTGTATTTTGCCCCGATTAGCATTGACAAATAGTACTATACTTTTTAAACTACATAAAAAAAAAAAAAAACTCTATCTAGATAGGCTGGTGAAGTACGTATTTTTTCTCCTAAAAAAAACTAATATGTATTTCGAGTTCGCACATGAGAAATATTGTATTTACTATATTTTCCCAAAATTATTAGTATGGGCAAATAATATGCTTTATATTGAGGAAACTCTATCTGCACATTTATGTGTAACCATATATTTTTGTTTGATATAATTTATGGAGTATTTCTTATGTGAGTTGTTAGTCGTTGCATATATTGTAAGTCATTGCATAAAGGCATAGCTTATTTAACCAGTATCATTGAATACATTTTAAATTTACACATAATATATGAGATGGTCGCTTCGGAAAAGGTTGTATTTTGCATTTGCTAATAAATGTTGCACTTATTTATTATACTTTAATGAATGTATTAGCATGGTCAAGCACTACACTTTACATGTGAAAAAATCTTTATTTCACACGTGGATATGTGCGCTTTTCAGATAGAAAAAAAATTAAACATAATAACAAATATTTATAGACGATCTCATAGTATAAAACAAACTTTATATACTTTATCTTATAATTCACATATTCATAGAGCTCCAATCCATTAATATTTTTAAAAAAACATATAATTCAAATAATAAGATGAAACCCGTTTCATTATAAGACCTCTTACATAATACTCAATTTTATATAACGTACTTTATAATGATGCAAAGCATAAAGTGTTACAATTATATAAATCCAATAACATAAAGATTGTTATGTTCCACCTGTATTAAAACAGACAAATAATGTACTTTATAAAATATGTCTAGAAGGTAATCAACTACCTATTGTTCTTTTTCAATTTGATTGAAATGTCACAAATCTAATAACTAGGAAATTTTTGTTCTAATTTGAGATAAAAAAAAATATGAATAAAATTTTATGTCAAATCAATATAAAATATTATTATATTTTTTTAATAGTTGGTGAATTAATGATTAGTGATTGTAATTGTTTAGATATATAAATTTATAATAGAGATGAATATGTATTTGCATGAAGATATTAAATTTGTAAATAAAAAAAAGTGAATGAGATGAAAAAAATTAAATGTAAATCTGAATGTCAAATGCCAAAAAGAGAACCTGACCAGTGATTGCTTCATTAAAAAGTAGTGTTTGAAGATCTGGAAATAATAAATGTCGCATTTATTACACTTTACCCCTGAGAAATTGCGACTTAGCGTGGTCAAATGCAATATTTAACTGGAGTATAAAAAATCGCTCAATTTTCACGCATATATATAAGAGCGCATGTACTTTTGAAAGGAGATAGATTATTACAATAATATGTAGTTTATTTGGCATAAGATTAATAAAATCAGAGAATTTACTTTCAGCTTTCGCGACTCTCCCACTAGTCGATAAATTGTTATAAATCTAGTCCCTTCAACACGCTAAATATTTGCAATTGCAGAGATTTCGTTCAATCATTCTCCACCTTTTCTACAGTCTCCGAATACTGTTTCCGGTACGGCTTCTTCCAAATTGGTATTTTACTTTGCTTTTTGTGTATATGTCTAATGAATTTGGTTTGAATTTTTGGCAAATTTTGAAGACATGCGGGATTTTCACCCCATTATTGTTTAATCGGTGGAATTATGTTAGTCTTTTTACGAATTATTTTTTTTCTCTATTTTACGGTAATTTGATTCTGGATAAATTTTCTTTAATGATTATTTTTGGTGAATCAGAATGTTCCCGCATTTACTGTTGTAACGTTTTCGATCTTTTTTTTTTTTTTTTTTGAGTTTTTATGATACTAATATTTAGTGGTTAGAAATGTTGTGTAGTGGTTGTAAGAACACTGTTTATTTGGGTATGCCTTATACTCTCTTTTTTATATATATTTTCTTGATTGATAAAAAAAAAAAAAAAACCCTAATGTCTGGTTTTATCGTTGAGATTGTTAGTAGAATTGTGAAATTTGGCAAGTTTGGTGTGGTTTTTTTGGCGTCAATCTACTCCAACCAAACTCCGCTTGTAAGTGGCGTGACACTATTCACTACAGAAAAAGAAATTGTCATTTACCACGAAATGAATATTGGAAAATTTTTAGTGTGACAATGTTATAATTTATTTATAATTACCAAAAATATATATTTTGTTTCTTATATTTTTTATTTAACTTCTTTACTATAAAATGATATGAGATTTTTTTTATATTCAATTCTTTACTATAATTATTTATATATACTAATAAAAATTTATATGTTTTGAAATAATTTTTTATTAATAAAATATATATAATACATAATTATGTACAAAATTACCGACAAAATTATATTTAAAAAAATTACCTACAATACCGATGGAATAAAAAACTATTAGTAATTACTGACCAAAAGTAAATCCATCGGTAATTACTGATGGTTTTAAAAATCATCAATAATTATTGACCAAATCATATTTGGTCTTTTAATCCATCGGTATTCCATCAGATGGAATAAAAATCATGTTACGAGTTTTGTCCTTGTGTCCGGCAATTCTATTTTTATTTTTCAAGTGGTGAAATTATAATAAAAGATCATGTGGGAATCTTTCCTTTTAACTTTTGTATCGATATAAATATTTGAGATTAACTGCAAAAACGTATTTGACGGTATTGTGTATCTTCCTGTGATAATCAATGTTGTATATTTTCTTCGTTCTTGGTCTCTAGTGCAATTTTATTTTTATTCAAGACTTATCCCTTTTTGTTGATTTTTGTAGCATTCATCAAATGGGTGTTCCTCCCAGGCGTTTTCTCCCCTTTGGAAATCCTTTCCGCAAGATATTGCCAAAGGGATCCTCTCTTGATTTGTTGAATACTTTCGAGCAAAATTTGGCAGCGAGGCTTCAAACGCTTAAGCCTACAGGTCGCCAAGATTTTCTTGCTTTTTCATGGATGACAAATGCAATGAAGACGCTATCTGAAATCCATGCTGAGATAAAACGTCTTGTTACTGCTCTCGAACTCCACATTTGTGATTGGGATGACATGTGGATCGAAGCCTACTTTGATGATAGTGTGAAGTTGCTGGATATTAGCAGCACTTTCTATCACGAGATTTTGCGTTTGAAACGAGGCCACCTCCACCTTGTATGCGCATTGCCTGACTTGGCCACTGCTTCCCCAAACCATTTTTGGGACGCATGGGAGCAGCAAATGAGTTCGAGGGATTCTAAACTCGATAGAATCTTTTATATCATGGACACTCTTGCACAAACACTAGAGCTTCCTAAAATTAAGAACTCTCCAAAGGAAAGAGTTTTGATGCAAGCTCTGTACGGACTTAAAGCTGTGACTCTGTTCGTTTGCAGCGTATTTGCTGCTGCGTTCTTTGGTTCTGCAGAGTGGCTGGTGGATGTAGGGGTTGATGGGACGTGCTTGTGGGCGGAGGCTTTTGTCGATCTCCAAACTTGTGTCAACACTGAAATAAGAAACATGGAACTAAACGGGGCTGGTGCTTTGTTGAAGGAGCTAGCAGCTATTGAGATGGGTGTGAAGAAGTTATACGGTGCTGTGCAAGATGGTGCAGTTGAAGGGCAAGTGTGGCAGAACATGAAGTCGGAGTTTGAACAATCGATGGAGATTTATGGAGGGCTTAATTTGCTTGCGAAGGAGGTGAATGGGTTTTTTCGAGCTGTTCTGTTGGGACGAAATGCTTTGCTTAGCAACCTCAGGTTGGTCGGCAATGATTCCGACCAAGATGAGGAGGAGAGTATTGAAAAATTGAAGGTCAGGGTGTTTGGTGATCGCTATAATAAACTCTGACTTGTATGCAATTGTGATTTCTATTATAACTATTTATATAAAGTGAAATCAATTGGGATTAGGTATATGGAATCATGTGAGCTATGGTTTACCATAAACAATGCTACTGATAAAATGCTTCAACTTCTATTTTTAAATTCTATAATAATATATCAAATGTATATTGTTAAAAGATTTCTTTTGACTTAGTTTGGTGTAACTAAAACTGCAAATTATTCTGACCGATGGTTGAGCTACGTAAGACATTGATTATATGTTTGCTATTAAACGGTAGTTTATGGGAATTACGTCGTGTTTGGATCTAGGGGTGTTATTCAATTGAATCTTGCCAAATTCATGACTCGAGATATAAATAGGTAAGTAGAAAAAAAAAGAAAAAGTAGAACCACAAAATTAATCATGTAAATATTTTTGCAATTAAGGTCATCGAGTTGAGCGTTGGATCATGACTTACGAGTCTAGTTTGATTTAAGATTTTTCCAAGTTGAGTTAAGCACAATTAGAATGTGTTTCAAACTCAATTGGAAACTTAGAATCACTTTTTTTCTTTTCTCAAAAAAGTTAAATGTTACAAGTTTTGGATAAAAATTGTTTTATATTGTTCAGTAAAATTGCAAACACACCCTTACAATTTGCATATTTATTTTGACTCGAGTTTGTTCTTTTTGAGGTACTATTTGAATGAAGTTTTACATGTACCAAATATGAAGGGTAAATTAAATATATTTTTTAATAATATTAATTATTTTTAAAAAAAGTGTAGTTATTTTCACAGTAAAAACTACATTTATTTGTAAAATACAAATAAATAATTGTTTTTTCCAATAAAAATAATAATACTATCAAAACTTAAAATTAAATTAGACAGTACACAGGGAGATAGATTTTCTTTTGTATTTAACTATTTACCCTATTGGAGTCCATTGTCAGTAATTTAATTGGTTCTGCGCAACGGATGACTAGTCAACTGCCAACAAACTCGAGTGCTCTTCACAATATCACACCAACTGTTTGTATAAACATCTCACACTTGCTATATTTTCTTTTAAAAACACTGTCGTTAGTCTAAATATGTGATTAAAGAGGTGGGAAAATGGAATTAGAGAAGATATCAATTCAATATTTAAGTTAAACAGAGAGGGTCAACAAATGTATGGTTGAAGATTAATCACGGGTAGTCTCAAGTCATTCCAGTTCAAAAGTTCACAAGCGAACACCTGCTTTTTCTCCAGATTTTTTTTTTCAAAAACAAAAAAAAAAAAAAAAGGGGAGAAAAAACTCAATTTATCTTATCGTCATAGAGAGGCATATTTTGTCAGATCGCACAAAGAAATCTGTGTTTTTTAACTGGGTTTTTGAAAATCTTGAATTGTTTTGTTTTCCCACGATTACTAAGATACTCTGTCATTTTTGGGTATGTCTGTGGAGTCAAGCTTTGGTTCAGGTGATCACGGTGGACATAATAATTTCAAAGGGGTTGTAACTCATGGTGGGAGATATATGCAATACAATTTATACGGAAATATATTTGAAGTTTCAAGAAAATATGTTCCTCTTCGGCCCATTGGTCGTGGGGCTTATGGCATTGTCTGGTAATAATCTAACATTCCTCTTTATTTTCTTTAATTCAAGCTTCTTTGATCTTATTTTTACAGCTGTAGTTGATTTGGTGTTGACTTACTTGTTCATCTATAGTTGACTCGACCATGATTGTATAAAGGTTAAATATGATAGAAAGTGGGGTCTGAGAATTTTGTGATCATATATGTTAGATTTGTCTCCAGATCTTCATTCCACTCTGCTTGGTCTTATTGTTTTTGGTTCTTGATGGTATCTCATAAGTGAGGTTGATTTCTTCATGAGGCGAAGAATTTCCTTCGGCTGAAGCTGTTAAATTTTTGGTGAATTGTTGATGCATAATAGCTCCAAAGAATTACGTAATTTGATTCTAAATGAGGTTCAGAAAGTCAATGTTTAGATTAATGGGATTTGTCATTGCCAGGCGCTTGGTTGATTTTCTACCTCATGATACCAAATTTCTTTGGTATTCAAAATTATGTAAGGAGAGATGATATATCCATGATTTGCAAAAATGGAAAGAGATGACAAAATATCGAAATTTTGTGTCCCTCTAAAAAATTTATCATTAACTCGTGATTCTTCTCAAAAAGTACTAATAAATGTAGAGCTTTTTCTCAAAAAAGCATACGATTGAGAGGTCAGTCTGATACTCTTTTACTTGATCAATTATGGTACATGTACAACATACATATTAATCATTGAACTTGTCCCTTGTATATAACTGGTATATCGAAAACGGTAGTTATTCAAGTTTCTTTCTCCGTTATCTTCCTTGAGTCGTTTGTTGATTTTAAGACTTGTCTTTTCGGCCATGTTACATTTATAGGCAAAAGATTTTGTGTTTTTAGTACAACTCTGTAGTGTGGTTACATACATGAAGTTAAAACTTTTATTTGGTTCAGTGCTGCTGTAAACTCGGAGACTCGTGAAGAAGTTGCCATTAAGAAGATTGGGAATGCATTTGATAACAGAATTGATGCAAAGAGGACATTACGGGAAATTAAACTTCTGCTTCACATGGATCATGATAATGTAACCATTTCTGCTCTTAAACTACTCTATTAATGTTTGTGAAATTTATTTAGCATGTCCTTAGGTATTTGTGAAATTTATTATCATCGTGTCTCGTGTTTTTCTCAGGTCATTGCAATTAAAGACATAATACGACCACCACTGAAGGAGAACTTCAATGATGTCTACATTGTTTATGAACTAATGGACACCGATCTTCACCAGATTAACCGTTCCAACCAACCATTGGCCGATGACCACTGCCGGGTTTGGCCTCACCTCCTTATGTCATAGAGAATATATATTTCATTTGGTTTTATAACTAAAGATCACCTCATTTATCAAACTAGTTCCATCTGTAACTGAACTAGGAAAGATCAATTGATTTTCTCTTAAAATTTGCAGTACTTTCTTTACCAAATTCTGCGAGGGCTTAAATATGTTCATTCTGCAAGTGTGTTGCACCGAGATCTTAAACCCAGCAATTTGCTTCTGAATGCAAATTGTGACTTGAAAATTGGAGATTTCGGGCTTGCAAGGACAACATCTGAGACAGATTTCATGACGGAGTATGTTGTTACTCGTTGGTATCGGGCACCAGAATTGCTCCTAAATTGTTCAGAATACACTGCTGCAATTGATATCTGGTCCGTTGGTTGCATACTCGGTGAAATCATGACAAGACAACCTCTGTTTCCTGGAAAAGATTATGTTCATCAATTGAGACTCATCACCGAGGTATCTTTTTCCATTTTCCTAAAATCAACATTCTATATTCTTGATATGAAAAGAACTTGCCACGTCAGAATATCCACATGCCACTCTGAACAACGGAACTAACTCTAATTTTGCGTATGTGATTGTTGACATAAGATATCCGTAATGCTTCTGGAAGGTTTTGAGTATATAAAGAAAGATATTGATATTTTCTTTTATAAATTTATTGTTGTTCCATTTGTAGAAGCTGGTTGGCAAGTATCTGTTCTTATACAGCGATACTGATGCTCGTTTGTTTTGTAAAGCTGATAGGGTCTCCAGATGATGCGAGTCTGGGGTTTCTTAGGAGCAACAATGCACGAAGGTATGTTAGGCAGCTCCCACAATACCCGAAGCAACAATTTTCTGCAAAATTTCAAAATGCTGCTCCTGGAGCTCTTGATTTGTTAGAGAGGATGCTCGTCTTTGATCCCAGCAAGCGCATTACAGGTATACTCGTTTCTCTAAGTACACTACCTTTATCTAACTCTGTGGATTTGTACAGTTGTCATCGCATATGCTGTAGATGTGGACCATATATTTGTGGAAACATAATTCCATTCCAGCAGGAGGTTTATAATCTTTATTTCTTTTATTTTTTTACATTTAAAAATTTAAATAGGGAGTACTGAAAAGCCCAAATTATCATTGGCTTTCAAATCACGAGTGATGCATCGTATATTCTCCTCGTTTTCATTTGAATGATTGTCAGCAATTATGCTCTTGTCCTGTTCCATGAGTTCTAACTATCTACATTCTAGATTTCATTGAGTTAAAATATGATATTCTAGCAACTTCAACTCTTGCATATGTAGTAGTACAAGAGTTCCGATTCCCTGGTTTTAACATGCTACGATGCGGATTATGATAAAAGTTGCAGATTTTGAACCTGTTCGTGGATTAATTTAGTGGCTAGTTGTGTTACCATATAAAAAGCAAAAAGATGTGTTCTGATCACTGATCTTAACCTGCATAAATTCGACTCAACTATGTCATCTGCTGTATTATGTTTGATTTTTGGGTTCTTCCGTTAATGGTTTAAGTTTCTTGATCAATTGCAGTTGAGGAGGCTCTCTGCCATCCATATTTGGCGCCACTTCATAATATCAACGAGGAACCTGTGTGCCCCCATCCTTTTGTGTTTGATTTTGAGCAGCCGTCGGTTACTGAAGAACACATCAAGGAACTCATATGGATGGAATCTGTAAGATTCAACCCCGACCCAACTCATTAAATAATGCTATAGTTCTTGTTTTGAACACATAAATATCCCATGCTGGAGGTGTGTTGGCATATAAACCGACTGGTTTTAGTTGGCTGTGTATGTTTATACGACAGTTCTGAAGCAACATAAGCATAAGCCGAGGCTTCTCCTTTCTAGAGGAATGTATAATGCACCAACTACTAATTGGTGTCTTGTGTAATTTTAGAGTGATAAATTCAAGATTCCTCATTGTTGAGAGATATATGTATTACTAGTTCCTTTTCATCATCTCATTATATTCAAGAAATACAGAATCTTGAATTGGCTACAACTTCTTTTGCCCAATGCTAGTTCATTTTAATAATATGTCTGATGACATGCTATTACGAGTAGTTCATCTTGTAGGAACATTTATGTAACTGAAGACTGTCAATAACTAAACTCTCTGAAGGAAAATCACATATGCCCTGTTTCTTTTCTCCCTGATCTGGTAGCAGGTTGCACGGTGGCGGCACCACCCCACTGGTAACACCCTGCACCTCCGTGCAAGTCCAGGGATACTTTTTAGCCTTCTTAGCCATACTTATTGTTGCATTAGAAATGCAGATATTGGTGAAGGGATCTCCCGATATACCCTCGAGCCTAGCAGCCATTGTCACATTCTCAGCCACCACGTCTTTGTAGTTAATTCCGGTTATCTCTGGTAAGGCTTTTGGATCGTAGTGACTATCAGCATGAGAGCCGTAGTTTCCTGTCATCCAAAAAACCCATTTCATTGTGTGCAATTTCATGTCCTTTACGTATATGTCTTTCACGTATCCACCTCTGCCCACTCCTGTCTTTATACGGACACCCGATTCAGTGTGAATAGCTGTTATGTCCTGAGCTCTTACATCTTGTATCCCACCTGACATTTCACTGCCTAATGCTATGGCAGCACTGTAAGGTGAAATGCAAGTTAGACGTCTGATTATCAGCTGTTTCGTTGGCATACCGTATTTTATACCATATTCATCCCAACCACTTTTGACTGCTATGCAATCATCTCCAGAGACAATGTAGGTGTCCTCAATTTTTGTGTTTGTGCAAGAATCTGAGGATGAAGATATAATATTCATCATGTAAGAATGGAAATAGCCTGAAATCACTAGATTTAATCGAAAATATTAGGCGTGTCGAGGGAAAGTGACAGACCTGGATTGATCCCATCTGTATTGGGAGAAGTTACTGGAGCTAGGATTGTAATGCCTTGAATAATTATATTACTGCAAATATTGATCAATATATGTTAGTCATGCATGTATGTATGTATGTATGTATGTATGCATGCATGCATGTAACCTGCGAAAGTGAAAGTGATGAGGCCTACCTGCTGTAAACAGGATGGACATTCCATGAGGGGGAATTCACTAGTGTGATATTGGATATCTGGATATTGTCTGAGTGCATAATTTCAATAAGATAGGGCCTTGTGTATTTTAGCTTTTTCTTGTGAAATTGCTGCCACCATAGATCACCTTGACCGTCGATTGTACCATTCCCACCTGATATACATATATATAGCATGAGGCCAAATTGATGATGATGATTGTTATATGTTGATGACAAAGATTCTTATGTACCTGTGATGACCACATCAGTAAGATTAGTCCCAAATATGAGACTGATGTACCTTCCCCCTGCTGTATCTCTTCCATGCCCGTATGATGGTAAGGGATCAATCACAGGCCATGATTTTATATCCTGATCAAAAACGTTTCTGTTAATCAAGAAAATGCTTCTTTTCTTTTGATACCAAGAAACATATGAACATTTACATCAACAGTTACGGAAACTTCACAAGGACACACAAGAAGAACTATACTTGTATGCATGTGTGTGTATTTGTAGATAATTGACTGAGTAACCCCATTAGTTGGCCTAGTGGTGAGAGCTGTAGTTCTCTCTATGTCTTTGGTTCGAAACTACAAGGTGCAATCAATTTTTGAGATGGACCAGTTTATACATAGCTTAATTCTAATTTCAATTGGACCCTACTAGTAGAAAATTGGTCCAGCATCAAAAAAATTGACTGAGTAAAAAGTGCATCAAGAAGTACAAAAGCTGAATAAAGGATAGCGGGTGTGAGGAAGAATACAGAAACTTCATACAAAGTGGCAACTGTACTCTCTCTCTCTCTCTCTCTCTCTCTCTCTCTCTCTCTGTCTGTGTGCATGTGTATGTTTACCTGAGAAGCAAGAAGGAGAGCATCCTTGTGGAGGAAAAGAGTGAAATGACTTGTGAGATTGAAGGGGCCTGTGAGCCATTTACCAGCAGGTACAAAGAGCAGAGCCCCACCTTGTGATGCATATTTGCTCAGTTCATTTACTGCTTTTTGAAACACCTTTGTGTTGAGCGTCCTTCCATCTCCAACCCCACCAAAATCAACTATGGATGCACTCTTACCTCTGCAACTAATCGCTGAGTACTCAAAACGACCTAATTTCTTTGCCTTTCTGCACTCAACTCCATTCACAAGAATAAGCACCCCCAAAACCACCACCAACACCTTCATCATCTGTCACCAAAATTTAAATTAATTAAGGATGATTTCTCAAAAGAAAAATAGCATCTTTTGTTTCCCGAGAGATGCATGTGACTAAAGCAGTTTACTAAAATAAGAAAACTGACGATGAGAAAAATGTAGTGTATCCTACTTCCAAGATCTGCTTCTTCACATGCAAATGCAATTCAACATTTGAGGGAATATGTTGTCTGCTAAGAACGATTTCACCGGTTACACTTTTCATCAATTATATACATACATATATATAATTTGGGGGTTGTTTGGTGTTAAAAATATGACTACCAGTTATTTCACTATAAAATATTAATTATTTTACTAAAAGAATGATGCTTGTGTATCGGGATGGATTTGGGGGATGCGGTCGCTTGGATTTAAAATTTCTCTATTATATGTATAATTTTTTTTATATACATACCTTAAATTTGTAATATTTTGTCATTTTGCCCCCCTTGAATTATAAAAGTATCCTTCTCTTTACTTTATAAAATATTTTGCCCCTGAGACGAAATTCTGGTTCCGGCCCTTTTTGTGTAAATTGATGCCAATAAACTTTACTTCTTTTGTCGAGGAAGTTATGTGTACTCCAGTACAAATGATCCAGTGTGGTGACAACGTACAACGTGCGCATCACTAGAATATCTTCAAGAATAACACTACATTGGGATATTATATTATTACAAAACCCTATTTTATTAATTCGACGGTTTTATATAGTACAACAATTTTAAGTCCTCCCTCCCAAAAAAAAAAAAAAAAAAAAAAATTTAAGTCCTTAATTTAGAATATTTCTAGATATGAGAATGAAGTATTAATATCGAAAACGTTCTTAATTAAGAATAATTCTAGAAATGATCTAGTACATGGAATGAAGTATTTATTTCATAAACATAAAATTAGACGTATAAATATGTTCATCTTTAAATTTCAAATACGTATAAATTTTTGCTCTAGGGAGGGAGAGGGAGAGTGCGTGGGTGGGGCCGCAATTGGTTATTGGGAGTGGCGCCGCGCCATCATCATCTCGTGAGGCAGCCGACCCACTCACGGGCCACCCATTCATTGTGGCCCACCACATGACCACACTCACCCCTTCCTTTTTTTGATCTTCTTTATGTTTGTTTCTTCAAATTTTAATTTTGAAATATAAATTAATTCTACGTATTACCCTGTATATTATATTATTATATAAATCACAGTCTTAATGATTATGTGACGCAACACATTGTGGTGTAGAAGAAATATGTATTGGTTGCTTAGAAGTACCAATATTTTCCTCAGATTAAATTGTTACGATCATTTATTAAAAATAGCCACTGGGAGTATTCAATATTTAAAATGAACAATCTTTAAATAAAATACTTAATAAATTTAATTTTTAACATATTTATTTCTTGTTATTAGTTCAATTAAAGTTTTTGTACATTAATTAGTTTTAATACATACATCCCCGCAATACTCTTTTATTCAGAAACTATAAGTGGTCGAAAATAAAATTTTGATATACTAACCTACTATTTAGATTAATTCGATAAAAGAGTAATTAAAAATTAGGTTTTTGGTAAAAAAAACAAGATAAAAAGAATAAATTTCAAGTTATTTCACTATTTCAACTTATTACTAATTAGATTAATTCCATAAATGAGTACTTCAAAATTAGGGTTGCGTTAAAATAAAAACGGTAAAAAGAAAGAAATTGCAAATTATTAAAATTTGTAATTTTCAATTTTTAGTTCTCAAAATTATTATTATTATTATTTTGCAATTGAGATAATGAAAATAAGTTTTAGAAACCAAATTACAAGTTGAACTTAAAAGTTTAATTAGGTTAATTTCGGTCATTATACAAATTAATTTAATTTTCAATTGAATTGAATTTTATAAAGATAAAGATACAAATAGAACAAACAGATAGTTCTGATCAACGGACCACTTAGTCTAAAAATATGGAGTACAAATTTATCAAGATCTTTAAAAAAATTTACAATTCTAACGCTATATTTTAAAAACGATTATATCATGAAATAAAAAAAAAATTAAAAATCTATTACCCATCAGATTTTTCGTCCTGACGTGGATAAATGTAAATACAATATGATGCTAACTCAACCCATTCAGTCACTTAAACAATTGAAAACATATCAAACATTATGTCACAACACTTTATTCAGGCATTTTCTGAATTTCCTACCAAACATGCCCTAAGCTTGGTTCTCAAGCAAAAGCAAGTATAAATGTCAAAGCATATGATTGCATTCTTTCATTGGTAAAAAATCGTGGATGTCGGCAACTTCTGTAGCCCACGGGGATTCTCTATTTGTACACTTTGCATATGCATTATGCAATATTAATCATCACTCCTTATATATGATGCATAAATAAAATACAATATTAAATTATAATATAAACTATTTATTACTCCCTCCGTTCTGTTTTTGTTTTCCCATTTGACTTTTTGACTTTTTTTTGTGTGAGGATTATTTCATAGTATTATGTGTACAAAAGTTATTTTATATGAATGATATGCTAGTTGATAAGATAAACTAACATATCATTCATATAAAATAACTTTTATACACATATTATTATGAAATAATCATCACACAAAAAAACGTCAAAAAGTCAAATGGGAAAACAAAAACAGCACGGAGGAGGGAGTATAAGATACTTTTCATCCTTAATTTATTTTTAAAAGTTAAGGTGCGGCCCAAATCCAAAACAGGGACAACGACCCAAAAGCCAGAAAGGCCGATCACAAAACAACTACACCAAAACTAGTAGGCCCATTATAAGGATCGATATTAGGACTTGATTAAATCAAACTTAAAACAATAGTAATACATTGGGGTTTGATGAAAGCAGCCAGCAATATTCACCATTACTAATATGTTTCTAACCTGTTATAACCTCTGATGCTTGACTAAGACTTCAGCTGGATTTGAGCCCTCTGCTGGGCCTCAAAATTTGCTTGAAAAGAGCCATTTTGGGTACATTCCAGTGTTCCACATGCCTGAAAGGGATACAGAAATGAATGGGAGACAAAGAGTAGCATTCAACTTATTCACAATAGAAGCATACCTGCATATTTTTCCAGTTTTTTCATCAAAGTAATACTCTGTATAACCAGTGGCTGCAATCAAGAATAAGATGCCCAAACAGTCATTTAAAGGTCTCGAAATAACTATTCTATTAAGTCGAAGATGCCTGACCTGACAGAATGGGCTTCCATGGAAACGACATTACACATCTGAAACGCCAGTGCCCGATTCCTTTATCCTGTTTCCAACCAATATCAAGGTTACAAAAATAACGGACAAAGGTTGAATCTGAACAAGGGAAACGCTGCGATCGCACCTCAAAGTCCTCCCATTTCATAAGTTTCATATTTGATGTTTCGAGTAGATACCCGAAATTAGTACAGTTTCTCTTGAATCGATTTAGCCCTCTGAATGAACCAGCTGGATCAGCAAATTCACACTCCTCTTCATAAGCATCAACACTCAGATTTCCTGAAGAATCACGAAATAAGAATGAGTGTCTATTTATGGAAAATGTCAACTCGAAACACTGGATTAGCATTTCTATTTCACAATTACGGATTAAGACCTAATAATTGGAGTAAGGAAATACGCTCAGCTCAGCGGAGGAAAATGAAAGAGAGAGTTAGAAAATCTTTTCGGAACAGAATTACCAGTGACGAAGTAAGACGTTTCAAAATCTTGTTTAATGGCTTCCACGACGGCGGCTCGATCAATCTTCCCCAATCCATCAAGGGGAAGGTCCACATGAGCAGCTGCTGAATCCCCATTTTTGGGCGGAGAGCGGAGGAATGAAGCAGCTATTCCAAGGAATTCGGATCCATACCAGGCAATTTTGAGGAAAGCATTTTCAGGTTCAGATGATGAATTATCGATTGGGGTCTTGGCGTTGCATCGGAATTTGGTAGAATAATTTGGATGGCGATTGCGAGAATAGAGTGTGGGAACGATGGAAGGAGTAGCTATAAAATTTGCCATAAACAGAGAGCAGCAGCTTGTGGCATCCCGCGGTTTTTTCTCTTTAAAATATCTTCTTTTACAATAAATAGTGGCCACCAAATTAATATGCGGCCAAGTAACATAAATCTTAGGAATAATTAGGAGCTGCATATATATAATTGGGTTTTGTTTGTCTGCGCGCGCATGTAAAATAATGGGGCACGTGTCAAAATACCATGTGTTAGAGATACACGTAGTTTTATTTTCTTTAAATTACAACCCTAATGTATAATCCGTCCACTCTATCAAAAAAAAAATGTATAATCCGTCCACAATTAAATATGCTCATAGATAGGCTTGGAAAATTCACGTTCCCGCGGGAATCCGTTCTCAACAAGACGGAGAATCTCCGAATTTATTTCCCGTGGGGTTGGGAGGAGGGATAAATTAATCCTCATGATGGTATTCTCAGCCCTAATCACTGTGGAACTTTTATATATCTATTAGAAACTCTTTCTATCTCACATTAATTTTTACATTTATCTTTTTAGTTTGTCCTACATTAATTTTCACATTTATAAAAATAAAATCTCTTCCCAAACACCATCCTCACAATATTCACATATTTACACAAAATATCATTATTTTTACATTCAATTCAACCACTCCTTTTACTTTAATAAATAAAAATTTATAACATTACCCCTCAATATTCCACTCATCACATTTTTTCTTAAAATATGTGCCCACATTAATATGAAAACTAATAGAGAATAGATGTAATATTATTTTATATATATATATATATATATATATATTATTATTAATTTTAATATAAATATTTTAAATAATTTAATTTTTATATTATATATATTTTTGTATAATTAACAAAATATAATTAAAAAATTAAAATATATATACAAAAATACAGGGCTGGGAATCCTCACGAAAAATTAAAAAGAAACAGGACTGAAAATCCTCACGAAAATTTTTGAAAAAATGGAACAGAATCCATCCTCATTAAAATTTTGCTTAGACGAAATGGAAATGGAAATGGTCCCCATCCTCATTAACGTTTCTACTTATAGAAATGCACAAGTTCAAAATATATATATATATATAAAACAAATGTGCAAATTTTTAGAAGGAATACTTCCTTATGAACATATTTTTTTTTTTAGTGGACAGAGTCAGTACTTTCTTAGTTACAAATTTATGTATTGTCCGAAATAATTTTGAAGCTTTATATATATTCAGACAACGATTCAGGACTACTTTATTATTAAAAAAAAAAACAAATTTTCACGAATTGTTCACCAAATCAATCTATCCTCCAAATAAGTTAGTTATCAAAGGTTTGAAAAACGACGACTATGGTTAAAAAGAAAAAAGAAAAAACAAAGAAAATCAATAATTACATGATTACAAAACTTGGATGATAGGATATGGAAACAGCTAAACAGGTACTATAACCAGCAACTAAAATTTCAAGTGCATGCTCATGCTCAACCTTCACCTTCTATGTACATATCCATGGCCTGTCGCAACAAACAAGATTCTGAAAACCACTCAATCCAATTTTAAGCAAACCTCATCCATATTCTTCACATCTCCATTATAAACACACAATATTAAGCAGGTGGGATTTCAGTTATGAAGCTATCACTTTCGACGCCACATTGATACGTTGACAGCAGCCTCCTCTGTTAACAATCAAGCAACCTTTCAGATGGTATCCACTGATTCCAACCAACTTTAAATATGTCAAAACACTTCTTAATATTTGTTTATAAAATTAGAAAATGACAACTTACATGACCCTCAAATTCTGGGCTCACCAAATTGACGCAGAGATTTTTCATCATCATCAGAACCTGCAGTAAAGGTGGAGGAGCTAGTCAGTATTAGGTTGCTACTAGCAAACCAAGGACATCAATGCAAAGATCTAATTTTGCATATGCAACGAGCTATGACTGGGATCTCATTGCAAGCTACCTGATAGTGTTCAGTGTACTAGTGGATGTGAAAGAGAAAGGAATCATACTACAATGGCAGGGTGTAGTTGCCAACCCGTAGTGCAATCAGACTGTTGGAATATACATACATTCTATATTCTTATCAACACATTTAGCATACTTCTTTAGATAAGTTTCAATCGAGAACATTAAGAAGATAAACACGATGTCACAAATCCGAATGGGACTAATGACTGAGCGAGGCAATACATTAGATGAGCTTAAAACTAGATGAACAAAAACTATAACAGAAAAGGATAAAGCCCAGGCATGTACGGAGCAGGAATTACTAATTATCCATAACCCAGTTGCAGATAAATTCAAAAGCTCTTACAAAACACTAATTAAGAAGCAAAAAAAAATCAACTCACCGTCTCAATATCTATAGGGTCCAATTTTCTGAGTCTTTGCAAGTGATCACTTGCTGCAGGATCAAAGACGCTGCCAATGAAGCCATAAACTTGAGCAAAATCTGGCATAACTGCAGGTATGAAGGGAGATGATTCTTAGTTATGCAATCAAACCCAGAGATCATCTTTTAATGGAAAAATTACAGGAATAAACAAGAATAACACACAAAACTGAAACGAATTTTTCAAATAGGAATATGATATACTTGGCCAAACAAAGATAAACTAGACATATATACAAGTGCCAAATAAAGAACCAGAAATCAAATCTAAGCAAGATGGTCCTATTTCCAATCCATGTTTTCATAAGTAGGTGATCCAAAGGACTAACAGATGAAAATAACAAACAAAGTAACAGACCTCTAGCTGTGCTGCATTGTTCCACTTTTACTTCACGATTTGTCCCATTAAATGTCCCTAAACGAGGAGTGCTTTCGTTGCTGCTGCTGCTATAATTATTGGTAACATTGGCTAATCCAATATCATCTGAAACACAAGGACATATATTAAATCGATGACATCTTAACACAAACAGAGGATTACCATATTCAATAAACAAGAAGTACCTTTTGAAACATGTTGCACGCAACCTGTTGGAACAACATTGTAACTCCAAGAAGACGTAGGTGCATTGACAGGATTTTTTGGTATTGAAAATGAGTCGGGACTTGCAGCATATCCAGTCTCTATTTGAGCAGCTGAAGATTGTGAGGGAACTGTGGCTTGATAGACAGAAAAGTTCAGTACCAAGAAAAGTCGGCAAGACATCTTTGAGATAAATAGCAATAAGAGAAAATCGACGATAGCTGAAACCAACCATTTTTGGAGGCCTTCTGAGGATAAGGATGAGCTGCTTTCCTCTTTGGACGAGGGGGAGGTACACGTTCGCTAGTTCCATTCTTCTGGACTTTCAGAAAATATTTCTGAGCATGGCTGCGTATCTGCAAAAATGCACTTTAGCTTCTGCAAAATCAACACAGCAAAGCAAGCACAAGCTTTTTCCTGAAAATAAGTTCCTTTTGTATCACTTGAAGCATTAATTATGTTCAAACACCAAATATCTCAATATTTAAAAAGACAAAACTCTGACACATATATGACACCTGAAATTATAGAACTAGTTTTGCCAACAAACGGAAGAGAAAGAAATACGAGGGCAAAGAGAACAATGCAGTCAATTCGCACAGAGGGATTTAGCAATCCAGGCAAAAGAAATTCAAACTGCAGGAACACATTCTAGCATACATTTTAATCATAAACAGAAAGGATAACCATATGCCTCATCCAGGAAATCTCTTACAATGCCCATAATTGACCATATAACAGATGTGAGAATGTCAGAATCTCTTACATATAACATTCCATACACCCTGACTCTGTTAAAACATAAATACAATAAGGATGTTAGAATGATTATCACTACCTCTTGTAAGGATATCGAGACAAGAACTAGTTCAACTTTCAGGAAGCGGAAAGCAAAAACAACACTGAAGCCAATTTCACTTAATTCACACTATGGAAGTGTATAGTAGTATTCAAGATTTACCTGGATGACCGTCTTCGACCCAACAAATGCTTCAATCTTTTTCCAGTCACGATCGAATCTGACATAGAAAAGGCAAATAAGAACAACTAGACAACAACAGAGGATAATCTAAGATCAAAATCTTCATTTTCCAAGCTATTATGTTCCCTCGTCATCAGACGGGCAAACTAAGAACAAAAGATCTACGGGAAAGACATAACTTTAAAATCTTATGGATTTGAAAATTCTAGTAAAACGGTGTGTTCGGTTTGAGATTTTAATAGGGTGAGATTTTACTCTATTTCAAACCATATTATATTATATTATATTAAATGAGAGAAAAGTATGTGAGAGAATATGAGTGTGAATAAAAATAATTTGTATTGAAAAAAATAATAATAGATTTTATAAGTATTTTTAGATGAGGATGGAGATTTGGATTCGCAAAATTCTAAACTCATCCGTGTGAGTACTCAAAACAAGCATATCCAGATTTGCAAGATTAAAAAGTTAACAAGCTTAAAATTTGACTAGACTTTGTTCACATTTATTCTCACTACAATGCACGCAGGCAAGTCGTGTTCGCCATTGCTAAATATTTGTTATAAAAAAAAAAAAAAGCATAAGCTTATAGTGTTCAATTTTCAAATACATTTAATTCTATATAATCTCGATACTTTAAATAAACTTAATATTGTAAATTTAAAATATTATAATTATATTTTTCATACAAATTTAAATTAGTAAAAATATTAATTTGTTATTGATACTCTTAAAAAAATAATATAATATTATTGACACTAATTCTTGGTACTCCTAATAAAATTTTTAATATTATTAACTAAATAAATATTTAGGGGACGTTAGATTGAAAATTTCTCTAGAGAATGGAATGGAAATAAGGATATGACAACTATGATGGTTAATAATAATGATCAATATCACTATTTTTCCTTCTAAGAAGGTAATTATTATCCATTTTAATTAATCTTTTCCCTCTTAATGATTTCTCCTCGATCATTTCCCCACTACCCCTCTAACCTTTTTTTGTCTCATTTTTTTTCTAAATTAGAGCATTATGATGTAACCAAAAATAATTCTTCATCCAATATTTTAAAAGCACACAAAAAAAATATTTCATTTTCATTCTTATTCCCATTAAAAAATTTACAATTAAGTTCTCCCTTAATATTTGAATTTAAACACCAGATACCTAACAAAAAATTTATCAGTCATCAAGTAAAATAAATATAGTTTCCCCGTTTAAAATTTTGTAATTTTGAAAAATTATAATGCAACGTTTATAATAAAATACTAAATATTTTTACTTTTTTATCAATAATTTTATAATAAAATATTATATTTATTTAAAAGTCATATTATTCGCGTAATGTAAAATATATTATATTCATTAAAAATTTATTCTCCTATTACACTCCAACCTTTTTTGGTTTTTATACTCTCTCTGTTCTATAAAAAGTTTTACAATTTCTTTTTTCGTTTCAACCATTATAAATTTCACTCTTATAATAAAAAATTCTATGTAAACTCAACCTTCATAATTTTTATTAACTTACACAAATTTCATTACTTTTTATTCACTCACACATAATTCAATAAATTTTTTATTTTATATATAAAAATTTATAAAAATACCTCTCAAAACTTCAATCACTACCTTCCTTATAAAAAAAAAATGTATCCCCTTAATATGAGAGCTTTTCCGAGAGAGGAAAGGACCAAATTTTAAATAAAATTTTAGAATTAAATAATACACATTAAAAAATATGTTACATTTCAAATGTCAATAAAATATTAAACCTTAAACTTGATAAATTATGCCGAGACAAACACTTACAATTGAAGAGCTTCGAGAAATTTGTCGTGCTCTTGCTCACTCCAGCTCTCTCTAGATTTCGTAATCGTGTACGGCTTTCGGATCTTCTTATTAGGATCGTCCAAACCCGAATTTGCATTATCAACCGGCGCCGTCTGAATCAAATTACGATCACTTATATTCATCCCCGGCATTCTCATCGGATCACCGGTCATGTAGAAGCCGTAATATTGTGTCAAATCCTTATCCGGGGGTGGATTCGGATACACTGACACCATGTATGATCACTATTTCAAAAAAAAAAAAAAGATGAAGAACAAACGAAGCAAATAACACACAAAATATACGAATATATATCTATCGCCGGGAATTTCGAAATTGATTTCTGTATTTGGATATACTGAAGGGGGAGGGGTTTTGGTGGTTTTGGTAAGAGGAGAGATAAAATGAGACGATGGAGGTTTTATACTGAAGGGAAACTAGCCGACTTTGTGTGCGGAGAAGAGATCTGAACCGAACACGTGTCGAGAGATGAGTGATTGGTTATTGAATTAGGCAGGATGAGGTGTTAGTGTGGGTGTGGATGACTACTGACTAGACTCTAGAGGAGTTTCTGGCTTTCTGCATATGTCGGTAAAAATTCTACCCTACCTCGAAAAGACTCTACTTGTTTACAAGTTTCATGGTAAATAATACTCCCCAATTAAATATACAAAAATTATAATCTAAATTAGAATAATTCGAAAATTTTAATTGGGTCAGTTGTGATTAAATAATTTTTAAAAAAAATGTTTCGTAAAGGTAAATAAATATTTGCTTCCAAATATACTTCCTCCCCTCCAATGAAATTTTTATATTTGCTTTTGATACACAAATTAAAAATTATAATAACATAATATTATCTCTCTTATAAGTGATTGCATACTACCATGAATATACATTTAAGAAAAAAATGTAATGAGTAGAATTTTAAGAGATAATTTGGTAAACTTTTATATACAAAGTAAATAAATTGATAGTAACGATATTATATGCAAATATGTGAATATTGTGATGGTGGAATTTATGAAATTTTTTTTTTTTGTGTAAACAATTATGAGACGAATGGAGTAATATAGTACAAGTGATATGATCGAGGAAAAGATAAAAAGTAAGACTAGATAGATGCAAGTTAATATATTAAATGAGTGACAATTAGTATAAATAAATATAAAGTATAGTGATAAATATATGAGAGTGGTTTGAAAAATTTTTATTGGGACAAATTAAAAAAAGATATATGAAGCTTTTTATTAGGATGGATGGAATATGTTATTGTAAAGAAAAGTAATACATGCATGTTCTTATAAAATAAATATTAGTTCTTATTTTTCTTTTAAAAAATGTTCTTATATTAGCACATAATAGGTATCGAAAACTACGTTTACCATATAAATACAAATATATTTATGTATTTGTTATTATATAAAAAAATCAGTACAAAAAAAAATAGATTTAAAGTGTGAAAAACACAAAGAAACACAATACAAGGTTTAGTGCTATTACGGAAATTAAGTCAAATGAAATAGAGAAGTGGAATGAAATTATATTAAGATAGGATTTTCTTATATCAGTTAGGTACCGTATCATCCTAAATTATAATGGTCAGGCTTTAAAATTGCGTTATGTATCGTCGCACCCTATTGTATTATAAGATAAATACAAAAAATATAAAAAATGTGTTTGTAAATAGTCGAAGGTTCAAAGTGATGGTTGTAATGTCCAATTGAATTTCGGTGATATTTAAACAAATTTGTGAGCACAGGTTGTGTTACAAGATTATACACATTAATTTGTGTTACTAATAACACTTTATAAACAGTAATAAACATTGAGTAATGATGGAAGAAATTAAGTATCGAAAATTAATAACGTTGGGCTTAGGCATCAGCATCAATCAATACCCATTTGCTTGCTTCCATTGCAAGAGATTTTGGGACACACTCACATGTGTGTCTGTAGGTGAGAACTATAAAGCCACCCAACTCATACCCCGATATGGTCCACTGGAATATCAACCGGACGGGGCCGCAAAGTAAATGGGAAATATTTCTCCACCATTTATGTTCTTGGGGAATCTCCATCCTCGTTGAGTAACGTATATAATAACACCTAAAATTTTCATGGAATTGCCGCGGGAATCCCTTCTTGGCAGGAAGTATGATTCTTGTCTCGTCAACAGAAATGATTTATCACTTACCCTTTTCGGAACAAATTTGAAAATTCTCTAATTTGTTCGGGACGGATCCCCGCGCACGGGGAACGGGGATTCACTACCATGTTGCCAAGCCTAGATACAAATTTCATTTCTTTATGTAAATTTTTAAAATTTCAAAGAGAGATAAATATGTTATAAAATAATGAGTGAAATACTATTTTTATTATATTTCACTAAGTATTTTATCATGCGTCTATCTCTCTCTAAAATTTATAAGAAATTTACGCACAAAAAATTCACTCATTATTTTATTATGTGTCTATCTCTATTCAAAATTTATAAAAATATTACGCATAATAAAAAATGTAGATGATCCATTTTCACTCCCTGTTAGGTTATGTAACCATATCAATTGTTTCAGGTTCCACAAAATAGTAGACTTTTAAACAAAATAGTATTATTCAAGTGATTAGAATCTCACTATCTATGTCGTAAAGTTATAAATTTGAATCATCATTTATTCGATAAAAAAATTAAACAGTAAACTCTTGACTTTTTTTTTTTTTAATCAGTATGAATGATATGATAGTTAATAAGGTTAATCGGTATACCATTCACTTTTTCAAAACAATTTTTGATGAGAATTATTTCATCACCCAAGTGTTCAAAAGTTGTTTTTTATATGAATGATATGATAGTTAATAAGTAAACTCTAAATGATCAACCACCTTATAAATTGTTAGTAATTAGATCACCCACCCCACGCCTAGCAATTCAAACTAGTTTTCGATTAGTTTTTTTTTTTATCGGTAAATGTTAGTTGTTAGTGGTTAGAAGTTAGCTCACCCATCACCCAAACATTCCAAACACTCCAAGCCCTCCTTATACCTTCCACTCCACTTCGTAAACTCTAAATGATCAACCACCTTATAAATTGTTAGTAATTAGATCACCCACCCCACGCCTAGCAATTCAAACTAGTTTTCGATTAGTATTACTAATATTAACGAGTTAAGACGCTGAACAAATTTATCAGCGACCAATATTGATCAAAGCTTGGAGAAAAATTCAAGAATTTAGGGTATTTGGCTTTTTGATAGTTTTAAATTTGACTCTAATCATCAGTTTAAAGATAGTAAAAAATAACTTTAAAAAACACACGAATCCGGCTAAAACCAAATACATTGGTTTGTGCATTTACAGAAAGTAGATATACCATGTTTAATGCATTTTATTAGTATAAAAAATACATTTTAGTAGTCAAATCGGGACTAAACTAAACAAATTTGATAAATAAACCAAAATAGCAAACATTGCTAAGTTCTAGAAACATTTTTGCTAATCAGCTTCGCATATAGGATTCGTCACGATTGTTATTGATCGTATCAACCCCCCAAAAAAAAAAAAAAGAAAAAGCAGTAATTACAAGAAAATAAATGAAGGTGCAGATGAAACCCACAATTTCCCACTTAAAAATGGTAAAAGTGTAGACGTTTAGCAATTAAAAATAAGTAAAATGAGTTTGAAAATAAAATAGGTGGTACGTCCTCAACTACAACATAACTCTATGATAATACGATATCAAGGAAGTAGTAACGAAAATACCGGGAAAAAGGAAAAAATAAAACAAAAACAAACAAATGCATCCATGAGAAAATAGAACTCTTTACAAATTATGAGGTGTGGGGGCAGAAATCACAAACCTCAGTGTAAACAAATTTGTCAACCAAATGTTATAACTTTTTAAAATTTTTGGGTGCAGCTGCCTAATCAAGCCAGCGAGTAACACCGTCTTCACCTAGAGCCGCAACAATTTCAATGCGTACATTCAAAACAGCCTGCAGATAACGGAGATGGCCACATATTAGATAGATAGATAGATAGATAGAGAGAGAGAGAGAGAGAGAGAGAGAGAGAGAGAGAGAGAGAGAGAGAGAGAGAGGAATAGAAATGGAGTTACGAGAGGATTTCTGCAGTTCACAAGCCTGCAGTCTTCCAAAGAACCTTCAAAGGTCCAACTCTCCCAAACGTCAAAGGTATGACTAGCGAATACAAATTCCATCCTCCTATTTATCTGCAACATCAGAGTGAAAACTCAGGCAACAAAAAGCAGTGACATTCACAATCACATAAGCAAGACCAGAAGCACCACAGTTCATTCAAAATAAACTGCACGTATAATGGGATCATATGCCAAAAAAGAGGAATATGCCACTCCCTATTTTGCCAACAATAAACCAAAAGTGAAGTAATAATTTAGCATTAGCTGCATTAATATATCTGTTTCTTCCAATAACAGAACCTCATCGACAGAAAATGAATGACATATCACAGCTCAGTTGGGAGTCGTACCTGTAATAACTTTCCTCCAGCAGTAAATGATCTAAAACCAATTGTATCCTGCAAAATAAAGGAAAATAAGAAATCAATTGCCTGTCTTCATCTCATTTTCTCACCAGTTATCATCCATCGACTATAGCCAGTTTTGTCAATATTCAACCAAGGTATCTCTACAGGCCAATAGAAGTATAAAGTTAAATAGAGAAAGTATTCAATTCTTATCCACGTACCTTGCCTCTAGATACAACAAGAAACTGTGATGCTGGATCTCTTTTCGTCACATTGGGCAATGTATCCAGGAACCAACCACCCCCTTGAACTCTTTGCCGCGAGACATGAAGTGCAGGACGATCTCGTGCATGCAGAGCAACGATATAACCATCTTTCAGCATTTCGCCTGATTTTTTACTAAGTTCTATGCTTGATTTTAAGAGCAGCTCTGGAGATAATTCTCCTTTTGAGTCAACTGGTGTTTTCCTGTTCCTCGAATCTTCGGGAGAAGCAAAACGAGAACTAGAACTCAACACTTGATCTGTCCCACTCATAGTAGCATCATCTTCTCTGCGTGGAGAACTCTCTTTTTCAAAAGTCAAAGCATCATCTGCTTTATTATGAGATTTTTGCCGGCCATGCCTCTTTTTAGCCTTCTTACTTGACCGGCTTCGCTTTGTTTCGGATCTATTCGAAGTACTTGGAGATAAAACAGAACTCTGATTTTGAGATGTAGTCTCTTTTGACAGATCTGAGACCTTTTTCTGGGAACTTTCAGCTACTAGCTCAACATCTTCAGTTTGTCTATCGCCAATTGAACCTTGGAATGAAGCTTCATGGTCTAACATGGGACTCTGTTGATTATTGTTCTCTAACTCTTCTTCCTCCTCTTCTTCCTCATCAGACACAGCATTCTTTGGGATGGTATTATCAATGAAGAATTGCTGCAATATGGAAATTGTCTTCTCCCTTATCTCCATCCATACTTCTTCACTGTAGTCTGCACTCCGAGGAAGTATCAGAACATTGGGCATCTCCCTAAGCTGAAATCAGGTCATAGTACAATCAGCTTAGTAAATGGACACAGGAAAAATAGAAATGTGGTCCTAAGACATGTCAAAATCTGTAAAAGTCATTTAGCTATTACAATTACCGAGTTATCAAAAAAAAAAAAAAAATTAGTATGTAATGTTCCAGGAACCCAACACCATTATAGTTCACTCAGAATATACTTCACTGATACTTTCTGTTATGAGTTTTTCCAAGAAAACCTAGAACCACTATGATTCTCCATGACCAGGTCAGGCATGAAATGGGCAAGAATTGAGCAGGTGCCTAATGCCTTTTGACTATGTTACTGCATAAGAGTATTACCAGAACCTCCTTAAATGGAGTATGCACATATGTTTACGGAAACTAGCATTAAACTGAATCAAGCTGACTCTGCTTTTAAGCATTGCTGCATCTGTCAAGCACAAGGGCAGCAAAACTAAGTAAAGTCAACTGACATGACTCTAAAATAAAAACACAGAATAAAGGTTGACATGAAATGCAGCAAAAGTTACTATCTGCTCAAAGCATTCATTAGTCCTTCACATCAAGATAAACATCTAAATAAAATAAGAATGAAGCTGACTTTTCTTATGACTGATTGCAGAAATCAAAAGGCAGATCAAAATTCTACCCATTAGATAAAAGATACACACATAGAAGAAAACGGAGATGAGACCTTAAAAGAAAGAAAACTTGAACATGAAAGCAAGCAAGCCATATGACATGTAACTTCAAAATGACACTTCTACACTGCATTCATACCCTAAGACTATCATCATACCCATGCTTCCATCCATTGTGGCCCTTCAGCACCATCCAGGGCACAGCCTGCCAGTGTGCCATCAATCAGCAGTTGTTTCACAGCGCAATCGTCCAGCAGCTGGCTACTCCCAGTATTTACAAGAAATGCCCCTTTATAAAAGCATTGACTTATAAGAGAGATGGTCCAAAATAACCAAGCACAGAAAATCATCATGAACAATAATTAAAGTTTACCAGGCTTTATATGCTGTAAACACTCTGCATTGATGATCTGAACCGTATCATTTGTCAGAGCACAGTGCAACGATATGAGGTCACTTGCAGCAAGCAAGTCATTAAGCGTATCCATCCTTCTAGCTGCAGCAGGGAATCTCATGGAAGATCTACTTACTTTACTACTGCCCTACATATAAATATAAGGAACAAAAAAACTTAATAAACCCATAATAAGACCTCCATACATTATAGATTTACTTGTATGCATCAATGGGTATGGATTTTACCAAATTACAATTACCGAAGTTCAGTTTATTCTTATCTAGTAGAAAATAGCTTACTGGTCATTGTGACATAATGACTAAGTGATCTGCCGAACCGTTTACATAGCCAAAAAAATAAAGCAAAAACAAAAAACAAGAAGATCGTACTAGTTTCATGTTCTAGCAGCTAAAACCCTGATTAGAGCATTAAGTACTACTGATAACAACTATATTGATGAAGTAACTTAAAAAGTAGAGATACCAAAATAAAATAGTAAGCCAAGCTAAAATTTAAACATATATAAAACACAAACACTTCACAGTTACCCTATGCAGAAACTGGAATTGTATAGAACCACAAGTATTTAACGAGCATATTTCAGCAAGAATAAGATAGAAACTTCCGCATTCTTTATGCCCAATACGTAATTTTACAGATTGGAAAATATATATTACAATAAGCACAATTATGTGACATATCAAAAGGAAATCTTCATAGAACTGCAGTATAACAATATATATTTCTTAAGATTAGCATATCAGCATACCTCTTGCACATCAAAATACAACACACTCATCTTAAACGCCAAGCTCCTATTAGCCAACGACGTCGCAGAAGCAGATCTACCAACAATCCCCAAAACCAATCCCCGGCATCGACGCATTCCACGGCAGAGAGGCTGCACTGAACCAAGCCATCCAGAAGCCGAGAGCGCGTGCCGCGAGAGCAGATGCGTACGCCTAAGAAGCCCCAAAATAAGAGCCATCACAGTATCCGCCACCTCCTCAGCTCGGCTCACGTCGACGTGGATCAGCCGATTCAACCCAAGGTCGGCAGCGAGAGCCGAGTCGACGGCTCGGTCGGACGATCCTAGACACAGAATCAGCTGCCATGGCCGGAGCCGTCGCTGCGCGGCGCGCGGAAGGAACGACAGTGAGTGGATAAGAACCGCCGCCGCCGACTCGATCCGCGACTCCGCTAGTCGGCTCAGCGGCACGTGCTCTACTTCCGCAACGCCGTCTAGGCATTCCTCCTCTAGAACCGTGTCTTCGATGCAATTTAGCGTCACTACTAAAGGAACTAGTTGAGATTGAGCAGCGGCGGCGCTGCGTTGAGGCATTGCTGCCGGAGATCTCTCACTCTAACACAGTAAATATGTGCGATTTTCACACAGTAACACCAATCAAAAGTACCGTTTTCCTGCTTATAGGTGAAGAAGGCAAATTGTATATAGGTAATTTCTGTATAATTTTTGGAAATGAGGAGTTGGAAGATTTACGGAAGAGGTCTCCAGAGGTTTTGGAAGAAGAGATTGAAAATGGAGACCCTACTATACCCACGCTCTCTGTGTGTGTGTTATCATCTCTACCGTGTGCATAATTTGTTTTCTATTACAACTTTGAATGCCCTTATACATTTATTTCCAGTTAACTCCCACATCTTTTTTCGTGAGCATATTCTCTCTTTTTTTTTTTTTTTTTTTTTTTTTTTTTTTGCATTTCGTTTAAAATTTGAATTGAAAGTAAAATTTTGAATTAAAAGTACAAAATATAAAACAACTTGTATACACAATTATATGTATTAAATTTAAAATACAAATGACCTACACAATTATATGTATTTTAAAAGATATAGTTATTTTACAAAAGAATATAATTATTTTTACTAAAAAATAATTAATTAATTTTATTTTTTTTAATTTAAAAAAGGTCATTTACAATAAGGTAGAAAAAAGTAAGTCTTATTACAACTAAGTGTAAAAAAATTTCACAGAAGCACAAATTTTTTTTGCACAGAAGCACAAAAATTTGCACTTTTACACATGTTTGTAATTTTGCTAATTTTTTACACCTATTTGTAATTTTCCCTTTAAAAAATAATATTTGAATTATTAAACACACCTACGCCTCGTACAAGTGAACAATAATGTAATGTATTTTTTTTAACTATAATCGATTTACATCCATATAAATTATTATGTTCGATAACATTAGAGTGCTCGCCCATTACGAGCATATAGTGATTTTTTTTGTACATAATATTCGCTCATATTGAGCTAACAGCTGAAAATCATTATATATATATATATATATATATATATATATATAATTAATTAATTAATATATTCAATTTAGCACAAGGATATTTTAGTCAAAAAAACATTTCAGAGTATTTATAGTAATTTCGAGAATATATTTAGCTTCGACTAAATAACATGGCTAAGATATATTAGTCAACTTTAAATTTTTATATTTAATAATCTATAAGTTACATCATATTTTTTTTCTCAATATTGATAATAATAACATGTTGGATTTTCATAATAAATAGACATGATCTCATAGTTTTTATTAATTGGATATTAAATTATGAATAACATTTGCTTGTGTGAATTTGATTTGTGTGAACTTTATTTTATTTTTTATTCATTTAAAAAATGAATATAACACAAACATATATATATATATATATATATATATATAATCTATTTAAAATTTGACAGATATGATCAATAAAATTCATAGATATCATACACAAATTTGTCTAAAATAATTCCTAAAGTATACTAATGGATTATAAATTAGCAAAAGTGGTAGTTTGTCCACTAACTTTTATTCTAAGGTGCAATTCATTAAACTCGAATTCGAATCATACTTCAGATCATCTTTTTAAAAAGTATCTCCAAACTTAAATAATATATTTATCAAATAATTCAAACAAACATCTAAAAAGTAATCTTTTTTAGGTGAGGCTAATTTGGTTTAGTTTAATTCTCAAGAAAGTGGGTGGTCGACTAATTTGCATCAAGCCAACCTTAGGTAAGTGAAGGTGCACCACACCCCATGATTTTGGTGGCTTTAACTATAAGATTTTTCCTAATGAAATCAAACATGTATGGCAATCGTAACGAGTGAACTAAAATCAACAATATCTCCACATGAATTCTAAACAATTAATCAAAACTTGTGTAAAAAAGGTGATAATAATTTATGAAAAGTGATAACATTCATAAAAAGTGATAACATATTAAATAATTTATTAAAAAGTGACTCAAATCTCAATCGAGTATATCCATAAGATTCACCATGCAATTGTATTTTTAAATAATATTAATTATTTTTAATGAAGTATAGCAATCGTCCAATTATTACTATTCACTAAAAATAGTAATAACTATTTAATAAAAATAATTAATATTATTTTAAAATGCACTTAAAAAATGTTCGTGCACTAAGATTTACTAAAAAATCCTTTCAAAAAAAAAAAAGATTTACTAAAAAAATAATTGAAATTACATTTTGTGCTTCCAATAGTGTTCGTTTCTGTACAAACTTTCCATCATGGGCTATAACAAAAATTCTTAGCCCAGGTTATCTGCACACACATTTTTATTTAGAACATCCACATTATGAAAACACACACCGTTTATTGAATATACCCCCCAATAATTCACTAAAATACCCTTTTACGAATAAATATTTTCCTCAAAATTCAAAAAAATTATCCGAAAATATGTTCTTTTTTCGGAAAATATTTCCGAAAATTTGGAGAAATTTCGGTAAAATATGAGAACAATAGGTTTTCCGAAAAGAAAAATTCTAACCTCAAAATTCGAAAAAATTATCCAAAAATGTGTTCTTTTTTCGGAAAATATTTCCGAAAATTTGTAGAAATTTCGGCCAAAATGTGAGAACAATAGGTTTTCCGAAAAAAAAAATTCAAACCTTAAATTTCAGAAAAAAATGTTGAAATTTTGATGTATTTTCGAAAAAAATTACCGAAATTTTTTACACTTTTTGATAAGGGCACTTTTGTCATTCCACATTTATTTTACTTTTTTATTTTCACAATGTGGATGTTCTAAATAAAAATGTGTGTGCACATAACCTGGGCCAAAATCTTTTATTATAAGCTGGGCCCACTTAATTAACTGACCCATTATGAGCCTAATGTCTTCATCTATAAAAATGGGCCGGTTAAATATCCTTTCAATTCTAATAAATACATCTTCAGATTCATTCACTTATCCAATTTTATTACAATTAATAGATAAAAAAAAAAAAAGAATTTTATATTAGGGCTCAATTTTTAGGTTGAGTCTCAATTTAGGTCTTGAATTTTGAAGTGTATTAAATTAGGGTCTAATTTTTTATTTTTTCTCAATTTAAGATCCAATTTTATTCCTTATATCTCAATTCAAGGCCCAAAATTTATTTTTATTTTTTCATTTCTAATCATACACTATTAATTCATTTATAAAGAATTATTTTTATTATGTATAATTTTTTTATCTACATTTTGAATTATATTTTATATATTTTTATATTTTAATTTTTTTTATATTGTTGCCACTGTATTTATTCTAAATACTCACGTTGATCACCTTGATTAAAAAATATAAAACATGAAAAATAAAAAAATTAATTTTTTAATTTTTTAATTTAATATATTATTTTTTAAAAAGTTGATTAGAAAAAAATTATTATACTTTAAGTATTTTATAAAAATAATTGAAATAAAGATAAATTAATCGGATCTTAAATTGAGACCAAAAGAGAAAAAATAGATCCTAAATTGAGAAAAAACTAAAAATTATATCCTAATTTGAGACACTTTAAAATTCAAGACCTAAATTGAGACTCAACCTAAAAATTGAGCCCTAATATGAAATTCTTCCATAAAAAAACATATGAACTACCAACACTATTCTTTTTGTATCTAACCAGCTTTCCAATTCTCATTTCATTTGAAATCAACCAAATACATCCCATCTCCCCCATACGACTATTATCGCAGACAGTTGTTAGGGTTTCTTTCATTTTGATGATAGTTGATGGAGTTTTTTTTTTTTTTTTTTTTTTATTTGCTTGAAATTCGTTATAGTTCTTAGGTTTTTTTCTACGTTTATGATTTTTCTTAAGAATTTCTTTGATTCAATGAGAGTTTTTTCGAGTTTGAATTAAAATTACGTTCAACGTGGATTGTAAAAAAAAACAAAGAAAAAATTTTGACACTGGTTTATTGAAATTCCACTAACAAACACTTTCTGAAATTTCGTCTATATTTCGACTGCTTGTTTTCAAAATTTTGTCCATATTTCGGGAAAAAAATATTAAAGAAAAACAAACGAATTTACATTGTGTTCGGAACGTATCTATCAAAAAAAGACATACAATGTTTTGAAACATGTTGTTCGAAATCTTAGCCAAATTTCGGCAAATTAGGTTCGAAATTTGCATGGCGGATTTTTTTTTTACGCACAAATGACAATTATACAATTTTCATCTTCAATTCGTTCTAAGCCTAAAATATCAATATTTGATACACAATAATCAAAATATAAATATTCAACAATCAAATTAGGATTTATATATTGATATATTAAATGGTGAAAAATGGTGAACGAATGTAATATTAAACTGAAACTTGCAGAAATTAAAAAGGAAGAAGGAGGTGTATGTAATATTTGTTATTTTGATTTTTTTTTTTGAATAATTAAGGATATATTAGTTATTTTATATTATAATAAAACAATAAAAAATTCAAGGAGGTGTATTTATTAAAATTTGAGGGGTATATAACCGAGCTCATAAAAAATATTGGCAATCTGCTGGGCCATTAACAAACCAATTATGGGCTTCATACTGTATTTGAATATTTGACTGTCTTGCATTTTTATAATGTGTATAACTTTTAAATTTTTTATTTTAAAATAATACATTTTACATACTTTTTTTGTAAAATTGTTACAATTTATTTAATACAACATGTACCACTTTTTAATTAAATATAAATTTCACGAAATGATTAAGACGGTCAGACAAACCTTACTCAATAAAAAAACATACATGGAAAATTAAGAAAAAAAAAATAGAAAATGTGAAATGTTAATCATATCTCAATACATATAAATAGTAGATCGATTAATTAAAAAAAAAAAAATCTCTTGATCCAACCCTGTATTCCGCCATCATATTCAAATGAAGAGGCACAAGGATGATAAAGCTGATCAAGATAACTTAAGAGGATACAAAAGAAATTTCAGCCACATCATGAGTTAGAGGCTTTCTTCGTACATCGTTTCTGGGCATGAATAATAAAAATCGGAAACAAATGATTTGGAGTCTCAACTCTCACAATTACTCGTTCAGAATGTTAATGATGACTGAAAAGTTAGGAAAATAGTCTACAACAGTTAACATACCAGGAAGACCTCGAATTACAGCATCAAGTACATGTAAACGGATTGTGAATTCTTCCCTTCAGCCGGCACTAGAATATTCTTTTAAATTTTATTTTAGCAGAAATTTACTTCACTAATAACTTGAAGCAGGTACTGTGGAGGAACTCCCAGAACAGAGGGATCAATGGTTGCTTCTCATTCATTTGTACTCCCGTCTTCTGATGGAGGCATTGTTCCATCTACACAGACACGTAGTTCAGTTAACCTCCTATCTGAGAAATGGAATTCATAATGCTTATTTGAAAAACGCCTACTCTTTTGAGGAAAAATACATGGTTCAAAATTCAAAGTCATCTTTTATCTTAAATATTTCTCTAACATTAGTGATTCAACTCTAGACAAAATTATAATTCTGGATGTATTTCTCCTAAGAAATTTAACAAATCTTACATACCTTCACCTTCTGATGGTGCATAGGGAGATTTGCGGTACCGCGTTTGCTGCTGTGTTGGCTGGAACAACAAATGTAAAGAGAAGAATGTGTCGTGACAGAGGCATAAGGGACATCATGAAATGATCACATCATAAAGTATTACAAGTGTTAGTTACCCTAATTTGCTACTGGGAATACTGATAATATCAAAAACCTCACTTCATGAACCATAGATGCCCAAGGAATGACAAAAGGGGTACATTTGTTTCATTTACGACTCATTTGCTAGGGGTAATAAGGCAAGTATTAATGTCATATCCGGTTATCCCTGTTTATCTCTTGTTTGTCTCTGTGTGGAACAATACTTTTGACCCAGTATTAATGTTCAACCCAGTAAATACAATACATTTTCAAAGGTATTACCCATCCCACCCCACCTAGGTATTATTTAATACCTCATGCATTCTACCACCCAATTACTACAATACCTCTAATTTCTACTTTATTAATTTGAATGAGGGACAAATTTGTATTTTGCAATGTTATCCCATGTAATAATGCACAAACCTAAACACAAGATGACAAATAACTCAAGTAATCACTTGTAGCTTATTTCTAACTGTTGAATAAATCTATCACGTGTTAAATAATCTCTTTTTACATTATATCACCTTATCATACACATGGTAGCAAACGAGTTTTGATTCTATATGCCAGTAGATTTTTAAAAGTCGGGAAACTTAAAAAAATTCAACAGTCTCCCAGGTCCCAAAAAGTGTGCTAAGGTATATTTACTTCGACCAGAAGAGAAAACCTGAAGCCAGAATAAACCGCATAATTTCAACCTTGGGGAGCGATTAGGTATGCAGATCATTCTCAATATCAGAGTCCCCTTGCAAGGGAAAGACAGGATATCATACTGTATGCCATAAAAATTAGCAGCAGAAACTAGCTAGCACAGATGGAAATAGGCATAAGAAATCCAATAACTTTGTCAGATGCATAGTTGATTCTGTGATTGGTTCCACCCAAAAAAGAGGAATACATGTGATTGAATACCTGTAACTTTGGTCGCAGGGCCTCAAGTGGTCCTTTGGGCTTCGCTACACCTTGCTGTGGACATATAGCATTGATCACTATCACAAGCACCAAGAATGCAAAAAATGGTGCAAAATGCAAATAACGGGTACCTTTCCCAAAGCCCAATCAGCAGAGTCAAAATAGGCTCGTTCATGATCCTGACCAGATGAAACTGTTTTAGAAAGAATCCTCAGGATGCATGACAAAAGTATGCAAGAAGGTTATGCTACCTTGGAAATCAGCGGTGGTTTCTTGGGCATTAATCCCCCATATTTCTTCTTAACAACTTCCTCCTGCAAAATGAAACACACACAACATGAACATTGAATACATTTAGAAAAATTTCCCAAATATAGAGCATGATCTGAACACAACTTCCTGTTGTGCAGTTGGCAAGGAGTTATCAACATCCTCCATAACAACTTCTGTTTGTTCTTTGACTTCCTCAGTGCCTGACATACTCTTGCCACAACACCGTACAAAGAACACCTGCAATACAGAATCACCAATTTCATCCACAATAATATACAACGATAATATACATATTGAATCTTCTGGGCATACTCAAGTTTGTATGGTATGAATAACTGCTCAAGTGCACAACTAACATTCTTAGTGTCACTTGAATATATGTCATTCATCTACCTTTAGCACCCCAGCCGAAAAAAATTCTATG
Source organism: Paraleonurus japonicus (assembly GCA_030762865.1). Classification (NCBI taxonomy): domain Eukaryota; kingdom Viridiplantae; phylum Streptophyta; class Magnoliopsida; order Lamiales; family Lamiaceae; genus Paraleonurus; species Paraleonurus japonicus. Next base: position 3,502,187 of record CM061057.1, on the reverse strand, counting down.
CACACAAAACTCATATTAAGATTCCTAGTACTTCAGCTTCCTTTTAATGGTCAAGGATTGATCTTTTGCTGATGTAGAATAGTCTTCAACGACTCAATATATATGCATCCCAATATGGATGTGCACAACTTTATATCGAATTTCAATGAAAATGGTTGCAATTTCAAGTTTCAACTTCAGATAGCTATTCCATGAAAAAACTTTGTCTAAATTTCAACTTAGATCAGAAACCAGAACAAAGAGAAATTTATACAATAAAAATGTATCCAGTGTTCATGAGAGCGATATCAATTCATCTTAATTCCTACCACAGAAGATCAAATCATAAAAAACAAAAGATTTAGCTATAATCTTCACTATATGATCCAACAACTGCTTCTGATAAATTCATAATCTCTTTTTCACATCTATTTTCTTATATATTCATCAGATTAGATCTTGAAAGATCATTATAAAAAAATATTAAAATAATTGCAGTGGCAACATTAATCGAGTTAAACCACAAACCGCAACAAAAATTATCAACCGAGGCAGGAATAGGAATGTCGCAATTTATCGAAGATCGATACTGCAAAAAAATTGGAAATTAAAACAGATACATCAAGAAATCTGAAAACAAAATAATTGAAAGACGGAATCACCTCAGATAATCCAAGTCTCTTACTACTTCAGATCGATCGTGTGTTTTGTGTTGTGTTTGGATGTTTAAAGACAGACTGTTTGTGAGCAGTAGAAAAATAATGCATAAAAGTACATAAGTAATAAATCTGAGAGACGCGAAATTCCATTATGCCCTTCAAATTCCATTATACCCTTCAAATGAAATCCACGAGAACTATTTTTTGTTTTTCTTTTTCCTGATTTATTGTTTTTCCTCTCTCTTTAAAATTGCTTTTTTTTTTAAAAAAAAAAAAACTGCTTTAGGTGCTGGAATTGTGAGACAATTTGAAAATTGGTGAAGGTGAATTTCAAAAGTATGATTTAGATGATTGAAAAAATTCTTACCAAATTTTTTATTATTTTTGTCCATTTTAATATAAAAATTAAAATTTAAAAGATATTAAAAAAATAATAATAAACAAAGAAAATGTGATAGGGAAAAAAAATCTAAAGTAAAAATAAATTTGGGTAGGAATATATTGGAGAAATCACTATTTTCTTTATATATACATATGTAAAATATTAGAGCCCGCTTGGTTTGTTGGGGGTATTAGAAATAGGTAATGGGAATGACCCATTAATCATTTCCATTGATGATGTTTGGTAATATTTACAATTGAAATTAATTTTAAAATAAAATAATCACTAATTTATTTTGATTACATAATCTCCATCTTATAATCAATCATTTAACAATCATTCATTTTTCCTCTTCTCAACTTTTTTCGTGCTCAACTTTCTTTCCAAAATTAATCAATGAGAATAAATCACTAGTCATTCTCATTACCTAATTCTAATACCCCCAACCAAGCGCCCCCTTAATTTACATTTTTTTTTTTGATCAGGAAAAAAATATTTATTACCACAATAGGGTATAATGAATACCCACAGATACAAAGTCCAAACATTTAAAAACTCAGATAAAGTTTTTACCAACATGAAATGTGTATTTACAAAAGACACAAATTTTTACTCATTTTTTTTAAATAACATCATTCTATATGTATTCAACTATTAATCATATTCAATTAAAAAACAAACAAAATATAATATAATTTTTTATTAAAAATATAAAATATATTTGAACTATATCTATTCACCAATCAAATGATATTTTTTTTTCACAATTGTATTTTTAATACACATGTTTCAATATTATGCTAAATCTTTAAAAAAAAAACTTCACTTATCAAAAAATTAATTTAATTTTTTAAATTTTCACAATTATATTTTAAATATATATATATATATATATATATGAATTTTATTAATTAATTTGTAATTTATTATTAATATATATTAAATATTATTAATTATTAGTATTAGTTAATGTAGTAACTTTTAGAATTCATTTACATATTTAGCAATAAATTTATTGGTTCAAAATTTTTAAGATTTTGTTATTATATATGTATACATTTTATCTCATTTTTAAATAAGTTAAAACATACTTAAAATTAAATTAAAATTGAACTGAATTAAAAATTCAATTACACATATCACATATCATTTGTGAAAAATAATAATAATTTTAAATCTATAACAAATACAGTGTTAAAGAAAGACTTTATTAAACCTTTATACATTTACTAGAGCAGAATTCCGCGTATTACGCGGGTTGAAAAAAAATTAATTTTAAAAAGAAAATAATACATGGTAAATAATATATTTAAAATCTAATTTTAAACATTTAATGGAAAAGAGGAAATATATGGTTAGAATTTAATTAATGAAAATGAATGATAATGCATTAACTTTGAAAAAAATTTAAAAAAAAATTACCATAAATAACTCAAATGTATGAGATTTGAGTATTTTGAAATAAAGAGTTTTGGTGAGTTGAGGGTGATTGTCAAATAGTAGATATAAGATTTGATTTTAATATATTCTCACAATATATATATATATATATATATATTCTTATAATTTCAGTTTTAATTTTAGTAAACATTTATTCGAATTCAATGCGACTGAAAAAACGTATGAAAACAAAGTCTTAAAAGTTCAGAAATTCAATAAAAGCAGAAAATTCAGTCTTTTTAAAACAAATCTGGAAGTATAATGATTTAATAAAACAATACATGTAAAGAGACTATCAGACTATACTGAAATTAAAATTGAAAATACGACCACAGAATTGATTTTGCATTGCCTAATATCATCACTGCCCGCTATTGAAATTTGAATTGATGCACAATATGAAACAACAAATCTCCAAAGCAATAGAGAAAAAAAATGCTGTATATCATACTAACACTCAGAAATGTTCATCGAGTATATAAACACGCTTTATCCATCAGATCTCATTCATACGTACAGATTTAAACAAAATCCCTGATCTCAACCATTCACGACTTATCATCACTTGAAGCAGAACTCTACAACAATGTAAGCAAATCAGTGAAAAAAGGAGCAAGAGGGAGGGAATTACTACACAAAAATGATACTTGTAAACAAACATTATTAAAGGTGATATATATCTAAGAGAGACGAGCACAAAGATACAGATGGCATTAACAAAGTACCCAAACACTAACCCAGCAGTCTTTCTGGCAGACCAAGTTTACATTTTGGGGTAGCACACGGTGGACGAGCTTTGGCAGCATATATCGAAGCAGCACCTTTACCAGAAACATGATTCACATAGCGCCTGATGATATGCTGCATATCAAGTAGCTATAATACATATATCTCACTTCCTCAGTTGCGTGATGGTTGTGTGTAGAATACTTCCCATCTCGATTATGATACCTACCAAGATTTTTCCTAAGTGAGAATGCTGAATATTAAAAAAACCTCCTTCTGAAACCTCGAGTTGTGGCTTGATACGATCGCATGAGCAGCCCAACCCCGATTCCAACACCAAGACACATTCCGAGCCCTATTCCAACGCCAACCCTTACACCAGCGTTGAACCATGTTAGCTGGCCATCTTCACCAGGGTACATATCTTCGGGATAATAGCTGTATCCAACTTTCCCTTCTAAGTCCTCGTCATCCGTATCGGACGGCATTAACTGCAGAAAATCAGGTAATGACATTAGAATTCAGAGGACAAAATAATATGCATCAACTCTGTTGTTGGCAGCCGCTCTTGTAAATGGGCTACCATGGTGCCTAAGAAAATAAATTTCTCATTGCAGCTAATGAAACACTGGGCAAATAGTCTTATCATTTTTTCAACGTTTTTCTATGTAATTTGTTGATTTTTTATTTTTAGGAGCACGTTATCTGAGAAAAACTCAGTATTTTTTTCATTATTACTATTATTATTATTATTATTTTATTGCTCAAGCTCCATCAAAGAGTAGTATTTGCATCAGAAACTGGTACGTTCAGGAGATATTTGTAGAACCCCAATCAAAAGTTGAAGTGTTAATTAGACAGCAAAACAGGTTTCTCATGTTCTTACAACTTAAATTTTATCACTTCAATTTGATAGAACTTCTGAATTCTGAAATTACTGTACCGAGTAAATGAGCAAATGAAAATATTGATAAGCTATGGTGCGTTGTCCTACATATACATGCTTATTTCCTTAGGTTGGTTTCGATCACTACTACACAGATGGTCTGTTTTTAAACACATACCAGTATACCACCTATCCTGAAGGAAGAAAGACAATCAGAATCTAAATCTCGGTCACCAACTCTAAGAAACCACTCCTCTTTTATATTAGTCTCTCAAAGAGGTTGAACTCTCTGGTCCTGGAATGGGTTTGTGGTTGACGAAAAAGACCGAGATGTTGATCATAGACATGATGGATGTCGGATGATACAGGAGCACAGCACTGCCAAATACTGAGTTATTACTGGGAGAAACTAGCCAACTTTGATGATTTAATGGCCGCTGAATAGACCGTGATGAAATTGGGAAAAGTGATGAATAGATTACTTGAGAAGAATGTTCAAGTTCACCTATTTCTGAGATGGGGTAAATTAGTAAAATTATCAAACTACTAAAATGCCCATTCGGTAGAATAAGCATTTGGTCATAGTTCCATCCATTTAATCTTTCTTATAATAATTAGATAAAAGTATAAAGAAGATACTGTTATAAATCAATCCCCATCCAACAATTTATCCAACTAATTGTAATCCTAATATTTCAGAATCCAAAAGTAAACTGGACCAAGAAACTACAACCACCGACAACAAGCATCAGCATTTGAATCATAAGTACATTTCACAGGGATTATTACCTAAAATTCTAAGGAAAGATGTGCCATATCAGGTAGATCATGGATTTGTTTGTTTTAGTTTGTCATGCGATAGGTAGCAACGAACAATATTTCTTATATCATTGTGGAGACAGGGATACAAATAGTGTGGTCTTCAACATTCAAGAATAAAGTGCTTCATGTGTATAATGAAAATAACTAGATACAAAACACCTCCAAACCCGAACAAAGGCTAGCATCCTAATTGAGCCTGTTAACAAAACAACAATATAAAATAGCATCCAGTATCATCATTTCAAAATTAAAATCAGCTTCATAGCATATAAGCATCTCCCCTAGCAATCCACCATCTAAATTATGCTGGTCTTGCATACTCGGTGACATGATTAGCCACTTCAGTTGTTGTTTTCCTTAAAATTCATAAGTTGCATTGCGAGTAGTGGGTTCAGCTTCAAGCAACTACGTTTTCAATATTCCTTGGTGTAGGTCACTGGACAAATGGCATTAGAGATCATAATTTCAAGCAATATTGAGCAATATCATTTTGGGTAATATACGAGCTACAATCCTAGTTCAAATACCCAACTACCTAAATTCTAAACTACCACTGCATCCTACTATCAATGTATCATGTGAAATAAAGAAGCAAAAATAAATTCTGAGAAAAATAAGCCTAAATCCAAATTACCTGCAATTTTCGTTGTCTTGCTAACCCATTACTCAAACTACTTTGCTCCTTTCCCATCTCCTCATCCTCGGGGATTGCATCGAGCATCATTCCCTGCCTCGGCTTCCTCCGTGGACTTACCAAAACGGTCTTCATCAAAATCACCGGCGTCCCCGAGCAACACCCGGCTATATAAACCTCAATCGACGGAGAACAAACCCCTTTCTTTGACTGCATAAGGGGCGAGCTCATATTTGTAATTGGCGTCGCAACATAACACTCGATGCTCCACCCAGATTTTGAATCATTATCCATCCCATTCTCGTTACTCCAGGCAGCACCCGCATCAGCTCTCTCCAACGAACCACATAAAATCAAATCCAAATCATCCCTCTCTTCACATACCTCGAATTCCACGGGACCGGAAATCTTAACACTATCGGTGCTGACGTACGTCACCTCGGACGAATCCTTATTGACACGATCGCGGCGGAGGGTAATTGAAACGGCGTTGGATGAGGGGATACGCTCGCCGTTGATTTCTAACGAAACGCCAACTTCGCGGCGGAGGTGTCGGAGTTTAAGCTGGTCAGGGAGGTTTTCCACCGCGCAAGGCGCGATTCGGACATAGAAAAGTCGAATTTCCAAGCAGCCACCGGTAAAACTCGGAGCTCTGTAGATAGATAGTTGTAAATCATCGTCACTTTTGCCCATTTTCAGAACCCTAAGCTTCAACCAATCGAAATTGACCTATTTCGATAAGAAGTCACGGTTTTGGGTTCATTTAACGGAAATTCAAGATATCCAAATTGGGAAGTTCAGGATCTGCCGTATCGAATTTAGGGTTCTTTTGCGGGGAATTCAGAAGTTGAAAATGATGGAATGAAACGAGAGGCGGGGACAAGTGGAGCGTGATGATCACACGCGTCAAGCGCGGGTGGGATCTAGAGAAAATCTGACTGGACCCGAACACCCACGTGGCTCACACAAGGTAGGGCTGTGGTTTCTCGGGCCCCGCCAAAAATTGCCAATCCGCTGCCGCAGCGCAGGAATCAAATGAACAAGCGGGTTACGTCTACCTAATTAACATATCTTATTTACGGGTCGGGTAAACCGTTTAATCGATTTAGATCATTTGACTCTGACTAGTTGTCAAATTTAAACTAGATTATGGTTAGATTAGTCGGCACATTTAAAAATTGTAGTACGATTCAACTTTATGAACAATTTTTTAACTAGGATTGATTAGTCCAACACTAAAGAGTATTGGCTATTAATGTAGTCTTTCTTTAGTTTACATTCTCAATAAAAAAATAGTTTATTATTTTTTATTTGTGTCACATGTTCATATTATCCATACATATTAAAAAAATATAGCAATCCAACTTTTGAATCTAGACACTTTCAGTAACCAAAAGAATTGTTCTAAAAAATAACCAAAAGAATTCCTAGGTACAAGTAATAATATATTTAGTTTCTACAAATATTTTAGTTATAATATATCTTCAATGCACGGTCATACTCAAAAAAATATTAATTATTTTTATTTTATAATAATATCATCAAATTAGTATTTCATCTTTTGATAAAATAATTAATATTATTAAAAAATACAGATAAAATATAAGAAAATTTTATTCTGATACTATTTTTTTTCTTTTCTTTTAGATATAATGATACTTGATCCTTACTTCTTATTGATACATCCAGTTCCACGAATTTGTTCTCAAGCCACATCTGAGTCATTTAGATTTTGAATTGGATTTACAATATTAATAATTCATTTAACATAAAATTTATTAGGTCGGAGTCGTCGGACTTAAATTTTTTAGATTACCAGTCTATATATTAACCATCAAAATATCTATTTGTAGTACTTTCTCTGCGCCTATATATGTGTTCATGGTTAGACACAAGGTTTTTTTTTAAAGGGATAAATAGATAAAGTAAATAAAAGAATAGGGTATTGTGGGGTCCACTCATGACTGAAGTAGTTATTTTTATAAGTAAAATATAGTGACAATTTGATTAATTAAGTAATAATTAAATGCATGATAAAAATAAAGATGATAAAAACAAAGTAGTTGTGTTCATAAAAAAATGAACAATTTTTTAAAAAATGAATAAATAAATCAAGTGGATACGTAATATAATAATTTTATTGGATCGGAGAAGAATGTTCGAAACTCACCAAAATATATGAAAGCTCAATTTCAGAAAACAGAATAAAATTGTTTTCAATTCGATCTCATTATAAGTGCAACTTGGAAAATAAGCATCGTGATTCCATCTGTTTTACTCAAATATTGATATTACCCTAAAATAAAATAATGATGACCATATCCTACTCCAAAATGTTTTAACCAGGAGGTTTAAATATTGACCCAGGTTATTTAACCACCCGTTTTCAATTAGGACACCCACATAATCAGCAAACTCCCACCCTACATTAGTACAAACATCATAAACTACCACTCAGATTTTGTGGTGCAAATATAAATTCAACTATGAATTCATTTTCCAATTTGAGTGGCGTTTGTTTTCCATTTCAGACTCATGAATGGATGTGTTTGTAAAATTGGCAATCTCATGAAGCGGAAGGGAGGGGAGCAAATGAGTAAAAATTAGTGTTTTAATTTTAAAGGTAATATAGTTTTTAGTGGGTAATTTTTTTTTTTTTTTTTATATTTTGAGTGGGTATATTTATTACATGGAGTGCAAATAATCTGGAGCGTACATATTAGAGAATCACATAGCCCAATTCGAACTTTATTGGATTAGATACGGCCCATTAAGCTATATACCGGGCAGGCTGTAGTTGGAAATTTGGAATAGACCATTCATCCCACCCAGAATGCAGTTAATATATATAGGTACCAATTCAAGAAATATTTTTTATGGCTACTAGACCTAAGTGATTCTTGACCAAAGAATTCGATTTGAATCATAAAAATTCAAGTGGTCCATAATCCATAATACATTCATTAATTGCAAATATATAGGCCGGCTGTTTTCCAACCATAGCTTTGACCAAAAGTGCAAACCTAAATAAACAAAATAATATAAAATATAAAGTGTTTTCCCGTTTCCAGAAGAAAAAAAAACCCCTTCAATTATAGGAAACAAGTAGTACCTTTTACTGTATAATATAATACTCCGTCCTATTAATATGATGTAAAACTATTTTACCGGTCAATTAGCTCGGAACTATGATTTTTTAATAAATTGTTTTTTTATATTATTATTATTATTATTAAATTAACACCTTTAAGTAAAATAATTAATATTATTTAAAAATACACAAAAAAAATAATTAATATTACTGTTTCTGTCTCGATAATAAATATATGAAAAATATAAAAACTACTACGAAACAGTCTCGTGATATTTTCGTAAGATTTTTAATATGAATTGATGTATGAAAAATATTACCCACATCTAAATTCCTTAAATATATGACACTGCTAATGTGTTTACACTATTTTCTTTGCTATGTTATACTGTATATGGTTATTTTTATGCATACAAATAAATATTAGGTATAAATTAATTACCATTGATTCGTATTAATATATATTTATATTTGATATTTTATTAAAGATAAGTTTAATAATTTTTTTTTAAAAAATTACTCATAGGGCGATTTCTAAGCTGTGCAGTGTGCACACATCTAATTCCCACAGTTTTTCTATATCCACTCTGTTGCAAAATTAGCACCCACTAAAAATATATAAATAAAAAAATTCATATAGAATGTGGAAATTGAAAAATATGCTGGATCTGACGTGGCAGTCATGTAGTAGGACCCCACTTCGGACGTAGTTATTAACTTATTATACTCCAAATAAACGCGCGTGGACGTCTAGCACAGGCCTGCTTTTAATTTAATCTACAGTTTTATTACTCACAAAAACTTGCTGCCCTTTTCTCCCACTAAAATTTTTTTAGCTCCATATAGAGTGATTTGAAATTAAAGGATTTGAGATTATATATTTACAAATTAAAATGGATGAATTTGGTTCACTCTCATATTACTTATAAATGAGAGGATTTGAAATACCCAACAAAACCTAGTCATTTGAAATCCTCTAACTTCTCTCACTGTGCTTAATATTTAAATTAATCAAATTCATTCATTTAGCTTTTATCTATTATAATTTGTGTGAATATATGATATATTTATTTCAAATCACTCAATCAAAATAAAGCCTTATAGTCTATTCAACAGAAATTTCTTGTTTCCTCCTTTAAAAAAAAAAAAATTGTTTCCTTATTTATATTCAAAACAATATATTAATATATTTTTATATTATTTTTGACCTTTTTCTATTACATTATGTATATTATATTATTATTCTATTACAAATTATTAAATATTACTCTCCGAAGGGAGTATTATATATGAAGCTCTGTTTTACTGCCACACTGGCGTCCATCGCATTTCCTGAGGAGAAACGTGCACTGATTCTTATTTCTCTCCACATTTGGGATTAGAGGAAGAAAGTTGAGGTGGGCAGCACTGTGTTTTCCTTTTCTCTTTCTTCATCTGCCATTCTTTGTTTTGTTATAGCCATTCTTTGTTGTCTAACAATCTTATTTTGTTTTTCTTATAGCCCATAATTCTTAGCTTCTGTCACTTTCTCTCACCGCCATTTTCTATTCTTTCTGTCTTCACTCTTAGATATTGATTCCCTGCTTCTCTCTGTATCTGATCAGAAACTGCATTTTCAAGGAAAACCTAGCTAAGGAAAATGAAGGTCCGATTCTTGATTCCCTTTTCTTATTTTTTGCTACAATCATTGTGCATGCATCTCTCAACTTTTTATTATTACTCTTTTTTAGTTGGATAATTTGCTTTTTGTTGAGATCTAAAACTAAAAGATGAGTTGAGTATGTTATAAAGTCTATCTTTGCCCTTTTTCTTGTCCTGTTGATTCCTCAATTATTCTCTTTATATAATCCTGGTGTTCTCAAGTACACACACATTATCATAGTATTATCATAGTTTCATTTGATAATGTTAGATATAGCAAAAAGCTAGCATACTTGATCTTAACTCCGACAACGTTGTTAATTAAATTTTATATTTGTGTATTTTTGTTTGTGCAGAAGTTTGTGCTGAAATTGGATTTGCAAGATGACAGAGACAAGAGAAGGGCTATGAAGACCGTGTCTGCCCTGTCAGGTTGTGAGACCAGTTACATATTTTTCTTCTGCATCTGCAATGCAATTGTTGTTTGAGGAATGTTACTTCCAATATATGTTAATCTTCTTTGTTTGAAAAGAATTGTGGGATGTTATGATTCTCGCGTCAGTTGCTGCAGTTGATTGCTTCTTTCTCATTAGGCTGAGATTGATTGCCTAGCTAATTAGAAATAATTTACAAATTTTTTATAAATTTTCCTATTTATGCATTTGGATAGAAGGGAGGAAATACGTGTCCTTTTAAGAGAAAATTGAGTATTGATCTTTGAAATATATTTCAAATGTTTGTGATGAGAGGATTAGTGAATCGAATAGGGAGTATCCAGGCCTTTTTTGAGATTATTACAAACTCAAGATACTAAAATTTGGCCTTATATGCAATTGCTCTAAGGATGACCTTTGCTCTTACATGATCATATTATAAATGAAAGCTTCTATATTTTTTGACACTTAGCTTAATGTATGTACGTTTTATTCATTAATAGACCCTTGTTTTGCTTAAGGTTGCTATAGGAATGTGAATTGTTCATTTAGACATTGTCCAGTATATATGCAGGGGTCGTCCTATTTTATCGGTCTTTTGCTGATAGTAGAGTTTGAAAACACACCCTCAGTCAGTCTTATTGATTAGAGCTATTTATGTTGTAGGAATCGATGAAATCACGATTGATATGAAAGAAAAGAAGCTAACAGTGATTGGAACAGTTGATCCAGTGACTGTGGTTAGCAAATTGCGCAAGAAGAATTGGGCGACGGACATCATTTTAGTCGGCCCAGCCAAAGAACCACCGAAGAAAGAAGAGCCAAAGAAAGACGAACCCAAGAAAGAAGAGGGCAAGGAAGAAACAAAGAAAGAAGAGCCCAAACAAGATGAGAAGAAAGACGAGCCAAAGAAGGAGGACGAGAAAAAGCAGCTCGTCCTCGGGACGGCAATGCCGTACCGACAGTATTACCCGCCAATGCACACATACTACTATGCACATCACAGCATTGAAGAGAATCCAAATGCATGTGTCATCTGCTGAAATTTTCATGAAAAATGGGTATGTATTTCTCTTGGTTTGTATAGATTATTAGCTGCAAATCCAAGGCAAACTATTCTCATTCATGGTACGGCTATTATAGTCTTTCAGGATTTTGTTCGTGTGTGTATATAAATTTTAATAAATGTTGAATATATTAATTGTGCATATAATATATGAGGCCAGTTGAGATCTTTGCTGGAAAGTTGCAGTGACGCATGTAATTTTATTTGTCCGTCTTTCTTGATGTAGACAAAAGTGCTCGAGGAGAGCAACCTAATAGTGTGACGACTCATTTATTATAAGACAAAATTGCATTGCTATTTGTTTTTATTTTAATAGTTATACTTGGAATTTGGAATCTCTATCAACTTTGTTTTTGCTTGCACGCCACAAAAAAATGAAAAAAATTATTGGAAAAACTGCATATATAACCACTGGGCTATATTCATTTTTTTCCCCAAAGGATTAGGGATAAGGGTTATCGATTAAGATAAAATCGAATTATTCTTAAATAGTTTCAATAGAATATGGGATAAAACGATATTTTTGTCTAAATTAATTTTAGTTTGCAACTAGTTTAGTACTCATTTTTTAACAAAATTAATTATTAAATTTAAAAATACTTAGTTTTTTATTATAAAAAGTAATAGTAAATTATGAGTACGATAAAATTAGTCTACATCAAACCAACTCATGGGAAAATTGGTCAAAATAATATTTTTATTGTGTATAAAATAATAATAAGATGCAATATACACATTGATTATTCTCGTACAAAGGTGGATAACGCTTTTTGACTATGCGGCAAAGTTTTGAGGCAAAATTTTTGAGCAAGATGTAAAATATTTTTTTGAGGAATTTTTACATTTAGAAGTCATGGCACACTGTATTGTTTAATCCTTTTACATTTCCGCTATAATTAATAAAAAATAAATATTGGCTTATCGGAAATCAAACAAGCTTTAAAATAAATACTAAGCACAAATTTTTAATTTCATTCAACTGTCATTTTTTAATTATGTTTTACCTATATTAATTATTTAGAATTAATAATTATTTGTATAAAAATGATTAATATACCCTTTCACATATTATTAATGAATCATTTTTAATAATTTATTTTCCCTATAAAAAATATAAAAATGGCATAATTTAAATAATAACATTTAATATATATTTCTTGAAAAAAAATTAAAAATACACATATTTTGGTACAACGATTTTACTTAAAGTGCTCATTAAATTAAAACGGAAGGAGTAATATGTTTGAACCTAAATTAAAAAAAAAATGAATATGGCAAATTTGAGAGGAGTACATAAAAAGGTCGGTTTAGTAGGACACAGACAGACAAGAGGATCTAGAAATACATGGTTATGAAATTTTTGGCAGTCATGCATCATTCAATAAAATTGATTATTTTGGGGTCATTTTTAAATTATGTGAAAACGACCTAAGATTCATTCCTAATTTAGTAAATCCAAATTCCAAATAAGCAGTTAGTGCACTACGCATACTGACGACGCAAGCCATTTTTTTTTTTATGAAGAGAAAATAAATTAAGGAATTTCTAATTAATTAATTAATTATTTAATGTATTATCTCTTTGTCCAATGACGTTGAGAAACTGATAGTAATCCTAAATGTGTAATATAACTTGTCACAAACGCTTGTACCGTACGTCTAAGTAATGATCGCATAAATAAATAAATAATTGATGCTTGTGATTATCTTGTTTTTCTTTGGTTATTTTGTGAATTGATTCACTACGTTTTCATCATTAAGAAAAAAAACTCTATATTTATGACATGCCGCCACTTTATTGACCTCCACTGATTTAGAAGAATCTATTGACCAAAGGATGATAATTCGTACCTTTTTATACTTGATATAATTTTACTACAATTAAGGAAAAGCCTCCATATCAAAACTTTGTCAATTTTCACCACAAGACATAATGATTACTGTAATGAAATTGAAAGTAGCCTTGTTTCATTTTGAAATGGATTGTTGACGTGTAAACCAATTTTATTTTGTACTTGTGTTATAATTAATATTTTTTAGTAAAATAATTAATATTTTTAATAAACAACTAATATAACCAAAGTAATACTTTATCTTTCAAATAATTTAGTCTTGTTTTTTGTCTGTCCATATAATTTAGTAATTAAAAAAAGAGTTCAACATTTTATCCTTACTTTCAAATATCTCTTTAATTATTCAAATTGTTATTAATTTTATTTATAAACTAATTTATTCATAAATGAACCTACAATATCTCAATAATACTCTTCAACATATCTATTTTACACATAACTATTATTATTTTTTAAAACTTGTGAAAAAATAAAAAACTAAACTAAATTCTTTGAACGTATGGAATATATTTTAATAAAATAATTAATATGGTTAAAAAATATAGTACAAATTACAAACTAGTATAAAATTGATTTACATAAAATTTTGTCTCTTAAAATTAAGGAAATAAAATTTCAATTATTTAGTCTGTATGTTAGCCCATAATGGTTGGATTGGATACGTCCAATTGATAAGGTATAAAATTGGGCACTTAAGTCCTTATCAGCTCATTAGCTCAACAGCCGTTATCTAATTTTATTGATACTTTGTCTTCCACTCTTCCTTACTGGAAAAAATTACTAATTGTTCGATCAGTTGCTCAGAAAACTTTCTGCTTACTGTGTGATTCTCTATTTTAAAATGATTGAACATCATAAAAATTGTTAAAATTATCTTTATTAAAACAGAAATTAATTAATAATATAATTTTATCCCCGTGTTAAAAAAAAAAAAGGAGAAAATTTGAAATGGTCACCCTGATCAGGCTAATACTACTTGTTCTCATTCCATTTTCAAATAAAGAGAGGTTTTTATTTTTTTAAGAACTAATAAAGAGATTAAAAATTAAAAAAACGTTTGATATTTGAACATGTATCTACTTGGGCTGACAAATTAGTATTATGGGCCTACTTTTAACATACTATAAGAGGCGAGGTTATTCACACACATAAAATTGCTGAGTACACCCAATTTTTTTTCTTTCTTTATTTTGAAAAAATAATAATAAGTCAGTTGTGTAATTAGTTTATTATTCATTTACATAATTTTTTTAAAAAAAATCTCTAAGTATATCCACTTATGCGGCTATATTTTTTGCACAACTCACACTTGTTTGGTATATAAAATCCGAACAAGTGTTTATTGTCCGGTTGAAATTTTTGCACATATTGCCTTTGTTCGACAATTTTTTTCACATGGTTCATTTTGAATTTTTTTTAGCAATCCGACGGCGATTACTGGGCGACGACAACGATACATGAAATAGTTTGATTGATTTTTTTCTCTCTTTTGGTGGGTGTACCAATATTGTTTTGTGATTATTAAGTGGGGAGAAAGTAAAGAGGGATCGATGATAAAATTGAAATTTTAGAGCGCATGGACTCATAAATTTCCTGTGTATACTAATCTAGTGTACCTTTGTGTGTACTCAACAATATTGGGTGTGTAAATAGCCTGATCAATAGGCTTTTCTAATGGCCCAGCTTATCATTAGATAAGTACACACGCCCACCCTAAATTTACATCCTTAGTCATTTGAAATCAAATGATTTGAGAATAATACATTATACATTTATAAATCTAAATGGAGAAAAACTAAATGAATGAATTTGATTCGGACAAATATTACTTATAAGTGTGAGGATTTTAAATAACCAACAAAATCTAGTCATATGAAATTTTATCACTTCTCTCACTTGTGCTTAATATTTGAATGAATCAAATTAACTCATTTAATTTTTCTCCATTTTAATTTGTGTGAATGCATCTCAAATCATTGATTTCAAATTCATTATATCCAAATAGAGTCTAATTTTAATTCCTCCACTTCCGCTGCTTCTTCATGCGAACAAACCCCCTCCCGCACCCCATCCCATCCCATCCCATTTCTTTCTTTCTTTCTTCTTGCGGACAAGTGACAACACCCTCTCCTTCTCCACGAACACCACCAGCGTTACCCCCTCCTCCCCTTTTTTTTTTGTTATCTTTTCTTTTCTTTCCTCCCCTTCTCGTTTGCACCTTCTCCCCCAGCCCCCATTTTCCTTTCTCTTTTCCTCCCCACCCCACCTCCACTAGTGTCGCAGCCGCACCGTTTACAATTTTTTTTAAGTTTTTAATTTTTTACCATTAATTTTGGAAGTATTAAAAAAAAATGGAAGGATTTCCACATATTTTATTCATTTTTTAAATTCTAGACGAATCTGTGCACATGTTATGTCATGAATTTTTTAAATTTTGAACGAATTCTTATATATTGCTTCGAATTTTTTTGTTTTTATCGAAAATAATTTTGAACCAATCTTTTATTTCTTATTTTAAATTTTTTGATAAAAAAAATGTATTGCAACGACTTGTAGGCGACTCGGATGCACTCGGTATCCAATGCAGTTTGTTGAAAGGGACAGAATTAAGAATAGAAATTAGGGTTTTAATTTCAAGGGCAATACAATCTTTTTATGTATGATTATTTTTGTTAAAGTTTTTAATGGGTATACTACTAAAAGAAAAAGTGAGTGCGTTTAACTTGAGCCTATTCTAATATCACATCCATATGATTGTTGTGCAAAATAAAAGTCCAATATTTGCGTAATATATATGATATTATAATAGATAAAAAATTTATTAATAGAATATAACATTAAATATGATGGAGGTCATATGATCACCTCGTATGCTATATTGGCATTGCTATACACTATAGTTGTGCAGGTAGCAGGCCCGATCGTCAACAATTGAACATGGACTCTATAAGTTTGGGCTATACTTTGAAAGCCTCTACAGCCCAGTAATTATGTTTGTGAATGACAAGTAATTAATATAGTTAATGTAAGAGATAATAAAATTCTTGCAAATGTGTTATCTAATGTTTGGTATAAACTCGTGTAAATAAAAATATTCATTGATTATTTTTATTATCAATTAAATTGATACTCTTATTTGTTAGTGTTGGCAATAAATAGAATGGGTCTGGTGTTTTTAAAAAATCGGAGTATCTTATCATTGACTCGAATTTACATTTGGGTACATGAGTTGTCATCTCTGTATAATTTATTGATTAAACATGTTTTGTAGGTATCCTTATTGCGTAGTATTTTTTAAATATAAGAAATATGTATTCTTTTGCTAGTTTTTTTTTTTAAATATAAGATATATATAGTGACTTCATGAAAATATTCAAACATAACATTTTCTTTAAAAGGATATTAACTGTGGTGTCATATTATATTTTGTGAAAGAGAGTCAAGTTTCCAAAAAAAAAAAAAAAAAAAAGGGTTATTGCATTTTTTATAGCTCATACAGTACTCCCTCCAATAAATTTTAATATGCCTAAATTTTTTTTGACTAGTTTTAAAAAAATATTAATAATTTATATATAAAGTAGATGTATTAAAAAATATTATAGGGTATTGTAGGGTCCAATATTTAGATTAAGTAATTATTTATAAATAAAATTATTGTCAATTTAAGTAATTAAAGCGATGTTTGAAAGAGAATACTCTATTTTTAGTATGTAAATATAAAAATTGGACGGTAAGCATATTAAAATTTGACAGAGAAAATACTAAGTACGTAATATATATTTTTTAATGAATTTAATTATAATTTTTTTTCACGAAAAAAGTAACGTCATAATCAAACATATTCAAAACATTGGTAGAAAAATTAGGAGAAGCACAAACTAAAGCAAAAGAAGCAAGTTTATTTTTTTGCGCATAAATTCACTCATCATAATAATTTTTTTTTTTATATTTTACTATTTAATAAATTTTGATCAATTTACATTACACGATCTACAGAAAAGAAATTTTAAAAAAATTAAATAATAAAGCCGTAATAAAATCTAATAGGAAAGATTGAATACGTAGCCACGGAAAGCATGTGAGTACTCACTCACACGGTCACAGCCCATGCTTTTTCCTTGTGGACCCACTTTATCTTCGGACGTCATGCCACCTCACGCTTATCTCATGCACCTCGGCGGTCGACAGCCGTCATAATCTGTAGCGCAGGTTCACAGCCGTTGATCTTTTTAATTTGAAAGGGTCATAATCAGCGTTATTATATTAATTGCTATTTTTAAAATTATGTGATATGTTCCTTCATAAAATATATATATATATATATATATATATATATATATATATATATATATATGTGTGTGTGTGATATGTTTAGATTAATGAATTAAAATTTTAATATTGCAGTGGTAAATTGTTATTATCCTTTTTTTTTTTAACAGGAAATCGTTATTATCCTATTTGAATTGAGTGAAAATTGATATTTTATAGTGAAGTATCGAAATTGTCCGTACCCAATATTTTAACATTTTCTCACTTTTATTTTCTATATTCTTTTTTATTACAGATTTTCTTTTTCTTTTTTCATCGCTGTGTCACAAAGTAATCTTAAGAATTCAAAAATATTTTTTAAGAAAAATATGTAAAAAAAAAAAAAATTGCACTACTAAATAAATTTAATTTACGACTTAGGAGTAACTCAGATATAAAAATTGCATTGGCATTTTCAACGAATATTAAATGGGCATAAAACAAATCTTACACACACATGATTATAATAATGAATAATTCCAAAAAAAAAAAAAAGGCAACTTGAGGATATATACGTCCATTTACTTTTCTACATACTACATGTTGCATGCGTGAGAATAGTGATAAGAACTTAGCCATTTAGCCATCAAGCTAAGCAATTGAGTTGTCATTAATTTTGCATTTATTTCTTTAACTTTTTTATTGTCTAATAGAAGCTAATTTACAAGAATTATATTTTCTTATTAGTTATTAATTAAAATTGTTAAGAGTTAGTTACTTGGTTAGGTAGAATTGTTGTCTATATAACTAGTTGTATATGGTCATTTGAGATATGAATAAAATAGAAGAAAATTAATAGCTATTAATCGAATATTTTCTAGCACGAGCTAGAGTATCGATTTGGGTTTCGTTGCAACCTGAGTTGGAGCATTGAAATTACGTAGAATTGATGAGTTCGTTGCTTGTCAACCTGAGTTTGGACATCTAAATCATCGAGTCTAATTCGCTATTCTCATCATATAGGTATAACAACGGACAGGCCGAATGCTTACATACGCAGACTGCCCCATTCTTTGAATGGAGTAGGGCGACACGATCTATTTTTTATACAGTTTTTTTTTATTGTAAAAATAATACATAATATTTTTTTTAATATATAACATGTTAAGATTTTAATTGAAATAAATAAATAATATTAGAAGCATATTTCTAAAATTATTTTTACAATTTAATATATTGATATCATTATGAAATTTTAATTGAATGTCACATTGTATTTCATATTATATTTGATCAATATACATAGACCAAATTTTTTTATTAAATTTAATTATAATTTTTTTACATATTGTATATATTAATAAATATATAGATATACATTAAAAAGAAATATATTGAACGGAACATGGATCCGTAGTTATACCTAGATACATATCGCTATGGGGCATGGGGCAGGACATTCCAAACAACGCCGATTAGAACGCGATAGGACTTTAGAAAAAAATTGCATATATTAATAAGTATATGAATATACATTAAAAATTAATATTGCTATTCCTATTCGTTAGAATACCCAATCCCACCAAAGTGAAGAATAGTAGCACGGGCTCAGAATATTTATGAATCGTAATACGCTGAACCAAATGCCAGGTAATGTGGGATAAAAGTTTTAGTCCTGCGTAATTTTTTTTCATTCTAGTGTCTAATGGTGATTTCTCCAACTCGCGTGGTATCACTAAATTAGCATTAAGGTCGACACTCACTTATGTGAAAAAAAATTGTTGAACTTTGTTTTACTGTTTTTTCTTTGGTCGGCATTTTCCGAATATATATATATTATGAAACTATGGGTTTTTTTTTTTTTTTTTTTTTTTGAGATGGTTGTACTTATGATATTAGTAAGAAGGTGGGGGTGTGGGGGATAAGAGTGAAATAACAATAAAAATATTTAGAAAAAAGGATTAATTAATACAAGCTACTAAACAAAATAAACTTTGTTAAAGAAAAAACACTAATATGAGATATTAGTATATATATCTGTAAATAGATTTATTGTATATTTTGTATGAAATCGTTTCATATATGTAATAACAGAACTAGTAGTTTTATTTAAATGTGCCATCTAAAAAGATAAAATGAAAGAATTTGAAATATTTTCTCTTATCAGGACTCATTTGTTATGGGGTATTAAATTTTGAGTAATAGTGACATGTGATATATTTGACTTTTTAAGTGTGATATGTTTTACTACATCATACAAATTAAATGTTTGTTAATATATATTACAACATAGTTAACATGAGTCATAATATTTTCAAGTGTTTGTATTGATAATTAATTAATTTGATAAGTTAAAATTTTACAATTATACCTCCATTTACTATTTTTTTAAAATAAAAAAGAGATATTTTTGTAAATTAACTTGGTAATAAGTGGATGATAATGTTAATACCATATAAAAGGAGAGATCTATTTTCACTCAAAAAATGGAAAAATATATATTAGACTTTCATATTTTTGCGGGCCATAAGTAATACTCCCTTCTTCTCAGAAAAGCTTTCATATGTAGGTGGACACACACTTTAAGAAAAAAGAGTAATGATGGAAGTTTTGTAAATTTTTATGTATAAAGTAAAAAAACTTTATTGAGTTATGCGTATGTGATAATAAAAGTAATGACATCTGTGTAAATTAGTGAAAATTGTGAGGGTGGAGTTTATAAAAGGTTTTCCATTTTGAGGGTCTAAAACTTATATTGGGACGGACGAAAAAGGAAAGTGTGAAAGCTTTTATGGGAAGAAGGGAGTACAAATCAACAATAACAAACACTTGAGTTGTAAGGAAAACAAACTATATCCCTAGTAATCAATCAGAACAAACATGTCCTAAAATACATATATACATTTATAAAATATTATATATATATATATATTTTTTTATTTTTATTTTTTATTTTTACCCCCACCCCATTACCTTTTGAAACAACCAGTCGTTTAAACAAAAAAAAAATGATTGTTCTGTCTTAAATAAAACGATCAGTCATTCATGGTAGGTAACTGAATTGATGATGGGTGAAAAATTGATAATGGATATTTTTTTTTTTTAAAGAAAGTGAGAAAAACTTTATTTTTTATAAAGATGGGCATTTTTCCCTTCACATTTGTATATGTCTCAAACTTATACGTGTGTTTATATATATTCAAACTTATAATGAGTTTTAAACCAATAAAAAAAATTTGAACATTCCATAAATGAGCTAGATTGTTAATGATTGCGAATTTTTTTTCCTTCTTATAAACTTATATTATTGTACGTTGTTTTTCTTCTTTCATTTTTTTTGCAGATTTATGTTGGAGAAGTCACAGAAGTATGTGTGTGAATTTCGCCAGCATTACCACGACGTCAAGTGTCATACTATATAACATTGTTGAGTGTTTAACCACAATTGAATGTCAAGTGTAATAAATAATATTCCAAATCATAATTAATGACAATGATCATATATTGAATGTAATGAAACGAAACACTAAGGTGAAATATGTGATATTGATTGAATTAAAAATAATGCTCCCTCTATCTTACAAAGATAGACTTAATTTCTATTTTTGTCCTCTATAAAAAGATAGGTTACTATATTTGATATATCATTAATATTTTATTTCTATTTTTGCCTTATTTAATGTATTTTTTTTCAAATCAATATCTGGATAATAATGTATGTCTTGAAAAATGAACAAACATAATGATATAATTGGAAAATAAGATCAATGTTCTAATAATTTTTTTCCTTAATTCATTTGAAAAATATCTATAAACTTATTTCTTTTAGACGAAAAAAAGTACTCCCTCCATCTCAAGAAGTTGTGCATACTTTTTGGGATACGGAAACTAAGAAAAATTAATTTTGTTGACTTTTATGAGAATAAAGTGTAAGGGAGAAAATAAAGTGTAAGAATATTTTGAGTGATTTAATAAGATAAAGTATGAGAGAGAATAAAGTAGAGGGTAGAATAAGAGCGACATATTTGTGATTTAAATGATATTGTGAGGGTATTAATATTGTGTGATGTTTTCATTTTAGGAGTGTGCATAACTTGTTAGAACAGACGATAAAGAAAAGTGTGCATAATTTCTTGGGACGGGGGGAATATATAACATATTTTAAAAGCCGCGCTAACAAGGATTTGTACTGATATATATATATATATATATATATATATATATATATATATATATATATATATATATATATATATATAATTTAAATGCCTGTTTAAGCGAGTGTAATCTCAATTATTTTTATGTTAAAGGGGTGAACCTCACCATATAGCACAAAATGTGACTTGATAGTTGATATCAACTAATTATTACTTACTTAAAATTCAATAAAGTTAATTTACATTAATAAAAAAACTAAATAAAATTATTTATAAATTAAATTCGTTTCACAATTCATATCTCAAAATTTATTTTCATTCAATTATGAAATAAAAATAAAAGTTTCATGCATTAATTTTGAATAATGAAATTCAGATGATAAATATAGAAAATAGAGGCACATACATTTCGAGAGCGCACCACCCCACGTGGATTACGTCTCTTTCTTTTGTCGGCAAGTGCCACCCCACCTCCTTCACGAAACACAAAAACCGCGTAGACTTTTTCTAGCAACAACGCCCTTTGACAATTGGCAAAGTCAACCCAGAACCCACTAAACAAAGAAAATCAAAATCATTACACATTTCTGAACACAACCAAGAATGGGCTAAAAAGATAAGCCAAGCGCTCTCATATGATAACGCCACCAACCCTCCAAAATTCTCCCTCTCTCTACACTTTTAGTGAGAGAAAGCAAAGCCACAATAGTCACTCTCTCTCCCTTCTCTCTCTCTCTCTATAAATAAAATACTTTTGTTTCACCACTCATTTTTCCAAAACCGCCCATTCCAAAAGTCAGCGCCTTCTTCTCTCTCTTCATATCAGAGAAAAGGAAATGGGAGATGACTGGGATCTGCACGCGGTGGTCAGAAGCTGCTCCTCCACCACATCCGCCGCCGCCGCCGTAGACATCAGCTGTTTTGGTAAAAATTTAAGTAATTTTGAGAGAGATTGCAGCTTTTCTGGTACAAATTGGTCCGAAGATCTGTTGGAGCCCAGAAAAGAGAGGTTCGTAGAAGGGCTGCATGATCTATTAAAACCTTTTCTTCCCAAATCACAAGAGCCTTCACCAGTCGGATTATTTTCTCCAATTTCACCACACTCTGTTCTCGCTCGACCGCAAGATCTATCGTCCGACCAGCGACAGCACAAACAAGTAGTAAAACAGTTCCCGCAGCAGAAACAAGAGCTTTTTTCTGTTGTCAATGGCTCAAAACCTTGTCCAAGGTCCAAGAAAAGGTGCGTCTCTGTTTCTGTTGAAGCTTCAAGATTGATTTTTTGGATCTATTTTTTTATTTGTTTTTCCTTTTCTTAATTTTGATACAGAAAGAACCATTTGAAGAAGGTTTGTCATGTACCTGCAGAGAGTTTGTCTTCTGACGTTTGGTCTTGGAGAAAATATGGCCAAAAACCGATAAAGGGCTCCCCTTATCCAAGGTAGTTGATTTTGCTTCAAATGTTTTGATGTTTTAATTTATAAATATATGACCAAAAATTAAATTCCATGTTAAATGTTTTGGGATTTGAAATATGAGTGTTGAAATTTGTATTAAAATGCAGCCTGATGATTTTTAACATTTTCGTAAATTAAATTTGCTAATTATTTTTTATTTTGATGAAAAACAGGGGTTATTACAGATGCAGCACATCAAAAGGATGTATGGCGAGAAAACAAGTGGAGCGGAACAGATCCGACCCGGGAATGTTCATAGTCACCTACACCGGAGAGCACAACCACCCCGTGCCGACTCACAGGAACTCACTCGCCGGCAGCACCCGCCACAAGCCGGCCGACGACTCCAAAAAGCCGGGAATGTCACCGGGGTCGGGGCCCTCGCCGGTGCCGGAAAAGATGGAGAGTAGCCGCGAGGACTTAGCTGATGCTGAGGACGACGAAGACGACGACGACGACTTAAGCGCCTCGAAGATGGCACTGGACGATGATTTCTTTGCGGGGTTGGAGGATTTCGCCGGAGAATGCTTGTCGGATCCAATTCCGGCTGATTCGGAGTTCAATTGGCTATCGAAGACGACGGCGGCCGGCGGTGGTAGTTGACTTGTGGTAAAGGGGTTAGGGGAATGATGCTTTTCTTGTGGCTTACTTTTCTTTCCATTTTGTAGGCAGGAGACGAGTTTTTGTCCGTTGAAGGTTGTAAAAAGAATCTGGAATCACAATGTTTCTTTTGTATGTGTAACGTATACATTCATTAAATCTCAGAATCAGAAAAGCAGAGTAGATTCTATTTCTCTTTTGCAGATTTTTTTTTTTCCCAGAGGAAATTGAGTTTTATTTTTAATTTTTTTTTAATCCCAATGCGAGCCACAAACTTTGTAAAGACTAATCTGAGTATGATTTTCTCGACTCTTCTTTTCCCAGTTCCGTCTGCCTTTTGACCGATGGAACAACCTTCTTTTTCCATTGTACAATTTCCAGAACAATCTTCCTTTGAAAAATCTATTTTTTTTTATAAATAAGGGGAGTTTACAAAACAAGATGTGCCTCTAAATTAGAGGTTGTTACAATTATTTAATGCATTACTATCTTAATTATTTAAGTAAAAGTTTTATATGAGAATGATAAACAAATGAAGTGATAGTGGTTAAAGTTTTACTATTTTTTAAGATTATGGGTTTGAGTAACTCTTTACCTGATAAAAAAAAATATTTTTCATTTTCATTGAATAATTTAAAGTCGCTTCGGAATCCAACATTTATTTTTTATGAAGTCCATTATTCATTGAAATGGCAGTGAAAAGATGTTGATTAAACGGCCCAAACCTAAGTAAAGCCCGTTGATAGAATAAGGAGAAGCCCATATTATTATGTTACAAAGATTTCCATCGAATAATTATCTTCTTAATAATATTTTGATATCTTAAATATTTTTAATATTAATCTTTTCAATGTAAATAAATTTAATGCATTCATACTCTAACTATACACACATTAACAGTTGTCGAGTCAACACCGAATAATTCTTGAGTTGTCATAAATTTACTTCGAAAGTATTTTCGAAAAAAATTAAAAAAAATAATAACAAATTAGATGTATTTGAAATTTATAGATATGTTCATTTTTTTTTCAAAAGTAAAAATATTTCAGAATTATTTCTCGAAAAAAAAATTGGGATTTTTTTAGATCTATAGATCTCTTTTGTTTGAAAAAAAAAATGAATAGATTATATTGCAGATTTGTTATGTATCTGTTTGAAAAATATCTTCGAAAATGAACAAAAATTTTGAAAATGATTTTTTTTTAAAAAAAAAGATTATTTAATGTGAGGTAAATTTGATTTTTTGGGATTAATGTATTTATTTTATGAGATGTGTACTATCAAAAAGTGAATATATACATGATGGCGAGTATGTAAACCGTCTCATTGAAGCCGCCGCACGAGATATATTTCATACAATGAAAAAATTATATCACTATTTAATTTTAAAAATAGACATTATTGAAGAATAAAAGTGAAAATTTATTAAAATACTATAAAATTTTACAAGAAAAATATGAATTGCTTTTCTACAATAAAAGACAATATTGAGGAATATGTCATATTTATTTATATAAGGGACACTTATTTCCAAATATTTAATGAAAATGAAAATTGATTTTTGAGTGACATAGGCAAATGATTATAAAATGAGATAAAAGTAATCGAATTAATTAATAATTATTTTATTTAGAAAAAAAGTATTATATATCATATTTTATTTTTATTAACTATTATAATTATTATATTTTTATTTTTGTCGAAGAATTTTCAAAGTAGAGGAACAAAATTTAGATTCTTTATTTTATTTATGATTTAGTAATATATAATTTTATCCATCTAATTTTTTTTTTTCCGAAAGGCATCCATCTAAAGTTAATCATTATGACTTTCAGATCTCCAATAAATGCTGTTTGAAATTCTACAAGAAGGAGAATTATTTGGAGTGAGAGAGGCCTAAATATCTGCCATGCTTGAAATTGAAAACGGACCGTCATTTGGGCCATCAAACTTCGTAAAGCCTTCAAATTAAACACATTATTTTTCGTCAACCCAATAATCTTAAAATAATAAATACTCACTATCTATACGACTATACCTTCATTTTTTATTTTTTATTAGATCCACTCATTTTATTTATGTATCCATTCTATTTTATATAACTATTAGATACACCCACCTAATTCTACTTACATTACCTTTATTTCTAATTTTTCCTCAATTTTCTCAATCTACCTTCTACACCCATCTACACTTAAACGTGAAGAAGAAAAGAAACGAAGAATGAAACGATGACCCCCACCTACGGTCGACGACCCACCACCACTCTAAATTTCGAATATGATTGTCAAACAGTAGTTAAGATTTCTACAAATTTTTGTCGAATATAGATAGAGATTTCAAAAAAAAATTCTGAAAATATTTTGGAAATATTTTGTCGAAATGTAATACCATATAATATTTCACATTATGATATTAATTTATAAATATAATAATATTATTAAATAAATGTTAAAATATAATTAAATAATTATAATAATATCAATTTTATTGGGTATACGAATTTTATAGAAAAGTTTCTGTTAATTTCATTGTAGTGCCAAAATTGTCAATGTACTTAGGAAAATGACCGTGTGCGTTTACATGTGGCGGTCGCTGCTAACCCTAGTTATTACGAGCTTGACTAATGAACTAATTTGTACTCCTATTATTTTCTTAAATTAAGAACAACACGTCACCTTCAGCAACTACCTAACAACTACAAATTTATTCTACTTGCTAGGTCAAATGTTCAAAACCCCCTTTTGATTATTTTCTTTTGCAGTGCTCTAGTCCTTTGCTTTTATATTGTACTAATTGTTTTCAACACGTCATGTGTTTGATAACAGTAACTTATTAATTTATTGTTAGGCCGAAACCCATTTTGATTCTAGAAATTAATTTGCAGTTGAATATTATTTAAAAAACTTGTTATGGTATATATTTCCACAAAGACCGGCATATGTGTTCAATAATATTTATGATACAAATGTAATACTTTATTTTATACAAGTCAATGTTTTCCGTCGTGAGCTATTTTTTCTAGCAAAAGAATTGCAACGGAATTTCAAAATAAACATTTATTAAAAATAAATTTTAATAATATTATGTAAATTACACGTGTTGAAGTATTAAATATGTAGACACGACCTGCACGTGAATGCCCCAATGTTTTGAGTAACTGTATCTTAGGGTGCAAATGTCCGACCAAAAAAAAAAAAAATTAAAAATGGAATAGATAAAAAGAATTTGATCTGAACTTTTAATTACCACGTTCATGTACTCCGATAAATAAACTCATTCTGCTCTGATTTTGGATTACTACAAAATATTTAATTTAAAATGTATAACGTGGTCTTATTATTTATTTCTATATATACTAATTTTAGAGTTAATAGAAAATTTGGCTTAAATTCTTGACCAGATGTTATTTAAAAATTAAGTAAAAAATAGTTTTCCTATTAAAATAAAATAAAATTTCCAAATTGAAAGGATGAAATAAATGTGGAGTGTGACACTTTTTTTTTTTTTTTTTTTTTGACAAAGAGTGTGACACATTTCTTTTTTTTTTTTTGAAAAAAGTGTGACACATTTCTAAACTAAATGAAATTGTGGAAATTCAAACTAAGGTGTGAAAAAAAATAGAGTGTTGCCGACTCTCAGAATTTTGATTCCTTTTAGTTGTCACGTTTAACTACATGTCCAACACTAACACACTTAATAAGTACAGTAGTAAAAATTCATAGTCAATGGTTGCAACATCTTTTTTTATATATTTTTTTTGTCCGAAAAAAATACGCGAACGCGAAAAACCTCACTTGTACCAATTACCATAGGCCCCCTAATTAGGTGGATTGTAAATCGAGGGATGTGCACGAGTGACAGTCATGCAAGAGAGAGAATTTTTGGGAGACACGAATCCATCAACAACCCTTATTAGCAAAGAATTGTCACCATACGAAACGAACTCGAGATGTCGGAGTGTACGTGCTACAATCACCTTGGCCATTTACCACCCGTCTATGCCACTCGGGACTAATGATTGCAACATCTTGTCACCACTTGTTTATTCGGGATGGATTTGGGAGGGCGCCATAATTTTTTTTATTAACATATATGTACATTTTTTATTTATATTTTAAATTCGTAGTTTTTTTTTTTATCAGTAAATATTAGTTGTTAGTAGTTAGTTCACCAAGTGTCCAAATACTCCTAAATTTCTCCAAACCACCACACAATTCCATTAATTAATTCCTAAAAGGAATTGAACCTAAATCTTCCATTAAAATATTTTTAGCCCACCTGGTGGTATATAAAAAGTTCTATATATCAAAATTAATGGACTTTGTGTATATCAAAATTTTTAGCCCACCAAAATTGCAAACTTTCTACATACCAAAATTAATTCAAGAACACCCATAAAAAAAAAAAATAAAAAAAAATTCAAGAACTTGGGTCTCCCACTAAAAATTGCAAACTTTCTATATACCAAAATTTCAGTACTTTATATATCGATACCGTTTAAAAATTCGGTATATCAAAATTTTGGTACGGTATCGGTAAGTAATTTTTTTATACTTAAATTTTGATATATAGAAAGTTTTAGTGTAATAATCGTATGAAATTTTAAATACCGAAATTTTTAATACGATATATGATATGAAATAATATTTTCGGTATACTGCCACCCCTAATTTAAAATCTTAAAAAAAAAAAAATCAACCAAAGTTGGCCACAATTTCTAAAATTTCAACTTCACCCACCACCATATACTCCATTCTGTCAAAAAAAAAAACACTACTCACAGTGCTTATATAAACAAATCCAACTAAACCTTCAAATACAAATTCACATCCTTCAACAATGGCGGAAACGTCGGAGCAAGTCCGCCCCCTGGCGCCCGGCCACACCAGCAGCGACGACGAAGCAAAATCGGCCACAGGAATCGGCCGCAAACGGTGGCTGAGATGCTTCGCCTGCGTCGGCGCACTTCTCCTAATCCAAGCAATAGTCATCGTCGTTCTAATCTTCACCGTATTCAAAGTGAAAGATCCGGTCATCCGAATGAACGGAGTCACCATTAACCAGCTCGATTTGGTCACCGGCACCACCACGCCGCGGCCAGGCACAAATATGTCGCTAACCGCCGATGTGTCGGTGAGGAATCCGAATTTCGCATCGTTCAGGTACCAGAACACGACGACGACGATCTTTTACCGCGGCGCCGTGATCGGGGAGGCGCGTGGGCCGCCGGGGAAGGCGAGGGCGCGTCGTACCATGAGGATGAACGTGACTGTTGACGTTATAATGGATCGGGTCCTGTCGCAGCCGGGTTTGGGTTCGGATTTCAGTTCGGGTTTGCTTACGATGAGTAGTTACACGGAAGTTGGTGGAAGAGTAAAAATTATTGTAGTTAAAAAGCATGTGATGGTGAAGATGAATTGCACGATGACGGTTAATATTACGAGCCAGGCGATTCAACAGCAGAAATGTAAGAGAAAGGTCAAAATCTAGAACTTATAGCGTATATTTACAGAGTTTTTTTTTTTTTTTTTTCAGAGGTATACGCATATTTTGCGTGTTTTTTTTAATATATAAACGTTAATACTGTAGGGTTTTAAATATGAACTAGCAAAATCTCCTATCTGGTCCACGAATTAAATATTATTAAATTTAGTATAGTATAAGATCATTTAGTGTAAAATGAATTGAGATAGGAATCTAAATTGAATATATCTATTTATTTTTATTGATTTATTTTACTTAATTTTTTTTATTAGTCTATACTTTCTGTCAAATATATATATGTAAGTGTTTCACAAATTTGATTAATCAAATAATTAATTATATTTTTTTTTTTTTACTAAAATCAACATAAATAAAAAAAATGATACAAAATTTTTATAAAATCTATATAAAAGAATAAAAATTAAATTCAACTCGTATAATCTAAATTAATAAAAGATAATAATATAATTTTTTTTATTTATTATGTAATTAAGTAATAGATTTATCATATCACCTTTTTAGTTAAGATATAATTTTTTTTTAAAAATCCATTAATACAATTTTAGTTGAAATAGAAGTGATATGTGTACGACGCTAAAAATATTTATAATTAAAAAAAAATTGAACTTCCTACGGACAAAAGTTTGATTACATATACAACACTCGTTGTTACCGTACTTTAATAAGAAAATTAAAATATTGCACAAATGACTTTTTTTTTTCAGTTAAATGATGACTCGAACTCATAACCTTTTTTAACATTGTCAGTGAAGCTCTAACCACTTCGTCTTACTTATATTCCTAAAAAAGTGAGAATGTTAAGTGTGCAACACTAATTATTACTATGCATTGAGATGAATGAACTAAATGTATTGTAAAAAGTCTCTTTCAATGTAAAATAAGTAAAATGGGCGAGAAAATAAGACTACTAATTTTGACAGACTATTCTCTTGTAGATATATACAGAATTAATCCTATTTTACTTTTTATTTTAGTTAAAGCTACCTCTAATACATCATACATGGTCAAATGATTGAAGACATTTAAACCATAAAGTTTTTCTTAAGACTAGTGCAATCTTACAATTTTGATATGTAACCTATGACGAGTTTATTACGAAGCTCGTCAAGATAAATGATTTGTATTATGTGAAATTGTAAGATGATGCTCTGTTTTCTCACTGTAAGGCACTGCCTGCTACTGTGAGGCGTTTTGGGCATGACTTATGCCATTGTGAGGATAATTTTCATTTGAAAAAAATTATTTGTATTACATTATATACAATGTAATCAAAAGAATAATTGACAGAATTAAATATTTATTGTTGATAACAAGTATTCCGATAACTGCTAAAAAGAGAAAGTAATTTCAATTCTTCAAATCTTTGAAAAAAAAACTGACGTACAAAGTCTATTACAACTTCTTAAGTAATAGTTTCTAAATATAAAAATTACAAACTAACCCACAAGTCTAATAGTATTACATAATAACAGCAACAAGAAAAGAACAGGACATAATTTATCTTAAGAAATAAAAGATCAGCAACTAGGCGCACTTGCTTATATCCAAGTGTTCAAAGAATGCAAGTGCTCGTTGTTCCACATCTAATAGGCCATTAGAAAATTCGTCGTTGAACTCATTATTACTCCTGAGCTTTAATTATAAATTAATTATTACAGAGAATTTATTAATTTTATTTTTAATATTAATATATATTTCACCTTTTTATAATAGTATGCATACAGACGGTTAGGACGTCCTGTAATACAATGGTGTAATATATACTATTACATCCGTTAGATTAATGATACATGTGATATGATAAAATTATATATTTGGACAAAGTGGTATATCTCAATTGGTTAGGGCTTCACTACCGATGACCCAAAGATTATGAATTCAAGTCACCCCGTTTGTCCAATAAAAAAAAATCTTTGATTTTTTTAGATAATAATATTTTAAAGTAAATATTATATAAGAATGATAACCTTTTTTTTTTTTTTTGAAAAAAACACATATCACTAATCTAATAAATATAATAGAAAATACTACATCATTGTATTACACAACATTATTACCGAAATACAGGAGTAAGAACAAAGTTGTGCACATGTTTGGGCCTAGGGATCCAACATACATATTTGTCTTGGACCAGGTTATATATATATCTCCAAAATTAAGTAGTTCACCCATTGGTATTTTCAAAACACTCAGAAAAATATCAAAATACGCTCATGTTAATTTTCAGTCATAACAATTACTTAGTTCACCCCACGATTAAGAATGCTAAAAGTTCACCCCCGATTACAAATGCTAAAAGACCTATATTTATCGAAAAAAAATTCGAACGGTGGTGAACTAAATAAAAATGGCATATGTTTTTTTTTTTCGAACATGTATCATTTGTTAAAAAAAAAAGGATCGAATATTTTTGCCGGACAAATGTGCTATTTTCGATTTTTTTCGAACAGTGGTGAACTAAGTAAAAAAATTTGTATGATTTTTTGTTTTCGAAAATGTGTCATTTGTTCATAAAAAAATTCAAACTAGTGTGAAATGTTCGAAAAATCATAGTCGACATATTTTAAACGGGGTTTTCAATTTTTTTCGCAAAATAAAATGTTGTACATAAAAAAAAATATGGTTCATTACTTCTAAAATCATGTAATATTGCAATATTAAACAATGAAAATATATACAAAATAAGTATTCAACATCTAAATTAACCAATAATTAGATAAATCAAGCTTCATCCATGGGCGGCGGACGACTGCAATGCTACAACATGGGACGGTAAGTGACAACGGATGAACGTGAATGACAGTGCCGGTTGTGAAGGTGGTAGGGTTGTGTGACTAAAAAGAGGAAGAAACATTTGAATAGAAAGAGGACAATTTGAAAAATTTATGGGTGGTAAACTGAACCGAACGGTATAGTTTTCAGTTTTTTTAAAATCTATTTTTTAATGTATTCTTAAATTATTAAAAATATTACAAAATATTGTATGTATTTAATAATATGATAATATCATTATAATTAACTAAAAGAAATTAAAAAACTAAATTCAAAATTAAAACAAACAGAACAAAATAAAAAAGGTAGTTTGCATATTGCACCAATAAATTAGTCTCAAATTTGTGGTCCGATGGGGCATGGGCTGCAATTTTAACACAAATTTGAGAGATTTCGGAGATGGGTTTGGGCCACAAATTGAGCAGTGAATTCATAGATGCTGCTCTCAAATCACAGCCTCTTCCTCTCTATTTTTTTTTTTTCAGTAAATCTTAATTGTTAGTGGATAAATGAGGAGCCCTTTGGTTTACATCTTCTTCTTTTTTTAAAAATAATTTATAAGTGAATTGATCTGCTCTCAAATTTGAATATCGGGGCATGTTTTAAACATTAATATATTAAATTTATCTTTTTAATTATTGTGAAAAAAGAAATGAGACTATTTAATAGGATGAAGGAGTAATAAATAGTGCAAAATCACTTTTTTAAAAGCTATTAAAATTCAGCTTTTTTTTTTTTAAAGAAAAAAGCGATTATAATTTTCTGTTTGAAAACACCACCTCTCTTGTTCGAACTCAATATCACAAAATATATATATATATATATATATATATATATATATATATATATATTCACGTATATATATAGATAGATAGAAAAGTCAACGGTAAGCACAATAGTTAAGATTAGATCCCATTGAGCCAAGTAATATTTAGAAGAGAAATACAAAACCCAAAAACATCATCACGTCACAATTTTTTTCCAAAACCCAATAATAAAAAATAGAAGCATCATCAGCCCATTTTAATTTTTGCCCACCAAATGAGTTTTTTTTTTCCCCCAAAGTCGAGTATTAAATGCTGCATTAAGTCACCCCACCAACCCTCCACTTCTCCAAAATTTCCCCCATTCAGATGGCATTTTCCACACCCTTCCGCTTCCAATGTCCACCGCGCAATTCCCGCCGCCTCTAGCCGCTCTCTCCACGCCTAAATCTGCCGTCTTCTCTAAAAACGTCACCTCCATCGGCCTCGGCTACGCTATCGCCATAGCCCTGGGCTTCCTCGTATTCTTCTCCGCAGTTATCCTTTCCTCCTACGTCTGCTGCCGATCCGCCCTACGCCGCCGCAACCGCCGGAGTCAAAACCCTAACCCCAACAATTCGAACGAAAATAGCATTTACCTCCCCCGAATAATCTTCGTCGCCGAGGATGATGATAGCGAGTCTCAGAACGTCGTCGTCGGGCTGGACCAGGAGGTCATTAACTCATATCCGAAGCTTGTTTACACGAAGCGGAACGGGAATTGGGGTAACGATACCGTTTGTTCTATATGCTTGTGCGAGTACAGGGAGTCGGAGATGTTGCGGATGTTGCCGGACTGTAAGCACTGTTTTCACGTGATGTGTGTTGACGCGTGGCTAAAGCTTAATGCGTCGTGCCCTGTTTGTCGCAATTCGCCGCTGCCAACGCCGTTGTCCACGCCGTTGCAGGAGGTGGTGCCGCTTTCTCAGTATGCTGATGGGCGGAGACGATGAAGGAGGTAATTCAGGGATTATTTAGGGGTTTGTGTATTTTCCAATTTTTGTGGGGGTGGATTTTGAGAAAGTTTTGTTAGTATTTGTCTATTATACCGTCCAAGTTTTTTTTTTTTTGGAGATTTTATTGGGTTAATATAAATTGAAAAGAAGATGACAAATTATGCAAAGGCAGAAATTGAAAGAAAAAACTGATTTTTTTTTTTTTTTTTTTTTTATACTTAGAAGATTAGAGAAAATTCACTGACTTTGGAAACTTTTGGGGGAAAATAAAAGCATCAACTTAAAGTTATATGTTGTTTTTAGTTAATTCGATCAAATGTGCAAATTTTGATTTTTTGGATGGGACCGCGACAGATTGAAATAATGATTAGGGCAAAATTTAATATGTTTTGTATACAATGTAATTTTTTCGATTAGTTAAATATTTAATATTTTTCGTTAAATATTTAATATTTTAAATATTATCTTTTTATTTTATTAAATTTTTGATACCTTAGTCAAATATGATATCACTGATTCTAATTTGTAATAGTCGTGATGAAATTGTTAGTATTACGATCAAATATTTAATATTTTATTTTTAAAAAAAATAATATTATAAATTTACGGTTTATACAAAACGTAAGAGACCTAGTTGATGGTGGATATATTCGATATGCTAATCAAGTGGAAGATGATACAAGTAAAATTGAAAATAAAATCAATTTAAAGCTCAATCATTTAATTGATTTTACTCATTTGGAACAAAACAACTAGAAAGAGTTCATATATTTAAAATTGTGATGTATTTAATGCGAAAGATATAATAAAATTGTAATTGCATGTTTGGTTATACTATGAAAACAAAAGCGAGGAAATAAAACATTTCTAAAGATCGCAGACATAAATTTTTTAATCATTAAAAAATTGTTTCTACATTGTGAATATTTTTGGAGTCAATCATGGGCCACTCTGTAGTTTGACAAAGAGTGTGTTCACATTAGCAAAACCCTTTATTTATTCGCAACCCGAAAACAACCATTCACATTAATTTTTGAAGCATGTGAAAATAAGTAATGTAGTTAGTTTACTTCCTTTTTAAATTCTCCCATTAAATTTAAATATTTTGTTAACAGAGGAAGAACGAAATAAAAAGATATAATTGTATGCTAATTTCTTTAATAAAAATGAAAACAATCTCAATGCATACATGAAGATGAGAATAGTAAAAAAAAAATTTTGACGCATTTTTCACTCACAGAAAATAAATGCATATTCCGTAAAACATCTTGACCGAAATAATGATACAAAAAAAATCAAAACACCGATGTGAATAAATATTCAAATTAGTCCATAAATATTTGTATGGTGGATGTTAAGTATGAAATCACTTTAAAAACGGGTCAAACATGCCAAACCACCATCAACACCAACAAGACAACAAACCTATAAAACACAACCACCAACAACAAAACAATAGATAGAACTTACGAAAAAGCTACTAGAAGTAAAAAAATCACTCGATGGCGAGGAAAGTCTCAAGCTATAAGAAATCCTAGAGAAAAACTCAAATTGGAAAAAAAAAAGATGCATCTTTGTCGAAGTCCCTCAATTCTAAATGATGTTCATCTCCCACGAAGAATGAAAATATGATCAGGGCAGTGCCGCCTTTAAGTCGAACGAGACGAAAAATTTAAGGGCCTAATTTTGAATTCGACTCATGTTATATAAATCTTAGATTTGTCCCTGAATATGATGTACGTCGTTGAATAGATGAAAAATTACATAACGATTGATTGAAAAAAATGATAAACTATTGTTATATATTTTTATTTAAATGAAACTTAACACTAGTTCTTTTTCCAACTCCTTTTGTCAATAAAATATGTGCTTGTGTGCAATATTAATTTATGATATTTTTGTATATTATATATTATTCAAATTTATATTTTGTATGAAAAAAACATGAAAACAATATAACAATAATGCAATTAACAAAAAAATTGACATACCTGGAATCGCTATGTGCTATCGATCCTTCATTCCTTTTTCACTCTCGTTTGGATGGGCTTCTAATAATACGGCCTATTAGTCTACAAAAGGAACGGCCCAATTTATAAGGCAGGTTAGGGTTTGAGGTAGTTATAAAGGCCATCACTCCGTGCTTTGATTTCTATCGCTGTTTCGCAGCCACTCATCTGTTTATTTATTTATTTTGTTTTCAAATTTTGATGAAGACGCGATGAAGAATTATCCATAGATTTCGATTGCGGCATTGTTTTGCCGCAACGTGAACACATGTATTTGGTTCGTATTCACTGAGCTATCTTTATTTATATTTTTTTCTTGTGTATTTTATAAAATTGTAAATTTGTAAGATAAAAAATTATTTTGTTTTGCATAGTTGGAATCATTTCTTTTGAATTGTTGTTTCAAGTATGAAATCGAAGGACCTATAGACGAGAGGCGATTATTTAGATGCCGATTTGTCAAGTTTACCTTCAGAAATCAAAAGTTAATTTCTGAATTTTGATCGCCGAACCGGATATTTTTTGTGTCGGTTTGGTTCTCCATATCTTCGGATAGTTTCCAGTCCAATCATACTCGTTTTATTTGCTTTAATTTAATTCGTTTTGTTAATCATTACTGTGAAAATGCGAAGGTTCCCAGCGGAGAGGTAGGACTCTTTTATGAGATCTCTCTAACACATGAATATTAACCCTTCGCAAATTGAATATTGGCCATCCCAAACAACGTCTCAAGACTTCTTTTCTTGATTCGTTTTGAACCCTTTGGCTAAATTTTGTTGATTATTATTTCAAGATGGTTTGTTTTTTTTTAATTGTTTTCTAATTTATTTTAATATAGACAATATTGCGAATTATCCAAATTTGCTGCTGTCCTCAACGTAGCTCTGATGGATGTATAACTGTGTTTTTTTTTTTTTGGAATGATTTAACTCGTTTAGTTTGTCTTTTGAATTTTACAGATTATGATTTTATTTTCTTATGATTTTCGATGCGAGGGTATGTTGAGCTACTTAAAAGGATAGCTTTCTAAATTAACAAAATATATTTAAATCGCATGTTAACATACGTATTTCATCAAGCAGTATCGAGTTTTGCATTTCTGTGATGTGTTTGTGTTTGTACCCTCGTTCGTTTAGTAGTGAAAGATTGAATTACCAATTTGGTTATGAGGACGAGAAAATTATTGTGATCAGTTGGGGCGCAGTTTGCTGTCAACGATTTGAAGCATTTTCCACTGTTAATATCAAGGAACTATTTGTATAGATGAGTTTGTAAAAGTTCTCTCTTTTCCTAAGATTCCTAGTTAACACACCTGAACTATGATTCTTGACGAAGATCAAACAGTTGATTTGTACAGCATATACATCTATTGTTTCACGTCATTGTGGTGATTGAGTAATTTGTTCGCTTTAAAGTTTGGCAAAAAATTGCGGAATGGATAACAGATTTGCAACATGGCTTGGAACGTTAGTTTTTGGAATTAAAAAATTGCAAATTATCCACTTCTTTGGTGTTTTTGGTTCCGCACGTAGACTGGCCAAACGCTATGTGCATCAAACAGGTGGTTTTAAATTCCTTGCAACTATTATCTCCATATCTACAATATGTGCGCCATGGGCAGGTTGATATAGAATGTTACCAAACTGGTCCTAATTTGTTTATATAAGTTACAAATATGTAATCCCAAGGGTTGATTATTAAAGAGTGCTACAAAACTGGCCCTAAGACGTTTATATAAGTCACAAATATATATATATATATATAGTCCCAATGTGGCATCGGATTGTATAATTCCCAAAGTTTTATTTCCTCTGTCCTTAACTCCTTTTATATGTTTTTTGGGATTTTCTACGGTCAGGCAAGCTTCGCCCTTCCTGACGTCAGGAAATGCATTAGACATCGTTGGATCGTTGATCTGACGTATGAAATTTATTTTAAATGATTGCATTTTGCATTAGTGCATCCCTATTAATATATTAAATTAATATATATATAAAATGACAAAAATATCATTTTAATTTAAAATAAAAATACAATAGTTATAAAATTGCATATGTATCCCTTATTAACATTTTAATTTTAAATTAAAAAAATGCTTTTAAATCTAATTAAAATTACAAATATAATATTTAATATAGTTAAAAATTTACTATTAATTCATTCCATTAAATTAAATCTCTATTAATTTCGTTAAACTAATATTAATTTTAACATCTCCTCCTGGTCTTCTCCCACACCCCACCCATCCGCTGTTCTTCTCCATTATGTTCTTCTTCCGCTCGTCCCCAGCCCCCATAGATATTAGGAGTAAAAAATTAAATAAATGTAAATCAGAGGAAGTAAAATGGGCCTTTTTGCCAGATTTTTCAGTAGAGGAAGAGCCGTGCAGGTTGCGATTCTCAAGAAACATACATATGCAGAATCGATCTGCTAACCTCATTTCATAACACAATTTCAGAATCTATTTATGAGAAATTCAATTGCGTCGGTGAGGAGAAAAAAGGAATGGAAGCAGCGGCGAGACCTGATAATCGCGAGAGAGATATAGTTGTGAACTTGTGATTATCCCATTACGCTG
Source organism: Paraleonurus japonicus (assembly GCA_030762865.1). Taxonomy (NCBI): domain Eukaryota; kingdom Viridiplantae; phylum Streptophyta; class Magnoliopsida; order Lamiales; family Lamiaceae; genus Paraleonurus; species Paraleonurus japonicus. The sequence goes on along the minus strand of CM061057.1, from coordinate 3,463,490 downwards.
GAAGAAATAAGGGTTACAATTTAAAGATAAATTAGAGTAGAAATTAGAGAAAGGGCAGAAAAAAGCAATAAGAGAAGGGGCGGAGGAGAAAAAGCAGAGAGAGAGAGAAAAGGGGGGGAGGGAGATGAGGATTTGCAGAGGAAGGGTGGGCGATGGGGCCTGCATTCTTCTGATAGTAGAGGTTGGGGACGATGAACTGGGGGGGGTTTATTTGATTTATTTTTAATTAATTTCTTTAGCATAGCATAGTAATTGAGTTATGGGTAGTACTATTTATGATATTTTCGTTTTATTTTAATTAGGTTAGTTTGATTTTCTGAAATTGTTTTTTAAAACTGTTTTCAATATATTCAGTTTTTTATATTTTACTTTACTTTTGATTTTATTTTATATCATTTTAATTAACTGAAATTTATTTTTTATTTTGCTTTATTTGTATTTTTTTTATTTAGTAAAGTGTAATAAAAATTGAATAAAAAAAATTTAAAGCATAAAGAATATGCCACTCAAAATATCCACGTCAGCGTGTCGAACAGAAATCTCCGAATTTGACTGGCACATAAGAGAGATGTAACAAAAAATGACGTTGTTCTCAAATTTTCTACAAAGATAAGACCAAAATTGAACAATTTGATAAGTTATGGGACCAAAATTCAATTGTTAAAATTTTTGGGATGAAAATTGATTACTCGATAAATTATTGGACTAAAAAAAAAATTCTCTAAAAAATCAGTACATGAAATTAAATTTGTAAATTTATATTTTAAGAAAAATTACTATAAGGATATTTAAGTAATTTTATATTTTTTTTTAAAAAAAAATTATTCATTTTGTTTTATTGCGAAGCTAGATTGCTAATGGCAACACTAACTTACGTGTCAAGTTTTAATTGGATTCCTAACGTCAGGCAGGACGAATAGCCTTCTTGACGATAGAAAAGCCCATGTTTTTTGTTTCTTTTTATACAAAAATTAAAGTAAGATAATATAATATAAAATGAAAAAGTAATTTAGATAAGTAAGATATTTAGATAAGAGAGAATGAGTAATTTATAGTGAGGAGTCCAAATGAAAAAAATGACGAGTAATTCATGAAAAATGAATTCAATCGAACCGCTTTAGTACACACAACAAAGAGCAATTTCATCATATACTAAAATAGTGCTGGTCTTCACATGAAGAGGGTGTCTTATGAGTTATGCCATCCACTCATTGATCTATTGTATATATCGTTATTAAGTACCCATGCATTAATTTATATTTATGTATGTGTTTGTGTCATGGGTATATATCATATTTATAGTATTTTATCATTACTTTCTTAAGGTATTTCCACCTGGCTACAGAGATAAAATAATTAAAATTAGATTTTTAATACATTGAAGAACAGCAAACGAAACAATAAAAAATTATTATTAAATGAATGATCCAAGTATAATCAGATCAATGAATACATGAAATTCAAAGAGCTAGCACAATCATTTTGTGCCAGACTTTATTCTCCTAATTAAAAGAAAAACAAAAGTATAAATTAACGAGACACAAAGCGAGTTACATTAATGAGTTATATATATGGAATTATTAGATTAATTAATCTTTACGACATTTTTGGCTGATTTCACAATTCCTGTGGTACTCGTTTGCTGGGGCGCCGGGAGGAGTGTTTCCGGGAACACCGCCTCCCTCGAGGACTGGATACCCAATTGTCTTCGCTGATGTTTCAACAAAACTAGTGCTCACAAGAAGCAGCACCAGGAAGCTTATTGCCAATGTCGTCTTACCCATGCTTCCAACTTTATTTATTTACGATGATTATTTTTTATTTCTTAATTGGTTATTTTTCCTTTGCGTTGCTTCAGTTTATATAGTGCAGAAATTTAGTTATGATGCAAGTTTGTCCATTCATGTTTTACCACTAAAATTAGTATAATTGGGCGCAAAAATAGGTAGTCAACTTCCGAACTTGAAGGGTTGCTTCAAATTCAAAGAGAATTAAGGTCGTACATACATGAAAACTACCGGACTCAGAATTGCAGTGTATCCTTAATTAATTGATGTCTCTAATTATTTATTTTATCTTTTTCGTGACATTTAAGATTTGTGATATATCACTAAGATATCATTAAAAGATCTAACATTTTAAGAATTTCTTTTCTATTAATTAACTTTATAATTTATTTTTTTGCTAAATTAATTATTTTTTAATTTTCATTATTTCATCTATTTTGTTGGGTCCTCCTAACCAATTGTTCTGGTTCTATCACTGGCCTTGATGTCATGAGTTTACACGCAATTATAACGACGTACATACCAAATTGTGTTGTTGTTATACTTAAAAATTAAAGATGCAAATTGTTTGTTCGTGAGTTGCAAGGGGTGGCTCGAAAGTTGGGGTTTTCTGGTTGTTTCGGAGTTGATTGTTTATATTCGGGTCAGGGTCGTCGGGGGGGACTTGGTTTACTTTGGAGGGAAGAATGTCATATTGATATTCAATCCTTTTCAAATAACCATATTGATGCGTTTGTAGGGGAGGAGGATAAATGGAGGGTTACTGGGGTTTATGGTTTTCCTGAGGACGGACAGAAGTGGAAGACGTGGAGAATGTTGGATACTCTAGCTGGGGGGAATGGTTTGCCTTGGTTAGTTTTGGGATTTTAATGAAATTTTGTATAATTATGAGAAGGTTGGGGGAAATTTTAGGTGTGAACAGCGTATGGTGGAGTTTCGGGATTGTCTAGATAGGTGTGGGTTGGTGGATTTGGGTTTCGAAGGGCATGATTTCACTTGGTCAAATAAGCAGGCGGGGTCGGGTAATATTCAAGAGAGGTTAGATCGGGGGGTGGCAACATCTGATTGGATTAATAGGTTTCCTTCGGTTCGAGTTCAGCACTTACAACGAGTGTTATCGGATCATTGCCCTATTCTTGTCCAATTGGTGGGGTCACAGGGGGAGCAGAGGAGGAAAAGGTTAGAAGATTTAAGTTTGAAAAGATGTGGTTGCAGGATAATCGTTGTAGGGATATAATTGTTGATAACCTGGGTCGGGAGTGGTGTGGATGCTTTATCTTCTCTAGATGAGAATATTCGCAGTGTGGGGAGGCGTTGTTTGCTTGGGACTCTGTGGTTTTTGGGTGCGTTCGAGAGAGAGGTGCGAAAATGTAGAAAAGAATTGAAGAAATTACAGAGTGGTCCTCAATCTCGGGAAGTGGTACAGCGAGACTCGCGGCTTGGAGAATTTCTAAGGCTCTCTCTCAGATGCACCCTACTAAGACACCGGGCCCAGATGGTATGTCTGCTCTTTTCTATCAAAAATTTTGGAATGTTGTTGGTAATTCAGTTGTTCATTCTGCTTTAGATGTCCTTAATCATGCTGCTGACCCTTCTATTTTGAATCTCACTCATATTGTTCTTATTCCTAAAACTAAGAGGCCGGTGAGGCCTGTGGACTTTAGGCCAATTAGTTTATGTAATGTATCTCTCAAGATCATTACAAAGGCTATTGCCAATCGTCTCAAGCCTTTCCTGCCCTCGATTATTGATCCTTGTCAGTCAGCTTTTGTCCCGGGGAGGCTTATAACTGATAATGCTTTATTGGCTTTTGAGATTTTTCATTATATGAGGTATAATAAAGCTGTTTCTCGGGGTTCTTTTGCATTTAAACTGGATATGAGTAAAGCTTATGATCGGGTGGAATGGGATTTTTTGGAAGGTGTGTTGTTAAAAATTGGCTTGCCGGCTTGTTTGGTGTTGACTATCATGAGATGTGTTCGATCTGTGTCCTTTTCGGTTCTGGTGAATGGGGATCCCTCTGATGTTTTTATACCTTCTCAGGGTATTCGTCAGGGGGACCCCCTTTCCCCGTTCCTGTTTTTGTTTTGTGCTGAGGCTCTTTCTGCTCTTATTAGAAGGGAAATGGAAAAAGGGGTTTTGCATGGGGTGCGGATTTGTAGGAGGGCCCCGGTGGTTTCTAATTTATTTTTTGCAGATGATACTTTGATTTTTGGCAGAGCTACAGAACCTGAGCTTCTCAAGGTTAAACACTTGTTGCATATGTACGAGTTGGCTTCTGGTCAAACTGTTAATCTTCAGAAATCTGATATCATGTTTAGTGCTGGAGTTTCGGAGGAGAGAGGGGTGGCTTTAGCTCAGCGTTGGGTGTTCGTAGAGTTGTCTGTCATTCGGTGTATCTAGGGGTGCCTATACCTCATGGGGGTTCGAGGAGTGACTTATTTATGAGCCTTGTGGATAGGATTAATAAGAAGCTTAAGGATTGGAAGAGAGCGAGATGTTTATCTTATGCTGGAAAGTTGACCTTGGTGAAATCTGTTGTCCAAGCAATCCCGACCTATCTTATGATGTGTTTCAAGATTCCTGAAAAAATTATAAACTTGATTGAGGCAGCTATGGTAAGGTTTCTTTGGGGTCAGAAAGGCAATGAAAAAAGGATTCACTGGTTACGTAAGGAGTGGTTTTATAAGCCAAAGCTTGAAGGGGGTTTGGGGCTTCGAGATATGGGAGCTTTTAATAGGGCTTTGTTAGCTAAGCAGGGGTGGAGATTAGTGCAAAATGATCAATCCTTGTTAGCTGCTGTTTTGAAGGCACGTTATTTTCCTAGAGGCGATTTTAGGACAGCTGTGGTGGGGTATAATTCAAGCTATACATGGCAAAGCATCTTGGCGGGTAGGACTGTGCTTGAGAAAGGTTTATCATGGGTGATTGGAGATGGAAGTCAAGTGAAGGTATGGTCAGATCCGTGGTTGCTTGATGGCGTCTGCCCTTTTGTTCAGTCAGTAAGGGTGGGTGTAGATCCTGATATGTGTGTGGCGGAGCTTTTTCAGGAGGATACTTCGTCTTGGGACATGAATAAGTTAACTGCTTTATTTTCGGAAGCTGATATCCAACGTATTTGCATGATTCCTTTGGGCTTTACTTGGAGGAGGGATACTTTGGCTTGGAGATTTAACAAGAATGGCTTTTATTCGGTTCGGTCAGCTTATGGTGATGTTCTTAGGCCGGAGTTGGATCTACCACCACCTGTTGAGGGACCACAATTATGGGACCGTATTTGGGGTTTGGAGGTGATACCAAAAGTTAAGTTTTTTATGTGGAAAGTCTTGCATGGTATTTTGCCTACAAATATTAATCTCATTAGTCGATTTGTGGATGTGGATCCTCTTTGCAAGCGGTGTGGAGGTGATATTGAGACTGTGGAACATGCCTTGCGTGATTGCCCTTGGATTCAGCAGATTTGGAGTAGTGATTTATTAAATGTTGGGGTCACGGAGTTGGATGGTGAGAATAAGAATATGCTTGAATGGGTGGCTAATTGTTTTAATTCAGTTCCGGCAGGAAAGTGGGCAACTTTTGCTACGACTTTATGGATTCTTTGGTGGAGTAGAAATAATTTTATTTTTGAGAATTCTGCCTGGACGTGTGAGTATATTATTTGGAAGGTGATAAAGTCTGTTGAGGAGTATAGTTTGGTGATGTGCAATCCTCCGCGGCAACGACATAATGAACGATTGGTCCATTGGAGAGCTCCGTCGGCTGGATGCTTTAAGCTGAATGTTGATGCAGCTGTACGTCCAAATCAGGGGGTTGCGGTGGCGGGTGTTTTGAGAGATGAGGAGGGGACGGTGAGGTGGTGTTTTGCGGAGATGGTGCCGGGCAGGTTAGCTGTGGATGTGGCGGAGGCGATAGCAGTGCGTCGTGGTTTGGAGATTGCGAGACAACAACATTTTGACGGCATCACTGTTGAATCAGACTCACAGTTGGTCATGGCTGCTATTCACCGACTTGAACCAGACATCTCTTATTTAGGGAGAGTGGTGATGGACATTTGGGAGCTTCGAGATGGTTTTGAGGATGTGAAATTCTCTTGGATTTGTAGAACTGGGAATGTCTTGGCTCATAATTTAGCGTCTTTTGCTTTTTCTGTTTCTTCTCCGTTCTTTTCCGCCCAGATTCCGGGTGTTGTTGGTACTGACTTTGAAGCCGATTCTGAGGCTATTTAATTGAATTTTCTTTCCCGTCAAAAAAAAAAAAAAAAAAAAAAGATGCAATTAATTAGTAAAGCGATATTGTTTCAAAATTAATCTCGACTGTTAGTGATGTCACGGAAGTAAAGAGGCAGGAACTAGATTTGAATATTTTTTATTTAACCGTATCAATAACTATAACTGAATTAAAAATTTATAAAATTTAAAATAATATTTTATATCATTTTAAATCAAAGCATACATATTAAAAAAATCATTCAACTTTTCATATACCTTTAATTAACAAATTTAACATTTTATATAAGACTTTTGAAGACTCCACTTTTCTATTACATGAGAACACCTTTATATGATTTTTTTTTTAATCAGTAAACGAAGCAAATATTATTAATAACAAAGTTTGCAAGCAAGAGAGTTGCCCAATGGTAGAAGAAAGCAAGCATACAAATAGGTGGCGAATCATACAAATCACCAAGTCCAATAAAAAAATTTAGAGACTTAATAACAAAAGTTAGACAGTTTATCTAATCACTGAAAGCTCTAGCATAGGTTCTCTTATTTCTTCCCATCGCCCAGCTCCAGTTTCATGATTTAAATTTATCTTTTCTTTCACAAGCTCTTCAACCCCAAAATAATAGTATTTCTAGATTTTTATAGCAGCCAAATGAAACATTCTCATACATACATATGAAAGTAATTTTGAGACAGAAGAAATATTATTTTATCATAATATTATATCAAACTATTTAAAGTACCGTATTTACTGTATTTCTATTGATGACGTTAAAGGATTATTTTTTATTTTGCAAGCTTTGTTATTTTTTTAACTAAACAGAAAGAATTTTGTTTTTCGCTCCGATTTATTCCAATCAAATTCATCCAATATATCCAATAATCTATACCGAAAATTAGAATATTAGGACCAATACTTTGGTAAGGATACGAACATTCAAATTTTAAAATATTCAAAGTTGATATGGACACGAATATTCACAAATAATCATTCTGATGCCTTAAATGAAATGTTGTGAGTTGGGTTAGCCTTTTTAAAACTAATATTTAATAGAATTCAACAATCCATTTATGTTCAGCTAGTCAGGATGGCCGAGTGGTCTAAGGCGCCAGACTCAAGTTCTGGTCTTCGTAAGAGGGCGTGGGTTCAAACCCCACTCCTGACAACAATTTATTTTTAATTTTTGTATTTCATGTGTTTTGACCCTCAAATGACATCATTATCCAATTAATTTTTGTATTTCATGTGTTTTGACCCTCAAATGACATCATTATCCAATTAATTTTTGTATTTCATGTGTTTTGACCCTCAAATGACATTATCCAATTCTTTGATGCTTATAAGTTTGATAACAGAGTATTCTTCTAGTCAATTAATGGATCATCTTAATTACGAACCATATCATATTTAATGAGGGGAACTGGTGTTTGATTGAGAAAATAAGGAGGATGTATTGGTCCCCCGGCCCCAACCAATTAAAATTTAATTAGTAGTGGTGACTCACAACATTGTAAACAGGATTGGATTTATATTAGCACTTACAAACAAAAAATGATGGTCTTTCTCCTAACATCATGTCTACATGAACCCTCTTTCTCCCTGCAGCAGCTTCTTGATTTGTAATATTAATTGCTTTAACAATTCAGACTCTCACGTAATGGATGATCCATCTTGTCTTGGAAAATAGTGTAATAAGTAGATATGACGGAGTACACTAAAGTATGAAAAGTTGACAGTGATAAATAATATGGACCGTATGAAATAACTGCAAAATTCTATCAACATATATTGATGATGCCAAAAAACGTTATCTTGTCTTATTATACACAAGTACTAACTGTTCACGTCTCTTCTCCCATATCATCATAATTCTTCCCTAACTCAGAATTACTCTCTCTCTGATATATAAAATATTACATATATGATACTCCATATATATATATATATATTTACAGTGGAGAGAGTAAGTTTCCTGTAGTCAAAATAAGAAAAACTGAGCACCAGTATTCTTTCAATCTACGACCGCCTTGCCTTCTACTAGTCAAGTTCATGCAGGCATCCTCATTTTTCTGAAAAAAAGAATTAACATTAATAATCCTAATTAATCGAATAAATATACATAACAAAATTAATGATAAATTAACCTATTGATTTTTTGCAGTAGAGAATAGCTTCATGGATTGAATTCTCAGCATTACTAGCTGGCGTCGTAATATCAAAATTGTTGTCTAATTTCTTCCTACTCCAGCTTCGAGCTTCTAGAACCTTCCGATCAAGATCATCCACTCTACTGCTTTTTCTGAAGGTCTTGCACACAAATTCCAAGCACTTGTGCAAGATTTTTTTCGACCATTTCCCCAACACGTAATAACGACGTCGTTTCCTGTGTACAAGAAAAGGACTTATTGTTGAAGAGTACATATTAGGAAAGGGAGAAGAAGAAGAAGAGGCTGCAGTAAGTTGTAAGGATAATATGTCCGCCTTCATTTGGCCCTCCGAGAATATTTTATCTGCGTCCACAAGCTCAGCAGGTGATGTTATTACAGGGACATCAAAGTGAAAACTGTCTTCGTATTCGTCGGAATTCTTCCGAAACGACGTCGGACAATGAGGTGCTTGTGTCTCAATCAACCAGCCGTAGGAGAAACTTTCTGTACAGGCTAAGGGTTGAGGATTTTCCATAGTGGATGAACGGACCACTTTGAGAGAGAATTAAGGGATTATTAATGTGAAAAAATTAATTGATGATTTATTTATATGTGCTGATGGAGCTAGACGAGCGTATTGAAATTAGGGAAGATGACTATTTTGAATAAATTACTAATATTCTTGTTCTAAAAAAATATTAATAAATTTAATATATTTGGCTATGATTTATTTCTTTTATTAACTTTTCCTATTTTATTTTTTGGGTTGGTTTAATTATTTTCCTCTAGATATTGATTTGTTTCTTTAGTCGGCTTGGATTCCCTATTCCAACATTGTGTTTCATCTACTATTTCATCCTACGGATGAATGATATATATGTGTCTCTTTTACAAATTTTAATAATAAAGTAATGAGTTGGATTATGTGAGATAATGTACTTTGTGTATAAAGTAAGAAAGAAGTTGAATTGTGTATATGTGTGGTCCAAAAATAATACTAACATTTTATGTAATTTTTTTGAATAATGTGAGGGAGGAGTTTATAACAATTTTTCTATTTTTTGGGTGTGCAAGTTATTTTGGGACGTACGAACAAGGATATATATATATATATATATATAAAAATATATATCAAGAAGATCGTAGCAAATCTTACCAAAAATATATTTAGAAAATTTTAAAAAGAAAAACGCGTTATTTATCCATAGTGTGAAATAATTGATGAATTTAATGGTCTTTATTTATTTTTTATTAAGCTAATAGTCTTTGTTCTAAAATATAAATCATGTTTTTTTATAATATTTCTTTTTTCAAAGTATCATTGCATTGTAACGGGTATAATCTTGACTTAATTTTAATCAAAATTTGAATTTTTTTTTTCTTAAAGTGAAACTTAATGTGATGTAGTAACTTTATATAAAGAAAAGCATTAGTTAATACAAAGAAAAATATTAGTTATAGATTAAACATTATTAGTACTTTTTTAATATACAACTAATATTCTTTATCATACGAGTTGATATTTTTCATCACAAGAAATACGTTGGTTGAAAATTTTTAGTCAAAATTTAATTAATATTACACCAAATTACATGGTACAATTGATACTCTAAAATATTACTACAATCTTCCTTTTATCTCGGCGTATTATCTAAACATTTTCAAAATCAACATAATTATATGAGTAAAGTCTTGTATACACCATTTATACTGCACAATGTATTATGTTTAAATAATATTACTTATTTTATTGAATAATAGTATTTGAAAACTAAAGTATATCAATTTAATGTTATTACTCGTTCACCAAATAATATTAAAAAAACTGCAATTGGTTCACACTAATCAATTATATGTGTTCTTGTTATTTATGTATACAATATACATACGCTTAAAGTAGTGAATAAAATTGAAATAAAATTCTTTAAAAGTTGACTGCCATGTAGCATCATGGTTCATGGATGCCCATGACGGAGTGTGCATATGATATAAAATTATGAATAACGAAAAATTAGATTTCAACAACTGCACATGGTATGTTGAGGTGACGTGATTTATTTTTCCTTCTTTCCCCATGACAATTCACAAAGAGATATCGCGCGACCATTTATACGAATTCCTCCCTCGAAATTTAACATTCAAAAGAATTATGTGATTTGTAAATTTCAAAATACAGTCTAAAGAGAGTTTAAAGCCATTTTGGTCCCATAGTTATCTGCTTTTTTCGATTTGGTCCCAAAATAGTTAAGAAAATTAATTTAGTCCCATAATTTTTGTAATTGCGTAATTTAAGTCCTAATTACGCCGGAAATACAAAAATTACGCAATTACAAAAATTATGGGACTTAAATTAATTTTCTTAACTATTTTGGGACCAAATCGAAAAAAGCAAATAGTTATGGGACCAAAATGACTTTAAACTCGTCTAAAGAGATAAAAAAAAAGGTTCGACCAATAAATAATGCACAAAAGTTTGCCTCTTCTAGAGACTATTTGAAATGTTTTCAAAAATAAAAAATTCTTTTGGCACTAATTTGAACAGATGCCCATGGGGGGTTTTCGAAATTCACCGTATAAAAAAACTATGAAAAAACTTGAATTTTTAAATGAGTTCACACATATATATTTTAGATTGTATAGACATGAGGACATTCTTTTTAATGAACTTGCATTATAAATATGCATATTAACATATCATGCGTCACCACCTCAAGAAGTAAATCGATATTGAAAGTGACGACCATAATCAATATATATTCTCTTTACTTTGCAGGTTAATTATGATGAGCAAATTTTCTGTATGTTAAAAAAAAATGATGAGCAAATTTAAGTTGTTTAATTAGCTAGTCGTGAGGTGTGAAAAGAGTCAAAAATGATCATGAACAAGAATGGGACCTCATGTAGATATTTTAATGTGTACACATAATTCATGTTCCTCATATATATACAATATATTTTTATATTAATTAGTACTTAATTGTGTGTATGATTAAACAATGGAGTTTATTATTTATAAGAAAGATTGTAACAAATTGGTGTCAGACTAAAAGCCAATTATGAAGGAGGCCAGCAAGGACCACGCACGCCTCAGTTCAGGCTATGCTAAAAAACAATTAATTAAATATCACAAGTTGCCATTTACATGCTTCCAAGCTTTGCAGAAACCCGACCCGCTTGGTGCGGCCCGGTTTCAACACCACAAATACATTCTCCAGTAAGGTTGCAGGTCCCTCAATATTGCATAAATTACAACATTTTTGGAATATAGATATACTCTCACTGTACCGGCATTATTTTGATCTGTTTTACTATAATTTATTCATTCTATTTGTTTTATTTATCTACTAAATTTATATCTCTATACTTTTTTTTGACATAAATTTAATATTAATAGTTTATCTATGAATTGTCATATGTGGTGTTTATAGATGATGATAAAATAGTGTGAGATATAATTAATACTAAAATAAAATGAAAATAATTTTTTTTAACATACCACACCATCTTTAAACAAATACAACCTAAATTATTTCAAAACATAATTTTCGGGCCATACAGGCATCCTTGAAATAGATATTATCATAACATAATTTCATGTCCATGCACTTCGAAAGATATGTTTTATAAATAAGCATTCCTCTTTAATAAAGCCAGAACAAAAGGTACAGACAGGGGTCCCTAGTTGTTGGGGGAAACACAAAACTTTTAAGGACCATGAAAATTATAAAGTGATCAACTTGTCCAAACGTAACTACGAATCTGTCTATTAATTAATTTCATCAACTAAAATTATTCTCAAGTTCTGGACATGCAGAAGCCATTCTAATTTGTGATGCACTTTTAATTATATGCGTTCACAGAGAGAATGAGAATTTGAACAAAACAGGATTTTTGAAAAATTTATAGGTACGGTGCAAATTACAATTTGACAAATTATAACGTGAACCAATTTCTCAATAAAATTAATTTGTATTTTTAATAATATTAATTATTTTATTAAAAGATATTAATTTAATAATAATATTATATAATAAAAATAACTAATACCATGTTAAATTCCAATTTAAAATTAATTTACAATAGACTCACAATTTTATAGGAAACTAACAAGGAAAAAAGGTAAAATATTTACGCGGCTATTTGGTTAGGAGTGATATGGCTTATTTGAAAATGATGCAATAAGATTATTTTTAGGAATGGTGTGTCTTTGTTGGAAAAAATTGTTGATGAGTTAAAATTTAGAATTTGGAACTGGTTGATTACAAATGGCGTGGCTTTCCATGATCGCTCAGTTCTTGGGTATGGCTTATTCTCAAGTTCAATATAATTTTCTTTATTTAAAAAAAAAAATTACTAACAAGGACACTATATGTACTTAGGTTGACGACAATAATTAAATGACATTTCGGTCACGGAAGACAGACCACATACCCAATGCTTGATTAGACGCAACATTGTTAGGCCGAATCATGTGGGGTTCATATGATATGATATGATATAATTGAATTGGGACATTTAATTCAGATTTTAGTGTTGGGCAAGTGACTTGATGGGTTGAATGACATCCTTCTCACGAATCTCAACCCCAATCGTGTATATTGTCGACGAGACTTAGGAACAGAGTTATTAAATTAATTTTACTCAAAGTTATCCTATTTTCAACAAAACACATCTATTAGATGACACGGTGTAATACTTGAAGACAAATAAAAATATATTTATGTTATTTGTCAACTTGTTATTTTGACTTGAATTTTTCATTTTAACAAATTTTGGTTGACAGTTTTCTTATAAAATAGTGTCACTAGCTTTCTATTATGCTTATTATTATACAAAACCTTCGAGGGTATATGCCTGTTCATTTTTAAAAAAAAAATGCATTACAGAGTGATTTATATTTTTAAACTAAATTATTGATAATTAAGATTTATGTTTTTTCTCTATAAATTATTTAATATTATAATTACGTGTTTTTATTACTCCCTCCGTGCAGAGCTGTTTGCACAGTTGACTGACTATAGAAGTTAAGAAAATACACTTTTAGGGAGTTGACTATGTGTAAATAAAGGGTATAATTGAGAAAACATATGTATATAAAGTAAGGAGTTAGTAATCAAGTTGAAATAGTAATGATATTGATGTAAATAAATGTGTATAATGAGGGTGTTAAAGTTGAAAGATATTTCTATTTATAAGTGTGCAAACAAGTATGAAACGAACGAATAAGATAAGTGTTCAAACACATATGAGACAGAATGAGTATTATTTTACGTGATTGATTATCGAATAAAATAAAAGAAAAGAAAAGAGATGGTTGAAGTATATAATGGAATTTTGAACAGATACTAGATATGTAAACCAGCAAAAATTGCATATTTCATATGATCAATATATTTTTTTTAAGCATAAAAAAGGGTAAAGTTCAAAATACATCTAAGTATATACATTATAGTAGTGTGTCTCATGTGAATGAGTTTCATAGTGCAATTAAATTACATTGTATAAATAGATCTAGATTCATCTCGATTGATAGGTCATATATACCCTTCAAATATCATGGTTAATGTCCTTTGTAATGTTAGTTATATTCTTCATTTATCACGACTGATACATTTTGTAATATATGTCATATCTTTGAGTTATCCTTTTGTTCTATAAATCATACCGTTAAGTTATCATAACTATACTATTAGTAATATAAATTATACCTTTTATCTATCATGATTAATAAAAATATAGTTTTTACTTATTATGATTGATATCATTTTATAAGATAAATTAGGTTTCACCGACAAACTTATTCAAAGTACACTTTGCCTTTTCAAACGGTGATCGACAAAAAATTTGGATAGTAATAGTATTCATAAATGTCAACATTTCAAATCACAGTACGTAATTAAAAAAATTGACGAGAGTTGAATTGATTACTATCTTTTTCATAATAAAGTACAAATCCTGTATATTCGCGACAATTATTTAGGGCGAGATTATGTTCAAACATGTGGCGGTGAATTCCCAAAAATCACGAGATATTGGGATTTTTTTTATTAATGACAACTGCGACAAATTCAAGCATAGTAATCATAATTCAAAATATATAAGATCTTAATTAATGTCTTTTGTGCAATGATACAATGTTCATTCGTGTTTATCGTCTATCTTAGATCATAGAATCCCATACTCCGTAATCATTACAGTACTTATTTCCATTATTATAACTAGTAATCCAATGTCAGCCAGCCTAATTTAATGATCTTTGTATGAAACCTTTAGTGAAGGAATACTTTCATAATAATAGATTAATGCCAAATTCTTGTATTAGGTATGGTTATATTGATTCTCCAACTTAAATAGTACTCTCTAAAAAACATAAAAGGAAAGAAGACAATAAAATTAATTTTGTATATAAGAGTATTAAGGAAAGAGTGTTATGAAGTATGCGCTGTTCAATACAATTAAAGTGTGTTTTTAAATAGTTATAATTGTTTGCATTAAATAATTAGTAAGTCTCTTATGTTATGTAGTATGTATCGTACAATTTAAGTGTGTTTTTAAATAATTACAACTGTTTATACTATATAATTACATGAAGAACTGTTAAAAAAATATTTACACAATGCACATAGTGTATAAAAAAACTAAAAAATATATATATGTGTTTAGAAAAATAAAATAAATTTTGGCATAAAATAATAGCTGTAAATAGAAGGAGAGGTTAATAAGAGAAAGAGGTACTACGTACACAGGTTTGTTGGTAGGTCCTCCTCATAATATGTAGGGAGTCCCGCAAAATTGGGTGTGATCTCTATAAACACAAACCTGATTTTTTGAAATATATCTCAGATTCAAAATACTGAGATACAGAAAGGATCAGATTAGTGATTCAATATCAAATCCCCTCTTGTAAAGGGGATTTTTTCTGATTCAACGATCCAACCCCTTTTCAAATAATTGTGTAAAAAGGGGTGGATCATTCCTTCCTTCCTTCAAACCATGGCGGATAACAAGAAATACATCACATCGGATGAACTGAAAAAACACAACACATCCGATGATCTCTGGATTTCAATCCAGGGAAAAGTGTACGACGTCACAGAATGGTCTAAAAAACATCCCGGTGGAGATATCCCTCTCCTCAATTTGGCCGGACAGGACGTTACCGACGCCTTCATCGCTTTCCACCCTGGCTCCGCCTGGAAATATCTCGACAGTTTTTTCACCGGTTATCACCTGCAAGATTTCCAGGTTTCCGAGGTTTCCAAGGATTACAGAAACCTGGTTGCACAATTTGTGAAAGCTGGACTATTCGAGAAGAAAGGGCATGGCGTTATTTACAGTCTCTGCTTCGTCTCTGTTCTTCTCTGCGCCTGTTTCTACGGCGTTCTTGGCTGCAATAATTTCTGGATTCATATGCTCTCTGCGGCCGTCTTGGGGTTCTCATGGATGCAGGTTGCTTATTTAGGGCACGATTCTGGACATTACCAGATAATGTCATCTCCAGGATACAACAAATTAGCTCAAATTCTTACGGGGAATTGCTTGACGGGGATCAGCATTGCCTGGTGGAAATGGACACACAATGCTCATCACGTTTCGTGCAACAGCCTGGATTACGACCCCGATCTTCAGCACCTGCCACTGCTTGCTGTATCATCGAGGCTATTCAAATCAATAACCTCCCAATTCTACAAAAGAAAGCTCACATTTGACCCGATTGCAAGATTCTTTGTGAGTCACCAGCACATTACATTCTACCCTGTAATGTGTGTTGCTAGGGTGAATCTTTACGTCCAGACATTCTTGCTTTTGTTCTCGAAAAGAAGAGTCCCTGACAGAGCTTTGAACATAGCGGGAATCCTTGTTTTCTGGACATGGTTTCCTCTTCTGGTTTCATGCTTGCCTAGTTGGAGCGAGAGGTTCCTGTTCGTGTTGGTTAGCTTTAGCGTCACCTCGATCCAGCACGTGCAGTTCTGTCTGAACCATTTCGGTGCAAATGTGTACGAAGGGGCTCCGCAGGGGAACGACTGGTTTCAGAAACAAACGAGTGGGACAATTGATATCTCATGCTCTTCTAAAATGGATTGGTTCTTCGGAGGGCTGCAGTTCCAGCTGGAGCATCATTTGTTCCCGAGGTTGCCTCGTTGCAATCTGAGGAAGGTTTCTCCGATCGTGCAAGAATTGTGTAAGAAGCACAACTTGCCTTACCGGAGTATGTCCTTCCTTGAGGCCAATAAGTGGACTCTCAAGGTTCTTAGGACAGCAGCTTTGGAGGCCAGGGATTTTACAACTGCTCCTAAGAACTTGCTCTGGGATGCTGTCAACACTCATGGTTGATTGAGATAAACTTGCTCTCTGCTAAGCTGTCAACAATCATGTATGGTTGAAACTTTTTTTGGACAACTTAGTCATATTGGTGTAGGTTTTTTATGAAATTAGTCATATGAATAGTGTCTCTCGTTTTCATCTAGGCTGATATCAGAATATCGATACGTATTCAAATTCTTAATATGGTTCAGTTAACTAGGCCAAATTAGAAGTCGGGTGGGTATCCTCATTCCAGTAGCGGATTCAGGAGGGGGCCAGAATACCCCATAAAAAAAAAAAAAAAAAAAAACCCACTCCTTAAAATAAGCTTTAAAGTATAAAGAACAAGAATTAATAATTATATACATATACATAAACGTATGTCTAAGAAAAAGGATTAAAAATACACACACACACATACACATATATATATATATATATATATATATATATATATAAACTTAAAAATATCGGGGTGAAAAAATTGCGCCTCATCTAAAAATCCGACCCCCTAACATTCTATGATACCAGGAAAGAATTCTTGTTTTATTTAGAAATATGAACTTGTAGAGAGGTAAGACTTTAATTCATTTATATTGATTCTCTAACAGGGGGTATAGCAGCCCCACTTGGATCCGTCTTAAACCCTCCAAGGATTTTCACATGGGATTTATATATGTTATAAAATAATTTTATTGTATTAATTAATATAGGACAAATACTTCCATACACTAATATCACTACACAATTTAAGTGTATTTTTAAATAATATTAGTTATTTTATGAAACTATAGTAGTTGGTCAGTATTAACTACTTTCATCGAATAATATTACTAGTTATATTCATTGAATAATATTAATTATTCATTAATTCACGATGCAACTGATACACTCAAGCATTACTTCCTAATATAATATTTGTATTTATAGTAATTTTAACTCTAATCCTAAATTTTATTTTTATTAATTAGTGTAATTTTTGTTATATATAAATTTTTATAATGTAATTTTAAAATTATAGAAAATAGTGCAAAATAAAAATAACCCGAAATGGGAAATTCGCGTGGAGAAAAATTAAAATTGTTCACTTTGTGGGGCCGGGAAAGAAAATTGGGCCCGTGCTTCCTCATCCGCAGTAGCTCTTGATAGAAATAAACAAGGACAAAACTTGTAAAAGCATAAAGTTGTAAACAAGCAATTAGCAGAATATGGCATTTTTATATTCAAGATTCTGCTCAACAGCAAAATTCATCAATGTGCTACGCATATCTTCAATCTATCTATAATTACACGTACAATACAATGACTGCTGCAGATCCGCTGTCATCACCGTGCCCTTCCCTTACCGATCAACATTCATTACATAACTTCACAGTGAGTCCCAGAATATTATCACGCTCATGATCTAAACCAACTCTCTGCACTTGGGTTTAATTCCACCTCAGATTCGACAAGTTTTGGAACAGAGGATAATGTATGTCCATATTGGAGCAATGAGGAAGAAAACCTGAAATAGGGGTGGAGGGGCAACCCATTGATTGAATCAACTGCTCCACTGAAAATCTAAGGAATGTTTGGGGTCCATTCACAGCTATGTTGTGAACTTTATGCTCGTATATCTTCCCATCTTTATCGAGCTTGTACTCTGAGGTACCATCAAATCTACTACGACTCTCCCATGGGATTCGACGAATACCATGAACTGTCCAGCAAACTGTTATCGTGTTCTCCATGGGCTGACACATGCGTATGATGTCAACCCACAAGGCCTTGAAGAAGATTCTTCCGTGGAATCTTAATGCCCAGAAAATCGACTTGTAGTTCTCAATACCAGCAAAGGCGTTGAGTGGATCTTTGAACACAATATCATCCCTGCGCAAGAAAATCAAGACGCTAAGACAACGGCAAGTTTCAAGTTTCTTGATTGGAGGCAAACGTACAAAACTCTGTCTATTGTATACATGATATGAAACCATTTTTTTAACAAACTTTTCAACATCTTTCAGACATCATGATTCCGTTGATTACGATCAATCATGATTACAGTGTTACTTTTGATAGTCGATCACCATCCAAAGTTCATGATTACAGCAATTAATCAATCTTATAGAACAAATCCAACATACAAAAAAATATCTGAAGGGATATATATATAAATTTAAACCTGTAGATATCGAAGTTGAGCTCTCTATAGAAAAGCTCCGGCAACTCCTTGCGGAGAGTTCGAATCGCGTAACCAGTGTTTACGTAGTAATCAAGCTTCTTCTCTTCCTCCACTTTACCCTTCTTTGAAGAAAACGGTGTCGTTTCGCTCTCCTTCACCTGCCCGTACATCAATCTCGCACCATCCTCACAATTAGCTTCACTCAATTTCAAAACAACCTTTTCCATTTCCTTCACACCCGAACAAACACTAATGAATCTAAGATTTCTGCTTCTGGTTCTCTGAATACTGTCTCTTCCGGCAAGTAAAAAAATCTCCGGCGACGGGACTAAGAGCGCCATCAATGACGCTGGTGATTGTGAAAGAGACACGATCAAGATAATTTGGCAGTTTTTTCTTTTAAATGGGCATTTTCTTCAAACTTTTTTCTGCGGGAAAATACAACCAATGGTTTCGGAGGGAATTTGAGGAAATCATGGTTGTGGAATTAGGGATGGATCATGGATTGGATAGGAGGAATACAGGATAAGTTTCTGGATTTTGGATAATTTGGAATTGCAACCTTACAGGTGACCGGATTGGGCTAGGTTTGACTAGAATTATTGGTCTAAAATTGGGCCTGTCAACAATTTTAGGCCCAAACTTCTTGTAAACTCAACACTAGGAAATTCACGTATTGGTTGAAACTAGCTAGCTCTCGCGTACTGTGCAATTTTTTTAAAAATATTTTATGTATAAATATTATTTAAATCATAATATTTATAGTACTCGATTAATAAATATTATTTTATTATTTTAAATTTTAAAAAAATGCAATGTTATGCATAAAAGGTTTAATACCTATTAATAAAATAAGATAAATAAATAAAATTATTGCATTTTCGAGACAATATAAATAAATGAAATATTATTTTTAAAATTTTAAGTTTTAATTAATCAATTCATCAATATATTAATTATATTAATTTTTACATTTTGAAATGCACAAAACTTTAATTTTTTTTAAATATATGATTTTCCCAAATATAGTGAGATAAGATAAAAGTTGATACAATCACAAATTTAAAAATGTATAGCATGTTTAAAAAATTTCATAGGACAAAAAGTTAGAAAGACTTTTAGTTATATTTATGTAATAAAATTTGAATTTACTCATTTTTTTTTAAATTACTACAAAAATTGGGAAAGAAATCATCGATCATTGGTGGTAATCTTCTAAAACAAAAAAAAATATAGAAACAGCCCCATCAGCATTAACTGACTAATTATTCTGTTGTATCTTGTAACAATGTGCTACACAAAATATCGAAATTGTAAATTTTAAAATACTAATCATTTCTCAAAATCCATGAAATAAAAAATAGGTAGTTATCTTTTAAAAAAAAAATACTGTCTCCTATTTGGTAATCATTAATGATTATACTCTAAATCCTATAAAACTCCAAATTTTTTGTTGGACCTGAATTGATTTATCGGTCAAAATTTCACATAGTACTGAATTACTCGTGAGAAATCTTGTAAGCATTAAACTCCAATTAATGGCCCACCGCCAACCAGCACAACTGCTCTTCTTCCCTTCTGCCCCCCAAATAAATACCAACGACGTCGCTTTCTTCCTTTTCTCTAACTCCCATCCTAATTTACATCTATAGCACACTTCCCGGGTTGCTTCTGCTGCACACTTCACTGATTTTCTTATACATAAATCGCTTAACTTCGAATTAATGTTAAATGAATTGAGTTCCACTAATTATTGCGTAATAATTGTTGTTCTTTTCGGGGGAATTTTTTTTGAAAGGTCTTTTCGGGGGAATTTGGTTGCGAAAAAAAGTAATTTATGTACGATGATGCTGGGGTTTCGATGATTAAGCTCTGTAAGGAGTTTCTGGAATTCTGAGTGGAATTTTGTGTGTATTCAATGGCGGTGGAGAAATCCCGGCCCGAGAGGCGGAGTATGAGATTTGACGAGGTGTCAATGGAGAGGAGTCAAAGCTTTGTTACGGCATTACAGGTGAACTTTGTTCGCTCTGATTTGTTCTTAAGGTTCATCCGAGATTTTGAGATCAGATCTGGGATGGTCTGTGTTATGCATGCGAGATTGTTTGTGTTTTTTACTGGTTGACTTTTAGTTTGACGAATTTATGGAATAAGATTCTGCAATTCGTTGATTTAATGTGCTTAGAAATTGTAATTTTACTTTGTTCATTATTTGTTTGCGTTGGAATCTGATTATATTTTGTTGTTTATGTTAATTTAGTTTAGAATTGCATGCAGCTGTGTGTTTCGTATTCATTTTTGTCCCTTCTTCACATGGGACTTGTCGGTTTGGGGTTTGATCTTTTCACTGATTCATTTAATTCTGTTCAAACTATACCCTTTTTTAATATCTATTTCATTTTTTGTTCGGTGCATCACAGCTTGGTTTAATAAGGTCCTGTAAATGCTGTAATGCTGCATAGATGAAGCTAACAAATATTCTGTAGTATCTCATATCTGTGAATGTAACCATTGTCGCGATTTTCAAGATATTAGTTCCTAGCCATTAAGTTTGAAGATGAAGCCAGAAACCTTATTGACTTCTGATAGAGAACTTATGCGAGAATTGGGGAAATATTAGATGAATATATGTAATTCTCTTGAAGTAAAGAATTATATGTATTCTTCTGCATACACATGTTCTTTATTTGATCTTTGCACGGTTTTATTAACTTTGACAAAACGTTTTAAATATTTTTCTTGTCATATTATATCTCCACAGGAACTCAAGAACCTTAGGCCACAACTGTATTCTGCAGCAGAGTACTGTGAAAAGTCTTATCTCCTCAGTGAGCAAAAGCAAATGTAAGCCTTCTGCCAACTTCTTATGTATTTATCTTATGTTCATTATTACGTTGGGTTATGTTTAGTCGGTAGTGTATTCATCATTCAATGGTGATCAAGAAGGGAGCAATGTGCTGATTAAATTTTTTTAAATATATATTTGTTTATTTTGTACAAGGGTGTTGGACAATCTTAAGGACTATGCTGTACGAGCTCTTGTCAATGCAATTGATCACCTTGGTACTGTTGCTTATAAGTTGAGTGATATTCTGGAACAGCAGACTCTGGACATCTCATCCATGGAGCTTAATGTTAAATGCGTAAATCAGGTAATTGTCATTTCGGTTATCCTGGAGAAGATTCTATTGAGCATAAACACATGATTGAGTCTAAAATGTGTTTCTTACTCTGTAGCAACTTCTAACATGTCAAACATATATGATGAAAGAAGGTCTGAGGCAACAGCAATTATTAGCTATCATCCCAAGGCATCACAAACATTACATTTTACCAAGTAAGACTAAGTGCTGCTTTGTGTATACGTCAGATTCAAACCATTCTCATTTTTCTCATTTGATTTTCGTTTGATTGACCCAATCTAGACTCTGTGAACAAAAAGGTGCACTTTAACCCTCATATACAGACCGGTCCTAGGCAACCTATACAAGCGAGACCTCGTAATTACCCTTCAGGTGGCAGAATTTATTTGCATTTGGATAGTTGTTTGTCATATGGAGCCGTAGAATATTGTAAACTCTCCTGGTTAACTAAGTTTATTTCGTACCTTTTATCCAGGTGCTTCTGCTGCAAACACTCTCTCTTGGCACTTAGCATCCGAAACCAAATCAACCTTGAAAGGCTCTGCAAGTAGTATTATAAGGTTTGCACTGGAAGTTCTTATTAACTTAACATATTTTTATCTTTGTGTCAAGTTGATCAAACACATAACTTGTTATTTGCTTACCTTTTTAGCAATGAGGAAACAAAGACATATGGGAATAGTTCTGCTGCATTTAACTTGTTAGGTATGCAAGTTTACATACTCGACCTCACTGTCGTAAAAAATGTAAGATGATATTATATTCACCTAGTAGAAGTCTTAATCCTGCAAAACTTATTGTTTTACAAGTAGATGTTGAAGACAGCAGTCGGATGAAATTCACACCAGCTTCGAGTGTGGCTGTGCAAACGCTACGTGTTGCACACCGGGTAAAGTCTAATTCTCTAGAATTCATACATGCTTTTCCTTCCTCTTTTTCTGTGGCACTTTGTCTGGAGTTTTTTACAGCTATAACTTTTTGTTTCTGTTGGATGAGATTCATCAGATAAGTTGTTTGTTTGGGTTTTGGATGTGGAAGGTTGTCTCTGAATTTCAAATTGGTTGTTTAGACCAGTTAGCTTTTTGTTGTGCCCACAACTGAATTAGTACATTAAATGCTTCATGTTTATCAAACTGAGTCATAATAGAAAGGAGAGTTAACCAAACAACACACTACTTTCGCCTGTTAGACCCAAACAGTTATTAAGAAGTTTGTCTTGCAGGATGCTGCATTGGAGGGCTCCAAACCTATTACTCCATTCAGGTCATTTGACAATCCCAAGCAAAGGGAAAGTATTCGACCCCCTGTTCGCAGTAAGAGTGTCCTTTCAGCTTTCTTTGCCAAGCAAAAGACACCCAAGTTAAAGTCAAGTGCATGAATCCTCCTTTCCTCGGGCACACCGCAGTCTGCTTCACATGTTACATCCAAGTCCCTTATAACTGTTGACCTTATCCTTGGCTTAAGCATCATATCATCCATGCAATACTTGTGTGAGTTTTGTGTATCAATAAAGTTAGCATTAAAGTGTATATCAATGTTGAGCAAACGTTTTTTGTTTCTTTGATACATTCGAGCAGACAAGTTTTCTTCTCACATCACATGCATATTCTTGTTTGTTTGTAGCTGGTCTGAACGGCCTAGAACAAGTGTTTAAGATTACTGCTGATTATCATGTTCTGTACAACGACTAGATATTTATAAGGAAGAACTACATGGCATACAAAAAAAAAAACAGTTTCCCTCCAAGAAAAGAAATAAAATCTCGATACTTGGGAAAAGTGCAAAAACTTTTTTTCTTTAAATAAGAGATTGAGTGGCTATTGAGATACATATTCGTAATATAAAATGTTCAAGTATTGACTAAAAATGACCAACTCCTCTAATCTCAGTCCTGATAAATCTGTAATTAAAATGATAAATAAAAAATAACATAATCTCTCATCTTACGAGAAGTTCTTAAAATGCTCGTAATATCAAATTTGACTAAAATAATGATAAACATGGAACAGTAATCACAACAAAAAATAAGCAGGAAAAAGATCGTTTTTGTATGATAAAATAGTTATGTACCCGTAAGTCGTAACTGGGCTACCATTTACAAGACGTTAAAAAAAGGGAAAATTACAAGGATGCAACAAACTATCTATCTCAGGACACAAAATACAATCCTAGGCATCCATTCCTAGTATGAATGAAAAAATGGTACAAAAAGAAAGAATTAGATGATTCGTATCCAACGGTTAGTACTACCTCAAAAGCTTCAATGCAAGATCTGTCTCGTTTTTCATCTCCTCCACCACAGGCTTCACGTACTTCCCGATGACTTTCTGATGAGTCCGTTTACGTATCCGTTGAATCTTATCTTTACTCTGTTGCCTCTTCTTTTCTTTCTCCTTATTCCTCATACTTCTCTCTTTATCATACGTACCTTGCCAAAATATTTCGCCTGTTGAAGGCCAAAGCCAATGCCTTTTGTGTTGGTCGGAATCAGACTCCTCGGCCAAGTCCTCATCCATGGCCTTAATAGTGGTGAATTGGAAAAACTTGATCCACATTTGACCTTTTCGACTCTTAAGCTTGTGCTGTTCTTGCATAAACCCCGTCTCTGGGTCTATATATACAATTCTTCTTGCACTATGGTATGCCCAAACATTTATTAGTAACTCAAGCAAACGAGAGTAGCAATGCTTGTCCTGTTCATTAAGGATGTATACATCTTTCAGAAGAAACAAATAGAATGAGAAACTTATGGGGCGTTTGGTTAAAAATTATTCAACGGAAATGGTAATGCGAGTCATTGAATGATCAAATGGCAAAAAGGCTGTATTACCACATCAACAAATTAAACCTTTAAAACCCCATTATGTGGGATCCAAGAAACACTGTATTGAAACCAACAAATTGTCGTACTGTAACCTCAAACGGAAGGAAGAGTACCTTCGATACACTGAGATAACAATGTCCTGTTTTCTGGTGATTGTCATAAAATTGTGCATCAAGTGCATCCACAAACATTCTGCAGATTCAACAGATTGCTTGTTAGAAATTATACACAAGGACAAACGTGGTTCATTAGACTATGTAGAAGATTAAACCTTGAAAACATAACAAACTCCAAAAAGGACTTGGTAGGTGAAACCCAGGAATGCATGACAGACCAAGTGCCTTCATCCGAAGGCATCACAGGAAGAGAACTCATGTTATGATTTATGCCGTACATCTGTTTCAGAGTCTCGGAGAAAACAAACCTAAGAACCACATATAAAATAAATCAGATTGATCATAGGAAAATTGACAATTTCCGAAACTTTTTGGAATGTTATCATATAAAGTGAAGACTGTTCAAAGATGGAAATAGAATGTGAACAAAGAAAATTTAACTACTCAAGTGGGTTTCACAAGTAGACATATTTCTTCCTGCCTTGTTTGCAATAAAATGGTATGGGAAATGATAGAATTGACAGAATAAGACTTACTGGCAATTCCCAGCATTTATAGCATCACAGAATGACCAGAAATCCTGTTTCAATGGGTTTCTACGGTCCAAATCCATGCGGGCCCAGAAGTACAAAGCGTCCCCATGCCTTTTTGCTTCAATAGCATCCAACAGTGATCTTTCGGCGGTCTTAGACAAAGATTTCTGCTACAAGATGTGCGTTAGACATGAAACAGTATCTCTTAAGGGAAAAAATATGTATAAAGCGAGATTGTATTCTTCCTTTTTCTGTTGACTACAATTGAATTCCCCCTCCCCCTCCCTTTTAGGGTGTTACAAATTCAAATATATTCAGTTTCCCTTTGGAACAGTAGTTCAAAAGAGGCACAATAGCAACAGTGGAATGAGAATATAAGATTAAATGGCAAAACTATGGTCCGAATGCATACCATCTGTGCTGTAGCTCTCCAAGATTGAAATCCTATCCAAGCATTTTTATGGATTCTATCGATCCGATTAGCGATTGCAAAAAAGGCTCCATATTCTCCCAAGACATCTCGATAGTAAACATTATTCAATAGTGGGAGACGAGAAGATGCATCTATATCATCAGCACCAGGCCTTCGACTTCTCCTAGACTAGAGAAAACATTTCAACATTGCATCAGGTTGACAGCCAAATAATATTAAAATTTCACAGCTAAAACATGATAAATCATAAACGTATATCAAACAAAATCATGCAACCAGAAGATTGCTCCTAGCCATATTCCAAGAAATGACATTCATATAAGCACAATATGTCAAATCAGAAGTGGCAGCAAAAACTACGATACAATGAGAAAAGTAAGAGAAAGAGTATAAGTTTTGGTCAATCTAAGCATTTATGCATAAAACGTTGGTCAATGTAATATGACAAGAAAGAGACAGGGCAACGAAAAGCATGAATACCAAAACTTGTGGGAAACAATCTTGACCCAAAATATAAATTAGGATGTGAGACATAGAGAACTCACCAGCCCAAGCCCTCTATATAATGAAGTACTGTGCAAAAAGGGCCAGGTTCCTGCTCCAAAGTAAGGTTCATAAATACACAGTGGTTGACCTGTCCTTTCAAGCTCTCCTTCATCTCTTTCGTGCAATGAACGATCAACCCTTCTGACACTTCGGTATATCTCATCCCATGTTCCTCGAGGTAGATCGGTTCTATCCTTCAACTGCATCAGTTCCAAAGAAAACAAGACATTGCCATCAAACTAAGCATATGCATAAGTCCCACATCATGTCATGCTTAATCAGTTAATCATATAAAAGGAAGCAGAAACAGAAAATCACTTACCTCTTCATCCTCCCTTCTTTTTCTCATGTTAGCCATATCTATATATTTTTGCTGTTCCCAAATGGTATACAATAATGTATCGTTTGATGGATTCAAAGCCTCAGAGTTTTCTCCATCTGTATGATTCAATTGCTTCTCAATCTCGAGGATATATTTCGTGCTGGTTTTGCTCGGAGAATGGGTATTTGTAATAGTTTCGAAAGGATGCCATCGCCATTCAGCTTTCAGTTTCATAGGAATGTTTTTGGCAACCAGGGGAACAGCTACTTCTGATGGGAGTGTGAGAATGTTCTCCAGAAGCAAAGCATATTCTTCAACGGTTTCTGACACCATTAAGTTTTTGGCTGTAAGTTTTCCAACCGATGCAGCATTCTGAGCTATAAGTGAGAGTTTTCCATTTGAGACCATTTGGAACATTATTTGAGTCAGAACCATAGTATCGTCCTTCGGAAAAAGGTAGCCATTCACCTTGTCACTAACCTAAGATTGTCGTCGATCCAGTTAGGAGGTCAACTTTGAAATATGAAACTGTTTGGTCAAATTTGAACCAAGTCTAATTAAGCTAAATAGAATTTCAAGCAATTCTCAAACGATCTTAGTATCTTACACAGTCTTGAAACTTTATTTAGCCTTATTCAGTTGTTGAAGACTAAATAAGGCTAAAGCACAAATCAACATGTTTTATCACTTGAGCAAAGCATATGTATGATTTTATTTATAGATAATCATTAAAGATACCTACATATTTCTTTGTGGCCGGTAGGTCAGGAGCAATTATAGGTTTCCCAAAACACATAGCTCTCAGCAAAATGTCTGGAAAAGTATTTTCATCAAGGAAGGATCCATATATCACAACATCAGCAGCAGTTATTACAGAGTCACTGTTTTCGTCGACGGAGATATGCTTCACCGTTTCCTTTGGATATCCCAATTTCAGAGCAATAGTCTGCAGCAAGAAATTTGATCCATTCCATTAATATTATTTAAGGGTCATTTCAAAAATTAAATGGCTTTCAGAAAATGTTAATAAACGAAGTAATGAACTATGGTAAGTTTGTAAATGTACAACATAATAATATGATAGTTGAATAAACTCCTCTCACCTCCACAATACGACTGTAATTACCGGTGGAATCGCCAGCTGAGATTATGATTTTAAGATGAGAACTTGAACTGCCAAAGTCTGTAAAAAGTGGATATAAAGCCTTCAAAATAAAGGCATGTTCCAGCCACATAGCTCTGTACGATAGCTGACTTCCAACAATAGCAACAACAAAATCATCTGGTCCATACTCCATTCTCAGATGTAAATTATCTGCCATGGAAACCAACTGGTTATCAGCTTTACAAGACTCCTCAGGAGAGCCTGGGATGACGAAGTAATTTCCAGGATCACAAGCTGAATAAGCAATCTGCATTATATATAAAAAGTGATTGATATCAACCACCCTGATAATCAGAATTTGTCTATGTTACATGCTACAGAATTATTAAGTGTCACTTTATCAGTTGCTAATCATAAAGCAAATGTGCTTATTACACAAGCAAAACTAAAAGAATTACTTCAAGTATGTAATTAGACGATGGTTACCGGTAGAATGTAGTTTGGAAAGACAATAACAGTTGCTCGGTTGAAATATTTTCTCCACATATCGACCAGCTCACTTTGGCCACTCGAAACATATTGTCTCAAACGAGCAGCAAGTGTTCGTTCATGGATCGTCCATGCAAGGGGGACATTTTTATAAGGTTCCTGCATAAGACTGTGAGAAGTAAAACCTTATATTTTATTGTCAAATTATACGCAAGGGAATTACGGAGGAAGAGATAACTGAGAATTACTGAAATAATTGATGTCGCTTACCAAGACAAGAATCCCGCAGCATTAAGAGAATTCACAAGTATGCCATCATAGCTGCAAAGCAGAAGCACAAAATTAGGATACATACCATTAATTTTTTTCTTTTCCCTGAGCTGCAAATTTTTCGAGTAATTGCTGTAATTAAACAACTAACAGGTTTATTGGGGAAGATAGCTATCAACTTTGCATTTTGACAGATCAAATATCAGTCATGTTGTGTGTAAAACACAACTGAGTCCTCAAACAGAGTGAATCTACTAGAACACTTGCAGGTGCACTTGCTTGCATTGAATATGCACATATACGTATAAAAGGACAAAATAGACTTAGAATCAACCCAAATAGGAGCAAGTGATTCGTGTAGAGAACATAAATAGTTGCCTGAATCAAGATCATGCAATGGCTACTACAGTCCTAAAATGTCATAACCACTGAAAAATTCATCCATATGAAAAAAATATAGAGTAATATGCATACTTCAGCCAATCCACAGCACACTTCACATCCCGATCTGCTGTGTTGACAGTAAGAGGAACTCCTATCTCCTTCCAGATAGCTTGTGCCGGACCGTTTTCCTGCGAGAATACCTGCAAATACAAAGGATCAATTACTACCTTTCCAGCTCATAATTAGACTCAAGTTGGAGAAAAACAAAACACAGAGATATCTCCATAGTTGATTTCTAGCTCCCTTTTAATTAAAGTTCTACATAGTATATTGTTAGATCCATCATTTAAATTGCCATCCAAACATGGCACAACAAAGATCTTGCTTTACAACTGAACCTCTTATTGATCTTATAGGGCCCAGTCCTTTGTTCACGACTTCCCAATACTTACCAGCTTTTTTTGATCAATTAATATAGAGCTTCATTATGGATGAGCAGCATAATTATCCATCTTCAATATTTTGGAAGGTCAATTAGATGGCAGCACAAGCCAATCAGTCTAACGAGCAAGCAGGATATAGGACACTCAGACACAGTAAGACATCAATAGAATCCGCCATGCTACTGACATTCTAACTTGCCAATTTCATACAACTTTTGAGAAGAATCAATCTAATTAACTTACGCAAGAAAAGGGTTTATGTAGCTATTAGTGACTTTGTCACTTATTTTACCAAACTGTACATCATATGCCAGACAAATTAGCATATACTGGAAAAAACAGAATCACAGAACTATTGAGATTTTCATCCACAGCATCAGAACAAAGCAAGTACAGGTAATCAAAACTGAATACCATGCTGCACAATACATCCGGAGTTATACTAGCTATCTTCGCCTCTCAGCTCAAAAAACAATTTCCATGAGCCACCATAACTTATCTCAGACCAAATTTTGATGCATTCAATACCTTTTTAAGTAGTGAGCAAAACTTTTGAAATAATGAAAAAGATATATGACATTTGAGAAAAGATGATCGTGTTATTCATGTTAACCGTAACATATCTAAACAGCAGGTTCTTTGATTTTCCCTTCAGAAGGGAATTCAGGTCTGTGGATCTATAAAGACAAATGTTTGTGTGTTAATGGACTTTGACAACTGCTTAACACATAGACAGAGACAAATAAATTAAGAAGAGCCTTTGTATAATGGTTTATGTTGAAAAGAAAGGGTGGTGGTGGCATATTTACCCAGTCCCTTCCCCAACAAAATGACTACATGAAGCAGGGAATGTGAACAAGTAATAAGTTATCACCTCGATTTCGTATCCAATCTCCAGCAAGGCAGTAGCAACAGTAGCCATTAGTATCTGGTGTTGATCAACACATAGACTAGCAAAAACCTACAAACATGTCAAAACAGCATATTAGCTACACTCCTCCAAAACTCAAGGTAATAGCCAATTTTTCACTAACAGACACCATCTACCCTGAACCACACAATAACCAACCGGAAACGTAAGAGGATCAATTTCACAAACAGGTTATACGCGCAACGAAATTAATAAAATTAATAACAAATGTTTAGAATGCTTACCAAGGCAAGCTTTGGTTTTCGGTACCCAAATCTCACAACTTTACTTTCATTCACCACATTATCTTCCTTTCGTAACTTCCCCAGAATTTTCAAATGATCAAAATTTATATCCTCGCCGAAATCGAGCTCTTTCAAGAACGAGAAATTCTCAAACTTCACTTCACCGTTCTTACTAAGCAATACATGGGTTTTCTCAAA
This sequence comes from Paraleonurus japonicus, assembly GCA_030762865.1. NCBI lineage: Eukaryota > Viridiplantae > Streptophyta > Magnoliopsida > Lamiales > Lamiaceae > Paraleonurus > Paraleonurus japonicus. The sequence goes on along the minus strand of CM061057.1, from coordinate 3,432,906 downwards.
TTTTATCCCATCTTCTATTACCGAACCAGGCAAGAAGAAAATCTGGAAGAGAAAAACAAAGAAGAAAAATATAACCACTGCACAAATCAACTGCAGATAGTCAATCCTTTTTAATGAAACCACTTTTGCAAATCTTGATCTGCTCATTTGGCCCAAAAATCCATTCGTACTATTAGTGTTCCTAACAGATGAAGAACGCAGCAAATGGTGATCCCTCTTCAATGGAAACCCACTTTCAAGTGAACCCATTTACACTCGCATCAAGAGAAGACTACGAATTCAATCTTATATCTATGCTTTCTTGTACATCTATATACGTGTTTTAAGAACGGTAGCTGTACGCATATTTTACCCCCAAAAATATGCTAGAAAAAGAAAAGGACAGCTATTTTGGAAGATGTAAAGAATGGGGTTTATATAATTTTATCGTAGAGCCAACAGTGGTCTGTATGACTAAATTGGACCTGCGTACTACTTTTGTTTTTCTGTATTAAATAATACGAGTTGGTTCTTGTGAGTTTTTCTTTTTCCTTCCTTTTTTAAGAGAGAGGATGAAGAGATAATCGCTGACGTGGCGATGGTGGTCGTTCTTTGTCAGAGACATATATGCCATCTCTGTGAACGAACATGTATGTATAGGATGAGAGAGAAAAAAATTAATTGAAGGCGTAGCATTAATAAATCCGTTTTTCCTTTTAGGATTAATAAAAATTAATTACCCAATTAACACATCCTTTCAAAGCAAGATCCAGATGCACGTGAGTTTGTTGAAATATTTACTGTTTAATACAAGTTTTAATATAAGAATTGTTAATATATAAATTATTTTTTTATAAGAATAGGATATTTTTTTCAATTTTAAGAAGATAGTTGTTAAGAAAATAATACAACAAATACAAAACAGAACTTTGTTACAACGTGTATAGAATAGAGAGAGTGTATAGAATAGAGAGAGTGACATGTACTGATTGAAAATAAACGAAATTCTAAGTCATTACTGCAGCAAATTTTTTTTATCTAAAACAAGCCTCGTAAAATAATATAAACTGAAGAACACCAGTCTAATATATAAATTAGAAGACTTTTTAAAGAATGATTACCGATGTCAATACATTTGAGTGATAATGCGTAGATATGCTCAAGAAAGAAATCTTATAACTGCATCCTGTAAATGAATAAAAACAAACCAAAAAAACTACATTCCACAAGGAAAAATTCCGTGTAGAATTGCTGATGAGCCCACATATACAACAGCTAAAAATGGAAAAATTCTTCGTTTCGACATTCAGGTCTCTACCGCCTCCCACGATAGTTTCCGATTGTTAGGGAAAGGTTGTGTTGTGTTACAACAAGAGGTGGCTCAGTAAAACTCGTCCAACTCACTATAATCTGCCAAGTGGGGACTCAGAAGCATATTCATCCACCAACCAGAGACCATAATCCTGAAATCGCTTAGTCTTCTTTTCAAAACCAATTATGTAGTTGTTGTGAATGATAACATGCATTCCCTTAGTTTCCCGTACCCATGTCTTGTTCTTGAAGTATAAACCACCAGTCGGGAACGCCTTTTGAGGTAGCAGGTACACATCCACCTGATATCACATTCAAGTCCATAAGAAAGAGCAAGAACACAAATCATTTGTCTAGCACCTAAGCATAGAGAATGGAAAAGAACCAATTTTACCCTTTTCTCAAGGCCCCCCAGTCCCCACACCCCTAATAAAAAAAACTAAAAATTATTTATCTCCACGTATGGAGCACAAGCACACCATCATGAATGTTTCCAATATTACCACAGGATTCTTGTGAACCATCACAGTTTAATGAAATCTGGGTGAGACAGTGAATTTAAGGATAGAGAGTTATCAGACATCCAATGTGCTTACAATTACACTGCCCTACATTATAGCTACATGAAACAGGTAACAATTGTTGCAATTAACGGAAATCCCAGTGGAAAAATCAGAAGGAGTATCCAAAGTATGAAAAAGAAATTGATGCTGGACAATATGCGAAGTTAAAAGGTCCTGCAATCAACAGCCAATGTGATAGCAGCAACAGGGCAGGTGAATGATGGAAAAGTTAGAAAACTCGAACATGCAAATAACTTCGACTTAAAGCATTTCTAAGAAAAAGGATGAGGATGAACAAGGTACTTTATTAATCTCATGGCAGCAGAATAGGCCATGCATTCTTCCTCAGATCTAAAAAAATAACCCCATAGATTAGTTCTCCAGGTACTGAAAGTAACTGCATTACCAATTGGCAACTCTAAAGGCCCAAAATCCTCTCTAGCTTCTTGGTTTAGGGAAATCTAGAGGCAGAAAAATAGAAGAATAGAATATGCTGAGAACTACTGACATATATATATATATATATATAGAACTAAAAACAAACCACTCCATATAATTTAGTAATCACATGCACCTAAAAATGCAGGCATCTAACACAATATGTGAAGTAGTAGCAGCAACAGAGAACTGCATATCTACCTGTCCAGCAGTTTTATTCAATGCCCAATTAAAGCCAGGCTGGTCATTGGCTTTCTTTGCTCTAGACCAAGGTTGGTCCTGTAATTCTTCTATCCACTTCTTCATCAGTAATTTTGCTCCGACGGTGGGGCGCAGATAGATCAGACAGCTACAGATGTAAGTACGGCCCTTTTTACCGGGAGGCGGCAAATCATGAGAATGATCAAGAGGTTTCACCTGACAGTTCCAGTGGGCAGAAAAATCAATAATACTAAGAGTAATAGTTCCATTAAGGTCATGCATATGGATTGGGCAAGACCATTTGTTTCAAAACAACAGGTCAGATGAATGTACAAGGTCTGGTTGCATTCAGGACTTCTATACAGTTCAGGTAGGAGTTATGACATTATAATGGGGCAGAAAAGAAGATTATTTTTCTTCCAATCTCATCTGTTTTTTAAGTCTATCATATTGAGAACAGCCTCATAATTATTTTGTTCAATCTCTTCCCATAATGTCGATCCAGATATCGCTAAGTAAATTAAATCAAAGGTTACAGATGACTTTTTTATTGTGAAGCCATCATTTCAAATCCCGAAGAGCCAATTGAGAAGAGGTTGCTGGATCCAGTTTTATTTGGCTTGCTAAGAACTAATAGTGCATGGTTGTTACAAAAATGATGAATTTGGATTAAGAAGCAATCAGAATACTTACATAAGCCATGTCATCCATGAAGTACACATCATGCTTGCCTTCAAGATACGGAAAAGGATCAGCCAACCAAACCATATCGACGTCATTGTACATAACATTATAGCCAAGCTCCAAAATTTGCAGGAGGTGACGGGGCCTTCTGGCTGTAAAATTGAAGAAACCCTGCATAACAAGGATATCAGTCAGGGTACTGAGTAAAAAGTAGTAGATGGGAAAATTACGACTAAGGAAGTAGCCAATTGTTGCAAGATTTCAACAAGATCGGCTAATTAGCTTTAGCAAGCCATTGCGCATTTCCACCACAAAACCTGATGCTAAACAACAAGCATTTCCTTTATCAACAATCTACTATAATTGACTTGTAAAAACTAAACCGCGATGAGCTTAAGATAGGCCAAAATGGCAAGGCATGTCAATCCTCATCGTCACGAAAAGCATTATTCCCAGTACCACATATCACAAATTAATGTAACATAATAATACCTATACCACCTAATCTGCGCCCATGTCTTGTCCAAAATAATGCAAAATCAAACGCATAAAGCACCGTATTTTATTAATGTAATCATCAAGCTTTCGGAATTAAGTATTTGACACTTTCAAAATACAAAATCAAGCTCAGTGGTCTAAATCACCTGCAGAGCACTAGTTTCTGAACAAATGGAGTAAAAAAAAAAAAATTCGTCAAAATTACCTGAGACCCAAACTTATGCGCAGCAGCTGCCTCCAGCGCTGGCGGTACCAAAACCGCGTGCCCTGGCCACCGCTCATTTACCTTATAAAGCGTAGCGTAATCCTCAGCAATCACCAGAACTTTATCCTGATGCTTTTGCCGTGTGATGCTAATCAACCAGTTGTTCAGAAACGACAAATAGGCCTCACTCACCGCACAAACGATCAACGTGTTGTTTTTGGCGACGTAAGCAGCCGCATCAGAAAGCGTGTAGCTTCGCCACTTGGACTCGGTTCTACTAAAGTTGAACAAAGTTACGGAATTGGGAGATTGTATATAAGGAGAAAACACACCGACGATTATCAGCAGTGAGAGGAGGATGAGGATCAACGTCGGTCCGCGGCTTAAAAGAGCGGCGCCGGTAGATTTTTGGGAATTTTGGCGCGATCTAGGGGATAATTCGGAGGATTCCAACGAGGGAGAGTACAGTGGCCTCTGATGCAGAAATGCTGACATTTTTATTGACATTAATTGATTTTAATTTAGAGATTAGAAGATAACTGAATTTGAAACTCACAACTCAGGGAGAGACTGAGAGAGATCTCAGGTGAGAGATGTGGCCGACGGTGAGGACAACGATCGACTAATGATTTTTTTTTTTTGGACTTGATTGTGGATCGGTCCAGCTCATTAATTATTATTGGTCTGGATCACATTGCATTAAATTTATCAATTTTTTTATTTTAAATTATATAAAATGGGCCGACTTATTTCTTAGGTATCTGTCATGGGCCGGAGGCCCAAATTCATCTTTAAAATATACGTCAACTTATTTCCTTCGCCTTATTCGCAAACACCAAATCACTGCCTTCATTCCCGCCGTCATTACACGTGGCAAGAAAAATATCCGTTTCTAGACAGTTCGACCGTTGAAATGCGGGAAAGATCTGGAAATCAATCGAAATGTCGAAACCTTCGCATGGAAAGTATTTAAGCCATCATTTGAATTTCAATCTCAGGAAAAAAAAAATCAAGACGCACACGATTGAAGAAATTGGCGATTGTATATTTGGGTTGGTGGATCGTTTTTTGCACCGAGAACTAATTCATTCTGATTTGAGGATTGTTCGGAGGACCATTTTGCAACTTGTGTTTCATTCTACTAATTGTAAGTAATTTTCATGTTCTCTTCGTTTGATCTTCTTCTTCTGTTGTTTATGTGCAATTGGTTGATAGAGTGCAATATGACTACTAGTGCTTATTTATTAAGGTTTAATGCAATTTTGTGTTTTGTTTTTCATTGAGTTGAAATTGTAGTTGTTTTGTGGTATTTGATGTAAATCTTCATTAAATGTGAATAAAATTCGGCTTTGCGCCGAAGGGTCCGGATGCATTTATGGTATTTCATTCAAATTTTCCAAAATATGATGCGAATATGGGTCTGAATATTTATTCTAATATCGTTTTTTTAAATGTACATTGAGTTGAGGTTAATCTTCAACGCTTGAGAAACTTTTTAGGTTTTTTGGACTGATTTTTCGTGTAAAAGCTTGGATGATTCGGATGTATATTTTTTGTGTTACAACGTATTTTTCCCCTGAACGTGGAGCTGATGTGGGTGCTTATAATGATAACACTTTTTATAACTCTCTCAATTAGCTGCTCATAGAGTTCATTTCTTTGTGGTTTTCATTTCAAATCATTGATCATGTTTTATGTCCACCGTGCAGGAGATATCTATTTTTCGCACTTTCTCTACATTCTAATCTAAGTCTTGTTGGGTAACTGGAGATCGATTCTATGTATAGGAATATGCAGTCATATCCCAGTCAGCAGGATCATATATATCATGGGCCTCACCGTTATCCGGGAATGGAAACCATCCCTACTCAAGTGTATGCGAATCCGGTTCAACCCCCAATGGGTTACGGGTGTTGGCCTTGGGGTAACAGCTGTGGCGGTGCTTCACCAATAGCGATCCATGGTTGTTGTAACCATTCATATTTTCCAGTCTATGGTGCTTGGGGATCTCCTTATTCTCATGTTACCACGCATCATTGCCCTGGGAATTATCCTTCTTTCCCAGTTCAATACATGCCTCCTCCACCATATTATGCGAATATGCCTGGGGAGCACCACTGTTGCGGGTGTCTCAACCATCCACTGCATCATAAAGAACAGAAAAATATCAGAATTGAAGAGGAAGAACCTGAAAGAGAAAGGAGAAGAGATTGCTCTGTAGCTCCTTGGGTGTTTCATAATTCGCCTGATCGAATTGGGTGGCTTCCACCTGACTACAATAGTAACAAAGAGCAGGGAATGGTTAAAGAAACTGGGGATATGAGGAGTGGTTCCCCTGATGTGAAGGCGAATGAGAATGGAAAAGTTGCTGCACTGCAGCCGACTCTCCAGAACGGATGGCTTCCTCTTGATTTGAATAACTTGGTGTTGCCTAAGAACAAGGGAGATGGGGAGGGAAACCAACAAGATGATGGTAAGAGAAATTTCCCATATCCATTGTTCTGGGTACCTTACAAGCATGAAGAGAAGGAGAAAGAAAATAAAAAAGAGAAGGATGTTAGTGTAAAATCATGCTTGGATACAGAGACAAATTCAAAAAGTTTTGGTGATCGAACTGCTACAAAGGCGAGAGATATCCTTGTGAAGGAAGCAGAGCAACATGTGGAAAAAAAGACTTCCACGGATAAGGAGAAAGAGAGAAATGCTTCTGATGTTGTTGGTAAGGAAAATGGTGAGAAGAAAGTTGATAATGGCGATAAGGTATCTCCTAAAGAAGGTTCCAAGAGGAAATCCTCTCCTCAACCGAAGTTACCTCCTGTCTGTCTGAGAGTTGATCCTTTGCCGAAGAGAAAAAATGGAAATGGAAGCTCGCGGTCTCTAAGTCCTCCCAAGAACAAGCAGAATCTGGAATCACAGTCCAATAATACAAGTGAAGTCCCTAATCCATCGGGGAAGAAAGAGCAAGCAAAGATCCTTCCGACTGAGCTGCCGACTGAGCTGAAGGATGAGAAGAGCACAAAAATTATAAAGGTTGTAGATGGGAGAAATTCACTAGGGAATACTATGGATATAAAAGTTGACAATCCTGTTAAGGACGCTGTGGAGTCCCGTGCTGATGTTTCAAAAAATCAAGTGGAGTTTGCCCAGAAATACGCAGATCAAGACGGAGTTACAACAGGTCAATCAGAAGCTGTTGGATTGGCCGGAGAAAAGAATGAAGTATCATCGCGAGCTCGGGATATGAAAGCAGATGAAGTGGAGAAGTCCTGTAAAACAAGACTGTCCAAGGAGGAAGCAGCTGTCATTATTCAATCAACTTATCGTGGCTTTGATGTCCGCAGGTGGGAGCCCATAAAGAAATTGAAACAAATAGCTGAAGTGCAAGAACAGATAGCAAATGTGAAGCATCTTATTCAAGCAATAAAGTCATCATTTGATATCCAAGGGCGTAGCAAGCAAAGAAACATTGTTGCGGAAACTATAATGAGCCTTCTCCTAAAGCTGGACACAATCCAGGTATCTAAACGAGCCAGTTGAAAGGCTTCTATATCTGTCTTCTGTGATAGAATAGAATATGTTATTCTTTATCTGCCTTTTTCTTGGTTGGGTTGGTTATTTATTTCTAGATCTAGGATTTATGGACAATATGCAATTGACTTCTCAAACCTTGCCAATTGATTTTCCTTGTTTAAATTTGCTGACCATGCCAGAGTTTTTTTTTTTACTTGACATCATTTAACGGTTTTACCAGAGCCATGAAGTTGCTATTTACTTGACATCGTGTGTAAGTTACCCATATTGATTATTGTATCTGATCGACTTATATTAGAAAGTTCTCTTGCTTACTCGTGCACTCCTCAATATTATGTTAAATTGATCTTTAGGCCTTCTATTTCAGTTTCGTTTCGTGTTGAAGATGTCATTTTGTGCATGTACATATAATTAATGGTAGGCTATGATATTTATGACTGACAATTCGCAAATTTGCTTTCTTCTTCCAGGGACTTGCTCCAAGCATCAGAGAAGTCAGAAAGTCCGTGGTGAGAGAGCTTGTGAGCCTTCAGGAGCAACTTGATTCATTAATGAATGGAGAACTTGAAAACTCACTAGGACCTGAATCAATTATGACATGCGATGAAGATGCCTCGAACAATAATGAAGATGTAGTAGCATCCCAGAATGACAATAAAACCACCCCAACTGATGTATTGGAGGCACATCAGGACCAGATTGATGGTGGATCAAGCAATGAAAACTCAGAGGCTTCAGAAGCAGATCTGATCAGAGAACAGGCAAGTGGAAAGATAGAGAAAGACGCTACAACAAGTTGTACGGATGAGGGTGTGGAGTCGGCGCCAGAACTAATCATTGAAGAAGATGAGAAGAGCAGTGAAGTGGTTACAAGTGATGAGACAATTGCAGAGAAGGATCACGAGGACCTAGTCATTGGGCAAGGTTCTGGAATACCTTTACAGAAAGACGACTCCTCAGCCAAGGCTACTGATGATGATCCGGTTAGGAGTGAATTGACAGAGCTTCCCATTGGAGTACTTGATGATGATTTATTGGCTGAAGCAGATGTAAACAGTGCTGATCAGGAAAAGCAGCAGCTGGTGATAGAATCATCCATCATTTCAGAACCGCGTGACACTGCTGCTGTTAATAAAGATAGTAGCCAACCTGTGGAAACTCATGAGGTACTAGATCTTCCATTTAACATTGTTGATGTTGAATCGGACTCTAAAGAGACCTGTCCAATCGAAAGGCCCCTAGACATCAAATGTGGCATAGAGGAGGATGTGGATGTCAAAACTGGAGATGCCAGAATTAACTCTGATGACCACACAGTTCAACAACCACAAAACTTCATTACTCAAATGATTGAGGCTTCTGATGAGATTTGGAATCATACCACACATGAAAATGAAATGCCTAGCCATCTACTGCAGGTGCCTATCTCGAAGCAGGAAACGAGTCTCATTAGCAAGTCTGCAAATTCTGACGATGCGACGGATCCGTTGGGAGCAGAAGCCAAATCTGATGATAAGAAAGTTTATTCTGGTAGCACTCAACAAAGCACTGTTGATGAGGAGAGGCAACCAGTACAAACACAAGCTTCTCAACGAAATGATCAAGTGTTGGTGAATGTACCTGAAGAATGCAACACGAAGCAACCTACACCAACAGAAACACTTAAAGAGCAGGGCTTGAAAGATGCAAGTCCTAATATCATTGATCCAACTTCTGTCGCAGACTTGCCTGCAAGAGATGATGTAATGGAGAGCAACCGAAGTCTGAGTGAAGAGAATGAAAGGATGAGAAACATGATTGAAAAATTGATAAAATCGGGGCAGGAACAGCTATCGGCGATTTCAAGTCTTTCTGGACGAGTAAAGGACTTGGAGAAGAAACTATCCAGGAAAAATAAACTGAAGGTGAAACAATATCGTGCTACAAGATCACGATCATCTTGCTTGACAAAATTTGATGATGGAAGGACTGTAGGTGCCGCTATGTAAATGAAATAAATGAATTATACATGTTTTTTTAAGTCTTGTAATATTGTCTGCACTGTGTATATTTGTACCATTGTATAATAAATGAGTGAGCTTAACACCTACTATACACTTCATTGTATGCTTGTTTTGAGTGAATATTGTGTTCATAATGTGGTTAATGATATATGAGAGCAGGTATTGGGTTTAGCTTGCAATCCTTCAACACAAGCCTAATAGGAAGGGCATATGCTGGAAACCGAGATTCTGGTGTATGAACACTTGTTTTGCTTTAGGAACATGTTTAACCAATTTTTAGTTGCATAATAAGCTCAATCAGCATAGATGGTTAACAGTTGCTTAACACAATCTGCCTCATCCATGTAGGAGCATCATCTGTAATCGTTCTAAGCAATATAATGGATATCTTTTTTTATCTCCATACGTACTTTTTGCTCTACGAATTCAATAGGCATAGCTGTTAATTTGTTGAAAGTGATTTTTTTGTTCTTGGTTAATTAATTGATGTTCGTTAAACTAAGGGTCGATGTGGAATGCTTCTCCAGTCATTTTCTTCTGAATATAGATCAATGTAAGTTGGAAGTGGGGCTGTCACTGTTGAAAGTTGAGTTTGAATTCTGTATGTAAGATCCTTATTAATTTCATTATGTTTGTTGAAGTTTAATTTCATAATGGAATTCTTCCATCACTTAATCTATATCTTCTTCTCAGTGTAATGTTTAAGTATAAGTGATCTAAAGTAGTTCATTGCGTAGTCAACTGCATACTATGGTTATGAGAACATCTCGATTAATATTTTTTCACTTAATATCAAGTCTTGCGTTAATTATTACTGCTCCGTCTCTTAAAGTTTTTGGCAAACTAATTGGATGTTCAATAATTTATCCAATGGTGTTCATTGATGTAATCTTTTGTATACTAGTTGCACTAAGTAACTGGATATAGGAATGAAGCTTGCAGAGTGCAACTCTTTATTACTTGTTAATTTATCTACTCACATATACATTTGTACATTTTATTATTCTTATAAAAAAAAATTATTTAAAATGATAGAAAATAACCGTTAAAAGTATAAGATTCCATCGGAATAATTCAAATTTAGTGAAATCGAGGAAAGATGATGAAGTGATAGCACACCTTTAAATTGAAGCGAGTTTTTATACAGCCGCGGCAGTGGAGAACTCAAATTAAAGCCCCATAAACAAATTACAGGGATATATTAGTCTTTCCATAGTGAATTTTACAGCTAATTGAATTTCCACACCTCGATCCATCCCTCTCTCTCTCTCTCTGCAATTTCTTGAATCCATATGTATACGCAAATGATGCATATATAAGTGGGCTAGGAAACTTAAGAGGGGGCAGAAATTAAAGCTACATATGGGGGAGACTCAGATTCTCGAGATCAATTTGATCTCCGCCCAGGGTTTGAAGGCGCCGTCCGCTAAACTGCGCAAGATGCAGACCTACGCCATTACCTGGATCAACCCAGGGGTGAAGCTACGAACTCGTGTCGACTCTCTCGGCGGCGAAAATCCTACCTGGAACGACAAGTTTCTCTTCGGAGTTTCTGATGAGTTCATCTCCGGTGACACCTCCGCCGTCGCGGTGGAGATATTTGCCGTCGGTTATATAAAGGATATCCTCATCGGCAGTGTGCGGTTTCTTTTAAGCACCTGTCTCAAGAAATCCGCGCTGTGCGCGTCCGGGATTGAGCGATCAATTGGAACCCCAGCATTCACTGCCGTGCAGATACGCCGTCCCTCAGGAAGATTCCAAGGCGTTCTAAATTTCGCCGCCTCTGTGTATTATTCAACCGATTATCCAATTTTGGAGAAAGTATCGGCGGTGAGTTTCCACGAACTGATGGAAAAGAAGGAAAACGAGTCGCGTCGGCTACGGAGGCTGAGTCGAGGTGGATCGAGGCGGAGCCACCAGTCCTCCGGCGGAGAATCGTGTGATTTATCCGACGGCACAGACTCTACGACGTCGTCTTCGTCGGCGGCTTCAACGATGTTGAAGGAGTGGAACTGTGTTCGAGAATTGGCGGGAAAGTTGCAAGGGGCTAAATCGAACGGTGGGGGATTGCTATGCGGGCTCATGGTGCCGAAGAAGATTCCTTCTTGTCCGTCGGATCAGAATCTTGACTCATGGCCAGATTCGTTTGAAGAGAATGCTTGACCGACGGTTTCGGATTAGTTTCTTTAGCTTGGCAGCAGAAATTGATGCCTCTGCACAGTAAACAATCTTTATCATTTTCTTGGTAATGCTTTGATAAAGAATTTTATACCACTAAAAATTGTTCAGTCTCAATCATTCTTTAATTTGTTCTGTCAAAAAAAAATAATAATCATTCTTTAATTCGTTTCCTCTTTTATTTTGGCTACAATTTATCAATGTATAATGACTTTTATTCAATTCTTTATCTTTCTTAGTAGCTAAATGTACTCTCAAATTTTCTTATTTTAATGATTAAACTATATAATTATACACTTAAAATGTATTTACCTAAATTTTATGAGGAAGTTGTTTCAAATGGAGGTCCATTTTAATATTATGCTCATATTTACAACTTTTAACATGTACTTCCTATGTCCCATAGCATTGCAAACAATTTTTAGCACAACGTTTTAAGAAAAAATATTTTGAGTAGAGTATTAAGGGATAAATATATATTAAATTAATTCATTTACTAGTTTACAAATTTATCCCTTAATACTCTACTCAAAATATTTTTTCAAAAGATGACATGAAGAGTAAATATGCGTACATTGTGATTTGTGGGCGTGAAAATTGTGGGGAATATTTTTATATTGAGGTGAGCAAACTTTTATGGTACACTAAAAAAGAAAGTATGTAATATTTTATGGGAAAGAGTGAGTAATTAAATTGGGTTCTACAAATTTGTAATTCAAATACTCCCTCAGTACTACAATTACTTTCACATTTTTTTTTCCGTCCATTGCAAAATAATTTTTACATTTTTAAAATGAAAAATTCTCCATATACTTCTTCCTCACAATATTTTTAATTTTACATAAAATACTATTATTTTTGTATCCACACTTATACATAATTCGATCCATTTTTATTTTATATATAAAAATTATAAAATTATATTCAAATTTCTTCTCATTATTCACTTTTTTTAATACATATGAAAATAATTTTGAGACAGAGGGATTACTAGTTTATTTGAATATTTGTGTTCAGAGTCAAAGAAAACATTTTATCGCGAAAATTTTGTAAATTTTGTACGTCGCGTAAATTGTGTTCGCTTTGTCAATCCAAAATTTTATAATATGAATAAAGCTGAATATTTTTTAGTGGGCTTAAATTAATCGACGCACTTTATTCAGTCAAAATCACATAATTCAATAATCTAAAATGGAAGAGTAGTGACATGAACGGCCAAACACAGCCGTATAACAAAAAGGTACATTGCGAACTTTGAAGTGAAGGTATCGATTAAAATCAGCCACCAAATAATGCTTTGTCTTCCACTATTAATCTATAGTTCTTTTATACTGTCACTTGTTGCTTATCTAGGGATACTCTAAACCAAGTCCTTGCATTGAAAAATAATTCAATTTTAACATGTTGATTCAAGTAAAGCAAGATGAGTTTGGTTGTAAAAGTTGTCAAAAGAATTATGGTTGTACTACTCAAATTCGTTTGAGAATCGAGGTAAATTTCTAATAATTTTCCATCGAATCGAAAGATGAGATATATATTAAAATAATAAATTTAGAATGACGGACAATTTAATATATAATTTAACTCTCATTTCAAATGATCAATTTTATGTTGGGAAGAAGACATCCGCAAATTTATGTAAATAAGTCGAATTCAATTTCAAATTCTTGGAACTATGATATGCGAAACAAAATTAAAAATACCACACAACAAAAGATAGTGAATTTTAATCTTTTTTTTACAAAATTTAGTTTAAATTGTAAAAATTTGATAATTTCAACTATGTCTACGGTGGTCCCACCATGGCGGAGAAATTTGGATACCTCACTATGTAAGTTATACGTTTGAAAATGATACATATTTAAAAAAAAAAAAATCTCTCCCCGTACATACTAACTTGCACAATTCTATTTTGAAATATCTCATACTAACTTGTACACTAAAAAATCGGGACATCATTCACAAACTCTAATATCCTTATATTTACACAAAATATCATCATAAATAAATCCAATAAAGTGAAAAATGTATTTTTATACGAAATTATTCTCACAAACTAATCCAATCAAACATAAAGTATATTTATCTTATTTTATGTGCCAAAAGTGTTGTGCAACTTAATACGAAACGGTGGATGCAATGTTTAATGTGTAGTGGGTGTTTTGAAATGTAATGGAAAGGAAAAAGACAAAGAGATATAAACGTAGACATACAAAATTATGGACCACAACTTTAATAAACATGAAAATGAGTAACTTATATTGGAACACAAATATTAAAGAAAAAATGTTTATTAATTTTAAAGGGTATTATCAATTTTATTGAAACAATTGAGTGGAAATAAAGGATATTTGTAATGTTTTTAATTTGAAAAGATAATTTATTTATTTTTGGTTATTTTGAGTATGAAATAAAAATAATATGTCAATTTCGCAATAAAAATTAAACAGGGGAGTAATTAGTTTTCCATTTAATGTAAATTTTCTTTTTGCTCATTTTGTTAGCCCATATTGATTTAGAGGTCCAATCAGAAACTCCGGCCCACCACCTCTCTGCTTTTGTCTGGATCAGCAAAACCAAACGCCCCGCCCTTCTCTTTCATTCCCCTCTTCCTGTCGTGTAGGCAACTTCACTTGGACGTAAAAGGAAATACACCAAGAAAAAGACAACCTGTTTCCCTCCCTATGTGACATTGTTAGACTAGTTAGTATATACACGCACGCATACGTATATATGGCCGTCTTCATTTCATGAATCCAGACCGACTAATTTTATGCCCTTTTTGCCTCTCTTCACTATCAATTGATTTACGCCCATTTCTTTTCTCCATGTTTCTTGAATGTTTTGTTTGCCCTACTCATAAAGATTAGCCTTTTGGCACTTTTTCTTGAAGAGTCTCGACGATTTTGAGCAATCTGGGAAGACCCATTTTCTTATTGGAGGAAATTTTTGCAGTCGAGGTACATTTTTTTTTTTTTTTTGTTTCATATCAAGAAATCCACTATTTCATATAGGATTTGGTTTTCAGGGTGTTTATTTTAGATCTGCATCCAGCTAGTGTTAATAATATTGTTTCCTGTTTTATTTGTCAATTAATATGTATCTAGCTTTTTTCTTTCTGGGTTGTTGAATGTTTTAAATCCCTTGATAGTGCTTCTTGCTATATTTTTTCTATTACACCTAACATTTGCTATATTTTAGGTACTTTAAAAAAATCGCGGGTTGGTGTACCGACATGTGAAAGTGGTTGCTCTTGCTTGGAAAAATATTAAATTGCAGAATAATTGCTTTCCGGAGGTGATTCAGTCTCATTATTTGAGCATTATGGTGAAAAGTGTCATTTCTATAGCTATCTTTGAATGTTTCTAGCTTTATAGGGAATGAAATCAGTGGTTGCCTATCCCTCTTAGTTATTTTGTCTGTAGAATTTGAACGAGGTGAGCTTTTCTATCCACGAAAAGGCAGTACTCAAACACTTGTGGCCAATAAATCTTCATTTCTGGTTTACTATGCGAATTTTCATTTTTGGGCTAGATGTATTTTGTTATTTTCTTTCTTGTCAATTCTGGTTGTTATTAGCATCACATTGATTTTTTAACATCATTACGTGGAACCTATATTTCCATGCAAATAATGGTCGCATGAAACTTTTGGATTTTCTTATCATAGAACTAAGTGCTCATTCTGTGATTGATAGCTTAAGTCGAAACGTTTTCCCTTTCATATCAGTAATGCAACAAATATTGGATATATGAGTTGTCTGGTGATTCTTTTCCGTAGATCTCTGGACACTGGATCATCTCTTGCATATAGCCTGTATGATTTGATTTATTGAACATCTCATTTTGACACTTAATGTAGGGTATTGTAGTCCTCATGATGGAAGGAGACACTTCATGGTTCAGTCATGGCATTGAAAACTCAACGAATGCTGCTGTGAACTTTGATTCATTCACTGAGCTGACTGACGAAACTGATAAAGATTTCTCCACAGTTTCTTTGGATTTAATTTTGCCTGACGACCTGTTGGAACGGATATTAGCATATCTCCCGATAGCCAGCATCTTTCGCGCTGGGGGAGTATGTAAAAGATGGCATGATATAGTAAAATCAAAGAGGTTTTTGTGGAATACTTCTCATGTATTCCCACAGAAGCCTTGGTACTTCATGTTTACCAGCTCAGACGAACCGACCGGTTATGCCTACGATCCCGTCCTTCGGAAGTGGTATGCCATCGACCTCCCCTGCATTGAGAAATCTAATTGGTTCATTGCTTCATCCTGTGGGCTAGTTTGTTTTATGGACAATGATAGCAGAAGTGAAATTTACATTTGTAACCCTATCACGAAATGTTACAAAGGTCTCGACGAGCCTCCGGGCCCCAAATTCTCCGACTATAGCGCGTTGGCCATCACGGTCGACCGAAGCTCTCACAATTACCGAATCTCAGTTGTTAAATCGAAGCAAGTTTCTGGAAACTTCTTCCAGTGGGACCTGTCCATCCATTTGTACGATTCGGAAGCGATGATGTGGACGACCACTTTGACGGAGGTTTTAACAGGGTGGAGAGGGGGCGATGAAAGCGTGATCTGCAACGGGGAATTGTACTTTCTGGTTTACTCAACGGGAGGTGGCCAACATGGAGTCGTTACTTATAGTATGAGTCGGCCTCTCCATGGGCATGGGTATCTGATGAGGAGTTTCGTAGCAGTGCCGTGTTCTCTGACATGTGGTCGTTTGATGAACCTAAAGGAAAAGCTTATAATGGTGGGGGGGATAGGGAAGCAGGATCGACCGGGCATCATCAAGGGGATCGGGATTTGGGTTCTGAAGGGGGGGAGAGAGTGGGAGGAAATAGGTCGAATGCCACATAAGTTCTTTCAAGGTTTCGGGGAGTTGGACGACGTGTTTGCTAGTAATGGAACGGATGAGCTGATATACATCCAGAGCTACGGTGCGCCAGCTCTCCTTATTTTCGATTTCAATCAGAAGCAATGGAAGTGGTCCCAGAAATGCCCCGTCATGAAGAGGTTTCCCCTTCAGCTCTTTACTGGTTTTTGCTTTGAACCCAGACTAGAAATTACTCCTTAGTTTTCTCACTTTTCTTCCATTAAATCTTACCTGCTTATTCTTTATACTCCTAAATATCTTTTGATTGAATTGAAATTACAAAGTTCAATCTGTTTTCATTTGCTTCACATTCTACCATATGTTTCATGAAGCTAGCGTTATTATTTCACTTTATTCATGGACTCTAATCCTTCTTTTACATCTAAACTAGGGGAGTACATACAGTACATTTATTAATGTTTTTGCCTAAATTTGGACCACACCTCTGTGTTTGTGTATGTGAGCTTACACTTACACACTCCGCCTTGTATCTTCTATGATGTCAGTTTTGTTTTGTTCTACACGGTTATCCCAAACCAAATCATATCTGCAATTCATATTTGATTTTATTCAATTACACTCCATCTCTATTTATTGTCTGCTTTGTTTGATTCGATTCAGTTGCATATTTTTGTCGTACCCCTTTCAAAAAAAAAAAAAAATATTTTTGTCGTACCATCATTATGCATGGTTAGAGTTTTTTTTCTCTTTCTAAAGAGAATTTGATGTTGTTTGATATTATCATATTATTAAACGTGCTGATACCACATCATGTGATGTGTCCGGTGTATATTTTATGACTTGCAATGTGCATTTCTTTTCACTAAATAATATTACTCATTTTACTTAATGATATTACTTGAACATCAATTATATATGTGCTCCAATTGAACGGTATTACTCATTTTACTAAATAGTATTACTTGGAAATCATATTACTTATTCACTAAATAATATTACTTGAACATTAGTTACATCATTACTCCAATTGAATGATATTACTCATTTTACTAAATATTACTACTTGAAAACAAGTTGCAATTAGTTTATGAATGTTACTAAGTAGATAATTGATGCGGTTTTATTTTAGTTTATGAATGTTACTAAGTAGATAATTGATGCGGTTTTATTTTAGGACAATTCTTAAATGCTGTTAAATCTTAAACCCACCTATTTACTAAGCAAACTTTAAAACATAATTGAACGCCATACAAAACCTCACATTTAACGGAATATATTTATTTAGTAAAATGTCGTTTGGAATTTTTATGTTCTTTTAACAATTTAGCATGACTTGTGAAATGAGCAATAACTTCAAAAGAGTTTGTACCTTAGACACTCCTCAAGTAAATTGTTTTGGGCCATGTACTTGGCATTGAAGCCCATATGACTAGACTTGGGCATGGATAAAATTAAGGGTTATATTTTAAATTAACAGAAACATGCTACCATGTACCATACGTACTTATGTGTATAAGTGTATTTAAGATACCTTTTTCTAAATGAATATATATATATATATATATATATATATATTTATTTGTGATTACTTTTTCTTTTCCATGAATTATGTTTGTAGTCAACTTTATTCTATTGAAAGATGATTAGTTTTGAAAAAAAAATATTCTCTCTGTTTCAATTCTTTCTCCATATTGTTTTAGCATGGATATTAAAAAAAGTTTACTTTATTAATTTTTGTCAGAATAAAGTGTAAGTGTATTTTGAGTGATTTAATAAGATAAAGTAGGAGAGTGAATAAAGTTGAGTAAAATAAAAGTAATATTAAAATTTAAATGATATTGTATGATATTTTTATTTTAAAATTAAAAAAAACAGATAAATAAGAAAAATGTGAAAATAAGTAGAATCAAGAAGTCAAAACGATGGATTTCGTAGTCAATTCTAGCCCCCCTATGCCTAAACTTTGCATAACGTTACCAAAACTTTCAACATTTTGTCAACGAAATTTATTAGGTTTAATATTCTATTTCCCGTAATTCTTTGAATATTCTATTCTGTGTAGGTCAGTTTACAAAAAGAAAAATTTTAGGCTGAAGTTGCTCTTCGTTTAAATCAAGTTTAAGGTGAAATTAATTTACAATTAATAACTTAATTTTACGTGAAATTTGTTATATTTGATTTTGCATTTATATTATATTATATCGATGCATGTTGATAGTGGGTATATAAGTACTGCTATCAATATGCATATTATGGCAATCGAAATAATGGGATGGGAGGTGGTATTAGTGGGTGATTTTACGACCAAAAATCTAAAATAACATTCGTGTGATAGAGAAAAAAAAAAGAAATATAATATTTAATAGGAATTACTGCTTTATGCAGTATTAAAAGAAATTATTAACCTTTATTAGAGAAGATTGTTTTTAAAGTATTATTATTATATAGGTCGACTTATTTATTCTTTAGTTTTTTTCTCAGAATAGTTTTTGTAGAAATAATAAATACAGATTTTTATTAGTAGTATAAGATATTTTATTATGTCGTGATGAAGTGACAACGATAGCTGGGCCTTTTTTTTTTGTCCTTGATTATGAAAAATTCTATATAAATAATAAACAACACAAGTGGGCTTTAAATTATTTTAAATTAAGCATATGCCTATGCTATGGCTGCTTGATAATAATAATAATAATAAATAAATAAATGAGCTGATGAGCCCATATAAAATTTGAGTGGTAGGGGAACTGCAATTGATCACATTATTTGACCCCTTTCACAGAGGTCTAAAGTGGACTTACATCTTGATGACCATTTCTTCGTAATCTATCACTGTGTAGTGTAGTGGGTAAGGAAATACGATGTATTTTCTTTGCTCTAACAACTGAAATAATAAAGCCATAAATGTAGATAAATAAATAATTAATACCATTTGCGCTATTATGTTACGTAATTTTTACGCGCATGTTTTTTCAATTTATACTAATAAATAAACTATATATGACTTTCAGATTAATATGATAAGTTGACGTTGATGATATGCAATTAAGAATTTCTTTTGAGTGGTTTAGACTTTAGAAAAATGTATTTCGATTATTCGTGTGGTATAGTTGTATAATGATTCAAATTTGATATGAGATCTAAATTTGGGAATTGAATTCAAAGTAAATTACTTATATTAAATATGAATAAGTTTGACTAGACTGAATTTGGATTCCACTAGTGTCGATATTCATAGAATGCCCAAATAAAATAATTATTTGCTGCCTTAAAATAGGTGCTTTTATTACCTTCGTTAATTGAAAAAAGTTCAACTGTTGAACCTGTATTTGGGTTTTTTTGTTCCACAAAATTTAAGTGTGTATATAAATTAGTAAAAAAATTGCAAGGTACCCAAAACACACGCAAATCGGAAAGAGGACTTTGAAACGCAATACAGAAACTTTCCCATTTGTAAATCTCTCTCGCTCCTCTCCCATTATACACTGCTCTTCAGTGGATAACGAGAAGATTTTGGGGGGAGAGAGAGAGAGACTGTGATAATGAGGGATTCGGGTATGGATCTATTCGACCCGAGGACAACCGTTCTGGACTCCGACTTCACCTCCTCACCGAGCGGAAGCCGTGACCAAGACTTCGGTTTCGCCTTCAACGACAGCAATTTCTCCGACCGGGTTCTACGAATCGAGATTATCGCCGATTCAACAGAGCCCGTGCCGGAATCAGAGGGTTGCAAAACCCTAGCTGACTGGGCCTTGCGCAAAACCAAACGACGTCGTGGGGATATAAAGAAGGATAATGGTAAGCCGGTCAAGCGTTTTAGTCAACATAGCTGATGATTGTGTGTTTGATTATTTGTTTTTAACCTCAATTAAATTCGTTGTTGGTGTGGTTATTTTCATTACTTTATAAAATTACGTTTGAAATTTGTTTGCTAGCTACAATCGAGAAGAACAAGCTTGCAGATTAATTAAAGCTCTAGAAACCATATATATGTGTGTGTGTGTGTTCAATATAATTTTAACATGCCAACATTATGCCGGGAAAAAAGAAAAACAGAATTTTCGTTTTCCGCAATTGAAAAAGTGGAGCTTGAAAAAATTGATAACGAGCAATAATAGTTCTTGGGGATTAATCTATAGTTGAGGCTAAGCTCACGATGATCGTTGATAGTGTCAATTTGTTGGACATGCTAAAGGTGGTTAATATTAGCATACATTAAAGTTCTCCTATATTTTATGTATCTGCAGTAACTAGTGACGCCACCTTTACGCAGAAGAATGACCAAGTATGGCTTATGAGAAAATAATTCTTGAGTTTTGAACACGTTGTTGTCTGGGTTTTGAGAATTTATTGAATATGTTCTATTCTTGAATTAGATATTGTTAGATAGCACTTCCCGATATGGAATTGAGACATCAGAAATCTGGGCAATTATGAACATTTCATTTCTTATTTGAATAAGTTGTTGAATATTTGTTTCCATCAGAAATGAACTAATATATGTCTTTATCTTCTACGTGTCTTCTCTATCTTGGAGTAGAACGCCACTTTCACTGTTAATTATCAGATACTCCATTGCATGAGTGATTTCCTGATGACATTTTGCGCATATCTTCAACTTCTACACATTCTTATAATGGTATGGGTTCTGCTCATCTTAATCAGACATGTACCACTCGTTTGCAGCTTTGGATATCAACAATTGTCCTGAAGAGCAGATTTTAGATTGCCATCCGGATGCTGAAGATGGCGTGGGTGATGAAAATCACGACGAAGAAGAAATTGCAATTGTTGAAGATTCACCATCAGGTAATAAATGGAAATTCTAGATCTCTTACCTAGTTGTCATGGTGGTATTGATGATTATTGTCTAATAATGGTATAGTTAATAATTCTTTTATTCTTTTTAGAAACATGCCAGTTTATGTTTTCGACTTTGCAAGCCACGTGTTTGAAATTGGGAAATGTAAAGATATAACTGCCAAGCAGCACACACTGTGTAATCTGTTGTTTACCAAACAAGCATGTTGTCCATCCCTGGTGGAAAATTTTCTTATGTAAATGTATCAATAGCAAGTTTATGCAATGGCATAATATGGATATATTAACTGTGTCCGAATGTGGACCGAGTTGTCCAAAAACTGAGGCAGGGTACACAAAAAGTAGTATGCTTGGCGTGCTCTATGGCTTGGTGAATGGAAATCAATAGCGTGGGAACAATAATACGAGAAGGTCCAGTTACTCTTTTGGGAGAAATTTAATTATGTTGGTCTCTCCATTGTGTGAGATTCAGGAATATCGTCATATATGGCTGTCGTTTAAACTTTAACCTACGAGACTAGTGATTTTTCTATTACCATGTGCGACACTGCTCATGTTAGAGATTTACTCCCATCTCATATTTTTCGAACATCATTTTTGTCAGGGAGTTAGTGCACTTTGTGGAAATGGACATGTGAAGTTGCTTGCTCCATGAACAGCTACCTTTCACAAAGTACCAGTCTTCTGTAGTTGCGTTTTCTGCTCTAAACTGGTATTTTTATTTTGCATGTCACCACTGCAGGAGATGAAGCTGCAAATAGTGATGACTCAAGTTGGTCTGAAGATGGTTCAAGAGTTATAAGAGTCAAAACCTTGCATATTAGCTCTCCTATTTTGGCAGCAAAGAGCCCATTTTTCTATAAGGTACTGGTGGTAGTTTTAGTTTTTAACACGTGCTTTAAATTTTAAGGTTTTATTTTATGCATTTCTAAATCTGGTTTTCTCCTTTTTGCAGTTATTCTCAAATGGTATGATGGAATCAGAACAGAGACACGTAACCCTGAGAATTAATGCCTCAGGTATGTGAACAGTTGCAGTGTGAAATTAAATAGTGAAAAGATTACTTCTAGCACATATGGTTGTTGAATTGCAGTGTAGTTCATAGAAAATGCTTCTTCAGCATCTTTCTTCCATTTCTCTTCAAGGAAATACTTATAAATCCTTTCCGATTATTTTTCCTTTTAATTTAATTCGTTTCTATTTTTGTTGATTTATAAATTGCCGTATTGCATCAAGTAAAAATATATTTGCTCAACATTTTTCTGGCCGGTGATTTTATCTAGGTCATCGTTCACTGATCTTCGCTACATCCATTTTGTTATATAAATATATCTCTGTGCATGAGAATGCATTCCTTACACATTTTTCAATGGAACAGAGGAAGCTGCACTCATGGAACTCCTGAATTTTATGTATAGCAATACATTAAGCACCAACACAGCTCCTGCTTTATTGGATATACTTATGGCTGCTGATAAGTTTGAGGTAGCCTCATGCATGAGACATTGCAGTCGTTCATTGAGAAACTTGCCCATGACTCCAGAATCGGCCTTACTGTATCTCGATCTTCCTTCTAGCGTCCTAATGGCTGATGCAGTTCAACCATTAACTGATGCAGCAAAACAGTTCTTAGCTGCTCGTTATAAAGACATATCAAAGTAAGTATTCCCGATCCCCTTTTCTACGTATAAATGAGTAAGATCTAGAGAAATTGTGACTTTTTCGTTTTTGTTCTTAACTCTATTTGTTGTATGTCACCTTTTACTATTTTTGTATGTAAATTCTTCTATGCAGTATAAAGAATTGAGTATTCTTTGTGAATGGTTGTTTTCTTTCTTGCTGCACTTGTTTTGAGAGCAGGTATCAAGACGAGGTTATGAATTTGCCACTTGCGGGAATCGAAGCAATCTTGTCTAGCGACGATCTTCAGGTGGCCTCAGAGGATGCAGTCTATGACTTTGCTTTAAAATGGACTAGGACTCATTATCAAAAGCTAGACGAGCGACGTGATATCCTTTGTAATCGTCTGGGTCGGTATATCCGTTTCTCTTACATGACATCCCGGAAACTGAGGAAGGTTCTAACCTGCAATGACTTTGATCATGATTTCGCTACTAAAGCTGTGCTCGATGCCCTATTTTTCAAGGCTGAGGCCCCACATCGTCAGAGAATTCACGCCTTAGAGGAGTCAACGTCCACAAGCCGTCGGCTGGTGGAACGGGCCTACAAGTACCGGCCCGTTAAGGTAGTCGAGTTTGAGCTCCCGCGTCAACAATGTGTAGTTTACCTTGATCTCAAACGAGAAGAATGCGCAAATCTGTTCCCATCAGGACGAGTTTACTCTCAAGCTTTCCACTTAGGAGGGCAAGGGTTCTTCCTATCTGCTCATTGTAACATGGATCAACAAGTCTCGTTCCATTGCTTCGGTCTTTTCCTGGGGATGCAAGAAAAGGGCTCTGTTTCTTTTGGCGTTGACTATGAATTTGCTGCTAGGTCGAAACCTACAGAAGAGTACATTAGCAAATACAAAGGTAACTACACTTTTACCGGTGGAAAGGCAGTTGGATATCGCAATTTATTTGGCATTTCGTGGACCGATTTCATGGCTGAGGACAGTCTTTACTTCATTAATGGCATACTCCATCTCAGAGCTGAACTCACCATCAAACGTGACTTATCGACATAGAGAAGTCGAGAAATTCTCGATTCTTAACCTACTTGTCTGTCTTTCAGCTGCCGGAGAAACACCAAGGTATATTGTTGTACTTTGTAATTCACATCGGTGTTGCTAGAGTGAGATTTCCTGCTTATTTCTTGAAGCATTTAAGCTCCAGATTACCAACTTTTAAGACACATGCCCTGCCCTTACACATCATGTGGATGCTGTATGCTCTGCTGTAAATAGGGTTTTGGTTTGGAGGAGTGCCTTTTATCTTCTATACTGATGCGTTGTTTATCCTTTTATTTCTGTCGACTCAAAGCATGGAAAAAAAAAATATCTTTCCTAATGTTGTTTTTGTTTCTTTTACCGTAATATCTACCTTTCCTGTAGTTAAAACGTCGCGTCGCATTTTGTTAAATTGCTTCATGGTTTTTTATTTTATAATACTCCCTCCTCCCCTACTTAATGTGATAAGTAGGTATGTACTGTTCGGTGTAAGTTTGCAACTTTTAATGTAGGATAATCTTTTCAACTTTAATTAGAGTCGTTTAATAGTATAAATTGAGTCAGTGTGAGAAAAATGATATGTGTAATTTTGAGGTGTTAAAAGAAAATATATAAAAAGACTAAAATTATTTATTGCTATTTAAAGAAATGGTATATTGAATATGGAATGGATGGTTTTGACAAATGATTATGGCCTATGGGAGATGAAGTATATTTTATTGCCTATTGGTGTAGCAACGTATGCTTTGATTATATAATTTACAGTATATCTTAATATAAGGAGAATACGATTTTGCTTTTAAGAATTGGGCAAAAGGATATTTGACCTCTAAAAAGTAATAGAAACTTTTTTCTCAGAGTAACGCTTACGATGAATTTTATTTTTATTATTACTATTATGCACATTCAATATTATTGTCATGAACATGTATAAGCACTGTCATGCATTTATATTGTTATAAGTAAATGTGACAGTGACAATATATGTGCATGACATTTGTATTGTTATAAGTAAATGTGACAGTGACAATATATGTGCATGACAGTGACAGTGAATGTGCATTACAATGATAATAAAATAGAGTT
The DNA here is from genome assembly GCA_030762865.1 of Paraleonurus japonicus. Taxonomy (NCBI): domain Eukaryota; kingdom Viridiplantae; phylum Streptophyta; class Magnoliopsida; order Lamiales; family Lamiaceae; genus Paraleonurus; species Paraleonurus japonicus. Next base: position 3,407,886 of record CM061057.1, on the reverse strand, counting down.
CATCATATGCATCCGGTTCATACAAGTTTTCGTCTTTTTCAAAATGGAAATTTTGATATCGTTTCACTCCTTGTTTAAGAGAATTTAAATAATTTGATAACAATAGAAAACTTGAAATATTTTTTGTAGCGAGTTATATATTATATGAGTTGGTCTTTTGTGTCACTTGTAACATTTTTTCTGTTATTATAATTGATATTTTTTTTTATGTATAGTAAGTGACACTTTTTAGTTATTCATCTAGTACTTTTTTGCATGTGAGTGTATATGAGATCAAGTTTTATCATATTTATTACATTATTATTATTATTATTATTATTATTATTATTATTATTATTATTTTATTATTATTATTATTATTATTATTATTATTATTATTATTATTTTCAGCGAGACGTGTAAATGAATTTTGAAATGAGTATTGCAATAATCGATTCGATCAGTTAGACTATTCTAATATTTGTATTCATTTAAAATTTGAATCTAAAAAAAAAAAATGATTCGAAAGTGATATTCAAATTATTCGATAATATTCAATTAATTAATTTGAAATTGTATTTTTAAATATATTTATTATATATAATTTAAAATTCAAAATAAATTATAATCCTTCTATCCAAAAAATTTAGTCTTGTTTTTCTTTTTAGCCCGTTCACACAGAATTTAGTCATGTTCCAGAAAAGAAATATAATACTTTATTCTTACCCTTTAATTACTCAAACATCATTAACTTTATTTTATAAACAACCATTATTCATAAATGGATCCACAATATCTCATAATATCCTTCAACATATCTACTTTATGCAGAAACTATTATTTCCTCCATCTCATTTTAGATTGCTCAAAATAAAAATAAAATAAAAAATAAAATGTCTTATTTTTTGTTTTTCCATACCCAAAATAACAAAAAAATAACTATGTCCTTTCAAACTGAACTCTTCTAAACATCTCTTATTTACACTTCATGTCACTCAATTACCCACTTTACACTCTCAAACTAAAGCAACCTTCCTCCAATAAAGTTAAAATGATATATTTTATCCTCAACTTTACACTTTTTTTTTTTATCGGTAAATGTTACTCCGTAGTTGTTAGTAGTTAGTTCACTAAGCACTCAAACACTCCTAGATTTCTTCAAACCACCTTATAACTCCAAATTTCATTTCCAAAGGGAATCGAACCTGGGTCTCCCACTAAAGTGAAGAACCCAGTGGGAAAAATTATTTTTTTAGGACATTATCTTATTACAGTTGGCAAAAGTAGACACTATATTTCGGGCTTGCAAAACTAGGACATTATTTTTTAAGTTCGGCAAATTTAGGCCAAATTACACTTAATTGGGTCATTACTCATGTGAAATGCACATGGTTCTCTAATCGGGCTTGGGAAACCAGCGTGTCTAACAAATATATTTTTTCATGCTAAGTCAGCATCCATATCACAGGAAATAAAACGGTGAAATTAAATTGAGACAAAAAATGCACTGTTAAAAAAAATAAAAAATACCGAATATCAAAAATATTTATTTTCTTATGTCAATCATGCAGAAAGTAGCAACATATTTTTATCAGAAATCAAGCCCAGAATATCAAAATAAGAGCTGATAGTCTACAAAATTTAAAGAAAAAAAAGAATTATATATACATATGTATATATATACAATCTTGACTTCCAGTGACTACCCAAAACAAAATAAATTGGAAAGAATGACACAAAATAATCTGGACATAATTGAGACATTAAATATTCCAAATAATCAATTTAAGAGTACTTTACAAAAGCCACAAAATTGATAAAAAGTCACTGTTAGGCACAATGATGGGAATCACAAATCTAAAAAACTGACAAAAAAAATCACATTAAGAGGAGTTACAATTTCTTCAACGCAGCGATTTTGGGGTTAGGATTTTAGTTCGCACATTTGGGGGGAGATTAGGAGGAGTGATTTTGTAATTTTTTTACACGCTGGCTTTTCAAGCCCGATTAGAGAACCGTGTGCATTTCACGTGAGTATTGACCTAATTAAGTGTAATTTGGCCTAAATTTGCCGAACTAAAAAATTAATATCCTAGTTTTGCAAGCCCGAAAATATAGTGTCCTACTTTTGCCAACCGTAGTTAGATAATGTCCTAAAAAATTATTTTCCTGAACCCAGTGGCCAGGTGGGCTAAACCACCTTCAACTTTATATATTTTAATATTAATAAATAACTTTTTTTATTAAAACTCATGTCATTTTGGTTTGAGCAATAAAAAATAAAACAGAGAGAGTATTATTTTTTAAAACTTGTACAAAAAGGAACAATACTAAATTTTTTGGACGAAAAGAGTACTAAATGCACATATTATTAATTGTACATCAACTATAATACATTTTCCATTCCTTTTAAAGTTAGACATTTTCTTTTTTAAAAAGTTGCGGCCCACATTTACAATTAGGTAATATTCCCTCCATTCCACCCAAAGTGTCCCAACACTTTTGAGCACAGATTTTAAGAAATGTTGTATAATAATAATGTAGTACAAGTGATGTGATAGATAGAGAGAGATGAAAAGTAATATAATAATATAGTATAAGTGATGTGATGGAGAGAGAGATGAAAAATGTATTTAAATATATTAAATGAATGACATATTGTGTAAATTTATAAATAGTATATGGATAATTATAAAAGTAGGGTATGAATAAAAAAGGAATGTGACAATTTTGGTGGGACGGACGAAAATAATAAAATGGGACACTTTGAGCGGGACATAGGGAGTATTTTTTTTTTATTTTCTTACATTTTTCACCAATTATTTTATAATAATATACTATATTGATTAAAACTCGTGACATCCCACAAATGTTAAAGTATAAGAGGGACGGAGAGAGTATATTTTTAAATTTTTATTAAAAATTTAATATAATATTATTAATTATTTATTTATATAAAATAAATATATTAATATAATATTTACGAATAGAACCGAATACAATAATATTTGTATTTGATTAAATATTTTTCAAATCAAAATAATAAATTTATATTTAAATTCAAATACCAATAATTCGAACATAAATATTAAAATTCAAAATTTCACCAATACCCATCAGGTTCAAAATGCAAAAGAATAAGCCCAAGGGGCAAATACGACTAGAAAGATTACATTTCATCGAAAGAAAAGAAATACTACTCTATATAAATAAAGAAAAAAGAAGGAAATAAATGGTCAATACTCGCTCTTCAGATAAAGCATAAATACAGCAAATTAAATCAACAATCTATAAGAAAAAAAGACAACCCTTCGATCTAGGGTTTTGCAGCAGCTATGCCGAAGAACAAAGGAAAGGGAGGTAAAAATCGGAAGAGGGGAAAGAACGAAGCCGATGATGAGAAGCGAGAGCTTGTTTTTAAGGAAGATGGGCAGGAATACGCCCAGGTGATGCGTATGCTCGGTAACGGCCGGTGCGAGGCGACGTGCATCGATGGCGTTAAGCGGTTGTGCCATATTCGGGGGAAGATGCACAAAAAAGTCTGGATCGCCGCCGGTGATATTATCCTTGTCGGCCTGCGTGATTATCAAGTAATTAATTTGCGAATTATTTTCCTTTAAAAAAAATTCAAGAGCTTTTGATTTGCTTTTTAGGTGTTGAGGTGTTTTTTTGATGACTTTTCTGGATTTGGATTGAAGTGAATTGGATTCTGTGGTTCTATACTTTCTTTCGCTGCCGAATCCCTTTTTTTTTTTTTTACATATGCTGTTCCATTATCAGTATCGTGTTCTATACTTTTTTATTGTGTTGGGTAGTACGTTTGTGGTTTTAGTCCGTGAGGTAGCGAAAGAACAGTGGAAATATATATACGTGAAATTAAAAAATAAAGGATTGTTCACTGATGATTTATATTTTCTGCTGATGACTTCTTTGTGACTTGGTAGATTTTGATTATTTTTCTTCATATATTTTACACTGATTTTGGAATCCTGTAACTTAACTATATATTTTATAAATTTATCAAGTTATATTCGTTTAGCTGGTAGGTTCTTTTGCTTTGAAATTCCTCTGCATTAGTTTTTGGCTTTGTGCCATTTGTTTATATTATGGTTTAAGTTTATTGGTATCTTCTCCTTCCAAATTGTTAATCTCTTGTTGTTGATTCTGGTGTGTTTTCCTAGTCTGATGTTTCATATCCTGCTGCCTGTAGTTTTTCTTTTTTTTTTTTTGCACTTTTTGAATTGTGGGTTAGTGTTTTCACCTACAACGTTTGAATATTGAAGTTCTATCTTTCCTTTTAATCACATTATAAGAACATCAAGAGACCCAGGCTTTGAGTGAGATATACTAAAGCTGATTCAAAGTTTCAAACCTTGATAGTATTTTTTCTGAATTCCATCTTGAGTTATACTTACCATAATTATTCATAGTGAATTTATGTTTCATTTTTTGTTTCAATGTGATGCCTCAAAATGGAATTGATCTTTTTAGCTTTTACTCCTTGACTTGTAATACAGGATGATAAGGCTGATGTTATCTTGAAATACATGCCCGATGAAGCGAGGCTATTGAAGGCATATGGTGAGCTGCCGGAGAACACTAGGCTTAATGAGGGTATTGCTGGTGGAATCGATGAGGAGGATGATGGTCCTGGTGATGATTACATTGAGTTTGAAGACGAGGACATTGACAAACTCTAGAGAGTTTTGGGAGAACTGCGACTTTGTTGCTCTTAAAAAGTATATTGCCTCTTGTTTACTTTACTACTAAAATACAAGATTGAAGGCTATCTTATGTGGAAGGTTTTTAAGTAATACATTTAGCTTTATCTGCTGTATGTTTATCTTTTCTTGATTTGATTTTGAAATGTTCAGTAGAGTCTCATCCATGTTTTTCATCATTATTAATCATCTCATTTCATTTTGTTTTGGCTTTGATGAATATAATCAGGTCAAAAGTCAACCCACATTATTGTCAATCTTTAATTGAACAATTATTTACCTTAAAAATTTATTCGGATTGAAAAACTTGAGTATTGTGATTAGTTTCCTAACCTGTCCAGCAAAACCTTGTAACGAACAATATTAAATCGAGTAACTAGCTAGCTTAAGCTTAGTTAGTCTTTTATTCATTATTAGATGGCTATTTATCATTATCGTGCTGTTATGAGACAATTTGCAAGAACTGAAAACAAGATATAAGGATGGGTTTTTGTTCCACAGCTTTGGCATGAAGATGTGTTCAACTCATCATTCGATTTGAAGCAGTTCCTCAAAAAGGATTTCACCCTCATAAAGACTTAATGTACATAGATATAGTGATAACTAAAGATAAATGCAACACAGGATCTGCAGCAGCAAGTGAACTAGGTTATTGGTGAAGTTTGTGATTTGTTTCGCATTGGATTATTATCGAGTAAAACATAGACTTCAAAATTACAACTGTCAAAAAGTCTTTGCTGGTCTTGAAATTAACATCACAAGATGAATCTTGCGGCCAAATAGAATATGGTATGTATCAGCAACACATGAGATATCATATCAAGCAACCCATGTGGTAAACTCAACTGAAACAAGTTCACGAATAGGCAAAATTGCAAGTAACAGTCATCTAGTTCGTAAACCTCAAAAGCTAACTTAAAGCATGGTCAGTTAAAGTTGCTTTTCACACAGCTTCAACTCCAACAGCAAACTTCAGAGCACGGCTCACCATAGCTATGGCGAGCAGAGATTCATCACAGCATTGACATGGACAAATAATTGGTTATATCCTGGCCTGGTCACACATACATATATAGTTATCATGGAGTTTAACATAGATAATAAATGATTGCTTAGTTTTTAAAGGAAACTTTCACAAACAGTATAACAACTTCAAAGATAGTAAATTCAAAATCGTTCAATTTCTTGATCAGTCCTGTCTGCACTAATACCGTATAGTTGAGGAGTATCATAAACATGTTAATAGCTACATATTATGAACCAATAACATAGGGGTTAAATCTTAATCTATAAAAGCAGAAGCTCCATCATTACTCCCAAGGGCATAACAAATGGCATATCTAATCTGATTATCAAAAAATCAGGAAAGCAGCGTTCTAACCTCGCATTATCTCAACTTCTTCGTACCAACATTCTTCATTGCTGCCTCATTGAGTTTATCCATATGTCCTTCGATTGGAGGAGTCACTGTAGCCATGAACCTGTTAATCGGAAGAGGCGTCATATCTGGAACTAAAGCAGCTGCTTTTAGACCCTCGGGCAATGCCTCAATGGCTTCCTTCTTCAACCTCAACAGTGTCGACTCTGCAGCCTGCCTTGCTCGATGTTTCCTCATGAGTACCCTACTATATTCCTTAGCCAGTCTTCGTCCATCCTCCACATTCAATTCGTACCTGGGAATCTTATCAGCATCAACTAAACCTAAAGTGATAAAATCCATGCCCGAGGTTCCCATGATCAAAGGTTTATCAAATTCGTCACCCTGTTTTTTGAGCATCTGTTTAGCTTGCTCGTTAGCACTGCTTACAAGGCCCATTTTCTCCCGCTGAGCTTCCCTAATCCTTTCTTTGGGCTTCAAGTGTCTGAGCGGAGGAGGGGCTGTCAAGCACTGATCAACTGTTTCATCAAATTCAGTCCGCCTTCCTGGTCCGTCCTTAGAAGAAACTGATCCAGACCCCTTTTTTGTGGTGACCCTTGATCGCTTCAATGGCTGCCCCGCTTTGATCTTGGCTTTCCCCTTTGCTGTTCCACTGACTGAACATCTCTGCAAGAACTGGTAACTCAGAGAATCCATGGATGAAGTCAAGGGCTTCCATTTCTTGATCAATGCTGAGCTTATCATCTTGAACTGCACAAACTTGGCTCTTTCTCAAACAAACAAACTTTTTCACTTATTACAATACCTAATCCAAATCAAATGCACAAAATATCCATCAATTTCACAAATTAAAGAAAGAAAAACATTCAATGTACAGTTCAACCACAACACATAAAAAGTTATCCATTGACAGTCCAGAAATCAGCCAAGTAGATGAATACTCAAATAATTTTACATGAAACCTCCAAATTTACACGCAATAAATCGAATTTGAGCACCCAACTAAAGAAATTTCAAGATCTTCCAAGAGCTTATTTCCTAGATTTCTTCAAGAACAAAATGATGGGATATCAAGAATTTTTTTTTTCGGAAATGCCGACTAACATAAAGAAACAGCCTACGAGATCCGACAAAAGAATAAACGAAAGAGCTTACCGGTGGTGGCGAAATCCTAGTGCGCGAAACCCCTACAAAAACCTCCTTTTCTGCTATTAGAATTTCATGTTTGCAGTTTGGGCCTTACTATTTTGGGCCTTATCTTTAGTGGATTTTTGGGCGATTTCCCTCTACTTATGGCGTGCCCATTAGAAGGCTTACGGTCCTCATGACTTGGCAGGGGCGGTTTTTAGGCCCAGGTTATCTGCACACATATTTTTATTTAGAACACCCACATTTTGAAAATCAAAAGGTAAAATAAATGTGGAATGACAAAAATGTCCTTATCAAAAATTGTAAAAAATTTCGGTATTTTTTTTTTCGAAAATACATCAAAATTTTGGCAATTTTTCTGAAATTTAAGGTTTGATTTTTTTTTTTTTTTTCGGAAAACCAATTGTTTTCACATTTTGGCCGAAATTTCTCCAAATTTTCGAAAATATTTTTCGAAAAAAGAATACATTTTCGGATAATTTTTTCGAATTCTGATGTTAGAATTTTTTTTTCCGTGTTCTCATATTTTGGCCGAAATTTCTCCAAATTTTCGAAAATATTTTTCGAAAAAAGAACACATTTTCGGATAATTTTTTCGAATTTTGAGAAAATTTTTTATTCGCAAAAGGGTATTTTAGTAAATTATCGGGGGTGTACTCAATAAACGGTGTGTGTTTTCATAATGTGGGTGTTCTAAATAAAAATGTGTGTGCAAATAACCTGGGCCCGGTTTTTATTGATTTATCTTTCAGCCCTGCATGTTATGGCCTTTTGTTTTGGGCTAATTAATTTTAGTCCATTATCTTTACCCCTTTCTGTTTTGGGCTTTGATTATTTTAGTGGCTCCCCACTTATTTTTATGCTCTTCCTGTTTTGAGCTTTCTGTTTTTGGCCGGTTATTGTTGTGGCATTTTCTTGGTCTCACCTTTACGGATCAAGTTTAGTTTTCCCGTGGCTCTTTCCCACCTTTGTGGTTTTGCCTACACTGGATTTTCCACAAATGGTTTTTAGTGAGAGCGGATGGACTTAGGGGTCCTTTTACACCATTTTTTGGTGGGGATTCCTTTTTTATCAGTTCAGAGCTTCGTCTTTGCTCTGCTTTGTACTCGAGTCTAGGCCCGCTACTTTTTTATCAATAAAATTTTTACCGATCAAATAAAAGAAGTTCATGTTTGCGGGGTCTTTGATGACAAAATTATTTTAGAATATTTTGTTTCGGTCCATAAATTATGTGCAAATTGTGATTCAACCACATAAAATTTGTTCTAGCGTTCTTTTGGATCCAAACCCTTCATTCCATTTGCTATTTAAAATTGGCACCTTTCGTATTTAAAGTAATATTAAATTAAATTCTCAATGGACATAATTCAATATATAGCTATTCAATATGTTTTAAAATAAAAAAATAATATATATACATACATTTTTTTTTTATATAAATCAAAGTGAATTTTTTCTAGGTGCAAGTGACATTCTAATACATTTTTTTCTTCCAATTGTCATTCTCTTCTTAAAATTTGATCTTATAAGTCTTACTATATAAATGTTGTTATAACTTTTTTTTAAATTTTAAATTATTGCATTTAGTTTTATACAATATGATACATATATATTTTTTTTAAATGAATGATACATATATTTTTTTAAAGGATGACTTTACATACATTAAAACAATAAAACAATATAATTCAGTGCAATACAAGGGTTATATTATAACAAATGTACATCTATATCTTAATTACTTACAAATTTGGGAATTTTTTTTATGGTGCTTATGTGGCAAAACTTTTTTAATTTATTTTAAGTGAGTGCTCCAATTTTATTTTATTTTAAAACATTTATCTTCTCATTAAAGTGATTAATATTTTAATAAATTTCTATTAAAATATTAAATAAGGAAACTGTTCATATTAATCCATCAATTATAATTAACGTATTTAATTGAAGTACATAATATTTTATTTATCAATCAAATATTCAAATGTATATATAATACTAAAAAATAAAAAAATATATGACAATAATTGAATTGAATTAATCAAATTTAATAAATATTTGAAGCATGCAGTAATTTTTTCCACCCGCGTAACATGCGCAGTTCAAGAGCTAGTATATGTATTTTTAAATCGTCACTTACTATTCTCATATAGTATAAATTTGATAAAGTGTGTAATACATTCTGCACCTATTTCAATATTAATAACAAAAATTATTAGAAAATAATAAAATATTTAATTTTCAAATGAACAATCATAAAATATCTTGAGAAAACCCACCTACATTCTACACTAATTTATAATGTCTTGGATCTGATTCCTTCATTCATCCTTTTACACACTTAATAAAATTAAATTAAACACTATTACCACTTCCAGCACAAAACAACACTGGCCAAGCTTATTGCACTCAAGCTCCAACCCAAAATATGTTAAAATTTAATATCAAATATTAAGTAACTTGATTTGATTTTCAATGACTGACTATACTTTCATCCAGATGAAAAAACCTGCTCTAACAAAGTGGGATTATACTAGCATAAACAGAAGAAGCTACAAGCCAAGCTGTTCAAATAGAATATTGAAACATTATTCAAATTTATCAAAAGGGTAAAAGACATACACATGCTCTATGCTACATTACAAACGTCATATGCCTCTTCTACAGGATGCATAATAACAAGAATTCATCTCATCTGGTAGACTCAATTTTCATTACTCGGTACCAGCAATCTTCTTCTTTAGTACTTCGATGTCCTCTACCAGCTCTTTTCTGCTCGACTGCAAGAACATAATTACGCTTATCAGCAAAGGGAATTCAAGGACAGTTCTATTCCACGAAATATTCCAACAGGGATGCTAAAGTACAAAGAGCCAAACAGTTTGGATTGTGATCTTTCTACCCAATATTTCTTCGATTTAGATAAGGTTGAACGAAGGATTCATGCATATATACTTAGAAAAGTTCTCACGTATAAAATAACAGGTATGCAGAGTTTTGGCTCAAACATAAACAATTACAGGACGAGAAGGTGTATATATGATGATAGCTAGCTGAAGTTTTGCACAAGAGGCTTCACAGATTATATGGTTCACTATTACACGAGACATCAAGTCTCTTTTCATTTGAAACACAAGTAGGAGAATTAACTTGCAGAATGAACAACAAACTGTACCTTGAAAAGAAGGTAACGGTACACAAACCAACCAGTGTATCCAAGCCCAACCAACTCCAGGATCTTTGGAAGCTGAAGAGAAATTCATGGATATAGTGAGTTTAGTTAGTTAAAAGCAATATAACAAATGAAATTAAAAAAGACTAACTATTTTACACTAAACAGAAAAGAAAAAATGATACAAGTCTAATATTTTTTCAAAAACCTACCAAAGGAACTGAGTTGACTGCACTGACTACAACTGAAGCCAACCAAACGGCTACAATAGCACCACCTCCATATGTAAGTACAGTAGACTTGTTTTCAACGGCATCCCACTATAAAGCATGACAACAAGGGATGATTGAGGCAAATAGTATGCAGAGAGGATTTGAGATAAAACAGTGTAGGCACTATATATTGTGGGAAAGGTAGAAGCTTCATCCACTAAATTCAGCAAAATTACCTTTTCCTTTAGGTCTGTAAACAATTCATTAGCATCCATAGAAGTGTCATCAGATGAAGATGCCTTGACCACAATTTGAGAATATCTCAGGGGCTCTGTATGAGAATACAAAACCAACTTAAGCAAAAACAAAAGGCACAAAATCTTGGTAGAGAACAGATGGTGTATTATAACTATGTCGTAAAGAAGTATGAAATGTTTACTTGATATACTTAAAATTAATTCATCCACTCGGACAACTTCAAGGAGATTAGACAAATTGATGCTTGCAGAAATGGCGAAAGGAATCTTCTAACCTAACACTTTTATGGACATAAATGAAGGTTAGATATAGGGAGAGCTTAAGTCGTCCAAACAGAGCTGATTACACAGGTCTTACTTCATACCTATTTTATGCAAGTTCAACAATACAGCATCAATTAAACACTTGAAAAAAACCTAAAATTTGAACAAGAAAATTTAGAACCGAAACATAATGTATGAAAAAAAATCGCCTTAAAAACAATAGAGAAGAATCTAATCAAGATAATAAGTTTTTGGTCATTCAGAGAAACAACATTTCTGAAGTTATCCAGGCTAGATTGCAATCCAAGGCCAAAAAAAATGGGATAAGCCAAAGGTACTTGATCCCGTATCATCAAGAATGCACATTCCCTATGGCTCAAAATTTTCACCCCCACACCTGTCTCAACTGTAACATGAGGTACTACTACTTCAAGATATACAAAATGTCCGCATATAAATACGAATTTTGAAGATCCTGTGAGCTCCACACATTCAAAGCTTTCTCAACAAACATTTTGACTCATAATGCTTCTCATAATCAAATACAGTATCAGAAACTTTGGGTGATAATAGAAGACAAATGACAGAATTTAACCCAAGTAAATCATAAGAATGATAGCATCAGATAATGATATCTTTTCCAGCCATTATTACAACATAAAACTCATGTACTCTTACAATCAATCAAGAATTCACCTAAAGAGATATCTTAAACAAGCAGTCAATCAATACAAAAGTCAACAGTTTCTCAGAACGCAAATTCACCATTTTAAGGGCAAAAGTAGTTCACTTGCCTAATGGGAGTCTGGAATGAGCATGGTTTTTTTTATTTAACGATTTTATTCAAACAACGGAGGGAAAATAAAAACAAGAAAAATTGAAAACGATTGTACCTTTGAGTTGTTTGAAAGGAGTGGAGAAAATAGATGGACGGCTAGGCAAGGGGGAGAAGACGATGGCGTGTTTGGCGGCGGGGAGGCGATGCATCAAGACGGCGGTGGCCGCCATGGATGTGGAAGCTGCCGCTGCCATTTCTTGGCTGACAAACCAAATGAGAAAAAAAAAAAGGGTATTACAACGAGATTTTCAAGAAAAATCGATAATGCAATTTGGAATAATAGCCTCACTGTTTCTGGTTCTGATTGAAGAAATTCCGATTTTTGTTGCAAATAATTTTTTGAACAAAATTCTTTCTATCCACGATATGTTTTTGGGTCAATGTGCCAGGTTAGATGATTTGAGTTGTTGCCAGGTGGAGCGTTCCGGCCTTTTTATTGGTGGATTCTCTATCTTGAATATCTAGTTTTGATTTTGCTTTTAGATTTTCAAAATCCCGATTGCCTTCTATACTATAGCTCGCCTGTTTCGGCTCTTTACCTAATATTGATTACATTGTTATTATTATATTTCTTTTTAGAAAAAAAAAACTTATTTATAATCTGAGAATAATTATAGAAAAAATTAAACGAGATAATGATAATCAAACCTAGCACTACGAGACTACTCAAGGACCCAATTAAAACGATACCGCAGGTTAAAAGCCTAAACTGTTATATTGCCCACTAGCCGGCCCAATTAGCGTGGAGTAACTTGACTTGTCAATTTAAAAATTATTTTTATGCATCAAAATAATTACTCCCTCTCCCTCTTTTTCTTAAAAAAAAATATGCATGATCATTATTTTTATGAATATAACTATTTTATATTGGATTTAAAATATCATTATATTTTATTTATAAATAATTATTTTATTTAGAAATGATCTCATCAATATTTTACAATACCTTTTATTTTATCTATTTTTTCTTAAAGTTCTTGTCCAATTTCTAAATATATTTGGGACATTGAGAGTATTTAATAATGACAAATATTTATATACTGCAGTTGCAGTATCTAACTCAAGTATACATATTTTTTAATGAATATTATTAGTTGGGTAACAATTATACAAAATGTGCACTCAAATAGTGTTAGATTTTTATTAATGATATTATTATATCTAATTTTACGAAGATCCATCCACACACAAATACTAAAATAATCTTAACTTCAAAACTCGATAAGTGGATATGTATTAGTCTAATTTTTATGAATGATTTAGATTTTAAAAGAAGTATTTAATTGATAAATGCAAGAAAGTCAACAATTGGTAGTATTTATAACGGATTTGATCTTATGGCCACAGGTGGACACCAATTTATATGTTTGTGTCATGTCAATCACTAATCATGTGATGCCACATAAATAATTAATTAAATAATAGTGGGTTCCCTGTATATGTGGCATCACATATGATAGTGATTGACATGCCACATAAGCGGTGGGCATAAAATCAAATCCGGTATTTATAAAATACTAAAATATTTCAGGACGAGAATTTTTAAAATTGATATTTGGTAAAATTAAAATTTAAACTAAAAAAAAAGGAAGAAGATGATTAGATGAACGAATCCACTGAAAGACGTCATTGATGGAAAACATATTATTAAAACATTATTATGATAGAAAATTCGATCTAGTTTAGAATGTTGACAGACATATGGAAGCATATCAATCGATTCAAATTTGTTTCCAAATTTATTTAAATATAAAATAAAATTATCCATCTCAATTCAGGAAAAACGAGATTGCAGGTAAGATTAGACTGTGAAACAATATTAGGTAAAAAAAAAAACTTAAAATAGACCGTACAGAAAGCAGGCTCATGACACAGGCATTTCATTCATACTCGAAACAAATCCAGCACAGGAAACATTTGATTAATCAAACTCAGCAAAACAAAAGCCCTAAAGTGGCTCTTCTTTTTCCAAATTTTTGAATTATTAATAGCTGCAATCTCCTTTATTGAGATACGGCTCAATAGATCACCAGTCATCACATTACTGGTTGATCAATTGTCAAAGGGGTCTCACCAGCAGTAAATCAATACAGATTGCAAAATTTTCACGAAATTTTGGATGTTTGATCATGTACGTTGTCTTGATTTCTGAAGGGCATGGAAATAAGAGATTGGCTGATTGTTTTAGTGATGTTAGATGCATGGTTATGGCGACCCGTTGAAGGATCTGAAAGGTACGACAGAGATTCGTTAAATTCTTTTCTGTATGATTATGCATACAAGAAAATCCCAAGACCTCGTGCAGGCGAACTGTTTGATGTTATTCCTCCTTCAAATTTGTCAGGAATGGAAGTGTCCATCGTCCGCCTCACCACTCGTAGTTTGTGGATGTATGGGGCTCGGTACAGGACCTTTGCAATCCCACCAAGAATCTTGCCATGGCCTTACACCAATAGAATCGATATAATGTACCAAAATCTAGGAAACTGGTCATCATATTACTATAGTGTGCCAAATTACACGTTCATTGCTCCTGTTATAGGCTTTCTAGCCTATGATTCCAACAGAAGATCGATGAATAATGGACTCATTGAGCTTAAGACACAAGGGAATGATCCATTTATTGTAAAGTTTCCGAGTATTCACAGTGACATGAGTATGAAATGTGTTAGATTCGATAGTAATGGGTCGTTAGAATTCAGCAGTGTGACTGTAGAAAGTTCATGTGTTGTGAGAGACCAGGGTCATTTCTCTGTTGTCATCCCTTATAAAGCGAGCAAGGACGAGGCTCGGAAATGGTGGATAATGGGAATTGCTGCTGGAGTTGTAGGACTGATGATAGTTCTTGTGATTGGTATTGTGGGATACAAGTGGATTACAAGGATAAAGATGAAGAAAATGGAGAGAGAATCTGAGAGAAGTGAGGCATTGGACACAATCTGGATTGGCAGGAGTAGAATGCCATATGCTTCAGGTATTAGAACACAACCAGTTCTTGAAAGTAGTTATCTTCCTTGATTGAAAATTATTGTTTTTCTCAGTTATAAACTAAATGTTGCTGCATTTTCTGTCGGTCATTTTTTTTTCTTCTTATTGAGTTGAGTATAAAGATTACAGTGTGATAAAATACTAATAGTGATGAAGTTTAAGCAATCAAGACATTGTTTTTAAGATAAAGAATGCCATTCAGCATATTTAATTGCTGATCATTAGTTGTTAGTACACAACAGCTGCTCCGTCAACAAAAGAGAAGTGTGAATATCATGACAGTAGTGTTGAAGATGAAAGAGAGATCCATTGAGGATTGCATCAGCCAAGATCCTGTTAGCATGAGGATCTTTACATGCATTGGCGGCATTAATTCATGGGGATTGAAATTTTAAAGGCCGCCACCATATGTAGAAATTAACAATGTATGAAAAAAATCATCAGGTGTTGTTTAAGTAATCAAAATTCAAAGCACAGGCTCTGGGGTTCTGATAGAGGGAGGGTGTTCAAGATCTTCTCTTGCTCCATAACACCCAAGAGGGTACAAATGAGGGTACTCATTTTATATGTCTTCTCATCATATATACTATTACTAGCAAAAGAAAAGAAGTCTGGACCCATGGAATATTACTTCGTGCGGGTAATTAAAACTCGAAGAAAGGCCAACTCCTAGTATTACGACCCATTTCATTATTATTTTAATTTAGGCCCCTGTTTTGCACCGATGTTTTTTAAATTGTAAATTATATAAAAAAAAATATTAGAAATTATTTTTTATAAGTGTAGAGGTATTACTTGATAAATTATAAAGTATTGCAAATTGAAAGAGAGATTGTATAATGTAACTGGTGCATGTGCAAGGATTACTATTTTTATAAATGAAAATATTATTTTTTATTTTCCTCACTCGTAATCTTCTTTCAATCAACACAAACGACAACACTTCTCAACTATATCGTCCGTATTTAATTAATAAATCAAGTGTGGGTATTTACGTAGAAGCTGAAGGTGGTGAGGTGGCCTTTGTTGCCAACCCCGAATCACTTTTGTAGCAGCTCGGTTACGACTTACGACTTAATGACTTTTCCTTATAGGCGACGCCACTTCAGTTATTTTAGCTGCAAAGGCCGAATGTGATTGCCCCTTATCCTGTCACCCGTTTTTAAAGAATCTGCAAACTACGGCAAAGGGTTTGTCTATGAAATTAGGGGTATTGAAAAATGAAAATTGAATTGAATCGAATCAAATAAAGAGAAAAAGAAAAACCTTGCAGCTACATTAAATGCCGCGCGCAATTGTCGGGATGGTAAGGGACAGATCTGAATACATGGCGTGGCCCACAACCTTCAACACGTCGACCCGGAAATCAAGTTAAAAAGTTTGTCAAGAAAACGAAGAAAGCGCGTAGGGAGCCATTTCTTTTTTTCTTTTTTTTTTCAAGGAATTATAATTTGCAAATTGTATTTGTAATTTGTATTATATTTTGTAATAAATTATAATTCTTATTAATTAAAATTGACAGATATAAGTTATATTCAGTACTGTGAGCTTTCTGTTCAGGCCGCTCACAAAGAGGATCGTGGCCGAACAGTTTGTGCACAAGATCAGAAATTTATCGCACAGAACCAAAAAAAAAGTCCAATTTCAACATGCTAAATCCATTTTTTTAATTATGTAATTTAACTATAATTCATTCGCCAGGGAGAGTAGAAATAGAATAGTATAGTATTGAATTGGGGGGTTTATAGAAATAAAAAGGATTTAAGTGTTTTATTTTCATTTTTGGTGTGTCTGATAGTGGCCCCTTTATTATATTATTATAGAGTATTTGAGTGTGGATAGCGGCCCCTTTATTATATTATTACATATACATTATTGAACAAAATTGCAATAAATTCCGTAGCTCATAATCGAGAGTGAAAGCTCACCTCATGTTATTTCGGAGACGGTTATTTTGTAACCAACTAACCGGACCCGATTTATGAATACGAAGACTACGTCTACATTGTGAGAAAGAATCAAGAACGGACCTGCTCCTTGCTTACCGGCAGTCAGGTGATCCGTCCACATATGAATGATCTTGCTGAAATAGTGATGTAAATCAATAAATTATTATTATTATTTATTCAGTTTACATAAGAAACATAATGGCATTCTCACTGTTTCAGCTTCAACATATTTAATAACTGATAACAGCTGCCATGACTATCACACTAGATTAAAGGGAGGATCAAAGTAAGATCCATTGAGGATTGCATTAGCCAAGATTTTGTTAGCACTCTCCGTTAAATGGATTCCATCCCAGCTCACATAATTCTGAGGATCTTTGCATGCATTTGCAGTAACCTTCTGTCCCTTGATCATCTTGCTGTTTCCACAGAAAACATCCGCTTTGAAATTGTAAACACCGCCACCATATCCACAACATGCCCTCACCCCATGTTCAAACCCTACAAACAGTGTACCAAAGAGTGATAGATATCATAGGCCTCCTAAATAATATATATACATATATAATCAAATTTATACCATGGGATTTGGGGTTCTGATACAGATCTAGGATCAGGGAGTAAACGTCTGTATATATAACATTAGCATCTTTTAGATCTTTTCTTGGTCGATTGAGTGATTCTTTGAGCACCGAGTTGTACCCTCTGATAATAGTGTTGAAAGAGACCATGCATCCGGCTGAGTCAACATCAGAGCTGTTGTGAGAGACCTGTGTTAAAACTGCTCCATAACAGCCAATGGGAGCAAGATTCATCACCAAAAAAGTGCGCCCACCTAACAGGTACAGCTCCTGCAAGTATCCAATAGTCATTTTCAGTACTTACATATATAGATTAACAATAGTTATAGTAATTAGTACCTTGATAGCATTGACGATTGCAGCAGCAACTAGAGGCTCATCCGGCACGAATCTTGATCCAAGATCGGCTATACCATATGCGACATCATGCTGGCCAATCCAGATTGTGTAAAGGGCTTTTCCGAATATATCAGCCCGAGGAAGAGTAGTACCACCTGCGAAGAATTGCCATTAGAATGAACAGTCACAGATCAAGATTGATGAGCAGATTTGGTGGTACCTCGAGACTTATATTCGTGGACTTTTGCCTTAAAGTTCTTCATTTGGTTGATCTGAATATCCAAATAGAAAGGGCTTACTCCTGTGACAAATAGGGAAGTGTTTGGCTGGATTACAGGAGAAGCTGATACAGCAAAGTTGACACCATGTCTGAAATCAGATCCAACGGATTGCAGATAAGGGCTTAGAAATGGCAACCCCAGAGCTTGAGCTGAACCCAATTAAACAAGTCATTAATTAAGTCCTGCTACAACAAAATATATACATTTGAGAGATCAATTTTCTTGTTACCTAAGAAATCAATGTAAATCCTCCCATCAGCAGATCGACCAGTTGGTCTGCTGAAGTAGGTCATGCCATTGGGGGGTGGTTGAGAAGGAAACGCTGCATAGAATCCACCAGTGTCAGAATTGGAGTCTCCAAACATGAAGATGGCCTCGAAACCAGATTTTGCATGGATCATTGGAATCAGTAACACCACCCAAGAAACCAACAATTTTTTCATTCCTGTTTTTTGACCCATGGCATGGGTACACAAATGTTGATATCTGTATGGAGACGAGTGACTTACTCCTCCTTGTTATAGGAGGGAAGCCACTGTTCGTTAAAGCAGAATGCATCATATCAGAAGAAACGGCCAAAACCGTATGTCAGCACAAGGTTGCGATACATGACATAAAAAGCTCGTGACTGTGTCGAGTATATGATATGAACACACCAGGAAAAAAGGTTTTTTTTTAAACTTTTGATGAAGTAAAAGCAATGTGTGGTCCTTTTCTTTTTGGTTTTTTCCCACTGAAATAGATAGATCGCGGCCATCTAATCTATAAGATGAGTTGGCAACCAACCTTGTCTATACCAGAAGAGGGTCCAATGATAACAAGGGGTACAGAGAAAGAATTCCCCCAAATATCAATGGTTGACGAGCGTTAGATTCGGTCATCTTCTCCCTCACAAACAGCCAACCCCTCTCTTCAATTTCTGAATTCAAGCAACGAAAGCGGTGATCCATAAATACGAATGCTAAAACTCGCACTTCAAAATCAGGAATCTTCATTTCGTAATCTTCCCTGCAATGTCATGGCGCTTTGTAATTTCTGGAAATTTGTATCCCAAAATAAAGATGAAAGCAATTGAATTCAAAAACCCCTATTTTAAAAAGAACATAACTCAGTATTCAAAATTCTACTTCCATTCTTCCTCGTATACCCACGACCGCCGCCGCTGTAAATACAAACATCCATATTTGATACACAGCAGTTCTTATGTTTGGTAGGTATGATCGTCTCAGTCGATTTTGGATTAATACCATCCAAAATTCATTCTAAATATTTATTTAATCCTATAATACATTTATACACTTATTTTTATAAATCTCAATATAATTACATTAATTTTATCTTTCACATCAAATATATTATATTATAACTATTTCTCTTTCTATCATCATCAACTATTATTCCACTAATTAATAATAATATTATATTATATTATTTTCTATCATAATTATTCAATCATTATATCAACCTCCTAAAAATAATAAAATAACGTTCACCCTTATTTCTTCATCTATTGCTAAATACAAATTTACTATCAACTAAATTACCTTATCCTCATTACCGTATCCTTAATGTTGATTTGCGGACGGGCATTGAAGCCCAACTCATTGCATCTTTTATTGGGCTGTAGGCCCAAACTACTACTTCTTGTGCGGGAGTAGTTCAATTTTAAATTTCTTTATATTATTTTATTATTATAATTATCACGTTCGATAGTAAGACCTTATCAAATATAAAAAGTTATAAAAATTTAGTTGATATATAAAAATCGAATTGAGCTCAATTTTTTTTCGAACAATCTCAAATTAAATATATAAAAATAATGTAAAATTTGTGATAATTTTGGCAAATGGTATAACCCGCTTCATCCATACTAATCACACACACGTCACCCCTTTCTTTTAACGACAAATTCTTATGTGATGTGGGAGTACACATTGTAATTAAAATTTTGATTTTGGTGTGCACAAGTGTGATTGTGTGACTCAAAATAACAAACTCCCTGGTAAAATTTGTACACCATATTAAATTGAACCCATTCAATTATGTATTATTATATTTATTTAATAATACTATAACATTCATTTAATAATATTATTAAAAAAATGAGACAAAAGGAGTATAATATTATTAAATAAATGTGACAATATCAACTTTTTATTAAAACAAACTCTTAAAGATAGTTCTTCATATAAAAAATTGCCTCCAAGTGTTAAAAAATTTGCATAATATTTTATATTAAAAAATAATAAGTTGAAAGAAATAACTCAATTTACATGGCTAATTTATATATCTATGGCAAAAATCGGCTTAAGCGGTCGTCGGCCAATTTCACTATTTACAAATTCTATGTTGTATGAGAAAATAAATTTAGGGGGGTTCTAAGGGAGTCGTAAGCGATCGAGACGATTATATTTTTTGACATGTTACGCGGAATCTAGGTGGGTCCTAGGCGCTAGACAACCCAAAACCACCTATTTTGCAATTTTCAACTTTTACAACTTTGTTATCTATTGTAATTTCCAAACTTGGTTTCAAAATTTTTAAAAAAAATTCTTTGTAAACATAATTGTCTTTCTAGAATATGATATGTTTCTTTCTTTTCTCTCTTTCCTCTAACTGATCACA
This sequence comes from Paraleonurus japonicus, assembly GCA_030762865.1. NCBI lineage: Eukaryota > Viridiplantae > Streptophyta > Magnoliopsida > Lamiales > Lamiaceae > Paraleonurus > Paraleonurus japonicus. Next base: position 3,387,156 of record CM061057.1, on the reverse strand, counting down.
TATACTCTCTTTCTAAAAATGATTAATGATTTATATATTCTCTCAGTCCCGGTTTAAGTGTTCCAACACTTTTGGGCACAAATATTAATAAATATTGTATAATAATAATATAGTGCATGTGATATGATAGATAGAGAGAGATGAAAGATAGTATAATAATATAGTATAAGTGATGTGATAGAGAGAGATGAAAAATGTATTTAAATGTATTAAATGAGTGACATATTGTGTAAATATTTATATAGTATATGGATAATTATAAAAGTAGGGTATATAGAAAAAAAGAATGAGACATTTAAGTGGGATGGACGAAAATGATAAAATGAGATACTTAGGCCGGGACGGAGGAAATATTTATTTAAAATATAAAATGTAAATTATTTTATATTTCAACATTTGTCTTTACATTTTATATTTTACATTTTTATTAAATGTTACTCCATTCGTCCCATAAAAATTTTCATACTTTATTTTTTGAAACTTTTTAATATAAGTTTATTTACATTACTAATTTATTTTAAAATTATTACTAAAAAATATTCTTTTTAAAGGGTATATCTTTATATATGTGAAAGTTTTTTTTAGAATGGAGAAAATATTTTATTAATAACTTGTGAATCATATCAAAAAAGAGGAGATAAAATATTAGGAAAAAAAGGGGAGAGGAGAGAAGGGAGGTAAGAAAGAGTATGATATGACTTCGAAAAAAGGAGAGAGGAAATAAGATAGGATTTAATACTCGTTCCGTCCAATTTTAATTAGTTAATTTATCTATTTGGTACATAAAATTTTAATATATTATCCAAAAATAATTTTTTTTACTTATTTATATTTTCTATCCTTACAATATACATTTATTTACATCATTTACCATTTGAATCTCACACCATTTTTTTATTAGTAACTTTACAATAATATCTCACTTTTTACTTCACTCATCTATTTTATATATAAAAAATTAATATTTTTTTAAATTTGGGCCAACCTATTTATTTAATTAAAATTGAACAAAGGATTACATTGCGGTTATGCTTCCATTTAGATTCAAGCAAGGGCAATAATGTACTTGCACTCGGAATCATATCAATTTCTAGATTCTACCGAACAGGCCTTCTCCTGTCAGTCCTGTGGGCTCCACTCCGGACTCCAAAGGCTCCATCAAATCTAGTTAATCTTCCCCAGAAGAACACATCATACACATGCTTGGTTGGTGGTAGGGTAAATATTAGATGGCTGAACAACTCAACAACGCCCGCTTAGATTGCATTTCCACAAAACACGTGTATGGCCGAGGATGACATTGCCTTAAATATTTATTCTGCCAGCACTAACGTAAACACAGAACAACTTAAAATTACTAAAATCAATATTATATATATATATTTTTTTTTTAATTTTTGGCAAAAATATCAATATTATATTAAGAAATAGATTTAAAACCCAAATAAATAACTATAATAATAAAATTGATTTGAATTACGCAATTATGATTAGAAGCTCCTGCTTTTATTGAAAATCATTCCGTATTTAATTGTTTAAATTAATAAAAATGTCTCATTAATAATAATTGATGTAAATAAATATTTAAATATTATGTTAAAAAAATGAGAATTTTTTATTGAATCAAATTAAAAAGAGAATATAATTTTTTTAATATAAAATAAAAACAGTAGATTCATTCATCTCTAGTAGTAGTAGAGTCAAAACTCAAAAGCAAAATTAAATAGAATATCTTTTAGACTCTGGGGACACGTGTTTCGGTGACGTGGAACTGCCTTGGCGCTCCCCCTTTACTCGCTTTCTCCACCTTCTCCTCCCCTCCCATTTTCTCTCTCTAAAATTTCATCCGTGCTCTGTATTTCTTCGAAACAGAAAAGGTTGCAAGCAGTTTTCAATCCTGAACGCGGTTGAAAATCCAATTTTCCTCTCCATATATCATCTTAATTTTTCCGAGGTATGTTATACACTGCGCTTCGCTTATGGTAACGGTTTGCAGAAATCACTTTCTTTTGCCTTGCATGCTTGCATATCACTGTAAATTATCATATTTTCGTAATAATTGCTGTTAAAAGTTTGTTTTCTCGTGGGAGTAGCTAAAACTGTTTATGTGCAGGTCAAGTGCGCACACACACACCGAGAGTGTGAGAGGGGCGTTTTTTTTACTACTCACATTTTAATTCGATTAAGGTTGAATTATAGATTTTTTTTTTTTTTTAAAAAACCATTATATGCTGGATCGAGAAGTGTGTGGAATAGTTAATCCATGGATGTTTTTGAAACTTTTTCCGGGTTTCAACATCGCAATTTGTCGCGAAAGTCCTTTTTGGGGGTGGGTTGGTGGGTGGATTTCTTGTTTTGAATTTTAGTGGGTTGCGATGATTAACTTGTCATTAAACTAGGCTGTTTTAGACTAAAGATATCTTGTAGAGAAGTAAGGTGCATAGTAGCAAACTAAATTCCTTTTTATTAAACACTGATGTAATTCATGTTACCTTATGATTATTATTATTATTATTATTATTATTATTATTATTATATGCATTTATGGAAAGAAATTGATAAGATCTAATATGTGAAAATTCTTTATTGAAATTTGTGATTAACTGAACTTATTTATTTTATAACCCGGGCAATTACGTCCGAAGATCATCCTTTTTTTTTTTTTTTTTTTTGTTTGTTTGAAAAAGTCCGAAGATCATCTTTAGATATTATACCATCTTGTGATTTGTCTATTAGGTATGGAAACGTATGAAAAATAACTATTTAATGAATCTAATGAGATTGGAAATAATATTAGAAATTATGTCACTGTATTAATGGAACATTTGGGAGATTTTGCCGGTATACTTAGATAAGCATATGATTCTGAAATATAGTAAATTCAGAAATATTTTGCGGAATATGTTAAGCTATTACCTTTTACGACATTTTTATTTTGTGGAACATTTATATAATTTCATACTCACTTGGTTGAAGATCAAAGGTGTTCTTGAATTGTTGTTGGATTTAGTCTGCATTCCAAATCAGTACAGTCCATGGGGACTAGTGAAGAAGGGAAGCCTTGCAAACCTGAAAAACCACCATCGCCCACAACGGTGAGAAGAATAAGCATCTATTGTTTACTAAAATTTGCTCTTTGGCATTTTCTAGTTGAATTGGAAAACTTTTTCTTTTTGTTATGATTTGGCCAAGACAAAAAACTTATATTTGTCGTTTCTCGTTGTTGTAAACATATTCCAAAGTTCCTTTCTAAGTAGGTTAAGGTTTACCTGCCTTAACTTTGACAGGACCAGAATGGCGCTCATGTATATCCTGATTGGGCAATGATGCAAGTAATGAACTCCGTTGACATATCTTCCTTCCTACAGCCAACAAAAATTTATTTTTCATTTTTAAAGAAAATGCTTTGTATTTGAAGGTTTATTGATGCTAATTACTGGCGATCAATCTACAGGCTTATTATGGTCCCCGATTTGCAGTACCGCCATATATGAACTCAGCTGTTGCTCCTCAAACGCCTCCACAATATATGTGGGTACCACCACAGGTATTGTCCTAAATCTTTAGCATTACATATCGTTATTTTCTACAAGTAGACTGCTTAAGCTACAGTAGTTTCTAACTCAAACTTATATGTTTCCTAGTCGATGATCCATCCTTATGGGGTTCCATATGCTGCATTTTATCCCCACGGAGGTATTTATGGGCATCCTGGAGTTGCTATGGTAAGTTCACATGCACTATGACTTTAATCTGCAGCTTCATGTGATGTTCATATAGGCAGTTACTGTAAATATTTTAAGTGACGACAAAACACACCAAATTAGTTCCATCTTTTAAGTATCTTTTAGATTCAACAAAGAAATGTAAGCAAAATTAAAGATACATCAAATATATAATTTCGAGGTAAATTAAAGACCAGGATTTGATCTTTAAACATATGGATATTTAGGCTGGCACTGCTTTTAGCACGGACACATCGGTTAAATCATCAGGAAACACAGATGGAGGCTTAATGAAGAAGATTAAAGAAGGTGATGGGCTAGCAATTTCAAAGGGCAATGGAAATGCTGACACTGGTGAACATGGAACAGATAATAGACTGTTGGACAGGTTTGTGGATGTTCATGAACCACAATTTATCTTTAATGGTTTAAAACTTATGTAAAATTTTCTGCAAATCATTGTTAAAGTAATAAATGTTGGTGTATATGCCTGCTTATTTACTTATCATGTGGACTAAATGCCATATTTTGTACTGCATGAGCAGTGAGGAGAATGGTGATTCCAGCGATGGAAGTAATGGAAGTTCAGTGGAGGTAAGGATATTCAACTGTGAGAGATGGTGTTTATTTTTGTTGTTGTGCTTGTTTGAAGAATATCTCATTTCTTATTTGATCCATAATTGTTTAGGCTGGTCAGAGACAGAGAGGCATGAAGAGAAGTCGGCCAGGATCTCCCAACGTTGGTAAGCTTCTTTGTTATCAATGATATTGTCTTAAAGCATCAATTAGAGAAGTTCTGCTAGGTGGAGAAGTTTGTCCTAGTAGAAATATTCTCCTGTACTACGATTTGGGTTGTGCTTTTCAAAATTCGTTTCTATCCATGTATAGATCCCACTTTGAGCTCAGGATCTGGACCTTAAATGCTAGATCGTGTAAGATTGATGTTTTCACAAAATCAGTAATAGACTTGAGATTGAATTACATAGGACTTGAGAGATCGGTAAGTGAGTCCTAAGTTGGTCCCATCTGCAGAATGTTTTAGAAGTACTTGTAAATCTAGTTGGGACAGGTATCACGATTTTCTGATTTAGGTATTACATCTATAGCAAAAAGTTCATATACATCAATTCGACCCAAGTCTGGCCATGGGCTGGGTTGGAACTTGGAACGTGTAAAGAGGCGCCGAGCGGCACAGATCTTAGGCTAAAGTTTTATATTTGGTAATTTTTATGGAGGACTAACAGTATTATCACTTATCTTACATTAAGATCCTATGTTAATAAGCAGTTGTTTTCTGTTAATGTCTCTTATTTCAGATATATTTGAATCATCTGAAACTTTTTATATGGTAGTTTTAGGATTTCATGGTCATTTCAACTGATATTTCTGATGCTTTAATCTGGTAGCAACAGGAGATATCAAGGCTCAGAAAAAAGGCAGTTCCAAAAATATGATAGAGACGTCTCATCCTGCTAATATACCAGCAAAAAATGAAGAGAACATAAATGCCGTATTGGAGTTGAAGGATGTGAAGAACATAACGGATGTTCCAGGTGAAGCCTGGTTGCGGGTATATAACTAATCCTTTTTTAATGTTTTTGCCCGTCTATGCTTCAAGTGTAATTAGTGAAATCTTATCTGGACACATGTCTTTTCTACTGAACCTGATACTAGTTAACCAGATATATGCTCATGAAAAGACGTAAGAGACTATCAATGAACTCTGATCACCCTCTAAACTGCTATGGCTTTCAAAGAAAACATTACTGAAACCACTCGACCTAGCGCCGTAGAAATAGACAAGTTTGTTGATTGGAATGAACTTTTTTTATTAACCTTTTCGTCTTGCCTCTAGTACCTTGTACAACATGTGAAAAAATAAATGAATAGTTTCATTACAATCTACACCTCCTACAAGTTATATCTAGACTGTTTGTAAAATAAAACAATTGGACACTAATATCAGTAGCTATTATCCAAACCCTGTCTACACTTGTTGATGCCACCAATTTGGGAAGCTATTCCTCATGAGTATTTCTATCTTGCTTCACAGGATGAGCGAGAGCAAAAACAGGAGAGAAGGAAACAGTCTAATCGAGAATCTGCTAGAAGATCAAGACTGAGGAAACAGGTGTGACTACTACCTTAAAATAATAGTGTCTCAAATTTAACACGCATAACCTTGCACACTAATTTATACTTATATAGAAAAATCCTGTTCCAAGTGATACAGTCGCGTCTGTTAATATATATATATTTTTTTTAATTAATTCTATTCCAGCATTTGAGTTTCTTCCCTTTTACAATGTGTTTGCTTTTGTCTAGGCCGAGGCTGAGCAACTGACCATAAAAGTTCAGTCACTAACTACCGAGAATTTATCTCTCAAATCCAAGATAAATGATTTCAAGGAGATTTGCAAGAAACTGAAGCTTGAAAATGCCAAACTAATGGTATGCCTGCCTGATTTGATCCCCTCCTTTTTATACGTGATGTTCAATTTCTGTTTGCTACAACCGTCACCTTGAAACTTATGAAATAAATCAAATTCCAGGATAAAGTAGAATGTGAGGAAGTAAATTTCCACAAGATCGATGATTTGAGGCTGAAACCTGTTGGCACAGCTAACCTGCTTGCAAGAGTTGAGGACAACAATCGCGATAATCAAAGTAACGAGGAAGGCAACTCGTACGAGAAGAGAAACCCATCGCAAAGCTTCATCAGCTTCTTGATGCTATTGCTGGCCCCAGGGCAGATGCTGTAGCTGCTAATTGATCATGTCATCTTTTGGCATCATCAAAATTGCTTTCTAACATTAGAATTGAGTGCAGAAATCTATTTACACAAACCGGAACACCTAGTCCTGGCAGAACCTGGAATGCGTTTTTTGAGTTGAGGTCGCCGGGGTGATGATACTGACTCAAGGGGTATATATTTATATATATATCAATCAGATTCATTGAATAACAGTTTTTTTTTCTGGGTTTGTAGTTTGATTGGGGATTGATATCTTTTTTAGTAGTGAAACTGGTAGAATAAAATGTACTCCGTTTGCAGAAAGAACTTGAAGTAATATATATTTAAGTTATTAAACATACTAAAAAAATTATGTTTACGGAATTGATGATGGACTCAGCTATTAATTTCTTGTCTTGTATAATAATTAACACTTCGACACGATTTCTTAAAATTATCAATAAGGCACTTTTTGTAATTTATAATTTAAACGGCTTCATGTGACCTTTTAAGAGGTTTATTTATTATTACAAGGGGATATTAATCGAGAGAATAAAGTGTAAGGGTATTTTGAGTGGTTGCATGAGATAAAATGTAGGAGAGAGAATAAAGTAAGAGTGACATTTTTTAAATAAAATTATATTGTGAGGGTATTGATATTGAGCGTTATTTTCAAATTTGTGAAGATAATTGTGGGACAGACCGAAATAGAAAGTGTGAAGATACTTACGGGACGGAGCCACGGAGGGAGTACTAGTTATAATTAAATTATTGGGAATGAATTATTTACCGATAAAAAAAATGGTATAAGAAATAATCCATTGCATGACTTTTGTAATTCTATTGTACTTCATCTGTTCTAATGATTTTTTTTTTATTTTGGTTCATCCCCATTAAAATTTTTATTTTTTATTGTATTCTCCAATAATATATGTAATATATTTTTTTATTTTTTTATCACACTTTTTATCTTTCTTTATTACATCACTGATACCATATTATTATTTTATTACAATTTTTTAAACATTGTGTATAAAAATAATGAAAAACTTTTAGCGTGTGACAGAAAGGAGTCGGTCATTAGATTGTTGTAAATTTAAAGATGCTCTGTGGATCTTATTTCCCCTCAGGTCATTTTCATTTTGCCACGAATTATAATATTGTTCTCAGAAAATTACAAAAATCAACTATTTCCATACTTTTCTAAAGAATGATTCTAAGAGAGAACAAAAATATGAATAATATAGTTTCAGTTTCTCAATTTCGTTTTTGCTCCTTTTCAAAATCTTTACATAAAAACAGTCTAGATGTAAAATCTTTTCCCCCGATGTTTTTATTATCGTGCTTTGCTCGTGGTACCTCAAGAAGTGGTACAGTTATGATTTAAACTTTCTTCATCACACATGGCCGCATGTAATTGCACAGTTACACGTATCTCCATTTCCTCATCTCTTACGTATGCTCGTAAAACCCATTATTTTCTGCACATTAATGTTTCATTAGTTTATTCGACGCATTTTGGCACCGCAGGTTCTCTGGCTCTGTAATTGTTGCTTTTGAAATCCACAATATTTCTTGCATAAACTTCATATTTTTATCGGCATTAATTAGTATTTGTTGTTTTGTTACTCGTTTCTTGGTTTTCTTAAAATGGGCTTCCTTAAATCCGAATGTTCCGGTGAAAGTGTGTAGCTTTATCGCGTAGTTGCTCTAACTCTTGATGTAATCAAGTTGTGTTTTATTTTCAGTTTCAGAAACTAGAGCGGATTTGCCTGACTTTGATAATCTCTCCTCCCCCGACAAGGATAAATTTTGTGGTTAATTTATAATTTTGGCACATATCTTCAAGTCAAGGAGGTTCCTGAATCTTAGGATGTATGATGAGTGCTGAATCGGAAACGTTGAATAGTTGGTTTTGGCTTCTCTAGCTGGTTTCTCAAGGATAATTTATATGCTTCATAAGCATTATCTGTAGTTTATCAAGACTTTGGTGTTGTTCTGGTCTGAAGAATGGGGCAGAATGCGGCAGTTTGGGATGATAGAATGTCACTACAAGTAACAGAGGATTCGAATGGGATCAAATGCATACTCCTTCGGAACCCCCAAGGAGCATCTGCACGAGTAAGATCATATTTGTGTATATGAACTGTGATCATCATTAACATTAATTGCTTTACTTGCCCTACATATTGCTTCTATTTGGTGTTTAACATTAGAGTTCTTGTTACCTGAGTATTTTTTATAAAAATCAGGTCTGTTTGCATGGAGGACAAGTTATTTCGTGGAGGAATGATAGAGGTGAAGAACTTCTATTCACCAGCACTAAGGTGGGGCTTTGATTCTTATGGCTACCAGCACTTTTAATACTACTTGATTTCTGTCTTAAATTCTTTGGGGGGTTGTTCATATTATGCAATTGCAGTGGCTTGTACATTATTTAGAAGTAATTACGAGAACCAAGGGACATATATATTTTTTTGGGTGAAATTTACAGTATGCTGCTCAATATTTAGTGTAATAACCTTTAAAAAAGGAAGAAGATGAAATCTGATGATAATATCAGAATACACTATTACTTGAAAAGAAAGACATTTGTCATATGTTATTGTTTTACATTCAAAATTCATTGAAGAGAATATTCCGAGTGTGAACTTGTGATTTGTGTAATCATTCTCAAGCTATTTGTAATCAGCTTTCAAAAAAAATTGCAGGCCACATTTAATAAGTCGCCAAAAGCAATACGAGGAGGAATCTCTATTTGCTTTCCCCAGGCCCAGGTATGCATTTATTATTTGTATATGATTGCAAAACCTTTCTTACATGAATCATATTAATGTATACATCTTGATAATGTTTCAGTTTGGAAACTGTGGATCGCTCGAGCAGCATGGATTTGTGAGGAACAAAAGTTGGAGAATTGAGGAAAATCCTCCTCCTTTGCATCTAAAGGATCATTCTCTTGGTAAATCCTTTGCCGACTTACTATTTAGACCAGCTGAAGAAGATATGAAGAGCTGGCCTAATAGGTGAGTAATGGTGCTCCTATTGGTTTAGTTCTTTCTGTCTTGGTGATGCTTCAGAAAATGGAACTTTGATAACGTGTGTTCTTTAAGATTTATACACAGAAGCAACCTAAAATGCACAAGGTCACAGGAAAGAAGTGGATAAATGAATTAGTTAAAACATCTTGATACCTTGGGTAATTTTCTGAGTGTTATGTAAAGTTTTCTCGTCTTTTATCAGCTTTGAATTTCGTCTTCGAGTCTCTCTGGCATTGGACGGAAACTTGATGCTGATATCTCGCATCAGGAATGTAAATGGAAAGCCTTTCAGCTTCTCGTTTGCCTACCATACCTATTTGTCTGTTTCTGATATAAGGTACACTTGTAAACTATGATTCTCCTTACTTTTTTACATGGCCTTTTACGAGTTTCAAAGTGTATGTTAAACCTTTGATTATGTATCCTATACTTCTCCTCCACAGTGAAGTGCGGATAGAAGGTTTAGAAACTCTGGACTACCTGGATAATCTTTGCAGTAGAGAGCGTTTCACCCAGCAAGGTGATGCCATTACATTTGAATCAGAGGTAATTACTCTTAAGCACCACCATTTCAGAAGTTGATTGAATTTACTACGGATAGTTTTCGCAGCATAAATTGGAACATCAAACAAACTATGCTTTACATTTTTCTTGGTGGCAGATAGATCGTGTTTATCTCAGCTCTCCGACGTGTATTTCTGTTTTGGATCATGAACGGAAACGAACATATGTATTGAGGAAGGAAGGGCTACCAGATGTGGGTAAGAATCAAAATGTTACTCAATTGAAGGCATTGTCTGTTTTGTTGAATGACCCTTATCTAATCTATTTCCTGAACAATGATAAGTCGTGTGTAATCCATGGGAGAAGAAATCTAAAACGATGGCAGATTTTGGTGATGATGATTACAAACATATGATTTGCGTAGATGGTGCAGCAATAGAGAAGAACATTACTCTCAGGGCTGGAGAGGAATGGACTGGACGGATAGAGCTCGCTTTTGCACCCATTGCTTCGATCCCCGCATGAATTATTTCTGATGAGAAAACAAACAACCCAAGTAGAGACCAGAGGTGCATGATCTAGTCCATTATAATGAGATGAAGCCTTTTTTCATTTTTTTTTTTTTAAAGGATAGCTGTAGTTTGTGTATTTAGTTTTGGTTGAAGATGGAGTTTGTGTAAATATATGCTTGTCATTTCTTAGGATGTTTGCAAACTTCAGGGATCAATAATATGGGGATTTGAGTTTCTTGATAATACTTTGATTCATGGAATCATGTTACAAATTTACAATCGCAACATGTGAAAGGAATATTGATTGGTAGGAAGTATAGGTGATTCGGATTGTTTGATTCAAGTCAGCCAAAATTAGTTAAGACAATCTGATGCCTACATTATTTCGGAATAAAAGACTTCTACATCCCTATTTTATTGGCCAAAAATATGCAGATACAGACAGCCCGGATGCCTAGATTATATGGGAAAAGTAGTGATATTTTGGATACGAGTTTAAAAACTAAATAAAATAAATGTATTGTGAAACCATTTATGAATAAAATAATTGCTTGTAAGTAAAATTCAATGTGAATTTAAGTAATAAAAATATAAAACGACCCTTTGTATAAAGGTTAGGAGAACAAATTTAGTAAATGGAGGGGATAGTTTCTAAAGTAGTACTGAATAATTTGTATTTTCATCACATATTTTAAATCTGTGAGATTTATTTGAGATTGTGGGGTGAAATAAAATCAGATAAATAGAAAGCTTATCCTTCAGTATTTCATTATTAGTTAAAAAAAAAAAAAAAAAAACATTTCTTAAGAAGAAAGACAAAATTACAATATTGACCCAGGCCCACAGCCACTTGTTTTCTGGTAAGCCCGCGGTCACAAATCTCGCTTCTCAATTCTCATATTCTGATTAGATCCATCCCTCCTCTCTCTCTCTGTTCTCTCTCTCTAACAAACACAGAGTAATAGTAATAGGTAGGAGGATACAGAATCACCGTATTGACTCTCAATTTGGATAAACCTCTGAAACTGTTTGGGTTCAACAACCATTACAAATTTAATGCTGTCTGTATATATAAGGTGCAATACTCCCCCCCTCAGATTTGCTCATTACATTACATGCTCTTCTTCTCTAAATGCAACCTCATTTAATTACATTCTTCATTCAATATCTTTTCATGCAAGAATGACATCATCACTTCCAATTCCATTCATCCACCTTGTATCCAAATTCCAATGATTGTTTATTCATTTCCATTTTCTCCCACATACGTAGAAATCATGTATCCTAATCAGCATTCTTGAAAAACTTCAAAAAAAAATTCTTCATTCCAATATTTGTTATCATGAATCATTTTCTCATTTCTTTAATTTCAAGGTAATAAATGTCGACCGCCACCGGGAAACCAGAGCCGCCGCTGCCGCTACGAAAGCCACCGGGTTACCGAGACCCCACCATCTCAATCCAACGTCCGCCGCCACCGAAAGGCGTGAAGCTGCCGCCGTCGTTCCAAAAAACCAAACGGCGGAGGAGCTGCTGCCGCATCTTCTGCTGCTGCGTTTGCATTTCAATTTTCATCCTGATCATCGTCCTCGCCGTCGCCGGATTCTTATTCTATCTGTGGTACCGGCCCCGCCTGCCGGAAATCCACCTAAAATCGATCACCTTCACGAAATTCAACGTGACCACCACACCCGATAGCGGGCCGGGCCTGGATGCAGAATCCACCATTGATGTTGTGATTAAAAACCCGAATCAAAACTTCGGAATTGTGTACGGTAGGAGCCACATTGTGTTGAATGCTGTTAACGGGGACGTGAATTTGGGGGAGCAAACAGTGGGTGGATTCAATCAGGGTAAGAACAACGTGACGACATTAAGGTTTGCCACAAAAGTGCAGAGGGAGATTGTCGATGGGAAATCTGCGGAGGAGTTGAAGAGGGGATTCAAGAACAAGAATTTGATGATGAATGCAGAGATTAGAAGTGGGATAGGGTTGAAGCAGAATCAATGGTCGACGAACCCTGTTCAGGTGAATGTTTTGTGTGTCGGAATGAGACTTAATCAGCTGCAGCCCGGTGGTTCTACGCCCAAATGTCGCATCAAACTTCTTGACTGGTATATATGCTCAAATCTTCTTCATTTCGTGTTTTAATTATAATCAACACTAGCTTGAATATTTATGTTGAAATGTGTCATTAACATCTGTATCTGATACTTCCAAGATGTATGTACTTGTGACAGTGCTTTAATCTTTGAGTAATTAATTAGTCCTCAAATCATTGTCTTGAAAATCTTTGACTAATCTTAATTTTTTGATTGCTGCAGGTTTTATTTAAATTGAATAATGGTTTCGAGATGAATTAACATGACTGATTGTGACATGGGATACCAACCATATCTGCAGAGACATGTGTTGGCAAATCTATACAATGATGTTGGCAGTGTTTTCTGTCTTTCTAATTAGACCTTATTAATCTTGGATTAAGAAGATATATATACCCTTGTTAACAATGTTATATGGTTGTGAGAGAGAGCGAGAGAGAGAGAGAGAGAGAGAGAGAGAGAGGGGGATTATATATATTAAGTGACAATGTATATCCTATAAATTTACTTGATTGGTATATAATATGTTTGTTGGCTGAGGAATCAGACCCATTATGACATGATTGTTATTTCTGGTTGTGGGATTGCTTGCTTAGATTCTGCAAGAAATTGATAGATTTCCTTTTTTCTTTTTTATATTGTGAGAGAATTAAGGTGAAGAGTTATAACATGAACATCCCATGCGGTGAGCTAAATTGAGAGGCCAACCTTCTGGGTTTTTGTGTGAACTTGAAGCCATCTGGATTCAGAGACAGCCAAATCGGATGATCATCATGAAATATTTCTAGACAATTTAGTCAAAACAAGAACAAAAATTATGAACTTAATACGGTATTTCCTGATAATCATCCATCGCTTTGTTTGTTGACAAATTAAAGCAAAAGTGTTTCTAATAAAGTGTCATTGGTCTCGTAATATTAATTTTTAAATTTTTTAATATTTTGGTGATCTATGAAAGAAGTAACACATAATACAAATGGGCCTGAGTTTTTCTAGGCCCGTCATATCTTTGGAGATTCAAAATATTGGGCCCAAGCCCACTTTCATAATACACGATAATAAAATGCTCCATAAGCTAATTATTGTAGCAGAGCAAAAAAGCCCATCCCCACTAAAGTGAAAAATTTGGTGGCAAATGAATTAAGTCACTTGGTTATATATATAATTCATTGATAATTAATAACTCAACCGTTATCCCCATTGTTTAATTACAGTAACCCTATAAATAAGTTTATTAACTAGACCCATGTAAATTTTCTAGGTTAGTTTGTAAAAGTGTGTAGTGTCTCGTATAATGAGTCAAGTGACAAGGCTTTTTATTTATATTTTAAAATGTATATATCGGCTGGTTTTGATTAGGTCAAATACAATGTAAGAAAGGTATGCATCATACATTACTATTTATACGGATAGATTAAATGAGATACCTTTAACATAATGATTTATATTCTTTAATAATTTAAGCATTGTTTTTCATGTTAATATTAAAACTTATATTCTTGAGTTAAATGATCTTTTAGTGCCCGTCGAAAAAAAAAATATCATTTATTATCAAGATTAACTTCAATTCAATGGTTACTTATATTCTTTAGTAATTTGAGTGATATCCTTTACTTATTAAAATTTATGCTCTTGGTTGGATCTTTAAAAAAAATATATACTTTTAAATAATTTAAGTGAAATATTTTTTAATATTACGACTTATATCATTTAATAATTTAAATAATATATTATTTAATATCACAATTTATACCTTTTTATACATATACTATCTTGAACTTCTAAAAGTAATGGCTTGCACTAGAACTTCAAAGTGAGGGTAAATATGACATTTTATAGGATGCAAGAGTAATTGATTAGAATATAAATAAGGAATCTGGATATGATATGATAAAGGACTGTATAAAAGGAATTATTATTCCCTGAAATAGAGGAATTATTACTTGATTTATTTTAAAGAAATTATTAGATAGAAAATATAAAAAGGAATTATTATTTTCGTAATTATTATTAGAGGGAAGATAAAGACAAAAAATATGAAATGAAGGAGGGTTGAGCCCAATCATTTGAAAAAGAAGACACGTTATTATAATCTCCAAAGTCGTTGGTTCGCGTCAAGAATCAGCAGCTGAAACAGAAGAAGAAACAAAGGAAAAGGATTACAAAGTCTTCATCTCTCTGGCTGGTAATGGCGCATTTTCTCCTTGCATACACACCGTATTTTATTGTTAATATCTAAAATTTTCGTTTTCGTTCTGTTTATTTCTGTTGTTGTTATTATAGATAGCTAAAAGATCGGATTGCTTCTTCGATGGCTTCGAAACGGATCTTGAAGGAGCTCAAGGATTTGCAGAAAGATCCTCCCACTTCTTGCAGCGCAGGTGTTCCTCTGATTTATTATTTATTTTTTCTTTATTATATTAAGCTTTATTTGGTGATTTATTTGCTGTTTGATAATTGTAAGTGTTGATCTGTGAAATTCTGATGTACACGTGTGGGAAATTAAAACTATTTTTTAGGGCTTGCTTAAATTTATAATTTTGTTGGTTAATTTTTGCAATTTAAAAATCTGTCTTGGCTGTGAATTATTTCTGGGTAACATCATGATGCGTGGTTGTTGTAGAGACCATGAGTTTTTGTAAATAGTCATTTTTCCTCTGTTGGGTTTTTTGATTTTTTTTGTTTTGACCATTTTTAGTGTAGTGAAAAAACTGTTCTAAATGTATATTTGATTATGAGTAGAAGTTGTAAAGGCGCCCTAAAACTCCCAACTCTTTAGAAGTAAAAGCAAAAAAGAGAATCATTTGCTTTGTAGGAATAGATTAACGCTATTCTTGTTTTTTCTCTTGTAATGCTGCTGCAGACATTCTAGCAACACTTCTGCAGTTTTATCTGTTCAGTTATGTTACAGAATTATGGCATTTAAGTGTCTACAACTTTACTTACAACTCCAAAATTTTGATAATCTTCGAGAATTACTCAATTTTAAACGGTTCTCATTTGAAGTTGGTGATTTCGTTGCAATTTGGAAATATGATGTTCCTTTCCTATGGTAACAGGACCTGTTGGTGAGGACATGTTTCACTGGCAGGCAACCATAATGGGTCCGCAGGATAGTCCATATGCAGGAGGAGTGTTTTTAGTAACTATTCATTTCCCCCCTGATTACCCATTTAAACCTCCAAAGGTGTGGCTGGTTAAATTAAATTTTAAACACTCGATTCTGCTCTTTCACACTCTCCAACATAAGAAAAGAATTTCCTTTGTGTATTCTTAATTTCTTGATTTTAGAAAATTGCAGCAAGGTTTTATAATTTTGTTGGTTTTTAAACTGAATTTTCAAGTGATCACTCAATAATAGATTTTGATGACCATTAGTTTTCTGGTCATCGTATCACACCGAGTGGGAGAACATTGAAGTTTCGTGTATCTTATTACGCTTCTTCATCTTCATTGTATGCTTCTGAGGCTTTGTTATTATCGTGCTGCATTTATATATATAGTACTATGCACATTGTAACCTTTAGTTTTCTGTACTTTTAATAACTAAAGAGAGCTTCAGATACATTTTTATTGATCCTAAGTGTGATCTGGCCAACATTATAAGTTGAGCTGGTGCCAAGTGACCGCTTTAATTAGGTGCCTGTGAATTGAGTAGTGAAATCATGATTTAAAAGTTTGAGTATAGTTTTGGAAAATGGTTTCCCTTATATGTGTTGAGAAAACAAACTCAATACCTAATTGTTCTGTAAAAGATATTGCCCCTTTGATTCTTGTCAAAGATTATTTTTTTATTTTCTACTGGGTTTAAATAGGCCTTAGAGTTGTTACACTTTCACCCTGAAATCTGGATATTTGTGCACCAGCAAATTGGATGTAAAAAAATTCCTTGAATTCTCTCAAGTTTTGAAATTTTCTGTCTCTAGTATAACTCAATGCAAATAGTGGTATAAAGCAGTACTATTGATGTTCCAAGGTTGGCTTTTGAAACATTCGGATTGGTTCATGTTGTAACCATTCTCAGAAGTGTAACAGGCATGTTGGTGCGTATTTCTTATGTCCGAACTTTTGCAGGTTGCATTCAGGACAAAAGTTTTTCACCCTAATATTAACAGCAATGGTAGCATTTGCCTCGACATTCTAAAGGAGCAGTGGAGCCCCGCCTTGACAATATCTAAGGTTATATTTCATTGCTTTGGTGTTTCTCTTTTACAACTTAAGATGAATAATGTGTTAATCTGCTCCCTTTTCCAGTCCAACAAAAAATGGTTTTTAACTTCTTAGTAAAACATTTGATGGTCTGTTTCTTCTTTGAGCTTTTGAAGCAAATGCACTGCCAAGTTGACAGTAGTTCTCGTCCCCTTTTGGACCTGCAAAATAGTGAAAATCACATTCTCAAAACAATTATGTTCTACTAAGAGCCCATTTGATTAAACGTATTTTAAACATCTTACAAATAGGTTCAAGTGCTTATAAGCTGTAATTTTTAAGTAACTTATAAGTTGTTGAGTAATTGTTTACTGGGATCTCAGTTCTACGAGAGGGAAACAAATCTTCGATGATTTCTCTCAAGAGCTTATAAGTTGCCTGAAGTATTTTATCATTCCTTGGATAAATTGTGTAGAATATTTATATTTATATTTTTTTTATAAGGCTATTATATTATATTTATTTTACGAGTCCTTGGATAATTTGGGGTTTCTCCAGCAAAGGCCTTTCGACCCTCTAATACGCATGATTACAGTTGGAGTGCTCGAGTCTACAGTTGAGATCAAGTATATATAGCTAATGCACCTTGAAAATGTTATCGAGTCGGGTGGTTGGACAATTTATTGAATCTGATCTGAAGTGGTTAGCTGCGTTCAAATTATTATTTTTTTCCTGCATAATCATAATGGTATAATTTGCAGGTATTGCTCTCAATCTGTTCGCTTTTAACTGATCCAAACCCAGACGACCCTTTGGTTCCTGAAATCGCACACATGTACAAGACTGACCGCTCCAAATACGAGCAAACTGCTCGGAGCTGGACCCAGAAGTACGCCATGGGTTAATGTTGTTTCGTGAAGGCTTAGATTGCATTATGTAAAAATGATGTGCCTGTTTTTCCTCTGTTCTTGTGCGTGAGAAAACTGATGCAATTATGTATTTGAATGGAATCACCAGACTCTGGATATTGTTTATTGTTCTTATTTAATCTGTAAGCTTGGAATATTTTCTTAATTTAATTTTCTTGATTTATATTTATTATCAAAACGAAATTGAAATGGAGCTGCAACCTTGTGAAAAATAAAGATACAATCGTGATTTTAGTCAGTCACATTAGTTGAATAAACTCATAAATAATTAATTTACTTGAATTTTTATCGTAATTATTGCAGATCAATCGCATATTGTGGATTATGTGACATGTTTTTATTTTGGTTGCAGCAAAATGCAAAATCAGGATCAGGCGCAGGTACACCCTTTGAAACATGCCTTTTGTATTTTAGGCGTACAAATGTTTTTTCTTTTCTTATGGTATAAAGCTTTGTGACTGACTAATCCTACTTTTAAATAATGGGATAAAGAACATTTTACAGATTATAATTTGCTGCAATGGATAATTTAGATAAATATTAATACTTTAGAATCAAAAGAAAATGTTTCAAAATATTAAATCAAAAGTATTATTTTCTTGCTCAACAGAAATTATTGGTGAGATCATGTCACATGAGTCTTATTTAAAATGATTAAGGTATAACCAATGAAGAAACTTAATATTTGTATTAGAAAAGCTTACAGTTTGACTTAATTATTAGAATGATTTAAATTTTAAAAGTTACCAGATATTAGGTGTTGGAAGTTGGAACTATCAATTACTCCTAGATAAGCTGGACAGTTAACTCATATCTCTTTGAATTCAACTTTTAATGATATAATAAATTGATATTCAATTGGATCTTTTTATTACAATAAATCTTCTAAAATTAATAAAGTATATATTTATTTTTATCACGATATATAATTATTGTTTTTTAAAAAAATTCATATCAAATTATATTGTTAAATAGTGCAAAATGCCTAGTTAACTTATTTTTATTTAAAAAAAAAAACATGGTAAGTGAATTGCCTACCATCCTAAAAATATGGAATTGGTCAAAGATTTGATGGACAAATACATTAAATCAAAGAATATGAATTGAAATTTTTTACACGATTTAGGATTACCCAATAGTTAAAGTAAATCTCTTACTCCTTATAAGTGGGATCTCTTTTCAAAGTTGTGCTGATCTTTTGGCTTTCTCTGATCTTCTGCCTTTCTATTTGCTGATTCGTTTGTTCATCATTCAAATCTTTTATTTTAATATTGTTACACAAAATCCTCACTTAATTATACTATTTGAATGTTATTTTTAATATGAATCCAAAAATTATAGAACCCATCAATGTTACTATCCATCATTTCTCCACTACCAAAACATATTCTTCTCAAAATCTGTACAGCACTGGGACTGGGTTAAGTGCAATACGACCCCGTTTAGTTCGAATTTCCGTCACGGATGACAATGCAACCGATTCTTCAAACGATGAAGGTGAATATAAGAGATCAGAACAAAAACGTCGCCGCCGGGTGAAAAGGTATGTAAATGAAGTAAAAATGGAGAATGGAGGCAATTTTAAGAATTACAGAGATATATTAGAGAGTTACCGTAAGAAAAGGAGGCGGCAAACGGAGGAGGGGAAAGGAAATAAATTCCGTGGAGTACGGCGGCGGCCATCGGGAAATTGGGCGGCGGAGATACGAGATCCAGTACAACGGACAAGAGTTTGGTTGGGGACTTATGAAACGGCGGAAGAGGCGGCGATTGCTTATGACAAGGCGGCGATTAAGATTCATGGTTCGAATGCTCTAACCAATTTTACAAAATCGCCTGCTGAGAATCTGATAAGATTTGATACTAGTAATTTTTATGTTGAATTGGAGGAAGAAAGTTTGTGTTCATCGGAAAACATTGTACGAAGTCGGTGTTCATTGGACGACGTATCCAATTTCTTTCAAAATGAAAAAGATGCAAGGATGAGTGATAATTCTTTATTATTAGATGACAATGTTGCCGTCTTTGATGGAAATGAAATGTGGATGGAAGAGCAAATATCGGATAAAAATTTTGACGATATTATTCTGGAGGATGATTTTGCATGGGATGTCAATGAACTCTTTGCAGAACCATTTTGTTAAATTGGTAAGTTGAGTAATTTATGTTACATGTTGTAAAAATTATTAGAATTATAACTCTGTGGAACATAATGTATTTTTTTAATTGTAATTTATTGTATATATCTTATTATATTTTGTTCATGCATAATACATGTTTTATACTTCTTTTTTTTTTTAATTGTATTATATATATATATATATATATATATATATTGTAATTGGAGTCTAATAAATATAGCTTGTGTAGGTGTAAGGGCGTGTAGTCGTGTTTATACTCATTTTGTTTATAAAAACATTTTTTTCTCATAATATATGAGAATGTCTCACCTATAATGCCCCTTATTGAAATACAATGTAGACAGCTAAAATATCTATCACTCTCAATAAAATAATTATATTGATTAAAATAAGACATTTGTGTTTTTAGGGAAATAATTATTATTTACTTTTGCTTTTGGTTATTTCACGTAATTAATAAATACTCTATTTCTAAAAATCATGTAGTTAATCCGCTAATCCAATTCATTATGTATCAAACTTCTTTTTAAATATATAATTGTTAAAATTTAAGGGAAAATTAAGTAAAACATTTACTTTAATATACTATTTTACTGTTTTTTTTTTAAAAAACTTTTAAAAATGTTATTATTTCTAATAAAATAAAGTCTACTAGCATAACACCAATTTGATGATTCACGTCACATATGTTTATCTTAAAAGTTAATATGCGTGGATCCAAATACGAGGTGGACTATTTTTTTAAAATTATATTTTACATATTTGTGTAAATTCATTAGCCAAATTATTTTGATCTTTCTAAATTATAGACCCAATTATCTACTCCAACAAAATTAATTAAAAAGACTCTTTTAACCCTTCACTTTACACTTTTTGATAGTAATACATAGTATTCCCTACGTCCCGGAACTATTTTCATATGTGAAGAGACACGCGCTTATTAAGAAAACTTAAATTAGTGTAGGGGAGAGAATAAAGTGTAAGAGTATTTTGGGTGGTTGTATGAGATAAAGTGTAGGGGAGATAATAAAATAGAATAAAATAAGAGTGATATTTTTTAAATAAAATTTATATTGTGAGGGTATTGATATTGAGTGTTATTTCCAAATTTAGGGTGTGAAGATAGTTGTGGGACTGACCGAAATAGAAAGTGTGAATATAGTTGCAGGATGGAGGAAATAATATTTTTATTAGAACTCATATCATTTGATTTTAATCAATTTAAGTTGTAATGGATAACGTATTAAAAATGTGATATTTTTTTTTTGTGGATAACAAAAAATTAAACAAGGTTTTCCTTTGTATTTAAAGTTGGTTCATTTATGATAATCAATTTAAGTTGTAATGGATAACGTATTAAAAATGTGATATTTTTTTTTGTGGATAACAAAAAATTAAACAAGGTTTTCCTTTGTATTTAAAGTTGATTCATTTATAATGAATCATCACATGCATCAATGTTTTTGTCGGTTGATTTCTTACCCTGCCTTTTTGAGGCTGGCCAACGCAGCTAATATAATCATTACATTACAATAGTTATTTGAAAACACAACCATTTTCACTCAAGTCTATAGTATATACTCTTATTTGAGATCGTTCATCAAAAGTTAATTTTAAAACTCAATTCAATAATTATATCGAATTAATTAATTTAAATATAGTTCTATATTTGTTTTGACTCAATTTATTACCCTTCTTTCAAGTTTAAATATTTAAAATAAACAAGTGCAATTTATATCATGCAACTCAAGTGTATTTTTAATTAAAATTAATTATGTTTAACTAAAATTAAAGTATATTAATTTATTATTTATTTTTTCATTGAAAAATATTGATTGTATTATTATATATAATTGTATCATATAAATACTGTACAAGACTGTTACTTTTTCATTTAACATTATTAACATCACAAACATTTTTATCAAATTTGTATGGATTTAAGCCCGCAAATCAGTTGACACTCAATTCAATTGTTCTCTTATAGATGAACATGAGTTTATAAAAGTTTTTATGTCAATAAAAAATGAATTGTTCTATAATATTTTAATTTGTCCATTTAAGGGTGATTTGGACAGCGCAAATTTACCCGTGAGACTTATTTATATCTCTATTTATATGTGCTAATATATTTTAGATATAGCATCTATGAGCAAAACTTTTATATATATATATTAAGTTTTGTCACCGTCTTACGAATTTCATTTCGTGAAACAAATTCACTTTTTAATATATTATTATCACTTATAATGTGAAGTATATCACTCTTCAATTTTTTATCATTTCTATACTAATTTGTATCACTTTCTAAAAAGTGCACCCGTCTTATAAAATGAGATTCGTGTACGATTTCACACAAATTTGTATCTTTTATATATATATATATATATATATGACACGAGAATTATAATTAATTACTAAATTAAATTTATATATATACTGTACAAATTATACCATGCAAATTATACACGAGAATATATATATATATATACTGTACAAATTAAATAGCCTGCAGTATCATACATTCATACCATGCAAGTCAATATGACACGAGAATTATAATTAATTACTAAATAAAATACATTATACTAATCCTATCGCATAAGGAAATTAATAGTAAACTCAATCATTCTTATCTTTATCCTTCACTCACAACATTTTAGGTACCTGAAAACGAATATCACATGCACTCGACCCCTCTTCAAAGAGGGGATCCAATTTAAGTAGTTACGTAAAATGATTATATGTTTTTTGTGGCTAATATATATAGTTCAACATTCAAACATGTCATGTTGTTGAGTAATTATTAAGCTTCCGACAAATAAGAAATGAAAAAAAGTACATTATTCTCTATCTATGTACCATTCTAACTAATTTTTATTTTGATGAAAATTATCACACACAATATAGACAATCTATTTATACACATGGTGGTTATAAATATCAATTTGTAGATTCTATAATGAACGTTTTTATAATAGAATTGAAATGATAATGCGAAGTGATATAATTCAAATGGTATGGGTTCGAGTCATCATTTGTTTGATAAAAAAAAATATTGATCATAATAGCCATGTTTTAATTAGTTTAGTGGAATATTAATTGTGTCTACAGTTTTCTTTAGTGATTAGGGGTGTTTCCATTGCCATTTCTCGTCACTAAATTTCAGCCTGGCAAACCTACTCGTTTAATTGGGCCATAAAGGTAACAGTCCACATATAACTTGGTCTATGGGCCTCATATTCTCTAAATGGGCCGATGTCCAATGGAGCCCAAAGAATAACATAATTAATTATTCCCTATTGATTCCCACGGATAACTTTCTGATTTTTCTTCTTTGCACGAAACCCGCATTCCCACAACACCAATAAGGAAACAAGAATTTAAGTAGTTTCTTGAAAGTTAAATTTTCCTGAAATCTTGATTTTATTTGAGTGTGGGAGAGTTTTTTAATTGTAAATTTATGGTGGGTTCATCGAAACACGGTCTGCCTTCATGGCTAGGATTGGCAACAGCCTCAAGCAAAGTGGAATTAGATAAAGATGAATCCCTATCTTCTAAGTCGAAAATTGCTGATGTCAATTTGAGTTTTGGAGAAAGGGCCTTTTCTGCCGCCGCCGCAGCCTTCATCTCCGCCATCGTCGTCAACCCTCTTGATGTTGCAAAGGTCTTGTGTTTTTTAAATATAAATGGTGGGGGTGATATTTATTTTTTAAATATAATTAAAAATATTTTAGAAAAATAAATTGGGGGATATTATTTATTTTGGTTTTGATTTGGGTATGTTATTGATCTTTGGATTCTTGATTTAGACAAGGTTGCAAGCCCAAGCTGCTGGAGTCCCCTATGATGACTTATGTGAGACGGAACGAACACGGTAAACTTCCAAATCAATAAAGTTTTTTTCTTTATATGTTTAAGAAATCACTCGAGCTGTAATGGTCTTATGATGGAGGAGAGTATTATTATGTGGATTCTCTGTGCTTTACTAATCTTCTTTTTAATGCATTATAATTTATTGGATGAGCATTTTATGCTTTTCTCCCTTTCAACTGACTGTCCAGAATCTTTCCGAAATTATATTTTATGTTGACATGCAGTTAATTTATTTAGATGCTACAAGACAGGAAATTTATGTCATCATCTGTTCGTGAAACTCTTGGCACACAACCGAAATGCTCTTCAGATTGCATGCGCTATAAAGGAACATTGGATGTATTATACAAAGTAATACAGCAGGTGCTGAATTTTTCTGCTCTTGGACATATGAATAAATTGTAGGCACTATTGGAATAGTATATTTTATTTCTACTTTGATATCCTTCAATCTGGCTTTGTTTTGAACTTTTTTTTTTTTTTTTCTGAGAGGAGTGATGAAGGGAATTTTTCTGCCAGCATTATTGACTCAATTCATTTAGTTTTCCATTTGGTTAGAGTAAATTTATTGATTCATTCTCTAGATCTTAAGTTGAACTCAGGAGACATTATTGGGCCGGTGATTTAATGGATAGTTTTTCCTTGATAGACGCGTCTTCCTTTTCATTGTCCATATAGCAATGTTGATAGTAAAAAAGCCATGTTTTAATTTCCCCAAGTGCTTTGCTTTAAAGCTGGATGTGACTACATAATGATTTGGTTCTATTTCATGTCATTTGGAATGTTTCGTCAAAATAGATTTGCATGTCCTGGTAGTCGACACTCTGCACCTCATGGTTTTTGTATCCCTATGAAAATATCTAACCACATGGAACCTTCCAGGAAGGATTCTCAAGATTGTGGAGAGGAACTAATGCCAGTCTAGCACTGGCAGTCCCATCGGTAAGTTACCTTTTTAGAAGTTATGTTTTTGTTTGCTTCTGGGCATTAAGGCTGCATATTTGCTCAGATAGTTATTATGACTCGGATGAAATTCTTTCTGGGTTGTTTCTAGGTGGGAATTTATATGCCGCTTTATGATATTTTTCGCAACCACATGGAAGAGCTAACATTAAAGAATGCTCCAATCTTAACACCATATGTTCCCCTGCTTGCTGGATCCCTAGCACGGTCAATTGCTTGCATCACTTGTTATCCTGTTGAACTTGCAAGAACACGCATGCAGGTAAAGTTATACTCAACGTTAATACTCTTACTAGATCAGAATTAGCGTTTGTAATTATCTGGGAATGACTAGATTGTCTTCAATACATAAGTAGTAACCACAATGTTATCTTCATTGAAAACTCACACTAGCGTTTAATACTTGGATGTTCTCATTGTTATGTATGAACTCATTATGCTAAGTTACTGGACTTTTGGGGTGTATGTTCTCTTTGAATCGTATATGTCAATTTTGGGGTTACAGGCATTCAAACACATGCAAGGTGATGTAAAGCCCCCAGGATTGTGGCAAACATTGAGAGGTGTTGTCTCTCCTGTCAAGACTGCTTCTTCTAGTAGTCATCAAGCTTGTACGACTGCATATTAACCTATTATTTTATTCATCTGCAAACTATTCATAAATTTTTGAGCTCTAAAGGGTCAATATGACATATTATGATTAAACCGCTCCAGTTCAAAGCTACCGCGTCTTATGGACGGGCCTTGGAGCCCAAGTTGCCCGTGATGTTCCTTTTTCTGCTGTTTGTTGGTCAACTCTAGAGCCAGTAAGGGTTTTACTTGTGTAGCATTGCTTGGAATCATTCAAATTTTGTTGTATCTCATTGTTTCTACTTATATGAAGCTTCGGAGAAATTTTTTGAGCAGAATGGATGAGGGAGCTGGTGCATCCAGTATCCTTGGTGCAAACTTTGGCGCTGGTTTTGTAGCAGGAAGCCTTGCAGCAGCTACCACGTGTCCCTCTAGATGTTGCTAGGACCCGCCGACAGATTGAGGTCAACTCTCTCTCTCTCTCATGAGAAATATCTTAGCACAAAGACCATTTTGATGCTTTAGTATTCAATCCAAAGAATGTCCTGGATTGGTATTTGTTTTGAGACGACATTAGTATTATCAGTTGATTCCAAGTAATAATTTATCTTCTTCTACAGAAAGATCCCATGCGAGCATTGAAGATGACAACAAGGCAAACATTGATTGAAATTTGGAGGTACAATAGGATTTTTTAATGTTCGATGGTTATAAAAAAAGTTGATCTTGCATATCTTTTGCAAGACGATAACATGATCTGAAGCTCCATTTTCTTATTCTGGCATATGAATTAATAAGATATTTTTTACTAGAAAATCAAAAAGATTTCATCGTACTTTAGGCTAACTGCTATTTTAATCATTTGGGTTTTGTATGAATATATAAACAGAGATGGAGGCATTAGGGGATTATATGCAGGTGTTGGTCCTCGAGTTGCTCGAGCGGGTCCTTCCGTTGGAATTGTGGTTTCGTTTTACGAACTTGTCAAATACATGTTGCAGTATGTTGACAATCCAAACAAGTAAAACTGCTGGAAATACTCTGTAAAACTGAAGCAATAATACTAGAAGTATGTTTAATGCTTTTTTGAGTTGTGTAATATAATTTGAAGAGGAACTATAAATGAGCTGTTGTATCATCACATTGAACGAATGTCGATCACAGACTCTTTTCTTTCTTATGGAGCGTGGAATTGGGGTCCCTAATCTCAAATTTTGGGAAATATGTAACAAAAATTATCTGAATAAGTGAGATTCTATATTTTTATATTTTCCAAGTAAAAAAATTAACTCAAAATTATTAACTCAACATTGGACTGGTGACTTTTTTAAATTCTATATTTTTATATTTTCCAAGTATTTTGTAGATAAAGTTAACTCAAAATCTCAATTTTTTCACTTTTATCTAATTTCGATAACTTATTTACGTTGTGCCACAGTAAGAATAAATAAAATGGAAATATATAATTTTCATAATTATAAATAAAACACGACTAAATTTAATAAATAAAATTAAAAGTAAATATGAGTTGAATATTTTACATGGACTAATTGTCCGGCCCAAATACATCAAAGCCCATATAGCAACTTGCATTTTCCATTATTTCTCCACTATTTTTTTTCATTGAAATTTGAATCGATCTCCACACATATATTTATTTATGTATCGTATAAATGGAAGGAGAGCGATAGAAGGAGAGGAGCACAAGGGAGCACGGAGCAGGAGTACGGTGTTGTGGATATAATTGGTGTAAGCTGGGTGGTGGATATAATTGATTGTTATTTGGAGGTGAAAACACGGCTGATGGAAAATAAAAGATTGTGGATTGTGGAGTGATGATAAGGAAAAGAAAGGAACAAATTTCGATTGTGGAGTGAGAAGTTGGATCGGTAGACAATGGACTTGTAACTTCTCAGGCGGATGGAGAACAACAACGGAGTGAAGATCTCGATTGTGATAGTGAAAATTATTTTGTATATAAATTTTATTGAATTTTAAAATTATTTATAAATTTTAGTATTTGAGGTGAATTTAGTATGTAATTAAAAATTATATGATTCTTTTAAAAAAAATTATATGATTAATTAAATAATTGTAATACACCATGTATATATAATATAATTTTTATATATTAATGAAAAGTTGTAGTAAAAAAATTAATAAATTTAATCGGTAGGTGAACCCAAATATCAAAAGTGAAATAATCAAATTTTGCATAACATGTTACAGAAACCGACCGATCGAATAGTAAAATTCTATTTTTTAAATGTAGTACTCCACGTGAAAATTAGAAGGGTCCAGTTATATATACACCCCCAATATTAAAAAATACACCTATTTTATTTTTATATATAACTTTAATATAATTACAAAATATCTAAAATACCCTAAATCATTTAACACAAAAATTAAATCTGCCTTCGCACTCTCTCCATACACCTACATTTTTCAAACAAAGAAAACATCAAATTCAGACTTCATCGATTCATCCATTTCTGTCGCCTCCACGGCTGCCACCACCACCGTTATTTCTGTCACAGATTTTAGAAAATAGAAGTAGATTAATATTTATGTAATCGTGTATATACTCCATCTAAAAAACATATAAAAATTGATTTGAAAACTGAAAGATTAGAAACAAAGATTTAAAAAACAGAATCCCAACCCATAGATTGGGTGTGAAGAAAATAGCAGCAAAGAGCGAAGGTGCGGTGGAAAAAGCATGGGAGCGTGGCGGCGCTGTCATACAATGGTAGGCGCGCGGCGAAGCATTTGCAGAGAAAAGAAAAATCGGGGAAAAGGGAAGAAGATGAGGATTTTTCGGGGAGAAAAATCGTGGTGCTTAGAGTTCTTTAGCAGGGATATTATTGTAATATTAGTTTAAAATGGGTTGATTAATTATTTTGTTGGTGTATCACTATCACTTAATAATACTGGAGCCGTATATAAGTTATAACTGGACCCAAATTGGAAAGTAAATATGGGCTGAATATCTTACATGAACAAATTGTCTGACCCAAATACATCATTCCCCATATGCCTAATAATAGCTTTAAAATTGCTGTCATCATTTTGATAAAGTTCCAGCAACTGAAATTGAATTTTCTATACATCTTCCATAATTTATTTACCTTTTTTCTCAATTACAATTTTGAATTGGTCTCCACACATATATGTATATATGTATCATATATATACATGAATAGAAGGAGGAGCAGTGGAAGGACATGATATGCTTAATAAATAGCTTCAATTTTTACTAATTTAATAATACTAGAGATATGTTTAGTGTTTGTGTTGAAAATTGAAATTGTTTTTAGTTGGGCAACATGATATAATTTGAAAATAATATGAAAAAAAGGGAGAAACGGTTGTATCACATTAATAATTGTGATGTGTCAGGCATGTGCTGCTTTATTGGTTGGTTAAAACTAGAGGTGAGCCAATGAACATGGTAATAGGCTCAATCCGACGCAAATGAAAGCCCTTACCTTTTTTCGCGTGTAAATAATGACTCAAATCTATTTTACAAGGTTTTAAAATAATATTCTTAATTCAAATGCTACATTAGTTATTTAAAGGAATAAAAAAGGTTATTTATATGAATGTAGATTTCTTTTAAATTTTAATCGAATCCACAGCAGAATATTGCATTACATGGATTCATTTCCTCAAAAATTCAATTGGATTTCAAAACTTCTCCACTTCTATAAATAATAAGTAAAATTCATTGAGACAGTTTTCTTTTGGGACAGTCCACGATGTTGGCTCAATTTTTCCTTCAAATGCTATTCAATTCTTTACCAAATAAGATATTTAATTTTTTTTTAAAAGGATAAAGATTTTTTTTTTGAAAGGGAAATAAAATTTTATAAATAAAATACTGGAATCAAGTCACTCTCCAATTAATCAGTTTCATAATATGGCGAATGCAAGTGCTACCATTTTCCTTTGGAGTGCTATTCAATTCTTTACCAAATAAAGATATTTAATATTTTTTGAAAGGATAAAGATATTTAATTATTAGGATCATATTATTTTTTGAAAATAAATTGATTCTTTCATATGATATGTTTATCAAATTGATATCGTAAATTATCATAATCAGTAAATAAATAGAGGGTAGAATCCATGTTTAGACTAATTGAATCCTAATTCATTTGGAAAAAGTTTAAACTAGTTATCTTATATAGAGAAATTGAAGTGTATTTGCTCATTTAAAAAAAAAAAAAAAAAAAAAAAAAGTGTATTTGCTAGGATTTAGTGTCTAAAGCATAAAAGTTGGGAGAATTCGTCTAAAATAAAGAGGTTCTTGAATCTTCAATCTATTTGTGAGGGATTTACTATGTTGTGTAATTTTAATTTATTTTCAAATAGATTAAATATTTTAAAATTATATTGAAATTGATTCAAAATACAATTTCACCGTATTATCAATTGCATATAAAAATTTATCTAAACTATATATAGTAATTAAATTTTGATATATATACTGAACATTTGATTTTACAAATTTAATTTTTATTTTTTTTTTATTAAATTATTTCACATTATAAATAGCAAGATCTATATTCTTAAAATTGAATTTAAATTAAAAAAATGAGATTTGTCAGAGCTTATTTTGGGTATTCTGCTTATTCGATATCCTTAAAATCAACATAAT
This sequence comes from Paraleonurus japonicus, assembly GCA_030762865.1. Classification (NCBI taxonomy): domain Eukaryota; kingdom Viridiplantae; phylum Streptophyta; class Magnoliopsida; order Lamiales; family Lamiaceae; genus Paraleonurus; species Paraleonurus japonicus. The sequence goes on along the minus strand of CM061057.1, from coordinate 3,357,246 downwards.
TCAGATAAAAAGAAATCAACCTAATTAATCATCAATGTGATTGCTCTGTTTATTTACGCTAACAAATTGTTACTATGAAGATATATGTAATAAATAACGATAAATTTAGTAGAAATTTAGGCTACTTTGATCATTGACTTGTAAATTTCCAGATTGACCAAAAAGTAAATTTAACATCAAAATCAAGTTAAAGCCAACAAGGAAAAGTGTGGGGCATATCCAGTTCCACTTCCACCTCGCACCAGAATCACAGAACAAAAAGAATATGATTTAATCAACAATGGATGATCAAAGGTAAAATATCTACAAATCCCTTTTCTTTGAATATTTGAAACCTAAAAATTCATCATTAATTCTTGAATTCTGCTTTATTATGTGTTAGATTAGGTTTAGCCCTCTTTTATGCCCAACACAAAATTGACGAATTTCCGAATTTGTGACAGGAAAAAAATGTCAGAAAGAGAGACCAATGAAGAGAATATTACTATTGAAAACAATGAATTTCTTTCTGGGCTTAATCTTGTTTTGATACTCTCTTCTCTCTCATCGTCTGATGATCATATCCAGGAACCTGAACAAGAGAGAGACATTAAAAATTTGAATCACAAATCAAAATATAGTGGATCCAGATCCAATTTCTCAACAACGAGGCAACAATCCACTGGACTTAATCGAAAACAGCAAATGCCAAAGATTCAAGCAAACATAAGGGATTGCAGGTAATTCTTTACCCAATTAAGCTTACCAAGTTTATTTAAAAATTAAACCCACCTAGACCTAGTTGAATATTAGTATTATTTACGTTTATTCACGTTTTTTATTGACTTTTTAAATAATATTTGTATATTTTAGAATTTGATTTTTGTGAGTAAATTTAATGGATGACACAATATTTTAAACAAAATTCATAATAATTAAATTTTATTCGGCATTGGAAATTAATCCATAAATTCTCATCCAACCTCAGTCTGTTGAACAAAATAAATCACAGCTTGAAAAAAACATTTTGTTTATTGTGAAAATAATTAAACCTAATTGGAACTCATTACAATAGTTAAAATATAACTGAATTATAAACCCTAATTTGTTTTCAGGCACATTAGAAGATTGTGAAGCGTGAAGAATCCCATCTCAAGCCTTCTTCCATTGGATCCACACCTGGGTGAAAGCCTCTTATGAAAGAAAATCATTTATTAAAAAAAATGTATGTATATATATATATATATATATATATATGCAACATAGGGATTAGCTAGTCTTCTTGTTATACATCACGAGAGATGATGTGTATGTTACATGTACATGATGTTACGACATTGCATAGGCTGTGTGTCTGTTAGTAAAGAGTGGCTACAAAGTTACTGAAATCTGGTATACCAATTATATTCAAAATTCGAGCTCAGTACAAAATTATAAGGGTCAGGGTTAGGGATGTAATAATATTTAAAGTTGAATACAAGCATCACTATTTTCAATTTGGTGTTTGCGAAAATTTTATTATTATATTATTTATTTATAATTTAATAAATAATTAAATACCACTTTTGAAATCGTATCAAATAATTTGAATACAAGTTAGATTTAAAATTCAAATTTTAAATAAATAATATATTTAAATTTTTTATCAAGTCATCTGTAATATTCATCTAGGTTCAATTGGTTTACATTACTCAAACTCAACTGAGTTTGACCGTTTATTAATTTCCTTAATTCAAGAGACCTCAACCGAGTTTGACAACTTTCAAATTTCCTAGCTCGAGCTGGACTAATCAATAAGTTCAATGAAGATTTGGCCCATTTAAATAAACAATAACTAAGACTATAGGGATCAATCTGAACAATAGTAAGTTGGAGTTCAGTAGCTAATCAAACTTGACTCAATTAAATTCATGATTGAGCAGTTCCTTCTAAATTCAAGAGCTGGCTTGACTAGTTTACATCCACCTAATTCTTGAGACTGAAGAAGCTAAAAGAGACAAGTAAATCTGATATGGGCAAATTTATGGCATTGACAAAATACTTAAAACGAGTAATGGATAGATGATTAGATTCATCCCAAATAAGGAGTGAACGGTGCAAAGCCATAAAATATAGCTAGTTAACAAGCAACCTGATATTGAAATAAAAATGGAGAAGCTATTATTGGTATGGTTCTTCCTCTCTATGATGATTTATTGGAACAACATTTCTACTAAGCAGCAAATGGAATGGTGAACCCAGAAGAAAAACAGGAAACAGAGATATCAACATTGGTTAAAATGGTCTGCAGCTTCCCTTGCGCTCTCTGTAGAAGAGGGTTTAACACTAATCTCTACTCTTCTCAGACAACAAAAATAAATCAGAATGGCTTGCATCAATCGGAAATTTTCAGATCTACTTTAAGGAACACCTTCACTTGTTCATACGTCACAAAAGCAATAGCTATTGATGGTACAACCTGAAGAGAAACAGCAACGTCTATTAGTACAAGAATGACTCATGCTTCAATTTTAAGTTTAATTTAACAACAAAAAGCTAAGCCTTTATTTATATTCGATCAAGATACACATTTAAGTATTGGATATCCTTTTATAGTCTCTTCCCAAGTCTTTGAGGTCTTCCCATTCCCCTTTGAATTATAGTTAGTGATCCTCTGCTCTCTAATCCTACTGCAGAATCTAAATATTTTCCAAATTATTACATGTTCATACCATCTCACGTGTCCCTCTGACTTTCATTAATTCATTACGAGCCGAACTATACATTAAAAAAATGTAGAATATGATTTTAATTAGAAACTGACCTTCACTGAATTGGGGACCAAGCCCTTGTACAATGCTCTGAAGCCCTCATGCCTTACGGTTTTCCTGAAAGCATCAATCATGCCAGTGTATTCAAGGGGGGCCTTGCTTCTCCCATCACCAGTGAGAACTGAAGAAGCATTGTTCCATCCCACCATCTGCATTCTTCTACGAATGACATCAAGTGGGTAGGCAACGGTTTGTCCAACAGTGCCTGCTGCAGCTCCACATGCAAGCCGCGTTACAACGCCCAATTCGTTATCATCAACAAGTCCAAACGGTTTGGATTTGATTAACCAGTCTTTAAGAGATTCATACACAGCAAAGTTGAGGCCTACATATGGAACCTGAAAACAAATGGAAATGAGAATAAGTTAACACGAAAGGGACCATAAAATTGTGATTTCATCATTTACTCATGATGACAATCTGCCTCCAAAAAGTTTCCAAAAAAAAAGGAAAATCATATCGAAGAATCAATGTTTGAGAAACAATAGTTCATAAGAAACAATGAACTAGAGATTCAATCCACATAAATTTGGCTAATTCCTATAAATGAATTTTTTTGCCAGAACTTACGACTCCAATGACAGAAGGAAGCCAACCCTTGTACAGTGCACGGAAGCCTTCCTCACGAAGCACAGTGGATAAAGCATGAACTATTCCCCTATACTGATATGGAGAGCTCTCTGTCTGCAAATAAAGGGATAAACTGTTATTATGCTTAAAAAATACATCAGAAAACACCTAAACTCTTCCATAATGCTCATTTTCAAGATAGCCCACAATACCTGTACAGTAAGTCTGCCTCTAACCATGTCCATTGGGTATGTAGCAGACATAGCAATTATTCCAGCACAAGCTCCCGCACCCAAACGTAATAAAGGAGTCAGCTGAGCATCCTCTACAAGAACATATCAACACAAATATATTACTCAACAGTTCATATAGGAAATTTTGTAAGCTTGAAAACACTCTTCATCGCCTTTATCCTTGCAATGTCATCAGGAAATATTGGATACAAGAAAATAAGCAGCAGGCTGTACAAGTCAGTGTATACCATATGTATCTGGGAGCAGCATTACTTCATTACCATACTGTTTATCAATCACATGAAACCCCATGCTTTAAAGCAAGTAGTATTTCTTTTTTTTTTTTTTTTTTAAATGTTCTCATGAGACTGATGAGATGAAAAATATTCTATGTTAAAACATTGATTTGCAGTCCATTGGCCTGAGGCAGCCACATTTGATAGCTGAAATTCTGGTTTCTCAGTTAAAAATTTAAACCATTATGACTTGTACTACCTTGAACTGGATTAGTAAAACGAAAAAGGAACATGCAGAGTACCATATGAGCTCACTATCCAAAGCTATTACCAGTACACAATAAATTTGAAAAAGGTAAGAACATAAACTGAAAATAGTGATGCCCAGTATTACAACATGAACAAATTCACTGATATGATGAGGCAGAATTACAAAATTAGAAATGACATTGTGAGCATAAAAGCAAAATACATACCATTGCCAGTTTGTTGACGGTACAAATACAATATGCCCCTGAGATAACATAAATAACAATGTCAGATGATGACAAGATGGAAATGACAAAGTCATCCATGAGCAATAGCTATAAATGTTTAGACAGTCCCAAACTAAGTTCGGCCTTTATGCATAGCAAGACCACCATGACAAACAAACTTGAATAGGGTAAAGTACAGATAATTCAAGCTTATAACTCTATCCTGGGGAACTTTTCATGCCAACTATATAAGACGAAAGAACATTATAATACCAAAAAAAGAACAATGTGTTGAACATGGAATCAAGCAGTCTGTGATTAAATAGATATTAAACGCCAAAGAGCTTATATGAGATATGAAACAGAGACAAAGACATTCAGTGATCAGTCAAGCGATAAAACAAGCTGGTGACGCGGATCATCATATATGGTGTGGGACCAGCGCACTACTTTGCAATATCAGAATATTAAGCCACTTTATTTCACAAATCTTTCCTACTCATATTTCCAGCAACATGGTTATCTATGTTTCCTGTGCTAATATTCAAGTTTCAGAAGGTGAAAATTCCATTTAGTGTGCACATTCTATAAATTTGTGTGAACATACTTGGATGCTTGCTCATAGCTGAAGAACTTTACAGCTGAATTTGGAACAATTCGAGCACAATTTGTGCCATTGCCTTTGAACAACCCCCTAAAGCCCTCAGTATTCCAGATGTACTTCAAGCCTTGAACAGTACCGTTGTATTTTATATTGTGTGGATTTTGAACCTGACATGTGAAAAGAAAAAACATCCGCAATGTGTGTGTGTGAGAGAGAGAGAGAGTAGTTTTAAAAAATATATCTTCTAAAGCAATGATATTTTCCATCAAAAAGAAAAAACATATTTCTAGCAATGACGTTAACCTTCTAACTTTACATTTACTTCCAATACAAGATGAGTTAGGATAAAAATACTAAATTAAACATATCTAACCTGAAGCAAAATTTTCAGACGCTCTAAAGGAGCTACAGCAGTCCGCGATCTGCAATAGACATTCAGCAATCATACACCAAAGATATTTTACATCAGTAATCTATCAGCTAGAAATTAAAAGATCACCACTTCATACAAGCTCCTTTCATTTATAACCAATGGTTAATGAAAAATATTGTTCATATGTTCTACTGTTGTCCATGAATTACTCCTCCAATGTAGAGGAGAAAATATTAATCCTGCATCATTTTCCCAATAAATTGTGGTAAAAATTAAATCACAAAGGAAAAATGCTTCGACCATACGATCTTTTCACTTAACTGAAATTAAACTTTCGCATCAACTTAATAACTCAAACGTATCAATAGAGAAGTTGCGAATTCTTCGAAATAAATTGAAATCTGATTATCACGTAACTTTACATCCACAACATAGACATTAAAAGAAAAAACATAGAACTTACACTCCTCCGGCGACTCCACCGGCGACTAGAGATTTGCAAATATTAAAAACTTGATGCTTAGTTTGCTTGATTTCTTCATTCGCTGCTAAATTGACAATCTTCGACACGGCTGATTCGCTGGCCTTCACATCCTCCGATGCCATCAAATCCCCAAAAAAAAATCTAAAACCCCTAGTTCGACGATCAAAAATAAAAATAACAGCCACGCGCTATCGTTCTTCTACTCGCGGCGGCGGAGAGACTGAGAGAGAGGGTGGGAATGCGGCACGCAGTGAGCGTGTTTGTGTGTGTTTGTTTTAGTGGTTAACAAGTGACGGCGTGAAATAGTGGGGAGTTTATTTCGGTCGACTTACCTGATTTTAATATTTTTATCACTGGGATCGGATCGTCTGCTATGCCCACCTTTGTATACTCACTCTCGCTTTGATTGGTTGTACGAAAAAAAATCGTAGGCCGTGTTTGGTCATGCTAAATGTTGTCAATATGATTTTTTTTTTTTTCTTTTTTTTTTCTTTTTTTTTTCTTTATAGTTTAATGTTTATGATGACATTATTTGCGACTCAGATATTGTTCCATCATTATTAAGTTTCATCTATTATTTCATATTATGAATGACACGTATTGTTCTAATCTCCTAAATATATTTTTGGTCAGAATTGACAATGAATATATTTTCTCCCTGTTTTTTAGGTAACTAAATGTATCTTTGGTAATTAAGATTTGCTATCATCTTTTAAATATATTTTCTTGCTATTTTTTAGGAAGATTTGAAGAAAACGATGTTGTTTTTTGGTTACAATTGTTACAATTTTTGAAATTGTTCCTCGCTACGATTTAGGAAACTTAATATATTTTTGGCAAAATTTGCTATCATCTTTTACATATATTCCTTTGCTATTTTTTTAGAAGATTTGAAGCAATTCACATTAAGATATTAAAATCTAAAAAGGGGACATGTGCTCTTCAATCATAATATGGAATAGCAGATAAAATACAATGTTGATTTTTTATGTTTTTATTTTTATACAAGAACTAATTAGCTATCCAATGAAAATTTTGATGGATTATATTAAATATATTAATATTTAATATTAAACATTAGTACGTTTGTACGCATGAATTGATATTGCTATAAAATACTATATACACAAGAATAATGTAATACTCCGCTTCAAATAGAAAGTGTAGTAAATTATGTTCTAATTAAGTTTTCCTTTTCAAAAACTCTAGAAGGTCTTTTCCTTTTAAAAAAAAAAACCAATCAGTAGTCTCGTAAACAAAAACTACAATTCAATTCTAAAATTGACTAATTCTTATCCTGAAAAATAACTGCAGCAGAAAACTAAAAATCACAATTTTCTTTCCTGCAAATTTGATTCTCATTTCATGAGGATGTCTATAACAAGCCGTGACATGGGTACAGAACCTCTGTTTATGTGTTAATCGTGTTTTTCCCGTTGTTGGTCCTTTGAGTTTTTCTTCTGTTTTCTTTATTTGGTTTCTTGTTCTTTGTTTGAATTTGTGCATGTCAAGAGACCTGTTTTTTGCGGACAAAGAAATAAAAGAAAGAAAGAAAGAAAATAATTACCAGACTTTGCAATTTATATGATTTTTTATTGATCTTGACCGTGCAAACTACCTTGGGGTTGGAACATAAAATTTATGGTTATTCATGGTTGCATTTTTTCTTGTTTGGTTGTTATTTTTTCTTTACCCATTTCTCGTCCATTTATTTGGTTAAAGAATGAATTTTCCTTTTTATTTGAAGAATTTTTGTATTTTGTTATTCATGAATAAAAATTCTCTATTAAAGGAAAACAAAAAGTGAAATGTCAATAAAGATTAAAATTTTATGTTATCATTTCTATGTGCTGAAAACTTATCATACATGAAAATGACATATATGGTGATTTCATCCCTATATTACATGTTGGTTTCCAAAATGCTAGGATAATGCTAATAAAGTCAATTCTGCTAAGTGGAGTGTCTATGACATATATATTTTTTAATACTACATGTGTAATTTTTTAAATATAAAAGGCTAACGGATAAAGATTTAATAATTATAATATTAGATCTGACGAAGTGGTATAGCTCAAGTGGTTAGATCTTTACTACTTATCTTCAAAAGATTATGAGTTCGAGTCACCATTCAACCGATAAAAAAAATGATAATATAAGGTCTTAGTTCACAAAATTAATCTTGATAGACAACATAATACTTGGTAATCAGAGAGACGGATCCAATAATTCATGAAGAGGCACAAAATCAATATAAATATAAAATATATTAAAACTTCTTCAACACATAGGGTCCCTCAATATGGTTGTTGTTCAAACTTCATCTCAAATATTTGAATTATAATCCAAATCAAAATTGTTAACGTTGGTATTTGTAGGAAGTTCTTTTGCGCACAAATATTTCCTACTTCATTTAACAATAATTTCCTTTTACCAAATAGCAAATGATGGTTCCAATGTTATTTTATAAATTCTTTTCATATTATCGAAACTAAAAAATTACAAATGACATAAGTATGCAACAATGCTTCAAATATGAATTTTTAAAAATCCTACCGTATACTTTTTCTATTTTTGTAGTACTGTTGCTTAAAAGTTAAAACTCGTAGATGTGACATCATAACTTAAATCATTTCTATAATATAACATTAATCATTAAAACTTAATTTTTATAATTTTCCCTATAAGTAAAATTTATATAATATACATAGTAAAAAAATATATATATGGCTATATGAAGCATAGGTACATCAATGTTGGTGATCACTTGGTTCACAAGACGGTCACATGACTAAAGTCCAATTAGGGTTCAAAATGCAACTTTCTCTCCCAATCCGAGAAGTTTATCCAAGGCAAGGGAGGGGTGAGATCAAGTTATATAATTATTATGTGTTTTTGTCATATTATCATCATTCCTTTATTTAAAACATAATTGAATGACGGAGCCAAAATGAATATTTACCATATTAATTTCATTTATTATTAAAATTAAATATAAAATTGAATTTGATAGATTTAAAATAGAATTTATAGTACAAACATATAATAAGATTTTATCACAGCTAATTTATATGTGAGATTTGACAAATTTAGATGGGGGAATAAAGTAAATGAGACAAATTCAATGAATAATAAATCTTTTTTATAAATTATGATGGAGGAGTAGGGTGGATGTAACATCATGTCAAATTATGTTTTTTAGTGATGATGAAATATTATTTTATTATACTCCCTTCATCCCGGTGAAAAATTTTCATTGTTCTTTGACACAATATTTAAGGAATTGTTAGTGAAATATTTCAGTGGGGCGGAGGGAGTAGTTGGTTAGTGAAATTGATTAAATGAAAAAAAAAATGAGTAAATGTAAAAAAAATAAGTAAAAATAATGGGTAGATGTAAGAAAAATAAGAGAGATAATGGTTACATGTAAAAAGAAAAAAAAAAGGTTATGTGATAATTTTAGATATATAAATGTATAATATGAGTAAATATGTATTTGGATAGAGAATTGAATTTATAAATTCAAAAAATGTACCGAATAAAAAATATCAAATCATAAATTCTGACTTCGCACCGTGAATAAAAAAACAACACCTTAATTATCTCTATTTGGAATGGGGTAAAATTATTATGTGCATCACAAGTAAAACAAATTTTGAAGTTCGAAATAAACACCAACCAAACACACCCCTAGTTTTTTTTTTGTCCCATTTTTTCCTTGGTGTTGTATTTTTATCTAAAGTATAGATATTTGCAATTCCTATTTGCTAAGTGGCCCTTGGGTTGCACAAAGGACAGTATAGAATCTAAAATTTAGTTTGAGGTGAGGGCACAAGTATACCGACTTCCCGAGGTTGTAGGAAGGTGAGATGATTTGTGGTTGTTAGGGAATAGGTAGGTGGGCCTGGGCCACATTTTGGGCTGCTTGCATCTGATCCATAATATCATATTCATATGGTGCAGTGAGTCAATGACTGTTACTTTCGGGCATCAATGCGCCGTCGTTTTATTGAAATTGGTACACGTCAATGTCAGCACTAGATGCGTCTTTAATGTCTCTGGATGGATATGGTGAGGTTTTCAATTTTTTGCCCATTTTGTGTGTATACATATATTGAATTATAAAAAAAAAAAAAATTATGATGATTTTCGTAACTTTTGTGATTCGAGAAAGATACTGAAATGGTCCAAATGGATAATTTTAAAATTGTTGAATATATATTACGCCATCATTTATGTGTAGAGTATAGGAGCCTTTTATTTTGATTAATCTTATCATTTTTATAATCATTTTAACCCATTTTTTACATCACAAATTTACATTATCTTACATATTTGTGGAATATAAGAGTCTTTCGTTTTGACTATTCTATTATAAATATTCATGTTAACACATTTTTTCATGCTGACTATTCTCCATCATAAATTTATATGGTTACGTATATGTTGTTTTTCATAATGACTAATCTAACATTTTCTTAATCATTTTTATCCATCTTTCCCGAGTTCATTCTCCATCATATATTTACATGGTCATACATATCGCACTATTCACCAGTAAAGAATAAAAATAATAATTTCAAATTATATGAATAAACACACAACCTCATTAAAGATAGTTATTCGCCGAAGTGATATAAATTAAGTGATTAAAACTCTACTATCTGTGGATTAAAGATGATGTGTTCAAGTCACTATTTGTCAGATAATTTTTCAAAAAAAAGTAACAAAGTCATTTAGAATTTATATGAATAAAGCATGCACACAACATGCCCAAGATATGGTATTATAATTTTAATGGAAATAAGAAATGTACGGACTTGTGTATAGCTTTTCATAAGTTTTTATTATATGGCAAGAAACTTCTGTACAGATTTTAATAAATTCCATTAATCTGGCATAACATGAAGGATTGTTAGATTTCTAGTTAATTGCATAATAACGCATATACTACAAAAATTGATTTGCATGTGCCCGTTGGGCTAAAACACACAAAATGGCCGCCACATTTAAATTGGGCCGTCAAATAACTTCATATTTTATTAGAATATATTCCCAACCCGAGATCGAATCCACAAACATCTGTTATATTGTTTACGCAATTGGGCTCATTTTGGGAAATGAAGTTCCTCAGAAGTAGTATTTTTTCTTTCAAATGATGACTTGAGTTTTTTTAAGATAAATGATGAAATTCTTGAGTTTACTTTAAGAATTATTATATTAACTCTAAATCCTTGAACTCTTAACTAGTTTAATAAAAAAATTATTCTCTTTAATTATGATATTATTGAATGAATATGAATTATATTTGTTTTGAAAATAGTCATTGGGTAGGAGGGACAACCCTTAGGAACTCCTTCCCTAGGTTGTTCCAATTGAGTGTCCAAAAAGATGTTAATGCGAGAGAGATGAGTTAATGGGAAGGAGGTGTTTGGCGGAGAGTATTTTTCGAATAGGAGATGGAGTCTTTTAACATTTTGATTGATTTATTGAACATATGTTATTTAAAAGATGGCGAGAAAGATGATTAGAGATGGAAGATACAATACGAAGCAAGCTTACGATTCAATTGGGGTTGTGTTTTCCAGCTGATCAAGCGGAGTAGAGAAAAGATAAGATATTCGATCAAGTTTAGTAGTTTTTTGCTTTTCGTAAAGCTGACAGCTACAGACAGCCACCCACGAGTGATAATTTGAGGAGAAGAAGTATCATTCATTCGTAAGAAGAAACTAATTGTCTTGCGTGTGGAAGCACTATTGAAACAACTATTCATCTTTTTTGGGACGTATGGATAGGTATTATTAGATGGTTGAATATTCCCTTAACTTCGCATAATCAGATTCTTTATTCAGTTTTTCAATTTATCATGAAGAAAAAGGGAGTTAATCTTGCGATTGATATTTGGAGTTGTGCGATTTAGATGATATGAAAGTAGAGAAATAAAATAGTCTTTAAGAACTTGGGGTGAGACAAGGAGAAAATCATGGATTAAACTATGGAGTTGGATCTCAACAAAATTATTTCATATTTGTTCTTTTCCTTCTGAGATTGGCTTTTGGATCCCCTTAAAACTCTGGATTCTTCTTTACTGTAATATCTAATATCTGCTTTCTTGTCCTGTCAAAAAAAAATATATATATCTGCTTTCTTGTACTTTCTTGATAGGTATCTATTTTTATGCAATAATATTTACCTTTATCTAAAAAAAAAAAAAAAAAAAAAAACCCCAAATGCCTTACGGATCATAAATTTGCATCGCTAAAGCGTAAGAACAAAAACCAAAATCTCTTTCCCCAAATAAACAAAAGGAAGAAATAAAGCCAATATACCATTAAAAGGTCAAATTGTACCGCTGGCAATTTGACTATAAATGCATATGTCGATTGTCCACTGGTCCAACATATCACTGTTGAAATTGCATGAGTCCAACATATCATTGTTGAAATTTGTTTGATTATTCATTAAGTCGAAATTAAGTAGTTTAATATATTTACTCTTATTATTCTAAAAAAAATATTATTATATTTATTTTCTACATATCTAGTCTAATTTTTTGAATTTTATTTGATCTTAACTTGTTCAATAATTTTATCGGGCCCATTTGATTATTATTATGAATTTATGAGTAATAGTAGTAGTGTCAGTATTTTTTATTACGAATAATAATGATATTATTATTATTAATTATTATAAAAGTCAATTAGTTTAATTACAGCATAAGCTCTATAAACACCCTTGATAAAACGACTTTCTCTTTCGTCCTGCTGTCACATGATGTTAAGCTCCTTAATTGAAATTATTAAAAGACTGGCCTAATTAGCTAGGGTTGATATCATTATGAGTGGGCATATAAGGATTAGCTTTGACGCCCTTGATGAGTTAGCGGTATTAATTATTTCATAATTTCGGTAATCAATACAAATTAGTTAAAGGTAATTAAATCAGGTTATCAAAAGTTAATTCAGTAGTATTTGATAAAATCCAAAAATATCGACTTAGGAAAAATCAAGAAAAGGAAATATCTTGTATGGGTGATTTGATCTTTGATAGATACACCTGACATGACAGTAGCAAATTTCACGACCATATACATACATGACGATTTGAAGTACTCTTTAATTAACTTTCGCACATTTTCAGGAAAAGACAAATTTTATTTTGCTTCCATTAATAATTATATTTTCAAACACGTTCTAGAAAAAATATATATAATCATTCTTATTATTATCTATTTAGTCAGCGTGAGTTGGCCGGAATACTTATGCAGCAATCATCGTCCAAAATAAGTTAAATAAATAACTTTTGTCTCACTTGTAATATTTTTTAGTTTTTAAATTTGGATTTTGATATATGATTTTTAAAAGTTTGTTAACTTCAGCACACGACTCGGGGGTAAATTGACAATAATGCTTTATGTTGTATTTTTTTCGACTGCAATAGATTTGACAAATTTAGATAGAGAAATAAAGTAGATAAAATAAATTCAATTAATAGTAAATTAGTAGTATAGTTTGGGATGAAGGAGTAGAAGTAGATAAAATTTTATGTTAAATAAATGATTTTGAGTGATAATGGAGTATTATTTTACGATAGTGAAATAATTATTAGGTGAAAAAAAGTATGAGCTAGAATGAGTAAATGTAAGAAAAATAGGTGAGATCATAAATTTATGAAAAGTATGAGAGAGAGTGAGTAAATATAGATAACTCCATTAATAATTTATTTCATATATTTTAAGTGCTCAAATAGTCTAAAAGTTCTCCAAATCACCTTATAACTCCAAGTCTCCCACTAAAGTGAGAAACCCAGTGATCAAGTAAGATAAACCGTGTTTACTTTAAGTACATCTTACACATCATACGCCACTAGAAAATTGAATTAGGTCTAACAAGTAATAGTATAACTCTTAGATCAATAATATTTTTTTACAAACAGTTGTATTAATGACATACGATACACATAATGCATATGATACTTTGTCTAAATTTAATACAAGTTCATAGTAATTATTTAAATACACGCGATTGTGTTTTTCAATTGTTTATCTTGTTGTGTGTGTTTGCTTATATGCGTAGTTAATTTCGATTTTAAATCTATTAACAAAAAAATTACAGAATTATCTGATGCTACAAATTTTTATATTTTTTCTTCATTTATGTAGTTAATCTCACTTTTATATATATATATATATATATATATATATATATATATATATATAATGATCCATGTCAGTGGACTTATATATAGGTAATTTCAATTAAAAAAACAATAATAATGCCAAAGGCACCACAGACTTAACCTCAGGTTAATGAATAAAAGACCAAATTCGTTCCCTTTATTAATTATATAGTCACAAATTTATAAAATAAATACTCCCTCCGTCCCAAGATTTTTTTCATAGGGAGAGAGACACACTTATTTTTAAAAAAAGAAGAAAGTGGATGAGAGAAAATAAAATATAAGAGTATTTTGGGTGATTGAATATTTTTTTGGCTTGAGGCAATTGACATTTGCCTCAATGTAGGAGCGGCTCTGCTCTAGACAATATACTACTAACCATAAACACAATGGTTCATTAAAAATAATCAAATTAAACAAAATTTATATATACATATATAGATATTGATAGTATCAAACTATAATGACCAAAACTTTTACTCATTGGTTTCTTGTACTTAAACTTTAATCTGGTCATGTTACTGTAATATTTTTTTTCCCTAAAATTCTACTCTATTCTTTACATAAAATCTTTTACACTTTTTTTTTTTCGTCCGTTTCCACTATATGTTTCACATCTTTAAAATGAAAAGTGAAATTTTTTTTATAAACTCTACTCTCACAATTTTCACTAATTTACACAAAATGTCATTACTTTTTTATATTCACATACATATAACCCAAAATTCTTTTTTTACTTTGTATATAAAAATTTACAAAATTATCATTTTTTTTTTAAATTATGTGTCCTTCTGCATGCGAAATATTATATGGGATGGAGAGAGTATATTTTATATTGCATGCCCTTTCATTATATTGATAATGGAGTTGCTGAAAATTAACATTCTACTAAAAACAAAAGAAACGCCCACCATCGCGGTTGTATGCCAAAATAACGCCATAATATGTAATTATTAAAATAGAAGAGGGTGTAACCTTTTTGAAAAAAAAATTCATCCCAATCCAAATTTCTCCACGTTTCTGAATTTGTAAAGTAACCTAAAAATTGCGGTCCCTCAGCATTAAAAATGCAGGGAATAACTTTTGGTATTATTACTATCATGATGTGATTACTGGTTAATTTTCGGCATTTAAAATGAAGGATTTTTGCAACTAAGTCAGGGTGGGATTTTTTAATTAACTGCGTTGGTTTTAAATAAAAATCACCGTCAAATGTGTAGTGATTTTAAGGGGGATTTTTCATTTTGTGGAGGGACGCCACAGTCGACAACATCCCATGAAATTGAACAATATCAGTGTCCACACTGTTGGCGCCCTCTCTATTTTCCAACAATACCTATAATGAATATTAAAATATTAATTTTTTTAATTATTTACAAAATTTGTTATAGGCTTTATCGGAAGAATGGAGAGAATGCCAACAGTGAGAGCGCTGATACTGTACAATTTCATGGGACGCCGTCCATTGTGGCGCCTCTCCACAAAATGAAAATCCCCCACACAACCGCTACATATTGGAACCCAAAATTTCTGAACTAAAGTGACATATTCTCGGTTTGTCCCTGATCGATAATTTTATTTTTTCATACTCAAAATAACCAAAAAAAAAACAACTCTACTCTCTCAAACTAAGTTGTTACAAACATATATTGTTTACACCTCATACCACTCAATTCTCCAATAATCAAATCCCTCCACTCAATTACTTACTCCAATAAATTTTAAAATATTATTTACCCTCCACTTTACATATTTTAATATTAATAAATAATATTTATATTAAAACTTGTGTAATTTAATTTTTAACAATCTAAATCATATGGAAAGGAATATTATTTATTAATCGATAAATTAATAATTTATTAATTAAAAGTTATTTTTTATATTCATCGAATTTAATATTAATTACATAGAAAAAATTATAAATTATTAAAATGTAAAACTTTGAATCAGTTATTAAATGTACTAAAACTAAATATTTTCAATGTATAATGACGAAAAATCTACTATATAAACATAATAAAAAGTTTTAAAAAATCATATCCTACAATATGATGGGATATAAAAGTTAAATGATGAAATTCATTTTGATTTAAATTTCAATAAAAAAATATTTTACTAAATTATCTATTTTTTTAAAAAAAAAAATTTAAAAGATTATTAATGCATAATGTTGATGAGAATATATATATTTATATAGAGGTTTAAAAAGAATTATTATTTTATCAAAATTATTAATTTACGTAAACGATCTAAGACGGAATCGAAAAAAATACTTCTTATTTTAGAAAAAATATTAATTTATTGTGTATTAATTGAGGGACGTGTTATTTAACGCGAGTCCAATATCTTATCAAAATTGTAGTTTTGGTCCCATTAGAATTTTTCAATGACAATGTTAATCCCACGTTCTTTTTTGGTCATTTTTTTTGCAAAAATAGTCCAAACCATTATTTTTTAGGATCAAAACTGTAATTTTATCTCATTTTCTCGGAGCCAAAACTTCATTTTATCATTCTTTTGGGACCAAAACTGCAATGTTTTTGGGACTAAAAATGTCAAAAAAAAAAAAAAACTACGGGACCAAAAATATAAAAAAAAGACCATTTTACAAACAACTCATTCTCTTGGAACCAAAAATACAATTTAACCATATCTTATCGATTAAACCGACCTAACAATAGATGACGTATATGAAAGTTATTATATGGGGTATGCTTTTCCGTCCGGTAATGCATTTTTCTTGTATTTATTATATATTGGGCATTTCTGTTGATTAGAAGGAGATAATGAAATTAGCGCCACATAAAAAAACGGCCACATAAAAAACGGCTAAGGCCGGACATTTTTATGAAGTATCAAAGTCAAATTTTGGTATTCTTGATAATAATCATTATTGGATGAGAATCTATAGGATCCCCAAAAGATGACCATATTAGTATAAGTTTCCCAAATTACAACACACGCTCCTAGATAATAGATGCTTCGTCACATTTTATTTATCATTTAATATATTTTTTTCATTAATTAAAAAAATTAAAATGAGCAAACTAATTTATTGGCTATTAGCCTAGCTAGTACTAAAGAAATTGCACGTATAATTAAATTGATTTTCGCATGAAGAGTATTATATATATATATATATATATATATATATATAGTAAATATTCATATCGAATATATAAAAATTAAACAAAATATTTAACAGTATCATTAACAACAGTACGTGTCACTCAATGTGCTGACCTGTGAACCATCCAAACAAGATTTTTTTTTTGAAAGGAACCATCCAAACAGGATAAGATGTCAACCAAAACAAGTTCTGCATGCGTTTATGATTTTGGGAGTGGCAACTGAAGTCAATCTCAATTTGTTATATATCACCACATTTTATTTAATGCACGCTTTAAATAGCATCTTAAATTGCTTTCAAAAAAAAAAAAAAATAGCATCTTAAAGGAAATACCGACAATTTTAAATAATCGAATTGGCTTTAACGTACTACACTACTACGCCCTTTTTTAGAGTAAATATTCGTAGGCGGAGCAAACCCCCCATATGTACTGTTAAAATAAATTTCTTTTATGAATCTCACATTGGAGTCCAGTTCTCAAATTCATAGCGTTATATATTTATTGAGATCAAAATATTCATATTTTACATATTTAGTTGAGGCCCAATCATAATTGATAAGATTAAGAGCTAAATCAACCGTTGTTTTTCTTTTAATTTGAAGGAAAAATCCATGCTGTCCGATTTAAATATTTATTGAGACTAAAATATTCATATTTTACATATTTAGTTGAGGGCTAATCATAATTAAGATATGATTAAGAGCTAAATTAACCAT
The DNA here is from genome assembly GCA_030762865.1 of Paraleonurus japonicus. Classification (NCBI taxonomy): domain Eukaryota; kingdom Viridiplantae; phylum Streptophyta; class Magnoliopsida; order Lamiales; family Lamiaceae; genus Paraleonurus; species Paraleonurus japonicus. The sequence continues at coordinate 3,339,453 of CM061057.1, read as the reverse complement.
TTTTTCTTTTTAATTTGAAGGAAAAAACTCCAAATCCCAAGTGAAAGAAAACTAGATTTAGTTAAAAAAAACTTATTTGATTTTTACCGATAAAATTAGGAGCTGAATAGACCATTTTTCCGTACTAGAACTTGACTTTTATTTATTACAAAAGGATGAAAATACCTATCCAAGCCCCTGGCCGAGCCGCAACCATTTTATATTTTTATCCAGGTAGTGTATCCACTAGATAAATTAAACCAATTTAATTTATTAAGAACATATTTAAATTAATGATTCATTAATATTCGAATTTAACCATAATCCTAAGGGATCTAGTTAAATGGATTACTTTTTGGTTATGGGACAAAAAAAGTTATAAATTTAAATTTAAATAACTATGTACATGACATGATGTTAATTAAATGTAACATAAAAAAATTTAATATTACAAAATAATATAACAAACACATTATTAAATTGTAGCTAAATGTTGATCACAAAATAATCATTTTAAGCACATAATTTAATTTGTGCACAAATTTTCACTTCTCAAAATACACTGGTAATATTATTTTTATTTAAAAATACATAAATTTCTGGTACTCATTCTAAACTAGATTAGTTAATGCCCCTAAAAATTAACCTTATCGAATAATACTCATTAATAATTTAATAACAAATGAATATCGAAATGATAGGCTATGTAAAAAAAAAATCAAGAGGTTCTCTCCAATTCTGACGCCTCACGAATTAATTTGTCTCCATCAAAGAAAAACTAAAAAAAAAAATCTTTTTAAATACCGCAATTTTCAAAAGGGTTGTGTACCCTTCTACCTTAATTTTTATAATATATATTTTTTTTCTGATAAAAAAAAAATGACGGTAATAAAGTAGGAGAACATTTTTACGTTGATTTATACAAGGAGATTTTTAATAATCAAGCTATAGAAAGCAAAAGGCATCTCTGTTTAACTTTTTAAAATCTGTACGGACCTAATTTGACATTAAAAAGTTTCAATACGAGATAAACACATTTATGTCACTTCAGTTTTTTTTTTACTCACAAAGGCCCAATACGAGATAAACACATTTATATCCGTCAAAAAAAAGATAAACACATTTATAGGCGTATAGGCACTTTCATTTTACTCCTGGTGCCTCACTCTGTCTCTCATTTGACGTGCCTTCATTCAGGAGTTTGGAATTTAAATTTATTCTGCTGTATATTCTCCCTTAATCCCATAAGTTATGCACACTTCTTAAAATACAAAAATTAAGAAAAATTAAGTTTGTTGACTCTTATGAAAATAAAGGATAAAAGAGAATAAAGTGTAAGAATATTTTGAACGATTTAATAAGATAAAGTATGAGAGAGAATAAAGTAGAGTAGAATAAGAATGATATTTTTTAAATTTAAATGATATTGTAAAAGTATTAATATTGTGTGATGTTTCCTTTTTAGGAGTGTGCAAAACTTGTTAGGACGGATTGGAAAGAAAAGTGTGCAAAACTTCCTGGGACGGAGAGGAAGTGTAAAATTTTTATTTATATTTTAAATTCGTAAAATTTTATCATTTTATTTCCTTTGAATTATAAAATTTCTTCTTTAATTTATATGAAAAATTTAATCTCCTCTAAAATAAAATCCTAGATTCGTCTCAACAATAAAGGTGTAGAAAAATAATAAAATTGAGAATTTAGAAACTTCAAGAGCTAACTTATACTTCTTCCGTACCGATATAAAGTTACCCATTTTTTTGGTACAAAAATTTAGGTAAAGTAATATAATATGGATATAGTATAAATGATGTGGTGGAGGGAGAAAAAAAAGTAAGAAATTTAGATAAAAGTAAAGGGAAATGAGTGGTATATATGTAAATAATAGAAAAATATAGGGTTATAAATTTAATGAAGAATTGACAAAAACAGAATGAATAACTTATAGTGGGACATATCAAAATCAAAAATAAATAAGTTATAGTGGGCGGAGTCAGTAGATAACATTACTTATAAATTGAGAATTTAAAAACTTTATGAGCTAGGTCAGAGGTCATCAAATATGGCACTTATTTATTTGTAGCCGTAGTTGATATGCAAAAAATACAAAATCAAAAGTAATTAATGACGCAGGATATTTGTACCCACATACTTTTATAAGTGCACTCACTTAATTTTTATATTTCCTCCGTTCTATAAATCCTTTCACACTTTTTTTTTCGTTCGTCCCATTATAAGTTTCGCACCCTTAAAATGAAAAACCTTTTATAAACTCCACCCCACTAATTTTACTAATTTACACAAATAACATTACTTTTTACTCTTATATACACAAAATTCATTTTTTTTTTTTACTTTATACATAAAATTTTACAAAATTACCCCTCAAAATCTCAATCATTATTTTTTTTTCTTAAAGTGTGTGTCATCCTACATATGAAAGTTTTTCCGGAACGGAGGGAGTATAATTTTACCCAAACATAAAATATTTAAACTATTCGTATCAAATAAATTTAAACCCACTATTTATACAAATTTTAGCTCAACTAACTTAAAATTATAATGTACAATTTTCGACCAATCTGATAGTGTCGAGAACTATTGCTATAAATACAAAATTTATCATAACAACTATCAGAACTTCAACAAAATTCGATCTATGACCTCTTTTTGTTGAATTTATGTCACATATCATATATTATTCACTTAAAAACAAATGCTAAATTCATAATTTTAGGTAAACATTCAAATGTATTGAAATGGAGAAAATAACTAACAAAATTTAGGTTTCTCAATTTTTCTGTCGGGCATGATATGATGAAAAGAAAAAGAAATTCGGGCGCCTAAGGGGCGAAAGCTGTATTGTTGGTTATGTGTTGCACTATCCTAAATTAGAAGGAAGATAAAGTAAGCTGTAATTTTTGTGAGTGTATGTATATTCACTTTTTATCAAGTTTTTTTTAAGACATGAGGTTGTATCTAATAGTTTAGGGTGGTGTATGTGTTTTATATATTATATTTTAAATTTATTCGGCGGCAAAAAGTCATAATTTGATGCAACCTCCACATTTATCATTTATGGCTAGTGATCAAGGCCGGCCACACACGGTGTACCTCTGCCGTTGTTTTTCCTTTTTCTTCTTATAATTAGTAGTATTTTAATTTTCGGCTGTCAAAGTTCACACTGATACTTTTCGACATAATTTTCCCTTTTTTTATACTTCATTTTATTATAAGTAGTTAAAGTAGACGGGCCCTGTGTGGACAAAGAAGGGCGTTAGTGGTTAAGATAAGTGGAGTACATACATTCCGACATTTCGAGTTCAACGTTGTCGTGTATAAAAACATTAATTTGGAAATTCTCGATGAAATTGTTGACTATGCGCAAAATTTATACATTTTCCAAGTAATTAATTAATATTATTACTCGACAAAGTGGTATAGCTATAGTGGTTAGAGTTTCACTACCTATGTCCAAAAGGTCATGGGTTCGAGACACCATTTAAACTATCAAAAATTTAATACTATTACTCACTCTTCCTTAAGGTTCTAAAAAAAATGAAAACTCTTTATATTTCTATTATTTGTCTATCATGTTTAGAAAGGCTGATCATGCTTGGTCATTTTTAATAGAGAATGTCACGAGTTCACCCTTTACCTTTGTTAACCTAACTTATTAAGTTTGCAAAGTACTCCATAAATTTGTGTACGTACATACTTTGTGCTTTATATAAAAGATAGTAAGTATACTCAGATCGATCGTATTTACAGGTTTGAGTAGAAATCTTGAATATAAATATAATACATTGAGTGATAATGTTACAATAAGAACCTGGCTTGGCTGGTGAAAATAATAATGCGAGTATATTTAGAGTAATACTTGTGTGTACCATTAATTGCACCATATGCAATTGATGCAATTTTTCATTTTTTTTAACAGGTTAAGATATACGCCTTTCATCCCATGATAATCTGCATATTTTCGTTATTCGGATGTCCCAACATAATCTGCACCCCTAAATAAAAAAAGTCCACTAAATACTAACACTCTCATAACATCACTTTATTTTAATAATGTCACTCAGTTTTTAATGATAAAGTTATCCTTTTTTTATATTCAACTCAACCACCCAAAATACTCTTACATTTTATTCTCTCTCCTACTCTATTAACTCTAAAAAAATAACTTTTCTTAATCTACGTGCCCCACAAAGGGTGCACATCATCTCGGGACGTAGAGTGTACTTAAAATTAAATTGAAATTGGCTAAAAATTCAATTACATACAATAATTTGTCTTACATATTATGCAGTAGTAAATAATGCGTACTCGATTAAATGTAATTACTACTATGGATTTACTAGATGGGATTCCGGTTATTAAGCAAAATGTTATAATATATATACTTTTTTTATAATTATAATGTTTAATATAATTAATAGTAATTAGACTCATAAATAAAATATTTGTTTATCATTTAATTTTTAATTTAATTGATAACGTATGCTTAGAGATATAAATATTTGAAAATTTATTATAATATTTGGTTCAAGTTTATGTTAAAATTAATAAAAAAAATGATAATTAATAGAAGAAATTTTATATAATTGATGTATAAATTTTAAAATAATATATATGTGAGGGAATGCTCATAATAGATAAAAATAATATAATTAACAAAAAACATAAGACATACAATTCCTGTGATGTGCCAGTCCATACAGAACTTCGCTCTAGCTTCAAGTGTGACCCCCGCTAGTGGACGGTGGGATTGGTCTCCCGGATTAGTCGATCCTTGGGCCGAATATCGAGTTATAAAAAAAAAAGACATATTTTTTTGAACACTATAAAGAGCAATTAAATAATTAAATCTTATTTCCTTTATGAGTAATTTCTTCAAAATTTGAACACACGTTAACAAATAATCCTTCACATATTTTCTTTTCCTTTACACAAAATTTAATAAAAAAATCTCCACGAAAATATCGTTAATCAAATATGAAATTTGCTGCTTTGCTTGTTATTAACATCCGAAAAAACTAGATAACTCAACTTTTATAATTAAATAAACCTAGATCATCCATAAATAGTGGATTATGACGTCGTTAACCATTTTGCATGACCGAATTGACCTAAATGCTCCACTACACGGCTTCCACCAAGGGTATTCTTGGTATTAACATCACCATTTTTTTCGGCTCGCTCTTCCCATCCCTCTCCCTCTATATAAACAGGACGGTATGGATAGTGGATATCCCACCTAGCCTTCCCGCAATCGAAAGCAAACAAGTATTTCTATGACCTTACCTTAATTTACTCCATTTTTAACAGCAAGCGTCGGCTCTCTGTTTTCTATACAGAAGAAATTTACGCCTGCTTTTTACAGGTTTGTAAGTTATATTAATCTTTTAACTGTTCCTGAAAATTCCGTTTTTTTGGGTGGGGCCTCGGGGAAAATTCTTGGCGGCTGTTTATGAAATCTTTGTGGAAGTTGGCTTTATTCGATATTTGCTGGAAAGTTTTTGAGATTCTCAATCAAATCTGTGTAGGTAAAATTTCACAGTTTTGGTAACTTTTATTACTGTGATGTGATGATTGTGTCAGTCACTTAATTTTATGCATTCCTCATGTGTCATGATTGAAAAGGTTTCTTGGATTTCATTGTAAGTGCAATGAATCTGATTTTTTTATTCACAAGAATTCTAATTCTAATTAATTAATAGTAATGGTGTGCCACTTTAACAATTATTAATTTGAGCATCAAATTTAAGCACTGGCCCTTTTCAACTTTTCGTTGACTTGCGTCATAGTAGAAACTTTTTGTACAGACCCTATGCCGTAATACGTTACATTATCATTTATCTCCACATTAATCCTGAAATTTGATATTACCTCAGCAGAGGTGCGAATATGCCGGAGACGAGGTTCGAGGCGGAAGCTGTGATCGATGAATTCGAGCGTTTGTCTGAGGACGCGGGCAGAGTTCAGAGGGAGACTCTGAAGAAAATCTTGGAAGAAAATGCTGAAACAGAGTATTTATCCAAATTTGGTCTCAATGGAAGAACTGATCCCCAGAGTTTCAAAGCTTGTGTTCCTATTGTTACCCACAGCGACTTACAACCTTACATTAAACGAATCGCTGATGGGGAGGACCAACACGCATCCATTCTCACTGCAAAACCAATTTCTGCCATTTCATTGAGGTTTTTTATTTCTGTTTTATGTGTGATCTTATATTCATTATTTATTTATGTATTTACTCAATGTATTGCTCTTGTAGTTCTGGTACCACTCAAGGGAAGCCAAAATACGTGACCTTCAACGATGAATTGGTTCAAAGCACCATGCAAATATTCAAGACTTCCTTTGCATTTAGGAACAGGTAATCAATCGCCTTGTGTAAACGGGACTTTCGTTATTTAACGTTTTCTCAAACTTAAAATTAGGAAAAAAAGATTATCTCTATCATCATCACTTTACAAAATGAAATTAAATTTCTGCAAAAAAAGAAAAATTGGATTCAAGTCAAAATCGTCATCACTAAAGTGAAGTGGTATTGAATTATCCAAAAGTACTGCATCATCACATCATGTCTTAGTCACACAACGTCCACGCAAATTTACCATTTTCCGTGGTCTAAATTACTAGGAATAAATTTTTTAAAAAAAAAACTTGTGCAGAGAATATCCAATTGGGGATGGAGGAAAGGCATTACAGTTCATTTACGGGAGCAAAGAGTTCAAAACAAAAGGCGGTATGAGGGCGGGAACAGCTACAACTAATCTGTACCGCGATGCAGAGTTCAAGAAAACAATGAAGGCAATGCAGACGGCGTGTTGCAGCCCTGATGAAGTCATCTTCGGTGATAATTTTCAGGAATCCTTATACTGCCATCTTCTGTGCGGCCTAATTCTCCGTGACCAAGTGGAAGTCGTTTCCTCCACATTCGCACACAGCATAGTCCACGCCTTCAGGACTTTCGAACAAATATGGCAGCAACTCCTCGCTGATATCAGAGCAGGCCTCCTCACCACCCAAATCACGTCTACGCCCATCCGGTCCGCCATGGCCAAGCTGCTGCTTAAACCCGACCCGGAATTGGCCGATACAATTGAGGATAAGTGCTTGGGATTGAGCAACTGGTACGGCTTGATTCCTGAGCTGTTTCCTAACGCTAAGTATGTGTACGGCATCATGACCGGTTCCATGGAGCCGTATCTTAAGAAACTAAGGCACTATGCCGGGGAATTGCCCTTGCTCAGCGCCGATTATGGGTCGTCCGAGGGATGGGTCGGGGCTAATGTAAACCCGACCTTGCCTCCGGAGATGGTGACCTTCGCGGTGCTTCCCAATATCGGCTACTTCGAATTCATGGCCTTGGATGAAAACCCCATTCCCGTCGGCCTCACCGAAGTGGAGGTCGGGAAGGAGTATGAGGTGATCCTGACTAGCTTCGCAGGGTTGTACCGTTACAGACTGGGTGACGTAGTGAAGGTGAAAGGGTTTCATAGGTCCACGCCGGAGCTGCAATTCATCTGCAGGAGAAATCTTCTGCTGAACATCAACATCGACAAGAACACGGAGAAGGACTTGCAGCTATCGGTGGAAGCAGCAGGGAAGATTCTAGAAGCAGAGAAGATGGAAGTTGTGGACTTCACTAGCTGCGTGGATACATCCACAGAGCCTGCCCACTATGTCATATTCTGGGAGATAAGCGGCAACGCCAACCATGAGGTGTTGGCCGACTGCTGCAACTCTTTGGATCTCTCCTTTGAGGATGCGGGTTATCGGAGCTCCAGAAAGGTCAATGGAATCGGCCCGCTGGAGCTCCGGATCTTGAAGAGGGGAACCTTCCACAAAATCATGCATCACTTCGTGGGATTAGGAGCTGCAGTGAGCCAGTTCAAGACTCCAAGATTCGTCGGGCCTACCAACAACAACCTCATGCACATACTCTCTACTAACGTGCTCAACTCATACTTTAGTACTGCATATTAGTTCAATTCCCATTTTTGTTTCACTACCTACGCTGGTTTTCAAACTCTATAAAAATAAATTTTTGAATATTTTTTTTTCAAAAGTTTTGAAAAGTAACTTTGAAAAAAAAGTTATTTTAAAAATTATTTTTAGCGTTTTAAAACACACCATATACAATTTTTCTTGGTATTTATTAGCAATTCATGCTGTCTTTTTATTTTAGTGTGATAATATTTTACCCTGTATGTAATTGTACTTTTTAAATATATGTTAACGTGTCTATATGGTGTATACCGAATTCGATAAAATCTTGAATTTCTTTAAAAAATTTATTTTTTATTATCATAAAAACTTGTGTGAGACAGTCTCATAAATGAGAAGTGATACTTTTTTTTTTTTTTTTATAATACTCATATTTAAAAAGGTTTTAAAAATATGTAAACGCATCACAGTTTCACGTATGACACACTCTCACACAAAATTTTCTCTTTTATTTTTAAAATTATTCTCAAATTTAAAGTGGAGTTGTCTTTTTATCAAATATTGCACATATAATACATAACTAATTTAGGTAATTTCGAACGGTCAAAATCCAGATTTCCAAGTCAAACAATTAAAACATGTGGACCACATCCAACTCAAACAAACTTTGATTTCCAGGTCAAGCAATTAAAATATGTGGATCACGCCCAACACAAACAAAACACGCATATATATAAAAGACCAGAACAAGAAATAGTCATCTTCGAATCAAATATTGGCGAAAACACATATTAACACTCTCTGAAACGAACCACAATAATGCATTAAAGGACAACAAGAAAAAATACACACAAAATCATAAAAACATGGATGATTATGATAATTACAAGATAATCACAGCATCTAAATCTCCTGACTCTACAATAATGTGTGAAAAATCCGTTTCTTATTTCATTATTGTTGTGCTAATTCATGCATATAAAAAAAATATACTCCCTCCTTAATATAAAATATTTGCCGCATGTTTTAACAAATATTAATGGTTTATTTATAAAGTAGATATGTATATAAAAAATTGATGATATTATTGTTATTTGAGATAATATTTTATTCACAAAATAAATTTAGTGTAATGAAATTTGAGTAAATAGATGTAAATTGGATGTACAAATAATGTGAAATTTTATGTTTTAATTTATGCCCACTTCTTTCAATAAAATTAAAAAAAAAATAATTTATGCTTACTTATATTGAATATATATAACAACAAAAAAAATATACCTACTTATATTGGATGGCAGGAATACAATAGTGCGTATTAACACATATCACGTGTGTTAATATGGAGAACATATGTTGCCTTAGAGCATCCCAACAATGTTGGGATACAATTCCCACATGGCAAAAAATATGGGTGTAAATTGGGTGGAAAATTATGGGGAGCAAAACTTTGCTGTTGCAGCAAATTGAGAGATGAGCTCAAAATGTGATCCCATTGCACTCTTGACTTTTTCATTACTTTTTCTCTTTGCTTTCCTTATTTTTAGTTCCTACCTTTTTCCTTTTTTTTTTTTTTTTAAATAATGACTCTTTGTTTTGTTTTGTTTTGTTTTGTTTTCTTTTATTTTTGTTGTTTTTAAAAATACACTCATCTACTTTCAATGGGATATGACTCATTAAAACAATACTCAGAGCTCAAAATTAAATAACTATAGTAAATTTTTCTAAAAAAAAATAAACATAATAAAATTTGATACATAATTGCATATATATATATATATATATATATATATATATATATATATATATATACTATTAGAAAAATCCTCTGTTTCTTCTTCATAATCAGCTGTGAGACAGTTTCTAAGTTATGCCAAGTATTTTTTGGATAAAACAAATTAAATAGGTAAGTTCTTCAAGACTCTATTTGGATTGAGTGGATTTGAAATCAAGGGATTTGAGGATAATATATCATGCATTCAAACATACTAAAATGGAGAAAAGTTAAATGAATGGATTTGATTCAACTCAAATATTAAGCACAAGTGAGAGAATTTCAAGTGACTAGATTTTGTTAGGTATTTGAAATATCCTCACACTTATAAATAATATTTGTGTGAATCAAATCCATTCATCTAGTTTTTGTCCATTTCGATTTGTAAATGTATGGTGTATTATACTCAAATCCCTTGATTTTAAATGACTTCATCCAAATGGAGCCTATTTTTTTTTTTAAACGGAGATTCATAAGGTATAACATATGAATATGCACACAATACACGGAGATTCATAAGGTAACATATGGGTATGCACACAATATTATAGAGAATAGAGATGAAGACCAAGGGAAAAAAAGGGAAAGAAAAAAAAAGCCAAGGTTAGTTAAAGAACAAAAGCAATGGAGAATCGTAGTCCCAAGAACAAAGAAGAGAACGAAGAAATTGTAAAATCGCGAGGAAGAGAAAATAGAAGAACCCGAGGGAGAATAGAAGAATCTGGGAAATAACAGAATGAAATAACATGAAGAGAATGAATGAACAAGAAGTGAAAACAATCATAGAAAATTGGAGGAAGAAAAACAAATCTGATTAATATAAAATTAATAGGGTAGAGTAGTATATACAAAGAAAAAAAATTATTATGTACACCTTGTATATTGTACACCATTAACAATAATATTAATTTTTGAAACAATAATATTAGTATTATTTGGGGAATAAGGTGCACATAAAACTCTGCTTTACATGAATATTACGTTGGTATAATATTAACATGAGTGATTGTGTGTTGAACGAAATTAAAAAAAAAAAATCACTTATACTTATTCGTAGTACATGGATTAAATTATTCTTTTTTAATTATATTTGCATATTTAATTTGATATTATCCCCTTTAGTCTTTTTATTTTAAGAGTAAATAGTTTTTTAGGACGTCAATTTTATATATCTGTGATTTTGTTCATATCCACTTCCCAAAATAGAAATTGACCGACAACAATTAGTATCACATCTGATTGCGTGCTCGCAGACTCGGTCGCATGAAGTTCTTAAAAAAAAGTCTACCTAGTTAAAATTAAATGCAAAAATTTGTGTGAACAGGTGCATACGATAAACTCTATTTTATTATCAGTGTCATATATATTTACTATCACTGTCATGTACAAGCGTTATCACTGTCATATTTACTTATAACAGTACATATACATAATAGTGATAATGCATGTTCATGAAAGTGACAGTGAATGTGCATAACAGTGATAATAAAATAGAGTTCATCGTATGCACCAGGTTCACACAAGTGTTACTCAAAATTAAAATACAACTAATATAAAATAATCTTAGTTATTTTAAACTATAAAAATTGTGCGTTACATCTTAAACAACTTAGTTGTCTTGTTTTGTTTTAAACATGCAAACATTTTAAACAATTATAATTAAGAATTACTTGAACAAAAACACAACAATTTTAGTTTGAGTTGTTTTAAATAACATAATTGTATTGTCCAGGTTGTTTTAAGCAACGTCGTTATTTAATTACATGTTAAAATGCAGCTGTTCTCTTAAGTCTTGTATTTGTTGGGTTAATTATCCTTGTACTCAATTTAATAAATTTTTTTTACCGTTCAAAAAAAAAAATTACATGTTAAAATGCAAAACAACTTTGAATTAAAAGTAAAACACACATATACTTCAACACTAAACGACAAAATAAGAGAGGAAAGAAGAAAATTACACTTGTTTTTGGCTTTAGAATTTTCAAATTAAGAATAGAGAAAATGAGAGTGAAAGAAGAAGCAGATGAAAATTTAATTTTAGTATGAGACAAGAGACAAGTAAGCAGCTGAAATATGAATAGGGGTGTAAGAACAATCTTCTTTTGCATCAAAAGGCTTTATACTTGACATAGTTTTTTTTGTCCGGATCTCCTGTTACATAATGATGTTATATCTCCTGTTACATTAATTGGATTTGCGCCACGTGTATATATATCAAAATTTACAAATAAGAGAATAACATCCTAATCATATGTACACGTGACACAAATCTAATTAATGTAAAGATCCTGTGTGAGTTTCGCATCGCAAGGGCTTGTTACAGTTTTCTCATTTACCAAAAACTAAGAGAGTTGTAGAGAAAGCAAGGAGTCGCAGTATGCATCCAATGAATGTGCTCATCTTTTTGACGGGGGCAGTAGTGCTGATGTAATAATAGCTAGCTAGATTACAAAAGCACCCCATGATGATGATGATATACAAGTACACACATATTTACATTTCTTGATCACCTTTATTTTTATTTCTCATCAATCCAATTGAGGTCAGAGAAAAATATTCACTATTTGTACTGAAAATCTTTCCTTGTTGGGGTCCATGAAAAGAAAAAGAATGAACAGACACACAGTTTCTTCAATTTTCTTGAAATCCGCCGTCTGTTTTCTGTTGTTGGGCATCGGTTATCGCCTGTTTTATTCAAGTTTACTACAATTTTCACCTTTTTTTGTGGCTAATAAGGATGAACATGCATTGGATTTGATGAACCAGCTTGCGGCACACCCACCCACCGATGATAATCATACCTCGGAAAACGGTGAGTGAATTTTCCCCTTTTCATGATTTTTCCCTACCTGTTCCTTTAATGCATTTGGAGTGAAAAATTAATTAAAAAATAGGCTGACCTGGGATAAAATCTTTCCGGTTGCAGAAAATTGCAACTTATTTATAGGAGATTGGATCCCTGATAGTAATGGTTCAATGTACACAAACTCCACTTGCAATACTATTGAATCCCCCCAAAATTGTATAAAGAATGGAAGGCCTGATTCCGATTATATTTACTGGAGATGGAAACCAAGGGACTGTGATTTGCCCAAATTTGATCCCAACAAGTTTCTCCAAAAAATGCGACGTAAATCACTTGCCTTTATTGGTGATTCAATCATGCGTAATCACGTGCAGTCCTTGCTCTGCATGCTTTCCCAGGTATTTTGAATTGCATTTATGATCTGTACAAACATTTTGCAGCTAATAACTAATAGGTTGGGTTGGTTTTTTTGATCTTGTCAAGCAGTAATGGTGATTGCAACCTTTGATCAACCATAGAAACTTAAATGGGAATTAAACTTTCTTTCTTTCTTTCCAAGGTTGAACTCCTGACCTGAGTGTTATGTTACAGGCTGAACAAGGTGTAGAAATCTACCACGACGAGGCGTACAAAAACAGAAAATGGTGTTTCCCCTCCCACGATTTCACCATCTCACTCTTCTGGTCTCCTTTCCTAACTAGAGCAGATACATTTGAGGATGAGAATGGAGTTTCAAAAGCTATGATCCAGCTTCACCTGGATAAGCTAGACACTGTTTGGACGGAGCAGTACGAGGATGTGGATTATGTAGTAATAGCTGGAGGAAAATGGTTCCTCAAATCTGCACTTTACTACGAAAACAACACTTTGATGGGGTGCCACAATTGCCACCACCCAAACATAACCCAATTGGGATTCCCCTACGCCTACAGAAAAGCCCTGAACTTGACCATGAACTTCATCAAGGGCTCGCGTCACAGCCCGTTTGTGCTCTTCAGGACCTGGGCTCCGGACCACTTTGAGAATGGAGAGTGGAACACAGGTGGTTATTGCAACAGGACAACGCCATTTAAAACAGGGGAGATTGAAATTAATTATACAGATGAAATAATGAGGAGAGTTGAAGTTGAAGTATTTGAGAGTGCAGGGTGTGTGAGTTTGAAGCTATTCGACACGACTCTTCTTTCACTCTTGAGACCAGATGGGCATCCGGGAGTTTACCGGAAGTTGCATCCATATGCTGGAAAAGATGAAGATGCAAAGATTCAGAATGACTGTCTGCATTGGTGCTTACCTGGCCCTATAGATTCTTGGAATGACTTGATGATGGAAATGCTTCTCAAACATTGACACACTTGTATGTATACAAATTCACTGCTTGTAATATCTTCACCCTAGCTACTTGGAACTTCATTTTATTCAACAAAAGAGTTATTTATTGCCTTTTGTTCGCTATGATTCTTCATTCATCAAGCTATGATATTCAAAACAGAGCACCTTAATTATTGGACTGAATTTGAGCACTGTTTGATAAATAAAGAATATATCGCGCCTTGAAAATACAACTAACTTGTTTCTGCTCGATTAGAGTCAGTTAACAACACAATTTGGATATCAAGTTCAACATGAACACTACGATACGGGTTCGACACAAGTCATTTATGAAGACAAATTCAAATTTAGGGATTCCTCCTGTCAAAAAAAAAAAAAAATTTAGGGATTCCTAATTCACAAATTAAATAACTCGATTAAATATTTGACCGCTTGGGTAGGAAAACTCTATAATTAGTCGACTACTACCTTCCTATCCAGAAAGAATCACAATACTTCCCGAATACAACAAAGGCACATACATAAAAGGAAACCCGAGGATAAAGAAACGATACAATCTACTCAATTTTATTGATTTGATTGACCTTGTACACAATATATACAAGAGCATTTTCTTCATATCAATATAAATTACAATTACATTGAAAATAATATATTTCACACTAGAAAAGGAAACAATTCAGTAACAAATCACAAAAATCTAACCCAGATCTTCCGGTGATTTTTAATATCTTCCGTTGTAGAGATCTCAGATACAATTTCTCTAACAAAAAATGAGATTAATGATTAGAAAACTTACATTTTGAAGGAAGAGGACCGGTGTGTAGTCGTCACTCCATTTTTCTGTATATCATCTATCATTTAATTTTACTCTGTCTCTCCCCCCTTCCAAGTTCAACTGTAGCTCCACATATTTAATTACTTTAATGACATATGGGCTTGTTTTAGTGGGCTTTAAGAGAGTCCATATGTATATATGTCGGGCCTGTAATCTCATGGATCCTGCATCTTTTTGGACGTTAACTCTTTTATCTTTACTATCACAAATATATATTCCTTCCATCTCATTTTATTTTATTGTAACTAGTAATTCTCTCGTAGGATTGCACAGATTTAATATTATAAACGTTAAATATGAAACTATAATATAAATTAATTTATTAATCATTATTAATTTTTTCATGTGTCTATTTTCTTCAAAATTTATTAAAAAAATTACACAAAAAAATGAAAAAGATCTATTTCCGACATATTCACACCTCAATATCCATATCTCAGCATTGGAGGTGCTCTTAGTGTCCTGTTCTATGCTCTGCACATTTTCAAGATATAATAAAGACATGATTTTTTGTTGTACTAAACAAAAGACGTACAAATGGTTTGCCCTTTAAACGTTTGAAAGTTGGAAATCAAACACCCAACAGGTTGTTGTGTGGTTATCACTTATCATCAATTGACGACAAATAGAAGCACCAAGTTGTGGGTAACAAAATAAGATTACGTACAATAGTACAATGTGCTACAGGGGTGAAGCAACGGCATATGTAAGGAAAAAGGTGAATAAGTTAATGCTGATAGTAAAGTCAGTACAAAGACAGACAAGCCTATGGGTGGAAAGTACAAAAATTATTGGTATTTTGCGCTTGTTGTATCAGAAAAATATCGAATTTATTAAAATTTTATGGTACTGTACCAAAATTTTGGTACGATAACGATATGAAAATTATTGAAATACCAAAAAAAAAATTAGTATAAGGTATTTTGGTATATACTGTACCATATTACAATTCAATCTTAAACAAGTTAATTTTTGGTCCAAGTGAACAAAAAGCAAAGTTCAAACAAAATTATAACATTCATTTTTGGAATTCGAGCGATCTAAAATATAACGGAGGAAGTGTAATTTATTTTTTTTACATAATTTAATTAATTATTGAACACAAATCCTAAACTCACATTGTATTATTTGATATTGTTATCTTGGGCACTTGGACTATCATTCATATTTTGTTGAAAATAATTTATTTAGATTTTTTTATTATTTGTTGTGTTTTAATATTTTGTTAAAAATAATTTGTCGTTTATATTTTATACAATTATTTTATAAATAATTTTGATAGAATAGTATGAAACGGTATAATGATATTTCAGTATGAAAAAAGGTATAGAATATTTTGATATATAATAAAAATTTGATATGGTATGATATACCAAATTTTTGATAGGGTATATGGTATGCATTTTTTTTATAGTGCGGTATCCAGCCCAAATACTGACTAATTGAAGGGATCAATTTCACTGTCCATTAATTGAGGTTCCACTTGAAGTAAGAACTAAACTCTGTATGAACTGATGCATCTCAGAAATTATTTGCAATCAATGAATATAGAATGAAATTTTGATACCAGAGTTTTTAGTATGGTCCAAATACTGAAAATTTTAATATGGTATATAATATGCTTTGGTGTACGAACCATCTCTAGACAAGCATAATGTTAATGTAAACGGAATCTTGTGAACAACCTTAATTTCTTAACTTGAAAAGCCAAATGCTCTAACAAAAATTCTATCCATATTTAGGCTTATAATATAATCAACAGAAAATGAGATCCAAAATATTTTATATAAATTCAGAAAATAATGTCAAGAATGGTATCAGAATCAGAGAATTACCTTGGATGAGTAGCCCCCAGTATATCTGTCTGCCCATATATATTTCCGCCAATTAAATCCACCACCAACCAACCTCCACTTCTTCACTCCATGGGCAAATCCTTTCTAAAAAAGAAAAAGAAAAAAAGAAACCCAGATCTGAAATTAACTAACTTTAGAATCGATCCAAATGCAAAAAAGAAGCTCCAGAAACAAGAAAAAAATTTGTCCACAAAGTTACGTTAATTTTGTCCAAATGCAATTAAGCAGTCATGATAATGCGATTCAAGTTTTGATCATAAAAGTTGGGAGGTGGAATTAGTCACGGAAAGGGGGATTTTTGTGGGAAAACAGGAAATTCTTTTTACTGGCCACAGCCTAGAGGAAAGGGAGTAGTTGGAAACATTGACAATAATTATTCTCTCCTTAAACTCCACCTTCACAATATTCATATATTTACACAAACTGTCATTACTTTTTACACTCAATCCAACCATCTCTCTTACATTTTTTTTTTGACGGGAACCATCTCTCTTACATTAATAATAAAAGTTTACAAAATTACCTTTCAATACTCCACTTATTACTTTTTTTCTTAAAATGCATGTCTAAATTAATATGCAAACTAATCTGGGACGGAGGGAGTAATTAATAAAGTAGTATTATGGAATCAGGAGAAAGTTTATTGTAACCACTACTTCACCATTTTCACTCGCTATTCCATATTTATTACTCTCTTTACCCAACAGTCTTATTCATCCGTCCTATACTTATTTGTATATCTATAAATGAAAATATTTTTAATTTTTAATTACTTCACAGTACGCATTTATTTACATCAATGTAAGTACTTTTTCTACTTAATTAACTAACTTCTTCATTTAAATTGATTACACATAAAAAATAGCATTTTCTTACTTTTCATTTTCGGTCAATTGTGCAAATAATTTTGAGACGGAGGAAGTAACAATTTATTGAAGCTAATATTGACGAGATGTTCAAAATATTTCGTCATCAACTGACTAATTAAACAAAAACAATTCCCACCTGAGCCTGCACAATCCAATAGAGGTTTGATCCCAAGATTTGATTTGAAGCTATAAGAAACATTAATTAAATAAATATATAAATAATGGCATCCAACTCGCTCCTTCATTGCCATCACTCCACGGATTCAAAAGCTTCCTTCTACTGAAATAAATTATTTTGTGGACCGGACTGAGTATATATTTTCTTCCTATTTATTTTTCTAAAATGTTATTGTTTACTTAGAAGACTTAAGAGTGTGTGGACCTTAACCATAAGCTCCGAAGGTTAATATGTTTGTTTGCTATTACTCTAACTTATTTTCCTTATTATTAACTCAATTTGTGTTGATCAAGTCGTACGTCAATCAAAACCGCAAATTGATTCCGATCAAGAAAAAAAAATCGCAAATTGATAGTGACATCACATATACATAAGTGGGATGCCCCTACATATTATTAAATTTGTGCACAGATAATTGAGACGTTTATGGCTCAGAACAAATACCAAGATTGAGTTGAGTCCAAAATATTATTGTGATATAAAAACCGAGTATTCACTTTCAAGAATAGTTTTTTTTTTCTTTTTTTTCAAGAATAGTTTTTGATAAAAGTATAATTGGAGTTTTATAGATTAACTTTGAATCAATTAAGTATTAATCATTCTGAGTTTGATTTTCTTTTCAATCGTAAATCCAATATATATATATATATATATATATATATATATATATATTTGTTTCAGGGGCACTCTTGTGTGAGACCGTCTCATGCATGAGACGGATATGAGACGAAGTCACTTTTTAATAAATTATTATCACTTTTTCATAAATTGTTATCACTTTTCATAAATTGTTATCACTTTATACTAATTTGAATCACTTTTTTAAAAAGTGATAACAATTTATTAAAAAGTAATTTAGTCTCATAAATAAGACGGCTTCATACAAGTTTTTACCTTATTTCAGTGCACCTATTATACAAAAAAAACTTACTCAAATAAGAGAGGTCATTATCGAGAAAATCAAGTCAAAATCCGTTCTTGGAGAAGTCAGGATGTTTCGTGGTTTTACGGGTTTCTTTGTGCATTTGATATTTATTTTTTAAAAAGAAATAAAGACATGCATACATCAAATGTACAATCCAATTCAAGTGTATTTTAAATAATACTCTCTCCTATTTAAAATGTATCAATGTAAACATATTACGAAAATCATGGATTTCCTCATATCCACGTAATTAATAACTTTGAAAATCTATATTAAACTTTAAAAATTATTATTATCTAAATTATTTTTAAAGAATTTAAAAGTAATATGTGAAGAAATATAATTAATTAATATTAAAAAAAATGCAACATGACATTTAAATTGCAACTAAAGTGAATAGCCAAAACGACATACATTTTGAATATGATGGAGTATTAATTAATTATGAAAGAATATTAATTTGTTAGAATTGATGGTTTTTTTCTGAAAAATATTAATTATGTATAATTTGTGTACAAAAGTTCTACTCTTTTAAAAATTACTCAATATCAGTGTACTTTAATACTAACATATAAATATTTAATATTTCGTGGTTTAGAATGCTTTCTAATATAATATACATTTTTATATGCAAATTATGATTGGACTTGCAATTACCAATTAAGTGAGTCCAAATATTAATGGAGTTCCGTTTACATCTTTTGACACTAAGTTTATCTTTCATTACTTATAGAGTGCTCAAACAAAAGACTTGCATCAAACTACAACATTAATTCAACAAAAGTAGAAAAGAGCCCCACCACCACTAATTTAACAAGGGGAAATGATATGATAGTATTGACTAATTAAGGATCAAGAATGCTGTATCCTTGTCATTTGTTTCCTCTTATCCTTAAAACTGTCACTATTACTCATCAACCAAAATCTTTCAATTTCCTCTGCTTTCCTACCTGGTACTCTCCCAGCTATCAGTGCCCACCTGCAAAAAAACAAATCCATTTAACTTGACAACCTGATTGCGGGTCAAACCCGGCCCATCCAAAAAAAATAATTAATGTCCCATTTGAAACTTTGAACAACACAAACATATGATGACACAGCATTCAATTTCTTTTTTTCTAAAAGTTCAATTTGTAGAGAGATGTGAAATCAATTCATTAATAAAAATTAGATTTTTGACTATACTCTTTAAAAAAAAGTTTGTCTAATATAAGTGCAACGTGAACGTAAGTAAAAAATTTTGATACAGTAAAATAATTTGATCTTATTTTAAAAAAAAATATGTAATCAACATCTCTGTACTATTTTAAATTTTGATAGGAGAGTAAAACATATACGTACTTGTCACCGACGAGGTTGTGCATCCTGTTGATGATGTCCTGTTCTTGGTCAGTCATGTGTATGAACTCCCATTCTACACTGCTTACCTCTGCACCATATATATGAAACTTGATATATAATAAATAGTATAGGAGCTGATCGAATTAATGAAAAAAAAGTAACAAGACCACATATATTCACCTTCAGAGATGGAGAATTTACGAATCTTGGGATGCTTTTGCCGACACTTATCCATACTTAAGAGTGTGCTAAGAAGAGTAGAGAAAGGACAAGACAATGATACCAGAGTTCATGTATTATATTGTTTTAAGCATATATATAAATATAAAATATTGGAGATTAATGGACCAGCAGAACTACTGGTCCTACTACCAATCAAATTGACTACTAGGTGCTCACCATCCCAATATACATCATTGTCTTAACCATGCAAGAACCTAGCTACCACCTCACCCAGTTTTCTACTCGTATTCACTCTATTTCATTATATATTGTCAGACGTAGTTTTCAGTGAAATTTGTTCACCGTATAAAATTGATACAATTACATTTATTCATTAATATTATAAAATTAATTCAATAACAGCATTAAATTTATAAACTAATGACATAACATTTTATTCACACATTTCGACATGTTAATTTATTTGCGTAAGATGTTATGGTGTTAATTTATAAAAATAATAGTATTAATAAATGTTATAAATATTACTACATAAATTCAATTTCATAGTAAGGGTAAGTTTCACAAGAGAATTGACAATTATTAATCGGGCAAAGTATTAAATGAAAATAGTTTATAATAATACTTAACATGGAACTGACTTCATGATTTATATCTAGGTTGGGCCACTCTAACATTTATGGATATAAATAATCGTATAAAACCTAATCTATTATAGTATGTAACTTTTTACAGTTTTAGTGTGTTAATTATTTTCCTCCAGAGAAATTAATTTATTCGAGATTATTTACTAATTTTTAGCGAAGTACACTAAAATTAAAAAAGACTACGTGGCAAGGATGAATATTCTACAATAAGACCAGATGAAATGGGGACATTTCTTGAGTCTAGAAAGAGACATCAATCGTATCTATTTTTATCCACCTAGATTCAAAACTGGATAGAGTTTATATAATTAATAATTACGTATTCGAACTTGTCAGGCTATGCAATAATTTTGTTTATTTATTTAATTAATGAAAGTATGCGACCAGTTTTGTAAGTAGAATTTTAATATTACAGTTAAGGACAGAATGACGGGAAGGTTTTGTCAAGGTAGTGATTGTTTGGTAAGAAACGAAGTTAGAGCCTGACAAAAGAGACCAATATATTTTTGCAATGTATGGATGAAAATTTGAATGGATGTATGGACGTGACACACATGCATAGTTTGTTTTTTGATTATATCTTTATACTTGTGTAATATTTTACAAGTTGCATACACAAAGTGACTATCATATATAGGGAAGGAAACATGTTAGGGTATGTCTTTTTTTATTTTCAAAATTTCGTAGACTACATTTGGTGGGAGTAAATCCTTAACAGGGATTTCGACCTATGGGCCGACTTGTTCTCTTATGGTTTTTAGATTTTTTTCTTTTATATAACAACTAATTTAACAAATTGATTGTATCATATTATATATATATATATATATATATAAATGTATATAATATTGAATAAATATTTTTTTTAATCGGTCAAATGATGATTTTACTGACCCGAACTCATCACGTTAAGACTATAGATAGTGGAGCTCTAACCACTTAAATAATATTGAACAAATATGTTTATATATGGGGACATCATGTACTCTCTGTCTTGGTATAAACTTCTTTATTTTTCATTTTGATATAATTTTATTATAATTTTTTTATTCTATTTTTGACAAGTATCTTCTAAATTTAATCTCTACATTTCACTATTATTTACACTTATTATCACTCAAATATTCTAATATTTGTCTAAATATCTTGTCTATTGTTCTTTCATCATCACATCACTTATACTAGTTTTATTATTAAATCACTTACGTACCTTAATTTTTATATTTAAAAGTTATAAGAAAATTATAGTGAGACGAGAAGAGTATATATTAATGATGCGTGTCATACTATAGATAAATACGCACAATTACAATTGAAATTTAGATACATAAATAACAAACTAAAAAGAAAAAGTCATTCCTTTTGGAGTTTGGACGTTCAGTTAGAAGCAGATGTGAGCTCTAACATCACTTTGAAAGGTGGGTGGCTACTTTATTGAATATATATACATAGTAAAAACAACTATATTAGTGTTTCATGAATTTTCTATTTTAAGATTCATTATTCTTTATTTTTTAGGAACTTTGTTTGTGATCTACAACTTTCAATTAGGGATATCAATTTTACCGGCAAGGTAATCGAACAACCGGGTAGAGTAGGGTATTCTAGGAGATGAAAGTTGAGTTTCACCATATCAGGTCGATTTTGATTACTATCCCAAAATAGCGAGTGTAGATTCAAAATTAATGATATTTTTTTATGTAAAATTATGAATATTGTGAAGATGAAATTTAGAAAAAAAATTTAAAATGTTCAAGTAAAAAATAAAAGTACTACGAAATTATTATGGAAGGGAAATTATTATAAAACATGACAAATCACAATTCACATGACATGACACAGGAAATAATGCGTATATATAAGAAATTAAAGACAAAATGAGTAATTTATAATGGACCAGTTGCAAATAGATTAAAAAAATTAAATTATAAATAGATTCAAAAATATTTGCATAGAAGCATAAGAGACATTTGCATAGAAGCACAAAAATATTTATACAATAAACTTATTTAGTATAATTTTTTAATATTTTTTTAACCTATTTATAATTTTACCAATTATAACCATTTAACTTACTTTCAATAATTTAAACTGGAGGATACCTGATTATCAATATATCCGACATGTACTACCAGCATCCTATCCGATGATAATAAAAGGGCTGGGTAGATGATTGAGAAGTGCGAGTATTTGCGTAGATCTGATTTTCATTAAATTTTTTAACTATTTAATTTCCTCCTGTGTTTTTTTAAAATATCAATTAAATCAAATATATTTATAAATGTGGTTGAGGACCACAGTAAAACACGCCAGATCACAAAACGGCAAGGTTCAAGTTACATCACGCTCACACGGTACAATCTATACACTAATTTCTTGAAATATCATTCACGTTTTATTTTCTTTGTTGTGTTGCACTTGCACCTCATCCTCATGTTTTTTTTTTTTTTTTTTTTTTTTGACAGGACCTCATCCTCATGTTAGGATAAGATTGCCATAAATAGTAAATAAGAAAATTTTCTTTCCCAACTTTCTCCAATTAATGGGTTTCGAATATTGTTAAACAGGTTAATCCTAACATATTAAGATTAATTTTACAGGGTTTCGGACTAAACATATTAATTAAACCCCATGCACTCCATCCAAATATACAAAATTCAAACAATTATGAAGATATTATAATTATTTAATGAATAACACTGATGTATATATATGATGCATGATGCACTCCGTTCAATTTAGGCGAATTTGTAAACAAATTACAAATATTAATACAAATAAATGATGAAAGATATTCATTAATATAGTAAAAAATATTAATTTGTATATTAAAAAATATTATTATTATTCATCATTAAACTTATATATATATACTGTTTTCATAAGAATTGTAATGTGTTATGAAACTAATATAAATATGTTGTAAAACTAATAGAAATATAAATTATAGAGAGACGACAGAGTAGAGAAAGAATTGATTTTACTTTAATTTTTCATCTTATATTAAAAATGAAGGTGGTAGACCCTTTCAAAAAGGAAAAAAAAATGAAGGTGGTAGACTGGTATACCATCTATTCATAGAAATTTCATACAAAAATAGCTTTCTTAAATACTCCCTCCATCCCAATATTTCTTTCATAAAGAGTGAGGACACGGTTATTAAGAAAACAGAAAAAAAATGTAGGAGAGAAAATAAAGTGTAAGAGTATTTTGGGTGATTGAATGTGATGAAGTATAGAAGAGAGAATAAAGTAAAATAAAACAAGAGTGACATTATTGAAATTTAAATGATATTGTGAGAATGTAGTTTATGGAGGGTATTTTTTTTTAGTGTGGGAAAGTAATGTTGTGATGTCCAAATAAGACAAATGTTAAAGTAATACTGGGATAGAGCGAGTATGAATTAACTATAATTTATGGAACCACATAAAATTGGGTCAAACTTAGTAAAGGTGTTGCTAGACGGTAGACACCCAAGATTTTTTCTTATTTAATTCTCCACGTCTTTGAGATTCAATATTTTTATTCTTATTTGAACAAAGTGTCATCCTATAATTCATTTTCAACTAAATTCTACATAATAATAAAAATAAATATCATATAATTATATTAAATTTAAATTTAAAAACATTAAATGAATTGATTTTACCCCATTAAAATTCAATTTTATATAGGGCTTCGTATTAAAGAGCCTGAACAAAAAAGACTCGACTTATATTGCTAGGAAAGATAATACAAACCCTTAATCATTTTTCAATTTAAACAACCCAATTCTACAGGCCATAATCTTTTAACATCTCTATTCGAATCTGTCATTACATAATGATATATTTGAAATTATAAATAGGCAACTGTATGATATGAAAATAGATTTACAAATTAAGATAATACGACTCAGTGTATATATATATATATATATATATATATATATATATATATATATATATATAGATGTGTTATTAATGATGAATATTTATTATTATACGTGTATTAAAAATAATATATATACACTAAAATGAAACACAAAAGTAAATAAAAAATCTCGTACGACGATTTAATAAGAAAATGACGAGCCAACATAGAATTATTTCCAGCCTGGATTCCTTGCATCCTAATCAGAATACATTTTCTTCTTTAGGAGAATGAAATAAGAGCAAAACTTCCCAATGGTTTGTGAACCCTTTATACGTTAACGAGCTGGTTCATCATAATTCTAAGAACATCCTCGAACCAGTACGGTCTCAAGAACATATCTTCTTTCACAATATTGGGATTTAGAATCATTTAGGTTTTAGTCAATGGACAAATGATACTGTGTTCAAGCAATACAATACATCTACAGAACTCAATACAGTTAAAAATCTGAGGTCAATTGAATGTGAACAAAATAATTAGCTATTGCTATTCTTCCTCAGCTTGAATAGGTTCTATAACTCACGGGCCACATAACCGTCGTTCAACATCTAGAGGTTAACTGTTAGAGAACTTTCAGGATAATTAAATGCAGTTCTACAGTAATAAATTGAAGCTTAATATTTACCAAAAGGACACATCACTTAATAGGTTGCAGCAGCCATCTTCCATGGTAAAATGGGGTGTGATGATCTCACCAAGTCCGCCCTATGCCTCCAATCCGTCTTGCCAGCTCGAAGTCCTTTTTCACTGAAGATTAAAGTAGAAAGTTGTACTCCAGAAATTAGAATACCAAGTGAAATTTACCAAATTAATAATGTATGCAGGCAAACAAGGTGAAGCTTAAAACATGTTAAAAGCCAAATCTACAGTATGTTCATCTTTGCACAGAGCAAGGCATTACAAATAATGATTGCTTTCAAGTATTTACAAAACTGAATTTAAGAGTGATTATGGAACTCTATGTACAGATATTATGAGCATCTTTAAACATTTATGCATAATGTTGAGACACATTAGGCTGACTGGAAATTAATTAAATTTAAGATATATTAAAGGAGTAGAACTTACTCAGAGTGACACGCTTTGCATGAATAGCACATAGTACTGCATCTTCAAACAACCTAACCAGATAATCCTCAGCAGCCTAGAACAGCAATTTTAAAGAAAGAACAAGTTAGGATATTAGCCATGAACCGCAGGCAATTTATCAGGAATCACATTATTATTTGAACTGAGAAGTGAGCAGATTGTGTTATAAAGTTTCTAATGCACAAGAAACCATCACAAGACTATGCCAACATAAGAGTATATCTTAAGTATAATTTAAACTAAACCAGGATACAATTATTCTGAATCAGATCCCAATTCTTATGCCTTTTTCAATTATCTTTGTCTAAAGTGAAAATTGCAT
Organism: Paraleonurus japonicus; assembly: GCA_030762865.1. Taxonomy (NCBI): domain Eukaryota; kingdom Viridiplantae; phylum Streptophyta; class Magnoliopsida; order Lamiales; family Lamiaceae; genus Paraleonurus; species Paraleonurus japonicus. Next base: position 3,313,440 of record CM061057.1, on the reverse strand, counting down.
TTAGAAATTATTCTCTCATGGAGGGTACAGAAGTTTTTGCTTCAAAATTAGGATTTCATGTCTCTCGTAGTAAAGAGTGCCATTATGGAACAAGCCATCCAAAGGATGCTCACTCGCATCTAAAAAAGCAAATGCATAATTACATAAAAAGTTGTCCATTAGTGCAAATTTGGAGCGTACACACATATCCTTCAACAAATTTCAAGTGTAGCTTTCAAGAACTGAAATACCTCCTGAAGAGCCACTAGGGCTTCTGCTTGCCAACGTTGAACATTTGGTGCATATGTGAAAGTAATCTCTTTTACCTGTTACATTACAGAATATGAGGTTTAAATGACCTGGAAAAATTAGTAGGCAAGAGGCCATGTTAGTTACCGGTCAATTCAGGAGTCAAATCAAAGATCCAGGAGTCAAATCTTACATTTAAGGTAAACAAGTTCCCATTTTCTATCTTACAAACCATGGAATCCATATTGTTAGTTTTATATCATTTCAAGCAACGGAGCGGGTGCAGGGAAAATAACATAAGCCATGATCCAGCAGATATTGATTGAATATTAACTCAGAAACCACTTAATGAGATAGCAACAACAAACTCTAGCAAAGTGTATACACAGGTGTAAGAAATTACAAGTCTAATGAATGGAGCAGCCGGAATTAACAGGTTAGTCGTCTTCTGATATTTCCGAATCTCTCGTAAAGCCGCCATCCCTGGCCTGCTTCGACGCTTTTTCGTAGCTGAGGAAGGAACAATTTATCACACCAACCTATTAAATGCATTGCATTGAAATATGCTAGAACTCGCCAGCAACACTACTTGAAAATAAACAATCGAAATCAGAAAATAAAAGGAACAATTTAAAGGGGGGACATACTTGGTGAAGAAGCAGTCCTAGGGCTTCTTCTTCTTCCAGGCGATTGCTAAGAAATCGAAAATCCCACGTTTGAACAAATCATTAGAAAGTTAGAAACGTAATCTCGAATTACCTATATTTAAAACTTAACAAAAAAAAAAACTCCCAAGCAATTACATTAAAGAGACTGCGCCGTACCTTAGCAGTTGAAGTTGAAGGAGCAGTGCCTGCAGCAAATAATTCAAATAAAATAAGATATAAACAAATTCCCAAAGTTAGGGTTCCAGAAAACCAGCAAGTGTATTAAAAGTTGCAAAAGCGGAAATGATCGGCCAAGGATGACGCTCACCGGTGGACTTCCGGCCAGAGCTTCTTAGGGCTCGCTGTTTAGTTCTCGCCATTACCTTTTCACTGCAAGATTTCGGAACTGAATTATCCGTTCTTAAGTAAATTTATTTCCCGCTCCGCATCAGCTTTTAGTTTTACAGGGTTTTTGATTGTGTGAGGGCGATATTGGTAATTTATTTTGCAAATGGGGCGATATTGGTAATTGGCAATTACATTAAGATTTGAAAATTGTGAAATATTCATTCGATATCCATATAACGGCGTATTTCTAACGGTCACTAATTTGAAATTCAGGGTCTGAGAAAAAAAAAAAAAAATTATCACCTACCAATTTTGATTAATTTATTTTTCTATTATAATTATTTATCCTCGATCATTCTCCTCCATCACTACCAACAAATTTATTTTATCTTATTTTTTCTAAAATTGAATCACAACACCATGAAGACAGTCTTCCTCCAATATATACAAGAACATTGAGGAAAAATACAATTTCATTCTTATTCCCATTGAAGTGCTTGAAATAAGCGACCTCATCATTCATTTTAAAAAGTGATATTCATTATTTTTGTAGTAAAATTAAAAAGTGAAAAATATTTTTTAAAAAATGTAATTTTAAATTAAATTGAAAAGTGAGTGCTTGCAAAAAAATTCATTTTTATTTAATACGTACATAAGCACACAAAATTGGTACCATTACAACAATTTACTGATATCATATCTATTTTTTACTATGATATCATCAGTTTATAAATGTAATAATACTATTAAATGAATGTTATGGTATCAATAAATAAATAAAACTGCTTCACATCAGATTTTGTTATCAGTATTTTGTATGTTATGGTATCAATAAATGAATGAAACTGCTTCACATCAGATTTTGTTATCAATATTTTGTATAGTTGGGATGGGATTGTTAAAATAACGACATTGTCAAACCTTTAATAACACGCGATTCCCCTATTATACATTAATGTGGCTTAAATTCAGAAAACGACCAGCATAGCATGTTCAAGCATGGGTAATTCACTGTTTGTTTACTTGTACTCAAACTCCCACTCACATACAAAGAATGAGACAATACAAACTAGGAAAAACATCTACTGAAGAACATAAAAGACACATCTCTTGCAAATGCTAAGTAGGCCCAAAAAACCTCATACGGAGAGGATCTTATATTGTACACGCCCACAAGTAATGACACAGCCAAGCTGGATTTTCTTGAACAGATCATGGCTGTGATGGCATTGGTGATGATGGTGGCTTGAAGTCCGGATACTGCAAGGCAATGACCATAAAGATGTTAGACAACCGAATATGATCACTTCTATCTGCAAATGACTAGTTTACCCTTGAACTGCTACATGATTTATTCGTCTACATGTTTTTCCTTGTATAAAGTTGGTCCAAAGTAGTGATACTAACAGTAAAAAAATTCCATTTGGGGCCAGCTTTGGGATGACAAAGTGAAACAGAATGTGTTGTTGTAAGGATAAATAGGTGAAATCCAATGTTGCAGATAAACCACATATTTGAGATGCTAAGTGTGCTTTGAATCAGTTGGATGCATTTAGAGATTGATTTTCTACCTAGTAAAAGAGGAGTGAGGATCAGCTTACATTTGGATATGGAGAAAGTGGGGTTGAAAGGACAGGGAGAGATTCTTCTTGAACTTGGGCTTTAGGGACAGAATTGACTTCTGGAGCTGCTGGAGTGCTGTTGGCCTCAGAATTGACTTGTGGAGCCGCTTCAACTTTTGGTGGAGCACTGCTCGTCGCTTCAGCACTACTGGGGCCAGGTTGTTTCACCTCTGTTGGTGCTGGTAGAGATTTGCTAATTACAATCGGTGGTAAAAAAGCCTTTCCTATTTGCTGAAACAGTGATTTCACAATTACTTGTTGCACGACACAGTGAAAGAAGAAGAAAAAGAAAAAACATATAGAGATTCAGATGTAAACCTGTATATCACCCACAAGCTCTTTTGGAGCAACTTTAGTGTTCAACACCTCTTCGAACTGCTGTACAGTTTGCTTCCTATCCTGTCAAACAAAAGGGTGAAACGTGTCAAGTTACAAATTTAAATGACCTGCATATGGATTAAAAGGGAAAACACAACCAACCTCTGCAAACAGGAGTTTCTTGTTCACAAACTGAACTAGAGCAGCTGTACCTAAAACTTGGAGAATCGTTTCAACCTGAAAATAATCGCAACATCAGGTATGTAACTCAAAACATGCTTAAATTCTTGGTATCTCACCTCTGCATAAGCCAATACTCCAAGACCAGCCGCAATCGCAACACCAAGGGCCAGAGGTACTGCATCAGAAACCTCCTATATGCCAGCTCAAAAAATTATGAACAATATAATTCAACTTGATTTCTTGAAACATTTTTGTTACTTGAATAACAATGTGCATAAAGTCGAGATGTTTACCCCAAAAGAATCCGTCAGACTACTCAGGTTGAAGCTCAACCCTTTCTTTGGAAGTATCCAGGGAAGGCCACTGTTCTGCATAAGTTTTCTGTCTATTAGTAAGTTTAGGACAAGCATAAGCTAAACTCGAATTACAGAAGAAGTAGTATTCAACAAATAAAAAAAAGGTGGCAGTAGTAACCTTCCACCCTCTTGGTCCTTCAGCACCATCTTTGATTGCGTAGGCAGCTTTGAAGCCATTGACTGTAACCAGCTCCGCAACAAGCTCAGAGTTTCCATCGAATCTGGCTTCATCGCAATTCAGAAACATAAAATCAAACACCTTGAAATCGATGGTCTCACATAAATTCAAACACCTCCAAAAAGTCCAATCATATCATAGCAATGGAATCTTTAAGCAGTCATCAAAGGAATATCTCACATTGTCACAATTTTTAAGTGCCTATACTATCATAGATTTTTTATTCGTCTAACTTTTGAGTTGAGTTTTTCTGAATATCATCAATACTTCGTTTTATTGATAATTGAACCTGAACAAAGGCTACATAATACTATCTTTTTATGATTAAGGAACCTCAAATATAACCTCTGTGATTTTGAAAGGAGTTTAGGTTCCTTACCAAAATCGAAAGGCTATAATTAGCATTCATGGGATGTCAGAGAAAGGGAGTACACGTCAGGTTTCTGCTACACTCATTGAAAGGATGTGATCATATAGTTATCACAGAAAGGTAGGTCCTAATGACTCTAGTTTAGTGATTATGCTCAATGCAATAAAGTATGAAGAAAACTAAAAAGTAAATCGATGCTATTTATAAAATCAAGAAAACAACACTTTTATTAGGATAAAAAAAAAGGTCCAAAAATCTTACTTATCCAATATGAACAATGTGGTGCTTTCTGGTTCCTTAAACTTCGAAGACAACTTATTCAAGAACCCTGGCTTATCATCACCCTTATACACAAGTGCAACAGGCTTCTTCTTCAGGCCCCTAATATCCGGGCGCCCTCCTTCTTTAATCTCCGACAATGCTCGTATATCCAGCAATTGAGCATCAGCCTCATCACCCAATTTTGCATAAGCATTTTTTGCAGATTCCACTCCCCATGGCTTATTAGGCTTACCGAGCAGCTGAGAGACCACCAGCGGCACCGCCGCGACCGCCACAACGCCGCCAATAATCACCGGATTATCAGATGCAAAACTGATGACATTGTCAAGAAATCCACTAACATCAATATCTGGAATTGAGCTGCTGTCACTGTTCACTGATTGCCGAAGGGCTTCCTCATATGTAAGCGCTTTAGCTAATTCGGAACTAAGAACTGAAGATAAGATAATAAGACCACCCTGTAAGCTTCTTGAAACAGAAAAATTTTGATTCTTGAATTGAGAAAGGGTGGCTAGGGGCAAATTCTTTCTGGGCTGTCTTCTTTTTGCAAGAACTGAAAGTGGAGACAAGCCAACTGCATTAAGGGCCTCCATTGCCACTGATTCTTCAGTTCTTTAGCACCTAAACACCATGAGAAGTTGAAGATGTGAAGCTACACTTAAGTCTCTTGAGGATGATATTTCTGGTTCATATGTTGTCTTGTTTTGTTTTTCTAACTTTACCTCAATGGTTAGGATTTGGCTGTTGGAAGTGGATCTGACGTGGGAGGGAGATGAGGAATAGCCAAGTTGTAGGGTGACACGTGGCATGATGTCTGATAAGAGATTAATCTGGTTATTTTGCTTTTCCGATTTTGTGTGGCTGAGGAATTTTTTCTTGTGAGCTTGATGCTATTGCTATGTAGAAAGTAGATCGTACAAGCCCATAGTCATACGACTCATACCTTATGCTAGTACTGTAGTACATACATTTCTAAGAAAAATTAAAATAATAGATTTTAATAGATTTTATTCATCATTTTTAAAACCTTTATTTATAAAAAATTAAAAATTGAGTCAGTCTTATAAACGGCGTAAGAATAAGAAAACATAAATCAACCTTTTTTTTTTTTTTTAAGATGAAATTTGTACATGGAATCTTATATTTCGCCCAAGGTGAAAGAAAAATGCACCACAGATAAAATTATATACTCCATCAAGCCCTACTGCAAAACTTTAAAGTAAATTTATGAGAGAAGCAGTTTCAACATCATGCTCGTATCCAAGAGAGAACATCATAAAATATCAAAGAAATATTCCAGACCCTGGCCAATTTCCCAGATTGAGATACCAGCTTCCCAAGAAAGAGCTTCTTGAAGCCGTGTTGCAATTGACATGGGTGATGGGTAAAATACTACGTGCTTCACGTTCTGACTATCACTGTACAAGAAGTAATGTTCAGCGCTGTTCTTCTCCCACTGCAGTTGAGGTTTGTGCTGCTCCAGTAACGACAAATACTCTCTTCCAATTATAGGTCCACCACCTAAACCCAAAATCACCGTTAAGGGTATGATATTATATTTATGGATATAAATTTCTACCAACTCAAATGAAATCAGTTGCTACACCACGATCCACAGCCAGAACGCTAATGAAATGACCAAGAATCTTGAGACTACAACGTAGGCAGAAAGATATCTATCACTTTCCTTGTTTGCTTGGATGATTAGGAAGCAAGGAAAGAACAAGTAAAACGATGACTGGTGACTCATAATTCACATCATAATAATCATTCTCATAAACCAAAGAGAGAAGACGTACCTCCAGAAACAATAAAATCGTTCCCGTAGAAATTGATGCCAATGAAAATCTTCTTGCCCAATTTCTGATGATCACCAGTGTTGGCATCAAGGAGAAGCTGCAAGATATAGTGGATCCACTTCAAAGGTGCATTTGGACCTGGACTTTGGGGGCCTGAGAAGTCATATGTCATAAGAGAGAAACCATCCACATCGTCACTCAATTTGCGCAGATCTCCTGATCCAAAATCATACACCTCTAACTTATTGGAACGAGGTGGACCTATAACATACACTAATTGCAAGCTCCGACTTATACTCTGCTCCAAGCTTGTAGAATGGATAGCACGTCCAAGCTCAATGATAAATTGCAGAGCCTGGCTAGGGAAGTAAATTGAATTCCATCAGGTGTGTAATGATTATAGCTGGCCAAATCATTGCTATGCATATGACTTAAAAACCTTTTTTGAGTGGCAGGAATCATAGAATCCACTATGCCTCAAAATTCCACATTGATAAGTGGTTTGAAGTGTAAAAAGCTATAAGTGATAAGGGGGTTGCCACCATCTTTACATCTCTCTCTCATTCCACCCCTTCCTCTAGGGTGCGGAAGGGGGGAAAAATTACATAATCATCAGAAGAAATGGTTCCAGAAAATTTCTCATAACTGGATCACTAAAGAAATTTACAGCAGATGTACTTATCTATCTATGGATGATGATCATATTTTGTAATTTGTACAATGGAAAGCAAGGTCAGATATGATTCATCAGCACATTATTTAAAAGACAAATGTTATATTAACTATTGGTACAAATAAATCAAATAATTAATGATAAGAAGGCCATCAAGGATAATAATAACCGTTTGAGCAAAACTACCAAAAACAATTCAAATAATCACATCTCACCGTATTCCGCAAATCTGGGTCGTGCAAAACTCCATAAGCTGCCCATCTAGACCAAGACTCCAGCACGATACCGTCGTACTGCATTTCCCTTTGAATACAAAAGTAAACCAAAGAGTGATGGAGGTGTTATAATGTAAGCCCTGAGCATGCATAATTTACACAAAGAAAAGGAAGGAGGAAAAGCTGTGGGTTACTTGCACTCTGCTATGATGAGATTAATTGCTTTATCCCTCTGCCTTTTCTTTTTCAGCAGACTGACAGGAATTGCTTCCAAAACCACCCTAGGTAAAATCTGGTCAACAGAACATGAAGGAACAACAGAATCAGCCAAAGAAATCTAAAAAGTCAACAGATTGTTCTTTCATATTAGAGACCCTATATTTTAAAGGAAATTTTGTACCAACCTACAAGCACAGTGAAAAATTACTCAAGAAGGCCGTATTAAGATACTACATGATGTCAAGTCTGTTTCATGCAAGATGGGCATACCAATTTTTGTCCATAACTAGTTATTTTAACAAGTAGAACGATAGGCCTAAGCAATTCTCCTATGAGCATTTAAGCATAAGCTTGGTGCAGGAGATCATGAAATATAATATCTGAGCAGCCATTAATGGTACTATCAGAGTGAAGGTTGTGAAATATAACAGGTATTATCCTGGAATGCAGGTAAACCTTTCTAGACATCAAAGACTAGACGAATAATGTCCTATATTCTGTCCTTCAGTAATACTAATCAATGGAGCAGTTTATAACAGGAATCTAGGGGGTTCTAATAAATGAGGTAAGTTGAACTAGTAAAGAACAGTTGCTGTCGTTTATTCTACTAGCAGTGTCATGCTGAGATATATTAAAATTAGCCAAGCCAAGGCAACAATTATGACCACCAAAAATATGTACTCCCTCCGTCCAAAAAATTTATTCCACTTTCCTTTTTGATCTGTCCAGGAAACTTATTCTCATTCAATTTTCAGTAATAACTCTATGTCACACTACTTTATCATTACCCTCTAAACACCAGATATCTACCACACATTTCTACTTTCTACATAAACTACTAATATTCATTAAAACTCGTGCCCAAAGAAAGGGGGAATAAATTTATTGGACGGAGGGAGTATGAATTGTAGAGAAGAAAATATATTAGCCTGAAAACTGCAATCCAAGGGAAAAAAATTCTTCTGCCCATTAGCTATTGAAGAGTTCTGTTAAATGCAAAGTCAAAGCCATAGGATGCAGAACCAAATATAACCATATACACCTATTCTAACTATATATCAAGACCGACAAATAGAAGCTACAAAAACCTGAGAATTCCCTGTCCTCCTGATCTCTGCAATCCATCCTTTATCAGCATTATGTCTCCCCTCCAAAACCAACTTTGTTCCTTGGCTGCCAGCACCATATAGAAATAGGTCAGTGCAATTTAGCAAACTACATCAAAAATTACTTCAAACTTTACTAAATCCCACATGAAATGGCAAAACTATAAAATCATCCGAACATATAATACTAACCGAATATACTAATTCACTGGTGGCACCATTGACTTTCAGTATAATGGGAACATCAATAAGAAATGGCTAACAGGGAGTCATGAGAACAATGATATGTAAATATAAATGCAGATAAGTTCATGATGAAAAATAACATAATGGCATACCCACGTACCTCTTTAGTTCATACCACACTGGGGAAAGATGAGTAAACTTATTGCTAAACTTCTTGGCCATGGCATACCCTTGTGAATTCCTGCAGAAATAAGTATTCATGCAAGCATTTAATATTCAAGCCTCAGGCTTACTTGAATAGTTATCTTGCACAAACAAAGCAAAATCGCTTAGAACAGGATTAGTGCGCCAAACGAGATTACCATGGAGTAATATAGGCCAGCACAGGGTTTTTGAAATTCCGCTGACTCGAATTCTCTGATGTCCTCATATTCTCCTGATTTTCTTGAAAAAATTGCAAACCATCATCCAATATGGGGAGAAAATATATATAAATAATACAAATATACTTCACGAAAGGAGTAAACAAGCGTACATCGAGAATTTGGCGGTAGTTAATCGTGGTACTGACAAGGCCTCGGCGGTGGACATCAGGTAGGTCGAGGGTACTTGATGTGTATAGTATACGATATAATACCACGGAAACAGCGGGAATTACAAAGAGAAGTAACATCGTGGTGGTTATGAACTTGCGATCTGGCTTGGCGCGGGAGCCACATGGTTCGTCGGTGTTGGCTCTCTCAGTCGATTCCGGCCGGTGGGCTCCGGTTCGCCCTCGCTTCTTCGCCATCTCTTATGATTTTACTCCACACAGCAGATTAGCCCAAAAATTTGGCCCCATCGTAGTAGAGGTCTCCGACTATAAGATACTATTTCGGAGGCTAATATGATGCCCAAATACATGAGCCAAACACACATTTATCCGACTCAACTTGGGTTTTGAGGCAGTCTGCCAAAAATTTCATTTAATAATTCCTCTTTATATTCCTGTCAAAAATAAATAAATTTTTGTAATTGAACTAAAAAATTATATCCTCGTTGTAATAGAAAAAAAGTATTTTAGAGGTTTAATTTTTGAGATACCGTTGCGTGCATAAATTGCACTGGTGCAATTTTAATTTAATTTTCACTCAATCTTAAATAAGTCATTTCATACTTGAAACACAAAAATTTGTCATAATTTTTATTATTTCAATTTGATACTACAACTCATATTAAATATAACAGATGCACGTCAAATACATAAAGGTTTAGTATACCAATACTAAAATATATCAATTTACTATACATTTCAATTTTTAGAATGTTCTATGAATAAGGGGCTCATTCCCGCTACTAGGAAAGTTGGCTACACCATATTTGATGTCGTAGTTATGCAGATGGTAAGTGCTGAATAAAAATTCCTCAATGTTCATTTATTTTACAATACAATTTAAAAGTTAAAACAACAGAATAACAATTGTGTGCAAAGCAGAGGATATTGCTTTAAAGGCATGGAAGTCCAAAGATGATGAGAACATTTTATAATCGATGGAAGCAACCCTAGGCATGTGTTGCCTTTCTTTCAGAGATAGCTGCTAATGATTTGAGGTTGCAGTTGATGAGAGCATTCACAAAGTAGCACGTGTCGTCTTGATTATTCCCTTCAGGCACGTCCACTACAAATGATTCTATAACAAGGGTCACTGGCCTCCCATCAATGGTCTCGGGGTGGACACTTGTGATTGATGAGTAATTCTGCAATATCAATTGAGTGGTCTGGTCAGTCAGATGCACTTGAAATGAGAGAATTAGGATGAGCTTACTTTTAGCCTGTGATCACCGCCAACAAATTTGATGCCAAAAACATGGTGGTGATCGTCAAGCAGCTCCAGCATCTCGGTGCTGGTTGTTGCAGGAAGTCCTGATTTCACATTCACCTCTCTTACGCTTCCAATCTTCATATCACCATTAATCCTGCATCTGCTCACAAACGGCTTGTACTTTTCTGGCTTATCGAATCTCCTAACCAATGACCAAACCTAAAACAACACAACCTTCAATATCTCATTCTAACTGAAGCCCACAAAAGAGGCAGCCAAATCATCATTTTTTCTTGTTTTCATTTACTTATTCATGCTAAAAAAGCTAACTACCTTATCTCCTTTCATAGATCTAGGCAGAAAAGATACATATAGCATATATGACTCAATTTTCCTTACTTCCACCTTAAGAAATCAAATAACCAGAAACAGGAGATCAGTGCCAATTTTCTCAAGTAGTAGAACCAAAGGACACAAAGTTTTCAAATAAAAGAAAATCTATCACACATTCTCAGCAGTCACAAGAGAGAGAGAGAGAGAGAGAGAGAGAGAGAGAGATTACGATGTCAACAGGTGCTTCGATGTGCTTAACAACAGAGGAAGAGCACTGGTTTTCTTTAGGCTGGTGGCTGTGGTGTCTCCATACATATTTCGCCTCCATTATTCCTCTATTCATCAAGATTTCTATCAACCCTTCTTTTCACTGTTCAAAATCCAAAAGATTCAAGTTTTTTGTATTTGATGTAGGTGGGCTAGAATCATAATGACAAAATCTAATCTTGACTTGCAAGGTTATCAAGAAGACAAGCAGGGAGAGCTCTCTCTCTCCCAAGCTGAGTGTCTTCATCACTGTGCACCGACCCCGGATGACCAAAAGGCATTTTTGGGCCCACTTAATTTGACAAAAAAGTCTTCATCACAACATTTAACAAAATTATCACTATCGACTTCCCGTGGTACCATATCCATTTATATAACTTTTATGAAAAATATCTATTTGGTGGGTAGGTTTTGATGTGATGCCTACATCTGCGGATATTTTTCATTTATGAAACAGGATTAATCACCTTCGGAAGTTTTTCCTAATAACTTATTAATTGCAAGAATTTGATCTATGTTTTCTTAACTTGGAAATTTTCCTCCCTTTTAGTTTTCAAATTTAACTGTTCATTCTTTGACGAAAACATTTTGTGTTGTCTTTCATTTACGAAGTATGCGTTTACCCAACTTTTGAAAGATATTCTTCCCCTTTTTTTCCTTTTTTTTTTTTGGACCAGAATAAAAATTAGTGAATTACCTTATAAATATCTTAAAATAATAAGTTACCATCTGCATAATTTTCGTACCCTTCTCATAATCCAAAATAATAATTGAGCTTCAAATTTTCATAGCTTAAATTTGAGTGTTCTACTCCAATCGCCATTTTAATTAAATAAGAAAAAATAGCATGTTTAATTCAACGACCCTGTATTGTTTTTGTTAGTTGCCATACTTTATAATTATGCTTATGACTGAAATCATGGTCTAGTTTTTCCATTTCACTAGCTTCAGAATCTTACGTTATTTTAGGTTGAATGTCACTAGCTTCATCTACTTTAATTATTGACAATATTCCTAATGTTTAAAATTTTTAATTAAATTCATATCTCTCTAAGATGAAATTCTTTCATAGTATCAAAACGTAACCCAGCCATACGCCATATGTGTTGAAATTCACACCTTTTTAAGTTCGGACTTATAGTTGTGAAAGTAGATAGAAATATGAATATCATCAAGAACTGCACACTTGGTAATTATATAATGACAAATTATGATATTGCTCTCTAGGAATCATGCTTCAATCTACTCATTTAGGATCATGAGACGAAGCACTAGTAGTTTTCTGGATTTCCATGTGTTGGCTTGTTGTTGAAGATTCATGTTCCAGTGGTGAAGATGCAACTGAGGAATGAGAGTCTTGATTGCCAACTTGGCTCAAACCGCCACTCCCATTGGTAGCTTTTCTTCGGCCCATTTTCATCTTTGCCTTTACAGCCCATCCTGTCAGCTTCTCTTGTATGTGTTCTTCAAATATAGCCTTGTTGAATGAGCTGCCCATCTTCATTTCAAATCAAGAATATTCTAAATCCTGAGAAGAAAAAAGTGGAGTTGAACTTGTGGTGAAAGGTTTGACATACCTGAGCAACAATAGCATAGAGAGGCAGAGTACTGTAACTGCACAGAAGTTGCACCAATACCCTGTATACAGAGGTAAAGATTGTTTCAATTTTAATAAATATATGGGGCATGGCTTTGTAATATTGTGTTTAATTCGAAATAAAAGTCCATAAATGTCATTTTTGGGATAGGGAAATGTACCCTATGATGAGGCGGGGGACTATGTAACCGATTTGTCCCATGATGCAAGAGTTGAAGCCAAACAAAACCTGTCAATTAGAAATGTGGTGGTGTTGAAGAAAATTAAAATGAGATGTATAGAGAAGAAAAAAGATAACTGCGGTTGTTAAAATATTATATACCAGAACCCAAAAGAAAACTGCAATCTCAAAGGAATTCTGGAAAAGAATAATGTGGATCAAAGAGAGGACGAGGCGAGGTTTATTAAACCAGAAATGATGATCTGAAGGCTTCACCAAAAGTTCTCCAGGTACAGCTACATGTCTCTGAGCTACCTCTCCACCCAATTCAGTGATGATGTGCTCAAGTTTAGTGCCCACAAATACCAAAAGCTGCATTTATATCAACGCAGAAACACATATTATTCTTTCTCCAGCCTAAATATGAAGTAGTGGGATTGTGTTGACTTTGCTTACAATCAAGGGGATGAATGAGATCCAGAAATAAGCATGCCAACCTGCAGAATCAAACAAAACAAAACAAAACAAAAATGAGTTGCATTAAAGATGTGAATGTGGAGAGGAAGAAGAAATTGAAAGAGGCAAAAGTACCATGAACACCGAGCAACAAGAAAAGTGCGACTACAATCCATAGATACCAACTGCAAATTAGACATCAAATTAGATCACCAGGCCAGACCAACAATTAAATTGGAGTTTAAGAGTTTTTCCTCCAACCCAGAAAATATAATTTGTCTCAATATTCAATTGTGCAATCTTGACTCCAAAATCACCGGAAATTTAAATATGGGATTGTTTAAGGTGGTTATGTGAAGGTTTCATTTGGGACCAAAATTGAACAGTAGGCCAGTATGAGATTAAAATTGGATATTTGTGCCACATAAAACGACACTACATTATTTTCAATTACCGGCTATTTTCGATCAAAATTAGACAATTTAGTTTTTTAATATTGGAACTACCTCAAAATTATTAAAAAAAAAAAAAAGGAAAACAGTAATCAAATCATAGGAAAAAAAAAATTTAACTCTTTACATTGTAAATTAACATGAAATCACCTGATCCCCACAACTTTCTTGAAATCGGTTTCAAGAGCACGCACCATGTATTTGTAAAAGTTGAATTTGGGATTCTCCTTGTAATGGTTCTGAAAGAGCAACAATTCGATCTTGAGTTTAACATCAAATATGATATATAGAGGTAACATCAATTAATTAATTACATTACATTGATGAAGCCACGTCGGAGTATGGTATAATCCAGTTCATTGACAGATCCATAAAATTGCTTCCAAAATGAATGCTGATCAAAATATCAAATCTCATCATCACATTTAGCTCTACTTGATACACCCTCATACATAAAACGTAATACTTTTACATATTTTTATAAGAAATGCTCTAAATTTTTTTCATGACATGTGACTTACCACCCAAGTCAATAAATTTGAATCTTTTCCAATGCCCAGGAACCTGGCCTTGATAAAACTATGCTGGTGGATAAGTGTTACTATTGCTTCCCCATCTCCTATATATACTCAAATTCATGTGTGAGACGTGTGACTTATTTGAATCATTGTATCTTTTTTCTGATTAATTGATCATTTATATAAATCACCTTTTTCCGGATCCTCTTCTTTTTTCTGGATAAAATCTTCCCATTTTTTCCACTGTCGTATCTACGTACAATCGAAATTTTAAAATATAATTAAGGTCGATGATAATGCACGAATTTGAATCCTCTGCATTTCCATCTCGCTAATTTTGCACAGAGAAGACAAGGTTCTCTTTGTTATGAAATTCACAGCATGAAAATGTAGAGGATAAGGTCCATTAATATATTTTTTTTTTCATATTTTGAAAAATACATATGATAAATCATGGTTACCTTTAAACTTCCAAAAAGAATTGTTGTAGCAGAGAAAATAACGTGCACCAGAGCTAGCACAAATATGAAGATGTGAAGATCATGCAATGCTTTTAGAGACAACAATGGCGCCTTACCCTGGTTAACGTAAATCAGCACCTCAACTTTTGATATATATACTCATCCAATAATTACAAGGGTTATCATTTTTCCAAATGAAAAATTCCAAAGATCGAAAATATTTTATATAAAGACTATATTTTAGATTGAATCTCAATTTAAATTATTTGTTATATAAATATCTTAATTTAGGACTAAACTTTTATTTTTGTCTCACTTCAAGATATAATTAAACTTTGTGCTCTCAATTTATATGTATTGACACAATTGTTAAAAAAAAATCACCAGGTCTTGAATTAAGCCATAAAAATTAAATAGGTGTTGAAATGACATTTTTTATTTTATATGAGATGTTTAAAAAATAAAGCGGATAAGGATACAAGGGCCCAAAAATAATCAAAACAAAATACAAAGAAGGCCCGAAAATGGCCTAAGCAAAACCACAAACTGGAAACGGAAAAAGGAACAAGTCATGTGCACCCATTTTTTTAGGTATTACACCCATTATTTTTATTAAATAACGAAACAACAAAAAAGAAGTTCAACATCCGAGTAAACGACCCAAGCATATTACATATAAAACCGGCCATAAAAGAAACCACAGTTCCGGCCCAAGGAATGTTACGGCAAAAAATCTAGCCCAATTAAGATGAAACATGACCCAATCTTTAAAAAAAAAAAAAAAGGAAATGTGACCCTGTAATTCACATCACATGGATGTTATTGGAGTTCATTTGTGTCATGATATTCCACACGCCAAATTATTAAATACACACTTCTAAATATACACATATGATATACGGTTTAATTTTTCGCACAAATATCTGGTGTGTGCATGAATGTGTATTAAAAAATGTGCGACTAAAATTTTCGCACAAGTGATACTTAGATATACGTGTGTACTCAATAATTTGGTGCGTGGCATGGACAAAATATTGGAAACAAAAACTGTGGAAATTAACATGAAATCACATCCAGCGCGGAAATGAGGAAAGCAGTAATCAAATGTTGACGTAGATCAATATGATTATGAGCAAGAATATTTTAACTAAATTAAAAAGTGGTACCTCTTTTCCACAGTGGTCTGCAGGTGGTTCTGCTTCTGCAAGAAGGCGGCGAGCGTCGTGAATTTGGAGGCGGCAAGGAAGCCAGTATTGGGTGAAATACTTGGGTATGCATATGGTGCTTATTCTTTCTTGGAACACAGACAGCATCAGAGATATGAACCCCAACAACATCAGCTCTGATCATCCCATCCCATCCCATCCATCCATCATCAAAATACATACAACTCCCTCGTTATCATTAATTAATTAATTAATTTAACATACATATACCTTCCTTAATCTTGAGCAACGCCGCGAAAAGAGGCCATTGTTTTTTCCTCACCAGCAACTGTACGTAATAATTAATTAATGGCCAGGTATATCATCATCAAAATAACATACACCATACGGAATTAAATTAAATTAAATGAATTATATATTACCTTGCCCGTATAGTGAAGGAGTCTTACAAGAGCAAATGAGATGGCGACGATCACCGTGCATACCAACGCCAGCACCCATGTTGGCGTATACTCTATAGACGCTCCTTCACCACCCATTCAGATCATATACAAATTTAATTATTTTTCTTAATTATATCAATATTTATATTTATTGATCATGTAGAATTAATTGATGTTAATTATTAATTCTCAATTTGTTGTAGTAATCTATAAGTAGCTAGTATGCATATATATAGATATATGGTGACGATGAAACATTAATAATTGTGACATGCAAGTTGTCTTGGATGAGGTGAGGTCCACAACCAGGAGATTGACCAAGACGTCTACCAAATAAATTAATTAAGTAAAAACGATGTCTTCAATTTTATATATTTGCTGACTTTTCTTCTCCAATCTTTCCATATCATTTGTAATTAGCATTTATTGCGTTTAATTTTGATGACCACTTTGTTGGATTGGATGAACAATATTTTTGTTTTACACTCTTGTACACACTCTAACAATTAATTAAATCATGTCATTCACTGCACTTACATATGTTTTTTCATTATTTTGATATTTATGCAATAACAAGTTTTTGGGTAATTGTTATATACGCCCGCCCTCAATATAGTAAATACATGCAACAACTTGATTGTCGTGTTTTTTGTTTACTCTACTTTTATTTTATTGCATATGTATAGTCAGACGAATAAAGTACAAAATCGGATCATTATATACGAGGTATGACTTAGGATTTAGATCAACTCTTCTATAATGAAGAATAGAAAGAAAAAAACATTAAATATTTACAGTGCTTATTAGAACCCTAAAACATCTTGACTTTGAACTGAATCTATTTGGAATTTGGAGCTGATAAGGACATGTATTTTGATTTAGTGTATATATATACAATGGTAACATAACTTCGAAATTCACGTTGCACTTTTTTTTTTTTATTATTGAATCTTATTTTGGTGGTGAGAAGACTCGGTTGAATTTTCCGATGTCACTTTTTATATTCTACTTCGTATTTCACTCTACTAAATTATTAACACATGTTAGATGTGGTGTATTAATTATATTTTTCATCCTCCAATTGTTATTATTCATAATATGAAACACAAAGAAAAATACTCAATATGAACAAATTAAATGATCTCGTGTGGAGAAGACTAGGGGATCCTAAATTTAGTCCTTGATGCGTAGAAAAATTAGTGTGAAAAGGTGTTTGTTTATAAGTCGTATGAATAAATGTGTAAAAAGTTTCGCCCAAGAATATATATATATATATATGTGTGTGTGTGTGTGTGTAAACTTGACCTCCACTACAAAAGGCTAGCTTGCTAGTGGCTAACAACTGCTGATTTTAATGGAAAACTTGACCAAGAAAGCCTTTCTCTGAATTTATGAGTTCACATTATAGAAGGGATAGTGATGGTGTTTTAAAAAATACGTAGTGAAGTAAAAAATAAAAATGGAACTTGTTAAGAATAAAGTGTTTTGATCAAATTCTGAAAATTGGACATATTTGCTCTAATGTAACAGTCTTGAATTTGCATATTACTACGTAGAATTATACTTTTTTTGATCGGTAACGTAGAATTATACTTAGCCCACACCAAGATAAAATCCTGCACCCCTATTTGTTAAATGCATGATATTTAATGTGAACGCCTTTTGATCACTAATTACATTATTGTTACCAACGTTGACACAATGGTCCAATTAATTAAGGTAATGAATTCTTCATTCAGGGCAATAATCACTCGAGTCCAAACTCATATAACTGATCTAAGAGGTCTTCAGTCATCATATATCAACATATTATATATTACTCAACGCCCCTAATTAACCTAACAATGTATATGTATGTAGCACTAATATATATTTGTGGTTGAAAATTAACAAATTACCCACAATAGTTGATTCCAAGTTGATTGCTAACAATTACAATAATACTTGTGCTCTAACTAAAATAAAAATAATACTCCCCCCTATTCAAATATATATATTATTCACATTATTTACAATTTTTAAATGTTATATTGCACTTTTCAATGCTAATTAATTATATTTTTTTTCCAATTTACCCTTCTACTCATTAAAAATAACTTAGGCTCCATTTGGATGGAGCCATTTGAAATCAAGAGATTTGAGGATAATACACCATACATTTACAAATAAAAATAAAGAAAAACTAAATGAATGGATTTGGTTCACACAAATATTACTTATAAGTGCGAGAATTTCAGACACCCAAAATATTTGTAATTTGAACATGAAGTTATTTGTAATTTTAGATTTTTTCATAAACTTATTTATATTTTCCCATCCCAAAATATGGGCTTTGCAGATTATGTTGCGGAATGATTGGAGTTCATTTATATTTTCCCATCCCAAAATATGGCTTTGCAGATTATGGTGCGGAATGATTGGGCTACATTAGTGGGCTACTCAAGAAAACCAACATTCGTTTACCCAATTATATAAAGAAACCCAAGCTCTTGTGATTCGGTCCATTTTAATTATCCAACTCAAAACGAAATTTATAAGTTGAAGCTGCGTAATTTAATTTATTTTTCGTAATGCGGCTTTAAATCATTACTCCCTTTAATCAATTTGTACTATATCTGAATTTTTATGTTTAAATTTTATGAAATTAATTAATTTTGATTGAAAGGCTGTTTCTTCATTTTGTGTCCATACAACTGTAAAATGAACGTGAAGATTGGAGTAAGCAGTTTTTTCACCAATTTTCAGGTTTAGCCGACAATCTCTTTCTATAATTTATTTTGTTTATGTGAGAATATCTTTTTTTTTCTCTAGCTTGCATCTCTATACACAGTTACACACTCTTTGTTAATTTTTTTTTAAAAAAAAACCTTATTATAATTGGATAAACCAATATGAGCCGTCACAATTTGGACACACGATATATGATTTTTGAACCCATTCCAATTCAAAATTGAATTATAAGAGAACGAAATAATATGAAGTAAAGAGAATAAAAATAACAAAATAATTTGGTTTTTTCATTTGATGAATTATTTTAAATGATGTGAGGTGAGCAGATTTTGCTTCGTTAGTAACGGCGATGCGGATTTGGACACCATCTGGCAAGAGGTGCCTCCCCTACTTCATGCAACCGCACATTTGTCTGCTCTTCTCACTTTCTATTGCTTTACTGCAATTAAAAATTCTCAACTACCACTTTACCAAATTGCCCTTCTTTAGTATAATTTGTTCTTTTATCATTTATTTGTGTCCTGTTTGTATTTACCTTACTTCAACAACCGATGTTCATTTATAATTTAAAATTGAAACTTTGACCTACTTATTCATTGACTTATTTCTTACACATTTTAAATCAAACATTACTTTAAAAATTATTTTAAGAAATGTGCAAATCACACATTCTTATTTAAAAAAGTAAACATATTTAATTGGAAAATAAATGAGCAAGATTATAATTTAAACTCTGCCAATTAGTTTTCGTTAGCTGAAAATGCAATGTTTATTCCATTTAGATATTTTATTTTAGGGTAGATCTCCTGTAAATTTGGATTAATTCATATAAACTATGATTTTTAAAGTATTACTTATTTTGTATATTAAGTGATATTATTTAGCATATAAAGTATTATTATTTTAAAAATGCTTGATTTTGAGTGTTGTTTATTTCAAAACTACTGAACAATAACACATTATATACTAAGTAATATTTTTATAGCTAAACAATAACAAGTTTCTATATTAAATAGTGATACTTGAAAAAAAAAATTATATGAGCCCGAACTAACAAAAATTTCTGTCGATATTTTAATATGATTTGTTATATTACTGAATATAATTTTGTATTGGATGGATAGTATTACTATGTCTATGTAAGAGGAGTCATTCAATTCCAATCATATTGTATGAGGACTTGAAGGTGATTATGTTTAAGATGCAAGGACAAAACTGTCCTAAAATATAGAGATTCATAGGTGGCAAGCCTTGATGTCCATGTGAGTTGATTCTCTCCAAATAGATTCCCTCCTCCTCCTCCCCCACCCCCCACAGTACATGCATTTGTATTTAAAGCCATTACCAGCCATACCTCCTCAGATCTCACAGCCCATTGCATCATAACAATAACAAAAAATAAATATATTAACACCGAAATAATACATTCATTACACGTAGATATGTACACTCATATACTTTTGCAATTTCTGTAGTTGAAGCAAGAAAATTGCATTCTGATCAGTCTATACATATATATTTCTCACCGTTAATGAAGTTCTTTGTGCGTGATTCTTTCATATTGTGGGACGAGAAGATTCGTTCATATCGAGGTAATGTTGTTTGGTTACTATTTCGTTGCAATTCTTGATTTTTGTTTTTTCTATTTGAGAATTAATGATTCTAGTTTCAATCAATGGTCTCAAATCCTGATTTTTAAAAATTATTTTAATGAATCTTGGACTGGGTGCTAAAGGCTTCCACGCAATATATATTTCCTTTGTAGAAAAACTTTAGTAAGTATGAAATTTGTTCACATATTGAAGTTAAATCCATATCAACACAATTATAAAAATATTTTATAAAAAGTTAGATTAAAGTTTTGTAGTGGCGTTGACACGTTTCTTTGCAAGAATCATTATGCGGGAATTTCAAGAATCGTGCCATTCACATAGTGATTAGCGTTGTAATCAATTTTCTTGTTTATTCTGAAAATTGAAAAATTAAGCAATTCGCAAATCCGTATCTTAGCATATAAAATTGACCCTCTGTTCAATCTCAAACATATGTAGTATTAGCAATGATGAGTTTATCAAATAAAGAGGTCATTTAATATGACCTCCAATTCAACCCGCTACGGCAGCATAATACAATTGTCACATCATAATCATAATATAAAAAGGTGTTAATTTACATTTTTTTTTGAGATAAAAACACTTATATACACTTGCATAGTGTGATCAAGTGTATCTCTAAATTATACTCCTCAAATCCAAAAAAAAATATATATATTCCCATGTTATTTTCTGTTAAAAATATTTCATTCTCACTTTATTTTTACTAATAATTCTATTTGATATTACTTTATCACCACATATATGTATTTTATACATAAACTATTAATATTCATTAAAATTTATCTTAAAAGAAAGGAAAATAAATTTTTGGATGAAAGGGAGTATTAGTTATTTATTTAAAAAAATTAATTTGATAATATTAATTATTTTCACTGAAAAATATTAAATAGGTATAATTACATCATACAAATAGTATACTTACTCTACAGTGAATAGTTGGTAGTTCAAATTTAATTTTATCAGTTATCATAAGCATGAGTAAGAGTCCTGAGTTGGATTAAAAGAAATTTTCGTTCTTAAAAAAGCCTAGAAGAAATACATTCGAAATGAAAAGTGAGGGTATTTAGGTCATTACGAAATACACTTTTTTAATATTAATTTTATATTATAATTATTGAAATAAATAACTCAAACAAACTAATTATATGAGTTTGACGTGAATGTGTTAATTTGTTAAGCAATTATTCAATGTGATGGACCAAGTTCTTTGTTGGGCTGTAGATCTAATAATTAATGAGCTTGATTTATCGTTTTCTATGTAAATTTCAACTCACAGCAGCACACCAATGCAATACGTTTCATCAAAGAAAGATGAAATATTACTCAAGTTTTTTGTTTGTGGGGGGAGTAGGACGGAAACACCAAGAAACAAGATCTTAGTGTAGAACGTTATTTAAGAAAGAGTCTTGATGTACAACATCAAACAATTTAAGAGTGGGTAAGAATGTTTGTTATTTCAGAAAATAGCTTACTGATTTTTTTCCTCTTTCAGAATTAATAAAAAATGAGTATATTTTCAATTAAAAAATTGATACGATAAGAAATGTATTTGAATTGCACAGTGCACTTAATGAATACATGACTTTGTTTTCTCTTTTATAATTAATATAAAATGAGTATGTATTCAATGAAAATAACTGATATAATTTAAAAATACATTTAAATTGCATGTTACAGTTAAAACATACATAATTTTGTCATTTGTCTTGTATAATTGGTGGTTAATTATTCTAGAATTGTGAATAACTATGTTAAAGACGACAAACATGTGAAACCCACAAAGCCTGGTTTCTTGGACAGACTCTGCAACCTCAGACCACAATCTCTTTACATCATTAATTTACATGTGACACAGGCAATTAATTCTCAAATGTAGACTAGTATTTTATCATTCATGATCCTCTATTTTCTCCGTATTTCAATGTCGTATTTTATTTCACTTTGTCTAAAATATTAATCATGTCGCGCCCTAGTGAAATAAAATAAGATTTCGGAAAAAATAAAGGATATATGCATTCAGTTACTTGTGATTGTGTAATTCTTAGGTCAATTCCTACCAAACACGTATAGCTTCTTGAATATGTCCTCAAACGGTTACAAGAGAGTATCTTCTCCAAGGTTTTCGTTGAAACCGAGGTAGCTAATTTTGTCACAGAAGGCTCTTTTTAAGGCCCCTTAATTTCCATATGTCCACTTTCAAGATTGCTCATACTGATTAATCTTTCAGGCGTGTGATGATAAAAGAGTTGCTATGATGGCCTACACTCTGTCACATGTCAGTAGTAGTACCACTCCTAGAGATGGAGGGCTTCGTCGATCCTTCTCAAATAAAGACTTGCACAGACGAGGCATGATGCGACGATCATATTCAGACAACCATCTCTGTCACTCCATCACTTCCATGAAAGGCCCCATTGTCAAACCCAAGCTGAAGAATAGCCGCTCCGTGGGGTTCTTTAACATGCAATTATCTGATACATTGAAGTCGTTTCTCTTTGATCCGGAGACGAGTAATGCAGAGGAGAATGATGAGGATGAGGATGAGGATGAGGATGAGGTGGATATGAATGAGGTGAATAAGAGGTCGAATTGGATCGATAGGCTTATGGAGCTACGGAGTAATTGGAAAGGGAAAGAAGAGAAGGTTGATACCTCCGATGATGGTGAAGGTTGTGATGGAGAAGGCGGGTGTGAAGTCGAGTACGAGGAGGATGGAGACAATCATATTAGTATCGACAGAGAGACTTTTTCGTCCCTGTTAACGCGCGTTTCTTGGTCGGACACTAAGCTTTTCTCGCAGCTGGCTTTCTTGTGTAACATGGCTTATGTGATCGCAGATATGAAGGTACACTTTTATCACTGATTTATACCAGTGGTTTTTGAGTAACATTTGTGGCTTATCTTTCAGACAGAGGATTTAAGGAGACATCATGGGCTAGAATTTGTAACATCTTCTCTGGAAAAGAAGGCTGCAGCTGCAGCAGCTATCGAGCAGGAAGCTGAAGCATCACCGGAGGCAGAACAGAAAACGCGGGTGCGTTCATCAACAGCTTATGACATTGCAGCATCAGCTGCATCTTATGTCCAATCCCTAGGTTCTGAAGAGGAGAATGCAGGAAGGATCCACAAGTCAGAGATGGCGGCATGTGTAGCAGCATCGACAATGACAGCAGTGGTAGGTGCAGGGGAGAAGCAGAAGGACAAGGCAGCAAAGGATCTTCAGTCTCTTCATTCCTCACCATGTGAGTGGTTCGTCTGTGATGATCCCACCATATACACTCGTCGTTTCGTTATACAGGGATCCGACTCCCTAGCATCCTGGCAGGCCAATCTCTTCTTCGAGCCAACTACATTTGAGGTAATTTACATTTAAGCAAAGGATAGCATTGCATTGCATTGCATTGCATTGTTCAATATCTGATAAATGAATGCAGGGAACCGATGTGCTAGTTCATAGAGGAATCTACGAAGCAGCAAAGGGGATATACGACCAATTCATGCCATTAATAACACAGCATCTCGACAGATATGGTGATCGAGCAAAGCTTCAATTCACAGGCCATTCACTTGGAGGCAGTCTTGCTCTTCTAGTCAACTTGATGCTTCTTACAAGGGACCAACTCAAACCATCTTCTCTTCTTCCGGTGGTTACTTTTGGAGCCCCCTTCGTGTTTTGTGGAGGCCACAGAATCTTGGACCAATTAGGTCTCGACGACAACCATGTTCATTGTGTGATGATGCACAGGGACATCGTCCCTCGAGCATTCTCGTGCAACTACCCCACCTATGTTGCCCAGATACTCAAGCGTTTGAACGCCACCTTCCGTTCCCATCCATGTCTTAACAAGAACGTACGTATCCCCCTTCCCTGTCCAAGAATCATACTATCGACTAGTGTTTTGATACATGTAATACCTTGTGCAGAAACTGTTGTACTCTCCGATGGGGAAAATATTCATCCTTCAACCGGATGAGAAGGTGTCTCCTCCTCACCCTTTGCTTCCTTCAGGGAGCGCTTTGCACGTCTTGGATAATACCAGCACCTCCCTCGCTAAGACTGCTCTTCGAGCTTTCTTAAATTCACCTCATCCAATTGAAACTTTAAGCGACCCCACAGCTTATGGGTCTGAGGGTACGATAATCAGGGACCATGATTCGAGCAATTACTTTAAGGCGGTGAACGAGGTGATAAGACGGCGCACCAGGCTCGTGAAAAACGCAAGAGAAGAGAGGAACCAGCTGTGGCCGCTCCTAACTTCAAGATCACCACATGCTTGGAGCCACACTTATAACACGCCTGAAGTAACTAAGGAACTGTTGACTGGAGTTTAAAGATTCTTGCACTTGGGTTGTCACATGATGTTGGAAAATTGAACTCCCTTTAGTACATTTTGTAATATATAAAACCCACATAAAACTTGTTTCTTCTTGTATAAATACTTGTGCTGCTAAACATCATCTGCTCCGTATCCCGCTTTTGTTTCTTCTTTGTTTCTAATCCTGAAGAATTAGCACAATTCATACAAAAATATTCTGCAAGCTTCCGAAAGAGAATAGTTTTCTAATCATCTGAATTTCTCTTTACCATTCATATTGCTACATTGTCAACATCCAGGCCATAAGACAGGATGGAGATAATACAAAGGATTCTATAATCCTCCTATCTATAAGGAATTCTGTGAAAATCCTAGGAAGAAAATAATAGTGAACCACTAGTTCCAGTCCAAAGATATTACAAGTGTGGTCTTTAACGAGAAAAAGAAAAAAAAAGGCGACAGAAAAAGGTTAAAAGTAAGCGGGCTCCTACTGCCTTGCATTCTTTCCAGGTTACGAATGGAGGGTGATGGCAGCTACTTGATATACAAGAAGCATGCTAAATAGAGACCGTTTGTGCAAAAGCCTCAGGCAGTAACTGAGCTCCATCATGTGGATGTCCGAACAGGGGAATTTAGTTCTTGCCAATTGACATCAGTCCTCCACAACTCAGAATTTCACAAGCAAAGCATCCTCGTTCTTCAAATGATTGTTCATTTTAGCACAGAGCTGGAAAATTCACACTCTCCTGTCAAGAAAATTATCTATGAACATCACCACTCTCCAATCAAGAAAATATGGCAACTCTTTTTCTTAAGGAAAATGATTTGGAAGATAAAGAAACAACAATGAAAATGCAAAATAATCAAACAAAGCTACCTACCCACATTTCTCCCATAGAAATGACTGTTTGCCTACTCCTTAGCAATCAGCTTGTAGTTTCAAGTGTACGGACCACAAATACACACACACATGTAGCTTTATCCCACTATGTGCCAGCTATATGATTAATATATTGCATCGTGTTTGATCTACGCACACGGTCTAATAAAAGATTTAAAGTATATGTGTTATTTTTTATGGTTTCTGTCCGATTTTTAAGACTACAGATCAGACTAACATCGACAGCTACTTTGTATAATCCCTCACAGCACAGCTCCCGCATAATTAGAAAGGAATTAACATCCAAACCAAGATGTACCTTCCATGTAAGAATAAACTCCATGCTGTCCGCATGAGACAGTGTTAATGCAACCACAGTAAGTAATCAGAAAGCTTCCTCGACTGGTCTCCCGAATTAGTCGGTCATTGGGCCAGATCTCGAGTATCAAAAAAAAAAATCAGAACGCTCCCACTCATCCAAATAACTAAAATCCAATTGAAGGGTCGTAGGTTCCATCAGTGATAGCAGATGTCATCCTGTATCTATGTTGTCCAATACTTGCTAACTATATAAAGTTTATTTCCACAAGTATTCATTTTTCAGGGCTGAAGTAAATCAAGCTGAAAGATCTAAATTTTTTGTTTAAGTAACACACATTATATATCAACACACAAACATATAAAGTAATGCATGGAATCACCATCTACAACAGCAAAGAGCAGCTCAAGTAATCTTATTTATTTATTGGATTAGTTACCTAATCACACAACGTACCTCTGATGATGAGAGGAAGGTGGCCTATCTGGTGAAGAACGGTGCTCAGTGCTCCTATGATGACCATGGTCCTCATATGACCTGGTTCGAGTTCCCTCATTTAGTGATTGCTCATCTATACCTGGCAAGCCTACAGCACCCAGAGAACCAAACTCGAGCTGTTCACCTTGAGAACCGTAGGAACCATTGTGGTCAAATGGATACAGCATCATAACAGGTGGAACAGAAGGCCCATTAGAAGCTGCACCAGAATTTATGGCAGCTAAAGGATACATGCTGTATGCCACATTTTGAGGACCATTTTGACTAGAACTTGAGCTCAATGGGCCATTCTGTGACTGATATGGAAGGGCTGATTCGTGTCTGTATGAGTTCCAAGAACGATCCGCTCGACTCTCGTTAGAACCCAAACGATCAGCCCTCGAGTTTGATTTATCAGGTTGGCTGCGGCCATGGCTGCGTACCGGATTTCGTGACTTTGTATTAGAATTCCAGTTCCCCTCTCTCTCACCATAGTTATCATTTCTATCATGGTTATAACTTCCTCTTCTGGCACCAGGTGAATGGCGCTCCCTGACAGAGGCCTTCAGACACAATGAATGGAAAAAAGTTATAAATACATCTAAGTGTAAAAAATTCTATAGTGAAATATGCTTTCCAAGAAAATATGTAGTTTTCAATTTCAGTAGAACTCAAAATATTAATCCAACCCCTGATGTAAAAAAAGTAAAAATGAATGCAAACACTTTTCTAATGCGAAAACAGGTTCATGTAATGTACATTCGACTTTAAATAAAATGCATCCCAAAGAAGCCACCTTCATACCTACCCATTAGTAAATGAGAGATGAAATGTGTCTTTACAGGTTTTAATTATCAAGTTTCACAAAGCAGTAAATATCCAACATGGACAGGACCTGATAAATTTCCAAATAGGACGAGAATTATACCCAACAAGAAAAGAAACAATATATCAGATAGAGTTCTTACAGGATTAGGCAGATAAGTCCCAGTCCCGCTGCGGTATCTTGGCATATCATCTATGTAGGGTTGATACATATTGCCAGGTCTAGCGGGAACTGATTGGATAGGAGCCACAGGGACCAGACGGTGGCCATAACTCGTCAGAAGCTGAGAGAAGAGGTTTGAATTCGTTGTGAACGGTCTACCAGGGTTATCATAGTGGAATCGTCCCTGGAGATAAGCAGGGGGAACCATTACAGGCGAAGGATAGAGTAAAGGCCCATGGTTCCTTGGATTTTGACAGGACCTTCCATATTGTAAATTCTGCCAATGGCAAAGAAAGTCACTATCCAGAATATCAGATTTTTTATTTTCGGATGTCTCAGTAGCAGTTGCTCCTTTTAAAGAACTTGAAGTATTCAAATCCACTGAATGATCATATCTTTCAAGATTAAAGTTCAGCCTAGGGTCATTGTTCTCCAAAGTTCCATCACCTCCAATATGGCTACTTGATGAATCAGAAGCACCAGCCTCAGGTGGAACATTGTACACTGGAAGCATTGTCAGAAATGGGATTGGAGGCCCCGCAGGATAGAAAGCAATAAGCCCAGATCCATCATTCGTTCTCTGTCTCGAACCAGGATCAATGAGCATTGGGGCAAAGGGGATAACTGAATCTGATCCACTTGTCTGACCAGATTCAAAGCCAGACATATGGTGCCCAGGAACCAGCAAAGAAGCAACTGGGTCAGAACTGGGGTTCCTGTCTACTAGTTCGGTTCCAATGCTTGATAATGAACCCAATTCCTGGTCATCGTCCTCTGCTTGAATAGGGACATTCTTCGACATAACTTTGCCTATTCCATGGCTAGTGGGCAGATTTGTAGAAACTGTTTTCTTTCCCCGTTTCTCTTTTGTAGATTTAGGTGTTTTCACCGATGATCCTTCCCAGGAACTCTCTGAAGATGTTCTACTCCTCAAAGAATTACTATGTGCAGCTGATGAGAACCTTGAATTTGCTGTTCTTTCTTCAGCACAAACCTCATTATTTCTATCATCCTGGACAAGGAAGTTATCATTATTCTCACGTGATGCCCCACGTTTTTCCCGTGCTTGCTTCTGCTGAACCCTTATACCACTACCAGAGTTACTAGCTCGAGATGGAGGAACATATTTTAGACCAGAGACTGATGATGGCTGTTTCTCATCAGAATGGAGCATGTCAATATTTCCATTCTCAGGATCATAGCCACTGGAGGAGCAGGCATCTTGCTCCTGCCAGAAACCATTATCTAGTTCCCCCGGTTTCATCTCCACGGGACAAAAATTTTCACTGCTTCGCTCAAATGAAGTTTCAGATGTTGAATTCACCCCAATGCCAGGGAAATAATGAGTAAATTGAGGTGAAACAAAACTGTGAGGAAACTGCATATTTGAATATGATGGATCCATCAAATGAGTATTAGTATGGACAAATCCTGGCAGATTTTGTGGTGTGTAACCCATTGAAGCAAGAAAGCCTGGCGGGATTGAGAAAGGTAGATGAGCTGAACTTAAATTGAATGGAACATGAAGTTGTCCATTGAAACCATGAAGTGAAGCAGAGGCCATCATGTTCACAATGTCTTGTTCTTCCTGCGCCATTACCTGTGCACCACTTGTGGATGGAAACTCTTCATTCAAGACATCCAAATGCAGATCTCGATGATAGCTATTTGAACCATTATTGGAGTCACTAGCAACATCAAGGTTTGATTGGGGTGTTATATGCACAGATCTAATATCTTCAACCATGGTGCAATTGGTATGGCTTGCAAAGCTTTCAGATTCAAGATTTTTCCTCCTGTTACTGTTATCAAGTCTAGACGACATCGCATGAGAATTTGAAGTTTTTGCTTCTCGGTTACGCCTTACTTGAGATGAGACATCACCATAAGCATCAGTAAGCTCAGGACTGGAGCGAGTTCGAGCAAAAAGAAACCGTCCCTGGGTGTCATTCACCAAATGATCAGTTTTCAGATCTCTCGGAGCTCCATCATTTTGTAAAACCTGACCAGGAATATTATCTCTTCCAGTTTGATCAATACTCCCCTTCATGTTGTTTAAATTTTGACTTTTTAAGCTTAGAATGTGAGAAGCTGCTGACAGTTCACTTGCTGTTGGCATCGTTCTTACTGAAAATTTGCCATGTTGAGTAGAAACACCACGGCCGAGATTCCCCTCGTCCTCCTTCTCATGAAAAGAAGATATCTCACTTTCATTATTGCCAATCATGTTATTATTAGAATTCCCAGTTTCACGACCACCATCTGGACTTGGCAATCTCATGCGCAATAAATCAACCCCTGGTATATCAGGCCTATTTCCACTGCCATGCCTCTTCCATGTATTCATGAAGAACTGATTCACTTCAAAAATTAACTTTTCTCTTGGACAGTCGAGTAGTCTAGCCAGCCTTTTAGCTCCAAAAGCAAATGCACTTCGAATCCTAAAAAAGTTACCTGAGAAACAGGAATAATAATATTATAAAGTAGAAAATTGGAGTCAGGTAGGTAAGGAGTACCACCGAAGCAGAACTAATGCTGGTTTTACATTAGCTGAACAGCATAACCTCATAAAAGTAATTATGAAGTGGTTTAAATTCTAACATGACTTTGATTCATGAATCTGGAAAACTGCAGAAGAAAATGTGCAAATGATATGTCATTCCAGTTACAATGTTTTCTCTTTTTATATTAGATATTCCACAAAGAAGAATGAGAAAGATCAACTAAATGACTAGAATTAGGTCAAAGATGTTCAATCACAACACATATCAATTAGAGCTCTAGGATTTCCTTAGGAAAAACAAAGACCTTATACGAAAGTGAAACCAAAATCATCAATATAAAAAATCCCATAGCATCCAGAATTATCTTCCACTGGGTAGAAAAATAACAATATAGACACTAGACCATGCCTTAGTACTTTGTGAAAGCAACCCTCTCAGGAAAGACATCAAAGCCTGCTAACCCAGTAGGGAAAAGCCACCATGCATCAAATGGTTTCAGGAGTAAAAAAACAACAAAATAATGGCAACCCAGAAGGATAACATCTACCAGATCATTATCGTGAAATGAACAATACCCTGGTCCCTGGACATACATGAATGTTCCCAGGGAGGACAAAGACAAAAACTGGAACAATATAAAAAAAAATTGAACCTTATATAAAGCAAAGAAACTGAGACATTTCAAGCTAAGGTTACCTTTACTAACACTACGTCCAAGATTGTTGTTCACACGTAACGGATCGATTACATTAAAATGTTTCGTAACAAAAGGTTGTCCATTATTTTCCTGGCCACCCGGATAAACAGCATACACAGTGCTACAAGCATCAAGAAACAGCTTGCTAAGTAGCAGTTCTCCACTGTCCCTTCGAGGAGGTTCCACTGAAAGATAATCCAAGTAAAAAACCAACAATCAGTGAACGCACTACTGTATTTCTATGAATCATTAGGTGAGAAGTCCCCACTCTTACCAGATCCATCGGGTAGGGAACTAATGGGTACAGGTCCCCGTAAGCTGACACAAAAATTGTCCCAGTCAAAGTTGCTGAAGAACTCCAGGAAACGATAAAGAACCTGCGCGAATTAAAAAGAGCGCTTCAGAAGAACAATAAATAAACAGATAAAGACATAAGACATAAATAAGAATAATTCACCTCAAGAGGTCCATGAAAGGAATTGTTGAACACATGAAAGATGTAAAGAACTAAGGTCTCAAGGGCATAGGTAGATATGAGTCCATGATGAGCACCCAATATGCGGCTTTCATAATAGCACCATGCCTTAATCAAGATAATACTACGCTTGAACAGATGATTCTGATTTATTAGACTGTCAACCTAAGGGGAAAAAAACTGTTTAGATAACAAATCATTCATATTACAAAGTGTATATATCATGAGAACTCATGTCCTCAGACATTTTTTGTGAGTGATATATGGTACAACTCACCTCATCAAGGAAGCAGAGTGTACATGATCCACCTACTTGATTAAAAGATATGTCGACAACAATATTTTCAACAAGACATTTGATCAATTTCACCTGAGGGCATAAAAGAAAAAAATATGTTAACAAACAAAATTTATGTCACCGGCTAACAGAAAAAACAAACTAGCAAGCACTCAATAGAGAGGAGCTCAACAAATCTTTTTAATATATCATGTAGTGATGAACTTGAACATATGGGCAAAGACCGACCCTAACATCAATTCAAGAACATATAACCAGTGGACTCACTTGCTGCATGATGTGCCAGAATCAAGCACTCTTTATGCTAAGGAAATGCAAATGTTTTACTACTCTTCTGTTTACACTGAATTTGCATATAACAAATCATCGAAGTCCCAAAACAACTTCAGCACGAAAATGCACATAGGCCTAAACCATCCACCTCCTAGAAGAATTATAACTACATGTTGCAAAAGATGAATTTTCTGATCCTAAAGATTATGAGAATGTCAATCCATATCCTCTCTGTACAGGGCAAGGACATAGGAACATTAAAAAAAATCCAAAGCTCATTGGGGTGAATGATTGAGGCTCTAACAACACAACACTTGCAATACATATTTGAGTAGTCTACACAACATTTAGTACAAGACACTACTTTATGGATATAGAGCCAAGGTATCAAAAGTCCAACCAGATCCAGATGAAAAGCAAATACGACACTCACAACAAGACAAAGCTGAAAATACAGAAAATAATGACAAAAAGAATATCAAAACGGAAAACTTGAGATACAGGAGATGACTTACTTCTGCTTGGATATACTGAACTTCCTTTACACGAAATTCAGCATGCTCATTTTTTTCTTCATTCTGCAACATATCCCGGACCTGGTTGGCCCAAGTATCTTTCAGATTATGATCTTGGCTGAAAGCAGTCAAATCAATGTCGCCATCAGGTAGATAAGTCTTCAAGGGTACAGAACCAAAAGTACAGACCTGTGGCAATGGTAAAAGGTCAAGGAAAAACATCCCCCAAAAAAAACTAGGAGGAGCAGCCCGTGC
Organism: Paraleonurus japonicus; assembly: GCA_030762865.1. Lineage (NCBI taxonomy): Eukaryota > Viridiplantae > Streptophyta > Magnoliopsida > Lamiales > Lamiaceae > Paraleonurus > Paraleonurus japonicus. Next base: position 3,280,712 of record CM061057.1, on the reverse strand, counting down.
GAAAAACACCAAAGCAAATAGAGAGTATCATTAGAAGAGAGTTGGGGAAAGAATAAAAATCCCTTCCAATCAGCAGCACTGACAGACTTTAAGTGTCATTATACGTTAAAATTAGCAAACATCATAACAAAATTTAGTCCACATAACAGAGTCAACGCAAAATAAAAATTCAATTTGAATTTATGGACATCACATAAGGTCCATCATCTCATTTCTAAAAATATGTGAGATGTTTGTTGTTTTCCAGCTATTGAGCATTGAGCACGAAAATGAATCTATACTTTCCAGCATAAACAAAAAATTCCAAGTCTAATATTCTCTAGTCATGATATGCAGATATTACAATGTTGCATCATGCAATTCAAAGTCAAGGTATTGCAAATTAATACATTAAGGTATCTTCCATCACAATATACAATAATGACAATAAAAAATACTATAATCATCGTAATTGTTGTGAGTTCAACATAAACAGCATTCTAAATAAAGGAAACTTTAACTAAACTGCAATGCCACCGTAGACACACTAGCAACTTTAACAAAAATGCATAAAGCAGTTTAAAACAGTGTTTCATTAAGAAGAATCATTCCAACAACCTTGCAGGGGAAGCACTTGGTAATGAGCCGTTGTACATAATCTGCAACCGCATTCCTGCGCTCCTCAGACAACTGATTGGGCTGAATGCAGCCAATGAGCTCTGCAGTCCTCTCCTCTGCCCTCGACCATCGATCTGCATCAACAGCCTGCATTATGGGGCCTGCCCCTGGCAGAAGCCCATTCGGCAACGGCCCACATCGCTCAGCCCATCCCTCATTTTCTCCCATACAACAGAATTTTTTCTACACCCTAATAAAACCGCAAGAACCCAGTAATTTTGATTTCAATACAAACTGTCAATCTTCCTTCAGAACCACCCACAAAAGGTAGCTAACAAGTTACAGCAAATAAATGCAACTTCCCCAATAAGCAGGGTAATCTATATATTGAAACCCTGATGAGAACAACGATACAATAAAGGCATCAACACTAAGCAGATTATATTGTATATCTACCAAAGACACATAGTATTTAGCACTATATATTCAAAACCTCAAAAGAAAAGAAACCCAGACAGGGAACAGTTGATCAAGTAATCTGAAACAAAACCCTAATGGTACTCGCCTCAGGAGTTTCGGAAATTGTTCGCCGCAATGCCAGCGAAAATCAGACAATAGTAAAATTAAAAGAATTCCGATTTTCTATGTCTACGATGATAAATTTTACGGGGAGATGGATAGTAGATAGCGTACGATCATCCAATTATGAAAAAAATGGGATAGCAGCTTTCTCTATCTCTTTTTCATTAAAAAAATAAATTGGGGGTGAGGGGAAGGGGCGGCGGCGAGAATTTGCGGGATGAGTGTGGGGAAATTGGGATTCTTAGGAGATAACTTTGAATGTTGCTTGACGTTTAGAGGAATCGGATTTGATTTTGATCTGATTAGGAATGTGTGTTTGTGCGTGTGTTCCGTGCGTGTTTCAGTGTGTGTATCTGGAAATGGGGGATGGAAATTGGAAAATTGATGATGAGGGAGAAATAAGAAGGAAAATGAAAGATTAAATACAAATTCAGATATGAGATATATAATTTGTATACCTAACTACTTTTTAATACAAATTCAAATATATCAAGTTATAGTTAGCTATATTTTTCCTTGTAAAAATAATATTATAATAAATAAAAATTTATATGACATCGTCTTATACATAAGATGGATTTCATCTGAAAGGAATATCAAATATATACAAGGGAACATGAAATATTTAAAAATAAAAATTAAAAATTATCAAAAAAAATATCAAATAGACGAACAGGGATATTAACAATACGGTCTAAGATTGTCCATTATAATATACTGTACCTAAATATACTCTTTCATAACGAATTTCATATGCTTCTAGTATTTTATATTTTTTTAAATCCAGGAAATTACATGAGAAGATATTTTATAACTGGGCCGAACCCGGAGTATTGTTAGATAAAGTTTGGGCCAATATTCCTCATTAAAAATACACACCATTCGTACCCTCAAAATTGGTAGATAAGTATATAAAATTTTTAAAAATGGCAAAGAATATTAATTTTTACCAGCAATAATATTATTTTTTGTGTACTGTGCAACTTTGTCAAAAGTTATACACTATAAAAAAAAATTAATATTATTTTAAATTGCAACGTGAAACTAGTTTATAAGAAATTTACGCTTTTAAAATTCAATCAACTTTAGGTCATTATTAAATACACTGACAAATAATACTCCCTCCGTCTCAATATTATTTGTACACTAGTGTGACACACATTAAGAAAAATTATTTTGTGAAGAATAAAATAGAGGAGAGTGAATAAAGTTTTGGGGTATTTTGCGATAAAGTAGAGTAAAATAAGAATGATATTTTTTAAAATTTAAATAATATTGTAAGAGTGTTAATATTGTGTGATGTTTTTATTTTATGGTGTACAAATAATGTTGGTACAAACGAATAAAAAAAGTATACGAATAATATTGAGACGGAGAGAGTACTTGTTTTACCTTTCTTCTATATTTTTTCTTCATTCCCTTACATCACTCGAATACATCCATTGTCACTCATGTCTGAGACCATCAATTGCATCACCACCAGATTCCAATGGGCAATCACACCAATCCACCACCACATTAGCTTCTATCCTCGCACTATGGAACCACCACCACAACAATTTCGTGCATTAGCGATTAGTTTTAGAATAACATGTGTTGTGGTGATGATTAGGGTTAATGTGTTGTTGGAAACAGTTAGTACATTCATGGGTTATGTTGCATGAAAATATTTAAAATTAATAGTATTTTCGCATGAAAATTGTTTCATTTTTGCATTGGACGAAAACAAGCATCACATTTCAGTTCTAGCCTTCTGGAAATGCAAATTTCTTTTATTGTGACTGATCAAGATACAAAAATTCGACCACTTTGGACGAAAAAATAAACGCATTTAGACCATTATGACCAAAACAAGATTTTTGGCAAAAAAAAAAAAAAAAATGTTTGGTCAAATGTGCCAAAGATAATCACATAGTTCGGTCAAATGGGTAAAATGGGCCGAATAATCTAATTTTTCAGTAGACAAGGGTCCAACAATATTTATAAAAAAAAAAGAAAATGAAATGAGAAGGTATGTAACTACTTTTTCATAGTAAATACACAAAATGCACCACATTCAACATTCAAACTCTATACATTTGCTATACCGAACTTTAGAGTGTTTTAACTTAATTTGATTCTTATCGAGTTAATCTCGAACTTAATAATGAAATATTTAATATTTTCATGGACTTAAAATGACTCCATCATATAGAATAAAATCCGTGAAACAATTTCACATAAATGATTGCTAATATAATTCCGAAACTAATACTAACACGAAACAACTTAAATTTTGTCACGATATACAAACTGTATGATTTCCATGTAGAAATTGAAAAATATAATGACGTGGACCATTCTCCCACTCTCAAGAAAAAACGAGAGTACATATTTCTTACGACGACGAAGAACTTAAGTCTTTTTTTTTTTTTTTTTTTTATCGGTAGAACTTTCTTAAGTCTTAACCGCAAGCCTCCTTTTCTTGAATCTTGACATGTATTCTTCTCCATCATCTTATTATCAAAGCAAAACACTTGCGTCAGTTTACACTTGTTTCTCCTGTGGGTTTTTGAAATTTGAAGATACTCATGATAGTATGGGTTCTTGCTCATAATTCCTCTTGCCAAAAGTTCTTGCTACTGTGTGTTCCTGGTAACTTGATATGATTTGTTTGTTTGACATGAATTGAGTTGTCTGTGTACAGTACAGGGACGGATTCAAAATTTCGTCGAAATTATTCATGTTATGATATTAGATCACTTGTAATCGTCCCTCTGTATAGGAGGAGCTCATAATGGTCCTTTTTTAAAAAAGTTTTTCATTACCATCTGAATGTTTATATAAACGAATTAAGTAGGAATTATAACTGTTTTTGAGTAATTGATTTCTTTGATTACCACATAAAACAAACAGGATTTTTCATTATTTTTTCCTAAGTATTCTGTTCTTCTCTTCCGAGATAATTTATGCCCACCCAGTTGTTAAACATTGATGATGCAGATAATTTCTTGTTCATAGTTTGGAAACTTAATTTTGGGATAATTTTTTTATCTTTACAGAGAAATGAGTTTTACACTTTGTGACAGGAAATAAGGAAGACGAGAATACTAAGCATTAGGGAAATTTCGAAGGTTATCATCAGTAAACTATGAATCTAAAGGGAAAAAAATATGTAAGGTTAGTTAGTTCACTACATTCAGAATTTTGGTACTTGGCATGCAATAGATTTCTTTACTGTATCTTCCACAGATTTTTATATTAGTTGTTTACTCCCACTCATTCAGGTTCAATGATAGCATTGTTGAGAATTATGATAGCTCAAGTCGACGGTTATTTCCGTTGATGACACCAAAATTGAGCTCCATAACCGGAGGATTAAAACGAGGATTCGATAGGGGTTCTGAGAGGATAAAAAGCTTGAAAAGGTGGTCTAATGATGCCAAAAACAGGCAGAATTCGAGCTCAAGTAACAGAATTCTTGATCCTCAACAGCCTTTTCTTCAGAGGTGGAATAAAATATTTGTACTCTCTTGTGTGATTGCAGTGTCCCTTGATCCTCTCTTCTTCTACATTCCTTTTGTTGATCCCATAATACTATGCATGAAGCTGGATCACACTCTAGAAATCACTGCTTGTGTTCTTCGATCATTGTTAGACATTTTCTACATTTTTCACATTTTCTTGCAATTTCGTACTGGATTCATCGCCCCTTCTTCTCGAGTGTTTGGACGGGGCGAGTTGGTTGAAGATTCCAAAGCTATAGCCAAACGCTACCTGTTGTCCTACTTCATCATCGACATTTTATCAATTCTTCCTTTACCACAGGTAGGAATGAGTTAGCAAAATCTTTGATGCTTGATTGATGATCATGTAGCATAACTAAAATAACTACTTGTTTGTGTACAATCAGGTAGTAATTCTAACAGTGATCCCCACTTTAAATGCTCCGATTTCTCTGGTCACAAAAGACCTTCTAAAGATCGTTATCTTCGTTCAATACATTCCAAGAATATGGCGGATACTTCCTCTGTACAGGGAAGTTACTAGAACATCAGGCTTATTTACTGAAACGGCGTGGGCTGGAGCTGCGATCAATCTCTTTCTGTACATGCTTGCTAGTCATGTAAGTTTTATTTCGGTCCACGATATCATTTTGAATCAAAATTAGTGCTAATATTTGTGATCAGGCAGGTCCTGGGAGCTTTTTGGTATCTGTTTGCAATAGAACGTAAGGACAAATGTTGGCGAATTGCATGTGAGAACTCTACAAACAGTTGTACAACACATGACCTGTATTGTGATGGTGCATGGCCTGTAGTAAACAATTCGTTTCTTAATACTAGTTGCCCACTTCTGGAACAAAAAGATATAAAGAGCTGGGATGATTTTGACTTTGGTATTGCCCTTGATGCTCTTCAGTCTCGTGTTAGTGAAAGCAATTACTTTCCTAGGAAATTCTTCTATTGCTTTTGGTGGGGGCTGCGGAATTTGAGGTTCTTGATTGTCTGATGATATTATTGTTCTCTTTTTACATTTGCAATTGCAAGGTTTAAAGATGGGAGCTAATTAAATTGCTTTTTCTGCTTTGCAGTTCATTTGGGCAGAACCTCAAAACAAGTACCTATGTAGGAGAGATTCTCTTTGCAGTTTCCGTATCTGTGATCGGGCTGATACTATTTTCCTTGCTCATTGGCAACATGCAGGTATATACATATATATATTTCAATATATATATACTTAATTTTGGTGCTGAATTTGTTTGGTGTTGCAGAAATTGTTACAGTCCCTGAGTGTTAGAGTAGAAGAGATGAGGCTGAAAAGGGGGGACACAGATCATTGGATGTCCCACCGCATGCTCCCCGAGGAGCTGAGGGTTCGTATAAGGCGATACGAGCAATACAAGTGGCAAGAAAACAGAGGCGTTGAAGAAGATTCTTTAATCCGTAATCTCCCCAAGGACTTGAGAAGAGACATCAAGCGCCACCTCTGCTGGACTTTGCTCACCAAAGTAATTAACTACTTACTCTTTTTTATCTATCATTCCATCTCTTGTATGTTATATTAGTAATCTTGATCTAACAGGTCCCGATGTTTGAGAAAATGGATGAACAGCTGCTGGACGCAATGTGCTCTCATCTGAAGCCCGTTCTTTATACGGTGAACAGCTTCATTCTTCGTGAGGGTGATCCTGTTGATGAGATGCTCTTTGTAATGAGAGGCAATATATTGACTACGACCACAAATGGAGGTAGAACTGGTTTCGTCAATGCTGTAGGTCTCATGGCTGGGGCCTTTTGTGGGGAGGAGCTTTTAACGTGGGCCCTCGATCCCAACTCATCATCAACCCTTCCTATCTCAACAAGAACAGTGCATGCTGTTACAGATGTCGAAGCTTTCTGTTTAATGCCAGATGACTTGAAGAACGTCGCCTCCCAGTTCAGACGTCTCAACAGCAGGCAGCTTCAGCACACTTTTAGGCAAGTTTTGTTGAATCCAGTTTTCTTATATGACGAAAGAATTTCCATAATAGGTGGATTATGTTACAATCTCAGGTTCTGCTCGGAGCAGTGGAGGACATGGGGTGCTTGTTTTATACAAGTAGCATGGAGACGATATTGCAGGAGAAAGATTGAAAGGTCGCTGAAAGAGGCGGAGGAGATACCCCAGGAGGCATTATCCAGTGAAGGAGGGGGACTGAGCCTCCGTACAGCCATATATGCATCAAGATTTGCTAGGAATATGATAGGGAACTTGGAAAGTCATCATCCTCCTCATACTTTGTCATCTCCCAGATTACCGCCTCTCTTGCCTCAGAAGCCGGCTGAGCCTGATTTCACTGCACAAAACCGTTCCTAGAATAATGATGGCAGATAATATCAGGAACTCAATATTGAGTTTCTTATTAGATTTCTTGATCTTACTAGAGCTCAGTTTCTCTTCCTGCATTGTGTAAATGTACTGTTTGGCCCGTCTTGAATTAGTGTGTTTAAGGCAGCATAGTGCAATGCACCTTCAAACAAATATGTAATACACCAGAGTAGCAGATTTTAAGATTACCTCATAGCTGTGAATAAAATTTCTTCAAGTATTTTAGAAGACAACATTCTCATCAAAATGAATACGATGTCAAAAAATATTTTATACGATTGAATACGCAACGACGTTGATAAATAAATAGAGTAAAAACTGCAATATCCAAATACATATTTAAAATGCTATAATAGGTATTGTAAAAAATCTTATTTATCCAGCTTCCAAATACATATTTAAAATAAAAAAAAATGAAAGAAATTTTAACTTGTTTGTGTGTGATACTTTAATTTTAAAAATATCACAAAATATGCAAAAGTATCATATCACATATCTCAAACATGAGATGGTGTAGTGCAAGAAATTCCTCCAAAAGGACAAATACTTTGCAAACACATGAAAATAGCATAATTAAGCACATCAACTGGTTCGCGTATGTTGACTTTCGTACACCTGAGAAGGCCATGCGTCTGAAAAGCTACAACTTAAAAGAGTAAATCAACTCAATAAAAATAAAAATAAAAAAATACTGCGATTTTGTACATAGCTGGAGAGTTGACAATTATTTGCAAGTATATTTATAATCTTGAAAAAACAAATAAAAAAATTGAAACTTTCAATTTTGAGAAAGAGAAACTATAAGTCTGTAAGGCAAATTACTGCTGTAAAGTAAACAAAAAATTTGTATCGAAGAAGGGTCAGTTTTATCAGCAGCTAAACAAATTTGGTCTTCAGTTCAAGAATTTGCGGCAGGTGGGAGCACCACATAAGCAAGGGACTTTAACCTCCTCGTGCTCATCAGGATCAAACTTGTAATCATACCTGTTAATGAGGCAGGTTGTTAATAGATTACAAACCAAGATATCAATAGACAAGAATGATTAAGGGAAGGTAAACGTACGTTAGCTCATCACCAACTAAAACATTGGATTTAGCAATAAGAACTATCCGGCTCTCTTCTTCACTCATACTCATGATCCTCGCATAACAATTGGGCATACACTGCACAATGCACAAAGTTCATAAATCAAAAGGTTGGGAAGAGAGTAAGATGCATGAACAAGAGATAAAAAATGTATATTTGGTCCACTACTTTGACTTAAAAAAAAAAATAGGCCTGGCACTTCCATTTTTTTAATTGGGCCATTGTTCTATGCGTTATATGTATAGGCACATAATTCAACAAAATTGAATAGAAACGTATCCAATGATTAAAAATGAAAGTACGGGAACCAAATAGACATAAATGCCTTCTCAATTGAAGTATCAGAATGTAAACTTGATCATAGGATAACAAATCATGCTCCCTGGCTGCAATTTGAGTTTAAAATGTTGTGCCAATACAATTCAAATCCAACATAATACAAATAGAACTACAAAAGAAATGTCAAATGTACATATATAAGAAAAGCATACCGAATGGTTAATCAAGCGAGCCATGTTCCCCTTATGTGTTGCATCAATAACAACTTCCTCGCTGATCTTGAAAAGCTGCAATTGATTGCATCAGACCATTAGAACATACTAAAAGAGGTTATGGAATTAGACTTAGTCGAGCAAAATCAAGAAAGCAAGGACCAGTTAACTGTATGCTTACATCCAAAGCCAGGTATAAAGTTCATAAATCTTACTATTCAGTTGACTGCTAGAAAAATAATATAGAAGTCCAAGTTTGGACTTCACATAAATGAACCCGCAAAACAAAAATGGTCATGGATATTAAAATCTTTCAATTCTCTAACATTTATCAAGCAGGATACATACATATAGAGCACCCTGAAGAGTTGACTTACATAGCAATCTTTTCCCCCCAACCGATAACGCGCCTCCCTTAGGTCAGCAATGCTACGCCTCACCTGCTCACCCCGATACTCTGCAATCTGGAGAAAAATCAGTTTTTAAGATTGTAACATTTAAAAAACAGGATATATGGAAGTGATGCATCATTATAACAAGAATCTGACAACCTGCTTGAACTAATATACACTAAAGCCAAAACAAGCGTATTTAATTTTTACCATTTCTCCTTCTTGAATGTTTCGCTTAGCAAAGAGGCCCCATCCATGTATTCTTGATTTACCAAAACAAACCAGATAACTTTCTTTTATCTGAAGCGCATTACCAAATAAAATTGTAAATAAAAATAATGAGAAAGGATTATAAAGACTTTCTTTATATGGCTACATCCTACATGGGTCTTGGAGGGGACAAGGATATACCTTCAGATGATCTAACCGTTCTCTGAGTGTAGAAAAAGCTTTTGGATCTTCAGTATCCTTACCAAAGATAGAAAAGGAGCAAGCACACGTCAAATAACTCTCAATAAGTAAAAAAAAATATTGCGAACAAGGAAAACTATTTCTAACAAAACATAATACTCATGAGATAAACTATTTACTTTGTGATGTGAACTCAAATAATCTATATCGCATAGAGGGTGACGTCTGGGCCCCATCACACGGTGAAATGTTGGCTCTTGTCCTGTCCCCTATTCAGAGCAAAAATGAAAGATATGATAAAAAAAAGGAGCAAAAATGTGAATAAACCACTCAATAGTATAAAAATAAAAATAAATAAACACAAACAAGTAATCATCAAGGCAAAACACATATAACAGTAAATGACCACACTACCTTTAACTTCGAGCATTTATAAATGCGGCACCTCGCAGCAGACATTGCTCCAAATTCATCTGTGTCCGCAGGAGATGAATCAGAGCATTGAGCAGTCCTTGATGAGATGAGCCTCGAACCTCTTGAGCATTGTTCTTGGTACTGGCTCTGAAGCAAATTTCTGTTGGAGAAAACCCCATTTGGCGTCTGAATCACCAGTACATTCTCTGGGCTAGGTTCCCTGAGGCCAAACTTAGAAGTTAAAACACCAAGTACAAAAAAACATTGAAAGGCCTTCATGCAAAATGAAATGTCAAGGAACAAAGAAGAGGCAATAAGATTTCTTTAGATCTTCGTTACAAATACAGCTATTGTGATAGCTACAAGATGCAAAAACCTTTAACTTTCTTCTAAAGATTCAATTTTTCAAATTCAGATCAATCTCTATTATCAACTGTACGTAGTTTTAAATCCTTCCCGGTCTAGGGTTTCTAATAATATCAATCACATCCCTCCGAAATAACTGAATTTATTAGACATAACATATAGATATCTGCAAACTTTAACATAGTGTGCACACTTACAGAACATAAGATTGCATACGGAGTGAATATCTGTATATGATATAGCATTTTAGAGATGCATATAACTACACACATACGTATTTACATCATATAATTTGATTTAAACAGACTTAAAAACTTTCTTATAAGAGTGCATGGGGGATGTGCCTCCATGTACGATAAAGGATGAACTGTGGCACATAACATACCTGTGAACTGCACAATATGAGATCCATTTGGTTATCTGCATCCCATTCCTCTCAGAGCAATGCAACTGAATGCAAGAAAAACAATTACTCATTGAAACAATAAAGAAGGGAAATAAGGCTTACTGGATTAATGCACATTGATCCAAAATCGAGAAGTGTACGATATAAGTCTTTTAGATCAACTTAATGGATTTGATTAATTTTTTAAGTTTTTGACTCAGTAAGATTCTTTTTTGGTTAAATTATACTTGGCAACGGAAATGCTCATGAAAATGAAATCATCCACAAATAACACGAGAACCAAAGCATCTGTATTAAATCTTTGAAGAGGAGTCTACTAGGACTCAAAGATGGATGTGGGTAAAATGATATGATAGAAGAGGATGTCACTGTTCAGTTAACAAACAAATAACAGAAAGAGAGGTGTCACTTACTTCCATGCAATATCCAGCTCGTGACGCACATGTAGCATGAAAGTGAGTTGCACACTTGCAACACTGCATGCAAGAACCGTGAATCTGCTTGCAAATAACACATGCCTGAACAATATCATACAAAAAGAATTAGATTGAAGCGAATTTTAGATGGTAATGACAGGAACTTCCCATCCAGTAATAATGAGAGGAAGACCCATAACTTATAGTTTATACAGACACAATTAAAATGCGGCAAACCAATTGTACTAGTAAAACTTGGAAAATCTAATTGATAAGATTTATTTCACAAAACATACATGATACAACAATCATTAATACCACATAACAGTTTTCATTTAGTCCAGTCCACAAGATTTCTAGAGGGCCCTCAGGAGGAGCAAGCGAAAAAATTCCATAACTGATCACCAAATGTGTCAATTCTGTGCATATCTCACCTTGATGAATGTGCTTGGTGGGATTCTGAAAATTCCAACAGCAGGTTCCATCTTCTCTGCATTTGAGAAAGCAACTTCCGGACGAAACCACGCACATGTAACATGGACCCATAAAGCTTCAACATCAGTTGGCTTTAAAGCACCCCCTGAAGATGGAATCTTATTAGTCAGAAGAATTGAGAAGATAGCAAATCATATATAGTTGTAAGTAAAGGATATGAAGCTTTGTAAATGACATACCTTTTACAGGACACAGGCAACATTCCCTCTCAAGTTCTGGGGTTTCACAAGCTCGACACACCCATAAAGCAAAATCCTGAATGTTTGTTGCCCCATAGCATTCTTGATGTACAGCTATTTGACATCTATACAACCAAAAAGAAAAAAGAAAAAAATTAACAAGGTAGAGCTTCAAGGTAACTTTGAACCACACACTGGAATTGCATATCTCCACCTGTTGCATATGATCATTTTGTTGTAGTCCCAGTCTTCGACCCATCTACAGATAGCACAACGTTCCGTGGTCCATTTTGCATGAATAGGCTCATACTTTTCTGCAAAAAAGAAAAATAGTAAGAAATTGTAACTAACATTTTTTACATAGTTAGATGCATCACAAAGAAATCATAAATGGCATTTAGCAAAGCAGTCCAGGCTACCACCTTTTAGAAAAGCAAACAGCTGCCGCTTATCCAACCGCATTGGATTCAAGCACTGTAGGTTGTACTCTGTCATCTGTAGTACACCTCTGTTAGTAGATATAATGAAATATGTACAATGCTTTAAATTATCAAACTCAAGCAACAATCAAACAGAGAACAAGTTGCATGACCAAAAGATAAGTCAGGAAGATATGTAGCTTTTTAGTTCTTCCAAATTTTCTCTTTTGATTGAGCATTCTCTGATTACCAAAGGTCGTAGAAATAATACGTTATAGATAAAAAGATCAAGCAAATCACATGATAAGGCACACAACCGTAAATAGCTAAAAACAATTTGTTCAGGAACAAACCCATTTTTCAAGGGGTAAATTAGAGCCCTTCACTTTCACACTGTGCTTCCATTTCTTCGCCCTACATCCTGTATGTCGTTCCCACTCGCTTAGCCCATATTTCCTCGTACCACATGAACCACAAATACACTGCACCCTAATATGAGGAGCCATAACATAAATAAACTGTCATATATCAGAAAAGGATGCTATTCCCCCTCTTGGAAACAGCATTAGATCATTTATCCTTCCCCCGAAAAAAAAAGTCCCTACCATAAACCTTAAAACTTACATATGGAGACTTGGAAAATAAATCCCTTCCACAGCATTGCAAACAACTATTATCTTGTCAGGTGGTTTTCTGCTCCCGTGGTTTTCAGCAGGGCTTGCACGCATCAACAAAGACACAAGTTAGTAGGATGCCACAAACTTGCAGCCATTTTCAATGGATTTTTTTTTTTTTTTTCACATATTGTTGAGATGAATATTCAACTTTTTTCCTGAAATTGTTTGGAAAGTGAAATTTTGTCTGGTTGTAAGAATTCTGTTAAACATACTATAGGTCCAAAATAAGAATATGCTCAGTCTGGTATGAATTGGATGTCTGGGTCCCACTTAAAAGAAGACATTAGAACATTTTCACTGAAGTATAATACTGTACACGATAAGTATAAAATTAACTAAATATGTCATGCTAAAGTACAAGTATTTATCAGAAACTATAAAAGAAACAGAAGTATTTTTTTATTATTCATGCATACAAGCACTTGGGGGTATAATGCATTAACTGGCAGAGAATTGCAATAGTTTTGTTGTATTTATGTAGAGTTGACAATTGAAAGTACAGGGTTAAGATGTGTTTTTCCAGCAAATCAAAATGCAAAATGACATAAATTTAGTGAAGGTCTATCACAAGGACAACAAGTAAGATTGGCACCTAACAAAACATTTCGGCTTATCCAAAACCAACACTTTAGATTCCGTCTTTACGTTGCAGTCAGGACAGACGTACTCCATATTTTTCAGATCCTACAAATCATAAAATACATCAATTGCTGCACATCCATCCTTCGTTGCAACCTAACAAGACAGTAATAGCGCTGAAGAATCCTAATATTATATATCTATAGGCAAACCTTTAAAAGCTTAGTAGAGATGCTTGCACATTCAGCATGGACCCAAACATCACAACTGTCGCAACATACCTATGATTTTGTAAGACAAACAATGGGAAGAAGTCAATTAATAATTAGTAGACAGGAAAACAGAAAAATACCACAGAATTCATATGTTCTTTTTACCCAGCTTCCACCATCAGAATGATGCCAAATTTGCTTGCAAACCCCACAGTATTGTTTTGATTTTCTTAACTACAACAATACCACTTTTCAATTTAGAAAGGTATTCAAAAAATAACTCTCTGAAGTTTAGAGCTAGGTGGATGGTCATTGATTTACCTTAATACAGTGTTCGCACAAGTGATGGGCTTTAGCAGTTGTGTCCTTTATTTTCTTCACCATTCTGCAAGGAAACATCAACCCACAGCTGCCACAGGCTCGGGTGTCTTTCCTATTGTATAATATCTCCTGCAACGTATAATGCAAAAATAATTTAATACCACTTGAAAATTTCAATAGTGAGATTGAGACATCTGGGTAGTTGCAACAAAGCCAGAGACATCAAGGGTAAATAGAATGACTTGAACAGTATACTCATTCTTGTGTGCTTCTAACCATGTTCAACCAATCAATGACTTCACACCTCTAAACCCCAAAAAGGTAAATTTAACAAGAAATACCTAAAGAAAATTTGCAATGAGTAAATCTGAGGTGACACTTTCATGCAACTGTAATCTCTGTTAGTGTAAGAACTTAAAGATACAACCCACCATCTGGAAAGCTTCTAACATATTCATTTCCTAGAACAGTAGACTAGTTAACTCAGTCAAAACTTGCCTGCTGAACATTACATTCTGCGTCCTGATTTGAACCAGTTGCCTCTTCAACCTCACCATAATTTGTTGCAGGTGATGTTTCCTGCCCTTCCTCCAACGCTGAATTTGCATATCCATTTTCTGCTAAAATTGCCTCTTCTATAGCCTTACGGAAATCACTTGGCTTACTACCATGTAACTTAGTCTGCCCCTGAAATCTAAACATCACACAAATTTGAACAACTTTCCTCAGCATAATTTAAGACAAAAACCAACATTATATTCACCTGTCCATGTATTCATTAAATGGAAAAATCATTCCAGCTTTTGTCCATGCATAATCCTACAAACGACAATGGTTATTCAGATAATGATCAGTTCACAAGGAAGAAAATAAGCTTCTGTATACACGTTGATATACATAAAGAGCAGCAGCATTCACAGGCATCACAATTCACAATAACATGTCCATTTGCATGAGATCAAGATGTTCATAAATTGCACTAGCTTCAGCAACTCATCTGATTTTCATATTAAAATATTGCAAGTCAAACATTCATGCATGGCAGAGGCGCTAGAGAGGAAATTACCCTAAGTCCCGTCCTAGAGTACCCATAGAACATCACGCAAAGTGTGCCAGGAACACAAGCTCTCAGTACGCCTTCAGGAGCTTGCCAGAGAGGATCGATCACGACAGCAGGCCAAGCAGGAAAATTCTTTCCACATTTTGCCCAAACTATATCGCCCTTTACGAAGTCGCTTGGTTGATAAAAATCAGATTTCTTCTCAACGACTTTTTCCTTCACGGTTTTCCTCGATCCAGTATATTCATTCATCATCTCACTACTCTCCACCGTCTGGGAAACAGAAGAAAACCCTTCATTTACCGAAGTCACAGAACTTGTTGAACTAATAATAGGCTCTAAAATTACATTTTTCAATCGGAATTCAAATTTCCCTCCAACTCGTCGTTTCTTGACTAAATATATGTCATCATGAGATGACGACGACTCTTCTCGCTTGGACTTCTTCATATGAGGCATGTCTTGAACACATTCATCGTCATCAGCTAAACAGCTACCCAAATCGTCATGAGACTCCGACTTATCTTTCTTCCACGAGTGCAAAACTGAGTCATTAAATTTCATTGGGAGTACCTGCTTACGCCCCCGAGATGACTTCAACAAAGGAGGCTTACTCTTAGAAACCTCCTGAGCAACGGAAATTGCTTCCTCATTGCTCTTAGGGCGATAATTCGAGAAATCAATGTTGTTTCCTTCTAATTGAACTACAGGAACTGTAAAAAACTGATCGGTTATCTTCTCCGTTTTCTTAGAATTTCCGGAGGCGGTGCATGATTCCTCACCATCCTTGACACTCGTTACTCCTCCTTTCTCCACCGTGCAACGCTTAAGTTTAGGCATTCCAATTTTCGTCCCCGGTTTCCGGATCATATCCTCGTTGTTACCCATCAAATTCGCCCATCGCAAAAATCCAGTAGCATAAAAAACCCTAATTCCTCGTTCATGAAACAAAATAATCCAATGCCCTTCAAATAATTCCTCCGACTATTGCCACATAAATTTAACGGCAATTTTACGCCGGGAATTCTCTATGCAACCGTTCAGAATCAAGAACTCAAACCGTCCAATTGAAAACACCCGAAGAAATTAAAAAATCACCCTAATTCGATTCTCCTTATCCGATTTCGCAAACAAAAAATTTAAAACAAATTGATAAAACCGAAAGAACAGGGGATGAAAACTTTTGGAGAATCACGGAAAACAACAGAGAAAAAAGGAAATTGCGTTAATCCGAGAATTCCAAAAAAAAAAGTGGTACCAGAATACGGTGTTAGTGTATATATATATATATGAATGAATCAATGAATGCACAGGTGTAAAGGGATTATTTTGCAATTAATTTTGTATTTGTATAAATAAATAATAAATGAAATCGAATTCAATTGAAAATTAGGGCAGCTTTGCCTTTGGCTCCAAGATTTTGCAGGGAGGATTGCGCCAAGGCGAAAAATAGCGAAAATATTGGAGCCAGTAGTATGGAATTTCTGTGCTACCAAGGAAGGGCAATATCGACAAATACTATCTCGCGTGTCGTACTTCTATAGGATGCATTGAGCGGTCTTTTGGTGGCGGTGGGTGAGGTTAGATTTGGCGTGCTTGGGCCTCAAGTTCGGATTTAGTAGGTTTGGGCCTTTGGTCTTAGTTTCCGACAACACTTTGCTCTGCGAGCCCGTTTGATTTATATATGGGCAACTTATGCCCAGGTTATTCACACCACTTTGTTAAAGACACCACTTAGATGAAGACACCACCCTGTTTTTAATAATTGTTATTAACACTATTCCTAAATTACTTTTTTTACCCTTCTCTCTCTAAACCCTAAAATATCGCTCATCTTATTTTCTTCTTCGTCAAACGGCTGATCTTTTTCTCTCCTCCGCCGTGTCTCTTTCTCCCTCAACGTCGCCGCATCTCTTTTCTCCTCTTTTTAAGCACCGCCGCCTCTCTCGTCTTCTCTCATCAAGCGTTGCCGCCTCCCTCTCCCCTATCATCAAGCGCCGCCGCCTCCCTTTTCTTCTCTCATCAAGCGTCGCCGTCCTTTGCTGTCGTTTCGTCGTCGCCACCCTCCACTTCTTTCAGGTTTTTATTTTCTTTTTTCTTTTTAGTATTTTTTGAAAAAAAATATGGATCTGAAAAAAATATTATGAATCTCGGAGCGAAATATCATATTTTTTTCTATAGTTTTTGTTTTTTCTGTATTGTAAGACTGTTCTTAAAAAAAAAATTCTAATTTGAATCTGTGTTCAAAAAATCAAAACCTGAATCCATCAAATTTTTTTAATTTTTTTTTCGAAATATGTGTTCTTGTTCGAAAAAAAAAAAGCCGATAATAATTTTTTTTTTCCCGAATTTATGGGGTTTGTTCGATTTTTTTTCGAATTATTACTGTTTTGTCGAAAAAAATTGAAATATTGAACTATTTTTCGAATTAAATTTTCAAACTAATCTGATTTGTACTTTTTTTTGACTCAGTTGCGACTAGAGTCTGTTGCGGTTTGGCGGTGATTTGGTAAAACTCGGTGGTGTGGTTTTTAGGGTGGTATATTTGTTTAATTTATTTATATTAATAAAAGGACAATATAGTTCTTCTATGTGTAATTTTTTTTGTCAAAAATTTTAGATGGTGTCCTTAACAAAGATGGTGGTGTGAGTAACCTGAGTCGGCAACTTAATATGACTATTTAATGTGCTTACTATTCTTCGACCCATTTATAAAAGAGATGGGGCATATATGGATCATCTATATCTACGTCTATAGGGTCAGTTATTTTCACAAACCAAATTATTATATCCCCTTATATATTAATAGGGAGTTCATTTTTTACTCATGTGTCAAAATTTTATGCATTTTGCTTATATGTCGATTTTGTATATTTCTATTGTCATGTGTCATTTTGTATATGTGGCATTTATATATTAAGTTTGTAAAAAACAATAATAAGAATTTGAACCTTAAACATCTTGTGTTGATTTTAAAATGTCTACCACTAAACTAATCTATAAACATTTATATGGTTTGAAAAACTATTTTATTTAACTCTAGCATATAAAAGTGTATTAATTTTTTGTGACCGTATCAATTTATATTTTATCTTAGTATATTTTATAAACTCCAATGTTTATGAAATATTAATTTGTGAGTATTTTAAACAAGTGAATCCTCATATATATTAATAGGGAGTATAATAATTTTGTTTCAATTTTTTGTGAACTTCAATGATAATGTCATTAAATGAGAATATAAATTTATGTATATGTTTATATGTTAATTATATAAAGAGTTTGATATATTAATAATAATGACGAGTTTAATGTGTAATTAGTCTCATATACAATATTAATAATATACATAATTTTATACATATTATTATATATTGTTATTTGATGGAAAATATTATATAATAATATATATATATTATATTATATTATATTATAAAATTTATTTAACGAACATACCGCATAACACGCGGGAGCTCATCTAGTACACATATATTTTTTAGTATACAGTATTTTTAGTCACACATTATAAGCACACACACTTGTGCAAAAAATTCAGCTGCACACTAGTCATGTGTGCGAAAAAAAATTCAACCCCACACTAGGTGTGTACTTAAAAATATGTAGATATGTGTGTACTTTGTAATTTGGTGTGTTAGAATAATCTGGCCCATGTCTATGTATGTGTGTGTGTATATATATATATACACACACACTATATATATATATATAAAAGTGGCTTGGTTTTGGGAAATATTTTTGGACCCTTTTACCCCTTCCACCTTTTATTTTGAACAATTTTGCCCCTAACTCTTTATAAATTGTTGTAGTTATTTTTTTACACTAAATTTATTATTTCTTTTACCCTAGAGTGAGTAGATCATTATTATGTCAATTTAATATCCTTTATTTGTACACCTCTTTGGAGAAATTTATTACAACTATTACTATACTATTTACAAAATGGTAGAATTGGTCAATTATTTGGTATTTTCTTTAATATTTTATAGAGAAAATTAATTGTGTGATAAGATTTTGAGGTCATTTCAATTCGTTAAAACAATAATATTTAGATGATAATAAGGTCAATCACCATTTAAAACTTTGGATTTATAAGTTCAAGAATTGCTTTCAATTTGAAGTTTATAAGCGGAAAAACTTATACGACCAAGTTTTTGAAAGAAACAAATAAAGATTTAGCTAACAACTTTTGTATAACGTGCAATGCACGTATTAAATGGCTATTAATATCTAAAAAAAAAGGTTTGTGGTTGAAAAACATATTTGAACATGTTTACCTCTCTCTTTCTCTTGTGCAGTTTTAGTCCTCGACTAACTTCAACTCTGTGTCTTTCTATCTTCTCGATTAATTTTTCATATGTTCGCATTTTATATTGTTTTTGCAATCGAATCCCACTAAAACAATACGCAGCCATGGAGAATTTCACAACAGTTATTTTTATCCAACAAACCATTTCTCATGTAATAAGCTCATATATTGACTTACACAAATTTGGCCGCATATAAATAGAAAAATGGAGTAATTAATAAAATTTTAAAGGATAATTTTATAAATTTATATATAAAGTAAATAAATTAGACCAAAATAAATATAAATTGTAGAATTTTAGAATTTAAAATAATGACCCTCAAAAAGAGCCACGTAGAGAAGATAAAATATAAAAAATGAAAGATATATCTTTTCCTTTTAAAAACTCACTTTATGTTCGAACTCGAAGGCAATAAACATGTTTGCAGAGACTTGCAATGAACATATATTATACATAGTGGACATAATTAGGTGTTACATTTATTACACACCTCATATAGATTCAAGAAAATGAAATACTATATTATTACAAGAGGGATATTATTTATAGTGTTTATATTATGAAAATAAACAAGAACAACAAATTATAATTTAAGATAAAATTATTTAATGTATGGTTCCTTATGACAATGGTACGCGTTTGCGATACTCTGCTAAAGCCCATATTGAGAATGTGTTTCTGTAGAGTGCATAATGTAACATGCAATTATACTTGAAAGCCCCAACAATTTCCTATAAAGAAAAATAGTAATATGATAATTAATTCATGTAAAGTTTAGTGATTATACATAAAGAACATGAAAAACAATGTGTAATCCTTTAATTATGTATACCTGTTGGGGGAAATCACCATTTTCTAATTGAGAGTTGATCAAATATTTTGCTGCAAGATGAAGAGGTAAAGGGTCCCTATCACCCTGTTATACACGACGACCAGAGTGAGTATAAGATCATCTATCATTAATTATATAATTTTTATATTTTATTTTACGAATATATGAATATATAAAATAAATGCTTGATTGAGTTTACTGGATATGATAAAACTCAATATTGTAAAAAAACAACCGACCTGACCAGAATGGATTAGACCCATCAATGCCCATGAAGTATTACACACGTTCGAACGACTTCCTTCAAGTGGGATGTACTTCTATTTTCGGGTAAATCAAATCAATAATAAGCATGTAGTAATATTCAAGTTTAATCATTGTAGGATTAATGTTACCTTTTGTGCGCAAGAGAGGTAGCTTTCTCCCCATCCACCATCGTTCCCTTGTGATTTTAGTAAGAAATCAACTGCTTTTCGAATGGTTGCACAAGTGTTGTAGGTCCTACCAGCTGACGTCAGTGCACTAAGTGCAAACCAAGTAGCATATGTAAAGCAAACACCCCAATTTCCATACCTGCATCACATGTTAATCAATTGAACCACACACAAGTGGGTTGATTTTATTTTTTTCTTATTTATCGAGCTAGAGCTTTGGACTCGATCAAACGTAAAATCATATCCAAATAAAAATGAGGTTTTATTGAACATTAGAATCAACAGACAGTAAAACCTAATCCACATTAAAAAAATAAATTCAGTTTACTTTTCAGTTATCCCGACTAATACCATTTAATAATATAAATCATATCCTTCAGTCATCACGATTGATACCATTTATTAATATAGGTAATAAATACTCTTCTATAATTATAACGTAAATGAATTAAGTTTTACCATGAACTCTTATTCATAATACACCTTGTCTAGAATCAAATATGGAATATCTTAGTTCATATCTTCTACTTAATTAATTAGTCTAAATCGTAAGATGAGAACTATGCAATATAAATATATACCATGAACCATCAGGCCTTTGCACATCCTCAATGTATCGAACAGCCTTTGTAACAAAAGTTTTGATCTCTTCATTTCGATGATTAGGGTACAACTTTTGAAACAGAACGAGTGCTTCGATTCCTGATGAGGTGCATTCCACATACCTGCAGTATAAAGACTTATTAATTAGACGATAGAATATGCATGCTTGTATTTCTTCAAACTGGAAAGACAGTGTGATTGATTAATCTTACTCATGCTCAATGACAATGTCAGCGGCAAATTCTATAGGATTTAGCAACTACAAAATAAATCACAATATTTAGCATATATAATGTCACTCTTTATAAGATCATCTAAATTTTCTCTATATATATATATATATATATATATGTTACCTCTAGCCACTTTGAGGCTCCTGCCGGCTCCCAACCAGGTAATCCACCATTTTTGCTCTGCAAATAAATCATCCAATGAAGTCGATTAATAGGAAACTTGAAAAATATATAAGCATTTATAGGCATGCAATTGAATTACCTGCAACGAAAGCAATATGTTGACAGCATTGAATAATCCTTGCGGTTCAATTTTCTGCCCAACAATCTCAGGAGGCATCATAGAGAAGAGAAGGCAACACTGGATAACAAAAAATATTGGAGTATTTGTTATCTTGTACGTACACTTAAATAAATGAAGATGGTACCTTGAGTCCTTCTGCAGTACAGTCGGATACTTGCCATCCATTATCTTGATCCGAAAATGTCCACGCCCCTTTAGAAATATGTCGGTACATACTCTTGAAGTCGCCGGAAGGGTTGTCCTTCACCTGCAGACCTAATCTGAGTATCCCTTCCAAAAAAGTTAATTATTTTCAGAGTTTGAGTAATTTGCAACCTGAGACTTCTTTATGAAATCATGCCCTTTTTTCAGAGTGTCGTTTATTCTGTCATCGGTTAGACCACTAGCTATCAGTGCTTGCATAGCGAAACATGCATCCCATACTTGGCTTCCAAAACTCTGCGCGCATTTGAGTGCATGCACAAATTAGATTTTGGAATTGAGATTCATCATTTACATATACTACCTCCGTCCCAGTCTAAGTGTCCCATTTGACTTTTTGACCGATTTTTGTGTGAGAATTATTTCATAAGTAATATGTGTACAAAAGTTATTTTATTTTTATATGATATAAAATAACTTTTGTACACATATTACTTATGAAATAATTCTCACACAAAAATCGGTCAAAAAGTCAAATGGGACACTTAGACTGGGACGGAGGGAGTATATAATATAGTAGTACCTGCATTTTCATGCCATCTTCACCAAGCCATAAGAAATCGGGGATTCTTTCTAGATGTTTCTTGAAATAGTCTCCATTGGGGTCCTCAACCCAACATGCCAGCATGCATAATACCTTCTCCACACATGCTATGGTGATGTATCTGCTATTTTCATCTTCGTAATGAATGTGTTTCATCGTAACTTCCAGAGCTTTCTCTCTCAACTTGTTCAAAGGCCAACGACTCAATAGTGGCTCTGTCAGTATGTAACAAGTATCCCACAAAAAATCTTGTATAAAGGGATGAGGATAATAGACGTCCTCCTGCATGCATTACAATTTGATTAATTTGATTCATGATTTATCATTAAAAACAAATAACTGGAATATATTTATAAAAGTAATAACCTTTGCACATAAATGTCTTATGCTCTTCCAATTAATTTCTTCATAAGGCTCATCATACAACTCTTGTCTTAGTTGTAGGATGAGAGGAGTAATTGGACCTACGAATCTCTTGCCATATAAATATGACATTGGCATGTAAACCAATCGGCAGAAGGACCACATTTTTGCTGCATTTTTGAAAAAAAATGTCAGAAAATTCAAATAAATTGCCTTGTTCTGATTAATTCGTCTACGACTAATTAATTAATTACCTGGATGCATGGGAAGAAATGACGGAAGAAGCCAAAATTCAGGGGGCATTGGGTTGGTTCCTAACCAGTCATATAATCCCAGTATCTAGAAAATATAAAATCAATTTAATATATATTAATTAAGCTTTACTAAATTCATGAAATCAAATTCAAATTTGAACTTCAATTTATTATATAAATTACTTACAGAAAGCCATGTCTTTCCCCAAGAAGGTATTGCTTTGACAGTGCCATGATCAAGAATCCATTTTCTTGCTCTGGTGCAAGCATTGTTTTCACCTCCATCGGGACCTTCTCCTAATAACCGCATACAAATGTAATTAAGTACCGTACAAAACATTACACTGTGGCCTTCTATGTGTAGTCCCCATCCTCCATCTTCACGCTGATAGGTGGCAATTTCAATCAATTTCCATCTAATAATGTTACTAATCAAGCGCATGAATGCAACGCACCTGATGGCAATATATGTAACGCAGAGTTTCTCGACGATACTCTGCTGTAAAAACAGTGCTAAGATGGCCGGTAACGTAGAGTAACATGACCTGCCATTAATGTTTTTCTTTTGCATAAGCAATAAGGCACTGTAAATTTTTTGGGTGCGGCAGCCCCACTTGAATCCGCCATTGAGTGATACTAACTATTTGAAATGGGTCTGTTAATTGATAATTGATTTTATTTGGGAGGGTAGGCATGATTTTTAGGAGTATTAAAATACATTTTCAAATTAAGGGTAGATATACATAATATAGACTGACCAAAGGTGGAAGAAAGTAGAGTGATCCAGAATTTTCTGCAGGCCAATGCCCATCACTTGCTTGCAACGCCGAAAAGTAGTGCACTGCTCGTCCAAGCACCGCCGTCGTCATCTCATAGGTTATGGATTCGCCGTCGCCCACCTTCACTTGGGGGATTGCCTGTCTGAAATTCTTCTCATGCAACAACTTCATTTTCCATATTAATTAATTTAGAATTAAGCATTCATGCCAACAAAGCATATATATATATATATATATATATATAAAATAAAATCTTGAAAGTCGTCCGAAAGAGAAATAAACTAGTAACAATCAGGGAGGTGCGTGTACAAACAACCTGAATCCGGCAGAGGAGATCGCTGCTTGGCTTGACCCGATGTCGGTTGGCCCAAAAGTGTTGGCGGGCCTTCTCGACCTCTTTCTGGAGATCCGGCGTGCCGTAATTCGGGTCGAATTCCCATGTTTGTCTACCCACATAATTGTTGGTGCTGTACAGGTGAGGTCCGTCAACTCCTTCACCAATCTTCAGTCTCCACATAATTCTGAGCTCTATGTCCTGTTATATCCCTTGTTTTATTTCTCTTACTACTACTTTTCATCAATTAATGTGCATGTCACACAAATTAGCAGCAATCAAATTGAGAAATTAGTGTTTTTTCGAGGGAGCATGCATACTTTTAAATCATGCACGGCACCTAATTAAATCCGTGCTCATGTGAATACTTCCTTGACTACCAAGTGCCCTTAATTCACATACACATACACATACACATACACATGCATAATGTAAATATTATCAAAGTGTGTATGTGTCTCTACTTGAGAGAGAGGATGGAGATAGAGCTAGCACCTCTGCAGAAAACCTGGAAAATTTGAATTGCGGGAACTGACAGAGATGCAGGGAGTAGAAGAAGTAAAAACAGAGAGGGGAAGTAATATTGGTAAGAGATGGTGTGTAATTATAACTATATATAGAGCTTGGGGGTGTGTAACTGTAATACCACGGAATATTACATATAACACCCTCCGAATTACTTTATACATCCATATTACCAACATCTTATAGTTATTTGTATTTAAAAAACACACCTAGGAATATGTGTATATAGAAATTTAAGTGTGTTAATTACTTTATACAAAAGCTATCTCTGTTATGCATTACACACTATCACTGGTCATGCAAAAATCATAAAAATGTCATCATATCATCCACAACTGCTATCATTATCATGCTCAACTATTTTCACTATTATGTAAAGTTCACGTGAACTCTAAAATGGATAGAATTTATACAAGAATTATCCCCCATTTAAATACTTAAATTGTTATTATATTTACTCACAAATAATTATTTTGTTCATAACATGAACCCCACAATATTTTACAATACTCTTTATTTTATTTATTTTTTTCTAAAAAATCGTGATCAACCACCTACACATATCTTAGTACGGAGGGAGTATGAGTATTATACCGACATAAAAGATATAGAAAGCTATAGCCACTGTGCAATAAATTATAGTCACTAAAATATTAATATATCTGATACAGAAAAGCTAGGTGCAATTTAATTATATTATTATAGCATATAATATTAACTTTACAGAATAAGACTTATCTATTACATACATAAAATTGGCTAGCATATGAGAAATATTTTTGGACCTCTCTGGCCTTTACATACTTTTTAACTTTCACTTTTATCCCTAATTATAATATTTACTTTAACTAATTTTATTTTATTTGCTTTGTATCCTCTACTACAATTGTTAATATAACTTTTCACATTCTAATTCAAATGTTAATTTGAGTTAGCCGCTCAATCTTAAAACAGTCTTAACTATTAGCTATGTTAGAACATACTAATTTTTTTTAACATATTATTTTAAATTTTTTTGTGCACTCATACATAAATTTTAGATTTATTACTTAGAGATAAATATACGGTATATACCACCCTATAAAGCAAGTCTCTGTATTGAAATATATTTGTATTTCGAAAAAACAAATACACAAAAAAATCATAAGCTTGATTATTAGCAATGGAGAAAATCATCCGATCCCTATTTATGCTTATATATATATATATATATATATATATATATATATATATATATAATATTACAGATTGTAATTCTTGAAGTAGAGAGCAGGATATTGTTTACATTATGTTTGATTGCTCACTGAAATTTTTTTTATCTTGATTTAGTTTTTTCAGTCTTTTGTTTGATTAGTATTCCATAAGAAAAATTATGTTATTCTTATCACATGCATATATAGTGAATTGGTACATATTAGTTTCTTAAAGACATTCGAGCATCAAAGTATGGGTTTTTTTAAATTTTGATTTTATTTTGTTTTAATATTTACTAATTATTTACCTATAACGTGCACCGCACATGGTATACTGCTGGTGAGAGGAAAAAAAAATGGACAATGCCTATATCATTACAGCAGGTGCATTTAATATTTTTATAGAATAATGTTGAAACTATCAATTTTTATCTTTAAAATCTTTTTTTGCGAAAATGATATTTGTGTTCCTACTGCCCCCACCAATACTTCTCCAAAATTGAGATTTGAAGACACGATTGTGACACATACTAAGGGGCCCTTTGACAGATAAGATATGGGTGACATTAATTAGTTATATGTCCTAGGTACTTTTACTGCAATTATGTAGGCCTGAAATATATAGAGCCCACGGTTAATTATTGTTGACTTATAAAGATGTTATCAGCCCAAGTTAGACTGATTTTTATCTCATCTGCACCGACGCACTGCCGCACACTTCCAACTCCAATTAATTGGGAGTGAACCAACTCGATGTGGCCAGTTAAATTAATTACAATGACAACCTTACACTAATAAATAAATTCTCGATTTGCACAAGGTTCGAGCACGATCATCTTTTTCATAGGAAATTCATGAAAACGAACGAACAGGGGATGCAGATTCAGGGTGAATCACGGAGAGAAAAAAAATTGCTTTAACCCAAGTGGTTGCAGTATACGTTGTTGAGGATGAATCAATGGATGCAAAGTTGTAAAGGGGTTATAAATGTATTCCACTCCTTTCCCCTATAATTTACCCGTTTAATAATATAATACAAATAATATGATGAAAAAAAAAATATAAAAAATTTAAATAAAAGTAAGAATAAATGAATAACATATGTATAAATATATATAAAAGTATATGCATATATATTTAATGAATAGTTATTAAAAATATAATGAATAATTTATAATATGACGTACCAAAATTAGAAAGCTAGTAACTTTTTAATTTTCGAAACGAAATAATAAAAAAAATAATGAAGTCGGGTTCAATTGAAATTCAAGGGCAGCTTAGGCTCTAAGATTTTGCATGGTCGGGCGGCGGAAAAGAGCGAAAATATTGGAGGCGTAGGCCCGTAGTAGAATGGAATTTCTATCTTACCGCGTGTGAGGTTGGATTGATAAGCTTGGGCCTTGAGTTTGGATATGGTAGGTTTGGGCCAGTAGGCTCAATTTCAAATGACACTTTCGCATGCTCATTAAGCACATTTAATTTATACGGACAGGCTAAGGTGTCAATAAAAGTTTTTCATATTTTTTTTTGGTATACTATTTTTTATATTTATTTATAACAATTGTCATTTATTTAATATATTAAATTATATTTAGTGTTATTTTTTTATTTCTCAATCACATTACTTCTACTATACTATTGTTACATTCCTGAATTTGTGTGTTAAAATAAATAAAAAATCTTTACTGGAAGAAAGGAGTAAGTGATCTAAACTAGATTATTTGCACCCCTTTTTAATTACTACGCCATCATTCACTCATTTTATCATATATACATTAATATTTCCCCACAAATACCATTTTTATCCTTCCAATATTATCATAACCTTTTCTTCCTCTTTCATTATTTGTCTACCTCCCCCTTTTTACACACTTCCGCCACACACCTCATCTCCACGCAACGCTGCACCTCCCACTCCGTTGCATTCCAGCGCCTTCCACATCCAGTTGTCGTGCCACTCTTTTTTTTTTTTTAATTTTCATGAAGACAATAAATATATTTGGAGTTTATATACGAACACACATTGTGTCAAAGTTTTTTTTTTTTTTTTTTTTTAAATTCTTGTTATTTTGAGCATATAATTGCACATTCTTTATTCTTCCCTATGTTTTTTTTCTATTACAAATCTCTTTTCCCTACATACAAATCGGACTTTTTAGATTTGAAGTCCATTTTTATTTTTCAAAATTTTGGTAGTTTTTACCAAAATTTTAGATTTTTCAATTATCTTTTTTGGATTTTATGTATTTTTTTTAGTTAAAATGGTCAAAAAAAATATACATGTTGCGATGACTCAATGATCACTTGGTGGTGATTCAATGGCGGACTCGGTGGCAACAGCGCCAGTTGGTAGATGTACAAATTAGGGTATGAATGAATTATATTTTATTTAAAATAATAAAGGATAATATTGTATCTCTATAGGTAGTAAAATAAGAAAAATAATTGATGGGTGTACTAATTAAAAAAGGGGATGCAAACAATCGGGGCCAAATGATTTTTTCTTCTACCCATTATTTACATGTGCATATGGTGTTTGTCATGGGAAAACATTATTTGAGCGTAGAGTTGTTTGTAAAAATAATATAGTTATTATTGACTTATTGTGTGTGAAATGTATTACATCCGACCTTACACATGAATGAGATAATACTTTTTTTTAATTAATTTGTTCATATAAAGTGTTTATATAGTACATTTTGCCGAGAAAATAAAATATTACAAGAAGTAGTAAAGACAAATTAACTAATGAAAGAAAAGAACCATGCATTTTAATTCAAGGTTTTTGTTTTGCAAAAAAAAAAAAAAAATTCAAGGTTTTTGTATTTAGGCGGTTGTTGATGGAAGGGAGACACGCTTGCGATAATCAGCAAGAGCCCACAATGGGTATATGTTTCTGTATGCTGCATAATGTAACATACAATTCTTCATAAAAACACCAGTGATTTCCTGCAATTAAACGATCATTAATTAATGGTTAATAAAATCAAATCTTTTGTCATGGAAAGAACAATATATGGGCTTATCAGCAAACCGTTGTTGATTATAATAATACCTGTTGGGGGAAATCACCATTTTCTAACTGTGAGTTGATCAGAAGTTTTGCCGCACGGTGGAGAGGTGTAGGGTCTCTGTCAGCCTGTGTTAATCAAACAAATTTCATATATTTTTTAAAACAAAATAACATATTTTTTTAGATTAGATTATGTTAACAATGAACAAAATAGAGTGTGTGTTTTTTGTAAAGGATAAACTCAAATGTGAACAACAAACCTGTCCTGAATGGATTAAACCCATCACAGCCCATGATGTATGAACCAAGTTTGATCGTTTCCCTTCCAGTGGGATATATTCCTATTTTACAACAAAACCAAGTAAAAAAAACATTTAGAACCATTTTCTAGTGATGCATGAGTTTCATTTTACCATTGAATTAAATATAAGATGTAAAAAAAGAGTTACCTTCTTTGGGCAAGAGAGGTAGCTTTCTCCCCAACCACCATCATCCCTTTGCGATTTCAGCAGAAAATCGACACCTTTTCGAATGGCTGCACAGTTGTCGAAGGTCTTACCAGCTGCCGCGAGTCCTCCAAGTGCGAACCACGTTCCATATGTAAAACAAACACCCCAGTTTCCATACCTGTAACAACATGCATCATGAGTCATGCATTATCAAATAGAACAAAGAATTCAATCTGGTTTTGATTCCATACCATGAACCATCAGGACATTGAATATCTTCAAGGTAGCCAACTGCCTTTGTGATGAAGGTTTCGATCTCTTTTTTCCGATGATGAGGGTGTAACTTCTTAAACAGAACAAGAGCTTGAATTGCTGATGAGGTGCACTCAACATACCTGAATCAAAAAAATCTTGTTAGCCTCTTTAAATGTGGATATATATAAACTTCAAAGTGAGTGGTCTTACTCATGCTCAATGACGATATCTGCGAAAAATTCTGTAGGATTCAGCAGCTGCAATACAATTTAGAATCATTGAAACTATGTTAGTACTACTTATAAAAACAGAGGAACAAAATGGGATTCTTTATAAGTTGAAGATTATATGAAAAAAGAAGCCACCTCTAACCACTCCGAGGCTCCTGCAGGCTCCCATGCAGCTAATCCACCATTTTTACTCTGCAATAATTCATTCATGTTATTTTAGTGACAAACTGCGACGTGATTGAAAAACAGAATCAATTTTTTTTTCAAGTATACCTGCAGAGAAAGCAATATGTTGACAGCGTTGTAGAATCCCTCAGTTTCCATTTGGTCTCCAACAATTTCCGGAGGCATCATAGAGAATAGAAGACAACACTGGAAACAAGAGAATCATAATGTTATTTCAGTTGTTTGATTTCTTGATAAAGATGTATGTATGCATACCTTCAAGCCTTCTGCAGTACAATCGGAAACTTGCCATCCATGATCTTGGTCAGAAAAGGTCCACGATCCTTTTGAAATATGACGGTACATACTTTTGAAGTCGCCTGAAGGATCATCCTTAACCTGCTTGCAAATTAACACATGCGCCATGAGTATCTTCTCATCAATTTCAACAAATGAAGTAAGTATATTAATTCCAATTAACCTGAGAATTCTTGACAAATTCATGCCCTCTCTTTAGCGTCTCGCCTATCTCATCCGTTAGATCACTGGCCAAGAGTGCTTGTATAGCGAAACCAGTATCCCACTGTTGACTTCCAAAACTCTGCATTTGCATGACAGCACAAATTAGTTTATGAAATGCTGCTGCATTAACTTTTATGAGCAGAATTCTGATTTACCTGCATCTTCATGCCATCTTCACCAACCCACAAGTAATCAGGGATTCTTTCTAGATGTTTCTTGAAATAGTCTCCATTAGGATCCTCAACCCAACATGCCAACATACATAATACTTTCTCCACACATCCTATTGTGATATATCTACTGTTTTCATCTTCATAATGAATGTGTTTCATCGTCACTTCCAGAGCTTTCTCCCTCAACTTGTTCATAGGCCAACGGGTCAATAGGGGCTCGGTTAACACGTAGCAACTATCCCAGATCAAATCTTGAATAAAGGGGTGAGGATAATAGATGTCCTCCTGCATTTAAATAAAATGTTTCATCATTTAAATAACACTAGGGAATAAACAAAAACAAATAACAAATTTCATCTTCAATTATGTTAACCTTTGCACACAAATGTCGTATGCTTCTCCAGTTAATTTCTTCATAAGGTTGATCATACAGCTCTTCTCTTAGCTGTAAGATAAGAGGAGTAATTGGACCAACAAATCTCTTCCCATATAAATAGGACATGGGCATGTAAACCATTCGGCAATAACACCACATTTTTGCTGCAGATTAGTCATATAAAAGCAAATTAATATACAATTACCCCTAATTTATAATGACCTTAACAAGAACTCTAGTCATAGAACTAACCAGGATGCATGGGAAGAAAAGATGGAAGAAGCCAGAACTCAGGAGGCATTGGGTTACTCCCTGACCAATCATATACTCCAAGTATCTAGAATAAATACAAAAAATCATTAGTATTTTTTTAAATTTTAAAATAATAACTTCAAATTTTATTTTAGTTTTTTTTTCTTACCGAAAGCCATGTCTTTCCCCAAGAAGGTATTGCTTTAACAGTACCGTGATCAAGTATCCATTTTCTTGCTCTGCTGCAAGCATTGTCTTTACCTCCATCAGGCCCTTCTCCTAATATACGCATACAAATGTAACTAAGTACCGTACAAAACATCGAGCTGTGCCCTTCTATGTGGAATCCCCATCCTCCATCTTCATTCTATTGTTAAAAAAAGATCCATCATTAATTAACCATTTATATTTCTGGTGATTATTTAATTATTATTTAAATTTGTTTGTTTTCCATATGATGTTGCACCTGATGGCAGTACAAGTAACGAAGAATTTCTCGACGATGTTCAGCTGGAAAAATAGTATTGAGATGGCCAGTGATGTAAACAATCATAACCTGCCACGTTTTTAAAAAATAAAAATGTTAATTAATGTACCATCAATGTGAAATAAAATTCAACATAAAAAAATAGTAGTACATCTCTACAGTTGTAATTAATTCTATTTTGAAAAAGCAAGAGGACAAATTAATGTTCAGTAATTCATTCTGAGTGCATATACTCTATTGCAAGTAAACGTTCGGTTGATGTGAGCAGATTAAGTCAACGAACCAATTATTTAGAATAATAATATACAGTTACCTTGAATATATGAATATTAATTAATTAATATATTGATAATAATATTTTAAACCTCCATCTCAACCTTGAGGCCTTAGTTTATGTCCGACCTTGAAGTCCAGATCACATAGAGATATTCCTTACAGAAAAGGACAACACAGGATCTAATTTTTTAAGATATAAGATGATTTTTTTAAAAAAAAAATTAAATTGACTCGTTATTTACAGAGAACATGCCACATGACAGCTGCTACGTTAATTGAAATAATTATAAGAATATATATACTTACCAAAGGCGGAAGAAAGTACAAGGGACCCGCATTTTCAGCCGGCCAGTGACCATCACTTGCTTGCAGGGCTGAAAAGAAATTGACAGCACGCCGGAGTGTGGCGGTTGCCGCCTCGTAGGTTATGTCTTCGCCTTCCCCCACCTTCACTTGGGGTATTGTTTGTTTGAAATTTCTCTCGTGTAGGAACTGTGCATTAATTTTTAACAATATTTATTTTTAGTAGTAATACCATGCGAAAACGTTGAGTTTGCTGTAAAGCAATACCATGTGAGTCAAGTTAAGGTTGCTTTTTGCTCCTCAAAAAAGTTAAGGTTGCTTTAATGAGAACATAGGACTAAGTAAAATATTCCTAACTTTTATAAACAGTAGAAATATTATTATATTATATATGCTAATGCTAATGCTAATTATAACATAAATATATATAACGATGAACGAAAAAATCTGCGATCATATATGACAAAACGACCTACCACTTATGTTGACTCCATCATATTCCCAACTACTCATTAATAAAGTATTTATCGGCAGGCATCAAAGATTTGATACATAAGAGAGGATTATCCAGAGGATGTATTGATGAGAATGTGCATATAAATTAATTGATTGAAAAATAATAAGGGAATTAAACCACAATGATTTACAAGGAAATATAAACGACTCTTTGATTCCTACCGATCAAAATAAAAACGACTCTTTGATTCCGCGGACGAGATGTATGATTCTCATATAATTTAAATAATGAAATATTAAAATACGATTGATAACAGAGGTTTGTAGATGAAAAGCAATAAAAAATAGACACCAATTTTAATTCAATTAATCTTGATTTTTCTTTTAATATACACATAATGTATATTAAAAAAGACGATTATAAAATTAAGAAGGATGAGGAAAGGTGAAACGCATGAATGACCTGAATCCGCCAGAGGAGATCGCTGCTGGGCTTGACGTGGTGTCGGTTGAGCCAGAAGTGGTGGCGGGCTTTCTCAACCTCTTCCTGGAGCTCCGGAGTACCGTAGTCCGGGTCAAATTCCCATGTTTGTCTACCCACGTACTTGTTGGTGCTATACAGGAAAGGACTGTCTACTCCTTCTGCAATCTTCAGCTTCCACATGATTTTCGATTTTTTTGTATTTTTTTGGTGAAACCTGTCAAATTTTCATTCATAAGTAATCGTAATAGGATTACTAATTATATGGCTGTTGAAGCCAAGTTTGAGAAGCCCGACTTTATTCCCTCATCTTTTATTTCCCCTGTTATCTTTAGAGATTGCGCTTGTGATCATATTAAAAAAAATCCATTCATATCTGTGAATACTTCCTTATATTATGCATGAGAGAGAGAGAGAGAGAGATACCTGTGCAATGAAGAACTGAGAAACTGGCTAATTGATAGAGTTATCACAAATTATGTTGAAATATATAGCTTAATTGACAATTGAATTAGTGGAATTTTTCACTTTTGGTAATGGTAGGTGATGAGTGCTTCCTTTTCCTTCAAAATTTGATGATAATGTGTAGGAGAAAATACGAAACTGGAAGAAAGGATTTGACCGAGAGAGAAGGAAAAATGGTGCTGGTTTATTGAGAAATGCAGTGCGTGTGTGTGTTTATATGCAGGGGCGAGGGGTAGTGGAGTAATAACTAATACTATAATACAGCAAATGCTGTTTATTGATCTTTTCTTAATCTGAATTATGAGAAAAATGCAAGTCAGAATTGGTAAACTATGAAAAGAAGCCACACTTTAGGTATTTTTCTACTTTGCACCTTGATTGTTTTCACACCAATTAATTCTTATATATCTTTTTAAAATATAATTTATTAAATTAACTTAGTTTATTTGGATCATCACTAGCTGTGTAATTAAAGTTCACTTTTTAAAATAGTACTATCAACTATTTTTATTGAAAAATATAATTGTTTTTACTAAAAAAATACAGTTATATATACAATTTTGTCTTAATCCCCTTTTGGTTTCCTGATTATTAAAGTCTCATATATATATTAAACAAACAAAATGGTAAATTAATCATATTTTATTTTGTGCTTTGTTGATGGTACACACTAGATGTATTGTAGTATATTAGTAATGTTTGTTACAACGTAATTATACGCATGACATGTCTCAAATCCTATGTGTCATAAGGCATAACTATTAATGGAGATGTTGTGGCACTATTTATTCTAAAGTGTCAGAGCTAATTACATGGCCGAGCTCAATTATGGGCGTCCTCGAGCTCCGGCGAGCCAGAGACCTTGGCAGCGATGGTAGGGCGAACAGTCTAGCTATCAGAAGAGAGTTGCTCGGCAAACGAGCAATCGTGCGTAAAAAACGATCAAGGAAAAGATGCGAGCTTGCCTATTCTAGGAAAGCAACTCGACGAACAGGTCCCCGCCGAGCAACGAGCAAGGCTAGCAACTTCGCCACCTTGCCAAGATCAATCTTAGTTATAAAGAAAATTCGCGTTAACATTACTAGTGAATAGTTAACCCACCTAATATGAAAATAAAATTTTGGAATGTCAAGATATCTGTTGTCAATAAATGAGATTCAATTAAAACCCTCATTATTAGCATTCAAATTTTTATTAGAGTCTTTATTTTTTTTTTATCGGTCAAATGGTGACTTGAACTCATGATCTTTAAGCATAGATAATGAATTTTAATCACTTAATCTATATCACTTCGTCTCATTATAGCTTTTATTATTCTAATTATTTAATCTGTTATTTATTTTATTCAATTCCAAATCATATAAACACACAAGTCATACAAATTTATATCGAATAACAACATTAATAATTTTTGGGCACTGCACTAGAACCAAAGCTAGGAATTATGTACAATTCAAGATTGTGGATCGTAATCACTTGGGAATTGTCTATATCACATAGAAGCAAATGTAAACGTTGCATACAACTATAAGTTTGGTAATAAGATATGCTTATAACTAAAAGTTACTTGTTATAAAAGTTAAACATGATTAATTAATAATAATATTTCTGAAGATTCCTAATTAAAAATTACATACACGTAATCATCTGATCGCCAGAAATTATATGTATATTTAATTAAAATGTGTGATTACTTAATCCTGTGAAGATTCCTAATTTTATTTTATTTAAATATTGGATTTACATTATTTAAATTTTATTTTATCAATAAAATTTTTGTACACCATACTAGTATATCACTGTACTTTAAATATTATTTTTTAAACTTGATATTTTAAATTTAAATGTTATAATATTATATATTTACATTAAATATGAATAATTTAAATAGTAAAAATATTAATTTGTTGTTGATACTTTTGAAAAATAATATGATATCACTGACCCTACTTTTTGATACTCCTGATGAGATTCTTACACTACAAGAAAATAATGAATTGACTACGAAATATTCTATAGGCAATAATCTCAATTTTGTAGGCATTTACATTTGCCTACGAAATCCTAACAAAAAACTTGTAAGAAATTTGTTCGTAGGTAATTTGTTTGTCTACGAAAATGTAATCCGTAATCAATATTTCGTAGACAATGGTCATTGCCTATGGATTATTTCGCAGGTATTTAATTACCTTCAGTTGTTCAGTCGGTAATTCTGTAGGTGAAAAGTTGTAATATAAATGCAGGCAACACATACCACTAAATTAATTTAGTTGGAAAATTGCGTAACAATTCATTATTTTCTTGTAGTGTTAAATATTTGATATCTTAATTTTTTTTTAAAATGTGGTAACACTGTAACCTTACGGTGTATATGAATACGTAAGAACAGCTCTAACATTTTCTATGTTCCCTCCATTCTTTATTAAATTTTTTTTTTAGGTTCTAAATTTTATTTATAATTTTTTTTAGCTATTTTCACCTACTTTCTTTCCAATATATCATTTTAAAAAATTTCCGATTTTTTTTTAATTAAGAAAGTTTTGTTATTCATCTCTCATATTTTATGTCATAAATAATTAAGTTACTTTAAATTTTAATTAATTAAGGCTAATTATTAGCCTAAATTTTAAACTTTTTTTTTTAAATTGCCAAAAAGATATTTATAAAGGAATATGGAGAATATAATTTATAAAATAAAAAACGATAATATTCTTAAAGAATAAAATTCTTAGTGTGATATAACCTTCTGACTAGTATCCTGTATCTATTAAGAGTCTCTTTTTGCCTTTTTTGGTAGACTTATAAGTCTTGGACAAATTATAAATTGTTTTGATCACGTAGGCGCACTCTTCTAAATTTGGTGTCCGTTGACCTGCCCATTAAAAATTTTGCGTCATTTTTTAAAATTTATTTTATTGTTTCATTTGGTCAATGCATGCCAAATTTTTAAAAGAAATTAATAAAACGTGTAAAAAATTCAAATATATAGTACAAATATAAAGTAAGAAAGGTGAAATGGATGTTCCTGTGAGTTTAATTTCTTCCAAATTAACTATCTGATAATTTGGCAATTGTCACTGCATGGATTAAATCGTCTTTTTTAATTAGTGAACATAATTATGAAATTTTTAGATATTTGAGAGAAGATTGTGGAGTCGTTCACAAACAACAATAGAACCTAATTAAATTAACACCGTCACAGAAATATAGTCTAAGTTTTCGTCTTAAGAAAAGGATAATGTGACATCAAGAACTTATCTACAGTACAGGGAAGAGGTGCATGAGTGACTTTTTTGTGCGGATGATAACTCAAGCTTGAAAAAAGGTTTGATGCCTCAAAGTATGCATACATAAGGACAAATGTTTCTAGAGGTCAAATTGCATATCATATTCTATCGTATATTTTATTATTTAAATAATACAATTATAATGCAGTCATATGATAAATCATTAAAACTAAAGATAATTAACGATATATATGATTTGATGCGGTATTATAGTGTTTAGATAAGATTTGATGAGAAAAGGTTAAGGGAGTTGGTGTTATAACTGTAAGGGTAATAGATAACGTAGTAGGAGGTCAATTTTTGTTGTAAAGATGGCATAATCTCATATAACACATTAGTGTACAGGGGGTGAATAGTATTAATTTAAAATTAAATTAACCGATCAGATAAATTGTGGTTTCAATTTTGGTTTGTTTATATAAAAAAAAAAATTGATTGATTTCTATTTAATTTTTCATTCTCTCCTATGTTGTGCCTCCTCCCATTCTCTCAAAATTCACCGTACTTCTTCCATTCTCATAATTCAGTTTACAATCACATAATGCTTTATCCTCTTCTCTCACCACCACTCACCTTCCTTTTAATTGCGGTTGTTGTTCTTCACTTTTTTTTTTTAACGTCGTTGTTTCTATACTTATCTCAATCTTCTGCCTTCTAGCCTAATCCATCGCCGGATTCACCTTATTCTTACTGTAGTGTATAAATCACTACAGATTGTATAATATATTTTTATAATTTTTTCTGGATTAATAAGAACGTAATGTAAATTGATTGTTGAATGCTAGAAGATTACTTGGGGGAGAGAATAGAGAGGAGAGAGAGTTGAGAAAGGAGAGAAGAGAGGGAGGAAAGTTTGGGATATTTTCTGCATAAATGTTCCTGGAAAACAGTACTACCATATAGCAATTTGGTGGGGACATCAAGTAAAGAAAATTACAAATATTTGAAATAACAATCATAAAAAATGTAAGGTAAACTGTCTCATGCATGACTTAATCACTTTTTAATAAATTGTTATCACTTTTTAAAAAAGTGAAACAAATTTGTATAAAAATAATAACAATTTATCAAAAAATGATAACAATTTATTAAAAAGTGATTATGTCACATGTCCGTCTCATGCATGAAACGGTTTCATAAAAGAGTACCCAAAAAGTCATGTCCGTCTCATGCATGAGATGGTCTCATATAATAGTGTCCAAAAAGTAAATTAAAGGAACCTAAGTAGGAGCCTGATCAGTTGGTGAAGCAACACGCGTAGTGCTCATCCGCTCCTTAATTCTTCCTTCTATTAACCCAATTTTGCCACGTATCCCTCACTATTTTCATACAATAATTTAGTATCCATCAATTCTCCATGGTTTTTAAATAAAACGTGTGTATAAATGTAGACAAAAACTTGTGTGAGACTGTCTTATATATCTCATTACATGGGTCTCCTTTTAGATAACATTTGTGTGCACGTTGTACACACTAAAAAATAGTGTGCACAATATTTTTACTTAATACTACACTGTAACTAAATTAATACTATGAAATATTGCTAATACTACACTGTAATTAAACTAATATTATACAATGTCTGAAATAATACTACACTGCAATCAAACTTTGTGCACACAATCTTTTATTGTGAACAATATGCACACAAATACTACTTCTCCTTTTAACCCACTAATCTAAACAACCCAATTAACTGACGAAGTGGTATATCTCAAGTTGTTAGAGCTCCACTATTTATAACTCAAAGGTCATAGGTTCAAATCATCATTTGTCCGATAAAAAAAAAAAACTCCAATTAATCATACTCTCGGTAATGTTTAAATTAAACGTTTTTAATGTGAAAAGTGATAAAATTGATATTTCAAGTGAAAAGTGATAATGTTTTGTTAATTGAAGAGGTGGTTCCAGCCCAACAACCTAATATGTAAATGGTTGTGGTATTTAATAAATGTGATACATAATAGTGACATATTTAAAATAGAATGTGATAGTATTTAAGTGAAAAGTGATAATTTTTCAATACAAAGTTATACGTTCAAAGTCATGTGTAATACATAAATTAATTAAAAGTGAAAATTATAAAGTGAAAGTGATTATATTTAAGTGAAAAATGATGATGTTTAAAGTAAAAGTGGTAATGTTTAAATTAAACGTTTTTAATGTGAAAAGTGATAAAATTGATATTTCAAGTGAAAAGTGATAATGTTTTGATAAAATTTTAGTAAAAATTATTATGAGATTAGTATCACATTTCAATAGAAACATTATCACTATTATACTAATTATATCACTTTTCGAAAAATGCGTGCAAAATGTATTATTGCGCTTTTGAGAAGTGATACACTTTGCATTAATAAGTTGTATCACCTCCCAAAAAAATGTATGTAAAATATATTATTTTGAAACAAAAAAAATTAAAAAATGAAACATTTATATATAAAAGTGATAATATTTTTATTAAAAAGTGATAATAATCTTATAACCGTCTCACGATTGGACGGTCTCATATAAATTTTTGTCTAATTTTTTTATGATACATAATATCGATGACAAGTCTCACATATTTTTAAAAAAATATTAAAATTGGCCTGTAATAATTAAAATAAAAAATAAAACAATATGGGTGTAGTGTCTATTCTCTTAAAAATATGCCGCATTCTTATTGTCTTTGGGCCGCATTTTAAGAAAAAAAAAAATATAGGTATCTATTCTCTCAGAAACAGAATGTACCACTTAAAATTGGGAATGGGTGGGCCGCATCTTCAAATGTTAAAATTACCAGGATGCAAAGTGGGTTAAAATTAGTTAAATAGAGCTCCGTCTCACATAATAAAATCCGTGAGACGATCCCATACTCATAAAAGTATTATTTCAATATTAAAAGTGTCGGTTATATTAATAGTTGATGTGTTATTATGATGTGGAAGTGAATACAAGGCATCAATCATTTTTTTCCCATTAAAATTAAAACATAATTTGAAACTGAACAGCTATTTCCACAAAAGCAACATTGTACAAGTAAGTCAACAATTTTTTGGACAACTATTTCACACAATATGATTTTTTCCACTCATCACACCTCAGTAAAAATGCTGGGAAGTTCCTTCCTAAGAGAAATTATACAAAACTTAATCTTTTTATACCAAAGTTTGCATCACTAAAAATATGAATGTTCAAAATTCTGTACATTATAGTGATATCTCACACTCCATTGGAAATGCGGGTTGTTTATCTTCTTCCTCTGACCTTCTAAGTCTTAACAATGTTTCAAAAACGATGACGATTACCAAGATGGAAGCAAGCAGAAATCCATAACCTATTTTCCATGGTGCCCCTGCAGCTGCAATGTTGATCCCCAATACGATGTTCACAGCTCCGAAAAAGAGGCAAATCCTCCCTAGCCAGCAGTGGTACCAATTCCAATATCGTCGGTACTTGCTGTCTGTACTAGGTCGTGCAACGAACGCAAACACCTGCACACAAGATTCAATACTTATATATGTATATGTTTTCATGCAGTTAGTTTTTGAACAAACCTGGAGAATTGTCATCACAAGAACGAAGATTCCGATCCCTTTGTGTGCAGGGAAGAAAACATGCATTTTGTGGTAGAGGGATAGCCCAACAACAACTGCAGCAACTCCGAATAAGAATCCCATGAACTGGATGGCTACATGGAGGTAATACCAAAGGCGTTCTTTACGGTTAAGGTATCGAGCTAAAATTGCTCCAACTGGGAGAAAAAATCCCCACGCTAGTAGAGCTAATGTCCCATGTGTCCTCCTGTCTTTGAAAATGCTAGGAGATAAATCCACGTTGGAATCTGTTTTACCTGCAAGAATCAAGAATTCCTCCACTTTCCAATTCAAAGAGTAGACAAGATCATCTATCAAAAGCAAACCAACCTGATGAGAAATCGAAGTATATGGTGGTCTTGTCATCGTGAACGGTGAGGCGGTGGTGGTGCGTTGGAGTTTTGGTGCTGAAAGCGAGCAGAATAGGCTGAGTTTTGAGAGTTGTGTTGAATTTCAACTGGAAGGACAAGTATATGGTAGCGCCCTGTACAGCTACATATGGAGGAACATTAGTCAATGGAAGTTCACCTTGATCTGCTTTGATTTCTGAAGGAGTGAATCCTTTTATATGATATTGTTTTATTCTCCCTTGGCCTTCATTATTCACCCACCCCACAATGCAGCTAGAATTCAGCATCTTCCCGTCCCTTGAAAACCCAATTCCCACCCATCCGCTCGTGTATATGGTTGACAGCACAATGGTGAACTCATTATCTTTGGACTTGGAATACTGCAGTTTTCTAAAACTTAACAAAAACACACATTTCAAAACAGCGATTAAGTAGGATAGGAATTAGGAAACGTACCCTTAACAAGTATGAGTTCCAAAGTGGTTTGCACACCATATCAGGTAAATTGCTGTATGGAAAAGGAAGAAATGAACTAAGATCCGAGTTGCAGAGCCCATTTCTAATTTCAGAATCCGAATTAGCACCTTCTGAGTGCAAGCAACTAATCAAAATCACAAAAACATACATCCATTTCGATCTTGAACTTTTTTCCTCCATAGGATTTTCAGATTAGATTTGATGATGAACTGTGAGGAGAAAATATGTAACGTGCTGTTTGGTGGAAGGGATTTTTGAATACTACTGTCTTCATTTTGAAGTTTCAGTGGTGGATGGTGGTGGTGGGGCTGAGTACGGTGGTTGGAGGTGGCGGGTGATCATCATTCCCGCCAAATCCTTCCAACTGTCATGACCAAATTTTTGATTGGCACAAGGTTTAAAAAAGAAAATAAGAATTGAGGAGGATTGCTTTAAAATCGGATAAAAATTGAGGGTTTTTGGTTTACTGTCATTATTATGAAACTGATCAGTTGGCTAACTTTCACTAATTATATCTTCGTACCCTTGAAAGAAAACCATAAATCTTTGCTAACGTAAAAAAACAGAGAAAATAAATTTCAATTTTTAAAGAATCCATATCACGGCGGTAGTTACAAAATAAGATCCTTATATAATAATTAAAATATACTCCTACATAGAGAGAGGGAGAGAGAGATCATATCTGGACAAACTAGTTTGTTTAGAGATGACCATTTTGTATGCGAGTTTTGAAAGAGGTGCCAACAACAACTTTTACAAGTGCAATTACACAAATAACCCCCTCCCTCTCTCAAGAAACTGGGCTTTACGCATAGAAACCTTTTATATCAAACATCTTATTTGCGACATATCCAAAAAAAAAAAGTGTTAGCCTTGTGATCTAGGCATCCTATAAAAATGCTCCTCTCCACTAATTTCATCCACTTTGAAAATCCATTTGCTCTTATCAGTATTCTTCTTCTTCTTCAGAAATCTGTGTGATTTGGTTTTCCATGGGTTCCCATGATCATTACTGTTTCCAATCATCATAATCTCCATTCCTTTACCAATGGGATGCATCATAGACCTCACATTGGTCTTCTCTTCTACTCCTTTCAAGTGTCCTCCCATCCCCGCTTTGCCCTCTCCCTCCAACAGATTACTGGTCACCACGACCGAGCTTTTCAGATTAACATCCAAGTTTTGAAGCAATCTTTCATAGTCATCAGCTTTGCTATCTACTAAAGAGAAGTCTATGTTCTCATAATTGGATAATGCCTCAGCAGGATCCTCTGTCTTGAACTCTACCATCTCAGCTAGCCCTAAAGCCTCAATTGCTTTCTGGGATTTGTTTAGCTTGGGTTCTGGGAGAATGCACACCAGTTTCCCTCCCGTTTGTCGAGCAGCTGCTGCTAAGGCTACAGTCGATGGAGACGCTTCTGATGTCACCTCCACAATTAGTTTTGCACTTAACCCTGCTGCTAAGGCTGATATGAATTCGTTGCTCTCCGGCATTTGAGCTCCACAACAATTCTTGGTTTTACTACACTGTTGACACATTACATGAATAATGAATTTTTATAGGGCAACACAACATCCAAGTTCATGATTACTGCAATTGAAGAAGGATTGCAAAAGGAAGAATGGATTTTTTATTATCTGGAATCATATAAATGACGCATGCTAGGGTAGGATATCTATTCTAAGACTGTTTTCATCCCCTATTAAGCCATTAGATTGTCCTACATACGAGATCAAACACATAATATTTTTGGAATGGATTGGGATCTGTGCGAATCAAGCTGCCTTCTTTTTTCATGCAAGGAACATTAATTAATTATTTCTTCAATGGGGGGAAAAGAATCAGGAACATTCTACAAGCAAAGAGCCAATAAAATCCAACCCAAACGCATATTACAAATGAAAACATATACTATAAATTTTGAGGAATTTCAAGAATACCCAAAAGTCGAAAGCGTACATACCAATTTCAGGGCATCAAGATATGCATTTGTAGCGTATGTCGGGGACCACTCCATTTCTTTTTCGTTGAATTAATGGGAACAGTGCCTAGAAATTCTCTTCTGGAAAAATTAAAAAAATAAATTAGATAGTCTAGGGTTTTGCTTTTCTTATTTTCCCCCTTGCTTTGCCTTATATTTAGT
This sequence comes from Paraleonurus japonicus, assembly GCA_030762865.1. Lineage (NCBI taxonomy): Eukaryota > Viridiplantae > Streptophyta > Magnoliopsida > Lamiales > Lamiaceae > Paraleonurus > Paraleonurus japonicus. The sequence continues at coordinate 3,237,092 of CM061057.1, read as the reverse complement.
CTAATATAAAGGGGGAGACAATTGAGGGGGTTCAACAATTACTAATGTTATATATTGGCTTGGTGCGGAAGACAAGTAAACTACGCGGAAAATTTGACCCATTAAATATTGGGTTTTTTAACTAACTTTTTTGGAAAATTATCCATGTAATATTGAAATTTTTATTATATATTATATATATAGTCTATTTTTTAAAAATAAAAAAACGCCTGCTATTTTAGCATCCCCTAAGCCGTTCAATTTTTATGTGTTGCTTTTTATATTGAGGAGTATTTGTGTGCATATTGTACACAATAAAAATTGTGTGCACAAAGTTTGGTTATAGTGTAGTATTATTTCATGTACTGTATAATATTAGTTTGGTCACAGTATAGTATTATTTCAAGTATTGTATAATATTAGTTTCGTTACAGTGTAGTATTATTTCAAACATTGTATAGTATTAGTTTAATTAACAACATTGTATAGTATTAGTTTAGTTACAGTGTAGTATTAGATAAAAATATTGTGCACACTATTTCTTAGTGTGCACAATGTGCACACAAATATTTGCCTTTTATATTTTAATTTGTATTTCACTTTTTAAAACTTTAACACATCGACTCATAATTATAATAGTTTTTTAAATATTTTTAACATGTCATATATCATCCATCCAAATTATAAAACATAAAGTGGAATATTAAAAATGACAAATGGTATCATTTACACATTAATAAATGCCTTTTCTAGAAAATTTTTAATTATATGGTTTCTCAATTGAATATGACACATAAGAAAAAAATTGAGATATGATAAAAAAAAAAAAGTAAAAAGATAAAAAGAGAGACAAAATTTAATAATTTTGAGTGACAATTGGTGTAATAAAATTGAAGAATGAAGATAATTGATACTCCCTCCGTCCCGTCCTAAGTGTCCAATTTTATCATTTTCGTCCGTTCCACTTAAGTGTTACATTAATTTTTTATTCATACCCTATTTTTATAATCATCCTTATACTACATACATATTTAGACAATATGTCACTTATTTAATATATTTAATTATATTTTTTCACCTCTCTCCATCACATCACTTATACTATATTATTATTATACTACATTTCATCTCTCTATCTATCACATCACTTTTACTATATAAAACTTGTGCCCAAAAATATTGGGATACTTTGGGTGGGACGGAGGGAGTAATAAGATATGGAGACACTTTTTGTCAACAAAAATTTCTGTAGTGTAACGTATATAACTTAAATAATTAATCACTTATCAACAATGGGGGTGTAGCTCATATGGTAGAGCGCTCGCTTCGCATGCGAGAGGCACGGGGTTCGATTCCCCGCACCTCCAAATTTTATAAAATTATATGTACTTTGTTTTGAGTAAATGGGGCTGCCCCTGTTCACATGCGAAGAGTCACGGTTACAGGCTTATAGCATACATTTTTATTACAAAAATCCATATTAATTAAATTCCACATGGTGTATACAAAACTTTTGTTGTCACCTGAACCTTTCACTGTTTTGAAATTCTCTGTTTTTTTCCCAAGAGGCTCACCAAGCAATCACTACATCGCAGCGCTTGGCCAGCCACCATCTGTTTTATGGTAATTTTGCAACTGGCAAAGATGAATGACTGTACGAGCCATAGAATCGACGAAAAGAAGTAAATGGAAAGATAACCAATGAACACAAAATAAAACCCAGCCTGCATTATTGCTAATGCTATTCCAACAAAAATAATGCCTCGAGAAATTTTTGAAAATTAAAAATAAAAAATAAAAAAAATTGAAAATTTAAAAAAAAAAGGAATCGAGACTACTTACTACCGCTATTAAATTATTTTTGATAAGGGAAAATGAAGATAAGAAATAATAAGAGAAGGGATATGCATGAAGGGAAAAAGAGAGTTATGGAGTCCTTATTTAGCCCAGGCTACATTGTCAATCTCGGCTTGAGCCGATCTATACAACTCCAGCCTCTTTGCAATAGATTGGCGACGCTGCATAACCGCCGGATCCTCATCTAACAGCTTTCCAAGTTGTCGTGACTGTAAAACAAAACCATCATCAATCATGAACAAAGAAGAAATCAATGAAAAGTCAAGAGTGGAATTGATACCTCTTTTTTGCCTAATTCCGCAAAGAAATGATCAAGTAAACTGCGCTTGGACTCGCGGACTTGACAATAAACAATAGACTTTGGAATAGAGTTCCTCAAACTTGCACAAACCATATTCACATAAGCTAAGACGTTTGATCCTGTGCAAAGTGTGTAATTACAACATTACAAAATAAAAAATAAAAATATCACACTAACATGACTCATGCACGCACCAATTCGTCGAAGATAGGAGTCATTGTATCTATCGAAGATCGAATGGGTTGGATTGCCGCCCTTCTCAACGTCCTGAGGAAGCTTCCGGAAGAAATCTACAGTTAAGTAACTGCATTCCATTTCTACTAGCTGTAGAGTTGCTCTCTTGCTCTCATCCTTCATCCTTTCTAATGATTCAATAGCAGCATTTCCAACCTCCACCCTCAGAGAAGGGTACTGCTTCAACTCCTGTTGCCAAGTACATGGCAACAAAATGAACCAATGTGTCCAAGGCTCAGGACATAATAATACCAAATAAATAAAACTGCTTTAAACAAAACTACACTTACTGCAGTCTCACTAATTGATTTGTTAACTAGTTCCTTCAGTATTGCATGAACCTGAAAAGGGAAGAGAACAAATTTACTAGTTTATTACACGACTCATCAGCTTGATTAAAGAAGCAGCAGGATGATGAACACGTTCAAATGAGAGATTTTATATGTTTCATTCACTCCAAAAAAGGGCAACAGTCCTTTCACCAAAGAATGACAAAAAGATGTGGTACACAGCAAAACACATATGAGATAATAAATTAGGAATATATAAGGCATCCAAATTCAATCTCAACAATTGGAGATCATCTACACTCAGTAATTACACAGAGTTTCATGCAAAGATATCACAGCGCCAACACTAGAATGACTCTTGATAATAATTTTGGGGCAAGCCGAAAAAAGAATGTCAAATTTGATCATTTCTTGTAAAGCAATCAATAAGACAAAGAATAAAATAAAAATTGTATACCGCATCAACAGCTGCCTCTGCAGGACCTTTGATCGTAATCAAGGCAGTTTCAATGAGACGGCGATAACCCTGTTCCGGTGCTATAAGATGAGGTTGATAACCATCAGCTTCAGTTATTAACTTCCGAACATTTTCCATTGCAAGATGCTTGTCAAATTGCAAGCGTTTCATTGCAGCAGGTAATTGGCTATCGAAAACATTGTATATTTTATCACCACCAGATCGACTACAGAATTATGTGAAAATAAATACATCCATTAGAAAAGATTATAAAGTGAAATGATACAGTATAAAAAAAGGGACTAACAAGAAACACAAATGCATACACTCCATCAAGTCGCTCTTTGTATATCCCATCAAATATGCGGCAGATCTCCATAATCATGTACAACTTTCCCTGCATTAATAGTCGGGGGTTGAAAGATGAAGGTTATTCATGCTGGCTGCGGGAACCAGATTCAGATTTGAGAAAAGTCCTTATATCTAATTAAAAACTATCAAAAAAGCACATTAAAAAATATTATTGAAAGTTTTCTGGAAAAGAAAACACAATATTGAATAGGCAATAAATGTAAAGGCTTACTTACTCCCGCATCAGTTGCAATGGGCTTCCCTAGACGACACAACTCAGCTTCTAAATCAAGAATACTTTTGTTGATCATTGATTGAAGACCCGGAATTCGAGATTTGATAACAGATTCTAAATGCTAGAAGATGGAGCAGCACACAGTTAATGTTGAGACCAGCAACAAAAGAACAACCCAAATTAGATAACACCAGATCACAAGTTTTATCAATTCAGCACCACCATATGTGAGATTTAAAGGGAAGTATATCAACGCACATCCTTTGGGTAGATGGGAAGGCATCACTTCACCATTCTTGTCACATAGGTAGCACTAAATTTAAGTTAAAAATTATCATCTTCTGGAAAATGTTCTCCAATTCATCTTTTGAAAATTATTTGTCTAGAACCAAAAAGATTCGGCTCAGATATTGCCAGTCTTGGACGAAAACAAACAACATTTATATTTTGCTTACTTTGGATAGAACTTTCCCTAGATGCTCAGAACCCATCCTGGGAGCAAGATGTTTATACTCCGGCGTCTGATAAAAATACTCCCTTTCTCTACGCCTAGCTGCAATCATGTCTACATTTTTGTTAATGTCAGCTTGAGAGCGATTGACAACACCTATCCACGGGAACTGCAGCTTATATGATTTTCCTTCCAGAATCTTTAATTGACAAGAAAGGAAAAGAAAGAGAAGTCACAACCTTTTCATATTGACTCAACAATATCAACAGCATCTTCATTAACACTTAAATAAAAGTGTATATTAATATATGTAGAGTAAATGCAGCAAATTTGGGAAGTAATCAATATCCAAATACTAGCCATTGAAAATTTTCAAAGCGTGGGAAAAGGAATCAATAACTCAGCCATGAAAAAAATATCTTTTACTAATATATATAATTTTTTTGATGCCTCGGTATCCGGTCCAAGGACCGACTAATCTAGGGGACCAATCTCATCGTCCACTAGCGGGGACCCCAATTGAAGCCAGAGCTAAGCTCTGTATAGACTGGCTCATCACAGGAATTGACCATACCTTGTTGGTTTCAAACTTGAGACCTAGAGAGGACCACACTCCTAGGTTTCAAGTCATCACCACTAGACCAACCCCTGAGGATTTATACGATAATATAATAACATCTGCACAGTACATGGAAAACATTAATCAAGTACAAGGACCATCTCTAGGTTGCAAGTCCAGGATGCATGAAGTTGATAAAAAAAAAACGATGAATTCAGAAGCAAATTGTCCAAAAGAAATTTAAAAAATGCAGGTAAAATAGTTTAGCAAGACATCATTAAGAATTAGCATTCAAATAGCTTAAACCAACAAACTTGAATAGTTCAGTGTTGAAAAGAAAGCTTCATATACACAAATTCTGCTCAACTAATTATGAACAGACAACCTTTTCCTTTTCTCTGTTTCCAAAAGAATCATCTAAGTAATGGTGTATTATGTATAGTTCTCAACTTACATCTACAGCATCTGTACCCTTGTCCATGAGATCAATCTTTGTTAAAACACCAAATGTTCTCTCTCCTGAAATAAAACGAGGAGAGGGCATAAAACAACTTCAAGTGGAATGTTGATCATCATAAAATAATCAAGATTCACACAGGGAGGTACCCAACTGTATGACTAAACCATATTTATATGTCATACCTTTTGGATCTACTTCACGAGAGATCTTAATAGCATCAGATGTTGCAAGATCTTGGTTGGCAGGAGAAACTGCCAAAATAATACAATTGGGCTGCAATTGATATTTTAACAAGAATAAATTGATGAATATGTCACCTCAAACTAACTATATGATAAACTGTGTTCTGCAATAAACATCATAATTGTACCAAGCTTTAACCAATCAACAGGTGCTTGTACCACTTTTTGAATAAAAAAATATATAATAGTTAAGAAACACCAAAAAATTGTATATACCTTCTCAATAAAAGACCGCACCATGCTCTCAATGTCTGCCACTGTGTTCTCTGACTGACCCTCTATCATAGGTTCACAAATTATCATGCATTTTAATTCCAGAGGAAATGTGATAAAGAGGAGAATAGGTAGTCCAAAATACATCACAAATATAAGGAGTAAATAGGCTCACCAACAGCAACTTTCGTGAGCCCAGGAAGATCGATCAATGTCAGATTTACAACTGCAATTATGAGAAAAAAAACCAAGTTGCCCCTTAATAAGAATCAAAAGAAGAGGAGACCAGATTCATAGTATTCCATACAAATCCAATTGCATTCATACAGACACAGTCAATGTAGAACTAGGAAGCGGTTACTTGTCACTGATATTTTAGTTTCAATGCAACTTCTCACACCAATTTAAAAAAGAAATATAAAGATACTATTCCAGCAATTGAATTCTAGAAAAGAAAAATGAGCAATAACTGTGTCAAACTCACCATTAGGAGAATAAATACTAAGATATATAGGAACGGTAGATACTCCTTTAGTACGTCCTGTCTCTCGATCAGTCTCATCAGAGATCTCCTTTCTCACGGCACCTGCACAAAGCAGACCAACACCAACAATTAAAGAAAACATATCCACAGATCCAAAACATATTTATAAAAAGCACAATATAATACACACATACATATCATATTACACTATATCTCCTGTGTAGGAGAAAAAATTTGCTAGCAAATGTGGAGTTAACGACTTAACGCATTACAAAAATGAACTTCGCACGTAGGGGTGCAGTACGTAATATTAAAATCCAAGGAAGATGTCTGTAATACTGCAGCATGGTAAAAAGAATCACTCAATATCAATATAACCATAATAAATTCCTCCCGTGAACTCACCAAAATCAGTAAATTTCTTCCTAGGAAGATGTCCAAACTCTGCATATTCTCTACCTTCATCAATCCGATGAAGTTGCAGGACAAGTGGACGTCGAGTAACAATACCTGAGTTTTATACAGTATATCAATTCCAATACTGTTGGACATCAATATGTCATGACAGTACATAAATTCCAGATAATCTCATTGTATAGAGTAATGCAGCAACAAAAAAAAAAAAAACACTAGTTACCTGATCCACGAGGCAAAAAGTCCTTTCCAACAACACTCTCGAGCACCGAGGACTTTCCCGAACTCTAGAAAACCATAAAATACCAGTGTCAGTTACCAGATCTAATGGATTAAAGAAAAGAGAAACTAACAATTTTTTACAAATAATACCAAGTGAAAACTATAGAAATCACCAGCAAGTATTTATTTATAATGCATTAGTATAGTGTAAATCAAAATATAGAACGAACGCACCAAATATTTTCCAAGCTAGAAGCCGACATCATCAATTTTATAATTAAAGAGAAGACATGTTGACAGGAAATTTATTTCACATCTTAAGTGAAAACATCAAAAGTTTTCAGTCCTAAGATAGCTGCAAATTTCGCTAGCATCCTTAAGAATTTAATCTGTCAAGAGACAAAAATGACATAAATAAATAGCAGCACGGTAAAGTTGATGGAAGTTGGACAGACAAGGTGAGACATTAGCCAAAGAATCTAAACAAATTCAGGCTTAAACGGAAATTAAGATTGATGATACATTGAAAAATTCGCTATCATAAATCAAGACTGATAAAACAGAGGACGTAAACTCTGAATTATGGAAAAAATAATCGTATTGAAATGCAAACAGATAGATGCAGATCGAATTTCAATACACATAGCAAGTGTTGGAATCAAGATTTGAATAAAGAAGAGGAAAATCGAAGATGCACTTCTCAACTCATATGGATCAGCATCAACAGATATTAAAGATTGTACGCAATAAATTCTCATACCTGACCACCGACAACGGCAATTGATGGCAGCGCATCCCAGAGAGTCGGCAACGAGCTCCCCTCGCCGTGATCGCCAAGCGCCGTGCATGCTTTCTGCAGTCTGTTCACCAACGATATTAGGTTTTCCATCTACAATTTAGTTCCAAATCAAGGATCCACGACTCGACTCGGCCGCACCGAAGTGCACCACGAACAAATATAATCGGAAAAAGTTACGAGTACTGTTCGATCTAAATGTATTGTGAATGAAAATCTTCCCTAGATCGAAAGTTTTATACGAAGAAAATTGCAGGGAAAGAGAAAAAGACGAAATGCATAGACAGGTATTGAAAACGAAGAACGCGTGGGCAACGGCAGTTAACGGTTGGCGATGGCGGAGGGTGGCTTCCGTATATGGGAAGGAGAGGGAGGGACCTTTTCTTTATCGCTCTCAAGACCGAAATTTCAAATGCTTGGAATGAAAATCGCTATTTCGGAACAGCGATTCTAATATATGACGACGTTGATTCATTGGTTATTGGGCCGATCAAGTTGGAAGGTCGAAATGGGCTAATTCAACTTTTATAGGACGTGAAGAGTTTTTGGAAGAATTTTCCTTTTTTAACAAAACATGCAACAAAATTTTAAGAGTTAATTTTTATAAATTATAAAATAAGAGTATTCTAGGTATGACTGCTAAAATGCAAATGAAATCATTCGTATCACTTTTACTATTACATTCCATGTTTTACAATATTGATGTATGACACTTGAAGTATTAAAAAATATTTTAATGAATTATCAAAATTTTGGGTTCATGTGTTAAATATTTAGAAAGTAAACATATTAAAATATAAAAGTTGGCACAGATAAATTGACTGTCAAAACTGAATGGATAAATTATTAGAATTCACAGTAAACTCATCTTATCTAACTGATTTATATGATATTATTAGTTATAAAATGAGACCATTGCCATTACTCACATTTGGTGGGTTGAGGAGGCCCAAACTTCACGTGGCCGTGGGTCGGGTCACTCCAACTTAGAAACACAGCGGGGAGATGTTTCGGGATATGCGGACGGTATTTTAAACTTTTAGGGCATGTCTGTTTGGGTGTATTAGAAGTAAGTTATTCATATTGATGATGCTTGGAATTGATTTAAATATAAAATTAACACTAATTTATTTTGATGACATAATTTTTCTCTTATAATCAATTATTTAATCAACCATAATTGAAATGTTTTTTCTCTTCCACAACACTAGTTTACACCATAAAAATTACACATATTATTGACTTTTTACTTAATTTATACTCACGTATTATATTTTATTTTACATATCTACTTTTTACATAAATTTAATAATATTTCTTAAAATTTGTGCATAATATTACATAAATTAATATTCCCTCTATCCCAGAAAAAAATTAATATGTAGGTGAGTACACACTTTAAGAAAAAAGAGTAATGATTGAAATTTTGAGGGATAAATTTGTAAACTTTTATGTAAAGTAAAAAATCTTTATTGGGTTATGTGTATATATGAAAGTAAAAGTAAAAGTAACGACATTTGTGTAAATTAGTGAAAATTGTGAGGGGTGAAGTTTATAAAAAGTTTTTAATTTTAAGGGTGTGAAACTTATATTGGAACGGACGAAAAAGGAAAGTGTGAAAACTTTTATGAGACGGAGGGAGTAATATTTTTCACATATCTACTTTGTGAATAGAAGGTCATGTGTTCTAGTCATCGTTTAACCGATCAAAAAAAATTATATTAATATTTATCTTGTTTTCTAATTCGTAAAGATTTACTATATATTATGGATAGAATACATTTAGATTATATAAATATATTGTTATAATATAAACGATATTTTTATATAACAGGAGTAAGAGATTTCAAATTAGAATTCGTATGATTTATTAAGATTAATTTATTTTTTTCATAATATATTTAAACATACTATTTGCTATTAAATATGATCAATTGTAAACAAATTATTAATATATAAATACATATATAAGTTATTCAGTTTAATATTATTTGTCTTCTAATCAAAATTTCACAAACAATTTTAATAAAAATCATAAACTTTTATAAGTTTAGTTGTGTGCTATTTAATAACTTAATCAGTTTTTTCATATTACATATAAATAATTGTTTAAAATAATATATTATGACACTTGGCAAGAAAAAAGTCTAATTATTGTATACTCTATTATACCTTTTGCCTGTGAATAAGACCAAGGTAGAATTCTTGAAGTTTCTGGAGGATATTACGAGGTCCCCTGATAATTGGAAAGTTAGGCACGGCACTTTGGATATAACCACACTCACAAATCTCAAATTCCAAAGCTCCAAAGATGGTTAAGTAAGTTCGATGAGATATAAATGAAATGGAGAGGTAGCAAATATATTAACAGTTTGGCATATTCTCTGCACAAATAAACTTTGATGCCTCTGTTTCTGTGTGTCGATGCAGAATAAAACTGAACGCGAACCACTAATCAGCCTGCAATTTGGACAGTCATCTTCATGGATTCTCTTCTTGTGATAACTTGTCCGTTCAAAGGCCTGAGCTTTGCCAGTTTTTCCAGGAATAGCACCTCCAAATTCCACAACTCCAAGAAATCTTGTCTCACCGTGAAGAATTCCTTCAAACCCTTTTCACATGTAGTCCCCCTTTTCCAGAAAGTGACTGACTTGGCTGCGAAATCTTCAAATCGAAAAGGGGGGTCTGAATTTCTGGAGAACGGAGCGTTTGGGGCGGCGCTTATGAGCGTGACTGCGACGGCTAAGGTTAAAATAAGTCCATTGGTGGCCACATTAGCCGCGAATCCGACTTTCGTTTCGGGTTTGTGCGGCTGGGCAGTTGCGCAATCGATGAAGGTTTTCTTGAATTATTGTGTGGAGAGGAGATGGGATTTGAGGGTCATGTTTGCTTCTGGAGGAATGCCTTCTTCGCACTCTGCATTGTGCACTGCCTTGACTACCTCTGTCGCTATTTCCCATGGAGTTGCTGATTCATTGTTCCCAGTTTGTTTGGGTTTCAGTTTGATTGTCATGTATGATGCAATTGGCGTCAGGCGACATGCCGGAATGCAAGCTCAGGTACATTTCTCATTTCTTGTCATTCCAATAATAAGTTCATCTCATTTTTATGTTATGTTATCACATTGTATATACAGGTTCTGAATCTGATAATTGAGGACTTGTTCCAAGGGCACCCAATAAGCCAAAGAAAGCTCAAGGAGCTTCTGGGTCACACTCTATCCCAGGTTTTTGCTGGAGCTTTGCTTGGTATTCTTGTAGCTTCCGTATGTTGTCAAATGTGTTCCAGCCTCATATAATATGCTCCATTCAATGTCTCTTTCAGACACACATTTGTAAATACGAGTATTATGAAAACCCATTACTTTTATCAGCCCTGGTGGTTTGCGGCTGTGATGACAAATTGTCTGCTTTAGATGTAGGAGCATGATTCATGAACAAATTTGAGTGTTCTTTCTTTACCAACAGGCTGATATTTTGTGAATGTTGAAATGCATAAATGCAATATTTATTACCATCGGTTCATAGTCATGATGGATTTTACATGTAGTCGATTTCACTCAATACACCGTCGATAACACACACACACACACACACAAAAAAAAAAGTGGAGTATTTGTATTATTGATAACGCCCTCAGCAGCATCTTGGAGTATATTTCTGGCATATGATGGATTTGAAATTTCAGTGCTATCAAATATAAATTTAAAATTTCTTCTTCAGCTTATATTGGCCTGAAATAATAGAACGATTCATGTTATATATATATTAGATGAACCTAAATTCATCACTTGTTAATTGCTGTCCAGAATAGATGGCGCAATTCATAAGGTTACCAATTTTTAGGAAAAGGGAAACTCACAATTGACTGAAAATATGAGCAATACACTTATCAAGAACATGAAAGTGTTGGATAGGACAACAGCAGGCTTTAACTACACAGATTTGGTATGCAAGTTCCATCCGGGCTCTGTTGTTCCTTCCATATCCGCCCCGTTACTCGAAGTTTAAGCTCTTTCTTGTCACCTCCCGAGAAAAAAAGTGCCATATTGCGCTGTATAATGAGACCGTCATGGCTATCCCGAACCTTTTTGTGACTATCTCTGACGCTTCGAGGAGTACCCTCCCATATAAGTTTCCTCCCATTCCCCCCAACCTCCAAACTGTAGCTATAGTTCCGAGCATCCATTTCGTCTCCCATAAACCGAAGAAAAGCCATATACACAGGGGCCATCCCAAGTTGAAAAGCTTCAAAATGGAGGCAAAAATATTGACCAAAACAATGGAAAACCTGAAGGGAGTAATTCAATGTTAGGCAAAAGAAAGTGCAAAATAATGAAACTAAGGAGAAATACTGACAGTTAGCATCCACGTGGCATTCTCTACATCTCGAGGGTTTGATTTAACATAGCGATGATTAAATGTGCAGCCAGAATGCATATCCACTTTATGATCATCTCTGAGATGAGTGACTAGGAATGGGATATCCCCAACAACCGAGCACTCTGATCCGGCATATGGGCAGTTGTAAGGCCGGAAATTGCAAACAGCCTCGTGCTTCAATTTGCTGTAATAAGGGAAGATTTCAGGACATCCAAGAGAGCTATATTTGCAAGGAAGTTCGAGTGATTCAGCCACCTTTTCCAGTGCCAAACATCTTATATCACCCAGCTCCTGTCTACAGGTGGGGCACCTATTGTGAACTCTCACTTTACAGGTAGAACAGAGAGTGTGCCCATTGTGGCACTGCACTAACCCAGTCAAGTATTAGAGACACATACAACATGGAATTTTTATCAGATCAATTTCAGTTCACACCATAAATTCTAAAACATAAATTTCTCGGACAGGTGTTCCCTGCCATTCCCTTAATTTCTATATCTACAAGTTTATATCATAAATATATTCTTGTGGCATCAAACCCACTTCATACCATGTCAATTACTAAACCAAAGTAATATTCAGCTTTACCCAGCCAGATTCATGAAAATCTGCAGTTCCTCACCTATTATAAAATTGGGCGAATCACATTTATATTTTATCTACTCAGAATTCAGACAATCAAGAATCTTCTCGCTCCCATTTGACCCTCATTTTCTTGCTTCCTATTTATCATTACGCAGTCACTGATTATACTTTCCAATACAACAAACTGAAGACCCAAGTAACATTCGCCACAAGTAAACTATATCTGGTCCAAGAAAATGATTCATCTAGATGCCAATTATGAATCAATTGGTTAGGACATAGCAGCATAATACTCTCTATTAATCAGTTGCAGAAAATATTTAAGAGATTCGGTTTCAATCTTAGAGCAGGGGTCTTGAACTGTTAACCATCAGAAGAGAAAGACAATCTTACTTAAAGTCAACCATCAAATTTCCTCAAAACAGCATCTATATTGATCCATGGGATAATAAAGAGATTACGTCCTATAAATTTCTGAAGTGTAAAATGCAGCACCTCAGTGATTAACCTAAGGAAAAATCAATATCTCTAACATAGAAACACAAAAAATATACTACTGAGGAACCATATAATAGATTCAACCTTGCAAATAAAGAACCCAGAAAATCTTGAAATCCGTTAATTAAAAATATCAAGAAGAAGATCCAATCAACATCATACCAGTCATCTGGTAATTTCCAAAAAGATAAAAATAAAAAAACGCAAAAGGAAAGATAAGAAGCAAGATAACAAACCTGATGGATAGGAGGGTACATAGAATTAGTACAAACAGGGCACTCAAGAAGCTCATGAACACTTGTGGCTGGATTAATCACCCCACCATTGACATTATTGTTGTTAGTATTATTGTGATATGGCTTTGGAGATGCAAAACGCGAAAAGGGATGGGGATGAGAGATCTCATCTTCATCCAATCCATCAACGGATGATACGCATTCAATGTTAGATTCCATTCTCAAGAAGCCTTTTCTTTATATCTTCCTCCTTTGATGAGGGTTCCTAAATCAATTAATGTCCATTTCTGGAGATTGGGGCACTGTGTGTGGAGAATTTCTTGATTCTTGATGAGTTTGGATGTATATCCAGAAATTTTTCGGGAGTAATCTGTATTTGGAAGGTGAATAGAGAAAAAGCAGGAAGTATGGCTCCCAATTGAAGGTGCTTTTCTTGATGCCTTGGTGATGGGAGAGAATCTGTAAAGGCGGGGGTGGGGGTGGGTGTGGGTAAATTTGCTCTCTTCTCAGTTATTCTCCTTTTTTTTTTTTGGCCGAAAAAAAAATGTTCAGTTGTGAAATGTGAACTTCCTATTGGACATTTGGAGACTAATTGAAGCGCATAATTATAAAGAACTTTTTTTTTCTTTTTTTTGTTCAAGTACAAAATTTCATTTTTATTTCTTTTTTCAAATTGGATATTTTGCCGGGATTAATATTGAAAATAATGAATTTATTGTCTTAGAGAAAGAAAAGCAAAAAACGCATGTAAACTCTGTTTCTATGCATGTGGATATCTATAATATTCCATTGTTTTAAGGTAATGCATATTTTATTCGCGTGGCTTGCAATCCTCCGTGCATGTATTTTAATCCGTTATAAAAAAATTTATAACTGAACAGTATAAATTACTCTAAATATAGGTTTTATATCATTAAAATATGACAACAAAATTAATTAAAAAATATTATAATAAAATATGAGTTCATACATGCCCTCATTTTACAAGAGACTAACTCTATTTGCATTAGCAGATATTTTAATATCACAAATTTTAGGGTAAAAGGGTATGAAATTGTTTTTGTGGGCCAATTTTAATGAATCATGTATAATTTATTATATTTAATGGGTATGAGAATGAGTTAAATACAAGTTTTATAGTATGAAATTTGTTCACTTGAGATTTCCTCGTTAAATGAAAACAACCTTTACAAATAAATTTTAATATTATTTTGAAACGTGTTTACAAATTTAAAATAAATAAATGCACACTAATAACTGGAGTATTAAAATAATAAAAAAAATGGGCTTTATCATACAGGCCTACACAGCATTAATAGAACTACAGTGAACCCATCACGAAGTCCATAATTTATTTAGGAATTGTGCAGCTCAAGAATTCGGCTTGAAGCTTGGGCCAAAATTTCTCTACTCTCAACATTTGAGTAGCCTTCATTACATTTCGTGTATTCTATCTAAGGTTGCGTTTGGATATGAGGTTTTTGGAATATTATTGGGGTTGTTTTGATTAACATGGATTTGAAATCATCCATCTAATTTTAATTATATTGGTGAAATTGAAATTCTAAAGTCTACCTCTGAATTTAAACTTCTTTCATCTTAATATATATTTATAATTTATAAATACGGTTTGAGAGTAGGAATTTATTTAAAGAAAGTTCTTTTAAATTTAAGAATGCTTGATGAATAAAAATGATATAAAAATAAAAAAAAGTATGGAATTAAAATCATTTAACTTAAATAAATTAACTATGTGAGATGTCTTTGTTTTTAGAATCAGAATCATGGTAAAATTATTGAAAACATATATTATAACTTTTAATCATATACTGATTTATTAAGTGATTATTTCCTCAACTTTGTTTATGAAGGCACACAGGTAAGATTGCAAGGAAACTTCTTTCTTTTATTATTTTTAAGTTTTTTAAAGATTGAAAATTCATTGCTTTATTGGTTCATGTCACTGATTCTAATTCCAGTTTTATCAATTTCTTTTAATCATAAAAATAAAATAAAATATATGAATAATTAAAACCTAAAAAAAAGTAAATGAGGGTTTTAAGATTGGAATGTCTTTACAGGTGTAATAAATGCAGCATTTGCGGCAGATTAGCATTAAAGTTAAGAGGACAGGTGTTTAAAGGTATACTAATAAAAGATAATTTAATTGATTCGATTTGGAAGAAAGGGGAGATGTATGGATGATCCTGGTATCAACATTGTTGTTTGTGATGGATTACCCCAATTTTGCACATGCAAGGGGACATGCCACATGCCACTTGGCGACTGACGTACTAACGACGTATGTGAATTTTTTTGTCCTCACCTTCACATCAAATTAAGAGTTTTAGATATAATATTCCTACCCAAAATTACAAAATGCAAATCTTTATATTACATCATTATGAAATAGTACTTTATATTATATTTCAGAATTTTCTTTATAATTTTTATACTTTGTATTTTACTTGATTTATTATTTTATTTTTTAATATATTCTAATCATCGAACATTTATATTTAAAATTATTGATTAATTTAATTTAAATAATTGAAATCAAATTATTTAATTGATTATACTTTTTAAATCAAAATCATTAGATGTGTTAGCAGTTGTCGGCGAACGGCGATTCAAGCAACATGTTTCGGGAGGTCGAAAAAGAGTTTGAGATGGTTTGGAACAATTTAGTTTCAATGAAGGCGTTGACGATGGCTTGGAGATTTTTGTGGAGTAAATTACCAATAAAATTCATTCTAGTCTGGCGGAAAAAAATTCACCTGTCCCATGAAAGCTAAATGATCTTTTTGCAGGGAACAAGAGGAGACAACATCACATTATTTTTTAGTGTAAAGTTTCGTCAGAGGTGCAGGTTGAATGCTATAATTGGCTATTTACACCTTTGGCAATCCATAACCAATATAATTTTCACTTGCATTTGCATTCTGGAATTTTATCAGGAAAGAAAGGAAGAGTTTTTGCCATGGGTTCTTGGATATGTATTGTTTAGGTCTTGTGGAGACGGAGGAATATAGTGATTTTCGATGAAGAAAATGGTGATATCAAAAAAATTATGGAGGAAATAAAGGAGAGAATACGAAGTTGGTTTTCTACCAAAGATGCTAATATTAGTACTTGTGCCTCGATCTCTTAATGTTTGGTACTCGTATTTTCGACCTATTAATGAAATTTTGCTTTTGTCTTATTTAAAAAAATTAATTATTTTCTACATTTAATTAGTTAGAGAAGGAATGATTGTCCATATCAGGCAAAATGTGATCATGTGTTCGTTATTAATAATCAATGTATATTTTATTGTATTTTACGTGATTTCTCATTGATAAAGAAATATGTAATATTAATAATATAAATAGTAAAATTAACATACACAAAAAAAAAAAAAAAAGCATACTAAAACTTATACAATAGAAAATTGCAAATAAATTAATTAATTCTCAATTAATGGTGTAATATTAGTTATATATATTCATCCCTGCAATTAACTTCACACTCCTAAAATGGAATGCCCTCTATAAATTACAATCTCACAATATCATTTAAATTTAAAAAATATCACTCTTACTTTATTCACTCTCCTACACTTTATCACGTAGAATCACCCAAAATACATTTATATTTTATTCTTTCTCCTACATTAATTTAAATTTTCTTAATAAATGTGTCTCTTCACACGTGAAGATAACTCCGGATGAAAGGGAGTAATATAAAAAATAGATATATAATGATAATTAAATAGATCACAACTATTTTTAAAGACCAAATGGAGTACAACTGTTCAACATTTAATTTTTATACTCTATTTAAATTACCCACTTGAGCAATTCATACTCCAAAAAGACTAAAATTTCCTTATGGAATACCCAATTGTTATTGTTTTGGGTTTAAAAAAATGGAGATTGTTTTAGTAGGATATGTTATGTATGATTGCTAAAAAAATTCGTATTATTAATTTAAAATAGTTCTTCATATTACATAAATGATCCACATTTTTTATTTGTTCAACCTCTAAACTTGATGAATTCATATCCTAATACATTTGTTTGTGATTATAATGCATATTTATAAATTGAGGAAGTTTGGTTTTAAACTGTCTCATACATTAGATGTGAATATATAAAATTGTATGAGAATATATAAAAATATCATATTTTATATATGAGATTATCTCACATAAATTATTGTGTTACAGATACGTACGTTATTTTGATGATATTTATTTCACGACTACCGGTATAAATAACCGTCTCGTAGTAGCAATACGTCGACGGAAGAATTTCATCAAGAGTCCAGGTTCAATCTTGGAATGACCCAAATCAGTGTTTAGTTTTACTTTCTTTTTTTCTAAATTTAAAATTTGATTTTTTTTTTTTTTTTTGTGTTAATGCAAATTTAACTTTTTTTTTCAATCCAAGTCATACAAGACGACAAAAAATAATAATTATTATAACACGTCCACTAAATTTTATTTATATTATTATATATATGATTTAATTTAAAAATAAATTGTCGGACCTTAAATTTTTTAAAAAAAATCTGAAAATGAAGTGCCTCAGATAAAAAATTGGATCCCTATATAAAATTCTTTCATAAATCCAGCTATTAATTTTCATTTTCAGTAGTGTATACCTTAGCCATTCTAAATATTTGAAATAAAAAAAAAAGTAACTGGAATCGTTTAGTCAGAAAATTTAGTCGTAATGGGAATTGTGGGCAACAAGATTTAGAAGTGAGGAGAAAGAAATTAGGGGCGTAGATTCCGGTAAGGAGTGGTCACATGGGAGTATGGACGTTAGTGAACATATCAGCAAACGAGTCAAAACACTTTTCGTCGTTTTCTTTTCTCACAGGACCCGCATGCCACATCTCTTTCTCTTCTCTCACGCCATTCTTGGTTCACCTTTTTAAAATGCTTTCACAATATCTGTATAATAAATTTTCATGCGACAGAATCGCCTTTAAATTAGATTATAATCTGAATTTATGTCCGATAAATATGAATATAAGACTGTGTCTACGGAAATTTATGCTTGAACAGATGTAAAATGTTTATTAATTATTAATTTTAAGTAGTTTTTGTAGAAATATTTTTAAAACATAAAACCATAGTATGTTTTCAAGATTCACCAACCAATGATGAAATTTGTTCAAGGCTAGCACGGGAATCGAGGTCTTGGATTCACATCTCGTTCTCCACGCTAGTTCCAACTATACATCCCAATTTCTAATTAATCGTGTTTGATAACATTAATTTTATTAGTTAGGAAATAAAAATTATCTTAATTAATTTATTTATCTACATATTATATTGCATTGAGTTTTTGTTCTTTTATAAAAATCTGCACTATCAATTTCTTAATTGTCCTAGTTAACCAAAAAAGGAAAAAGTACATTATAAGTAATACCACTTCATTCAATAATTGCAAGCGGTACATTGCCTCTTTTATATCACCCCATGTTTCATTAGATCATTTAAGACTTATTTCTAATTAGATAAGTAACAAGAAAGACAAATGTCATTTGAAATTCTCTCCATTTGCTTTAAAAAAAAATTAGATAAGTAACGAATTTAAGCAAAATCTGCAAACAAATGTCATTTTTAATTGGAATTATTTGCATCTTGTGCAACTTCTGCTTCCTTAGGACAAAACACACGAAAGTTTTCAACATAATAATTAAACAAAGACGTTTCTTCCTTTATGCTTATCCTTTCTAATTTTGCTCAGGCGCAACCCCTCGGAGTGAATCCGACCCTATTGCTAGCTAAATCAAACACGACCCGAAAACCCTGCTGCTGAATATTACCTAGAATGGACAACCCGCTCGTCGTACCCGCAAAAGCAAAGCAAAACTTCCCATTACCATCCACCGGAATCAAATAATTCGACGCCGGCAAAGACACGTCGGCGCCTTCGAAATGCAGCACCACCGTCGGAACCTTCACCTCTGTCTTCCCGGACAGATCGAAGCAAGTGTCGAAAAGTGAGAATTCTGGGGCCCGCTTCAAATTCGATGCCCCGGCCCGGAAAGCGTCCCTAAACGCTACGTACGCGGGTCTTGTCAGCCGGGTAACGGACGTGCCTGAGTCCACAATCACGCCGCCGTTGCCAGTCCGGTCGAGCTTGAAAAGCGACGGCGTAATCCCGGGAACTCGGGTTCCGCCGACTGAAATTCCATTTAAGCCAACGTAATAAAATGTGTCGAGCTTTGGATTTGCCAACAAAGGCGTAAAAACAGCGTTTCTGGAAACCGCCGATTCACCGAACACCATGGAAGACGGTTTAGAAGAAGCAGACCGGTCCACCAGACAGTAAGAAAACTTCTTCCCGAACCGGGGCCCTGCTTGAGTAGGAAAAGACAATTTACCACGGCCGAGGCCTAATAAACCGGCAGCGCCGACGAATAAGCCCTCGTTATCATGTCCACAGCCTAGAGCAACATTACTCACTTTCGTCCTCCTAAACGTCAGCGTTTCGGTCGAGAATTCTCCTACGGTAAACGAACCGTCGCCGTAGGAAACTTGGTACAAACATTTTTGCCGGTTGTTGCATCCGGGTGAATCGAGACGGCGACAAAGCGGGGAAACACACGATACTCCTAAAAACGACGTCGATGCTTTCGGATCGAAAACCGGGTCGGACTGTGAGTAGCATTTCCTGCACGGGGAACACTGGATCCAAACGACGTCGCTTCCGGTATCCAACACCATGAAAACATTCTTCGCTGGAGTTCCAATCCCGATTCGAGTGAAGTACTCTCCACTTCCCTGAGAAAGACCGGAAATTATCGAGCTACTGAAATCACCGGCACTCCGATGGTGGGCAGATGCGTTAGTATGAGCAACGGCGGCGACGGTGGACAGCGCTGTGGCTCTAATGGCGTCACGTCGAAGACGGAGTTTGAAGAGGGACTCCGGCGTGGACTTGAAAGCAGGGGAGAGATTATCCACATGGTGCAAACTGAGTGAGAGGGAGTCGGAGTCAGGTTGAGTCTCGGGCTCCAAATTTTGCTGGGTATCCCATAAGAGGGCTTGGGGTTGGGGAAGGGAGGTGGGAACGAGGGTCTGATAGTGAAGAGAAGCAGCGGAGGAGACAGAAATGAGGACGAAAAGGGAAAGGAAAACGGAAATCCGTTTCCGGTCCATTTTAGAAGATGGAGAAAAGAGATTGAGCTTTGGGAGTATAAATAATGGTGGGGGACAGTGGCTGCGACAGGGCAGACTCGCAGTGCGTTTAAAAGGCGGTTGGTTTGGAAGTACAGGAGTAGTGCTGCTATTTGTTTGCATTTTCATTTTGCATTACATATATTTATTTTTAGACAAGTTTTTTTTTCAATAAAGGAAAGTGATGACTTTACGAGTGATTTCTTATTTTTATTATCTGACGGTGAGAGATAATGATGAAAGGAGTGATTCGTTGACAAATACAAAGATTATGGCGTCTTTGCAAATTAGGTTGAGAGATTAAAAGCATTTTTTTTACTCACTTTCCCATTGCATTTAATTAGTTAAAGAAGATTTTGTAGGTTGCCGTTGTGCTTTTTGAGCCAAGAACACAATATTTAATTTTTTTTACTCAAATTAATATGTACATACTTACAGTTCTGTTAATTGTATTTTAATATATGTGAAACCACGCTCTTTATGCTACATTAAATT
Organism: Paraleonurus japonicus; assembly: GCA_030762865.1. NCBI lineage: Eukaryota > Viridiplantae > Streptophyta > Magnoliopsida > Lamiales > Lamiaceae > Paraleonurus > Paraleonurus japonicus. The sequence continues at coordinate 3,216,174 of CM061057.1, read as the reverse complement.
TTATTTTATTCGAATAAATTTAATTTTATTAAAGCCTAGTATTACTAGAATCTATGGTCTATCAGTTGGTTCCAAAAAATTATATTCCCTCTGTCCCGAATTAACTTGCACAGTTGACTTTCTCAACGGTTTTTGTGTGAGAATTATTTTATAGTAATATGTGTACAAAAGTTATTTTATATGAATGGTATGCTAGTTGATCTTATTAACTAGCGTATCATTCATATAAAACAACTTTTGTAAATGTATTACTATGAAATAATTCTCATACAAAAACCGTTGAAAAAATCAATTGTGCAAGTTAATCCGGGACGGAGGGAGTACTAGTTCCCGTAGTCCCGTTCTGTGTACGGAATATACGGACACGAGGGCTGTTTATGTTGATTATCAATTAATGTCTTATATTATTATGGATGAGTAATGGTTCATTAAATTCCTCGCATTTTATACAGGTGGACTTTAATTTTCTTTATGCAAATTAAAAAAAGGTATTATAATTAGATTATTAATATTTTGTTAGATATTGATTTAGCAAAACAATAAATAAAGATAAAAATAAAAAAATTAATAATATGTTAGATATATGAAGCTGTTTATATTTGTGAAATTGATGAAAATAAAATATAAGTGTATTTATGTGTAGGTAGATAATAGAGTATTTCCTAAAATCATAACATTCATGCCATCTTTGAAACAACCACCAATACACTGAGAAAAGCCTGATTTCAATTAATGGGTCAAACAATTACTAACTGTTCCACCAAACAAGAAAAATAAATCACCTACTATCGGAACTTGGATGTGGAATTTTCCCTACGTTCATTTATTGCCCCAAAGGTAAAAGTAATGTATTGTGGTAAAAAATTTCGAATAGAATTTGTTTGGATGGTAGTTCACTAAAAAATATTAATTATTTTTGTTATAAATATAAATTTTAAATGATATTAGTTATTTTATTAAAATATATTAGTAAAAAGATTAATTATTTCATGAAATATTATTAGTTATAAATTATTATAAAATTAGTTCACACAATACCAACTAAAAAAATTTAAAAATAAGATATAGTGATTCTGGTTCGAAACTTTTTTTTTTTTTGAAAAGGCTGGTTCGAAACTTTTAGTACGCGGGTTTAAGAGAGATTTATTTGTGTGCGTATGTGAGGTGAGACTGATACAATTGAATATATTTAAAGATATACACGTCACTAAATAAAACAGTGAAATGTGTAACGATTTGAGCTAATAATCACCCTCCTTTTTTTCGAGTAAATCACGCATGGCTTATCTGCTTGAAGAACCTCAAATCGGCCCATGTAAATGAAAGGCCCGCATAACCTTTATAATCAAGTTTGGAATCAAATTGGCCCATATATATTTTTAAGAGTAGACAAACCGGTTATCATTGATGCAAAAACGGGCCATCTGATAAAGTTTGTTCGTTAATCTCTTGGTCTATTTATCAGTTTGAACTATGTGCGTTGATTGTTTCAAATTTAATAAAATATCACGAATTCAAAGTTATGTGTTTAAAAATTTCACCCCTAACACTACTTGTTACATTGCTCTTTCACGTACCAACTCATTCTTTTTTGCATTACAACTCATTCGATTATTATTATACAAATAATACAATAGCATAATATATTCTCAAAATATGATAACTTAACAAAGTCAAATAAATTTTTTAAAATAAGCATAGTAATTCACTTGCATCAAAAGTTTGAAAACTAGAATTTTATATTATATCATCATCATCAAATATAAAATTAGATAATTTAGTAAATTCGATTTAATTATAATTACACGAAGTAAACGTGTGTACAGTTAAGTATATAAAGTAGGGTGTGAGCCTGAGAGACGGCCATATTTACCACACAGTTCACATTGCACGTGATGATGATGCCTTTTAATGGTGACAATTAAAAAAGTGTGTTTTTTCCACCAAATATACACATATAAATTTATGTCTCTGTCTGTCTGTTTGTGATATATATATATATATATATATATATATATATATATATATATATATATATGTGTGTGTGTGTGTGTGTGTGGAATTTTCAGACCTTTTGTACCCAGTTTCTACCCTTTGCTATGTACTTAAGCCAGACGTTTAAGCGCACATGCTATACAATTAATATGGTTGCCCTAAACTAGGGTTATCTACTTATTTACCGTCTGCCCTTCTCCCATCGATATAAATGTTCTTTACGCAACTGAAGTCAATTTTATTCCAGTTTTGTTATTATTTTGGCGTTATAACTTTGATTACATTTTGAAAAATTTATAATGATTGTAAGGGAGGAATGGTAATACATTTCAATAAGAATTTGTCACGACTGAGGTCTTAACAAAATATGATTTATATAACTGAACCCACATATATGAAATGTTTGCAACAACAAAGAAAAGGCACGAGGAGTACTCAAATTTAGTGACCGTATATTAAAAGATTAATAGTGAATTGGGTAATGTTTAAAATTATATCTATAAAGGTGAAAAGGAAAATAGATGCTTGATCATCCAAGCGTTTATTTCTCTCATTACTGAGATGTTAAGAGATTCACCTAACTAATAATGAAATCGTGAAATGCAATTCATACACATAAATATGTTGGATAACTTTGAGTAGACTCAATCGTCATTAGTCAATAGCACCACTCCCGAGTCTGAAAGGGCATTTCGATATCCAAATTGCAATACATAAATCCACAGGAAATCATCCAATACCACTAATGGTCCCATATACCATGTGCCAATTATTGAATATTTTTAATAACCCTCCGACTTCAAATAAATAAATAAGGCCCCTTCTCCAATAAAATTTGTTCACTGTATCATAAACTAGATTCATTGCATTGTATTATAGCATTCGTTCAATTGATTAAACTAACATTCATCCACAGAATTTGGCATGATTTTTGTGTGTAAAAATATCATGATATTAAATTATAAAAATAATGATATTGCTCAATGGATGTGACAATTTCACATGAGAGTATGTAAATAAATAAATCGCCATCATATAGGATTAGGAGACTAAATAGTTGAACCCCACGTTATGCACGTTTTAAGAAAATTAATGTTTCTGTTAACAAGACTTTTCACATACCTATATCTGTAACTTTCAATAAACACTAAGTCGTAAAGTTGTGTAGATAGCAAGAAAAAATGGTTCAAAATCAAAAACCCTTACGTTTAATAGAGGAGGACAAGAGAGTACCCTAACATCCAACTCAACCACCACACTGATCCTGACGTTTATACAACTTGTGAATCCAAAGGCAAAGGCATACATCATCAACTGGAAATCTAGCATAATTCAGATATTTTATTACACTTATATATGTCGGTATTCCAACATAAACAGAAACAGTTCATCACATCACCATCATCTATATCATATCAAGATAATATACAACCACTACATGAGAACAGCAAATGATCATAAAAAACTCAATGATAATCAGAAAAAAATAAAGAGGGCATAAATCGAACTAAATAAATTAATCAATCTTGCAAAACTATGTCCTTACACCATAAAATCTATACTATAAACAAATAGAAGATACTTGTTACCCAACTTAGTCAAAAGATGGATTTTCCCTAACCCTAGCATTAACTGATGTATACCAAAATCTCAAGAAAAGCTTTCCATATTGGCTCGCTAAACTTTGTGCCTACTAATTTAGTTAAACATCATAGAATTACGTTACCCGACAGACGACGACTGCTGCTCCAAGTTGGGGTCGCGGGAAATCGCTTCTATTAGCTTCTCCTTGGTTATCCGTTCAGGCCCTTCAGATTTGACAACAAATGTGTGATACACTTTCTCACTACCAGACACAAATTTTGCATCGACAATCATTGCCCCAGAGTCCTTTATTGCCCGAACAAACCTTGATACAGGATGACCTTCCAACGGGCAGCTTACGTGCAAAGTGACCTCATCTCGGGCAGATTGTAAGTCAATGCTTGGAACACATTTGGTATTTGGTTTCGTTTCTGACACTGATGCCTCTCTTGAAAATGTTTCCTTATCAGACTCCATGTCCTTCAGCTTCTTCTGAAGTTCAGTTATGTATGCAATTGCATCTCCCAAAAGGGAAGCTTTGTCCATCTTGGAAATATTTGGAACAACTGCCCTCAGTGCATAAAATCGCTGGTTCAGCTTTTCTCTCCGTTGCCTTTCCGCCTCTACATGATTGAGGGGCTCGTCTCTTCCATTAGCAGGTTTACGACCACGCTTCCTAGGTCTGTTATCTTCTGATAGCCCCATGAATTCTTCTTTGCATGAAACTTCGATATCTGAGTGCTCAGACTCTACACTGTGTGGTCTGGAAATAACGGGCCTTGAGGTGGCTCCACTAAAATCAATCTGCATCTGTGCTGGCTTTCGATGCTGAAAAGTGTTGAACGGATCAACCCTTGACCCGTTAACGGCCTCTTGAGGAAGTTTAACCGGATTCTGGGAATTATAAATCCCAACCCCATTTCCAGGTTTAACATTACTGTATTGTGTCCATGCTATTCCTTGAAAACCGTTAGGAGGAGCATTTGTGAATGGCAGCCTATTCCCTTTTCCACTTGCCTCTGACTGCCTGTATTCAACTTTCCTGACTTCACTTTTTTCCCTGGATTGCGTACGGTTTGAACACAAATCTTGCCCGAAAATCTTGGGAACTGCTTCTGAATTGCTATCAATTACGGCACTAGACATTCGACCATCCCCATCTTTCTGGTGATTTACCACAGCCACATCTTTCTTGGACCTTATAACTGCGGGCAATGATGAGAAGGAAGTCCTAATTACATTCAAGAGGTCCAAACTTTCAGGAATACATTTAACAGAACCCAACTCAACCACACCAATATCAGTGGGAATCAAGACAACTGTCCTCATACCAGCTGACTTTGCAAGAAAGGAGCGAACACAATAATCTGTAGTGGACTTGAATGCATCTGATAACCATAAATGCTTACCGGATCTAAAACATCTCCCAGGGCCCCCTTCTCCCCTAGCAAAAGAGAAATACATGGATGATAGGAAAAACATTTCAGCATCAGTAACCTTGTCCAATTCAAAGGCATAACTATCATCTTCAGTTCCCCCAAAATAAGTATGCAATTTCTGGAGAACCCGTTTCCTCATCCTTTGTTGAGATTCATCCTCGAGTCTGATTCTGAGAAACCGAGTAACTTCAGAATCCTCACTCTCATGAGGCTCTCGACAGCACCCGTCGCCCCACCCCAGAACCAAGTCTCCGGTCTTAGACCTAGAAAGCTGCCAAAATATTGCATAATTCCAACGAAAATTGGCCGAGCTGGGAAGCTCCACCAGATCTGAAAGCTTATTCTGCAAATTCACATCGTTCGACATCGCCATCAACGAACACTCCGCAGAAACCGAGCTCGACATCAAGTAATCAAAAGCTTTAGTCCCCAAAACCGCCGCCGCCATCGCTCTATCTTCATCATTCCACCCAACACGCCCCATAAAAGATTCTTCTTCTTTATCTTCTCCCTCAACCTCTATTTTTTTATGCAGACCAAAAAACAAAATTGAGAACAAAATCCAGGCTCCTTCTATTGACTGCTTTCATATCATATACAGTCAATAATATCTGAATATGCTGTAAATCGTATCGAACGCAATCCCATCTAAACCTTTTCAATAAAATCAAATCTCTTTGCAGAAATCAACTAGCTCGCCCTCAGATCTTAAAAACCACAAATCTACAAAACATGCATAACAAAAGAACCCCAATACATAAATAGATAAACCTTAAATTCAAGGAGGCGTAAGTGCTACAAAAATTAAACAAGACCAACACGAATTGAGGAAAATTACTCACCAGTTTTTTTGGGGTTCTCCCAGTCTCAATGAAGGCAGTTCACGAAGGAAAAATGATGAAAACTTGAATAAATTATCAGCAACGTGAAAAACAATAACTTCGTATTCCTCCTTTTGGTCGGAGAGTGAAGGAAATGAGAAGAGGTTTGGGCGTTCGTTGTTTTACACTGCTCTTATTTTATTTTATTTTTCCCTTTCCTCCTCGTGATTCTCTCTCGCCCTACCTCTGCATGTGTCATGTGTGTGAATTTTTGGGCGTGGTTTAAGAATAGTTATAAGGTTACCATGGTTAGACATTTGAGTAATCTTGTGATACCGATTCATTATTTAATTCATTAATCCCCTTTCTGAAAATTCAGAATGTGAATGTATTTATCCTCAAAATAAAATGTAAATTTTATATAATTTATGAAAATAGACGCGAAGCGAAGAGAGAGAGAAAAAAAAAGTTCACGAATCTTATCTTTTTAAAAAAATATATATATATATGGTGTGTATTTGGTTAGTTGTTACTATAAATATATACTTAAATTAATCCCTCAAAAACTGCATAGAGGATGTTCAATTTGTGTCGAACACTGAAATAGTAAAATGTGTATTTGCACTCTTGTTTTATTTGTTTGTTTTATTTATATTAATGTCATTATTTTTTCAATTTAATTAATTAATCTTTTATTATATATATATATATATATAATTTTTATTCATTTACACATGATCAACTTTCTAAAAATATATTCATATTTTTATTAGATGAAGGGGTGTGAGACGATTTGTAAGATCAATTGTGAACTTGTGACACAAATTAAAATTCAATAATTCTCACGTTGAACCCATTTATTCATTAATTAGAGTAATTAATTTTGATGGTGAAAAAGTCAAGAAGATACGATACGATACATTATGGAAGGTGAATATTTTATGTTACACGAGATCAATGGTTACTATTGTGCCACGAGGGTGGACACAGCAGACAGACGAAGCATGAGTAACTGTTTGACACGTGTGAATAGTGCAGAATTTAGATTTAAGTTGCTTCAACGTGTATGAATTTCAAATTTAGGTGTGTGCCTTAATATGGCCCCACGTAATATTTTTTATTTTTTATGGGGAAACGGTGTTAATATATTGTCAAATTTTGTATACACCGTTTACTAATATATACTCCCCTTTTTTCGCTCGAGATATCCCTACACTTTTGGATACAAATTTTAAGAAATATTGTATATTAATAATATAGTACAAGTAACAATCTTTGAGATGTGTCACTCCATACAGAATTTTATTCTGACTTTAAGTGGAGTCCCCGCTAGTGGATGGTGGGATTGGTCCCCCGGATTAGTCGATACTTGGACCGGATACCGAGTTATCCAAAAATTAAAATAATATAGTACAAGTGAAGTGATAGATAGAGAGATGAAATATGATATAATAATAATATAGTGTAAGTGATGTGATGGAGAGAGATGAAAAAATATAATTAAATATATTAAATGAGTGACATATTGTGTAAATATGTATGTAGTATAGGGATAATTATAAAAGTAGGGTATGAATAAAAAAGAATGAGACACTTAAGTGGGACGGACGAAAATGGTAAAATGGAACACTTAGTACGGAACGGAGAGAGTATTTCTTAAAATAATAATTTTATTTTATTAAATAATACAACTCATTTTATTCCTGATCAAAAAAAATAATACAACTCATTTTATTAAATTATATATTACATAAATAATCAACTATATTTAATAAAATAAAATATAACATACCGATTTCAATGATATTAAAATACCAAAATTAAATTACATTATACATCACAATTACATATTAATATTAATTAATAATACAACATAATGCTATACATTTTAGTTACATATTTCGAGTTTTTTAATTTCTCGTAATATTAATTTCACATAGTATTAGATTGATCAAACAAAAAATATATACATCTACACTTAATTTTTTTTTTTTTTTTTTTAAAAAAAAAAAGTGATTTATCACCGTGAATAGTAAGTTGTTACTTTGTCACCTACTATTCACTTGTGGATATTTGACTCACAATTTGTCACTGCATTTGTGACTATATCTTAAAGTAAATTGTTTTTGTTACCATATTTTGGCTAACGATTGGAGATGGTCTAAAATAGTTGGAATTGATAATTAATCAATTACTTGCCATTCAATCTACTCTACATCGTCAAATTGATCGTTATTACAAAAGTCAAGGTAACGGTCAGGATTTTTTAATTATTATTTAAAAATAAATTAATTAAAATCAAAAACTTTGAAAATTTAAAAAAAAAATAAAGGCTGGACACTAAAATAGTTAAACTAGTTATTGTCAATTACTAACCACTCAACTTACCGTACGTCGTTAAATTGATCTTTATTATAAAAATTAATATAACAGTCAGAATTCTTTTAATTATGATTTAAAAAATTAATTAAAATCAACACTCTGAAAATAATTTAAAAACAACGCTCGGCATTGAAAGTGGATAGTGAATACGTATCACAATTCACACGGTTCACGTGTCATTTGGTGGTGAATAATTTGAAAACTGCAAAAAAAAGTAAAAACACCAAAAAAAAGCTTCATAGCATAGGGAATAGGACAAGTTTCATTAACCCCTAAATTTAAAGGGTGGACCCACCATTAATTTTATCAGTATAGATGAAGTCTTAGATTGTAATTTATATAAATAGATATATATATATATATATATATATATATATATATATATATATATATATATATATAATAAATACAATCTCACGCTTAGTTTTGTTGTGTCTTCTCTTTTCTTATTATTTTTACATATCCTATAAGAATGAAAGATTGTTATATTTCATAGATATTAATTAAAATGTTATTCCATATTTTATTGAAAGTGATAAAATGTTAATATTGGACTTCAAATCATATGTTCTTCGCTTATGTATTAATATCATATAAATAATTAATTAAATAATAGATAAATTTCTTTGTACCTAAAAGGATTCCAAAAAAAAAAAAATTAACTGCATTTTGGCTTCTCACTCGATATGTAATCTATAGCTATATTTTTTTTCTTTATATTTTATTATATTACCTTTATTGTAATTTTTATAAGTTTTAGAATTATATCAAGTGGCAGGTTGATAAGTTAGCAGAAACGATATTTTAATTAATATTACTTAAATTAATAAAGTTAAAGAATTTGTTAAAATTTGAATAAAAAATAGAAGCTGCTCATTTTTGCAAAACTGAATTAAGACTATCATCTTATTCTGAATGTTTACAAAAAACAGTACTACATTAATTTATTTGAGAAAACCTACATTTATTTTTTTCGTACCATGTCAATTCTTTAATATTTTACTTTATTTTAAATGAAAGGATTAAAATTGGACTTATTCAAGGAATCAATAGAAGTTCTCTCGGTTAAAGCCTAGTCTGACCAAATAGCCCACTATCAAGTATGCCGTAAAGCTGTAAAAGTTTATTGGCTTATGGGCTTATTTTTATAATAATGGGCCATAGTTGAGAGTTAATAAATTAATATGAAACAGACTTAGATCAAGTATTGATTAATCAAACAAAAAGTTTTTCCTTCGAAGGATAATAATTGTCACATATTGATTTTATTTTAAACAGTTCCTTACATATAGATAAATCCCTCACTCGACCAAAATAAAATAAATAAATATACAAAGAGTGCCGTTTCTCAAATGTATTTATCTACTAATTCAACAATTTAAAAAAGAGAAAATAGCGTGTAAGCTTCACAATGTTATTTGAGTTATATTATCATTTAACACATTAGTAAATTTAGGCTCCATTAAATAATTAAATTAAATTTATTTTATATATAAAATCGTTTCACTCTTTGTCATTTAAAAATAATCAATTCTCCACTATGCCCCATCATTTAACTCAAATGATCATATTTATTTTTCTAACAGTTTGTCATTAGAGTATTTGTTAAAATACAATTTGACATTTCAAACAGTTTTGCTTTCTTGGAACAACTGTTTCAAAACATGATTTTTGTTTTTAATTTTTCGTGGGCTGGGTCAGTGCATTGGCCCAGTATATTTATGGTTATAAATAAGGGTCAGTTTATTGCAACATACCAAAGTTCTAAGTACACACACTTTTTAAAAAAAACACACAAAAATTTCAAGTATACACGCCCAAAATTTCATATATACTCTTTCCACTAACCATGCTTCCATATAAAAGTTAACTTAAAAAAATGGTACACACACGCATCCCCTCACTCGCTCTCGCACCCCCGCTGCTCTGCACGCCGCCGCGCCGCCGCCTTCCTTGTTCTTCACCAGGCGAAGTTTCTTTTTAAATGGCAAAATGTGTGTTTATAGTTTTTGTCATTGTTATTTGAAATATTTTATTTGTTAAATATAATCTCTTGTATGTATTTGTAGATGGTAACTAGTTGTTTTGCATTCATATTCAATTATAAATGACAATTATGTTATTTTATGTAGAGATATTTTATGCTTAAATTTTGATAATTCATGTTCATGGGTTGATCGATTTTTATGTTTAGGGTTCCTTAAATGTTGATTTTTTTTATTAAATTTGTTGCATAAATTTGATGGGTTGTAATGTATTGATCGAATTATGGGTTGAGTTGCATTAAATTTGCATAAAATCTTGTAAATGGGTGTTCGGATCTGGTTTTTCGCACATTTTGCTTTTGTGCGATAAAAAAATCGCACATTTACCATTTGTGCGGAAAAAAATTTCGTACAAGGGAAAATTACTAAGTACACACACCTGGAAATTCGATTTTTTTTTGCATAAAGATAGTAAGGATAGATTAGTTATTTTTACTGTGGTTTGATTAATTTGAATTTTCAAATATGTGTACTTGGAACTTTGATGGTGCGGCAATAACATGACCCTATTAACAAATGTTGTTATAAGCCCAATTTCCATTCGAAGAGGATTGATTATGTTCTGGTGTATTGAGCCCAGTATATAACTACTGCTATTTGATGGTCCAGATAGTTTTTTTTTTTGAAAGGGATGGTCCAGATAGTTTACGTTGTGTATTTAACTGGATCAGGTTATTAGCCCCTATAATTGACACAACCACAAAATATTTTAATAAAAAGTACTCGGTTTAAATTGTTCAAAATAAAATCACTCATGTTTTAATAAAAATATTATTTATTAATATTAAAAGTGTAAAGAGAAGGTACATTAGTCTTTTTAATTTTATCAGAATGAGTAATTGAGTAGGGGAGATTCAATTATAGTGGATAATTGAACAACATACATTGTAAATAAGAGATGTTTATAAGAATTTAATTTAAAATGATAGAATTATATTTTTACTATTTTGGATTAAAAAAAAAAATTGTATCGTTCATTTTTTTAATTTTGATCCATCTACATTATAAAACCTAAATTTATACCTTCCCAAAAGCACCTGTCAAAAAAAAAAAAAACCCTTTCCAAGAGCAGCCGGCCCGCCGCCAATCCCACCTCCGCTGTCGATCACAGTCGTTACCACCGATCTAAACAAAAGTATTCCATATTTTTTTCTTTTAATATGTTCATGAAAACAATTCATCAAATTACTAACATTCAATAGGTTACCCAGCAAAAAATTTAAAAAAAAAAAAATACCCAATAATTTTAAACACACATTGTCCAATTTTCAAGAATTAAGATGTGGAAATGATAATTAATGCAACATTTGATTCTTGAAATCAAAACAAACATTATATAGAATTTTACAGAGGGAATTTCGTCAAATAGACCAAATGAGAATGCTAATTGTTTTGGCTCAAACAATAGTTCATTATTCATTTGAGAATTCTCTCGGTGTGGTGACAATGCAATAGGAAGGAAAACACAAGACATTCAAAGATCACTTACAAATCTCTCAAACAAGTGCGAGGTGGGATAAGAGCAAGGGACAACATTGTTGCAAAAGCGGTGGTGATTTCTGCACAGTTTAGAGGTTCAAACGATTTCGGTAAAACTGGGAGAAAAGAGGCTAAGACTCCATTTGGATGGAGTAGATTTGAAATCAAGGGATTTGAGGATTATATACATGCATTCACACAAACTAAAATGGAGAGAAGCTAAATGAATGGATTTGATACACTCAAATATTAAGCACAAGTGGAAGAAGTGAATGAATTTCAAATGACTAGGTTTTGTTGGGTATTTGAAATCCTCCCACTTATAAGTAATATTTGTGTGAACCAAATCCATTAATTTAGAGGGGAATCAAATTTTTGATATATTAAAAGTGAGTAATGAAAGTAATAGATTCATTCCTCCCAAAATTGGGAGGAATGAAAGTTATTGCTTTTTAAAATTTTATATATAATTTTTTAGAAATTTATTTTGCCTTCTTAATTTTAAATGGGTATTTTAAGGAGGTGTATTAATCCCTTCAATAAAAAATGTGGGTGTATATATAGGGGTGTGAATAACCATATCCATTTTAAAATGCATTTTAGTTATTTGTAAAAAAATATAAGAAAATATTTGAATATTTTGACACTATCAAGTCGAGTTCGAATTCAAAATAAGAAAATTTGATCGAGTTCGACTAAATATTAGTCAAATGACTCAACTCAGTTACCTTCTAAAGTTCTAATCAAAATATCAAACTATCCCGAGAATATTTGAGCCAATAAAAATAAGCCCATTAATTTAATATTGTGAGCCTGCTACTTGGGAAATAAATAAATGACTAGGAAGTTTTGAATTAGTCGAATTTCAAGTTTCATTTGTTATTTGAACTAATTTTTTAATTTAAAATATGATTGGATTATAATAATAAATAAATCCGCCAATTTTTTTCTTTCAATTTATCTGTCTGATTGGTTTCAGTTTGATTTTTTTATTAGATAACTTATTTTGATTAATTAGTGTAGTTTTTATAATATTTATCCTGTTTCTTAGAATAAAAAAAAAAACTTATGGAGTATAAGTTAATGAAAATGTGTTCTTTTTCTTGGCTGCAAACAATGGGAGTTCAGAAAGCTGACCGACAGTTTCTGCGATCATCTGCCCCCTACACTCCTGAAAATAGAAATGGTTGAATTTTGCACCAACAATAATGTGCATTGATGTCTTCATTAATTTAAGGACCAATTCAAGTACTATGTTATGTGTCTCTCTCCACAACCAAATTGCAACGTAAAGAATTCAATGTTGAATTATTCTAAAAAAGCAAATATTGTCGGACTTCACATGCAAAATACTAGCTACTACTATCATTTAACTTTAAAATAACTAAATTATGGGCTCCGACTCTGATATGCTACTTACCTATATTTAACTCATTCGATCATATTCAAAATATATATCATCTTAAACTTATGTACATATTTTAAGAAAATTATTTACTTCATTCTATAATCTTAATTAATAGATTTGAAATTTTCCACATGACCTTTGAAAATTATTATTATTAATGTAATTTTTTAAAAAAAAAAAAAGGGTAAATTGGGAAAAACTATAATTAACTCACATTGAAAAGTGCATAACCACATTTAAATTGCAAATAATACGAAAAGTCAAAACGACATATATTATGGAGAGGGGGAGTATTAAAACTCTCATATTAATTAGTCAAACAATCAAATATTGCAATATTATTACTCAAATTAGTTAAAACAACGAAATTCGCGTGATAACATGCATTTGTGATGTGAGGTCATGTGAAGAAATGCATAATGAATAATTTTCACTTAATGGCAAATACCAAATCTTCTTCCCTAATTTTTTTTTTTGGGTTATCAGTTCAAACTCTATAAAAATAAAAAGGTTAATTATCAATTTGAGACTTGAATGATAAAATTTATCAATCTTGTAATTATATTTGACCTATTTTTCAGAGATTGGACTGAAAAATCCCTTAATAAAAGATGTCTTGTAGTGATACTTAAAATTTTTTGGTCCTGAATTTATAAGTTTGATCTTTTAGGTTCCCGATTGATAATTGACATATTTTTTTAGAGTTTGGACCGACAAAATTCTAATTTATATTGTTTATGGTTTGTTTTCACTAGGAGTAGGTCTTGTGTGAGACCGTTTCACCGATCTCTTTTGGCCCGTAGTGCAGCTATATACGAAAAATGATAATGTACAAGTGAAAGTGACAGTGTTATCATGAAAAGTGATAGTCACTTCTATATATATATATATATATATATATATATATATATATTATATAAAGTTCCATTTTTAGATATTCCATAATTTTTCAATACGACTATAATTGTGTTATAGTGTTACTCTTAAGTAAATGACTTCATCAACTAACTTAATATAAATTATATAATGATACAATAAAAGTGATATAGCTATATATTAAAAGTGATGATGTATTGTTGAAAAGTGACATCGTGTTAGACTTAAATTAAAGTGTGAGCCTATAATTAAATCGAAACAAATAAAATAATTAAAATACGGGTAAAAAAAAGAAGATCTGTTTCATAAAATGAAATCTGTAAAACATTCTCACACAAATTTTTTCCATTCACTAAGTTATATTTGTATACTTTATTTGGTGGTTCTACGTATATCTTAGATAGAGTTGTGCAATAGTTTGAAATTGCTGGTTCAAAATCCAAACCTCGAGGTCTTAAACGGTAACCTAATACATAAAGATTTGATATTAATTCGATTTTCTTTTAACGATATATATACATGTATTTATATCTAACATACCATCATTGGTTTGTAAACTTGTTAGTCCATTTTAAGAATCGATTTTAATTTGATGCAACTTATAATTTTCCACACATAAAAATTGATATAATTGTCCACATAACACTCTCTAATTTATTCTATTTTGTCTACTGATATGCCAATGTTCATGTTTCGTGTTTTAAGAGAATAACAAGATCTAAAATTTTTAATGTGCAATAATTTTATTCGTTTATATATGCATAGTACCTTTTTTTTTTCTTTTTCTTTGAGTGTTTTATCCACGTGTTAGTCTACTATTATTGAGAGTAAATTTTGATTTTTTTTTTTACATCTCAATATTCATCACATGCAATTATAATTTAAATTTCCTAACAATTACTAACATCTCATTTGTCAGATAGGTGATGGTGTATAAAATCTTTATAATTATTTTAAAACTCATGTACCCCATAAGATATGTGATGGTGTATAAGACACATGCTATTCCACTCAAAAAAAAAAAAAAAAAAAAAAGACATGCTATTTTGTGGTAAGAGAAGTGGCATAAAACATCAAGTTACCGGGAAATTTTAGAGAATTTAATCATTTTAGAATAAATTTGTTTGGAGTAAGTTTTTTTTTACATTAAATTTTATCATGAAATATAAATATATTTTTTATCAATATTATTTATTTTTATTAAAAATATTATAATAAAATAATTAATATTATAAATTAATTTGACGGCAAAAACTGTGAAACTCACAGTATATTACTTTGTCTAAGTCTAAGATCACTCCAACAGATATAATCTTTCGAATTTTAAAATTTGATAGATGTCCACACAAAAAATTTGATAGATCTTCCTGCGCACGACACTAATAAAAAATAAAGGAGCGAGCCGAAAATTGTTCGGCAAAGGGACTATATTTGGAAGTGGGCAAAAAAATAACATAGAATAAAGAAAATCAGAATTAGGTGTATTATTTAATTAATTAATCAAAAGGTCCGCTTACAAGAAAATTCATAATTATTGTAATTATCAGAATTGGATGTATTATTTAATCAAAAGGATCACTTACTTGAAAATTCATAATTTTTATTTATGGATGAATAAACTCCGTATTTATACATTATTTGCAAGTCAAACGTGAAATACTGTCACTAGAAATTCATATAAAAAACACCTGTTCATTATAGAACAATCAGATAAGGTAAAGAATTTGTTTGATACAAAATCTTATGTTTCAGTACAAATTTTAAAAAAGTATTAGCAGAACCATATACTCCCTCCTCCGTCCTATAACAATTTGCATCATTTATTGGGCACAAAAATTAAGAAATATTATTTTTTGAAGTAAATAGTGTAAGATAAAAAATAAAGTGTAGGGGTATTTTAAGTGATTGAATAAGATAAAATGTAGGAGAGAGAATAAAACAGAGTAAAACAAGAGTGATATTTTTGTAATTTAAATGATATTGTGAAGGTGTTAATATTATGTGATGTTTCTATTTTAGGGAGTATAAATTAATATGAGACAAACTAATAAGGAAAATGTGCAAATTATTGTGGAACAGAGGAAATATAAAATATACTCCCTCTGTACATAAAACTTATTGTAATATCCCAAAATCACTACGTGAATTATTTATATTTATGTATAATTATTTTTAATAAATTGAGTATTAGTATTAATAATTAGCCTTTAATTAAATTATATAAATCTTTTAAAATAGAAAATATAAAGTATAATATTGAGTTAGGCGTGTGTTATTAACATGTATAATATAATAATAATAATAATAATAATAATAATATAATAATGTAATATATAATAAAAATAAAATAAAGGAATCTTACCTAGGAAGACTTGACTAAGGCGGTGGCATTGATAAATATAGATAACTAAAGCGGTGGAAGAATTCATTAGAAGAACAAAGCAGACAGAAAGAAAGAATGGCGCGCAGAGAGAGAGAGGGAGAGAGAGGGAGAAGCATTTTGAATATGAGGAAACTCGGCACCATAGTTTGTTTTTGTGCGTTATCAAGGAGTTGAGGATCACTAAACTTATCATTTGCTCAAAGAATCGATTTCAATGTTATGATTGCATGTTAAATTGCATTATTAAAAAGATATTTATTTATTGTTCAAGCCGGGTAATGGCCCGTATAAATGGCCCGTATATGATTCAAGATGGGTAATGACCCATATTATGTTCATTGTGGAATCCATTTTTGGATATATATGAAAATATCATATACCGCTTACGAATGTTGTTTAATTTAAAGTAATCATTGATGTTTCCTTCAGTGTAAAACACTCACCCCCACGCTTATGATTTTCTACAAGTCAAAGGAGCTCAAGGCGATGGTTGCATGTAATTTATTTTACATTGTTTTCCAGTAAATCTCAAATGATTATTTTGTAATAAATCCCGATTCAATTACAATTTTCTCTTTAATTGAAACGGAATTTGGTGATAATATATTATTATTAAATTTTTTATGCTCAAACAAAAAAAGATTTAAAAAAATATTTATTTATTGTATAAAGTAGATAAATACGAATATTGTGGAGTCCATTTTTTGGATAAAGTATTTGTTTGTGAGTGTAAAACCAATGACATTTTGAGTAATTAAGTGATGATTGAAGAGTGATAATAAAATGATTTTTTCCAAAAAAAAAAAAAAAAAAAAAAAGTATAAATTTGATGGACGAACCAATAAGTCAAGTAAATATAAATTTGGTGGACAGAAAGAGTATACTCATTTAAATATAAAAGGATTGAGGAGTTTTGTTTACACTTTTTATTATATTAGATCTCATTTAAATATAAAAGGATTGAGGAGTTTTGTTTACACTTTTGCAGCCACATACAAATCTACACGTGCATACAATTTTTTTTTTTAATTATACAAAATGTATTGATCGGGGTAAATTTGGTACACTGCGGCGGATGTACTCTGGAAATGGCCAAAGTGGTTTACGACCCATCATACTCTTGGGTCCCATTCGAAGCAACAATCCATATATAATAGTAAACGCAACACATGCATGTGTTGGGCATTGCCGTTTCCTCTCTCTCTCTTTATTTTCCAGTATTCCACCCTTTTAACAAATTAAAATAATAATATGAAATACTGAAACCTGAATTTCATATTTATCCATTATCTTATTAATAAACATGCCTACCAAACTTAATGGATAAAACAACATACCAGCTCTCTTTATAAGAATCGGTTATTAATCGTGCACAAATCCACTGTGGACCACAATTTTGTATAAAACGTTAAAAAAATAAAATACAACAATTTAGAATCATCTACTTTTTTGATACACCCCCGGTTCGGATGAAAATTTTTCATTTTTTCATTTGTTTCTTCCTAATTAAAATTCCTCATTCCTTTTTTATATACTCAAATAATATATTTAATACATTTGTACATCTTTCATCTATTTTTTTTTTTTTTTATCTTTTTTCATCACATCATTTGTACTATATTATTATTCTACTACAATTTCTTAAGTATTATGCTAAAAAACAATGACAAACTTTAATCGAGATAGAGGGAGTATAATATTTGCATACTTCAATTTTTTTTTCTTTTGAACCAATAAGCTATAAAATCTTTTTCTAATTGGTGCAAACTAAAGTTTTACTCCTCCCGTCCCATAAAATCTTTCACACTTTCCTTTTTCGTCTGTCCCATTATAAGTTTTACACCCTCAAAATGGAAGACCCTTTATAAATTCCACCCTCATAATTTTTTACTAATTTACACAGATGTCATTACTTTTTACTGCCACATACACATAACCAAATAAAACTTTTTTATTTTATACATAAAAGTTTACAAAATTACCACTCAAAACCTCTATTATTATCCTTTTTTTTTTAAAGTGACATCTCTTACATATGAAAGCTTTTCCGGGATGAGGAAGTATTATTTTAGTATTTATCTAACTGCTAGGTGTTAATAAAACTAAACAAATCATCTTTTCTCTGTTATTTTTTTATAATTCATCGCGTGTTTCACCTACTAAAATTTTAATATATATCCTAATAATTATGAATTGTTGATTTTTTTACATGACACATGTCAATTATCAAAACAGTGGAATACAAAATATAACATGAAATGTGGTACATGCCGTATGCTGTGAAAATTAACCAACTACTCTAGTTACAAACAGTACTTTGTTCCAGCTCATTGCTCTCCCAATTAGCATCACTACGATTATTATTAACACGCAGTTAAAATTATATTTAAAAAAAAAAAAAAAGGAGATAAGCATAATACATATTTGGACCAATTATTGGTATCATACGTATTTTCGTCTACCAATCATACATAGATGTTGCAATCAATTTAGTCACATCCCCTCTAAAAAAGAGGAAACCAAATGTTGTTATCACGTGATACAAAAGTTCAAAGCCTAGGATCCCCTATAACTATAAATATATTAGCCGTTAATTAACTTTACTATTAACCATCGGTTCTGTATTATAATTATTCATCAAATTAGTAAATTATTGATTTTACAAGTGTTATACATTATGAATTACATGCTGAAAAGTACACCCTCCATTCCAATACAAGTTTCTATAGCAAGTTTTTGTAGAGCTTAATATAAATAAATTATTTGCAAACTTTGTTACAAATTAAACTTTTAAATGAGAATTCTTTCCGTGCTTGTTTGTGTTGATGGATAAACCTTGATTTATTGTTTTATACTTCTTAATCCAGTGTTTGGTTTGCTGTTTACGGCCCATTGTTCGAGGTCCGTCCTAGTCTATTTTTTAAAATAGTCCTACTATTGCGTGGCATGTGGTTCTGGTGGGGTGGCAAAATTAGTTGTCAATAGGGGAAGTTGTGTAAGTCCATTTTTGTCCTCAAATATTTTTTTTAAAAAAAATATTTTGTTCCAAAAATGAGATAAGGGTATGATTGTCAATTACATCTTTTTATCAATAATCCATTAATCCAAATATATAAGCTACTTTTAAGGATTAAATCCTGGACAATCCTGACAATAGTTATCTATCTCAACCTCTGAAGCAAACATTACAATAGTTAAAGGTTCATACCCACGTCTTGAATTCAAATCCCGCTGAAAACAAGTCTATCCAATTTAACTCTCCACTCGAAGCCTTCTCCCCAAGGAGTAAAAATTATGAATTGGTAATAGGAAAATGAGACAATTGATGTAAATAAAATGAAATTGATGGATAATTATTTGATGTAGTAAGATCAATAGATTTCAAAAAATAATATAAGAAGCTTGCGTTGGGATGAAAAAAAAAAAAAGAAACTTATATTGAAACAGAGAAAATATGAAGTAATAAATTTGTACACGACCAATATTTTTATGATTGTTAAATTTTAAATTAATTCAACATCCTGTCAATTAGATTAGCATTCAAATCATGAAATTCACGTAAACATCTACAAATTCTTTTATAATATGTATGATATTGAGAGGTTTATATATCTTAAAAGATAAGTTGTCTTTCTTCTAAAAAAAAAAAAAAAAAGCTTGGTTTTTCTATACAATCATGAACTATGCTCTCTTTAAACCATTTAAATGTAAAAATTATAATTTATTTAAAAATGAGGATTGGATTTACTACTAGTTCGATTAAATTTAACTTGTTGTGAGGTTCAGTTTAACCGAACATTGCATATGACCACAGTACGAAACCTTCAAAGTCATTTTTTGCGGCACCTAATTGCAACTCCATGTTTCATATTTCAACATCCGACCAATTGGGTGTTTGTAAAACATTCACTTTATTAAGTTTAATTAATTAATTAATAGTATGACTTAAAAAGGTCCAATGGAATTAAGATTTGATATAGTTAGCAGCATTTTCCCTTTAACCTAGGTTTTTTTTTTAGAAACCCCTTTAACCTAGTTAACTTTTGGAACTTAATAAATAATTAAGTTTGAACCTCTGTTAGAATTATCCTTTCAAAAAAAAAAAAAAAATCTCTGTTAGAATTATAAAATGTGTTAGATAAAATAATTTATTGAATTTTATAATTAAGATTTCTCAATAATGACATTCATATATATATAATCAATATATTTAAACTCAATGAAATGTGTTAACATTGTGAAAAAATTGTAAAAAAATTGGGGGAATGTTGGGGAGGCAGGTCTCAAAATAATATCTTAAAAAAAAAAAAACTTTATTCGGTCTTCTTTTTTTTTTTTTTTTTTTTTTAAGTTACAAACTGACCATTGAGGAGATATGCAACTACCTTTGGACTAAGGGCCTATTTAAAAACTCTTCATAATAATATATATTTTTTTAAATCTTTATGTATAAAGTAAAAATTGAGTTGTATTATGTGTATGTATAGGGTAAAACAGTAAAAATAATGATATTTTGTGTAAAATTATATATAATTTGAGAATAAAATTTATGATAGGTTTTTTAAACATTGAAATAAAAAAAATGTGCAAGCTATTATTATGGGATGAAAATAATAATAATGATAATTCTAGTTTTTGTGTTAATGTGATTAAAAGACCACCTAAAACTATGAGTACAGCTAAACATTAATTTTTTGTTTGATTGGTGACTAATTACGCATGATAAGTAATTTTCACTCATTCCGAGGAATTTGTGAGATGACCTGATTAGGGGTGGGAATAGCCAGACCGGGCCGACTTTGCATAAGAAAGTGTAGGCCTATTAGATAATTTTTAGGCTTGAGTCTGACCTATTATCTATGATAGGTTTTTTTTCAAGGCTCGGTCTGGCCTCTTTAATAAATAGGCTAGGCCTGAAAGTCTTTTAAAGACCTATTTGCTGCAACTTTTTTATTTTTCATTAAATTTTAAAAAATCACATTTTTTATATTACACCGTAAATACTATACAATTCAAAATACGAATAAAATTAATATACTAAGAATTATCAATTAGCAAAAGCAATAACAAAATCTTATGTAAATTAACGTGACGTAAGTTATTTTATTTATTATTAATATTTTTTTTATTAAGACTTTTTACTAATATGTAAATTTATGAGATAAAATATATGCGTATCTCACAATTATTAATATATATATTATATATATAAATATAATATATTATATTATTATATATATAGTTAAATAGACCGGCCTGTTAGACTTAAAAGGCCTGCAAGAAAGCTCAAGTTTAACCTATTTAATTAAATAGGCTTCTTAAAAGGTCTGAGTCTGTCCTATTTATTAAACGGGCCGAGCCGAGCCAGACTTTAGTAGGCCAGGCCGTAGACCCCTGTCGGGTAGCCTGACCTATTCCCACCCCTATTAGGGATATATAACCTCTCCATTTCTTTGCATAAATCTTTTGTAAATTTTAAAGATAGATTGACACATCATAAAATAATAAACAGGTTATACTTTTTTGTATTTTTTACATTATTTTATCATGTGTTTATCTCTATCTGAAATTTACAAAAAAATTTAAACATAAAAAATGTAGAGAATCCATTTCTGACTGATTACAAGAAATTTTCTAGTAAATTAAAAAAAAATATTAAAAGAAATAAAACGAAATTCAAGTCATATATTTTGTAGTTCACATATTTTATTTTTTTGAAAAGGAAACAAATCTATTAAATATGCCGTCCAAGTAAATATTTGTAATTATGTCCAGAAGAGGAAAAGAACAAAGCGTGTGTAAATGGACAAAAAAAACATGTGTTTTGTTTTTAATCAAAAATCTGACTTTATAAACAATAAGACAAAAAATATGTGATATGACCCCATAAATCTCATTTTGTAACGGTAAGATGGACATTCCTGACATTTACTTTAACCTTTTAGAATGAGTAGTGCACAATTTAAATTTTTAAGTCTACATTTCTCAAAAATAATTATAAGCAAATATGATGAAGTAAAAATGAAATAATTAAGAGGGTGTAGGAAAGATGAAAACAGAAGAGGCCAGAGATGTCACTTAGATCTCGTGTTGGCTTTTGCACATGTGAAGCTTCTTCTACTGTTGCGGGACCATAAACTTTTAAAGCATTTATTAAGTGGCTCTGGACTAGTCAGAAGTCTATTTCAGGGTTAATTTCGTCATACACTAATAATAAACGAATTTGGATCCTCTCCATTTTTTTGGTGTAAATTTCGGAGATAGATAGACACAGTAATAAAATAATGTGTGGGTCCTATTTGTTGTATTTTATATATTATTGTGTCTATCTCTCTCCGAAATTTACACCAAAGAAATGAAGAGGATCCAAATCCAATAATAAACACTTATTGACAGTCTATTTCAGGGTTAATTTCGTCATACACTAATAATAAACACTTATTGACGATTCTAAAGCCTAAAAAAAAAAAACGAAAAGAAAAGAAAAAAAGCACGACCAGCCAGGACTCGAGAGTACTCATATGATTACTTCCAAAAAACACATTTTTAAAAAATATAAAAAATAAAAAATACTGATACTAATTTATACGATAAATAATTTTTTTTCGAGTCTAACTATCTACATTTTAAAAGTTACTATTCATAGTTTTTTGAATAAAATTATTCTACCCTATTTTTATAGAGTTTTAAGCATTAAATTTACCCCGATCATCCCGATGTTAATGGAGATCCACTTACCTTTTACAGACTCTGGAAATCATACATATATTACAATCAGTATTTCATAAAAATTTAAATATAATAAATTGATTAGTATAAAGTTACCTATACAAATGTATGTTTAGACAAACCTTTTGTCTAATAACGGTTGGCCAGCAACATTTTAGGTTTTAAAGAAAATTAAACATGTTTTGCCTATTAATTCCAAGTGTCCTCCATTAAGTTATATTCTGTTCTATCATTGCAGTGATAGTGATAGTTAAACTGATTATACATCCTATATATAATTGTGCCCTCAAAAAATAAATTTAGTGATAGAGAGTAATTTTCTTGTGAAAATTTACATTACGCAAATCATTCAAAAAAAGAAATTAAAGTTAAATTCACGGGTCAAGTGTATTTATAACGGGTCATGGAAACGAATAAGTAAAAAGATAATTGTTGACATAAGTAATCTTGAGTGCAATCACTTCCACTACAAATTTCCTCCTTTTTCATGTTATGTTTTTTTTATTTTTTTTAAAGACTTTTATCTAGAATCAAACTCGAGTCACCAACATTAGATGCAAGAAAACTCACCATTATGATACATTAATTGAATATTAATTAATAATTTATTTATATCTTATGATAAAATTACAATATAGTATGTCATTTCATATGTAACATTACATATGTAATAATCCATCAGTTTTTTGATGATTTATGTAAAGAAAATAATACTGTTAATCGTTAATCGTAAGACGTAATACATTATAGCATTTCAAGTAATATTGTTTCATTACGTATGTAATACTATACCTTTTATGAGGTGATCCTGTTTCATTCATTTTATGATAATAATTTTCCAGAAAATTAAATTCAATTCATATGAATTCACAATTTAGAAACAAAATTATCCACATGTCAGGAATACACCCAAAAAAATCTCTCAATTAATATGAGATCACCAATCTCAAGAATATGATTGTACATCTAAAATATTACATTAATTAGTAGTATTACATCTTGCGCGAAATAATATTACTTATTCATCTATATAGTATTACATTAAAATCTGGAGGCTCTTAATAAAGAGTTTTATTCGTTGAATAACAAATGAGTTTTCTTGTCTAAACTATATATTGCAATGAAATCCCAATATAACAAAATTTTATTCATTCAACCAAGCTCCACACGTGTCATGGCCTGTTTATATTGAGAGGTTCTCAACTACTTAATTACAATTTTTTCAGTTGGAAGAAAGCAAAAAAAGAAAACATACACAGTACAAAAGCCCTGCAGGTAGAATAAAGGAGGCGATTTCTATGTTGCAACTAACTAAACAACCTGAAACATCATACGTAGCCTTGATCAATGTGAATACGATATCTTAAGCTGAACAAAACCACCATAAGTATGATTTCCATCATTTCAATAAAATTTCCATAAATTTTCTATTTTTTACCGATATCGATATCGATATTTCCACCGATATATCCGTAAATTCAAGGTACCAACATTTTCATCCTTGCACACTAATAATATTTTCAGTTGAATTTTTTTTTTTTTTTTGTAAAACAACTAATATTATTTAAATATACACTTAAGTTGGCGCATTAATATATACAAATAATACAATAATTAATTTATTTTGAGATCTATATTGTATCGAATAACACTTGTGCACATTATAAGTTTTCTTATGAATAAACTTTCAAATTTCCAAACTATTTTTTATCATATTTTTCCTTATACAAGTGAATTAAATTGATTTTTGTTTATATTTCAATAATATATATTGATTAAAAACGAGGTAAAGTTTAAAATTGTATAATTTGCATTTGACATATTTATGTACTTGTGTTTTTCCTTTTTGTTGAATAATAATAATTTATGATTTATTTTTAGATATTTTTATTAGATAAATAATGACTCAAATCCATGAGATCACAAAATAGGCCATAAGAATTTTAACCAATTTGGCTATTCCATTCAGTTCATTTACTTATTTAGTTTTAATTTAAAATTATTTTTACAGTATCATAATATAATTGAAAAAAATACGAGGGTACTAAATTTAAACTGGACCCAAACTTTATAATTCCTAAAATTGTCATGTTTCCACAGAGCCAAATAATTAATTACGTTCGTGGATATGTGTACTTAATGAGTTGTCCCATAAAGTCAATTAACCAATTACAATCGTGGATATGTGTACTTAATTAATGAGTTGTTGCGTCGTGTAATGCCTTTGGTTAATGAGAGATTAGTGGTAAAACGATTAACATGCATTGTCATCATAACAAAGTAACAAGTATAAACGGTATCATTAAATAGTTCGGTTTAAACAGATGTTACACTATTCTAAGTTGTTACCTTAAATTTGATTTTCAGGTATGGAGTTATATTATTTTAAGTAAAAAATTATAGATTCTTAAAAGAGTGAGTACTCTTAATTCAAACATATTGTCGAAGAATAAAAGTTTTATTTTTTTGGCGCATCTTCTTTTGCTCAACTGTAGGACATGTTTTCAGCTTTCCAGTCAAATACTTTCTATGTAACACAAAAATTTGCATACTTTTCTTTTTAATTTATCCCACAAAAAGTTACATATACTAAAATGAATACTTCACAGAAGTTGTACATATATATATCTCTCACGTATCGGTATGAATCACTATCACATCCGCAAATGGTAGTGCCTTTCCGCAATAAATTGAGAGGGCAGGGGCATATTTGCAAATTCAACTTCTTCTGCTAGTTCAACATAAACATAAATATTAAAGTTACATTTTGTGCAGCAGTGCTTTGCAATGGAGCAACCTCCACCATGCAACAATGATCACAGCACTACTCCTTTACCCGAAAGCGCTGCTGCCTCTATACAGAGAGGCGCCACGCGCCACCCTGTGTACCGCGGCGTGCGAAAGCGGCGTTGGGGAAAATGGGTGTCCGAAATCCGAGAACCCAAAAAGAAGACCCGAATATGGCTCGGGTCATTTCCCGGCACCCGAAATGGCAGCAAGAGCCTACGACGTCGCTGCTTATTGCTTGAAAGGCCACAAAGCTCAGCTCAATTTCCCAGAAGAAATCGAGCAGTTGCCTCGTCCCTCCTCAAGCACTGCAAGAGATATTCAGGCTGCCGCCGCGTTGGCGGCTACGATGGTTGCGGAGAAGGGCGGCGCTGTCGTGAAAAGCGCCGGAGGAGATGACTTTTGGGCGGAGATAGAGCTGCCGGAGTTGATGGACAATAATGACTATATATCGGAGGTACGGTATTGGAGTTCTGATTATGGGTATGGGTTTCTAGGGGATGCTGCTTTCGTCGATATTGGAGACCATATTTTTTAATCACGCTCCTAAAATATTCTTTTATTAATGAATATATATATTGTAATTGCATGTGTTTATTTACTCGTTCTTTTTTAATAAATGAATGATTATATATTCCTGGAAATGGAAGAAAAAAATTACTGTGATCAGTTCATTTGGATGAAGATTTATCAGCAATTTTTTTTTTTTTTTTTGTGTGTGTGTGTGTGTGTGTGTGTGTGGAATACCTTGTCTTCAATATTGGATTATCCTTACGAAGTTAAGGTGTGGTCTAAATTCGTGCACACGTTTTTTATTTATTTTTATTTTTATAATTATGAGAGTCCTAAAATAATTTTTGAATGTGAAAAAAAGAAAAGCTTATTAATTATTGATTAATTTGGGGGATTGATGAGTCAAACTAAATATATCAAATTGGGTTCAGATTATTTGCACCATTTGTTATTTATACATCCAGGAAATCCTTTTGGCCCTAATTATATCTCAATGACAAAATTTGCATACCTAATATATATTTTATTAGTGGTATTCATATACCTAATATATATATTATCTGTGCGTCTTGTTGAAAAAGAAAATAAGTCACATAAATCAGGGCAAAGGGTATTGTGGATTAAGTCACATAAATTTTAATCAATTTTGATGGGTGTATTTATTTATTCAAGGAGAGCAAACAATCTAGCCTTTTTTAATTTTTATTTATTTAAAAAAAAAAAAAGAAAGAAAGAAAAGCCCCAACAACTAACAAGTATTCGATACTAATTTTAGCATTACATTCTCAGCGTTTACAAGTTTTATAAGCTGAATTGGCTGCTACCTGCTTGTTTAATTAATAGTAAAATATTTTAAGCTGATGGTTTTTGGTTTCTAGAGAGGACAATTTTTTTTTTTTTTTTTTTTTTGAAAAGGGACAATTTTTGGTTTTTTTTTTTTTTTTTTTTTTGAAAAGTGACAATTTTTGGTTTTTGAGATGTGGTCTGGAGGAAAAATACATATTTTAATGGGGTTTTTGCATTTTTAATAACCAAGAAAAGTGACAATTTTTGGTTTTTGAGATGTGGTCTGGAGGAAAAATACATATTTTAATGGGGTTTACAACATGCATTTTTAATGAAAAATTACAAAGTTTTTGACATGTGACGTTGTTGATATTATTTTCTCGTGAAACAAAGGACAAATGATACATTAATTATTTTTTTTCAAACCCGTCAATTTCATATTTTCAATCACTTATTTTGTAAACTACAACTCTAAGTGTGTAAGTATGAGTGGATCATTTACATCAACTTGCGACTATCCACTTTATTGATAATTTTTCAACAATTCGAAGGTCAAATCATATATCAAATTATTCGTCTTTCAAACACGTCATTTGATTTATGATCCATATTTAATTCAATTAATTGAAAAACAGTCCGGAATTTGTTGAGAAAGCATTGTCTTAGTGCTGCTCAAATCCGTCTGCAAATCGATGTTGTTGTCCTACCAATTTTTCTGGCAATTTTATGGCGAATTAAAAAACAAGTCTTATATCAAAATGTCAGATTTAGAAAGATTGACAATTTGTTGCATGACTTGACTTTTTAATTCACCGGAAAATGATCAATTTTGATCGAAAAGGAGACAGTTTTGAATTATCATGAATGAATAATTCAAATTTAAATCCATAGGGCTGTAGTATACAAAATGAAAAATTGGAGATACCAAATTGATGGAGTTAGAAATTTGAATAATGGAAACACTCATATCCTTCGATATTCCAGAAAATATTGACAACGATGAAAGGTAATGAATGACCAATCACGTGCTTCTTTTTAATTTTTCTCATGAAATTGACCCTAAGTTGCGGAAAATTGACAATTTGTGCAAAAATTGTTACTCCTAATATGGCGGACAAATTTTGCAATTTTATTTTTCTTTTATTTAGATGAATTTTATGTTGAAATGTATTCTTTAATATATTACAAAGGAAGACATAATTTTAGTAAAGATTTTGATTTGAATTATATATATATATATATATATATATATTTAACTTTATTTTTATTATATTTCGAGGTTTTTGAAATAATATATTTGATTGAACTTGAGTAAAATTAAAATTTGCAAAATTAAATCATTAGTCTGCCTTTAATGTCTGCAAACATACAATATATCTGCCTTTAATGTCTATATATATACTGAACTTCTGAAGAAAATTGGAGTCTAGAAGCTTAAAACTGGCAAGTTCAAAACGGTTCTTATATAAAAATAAAATTTCTTACAAATTTTATGTTTCTTTTTTAAAAGTTGGCCTCTTTTGAGCGCATGCATTCACTTTTTATTATAGTACTTTTCAATTAATTTTATTAGTAAATTTCAATGATGTTAATACCTAACACTTTTATATTATTATAACTGACATATTTTTTAATTATAAATGATATTTTTCAGTTATAAAATTTAGTACCTCATTTGTCCCATACTCGTGATATTTACTGTTTGACATATGTTTTAATGTAAGAGTTGTTTAATAATATAAGTTATTTTTTATGAAAGTAGGGTAGAGTTGTTTTAAATTGTGCTTGTGTGGGAAAAATAGTGACATATGGTGGTGTAATATTGTAGTGTTTAAGGGAGATATATAAAAGTGAAAAAATTACTATATTACCATTTAAAAAAATGATGTAACGAGTATGCAGTAAATATTTTTTTGGCAAATATCACATATAAAAGTATTTTTTTTCATGCTTATGCACATGCATGGAGTAAATCAAGAAGTTCTTTTAAAAAGAGAAATCCAGTGATTGTTTTAGAAATCAACGAAATGGGTCTTTTCAATAATGGTAAGGAAGGCCCAATCGTAAGGCCCATGAAAACTCATGCAAATTTTTATTTTTTCGAATTTATTTCTTTATTAAAATAAATCCTGGGTCTCATGAGTTGTGAGTATTCGTAAATAGTATTGGGCAAAGCAGAAGAGAAACCGTATGTACAATTTCTGTGGCAGTGCAAAGCCCTTTGGGATCTACAGCTCAACCGTCCTGTTCAGATAATGTCCTTCAT
This sequence comes from Paraleonurus japonicus, assembly GCA_030762865.1. Taxonomy (NCBI): domain Eukaryota; kingdom Viridiplantae; phylum Streptophyta; class Magnoliopsida; order Lamiales; family Lamiaceae; genus Paraleonurus; species Paraleonurus japonicus. The sequence continues at coordinate 3,186,681 of CM061057.1, read as the reverse complement.
CCTGAATAGGAATTAAAAATCCCTCAGCGCTAACTATTTTATTGCCTGAAGTAGTTGAATTTTAGCAACGATCAATTCTTAATATATCTAATAATAAGAAATTTGAGGGTGGTACCAGTTCAAGACCAAGGAGTTGTTGCTTTATTCGACTGATATATATAACTTTGTGGAACCTGCAGTGTTTAAACGGAGCCAATTAAATAAAAAAAAAAAGTATTCATTTTGGAAGATTAATAGTAAGTTGTATGATGACGTAGCGGAAGGATCAAACACGAAGAGATAAGCCTTGATACTACGTATACTAGGCGTCTCTCAATAATCTTATTCGATAATCAAATTCAACCACCCTAAACAAGTGTTCAAAACACACTTAAATAGTGTTCAAGGCCCATGCAAGGGTCCAACATAAAAATAAGATGGGCTTCAAATAAAAAGAAATAAAGAGAAGCAACTAAATTAAACTTTAGGCTTGAAAACGCGATCACGGGCCTCCAAATAGCGTAATGACTCGTCGTCCACATCATTCTCCCCTACCGAAAGAAGGTTCGCCCTCGAACCGGAACCACCCTCACCATCATCATCATCATTGTCGCCCGTGTATGGAATCAAATGCTTTACATTAAAGACGTCGGAAGTACGAAAATGAGAGGGAAGCTGCAAACGATATGCATTCGGATTGATCTTGGCTAGGACCTCCAAAGGACCAATCTTCCGGGCAGCTAATTTATTATACTCATGTGCAGGGTAACGATCTCGCGTCAATACCGCCCAAACAAAATCCCCGGGCTCAAACTCCACATGGCGACGACTCTTATCGGCCGCCTCTTTGTATGCAACAGAAGAAGCTAATAACTGATCATAGGTGGCACGATGAGTGTGTCGTAGAGCCTCAATCATATCAACAGCTCGTATATCAGCGCGAATGGGAGAGGGCAAGGACATCAAATCTGATGGACCCCGAGGAATCGAAGCATATATAATCCAAGACCAAGATTACGATTCACCGCCGAATTATGAGCAAATTCAGCCTGACTGAGTTGCACGTCCCATGAACGCAAATGCTCTCCCACTAAACATCGCAACAAGTTCCCCAAAGATCGGTTCACCACCTCCGTCTGGCCATCCGTCTGGGGATGATAAGCACTGCTAAAATCAAGACGCGTATTCGCCATACGCCAAAGGCTCTTCCAAAAGAAACTCAGAAAACGGGTATCACGATCTGAGACAATGGAAGAAGGCAACCCATGAAGACGATACACCTCTCGAAAGAACAACTTGGCGACATTCACGGCGTCTGCGGTCTTCTTACACGGTATGAAATGGACCATTTTGGAGAAACGGTCCACCACCACAAAAATAGAATCATTACCCCGCTTGAAATCCATACTAATGGCCACCCAAGGAGCAGACGGAATGGGCAAGGGACGATAAAGGCCCGCATTGGTCGAAACCCCTTTCGACACTTGACAAATCCTGCATCGAGATACATATCTGGTAACATCCCGCCGAATGGTTTTACGACCGCTGAACAAGCTCAATAGATGTCTCGACCCACATGACCAAGAAAGACGAAGACTAGTTGCCGGAATACAAAGGCGTTTTGAAAAGAAACCCGTCATGCAAAACAAAATCAAGGCTTTAGTTAATACGAGCCAAGATGATGCCAAAGAAACTATCATCAAAATATAGTCCCCCAATAACTCAAGTCCAGGACGGAAACACGGAGATCGAAAGCACAAGAGTTCGCCGACTCAAAGCATCCGCCACCCTATTAGAGGAGCCCGAACGATGCCGCAAAGACAAATGTGAATGCTGTAAAAAGGACCCAAGAAGCATGTCTAGCGTTTCTCTGCCAAAACGACGCAAGGCCTCATATCAAGACAAACTCCCGGAAAAAAAGATAGTGACGCCAATGCCGCATGCTCACTGACATAAAACTCCACGTCATAAGCACCGTAACGACTCCGAGGCCCGATAACTTCAGAAGGCTACGGGCGGCCCCCCGGCTCAACACCGAGGCCGATACCTTGCATCACAAGATAGCTCAAAATTGTCTGTAGTGATGAAAGCGCGCTCGGCATCACACAAATGGCTTAGAACCAATGCAATCAGTTTGATAGACCGAAGTTAAAACGCCGATAAAAAGAGGCAAGACCATGGAAATGCTCAAAACCAGTAGCATCTTCGACTCATCGACGCTAATCCCTCCGCCGAAATCACGTATCCTAAAAATAATACCGAATCCACTCCAAATAAACACTTCTTCGGTGAGGCATAGAATTTCTCCTCACGGAGAATAGTAAGCACTGCACGTAGATGGCCCAAATGCTCGTCAAACGAGCGGCTATAGATCCATCAAAGTAGACCACAACACACGTACTAATAAGAGCTTGGTTCATCACACGCATAAAAGTGCTCGGTGCGTTAGAGAGGCCAAAAGGCATCACTAACCACTCAAATAGGCCTTCACTCTTAAAGGCCGTCTTCCACTCGTCCCCAGGCCTTATACGTATCCGATGATAGCCACCGCGAAGATCAAGCCTCATAGCACCACTCAACCGATCCAACAAATCATCCAATCGAGGAATAGGAAAACGGTATCGCATAATCTTGTTGATAGCTCTACTATCAACACACATACGCCAAGAAGAGTCCTTCTTAGGAATAAGAAGAGCAGGGACCGCACAAGGGCTCATACTATTTAACTCCTCAACCTCGACGATCATGCTCAACCGGACTCATACGGTAATGAGGACGGTTGGGAGTGATGCCCCTGGCTAAATCAATGTGATGTCAATATCACGCAGAGGCGGTAAACCCAAGGAAGCTCAGCAGAAACACATCGAAAAAAATCAGTTCATCGGATGAACAAGAGTAGAAGTAGGGACAACACTCTCCACACCCAATAATAAAACCGAGAAAAGGGATATCCTCATGCAAACAATCAAAGACGGGATAATAACACATTTTAGAGCCGCAAAGATGCAAAACAATCTTAGAACCATCAAATAAAAACTATATGTGTTTTTACGTCCATCATGAAACACGTATCAAATTGCCACGGACGGCCCAAAAGTAAATGACATGCATCCATGGGCACAACATCACACCAAATAGAATCCTTATATTTAGACCCAATAGAAAAAGTCACATGCACATCAACCGTCACAACTCCACGTTGAATCCAAGCCAAAGAATATGGAAAAGGGTGGGGTTCTTTCAATTTATTCACAAAGATCGCAGAAAAATCACATTTTCACAGATCGAAATCAATAATAAAACGACACACCTTACCTCCAATAGTGCACGTGGACTCAAATAAATGGTTTCAGTGCATATTGTCCAACCTTCCTTTGGAGATAAACACGAGCGCCTAATAACAAGCAATGGGCCCACATCACCCTCCACGTGCTCCACTGGAATGTCATCAAGTGGGTCATCTTCATCTTCAAAAAGTGGGTTTGCTGTAAATTGAGTTTCCCACTCATCAATTAACAATGAACGTTGCCGCATCCTGGGGCATTGCGCTCGGCGATGGCCGGTTTCACCACAGCCAAAGCATCGCACGGAAGAAGAACCGGCGACGGCAGGGGTTCTTTGGCGGAAAGAGGAGGAGAGAGTGGCGTGCGACGCGCGTCATTTTTGGGAGAACGGCGCACCGATTCGGAGACGGTGGCCGGCGCAACTCTTGAAAAATGTAACGCGACACCAATTCGCGGACATCAAATAAATATAGCGGTAAAATTCCTCCGTGTACGAATCAATTGAACGTGAGCCCTGACGCAATGTATGAAATTTCTGATACAAAGAACTCTCAAAATTGTAGGGCAAAAATTCACGCTGCAAATGCTTTCTGAATTTTTCCCAATTTGTGATCGGCGGTTTTCCGCAATGGTTTTTTTTTTTGAAATCTTTAATCCAATCCAAAAATTCACATGGGTCGAGGCGCGAGAATAAATTTAAAACCCGTCTCCCATCGATGCGCCAATGGAGCAAAGGGGTTGTTTGGAAAGGGTCTCTCCTCATCCGTCCTCAGCGACGAGGATCGAATATTCTGATTGGAATTGGGGCCGTGATGATTGCCCGGGCAAAGGCAAAGGACGAGTTGTGGCCTTCAACGCGGCGATCTCGATATCACGTTGATTCTCCACCGTTTTTGACGACGGGAGGCATCGTGTCTCGTGATACCAACCGACGGATCAAACATCAAACACGAAGAGATAAGCCTTGATACTACGTATACTTTCTCAATAATCTTATTCGATAATCAAATTCAACCACCCTAAACAAGTGTTCAAAACTCACTTAAATAGTGTTCAAGGCCCATGCAAGGGTCCAACATAAAAATAAGATGGGCTTCAAATAAAAAGAAATAAAGAGAAGCAACTAAATTAAACTTTAGGCTTGAAAACGCGATCACGGGCCTCCAAATAGCGTAATGACTCGTCGTCCACATCATATGATCGATGGGATTGATTCCAATATTCATTTTAGTGCATTTGTGGGTGATGGGGGCACAAATTGATGATGTTATGTTATAAGATGAGGGTGAGCAGCTGTTTTTGGTTGGAGAAGGTTACGTTTCTGCTTAATATATATATATATATATATATAATCTTTTGAGAAATTGGCCTTGCCACAATTCTTGTGTGTTATATCAAGATGTTTATGATTTCCCAATGCTCAAAGCAAATCTTGCTTCAGCTTTTGAGGCTAGCTTCTGCCCGTTCCACTGGACTCACTCTTCTTTCTTTGTTGTGGGAGAAAGCCTAGGTACCGTATATTAAATTCACTATTTTTCTATTTATTTTAAATAAATTAACTGGGCTTCATTGCCTGGCTGGACCATTTAGTAGCCTGCCCAGCACACAAACAGTTGGGCTAGCCTAATATTTATCCTATTTAACCATTTTGAATTACTATATATATGAATTTATTGATGTATACATATGGTTATCGCAGAGGTTTATGCAATTTCAGAAGTATTCTTCATATTACGCATTGAATTCAGAGGAATTTCAGTATATTATTGAATAATGAAAGATGATTTACAAAGGAGAAGAAGACTCCTTATATAAAGAGGAAAAAATTAAACTAGAAGAGAGTTGAGTCATTTTGGGAATTAACTAACTCAAAATGAATTAAAAATAATCGAAAAGGTGCTGAACAAAATAAAAGTGCTAATTCACTTTTATCAATTCTAACTATCTTTACAGTTATTTCAAATTATAAACTGATGTTAATAGTTTCTCAGCACGAGAATAGGTAGAATGTGGTTTAGTGGCCTTTTTGCTTTGTTTTGCGTCGTGTTTAGAGAATTAGAGGTGAGTGATGTTTCTATTTTTTTATTTTTTTTATTTGATGTGTGAGTGCTGTCCAACAGTTTCTTGTCTACGCATCATATCACGAGCAATAATTTCATTTTTCAAATACGTATTAAGTTGATATATGAAATCAAACGTAATACATAATACAAAAATTAGGCAATTTTAATTTTCATATAATCATATTAGGTGAAACGGTGCACTGAAATCCATTCTGTAAGATGTCTCGATTTGTAGTATGTAAATGAATGAATCAAATAAATCATTTTGATTCATACATGAGATCAAGTCACTTTTTAATAAATTATTATTACTTTTTAAAAAGTGATACAAATTAGTATAAAAGTTATAATAATTTATTAAAAGTGATAACAATTTATTAAAAAGTGATTATGCCTTATGTTCATCTCATACATGAGACAGTCTCATACAAGAGTGCCTCATTTGTCTCATAGACTTGAAACTGTTCAACATAGATGCTTAATTCCTATTTCCTCCATCAAACTTTAGTAGGTATATTTTCTTCTTTGTCTATCAAATTCAAGTATGCAAGTTTTAAAATGTAATATAAAATTTTTATCTTCAGCCTCCTAATATTTTTTTAATTACTCAAATTATTATTGATTTTATTCATAAACAATTAATTTATTAATAAATGGACTTCATAATACCTTATAATATTTTTTTATCAGTAAAAAATTAATTTTAACCTCACAATACCTCATAATATCCTTCAATATATTTACTTTATACCTAAATTATCAATATTTTTTAAAATTTGTGTAAATTTTTTTATGTATACTAATATTGTACGTAATTTTAAAAAATGAGCAATTCTTTGAGACAACTGCTTTGGAAGAACTAAAGAGAAAGAGTTGGAAAAACTAAAGAGAAAGAGTTTGGAGTTGGATGGTCATTAAACCCTGAAGAAAGCAATTATAGGAATATCTCTTATTCTGATTGGGCTTCTAATCTTAGAAGGCTGCTTGTTTGATGTTTTGAGGCATTCTGCTTTTTAAATTGTATTCTGCCTTTTTGTACTCAGTTTTTGGTATGGATACTCCTCATACCCATTACCCCTTTCTTTAATAAAAGTTCCTCTTTTTTCTGATTAAAAAAAAAATAATATTTTACGTTTTTTCATTTAAATTTCTTGATTTTGTGTTCAATGTGACACTGGGGTAGTGTTAATAAAAATTGAGAGAGTTCTGTTGAGTATGTAAAGTCCACTCCAAATAGATTAATCCAAATTAATTACTGAAAACGACTTGACGTTATATTTTGTAGCATTAAGAATCCAATGCATATAATATTTAGCAGTATGCGTTACAAAACAAAATTGTTTGTATCCTTAAAATTCTTATGCGTTTTATGATTCTCATAATGATCAAGATAAGACAGACACAGGTTTCGTAATACTTTTTCTAGTGTCTCGATTGATGTTAATAGGATATTGATCATTATTTAGTTGGGTTGATTTTCACCTATTCTTATGTTAACAGGATTTTGATTGATCATTAATTATGTAAGGTAAGTTTGGTCGAAAATTTATTAATGAGAATGAGTATGAGACAATTATGATGATTAATGAGAATAAAAATTGATCAGTGTCACCACTTTTTCTCCTAAATAAGGTAATCATTACCTAATTTTTATTAACTTTTTTCTCCTCAATCATTATCCTCCACCACCACTATTACTTTCTTTTGTCTCATTTTTTTTTTAAATTAGAGCACAACATTTATAATGTAACCACCGTGAAAATATTTTTTCCTCCAATATATATTTTAGAGGCATAAAGGGAAAAAATATTTTATTCTCATTCTCGTTGAAAAATTTACAACCAATCGCCCTTTAGATTGTTTTCACATGCTTAAATTTTTAAAAATATCAATATAAAATTCTAAAACGTGCAAATTAATATAATTTTTTTTAAACAGGACAAATTAATATAATTAAAATGTAGATGGTAGTGCTTATTTATGGTAAATGATCCATACTAAGTAGGTGATCCAAATGCTACATGATACTAAATAGTTACACGAGTATAAAGCTAACTTATTTAGCTAATATCTATGCCGCCTTGACCCAACAACAATATGCTCGAAGGCTTAATATGAAAGTTGGAGTTCCTAAATTGCATTCCATGTATCACCAAATGTATGATCACATTATTTTTTACATACTATTGAATTTATGTTCATAAATAACTACTTAATTCATAAATAAATCACACAATGTCCCAAAATATCTTTTATTTTATCTATTTTATCTACATTTTTTTAAAACCTATCAAAGCAAACAAACATATTTTTAATGGATGGATAAAGTATTTTGCTAGTTTCACGTATGCAGAGCTTTGAAATAAGGGCCTACAAATTTGTTGTCAACTAAAAAAACTATACCACTTACACATGAATAACAATTAAGTGTTCGTTTGGTAGGCATGTTTAGCAATAAGATAAGAACCCTAGACACTAACAGTCAAAGTACCAATCGATCTTAATTCTATATAATTCTTGACAAAAAAAAATCTTAATTCTATATACCATATGTACAAAAATATATTGCTTAAAATATCCAATAAAATCTCCCATCACCTGTACCTTATTTACATACATAAATTTCAGAAAATAATGTGCCCGCAGTGGGAAAAAAAGATTCCGCAACATTATCAACATAAAGCTTTTTTAGAGTAATAAACCCCCCAAAAGTACTTGATCGAATATTATCAATTTATTTTCATAAGTGATAATATAAACATTTTAGATGTGTCTACCCGTCTTAGGTCTCACCTAATCTTGTTCAGGATATTAAACGGGAAATATAATGTTCTAGAAGTACACCGAATAATAAAAGTTTGAGTAGGTTCTATAGTGATTCTTGAATCAATATCCTATAATGATATTTTTTATCAGAATTTTAATATTGTAATAGTTTTTTATTTTAAACATAACTGTTACTGTGTTTTTTATATTAAATATAAATATTTAAATAGTAAAATAATTATTGTTGATGACTTTGGATCTTGATACTTCTAATGAAATTTTTGATATTTTTTTATCCAATACTTGATATGTTAAATTTTTTTCCAAAATTAAAATTTCATAAATCATGTACATATATAAAAGTTTATATCTATTATGTTATGATATAAAAAATCGTTATAGTATTTAAGGTTGAAAATATAGAAACCTTGAAATATAGGTATCTTAAATATTTAAAAATTATCAATAGATATATTTACATCGAACATTTATGTTAGTTATTTAGAAAAAAATGAATATATAAAGTTTAACATTATATTTAAGGGGATATTATAATTAACTTCAGTACATGAATTTCAGGCTATGATCTCAATAAAACAACATGTTATAACTAATGTATTTGAATTAGTATAAGCCTACAATAATAGCCTCAACATTACAATTGTCTCAATTTTGATTACAGGAAATGTATGTTATATTTTAATTACATTATTGTTTTTATAACTTTATTTGTATGTTAGTTGCGGATATTTTACATATATATGTCTTCGATATTTTATCTTAAATTTTGTACAACAATCTAAGTAAAGGCCATTTACACCCGTTTTAAATACTGAGACCACGATTATTTCAATTATGGTGTGTATTTTAAAATATCATTATATATTTAATAACATAATTCATTAGACTTTAAAGTCAATGACCGGCGAGAAGGCTGTCTCGATGGTTAGTCATAAAAGAATAATTGAGTAGCATACATAATTGAATAGCATGATCTAACCATTACTCTGCCTTTGACCTTAGTAGTTAGAAACAGCTAATTAAAAAAAAAAAAAATCGGTCTCCTCCTCATCATCTAATCCTCATTCCTCTACCTCCCTTCCCCATTATCACATCAACAAATTCCACAAACATCATCATATCATATGGTACTCTGCAACATGCGAGAAAAGGAGGAGGATGAAAGAGAGGCATGTTTTTCGACACTCAACTTTCCATTTTTACCCCTGTCAGCACCTTCACCGGAGCATCCATCAGGGATGGCAACGCCACCACTCCATACCTTAGCTTCGGTGCCCTTCAAATGGGAGGAGCTTCCGGGAAAACCCAGACCCTGCACCGATATCGTGGTCCGACCCGAATCCACGAAATGCTTGGAGCTCCCACCTTGTAGGATGGAGCCTGCACAGAGAATGACCAAAATATCCTCGCCCACCACAGTTCTTGACGGGCCGTACATTGTAGGGCGGCCCAAGTTTTCTTCTTTCAGGTTATTTAGGGAGGCGCGTGGTTCGTTTGACAGCAGCAGCAGCAGCTGCGGCGGCGGTAGTCCTCAGAGCTCTGTGGAGAAGAAAACGACGACGTTCTTCGGCAGGAGTTTCAAACTCAGGAGTGGTAGACAGGAAGTCGATGGATTCTCACCTTTATCAACTGCTGGCTGTCACACTGTTGAGAAATGTTCCATGGAGGGGAAGAACAAGCTTAGAAGAAATGGAAGTTTGTCCCGGCCTCCCTCTACTCATCTTTGGGTAATTTCGTAATCTTTTCTTTGATATGGTACTCGAAGTGGTCGAATAGAATTGAATTTTTCAACTCTGCTCATACGATCACAATTCGAATGTCTACCTAATAGGTCTTAGTTGCACGAATACTTGGTCAATTAAGTGATTAGTTTATAATTCAATTCCATGATTGGAGAGAGCTTGATTCCTATGATTCTTTGTGTGGTACATTTTATATCCCATGAAACGTATCCATTTCTAAGAATCGTTTGCTTTACAAGATAGATTGATTAATTGAGATATGATAGAATAGGATGAGATAATAATCCATTAAGATCAATCTTGTAAACCAAACAAAGCTTAAAGTATTAGTGAGAAAATCCTTGGTTATGAGGAGGTTGATTTAAGTACAAATTACTTGTGTTGTAATACAAAGTACCAATAATTTTTTGCTCAAGTCTAAAAACTGTATTGTGTATATACCCTGCCGCTTTTTGTGTGACCTGCTTCCAAAAATTAAGACTGCACACTTTGGACTAACCGCCTTAACTCGTCATAAATGCCGTAATATTTCTGTCATCCTTACTCCTCTGGAAGAATTAGTGTATGTGGCTAGAAAGAAACCTTAGTCAATAGGGCAAATTGGAAATGTTAAATTTGTGATGGCAAATGCAAGGGGCCATGACTTTTTAATGATTCAAGCTTCTCTTTCGACAAGTTATACTCCAAGTTTGTCAAGGAGTAGGTAGATCACAGCACGCTGCTTTTATGTGTTTTGTCAATAATGTGCAAAAAAAAAAAATAAAAAATTAATGAGTGGGACCCCGTTGCTGAGCTTGATTTGCCAAATTTCTTGTTATTAACGGTCATGTTTAAATTCAGGTTACTGTGCGTGAAAGTTTAAAGAAAGCTATACCATGGAAAAGTTCAAGAAAATCAAAGAATGAAGGTGAGGGTTTGAAGGAGTTCGACATATAAAACGTCTTTATGCTATTTGGTTCCTTAATAATGTATGTGTGCTAGAGTCAAAATTAGATTACATCGGATATATGCTTACTTGCTCGAATTCCTTGTTTATGCTTTACAGTGTACATGCATCATTACGTGGAGAAAAAAGATACTTATTGATTAGTATAATCAAATCGTTACTAGTGTTACGCATTAAGTACGTAACTTTTATTATTTTATCTCAAATGATTTAGCTGTAATAAGAAGATCTGATTTGATCACATGCCCATCTGTGAGCACAAACTTATATACCCACCAACAAATGAAGTGATGACACATAATCATGGAGACCACAATTATTTAATTAATTACTTATTTGACATCACATCATTTGTGGTGGGTATATAAATTTTTGTCCATAAGTGGGCATGTGATCAATTCCGATAAAAGGATACTCCCTCCGTCCCATATTAGTTTTCATATTAATTTGGGCACACATTTTAAGAAAAAGTGTAATGAGTGGAGTATTGAAGGGTAATTTTGTAAACTTTTATTATTAAAGTAAGGGAGGTGGTTGGATTTGAGTGTAAAAAGTAATGATATTTTGTGTAAATATATGAATATTGTGAGGGTGGAGTTTAAGGAGAATTTTTTTTTTTTTTTTTGGAATGTGAAAACTAATGTGAGATAAACCAAAAAAATAGGTGTGAAAACTAATGCGAGATAGGGGGAGTAATATTTTAGCCACACATGAGAATACACAGCGACAGTCTTTATTGGCGACTCACATGATTGCTCCTATCAACTTTGATTTTTAGTAGGTAACAATTTTAACAAGACTTTGTTATACAACCGACTAATACACACGTGAATATATAAGTTGGAGTATATTTTGTAGAGGCAATCTAATGTGAAACAGTTTTTACCCTACAACTGGTTCCGAACTATCATCATAATATTACAATTAATACATTAAGATCTTTATTGGATAGTACGTAAATTATAATATCTATATTTATAATACCAATTTATTTATCAATATTTTATTTAGTTTAAAAAACTTGAGTTAAATAATTAATAATTAGCTATCAATATTATTTTTGGTAGCAAGTATTATAACTAGTATTAATTTATTTTAGACTAAATTGTCCTTATAAATAAAAACAATAATAAACACATCTTGATAAAAAGTGAAGGGTGTTTTTGGTATTTTAAAATTTAATAAATGTTGGAGAAATATAAGTATTGCAAATACCATATAAAATTTGGAATCTATAATACCATGTATTAGATATTATTTGAAACGGACTCATTTTTAATAACGGACTGGAAGTATAATGTATACAACAAACCAAACAAGTGATAAAGTTATATTAGGGATCAATACACCCCTAATAAAAAAAATCAAACGAGACCTAAATGAAACAACTACTACGTTGAAACACCTGTTTACATAAGACTTTCTCTATTTCGTGAGGGGACATTTAAACATCCCTACCCAAACAAACCTCTTTTGCAGTTATGTTATTTGCTGCCTCAGAACTTAACAAATCTTGTCATATCCAGAAAAAAAAACAAGATAAAAAACAAGCAGACGCCACAAACACAAATATTCAGCCTCAGCAATGAAAATGAAAATGGAATTGAGCATATAAAAAAAATACTATTGGATTTTAATTAACAAAATCACAATACGCCTGGAAAAAGAGGGCAAACAAAGGACTCTCAAATTGTCCCTATGTAGACAGAATCTTGAGAGCTGTCATAACGGACGATGGAGACGAAGTACATGTAATGTTGTATTGTTCAAATGGGTTGCAAAACAAGGTTAATGCAAACATTCCTTGCATATTCAGTTTGGATGAAATTACATATTTTGAATTTTTTTATTCCGATTCCTGAGAATATTGACGAAAAATGTCAGATATCATACTCATTTCAACCCTGTTTCTTACCAGTCACACCAGCGACCACCTGAAAGAAAATAAACAGAGCTCAATTTTTTGGTATAAAGGAAAAGACTACTATGAAGTTGTAAATAGACAGAAGACTGTTACAAGTATATATAGTCCAGTGGTCTGCTAATAATTGAATGAGCATGTTCCTAATTAACTAAAGCTTCACCAACACCCCTACCTTCCACAACACTAGCCAACACATGCATTGCGTACCTCTATTGTAAATTTAAGTACGAAGCCAATGCTAATAAGATCCTAACGATTGAACCCAAAATTTGAACATTTGATTTCGAACCACAATCTTTCTATTCTTCACTGCTTACAATTCAATGAGTATTTAGATGAGTGTTTTTCAAAAAAACTAAATCTAAGTGGTTCAAAATCAACCTCAATATGGCATTTTTCAAAAATAAAAAATAAAAAATCGCCAATCAACTGCAAATAAATACATTATATTCATGATATCTCTGAGTCAAAAGGGGATAAACAATTTATGAAGCTACAAACAGTAAAGTTACCAGCATCACTGGGGAAATTAAAACAATTATTCACAGAATCAGAACAGCAAGAGAACTTAAATAGACACATAATACATTTTTCAGTTAAAGAATAATGCTCCCAACACCTCAAATTACTTACATCATTTAAAGCAGGTGGAGGTACTGGCTTGGACGTTTCAAAAGAGTCCAGTATAGGCCTTACCACCGCAGGAAGGAACAGTCCTGCAAATGTCTCAATGCAGATATCTTATCTTATAAAGGATATTTGTAAATATTCACATAACAAGAACAAATACTGTGGAAACAGTTTATGTTCCACTAAGCCAAAGGCCATTAACTCGAAACGCCTTCACTAGATACACTCCACTCTCCTTTCTCAAGACAGCAAAATTGTCAACATGCTATGTACGCGAACTATGTATTATATATAGATTGATTCAGATGCAAAGGACGAACGCTGGTTCTTGTACTAGAGAGTTAACACTACACCAAATACACCTGCTCTATTTCAGCCGAAGGAGTAAAATCACAAGACCATCCAACTACAGCCAGAGTTTTCAGTGCCAGATTATTCAAGTAGAACAGAGAATATGATACCATTTCCACAATGCAAAGTTTCAATAGTGAGAATATCACGCAACACATGCAGTCATTTCATATGCCGTGGATCTAGTGAATTTCCAATAAGATTTTCCCCTTTTCCCGATCACATTCACTACGAAATAAAATTAGGGCTTCCAATCGTGGGTATAAAAAGAACATACAATTCCATTTATATAAACAAAGTAAAATTCTAAAAAAATAACAACTGTAAGACCCCAATCCCCAGTTACCCTACATCTAATCATTCAAAATTCACGCGCAGGGGCAATTATAATCGGCAGAAAGAAGGGGAGATACTGACCAACACCAGCAATGAGGCAAGAAGCGGCAACAATAGGCTCTTGAGCCACAAAATATCTCAGCTTTTCCATCACCGGCATCGTTTCGATTGATGATCTCTTTCTTTTTACGCTCTCTAATTAGTCTTTTCTTTCTCTAATGCTTCTCGCTGTTCTCCCTGTCTCTGACTCCCTTGCTGGAAATTATGAATAGTTGAAACTGGGCCCTCATATTGGGTTGGGCACTACTGAGGATTTTTATTTAAAGCCCATAAACCAAACCTCTGCCCCACCTACAGTCAGAATTTTAAAGTTTGGCCCAGATTAACTAAACCCTTTTTTTTCCGTATTTTCGAACTTCAATCAAATTGATAGTACCATACTCGATTTCAACTAAAAAATTGGAGTCAGAACTCGATCAAACTTTATTATCTTTACTTCTGTAAAGAGAATGATAATAACGAATTTTCGTAATGCACGTGCTCACTACAATGGTGTTAAAATCAATTTTTTTTTTTTTTATCGATAAACATTCGTTCTTAAGGGGAATCAAACCTGTTAAAATCAAACTTATGATGATGTAAAAACTAAATTTAAATTTAAGCTCAATTCAAGCTTTGATCTATTTCAATTTTTTGGGAAATCAACTTAAAATGTAGTAATGCTCAAGTGGTTAGAGCTCCACTACCTACGACTTAAAGTTCATCGGTTCGAGTCACTCTTTATCCAATAAAAAAATAAAATAATAAAATTAAATAAAATATGTAGTAATGCTAAATTCAAATTTGTTTCATTCGACCTAGTTCCATTTTTCGAGAGCTCATAGTACACTCTGTAAATCTTAACTCTTCTTTAATTAATGTATTTGACAAATTTGAAAGCGCAAAAGCCACCCAAGACTGAATAGATTGAGATAATATTTTTCATTAGATAGTGTTTGAAATTATTAAGTTAAAATATCTGTAGACATATGTAAAAAAAAACACTTTTAACTTATAATCCCCTTCCCAATTTGATTATTAAAATAAATATCACCCAAGTACTAAAAAAAAGTTGTTTATTAGTATTAAAAAATATAAAGGAAAAAATAAATGTGTATTTTTAATTTTATTGAAAGGAATTATTTTAAAGTCAACTTTATTAAAAAAATTAATTGAATGACGTTAATGTGTAAATAACATATGTTTCTAAGTATTTAATTTTAGAGAGTAGTATTCTTTTTTATTATTTTGGGTAAGAAAAAATAAAAATAAAACGTCCATTTTTTGATTTTAAGCCACACGAGAGAGTATATATAAGAAAAAAAGTGAAGTTATTTTTTAAGTGGCAGATCATTAAAAAGCACCATCTCCTCTGCTTGTTGAAATTAGGTTTCAGCACTCAAATTAAGCAGAATCACCATATTATTAACACCCTAAGAAGTAGCCGCGAACATCAGCTAAATGATTTTCTAGAAACAACAAAGACAAAGATTAATCTAAAGGAAATAAATTCTAAAATTTACATGACTATATATGTACTACACAAAAGGATCAGATACAGCAGATGAATCAAACCAAATATAAAAGCTAAATTCACCAAATTGGTAGCATCCACCCAAGGAACAATCCAGCACCAATAATCCCCAATCCTAATGCAAAAACAATTGCATATCTGCCAACATCGTACCGTGGACGAGCTCTCTTGGCACGTTTTCGTCTCCATGACTTGGGCCAGCTTTTCCGCATCCTAGGAGATGTGCAAGGTGAGATTTCGAAGGGGTTTTCGTTGTTTCTGAATTGGAGATACATGTTCTCCAGTTGCAGAAGTTGGAGCCACTGTTTATAGGCAAAGATCTCTGATGCTTGTCTGAATAGAAGCTTGACCACGTGTTCTTTCTCAGCACAAGCTTGTTTTGCCACTTCCTCGGCTTCTCTGGCACGTGTCTGAGAATGACACAATGCTTCTAGTAGTTGAGCCTTGCTCGTGTCCTCATCAGATTCATGCATCTCGGGCTTCCTCTTGTGGGATTGGCTACACATATTAGAGTTTTCACATATAAACATTATGAACAAAACATGCCCAAATTGTATAAACATTAACTGACATGCATAAAGCACATTACAGTTTTGAGAAACGAAAGAAACAAATTACCTTAATGGCTTGTTTGGGGACACTAACTGATCTTCTCCCAGCATTCTAAGTTTCAGGCAAGAACTTCCGGAAGTCGGGTAACTAAGATTACTCCCAAAGCCAGTCTTTCTAACAGGTAAGGAGTTCATCATTTCTTCATGACTCAAACTTGGTCCATTGCTTCTTAGATTTTTCTTAAAACGAGTATTCTGAGGCATGGGAAGGTCACAATTCTCTATAAGCCCATGTGATCTTTGTGCAACTGCTAAGGCCAACTCCTCTGTATCTGCTGTTCGCCACCACGGAGTATTTTTCTCGACCCCAACCCATGATGATTCTGAATCAAAAGAAATGTCGTCGGATTTTTTCAAAACTTCAAAACTGCCAAGAACATCATCTCTTAGTTCTTTGACATCCACTTCGCATCCAATCTTCACCATGTTCTGGTAACAGACTGATCTCAACTTTTCATCAGTAGCATCTCTCTTGACACTAGCTATAAAATCTTGATAATGGTTGTCGAAGGAAGATTCAACATGTGAAGTTTGATCAACAAGCAGAGAATCGTCTTCATTGCTTTCAAGATTACATTCCTGGGAATTAAACAGTTGTTCATCCATCAAATCAATCTGATACCCGTAATTTGGTTGCAGCTGCAACCACCATCTTGAATTGGGGGATAAATTAGGATGTGAAGGACTTCGATTAAAGGGGGAAAAGTTTGAACTAGGAATATCCTGCATAGTGGTTGCACTAGTGGGACCCGTTTCATCGGGTTTAGCAGAAGAGTGGAGTGATGAGCAGCAAGCCAATCTTGGAGCTCTTTTTGCATCTTCTTGGACCAAGCATCTGTTGACAGTTTTTTGCCAAGCAGCCCTAGCTTCTGCAACCGCCATTACTCATCCATACTTCACTAGGTTTCTACATTCATACAATGAATGATCTCTGACAAAAATATCAAAGAAAATAAAAATGAAAAAATCCACACTGATACCAGCATACTAATAGAGGAATTCAAAACGCTGCCAGAAGGACATCATAATTCCAAATACTTATCACCCTCAGGTCCAGAAAGAAGAAAACCTCAGACTATGTAAATCGCAAATAAAGAATTTTAGCTTATGCCCTCCCCTGAGGCTAAGAGTTGCTAGAAAACAGAAAACTACATGGTCCACCAATATAAAATCCACCAACTACTCGGTTCGGAATTAAGGATTGAAAGGATTCTGGAAAATGATCTTAACTGACAACATATTAAGTGAATTTCAAAATCCACCAAAACCAGGTCACAATGAAAGCAATAAAGCCGTAGATATTCAACTTGTGCATTATACAGCAGCAATCTCATGATTCTGATCAAGTATATATAATCTACGTTCCCTGATCAAGTTCAATCTCATAAAAAGGGCAATTTTTATGCAAACTATGCAGCATCCTTCTGCCTTCTTTGCTAAGGTTTCATTCATCTCATAACTCTGCCGAAATTAAGTGGCAGGACTCGTCAATGGAGACCCAAAAATAAATTTAAAAAAATAAAAAGCCTAAATTGTTTTTGCAGTATATTTGCCCCCAAAGTGCCCAAGATTTGAAGCCAAACAACATGCCAAAACATTTTGATTAACACGCAACCCCCCACCCCACCCCCCAAAAAAGGGAATCTTGATCACTTGATCGTTACAGTATTTGTAAACCAGGAAAGTAACCACCCCAAAATTAAAGTTAATATATTCAGAAAAAAGCAAAATTTCATCATCAAAAGCAAATCCCATCAAGCAAGCACCAAATCCAGAGTTGTGTTCCTCGGAATCTATCAGATTTAATAAGAAAAAGAAAGGAAAGGAAATAACATAGTGAGCATGCAAGCGATAGACACGGCCGTAGATTCAATCATGGCCAACTTCATTAAATCCGGGTACTAAACTAAAGTGGTGAGCAATCAACTTCCAGAAAACGAAACATTCGTGAAACAAGTAAAATTGAAAACGGGAAAGAAAGAAAACCTGGAAAGTTGCCAATCAAACTGATTTGGATAAGGGAAGAAAGATGCGTGAAGGGATTTGGATCCGAATGAATTCTTTATGCGTTCATCTCCAATAATTAACATAAAAATTCCACCTCTGTCACCCAGGAGAGAGAGAGAGAGAGAGAGTAGTAGTTATGGATTTGCTTTTTCAGTTCTCATTTTACTGCTGTCGGTTTGTAAATTAAATTGGCCTCTGGCGTGTAATACTGTCGTACGAACAACGATTTTTTTTGGTTTTTCTTTTTCCTTCAATGGAAGTCGAATTACTCTGGCAGCCAATATTTATGGTGTTAAACTTTTGTTTTTTTGTTTTTGACAAGTTTATGGCAGCTAATATTTAGACAAGTTTATGGCAGCTAATATTTAGACAAGTTTATGGCAGCTAATATTTAGACAAGTTTTTAGTCAATAGTCAATAAAAAAATATCTAATTTGCATTAAATAATAATAAATATTAATTAAATTTTAAATTGAATAATAACTCTTTAAGATAAGCATGCGAGATTTATTTGATATCCAGAGTATAGAAATAGATAAATATTTATATAAAATATTTTACGGATAAAAAATTCATAAAATTACACATATAAAGAAATTTGTGCATCTTAAATAGGTTGAATCAGATAAACGAATTTTTTCAAAGAAAAAATTCGCGCAAAAGCAAAAAAAAAATCTTGCTCCCACGTTTGTTATTATAAGGGTAAATATGTATTATTTTAAGAACAAGTAATACATATTTATCTAAAAAAACTCGTCAAAAGAAAAAACTATAAATTTACCACCATATTGTGTTATTATAAGGTCAAACATGTTATTGTAAGGACAATTATGAATTACTGTAAGAAAAAGTAATACATATTTGTCAAAAAATTTCGCACAAATGCAAAAATAAAAATTCGCTCCCAAATTATATTGACATAAAGTCAAACATGTGTTATTCTAAGGGCAAATGTGTAATACTACATGAACAAAATCAGTACAAATACTAAAAAAAAATCTATATTTAAAGAGATGAAGAACATAATAAAAAATACATATTTGTGCAATACATGGACAAATATTTTATTTTTTTAGTAACACATAATTATCCTTACAGTAACACATATTTATCCTTATTAGACAAATACATACACTTATATAAGAACTCACTAGATACATATTTACTCTTATATTAACACAGTGTGAGAACGAATGATATTACAGAAAAAAGAAAAATTAAATTAGTGATAAAAACGAAAAGTAAAATAATATATATTTGATTTATTAATGTGAAGATTCGATAATCTCAATGTTAATCCCCATTAAATGCCTAGGTTTAGAAGAAAGATAAATTCAAAATTAAGAGTAATTTTTTTTAAAATACTATCCGTTATTTTTATTGAACAATAATAATAGTTTAGTACAAATAATTAATATTATTAAAAAATATATTTAAATTACACGTGTATTAAAACGGCTTTCGCAATTATTAGATATTATTACCTATCCTACTAAATTTCGCCCCATAGTGAGTTAAAATTGATAAATTAATTGGAAAAAATCAAAAGTTAGCGGGGCGAGCTTAATGTTTGGGGGGCATAAATCGACTTCTTTCTAATATTAGATATTTATTCGTGGATAGCGATAAATACATTCATCCTCTTGCAATAAAAGTGACATATCAAAAGCAAAGTGTTACAGAAGAATATCCAACATAATTTGTCAAAGCGTAAGTAGTCAATTAGTTTGATGGCTGGTGGTGGTCCATACTTACTCTGACTCAATCCCCCGGCCCCACCCCGCACTGCTCTCTTGGCATTTATATGAAATTAGGATAACAACTGAAATCAATGCGGACAAAATGGAGCATTTTTAACCCCTTACGTATGTCGTGAAAGGTATTAAGAAATCATAAAATAATAATAAAATTGAATATTAGAAGATGGTTTTTCCCAGTGTAGAAATTGCATTCTTAATAAATTAGACATCAAAGAAAGAATTAAGCGAATGTAGGGTACATCTGAAGACATAGAACTCACCATAGACACTCCTTAGATGAAGAAAATATAGAAAGACGACATTTAATTATACATTTTCTTATAATAATAGTGTAACCAACAAATTTGCGTACTTAACATAAGCACGAAAATGTTTTAAAAAGAGAAGTAATAATTAGAATTTTGACAGATAATTTTGAAAATATATACGTATAAAATAAATAAATTTATTTACATGTATAAATTTAAAAATAATGATATTTTGTACTCTCTCCATCCCAAGAAGTTATGCACACTTTCTTTTTTCGTCTGTCCCAACAAGTTGTGCACACTCTTAAAATGAAAACATCACACAATATTAATACCTTTACAATATCATTTAAATCACAAAAATGTCACTTTTATTCTATTCTCTACTTTATTCTCTCTCCTACTTTATCTCATTAAATCACCCAAAATACCCTTACATTTTATTCTCTTTCTTACACTTTATTTTCATAAAAGTCAACAAAATTAATTTTTCTTAATTTTTATGTCCAAAGAAATGTGCACAACTTTTTGAAACGGGAGAGTATAAATTAAAAAATAGTGTGAAAATATAAGGATTTTTATTTTAAAAATACAAAGCTTTACTTTGAAACGTGGAAAAAGGACAGTGCAAAGAATTCAGGGAGGAAGTATAAATTTGAACACTCCTGTAAAAATGTATATGTGCCAATTATTGGGTACTCTGCCCATAGGAATACTCCAGTTAATGTAAAACGTTTAAGGCAATGGTGGAGCTTTAGGCTTATTCAGCTAAGTCATGAAGACACGTGTCGATCGGAGGTTTAGCACTCAGGCTAGGTGCATACGCATTCATTATACGAGCTAGAGTCTCCCGCACTTAATGTGGGACATAATTCGAGAAGAAAGAGGATGACTAAGAGCATGTTTGGAATTTCCTCTAAAAGTAGAATTATTACTTTATTTAAAAAAATTATTTTTCAAGTAATTATAATTATTATATTAAGTATTTATAATTGATATTGGAGAAGTAAATAATACATGCTTTTGGATTTAAAAAAATAAATTCTTACTTTGGGATACACAAATGATATATCTCTCAATAAAAAAAAAAAAAGATATTATTAAGGTGATTTATTTGCAAACACATTCACTTCTTAGAACCACTTTATTTTTAAATAATCTTTATTTTCTTTATTATACTATAAAAATTATTTAACATCACTTTTAATTTTTTAATAGAGTTTCAAAACACACATTAATGATAAAAAATATTAAATTAGCTAAAACTGTAGTAATTCAATTATTTTTTACACACAAGCTTTTCCATTTGCAATATATTTTATGAGTTGACGTGATCAACTGACATGGGTGTGTAAAAGAATTCTATTTACTTTAAAAAAATTAATATTAATTGATTTTTTTAGTAAAATTGGAGGTGATGAGTGTTTGACAATAAAGTGATTTTAAATCAAATTAAAAAAGTAAGTATTTGTAAAAAAATCATTTTTACTAATAGTAGAAGTAATTACATGTGGATCATGAAACGATATACCTCAAGTGGTTTGAGTCGCAATCGGGAAAAAAAAAAGTAATTACATGTGGGTACTTGCAATTTTATGTGTAAGGTCATCAATCAATTTTTCATAATTGAATTTTTCTGAAAAAAGTTCGTTTTCAATGGAAATCAAAGATAGTGCATTAATTTTGTTCAACTTATAGTTGATCTTATCAATGAATATATATATATATATATATATATATATATAAAAGAATGAATTTTAGAAATAAAAAATGATAAAATGATAAAAATTAATTAATAAAAAAAAACAGAAAAAATTACGAAATTGAAAATTAGAGATTAAAGGGCAGAGGTTCGAACATACAACCAAAAACTGAACAAAACTTTATAAGAAAACTAGCCACTTACTATATTAGAAAGACATTTAAAATATAAAATAAGGTTTTGAATTAAGTACTACCTGCACCACCCTAGAGCCGTTCTTTAATAATAATAACTAATGAAAAAATTTTGTGCCCACTAAAAAAACTACTAAAATATACATGATGTGCTTTCAAATGACATGTAAACCACAATATTTATTTAATCTAAATAAATTCAAGCAGTAGTAAAATAATTCCTGGTATAGTGGATTTCTCATAACTTCAACTCATACTGCTTAATTGATGATAACTAATTGCAATTTTTTATGAAAAAGATAAATTACTTTATTCAAATGCGCACAACATCCATTTATAATTGAAACTCTTAATTTTCAAATCACATAAAAACATATAAATTAAGCTATATAAATCATATATTAGGATCTTGGACACTTATGAGTTTAATAAAGAAAATGTATTGACAAAAATTTTTAAAAATCGAAATTTTCAATCATCACATTAAATTACCAACCTCACCAATTAGATATGCTAAAGTTAGAAAAAAGAAAGAGAGGAAAGTCTTTTATTGTTAGTAATAAATTGTGGCTTTAACGTTCACCCAAAAGGTGGGCCCGGTCTGATATTTTAGTTTTGTTAGAAATAATTATACTACTACGAAAAGTTAAGTATTACCAACCATAATTTTTTAGAAGAAATTACCAACCATATTTTAATCACAAACTAATTATACTTATCCCAGATCCCCATAGCATTTAATTAGCACCAACGCTATCCATGGACCATGGACACCAAGTGTGGATCGGTCAAAAATCAAGTTGAATCGGTGAATCGTTGTTGAACCGAATTTTTTAAAATTTAAAAAAAAAAAATCAACTCTATCCGTATTAATAGTATAGATGTTGGTTTGATCTTATATATAGTGAGTGCATGTATACACTCATTTTCAAAATAATAGTATTCTAAAAATTAAAAATAAAAAGTAACAATAAATTAACTGAAAAATATTATAATAGAATTCGAGTGTATGCATGCACTCACCTCACAAGAGACTAACTCATAGATATTTTCATACATCGACAATTAAATTTATGATAGTATAAATAATATACTATTTGTCCCATATCAATTTTTTTTGGTTCCACACTAGTTTTCACATCTAAAAAAAAACATTTCATAAACTTCAACACACTAATATAAATTAACCCTTAATGCAAAATATAAATTAACCCTTAGTATGTTGAAGTTTATGAAATAAAAATTTATAAATTAACTCTTAACACGCTTTTTTCTAATATATGTATCTAAATCAGTACGAAAGCCGATTAACATTGCCAAATCAACTCCTTTGTCATCACCCAATATCCAACCGCAAAATCTAAGCAAATTGTCATACGCAGCACCAAATTAATAAGGTTCCAACTTCCAACTGTTATTTACAATTTTTATTTTACTTTTGGGATAACTTAAAAAAAAAAATCAACTATATTTCGTAATATTCATTACATATTATAATTTTATTTATACATTTTTTTTTGGTTATGATATTAATTTTATGATGTGTATAATATATATATCTTATATATTAATAAAAAAAATTATATATAAACAAATATGTGAGTAATTCAACGGTTCAACCGAACAAATGACCTTTAAAAAATTCCAAATGTTCCCCATAGATTTCGGTTGTGCAATTTTTCTTCTCCTGCTTCCATGATTCCATAAGTTATCTCAATTTTTGGTGAAAGAAGAAAGAGAGCCTCCGAAGCTGGACCGGGTGGCGACCTGGTTTGGGCCGACGGCCCATTTTGTTTCCACTTCCGACAAAGACAAGGCCAAGGATCTCCATTTTATGCTCTCCGAACACCATTCATCACCGTTGACTCCAAATGTAACTAGTCTAAGAATTTAGATATGAAATAATTATTCTGGGAATATTTTATCAACGTATGACGTGTTTTGTAATGTTATGCCTTTGCCTTCTTAGAGTGAAGGTCAAGTTGTTCTATATTTATATAAATTATAAAGATCGTAGACTTGGTCTGCAATTTTTTTATTTTGTCGTTCACGTACAGTATAAAAAGGAATAAAATATCATACTTCATCTTGTTATTAGTGAAACATGCATGGAGGCAAGTATCAGCGTACAGGCAAACTAAGGGTTGACTTTTTCTATAGTCCACTTCTCTCCATTAATGCTCGCTCCTGAAGTAAACAACAGCCTTTCGTTGCTCTTCAAATTTAAATAGTCAACCTGCAAATGAGACATGAATCTCATCAATTTAATTGTTGTGTTTGGATCAATTCAAAAATTGATAACAGAATTAACTCATCAAAACAAGTTCAGTTTGTAATTTAGAATTTAAAATCTAATCATTCAAATTTTTTAATACAAGTATGTGCAACTTGAGGGAAATCAATAAAGGAATAAAGAGTGAGCATGGTTTTCTGAACCTGGTGAGGGTACAATACGAGCAGACAAAATGCATCAACAGGTCCAACGGAAGGATCTAAAGAGGGGAGAATTTCAGAGATTTCTTCAACTGCAGGGAGTCTTGGCGTGGGCGCCATATACTGCAGTCTCGATCTAGGAGAAGAGGCAAACCAAGATTTCTCTCTTTGCTACATTAGCATTTAACACAACAAAGTAGAGCAAAATATCAAATGGCAGCCCATGGGTCAATTTGTTATTAATATTACATTGCTCAGGTAATAATACTAGACAAATTCATCGTTGATCGAACAATTTACCAAGACCGTGTCACAATGTACGTGATAATTCAATTGAAGCTGCATTAGATTACTGATATTTTACATCTATTCATTTGATCACATGCAAAGTTATGAAATCACCTGAAGTTTAATTGGATCGAGATTCGTTCCATCTATGACATCTACTGGTCCACTAATGCGAAATTGCTCCCATGATTCGGTGAAATACCAACATATCTGTATCAACGTAGAGAACAAGTGCAAAAGTTTGAACATTAAAATAGTATCAGAATGCAAAAGCAATGAAGGTAATTTTTTATCTACTGAAAACAATAACAGTCCAAGTTCAAGTGTATCTGTGTATGATACCTCAGCAAAAGAGCAGTGTTTGAGATCATCTATCTGCAATAATTGAAATTAAATAGTAGTGATGAGTTTCAATATCAGCAGTAATGTTCAAGCTGTACAAAGAATGTATTATTATTATTATTATTATTATTATTAAAATTGATCACCAGACACCAGCACATATATAAAATCAAGTAATGGATATAGGATATGGGAACCAACGCAGGGCAGTAAAATCAAGTAACTTTGTGCATACAATCACTTCAGATCAGGATATGATTCTCGAGAAGTTAATATGCTTGAACAAGAGATTTAGAAATTACACTGACATTTAGAACATGATACTGTAGATTAAAGTAGAAAAGAAAAAATTAAATTGGGAATTTCATTGTGAGAAGAATGGCAAGCTAAAAATTATATCAAAACGAAAATCACAGCGAATCTATAGCAAATCCAAACAAAGGATTTCAAAGTAATGGTTTTTAAATCATCCAAATCCCTCTATCCCTATCCAAACAGAAAAGGTATCAAGAAACTGGCCAAATCAGAAGAAATAAAGAAAAATAATAATAAGGACCTTGCGAGAACGAGTGTCGGTGTTGACTAGAATGTTATCACTATCATCCTGGAATCCTCTGATTTGAACACAGCCAGAACAAATTAAGGGGGAAAAAACGAATTTTATACGTCTGTCGCACTGTACCAAAAACGAACCTGAAAACAACAGTGCGATTTGAGGGTCTGTTTTGGGATGAAACTGTGGCCTGTAATTATCGAAAAGAAAAAAGGAAAATTAAAAAACCAAAAGAATTAATTTAAAGATGAACATAAGTTGCAACGAAGTTTAGGACACAAGAAAAGATATAATATGGGTACAAGTTGGAAGTAGGTATGATGCTTAATGTGCGAATTGGCTTGAATAGAACCAAGAAGAAGCTGCTTCCACGGCGCCGCCGCCGACGAGCTGCCCATTTACTGCCGGAGCACTTACAAAAATCTACAAATTTAGGGGAGGATTATTGTTTATTCGGGCCAATTTCTGTGCAAATATTATTCAACCGAGACAATTTATTATGGGCCCTACTGGTTGAGAATTTTATCGAAGCCCACGAAAAGGTCGGCCCACTTTCTTTATTTTTTATTCCAGCCCAACTTCAGGCCTAGTAAACCACTAATTTTGAGTGAACGAGAAAGGAAGGGATTTCAACGCCAGATGCCACAATTGCATGTTGAGTTGTTAAGTAATACACTCCTATTAGAACATCTCCATCCATATGCGTATGCCTACCATTCGATACAAATTTGTGCCACATCAACAAAATAGAAAATTTGGGTACATTATATATTTGTACCTAACAATTTTCTCTCCTCATTTGTATCCTACTCCACATCAATTCATGATGGTATACAAATCATGCCCATATAATTTGTACCCGCAGATGGGGATGCTCATTCACGAACTATTTCTACCCAAATATGTTGATATTGTCCCAAGTATGACTAGCTCAAGATCAAAAAAATGAATTACTGTAACTATTTGAATTCTCCTTCAAAATTAGTTAGGCGAAATTTGAATATTTTTTATGAAAAATAAAAAGAAAAAAGAGGAATTTTTTTAGATGATATTGAAAAAGGATAACATGAAGATAGATATAAATGGTGGAAGCCTAAGATGACCTACCTTAAATTAAATGCAGTTTCCTATACGATCCTCCAAACATTGAATGACCTCACAAGTTATTTTAGGAAATCCCATCAACCTGAGATGGCCATGTATATTTACTTGACTACCAACCATTAACAGCAACCTTGCCAAATACACAATCTTTGATTGTGAACCTTGCTTCTCTCTTCATATATACCACATATATCCACAACACTTCCTTTCACTCCAACTAGTATAAATATATACTCATCATCAAATCAACATCTCACAACCTTAGTACATTCTCACCTCAAGAAAATGGCCAAGGATGGAGAATTGGAGTGGAAAATCAGCTTTCCATCCAAGATTTTAGTACCCCAAGGCCAAATTTCGACCAGTGTGGGATTTTCGACAAAATTTTGTAACTGGATTGGAAAGGCTTCCAAGTTTGCAACGAGTGATGTTAACAGGATAATTCATTGCTTCAAAGTAGGGGTGGCTCTTTGTCTGGTTTCGCTCTTTTATTACATGAGGCCTTTGTACGAAGGAGTTGGAGGGAATGCAATGTGGGCTGTTCTCACTGCTGTTATTGCATTCGAATACACAGTTGGTACGTGTTTAGTTTAACTTAGTTTTAGTCAATCATCAGATCTTTATAATTTTTGCAACAATGCAGGTGCGACAATCTGTAAATGTCTCAACAGAGGAGCTGCAACTGTATTAGCAGGAGCACTAGGTATTGGTGTTCATTGGATAGCTAACCAGTCTGGAGCAAAATTTGAGCCCATAATTCTTCAAGCCTCAGTTTTCTTGTTAGGTAACATCTTTACACAGAAATATTGTTTCAATAATCATGCAGAAATGTTACCTTAATAATCTGAGTTTCTTGCAGCCGCTTCAGCAACTTTCTCTCGATTCGTTCCATCAGTGAAAGCACAGTTCGATCATGGGGCACTTATCTTCATCCTCACCTTTATCCTGGTTTCAGTTTCTGGGTATCGTGTGGGGGAGTTGTTCGAAATGGCTAATCATAGACTATCTACAGTAGGGATAGGGACCTCCATCTGCATCATTATAAGCATGTTTTTCTGCCCTATATGGGCAGGAAATGAGCTTCACAATCTTGTTAAAAAGAACATGGCAGAGCTTGCTGATTCTTTGGATGGTAAGACATGAATATGAATATAATACTCTCACACTTTCTTTTTTTGTCCGTTCCACAATTATTTTCACACCCTTAAAATGGAATACCCTATATAAATTACTGCCTCACAATATCATCTAAATTTAAAAAATGTCACTCTTGTTTTATTCTAATTTATTCTCTCTCCTACACTTAATCTCATTCAATCACCCAAAATACCTTTACATTTTATTCTCTCTCCTACACTAATTTGAGTTTTCTTAAAAAGTGTGTCATTTCACACGTGAAAGAGTATAATTTGTTGGGGGAGTAACGGATTACTTTTTTGTCTCAGGATGTGTAGCAAAATATTTTGTAAGTGATGCAAAGGCTAATGATACTGAGAATGAAGCTTCTAACGACGTATTGCTTGGCTACACGTGCGTACTCAATTCCAGGGCTACAGAAGAATCCCTGGTATGCTATATTCCCCCTTTTTCTTGCTCAACATACAATCCAAATTCTTATATTGTTCTTCTTTACAGGTTAATTTTGCCAGATGGGAGCCTGCACACGGCGGCTTCAATTTCCGGCATCCATGGAAAGAGTATCTCCAGGTTGGAGATTTACTCAGGAGTTGTGCTTGTTCCCTTGATGCCCTTCATGGTATAGTCATCACAGACACAAAGGTAGTAGCCGTAGTAATCTATTCATTATTATTATTAATTAACCTGTACAGATATGTTAAGCTGAATATTCATCCTATTTCTCCAAAAATGCAGACCCCTGATTTCTTGAAGAAGCGTTTCAGCAAGTTTTGCATAAAATTGAGCTCAAACTCCTCAGCAGTATTGAAAGAACTGGTGATTGTTACCAGTACAATGGGAAAAACACCCAAGATAGATCTCAGAGTCGAGGAAATGCTCGATGCAGTTGAAGAAGTGCAGATAGCACTAAAAGCTCTATCTAAGCAACCAATTGGATCAAAATCTGAAGACTACGGTGAAGGAAAGGGAGAGTCAAATGCAAGTCCTACTATTGTACCATTCGTAGAACTCGCCCCGTTAGTCACATTGTCATCATTGTTGATAGAGATAGCAGCAAGAACAGAAAAAATAGTAAATGCTGTAAATGAACTGGCAACAAAAACTAGTTCAGAAAGTGTAGAATAAATTGAGAAGGAGCCAGAACCTTCGAGTTGATGACATTAACACCCTTTATTTTCCCCAGAAAGCTAAAATACAAATAAAAATTGATAGCAAATTGCAATATCTATGATCATGTTCACACGTTGTACAATATATAACCAGCACAGATGGGATGTCATCTGATAAGTTGCTGGTCTGAAATGAGCACTTTCTGCAACTACTTCTTCAGTAGCCCCTTACCAAGATTCTCAGCCAGGTCCTCCACGTTTACCTTGACAACATCAGTTCGTACACCAATATCAGTCGCGTATCTGCTCACACAGTACATACCTGCTGTCACTGTAACAACTCCCACTGGATTTGGCAATAGCAATTTCAAAGGGGAAGAAAGAATAGCTGCCAATGGTGCACCAATAAGAGAGGAGGCTTGCCCACTTCTTCCTCCCCCCAATCTGTCCATAGTGAGGAGTCCCGTTTTGCAGTACAAGGCAAAATCCTCACAGTTATTCTGAAACACATTGTAGTTCCCAAATCCATTCTGAAGCAAATACATTGCTCGATGAACTACAGTCTCATCTGGATCAGATGCAGCGATTGAGCATGTTCCTCCACGTACATTGGCGATGAAAAGAGACGGGCTAACGCCATATTTAAAACAATAAAGGGAACCATTACGTAGAAAGCAATCTAGACAGGACAAGACAACTCCGCTATTTGGCTGCCTAAATCCACAATCAGGAAAAGTTGGACATTCTTCAGTTTCACTGTCCCCTTCAGATTTCGGAGTGGAAGAGATTTCAGCAAGGGTGAAATGAGCGACTTTATTACCCCCAACAAAGATACCTGCATAATCAGAAATAAATGCTTCTAAAAGCAGGTAATAGTACTTGTTCTTCACAACCATCCAGCGAAATGTATAAACACATTAGCACAAGATATATACATATGTGTAACACAGTTGGAATTCTAGTCTAGTTCTAACTGACTGGAAGTATCATCAAAAAAACGATTTGTTCACCCATCTAGACGGATTTGTTTCAGCAAAACACTATTTCCACAGAATGCTACAGAAGGAAACATTATAGTTGTCAAGGTTGTTTTCCACAATCCTAATGCTAGCCATATTTGATTAGAATTAGTTGAAATCACAAGATTACGCCTCAGTGTTGCATTTTTCTTCGTATGTCATCACAAAATATGGTAAAAGTACAGCAATAACCAATAGTACAAAATCAATTGTGAATTTGGTACGCTTATAGTCTCTTATAAGTAACATGAATGTGTAACATATTTCTTGGAGTTTGCCCAATTTGAGTTGTAGTTTAACCACCCAAACTCGCTCCTGGTACAGCCCAGAAGGCAAGGGGAAGTTAAATTGTCAAATCTGCAGAAAAAAATAATGGAAAACTACAGAGGAAAGAACCCACTTCGAGCATCTAAACCATGAGGGAAATGAACACATTAGTTTTAAAAAGAGAACCCAATGTTCGCTAGAGAATCACAATTCGGCATAATTCATGTTATAAGTCTTATAATCTATCCAGATTGTTCATAACACAAGACATTGAAGTAAATTGATAAGCTGGAGGGAAAATGTAGAATCAGTAAGCAAAATCCACTGGGAAGATTCATAAACAAATTAAACAATAAGCCCACATATCATCTTTCGTTCATGTGAGAGAGAAACGATAATAATGATCAACTGAGATAAGGGGTTGAAAAAATAGTACCATGATGGGAGTATGCAAAAACCGCTCTGTAAGTGTAGATATGATCCCCTGGCTTGATCTCATTCCTCTCCACTCTGTTTGTGAATAGGCCCATGTCTCTTTCTCTGAATGAAACAAATATCCTGCAAAATTTTCAGTAATCTACAAAAAGTTGATATTTGAGCAACGTTCCATAAAATAAAAAAAAAAAGTAGAAGAAGAAGATCAAAGAGAAAAATAGACGACAATAACACAACAAATGATTCTTACGTGGAGGGACGTGATTGGTCAATCAAAGCATTAGCTCAACAACTGGAACGTAAAATAAGGAGAATGGCGCAATTCATTCGTAGTATAATATTACAGTGCTGACTCTTGTGCATATTGAGTGTTTTGGTCGTCTTTTTTTTTCATATTTCCTTGGTTTTTCTGGATTCGTTGAAGTGTCATTTTTGCTGGGGTAGGATATTCATTTCATAACTGAAACTTTTCCTCATCCCATATCATTCCAATGAGAGTTGCAGGGCAGTCAGTCCCCCTTACCCAAAAGAAAAGGTAATGAATTTTATTTTTATTTAATCAACATTAGTTATTGAACTCTATGCTACATTAATAGTATGTTATATAAATTTGCACTAATATCATTGTAGTTATTCAGTTCAACGTAAAATTGTTGCCCCCGTCAAAAAAAAAAAAAAAAAAAAAAAGGTAAAATTGTTGCCCGGAACTTGCAATTGGAGGGAGGTAAATAATATGTGGGTCGAATATAGACCCAATTTCACGACAAAAAACAAACCCTCTTTGGGCAGGTAATTCTTTGTACTTCTCGAACAGATCCAAAGTGGATAGTGTTTATTTGATCTGTTCAAATTCGTTACATATTATTTTAAATAATGATCTTTGGTTTCCAATAAGACGGGCATCATCTATCGCTCATTTCATAGGACCTCGGTAACAAAAGATAATGGAGTTGTTGATTTTATAAGAGAAAGAAGTCACATCCGAGTCTCACAGATGTGTCAAACGGAAGGAAGAATATATTGGTGTCGGTAGAAATATCGGTACCTTAAATTTACGGATATATTGGTGGAAATGTCGATATATCGGTGAAAATATCGATATATCGGTGAAAATATCGATGTATCGAACAAGAAAAAAAATAGATATATCGGTGAAAATGTCAATGTATCAGTGACATAAAGGAATAGATTGGTTAATCGAAATAAAAAAATTCACCATATTTGCAAAATGTCACCAAAACAATTTGTCCTAGTAAATTCTCAAATCATTATAACTTGGGAAATTCCAAACCAAAAACAACCTTATGAACATTAAACATTACTCAAAATTGAAAAAAAAAATATATATAGGCTTGATAAGATTTAAACACTATGTTTCTTCATCAAAAAATATAGGCTCGTCTTCACAATGTACGGTTGTAAAACTAATTAAGGTTTTGTGATATGGTTTCATGAAATAAATAATTCAAAGATCTGCTCTTCCTGGATATCTGGGGAAAGGAATTACGTCTCTAATGTTCTCCATGCCTGTAGCAAACAAAATCATCCGCTCAAACCCGAGACCAAACCCACTGTGCTTAACAGTCCCATAGCTTCGTGTGTCAAGATACCACTGATACGGTTCTAGTGGAAGACCCATCTCCAAAATCCTGCAAAAAAAAAAAAAATTAAAGCAACGTCACAAAAAGGATATTCGTATATTTTTCTGTAAACAAAGTTACATAGCTTCCCTTACCTTTGCTTGAGAACCTCAAAATTCTCTTCTCTTTGGCTTCCGCCAATAAGTTCTCCAACCTAATAAACACATTAAAAGCCAACTTACAAAAACATGCATGACAAGCTTTGCAAAAGAAACCACTGATTTTTCAACCTACTTGGGAAAATTAATCTGTTGAATGTGTGTGTGCAAGATGCGAGAGAGGGGGGGGGGAGGAGTACCTTAGGTACGAGCACATCCATTGCAGCTACAGTTTTGTTATCTTCATTAACCTTCATATAGAATGCTTTAATCGCCTTTGGGTAGTTATAGACAATAACTGGTGCTTTGAATTTTTCTTCAGTCAAGTATCTGGAATAACATTTTAGATGAGTCCACTTATGCATAAACTCCGAAGTAATGGTAAAACCATCATAATATCATATACATGAAAATTTACCTTTCATGTTCGGAAGCTAAATCAATACCCCATTCTACTTTATTCTCAAACTTCTTCACTTTAGCTGCTTCCTCAAGAATAGCAACGGCTTCAGTGTATGTTATTCTGTGGAACTTGGACGTTGCAACCATTTTAAGCCGTTCAATTGCAGTTTTGTCAATAACTGTGTTCATAACCTCCATATCATCATAGCAATTGTCAAGTAACCACTGACAAAGAAACCTCACATATGCCTCTGCACAGTTCATATCATCCTACAAAAGTTTTTTTCAACTCTTTTATCTGCTAAAGCTTGAAACAATAATCGAAAAAAGGAACAAAAATCAGAAAAATACCAAAAGCTTCTCAAACCTCTTTTCACAAAAGGTAAGTGCTAAAATTGGTACTTATCATAGATTCAACATTCATACAATTACCTAGACATCATACTTTATCTTCATTCAGAAAATAAGATTGAACTGAGCTAATCATTCTCATTCCTAGAGGCATGAGAAGGATATCATGCACCATAGGCAACATAATTTATTTCATACTAGTGGATACCTTAAACCTGCATGCAATAGAAAAGTGAACATGAAATCACATACCTGTATATCAGCAAACGCTATCTCAGGTTCTACCATCCAAAATTCAGCTAGATGTCTTGAAGTGTGAGAATTTTCTGCTCGAAACGTTGGCCCAAAGGTGTACACACTACTGAGGGCACAGGCATAAGTTTCAACCTGCAGTTGCCCTGACACAGTCAAAAATGCTTGCCTGGCAAAAAAATCTTCTGCATAATCAATTTTTCCATCCTTCTTTGGAATGCCACCATGAAGCCTAAATCTCTCTCCCAGCTTGTATCTTTCATCCACCTTCACAAGGTTATCTTTAGCCTTAGTGAGCTCAGCAACAGCAGCAACAATTTCCTGCTTGCTTGCTTTAGCAGATTTCAGCTGGGCCACTGCTTCTCCTTTCTCCTTGACGGCATCTTCAGCAGCCTTTAAGTCGGCTTCCGAAGGAGGAGGATTATCTTTGAGCTCCTTCTCCAATTTTTCTGCATCATTAATTATTGTTGTGACTTGAAACATCTCACCGGCACCTTCACAATCACTGGTTGTGATAATAGGAGTATGCACATAAAGGAAGTCATGCTTCTGGAAGAATGTGTGGGTAGCATAAGCCAAGGCATTACGGATTCTAGCAATAGCAGATATCTGGGCCACCAAAAATGAGAAACTTATTCCAGTGAGGAGGCACCGGTAGAGAAGTGCAAAAACGGAAAGAAAATAAATTACAAGCGAATATACAGAGAAGAATTAAAGAGATAGCATTGTAGAACATTGTTGCTAGTTCTGAGCTCTGTTTTCAATTAAGCACTTGCATTTATTTATACTGAGCAACATCAGGAGTATCAGCTACAAAAGCAGCATCTACTCCAGACTACTCCCATATAGTAATCTTCATAGTTGTAAGAAGCAAGAGGCCCAGGGGAACTTCCAACGCCCCTCAAACGTGGGGAAATTATTTTCTTAATTTAAGCCCTTTAAAACTTAAAACACACAACAGGAACTAAGATTTTGAGAAGGAAAAGCAAACTAATGAAGCCCGAACTGTACAGAGTAATTATCGATTTCTTGAATATTATGGTCAGAACCAAATACGATTGCAAGGCAGCTTAAAAATAAATCTACAAATTATAAAATATCCCAGATCGCATCACGTTTTTCATAGATATTTTTGTTATCTGATCCTGTTTCGTCTTACTTTGTAAACAAAGTTTCTGGACTTTTTTTTTTCTGTAATTTATGTCCTCGTTACCAAAGCCATTAGATATACATCGAAATGAAAAAGGGTGAAAGTAGGGAATTCATACAATATTTGTCCTGGGGCGGAGATGCACCATATCCCTGAGCAATTCAAGTGGCAATCTCGTCTTGCCTTTTGGTAAGGGATACTTTGCGGCATCCACAGTCCCCACATGAATCACCTTATCCACATGGAGCTCAATACTCTGCTGCTTCGCGCTCTCCGGCGGCAATTTCAGCAATCCCTCCACGTGGACGCAAGTCCCGGTGGCGACCAGATCGGTGAGCTTGTAAACGTCGGCTTTCACGAGCACCTGTAATATCCCCGGGCCCGACCCATCGTTCACTCCCATAAAGGCCAATGTGTTCTTCTCACCCAAACGGCCCGACTTCACCCATCCACCAACTCGGGCTTTCTTTCCTGCCAATCCAGCGCCCTTGTCGACCCGGCCAAGGATTGACTGGATGGGGACGCGTTGACTGAATTCCGCCTCCGGTAACACGTCGCTGAGGGAGAGGCCATCTATAGCAAGTGGCGGCGCAGCAGAATCCTGAGACATTTTGATTTTGCCTTTGGCGTGTTGATTTTTCTCTCTCTTCTAGTTAGGGCAGATTTGGAAAGTAAACTAAACCCTAGTTTTTTTTTATTACAGAAAACCCTAGTTTTTTGGGAGCAATCGAATCGGGTCCTCCTGAGGATTTCCAGGGGCCAGAGAATTTCGACCCGGTTCAAGCGTCAGTCAAACGTCAAAAATCGGGTCCCACTCGTTTTAATAAGATACACCATGCCCTCTAATATTGATAAAAACTTGGTTGAATCGATTTGTATACGATTAATTTTAATATTACAGAGTTAATCGTGTGTACTTAATTTATACAAATATTATTTTTTAAATATTTTGTGTTAGTAGAAATTTGTATGATATGTTTTATACATGAGGGGTCTCATTCTTTAAAAAAAAAATCAAATATATTAATAGGGATATCAAATATAAATATGAAAGTATCAAAGGTATAAGATTGAAAATTGAAAAAAAAAACTTTAAAAATTGTCAATATTAGTATCAAATATGTGATTAAAGATATCAAATATATGAGAAGGACAGGTGTTGCATCCGTTTCATATATGAGACTGTCTCACTCAATAGTATTTTTTTTTTTTGTTAGTATAAAGTGTAAAAAAAAAAAATAGCCTAAAATTTAGGGTGAAATATTTTCCTGCTTTTGTAAGTCAAAGTTAATTGCTCATATTTAATCAATTATGTTTAGTTAGTATGAAAAATGAATTAAATACAAGTTTCATAATATAAAACTTATTCACAAGAGACTTACTCATCTTTTGAGAGGGTGTATAAAAATAGGATAATTATTACTCCCTCAGGCTTACAATTAACTTCACACTCCTAAAATGGAATACTCTCCATAAACTTCATTCTTACAGTATCATTAATTTAAAAATGTCAATTACTTTATTCTTCTTTATTCTCTCCGCTACATTTTATTTCATACAACCATCCAAAATACTCTTACATTTTATTTTTTTCCACACTAATATATGTTTTCTTAATAAACGTGTCTCTTTGTTTCAAAAAAAAAAAAAAAAAAATAAACGTGTCTCTTCACACGTAAAGATAATTTCGGGACGGAAGGAGTAAAAAATATGCGGTCACAACATTTCAAAAAAAAAAAAAAAATTTTAAAAGAGAAGCCTAAAATAACAAAATGATTTTTCATATTGATTCATTATCTGGAAATTAGAAAACTATTAATCCAACCCAATTCTAAAAACAAATTTATTGGACGGAAAAAAATACACTGCCTTGAAAATATATTCAAATACACTCTCTTTGATTCGCACTATTTTACATTATATTTACAGCAAAATTTGTGCTATACTTAAATTACTTTCAACCATTATAGCTACATTTTTCTCTATGTTTATCATTCTATTTTTTTAACTAAATTTATACAAATTCAAACTTAATAATTACATAAACTAATATTTATATTAATTATCACATATAATTAATTATATTTTTTTATCAATTGATATAATCATACATATTAAATTAAATTTCATGATATAATGATACAATTTTACAAATTAAAAAATATAAATTAATACATAATAAGAAAACATACACTATACAAGAGAAATGAGATTTAATTTATTTTGTCTAATTTAATTATAATTTGAATTGTTACCTAAAATTTAATTGAATTTTTAAATGTTTAATATGTATTGATTGTACAATCTTTTGAAAAATACGTAGATTTTATAAAATTATTAACTAATTTTAATAGAATAAATGTTAAAATTAAAGATTTAAAATTCGATTTGGTCCCATAATTCCGGCTTTTTCCGCAAAAGGTCTCAAAATATTTTCAATTTTCAATTTTGTCTCATCACTCACCAAGTAGTCCGATTGCAGTGTCATTTTTGCCTAAAAAATGCAAACAACGTTGTTTCGTCTCACTTTTTTGCACGTGGCGAAGGAAATTGAGAGAAATCGGCCACCATGATGACTCATCAAATATGCGGATTTTTTTTTATATTGAGACAAAATAAAATCCACATATTTGCTGAGTTAGTATGGTGGCCGATTTCCCCCAACTTTCGTCGTCACGTACAAAAAACTTGATACGAAATAATGTTATTTGCATTTTTTCAGCAAAAATGAGACTAAAATCGGACTACTTGATGAATTATAGGACAAAATTGAAATTTGAAATATTTTGGGACCTTTTACGAAAAAAGCTAGAATTATGGAACCAAATCGATTTTTAACTCTAAAATTAAATATAAAAAATAATAATAAAGTGCCATAGATACACATGGCTACATTAAACGCTGAAATCTTCATATTCAGAAAGTGGAGACAAGTAGCGTTTAGTTGGAGCAGTATTTAAGTCCAGCTCATTACTCCCCTCTGCGCGGAGCCTTACAAAACCCGTTAATCAACGGATTAACCGTGACCGCGTTTGTGGTTGCATCCGGGACCATTCGCATCACAGCATTTCATCGAACACTTTAACTGCACCTGCTACGTCACAGCTCTTAACAAGACATTGCAAGTAAATACATTCGCAACGGTTTGAAGACCTAGCACTTGATAATAATATTTGCAGAATCCTACTTTATCCTGAACTAACGCATTTCAACTCCAAAAATCATTCATTTGAAGAAATATCTTCTTTCGGTTTGCTGGCAATACCATAATTAAAATAATACACTTTCGCCATGATTTCGAAATTGTGTAATTCATTTAAGCGTTGTAATTATGGCGGAAATTTGGAGTAGGAGATCGATATGTTGCAGTGGGGTGATGATGGAGCAGAGGCGACTTCTTGTGGGCAGGCGGGTCGGGTTTAAGGAGTCCGGATGTTATCTCAGTTAGGTGCTGGTGGTGGTGGTGTGTGAATTTTCTGATGTGAGCACGATTTCTCGCACGCGATAAGAGAGGAAAATCGGACCTTTCTTTCATAAAGCTGGTGTGTGTTGTTTAACTGAGATGTCTTCCACCTACTTCTTAGTCCTTATTTTTATTAATTATTTATTATTATTCTAGAAAATAAAAAATAATATTAAGTTTTTAAGAAAAATGTGGAGTAAGATAAATCACTTTAACTTTTGTGTGTATCGCGCGTGACTGTGTGTTGCTAATTTAGGAGGTCGGTATGAGGGTTTTATAATGTGAAGATTCAAGATTTAGAAAGAAACAGGCAACGGCTATTGTTTCGGAGCATTTGATGGAGTTATGGAGATTACTCCTGGAATTGGACTTTCCACTCCAGGGAATTCTCAACTATTAACTAGGTCTCTCTCTCTCTCTATATATGATATGCAATTGCAGATCTCCCTCTCCCCCTCTCTCTCCCCACTTATATCAAGGTAAATTCCTTATGTTGTTTTTACTCTTCCTTAATTCAAATATTTTTGTTAGATTTATCAATCAATTATATATCTTGTTTTTCAGTGTGTATTATTGATCAGTTGATTATTAATTTCTCAAGCTATTTGATTTTGGATGCATTTGTGCTAAAATACCTTTTCATGAATTATCGGTACTCGGTTAGGTAATCTTCTCCAAAGATCTAAATCTGGTGAACTGTGCCCAAGTGATTGTAATCTTTGACACATGTTGAATTAGTGCTTCCATGAGATTGATTTGTGCATATACTATTCTGGAAATGAAAGTGAATTAAAGCGCCTCAGATTTATTTTCTTAACAACCCTATATTCACTCTTACATCATGGAACCTTGGCTGAGATCAGAATAATGTGCTGTTGATGACAATATACCTTAGGGGAACTAGTATCTTTCTCCTTGTGCAAAATCATACATCAAATTGATTTTAGTAATACTTTTATTCAATTTGATTTTATTAAAGCTTTTTCTCAATACTAGTGCATTCTATTATTGCTCTAGAGAATAAGAAATGTTTCTTAGAGTTGAATGAGTGTGCAAGTCCTAATGCAAGGCAAAATTATAGATGGGGCCAGTGAGTGTGACTATTATTGGTGGCCTATACGCCAAGATTGTAGTTTAATAAAGTTTAATCTATCCCATCATTGTCAGGCCTCAGTTTTTTTATTTGATTAACATCATACCTTGTTTGGAATCATCACTAATCTTTTATTTTAATAGCACTGGCTTGATAATTTATTGCCTTTTTCACCTCATCATTTGTTCTATGCTATAACGTTTGTCTAGCTTTTTTTCAAGAAAATTCCTTATCCACAATCAGGAGACGATTTCGCTCTGGAAAATGGGGGATTCATTCGGTCCACGGCTATACAGCTGCTACAAATGCAGAAACCATGTTGCTCTTCATGATGATATCGTTTCAAAAGGATTTCAGGTGATGCAGTTCTATTATTCTTTCTTTCTCAGTATTTAATCGATCAACTAAAGCTAAAATCATCAGGGCCATATTATCGTTTTCTTTTTATAAAAAATTGCTTAATTTTTTTCTGAATTAGATATGCAATCATTAGTTGTCCTGAGTAATCAAGAAATTGGGGAGTGTTTTTTAGATCATGATGCTGAAGGAAGGTCGGTTTTCACTAATTCTTTTGATTAATATTTTGGTCAGTCGAAAAATGGAAGAGCCTTTCTATTTTCTCACGCACAGAACGTGTATTCTGGTGTGAAGGAGGACCGGCAACTGATAACTGGGCTGCACGTGGTGGCGGATGTCCACTGTGCAGATTGCAGGGAGGTTTTAGGCTGGAAGTATGAGAAAGCCTACGAGGAATCCCAGAAATACAAGGAAGGAAAAGTTGTGCTTGAAAAATATAAGATTGTCAAACAAGATTGGTAGACCTTTGTGAAAATTTAATTGCACTTGACGGCTATAACACTGCTTGCTATTGTGATGTATATATATTAAATTGAAATTGTAAATACTT
Source organism: Paraleonurus japonicus (assembly GCA_030762865.1). Lineage (NCBI taxonomy): Eukaryota > Viridiplantae > Streptophyta > Magnoliopsida > Lamiales > Lamiaceae > Paraleonurus > Paraleonurus japonicus. The sequence goes on along the minus strand of CM061057.1, from coordinate 3,146,501 downwards.
CAATCGTGTAAATACAACTTCTCTGTTTCTTGAAGACACGTTTTCATCTTTATCTGCATTATTGAGATAAATACAATGGCAAATGCGTCTTTAGTAAATTCTATTTTTTATTTGATTTTATTGGCCATGAATGTAAAATTCTTATGGAAGAGAAGAGAACTCTATGATTCTTCATTCCCGTAATATATTTATTTATTCTTTTGGAAAATTATTCAGTTCACCATTATATTGACAGTAACACATAAGTCAAAGAGACGCTCTCGTGATATTATTACATCGACTACTTACATATATGCAAATTCAAATTGAGTAAATGAGTAATATGAAGAAATTAAAGTCCGGCTTCATTCGTGAATCTGATAATATACCTACGAGCTAAACACAACATCCATAAATCTTTATTATATATATATATATATATATATATATATATATATATTTCAAAAAAAAAAACTCCACCAGCTGGGCTTTTTTCCTTTTTTGGGCCTCCTAAGCCCTTTTTATAAAATTGGGCCCAATATATATTGTACCCACATTGGCAGTTCAATTGCAGCATTCGCGAAGAATTCCGGTAGGTTTGGGAGGGGCGTCAATAAGTTGTTCAATTTCAGCCACTCTTTCCGTTGTTATTTTGTAGCTGCAAATCTCGGATTTTTGGCAAGGATTCTTCTTGTGTTGGTGAGTGTGTTTATGCTTAATATGCCCGCCCCCCTGTACCGACATATGAACAACATTTGTTTTGGTACTTTTTTTTTGTCAAATCCTTATAGGTATTTAGCGTACTGTCGATGTTTTTTTTTTTTTTTTTTTTTTTTGGGTCTATTGGTATATTTTCCTATATTTCCATATTGTTCAGTTTGCATTTTGGTTTAGCATATCTTCATGTATTTAGTCATCTATGATGAATTGTTGCTGAAATTCCTATGTTGAACTTGATATATTTCCGTTTTGGTTTAGCATATCTCCAATAAGGTCATATGTTTCCATATTGTTGAGTACAACATTTTAAATTTAGCATATCCCCATGAATCTGTTACTGCTGCGCACTGTTTTGATGAATGGTTTTTGGTCCACAATCCACAGTCTGGTATGGAAAAAATGGAAGGAGTGGTTGTGCTTGGGGTGGCTCTCGGTGTCATTAGTGCATTAATGATAGATATTAATTCATTTGTAATGGTGATGACCTATGGATATTTAAGATTTCTTCGTCGTAGGAAACACAGGCTTAATGCTAGACGCTATAACCTGAGGCGTAAAGTTGCTCGTCAATTGGACCACATGGATTATTCTGTATCTTTTAGTAACGAAACCTGTGAAGATCATCTTCGAATGAAAGCAGGCGAATCTGTTAACATCAATGATGAAAGCAGTTCAACCGTAAAGGTGAAAGGTAAGGGAACAAAACGAAGGAAGCGTGATGATGTCGATCAGCTTTTCATTTCTACAATGACCACTTTCTGCGACAAAATGAATTCAACCATGAGCCAAATTGCATATCACATGGGTGACATTGCACAACGGGTTGGTACTGATTTTGATGCTACAAGAAAAAGACAACTGATCTATGATAGTCTGGGCAAGTTGGCATTCCTTTCGTTGGAGACGAGAGTCCGTGTTGCACGATATTTGTGCAACAACTCAAATCTGTTGGACTTATTCTTCAGCCTACCCGATGATGCGAAGGCAGTTATGGTAACAAATATAATCAAGGAAGTGGGTTGTGGTGGCTGCGGCTCTATTTAACTCAGTCTGGTGTTTTGTGACTGTCTTTTTAGCTATAATCTTGATTGGTAAATTCTATAAACAGTAAGGTATGGTTCGTATTTGGTTAGTTGGGTTGCTGCCTTTTTTTTTTTTTTTTTTGTTGCACCGTTTTTTGTAAAAAAACACTGTATATATGGAACCGTGTATGCCTTACATATGAATGCGTTTTGGTTATATGGGCATAACAAGTTATAAAAAATATTATTCTTTTGGTGTTACACATTTGAGTATTTGGTTGGTCAATAGTGTAATGGATGGATCATTTACAATTCAGATCAGCACCCACTTTAATTAGGTAACAACCAAACATTTTATGGTGAAAGAGATATATTGAAACAAGCGTACGGTTTATGTTTTAGGATGTAGATATTCTGCATTTGGTTTTCTGGCTGTGAATAAGATGATGATCATCCTCATCCTCATCCTACCTGTGAATTAGGATGGATGACTCGACCAACTTTGAGTAAATTCCTGCTCCTGCTCCTGCTCCTGCTATCTTTAAACGCATTCAATTTCTTTTGACATTCCTCCAGCTAACTAACTAATTCCAGTTGTGATTGCAGAGAGTGGTGGGATTTCGATACCATATTAGTCCAAATGAATATTCCTCATCCATTATGATATATAAGTTGAACCATCACATCAAGTTTTTTTTTTTCGGCAATTAAATTATTAGAAAATGAAACAGTCTTTTTTGAGATGATCATGATCAACGCCATTCAATTGTAACTACGTTGGTTTAAGTTTTGTTTTTTGGTTGAAATATTGAGCTTAGACATCTGGCTCATGAAACACAATTTATGAGACCTCATCAAAAAATTTGGTTTAGAAATTAATATTTTTTTAATATTACAATTGATATTGTATAAAAATATATACAAAATAAAACTAGATACACATTTAAATTTGATTTATATTAGACTCTACCTAATTTGATTTAGAAAATACGTTGCACATTTGTTCAATGGTGATGGGTATATATAATTTTTTTTTTCTTCATTCGATTTAGAAAATACTTTATACAGCTGTTCTATTGTGATGCGGTTGCTAAGTGCTTATATAGCAACTAGTGTTTCTTCTATGTTTAAAAGAGCGATTTAAAAAAAAAAAAAAAAAAAAACTAATGGTATTTGGTTGAATTTGAAAGGGGGAAGTTATAAAAGAGAATAATTGTGTCGTTAGTTTATTTGTTTGTCCATATACCATGCGTTAACAAGTTATATGATATTTTTTCTGTTATAATTTAAATTGATCAAATCACATAAATTTTAATAAAAATGTTGTTTATTAGTATTAAAAAATATAAAATGAAGGATAAATAAGTCTTTTCAACTTAGTAATAACTGAGTTTAAGAATTTTAGTTATAATGGGAATTGAGTGATAAGAGGTGTAATTAAAAAATGTTTGTAAGAATTTAGTTTGAGAGAGTAAAATTATTTTTTTTATTGCTATTTTGGATATAAAAAATAAAAAATGTAACATTTATTTTAAAATTTTAATTAATAAATAATGTTAGGGAGGAAGTATAAGACACTGGTATGTAATATAATATAATATGATGCATGTATATAAGTGTTTAACGCAGTATTATATGAACACACAATAATATTGTCTTTATGATCTGATTTTAACTTGAGAGTTTTTTAATGGTGTTTACTTTTTAAACCTCGTAGGAATTTTTTATTTCATACTAATTTTTGTCATTAATCGTACTTTGCAAGCTAGCCACCGCATGGTTGTTGGACTCATCTTTCTCTCTTTCTCATTCACAGAGATAGACACATAATATTTTTGATAATGCATACCAAATAATTAACTTTTGCAAATGTATTTCCTACGAATTTAGAGTTAGGTTGTGGATATCAATGATGGATGAGGAAGAAAACATTATATAAGGATGAAATTGCATCAATCAAGTAATTAATTAATTAATTAATGATATTCATAAATAATTTTTTTTAATTAAAATAGATGATTACTAAAATTTCCAAAAATTAAAATTTTTTTCCTAAATTAAAATATACAGCTAATATTAAATTAGATCAATGACCTCAAAGGTTTTTCACCCATTTCCAGGAAGAAAACCAGATATGGAAAAAAACCATTTAATGTATTATATATTTATAGATTTTTTAGGATATGATAAGATGTAATATTATCACCGAGGTCCAGTACTGCACAGATTGCAGGGAGGTTGTAGGTTGGAAATGAGAAAGCCTACCAGAAATCGAATACAGGGAAGGATAAGTTGGAATTCTCCACCCGCTGGATGGCTGATGTACAGATTTATAAATTCCGAAATCGTGCTGGAGACAAACACATTGGCAAATTAGTCTTTTAATACTATGCTATGCTGACAATAAAGCACAAACACAACTTCTTTTTGTTAGCTGAATTTGCATTTGTATCTGCATTTGCAGGGTGTAGAATGACAATATAAAACTCGACTAGTATTACAAGGCAGGTATTATTATATCTTTGCACAAGAGGATCTCCGCGAGCAGAGGACCTAAAAGTGCAAGGTAAGAAGAGTGAGGAGTGGTGCACAGTTTTAATTTAAGATGATATGACAACAAGTTGAGTAATCCTAATCTACCTTGGGTATCAACCACGATCACTGCTCCTCCTCCGACTGGCTGATCTACGACCATCATAATTAAATGGCCGGGTCCGGGTGGGTGATCTAGGGGCATCATACCTGTTATAACTTGGACTCCCACGCAATGGCCGGGAAACCGGACTGGGTGATCTCCGGCCACTAGGACCTGGGCGGGAAACTGGACTGGGTGATCTCCGGCCACTAGGACCTGGGCGGGAAACTGCACTGGGTGATCTCACATTATAACAATAATCGACCTTCAGGACTTTATCACCAACCTTACTGCAGTGAAGATATAATGTCAGCCAAAGGCTAAAAAACATTTACAAACATGGATTACCTCATGTGAGCGCCCTCCAAAGCCCTTGTGGCATCTTCCTGATTTTCAAATTGCACAAAAGCAGCGTCCCGACAAATGCTAAATTGACAAACCTTTCCGTACTGCTCGAAGTATCTTTTTAAATCAACTTGTCTATCAAAGTTGAACACAAAAAGGGTTTTAGTTGGCGAGAACCTTGTCGGGGTCCCATCATGACGCCGGCGACATCCCTGTACATACGAAAATTCCATAATTAATAACTTGCAGGAGCTGTTCTTTTCTTCATCATTAGATTCATTACTCATAAAACAAATTGTATTAGAACCAGAAAACAAAAGCATGACATACGTGGCTCCATCTGGCTCTCAGTTTGCGTCCGTCACGCCCAAATTCCATGTTATTAATATCACGGATTGCATTTCTGGCAGCACGTTCATCCGCAAAACAAACAAAAGCTTTTGCTGAAGGTAGAAGAAGTACACGAGAATTTTTTAAAATAAGAAATTATTGCTGTTCAATCAGTGGAGACAGAAGAAAAGTATTTGGTCTATGAAGAAACATATACTCCAAAAAACAACACCTGCAAAAATCATGATGGTGGTCAACAATGTGAGCTTTAACCAATTTCACAGCAGTGTTCAGTCCATCTGCGTACGCATTATGCAGAGTAGACAAGCAGAGGTCCAGTGTGAAAACAAAGATTCAAATTTCCCTTTTCAAGCATAAAGGAAATTCCTCTTAAGTAAGAGAAACTCTACCAAGCTATACATATATATCTATGTTACCAGTACCAGTAATTAGCTAGCTCATTATTGTTGCTTAATTCATTTCATTTATGAACACATCGCAGATGCTACTTCGAATTCTGAAACCAACTCCTTAACATATTGGTCAAGAATCAAGATTGTATTCTTAATTGTAACAAGAAACACCTACAACCACTAAATATACCTTAAAGCTGCCCCAATTCAACATTAAGGATTACAAATAACATTCAGGTCTCTATGAAAAGGAAAATACTGATTTCTCAACTACAGTATTTTATAAACAGTATCCAATTATTTAGTCGGTCAACGAGAAGGAGAGTGAAATATTAATCAAGAAAAGTTGGATAAGATGAATCATACATGCTGATGGTTTTTCATCACTAAAATGTCAAACGTCAACAAATAAATAATAAAATTATATATAGCCGAGAGCCGAAAAATCACTCCCCCAGGAAAATACAACTTGTGCAAATCAAATACTACAATATTTCAAACGAAACAAAAAGAAAAAGGAATCGGAATGGGAAATAAATTACAATCACAAATCCGAAGACATTCGATTTCTCCATATTCGGAGAAGAGACGCTCAAGCTCAAATCGACTAGTATCGTCCGGAATATTTGAGCAATATACGGACCCCATCTCGCCTAATCCGTGAATTACATTATCCGCAGAGAAGAAATAGCTGGTCAAGACTAACTTCAGCAAACGAATCAAGAAACCGCGCCCAACTTCACTTGGGATTTTAACGTATAGGCTATGTTTTGTAGCCGTACACGATAACCGCCTGGCATTGGTATTGAAATTTTGAAGTTGTAAAGTTTATAAATTCTTTAAAATAATTTATAAATTGTTTACAAATTTATAATTATAAACTTTCTCAAAATTTTTGATAAATAACTAACAATTTATAAGACTTTAAAACAAGTTATTTACAGTTTATAATTCCAAAAAATAGATTAGAATAACCTATTTATTTTTTTAAAAAATCTTTTAAGTTATACTTAAAAAATAAATATCATTCATAATTCTCACCACATCTCAACATAAAAAGTAAAAATATATTTATTTTATATTAAAATTAAAATTTTAAAAATATTTTTAAAATTATCAAACAACTTATAAATTTATTAGTGAAACACTTTAACAACTTATAAACTACTTAAAATTTATAAATTTTTAAAAAACTTTTAAAATATTAACTTATAAAATGTTTAAGATAAGTTTAGATGCTCTTATTTGAATTTTGTATATCACATTAAGCATGTAATTGTAGTGATATGGTATTATTATGTTATTGCTGGAGAAATTATATGTCAATAAATTATACAAGTGTGGATATGTATTTTTAGGTGTTAATGTGGTTTGAAATCCAAATATTAAATCTCCAATTAGAATAAGATGAGGACGTAAAGCATACCCTCATGGTCAAATTGTATTCTTCGTAAAACAAATTAAACCACGCAATTATGAAGTGGGAAGCTACTCAATCAGTTTAGTAGAGTTATAAAGATCAATTGTTTCGCATCATTTTAAAACACGGTTATTTTGGGTATTAAATTTTAAGGATAGTCCAGCCAAAAAAAATAAAAAATTAAAGGATTGTAAAATATGTGATATATTTAATCTTATATTTTATTAAATTATATAAATTACATATTTGTTAATATGTATTATATTATAGTTTAATATGAATTATAATATTTTTAAGTGTTTGTCTTGAGAATTAATTTATTTGATAAGTTAAAATTTTACAATTTTATTATTTTTGTTTGAATAAAAAAAGATATTTTTATCAATTAATCTAGATTAAATTATAGTAGGTGATAATCGGACCTTTTTTTTTTTTTTTTTTTTATATATAATACAAATTAACAATAATAAATAGTTGAATTAATACAAATTAACAATAATAAATAGTTGAATTATAGGAAAAACAAACTATATTTTAATCAACCAACACAAACGGATCCTTATTATATTATATGACTCAAATTCAATCATATTAAGATAAAATATTCTCATGTAAAATACTGCTACACACAAAATTTACTCCAGTTTTAAGTTAAGGTTTTTAAATTAAAATGAACAATGTATTTAAGTGTTATTAATCAAAACACACAACCCAAATGTTAAAAAGATGATACAGTCTCGACTATTGCTCGTATTATTTAAGCTATAATTTATAAGTTTAGTATGCAAAGGCTGATTCTGGTAAAAAAACTGTGGATGGAGAAACAATGAAAAGAAATTAATCATGCTTCGTTCTGTATTGATGATAATCAATACGACTTCTCCCCATCAAATAAAGGTAAACAAGTTGAAGCCATATACATTACGGGCAAGATCAGCAGTCATCAAAACTCAATTGGACGAGGAAACTCTAAACTGCAGTTTCCAACAGAAGTCTCTCCAAAACGACACCTGTCTTTCCACGCTCAGAAACAAATTTGGTCACTAAAATTCTCCAAGAATCTGATGTGATCTCCACTTTACTAGAGACAGCAAGACTAAGAACATGTGATACATCTGCTTCACATCCAAACTCACAAAGCCCTTTAATTAAGATAGAGTAAGTAGCTTCATTTGGGGAACACCCTTTATCCAACATCTCATCCAAGATATTGATTCCTTCCTTCACAAAACCTTTGTTGCAGAACCCCTTGATGAGTAGGTTATAAGTGAAAGAATTAGGAGGGCACCCCCTCTCTACCATGTCATCCCATAATTTGCCAGCCTCACTCAACTCCCCTCTGTCACACATTCCTGCAATAAGCATGTTAAATGTCAAGACACTAGGGATGGAACCTCTCTCAAACTCATCAAACAACTTCCTTGCTTCCCTAACCTTCCCTTCTTTGCATAGCCAATGTATGAGTGTGCTCAATATCACGTTATCTGGAGTACAGTTCTTGATCAACAATAAATCCCACAATTTGCAAGCTTCCTCAGCCTTCCCTTCCCTGCACAACGTATCTATTACTCTACAACATAAAGCTGAGTCAGGTACATACTTCCTATCAAGCATATCGCTAACCATATTGACTGCTTCCCCTGATTTCTTTTCTTTGCACAATGCCTCAATCATAACACTATATGTAACTTCATTGGGCTCAACCCCATTATCCACCATCTCATCCATCACTTTTGTTGCATTAACAAACTGCCCCAGCTTACAAAACCCGTTCATCAAAACCGTGTACGTGGTTGCATCCGGCAACCAACCTCTATCCAGAAGCTCATTGAGAACTCTTTTTGCTTCCAACATTTCACCTCGATCCACATACCCTGCCATAATGGTTGTGTAACTCACCACATTCGGGACTATTCCCATTGCAGGCATTTCATCCAACACCTTAAGTGCACTCTCTACGTCATCCTTCTTGCACAAGGCTTTTAACAAGATATTGCAAGTAAACACATTGGGCAAAATTCCGAGCCTTTTCCGACAGTTCTTGAACATTATGTATACAGAATCATACTTCTTATTCTGAACTAAAGCATTCAGTAAAGTGTTAAATGAACGAACTGACCTTGTAACTCCAAAATCATTAATTTGAAGGAATGTCTTGATCGCCTCTTTCGGTTTGCTGGCAATACCATAGTTTCGAATCAGAGTGATAAATACATTTTCGCCGCATCTGAATCCTGAATTGCGTAATTCATTTAAGAGAGACGGTATGGGTTCGAAAGCTCGCAAACGGGAGAGCTTGTGGATAATAGAGTGGTACGTATCGTACGTATGGTGGAAATTTGGGTGATAATTTCCAGCGAAATGGAAGATTTGTAGGGCAAGATCGAGATTCTGCTGTTGGGTGATAATGGAGCAGAGGCGTTTAGAGGTGAGTTTCTGTGGCCAGGGTTTGATTGGGGGCGTGACAGTGTAGGAATTCAACAATTGCGATTTGGAGTTTATCTCAGAGAGCTGCTGGTAGTGGTCACTAGAGGAGATGGTGGTGATTGGGTGGAAAACTGAGGGACTTCCGGTGGTCATGTGTCGGAGGGCGTTGATTCTCCGGTAACTAAGCATAGTGAATCGCTGACGTTGTTTTTTTTTTTTTTTTCTTTTTTCGGGGTCAATAATATATAGGAGGGCTCAATTTCTGTAACGCGATTTTGGGAAGACAGTAGATCTTTTAGCGGGACAGGCTCTATATCGACCCATTTACATGTAACTGGTGGGCAAAAAAATCAAATAGGCCCATTCGATGGACAGCTTCTTTTTTTTTTTTTGGAATTATTTATATCGTGTTTAAGAACTTTTATTTACTTAAACCGTCAGAAAAAGATTAAATATTTAAGGTGTGGATGTATTTAAATTTTTTGAATTAAAATATATAAATGAATAGAATTACATAAAATGGAAGTCTTGGAAGTATGATTATAAAATTAAATTAATGGACAGTGTAAATAAGGTTCACTTTCACCCTAAAGAAAAGGTCTACTTGGTATTATTTTTGAAAATATTCCTTTTGCACTTACATTTAAAGGACATATATAACATCTAGTATGGATTTTGATATTATCCGTTCCATAACTATCACAAAATTATAAATCACTAGTAATAATGAACACATACGTTTATTTTGAAAGGCAGAACATTTTAGGCTAAAATATTGCTGACTGCATCAATATTTATAAATACGTGTTTATTTTTTAAACATAGTGTTGCACTGTGAAAAGTTGTAGTGAGAAATAAGAAGGATGCGATTAAAGGTGAAATCGTAGAGTTTAATAGGTAGCAAAAATTGGTAGGTGATAGTGTGTTGAGATAGATTTTTAAATGGCAAGATCAATCATTGAAGTCACAGAAAATTGATCGGAGCCAATGGTGATAAAAGTGAAAAAAGCTGAGGACCTATTATATATCGATGCAAATTATTATTAACAAATAAATCCACGGTGATCATACATGTAAGCATCAGACTCCTATTCCAGTACCACCAACTATTGTAGGAAACAATATGTTTGATTGTCGACATCTAGTAAGATATGCAGCATGCTACGCCCACTGCCTTTGCTAGTTATTCTCCAGTTTTTCAAAACTATCCCTCCAACGTTCCTGTGTTAGCGCATAACATCTCAATGTTAAGACGGCTTCTCAAAACACGACAACATCTGCTTTCATATATGATCCTGAAATCACAAAATCAATAATTCAAGTGCCTCACCAAATGTTCAAATTTTATTAATTTTTCATAAGAATTGCTACGACAGTGGATTTTATTTTTTACTGATTTAAAATATTAAGGTTACAAAATCTGAGATTTTAGAGGCCAAAAATTTCAAGTATTACCTAACGAAGACTCAGGTCCTAGTACTAGGCAAAGTCTATTAAACTAGTCCAAGAACCAAGTTCAAGTCCATATTCTAGAAATCTAGCCCAAACCCGAGCTCATAGCTCAACTACAACAACCGAGAACTGAAACTCACAAGGAATCAAGACTTAAACCTATACCAAATTGAGATTTACTCAAGTGACAAATTTGAGATTAAATTTAAAGCCAATTTTACTATCTAAACCTAAATTAGGATATTCTGTCAAGACAAATTTTGATGAACTCCGCAAGATAGATCCTACCACCATTTGGGTTATATAGATCAAAAAAGCAACTTCGAACTCAGAACAGATAAGGGTTCGACTGTGCATGCCTATCCTAACCTTATAACAGTCAAGACTATAGGTGAAAAATAAGAATACAAGATAAGAAAAGAATCGCCAACCCCAGCCCCAGCCCCAGCCCCAACCTAGTTTAAACCATCAGGTAAGACAGGCAGATATTACAATGCACGCACATGAGAAGTGGACTTAAAGCAGGTAACAACAATAAGGGATAGAACTATCTCACCTGGTCAATTATTTCGAAGAGATGAACTTCCCCGTCCACCCGACAGTCGTTCAAACGATCCACCTTGAGAAGGTGTGAAATCAGCATCTTGCAGAAAGGTCATCTGCTCAGGCGGCATATGGCTCTGGCGATTTCCTTGTCCCTGAGCATAATGGTTCCTGGGCTCTGGTTGACTTAAGTTCCCCTGATATGAAGACATTGGGTTTCTATTCTCTGATCCTGCTGGACTATAATTTTGTTGAGGTCGGAAATTTGGTGAATTCCCATAACGTTGCTGTGTATTCTGCCCAAAGCTCTGTGGTGATGGTTGTCCATAGCTTTGATGTGGCCATGGTGCATAGCCCTGCTGTGGTGGACTATAGTTCTGCTGAGGAGGTTGCTCATAATTCTGAGGTGGTGGTGCTCCATAGTTCCTGGGCTCTGGTTGATTGAAGTTTCCCTGATAAGACATTAGATTTTCTTTCCCTGATGCCGCAGGACTATAATTCTGTTGAGGTTGGTAATTTGGTGAATAATTCCCATAGCTTTGCTCTGTCTTCTGCCCAAAGCTCTGTGGTGGTTGTTGTTCATAGCTTGGAAGAGGGCGTGATGCATAGCCCGGCTGTGGTGGACTATAGTTCTGCTGCTGAGGTTGCTCGTAATTCTGTGATGGTGGTCCAGAATTCAGCTGCAGAGGTGGCACATAGTTCTGTTGGGGTCGTGGCCCATAGTTCTGCTGGGGTGGAGGCCCATAGTTCTGCTGGGGTCGTGGCCCATAGTTCTGCTGGGGTGGAGGCCCATAGTTCTGCTCGGGTCGTGGCCCATAGTTCTGCTGGGGTGGAGGCCCATAGTTCTGCTGGGGTCGTGGCCCATAGTTCTGCTGGGGTGGAGGCCCATAGTTCTGATCTCTTGGGCGTCTATCCCAGTTGCTCCGTCTACCATAATGTACAGGGGCTGGTCTTGGAAAAATCTCTCCATTGACATACTTGTCACCTACGATGCAACAACAATTTTTGAAAAGAGGGAAAAAAGGGAAGAGGCATTAAGATAATCAAATTAGTAATAGTAACTGAATAACGAACCTCCATATTCCTTATTTACTGGATCTATGTATGAATCTGGCAATACAAACACAACCCCCGGTAGACCTAATGACAGTGAAATTTAATAAAACTGGCCAAGAATCCATTGTTAAGTGTATTTGTAAAAGGTGAAACACTTACTTTTAAACTTCTCAGATGTTTCCTCTGAACACTCGACCTGAAAGCCTTGATATGTTGTTGTACTTAGTGCATATAATTTCTTCTTCGCCTCTTCCACGCTGAGCAAAACAAATAAAGTAGGACAGATGCACTAGATCATTGTGATGCTCTGCATTCGTAAATAACTAAACAAAATGGTCTACAGAGTAGCAATCATACAATACAAGTGCAGAGGTCATGATAATGCACACATTTTCATAAGGCCTGATCTTGTAAGTGATTATAGTAGGATAATGTATTTATGGATGAAAAACTCAGACTACGAAACTGCTATGCAAATGGAATGAAAAATAAAGTTAAATACCCGAGAAATCAAAAGGCAATGGTAATAAAAAACAATCATTTCCAGTTTCATGTTATTTCTTGCAACCATCTAAATCTTGACACCCTTCCTCACCCTAAAGGGAATGAATGCAGGGTAAAATAAGGACCATAATCATAATCACACTGCTATATAACATTAATGCATATTACGTGGACTTTAAGTGTTTAAACTTTCCTTTCAATTCTCCATCCTTGAAAGGCGAAACTGACTCATCTATCTATAGGTTACACCAAATTACCACCATTGGATATACGTTTACATCCTCGCTATATTCCTATATAAACAAATAACTCAAAAAAAGCAAGGAAATCCTGTACTCCTGTAAGAAAAAAATTAAGCATAAAGAAAATGAAAAATGAATAGAGTTCATTTTCGCAAGTCAAGGGGGGAGAAAGCAGCACTAAAATGTTCCTATACCTAACACCCGTTCCAGCCACTTCCAATTTCTCGGTGGGGAGAGGTCGCCATTATAGTGAATATCATCCACACAACCCATAAGCATACAGCAGTAGGAAAAAAAGAACTAAAAATCCAAGGAAGGCAGTAGCCAAAAGAAATAGCATCTCCATACGCCGAAATCAAGTTTTAGCAAAGAAAACCATATTAACCTGTCAAAAATGCATGCATTACTTCCTTACCTATGCAAGTGAAAGAAATATAGTGGAATACCATAGAATTCTATTCATTATTCTACAAGGACTGGTACTACCCTTCATGGGTGATTCTCTTTTTTCTTGCTATAAGTAACACAAATCAACAATAGCATACACTTGAAAATTTATTACCGGTCCTAAAAGATTTAAGGAATACGAAAAAAATTAATGAGAGATGCAGTGGTAACCTGCCGAAGACTTGCGCAGCTGTATTGACATAGGTCTCAATCATCTGATCGCGAGTAAGATTGGAATCCTTGGGGAAATCCATGGTGATAAGCCAGTGGTTGTAATCGCATCCTTCAAATAGGATAGTGTCGGGTCCGATTTCGTCAGTCTCCGGGTCGAATGGCTTTCGTAAGAGTGTAGTGGTTGAAGTAAAGAACGGCGTCGTGAATTGGACAGGGAAAAGGGTAGGGGTAGGGGTAGGGGCAGGGGTAAGGGTAGTGCGAGGTGTTGAAAGAAGGGCGAAGGAAATTGGTTTGGGGCCTTGCAGAGAGCGGTGAAGGAGGGAAAATGAGAGGGGTAGAGCACGCCGGAGCCGGAGAAGGTGAAAGGCCATCAGCACTCAGGTCAGGTGAGAGAGGGTTTAGGGTTCTGGCTGGGGGTTTAGGACTCACTCCAATGCTTCAACAAGCCTTTCTAATTCAATACTATTCAAGAATCACTCACCTTTGGATGATTTGTCTCAAATTAACAACAAATCATAGACGAGTTTGAATTAGATTTAGTCACATAACGTTTTGACAAAATATATTTAGTCCCAAAATTAAATTTTTTAGTTAATTTAGTCCCAATTTTTCTGACATGTTTTAAATTACGTTCTACTTTCGACAAAAAATACAAAATAACGTCATTTTATGTCACGTGCATGACACGTGTGAACAATTTCTAGCGACTGTGCATACGTGACATCCACCTATTATGTAGTTTGTTAGGAATGATGCATTTTGCCTTGTATTTTTTGTATAAATGTCACGTATGCACAGTCGCCAGAAATCGTTCACACGTGTCGTGCACGTGACATAAAATGACGTCGTTTTGCATTTTTCGGCGAAAGTAGGACGTAATTTAAAACATATCAAAAAAATTGAGACTAAATTAGCTAAAAAATAATTTTGAAAATTAACTAAAAAATTAATTTTGGGACTAAATATATTTTGTCAGAAAGTTATGTGACCAAATCTAATTCAAAATCAATCAAAGACGGTCATAACTTGAATAAGTTTTTGCTATGCAACTCGGTTGTATCTGGGTGTAACGTTGAACAAATTAAACATTTACTATTTTCAAAATATAAAAAATTTATTTTTTTTTTAAAAAATATCAAAAATTTATTTTAAAATTATAATTTATGGAACCGTAATTTGTCGAACGCAAAGACTTATTCAAACTAAATTAATTGAATTAAATAAATATTTAAAATATTAATTAAAATTAATAATATCTTTTTCTAACTCGCCTAATACACGGATTCAAAAGCCAGTATTACCATTACTTTGACACTGATAAGGAACAGGAAATTTACCCAGTTGATTAAAAGAAGGAAAGCCTTTGTAGTAGTTTCTAGGATATGTGCGTGGACTGAATTTTCTCACCCTACCACCATAAATCCCGTAATTTTTAACAAACACAGCCTGGATGTATTAGGCGGCCCACTCTTTATTGGCCCATTTACCCGTGACCCACCAAATTTATGGACTGCTCTTCTTGAATTTATTATTACTATTTATAACTGTATTAGAAATGTTCTGCTATGCACATTTTATATTTTTTAATTAAGCATATTTAAATTGTACATAAAAGTATAATTTTGCTAAATATGGATTTAATCTTTATAATATCTTCATTTTCATTATAAAATTTCAAATAATAAAAACAAATACCCACCTCGTATATTCAAGTTTATTATAAAATATCAAAGACCAACATACATATTAGAATTCAACAAAAAAATCAACACTCCAAATCGATAAGAAACAAACTTTTGATTTGAAATTAGATTTTTTGGTATACAATATTGGTGTTAGGTTAAAGATCTAAAAAGAGATTGATTGATATATTCTACGTTAAAATTTAATTAAAGTGAAAATTTTATTATAGGTGAAAATTTGTTTTTTTTTAAAAAAATTATGATGAAATGATCCGTTTTTTTTTTTGTACAATCAATAAATTCACTCACAACATGCACCAAGTAAAATTGTTGTGAAACCCGAAAAATGCATGACAGCAACGAAATAGACATATTTTTGGTACCAAAAATTGTGATGCAGTGCCTAATTTAATAAAATTAAAGTGAAAAATGAAAGACAGGAACAACTCAAGTCTTAAAACAGAGCACAATCATGCGAATCGTGCATCGTAATACACACCCATTATGAACCGTTGCTGAATGTAGGTAGGCGGGACCTTTCTTTTCATTTTCAACTTGAGAGCCAGCAATACACACTCATATACTAATACTCATATTAATCTTCCTGCCAACAAACAACTATAATAATAAGTCTATTCTTTTTTCTTTCTATTTTGTCCCATCTGACTCATACCCATAGTTTTGTATTATGTTCTGTTAATTGTCAAATGATAGAATTATTATATGCTCAAATAATTAATCTTGAACTCAATTATATAGAAAACAGTAGATTATTTTTAATTTATACTATCAATATTATATGATATGCAATGCAGTATTACTAGAAGACTCAAAATTTATATGGAATGATATCATGCAATAACATGTAATCTTATGATATTAACACAATCATATTTTAAGACAAATTAAGCCTGAAGATAAAGTTTATATGAATATGGTTAATCATAATATTTATTATTAAATTGTTTAAAAAAATTTAAAATATATAATATATAATAAAGAGTATAAAAAAATCTCATCAAAATTATTTAAAATTGAATTGAAGTATCATATTTATCATCAACCACTCTCATATAAACCTCTACTCAAAACTTAAATGCTATTGTGAAATCTCATTTCATATAGTATAAGGTATTTCACACAAAAAGCTCCGTACCATTATAATACACATACATTTATTGTCGTGTATTGAAAAAACACTAACAAATTAAATCATTATTTGTAGCAATAGAAAATTTTAAAGGGAAAGCCATCAAGCTAGTCTACTCAAGATTCATGAGGAGGTATGTCACTTAGCACATAATATTTTTTTATCAGTTGTCGAAACTATGACCTTTAAAATATATGTAATGGAACTCTAACCACTTAGAATTATGTCACTCACTTCGCCCACACACACAATTATTTTAATATTTATAAATGGCCTAATGACTAAAAAAAATTATTTGTCTGAGTTTGCTATTTTCATTCGTGATTGATCCACATCTGGTCACAATTTCGTTGCTCGTGTTTAATTTTTAGCTGATTTTGTGAAATGAATTTATAATCA
Organism: Paraleonurus japonicus; assembly: GCA_030762865.1. Taxonomy (NCBI): domain Eukaryota; kingdom Viridiplantae; phylum Streptophyta; class Magnoliopsida; order Lamiales; family Lamiaceae; genus Paraleonurus; species Paraleonurus japonicus. The sequence continues at coordinate 3,129,561 of CM061057.1, read as the reverse complement.
GATGATATTTACAAATAAAGTATACAAGATACGATATGAGGACTGGAATTCAATACTACAGTTGGGGATATGTAATTGCGCTCAAACATCATTATCCACTTCTGACTTTTGATTGAAGTAGTTTTAATTAAAGTAAATTTGCTTGTGCAAGGAAAATATATAACAAATAAAACAACTCAAAAGAAAAAAAGAGAAAATAAAAATCCACCAAGTACCCAAACTTGCTAAATACACATTACTTTTTGGTATATGTGTTGTCACCTGTCACCACCGTTCAACTGTTTGGGAATCATGATCGAACGATCCAGGTCTCTTACAACTCTTCAATCTTAGCAGTCCATACAGTTTTCGAAACTCTTTAGGCACCGTTTCCTTCCAGGCGGAGCCACCAGCATCCTCCGACAAAGACGGCGGCGCTGGAGACGATGCAGCACTGTCAGTCAGCCGCACCGTAACCTTTCCGGCACTCCGGTTGTTGGATTGTAGAGCGGAGATCACCGATTTCAACGCCCGGCTTGGTGACGACCGATTCACTAACATCAACTCACTGATTTCCGCTGGACTCATCGTAGCACCGCTCTGGAATATCTCCTCCACTTGCGGAAACAACTTATGCTCCTTAACTCCTAAATAATTGTTAGCCAGATTCTTGAAAGAATTAAAATTACACATTGGAAAATGAATGTGCATATCAATTCTCCCCGGCCGCAATAAATCTGAATCAATCCCCTCTTTACAGTTCATCGTGAAAATCATAATCCTCTCATCCTGTGAATTTAATAGACCGTCCATGAAATTCAGTAGACCCGATGACGTAATCCGCGCCCTCGATTTCTCCGATACATATCGATCCATATCTTCAACGATGATCAGAGACTTACAAGTGGTTTGCAATAGAAGCGAATTGAGATCTGCTTCATCGGCGATTTGCGATAGATTGACGTTGTAAACGTCGAAGTTTAGCAGATTTGCCGTCGCAGCGATGAAACTGGATTTTCCCGTACCTGAAGGACCGTAGAGGAGATAACTGCGCTTCCAAACGCGGCCTAATTTGTGGTAATACTGTTTGGATTTGAGAAACGTTTCCAAATCGTGTCGAATCTTGGTTTTCAAATCCGGGTCGAGAACAAGGGAATCAAAACTCGTTGGGTGATTGAACGGAACCGATTTCCACTTGCCGTTGCAATTATTGTAAATCTTCAATTCTTTCCCCCTCTGTTCGATGTCATCGGAAACCGTGTGTATGTGTTGAAGATAAGGTTTCAAAATTCTGCGCCTATCCTTCTTCTTGATTCTCAGCACGAAACTCCGAGATACAATCTGGTTTTGATCATCTCTTTCCACTTGATTGATCCATGAAACTCGCGCTCCAAGGAAGACGTCCGGAACGGCCTGATTGTCGTCGAGAGCGAGAACGATGTCGTTCGGCTTTTCACCGGAGAAGAGGTTGGTGAAATCGGAATCTTCTAAGGAAGCCAAGGAATTGACGTAGAGCGAAACTCGCCGGTAAAACAGGTTCTCCTGCAGAGTGGAATCGTTCAACTCGGGGACTTTGAAGTGTTGGTGGACGTGAACTCGGTCTTCCACCCACTCAAACCACTTTCTCACGGCGTATATGAGAGCAGTCCGATGTAGAAAGAATCGAGCCATAAATAATAAGCATATAATCGAGAAACATATCAACAATAAATTCACAACAAACATCACCATATACAGTAACGAATCTCTTCGCAAATTTTCTTTTTCTAGAGGGTGGATAATTAGGGAGAAAGGGGAAGGAGATTATAAAGTAATTAAAAGGTTTATACAGAAGAAGAAGAAGAAAACTGGTAGTGTTTATTCGCCGGCAAGAAAAAAAAATGAGAATAGAAGGAATGTACTAAGTGTTGCCGATGAAATCCGATTCCTTTTTATGATTTTTTGAGTTTTGGCCTCAAAATTTCAAATTGGAATAAAGCTGATATTTTGTTTTTCCTTTTTCTTTTACTAGTGGAGGTTGGCGTCGTTGGTCCCAATATATATATAAATTATAAATGTATCTATAAAAACCATACTTTCCAGCCAAGAATTAGCCACAAGAATGATGGTATGATAATGTTTTTAATACTAATGGACTATATTAGAGTACACGGGCAAAAGCGTTTGATGAGATTTTGTTGGATTAGTTTTGATATGTATCCCTGCACAACTGCGTTTCTTCGTAAATCCTGACCTTTTTCTCAGAGTTGCGATTAATTAATTAATTAAAGGAAAAATACAATTAGGTAAGAAAAAAAAAAAAAGTCTTTTGTGAAACCAACTCATACGATACACTGCTACGTTTATACATTTTATGATACTTTTTAAATATAAGGATTATAAAAATTAACAAAAATATCACATTTTATATATGAGACTATTTCATACTCCCTCCGTCCCAAATTAATTTGCACAGTTGATTTTTTCAAAGTTTTTTGTGTGAGAATTATTTCATAGTAATAGGTTTACGAAAGTTATTTTATATGAATAATATGCTAGTTGATCTTATTAACTAGCATAGCATTCATATAAAATAATTTTTGTACACATATTACTCTGAAATAATTCTCACACAAAAACCGTTGAAAAAGTCAACTGTGCAAATTAGTTTGGGAGGGAGGGAGTACAAGTTTTTGTAATAAATAAAATAGTAAAAATTTATTTAGTTTAGATCCATATTTGTCTTACACAAAAAAAATATTTTTTCTGTAAAATGTATCCAAAATCTATTACATAATTAAATTTAAATTGAATGGCGAATAAATAGATAAGTGGGTATTACAGTTGATGTTTGTGGCAATATTATCATTCGATGTACCAATATTCCGATCACAACATCAGAATATATCAATTCCCTTTCATTAACTCAACATTTTATATATTGTCCTTAATGTCTTTAAATGTATGTTGACGACTTTGAAGGTTATCCAAATGTTGTTGCAGTTTTAAGGAGTACGAAGTTAAGGAGAACATGAGAGATTATAAAGATCATGAGCTAGTGGAAGAATGACTTGTGGATTGCAGTTGGATTTCATTGTCTATAAATATACGATGGATCTATATTAATATGGTCATTTTGTCAATGTATATTGGTGAATTTCCACATTTCTTTCAATATTAGGATCTATTTGTAGAGTATAATAGCTTGATTATTTAACACCTATCATACGTGTACATAGATCATTGTGGTGTAATATTCATATACTTTCATCATTTGCAGATCTTGTTTTCAAGATCGTAAATTGTATTATATTTCAATAATAATGATGATATTTCAATCGTAAAACAAGTTTAAATTTATTCATAGACTATACAAATTTTGAAATTCTTTTTTGCAAGTGTTTTAAGTTTTCCAATCTGTATATGTCGCTTCAAATGTTCAACATTATTGGCAATAGGGACACTCTTGTGTGAGACCGTCTTATACATGAGACGGACATGAGACGAAGTCATATTTTAATAAATTATTATCACTTTTTCATAATTTGTTATCACTTTTTAATAAATTGTTATCACTTTTCATAAATTGTTATCACTTTTTATTTGTTATCACTTTTATACTAATTTGTATCACTTTTTAAAAAAGTGATAACAATTTATTAAAAAGTGATTCGGTCTCATGCATGAGACGGTCTCATACAAGTTTTTGCCTTGGCAATATTATGTCAAAATACGCGCACACACACGTTCAAGAATTACGATCTATTGTAAGGTAATTAAATTAATTAATATTTCAGTGTGTTTGTAAAAAAGAGTAAATATATTGAATACATATAATTTTAGATATAGACTTCTACCAGATTGAAAAGTCATATTGTTCGATTCAAATCGTATAATAATGGAATCTAGGTTTTTTTTTTTTTCATTTTTTTTGTTGAGAAAGTCAGAGCATTTCCTTGGTAGAGTTAGGTAATAAAAGAAGTAAACGGCCAAAAAATGTGGAGTAGTTCCGAAAATCTGTAATTTGATGTATTTTAGTCAAATATATTATGTTTTATCTACACACTTTTCCTTTTTTCTAGTCGTACAAACCTAAACTTGAACTTCCAATTCAATGTGATGTTGAAGCTTACAAATTTATTCACACCTTAATTAATTACAATAATATTCTTTTTACTGTTCTAAAAAAATTGATTAACAAATACAATAATTTTGTCAAAGTTGGAATATTGACAATTTCGAGTGGTCGTTTTTCGGTCCGGATCTCCTGTTACATAATGATGTTACATCTCATGTTACATTAATTAGATTTGCGCCACGTGTACATATATCAAGATTTACAAATAAGAGAATAACATTCTAATATAATCGTATGTACACGTGGCGCAAATCTAATTAATGTAACAGGAGATGTAACACCATTATGTAACAGGAGATCCTGCGTAGTTTTTCACATTTTAAGACATTAAATAAGAAAAATACTTGGATGACGGCATGGCTAAGCTGTTGGGTTGTACTAATCACACTTTAATCTACAATAAAAAATTAAACAAGTGGTCCAAATAACTTATGGTGTTTTCTTAATGAAGTCATGATTACTCCTCTCAAGTCTCGCCCAAAAAAATAGAAAAAAGACAAGCAAAAGAAACCTATGATTAAGCACACGGAAGTACCGCCGTATTCTGAAACGTTGGACAACTTTTGATGCCATTTCTTTCGGCATAACTATTTCAATAACATTTCTGGGCAATTCGATCGTCTGATTCTCGAGTAATATTTCTATTTAATAACATTAGTAATATTATTTTAATAAAATAAATAATATTATTTAGTAAACAATGCAAATGAGAGTAATTTTTTTTTTTTTTACTCGAAAACGTACAAATTATGAAATTGATCAGCGAAAAATATCAAGCGTGTTTACGTTCATTCTTTTATTTTCATTGAGACTATATTAATAATGACATATTCGCCATCAATTTAAAAACAATATTTCATATGTGTACTTGGATTTTATACATTTGACCAGATCGATTTTCACTTTTCAATAATAGCAAAAGCCAATCATATCTAACGTGTGGAAGCCGTGTGAGGACATGAAGATTCTTGTGGGATCTTCAACTTTTCATGATTTCTAGAATTTTTTTTTTGGTCAAATGATTTCTAGAATTCTTATAAAACAAGTTTAAACTAAATACAGCCTCTCGGACCTCTATATCTTTCCCTTTTCTTTTTTCACTCTATTTAAGAAAATATTTTTTTATTAATACATTGTGAGTTGACTTTTTTTTAAAAATAGAGGATAATTTGGGAAATTAAAGTGGAGGGAAAAAGTGTGTTGTTTTTGTTGAGTAAATGAATGATATTTTTAGTAATATTGTTTGAATAAAGAGAGTAAAGATTAAGTGTAGTGAAGTATATTTTTGTCATTTATGTAATGGAAAACTTATTGTGGGACGTTTAAAAAATAAAAGTGAGAAAGTTATAGTGGGACGGAGGGAGTAATTTTTTTATTTAAAATTTACTTCGTTAGAATGTTTCTTTTCTATTCACAAATACATATTGATCTGTTTGCACGAGATGACTCGCGGGAAAATATTTCAACTTCTTATGAGTTATGAACTTATGATATTTGAAATTCATAAACTTTCATCAATATCTTTTTTGTACATCAATATATTTATACCCTTTCATAATCTTACTTTTCAGAAGAAACTTGGACGGGAGAAGTAAAATTCAAAGACAGGTTCAATAGATTATTTAATCTTAATTTAGACAAGGAAAAATAGGTGAAATAGGAGAGTGGAGTTGGGTGTGGAATTGGGGAAAAAAATTTTGGGATTGTGAATCGTCCTTACTTAATGAACTTATTGATGTAATTTTTTTTTTTTTTTTTGGTTAGTAAAGAGAATTAATATGTACACTTTAAGACAAGAAGAAAAACTTCTTAAGAAAGACGATACTCGAGAGGCGTATGAATGCATAGCCTGTTGGAGTGAGGAGACCAATTCGGTGGAGATCCCGACGTTTAAGGCTATTTGGACCAAGCTTGTTCCTCCCAAAATTAGAGTTCATGCCTAGAGGGTTTTACACAAGAAATTGTCAACGAGAAGTAATATGGAGGGACGTAACATTTTATCAACTACAGATGATTGCAGGTGCGTTCTTAGTGGTGAATTAGAGGAAACAATTAGACATGTGGTGTTTGCAGGTAACTTCCCCCATTTGGTTTGAATGGGTTGTTATAGTGGCTTCGAAATTATTTTTACCTTCTGAACCATTTATGAATCTATTTCTGAATCTATTTCTTTTTAGTGGATTACTTAGAAGGATTAGAGGGAGAAAACTTATTTTATGTTTATGGGAATGCGTAGGTTGACTAATTTGAAAGGAACAAAATGAAAAGAAAAAAAATAGAGGAGGGAAGATTTCAGTGACAAATACAATTAAAGAATTGAAATCGAGACTTTAGAATGGGTTTGTAGCCAAAATACCAAGGGCAATTTATTTGAATATAAAGATTGGATGGATAATCCAAGACTAGTTCTAGATTGTTAGATGGAGAATTTATATTTGATGCTTTGAGTGTTTGCAATTGTTCTGTAATAATAATTTGTTAAAATCTGATTGTAAATTGTGCATGTGTATTTAGTTGTATATATCCAATATTTTGATTTTAATGAAAATTTCTTTCACCGAAAAAAAATTGCATACTCAAGAATGAAATATATTTACTTCGATCGAGTAAAAGTTTTAAATTAATACCATCAAGAATCAAAGCACAAATAAAAACAGGAGTAATTTCAAAACTTAAAGCAAAGTGGTTTCCTTATGAAGATAAAAATGATAAGAAACGATTCTCAATACTAATTTTAATTTCATGGACAGACACTAAATTTATTTTGAAATCCCCTTTCAAAAAAAAAAGAAAAAGAAAAAGAAAAATTGTTTTGAAATCAGAATTGTTTAGGTGGAATTTGCGAGTCTACTGTACATGAAAATATGTTTATTTGCTCTGTCAAAAAAAAAAAAAAAAATGTTTATTTGGGATGATATGGGTGTTGGGCTTGGGCTAGCCCACTAATTTAGGAGTAGAAGCAAAACCAGTCCAATAGGGTGCCTGAAACCAGGATGTTGGTAGGCGGCCCAAGAATCTAGAGACAGAAAGGACCACGCCAATTACAAATACGACGTGCTACCTTTTCCTTCATTCGAATTTCATCTTTTATTTAATCAATTTCATTTAATTATTGAATTAATTTTCACTAACAATCTTACAGTTAACTTAATTGGTATAAACTCTCTTTCTGATTGTTTTAAATTCTTTTTATATCCACAATTTTAATGTATCATTAATTCATAAAAAAACACAACTCTTTTTTTTTTTTTTTAAATTGACAGAACAGCTGGTGCCACACACTTATCGAAGATGTTGGATTTTGAATCTTTGATTTGATAAGGATAAAAAAGTAAAAGAATAAGTAGAATTTCTTTTATTCTTGCTTTTGGACATGACGACAATCTTATTTTGGATTTGGATCCTCTTATTTTCTACACTATGTTGATATTAACTCGATTATTTTAAATTTATATATAAAAAAAATAGAGTAGGTCTCTTAATCTAACCAATAAAATTTCTAGACTTTTTTTTTTGTGAACTTAATTTACGGATTTGAAATTCGTGAAAGTTCTCTTATTATACTCCTTAAACTATAAATGAATTATATATATAATTTTTCTAAACCCATTAACAAAGGAGTATGTTGTTTTTAATTCTTGAATTACTATTCTTATACTCTTTGTGAAATACTTAATATTATAAGTGAAATAATTGATATTTAAAATATTTTTTAAATTCAATATTTTAAATTAAATATTATAATATTGTATTTTTTGTATTAAATTTGGAGAAAATAATAAAAAAATAATAATTATTAATACTTATAAACAATAATATGATATTTTTTTTATCCTAATTATTATACCCTTGTTAAAATATTTAATACTTTAAAATTTGCTCCTAACAGAATGAATAATAAAAAATAAAATAGTAAGTCTTGTGTGAGACTGTCTCACGGATCTCATTTCGTGAGACGAATTCATTTTTTTAATAAATTGTTATCACTTTTTAATAAATTATTATCACTTATAATTTGAAGTGCATCACTTTTCAATTTTTTTATCACTTTTATACTATTTTGTATTATTTTTTTTGAAAAAAAAAATTGTATTATTTTATAAAAGTGATAACAATTTATTAAAAAATAATCTCGTCTCATAAAATGAATTGTGTGAAACGGTCCCACACAATTTTTTACAAAAATAAAAAGGAGCATGTATACGCAAGTGTGACTCAAATTGTTTCTAGATAATTCGTGGGAAAATGAAAATCTTGTATGAGCAAAACTTGTCCTCATCTTCCTTATCTTTGTCGACCTCTCCCCTTTTCTCTGTGTTGTGTGTGTAGATATTGCACGTGCCTAACTGTAACACTGCGAAGGTGGAGCATGGCAGCCACGCTCAGCCTCTCTAAACTTCCTAGTCTTCCTCCAAAACCAAAACTAGCCAAACTTCATTCAAAATCACTCCCCCTATCCCTCAAAACTTTAAAATGTCAAAATCCTCCGCCAAAAGATTTACATAATGCTCAAAAACTTGTCAATGAAACAATTTTCCATCTGAAATCCGCTTCTCTCCCTCTCACCGCCCTCGCATTGCCTTTCTTTCTGAACCCCGAGGTGTGTATGTGTAAATTATAATTCATTTTATTATATTACATTCACTCTGTTTTTTAATTTTTGAATTCATGAGTAGGATGCAGTTGCTGTTGGAGGGCAATTTGGGATTCTGGAAGGGAGGTCATTTGCATTGATTCATCCGATTGCGATGGGTGGCTTATTTGTGTACACTTTGTACGCTGGATATCTTGGGTGGCAATGGCGGAGGGTTCGTACTATACAAGAGGAGATTAATGAGCTAAAGAAGCAAGTGAAGCCTGTCGCCGTCACTGCTGACGCCACCCCTGCGGAACCACCACAGCCGTCGCCTGTTGAAGCCAAGATTCAGCAGCTCACTCTGGTAACTTTTTTTTTCTTTCTCAAACACAACCCCTCCAACTTGTATCCGTGAAATTTACACAAGTACAGATTTGTATTTTCTTATTAGTTGAGCATCTCAAAATTTAAGAGTGAGGAAAGCATAAAATTTATATTCTAGAAAGATGGCATTCCTTTTATTATATGGTTGTATGATCATTGCATTGCATTGCATTGTTGTGAGAACTTTTTCTGTCAATTGAACGCAGGAAAGAAAAGAACTAGTAAAAGGTTCATACAAAGATAAACACTTCAATGCTGGGTCCATATTGCTGGGATTTGGGGTGTTTGAGTCCGTCTCTGGAGGGCTCAACACGTGGTTCAGGGCGGGGAAGCTATTCCCTGGACCTCATCTATTTGCTGGAGCAGGTAACTCCACATTAACTCTTATTTCTTCCTATGTTTAGTATTACATCTTTTCCACAGCTGTCACAGTTGACTTTTTAACGGTTTTTGTATGGAAAAAATTGTTTTATATGAATTATATACTAGTTAATAAGATCAACTAGCATATCATTCATATAAAACTTTTGTACACATATTGTTATGAAATAATTCCCACACAAAAACAGTTAAAAAGTCAACTGTGAAAACAACGGAGGAAGTATATGTTAAGCAAGATTAGCTGACATTTTAGGTGTCTGCCTATGCATATACAAGTCTTATGTAGCTTAAAACTTGATTAAAAACCTACATTTAATAAGCACGTGCTTAAATAATATTTAACAATCTTTAACATCTCAAATAAGTACATGCTTTCTTTCTTTTCTTTTTTTTTAATGAAATTCTTTGAACTACTTTGTTGATAAACAGAGTCAAAAAGGTGAGAAATGGATTAAATTTCTGATTTTAACTGGAACGAGTCCCTGTGATAATATCCTGACTAGAACTCCCACATTATCATCGTGGAGCTAACCATTTTGGGTTGATTATTGTATTATAAAACAGCGATAACCGTTCTATGGGCAGCAGCAGCTGCATTAGTACCTGCAATGCAGAAGGGGAATGAAACTGCCAGAAATCTTCACATTGCGCTGAATGCATTGAATGTACTTCTCTTCATTAGCCAGATCCCTACTGGAATTGATATTGTTTTCAAAGTATTTCAATTCACCACATGGCCTTAGCTTGAATTTCCAACCTTACAAAATCGAGCTGTTAATACCATTTTACATGTGTATCAAATAATTTTTCATCTATTCAATTCTTACAGATAGTTCTCAGTTAAAATAAATGCGACATTTATTTGTATATATGTGTTTGCAAACACTATTAACAGCTTCTAAAAGTTTTTTTTTTTTTTCCAAAAGCTGTGAGGAGTAGCATTTGGAAAAAAGAAAATCTATGCATCTTGCAGAGTTTGAAAAAAAGTTGCCAGTGAACAGTGAATCACAGTGATTTCTATGAATATTGATGTGCTAATTGCTAAATATTTTTCTTGTTGTTTGGTTGGGAAAAGCATGGCCGTGAAATCGGTTTGATTTTTAGGAGAATAAACTGTGTAAAAACTTGGAAGAATAGCAATGTTCTGGGAGTTTCAATTCTATCGTCTACTTTTCCACACTATGACCTTGCAGGAATCACCTCTCCACAGAGGATTTCATTGTAAGAGGGGCGAAACTCTAAAAAATTGAAGGGGGTGAACTCTTATAAATTAAAAGCCTAAATAAAATAAATCTTATATTTATAAAAAAATTTATAACATCAGTCATTTTATAAGAGTTATTTTATAAGATTATGAGTCATTTTATGTTGTTTCATTTGTCATGTTACAACATAATGGAATGATAAACTTGATCATGCGAATCACAATGGACCTAATATATGTTTGAGGGATTAATAAAAGAAGTATGTATTGAGTCATAGCTAGAATAAACTAGGTTTTTATTGAGCTTTACCATGCACTACACATGTCAAAGTGAGTTGATCAAATAACGCAGAGATAGCCCCGAGGAAATATTACCAAGTGATTAGAAAAAAATGATTCAGCACTGCTAGTTTTCATTTTTTATACATTAATTTTAATATGAACAATAGCCAATATATGTTATTGATGCACTGGCAGCAGCAGTTGTTGTTGACTGATTTCTGTATTATTCATCTCTTACTACAAAGAAAGCTCACAGTTGTTACAATCTAATAGGCTATTGTCAATAATTAAGTGCAAATGAGAAACGTTCAGAAATTAGAAATGCACACTAATTTACATTGTTCATTATAGTTGGGCTATCATGTACATGGATGAAGAAAAGAGAACTTCACTCCACTGGCAAAACTTAGCTAACTCAGTACCAGAAAGCAAAGTACTCAGGCCTTTCTCCCTCAAAGTTGAGCATTTTTCTAGAAGCAGAAAAAAGGCCCTCTGATTTTGGGCCTAGACTTGGAAACAGCAAAACCTTAGCTTGAGAAGAAATGCATCACAACACAATATATAACAAAGTGGAGTAATTAAGTTGTTGAGTTAGTCCAACGCCTTGTGCGAACCTCTATAATACAAACACATGCTCTGCATACTTGAACTACAAGATGGAATATTAATAAATGTTAGGTCTCGTGTACTTGTCTTTCATTACATGTTGAGTTTTATTGTTTCTAGTTATCTCAAAATTTTGCATAATATTATATGTAGCATGCTCATTTATTCTGAGGAAAATCTACACATAGAAGCTGCATAATTTGGATCTGGAAAAGGAGGCATATCACTTTCTGAAATCTCATGCATCAGGCATTATGCATTCAACATCTCATGCACATTCAATGCTTTTTGTAGCACATTGACCCACTTCTGATTCATCATATCTGGTGCTTTCTTCCTAACATTTTTGCAACAGCCAATCCAGAAATTAATAATAGTAATTAATTAAAATTTAAAAAAGGATCTCCTCTTTTAAATTGGTTAGCTTCATTCATCCGCCCCCTACCCATTGTCTCCTTGTCTTTTTTTTTTTTTTCCTTAAAAAATTTCCAGGTGTTACATTTGTCATAATATTCGAAGTAATTCAAGATTACATCTTTTGCCTAGTTAGATCATCAACCGAGTCGACACTCAAAGTGACATTTTTGTGATTGGCTAGGCTAATATGAAACCCTACACACAACTTTTTCAGACAATTCATCAATTTTGATTAATGATGTGCATGAAAATGAGATATTTTATTTTTCTTTGTTTATGCATGGAAAAAAGCATTCCAAAAGATTAGTTGCAGAAGTAGGGAAGATCGAGGGGACTAGGCTGGGGCTCGACCTACCAATAACCACATACCAATTGGCTTTTTAAAGAATCCAAAGCCAACTGCTCAGATAGTGCATATATATCATGACCATTATTTGTTATTTTGCTTTATCATCAGACCAATGTAAGGCCCATGAAAATCCACTCTTCTCATTTGGTTTCTTTACAGGTTTTAGCATCTAGGCATCTCAACTAGTCTTCCATGCCTTTCCTTGCTGTCCCGATTCACATAGGGTTATAATATTTTTTATACAATATATTACTGTGTTACAAATCAAATTTTTCACTCGTCCACCAAAAGTATGTTCATTTGTTACTCATCCATAAAGTATGTTCATTCCTTTTATGAACATAATCATTTTATTTTCATCTTTCAATCATTATTTAATTAGTTATTAGACTTTACTCACATTTATAAATGGATCCCACAATATTTTCCCCCATACCTTTACTTTATCTATTTTTTTCTTAAACTTCGTGTCTAGCTCTTTGATAATTGTTTTTATGGACAAAGAAAATATTTATTCTTCCACATAAAGTGATTTCCGAAAAAAATATATATAAAGTGATTAAGAAAAATTCAAGTAAGGTGAACGCTCCTGTCATATGACCGTTCCTCAAATCCATCCTGTAAAATGTAAATCACAGTGTTCAATCGATTACTGTTTGAAGATTAATGTTTATGCTGACAATTATGAGAAGCATATATAAAATTATTAATTGTTTGTCGCATTAAACAAAGTATGCTTTGTTTGCATGATCAAGAACGGACATGATTCTATGAAAACAATATCTACTAGATTACCAATTATCAGGTTTTCATAATTGGGTATATTTATAATTGATTTGATTTGAAAAATCAACGCATACAAATAGTAGCGTTTTAAGACATAATCAATTGTTATTCTTTTTGCTTGACTAATAACCAAATATGCAACGGTCTCTGTCCGCCAGATAATTCGATTCATTTTGATCCACTAATATAATTCGACTATTTTTGCTTTTATGATAATGAGATTTCCTTGGAATCGCACTATAGCTTCAGCAAATCCTAAACAGTAGTACGTCTCTCATGATTAAGAAAACAAACCCTCAACAGTCGTAATTGTAGGGAATATATACGGGTTTGGTTATTAACTGACGTCACCCACCAAATCACACAATTATATATAAATACCCTATGGGCGGCGGATCCAAAATATATAATGGAATGGGCTAAAAAATAAAATTTATACATAATAAAATACTTTTTAACGTTCATTTAAGGTTGATACTCCAATTAAAATTCTGAAATAATGTACATGTCAATAAAATAAATTATTTTTATTAATAAAAAAGTTATATGAGACAATTTTCATTTACTCTTTTAAAATTAAAAGAAATATGCTTCACATACCAAAGTAGAACACCCTTTAATAATTCATGCTACTATTTTATTATTTCTTTATTTTCTATTTTTTTAACATTAAAGTGAGGATCAACAATTTTTTTTTTTATCACAGTATATAATAATTAAAAATAAACTACTCATACATATTCATTAAGAGAAAAGGATAAAATTCAAAAGTACAAGATACATATTCGATCTTCTTAGATAGGAGCCAAAAAATATACTCCCTCCCTCCCATAAAAACTTTCACACTTTCCTTTTTCGTCTGTCCAATTATAAGTTTTACACCCTTAAAATGGAAAACTCTTTATAAATTTCACCCTTACAATTTTCACTAATTTACACAAATGTCTTTACTTTTTACTCTCACATAAACATAACCCAATAATATTTTTTTACTTTATACATAAAAGTGTACAAAATTACCCCTCAAAATCTCAATCATTATTTTTTTTTCTTAAAATGTGTATCGTTCTACATATGAAAGTTTTTTCCAGGACAGAGGAAGTATTAAATAAACAAAAGACTAAATGAATTTTAAAAAATCATGTTGAACATTAAATGTTGGGTTAGAGATTTCAAGAAAATGCATTCGTAAATTATGCTTGCTTTTTGTTTCTCTAAATTTTTATACATTAAACTTTATTAAAAGAATGAAAAAGAAAAAAGAGCAACACAGCTACAAATATAGGCAAAGGAAATGAGTGCTGCCGAAACCATATTCTCAACTTAAGTGGCTTAGGGGGACTTAATTCAAGGTAGAATTTTACAGATCGATTTAAAAAATAATTAAAGACAGCACGTAATTTAAATCGACTGAAGTTTAAACATAATTCGTTGTACACATATATAAGAGCTATTCGGGAGGCTGCAAGCCCACTGCAGTCCTAGAATAGATCCGTCCATAAATACACATATTTTTTCGACGGAAAATCAGGAAAAATGCGATGAAATTAATAAGTAATACGAGAGAATACTTCCTCCGTCCCGGAAGAGTTTTCATATGTAGGTGGACACACATTTCAAGAAAAATAGTAATGATTGAAATTTTGGGGGATAAATTTGTAAACTTTTATGTATAAGTAAAAAAATTTATTGGGTTATGTGTATGTGAGAGTAAAAGTAATGCCATTTGTGTAAATTAGTGAAAATTGTGAGGTTGAAGTTTATAAAAGGTTTTCCATTTTAAGAGTGTGAAACATATATTGAGACAGACGAAAAAGAAAAGTGTGAAAGCTTTTATGGGATGGAGAGAGTACTAAAAAAACTTTTCATACCGAGGTATCTATCAAAAGAACTAGAGAAACTCGCCAACTTAAAGAATTAGAGATTTCGTTTTTCTTTATTGAGCCATTTCTTTTCCGAATCAATTACATATAACGTACTCCCTCCGTCCCGGAAAAATTTTCATATGTAGGAGGACACACACTTTAAAAAACAAGAGTAATGATTCAGGTTTTGAGGGATAATTTTGTAAACTTTTATGTATAAAGTAAAAAATTTTTATTGAGTTATGCATATGTGAGATTAAAAAGTAATGACATTTGTGTAAATTAGTGAAAATTGTGATGGTGGAGTTTATAAAGAGTTTTCCATTTTAAAATTATGAAACTTATAATGGGACGGACGAAAAAAGAAAGTGTGAGCTTTTATGGGACGAATGGAATATTAATTTGTTTTTATATACTTAATTACTTGTGATAATACAAGTGCGCCACACTTCTTTTTTTTTTTTTTTTCTTTCGACGAAGCATTGGTTGGAAAATCCAAGGTTTGAGTGCGAAGGATAAAATCTTTGATGTAATTTCGTAATGCATCTTAGAAGTGATTGTAAGGATTGAGTATCCGTTGTACTCAATTCAATAAAAGTTTTTTTGTATTAAAAAAAAAAAAAAACAAGCGGGCGACATCTTTTACCGCTATACATTAAAGAAATGTATTTGTCTATAGTTAGATGACAGAACTATATTATTATTTTTTCTCTTCGCCTTATTGTATAAATGAAATGATAGGTATATTTTTCACCTATCGCAATCCAACATGGCAACATATCATCTCATCTACTGGCTTTTGTAAGAATCCAAAAAGCTGCATTTCAATTCAACATTATAAGCTGTAAAACACAGCAATCAATTTAGGGCCAATTCATGAAAACCTGTATTAATTCCATCACCCGATAAATTATACGTTAAAATTAAATTAAGATATTAATCTTTGATCATTAATTCCAAATTAATGATTTATTAAATAAGCACTTTTTTTTTTTTAAAAAAAAAATTTCAAAGGTTTTACTTAAATTGCAAAACCTTATAACATTTTCATGAAAATCATATGAATTTTCACACTTTAAAGGTGCTTGGCATATGTGAAAATTATTTGTTTAGGACACCATCTTGTGGAAGTTAACAAAACTAGGACATTATCTTTATGAAGTTGCAAACTAAAAACACTATCTTTTAAGTTGGGCCAAATTTTACCAAATGGGGGTCAAATCTCACAATAGGGCTCAATTCGGCCTGGGTTCTTTTAACATGAGATTTGGCCCGCATTTGGTGAAATTTGACTTACAATTTAAAAGATATTGCTCTATTTTTGCAAGCTTCATATAGATTGTGTCCTAGTTTTGTAAATTCGCAACATGTTCTTATTTTGTCAACCCCATTAGATAGTATTCTAAAAAAATAATTTTCCTTTGGTATATTATAGAGTAATGAAAAATAATATAATCATGATTGATAAGAGTAATGAAACCAATATATCACTCACCTAAATGAGAGGAGTGATGTATTCGAAAAAGGTGAGATATCATTCTAATTCCTCTATTATATGGAGCAAACTGCCTTTTTTTTTTTTTTCCCCCAATTCTCATTTCTTCACTTCTAAAGTATCCAATCAAACGCCCCACTTAATCTTTACCATTTTGACTTAGTGATTCAACGAATATGTGTTCAGAATTTTGATTGATGAAGTAGAGAAGTTCTTTTTTTTTTTTTTTTTTTTGACAGGGATGAAGTAGAGAAGTTTTAATTTCACATGAGGTAGACAAAAATTTAAAAAATTTAGGTGATCGATCGAATGGAATAAAGCGTGATTTTCATTTTATTATGTATCAAAGTCATGTAATTTACCAAAATTAAAGTGAAACGACTCAAGGAGGGACGAGGTAAACATGTCTAATTTTATATTTTACCATCTTTAAAATATGGCACATAACATTAATGCTGTTTATTATTAAAGGCAATAAAACATGAAATTAAGCAAGAGAGTGGAATAAGGATGTGTATTGGAAAAGCGAGGACGTATCGGTCTTTTCAAGTGAGTTGTGTTGCAATTGCATCGATCAAGCCATATAGAGCAGCCAATGAGAGTCTCCCAAAAGGCATATACTAGCGGGCCATCTACTGGTGGACACGTGGCAACAATTTGACATTTATGTTTCTATTTCCCCCCAAAGCTTTCTCTCCCACTTGCATTGCCAGTGCCACTTCCTCTGCGAATTCTCTGACGAAAATGAAGGCAAGTTTCATTTCATTTTAATTCTGGTGCTTTTACATGTTCCTCAGCCAAGTTCATGAATGTTAATATTCTTGATCGCGTTTAATTAATTTGTATTGAATTATATATAGATCTTCAACTGGGTTCACCGCAGGTTTAACAATAAAGGTAATCATTAATTAATATATCCCACATAGCTAGCTAGCTTCTTCAATTAATTCCTTGTTAATTGTTGTAATTAATTAAACGGGGGCGCGCAGGAGAAAATGCGAAGAAAAATGGGGAGAGCGATAAGCAATTTGAGGATGAAAAGGATGTATTCGAGCGTTGGGGAGGAGGAATTCTAACCATAGGAACATTCGGATATGATCCCTTCAAAGACCAAACTCATCATCATCATCAACAAATGAAAGATTATGTCGCAGTACTAGCGGAGGACTACGAAGATCATGATGCTCATGAAGAAGAAGAAGAAGAAGTTGAAATTAATTTGGATGATGACCAAGAACACGAGGAGGAGAAAACCTCTGGTTTTTGGGGGTTATTTGGAGGATTTAATCGAGAGGGAGGAATTTGGGTTTGAATACATGATGATGGAAAAGAGGGCGAGAACTACACTTGCAGACTTGTTCAGTACTGCTGATCATTCCGAGGACAAAAACCAACCCTTAAAGAAACCTGAAATCGCCAAAACCAAGCCTGCGCGTGCTCCTTCCTTTACAAAGAAGCTAAAGTTGGACGAAGCTCGACCTATTCACAAACTCAATCAAGTTAGTCCTATTATCCTATTTCTCAACCTTAATCAGTTACACTTTTTTTTTTTTTTAAAAGAAAAAATATGTAAACGTTATTTTTTTTATTACACGTATAATCCATGCAGTCTTGAGAGTGTAAAAAACACATGGAGCATATGTTCGATAATTAAATGGCCCCATATAGATTTTGCCATTTAAACTAATCTGCCTCTTTTAAGTTTTAACTGTATATGCTAATTGGCTTATGATCACGATCATCTGATTAACAAATCTCTTTTCTCAGTATGTGTAAACTTCAATGTCATTATATTGCACCATTCAATGTACTTGACGACGATTATGTCAACTTAGCACTATTCTCCTATTCCACAATCATACTGTTTCATCTTTGTCTGTAGTACTTGATGTTTATTAAATAATATCACAAATTATTACTAATAACACATGGCATGTATTAATTAATAGTAATGCAACACAAGATACAATTTGTCCTGTTGTGGAGCAGGTGATTATAACTAATTGATCATGACACTATTATTTTATTATTTGGGTGGTTTTAATTAGCTGATGCGGAGAATGTTGAAAAGAAAGATCCATCCTGACATTGGCGTCCTCAATTCTAAAGTCTCGCTGGTAAAAAACTGTGATATCAACGATCATGCCTCCCTTCTTCCAACTCCAGGTGCGCGCCTTTTCTATTATTTTTTTTCTTTTTTGGTACGACATCTTTTTATTTTGTCTTTTTAATTATAAATTAAAATCATCATACATAATATAATTAATTAACACGTTGATTTTATAATGAAATAAAATACCGATCACTTCAAATAAGATATTATAACCACTTTCTTTCAGTTGTCATTATCAGTGAACTGAAGAAGGCATCAGTACATAATCGCTAAAATGCCCTTTTCAACACTTTTTTCTTTCTAATGTCTTTCTTTTTTATGCTGCTAAAATTTACTGAGCTAACATTTATATATATCTGAAACTTTAATTTGTCGATCCTTTTCTGTCGCTCTTATTGCAGATGCCATCATATGATTACTTGATCGATATTAAGAGTCGTGTCTCAGATGATTAATATTCGGTTATTTTACGTGTCATGTCTGTGATGAATTTTTATTTTATTTTGTTTTCTTTTTTCTTTTTTTCGAAAGGGATTGTTTTCTTTTTTCTTAATATAAGCTGGGCGGGGTTGTAATTATCTGTTTTAACCTGTTTAATTAGTGTATATCAATCGTGGTACATAATGCCCTTTTGATTTGTGTAATGTACTTGGATTTGAAATATTATTATTGAACATGATCTATGTTTTAAGGTTTGTGATTGCCCACGTTTTAATGTTTTGGCTTACTTGTGCATTATCTAGCATTCCTGCTCTTGTCCTAGAGTAGACATCATTCATGTGACGATTAAAACAATTCTCTACAATAAATGTATAGATTTATCAAGTTTTTTTACTAACAAATAATATTATTATTTTGAAATACGTGACCTGTCAACTTAAACACCAACTAAACCTTATGAAAAAAAATGTTGTGTAAATTTGTGTCATGTATATAAGAATTAAAAATGAATGGAGCTTCACTTTGATATTTGATATTTAAGTTATGCTTCATTTTAAAATAGAATTGTGTTGAGCACGAATAAATCCATGAGTTATAATAAAATATAGTTGTTCAAGAATATAGAGTAAAGTTTGTGTGAATCAGTTGTAATGTGTAATTGATTTTTGAGTAATACTATTTATCAAAATTATTAATAATATTCAATGAAATAAGTAGAGATGTTAAAAAGGTCATGGCTCATAGGGCTGACCCGTTTAAATCGGAAAAAAATAAAATTTAGGACAAGCTTTTTCAGGATCTTTTAAGTCAGGAGAGTTTTGGCCCATATCGCGCTTTTAGCCCGAAACCTTATAGAGTTGAGCCCTTGTAGATTTAGGGCCAGCCTACCAACCCATTTAATATTTTTTAATTTAATTTATATAATTATAATTTTACTAATATATTTTTATACATATTTTAGATGAACTAAGTTAAAAGATAAATTTTATTCAAATATGAATAAAAAAATTAAGTAATATTATTAATAGTGTTATCTTATCAATAATTCTTCATTTAAAAAAAATGATTGATGTGATTGGATATCATTAACAACAAGTTAATTACATTATTAATTATATGTCATTTAATTTTATATGATGAATTTAAATTACATCATGTTATATTCTAGATATTTTGAATTTTTATTTTTTATTTTGTACTACTAATGGGCTCATTTAGCCCGCGTACCGCTAGGATTAGTGTTAGGTCCCAACTATCAGTGTCCAGTTAAAAGTGAATCACTAAGGCCTGAACTTTTTAGTACTCCCGCGACCCTATAGGGCTAGTCCTAATGGGTCATGTCCCTTTTACACCTCTAAAAATAAATAATATTGACTCCTTCAAATATAAGTAGGTATAATTTCTTTTTCGATCAGTTCAATATAAGTATGTATAGATTAAAATGTGATATTTTCACATTATTTGCACCCCTAACTTATATATTTTAACTCAAATGTCATCACACTAAATATGTCTTATGAATACATATTATCTCAAATGACAACAATATCTTCAATTTTCTACACACATATTTACTTTATGAATATTAATACATATTTATGTGAATATGTGATATATATCATTCATTAATTATCTTCTTAATTTTTACACATCATTCATTTTAATATGAATTACAAAAAAAAACAGCAAACATGAAATATAAAATTAAATTGGGCCAAGGTAGTTGGGCCGCCAGATGGACGATGACTGGGTAATGTCCTCATGGGAAAAGAGGGCCCAGTTGAGGCCGCCGTAAGATGGCACTTCATCATGATCATGTGAAGATAGTCGAACCAAAAATGAGTGTGTTTTAATAGATTAAATTTCAATAAATTTTGTTAACGAAGGAAAGAATAGTAACGGCGAAACTAACAGAATTCTATGAATTTAGGAATTTAACCGCTTTACAAATTTAAATAATTTTTATTTATATTGTCTTATTCAAATTTTGTATTTATTTTGGGAATATTATGTAAGTTTGATGAACAAAAAAATAAATAAAATCAACCATAAAACGCCACGTAAGTAAAATTAGGGATAACAATGTGATTTGTTTTGCCTATCTTAGGACTCGCCCCGTGAACCCTCTTGGTATAACTCATTCAGCCTAACTAATTTTTTAAATTATTTGATTTTTATTTTTTTATCAATTTTCTAGTAATACTCTAAATCAATAAAAAAATGTCTAAAGGTGTCATATAATCATAAAATAACTTAATACGCAATAGATAAGTAAGAAGCTGATATTTTTTTTAAATGTCAAATTCATCTCGGACTCGTTTTACTAGGTTTGCACCCATCCTATGCAGGTGGGATTCATGGCAGGTACTAATTTTAATTCGTTCTTTTATCATTCTTAAGTAAAATCAATCAGAAAATAATAATAAATTAGCAATAGTATAATAGGGATACGTTATACGTGTGCAGAGTTTGTCGAATTTTTATTTTCGAAAAGTAATTGCGAGGTGTTATCTCCTTTTTTAGGCCAATAAAAATAAAATAAAAAAAGGCGAGAAAATCAATTAAGGAAATAGGTTCGAGAGTGGGCCAGTGAGGAGTTGGAGAGGAGTTTGGCATAGTTAGGCTAAAAGGAAATCAGACTTTCAGTAGCCCACAACTACAACCATGAGTATTTAATTACTACTAGTGTATCTTTTTTTTTTTTTTTTTTTTTTTTAAGAATTTCAATTCATGCGCTAGGTATTGGGTTTTTTATTTTATTTTTTAAAAAAGATAAGAGAATAATTTTTTTTTGAAAGCAAAAAAGACAAGAGAATATTAGTGCATCAATTTTGAAGATTTCAAGAAAAGATTAATAAAATTGGACTTGTCGAAATGAAAATCGTATATTTAATTTTTATCCATATTTATTATTATTAGTATTGTGAAGGAGGAGAGAGAGAGAGAGGGTAAATGAGTAAGGCTATGGTGAGGGGTGAATGGAGCAGGTAGGCGGGGCGGCGGGGCAGACGAGTAAAATGATATCGCCCCTACTAATACTGCATGTATTTATTTTCTGAGCTCACCATCTTTCTTTGGCTAAAGAAACAAGAGTAAGGCTTGGGGAAATGGCGGAAAAAGTGTACAGTTTTGAGGAGGTGTCGAAGCACAACAAACCAGGGGATTGCTGGATTATCATCTCTGGCAAGGTCTCATTTTATTTATTTATTTATTTATATTTAGTTTGAATAATAATAATACTCTGATACAAGATATTTGTAAGAATTAAAACAAACTCCATTGGGCATCTGAACCTCAGGGATATTTCTAATTATAATAACCTTATTTTGTTTTATCAGGTGTATGATGTATCACAATTTTTAGATGATCATCCTGGAGGCGGAGAAGTAATATTAATTAATTCAACAGGCAAGTAACTCTGCATTTATATTTCAATATTACTTTCAATACACATCACCAATTAATTAAAATATAAGGTAGCAAAGCAGGTGCATGAGCATGAGTAGTGGTGTTTATATATAATTGATGCAGGGAAGGATGCAACAGTGAATTTTGAAGACGTTAGCCACAGCAACGACGCCATAATGAAGAGGGAAGAGCTTCTGATTGGGAACATTGACGAATCAACCATGCCAGAGAATGAAGAGCAGTACTGGCGTCGAATGGCTACTTCCACACCAAACAACAAATCATACGACTTTCTATATCTGCTGCCCCTCTTCATTATGCTTCTAGTATACCTTCTTCGTTTTTACTCCTAAGCTAATCCACCACTCTTTTCTGCAGGGTATTTAATCTAATTAAATAATTTATGTTTCTACCTTCAACTCAGAATAACAATATGGATTGGATACTCTTTTCTTTCATCTTTAAGTTGCCTATTTTACTACATACTATCAGAACAAAGTCATGTATTAATTTTGAATAGAATGAATTACAATATCTGCCTCTGCCTCTATATACATATAAGAGAGAAGAGAGATAAATGAGAATTGAGAAAACCGGCTTCCAAATAAGAATAATAACTAATTAATAAACCTACCAACAGTATTAGTTAGACTACACTAGAGTATTAGTTGACTAATGACTTCTTCACACTGACTTCTTTACACCCCACAAAATCGGCATGGATGTTGAGCAAGAATGAGTTTCTTCTTCAATACCAGTTTGTTACTTTCTACAGTATTAACGTTTAAATAAAGAAAAACTAAATACTAACAGACATATGTTTCTTTTACACAACTAGGGGTATCATTTTTGAGTTAAACAATTAATGCTAAAATAATTATTTTTTTAACTAATATTTTCGATGCAATTGGTATTTACAAATTCGCGTCCATATCCGAAAGTAAAACTATATATATTGGGCTATCCTTTCAACAACAAAAAACCATTTCCATCAAAGTAAAGAAACAATTCATCTCTTCAAAGTTAGGAAACAATTATTTAAAATTCAAATTATACATTACTACGATAGGCATTATTTAATATATGATATGATGTCTACTAAATGCGCATGGACGGAGCTACACTGGGCTAAGGACATTTGCCCCCTGAAATTTTTGTAAAATTTCAATATTGTTTCGCTTCTTCTGAGTTAGAATAATAGAAACGTCCTCCTATGCATAACTAAAATCAATTTTTTCAATTTAAATTAATGGAATGCGGTGTATTGAAAAGTTTTAGTGGAACATATTGATAAATATAATATTATATCGTCGTTATAGTATGCTAATTGAGTCCCCTGTCTAAATTTTCTGATTCCATCACCGGAAATACGTTACGAAATGTATATTAATTTTAATAATTTTGCTGATTTGTTGAAAGTATCAGGGCATAATGTGAAATCAAACCTAAATTTTACCCGACCATCAAACAATATAACGCCACTCTTGAATCACCAAATTAACATGGGCAAAAATTATAAACCACTCTTTCCTTGCAGCAGGGAGAATTGAGTAAAATAAAAGGATGGAAATAATTTTTTATCTATTCATTTGTTTACAAAGATTAATTCCAGATTGCTGAAAGTGCCCACTGCCCTGCCAAAGAGTAAAATCGAGGAGGGTGATTCGGTGAAAGTTTTAGAGGCGCTTGATTGTAAATTATTAAATTGAAATGAGAATTAAATATATTTTTTCTCTATGCCCCTAAAATATTGGAGGTAGAATTGTTTCAATGATAATTACATCATAAGTGTTGTCTGCCCCAATTTTTTACATAAAACAAAAGAAAATTGTAGTAATAATTACCTTATTTAAGAGGAAAATTGTAATATTGATAATTTTTTATTTTCATTAACCACTATGATTATCTTATATTAATTCTCATTTCTATTTGCGAAATGAGGAATTCTCAATCAAGCCTCTGGATAAATATATTTTCTGTGCTCCGAAACTAGGTGAATTATGATGATAAATTGGGGCCTTATGAAATAGGAAAGAATGAGCCCATATGAAATGAATGGGCCTCAAATAATTAAATAAATAAGCTCACAATTATGACAAAAAAATATGTGCATAGCGCCCTCACACAATTTTAATCAATTTTAATAGTATTCACATTAAAAAGATATAAATAAAAAAATTAGTTCATATATAAAATAAATTTATTAATTTATATGCTGAACAATATAAATATTTTTCAATATATGAACTTAAACTTGTCAGTATATAATAAATCAATATTTTTTTATCGTTTTCTGTATGAAAATTGCTTCCACGTAAAGGAAAAAAAAAAGATGGTTTCGGCTAAAATTACTTTTTCAAACAGTTTGATTAAAATTGAATAAAGATTACATTACGTACACCGTATATTTGGACGTAGAAGTATTCGTCCTCTTGACCCAACTACAAATTAATCACATAATTATTATTTATATTCAATCAAATACTTTTTTAAAAAATAATAAAATGATTCAATTAATTCAAAGGCAAGTCACGTATTTTTCTCCATCATTGCCATATTAATTGTTTTTTAAAGAGAAAATTACAAATATGTTAAAAAAAATCAAATTACAAATAGATTTAATGTGCAAATATTTTATGTTTCTATGTAAATTTTTTGAATCTATTTATAAGTATATTACCCTTTTGAAACTTATATGTAAATGATCCTTTGAAGACTAATTAATATTGTAATTTGTTAAGGACAGAGAGAGTAGGCTAAGATGTGGAATAGAGGTCGAAATAAATTGATAGGCCGCCGGGATGACCATTGGTGGGATGAATAAGTACGCATTCACCAGAAAGTCAAAGAGAAACATGGAAAATTTAGGCACGCATGTGGTGTGAGAGTTGAACACGAGTAAAATGAATTCTTGATAATTAGCGTCCCTACGATTTATTTACCATCTTTCGTTGCTGAAAATATATAGTCTCTGTCTCTCTTCTCTGGACATAGCTGCACAAATGGCTGAAAAAGTGTTCACTTTTGAGGAGGTAGCTCAGCACAACAAATTAGAGGATTGCTGGCTTATCATTTTTGGCAAGGTCGGATTCTATTTATTTATTTTAAGTTGGAAATTTTTACTCTTTGAGGAGAATCTTGAACGGTCGATTTGAAGATAAGTTGTTGATGTTTCAGGGTATTGATTTAATATATGTATTAAATTGAATATATATAGTTGGGCTTGCCAAGGGATCAATATTGAAATAATTGGGGGGAATTTGAGCTATCAGTTTCTAGGATCAATACATTTGATATTCCACGTATGAATATTCATCTTCATATGGGACCCAGGTTTAATTTCTGTTGAAAACGAATTAAATTTCTGTTGAAAACGAATTATGGAGTTATAAGGTAATTTGGAAAAAATTTAGAAGTGTTTAGGCGCAAATTAGTAACAAATAACAACTACTAACGGTCAAAAGAAAAAAAATTAGTCATCTTCATATTTGACCTTTTATTGCTTCTTTATGGGTGATCTGCTTTAGGATCGGGGACGGATTTATTGGGCGGCCACTTTTAATTTTTTACTGTATATACTCTCCGTCTACTAAATTTATGCTCACTTATTTTATTGGTCCGTTCATTAAATTTATGGTCATTCCTTTTTTGGAAACCATCATTTTATTATCACCCTTCAACCACCACTTAATTACTCAATATGCCATTAACTTTACACTCACAAATAATAATTTTATTAAAAAGTGGACCTCACAATATCCCACAATACCCTTACTTTATCTATTTTATATAATAAATAAATATTTTTTTCTTAAATTTTGTGCAATACTCTTTGAGCATAAAATTCATGGATAGAAGGAATATAATTTTTTTATTTATATTTTAAATTCGTAATTTTTTTTTATTCCCTTGGATTATCAAAATTTTGTCTTATTTACTTTGCGAAAAATTTCTCTCCTTGAGGACAAATTTTGGATCCCTCCCTGTTTAGGATCATGGTCCCCTGTATAATCAAATGTATTTCTTTGGATCAAGGGCTGATAAATTGTAACTAATACTCCCTCCTATTCAAAATATATATCATTCTAAGCTCATTCACACATTTTAAGAAAATTATTTACTTCCTTCTATACCCTTAATTAATAGCTTTTAATTTTTCCACATGACTTTAAAGATTATTATTATCAATATAAATTTTGAAAAAAACTAAGGGTAAGTTGGGAAAAACTATAATTAATTCACATTGAAAAATGTAAAACGACATTTAAATTGCAAATAATACAAAAGGTCAAAACGACATATATTATGAATAGGAGGGAGTATTTATTAATCGCAAAATAGTATCAAGTCTTGGATATAATTGTTCCACTCAGACCATTAGGTTGCATAAGTAAGTTGGTTGAAAGAAATTAACCATGGAATCAAATGGTTATGCATGGTATAAAGCATTTTTGTTATTATATATTTTCATTTAGGACCTACTGGTTCACATTTACCGGCTGGTAGTAACAGTAGATTACATAAAATTACTTTTTGTAATGGAGCTTAAAAACAGGACTTAGGTGCCCTATATCCTATTAAGAAGCAAAATTGTAAAATAGCGTGATCAATGGGAATAGGTCAGAAAATCATGTCTTAGTAAATAACTTAGCACTTATATTTGAATATAAATATTATGTATCTTCTTCTTCTTCTTTTTTTCTTGACAGGATTGATCTTCAGCTATACAAGTATATTTCATTGTTTTTTTGTGTATTTAGGGTAAATAAGGCTTTAGGTTTTTTTGGTGTGAAAGATAATTTGAGGATGAATATGGAATCTGTAGTAGCAAACTTGATGATGGTTGTTTGGATTAGTCCTGATATCTGTTTAAAAAAAAAACAGAACATAGAGTTATTTGGTGCTACAAAGCAAAATATGTATTACTATTAGTTATAGTTATTATCTAAAGATCTTAATATTTTGACTGTTTTTTCTGTGTGTCATGATGAATTGAGGTTTTATCAACTTCACAATGAACCAATAATTGGTGCTCATACAACCTTAACCTTTGAAATGTGTATAATATGAATCAAATTCTTCACCTCAATGACTATAATTCTTTCTAGCTAGTTAATCCCCTTTTGCAAATATTAACACCCAAAATAAGTATTTTTGTTAGTACAGAAGTTAGGCTACTCAGCTCACAAATTAATTGCATCAATTGAGGTGGATACTTTAAGAAAAATACTAGGTGGCAGTTTGTAATTGGGTTAAAACTGGAGAATAGTTTAAGAAAAATACTAATGGCGTTTTTTAACATTGTATTAGGTGTACGATGTATCACAATTTTTAAAAGATCATCCAGGAGGCGATACTGTCTTGTTAGCTTCAACAGGTAACAACAAAATAACTACCACCTTATCCCATTACCATTAAAGAGAAACACTGAATGAAAATATGCATGGTCGAAATTATGTAGGAAAGGATGCAACGGCGGATTTTGAAGATGTTGGGCACAGCAGCGATGCAATATTGGAGAGTGAAGAATTTGTAATAGGGCATATTGATGTATCCACTCTCCCACCGGATGAGGATAATTACATGAGTCAAAATGCTTCTTCCTCACCCAACAACACCTCCACTACTGATTCCTACAATCCTTTACTCTTTGTGTTGCCCCTATTCATTGTAGGACTAGCTTTATTTCTTCGAGTTTACTCCAAAAAAAATGAAGACCTTTGATTTCTGCAAAAAAAAAACAGCTTAATTTGTACGTAGGTAATAAAATAATTGATGGTCATGTGGCTCATGACTGTGTTGTTGTTGGTTGACCTATGTTGATGGATCTCCCATTCATAATAACAATATCATACGTACTTACTATATTATCTGTCATTTGCTTAATCATCTATAGATGGTAGTAACGTTGCCTACTTGGCTACTTTGCTGCGTAGTAGTATCATTTTTTGTTTTTAGAATTGCAAATTACTATTCCAAAACAATTTTGGCAACTATTATATAGGGGTTTCACTAAATTTATAAACTTCTTAAAATATTTTTATAAGATGTTTAAGAGCTCATAAATTTTACAAATATATTTGGTAAAAAAAATAGGTTTATACTCTCTCCGTCCAAGAATTTTTGCACACTTTCATTTTCGGTCCGTCTCAATTCTTTCTGTACACTCCTAAAATGAAAACATCACACAATATTAATACCCTCACCATATCATTTAAATTTAAAAAATGTCACTCTTATATTACTTTATTTTATTCCCTCTCCTACTTTATCTCATTAAAACACTCAAAATACTTTTACACTGTATTCTCTCCCTCATCCTTTATTATTAAAAAAGTCAACGAAATAAATTTTTCTGAATTAGTTTTCGTGCCCCATAAGTGTGCAATACTTCCTGGGACGGAAGAAGTATAATTTATAAAATATTAAATTAAGCTTTTAATAACTTTTAAATTTCAAAAAAGTATCGACACTTATTTTTCTAAAGTCTTTTAAATATATTTTAATAATAGATATTTTTTTAAAAAAACTAAGATTACCCCCCACTCTCCAAATGGAGATAGTCCAACAACGGTAAAGGCGGCAATCTGATGGTTGTCGGCAATGGTGGGTGATCTCTCATTATAATAAATTAAAATATAATTATTTTATATTAAAATTAAAAATATTTCAATCAAATTAATAAAGAACTAATAAATTGTATTAGCAAAATATTTTAATAATTTGCAAACTACTTAAAAAAATATATCACGAAACAACTTATAAAATATTTAATATAAAAACGGGCCTATATGTGCTATCATGTGTAGCTACCCAAAATTCTAGCTACGAAGACCAATACATAATAGGCTGCTCGTCTATTTCTCGGCCCATTTGAATAATTTCTTAGAAGAATATAATCAAGTTCATGTGAAAAAAACAAGAATTCTAAATTTTAGGGTGAAAATTTCATATTATAAAATCATTCCTGTAGAGTTAGTTTTAATGGATTATATTTAATAAGTTATATTAATAAATATGGAAAAATAAATGAAATACAAATTTCATAGTGGAAGAGTAGCCAACTGATTATTAAATTCGATAAATCTTACACTCAGTTTTAAAAAGTGGAATCCACACATCTTATTTTTATTGAATTCGATAACTAAAAAGATGATGATCCATATTGGGTGTAGTACACACCATTATTTTAGATTTACACACAATCTATCATACATCATGCACATTTACTTGGACAAAAAAAAAAAAAAAAAAAAATACTAGTACTAACTATCTCTGTCCTAAAATAAATATCGTTTAATATCTTTAGAATTTGTCCTTATCTAAGTTTAATCACTAGTATGTTATTTTTTTCTCTTTCTTTATATAATTAAGTGCTTTTGATTATGGACTTACTCAACGTATATATTAATTAATGTTTTATAATTTTCCAAAACATATTAATACATTTTAATTTAAAAGAATAAATAAGGACATTTGTGAAAATTAATTAATAAAACGTCTCTTGAATTTCGAAAACATCATACATTTATTTTGGGAAGGAGCAGATCCTATGATGTATTCAGACCTATTTAATTATTGATGGAAACTATTTGCATATATAGTTAATCCAAGAATTGGCCATCAGTCGGCATATTGGTATGACAACTCATTTTCCCAACTGCAACTAATTACTACAGTGGCCGAGATTCGTGGGATATGCCACGACGATTATTAACTTGTGGATGGGATTAATAAGCACTTATTTCACAATCGACATAATATACACATCCATGATAATTACATGTGCTCCAATTTTTTTATTTTTAAAACAGATGTGGAAAAAGGTTGTTGGTAGTGATGAAAAAATGATTGAGGAAAAATTATTGTAATAGAAAAAAACATTAATTAAATTGAGTAATGATTATTTTATTTAGAAAAAAAATAATATCGCTTTTTTTTTTATTAATCACCATAATTACCTTATATATATTCATAATATAAAGTACACTAAGTAGTTAATAAATTACAAATGTGAGAGAGAGCCGAATGGCCAATAATATTTGTTTATTTATTTATAATTGTTGTTGTTCAGCAATTAAGAAATATTAAAATAATGGGATGGGTTAGATCCGTTAATGCAACCTAAATAGGATTAGCTGAGCTCCTTTTTATAGGGCAGTTCATAAACATGACTTGGCCGATTGTTTGATCTGAGCAGGGGCGGACGGCCCAAGTCGCCACGTTTATTTAGTTTTGATAAATGAAGACTGGTGAAAAAGAAAAAGAAAAAAATAAAACCTTCTCAACTCAACATCGTCTGGAAAAAAATCATACGCAATTTTATGATTTTATATATACTATATTTCTTGAAACAATTAAAAAGCCCAAATTTTGTTACCCTGCCTAGGGCCACCCCTGATTTTAGGACATGAATATTTCTCGTCATCTGCTGCGAACTACAACATTCATCTTCGACATTATAATCCCATTTAAGACATTGTGTTTTGTAATTATAATTTATACACATATTCTCAGCTTACCATTTCTTAATTACGACCTCTTTAATTCTTAAAGAAATGCTGATGAAATTAAAAACCACGCAGTAACACTAGTTGGTTCATCGACTCCGGGATTGGCATATTTATGTGGGATTAGAACGTGAAACAATGTTTTTTTTTTCTATATTTTAAGATTTGAAATTCCAAATACTACTAATATGATTTCAATTGGTCCCCTAATATTAGTGGATGATGAATCGGATTAGTTTCCCAAATTAATAGTTCATGGATCAAAATACCGAATAATAAGAAAATAGGTTAAATGCATGCGATTAAATTAGTTACTTGAATTTAAATATTTTAGGTATTATATGAGAATTGATAACTAGATGGGGTAGTCCATCTGGCTACTGGATTCCTCACTTTGGTGGGAGATCCAACTAACAAACTAACATTCATCAATTAAAAAAAAAAAAAAAAGAGAGAGAGAATTGATTTGTAGTTACGTTATTAAAAATCGTACGTTCATTTATTAAATGACCAAAAAAGGGTTATGCTTAGTAGAATTTGACCATTTATTTCTTGATGTGTTTTCTCATAAGTCATCCATACTTGTTGAACTCAAAAAAAAAAAAAAAAAAAAAAAAGAAATGCAAGGCATGCGATGCAGCACAAGGTAAACGAGGAGTGAAACCGACAAGGTAAAAGAGGAGTGAAACCGACATAGAGTTAATAATAAGATGAAATTATGAAGAAGTGGGCTTATGTATCGAGAGATGTGAGGAAATTGTCTGTTTACGGTTAAATCAACGTGGGGTTTGGTAATCTGCGTGCAGGAGGGTTAGAGTGGGCAATTGTTGCTGTGCTGGACACGATCATCACTACAAGATTTTAATGTTTCTTTAGCACAGGTGGGAAGTCTTTTTCCCATGTCAGATTGATGGGGAGGCTCGTACGAATTTATATCAATATTTGTACCCACAAAATAAGAAAAATGCATTTTATATTTGATTGGATTGATTTGTAAGAACAATTTTGTTAAAAATATATATATATATATATATATATATATATACTTTTTACTTTATTGGGTTATTATTTTTTATTTTATTGGGTTATTTGTTGATGATATTTTGTATAAATATAAAAATATTGTGAGAGTAGAGTTGTTAGTGTTTTTCTATTTTTGGTGTGTGCAAGTTTGTATGAGACGTCTCGAAATGAAAAGTGTGTAAGTTTGTATAAAATGGAGGGAGTATTAATTTACTCCTTAGTCAAATTTGATTTTTATCAAAATTATACTTTCCATCCCATAAAAGTTTGCAACTTTCTTTTTTAGTTTGTCCCACAAAAATTTGCATACCCCAAAATAAAAATAGTATTCACAACCTTCACCCTCACAATATACATATATTTACCTTCCATGTCATTACTTTTGACACCCCACATACACTCAATCCAATTAATTTTTTAATTTTATTCAAAAAAAATTATAAATTACCCATCAATACTCCATTCATCACACTTTTTTCTTAAATTTTGTGCCAAAAAATTCCCGTAAACTTTTACGGGACGGAGGAAATATATAAATAAATTTTGATCTATTTTAATCAAACGATTTCATAGAAGAATGTTAATTTTATTATATATTGGAAGTTGTAAGAACTTTTTGTCTTTTTTTTTTTTTTTTTTTTTTTTAAGTTTTAGTTGTTTGGGTCAGGAAAGATTAAAATGAGATAACATATAGCTTTGTTAGGAACGCTAAAGTTTATCCTAGTTCTCATTGTTGGTCGAGTCATCGATTTTTGTAGTGAGTCTTGTTGACATTTATTGTTCATGTTAAGTTGGTTCGGTTTATTTTTATTTTTTTAACATTTTATTTTAGAATTTTAAGTCTATGATTCAAATTCATCAATGATCACTGTTTTGAGAATTTGGAAGCTACTGGATTAAAGAAAACAGTACCGAACTCGTCAGATAATGCACATCCATGTCACTGTTAGTTGAATCTTGCATTTTATAAAATGTGATCATCTTATAATAGTTGCCTAAACAAATGCTACAATGTCAATTACTCCTTCCCTCTCATGAAATATTACGGAGAATCTTTAGATAAAATTTAAGAAAAAAATGTTATGAATAGAGTATTGAGGGATAATTTTGTAAATTCTTATTCATAAAGCAAAAAAAAAAAAAAAAAATTAATTGAATTGAGTGTATGTGTGGGCCTTAAAAATAATGATATGAAGGATAAATATGTGTGTATTGTGAGGGTGAAGGTTGTAAGAAATACTTCTTTTTTGGGATGTACAAACATTTGTAGGACAAATAAAAAAAATATGCAAAATTTATAGAATGGAGGGGTACTTTCTTTCTTTTTCGAGAATAATTAAGTCAATAATGTATAAGTATAATATATGATGTCACCGTAGTGTTTGTATATCATACTGATTTTGCTGATTTGAGGGAAAGAATGAGACCTGAATAATGGGATAAATCACAAGTTCGATGGTTGCAAATGAACAGACAATGAATCCCGGCTAGATACCCCCAATGAACATAAAACAATTTATCTCACTACTATTGAATCAGCAATGACGTTTACAAAAGCTGTTTCTTTAACATTTCTTATATGTAAACAAGTCACCTTCCAAAAAGCATAAGCCAGAGTACACAATCATTAGATAAGGTATAAAATCCCGATTAGCGCAAGGATCTCATATATTATATATACAATGATATACTAATATTTTTTTCACACTATTTATTTATATGAATGACACGTAGTCAATCTATTTAAAAAGAACATTAATATAATAAATATGATTAATTAATTACAATGTATAAATGCATATCATTCATCTAAAATATCATTGTGTAGAGAAAATCTTATATAATCGATTAGTCCATTAATTATTATTATTGTTAGTCTTGGTTTCACGAGTTGGAATGAAAATCCTATTAGAGCCCTAGGCGAGTTATAGATGGACGTGTTTTAGATGTAAATATTTAGGCTCGAGCTCTTGTAATTGGGATAATATTGACGGTTAGGTATGACTTATACCTCGTCAAAGAAGGAATGAATTTTTTACTTACCAAAAAAAAAAAAATTATTGTTGATCAAATACTCGTATTTATCTTAAAGAACGAACAAATAGATCATCAGTTACTTACCTGAATACTAATTATAAATCTTGTAATTGCTCCTTTTGACATAAAAAATAATAATTCATTGAACTAGGAAAATAATATAATCATCTTATTATATTAGGAGTAGGTTTTGTGTTAGATCGTCTCACATTGAAACGAAACATAATTTGGGAATGACGTTTAATTCTTTGAAAGGGGTGAGTGTTAATTTATGAACTATCTCATCGTGAGACCGTCTCACACAACTATTTATCTTATATTAGTTAATTAGTTTATTTGTTTGACTTTTAAAATATGAGAGTTAAAAATAATAATTAACAGACTACTCTGTACATGACATAATAGTTTATAAATAAAGTTGTTCTTATTTAAAAGTTGAAGTGGTTGCGTAGATAGAGATACAGTTGAACCTACTTGCATCTTATATTTCTTGAGAGCTTGAAGAACACTATTCAGTTATCAATCATTTATTTACTATTCTTGTTAATATAGTTTGAGGAGAACCATGTCAGTACCTTATCTTATTAACATTTTAAATGTTATGTTAATTGAAAATTGATTCTAAATTTCTAATTCGGTAGTTAAGGGGCGTACATAGCAGTACTATATATAGTACGCAGCTAGTAACTAGTATTATAATATTTATAGGCTAGTAACGAGTATTATTTATTTATAGGCAATACATTGTGTGAAACAATTTTACCGTTAAAATAATATTGATAGTATTAATTGTTTAATTAAAAAATATTAATTATTTTGTATAGAGTATTAGTTTGAGTAATATTAGTTGTTTAATTAAATAATAATTTTTTAAGGATATTAATTATTTTATTAAGAAATATTTTGTACTATAAAATACTAATTGTAAACTAATTTTATGGTGAAATTGGTTCATACAAAAAAAATCATATTTATAATAATATATAAGTAATGTTAGTAGCAAATTTAATCATGAAAATTAATAAAATATAATATTCATATCACTTAATTAATTACTATATAGAGCAACGAATACATACATACCCAAAAAAAGTCATTAGATTACATTAAAATAATTTCAGGTTTTGAGTAGTAGTACAATCGTAATTGTACTATAGTAGTCTTGGGAAATTCTCTCTTAAGCAAAACGTACTTTGTGAGGACTGGGATACAATACAACTAGCTATAGATAAGTTATGAGATTAGGGTATACGGGTCATTTGCAATTTTTAACCTCAGTTGACTTTGCATTAATTACTACACATTATTTTTCATCAGTTCCACACTAACAATAACAATAGACTGACATTTATTAAAAGTATATGTCCCACAATAAAATAGATTGACATTTATTAAAAGTATCTGTCCCACGACAAATTACATATATGACAAGTGTAACTACACTTTATCCCTTCATATACCACAAGAAAATATCTACTTTAATCATAAAATATCATTAATCAAAAGTTACTTTATCTTTTATTATTTAAAAAATAATTCTCACATTAAAATTTGGGTCGAAATTGAACAGGCAGTCAACTGTATGACGAGAAAATATATTTTAGCTAGATATATTTTTTTTATATATAATATATAAGATAAGGAAAGAGAAAATCTTTGGAAGAATGATATATGTGATTAATATGTACAACTCCTGCTATATATTGTCTCCATACAAAATATTTAAGTCTTGTTTTTTTCATAATTTTGAAAAACTATAATATTTTATGTATAAAATAGATATGTTGAATGGTATTAAGATATATTATGAGGTTCATTTATGAATAAAATAATTATTAATAAATAAAGTTATATTTTGAGTAGTTAAAGAGATATTTGAATAGTAGGGATAAAGTGTGAAGTTATATATTTTTAAAAATATGACTACATTTCATGAACAAATTAAAAAGAAAAGTAGAACTAAATTATTTAGACGGAATATCTTACATGGCATTCAATTATTAATTTATGGGCTCGTTTATTTTATAGAATGTGATTGATTGAGATAAGTTATAATATGATGAATTAAATTAATTGAGAATAATTTATCGAGATTAATTTTGTGAAGAAACCAAGACACATGTGATGCGTATAAGAAATCAGAACCACTCAATTTGTAATTAATTTAAGCGTCCGAAATATGCACAAGGGACATTATTTTCATTGAGAGTATATTTTACTAGCTATCAGAGCCTAAAAACAAATGTTATTTCAGGGAAATCCAAGTTGACCTCAACCGTTAGGCGTAAGATGTGTGGTCGAGATGTGACCATTCAATCATATATACATATTTATATGCTATCAAATTTGAGTAACATCATCATTCTTGTCTCTCTTTCTTTTCCTATCTTTGAGATCATAAGACTGTTCTTTTATATATACAAAAATATATTTCCTCCATCCCTCGATTAACTTCACACTTTCATTTTCTCGACGTTCCACAATTAACTTCACACACAAAAAATGGAATATCCTCCATAAACTATACCCTCATAATATCATTTAAATTTAAAAAATATCACTCTTATTTTATTCTACTTTATTCTCTCTCCTACACTTTATCTCATATAACCACCCAAAATACCCTTACATTTTATTTTATCTCCTACATTAATGTATCTTTTCACTTGTGAAAATAACTCCGCGACGGAGAGAGCATATTTTTCATTCTTCATGAATTAACATGTTGCCGGCATATGGAATATATGAATAATTATTATGTATATATATGTATTCAGTGCACACAAATTTATATATATTCAATACAAATAATGTGATATCACATAAATAATTATTGAGTCTTTTAACTATATGACATCACACTATTTTTTAATGGATATTTAATTTTATATTCACCAACTGATATATAACCATTTTCGATGGAATATAATATGTCGAATCAATTTGAATGCACTATCTAAATATTATAATCGTATCTACTTCTCCGTAATGTATGCTAATCCTTGAAAATTCAATAATGAGTTGATACCAATTTTGATCTTATTTACTAAGATTTTATTTGAACAGAGTGGATTTGAAATCAAGGGATTTGATAATAATATACCATACATTCACACAAACTAAAATAATAAAATAAGGATTTCAAATGACTAGGTTTTGTTAATATTTGTGTGAATCAAGTTCATTCATTATTTAGTTCTTCTCCATTGTTGTTAGTGGTTAGAAAGTTAGTTCGCCAAGTCTCCTCACAAATCCAAATTCTCCAAGTCCCCTTATATCTCCCACTCCAATTCGTTCCCGAAGGGAATCGAACCCAGGTCTCTCACTTAAGTGAGGAGCCCGGTGGCCAAGTGGGCTATACCCCCTTTGTTATCCTCAAATCCATTGATTTCAAATGACTCCATCCAAATGGAGCCTAAAGGTATATTTAGATCGGGAATATATATTATTACAATAAATTATTTTAGTTTTTATTGATTTAAATACACAAAGTTATAAATAAGGGAATACTAATCACATGAGTTAAAATAATTTGTTTAAGGCTCAATAAATAAAGACAACTCATCTTAAATATATAAGCACTAATAAAGACAACTCATCTTAAATATATTAGTTGCAGCACTTCTTGTCCCAGAATACTTCTCCACGGTAGTCGGTACATAGTATACATATAAGTATAACAAGACAGTGATGTTAGATAAAATTGCAACAAGTCAGACAGCACATGCACCAACATATCGCATGCAATTACACTTATTTTCATAAACTCTTCTGAACCCACTCTATATTGATAAATTGATTTGAAAAATACTACTCCTTTTTTTTTGAAATAGAAAAATACTACTCCTATATTTAAATAAATTAGCCGTTTGAATGAGTACGCATATTATATATGAATATTTCCCCCACCCCGCCTCTGCTCTTCTGTCCGCCGGCAACCTCATCCCCTTATCCACCGCTGTCGCTTCCAGCGCCGCCCGCCATTCGAGCCCAATTATTCTCGCCACCTTGCCGCCACCGCACTTCCACAGCACTGTTATTCCACATTCTTTCAAACAACATCATGAAATCCGAATTCGGCCATGAAATTCGTTGAGACTATCTACTCTAGCCTCGTCTCAACGCTAGAAATCAAAGCCCCTTGTCAATTCTAAATTTCGATCTCACCTTCATCTTCAATTCACGAATTTTCAGGGAACGTTTTCGCGATTTACAGGTGCGATTTTGTGCGTATTTTTCTAAAATAATGAATTTTTGGCTTTCTGGTGCATTTTTTTTTTTGGCTTTTCGGTGTGATATTAATTGCGTATCTGGTGCGATTTTTTTTCAGCGTTTCATTGCTATTTCAATTGAATTTTTGGGTCTATTTGAATGTTTCGATTTGGGTGTAGTTCGGATTCGATTTTGGATGCTTTAGGGTCATTGCTATTTCAATGGGCTTGAAATAACATTCAGATTGGGTAAATGAGAGAGGTGGGTGGCCGAATTCATCTGGCAAAATTGGGGATTTTGAAATTGCAAACGGCTGAATCGCAAACGAGAAATTGACTACGAATTGGAAGGGTCAAACAACAAAATAGATAGGGGGAAATGATCAAGCGGCCAAGACGAAAAAATGGATTGACGGAACCACGAGAGCCGCCTGAAACAGCACTCGCCGGACATGAAAAAAACAGACCAATATTTGAGTTGACGTGATGATGGGTGAAAATTTAATATTAATTTTTCTTGTTATATTGTTAATTTTTTTTAAAGCAATTATATTGTTAATTTTAGAATTGCATTTGATTATTTTAAAAAATAAATTGGGGGTGCGGCTAAATATCATATGGGACAAAAATATTTAAAGAAAAATCATTTTACAAAATACTAATTCTTTTGGAATTGCAATTTTCCTATATTTTGTTATCGAGTAAATCTCGAGCTTGTTTTTTAAATTCTAAAGGACGTTAGTAAATACTCTCTTATGTCACACCGCAATTAATTGATAGAATCATTAAATTCGACAAGTGGCATAGTGACTATTTTTACACCTTACAAGTAATTACAAATTTAAGAAGATCGAATTCTGTCTGTCCAAAAAAAATATATATATTAAGAAGATCGAATGCGAGATATCGAATATAGAGACTGCGGATTATTATAGGAAATAAAACTTGTGTGTATCAATAATTTATAGAAAGGCTATCAGGACTAAAACGTTCACTTATAAATATATGTACATACTAATACTAGTACTAATATATATAATAGGAAATCCTAGCTTTTTAACAGACTGACGTGAATTTAAAAGACCAACCAAACAAAAGTTTTTACTAGACACCGAGAATCTGCATAGTTAATCCTGTTAATTTTGCGTTAATTGATTCTCCTTATTTTTGTGACATATTGCACGCAGATTCTAAATCTAATGGTTGGGCATGGGACAGCGTCTGGGTCGGACCCTAACCACAAGCGGGTTAGCCATTTCACAGGAGAGTCTCAGCACCTCGCGCAAATCCACATCGCTACGACTCTCGAACTCAAATTCATGCAAAAGCATCGCCACCCAGTAGCTGACCGTGGTCATACCCATTGTTTTCCCAGGGCAGGACCTGCGACCCGACCCGAAAGGAGCTAGCCTGAGATCCGACCCCAACACTGAGAATTCGGAATCGGGACTTCCGCTGAGAAACCTCTCAGGTTTAAAGTCCAAGGGGTCAGACCAGATATGAGGATCCCTTGCAATTGCCCACATATTAACCATGCCTGTGGTTCCAGCAGGCACGTGATAACCATCCACGACGGAGTCTCTGATTGACAAGCGGGACCACGAAAGAAGCGGGCCTGGAGGATGCATCCTCAGCACTTCCTTCACCACCCCCGTTATGTACACCAACTCCGTCAAATCAGACTCTGTCACCGCACGTGACTTTCCGACAACCTTGTCCAGCTCCTCATGGACCTTTGATTGAATATGCGGGTGCAACACTAATCTCGCCAATATCCACTCTATCAGAACTGCCACCGTGTCTGTGCCCCGAAATACCATTTCCTGAAATATATATAAATATATATATTATAAGTTCAATTTTTTATTTAAATATATATATATATATATATATCAATGTTATGTTCGGAAAGAATATCTATCTATCTATCTATATCTAATACTCAAAATGACTGACGCATGCAATGAGTTTTATTAAGTACTTACCCAGAGAACGGAGATCATGTCAGACTCCGACAACCTATCAGCCCCTTGAAGAGACTGCAAAACATCAACAAAACCACACCCCATTTCCGGCTGATGCTGGTTGATTATATTACCGATGAACCGTTTGACCCGGGGAACCAATTGGGAGCACCTTAAGCGAATTTTTTGTAAGTCGAAATCGGCCAAGAAGGAGAAGTGATCGGACCAGTTGAGTTCACCCAGTAGATGATAGCCCTCATCTACCATATCTTTCAACTCCACCATTTCTGAATGAAGCTCACATTTCCGTCCAAATACAGACCACATCATGTTGTTAAGGGATGCTAGTTTTAATACATCCCTAACTGCGATATCATCATGCTTCCTTGAATTCAATTCAGCGACCATGTGATTTGCTATTTCCAGGCGCTGGTGTTCCGAAGCTTTGATCTGCTTAGGGCAGAAGAGGTGGGCCGACGCGATTTTTCGGAGCGTTGTCCAGAAAAAGCCGTAGGGAGCGAAACCGATGGAGCGGTTGAACATGAGTTGGTGAGCAGATTCTTTTGGCGGCCGATCAACGAAAGCTGAGCTGTTCAAAATTTCCTTAGCCACATCAGGATTGCTCGTGACCACCACACGTGTTTCTCCCAGGCTAAAAGCCATCAGTCGTTTTGCGCCGCAGGCTTCCGCCGCCGAAGCTAAATTCCGATGAGCTAAGCCAGCCATAAGATTCATGCTCCCAATTATTGGAAGCCCCTTAGGCCCTGGAATGGAAGCCAATTTAAGCCATTTGAGGTGGCCCCAAGCTGGCCCGCCTGGGTGGGCCCAAAATATCAAGTTGACGATTAGCCATGAGAGAAGGCAGAGGAATCCAAAGATTGTTGTGTTTAGAGGAGTAAGAGATTTGCATTTTAAAGCTATTGGGGAAAGCCAAAGGCTTTCGTTTTCTGTTCTCATCATATTCAGATTTAAGTTGAGAAGAAGCTCAAACCGCCGCTTATAAGACAAGAAAGAAAGGCGGCTGGCTTATAATTAGGAGAAGGAAGGAAGGAAGGAAGAAAGGCTACCGTTCAGGGATTGAAATGGGAAGCTAATATCCAGCTGATATATATAGTGTCGACCCACACAGGATATCCTGTTACGTAATGATGTTACATCTCCGGTTACATTAATTAAATTTGCGCCAAGTTTACATATGATTATATTAGGATATTATTCTCTTATTTGTAAATTTTGATGTATGTACACGTGACGCAAATCTAATTAATATAACAGAAGATATAACATCATTATGTAACAGGAGATCCGAACCGGTATCGACCAACTCATTATATAAACAAATATTATAAATTAATTAATTTTACACCTCGAATATTCAATTGAGATGAAATTGTTTCATGATTTCAGAGTCTCATATAATTAATGCTGAGTGTTTGTTTGTTCAATACACTCATTTTATCACCAAATAAAATCTTTAAAAAAAAAAAGTAATGTCCTTTAAAATTATTTTTTTAGAAATTATAGCTTTAAGTTATGTTACAAATATTTTTAAAAGTTTTTACTTTAAGTTATAAAAAAACATATACAATATAATTTTATTTACGGACATCTATGTAGCATCTCTAAGGGACACGTGATTTAATTGTATCAAATTGTAAAATTTAAAAAAGTTGTTGAACTGAATTACAAAGAAAAAAATATGTTAGTAATTGATAAAGAAAAAAATATCAATTTTTTTACAATTAATTCTTAAAAAATATTGTACATATGAGATATGAAGTAAAATTTCGGGTTTTGATAGCTGCCCCACCGTTTTAATTATTATGCATCGTGTGTATATGATAACACACTAGGAGTTAAAATCGTAACGTATATTCAAATTCAAGTAGTGAAACATATAAATACTGTGAATATCAATTTCTTAAACCTACCAATAAGTGGTTCTTCTAGCTATACCAACCAAAAACACATGTAACGTCTTTTCAATAAATAAAATAAAAACACGTGTAAAGTAGAGTACTTGTACTGACCATAACTTTGGAAGAACAGGATATTATATAGTGGAAAAGATATAGATATGAATATGTATCCTTTCTAGTATTATTTGTTAAAAAATTTCTTTTAAATTTATAAAAGACTTTTATAAAAGAAAATTTGAATATGAAAAAAAATTACATTTTTCTTTATAAAATGTCTCTCTCTAAATTTATTTATAAAAAAAAAATACACAAAAAATGAAGATTAATTATCCATATATATATGGACTGTCTGACTGATAAAATTAACATTACTAATTTACTAGTACTATGAAGTTGAATTCTAATACATATACGTATGCATTTCTTAACCTTCTCTCACGCACTTATCCGCGTGTCTTATTTTGATATATATATAGAAGTACGGATTTTAGATCAATCGTCCAAAAATGAAACTCTCATGAGTCATGGCATACTTCTTTAATTAAATAAGAAATTTTACTAGAAGTACTCCGGGATAGATATAAAATGTAAGTTAATTTTTGTATACACAAGTTGCATCATATATAATTCTTTTTTTTTTTTTTTTTGTAATTTTTAATACCTTATCATTTATCAAGTAATACCCCTACATTTATAAAATAATACCGCATTATTTTTTCACGCCATTTAGCGTGTTATGCGTGTAAAATGTTGGATATTAATTGTTTTGTAAGCATAGAAAATCACTTGATAAATAATAAATTATTATTTCACAATACAATTGGCCCATACAAGAATTTCTCTATAAAATATTTTTTTTTCTCATTTTGATTAGACATTCTTTTATATTCACTCAAACGAAGCTCTTTTATACATATTTTTTGAATTTTAAGAAAATTTTGCCCTTAAATTCTAGTAAAAAAAGTAATTAAGGATTGAACATGTATCCCCACACATGCATCCACACCCATGCACAAGTACAACCAAAACTAAAGACCATTTCGTTCAATGAATTTGTTCGATAATTTACTATTTGTTGAATGCTAACAATTGGTGATGATCAGCATGGTGCATGTGGTAGACGGCGACATGTGAGAGAGGGTGGCATCATTGAGGATAAATTTATAATTTAAAAGGTAGAGATTTTTTTTCTAAATTAAGATAGAAAGAGCTGGTGCAACTTGCTTTGTTATAATGTGTATAAATGTGCACCCCATGATTATTATACATATAAATTAAATATGTATATTTCTCTTTATAATTTTAAAAAGGATAAAAAGTAGAATGAGTAGCGCCGCCAGGAGCAACAAGAGTGCTGGAGATCCTGCTCCAATGACAGTTAATTGCGTGTTGCGCGATTAGGCCTAATCCGATTCTTATAACCTAACTTAGATCTAATTATTTGTGAATAGTGCCGGGTCACTTTTCGTTATAAAAAAAAATCGTACATTAATTATTATGCATGATTCCAATTAATAAAATAGCAGATGAATTAAGAGATAAAAAATAAAGAGAAGAAGCTAGATTTGGTTGCAATTTTTTTCTTTCACATACACGCATGAGACACGCGCGCATAGCGATTATTTAAGAAGGACAGGTGAAACACAGTGAAAGTAGACCCGACATATGAGGGCCGACCCGTCATTGTTCACCCGCCACATTTGAATAATTGAGACAAAGTATCATGGGAATGGGAACCCATGCATGTTAACTAACGGCTGCGATTATGTACATGAGTCGAGTCTGCAGGAGAATAAATCCCTGGCCGTTGATGCTCACACATGCAAACAAATTAACAAACATCAGGATCTTCCCAATATTCATTTACAAGATCGACGAGGGCCGCTCGCTCTTTCCTCGCGTTCAAAAACCATGTACCTTAAGTTATCTTTTGCTAGAATTCCAGCATAAATAATAGAGAAAATTACAAATAGATTCAAGAAAAAATTCAAAATTACAAATACGTTCATGTTCAAATATTTTTGTGCGACTGTCAAATTTTTTGAACCTATTTTAATTTGCTTACTTTTTTTGAACCTATATGTAAATGCCCCTAAATAATAATGATATTTTATACTGGACAAATTCTTTATATACACTATTTGCAACTGTCCATCCCCCAAAGAGAAATTGCATTGTGCACACTGTATCACTCATTTTACTGAATGATATATTATATTTTTTTTTTTGACGGCGAATGATATATTATATAAAATAAATTGGATGGTATTACTCATCTCACTAAATCATATTATGCGAAAACTTATTGCACGGTGCAATAGGTTCACACAAGTGTTACTTTCTATATATATATATATATATATATATATATATATATATATTGTTAAAAAAATGTAGATACTCTTAGATCGCAGGATTTTAGAATGAATTTATGATTATAATAACAAATTCATTAGGTGCTATTCGGAGAAATAAACTAAGCTCGGCTATTTGCATATGTCGACTGTTTATGTATTTGTGATGAATCATAATTAGCATTAACAAAAATCACAATGATATATAAACCTGAGGTCACCCCTTCTTTTCTACTAGCTAGCTAGGTCAAGTCCTTATCCTGTTGATGTGAAATAGCCA
This sequence comes from Paraleonurus japonicus, assembly GCA_030762865.1. Classification (NCBI taxonomy): domain Eukaryota; kingdom Viridiplantae; phylum Streptophyta; class Magnoliopsida; order Lamiales; family Lamiaceae; genus Paraleonurus; species Paraleonurus japonicus. Next base: position 3,084,860 of record CM061057.1, on the reverse strand, counting down.
TGAATGATTGTGGTGAGCTTATTCAAATTATTCATGTTTTTTTTTAATATAATGATGTAATTAAAGTAATAAAAATTGAACCTAGATATTACCTAAATTTGCTAGGGGGTAAATATACAGAAGTATGAGAGTGAAAGAAGTAACGCTTTATTATAATAAGATGCAAAGGAAATAGTTTTGAGCATATATAAAGTCATATGCATAAGAATTCGAAAAAGAAGGTGGGTATCTCTGTACACATCGGCCTATGTTAATGGCTAATAGATTAAGTTTAAGTTTTTAATTTTAATTAAAATAAATAACTTAATTAAACATGTAAAGTAATTAAGCTGGAAGAATATTATTTGAGTCCTATTTAGATGCGTTTGTGACATCACAAAAATGAAATGAAATTAGATTAAGTTAAGGGGCATATCCATAGATTGGCAGTTCCCCTTTTTGTTAGATATGATTCTTTTTCTTAATAATCTAACAAATCATGTATATTAATAATGTGATCTGCAGTGATTAATATATTGTTCGAAGACCAATCATTTAGTACTATATACTGCGAACAATACATCAATCATCAGCTTTCCTTTAAAACAAATGCTCCAAATTCGCTTTAAATCATGCTCGTAATGATGTGGGATGAAGAAAAAATAAAAAGGAAAATAATGTAATTTTTTTTTTACCAAAGGCCTTTGATGCAGGTGAGAGGTTTGCAACTTAAGGTATTTTCTCCTTATTAAAAAAAGAGTGAAAAGGAAATTTGGATGGAATCATGCATGATAGCTGTTGTGACCAGCACACATGAATAGAAATAACATATTTCCTTTGTTTTGCAGTAAGTGTTTTTATAGAATATAGATTATATTTTTAATTATTTGTCAGTTTAACTATTTTTTCTCAATTTTTAAAAAATTATTTACTTCTAAAAGACCTCTTAGTGTTTTATTAATTGAGGATTTTTTTTTATTTCGAATTATTACAAATAGGTTAAAAAAATATCCAAAAATTACAAATAGGTTTATTGTGCAAATATTTTTGTGTTGCTGTGCAAATATTTTTGTGTTGTTGTGCAAATATTTTTGAACCTATTTGTAATTTAAAATTTTTTTTTAACTTATTTGTAACTGGCCTTTTTATTTTTCATCTCATATATTTATTTTTTTAATTCTTCAATTATGTATCTTCCCTATCTTTCATTGCATTTATAGAAGGCTGAAAAATATTGCGGAAAGTACAATTAATTGTCTAAATCTATGTTCCTTGATTTGAGTGTAAATATCTAAAAGAAACAATTATTGTGAAATAAAAATGAGTACTTTCTTTATGTAATTTAATTGATGAATGTACTATATTCGTATATTATATTTAATAGTATAACTAAATTATGGGTTACAGGTTTGATTAATATGGGAAACTCGAAGTACACTTAGATACCTAACGTAATTTGTTGTTGATTGAAAGATTTATTTGTTAATTTGTTTGAGCGACAACTAGAGAGTGAGAATTTGAATTTGAATTTACATATATATACATATATATTTTTTTTATAAGTATTTTTTTTTATAAGGAGAAAATACCCGAATGAGGAACATACGGGTTGTAAATCGAGGGATGTGCACGAGTTACCGCCATGAAAGAAAATGCACGAGTTACAGCTATGAAAGGAAGATGACTTTGGAGAGACACGAATCCAACAACAACCCCTATAATATTTTAACAAAGAATTATCACCACATGAAATCAAATTGGGAATGTTAGAGTGCATGAGCTCCAGACTCCAGTTACCTTGCCCGGAGCTTGAATTTGAAAATTTGCTCTAACTAAAAGATGCTCCTACCCTAACTTGATTTTTTTTTTCTTTTTCATTAATTGCTGTATTCGTCACTGATTTGATGATAAATTGCCAAAAATAATAATGGTACTATTTGAGGTGACCAATCAAGGATCCGTACCACCAGAAACTATTTGAACACGACTAAATTAGGTTTTTTTTTTCTTTTTTTTTATATATATTTATATAAATAAAAGGACGTTTTTTTTTTATTCATGTGTATCGGCCAATATTTTTGACCCCAGATGCTTGGGCACGCTTTTTATGAGTTATAAAAAAGCAAACATTTTCATTTTTGTCCATATTTTTTTGGAAATCATAAGTACACCCCTCCCATTTTGTTAAACACTAGTGTACAAATATTTTTGGACAGAAATATTACTTTATAAAGATAAAGTCAAACTAATTAATTATAGTTATTTCTATTAGTAGTGTTCCCCTGATCAATTTCAACAGAGTATTGTATCACTGCAGTATGCTCCAACCACCACTTAAAACACGTTACAAATATTTTAAATATTTTTTTATCAATCAATAGATGTAAACAAAAATATATTTATATTTAACATGTAATGTATGTTTCGTTGTATTTTACGTTATATCTCTTTAAAAAAAAAATTTAATAATAAAAGACAAAGAAAAGGAATTAAATTGCACAACTAAAAATCATATTATAATTTTAAATAATAAAAAGAGTTGTAATTATATTAATAGTTGAACCGTAACAACATTCTCAATTAATTATATAGTTGTATTTAATTTATAAAGAGAGTTTTGAAGAGAAGGTTGGACTGCACCCTGGCAGTATGATTGGAGTTGGGCTTTTATATTTGAGGTATCAAAGTTTTTTTTGAAGAAAACAGTCCAAGTGCTGCATGTTTTCACCAAACAATAGTAGTGCAGAAAAGCATGAAACCTTAAACAGAGTGTAAAAATTGAATCGCATGATGTCTATTTGGACCTATGAAACAGCATTTTTTGTTTAATTGAAGTGGGCAAGTTGTTCTCCAACCAACCCCACATTCAAAAAAAAAAATGATTGGATTCGATACCATAATCTGAAGATATCTTCTTTCTGACGTATTTTTTGGTCTAAAATATAAAGATTCGGACCGTAAACTACTTTTTTCCCAAATGTAAATCTTTGATTTGAATGAAGAATATGTTCATATACGTGGTCCTATGCGGAAACCCAGGCTTTTTGTTGCTGTGTTCTTTAAATTTGGGCACCAATTGGTTGCACAAACAAATCTTTATATGCCACTTACTCTTTGACTAGAATAGTTGATTAATTTTCTGATTAAGGGAAAGTAGTTTAAGACTTATCAATCGCTTGTTCATGTTGTTTCTAACTCATATAATTAATAAGAGTTGGTCTCATGTGAAATTTGTTCACTGTATTAAAACTATTTAATAATAATATATATAGATAGATCTATGAATTAATATTATAACATTTATTTGTCGAGTTTTTTTATATAAAATATTATGGTATTAATTTATAAAAATTATGATATTATTCAATAAACATAATTGTATTATTAAATGAATTCAGATTCATATATTAAACAAATTTCATAAAAGAGTTTGCCCAAAGGAGATGTTAATGTTATTGAGAATACAATAAAATAAATTTTGAATAGAATAAAGTAGAATTGAAATTTAAAGGATTTTATTATTTTATATTTGGCAAAATTTAAAGTTGAATCGACTAATCGCAAAACAAACCATGCCCTAAACAATGTCATCTTTTCGTTCTACTCGACACCATGTGTGTTGTTTCTTAAATAAGAAAAATAAATAAAACTAACATGTGGGCTGCCTTTTTTTGTTAATAGTGAGAGTGAATAATTAATTAAAGATGTAAGTAGAACTCTTCATGTCACTTTTGCAAGTGGATTCATTGAAATAATTATACCTACATGTTTTATTATATAAAATAAATACATTATTTTCACATTCGAATTACTATTTCATTTTTATCTCCTCTGTTCTTCACAGCACAATTTTCAAGTTGCTTGTGGTTGCAATTCCTTTTCTTTTTTTTTTCTTTTACTCACATCAGAGGTATTTCAACGTTGCTAGCCTCTTAAGCGAATTTATATAGAAAAGAAACATGTAGTGTCGGAAAAAAATTAATATATTTCATGTCAATTAATTAATAACAATTTCATTATCATTTAATTAATTGATATTATTATAAAATTTGTGGACACATAATTAGTGTCCAAGTATATGCATAAAATCAAACCGATATTGTATCATATATAGTATTCTTAACTTGTATAGGTATTTGTTTGGTTTTTTTCTAATTAGATCTCAAATTAACACGTGATAAAGGGGAAGTAAAATTGTTTAAAAATGTAGGTAACTAAATATCCACACACACAGAATCTATAAGATTGACTGGAGTGAGAATTTCAAAGTCAGTTTAAAACAGTCACTATCCTCCTCTCTCTTTGCTTGCCAAAAATGCAGCACCTGCTACGCACATTATTCATTTTACTTGAACGATCAGTCTATTTATTTGGAGTCTACTATTTAAACTCGACTTGGCTTTTTTTTTTATTAGACTAGTCGAGCTTAGAATCTTTTAAAGTCTATTTATTTATATATATTAGATTTAGACCTACAAAAGTAATTTAAACACAATAAAACAACTCATTTATGTTTATAAATATATATTTAATAATCATTAAAAAAGTTTATTTATATTATTTAATATAAAATATTATATATTCATTAACTATTTATATTTTAATGAGAATCATATAATTAATAATATATATTTGAACGAACTATTAACTTAAAACAATCGAACCATTAATGAACCCTAAATCTTGTTAAGTATATTTCCTCCGTCCAGCAAGGGTTTGTCAATTCCCTTTACAGAAATAATCACTTATTATCATCTTTTAATCATCACTTATTTACTCAAAATATCATTAATTTAATAATTTGATACTCACAAATAATCACTTTATTTTTTAAATGGACCGCACATATCCCAATATATCCTTATTTTATCTACCTTATTTTTTTTTTTTCTTAAAACTTGTGATCAATCCTTTAAAAATTGTTCTAGTGGACGGATAAAATAACAAAATAAAAAAAATCTTAAAAAGAATTTAAAAGACTTTCATATGGGCTTTAGAAGAATTCGAATGATATCCATACGTTAGGTTCAAATTATATATCAAGCTCAAACTTTGAAGGAGAAGTCTAGTCTGGCAATTCCCGTATTTGTTAGAAATAAAGCCCACTCTCCTAGTTGAGGCTGTTTTTTTTTTTTTTTTTTTTTTTTTTTTTTTTTTTTTTTTTACGGGTGTTTTCAATTGATTTTTTATAACCTTTTTTTTTTTTACACGATTTTTTTACGCGATTTTTTTTTTTTTACAAAATATCAGAATTTTTATTTTTTGAAATTTTGATTTTTCGAAAACAATTTCTGAAAATGAAGAAAAAGTGAAAATGTGTGTTTTGAAATATACATGGTTTTTATCAATAAGAATATTTTTAGGACAAAAACTTGTGTGAATCAAGTGAATACAATGAACTCTATTTTTATTATTACGGTAATGCACATTCACTATCAATATTATGCACAAGAACTATCATTGTTACATTTATTTATAGCAGTGATAGTGCATGTGCAAGACAATGATAGTAAAAATAGAGTTCATCATATAAATTCGATTCACACAAGTGTTACTTTATTTTTAGATATTTCATAGCCATTTTGAATTAAAAAAAAAAATATATATATATATATATATATATATATATATATATATATATATATATATGCAGGCCCTTATTTTTTGGGCTTTGATATTATTGAAGTCCACCTTCGTAGTTTTTTTTTTCTTAAAGTAAGCCCACCTTCGTAGTTGAGGCTGTTTTTTGTGTGTAATCTTTGAAGTACCACCAAAGTAGGGTCGTGTAATCATGTTGTCTAAGGTAATTTCCACCCATTCTGAGTCGGGACACTCTGTTACGAACCACGACTTAACTACGGTGAATTCGCGAATTCCTCGACTCAGGTCGGCGAGAATCCGGTGGTGCAAATGAATTTGCAGAGAAGAGTTTTCAATTCAATTTTTTATTCCAAAAGCTGATTGGGAAATTTTACAGAGTATTTATCCGTATGAATCATCTAGATAAATTCCTATCCATTCTACTATGCAATTGGGCCTAAGAATATTTAGAATTATGTATTGGGCCTCTCATTTATTTATTTTTCTTCAACCCATGCTTATTAATTGAATTCTGACTTTCCTCCCGTGCTCGACTTGAGCCTTCTGTTCGTATATCGTTCCTTCGTTGCCGTGCTCCTAATCCTTGCTCGACGGGCTCGATTATAGGCATTCTTAAGCCCACGTGCTTCTTCTGCATCACACTCGCCCCGACTTTCTTTTTATTTTCATATAATATAAGAAAAAAACTTATATGAGACCGTATCATGCATAAGATCTAGTCACTTTTTAATAAATTGTTATTATTTTTTAAAAAGGTGATAAAAATTAGTATAAAAATGATAACTAATTGAAAAGTAATAACAATTTATTAAAAAATAACTCCCACCACGGACAGGTTGGTTCTTCCCTCGAACTGGCCAAGATCTCATAATAATCTCATCAATGAAACGATCTCACACAAAAGTGCCCCATAAAATTATAAAATTAATAAATTTATTCTTACTCTTTCACAGTACACTCATGCACCCCACATGAACCGGAAAAGAACCAGTTGCCACAGCATGTCGCCACTAACCCTCATAAATTTCCTAGAATTGAAGGAGCGGTCAAATAATGGTATCCATACGAGATTTTTCAAATGTTGATAAATTTTGTCTCTTATTATTTTATTTTTTTTTGTTGAACTGAAAATTTTCCATTCTTATTTCTCGAACACTCCAACGACCTTTTATTTTTAACATTTTGGCATTTTAAAAGTTCCTCTAAACTTTAAGTCTTTTTTCTCTAAAAAAATTATGACTTTCATATTTAAAATAAAATATTATATTTTTTAATTTTTCTCCTTCTTTAATTATTTTCATCGATAATTTTATAATAAAATATTATATTAATTTAAATTTGAATAGGGGAAGGGAGTATTATGAAATGGTGGACTATTTTCAACTATAATATATCGAAAATCAAATTCGAAAATTTCTGCCGATAACTTTTAACGATTATGGAAAAAATTGCCGAAAACTTTAACCAAAATCGAAAAAAAAAATCATAAATTTCGAAATAATCACAAATTTCGAACAAATATTTTGAAAAAACAAATAATTTCACCAAAAAACTAGAAAACAAAAATATCAGATCTGGAGTGAGCGATCCATTTGCAGAAATGGAAAAAAGAGGGAGGGAGGAAGGGGCTCATAAACCAAGAAGAGAAAAGAAAAATTAATCTTCAAATCTAAAACAAAGAGAAGGGGAAGAAGGTAGGGAATATGGTTTAAAACCAATTCATTAGTTTAGGGGTTTTGCAGATTGAATTTGGTGGTGGGGGAAGAAGAAAGGGAGTGGGGCGTTTATTTTGGGTGTTCTGCAAATGTGGGGAAGAAAATATGGAGGCGTTGAGAGGTGGATATTAAGGTTTTTTATTAGTGGGTGTACCGATTCGATGAGCAGGGGTGCAAATAACCTAGGTCCCCTTTATCCAACAGTATTATTAAACACATTCCAAAGCAGCACAATATTCTGGGATTCTCCTAATAAGCTTTTTATTTTCCGGGTTCAATCCCCACTCATTTGTGGAGTAAGGTTTTTTTCTTTTTTAAGGCGCAACTGAGTTGAAATGAGTCACGATTTTTTGTAATTTTTTTGGTTAAAACTTAAAAGCATTGAAACTTAAAACTCCTACTCCTACAAGATATCTTTTTGTTTTATCTGTACAAGAGGGATCATATAAAAATTAAATATTCATTGATATTAAAAATAATTTTATTAAATAGAGTTAATTTGTTTTACTAAATAAAAGAAGTTTATTATTTAGTATATAGTACTAAATAGAAAATAAATTTATCGTAATGTTACAGATGGAGTACAAGAGATTCTTACTTAAAACTGGCGTAATATCTTATGGAACCCATCGAGTTCTTTTGCCTCTTTGGAACCCAAATCCTTACTTATAAACGAATCAGGAGAGATTTGTTTATTAATGAATAAAATATGTAATACATGTAAAGTGAAAATTATAAAACACAAAGGGGGCGAGTCATCGGCCGCTACTCGTTTTAATCATTGCCGGCGCTGATGAGTACAGACTACAGATACAAATTACAAATTAAACATATTTATTTCAGTATTAATTGGAGTATCCTTAATCATAATTTAGTGCTGATGCTCTTATTTCCCCACTCTTTTCCCGTCACCAGATATTTGTTCGTTGCTGAGGCAATGCTCGGTGTGAAGCCGACGATGCATAATCAAAGATAATTAATTCGGCCATCTATCTCAGATAGGGTAATTTTGATGGTATCTTTAACTAATTAAGAGAATCAAGACCAGAAATCCCACCACTGATAATTCTCGCTGGTTTGATTAATGATATCATCAGAATCAAGACTCCCCCAAATCTGATCATCACTTGAACTATCAATAGCTGCTGCTGCTGGTTCCACCATTCTGAGAAACTCAGTCTCCTCATCCAATCCCATCAATTCTGCTTTTATGCAGCTGCTATCATCATCTGATACCAAACATCCATACTTCCCCTCAAATTCCATCTTAGGATGATCTGACTCCTCATTCTTCATCTTCTGCAACTGTTCAACACCCTAATTCATTAAAATAATCCCTTTTTTATTTAGGTACGAACAGATTGATAATAAAATTTACCTGTGAGAGCAAGGCCTGCTTCTCTTTCTTCAAATTCTCAAACTGGGAGGCCAAATTGTTGTAATTACCTAACAATTTGGTATACTCCTTCTCAATGTGCTTGGATTTCCATCGAGCCCGCTTGTTCTGAAACCATATGGCAACTTGTCGAGGCTGCAGGCCTAATTCTCTTGCAACCTGCACTTTCTTTTTGGGCTCCAATTTGGTCTCGCACTCGAACATCACCTCCAAACATCGGATCTGCTCATCGCTGAATCTTTTCTTGTTCTTGCTTTTCTTCTTCTTCATTATTGTACCCAAACACTCTGCTGAGGATGAGTACTCTGCCACGTCCATCTATATGTAAATGTGTGTGGGGAATAATTTGTGCTGTCAAGTAATAAGACTAGTTTTAATGATAAGGGCAGGGGTGTGATTGGGATTCTTCATCATTTATATGTACAATCCATGTGTGGAGTGGAGGACGGGGTCCGGGTGGGTGGGGGTTGGGGGGTGGGGGGGGCGTTCTTAAGTCGTGTACAGCTTTTCTTCTACTTCCTTCCCAACATTGTATTCCCTCCTTTGGTGTTTCATGTTTGTGAACTATATAAAGTCCAAATTTTATTTTTTCCAGAACTAATTTCTCATCAAATTATTATTATTTTTTTTTTTAAAAAAGAGAGAAAGTCATTCTGTGAAGCTGTTAGTAATATTTGGATGTTTTAAAATATAATAATGTATAAAGCCAATGTAAAAATAAGCTAAGCTGGTTGGAATTGGTCTCCATAATTTTTCGATTATTTTACAAGTGATGAAGTATAATATTTATTCTGGGTGGGGGTGTTAAATATATTATCATTCCCATGTGGCGGGCAGCCATAGGAAGCTAGCCGACATTTATACTTTCTAAAAGATGGGGGGATTATTTTAATTTTGCGATATTGACAAATGTCCTGAACTCATGCATTGATACCTATATAAAACGAAGCTCCTGTCAAAAAAAATATATAAAACGAATCGTGAATCACGTTGTGGGCAATGGAATAGTTTAATTTTAAATTTAAATAAATGAATTCCGGGCTCTTAGGTGGCTTTGTTTTTTACTTCTTACATTATATCAATACTACACAGTTACATACTAGTTACTACTCCATCCTTCCGTTCAGTATAAATATATTTCTTTTCTTATGAATTTTAAAAAATATTAATAATTTATTCATAAAGTTGGTATATGTGTAGAAAGTTAGTATTATTGCCATTTGAGATAATATTTAATAAAGTAAACTTATTGTGTCGGTATTTGAGTAAATAATGTAAATTGGGGTGCAAATAATGTGAAAACTTTTTAATTTAATCTATATATACATACATTAAACGGATCAAAAATAAAATCATGTCTATTTATATTTGATGGAAGGAGTATTGTATTATATTATGTATATATATATACATCAATATTTTAGATAAATATGGTGTACACTAGTTATGTTAGAATTAACATAGTTAACAAATATTTATTAAGTATAAACAAAGTATTTTTTTTTTATCGGTTAAATGGTGACTCGAACCCATTACCTATGGACATAGGTAGTGGAGCTCTAACCACTTGAGTTATACCACTTCGTCAAATAAAGTGTTATTTGCAGTAAATCTGAAGGTTGTGGCAAGGGTTGATAGTCGTGAGAGATGCATAACATACTCTGCAGATGTTATGCATAAAACGTGATATTCCGTTAATTTTTATAATATTTGAAGGTAATTTTTGCATAAATTCTATTCATTTTATCGTTTGGTTAAAAAAAATTTAATGACAATGAAAATAAGAATAAAACAATTATGGTAGTTAAAGAGAATAAAAGATGATCAATAACACTATTTTTACTTCTAAATAATAACTAAAGCTCATAATTTTATAGCATAAGTAGTAAGATTATAACCATTCAAATGATATCATTTATTCTTATAATGAAGTTTATCGATAGAGAGATGTAATTATATTGAGCTATCTAACATTTTACCGAATCAAATATGATTTGCATCATGTAATTTTATTATTTGTATATAGCCTCACAGAGTTTTACTGGACAAAAACGCTGCTCTTATCTCCTCGAAATATCACCTAATTTTTATGAATGTCTTAGTTTTGTTTTATATATAAAATAAGTGTTTTAAAAAATAATATTCTCTTTGTCAAATATAAATAGACATCAAACTTTTATCACGTATTTTAAAAAGATATTTATAGTTTATTTATAAAGTAAATATACAAGTAAAAATTTGTATGAGACAGTCTCATGCATAGTCACTTTTTAATAAATTGTTATTACTTTTTGAAAAACTGATACATATTAGTATAAAAGTCATAACAATTTATTAAAAAGTGACTCTGTCTCATGTCCGTCTCATGCATGAGACGGTCTCACACAATAGTGTCCCAAATTAATATATATTATGTATGTAGAAAGTTGAGATTATTGTTGTTATTCGAGATAATATTATAAAGTAGATTTAGTGTGATGATATTATAATAAATAAATGTAAGTTAGGGGTATAAATAATATAAAAACTTTCCATTATTTATATATATATATATGGAGTAGGAAAAAAAATTGGTCTTAATTATATTAGATAGAGGAAGCAATAAATAGTACTACGTATCTCTGTCTTTATTTTATTTTCTCATATTTGTTAAGAATGTTTTTCTTCCAAACTTAAAATAGTGGTAAAATTACTTCACCCTTTATAATTATCCGACTTCACATGTCTCTAAATTATTTCTCATATATTAATAACTAACTACATATATTTTTTTTTATTCTCTTAAATTGACTAAAACACTCTTATAAAAAAAAATATCTTACTCTTTTTATATTAATAGATAATTCATATAAAAAAACAAAATAAAGATTTCTTTAACAGAAACTTTGTTGTGTAACTTTAATTATAGCAATTCCACTGTCAAACCCCAGTGTGTTTAGGTTGATGGCTGGGTGTTTTCTTGTAAAATTATAGGGTTGTAGGTACTACTGGTACCAAAACGTTTTGTTTCTTTATTTTTTTTGATAAAATGTTTTAATGTCTGATCGAAAAAATAAAAAAAGAGATAATACTATTTCCTCCGTCCCATAATTGTTTGTACGTTTACCTTATTTGCACGTCTCATAATTGTTTGCACACTCAAAAAAGGAAACATTTTCATAAATTTCACCCTCACAATATTCAAATATTTATATTAAATGTCATTATTTTTTGGCTCCACATTATACTTAATTCAACCAATTTTTTTATTTTATACGTAAAACTTTATCAAATTATCTCTTAAAATCCTACTCATTACACTTATTTTTTAAATAGTGCGCTCTTTTTCTGTGCAAATTATTTGGGGACGGGGGAGTAATTAAGAAGAAAAGGAAATAGCATTAGGAAATTCAAAAAAAAATGAGCATCTATCAGACGTCAAGTAATTGATTGGACCACGTGCCAAAGGTCAAAGACCCAGCTTTGGTGAGATGTCATTGAACTTGTGGAAGCTTGTACCGACTGAATACAACACGTGTCGAGTCAACAGCAAAAAAATGGGGACCACTTCAAAAGCAGAGGAACACCCGTCTCTCTTCCATTTATCTTGAATAATAAATAGTACCAGTGTCCCCTGTACAATTTTACGGTTATCTACAGTTATTTCAGTTTCAATTGTTATTTAAGATTGTTAAATATTTTCTCTTGACCAGTAATTATTTGTCCGCTTGATTTATTCGTACATACTATAAATAACTTTATAATTTATTGTATTTCTTATAACATAAAATAATAGATGTTTAAGTATGGTAGTGCCCCGACGTAGTTATTTTTAACGAATTTAGTCAATATATTTGTGTTCTTTATATTTTCATTTATAAAAAAATAATAATACTAATCTATAACTAAATATTAAATTCTAACAATAAACTGCACCATCACCATCTTAAACCTTTTATAAGTCAATTTTTTATATATTTTTTTTCTTTTTAAAATCCTATATTTTAATGTGTTCACTTCATCTCAATTTCTTTAAAAAATGTATTTTAGAGTCAGTTAGATTCACAATAGTTAAATTTAAAACTTAAATATCTTCCGTCTCGTGATCGATAAATTTTAAAGAGGAAGATATGCAATGAGTGTGAAAAGTTATTCGTGGAGAAGTTAGTAACTGTAAAAAAGAATGAATGGGAAGGTGCAAGTGGTAGCGTATTTAGTGCATAGTCTTTATTAATTCATTTTCTTCTTCGTCTTTGTTGTAACTAAGTTCATATATCAAAGTGTCATCTTCAACCCATTTCATTGCACACTAAATTGCTTTCGGTCTATTTGTATGGGTCCGAGATAATGTTATCAACAACTGGTTCATATAAATATCATTTACGGTACTTCCAAAATACCAATTTTCAAATTATTATTTTGTACTAGGATTTATATATTTACACACACAATATATATATATATATATATATATATATATATATATATATATATATATATCAATTCAATTTATTTACTTAAAAAAATATTATGAAATTATCTCTTAACAATCTATTCATAATATTTTTTTAAGTAGTATCTATTTTAGGATGCCAAAAATTATGGGATTGAGAATATATATTATAAGTAACACATATATATATAGCTTAAGTGGTTAGAGTTTTACTATATATATCAAATGTTATGGGTTCGAGTCACCATTTGACCGATAAAAAAAAAAAACAATCACGATGGTATATGATGTTTTGTTGGATAGATATGCTCTTACTTAAAATTACTTAAATAAATAAAACAATAATTATTAGTTTACATTCCATGACGAATACAAATTAAATTGAAATTAGAAAATTGTGACTCGTTAAATCGTTAATAGATATAGAATACAAAAGCTACATATTATGTACATTACACAGACGCAACAGTATAATAAATGAAATCAAGCCACTATGTCAAAATAACTTGTGTGGCACCATCATATAATATTATGATTAAAATATTATAGTGCATCTTGGACTCACTCTAAAGTATTTGCGAAAAGAAACCAATGAATTTTAAATGTAATTTGTAGTCTAATGCAAAATATGTAGTCAAATTCAAATTTAGTGTGAAATGAATTTTTAATTTTTTCATATTTAAAGTTTAAATGACATTTTTACTTAGAGTAAATTTACATAAATAATACGACAGTATATAATTAGTTCTCTTTTTATTTAAAATACAATATATTTGACGGTTGGATTTCAGTATATATAACAGTATATATATATATATATTATTCATATAGCACCTATATGACGATTTATTTACAAATTATTATTTACATCAAATTCTTTTTTTTTTAACAGAATTTACATCAAATTCTAATATTTACGTTTCAAATTGGTTTGATCTGATTCTCAAAATTCTTGACTAGTCCTACAAATAAACTTCGCGGACTTCTCTTTCTCACAAGTCAATCTTAACAATCTCTTCTTTATAACCTTTTATTTCAATTTAGGCTTAGCAATCTATCTCTTTTATTAACCTTTTAAATTATAAAAATAATTTCAAAGATATAGTTGATGATATGTGAATTTTAGGGGGCGTTTATAAAAAAAATATGCTTTCGAGAAAGTAATTTAATTTAGTGATTGCCAAAAAAAAATATTTAATAGTGAAAAAGATAAGTGCTGCAAAATTTCTGAAAGTAGATATTGAGTGTTTGATAAAAAAGAAAAAGGTTAAACATAGTAAAATATTAGTGTGGAACTAGAATCAGGTAGGTTGATAGAAGCATATCTTTCACAATTTTGGCTTTATGGAAATAGATGGTTAACTAGTGCGCAGCCTCGCTAGTTGAAAACAAAAAAAAAAATTATCATACTGAGATATTCACAAAAACATATTAATTGTATAGATACATCATTAAATAATTAAAAATACATAGTTAAATAATTTAAAAAGGGTCTCACATAATTTTTTTTAAATCTTTTATTCATTATTTTGTGTGCCCTCAAATTTAAAATTATGAATCCTATAATGTATTATTATATTATTGTTGTTGAAAAATTTAGATCACATTAAATATATAAGAGTGAATATGTACTTTTAGGCGACAAGATTTTGATTTTATAATTCAACAAAGGACGTAACATCTCACATCAAAATTTCAATTTTGTGACCCAAAATTTGTGGGTTCATATCAAATGACGTGTTTGATGCATGTTTCCACAAAATTGTTGTACAGATGCCATGTTATATGTGGAATGGGTTTCAAATTAAAATTCCATTCTAGTATCATTGCAAAATGAGAAAATGTTACCTCGTCCTCGTCTTTATACATGGATGACAACTTGGGACTCGGATTCCCCCAGTAACATGATTCAACAATTGAATCACACATATATACACACGTTAGATCTATCTATATTAAAAGAATAGATTTTCTGCGAACTTGAATTCACATAAAACTTTATGTGCCTATAGTTATTTCAAACTTTATACTCCCCCCGTCCCACAAAAGTTTGTATACTTTCTACTTTAGTTTATCCCACAAAAAACTATATAATATTAATATATATCTCACATACTTTACACAAAAAACATACCAAACTGTATAATATTAACTTATAAATAAAATGATATTATTGTATTATTAAATAAGAATTTAATATGGTGAACAAATTTTATAAGAAACATATTTATCTTAAATATTCAATATGTGATTTTCCGCTTTCTTCTCGCGTATGTTTTCTGACTTGTGCGCATAGGATGAATAAGAATTAATTAATTAAACCACCAATATGGAAATTAGTCCACGGTTCAAATACGAGGAATCTTGATTCAGGTGTTCCCTAATTGTATTTTCCTAAATTATAACTACTACTAATTATAAAATTGAGAAAATTATTACCTCCTGTGATCATTGGATTGACCATAAATTTTAAGAAAAAATAGATATAGTAAATAAAATAAAGGGTATTGTAAACCACTTATGAATAAAATAAATATTTATAAGTAAAATATAAAGTAATTAAGTGATATTTGAAAAAAAAAATTTAATGACATCAGCACGTAACATCTCTCTCCAGAACAAAACGACAATCTCTATGACAGCATATATAGTGTGAGGATCAATTAATTTGAAGTCATGTTACAGGAAATATGGGATGGATATTGGATATAGCTTAAGTCTTAATCATAGAATACTTTATATTTTGGGAAAATTTAGATAGTGATTAAAATTATATCTGTTGGTTGAATTGAAATCGTCTTAACATAAGAAACGTATCAATGAGTACAAAGTTGCTGGCTTTCCTTGCTAAACACAGTTCCATTATGATGGTAATGCATATCTGAACCTAGGACGGAGACAACTACACCGACATAATATATAAGGAGAACATGAACATGATCACACCAGTTTTTTTATATAGTATGACAAGGGAATGACTTTTAAATATGTTTAAATATATGAATAATAAAACCAATTGATAATTAAGTACACAGTCACGTCATGCACCTTAAATTTAGTGACAAACACAATATTTTCACGAAAGACCAAGTTAAGTATATACTGTACATAAAAAAATAAAAAAGCCTTTTGAAATTGTTAATGTGATTATAAGGCCCCTAATGATTGCCAAAATAAGAATTGGGCCTTGTTTATTTTTCAAATAGTTCAGAAATGAATTGTGTGGGCTTGGACTTTTATTCAGCCATTCTGTTGCAATTTGGGTTTAGGTTTACTTTACGAACGCTGAAATAATACGCCATATAAATTTGGCGGTTTCTTTTAGTCATATAATATTAGGGTTGGGTTAGGCTTGGCAACGGGGCGGGGCGGGGCCGGGGGGACATTCCCCATCCCCGTCCCCGCGAATTAAACGGGGAAAATTTTCCCCCCATTCCCCGCCCCGCCGGGGATTCTTGTCCCATGATTCCCATTCCCATTCTTTATATTTTTTTATAATTTTTTTAAATTATAATAATTAAAACAAACAATATAAAAATACATAGAAATATAAAAATTATTTCTAGACCAACAAAACAAGATAATAAAATCAATTTAAATTTAATATAAATTTCATCTAAGAATTTTTTTAATATAATCTATACAATTCATTGTTTTTATATTGATTTTTATTTTAAAATCATATAAAATATTATATATAATAAAATAATATATGTAATATATATATATATATATACATATATTAAATAGTATCGGGGCCCCGCGGGGATCGGGGCGGGGAATACTGTCCCCGTCCCCGCCTACGGGGAGTGTTTTTTCCCCGGCCCCGGCCCCGTGGGGAATTTAAACGGGGATTCCCCGCCCCGTTCGGGGCGGATCCCCGCGGGGAACGGGGATTCCCCGCCCCACTGCCAAGCCTAGGTTGGGTGTGAGGGAGGGACACCCAAATCGAAATCACATCAGAATTTTTCCTACCAAAATCTATTGCCCTATATTGATTAATTTTCTTTAAGAAAATCAATTTTTTTAATAGTTGAACTTCTTTTTTCATTAACTCTAAATAAAATTCTGGCACTATTTTGTTTTTGGGCTGTTTTATATAAGAGAACTTGAAAGGGAAGCGAGGCTGGTTAAATTAATTATATTATTAATTAGAATTGGGCCAAAACATGTAAGTCCACGTATTTAATATGACCGGCGTCAGTGGGCCTTACTCGTTTCCATAGATGGATAGAGTGCTTGTGCTTGGTTAACTCACTGCCACTTCATCCTGATTATCGTAGCTTCAACGCAATTTAATTTTAACAAATTTTTGTATTGTATTGTAATGTTAAGCGGGCATATATATAGAGTATTTGATTTTGCAATTTTAATTTTGACTTATAATTGACTCATCTCATGCATGTTATTCAGACTCACGAGATACTGTATATTTAATATAAATTTAGGAGGGCCAGAGCCAGAGGACTTTAATAGTAAATTGCTTGTAATTAAATTTAGATTCAACCACCTTAATATTAGGTAGCTAGCTTTTATTAATTATGAAGTAGCATAAGGAATCTCCAGCACCTCAGTCTCACTTGTGCATTTACGTAATAAATCCTGTCAGTCATGAGCAAATTGTAAAGTTTGTCTCTGTACAAGGCGTTCTCTATTATAGTGAGTATATTGTTTTGAAATCCTTAATTAATAAGATACCCTAGATAAAAAAAATTGAATAATTGCTAAGTTTGCAGGGTGATTAGGGTTAAAATGAAAGCAAATACAAAATGTGTAGAATAGGGGCAGTTCCAGTAGTAGCTATATAGACATATATATAGGTGGTGCTGCGTATGAGTAATTTGACTAGAATAATCAAGAGCCAATTAACTTTAGACATATATAGTTCCCTACCATTTATAGGCTTCTCAGCATCATTCAATCACTTCTATTCATAACATTGTTTTCCTCAACAAATTAAGGAAACATAATTAAGAAATGTTTGTTTATTTTTGACAAATTTTCTATGACACGGTTCATAAATACATTTTAATAGTAAATATAATTAACACTTATCATATCTATTGTATTAAAATATTTTTTTATATCTCACTAAGACCGCCTTTGCAAGATGACTCTTTATTAAATAATTTTTTTTGTGTACATTTGAAAATTTGTTTAAATGAACCATTTAAAATTTAAGAATTATAACCTATGAGTTTGAAAATGAAAATGTACGTCTGTTTTTTTTTTTTTAATGATATGTACAGTCGAATAAGTTGACTATTATTATCTTTATCAGGTTTTTTGAAAAGGTAAAAATTGGTATTTCCAATAAAAAAAACAGGTAGATGGAGAATGGAAAAGAAATAGAAGAAAAAATTAAATCTTTATTTTTTTTAATCGATCAAAGGGTGACTCAAACCGATGACATTTGGATCATAGGTAGTGGAGTTCTAACTACTTGAACTATACCACTTCGCCAAACTAAATCTTTATTAATTACTCAACATTATTTATCTAGCGGGTATAGAAATTCGCTCAAGTTTTATTCTCCTTCTTTTCTTTTTTTTTTTTTGAAAAAAACAATAAGAAAACGCGGTTTCATGTTGAATTTCTTGTTTTGAGATTTTTAGTCCGAATGCAATTTGGTGGTTCCATTTGTGAGAACGAACGCTTAAGAAAACAAAAAAAACAAATGAGAAACTATATGATGATTGGACACCTTTTTTATCTTCCTTTTCTTCCTGAAAAATGTCAATTATTTTTATATTCATAATCATACCTTTAGGATAAATTTGAATAATTTTTTTAAAAGGATATATTTAATATAGTTGAAATTCTAATTAATTTTTTTTTCCTATTCCATTTTTACAAGCTAAGTAATAGCAGAAAAAATTAATTCGAAAACTATGTGTTAAATAGAGTCATTTTGGTACATTGGAAAATAGTTAATAGGCAAAGAAGAAATAAATTTTTATAAATTTGATACACACCAAACTAGAAAGGTATTAGTTTGTTTTAGTCGTATTGTAAATCACACTGAACCAATCAATTACCAAAAATAACATTACATCGTTCATTTATTAGTGAATTAAATATGTATTTAACTTGCCAAATTCGTTGAACATTCTTAATACCATCATCATATTAGTTAAGAACAAATTTTGTATAAAAACGTTTATACATAAAACACTAAATTTATTAAAACTTTTGTTATTTTTATAATAGTAATTTTTAAAAAAAAAATTATAAAAATAGGTAAATATATAAAGTATTTTAATTAAGCATACTTTGGCAAAGTGTATAAGCAATGAGTCATGTAACTGGACTCCAAAAATATCAGAATTCAATAAGAGCTAGCTCAGCAAGTATGCATATAATTAAAAGACTGAAAAAAGCCAACAGATGATAGCAATATGAGTTGTACATTTCACATTAACTAACTATTCATAAAAAACGAACACATAAATTGGCTTCCACCCTCGGGTGCAGGGCATTACCCTCCCTCCCAATTTTTCCATTGATAGGTCACATCTCAATTGAGACAGTACTCTAAGACAGTATATATTATTTTAATTTCTTTTTTCTGTTTCCCTCTTTTGGGGGTTTTATTTTCCATACAGTATTAATAAGAAAAAACAATCCAGTTATTTAATTATATGTGTGTACGTATGGCCAATAAGAATGGCTTTTTATAAATCAATTTCGGATAGGATTATACATACTTCTAGAGCCAATTTCCTGTAAAAAAAAAAAAAAAAAAAATCATAATACGAAAGTGGTATAATCATATTTATTTAATAATATGTTATATTTATTAATTAAAATCATAATATTTATTCACACTGTTTGGCGTGTTTGTGTGTATAATATGTTATAATATTTATTTATAAAAGTAGTGATATTTTTGAATAAATGTAATAGTATAATAGATGAGTCCAGTTTTATTCGGTGGACAAATTCCACAAAAGAGTTTGTCACACTTCTAATTATCTAAACTATAAAAAAGGAATTTGTCTCCTGTTAACCAAGTTTCACAGTGAAACTTAATCCACATTGAAAATATAAATCCAGTTTACCTTTCAGTTATTCTGACTAATACCCTTTAGTAATCATACAGTTCAATTATAATAACTAATACCTTTTGTAATGTTGTTCTGTTGTAATATAGGTCATACCCTTAAGTTATTACGACTGCTATTTTTTAGTAATATAGGTAATACTCTTCATTAACACGACTGATACCTTTTAGTAATACAGGATATACTTTTCAGTTATCACTACTAATACTCTTTAGTAATATAAATAATATATTTCAATTATTATACCGTTTAATAAATGAATCAAGATTCACCATGAAACTTGTTCATATATAGTAATGTGACTTTATTTGAAAATTAATAAATAACTTATAAATTAATTTCACCGTGCAACTCAAAATGATAATTAATTATTTTTATTATAATATATTAATATGAAATTAAAACTTTACATTTAAATAAAATAATTAATACTATTAAAATTTATATACAAAGTTGAAATAAATTTCACGATATACCTTCAAAACAGACCCCAATTTTAAAATGGGATTTGATTTTTTTTTTTTTAAATAATTGATATTGATGAAATGATATAGGTCAAGTGGTTAAAGTTTTACTAACCATCTATGATACAAAAATCATGGGTTCGAGTTATTTTTTGCACGATTAATAAAAACTGAAATTAAAATGAAAAATAGGCATACAGTGACCTAATTTACAATAAATAGGCTTGGCAGTTCTGATCTCGGTTTCATCGCCATTGCAAAAAAGAAATTAAAGGTACGCGGCAAACGAGGGTCCCCTTACTTTGTTACGATTATTTAATACTCCTGTTAATATTTACAACCAAAAAGAAATTAAAAAATAAAACAAAAGAAGTCCATCATTAATAAATGTTGTTCCTCTTATCGGGCACCTCAATAACTCAACTACTCCTCTGACTCATTTGTATGGCATCATTAAAGATTTTCAGATACCCCCTATTTTCCCTCATAAATTATTTTCTGATCATTACTCACTCATTATCAAATTTAAAACACACAACTTTCAATTTATGGCATCATCATCTCATTACATTAATTAACAAACATGCCATTATTACGCCACCTACTTCAATTTCCTTTATATCAGTGCGTTGCGCCTTTTCTTGGATCATAAATAATACTACCAAAAAACACTAGTGATGATATAATCATTCAACATTTTAAGTAAGCAAATCAATGCCATAATACTTATTTTAAAAATTAAATTAAATGAGAGGACATTATTTGCTCTCTTTTGGAGACAGACTAGCTAATTTCTGAAAAGTCAAATACTATATTATCGTTGAGTAATTTTAATAAATTTTCATTATCATAGTACTATTAGTTATTTTCATTATATATTAGTACTATTATTACTATAAAATTAATAAATTTTAATGAATTATTGTTATAAAAGTGCACACAAATTTGAAGGTGAAACATTTTCATATAATATATTGTCATGATCATTTTAAACTTAACTCTAGTAACGGATAAGTCTAATAAATTAATTCTGAGTAATTTGAAATCTCTTTTTTCATGTGACAGTATCAAAGAAAAAAGAATTATTACTATATATTATCTTTTTGAACGGTCATGAAAATGAATTAATAAATTTAAGTACAAGGGAACTAAAAAAGTTGATTATTAATTAGGGAACTAAATCTTTTGCTTGTGAATTGAATACGTTTACAAATTTATGTTTGATTATAGATGCATGTTGATGATAATCACAATATATCTAGCGGTGGAATTTGAATATTTAGGGTGAAACTCGAGATAATATATATAGTGTTGATTCTATATATATGTATGTACAGATACTAAGATACATGTATGTATGTACAACATTAATAAGAGAGAGGAGTAGGAGAGTGCATGGGGTGGTGGTGAGTCCAGCTGGTAGGGTCAGGCTTTTTGTCTTGTTGTATGCCTCTCAACCCATTTAACCCTCGTTATAAACCCCTCTTCAAACAAATATTCTTGAATTTCATCACTCTCTCTCTCTATCTCTATCTCTATCTCTATCTCTCTCCCTTGAAAAAAGGCGAAAGTTTTGGGGGATAAAGGGATGAGAGGGCAGTATATAATTTTGTTGGCCGGTTATGACTCAAATGAAATGAGGAGCTTATTTTTTGAGGGGAATGTTGTCTGGCTCGAGGACTTTTGCTCGATCTGGATATGTGTACATAAATGGATCTATTGTTAGAGTCGTCGGACCAGGCTTCATTCCCCCCAATTCGATTTCTCTTATTAATCCACCACCACCTACCTAGGTGAACCCTTAATTTCCATTTTATTCTTTTTTATTTTAATTAATTGCTGATTTTAAATCCTAAATTTCCATTGCCAATTAGAAGAGGTCGATCGAAGCTGTTGGAAGTTGTTATAGTTATGTTGAGGTTGCAGATTGGTGTAATGATTAAAGGGATCTTGACTTTTAGCTTCCAAATTTCAACTTGGGGAGAAAGGTTTTCATCATTACACACTTTTGGTTTCTGTTTTCTTACAGGTTATGATGGTGTTTTGTGTCAGATGCTTCACTTTTTCTCAGATTTTAGCTCATGCCTTTTTCCATCAGATCTCTACTACCCCAGATCTGCTTTTTTTATTTCCTCCAATTCTAAGATCCATTTTTACGTTTTACCTCTGACTTTGATGCTTTTGTTTCCCTGTATTACATTAATTTAGCATTCATTTGAACGACTTGTTGTAATTAATGTATAAGACACAACAAATCATCTCCTTAAACTAGGAACAACTACAGCATTTGGCCATTCTTAAACCCTAGTAATTAATTTTTCATTCTTACATCTCTCTCATATGTGTGTATATATATATATATGTCCATCGTTGATTAATTTATTTCGACTTAATTTCGAATTGCATATGAAATACCCCTTCCCATTTCGAGTAAATTTTGAATTGGTAATTAATTGTAAGACAAGCAGAAAAGGCGAGCACTGTAAACTTTGACATGCTCTGTCGTAACTTCTTTTATCACATTAGAAACCATGAAAACAGTTGATAGAAAGATAGGTAATAGGAGTATCAGAGAAAAGTCGTCAATGGCGCTTTTTAATTAACTTTTTACCAAATTTTACTTTACTCTTTTCTGATCTAATTCACTGGGAACTGAACAGTGTGATTGGAAATTGTTATGCTGTAAGGAATATAAAAAATTGAATATATATATATATATATATATATATATATATATATATATATATAAATATGTTTTGTTTGAATTTCAAGACATATATTTAATTATCTTATATATAATTGAATGATTGATATGTACAAATGATTATTTAATCTTTAATGTATGTTGACCTTCCTGCTGCCAAGTAAATTTAGAAAAAAGTACTTGTTGGGTCATCAGGGCATGGAATATTAACTTAGGCTGAAACCCTATTGCTAGCAGTGGGTGCAGGTTTATTTGGTTCCTATTAATACATTAATTATTATTATCAATATCAAGCCAAATTAGAAAAAATAAATTTCTAACCACCTCACCTAAAAGCTCACATTTTTATTAGATTTTTTTCTGGTACGGTGTTTAGTTATGTCCTTTGTTTGGAAGAACATTGTTATTTGCACTGTGCACTTTGTTAAATAACATTATTCCAAAATTAATTGTACCATGTATGTATACCATTTGAAATATTACTCGAAAAATATCAATTGCACAATGTAATTTGTTCCCACAAGTGTTAGTGTGTTGCCCTTCAAATTTATATTATAAAAATGATTTTGAAAGAAAATTGAACAATTTTTAAATCCGAACAAAATTCTAATGCAAATTACGCAATTAGCGTTAGACTGGCTTCTTGTGTTTCCAACCTTTCCATAGGGTGAATGAGTTTATATATATATTCTCAGTAAATAAAATTTATTCAAAAGAAACAAAGTGGGTATAAGAGATACCCCTCAAGATTGCGGTACAATTAGCTGGTGGAACATCAAAAAAATATGCAGAATGAACAAAACTCCCAGGCACCTAAAATTAAACTTTTTTTTTATTATCAATAAATGTTAGTTGTTAGTGGTTAGAAGTTAGATTATTAAGTCTCTTTACAATTCCAAATTCTTCAAGCCTCCTTATACCTCCAACTCCAAATTCGTTCTCTAAGGGAATCGAATTCAGACCTCCCACTAAAGTGAGGAACCCGGTGGATGGGTGGGATAAGTCCCATGGTTAAATACCCAAAATTAAACTTTTAAAGAGTCTAGGATTTGCTAGTCAATCCAAATAAGGAAAAGATGAAAATTGATAAGATTTTTGCTCCAAGTCAACTACAAATCGCCGCCTTAATATAAAAATTAAGGCTAATCAGAAACTTGATTCATTGCCATCGCTAGACAAACCACTCATTAATTCTCACTTCTTATAAGAAAAGGAGATAGATTGCAAATAAATGGGAGATACATTACATTTTCAATTGTTGCCGACATTATAGTATATATATATATATATTATTAGAACGGTTATATTTTACAGTACTTGGGGAAATAGTATAGAATGTATACATCATAATTCATACATGAGTGTTTCTATAAACTTGATCAAATTTTGAGAGACATCTCAATGAATACTGTGATAATCTTTTTTTTGCCCTCTAGTAAAACTTGTGTGATCTATTTTGTAACTTAATTCCATATGATCGAGAGTACTGAACGGAAACTGGATTTGAACATCTGATCACGACAACAACGTGGTATAGAAAACATTATTTAGGCTTGGTATGTAATTAACTAGAAAATAGTTGCCCTTAATATCGTCTAATTGGAAAATTTAGTGTAAGTCTCTTATAAATTATTTCACCCTACAACTCAAAAAAATATTTATAATTAACATTGTATAATATTATTATCAAACTAATACTCATATTAAAATAACTATCATTGTTAAAAAA
The DNA here is from genome assembly GCA_030762865.1 of Paraleonurus japonicus. Lineage (NCBI taxonomy): Eukaryota > Viridiplantae > Streptophyta > Magnoliopsida > Lamiales > Lamiaceae > Paraleonurus > Paraleonurus japonicus. The sequence goes on along the minus strand of CM061057.1, from coordinate 3,059,776 downwards.
TACATACATACCAACAAATTTCGTAGCAAAATTGGTTCCCGTTATACTTTTCCAAAAATTTATTGTATATAATTTGAATGATTTATTGATTTTTTCACTATTTGGATTTGGATTGAAGGCGCTCTAACAAAAGGGTAAAAGACGTTCTATTTTTTCAACTCCGAACAACAAGTTATAAGCTAGGAGGTACATAAATCATAATTCCCATATGTTAGAAATGAATAAAATTATCCAATGTGATTAAACATGATAAGCCTTGCAAGATAATGTGTAACTTACCCATTACGATTTACATATTTCCTTTATATTGAATAATGGATTTTGATTAATTTTATTTATATATAAACATTTTTGACATCCTTGAAACTTTGTAATTCTGACATTTTTAGCCTAATAATTAGTGCAAAAGTGATGAGTGATGAATTTCCCACTTTAGTTTGTTTCCCCATATCTCAGCTTTAGTTGTTGACTTAACGAGCCGTGGGAGCATTCTGAAGTGGGGCCTCCAATTTGCTTTTCCATGCAATTCGTACACCCGCTCAGGCCCACTTGTTTTGAAAATGTCACATGGCAACTGTCCAATTTGGCACCTGTCTTTATAGAAAGAAAAAACATTTCCAACGAGGTTACTCAATTTTACGATAAATTCAAAAATATTTCTGCTTCGTTTTAATTAATATTCAATACGAATTTTAAAAAATATATTAAATAACAATTAATATATATATATATATATAATGTGTTTCTATTACTTATTTGTTTACATCATAATTAATGTATTTTATTAAAAAATACTCCCTCTGTCTCAGTCTAATTGTCTCATTTTACCATTTTCGTCCGTCCCACTTAAGTGTCTCATTCTTTTTTTATCCATACCCTATTTTTATAACTATCCCTATACTACATACATATTTACATAATATGTCACTCATTTAATATTTTTAAATATATTTCTTCATCTATCTCCATCACATCACTTATACTATATTATTATTATACTACTTTCATCTCTCTCCATCTATCACATCACCTGTATTATATTATTATTATACAATATTTCTTAATATTTGTACCCAAAAGTGTTGGGACACTTAGGCCGGGACGGAGACAGTATATAAATAGAATTTTCTGGCATAGTAGGAACAGTTCTTGAAATGAATCTCTCCATACAAAGCAGTTTTGCTTTGGATCAATTGAGGTCCGCTAGTTGACTGTGGCAAAAGATATAAATAGATGACACATTTTGAGATAAAATTTCACTTTAAAAAATTAATTAGTAATAATCGTAATTTTTATCTTGTGAGTATTATTTAGCATGTATAGTAACTTCTTTAAAATATCGGTTTTAATGATTTTTAATATTTCATATATTAAAAAATATTATTTTTAGAAATATAATTCATTTGAACCTAATTCATAGGAGACATTGCATCATTTATCCTTTTGGCTGAAGATGAATTAATATAAAAAACCATAAATTCGACCCGTTTTATTTTAATAATGAGTTATATTGTTATAAAATAAATAAATCAAATAACTAACGGACTGCAACATAATCTAAAAATGATAAAGTGTTGTGCGAACAAGCTTTATCGTAAGTGGTTTTAATGAAATTAATTATTTATAAAAAAATATTGGTTGTTTATATTATAAAGTATTAGTTTGGAAAAGTAATAGTTATTTCATTAAAAGTTACTCCTTTCGTCTCAAGAATTTTTGCACATTTTCCTTTTCGTTCCGTTCCAACTTTTTCTACACACTCCAAAAATGAAAACATCACACAGTATTAATATCCTCATAATATCATTTGAATTTAAAAAATGTCACTCTTAATCTACCCTACTTTATTCTCTTTCCTAATTTATCTCATTAAATGACTCAAAATACTCTTATACTTTATTATCTCTCTTACACTTTATTCTCATAAAAGTCAATAATTTTTTTTTTTAGTTTCCGTACCCCACAAATATGCAATACTTTCTATTTTATTATAATATATTAATTGTAACACACAAATACATCTACTTAAATATATTTACCCATATATATTAAAAGGAATGATAGGGGAAAAAGCAGGCCTTCTTAGAGAGAAAAAGGCCCATTCGAAGAAGAGAGCCTCTGGCTTTGAATTTTCTTTTTTTTTTTTAACTTTTTTAATTTTTTTAGCAGAGCCTCATTGGTTTAAGATAAATATACACGGCATATTATACCAAATTCCTATGCTTCATTTTCGTTAAATTTAATTACCGACTTAAGAATTGAAATAAAAATTTCCGAAAATTGAAATATAATTTTCCGGAAAGAAAAAATCTTAATTAATCCCAAAATTCCATAAATCACTTGTTCGGATTCGGTCGAGCAGTTCTCCGATTGCAATGATCAATTGTTCGTTTCTAGACAATACCAAGCACTGTTCATTCTACGCTGTTGACTGTTTCTCTTCTTCATTCTCTCAAGAATTCCTCTTCTTCATTCTCTCTTTTGCTTTCATGAATGATAATATAATATGAGTGAACTTTATTAGTGCTTGTGAATGTTTAGTATCAAAAAATAATTAGTATGTCAAAATATTCAAAATTGATTACTTTTTGCTGGCAGTTTTTGTTTTCATTCCATCAGGGATAAGTTTAATATATTACTAATTAAACTATTAGTAATGTTACTCTTGTTTCTCTGTTATAACAATATGTGTTATTTTCTATTTTAAATAATGTTTGATATTGTTTTGTTTTCTAATTAAACTTAATTGAAGATAAAATTATAAATATATCAAACATTGACATATCACCCACGTGACAACCAATAATTAATTGTATTAACATATTTAGATTTATTTCGGTGACAAAAAACAATTTTAGTCATTTTCGTACATGAGAAAATATGTTTGTTGGTTCTAATTGTCAAAAAAAAAAAAAAAAGAGGTCGTGTTTAATAAGATATAAAAGTTTAGATTAGATATGCAATTTGTGATAAAGTTGTGATTCATGTATAATTAAGCTTTTTAATTATCAACTTTATATGTATTTAAAAATGAGTCTGATCGTTAACACAAAGTAATGAAATATTGCGCCTCTTCTTATTTTAATCACACAGACCTATACAGAATGATGTATGATCACAGTGTACAATGATTTTAATTACTGGTCACTAATTAGCTTATTGGATTATTGGGATAGCTTCAAAGATTTAATGTCACGTGGTGGTTCACGAGCTCGTTAATTATTTGAAGAGTAGGTTTCAAAGTGAATTTTTACTAATATTAATACATTTATAAATTAATAGTTTATAAGAGTTGTTTTTTTATGTAACTCGGTATTGGCCCAAAAATTAACTAATTCGGGGGACCAAATATCACCGTTCACTAGTAGAGGCCCAATTAAAACCAGAGCTACGCTCTAGAACATCACACTCTTAATTTTCAATTCTTCACCATCAGGTCAACCCTTGACGTTTATAAGAATTGTAGTGTTATTGAATGAATTTTAATAATATTAATTTGAAATCAATTTCATTTCATAAACAAATTTTATAGAAGAAGTTTTATTTGAATATCCAACATTGTGTAGAATTACCAATATTAAAAAATAAATCTAAAATAAATTATAGAGACAAAAATTAGATAACAAATTGTTGTGAAGATGAAAACACGCAAGCCTCGATGATTATTAAATTTTAAATAAATTGGATTGCATAATAAAAGAATAAATGTGATAAAGAAATCATAATTGGTATACACTTTAATTAATTATTTTGACATCTCCGAATGTGGAGGGGTCAAACTCCTGAAGATGTTTAAATTCCCTGGCATTGAAAACACACTCAGGCAAAGGAACATGATAACGTCGTGTGTCATAGCAATAGGAATAAGTCATCCATTGCCTCCTAAATCCATTCATCTTCACTCTTTCTTCCAATGTAATATCATCCGAAAATTCAAGGTGGTCGCACTGGGCCGTTTGATTAAACGGGCACCCATTTAAAACAAAACCCGAATACTTAGCAACAAAAGGCCCATATTTGAGATCCATTTTATGCTGACCACCAGAGGTGGCCCAATCCGAGCCGTTCCAAATAGTAGCAAACAAACTCATTTCCTTGGATGGAAAATCGCCCCCCATGGAATCAACCCTGGGCACGTGCCTAATTGGAACACCATCCACATAATATGTGATTCTGTTAGGGGTCCATAAGATCCCATAGCGATGAAAATCCTGGGCCGGGTCGAACCATAACCCGTATCTCTCTTCTCTGCCCCGACTGGTGCTTCCATTGCCGTAGAAGTTTGTCTGTAGGACCCAGTTTTGGCCATGAGTGTGTCCCAAGAACTCGAGATCGATTTCGTCGCGGTGGTGCGGGTATTTAAGGTTGTTGCATGTGTAGTAGGTGACGACGACGCCGGCGGTGTAGTTTTCCGGCAACTTCAAGGATGTTTCGAAGTATCCATGCACGTACATGTGCTTCGACAGGAACCCGGAGCTTGTGGTTTCGTCAATGGAGATTTGGACGGCGCTGTTGTCCTCGTAAGGAATGATATTTGATTCTCCGAACAAGGGATTAAACCCATGATGGAATAATACTGGTGGTGGAGATGGATTATATGCATATGATGATAACAAGGCACTGCAAATGATTACAACAACAATACTGCCCATTTTTTGAAATTTTCTTGTGGGATTGGTGGTAGTACGCTTAATTGGTATTTATAGTTATTATAAAGAGGGGAGAGGGGTTAATTATTTTCACAATCTTTTACCTTTTGGGTCGTGTGTAATGTGAATAGGGATATAGATTGTTGAAGTTATACACTATCTTATCTGAATAATAAAATATATATATATTATAATGATTTCATCCGGCTTTATTTCCGTAGAGGAATGGCTTTTTGAGAGTGCTTTAAACATAAGGAGATTTGATTTATTTGATATGGTAAACAAAATCTTGACTGATTTAATTATATATGGACCAACAGATTTACTTCCATGGTTTAGAACACCGCGTTTGTTCCTTTCCAGATTTTTGGGTTTCATGAATTTATGAGGCGCGCTAGCCTAAAATCTTTTAACCTTTTCACTTCTTATTTTTTTATTTGGGTAAAATCCTTTAAAATCATTTGGTTGAAATGGATCCTGAGATGAGCTACATTTATTTCGGTTTTAGCCTCCAGCGCCTATTTTAAGAAAATAAAAATAAAAAAAGACACAGGGGTAACTGTTCTGCTTTCGCAAATTCTTTTTATGAACTAATTTCATAGTATTAAGTTGGTTTAATTCAATAATATCACTATTTTTATAAATTAATTCCATAACATTTTACCCACACAAAAGTATAAAACAATATTACTAAATATAAATTTAAAAATATAACAATATAATACTAATTTATAAATATAACAATATTACGATTATACTAAATGAAAATTTCATTCAGAAAATAAGCCATTTGACTTGCGTTTATCGAATGAATTAACTCAAAGCAATTTCAATAGATTTATTATTGATCCCTCTGAGTCCTACAACTAAATTAGCTGAGCGATTAAAACCTGGTAACAACTAACAAATGAGAAAGCCAAACTTGGAATTGGTGAGAAGGATGGAAACAGCAGATCGATAATCGAATTTCAATTTCCAACCAAGACGAAAACTTTTATTACTCTCTCAGTCAGAACCCTGCATTAAAGTCCCAAGATATGGCGAAACAAAAGGCATTGCAGCTACAACACAAAGCTTTCTTCCCCTATCATTAAATCTATAAACACAACACACCTGTCCCTGGAGGTAGCAAACAACTGATCTATTTCTAATCGAACAATGCAGAAAAACACGATCTACAACAGGAAGCCTATTATCAACAACCGAGCAGGTAGAGGAATTTCACACATTCACTTTGCTTCCTCCCCTTCACCACCATGAATAACAGGAGCAGAGCTTCCCTGGCCACCGGGTTTATCTTGCTTGTGTGCATCATTTAAGCCTGGATTTGAAATGGGAATAACGCTGCTGCTTCCCCCAGCAAGATTAACGTCAGTATGTGGGGGGTTCATGCCATTGTTGGTCCCAATGGGGGGCCTCAAGCCCATTAGACCTTGTTGGTTATTTTGAGGATCTTGCAATGGGTGTGGACTATTAAACGGTGGCCTCTGCTGGAACATACCCGGTGACTGCTGAGCCATAGCTGCAGCCTGAGGGTGCTGCATGTAAAACCCACCTTGTTGCATTGCGGGATGGGGGGTCATCTGCAATTTTTCAACATAATGGAGTCATATGAATGAATAAGAAATGGTCTGAAATGCCCTCAATGAACTTGAACCTAGATGGCTGTTACCTGGCTAGGCATTGGTGTTTGCGGCTGGGCATCGGCAATAGCCGCTAAATACATCAAATTCTTTTGCAGTTGAGCCTGGTATCTGATAATACAGAATGAAAAAGGAATACAAACTCACTCTATATAAAAGAAGTCTTCAGATATAACAGCATGAACTCCTTAACCAATAGATTATGTGAATCATTTTGAGTAGCTGTGGCCCATAAACATAAATAACATCATATACTAAAACAACATAAATAAAATAAGTGTTTCTCACAAGATAAGGAAAACCAAGCACACATTCAGCCCGTCTTATTATTAATCCTGAAGCATTTGTGAAACTAATTAGCAATTTCCAAGCCACTCATCATATCATCCACAAATATCATAAGAGGAAATAGTTCGATGATTGTATATGATTTATCATTTAGTAGCATCCATATCAAATTATCATCCACAAATTGTTCTTCGCTTTCATAAATTCAACCCAATTATAACAAGCAAGAACATATCATTCAACAATAATATACTGATATATAGAGAGAAGTACGTACTGCGCACATTCGGCAAGTTTACCAAGATTTTGGTTGTCCAAAATTGCCAATATCAATTTCTTGTTCTCATCGAGGTACTGCAACATGAGTTGATAACAAGGTTGCATATAAGATGTAAACTATGATAAAAGTCTGCTCATGAAAAGTGCTATGAATGCAATAAATTTTACAATTACATACAAAAAATAGATAATTCAGAAATCATAAAAAAATGAACACCATTAAATGCAGAATGAGTCAATGACCAGTAATGTGTACTTTCACCCTGCTCATACCCTACTCACATACATTCAGACAGGTTTACATGGGCTGAACTAGAACTGCAAACTGCGAAGCGTGTGGATTATGCTAACATGGCGAACTCACTTCCAAAAATAAAAATATTTTTCCTATAGACGAAGTGATGAAATCTTACCACCCAAGCCCATCAAATTATTCACAATATGCTTAACTTAATCTTGAAATAATAAACTGAAAACTTCAATTGCCAGTAGTTTTTGCAATCAAACTCATGTAACTGCATAGCAGGGGCATTTCCACTTGCAAAAGGGGTAATCATAAATTACCATGGACAGCCCAAACATTTCCATTTACTGCTCTTATAATTAGGCTTATTTCTGCAAACTTACAGACCTTATGGTACTTCTATTTCCGGACCAAAAGCCTTTGCATCAAATCATCAAGTTTCAAACTACACTACAATTTAATAGGTCAAAATGTTGTTGTATTCTATACTATTTAAGTTTGAGTAATTGATGCAAATTTCAAGTTTATTACTACATTGCAGCCGTTTTCCAATAACGTTCCCTCCTCTAATAAAAATCAAGATTCAAGAAGTTTTCATGTAGATTATCTAATTACCAAACTTTAAAATAATAATTTCACAGCATTTTCATACCATAAAATGAGAAAAGACCGCACGGAACAAAATATCCATTATTTTTCCAGAAAATACCCATACAAAATCTCGTAAAATTCAGAAAAATTGACAGTTTCGAAGCTTGATAGAACCCCGAAAATGCAGAAAGAAGATGAGAAACACCTTTTGAATCTGCTCGGTGGTGATGTTAGTAGGTGGAAACGAAGGCATGACTGGAAACATTGGCCCTGGTTGCTGCATCTTTACTACTTTCTCCTGCTTAATTTCAATCACGAACCAAACTGTCAGCAATCATGGTTCCCAAAACGGAAAAGAAGAAAACCCTAAGCCCACATCATCAAATAACTCAAAAATCAATCCCCATACCATTCAAAGATTAATCAAAAGAGACATTAGAAGCCAATTTTAACGTGGGAGAAAAGAATGGGAAATATTACCTCCTATGAGAGAGGTGGAATTGGCCGGAGATTAAAAAGGATGAAGGAGGGGAGTTCCTGAAATATGGAATCCTTGTTTTAAGCTGCACTATATGTTGGCGGTGCTAATTAGTTTAATAAATAAATAAAAATGAAGTTAAAAGTAGGGGTGTACACAAAACCGAAAAACCAAAATTCTAAACCGAATTTGGTTAAATCAATTCTGTTTTTTCGGTTAAATCGGCTTGATTCGGTTTTGAAAATTTAAAAACTGAATTAACAGAAAAAATCAAAATATTTATTTATATAATTTTAAAATATATATATATTGTAAATTGCTATATTGAAAAGATATTGTTTGAATAGTAAATTACTTAAAAAAAATATTTTTTGTTCGATTTAATCAAAATAACAGAAAAATATTTCGGTTTTGATTTATATTTTAGAAAATTCAGTTATTTCGATTTATTTTGAAATTTTTTTAAAATTCGGTTCGATTTCGATTTATATTTTAAAATTTTGATTATTTCGGTTCGCTCAAAAAATACCTCAAAACTGACCGAACGTCCACCCCTACTTAAAAGAGTGAAAGATAGTTAATGAGTCAGTTACAAATAGGTGCAAAACAAAATTCAAAATTACAAATAAGTTTAAAAATATTTACACAGCAGCACAAGATAAATTTGTACAGAAGCACAAAAATATTTGCACAATGAGAATATTTACAACTTTGTAATATTTTTTGAACCTATTTATAATAATTCCAATTTAAATTGATGGGCGAGGTACATCAAATTACTTTGATCAATTTCTGTATTTAATTTTGTTGACTCATTACATGACATAAATATATGATAAGTATATATATTTTTTTAATTATGTTTATTATTATCTATACTTATCATTTAAAATTTTGAATGGAAAAAAAATGAAATTATATTGCACATATACAAATATTTCAAGATACAAAATCTATAATTAAATTAATCAAAAAATATATTCCTTAAAATATTTAATATAAAATAATAATATACAATATTTTTTAATGCAACAAATTACACTGGTTTTACACTAGTAATTATATATACATATTAATTGAGAAGAATTTAGTACTTCTCTATTTTATACTCCATACATCCCTAAATTACTATCACACATGTTACACTGTATTTAAGAAAACTCAAATTTTTATAGGTGAGAGAATAAAGTGTAATAATATTTTGGGTAGTTCAATGAAATAAAATGTAGGAGAAGAATAAAGTAGAATAAAACAAGAGTAACATTTTTTTTAAATCTAAATGGTATTGTGAGGGTGTAGTTTATGGAGGATATTTCATTTTAAAAATGTGAAATTAATTGTGGGACGGACGAAAAAAAGAAAGTGCGAAAGTAATCGCGGGACGGAGTGAGTATTAATTGTATTTTTTAAAGAATTTATATAAAATTATAAACATTAAATTTTGACATATTTATTCTTAATCAAGTTAAGGAGAGAGTATCGAAGAACTAAAGGTGTGTCGAAAATTATATTCTTCCTTAAATGAGAGATCTTTTAGGGATACATATGAGAGAAAATTAGAAATAAATGTAGAAAAATAACTAAAATGATATCCTCTATCTCCAATTCTAATTAAGTAATTATTTGATGTTTTATAGTTTGTTGGTGAAATTTGATATATGCATAATGACAGTATACCCTTCATTCATTAATTAATAAAGACAAGTTTATATTATGAGAAATTTTTGGGATTGAGTTAAGATAAAAAGGGAAAAATAATATTAAATTATCTAAAACATTAGTATCCTAAAATGGGAGTATATAATTAGAATCGGATGAAGTAATTAATTTGGTGATTTGGAAGTATGCGGGTAAAGTGGAGTTTGAGAGGTGTAGTGTGATTTTAATTATAATAATTGTCGTTTGAATTGATACACACAAGAGAGTTGAGTAAAAGACACAAGTGCTGCTGTTCGAAATGCGGATCTTTTCTCTGTCGGATGTTTTAGTCCAGACTTGAGTCACGTGTGCGCACATCCATCCACACTGCCTATTTCTTTCTTTTTTAAAATATGAAATTAAAAAAATAAATACAAACCCAACCAGATTTTGTATTCCATTCCCAGCTAAGTATTATATCCATCACTTATGTATCGATATATAAGAGATAAAATTATACTCCCTCCCTCCCAAAAAACCTTTACCCCTTGACTTATTCAACGATTTCTGTGTGAGAGTTATTTCATAGTAATACGTTAACAAAAGTTATTTTATATGAATGATATGTTAGTTAATAAGATCAACTAGCATATCATTCATATAAAATAACTTTTGTAAATGTATTACTATGAAATAACTCTCACACAAAAACCGTTGAAAAAGTCAAGTGTGAAAGGTTCTTTGAGACGGAAGGAGTATCAATAAGTTTAAATATTAGTATATTTTTAAAAAATATTCAATCTTCTTTATTTAGACATATGAGTGGTGAACACATAATAATGTGCCCATCTATATTCGCGTCCATCTCAAATATTGATTATTAATAATATCAGGTACTTACAATTTTCAATTAGCATATGGTATATAGGAATATTTAGTTTCTTGAAAAGAATTGGAATGATAATGCGTTTGATAGTAGGGTGGAACAGTAATTATCGGTATACTAATTGTTATTGAATTGTTTGGTTTGTGTATAGTTATGACTATCATTGCTCTATAAAATAGATGGTTTAATGGAAATCATTGATAATTATTATTATTATTATTATTAACTGTTTTTTTTTTGTAAAAAATATATTACTCCATTCGTCCCAAAACTATATTCACAGTTGACTTCTTAACGGTTTTTGTGTGATAATTATTTCATAGCAATATGTGTACAAAAGTTGTTTTATATGAATGATATGCTAGTTGATAAGTCAATTGTGAAGATAGTTGTGAGACGGAGGGAGTACATTTTAGTATTGCTTAAAAATATTATTATTATTATTAATACTAATAATAAATAAATAATTTAGAAGATTTTTGAAAAAAATTATATATGTAGAATTTAGGGAGGAATCACTCTCATTTCTCCTAAAAAGATAAGTAATATACCTATAACTTTCATTCTTAGTTTTAAATATTAAATTACTAGGAGTATTTATATATAGTGTCATTATCCTCTATCAAAACATCACAGTTTCATTAATAATTTTAAAGTTATTGGCCAAACAATATTATATATATTATATATATATATATATATATATATATATATATATATATATATATATATATATATAAGATCCGAATAGAAGATAGAATAAATTTGAAATATATGAAACTAATTTAGATCTGGAATATGTGGAAATTGAACTTTAGTCTGCGTTTTGTAATATAGTAAACCAAAGAATTAACTCTCATAATAATGAGTGAATCATATATTCATGATAATTTTCTTCCCATTGGTTAAATTGTCTTCTTTCTTATCTAGAGTAGTTCAGATTGCAGTGAGTATGACTTTTTACGATCGCCATATTTATCGGTTTAGGAGTGAATGGACGAAGTATGCTTGTAGTATAGGACTAGGACTGCTACCTTTTCTCATTTTGGCTAATATGTATTTCCTTTTTTTTTTGGTCTCACAAAGGCTAACTCTATTTTCGTCTAACTAATAATTAGTATTTCAAAATCCCAGATCGGTTTTAGTTGATTTTTTTAACTAAGTTGTGTGACAATTATTTTAGAGTAATATGTGTACAAAAAGTTGTTTTATATGAATGGTATGTTAGTTAACCTTATTAACTATCATATCATTCATATAAAACAACTTTTTATCTGTATATTACTATGAAATAATTGTCATACAAAAACCGCTGAAAAAAAAATCAACTAAAAACCGATCTCTTGATGAAGAAATATAAACAAAACATAGATTTTACTTTTCTTTTTATATTTTTCCCCTATACCCCCGCCCCCAACTATTCCTGGTCTTCTTCTAACTTTATTCATTCAAGGGTAGAAGGGGAAAAATCGTGGTGGGTCTAGTTAGGGATGCCGGATAATTTTTCAACTATTAGTTTGAAAAATTGTGCCGTTTTTCCACCCAATATTGCCATTATGAACCGGGCCCCAATTCCAACATTTGCCTGAAACAAGCAACCAATCGCAGATTAATGTGGAAGAAAACAGTTTTATTTTGGTAAATCATACATTCCAAACGAGACCACAGTGAAAATATTTAATCAATAGTACTATACTACCTCCACAATAAGTGCCTTTTTTAATTAAGTTTTACAATAAAATTAACCTAAATTTGACTCAAATCAATTGCAAGTAACCTTCAGACCTCAGATATAGGTGACGTAGTATTTAATTTATATTTATTTTTTTATAAAAATATATTAATTTTAACATTTTAAAAAATTCAAAAATAATTAAAGCTAAAACAAACTGAAAAATAATCAACTAAATATAAAAACCTAAATAAATTTAAAAAATAAAAAATCTAATTCTTTAAAAATAAAATCTAAAAGGTCAATTAATTATAAAACATGCGACAAATTAATTACTTGGCTCTCCGGCAAAAATACAATAATAATTGATGCTTATATATATACACACACATATATACATATGGGCTTTTTTGTTTTTTGGCAAGGAGTCATTTCGACATAGACATTAGACAGTTGTGTTTCAGTGTTTGTGGTCTTTCACTTTCTTTTTCCTTAAATATAAAAATATTCACAGTAAGCTTTAAGAATTTTTTAAATAAGTATTCCACAAGGTTGTTTAAAATCATTTCTTTACTACTATGGGCCTTACTTTAAAAAAAAAAATATCACTTACGCTATCAGTTTTTTTTTGTTTTTGTTTTTCTCTTCGAATGCTAAATTAGAGATACTAATATTGGTGTGGTGAAAACTATTCTTGAAAATTTTCCAATTAGATACTAAGCTTTAACTAATCGATCAGTATAAAATTTAGTCGGCCCATCAAGTTGTGGGCTTTTCTTTATAGTATAAGCTCGTCTCCTAGCCCAACAAAATGGTCAACTGACTCAACAAAATCAGCGATCTTCCACGTAATAAATTAAGATCCAATTATGAAACTTCTTACTTTTTTCCCCTTTGACTTTAATCCTCAATAATATGTAAAAGATTTGACTTTTTGTTTTTGGTAATTGAATTTATAGCAGATCATTCCACGGGAGGGAGTAGCATCGGTCCGGATCTCCTGTTACATAATGGTATTACATCTCTTGTTACATTAATTAGATTTGCGCTACGTGTACATACATCAAAATTTACAAATAAGAGAATAACATCCTAATATAATCGTATGTACACGTGGCGCAAATCTAATAAATGTGACAGAAGATGTAACACCATTATGTAACAGGAGATCCTGTGGGGAGCGGCATAATTTGTCAAAAGATTTTAAGGCGGGCATGTATCAAAATGTCAACACTTATTTAATTTCATATACATCACCTGAAAATTGCGAGTAGGAAAATTTGCACATGAATTAAGTATTCGATCCTGTACAATCATGTAAAACAATAAATTTTATGCAATAATTAAGATTACATATATGTATATAATATCAGATCTAGGCAGACATGATATTATATATAATAGTGTGGATGATATCCTATATTGGAACATTGGACAAATGGCAAAGATGATCATTAGACGATGCTGGAAAGCTCCAGAGATGAGCTTCATTCTGATAATCATTACCTGCAGCATAAGGTCTAGTAGATTTATTGGGCTGTAACCTAACCATTTCATCCTGATCACTGTGGGTCGGGCCGTTGAGATGTGAGGCCACGAGCCGGTCCAGAGCGGCCCAGTCTTGAATTTCGGAGTCGGAGACGAAGGTGGGGTGGTCGGAGAGGTCATCATCTTCACCGAGCATTGCCACGTGGACAGCGGCGGTGGGTTGGTAGCTGTCGTACAAGCTGGGTAGTTTCAAGAAGCGTCTGTTGTTGTTTTCAGCATCGAGGAAGTGGTTTCTTCTGGATTGGGTGTCATTAATGGATTGAAGCATTTGTTCTAATGTACCTGCACCAGCTTCATTGCATGGATTTAAGGAAGCCATTGACCATGTTGTGCTACTCATGGGGCTTCCTTCTGCTGTTTTCTGGTTTTTCTTCTTGAATACTCGACATATCACCCACCCTTCTTCTTGCCCTCCTTCTCCCATTGCATTGTATACCTTTACAATTAATTAATTAGGACATATGCCAAGCATTATTAATTAGTTATGTATTTCAAGAATAACATTTGTATGATAATTTTTAACAGAAACAATTAATACTGAAAAAAATAGCTATGCAATGAAAACAACAAATATATATATTCAATGGAAACAACTAATATCATTTAAAAATAAACATTATTGGTCAATTGCAGATATTTGGACTTACATGTTTTGAAGTGGTGATTGGGGTAGTGTTGTCATCTAATCTGTATTCATGCATAATCCAATCGGATTTTTGGCCATGTGGGGCACGACCCTTGTAGAAAACAAGAGTCTTCCTCATCCCAATTCGTCTAGAATTTCCATAAATGACCTTGTCACGCCCTGTGGCCTTCCAGAAGCCTGAACAAGTAGCGCGATTTGTGCGCGTCCCTGTGGGGTACTTTTTGTCTTTGTGACTAAAGAAGTACCAGTCGTTCTGCGGCGTTGATCCTATTTTACACTTGTCTGCAAAATTCAACAATATATTATATTATATTATATTATATGATCTCCATTTGTACTGCTATAATTAAAAAATAATTAAATATATATATATATATATATATATATATATATATATATATATATATCATGACTTATTAATGCGTTGCGCACCTTGGATGTCCCAGGGCTCAAGCTTGTTGAGATCCACATCTTGGATTACATCCAAATCAATTTTCTCTAATGCAACTTTTTTCTTCAGGTAATACTGCAGCAGCTCCTCTTCTGTGGGATGAAATCTAAAGCCAGGAGGGACCTGAGATTGTCCGTTCACAGATATGCTCATGATGCACGCCCCCACCTTTATGATCACTGATTTAATCAAGATCTACATATATATAATGCATGGTCTAGAGTATCCTGATTAATTTTTTCAACACTGAAAACCAAACAGATATAACTATATGAATATATAGCTAGCTAGCTAGGCATATGATCGATATATAAAATTGGTTGGTTGATACCCTTGTCCTTTTTTTTTATGTGTGTGTGTGTGCATGCAATTATAACCTATAACATGAGGTGGGGATGGAGCTACCTACCTATCTAGAAGAAGAACAAAAAAAGATGGAGAAAGGTGAACTGTAACTGGGTGGGGTCCAGTTGATGAAATGTGATCGAGGAACAAGAGCTCCCTCCATCTCCATAACTATGACCTTCGACCTTAAAATATCCCTCCGAAAAGAACCATCGAAACAACCACCGCAACGACACATAAACATGCATCATGCCTTCGGAGACAATGATGGTGTGTGTGGTGGGGGTGGACCCCCCCCCCCCCTACATTTTACTTGGATAGATATGTAGGAGCTACGTATTCTCGTTAGTACATCAAAATCAAGGCCTAATATTGTAATTAATTAGTCGCATGTTTATACATATATAGTTAATTACTAATTACTAATACACTAGCTGCATACGTAGTCCAGTACTTGTCAATGTATACCCACATGCATGCACCGATTATAATTATGGAATCAGTTTCATTTCTTGTCCTCTTTCCAAGTTTTGCCATCTTTGGAAAAAGGATTAATCCTCATCAACCTAAAAAGGATGTAAATGTAATATATACGAACTCTATGGTTTTATATAGATGCCGTCATTGCCATGCACGCCCAATTCCAACCATTGCGAACATGTCTTTCGTTGCTCCTATAATTATCCCAATTAAGTTATATTTTTTCTTCTTTGGTAATAAAATTTCTTACTATCATCACACATAATTAATGTCATCTTTTACCAATTATAATTAATATTCGACAATTTTTTGTAAGATACTATAGCTAGTTGTTTGATGGATTCTTCCACCCAAGTACTTATAAACAAATGTGATAGTTACTTAGATTGAATTAATTTATTTTTACCGTCTCGCTGACAATAGAATAACTATTGTCGATCATTAATTAATTATGAACTTGTTTTGTCTGTAAGTTTAATTATGAAGAGTACGTACATAAAAATTTAAGTTTTTTATAATTTTTCCAATACAATA
The DNA here is from genome assembly GCA_030762865.1 of Paraleonurus japonicus. NCBI lineage: Eukaryota > Viridiplantae > Streptophyta > Magnoliopsida > Lamiales > Lamiaceae > Paraleonurus > Paraleonurus japonicus. The sequence goes on along the minus strand of CM061057.1, from coordinate 3,043,404 downwards.
TATTACGATGATTAATTATAACTCAACATCAATATATACACGTTTGCGGTAATTAGAAACGTTAAAAAGGATATATACAAGCTAGTTATCTTAATTACAAGTGAATTTAGTTTCCTAGTCAAAGACATGTCACACATAATACGCATAAAAACACGCAAATCTTAATTTGTTTGGATATATATACATATATAATATGTTTTATGATAAAGATACTTAATTTCGTCAATAATTAAGGTAAAGTGGCCTCATCACCTTTCACTAGCTAGCTAGCTAGCAAATTGATGTAAAGCTTTGTTTGTTTCACAAATATTCAAACGTCTTTCAACAATTGTACCTACCAGCAACTTAATGCTAAATCCTTATAACCTTAATACATCTTATAATTCTTAGTTCTGTCCAATCTTGTGACTGTCAGCGCTTATACTGTCGGAAAAGTAGTTGTAAGAATAATAGTTTCTTTTTTTCTTATTTTTACTAATATATATCTAACTCCGTTTAATATAAATAAAAATATTTTTTTTAAGTTTAATCAAAGGTATGATTGTTGGACAACTGATTTTTGTTGATTCCTATTTTCGTAAAGTTGTGACTAATAGTCACAACTATTCATAAAGTTGTGACCAATATATAGTAAATCATTTTATAAGTGATAAAACTGTGAACAAGACCCCTCATCACATGTACAAGTATATAGGGCAATTTCAATGTAATTATAAGAGTTTCAACCTTTTCAAGGTATCATGTACAGTGTTACGCTAGACACTTCCAAAATGGACCATGCACAAAATAATAAACACATACTATTGTGTTAGTTTTCGGAAACTAATTGGCCAGCTGCAAGGACTTTTACTAGTGCTGTAATTAATGAACCATTATATGTCGATCAAACAATTAATAGAACTAGACGAATATTAACTCACTATATAAATAAATGGTCCATTTACATTTCATCATTGAAAAAATGTATATGAGTACCGCTAAAATAATAATGCTCAGTTGGTCATTTCTTCACTTCTCTTTTGATCACATTTGCTGGAGATTATGTGACAAATTAATTAATTCGTATTTTTAAAACAATTTCAGATTTGTACATGTACATGTACAGTAGTTGGAATTACTTGTGACATTAATGTGTGTGTGTGTGTGTGAGAGAGAGAGAGAGAGAGAGAGAGAGAGAGAGAGAGAGAGAGAGAGAGAGAGAGAGAGGATAATATAAATGGCTGAATTGTCAATTCTAAATCACTTTATCAATCTCTAATATCTCTAAAAGCATGATGATCAGGGAAATGCTTATTCAGTTAGGCAACTTAAAATTAGTGGGTCTCCAAATTAATGATGAGCGCTTTGCACCTTGAAATTACTAGCCTCTAATCATTAATTGTCATATATTGAATTGACGGAACAACCACTCCATACTATTAGCAACTAACTTTCATTTTTTGAATTTATTTTCCAAAGTTTTAACTTCATATCATTTCCGACCATGTAATCTTCTACTTCCCCATAATCTTCGTGTTGTTGAACATCATAGTATGCTCTTATGGGGAAATTCGCCCTGGAGTAATTTGTTTCTTCATTTCAGATAACATTATATACATTGAATAATTCTTCTATGCACCAATTATATAGTATAATCCTTATTTTATTTTGTTTTGAATTTATCTAGCGTCATATATTAGGCTAAAATCTAATTAATTAATTCCCCGTAAGCTCAAATAAATTATATTTTAGGTAAGCAATGACGATTGAGCCGAGTCAACACCCACCCCCTCCCCCAGCCCCACCACACATACACAAATTAGTCATGAGCATATTGATTATGTACAAATCTTAAAAGCGCCAATATATATAGTTTAATATTAGTTTTTTTTTATATACGTGTGTAACTCGGATTCAACGAAAATTTTGGACCCTGGACTTATAATACTCCTAAAGGTATATATATATATATATATATTTAAACATGTGGACTTGTAAGTTGTAATTGATACTCCTAAATATATTTATAACATTTATAGTGTATTTAATTTGATCATACAGTTTAGTCAAGATTAATTCTACATGTATTCACGAATTTTAAGTTCAATATGAATTTATTCGCGACCTTCAAAATTTTTATGAAAATTCACTACATTTTTTAGTTGTTTCAATTTGATATACAATTTTAAATTATAAAATAATATTTTTTTTTCAGAAATGCACCAAACACTTCTCTTTCTCTATGTCAGACGATTTTATCCATGTAGAGTGATCTCCAATTGAAGTACTAGTGCACCCTCATACATTGAAAAACTTGTGTTGCATATCAAATTGTAACAACTAATTAAAAAAGTGATGAATTTAAAAAAAAAATTAATAATCATGATTAAATTGATAATGAACCTGAAAATTGTGCATTTCTATAGAATTAACTATTTCATAAATAGTCAAAAAAATAGGAACAAGCAAGAAGTTCATGAGAGTAAGAAAATCAAAACGTATGTTTAGTACCCTATGTGCCCGTTGACATGTTTAGCAATAAGATGAAGACCTAATTTAGCCTAAATTAGGTCATTATCTTATTGTTAAACATGTCTACCAAACGGGCACTATATATATCGTTACTCGAGGCATTTCTAAAAAAGCATTTTGTGTTGGTGTTCATTTTGTATTTTATTATCTTTAATGATACCCCTTTTGTTCCATAAAACTCTTCTTTTTTATGAAGTACTCACTTTTTTTTTTTTAAAAGAGTAATGATAGGATTTTAAGGACTAATTTTATAAACTTATATGTATAAAGTAAAAAATTTATTGGATTGTATGTACTTGTAGATCCAAAAGTAATGATAGTGAATAACTGGATATTGTGAGGCTGAAGACTGAATTTTATAAAAAGTTTTCATTTTAAGGGTGTGAAGCTATCGTGGAAAGGATAAAAAAAGAAAGTGTGAAGGGTTCTTCGGAACAGGAGGAGTATTGGTTATTAATATTAATGTCATTTATTAGAGATATCATGTATTAAAAATAGTAAAACACAAAGAGATATAATAAATTGGAATATGAGGTTCTTGTTGAAAAAAATTAATTTTAGTACTTATCAATGAATTGCCCCTTATACCCTTCATTTATGTGGAGTCAACACCCAAAATGTTACTTTTCTTAACCTCCGTGCCCGGTCAGCTGTGAAGACAGCTATGGGACGGAGGGAGTATATACTAAAACAACTAAAATCTTTAAAAAAATGCACACTATTATTAATGGCAAAAACTTGTATCACTTTTCAATTATGGTATACAAATATTTGCCAAATTCTAACTACTCGACTATTGGTATTTTTCATTTTTAATTTTTTAATATAGGGCTTTATGGTTGGAGGCCCCACAGGCCACAATCGTGAATAAGGTATTGATGCTGGTCAGTGTCGCTCACTGCAGTCGGCAGTGGATACACTGAACTACCAACTAACGGGCCTTCACTCTACGTAGGCCTTTCTGTAGTGTAACTGGGCCTAAACCTATTGGGCTAAGTATATGCACGGTTTTCTGCATTTTACTCATCATGATGAATTTTTTTGAATTTTTTTATAAAAAATATCTTTACATGTAGCGTTTTTTTAACATATAACTCTTGGGCCTTAGGGTCCAACAAATTTCGGTTGACAACAATGAACAACTCAATACTCGCATTGATATGCATCTATGATTGATCCTCTCTCTCTCACACAAATCAAGTTAGACTGATATTTGAGAAATGAGAATTTAAAAATGATTTTTACTCTTCCTTTCCAAATGTTACAGTATTGTACTCGAACCGATGATCGAGAATTAAAATTATTAGGATATTGTATTTACTTATGTTGTATATCACATCGAGTTATCTGGAAATATTAAAGTCATCATTGTACTTGTATTTATTTATTTATTTATTTCATATATAAATAAATTGTTTTTTCCGTTTAATTCTCTCTATATAGTATCAGAATCTCTTTTAGCTAACACCGTTTTATTTTATCCTCACGATCACTTATATATTTTCGAGATTTAACCTTCTATAGAATACAATACAAGTAAATACAACATCCTAATAAAAATAGTGTGCAACGAGTTTCAAAATTCCAAATTAATGAAAGAGGTACGACTATTTCCCCAATCCCATTCGCCATAACCCAACCAAACACCCCTTTAGTCTTCTATGAATTCTTGTTTAGCTTCATCATAATAGTTAATTAAGTGGCCTTTGTATAGTATCTCGATTAAGAGTGCGCAGTGTGAGGAATATATTAGTGCCCAAATTTCTTTTCCCCCACTATGGAACAATTAAAGAACTTTTCTACTTACATTTACTACTCCAATAAACAAACTTGATTCATTACATTACTACTCACATAATATTTATTCAATAATACTACCATTTTTATAAATTAATAGTATAACATTTTACATATACAAAAATATGGCGAATTGTGTGTGGTTTTTGTTTATAATTGTAAAAGTATTAATGAATGACATAGTACTATTAAATGAAAATGTCATATGGTAAATAAGTTTTATTGAGAGTGAAGACTGAATTATAAAAAAGTTCTATTAATAATTCGTCCCCCAATTTGGTGTTACACATTCGGACCCATTTCCAGGCGAAAATATATGGACATAGATTGATGAGGCATCACTTTCAGTCTTTTTTTTCTTTTCCTTTTTTTTTTTTGGCGCTACGTATCTTATTTGCTAATTAATCATGAAATAAAACGTTATTAATATGGTAAACTAAAGCACAGATTGAGAAGCTTAAAACTTAAATAAATATCATAAAATAAACACATTATGGCAATTAATTAATACCTAAATTGGGAATGAAAGTAGAGCTAGCCTTTGCTGTTCATAACAATTAGGATCACAATTATCTAAATTACTTATGGCAGGATACATACATACAAATTGAACTAGTACTATTTTGTACCATGAGTATGGTTTAATATTTACCAAACCTTTGATGCAATTTCCCATCAATTGACATGTAATATGTTAAAAAATATTAAACGAACAACTTCATTTGAAAAAATTGATTAAAAAAGGGAATTCAACTGATAAATATATTTACGTACATATACATCCATCTGGCGACTAAATTAGGTTCTCACCATGCATAGTGGTGATTTTCCGTCCAACTCCGGTGATCGGAATTAGCCGCGGACGGAGCGGCTGATGCACACTTTGCCACAGTCCGTACACTCTCAATCAGCGCCTCCGTGCGAGCCTCCTGTGACAGAATCTCTGACAGCTGATCGGTGTTAATTACCAGCCTCACTTTCCACACACCCGTGGCGTTGTACCTTGGAAGAATTTCAGTTTCCGACAGCCTCTTCAGCATCCGTTGATTCATGTCCACGGACATCCGGTACGACACAGCCTCCGTCGATGTGTTGATGTTACGGGTGTACTGGAGGGGGAGCAGATAGTAGTATTGACCGGAGTAAAGGTGCTCGTGGTGGAGGAGCGGCGGCGACACGCGGTGGGGGCTCGTGAAGAGGCCGTAGCCGGGGAATTCGTCGGTGATGGACTCCGCCGTGATGGGCGAGTACAGCTCCATTAGGCCGCCGGTGGGTGTCACCACCTTTACCATTTCTTCAACCACTCCCAAACCTTTGATGCAATTTCCCATCAATTAATTAATGTGATCAGGAGAGATCGATGTTTTTAGAATTATCGAACTCTAATTATACAGAGACGATATATATATATATACATACATGGACGATGGAATGTCGGCGGGGGTGTTGTTGAGGGTTTATGAAGTGGAATATGTGCGAGCGAGCAAGGTGCCGCCGACACAAGAATTCTTTTCTTACTGCTCATGGATGCGATGCATAATCATTTCAAGTAATACTAATTAATATACAATGATTGAAGAGTAGTGTAATATTATATTGTAGTGCTAGTGTACTAGTATATTGTTTATTGGAAAATGGTGAGACGTAGCACTCTGAGTCTGAGTGGCAGATCGAACATTCACCAAAAGTTGGTGCTGATCCATCACCGTCTGATGCTATGCGTTTCATGATCAAACGACTCACATTAAAGTGAGGTTTCCCCAAAGTAAAGTGTGAATTGTCAAACTATACATACAAGGATAAAAGGGAAATGTCGGTATCAATCAATGTTCAATATTGACTGCATTTGGAGTTGGCGGTACACATTAATTAGAGTCCAACAAAGGGTTTCGGGTCACTGCTCCGCGTTGAAATGTTAATCCCTTCAACATATATAATACTATTAATTTGTCCATTCCTCTTTCTTTTCTTTTCTTTTCTTTTTTGATACATAATTACTTAAAAGTTGTTGAACAATTATTTGTACAAAATGCACGAATACAAAAGGCGAGCGTATCCATGGCCATCTAATTAATTTATTACTGCGGCACCCACATGGTGCCAACGCCATCGACAATGCATTCTATAATATTGACATTCTTCCTTCTCATAGTAATGTGTGTACACAACTGCACATACTTTACTTCAGTCACCGTTCAACAACAGTCGGTCCTAATTTCATTAAAAAAAAAAAAATCCGGCTATTAACATCCCATTGGAATAATATTTCTCATTTTTATTTCAATGTCTAGATGTATAACACCTGAATGTTCAAACAAAAATTATCAATTGTATACTTTATACAAACACATAATAATAAATCATAGAATAAAACATATGATGATGAACTACAAAAAAAAAGACACAAACTAATTGAATTGCACAATTTATACATTGATGGTACAATGAGCTAAAAAAAAATATTGTACATGTAGATGTAATCGCACCCTAACAAAAAATGAACTAGAATCAGCTAAAAGAAGCTTTAACCTTCACACGCGATACATGTTATGGTTCTAAATTTGGATGGTTCGACACTTTTCTATCTAATATTGTGATTTTTAATATAGACATAATTAAAACTCTTAGGGGGCGCTTGGTTTCAAATTTTTCAATAGAAATAAAAATGAAATATATTTTTCAATTATGCCCTTAAAATATTGGAGGTAGAATTGTTTTAATGATGATTACATCACAAGTGTGTGCCCAATTTTGAAAAAAATGAAATGAAAGAAAGTTGTAGTGATGGTGGAGGAAAATGATTGAGGAGAATTAGGAGGTGAAAATGTTAATCAAAATTAGATTACCTTATTTAGGAGTGAAAATTGTAACATTGATCATTTTTTTGTTCTCATAGTTATTCTATACTAGATGAGCTCCCGCGTATTACGCGGTATTTTCGTTAAATAAACTTTATAATATAATATATTATTATTATTATATATATAATATTTTTAAATAATAATATATATATTAAAATAATGTATATGTATAAAAAAAATTATAATTATAATATTAAATTTAAATAATGATAATATTAATTGTATGACAATTTATGCTAGGGATTAGAATTATTATAATTATGATTGAGGAGAATTAGGAGGTGAAAATGTTAATCAAAATTAGATTACCTTATTTAGGAGTGAAAATTGTAACATTGATCATTTTTTTGTTCTCATAGTTATTCTATATTTGTTCTCATTCATATTCCATTGAAAAATTTTCAATTAAGCGCCAATGTGAAATGTTAATTCGTGAGTAATTTTCATAAACAGAAAGATTTTGCACTTCATCATAATAGAAACCATTTATTGTTTGAAGTTCATAGAAACCGCCTTCTATGCGGTTTTGGGTCGATCTGGTATTTATTTTTTTTAACAGTCCCTAGTTTTCTCGAAATTGGGCCATGGACACTGTGATCCGCTTGCTGAATGTTGAGCCCTCACCGAAATGGGCTTTTGGAATGTACAGAGCAGTTATATATATGGGCTTCCGAGCATTATAACGAGCCCAATTAGTGGTCTGCTAACTCAAACCAAATTAGCACCGGCCACCGAGTGATTCTAAATTTAAAAACGGTAAATAAATAAAATCTAAGGGCCCGCTTGGTTGGGGTATTAGAAGTAGGTAATGAGAATGACTCATTAATCATTCTCATTGATGATATAATATTTACAATTTAGAATTGATTTAAAAATAAAATAATCATTAATTTATTTTGATTACATAATCCTCATTTTATAATCAATCATTTAACAATCATTCATTTTTTCTCCGCTCAACTTTTTTCTCGCTCAAATTTTTTCGTGCTCAACTTTCTTTCCAAAATTCATCAATGGTCACTAGTCATTCTCATTACCTAATTTTAATACCCCAAGCCCTAAACTAATTGAAAAGGACCGAAGCTACTTTGCCATAATTGTATATATACGGACCTTTATCAACAGTGATGAGCTAAAAAACGATTTGCATCGATATAAATTGGATCAGAACTATTTTTTTATATAAATAAATTCTTAATTTTTTAAATAAATCAAATATTTTCTAAATCCCATAATAATTTGCACAATTTTTTTATTTGAATATCCTAAAATAACTTGTACAACCTAAAAATAGAAATCCCACTATAAATTTCACCCTCACATTATTCAAAATATTACACATAATACCATAATTTTTGGCTCTATACATACACATAATCCATCTCATTTATTCTTTTACACATAAAGATTTATAAAATTACTTCTCAAAACTCAAATCATTATTTTATTTTTTTATTTTATATACCAACAAAATAATGCAAATATTTATAGAAAGGAGGGATTATGTACTTTTACTTTTTTTAATAAAAAACAATTTTTCTCTCAGGATTTATTAACATGATATTGACTCCTTAATTTTGTTAACACACAAATTATTATCATATCGCGAAACACATGTATAACCTAATTTCTATTATTTTTCATGTGTTATACTATAAAAGCACATGTATCCTTCCGTTAAATAATTAAATATGAAATGACTTTTATTATCTCTTCTCATTTTATTTATTTTACCGGAAAGGCAAATATGCGTTATTTTATCCGCCAAAAAAAAAAGATGCGTTATTTTATTCATTGGAAGGCACATTTATTTAATTTTTAAAAAATACAAAGATTTATTTACGTTATCCCACATCGGATGGATACAAGGTAGCATACACACCAGTACTCATAGTGTATGTATACAGTATATATATTATTTTGATAAAGATTGCGACGATATTGTATGTATATATATATATATATATACTTCCACTTGTCTCACGCATAAGTCTTGTTCTTGTACCTCACTCTCTGATCACTTGACACGATCACCATCCACTTCCCCAAACCTATTAGGTATCAATTTCACCGCTTCAAATCGATCCTAATGGCAGAAGAAAATCCCAAAGGAGAAGAAGTACCGCACCACCACCTAGAGGACCACCCCAATATGGCCCACCTCCAAGACAAGAATAAGCTTCACAAAGAACAACCCTCCTCCCCAAAACCCCGGGGAGGCTACGCCGTCGACCGCCGCCGAACACTCGCCACATTCATCGTCATCCTTCTTTTCTTGGCCGGAATCACCGCCCTCACACTCTGGTTAGTGTACCGCCCCCACCAGCCCAAGTTCAGGGTGGTCAGTGCCGCCGTGTACGACCTCAACACCAGCGTTCCGCCTTTCATATCCGCCACCATGCAGTTCACCGTCGCCACTAGAAACCCCAATAAGCGAGTCTCCTTTCACTACGACCACCTTTCGGCGTTCGTTTCGTACAGGGACCAGGCTATAACGCCGCCGGTGATGCTGCCGCCTTTGGTTCACGAGACCAAGAGCACGGTGGCTCTGTCCCCGCTTCTCGGCGGCGCTGCCGTGCCGGTGGAAGCGGAGGCGGGTAACGCGTTGATAATGGAGGAGAATTATGGGGTGGTGAATCTGAGGCTGGTGCTGATGGGGAAATTGAGGTACAAAGGTGGTGCCATAAAGAGCGGGCGTCATAGCGTGTATGTGAGGTGTGATTTGTTGGTCGGCTTGAAGAGAGGCTTCGTCGGCCAACTCCCTCTTCTCCGATCTCCGCCCTGCTATGTTGATGTGTAAGCTACCTCCATCTTTTTTTTTTTTTTTTTTTTGCACAGGTAAAATGATGATCGTATCAACTGTGCTTGTAATTTTGAATCGGTTTTTGATCATTTTATGTTTCATTATTGTCTTTAATATATTAATTTTGAATAAAATGTTATGAATGATCAATAATTTTGTCTGTGTTCTAGAAAATATATAAGATTAATGCATTTTCTCACAAGGTCATTGACACAAGGATTTTAATGTTTAGGGAATGATAAATGAGTTAAAATGATCAGAAAAGTATTAAAGTGAAGTCAATAGTGTCCGCGGGATAATTAATGAGAGAAACCAACGAGTACAAGTAAATTAATTAAAAGTAAATATATGAACGAAATGCATAGATGAAAGGAACAGAGGAATTGAACCGCGTCTAAAAAAGACTTTGCTTTTTTAAGTCGAGACTTACAATACATGGGTGTCTTATATTAGAAGGGGCCGGAAATTAAAGAGATTACTTAGAAGTTGGTAACAGAATTGATTCTTTCTTGCCTTGCTTGCCTATTTGCAGTATTGGCTTGCTTTGTGACCCTATATATATTCTCCACTAATGTTGGCTATCGAATATTTGAGCATGGTTTAAAGTTCAGCATTTTAAGTACGATTAAGAATATTATTCCCTCCTTTTTCATTCTATCTATATATGTAAGTTCTTTTACTTTGTTTTAAACAATCAAGGATAGTTAAATCCATTTTTTCCAACTTTAATTTTCTAGTAGTTAATTAATTCACTAGATAGTGAACGTCGCAGTCATTATTTTATAGTACAGTGATAATTATTAATTACCTCTATTAATATTAATAAATATATTTTGTGAAATTAATATGTAGTCATTTAAGTTGCTACAGCTACAAGTATTCTAAAAAATGAATCTGTACGGTGTTTTTGTATACGTTGTTAATTAAATGTAGGCCAAATATTTTAGCTCTATGAAAGAGCACACTGCAATCAAATCATCATCTTATAAAAAGAGCACGCTGCAGTCAGAGTATCACTTAATCATCTTAGGACCCGTTTGGTAGGTCTGTCAAGAAAAGGGACCAAGACGGGCCTTAAGAAACCTTTTAAGGGTTTGGGTGAGATAAGTAATATTTATTGATGTTTGGTAGGATGTAAAAAAAAATTTAATTGTTGTTTGGTAGGAATGAAAATAAAGTACACAAATTCATAATAGTGTTTGATAGGTAAGATAAGAATTAAGATATGTTATTAAAAGACAATTTTACCCTTTTAATAATACCCTTTTAAAATAATGTTATTTCATGAGCATTAGAAAAACATCTTTGATCTTATTTTGTGATATCGTTCATTTATTAATTTCGATAAATTTCTATTTTTGTAAATTAATTATAATAAATAATACTATATTATTTTAATATTTTTATCTTGAATTTTAATTCAGAAATGAAAAAGGACAAATTTAAATAATGTAAATCTATTGTCGTTATTAGAATGAGATTAACGACTTTGATACTATAATTCATATTAATATTTTTAGATTAAATCAATATTACACACACACACACACACACATATATATATATATGTATATTAATGAAGATATAATTATTTATTAGCTATAATAAATTATAAAAATCTGATACATCTATTCTATAGTTAATTTTGACATATAGTTTTCTCGTCGATTTCAGTGTGTCAATTTTAAATAAAAATAATAATTTAAATATTATATTATCTTTAATTTTTATTTACCTTTATCATAATCTATAAATATTATAAAAATGACATATTTAGATAATATTAATTCATCCCAATAAAAAAAAAAGGATAGTATTAATTCATTGTAATTATTTAGAAGAGAATTGCTATCTTAAGTTTTCATTTATCTTGATTTATGATACACAATTTATATATTTCAAAAAATGACATATTTAGACAACATAACTCTATACTCTATAGACTATAAAAATATATTACTGCATAGACAAAAACGTAATACCACATCAACATTAGAAGATATCTCAGATTAGATTGATATATCAGCAAAATCTTAGATTAGAAGATAAATTTTGCTCAAATCCAATTTGAAATAACTTCATTTTTCTCCTACAGCAACTGCACCATCCTCAACACATTACTGATGATTTTGAACTAGTATGACATAATTTGCACTTGAATTTAGGATTCACAATTAGACTAATCATGAACCAAATCTCGACTCAACAAGATGAGATTAATCCAAAAAAATTGATGAATTTAAATTGAGAGTGTCATTTTGATGTAGCATTCCCACTCACTAATTTGTACATGTATACTTCAACTAATAGGACTTTCAAAACGGCAACTAGCTGTTTAGCAAGTAGTTACTAGGAGGTTGAGTTACTGGGCGCTTTGTTCGTTCCTGTACAGCGAGGAATATCTTCTTCCTCGGTCCCTGTAAATTAAAACAAAACCACTCAGAATGCAAGCACTTCAAATCAAGATTAACTGGAAATCATGTTAACGCATTTTTTTTCTTTTGATGTTCAAACAAATAATTTAGTGTGCCCTTTTCATATTTTGAGCTATCAGTCTTCCAAAATTCAAATTCAGTATCCAAATAAAGGATTAGCCAAGCCAACAAAGTAAGAAGCACAACAATACCATTGGGATACCCAACTCCTTGAGGTCACATTCCCCCATTTGCTTCAGTACAGCCATATCTATCTGCAGGTGAAAAGCATCAAGATGCTCATTAAAGATTTGCTATTTTAATTGTTTCATATTAACTCTTATTCTACTTTGTCTAAATAACATAAGTGGAATTATACAGCTGCTTCACAATCTTACAAGCACATAGTGAAAGAACCAAAAGGAACATATGAAAGATGTGATCAGCCCACATGAGCTAGAGAAATGAGTTAATGAGATAGTAGTGGTCAATAAGTAAACAATTGCATTATACCGGTGCATAAATCTACTTATCCTACAGATCCCGTAAAAAAAAATCTACTTATCCTACAGAGAGATTCAACCAGAACAGCCAAGATCCCTCCTAAGACTTCCAACTTCCTATGATTTTAATTCAAAATTAGTCACATTCATGGCTATCATAAAGAAATAATATGCTAACCATAACAAAAAGACAGAATGAAAGATATTTTGTGCTTCTCTTTGGCGTTTCAGCGGCCTCTCTTGAAGATGGTGTGCTTCTCAAGAGCTTATCATCATTGGGTGGTTCCACTGACCGAATAGCTTTTGTGACCTTCTCATATAGCTCCATCTTTTTACGCTCATGCTTCTCGAGCTCCATTTCCCTGGAAATTCTCTTTTGTGTCAGTTTTGAACGGAGATCTTTTGATCTAGGCGAGAATCTGCAACCATGATCATTTAGAAAGCCCAATTTAAATGACCATCTTTTTTCTACGGGCAACACAGAGCTACATGTTGAAAAAATAAACCATTTCCATCCAAGGGGTTGCTGTAGCCATAGCTCCTTCCACTCATATCATTTCTCAGCCTATGCAAAAAACCAATCAAAATAACCCAACAGGAATTGTTATTTCCCAACTCTTTAAATGCACAAATTCTAGAGCCTAAACACATTAACAGTAAATTTAACTTTGAAAATTGAGGAACACACACCTTTTGAAGGATAATAACCGAATAATTTGCACAAACTCGTTACTAAGAGATGGGTATCCTTGCAAATGGGTCCTTACGAGAGATATAAGAAAATTAGGGTAGGATTTAACAAAATTATGGTAAAATAAATTGAAGAACAGAGTTCGTTTCTGTGCGATATCGGCACAGATTATGAAATAGGATTTGAAGAGAAATGTATGTTACCCTTTAAATTTCGTTTTCTCTGCACGAACTTGGCTCGATGACGGAGAGGGCGTTCACGGCGGTTCTCTTCAAGCACCGATATCGCAACCACCGTCGTTCGTCGGCGCCGCTGTTCCTCCTCTATCTCACCTAGGGTTTGTGCGTTTTGATTGTGGCTGAGAGATCGTGAGTGAGGATTGTCGAATTTGTCAAATACAGATTACAGGGGGGCAATTTTGTTCTTTCCATTGGCTTTTCTGGAGTACTGTTCAAAGGCGAAAACAAATCCGAGGGGTGAGGTCCGATGTAGTTTCTAAAGAGGAACAGTGAATTGGCTGAAAAGGATAAACGGGCCGGATGTTTTCACGGGCCAGACTGAAAAGGTTTCATGGCTACCAAACGTCTGCAAAGCCATGAAACCTTTTTTTTCTTGATCTTTTCAACCCTACCAAATGGGTCCTTATAGAAAGAAGCATTGAACTGAGATTACTAATAATCTAGTCATCTTATAGTAAGAAAGCATCAGGGCCCTGGTCATAAGTTCTTCAATAAATGGTGAGAATAAATATTGAATAATTATGATGGTTAATGAGAATAAATAATACTCCATCTCATATTAGATAATATATTTATTAAAAAGAATAGTCTCAAACTGAATGATATTATTTTTTTAAAAGAAAATAAAGCAATATAACAATCTTTATATATACCCTTTAAATATTTAAAAATTATATATTGTTGTACTTTATCTACACTAATCAAAAAAATTTTTTTTTTTGTAATAAAGTAAAATGAACTTTATATTCTTACTTTATTTCATTTAATATCAATAAATAATTTCTACCTTAATAACTATGCACATAGTAAATATTTCATTTAATACTAATAAACAACTTCTACATTACTTAGCGACGTTTGGTTTCTAAAATTTTCAATTACAATATAAATAAGGATGAATACATGAAAATGATAACAACAATGATAATCATTCAACCAATATAGTAAAAGCGTAGATAAAAAAGAAATTTTCATTCTCTTTCTAATTGAAAACTCGAACCAAACACCCTGCTACATAATTTTAAATTTGTTCTTTTAAAGCCTAATAATGACTCATTTTTGTACTTTTTTTTTTCTTTTTCGTTTATAATTGTTCTTTTATGAGGTGAATACATGCATGCACTCAACTTTTTTTATAACACTTTTCAGTTAATTTCGTTAACACATTTCAATAATACTGACACCTAATATTTTTCTGTTATTATAATCAATACTTTTTATTTATAGAAAATGATACTCCCTCCGTCCCAAGAAGTTATGCACACTTTTCTTTTTCGTCTGTCCCGGCAAGTTATGCACACTTCTAAAAAGGAAATATCACACAATATTTATACACTCACAATATTATTTAAATTTCAAAAAATGCTACTACTTTTATTCTACTCTACTTTATCTCATTAAATCACCCAAAATACTCTTACATTTTATTCTCTCTTACCCTTTATTTTAAAAACAGACAACAAAATTAATTTTTCTTAGTTTTTGTGTCCCAAGAAATATGCATAATTTATTGGGATGGAGAGAGTACTTTTTAATTATTACACATATCACTTTTTATAATAAATTCAAGCACTTTTATGATGAATTCAAGTGAATCCATGAAATGAAAGCATATTAGACTGTATTTGGTGAAGAGCTGAAGGTTGGTTTTACCTTAATGAAAAGAAAAGGGCTTATTTTTCGGTCTGCACATAACACTTTGCAGGAAGGCGGACGAGATGGGAATAAGGATGGGGTTTGGCCCATTTATGGGAGGGGTATTGAGGCGGCCCACACGTTTATAGGTTTCTACTTTGGTTTATTTCTTACTCCCTCCGTCCCGTAATTACTTTCACAATTTCCTTTTTCGTTCGTCCCACAATTACTTTCTCATCCTTAAAATGGAATACCCTCCAAAAACTACACCCTCACAATACCATTTAAATTTCAATAATGTCACTCTTGTTTTATTCTATTTTATTCTCTCTCCTACACTTTATCTCATTCAACCACCCAAAATACCCTTACAATTTATTCTCTCTCCTACACTTACTCTCTTTTTCTTAATAAGTGTGTCTCCCTCCCTATGAAAGAAATCATGGAACTGAGGGAGTATCTTTTTTTGCCCAGATTTAGATTTAGGCTCCCCGATAGGAATTATTATTTAAAGTGATATAATATAAATTTAGTAATAATTTAGTGTTATTATATTATTTGGTGGAACATAAATTTATAATCATATTAAATTATTCAAGACCTAAAATTTGTTTGTTATACCATATAAGATCATTATAAACATTAAAAAATATTTTCGCCATATTATATGTGTTTGCACATTTATCCTTATTCGTCAGTCCCACAGTTGTTTCCACACCTATAAATGGAAACACCTTTCGGTTTTAACATCCCCACTATACACATTTATTTACATCAATGTTATTACTTTTTCAACTCAATTGACTAACTTTTTACTTTACATACACATGATTTCACAATTATACCATTCACTTATTATCAACTCCCTAAAAGTGTATTTTCTTAAACTCTGTGCACAGTCAGCTGTGCAAACAACTCTGGGACGAATGTAATACAATTTATCATACTATTCAATTTATCTTCTCATAGTAGGAGGGGGTGTGCCATACTATTTTTGTAAAAGGCAACAGTGAAAGGAGTATAATAGGGGGTGAATTTACACCGGTCGCGATAAAAAAATAGATCTAATATTATTTGTATTCCCTACTAAACAAGATATAGATTAGATAAAAATGCACAATAAAGGTCTTTTATAACCTACCAAACAGAGCCTTAAATTTCCCGTATAGTATATATTACTTGTTGAATTAATATTAAATAGGAATATAATGAATGAAGAAAACTGAAAAATAATATCATTATTTTCTAAATTTAAATTTAATTCATATTCAATTCAAATGCAGACTTAAAATTATAATGACTCGTTAACATAGAGTACCATTTGTCCATTTACCAATGACTAGCCAAAAAACAAGAGTTTTTTTTTTTTTTTTTAAACTAGTCAAAAACAGGAGTTTAGAAGTGAAATTATGATGGCTTTATTTGATTTAAAAAAAGTTTAAATTGAATTTCAAAATTATACCTATTATATTAATTAAATAAATTTATCAATGATTAATTAAATTAAAAAATTAATATCAAAATTAATTAGAATGACTTAATTGAATTTTACAAATTATTTTTTGTAAAAGAGTTCTAAAATTATATTCAAAATTAATTTATCAATTACTAGCAAAATTAGGAGGTTAATAAAATATTAAAAAAAAGTGTGATCGTTTAACCGAGTTGGTATTGTGAAAAAATTTTTACTGTAAAATTAATTTACAACTAAAATTCTTTTATGAAACAATTAGTATTTTTTATTAAATAATTAATATTATTCAAAATTAATAAATAATATATATTTAATAAAAATATTAATATTTTCAAAATGAATTTCACCATAAAATTCATTCTAACACCACTTTGTCCTAATTAATAATGCGGTTCGGTACACTAATATGGTGGACTAAATTAAAATCAATAAATGACATAAACGGGCCAACAAATTTGTATGTGAAGTCCATTCAATTTCGGGCTGACATTTCTAGAATAAGGAAAGAACGACCACGAAAATGCAGTGGGGTCCCATCGGGCTTATGCTGACACGGAAAAGCTTTTGCAGAGTCGGGCCGGGCCGATGCGAGTGTGTGCCGAACTGCGAGTTTGGTGGTGGAGGAAAAGTTAGCCTTCACTCTCTCTTAATAAAATAAAAAGAAAACAAAAAAAGTGCAAAGCGGGGGTCAGGACTTCAGGTCGAGAACGACCAGCCACTAAATTTTTGCCACTTGGCACCATCTCCTGCCCTTCCCACCGATGTTGGCATCTCTCCAGCCTCAAATAAAATACCCCATTTCTTGATTTTTCCTAAATTAATCCTAGCTCTATTTTCTTGTGGCTCACATTTTTTCATCTGCAAAAATTGGAAAACAAAAACAAACAACCGTTAACTCTTTTCCCTTCTCTCTCTCCTTGTTTTCTCTCCACTCTCTTCTCGGTTATCTGTTCATTACTTCAGCTTCGAGCTCCTCGTTATTTCTTTGATTTGTAAGCAGTTGCCAACGGTTAATAGCCTTTTCTCTAATCTGCGGCGGCGCGACAAAGTTTCCGATCCGCATTTACGAGTCTCCGCTCTGCGCCAGTTCATGAATGATCCGAAAGATCGGACGTTTCAGGGTCTTCTCACGCCATGGCTATTTTCCAAGGTAATTTCTAAGCTCTCTGTTAATTATTGCTATTTTTTTTAAATTATTGGTGATGCTAGTGTTAATGACCCTTGTGGTGGCTCACTGAGTTCCCAGACTATTGAGTGTACTGATTGAACCATTTCTTTTTCTGGTCTCTCCTTTCCCCTGTGCCTCTTGTTTCATATTATTCTGGGTTGGATGCAAAGGTTAAGGCAACATGCGGTTCGTTTTGGGTGAGGATCCTGGATAAAGAATTACCTTCAACTACCTGTTTTACTGCTACCACTACTTGTACTTCTTTTTGAATCCAGAGATGCGTCTCTCTTTTCTTCTTCTCGTTCACTCTCTGTCTCTGTTTCCACTTCTAATCCTGGTTTTCTGACTTCTGATTATAAATTCAAGCAATTTAAACAATATATTATTTTATATATATTATTTCCAATTCTCCCGTTCTAAACAGATTTTAAAATTGTAAGAGGAAATACTGCTTGTGACAAATTGATTGTCGGAGACCGAGGCCGATTTCGAACCAGTCATTTTGTCGCAAGTTTTTCTGTTACAATTTTTTCTATTTTGCAGCCCTAGTATTGCTTTATCAGGTCCTGTACGATAACATCGCCACCACGGCCAAGCTATTTGGCATTGTTGTTGCTAGCAATGAACGAAAGTATCCACTGTATCTGAAGCCTTCACTGTTCCCTTATTTAGATGGAACTTTATTCTTCTGGAGAAGACCTTGTTACTAAGGTGCAATTACACGCTCCTTTTATTTCAGTGAAAGTCTAAACTGCATCCTGCTAATTAGGTTTCTTTTGCAAGAGTGATAAAGTTTATTCTTCATTGGCAGACAAGAAAACCTTATACAATCACTAAGCAGCGTGAGCGGTGGACTGAAGAGGAGCATAATAGGTTCTTAGAAGCTCTCAAGCTCTATGGCCGTGCTTGGCAGCGAATAGAAGGTCGCTATTCTTTTAACTATCTGATTAGCGACAGGCACCCTAACTAATTTAAAAACTGCAAATCGTTCTGGTTGATTGTTCAGTTCCTTATGTAATCGATCCAAGTTGTAGTTGTATTTGTGATTTCAGATATGTTACTGCTATCTTACTTTAGGAGAATTCTATTTCTTGGATATATTTCCTTTTGATTTTAGAATTGTCCCTGCTCTTCTTTTTTTGTTTTGCATCTGGTGGTGGCGCAGAACATATAGGAACCAAGACTGCTGTGCAGATCAGAAGTCATGCACAGAAGTTTTTTTCGAAGGTCAATCCCATTGCCTTCTCTTGTCTTGCTATCTGATCATCATACATAAAACTTTTGTATTCGCTGGGTTTTAGCTTTCATTTAGGTTAATTTGAACTCACATATATGTTTGTGTTCTTGCATAGTTGGCAGTTAGTTAGAAAAATGTAAATTCTGATTCCTTGTGCTCTCAAGGGACATTTTTCATATGAAATTGTGGTTACGTTACTTGTACATGATTTTTCTATGTAGGATGAATATAAAAGCAATGCTACTATAGATGCTTGCTGACTCTAATGAGTTACAGCAACCTCAATCTTTCATTCTCCAACATTGAGCTCAAGCAAATGATCAGAAAATGTGAACTTAATCAGTTAATTGAGATTGAGCATTGTCTTTGAATTTTTCCTCTCTCCACCAAACCAACTATCTAGAGCCTGAAATTCCGTGAGATCTTAGCTTCTTTGGTTTTGAAGTTAGTATTATGGGCATGCAATGAGAAACTCCTGGTGTTTTGGGTAGGAGAGTTGTCAGGTGTCTCCATGATGAATGGAGATAGTACCCTCTTCAGTCTTCTCTCTGATAATTAATAAAGTGTCAGCCAACTCTACATGTTTTTTTGATAATGAAACGTTGGATTATGAGCTATGCCAATGATAACTTTGTTGTCATAGGACAATCTCATAGGACTTGAAGTTTCAACTTAAAGTTCTCAAGAAGTAGCTCTAGCTAAATTATTTCACCAACTTGATTTGCTAAGGATCTTGGCCCAGCCTCCGCACTGCTCCTGCCAGTTACAGTCATATACTGGTGGTGTCTTGTTCAATTGAGACATATTTTCAAATTTATGTTTAGTATAATATATATTTTTAATAGTTTCTTTCTAACTATTTTAGGTATCCTCATTCCATTTTAAGGTTGAGTCAACAATTCTCCACTTTCTTCTGCTGTAATGGAGATTTTGAAGGTCTCATTTGTACACGTCTAAAGCTACCTTAAGCGAATTTCTCCAATATTCTCATCTATTGGGGAAACCCATACTTAGTTTCTGTTCATTCATTAGTCATTATTATTTTTAGCTAACCTAGTGTGCCCACACATCCATCTCAACATTCTCATTTCAGCTACCCTAATTTTTTCGTTCACTGGAAAATCTCTGTGCGATGCATGATTAATATATCTAATTAATTAGTTTTAATAAGAACTGTTTAATTAGTTGTATGAATGTAATTTTATTATGTATAATTTCTTATACAGAGTATATATTATGATTTTTATTTTTTTAATTTCATACCGTAAACTAGATCCACCACAAATACTTAAATTAATTATATATATCCAAATTCAACACACATTCAAATTCGATAAAAAGAACACATCAAACTTCAAACCACCAAAAATTTACATTTTTATTTGAAATTTCATTTTAGATGTGTAATATGGGTGTCATATTATAGATCCTGGAAAATTTGTCCTCATTTTTTTATATGTGTGTTGTAATGCCTTTAGACTGGATGTACTTATTATTTATTACTCTTCTTATTGTTAAATCTCTGTGCAATGACTCTTGAATCATGGTGCTTTTATCCCAACTATACTTAATTGTCCTTGTTATGTATTTTATTGTTTATTATTAACCCTTTAATGTCCTTGTGGTTGGGTGGGACTCAGGTTTGTTTTTTGTTGAGTCATCTGCCTGGTTAAGCCAGCCCCTGTTTGATTTCTGAATCTTACCTGGTGATATTATTTGAGGCCCATATACTGTTAATGGACATTCATAACCGTGAAAAACAATGGAACACAATACTTAATAGTTAATAATGTATTCCTTATTACTTTAGTCCACTAAGACGGGGAAGGACAACTGATTATTTTCACATTGGCTTTGCAGAAGTCTGTAGCTTGCTGTTTACAAAAGAATGATATTAATTCTACGCACCGCTAATTTATCTAATAAATTACTGAACTGGACTATTAGGGCACTTTTATAGTTGACAGCATGCAGGATATTGTTTCATTCAGTTAATCTTGAATTCATACACTAGGCATAGATGATTGTCATTTGTCAATTATTAATTTCTCCTGATACAGTGACTGTGTTTCTCTTTTTGTACATTAGGATTATCTTGTGTGACATTATGTTTTGAAACTTAACATATGTATATGTAATCCAGTTGGAAAAGGAGGCCATTGTTAAAGGAGTTCCAGTAGGACATGCTCTTGACATAGAAATCCCTCCGCCACGGCCTAAAAGAAAACCCAGTTATCCTTATCCTCGTAAGACAAGTTTGGGTGTTCCTACTACCCAGGAAGGAGTGAAGGATGGGAAAATATCAAGTCCTATTTCTTCCTCATGCCAGAGTAAAATAATGGTGGCCTTGGAGAAAGAACTCGAGGTATGGTCATTCTTTCTGTTGGCGGTTCTAACTTTTCATCTATTTACCGTCCATTGTAAGAACATATACAATTTTACTGCTGCTGTTTTTTTTTGTATCTGTTTCTTCTGTTCTGTGCCTCTTTGTTTTACTTATGTAAATAAAATATCTGGAACTCATTCTTTCGTTTCGTTTTGTTCACTTGAGTGAAGCATTTTTTTTTTCTTTTTCACCTCTGTAATTTGTGCTGCCAGAAACCTTGTAATGATGGGAAATCAGGAAACAGTAATGAATACCGTCACCTGGATATATGCTCTGAGGATTTCACTCTTCTCAAGGCAGCTCCTTGCCCATCCCCGCCATCAGCAAACAAAATCTCCTCAGCATCTGATGCACCTAAAATATCATGTACTTTCAGGCATTATGTGCCACTCTCGAAAGAAGCAAATACTCAGGATGAAACTGCTGTATCTCAGGTCACTATTGAAGCCAAAGAATTTCAGACGGATAAATCTGATACCGAACAACCTTTTCATGATAATCCCCCATTTAAGATTTCAAATGTTGTTAACTCGTACTTTTCACAAGAGAAGTCTGTGCCAAGTAAAAGAACAGGTGAGCTGAAGCAGTCTGAAAATGCTGACGCATTGCAAACTGCTGATGTGCAATCGTCACAGAACTATCCCCGCCATGTACCTGTGCATATTCTTGATGGGAGCTTGGGACTGACTGCACACAATATTTCTCCAGATATGCCAATGGATGGAGCTCATGGACATCAAAATTTATTCATGAATCCAGTTGCATCTGCCATGTGTGAACATTACAGTAATCCATCAAGATCTTCTGTTCACCAGTCATTTCCGAGTTATCATCCAATCTTCACTCCAATCCAAAACCAAGATGATTACCAGTTACACACATCAACCACTTTTTCGAGTCTTATTGTATCTGCTTTGTCACAAAATCCTGCGGCCTACGCTGCAGCTAGCTTTGCAGCAACTCTGTGGCCATCTGCGAACATGGAAGCTCCCAATGAAACATCTACAACCTCAGCTGGGGCATTTCAACCAAGGCCAGCGAGTAACACTCCTAGTATGGCGGCAATTACTGCAGCTACTGTAGCAGCGGCAACTGCATGGTGGGCAGCCCATGGCCTACTTCCTTTATGTGCTCCATTTCACCCTGGCTTTACCTGCTCTCCTGCATCTGCAACTCCAATTGGTAGCAGCCAATGTAGAGCTGTAAACAGTGAAAGAAGAGAGAAGAGCTGTGATCCTTGCTTAGGAGGTCAACAACTGGAACCGGAATGCTCTGAAGCTCTCCATGAACAGCACTCTGTTTTAAAGTCACCAACTTTGTCATCAGATTCTGAAGCAAGTGAGGGTGCAAAACAGAATGTTGGGTCAGTTGCTTCTGAAACAGCTAAAGTTGAGGACACAACTGAACCCCAGGATGCAAACAAGTCAAAGAGTAAAAAGCTGGTGGACCGTTCTTCATGTGGATCAAACACACCTTCCAGCAGTGAAGTTGAAGCAGATGGTTTGGAGAAGCATACAACAACGGGAATTGAGGAAAAACACATGAAAGATACAGAGGAGCCAGAAGAAGCTGGTGGTGACCCATTTAGTCGACGTTTTAGGAGCACCACCAGCAACGTCAATGATTCTTGGAAGGAAGTATCGGAAGAGGTACTGGAGAATTCTGCCTTTGTTTCATAAATAGTGTGTTTGTGAATCTGTGTTGGCATTCATATCTACCAAATTTGTATGCAGGGACGATTAGCATTTAAGGCACTCTTCTCTAGAGAAAGACTGCCCCAGAGCTTTTCACCTCCACCTGACGTAAATAATAAGTGCAAGAATAACTGCAATAAGGATGAGAACGGTGAAAATATGCTCGAGTTCGACCTAAATTGCAAGACATGGGGGGGCACTTGTTCCCAAAAACAAGGTGTGGAAGACATGACCTCCTCCATAGGTGAAAACAAGGAAGATGGCCCACTACTGAATTTGGGACTTGGACATTTTAAGCTGAAGGCTCGAAAAACTGGATTTAAACCTTACAAAAGATGCTCGGCAGAGGCAAGGGAGTGTAGAGTGTCGGCCAACTGTCATGATGAAGAAAAGTGTCCCAAGAGACTACGCATGGACGGAGAGACTTCTACTTTATGATGCTCAGTATGATATCATCCCTCACTCACTGGTGTTGCATGCATTCTTAAGCTTATTGTCCATATGCTTGGGTTTAATATATTATTGATTGAAAGACCACGATACTTTTCATGTAGTTGCTATGTGTGCTATTAATTAGGACAGTACCTGCAGATGGAAGCCTCTTCTTTGGCGGACATGAATTATCCTCAGTGAATGGACCTTGATAATCGGGGTCCATTTGCCACGAAATATTACTTCTCTGCTATTTGAACATTGCTGGCCAATTTTTTTACTGTTTGATTTAAGAAATATAAGGAATGCAGCATCCTGAGGGTGCATAGAAGCAAACGAGATTTTACTGTTGATTCAGGGTTAGAATTAACACCGGTGTACTTATTTTGTGGAAACTATAACTATAACGGTAATGAGAGACGATTATAGGATACTCTGATCATACAAGGCGGAACATTTGAATGGTGCGTGTGGCTGACCAACTCTGCATCGTCAACATTAAAAATTGCCTAGTCGATTACAGAATTAAGTGTGTGTGTGAGAGAGAGAGAGAGTGGAAGGAGAGCAAACTTACTCAGTGTTTCTTTCTAATCATGTAAATGCATGGGTAATTAACGCATTTATGAGTTTACACACACAATTAGATTACTCATATTTCATCGCAAGTGATAGCCCAAGGGGCATACGATTTGTCCACGGCCCTAAGCCCGCACATATGTGAAACAGATTTAGCCCATCCCAATTCATCGATACCAAAGCCCACGGGGAGTATGTACAGTACGTATGATGGAGTATCTCGATTTTAGTACATTTTACGAAATCCAGTACATACGCCGTATGTATGTATGTATATACACCACCAGTTGGCGTAGGCGGGGCTTCCGAGCCCCAACTCCGTCACGCCCGCAATTTGCACAATTGCATAGGTGCGGTTGCAGCCCATTCCACCGACCAACCGTCTTCCCTTCCATCACTCCAATGTCTTCTCTCTCCTCCATTCTTCACTCTCTCTCTCTCATTAATTCCATCCAATACGCCTCTCTGATGTTTGCCCTACTCTACCATGTCGTCTCTCCTCCTCCTCCTCCATTTCTTCTCTCTCTATGCTTCATTAATGTCCACCCGTTCAGCAACAGTTAATTCTCTGCAGAAGATTCCAAATGATCGATGCGCTAGTAAATGCGGTAGCTTTCAGATTCCATTCCCATTTTACCCAACACTTTCAGATGCTTTCTGCCTTTCCTGCGTCAATTCCTCCACACTTTTCATCAGCGTTGCTTCTCAGAGCTACCGTGTCCTCCATTTCTTCCCCGACGGCGTATTAGTCGACTTCCCTAACACCACCGCCACGTGTCGCCAGTACAATGATTTGAAGTCCTTCTCCTTCTCCGGCAATCAATACTTGGGCATCTCCGCCGACAACGTGCTTGATTTGTACGACTGTGAGGACTCTTCTCTCTGCCAACCCGATTGTGAAACTACTTCTCTAATGCCTGGTTGTGATGGACAAGGCAGGGGCTACCCTTCCTGCTGCTACCCACTCTCCGACCGTAGCTCTTGGCACCCAGGCGATAGTTTCACCAAGTTTTCTCAGTATGGGTGCAGAGGATTTTCCTCTTGGGTGACTTTTCCGGGCAACACAACCGGGAAGCGCGGTGTTAAATTGGAATGGGGTGTGCCCGATAACTCGACGGACCACACGTGTGCCGCCGTTGCTAATGCAGTAAATGCTACTTCTGTTGCTTCCGGTATAAGATGCCAATGCCCCGATGGATTTACCGGTGATGGCTTTTCCGCCGGAGTTGGTTGCCTAAAGTGTGAGAGTCTCTCTCTCTCTCTCTCTCCCCAAATTTCATAAACTAATTGTCATGAGAATGGTTACATAGATTAGGTCTGCTTTTGTTTAAACAAACTATATCTTTGACAGCTTGCTTCAAGGATGGAAAGGAAGCTCAAGGGAACGATTGCAACCGGAGCAAGCATGGTAAAAAGAAGGCAATAATTTTAGCTGGTACGTAAATGACTGATAAATGTCATAAATATGAAGAATGATGATCACAAGAATATGATGTTGTGATGCAGGAGTAATAACCTCAAGTATCGCCGTTGTCTCCTTCACGGCACTTTATCTTTTGAAACGCACCATCAGATCAGATAAGTTTGTCCCTGATAAATCCCATTGCCAAAGCGTCATTTCATCACAGAAAGTTCCAAAGTCGAGGTTATTTACATACCATGAGCTTGAAGAAGCCACCAAAGGATTCGGGGATGCTCAAAAAATAGTGGATAGCCCCGGGACTACATTGTATGCTGGACTTCTTACCGGCGGATCACTCGTAGCTATACAGAGGGTGCAGTGTGAGATTGAGAGGAACCTCATACGAGCTTTGTTCAGATTGGAAACACTATCCTCTGTCTCACACAGAAACATGGCCCACATTGTCGGATGGTCCATTGAATCAGGCTCCGGCCCTTTGGTGGTTTACGAATACCCCGTAAACGGAACCTTCAAGGAGCACTTGTCCCATTCAGAACCTCTTGATTGGTACAAAAGATTGAATATTGCTGCTGAAACTGCCAGCCTTCTTGCCTTCCTCCACTATGAAATCTCGCCTCCAATCTTCCACCACGATCTTCAAACTGGTTGCATGTTCTTAGACATGGATTACTCTCTTAAACTTGCTGGTTTTGAGCTATGTATTCATGAAGGAAGCGAGTGTGATAGCAGGAGGAACGATGTTTACAGCTTCGGTTTAGTGCTTCTGGAGATTATCACGGGTAGCACGAATTGCTCAAAATCAGGGGTGCTGCAGAAGATCAAGAAGGGGAAAGTAGAAGAGATTGTAGACCCGAGTCTTTACTACCATGAACAGCCAGCATATTGGAGGGAGGAAATCGAGGTGATAGCTGATCTTGCAACAAGATGTTTGCTGTTTGCAGGTGATGGCAAACTTAGTATGTTTGATGTTGCAAAGGAATTAGTACATGTGAATAGAGATGCTCGGAGGGGACCTGCGTTGGAGGAAACCTTTTCCAATTCAAGCCTCCTTCAAATGATATCAATGTCTCCAGATTCTATTTACACCACCAATTTAAATTGACATTAGATGGTAGTGTGAAATATATAAAGCAATGCCTTTTAAGAATTGGTTTTCATACTTCACATGTCAAATCTTACAATCAATTGGTACTATTTCTATTGTACAATATATAATCTATGTCATTGTGTTATTAAATATCTTTAGCTTACCTCCTGGTGGATACATTTTGTAGTCGTAAAAAAAATTGGAAAAAAAGTATGGGGACTGGGGAGACATTCTGCCTTCGTGAGTTGATCTCCCTTTGAAGCAGCTGGATTCACAATCACTAGAGAGAGTAGGCCGTTGATGAATAAATCAACACTAATTCTCTCCATTGTTTAATATGTGCAGCTATATAAATTAAAACTTAATCTTTATTCTCTCCTTCCATTGTTTTTTACGTACAGCTATATAAATTAAAACTCACTTATTATTCTCTCTTTTCATTGTTTTTTACATACAGATATACTTCCTCTGTGCCATTTTCTTTAGGCAATAAGGTTGGACATAAGTTTTAAGAAATATTAGTTGTTTATATGTTCAATAGATGAGTGGAGTAAGAAGTGAGAGTATTATTATCAAGTAAGAAAATAGTGTGGGAGCTCAAATAACAAATAATGTAAATAAGTGTATGTTGTGAGATTAAAAATAAATAAAAAATTTTTTATTTTGAGATGATATATAAAAATTGGACGGACCAAATAAATATATTTGATTAAATAATATTGGACGGACCAAGTGTATAATTTATTATTCTCTTTCTATTGGAACCAATGGACCTTTTATTTGGGCATTGGGCCTCTCGGGCCTTAAAATTTATTTTGTTCCACCTTTGAAACAAGAATATGGTGTAGGTTTCTGTCAAAAAAAATAAAAAAAATATGGTGTAGGTGCCAACTGAAAGAATAATTTTATGTTCCAGTTATATACACTTCCAACGTCAATAATACATACACCAATTATTGGAAACCTCATTTTTTTTTTTTATAAATTATGCATCTAGTACGAAAAAAAGAGAGTATTTTTTTTTCATGTTTTATCCTTATACCTAATTACACGATATAATTAGTGCACGCGAGATTTGATTCATTTTATTTTATAATAATAAGGTAGCAAGTTGGAATTGAAGTGATAAGAACTAACGAAAATTAATTAGTTACCTAACATCATATCCTATACGAGTGCGCCTTAAATTCCAACGAGTCTCTCTCAAGTTTGGTAGGACACATTTCACACCAATCTTTAGCTTTTTGTCCATTCGAGAGCGTCTATTGAATTATTTTCTTGTGCCACCGTTTCATATTAATAATGCACTTTAAAGTTAATTAAAGTAACCTTTTGCGAATCTAAACAATGACCCTATTAATGCAAATCAGTCGGATCTGTTTTGTGTATAGAATTTGAATTGAATAATTTAGGGTTTTTTCATGTCCATTTCAAGAACTCATTAAAATGAGTGTAGAATCAATTTAAATTAGAATAAAAAAAAATCATAAAGACTTAAAAAGAAATGTCAGCCATACATTAAATCCAAAACAAATACTCCCACTAATTTGAAAAAGCTTTAGGGAGAACATAAAATAAATACTTATTGGTTTTGAGTTATTACTATAAATATAGTTTATAGGTTCGAGTCACCTTGCCTTATAAAAAAAACGATATATTAAAATTATCACCCATTATATTATCAAGTTAATTATAAAAAATATTTTTTTTATTCCAACAAAAATAATCTCTCTGTCATATAAAACACTCTATACTTATTTTTCTTGTCCATTGAACAATAAACTTCACACTCTTAAAATAAAAAATCATGTATAAACGGACTCCACTATCATAATATATAATATTACACAAAATATTATTATTTTTGAACTTATACATACACAACTCAATAATTTTTTTAATATAAAATTTTACAAAATTACTTATCAAAATTTCATTCATTCATTATTTTTAAAAGAAAGTGTGCTCTCCTCCCGTAAAGAATTTTATGGAACGAAAAAGAGTAGTATTTTAAATAAAGGTATAATTAGAGTAGATATTGAGATCAGAATTTATGAAAAGATTCATTTTAGGAGGATGTCAGATAGAGTAATTGAGAGAGATTTTCAGGGACAATGTAATAAATAATAATTTCCTCGGCGCATAAAAACAATTCTTAACTTTGTAATTGCCGCCTCCACATTCCAAATTTATTTCCTTTCAATTTGTTTCAAAATCATCTGCTGCTACTGTTGCACATTGAATTCACCCGCAACCAAAAAGGGAAATCCAATTCTTAACATTATTTCGCCCTTTAATCGTGGTTTTCTCTTGCCCTCCCCGTTAGCGGTTTGCTTCTTTCTTTGTTGGTGTTCCTCTGCACTTTCCGTCGAGGGTAATTTTCTGATCCACTTTTTTAGCAAGCCTACTAAGATCCGAATCATATTCTTAAACAAACAAGATTGTTAAATTATTCTGTGATCCTCAATTTTAAGTGTAGGGTTCCTTTTTATTTTTGGGTTAAATACATGAGAGAAACTTCAATATTGAATTTCCACTCGATTCTCTAAGCCCGGAAATTTTGGGTTATTTTGTTTCTCGACTCGAATATTTTTGGATCCTGATCGTGGGTTTCTGAAATTAGTCCCAAAGAAGTTTGAAAAGATGCAACTTTGGGTTCTTATGTGGTAAATTTTGAATTGGAAGGAGTATTTAAATGCTGTAGAACAAAAGGGATTAGGCAAAGAGAAAAATGGTGAGGAGTAGGGAGAAGGAAGATTTGGAGAGTCGGTTCGCCTCTCCGATGCCTATATCAGTTGCTGATTCATCACTCAGCCTCTTTAAACTCATCTCCACTTTGATATTGTTTGTTTTTGGTGTAGTAATAGGTCTACTTTCGAGTTCACACATTGATAGGTACTTTACTTACCAGGGCCATCAATTTAGTTCGGAAAGTAATTATTATTTTCAAACTGAGCAATTTGGGCACGATAAGGTGGTAAATTGTGAAAAGGGGGATTGTCTGAGCATGGAGAGTTTCATCAGGCCACGAGATTTGAGGCATGGAATGACAGATGATGAGTTGATTTGGAGGGCCTCATTAGTCCCGCAGAAACAAGAGTTCCCTTTTAGGAGAGTGCCAAGGGTGGCCTTCATGTTCTTGACGCGAGGGCCGTTGCCCTTGTTGCCATTGTGGGAGAGGTTCTTTGCTGGTCAAGATGTCGAGAAATATTCCATATATGTGCATGCACTTCCTGGATTTTACCTCAATGTGACCAATTCCTCCGTCTTTTACATGCGCCAAATCCCGAGTCAGGTATAAACTATGACCTCATTTGATGATTGATTGTTCTCATCTGTTTCTATTTGAGTAATTGAGTATTAATCCAAGAGTAAAAGAACATATGTGACTGATCAATATGTGTGATGAATTGAGATTGTTTCTTAGTTATATAGCTGTTGTGACCAGAGCTGTTAATTAACTTTTATCTACTAGAAAAAAGTGTGCCTTTTGCTTCAAGAAACATAGGCTGATGAAACTTAATATGAAATCAGGACTTTTCTTGTCAGCTAAGTGTATCACTGAGCATGAAATTCCTGGCAGAATAGAATGGGAAAATGGTTTATAGTGGATAGAGTGTCTTGATTGCTGAATTCAATTTGAGGTGCTGTATTTGTATGGCCTATACTAATATTATTACATTTGAGATACCACATCTTGTAATTTTTTTTTAACTATGTGGATTAGTTGATGGGATTGTTTTTCTATAAGAACACCGCCAGTTGATATATCAATTATCAGTTATGTAACACTTAGCCTTCTCTGTCTTTTGCTACTTTTAGTTTGGGAGCATGTAACTTGGGTCAGGCTGCTCAGGCAGAAAGTACATTCAGCCATTTTTGAGTAGGAATAAATTTGGTAGAGCTTTTCGAAGTATGACATTGAGATTTCCTTTGCTTTGAATGCAACTCAATTTGCTAACTCCACCAATTGCTTCCCCTTGATCTTGAAGAGCTTACATTATGCTCAAGTTCATTTTAGAAAATATTTCATGAAATTGTTTTATAAGATACCCTTAGGAGATGTTTAAGAATGATGATTGTTTGGCTTAGATAGTGCAAAGCTTGACTATTTGATTTAACATCTTGACATTTCACTTTGAGAAAAATCTACATTTGTTCACTTTCTTCAGATATAAAACAGAAAGTGATGAAAAGTATAGCATTTTCTCAACTAAATGCACCACATAACAGGTGGATGTGCCCTTGTTGAAATGTCTGGACTCTTGAAAAGATATACTATTCTACTTTGATGAAATGAAATGCCGGAGTTCTTTTCACATCTTGTCCTCCGGATGCATGATTTATTTGCTTTTTATCTCTTCCTATTTCTGATCTGTACTCTAAACTTACATGAATCTTCTTGGTATTATTCCAATTTGGCTAAGTAAGCTGTAAAGTTCATAAAAAAAAAGGAAATTTTGAGTCCATTTTCTGCTTCATTTCGTGATCTTCTTGCAGTAAATTTAGCCAAATCTGTCTCCCTCCCATCTTATTCTCATATACGTGATATCATTATTTAAAAACATGCATACATGTTATTGCAGGTTGTCAAATGGGGATCAGTGTCACTAGTCGATGCAGAAAAGCGGCTTTTAGCCAATGCTCTTTTGGACTTCTCAAATGAGCGGTTTGTTCTTCTATCAGAGAGCTGTATCCCTATCTACAATTTCCCCACCGTCTACAAATACCTTACAGAATCCATCCATAGTTTTGTGGAGTCATACGACGATCCATCCCGTTATGGCCGGGGCCGTTACAGCCGTTGGATGCTTCCTGATATCAAACTTGCTGAATGGAGGAAAGGGTCTCAATGGTTTGAGATGCATCGCACTTTGGCTGTCAAAATCATCGTAGATACCAAATACTACATTATCTTCAAGAAGCATTGTAAGCCGTCTTGCTATCCAGACGAGCATTATATTCCAACCTATCTGCGCAAGTTCCATGGCCCCCTGAATGCTAATCGGACAGTGACTTATGTTGATTGGTCGGAAATGGCCCCACATCCGGCTTCCTTCACTGCTGGTAACGTAACCCGAGGATTAATAGAGTCGCTTAGGAACAACGGCACATGTTCCTACAATTCACGAGATACATCCGTATGCTTTCTCTTTGCTAGGAAGTTCGATCCAACTGCGTTAGAACCTTTGCTCAATCTTACCTCGCAAGTTATGGGGTATTGAAAGATGACTAAATACTACAATTTTGTTTACTGCAGTTTTTTTTTGATGAGGGTTGTATAGTAAGTAGCACAAAACGAGGGTCCCTTAAAATATATAGAATTATTTGTAAACCTGGTAATTTGGAGATGAGAAATCTGGTAAATCCTTTGATAAATGGAGTAAGTCATAATCAATATACGAATGCATTAAGCACATGAGTGTGATCCCCTTTTTACTACCCGGGTTCATCTCCTACTTCGTTTGTAGAGTCTTTATTTATTATTTTCAGAACAGGGTTGACGATAAAAAAAGATTTTACTACATAAATCAGTTGCAGGTGAAAATGAAATTGATTAGTCTTTAGTATTATAAAGATCGTAATTACACATCATCGAAAAGAACGTAATTGTACATGCCACCTAATTTTACATCCACTTAACACATTTTTAGTTAATATATAGAGAAATCAAGTTCAAAATGACAAGTAGCTTGGAATAAGAAAATCTTCGTAAAGGTTTACACCTTTTTTACCATTAGACGTAGTTTATAACGGATGAACTATGAGTAGAACAAGGTACATAATATATAAATCAATGTTTTTATCAGTCAATAAAAGACCTTTAAATCTTTATTACTTACAAAACAAATTTCAGATATGAAAAATGCTCATCTCCGGGCAGTACAAGATATCCGTGAATCAAGTCATTCTGTAGTTAAACTGCCTCTATATCTGAGTAACTCGTCAAAATAAAACTCAGTAGTTATTGTTTGTATGAGATTGGTAGTCTCATAAGCCACCAATGAAAATGGCAATTGATCAGCTAAGACTGCACGAGCTTACCCGAGGCTTTACACTTCAATCCAATATTTAATCAATGAATACCTGCTCCCGAGAACACATTTTCCTCCACTGCATCACATTTTAATCAAAAACATAAGTAACTACAAGGTTAATGTTTATCCAAGTATTTTACAGCCAGTGCACAATTATATTCCAGTTAACAAGAGAGGAATATTTACATCAGGTGAGATACAATTCATTTGAACTCTACAACAGTGAACAGAGCACAAAGTCCATTCTGCATTGAGGGTTTAGAACCAGAAAGAATGATTTGAATACACAGAGGAAAATGATAAGCCCTGTATATAAGCAACCACCCAACTACAATGTCTACAGCCAACTTTTCTATTCTAGGGAAAGCTTCTTCAGCCAACTGTTTGTTCCCTGTCTTGTTTTCTAGGTCTAGCTGCCTACAGATTATGAACAGGAGTTTATTCTTATGAAGCGTTCTCCATGATTCCGTTTCACTCATTTCATAATATTTTGTTACAAGCCTAAACTTTAGTTAATGCTGGATAGTAACAAAATCTGGGAGACAATTTTCATGTCAATCAACACTTCACTTGAAACTAATCAAATCCTATTTCCCAAATTTATCATGCTTCCTGAACTCATCAATTTCAATTTTCAACATTTCAGACAGTTTTAGGGAATTCAAGTATAATTTGGATTCTAGCACCCTGCACAATTTATTATTATTTTTTTTATCGGTTAAAAGGTGACTCCAACCCATATAGCAATCTCACATATAATGAAAGATGTATCAGTACAACAAAACACGACAGGACCACACATTTATATAAATCATAAATTCATAATACATATACTAAATTTACTAGTCAACAGACCTTCGACCTTTATGCTAAACGATAAACGCTCATGTAAAATTCAGGAAATATATTTAAGTATACATTACACAATCTTGTCATGCTCATATGCATATTATTTAATCAAGCAACTCATACAAAATCTTGTCCCGAGCAGTTAAAATAAGTAAATACCTTTTACTACTCCAGGACAAACATATCGAACCTAATCATCCAACTATAAATTAAGCTGCATTTTGTCCTGCCATGCGGGGAAACTCGACTTCCTGCCCCATCTGTTGTGTCGTCTGAGCTTGATTTGTTTGATGTGTAAACTGGTTTGCATAAGATATCTGTGGGGAAGAAGCTCTCTGCCAAGGCATTGCAGGGTTTCTTCCTCCTTGTTCTACCATGCTTGGTGGGCCCCGTGCTCCTTGGTAAGGCCTATGTGGAGGATAAGTACTTTGGAACCTGTTCACGATATTCTCGATTTGTGGCCTTCGTCCTAGTCTCTCAAAAGCATCCAACACAAATTCTTTAAGTGAAGGTGTAGTTCCAATACCTTGATTCATCATCTCTCTTAGCAAATTGGTGGTAGTGTCAAAATTACCATCATTTATGAGGGCCCTTATCACAATATCATAAGTTGACACATCAGGTTTTGGTTCTTTATCAGTCATTTTCGATAAAATGGGCAAGCAATCAGAAGCTTTCCCTTTTGCAATCAAGTACCCAAACCACTTATTAGCATAAGGTGTGATAACCCTCAAACCTACCTCAACCATCTTCGTGTACTTCTCAATCACATTATCAACCCTATCCACCTTTATGTAGGCATCAATCATTATTTTATATGTATTAACATCAGGGGATAATGACTTGTCACATAACTGTTTGTAATACTGCTCCGCTTCATCCATCAATTCAAGTTCGCACATCCTCATCATCATATTGTTAAAACCAGCGACATCCATCTGGAAAGGTTTCGACTTTACCCCCTTACCAGACATCGTGAAGACCTCCTTTGCCATCTGAACATTCCCTTCCTTAAAGCATTCATTCACCATCATATTGAAAGTGTCTGAATTCACTGCCTGGAAGGTGGGGGGCGTGTGATCATCCAACATGTCATGGAATAAATCCCATGCTTCTTTCTTCTTCCCATGCTTCAGCAGCGTTTCCAATAACACGTTTCTCGTGGCAGGGACCATTCTGTAATCCTTAGCCATCAAATCCCTGTAAGAATCCATCGCCTCCTTTGGTTTTCCCTGGTTGAAGAACCAATCCATGAATGTTGCATTCACCACTCCATCATAAACTGTACAACGCCCCTTCAACTCGTCAAACAACTCATTAGCTTTCTCTAAATTGCCCAAGTTCAAGAAACCAAGAATCACATTATTAAAAACCAAAGAATCAGCACCATGACCCTTGAGCAACATTTCACGAAGCAGATTCGCCGCATCATCAATACGTCCTGCATCAATGAGCCCCTTAGTTAGGTGGCGATACGTAACAGCTGATGGGCTGTAGGGAGCAATCTCAATAATGTATTCATAAACTTTCAGAGCGTCATCTACCTCATTCGACTCACAATGAGAGACAATGAGGTTATTATATGAAACAATATTCGGAATAATTTCGTATTGTCGGAAAAAGTATTGGAATAGGGCTTTAGCGTCACTGTAGCGCTTGGCCCTATACATTGCCGCTATAATGGCATTGCAGGTGAAGACGGTGGGGCGCACAAACTGGAAAACGGATTGCCTGGCGACGTAGGAGGCAGCGTCTAGGTCACCAGCACGGATAAGAGACTGGACACGGTTGTGTAGGTTGAGGCGGGGCCCCACAAGAGCAGATGTGGAATCAGGGAGCTTGGGCTTGTCAGGGTTGCCTGAATTGGAAGGAGGGGATTGAGGGTTGGGGCGGAGGGCATAAAGCGGGGGCTCAATCCGGAGCCTCCGCTTGCGGCGGCGACGTTCTGCAGCAGCTTCCTCTGCGGAGGAAAAACCATACGAGGGTTGGGGGGCATAGGGAGCGGACGCAGAAGCACTTGGGAACTGTGAGCGGTTGGAGACGGCGGATTGAGGATTCTGAGAGCTGGAGGAGTAGAACTGATCCGCATTAGGGTTGGGAGGGTTATACGGGGCGGAGTAGCAGTTGTTAGGGGCTTGGTGGGACGCAGCAGCAGAGGGGAACTGGGAGTGGTGGCTGTGGTTGGGGGCGGTAGAGAATTGAGGATGTTGAGCGTGGGAGTAGTGATCGGCGTTATGGAGAGGATTATACGGGGGGGCGTAGTGGTTGTGGGGGGTTGTGGCAGTGTCAGGATATGGAGGAGGGTTAGAGGTGGGGGTGGCGGAAGGGGCAAAGGGGGGATGAAAGGGATACGGATTGGAGGAATATCGGCGGACGGAGCCGATAAGAAGGCGGCGGAGAGTCATCGTCGATGACTCGATGTGGGTGGTGGTGGAAATATGAATATGAGATAACAGTACAGAAACCCTAGTCAGAAATTAAACAGTGGGAGACCTTATTAGGGGAGAATAAAGGAAAACAAAACACACTCTTTTCAATAATTAAAATTAAAAATTAATTAATTCAACCGCGCTCCGAAATTTATAAGTTAATATTGTGCTTGATGAATTTTAAAATTTCTCTCCGTCAATTTTTTTTTTTTTTAAAGTTCTCCCATAATATATCTTTCCTGTTATAAGTTATAACTTATAACATATATTAATACTAGGGAAGACCATTACTGTTTAAATATTTATATTTGATAAATATGTATTTAATAAAATTATATCATTATGAATATAACTTTTTCTAAAATAATATAGTTCGTTTCAACAGATTAAATATACATCAACCTACATGTCATCCAATATTGTCCTTTATAATCTATTCAGAAACATACTATCCCACTAATTTTTAATTTATTTATTTTGAGGTGATTTACATATTGCTTATTTACATTAAACATGAAGTTTACTCTTAAATTTATTGTGTTTGAGTAAATAAAATTGTGATTTATTTTTTACCATTCATATTCATATTTTTTCCTGTAAAAAAATATCAAATTATTACAATTGAATATCAACTCTATTTGTATCCCTTTAAATAGTCATATAAGTTAAAAATTTAATAAATCTAAAGGTATGTTTTATGCATAAATTTTAATTTTTCATATTTAATAACTTCCTTTTAATTTTAATTGAATTTAATATCAAACTAAAATATTGTAATAATTTTTCAATGTATCGATAAATAAAGCAACTACAAGAATAAAATATACCCTAAATTTTAGAAGAAATAAAAGTGTGAAGGAGCCATGTCGAAAATTTTAAGAATTTAAAGAGGAAGCTAATCGGGATATCCAAATTAATCAATTAATTCCATAAAATAAATCACATTAAAATTGGATTAAAAAAATAATAATAAATGAAAATCAAATCTATCAAATATACATATTACAAATTTAAAATATGAATTAGATGGTACCTAACAAAACATATTTTAAAATAACACATAAGCATAGAAATGCTAATGACACATGACAGAATATAACTCCCTATTAATATATATGTGGGGATGGAGATTTCTAAAATTATTTTTTCAGAAAATTAAATAAATAAATAAATTGATAAGTAATGTATTTTTTAGTAAATATTTTAATTAAATATTGATGAAAATTGATTTTGTCGATGAATACTGTAGTACACTAATTCTTCTCTCAAATGTTCTTCAGCCATTCGGTCGAAAATTGATTTAATATTCTCGAAAGTCTTTTTCCTAAACCCAACTTATTTTGAACTTAAATTAATTATTAAAAGTTGTAGATGAATATGTTACAAAGTTGTCGATCTTTTCCATAATATTAGATGGATAAAAAAAATTGTAACATTGCAAAGCCAAATCCGTTTATATCACATTTCTATGAAATTTATAATGAAAACAAGTAAATCAATAAATAAAATCGGAAGAAACAAAATATGATCCAAAATGTTCTCTGGTCCTGGATTTGATCTTCTTCATCAATCTGTACACACTCACACTGCTGCTTATCTTCTTCTTCTTCTTCTTCTTCTTTTTTATCTCTCTTCTATTCTGTACAATAAAAGGTTGTACATATTCCAGCCTAGCTAAGCTATGGCTCTTACTTAATCTTGTGTTGTTTGAAGGGATCAACCCAACACTCATCCTCCTTCACTGCCTTGTTCCACCTATTACCAAATATGCCCATCTCCTTGTAGGATCTTTGCCGCACCTGTTGCCCATGAATTCCACTAATCAATACGATACAATACTAAGTCACCTCGTGTTGTTGTCCAGATAACTTACCGCAGATCTGTTGTCATATCTGTACATAATATCCACCTGCATTTCGTAACATTGCATATATATATTTATTTGCCATCAACACTGTCCTTTTGGGAGGTAAATTACATACAAAAATTGGATTAAAGATTTGTACCAATGGTTCTGAATCCCCCGCCTTGTTTGATTGATCAGCTAATCCACTATTATTTGTCTGCATTTGTGTTCAACACATTGAATGATTAACAGCATCCATTTCCCTGGACATAACTCTCCTCTCAAATACTACCAATTCTGCAATAGGACAAGTAAATACATACATTATT
The DNA here is from genome assembly GCA_030762865.1 of Paraleonurus japonicus. Classification (NCBI taxonomy): domain Eukaryota; kingdom Viridiplantae; phylum Streptophyta; class Magnoliopsida; order Lamiales; family Lamiaceae; genus Paraleonurus; species Paraleonurus japonicus. The sequence goes on along the minus strand of CM061057.1, from coordinate 3,004,982 downwards.
TTTATACGCAATGCCACCAAGTGTGGGAAGGCCCAAATGAACAATATACTCCTCATCAACCACGCCAACTTTAACTGTCCGATCACCCTGTAATTAAGTCATATAACCAATTAGGCGAGTAGGCAAATAGGATGACACTCTCACTCTAGTAGAGTACTTGCCTGTGCACAATAACCCAGTTTCATATCTAGCCCCCAAGCATGGATCAAATCATTCTGTAGACGACAATATACACAGGTAATCCAATATTAGAACAAAATTTTTGTGTGTCGGAAAAGCATTAGATTATTAGGTTGTTGTAGCGATCCGTGCACCACCACAAGAATAATTCATATTTTTTTTTAGATTTTCAAAAATAATAAACGATAATAGATGGATATGACGGTAGAAATATGATTTAAGATGTAATTAAGAGAGATGGAATATTGGGAGAGAATAGAAAGAGAATTCAGAGAGAAGAGAAGAGTAGAGAGAGATGAATATTTTCTGCTTCCCTTCATTTCTTCATTGTTGCCCTATTTAAATTAGAAATATGGCCTCCATCTAAAGATAAATAAATAAAATGAAACGGGCCAAGCCCTTAATACTAAAATTAAATTATAAAATCTAAATGACCCAACTCCTCCAAAAAAAATCTTCAATTCCAAAGTCCATGTTCACGACAGTTGTTGACAAATGAAGGCAAAAAATGAATACCTGTATCAAATACCAAGCGCAACGCCAGGCTGCTTTCGAGAACACAGGAGCCATCATTTCCACCCAACTGCATCATATTTTAATCAACATGAATTTTTAATGAAACTGAAAATGCACAAAGTTGAGTTTTAGAAAAATCAAACCCACAAGGAAATTACAGAGGAAAATGACAGAGTTTTATGCTTACCCAACACAGGGGGGAGCTGTACTGTTTTCATCACACCTTCTTGAACCCTTGAACTTATAGTATCTCCTATTTTCAAAGCATAAACACAGGCATCAGACAGCCTTGTACTGTCATGAAAAGTGAGCGCTGTGTGTGTGCAACAGTCATAGGGAAAAAATATTTTTGTGAATGTTAGGTTTCAAATGAAATAGATGGAAGCTTCAACCAGAGTACGTGGATTACTCTAACCTGTGCAGCCTTGATTTCCGCCTACGTACGGTTATAGGATGATGCACCTCAGATTTACCATGATCAAGAGCTGGCTGGGAAATTTCAAGACCTTCTTCCTTGATAATAGAAATGTACCTGTATAACTATAAATATTACATATAGTTTGTAACAAACGTTCATTATGAAGAAATAGTTGCCTTTTTTATAACTTCTTTTGAAGAATGAAGACCACTGATATTTTAATCAGGTTGGAAACAACTAGTAGATCATAACACTTAAGGGCAAAAGGAAAATGTTGAAGACCTATCACAAATCTGTTTCTTCAACATTGCAATGCCTTGAAAAAAGATCTTGACAAAGGGGGAGGTCATTATAGCAGAACTTAAAGCATCATTCTGAGAAAAATGTAGATGATTATCCACATACACATGATTGACTTGTACCTTGTTGGATGAAAATTGTCAACTATCAAGTCCTCGTCCCAGAGAAAAATATAGTCATAGTCAGCAACGATGTCTGGATGAAGAAATCGCTTGGCAAACCACCTATTTCATTAAACAAGAGGTGATGAAATTCATCAATCATCAAGGACAAGTTTAAGAACCAAATGTAAAGAGGTAAATTGATATATTTTGAAGAAAAAAAAAAAGCTCTAAGAAGAATACCATTTGGTTTGGTTTGAGACAGAGACGTGAACAACACTATTACTCCATTCCAAATCATGCCATTCATCCACAACCCCATCATAATGAAAAAGCATCACAGAAAAATCATTTGAAAGAAACTGCAACGAATCCAAGGCATAAGATATCAGTGGTATATATCCCAAACAAAAGAATGTTCATCCAGTAATAAGCACAAAACAAAGGCATGGAAAGTAATACCTTCTTAACGATTTGATTTACCAATCTTTTTTGATTTATCCCAACTGCAATGGCTAACAAACCAGTTGCACGATTTGGCTTGTCCTGATTCAAATATACTGCATATAGTAAATAAAAAAGTGCAAACTTTCGCAAAAGAATATCACATATTCGCATGAAGGACAATACATCCTCATAAAGACATTCGAGAATGAAAATCTGAAGGGAGTATAGAGATTTGCCACATATGAGCCAAATGAAGACCTATTGCATAAGAATCACTCATCATTATAGATTCCTTTTTTTTTTTTTGATCGGTATTATAGATTCCATTTACTTGTGTTATCAATAAGTTGAGTAAACTAGATCACTATGGGTTTACAGGCACTTGTACATACATTCTCTGAAACGGGTCCCCACAACGAGTGCACCTGCAAGTTTGACGTTGTTGCAATAATTCCTTCCGGCAAAGCTTCACTACCAGCTAACCTGCACCCTCCCTAAGATAGGTATGCCAAAACAAGTGTTAGAAAGAAAAAAAATCATAAGAGAAAATAAATAGATAATAGAAATGACAAACATTGCATTTTCTGAGGTGTGTATTCTCCTTTGTGGTATTGACTTCCATGGGCAGTGAAGGTTCCTTCAAAAGCATATGTCACTATTTCAGAATAAATCAAAAACAATCTAATATTACTGAGATGCCTACAAATAAATGCCAGTATTGAAAAGGACCACAATCTGAACTTCATAAATTCTGCAACCTTATTCATTGGGAAAATTAAAGAATATGTTGATGTAGGATTACGGCATACCCTCAATAAATCTTTCTTCAGCCATGCACTACCAATTAAGTATACACCACAAATCAAAGACACGCTTATGAAAAGGCTGCACAGACATCTCCTTTTAGCATCCGATAAGGGCAAAATCTGGCAACCCAAACAGAGTTTTGAGGATCAGATATTATGACGTATGCTGCAAAATTTATAATATGCCAACAGACAATTGAACATATAAATATTGATTATTCCAGCAGGTGAAATCACCTAGATATTAACCTTAAGTTTTTTTTTTTATAAGTAAAAAGTTCATTCATACTTCGGGGTATAAGTCATATCCAACCGACAAAGTAACTACACATAATATTCAAAGTAACCGAAATCAGATGCAATAAATGGCCTACCCCTATACCCAATAATATTTTAGTCCAGCCCTTAATTAAATATCCTGCTCACACCAATCGAAATAAAAAAAAATTTGATCGGTAAAAATTAAATATATTTTTAACTCATAAAAAAAAAAAAAAAAAAAAAATAAGATAATCTTTTTGATAGTTAAAATAAGATCATCTTTGGTCGTGAATATTCGTAAGTAGGGAGGTAGAATCAGATTAGCCCATGTAAAGTTAGCATCATTCCAACTTCTGTCTCTGAGAAAGTAAACAAAAAAGTAACCCGTCGCAGAAATGATAAAATTGTTATACTTAATAGAAACATGTTTAAGAGTATTCAAGAGAGAAACTCTGTATATATCACACAAGCATTAACACCAGCACAGCAGATAAAGTATCAAGCAACACCAATCAAGAATCAGGTTCACATAAAACACAATCATACACAGAGGAAGATAGAGATAGTTACACAATTGTATGACTTCATGGATTGGTGCATGAGAAGTATTATTAAGACTCCAAAAAGACCCCCAGAGAGAGAGAAAGAGAGGGGAGAGAGACGAAGAAAACAGCACCAAAGTTTCCCCCCTTTCTTGCAACTTTTGAACCAAACTGGAAGAAAGCTGTCAACAGTCCTACATAAAAAGCAAGGAATAAAGAATAACCCAAAAGAAACAGGGCAATAAAGGTATCTTAAATATTAAATCCTTCCTCTAACCACAAATGAAACGACGTCGCTACCAGCCTCTCGAAGACTCTTTAACTTTTTTTTATCGGTTAAAAAGACTCGAACTCAATTTAATGAGAGGAATCATTTATATTTTAAGAAAAAATTAATTATATAGTATTTGTAATTATTTATACAGTACTCATATTTTATTTACGTGTGTGTTTTAAAAAAAAGTTAAAAGTTAAAAAAAGTATAGTATTTGTAATTATTTTTGGCAGAAGTTTTATTTACTTTGATTCCCTAAACAGTACTCATAGGAGAAAAGAAAAATAATAATTATTCGATTATTCTTATTATTAGTAAAAATGATTATTTTCAAACATTTACTTTTTTAAAAACATTTTTTACTTTTAATTTTACAATAAAAATCAATCATTATTATTTTTTTAAAGTGAATAAAATTTTATTTTTTTTGAAAGGAGGTGAATAAAATTTTAAAACACACTTTTAATATCCCTTCTTCACAACGGTAAGAATGCGTTACACAGCGTATTTAGTAATCTACACTGTTTTTTTTAACTGTGGTTTGTAGTTAAAAGTTAAAAAAAGTAACGTGTGTGTCGTACGCTGCCGAGTTACACGCGGGAGATGTAGCCATGACGCGTGTGTAACATTTCCGTACTGGCTAACATCATTTACCACGTAATAATATGCTCTATGATCGTGGATGAGAAAGGTCTTTTCTTTTCCGAGAAACGGCTAAAATAGTGTCCGTTGAAATAAATTTAAATTTCCATTTTCTAAAACAAGAAAACAACATAGTTTCTAAAAAAAAAAAAACAAGAAAACAACATAATTTTTTTTATTTTTCCAAATTCACTTCCGATACTCATAACAATCCCCACTAGCAACACTATACCACGTTCGTTTTTCATGCCCCCTTTAAAATCTATAAACAGATAATAATAAAATCTTTGCAAAAAAATATTAATAATAAATTTTAACAGCCAAATTTTTATTAAATTTGTAACTTTTTTTTTGTTGTTATTAGAAAACTGAAAGGTTCATTTGGTGTTTATATTTAAATTTATGAGTATTAAATAATATTTATTTGTGAAAATTTCAAAAGTCTTTTTTGTATTGTTTATTATTTGTTTTAGTTTCAATTAATAGTACTGAAAATTAAATAATAATCTTTGTGTATACTTGAGAAAAAATAAATTGTACTCATATTTAAATTAACAACATGACTATTTAGTGAGTATTAATTATGTTTGTAAAAACAAATGTAAAAATCATAATATAATATTTTATATATTTTTTTATTAATCAATCATCTACATATATGTGTTTATAACGATCTTGTACATAAAAAATAAAAAAAATAAAATACGGTCTTGTACATAATTTTTCTAACATTAAAACCATGTGCAATATTCTTTTAAAATCAATTAATGGAATAATTATGTATTAAACTATTTTATCACCTGACTCTTCTCAACTATATTTCTTAATATTTTATTGGATTTTCTTTTATTTGTTTTATTAGAGATTGTTTTTTTTATAGTGATAGTCACTAGGGTAAATTGTTCGATAATATTTGATTTCAAAGTGTTAAAGTTTTTTAATTACATATTTATAATTTTAAAAATAAAATAAAATAAACTGGTTGATTTGCTTGCGAATTCACTAACAAGAGGGTAAAATTTTTGCAATCAGTCAGGGGTAGACGGCCAGTCATGGCCCACTAAAAAGACAGGTTTTAGTCTCATATCTCAACAACTCTATTATAAAAGAGTTCATATTGGTTTTCAATCGGTAATAATCGTCTCTCTTTTCTCCATACTAGGCAACAGTCACCTTTCATTTTCTTATAAATACGTGTTTTAATAAATACACACTATTTTACATTCCAAAAATAAATAAGCGTTTTAATTTCCGTGTCCATTGATCATTTCGGATCGGAGTGTGAAGAATTGAATACCATGCAACGGTCACCTTTTATTTCCTTATTTATTTACAACCCCAATTTCCATGTTGGCCCTAATTGAAATATGAATATACAATTCTAAGTTTTCTTGTTCGATAACCATTTTTCTTCATCACGATTTGCTATGGAATTTGCTTAAGATTACCAAATTCTTTGTACCCATTCACTTTGCGTGGAAGCAAAGCCAGTAATGAAGAAGAAATAGGAGTGATATTGGCACTTGATTGCGTACTTCCTTCCCCTGAAGGTAAAAATATCCTTTTTATTTACTTGATATTAGCGACGAAACTTGAAGGACCTTGTTTCATTTACTTGATTTTGTCGTGAATGTTTTGATAAACGATGTCATCCTTGGTATAATCTTAGAATAAGAAATCCTGTTTCTTGGAAATCTAATGCGAGAGATTGATACATGCTTGTGCGTGAGGGTTATATACTGTGAACTTCATTAATCTCTGTGAAAATTAAAATTTATTCAGTTTTGATAGAGAATTCTTTGAAGGTCTTTTCTATTTACTTGATAGGTGGAGAAAATTGAAGGACCTTGTTCCTTTTACTTGATTTTCTCGTGATTTTTTTGGATAAACGACGTGATCCTTGGTATCCTATTTCTTGGAATCTGATGGTTGATATTGATACATGGTTGTGTGTGAGGTTTATATACTGTGAATTTCTTTAACCTTTGCGAAAATCATAATTTATTCAGTTGGTCATTTCTATTTACATGATAGTGACAGGGTAAAAATTGAAGGACCTTGTTCCCTTTTCTTGATTTTGTAGTGATTTTTTTTTTATTTTTTATAAAAGACAATATTCTTGTATCTTATAATGGGATATATTGTTTCTTGAAAATCTGAAATGTGAAATTGCTACATGGTTGTGCTTAAAATTTATTCAATTTGATGGGAAATCTTTAAGGTCCTTTCTATTTACTTGATAGTGGTGGGGAAAATTGAAGGACCTTGTTCCATTTACTTGCTTTTGTCGTGATTTTTTTTTAATAAACAATGTGATCCTTGATATTTTAGAATGGAATATCATGTTTGTTGGAAATCTGATATCATACATGGTTTTTCTTAAAATTTATTCAGTTTTGATGGAAAATCTTGAAAGTCGTTTCAATTTACTTGATAGTGGCGTGCAAAACTGAAGAACCTTGTTCCATTTACTTGGTTTTGTCAGGATTTCTTTTATAAACAACGCGATCCTTGGTATGTTAGAATGTATTTCATGTTTCTTGGATTTCTAATTTCTAATGCGTGAGATTTTTACATATGGTTGTGCGCAGGGTCACAGTTTTTTTTTTTTTTTTTTTGAAAAATTAGTATATATATCTTTAGTTCCAATGATTTAATTAATTAATAAAGTGTCTTGACGAAGTGGAGTAGTTCAAGTGGTTAGAGTTCCACTACCTATAACCCGAAAAGGTCGGGGTTCGAGTTACTGCCTGATAAAAAAAAAAAAAAATTAATAAAGTGTCTTAGTTTTGTTTTTAGGGGATGAAGTGTCTTGGTGATTTACATGATAGTTAAAGTCAAATCTCTGCCTTCTTACCAACCCAGTCTCAATTTTATTTTTCCTAGTCCTTTGTTAAAAAAAAAAAAAAAGTCTTTTTAGCCCTTTTGACGCAATCTCTTCTCTTCTTTAAACTTTTTATATCACTTAAATATTACTCTAAATTTATTTATTTATATAAATTATTATCTTAATTTTTTTATATAATTAATTATTACTTAATATGTATTCTCCTCGTTTTTTTTTTTTTTTTAATTTTACTCTATTACAACTCTAAGGAAGGTATATTAGTTGTGGAGTCTGTAGGATTTTTTTAGATTTTCAAAATTTGAGGGTATTCAATTCAGATTTTCAGAAGTCTTCAAAAATCCTGAGGTATTCAATGCGGATTTTAAAAAATCTTTAGGTATTCAAGATTCTATGATTTTTAATACTCTATTTTTTTTTCTTTCCAAAATATAAATAGATTGCTCTCCAAATCCTCTTCTAACAACTTGAGATTTCTACGTATTCTTTCAGAGAACTCTGAAGATTGTCAGAAGAAAAAAACAGTCTCTCTTTCAGTATTGGTTTGTGCCGCAGAAGATCACCACAACTCGACATCGAAGAGGAAAATTTGGAATTGCTTTCTAAACAAGATGATGAGAATGAAAATGAAAAAATCTCAATTATGTGAATATTGTTCTTCTAACAAAGGTACTATACAAATTTTTTTTTCTGCTATTTATTTTGGATTTTTATCGTCAATATTGATCCCAATTCAGTCTCTCTCAGTATTACTTATTTTGATTATGTTTTTTTAACACTTTTGAGTTTCGAATATGTATTCTCCTCCTTTTAATTTTTTTTTTTTTAATTTTACTCTATTACAACTCTAAATTTATTTACTTATTTAAAAAGTTGTTTATCCTAATTTTTAATATCATTACTAATTATTTGAATATATTGTTGGTCATTATTATTATTATTTTTTTGGAAAGGTTATTGTTTGCTTATTGTTGAAACAACAGTTATTATATTACTTCTTTAAACTTTTTATAATTACTGAAATATTACTCTAAATTTATTTTATTCTATTACAACTCTAAATTTATTTAATTATTTAAAAGTTGTTTATCCTAATTTTTAATATCATTTTCTTTCAAAAAAAAAAATATATATATATCATTATTAATTTTTACTAACTCAATGGATGATTTGAACAAAATACATCTATAAAAGAATGTATGTTAGATTTTGAAAAATGATTTAAAAGAACAAGTGTGACTACAGTTACTTTGTAATGAAAGATTTAAAATTTTTAGTTTTTACATTTTACCCCAAATAATTTCAAACATATTTCTAATGCATTATAATATATATATTTTCAGACTCATTAATTTAACATATACTATATATACATAATTTGAAACCTAAAATTAGAACTCTTTATTTTTAAAATTTATTTTAATTAAATGTGATTATATAAGTTGAATTTAAGTCTTTAATCTTTAGCATATAAGTTTTATAATATGATTTTACAAAATTTAGTTGTTTTGGTACATTTAGTGCAAGTTAAAAAATTATATAAATAATTAAAAATTGCAGAACGCTCACATATATGCTGCTCCTTCCGTCCCATAAAAGTTTTTACACTTTCTTTTTCATCCATCAAAATATAAGTTTCACATCTTTAAAATAGAAAATCTTTTATAAACTCCACCCTCACAATTTTCACTTATTTACACAAATGTCATATTACTTTTACTCTCACATACACATAACCCAATAAATTTTTTTTACTTTATATATAAAAGTTTACAAATTTATCCTTTAAAGTGCCCACCTGGGGACGGAGTATTTTATAAGAATTTTATATATTAATAAATAAATTAACAAAGATTAATGGGATGTACACAAAATAAACTTAATTTAATTTTATTACATCTCATCTTACATTATACAATTGAATACTAATATTTAATAATATTCAAATTGGGAAATGCAAGAAGATTGAGAATGCGGGGTAGGTTCGGAATATCCCCAAATTCAGGGGTGAAATTGCAACTTAAGCTTAAATTTAACCCTTTTTTTTTTTTTTTTTCATTCTGACAGGGTTAAATTTAAACCTTTCCGCTACACCGATTCCCCTAAATTTCCAAACAGTGGCTCAATGCGCAGGTGACCTTCTGTGCATAACTATCCGGTGAGTTTACTTCATCGATCTTCATCTTCTTCGAGTTTTCGTAGTTTCTTTGATTCAAACCAAATTAACTGGCCGACGGAAAAAAATAATTACGATTGATTGTGAACTTAGGGGAGTTAAATCTGTTCGCCATTTTCCTGACTATATTATATATATTCGAGCTGTTGTCTAGGCAATGAATTAGTACTGAATTGCATTAGTTACTAAAAATCCACTGAAGACTTCGAGAAAGTTAAATATGATGAGTAATTACTGGAACTATATATATATATATATATATACTGCCATTCTCAATACCTGTGTCGTTAAATATTTTTTTTCCATGATTGTGATTCCTACTCATTTCCTTGATTTATTCCCTCGATTTTGGTAGTGAAGACAGTCTTGGTACCTTTTAAGTCCTAAATTTCTGTCTATCTGAGATTCAGCTGCCTCGTGATGCTTTTGATTGTTCCATTGGGATTGTTTTCTTTGCTGGAAAATGAAAAGGATTGCATCCACAGGGGAATTGAGTTGAGAGAATAGACAATTAGTACTCTGAGGTTCAAATTCATTACAATATATGTATGTTCCAACTTGTTGTATGTCCTCGGCATTAGATGACGGTTCTTATACTCTTTGTGAAATATTCTGTTACCATCATATTATTCTCTATAGTTATCTTAGGGGATGTGATTGACTTCATTCCCTTTCAAAAATATCTGCCACTGGTTTTAGGCTAAAAGGCACTACGTTATATGCTTTTCCTGGTAATTTGGTAACAATTTTTGGAAAGTTCTACTGTTATAAGAAAATTAACAGGGTGAAGCGATATAATAGTAAAGAAGCAATTGCTATCACAGACTGATACATGATCTCATCCAATCTTTCTTTGTTGAATCTAAAGCTTATATTAGTTATTCAGGTCCTGTATGAGACAATAACTAGTTAGAGAGGAGCTCAACCTGGGGTGAACGAACAGCTCCTTCATCTCTAAGGGACAACTCATTCACTTTCAAATAATGCATCCACCACTGACGATACACAGGCATCCAATGTGTGCTGAAGTACGTATAGCTAAATTTTCAGCTGAGAAGAAGTTATTTTTTTAAAAAATAAATAAATGGTGTAACGATAGTACATTTCCAGAAAGCTTACTAGGGAAAATTGTCATATCCTCTATCATGTATATATTCTCTTCATATATGAAGTACGAGCATGTAGTTGGTATGCACTATCTAGCTTTATATTTCTGAATATGAATGCTGCCGAAAATATTTATTTTTACCTTTCTCCATTAGCCAAGTGCCGTGGGTATCCTCTGCTAATTGATTTATGCGATTGATATTGCAGATTATTGAGCAGTTCCAGAGGTGTCATATAGATCATCCACTTGGAAAGTTTTTTGGTGAATGCACCGATTTAAAAGTTAAGCTTGATAAATGTTTCCGTCAAGAGGTAAGCGTAAGCTGGTGCATAGTCATGTAATTTGATGGATCTTACATAACAAAGAATTACTTTCACAGAAAGCCCTGAAGAGAAAGGCAAATTTCGAAGAGAGTAAGAGAATGAAAGAGAGACTGAGAGAATATAGGAAGGAATACTCTGAGACAAGGGAAGAAATGGCTTCTGAGTGAGCTTAATTTCAAAGTTGGGCATGGTCATTAGACTATTTTCAGAGGCAGCCTCAGACATGGTTCTTAGTAAAATTTACTAAATGTTCATATAGAGAGAGTTGCATAATACATTTTACAGGAGCAGGGTCATTCTTCATATGCAGGTATCTGCCTTCTGTATTACACATTTACACCATTATGTAGAGCGATCAGAAACTGTGAGTAGATTTCCATCTCCATTTCCTCTTGGTTTTGGATTCATTGCTGGAAATAAGTTATAACAGGTGCATTATCACTTTAAGTCAATTCATTTTATTGCCTTTTATAGTAATGGATACAGTGTTGAAGATTTGTGATATAACTAGAAAGTGCTCATTTGTTATAAAGAATTTTATTTTCGGGAAATTATAGTTGAGAAATTCATTCAGTGGTCTTCAAGCAAAGCAATATATTTTCGTGGTAGTGAAGCGATTGTGATCAAGATAATTTGGGCGTGTCATCTCATTCTCTTTAGGACATTACATGATCTAAAAAGAAGGGGGAAAAGCGCATTATTTAGTTTCCTAAGCTTAAAAAAATATAGATTATGTACCTTGTAAATGTTATGTTTTGTATTTTCAGTTTTGTTTTAGTTGGATTGCAAAACTAACTTTCTTCCCTTTAACTAGGCATGTGATATTCCTGTCAACTGGAAGTTCCCAACCCATTAGTAGGTCCTTCCCAAACCCCAATGTCGTTTGAATCATCTCCCGACTTTGATGGGCTCACTATGGTGACTTTAGGTGGGCTAGTAATTAATAACTCTCTTTACACAAAAAGAGTTTGTTTTTGAAATATTCTTGTCTAATTAAAAGAAGTTACTCCATTTGCTATATAAGTTATATTATATATTAATTGTACTTTAAAGTAACGATTTGATATGTTAAACTAAAAAAGAAATTGAGGACAAATGGACCTTAAAAAATATTAGTAAGAATTGTTGTCAAGGACGATGAAGCATTACATAGCCTTACAAGCAAAGCTCGTCCATTAAAATTCTGGTTTTCGACAACACTGCACCTAACGTTCACAACATATGATCATACATTGGGACCCAGTTAGTCTATTTATTTTGGCTAGAAGTTGGGATAAAATGAGATAGTGATAACTGTCAACTGACAACCTAATACGAGTTTCATGCCTCTCCCCTTCCATTTCCACATCTGGGCTTTAATTTCATTTTAAAGTGTGAAAAGGGCTGCTGCATTTCCATCAAAAAACTCACATTCACTCACTTGAAGTTACTAACACATGTAACTATACATTTGCATTACACCTTTATTGAGTACAACATACAATAATAACAAATAAATATTTCTGAAATTTATTTATTTATTTATTTTTTTAACTTAAAAGAGCTGAAAGCACTCTATCGCAAAGCAATAAACAACCAGGGAGAGAAGCAGTGCAAGCTCACACTATACACCACACAAAGCAAAACATATCACTTATCAGTAGACTACTATTACCAATAAACACTCACTGAACCAGCAACGTATTCATTTCAAACTAGTAAAGAAGCCAGGTTAACTAGTCTAAAACAAAAGCAAAAGATAAATGCATGAGACTAGCTATTTGGGAATGCGCATCCTGTCCTGTTCCATGTGAAGGGCAACAACACATCCATGCAGATGAAGGCATTGCTGAGATGAGACAAAACCATTATCAACTCAATATAAGACGGATTAAGTTAAGCATATGATCACAATTATAGCATCTTGTGTCCTATAAAGGTTTTCTAAATAACCAGAACAGAAATATGCATTAGGCAAACCAGCGATAAACATTATATATGCAATTCACTGTCATCTTAAACAGTGTGTAACCAATTATACCGCCGAAACAATAATCAGAATGTCAGAGTCATCACTGTAACAAAAATTCTCCACTACTGCATAGGTCAAAAAGAGAACAGCACAGTGCAGAAAAATGATGCTCTTACAAGTAATATCACTCAGCTAACTTAATAGAGAAAGGATCCTCAACTGAACCAATAAGCATTATCTCCATCTGTCAGGAAAATTGATGGTGCTCTATTGAACAATCTTCAAGCAGTTGCCTCCTTGAGATAAGCAATCAGATCTGCACGATCTTGAGGTTTCTTCAGCCCAGGAAAGACCATCTTAGTTCCAGGTATGTACTGCAGTAGCACCATATTTCAAACTATCTTAAAATACTATCAAATTTCGCTGGCACACATAGGTTGTCGATATAGCAATGTGGGGGAAGAAGGCATACTTACCCCTCAAATAACCACAAAAAGCTTATAATTGTTTGCCATCAAAGTGAAGCTACAAGGTTAATGACAATCAATTATCTATAATTTCAACTATTAAGCTACTAATGTCTTTAAACACCACCTTTTCCCCCAAAACAAGAACACTAAATGAACATGGAGTTGATCCTTATTAAAAAATGGCAACATGCATAAACTCAAGATTACTATACCCTGACCTCTGTATACTCATAAGGTTATTAATGTGGAATTAATTTTTCTCATATTTTAAATATAAAACAAAATATGTTAACTGTTAATATAACATGAGGATTCAAAGGCTCAAAAAGAATTCCCTAAAACTGCAGTAACTTTGAGAAGGGTATTTACTACAGCGCTATGCAATCACTAAAACTAAAACAAAGATAAAAATATACCTTCTTCGGGTTAAGCAAGTAATCATAGAGTGTATTCTCTCCCCACACTACAGCCATACTCTTGTTAGCAGCCGAATAAGAATAACCAGGGGTGGTGCCAGATTGCCTTCCAAAAAGGCCATTCAAGTTGGGACCTGCAGATTTCAAAGTCGCAGGAATATTGCCTAATCATTAAAAAGAACACATGAAAAGAAGGGGAACATAATAAGCTTGAAAATAGAATGAGATAAAATCAACAACTGCCACAATCTAATTCTGAAACCCTCACCAAGAACAAAGGCCGCCACATCTGGACAAATAGTAACTAAATAAAAAATCCAGTTACTTGAATTTTAACCATGTATAGTTTTACTAATCAAACTAATTTTAAAGTCGCTTTCAGCAGCTGAACCAATAATGATTACAGGAACAAATGTTGTTATTGTAGAACCAAATACGGATAGGTAAATCATGACATATTAAGCAACATCGTCAAGATACACGAACTCGGTTTAGTAGGACAAGGAAACTGGTCAAGAAACACAAATATTAATCTGCAACTTGATTTTCCAAGTCTCGTCGGAGAACATTTATCAGATTGCAGACTACAAAGACCAAGTTAAGAGCATAATTGACGCCAAACTCAAATCTCTCAACACTTTGAAGATTATCAAATATAAATCTCAACACAGAAGAAACCAACAGAGCATGATAAATAAATTAATATGAGACCTAATGAAACAACAAAACGTAGATAAAGCAAATATCATGTGATCGAGCAAAAGTAGATCAAAAGATTACAGGACAAAGTAGTTGTATAAGGAACAAAGGAGGTGTGACTGAAAACCTTGTTTGTGGCCGGCGCCTTTATCGACGGTGTGGCACTGAGCACATTTGGTCTTGAAGATCTTCTCGCCGGATTTGCCAACGCCTGGAGGCGCCTCATCAAACGTGGCCATCTCTTTGACTCCAAGGAACGGCGTAATAACTTAAAACTCGTAGCTAGGGTTTCAGATCTTTTTGCGTTAGCGTTCTAAAGTATTATGACCCCAAAACAGGAGTTTATTTCGCACTCCCAATTTATTTCTTTTCCGCTCGCCTGGAAACACCCTCGGACTGAAAAATTGAAAAAAACGAAGCATCTAGAATACGAGAAACCTGTCAAAAAAAAAAAATAGAATACGAGAAAAAAAATTCTTTTTTTTTAAGAGAAAAAAAATTCTAAAAACTTATTTTGTTCAAAAGAGTTTTGCATCAACAATGTTAAATTCTAAATTAATTTTCTAAAATATTGCTACATACATGATTAAAATGGAGTATAAAAAATTAGAAGAGGGAACTGGTGGTTTACAAATAAAAAAATTGTTAATTAATGATTAATATGTTAAAAGTTATTGACAACAAACTTGAGTTTAATTTGACCCTGGTCGAAGATATTGGTTAACGCACACACTTGAGCTGTTGAGCACTTCTTGATGACACTGATGATATAGGAAGTTTCTAATGAAATACAAAATGCAAATGTCCATAAGCCAAGCGATGACATCAGTCTTCACTTCAGCAAATGAAACTTTATAATACGCGCCCAAATTATGGACTCTAATTTTCGTACAAACAATACAAGCTCAACTTATAGTTTTTAATTTTAATACCGGAATACTGAAATTAAATAACATAGAAACACCAAATGAAAGGAAGAAAATCACACATAAAATTAACATTCGAGAAAATAATTAGATTTTATATGGGAAAATTACAAATAGGTGTAAAAAATTAGCAAAATTACAAACAAGTGTAATGTGCAAATTTTTTGTGCTTCTGTGCAAATTTTTTACACCTAGTTGTAATAAGACTTACCTCTTTCTACCTTATTGTAAATGACCCATTTTATATATACCTTGTATTATCGATTCTCGTTGACATCTAGATGTGAAGTATCGATCTCCTATTTCTTCGTCGAACAATGAGCATCAATCTCCTATTGTTGTGTCAAAACGAAATCGATCGGATTTATCAGGTCTCCAAGATGAACAAAATTCTAAAGTTCATCATATACATCATGCAAAATATCATATTGATTCTAGATTGTGTGGGTGTGGACGCATTTGTTAATTTCATCAAATCGGATTTTGTAATTTCACATGTCAATAATGAGACACAAATTGTGATTTTAAATCTAACCAGATTAGGATAAAAAATAACCAAGGTGGGGAGGGAGGTGGGTTAGAAGTTATAGGTTAATGGAAGTCAAATGAATCAAAAACTCAAATCGAAATGTTTAACTTTAGTAAATTAATTTAAAATATAAATATGAACTACACCTATTATGGGAGCGTGCATTGACATTTATGTTGACATTTATACACAGATGTAACGTAGGACACACTTTTTTTATATACGATGAAATGATAGCACCACTAAACTTCTCATGTCAACATGTACTTATTTTATTTTGAACGGATTAGAAAAAATTCATTAATAGTGAGTACCAGAGGTACTCAACCCATTAGCCACATACAAGAAATCGAAAGTACTTAGAAAATTTTTATTAATATTGAGTATAAGAGGTACTCAACCCATTAACCACATACAAAAAATCAAAAGTACTCAACATGTACTTATTTAACTGTGAGTCTGTGAAAATAACATATTGTACTAATTATTTTATTAAAAAATATTACTTATTTAATAATAATATTTAATAAAATAATTAACAATATTTAAAACTATAGTAGTTGAATTTTATATTGATTCATCATATCCTAATTCAACTTAAATAAATATAGAGATCAGAGAGAACGACATGCGAAAATTCTAATCACACATATTTTAAATATTTTTTATACAAAACCTGCTGTGTAATGATTAAAATACTTTTCTTTATAATTTTAAAATTTTGGAAGTCCAAGTACACACATCAATGTGCGAAATTTTTTGCCGCATAATACACTAATGTGCGAATGAATTTATTGCACACTGTGTAAATATGCTAAAAATTATATCGAACATAGGTATGTGTACTTATGACAGAACCCAAAGTGTATAGACCTAGCAATGTGCAATTTTTTTTTTTTTTTGAGCAAATACAATCGTGCGAAAAATTTTACCGCACATTGTTTGTACCAAATTGTGAGCACTAAGGACATTGTAGAACTTTCAAGTGTGTGTACTCCAGAAAAAAAAAATGTGTGAGAATAACCTAGCCCGATATAAATATCAACTGGGTAGAAATTAAAAGCGCCAACAAAAACAAATTGAAAAAAGAAAATAAAAGCAGAAGCAAAAATAAAAACAATTAGCAATCCTTATTAAACTACAAAATCCTTTACAAAAAAAAAGGTTCACCACAAAAATGTTCTGTCACCAAACCACGACCCTTCAATTAGCTTCCATGTCGTCGTCGTCATCATCTCTTAGTAGGCCCTTCAAAGCTAAAGAATCAGCAACAGGAAGGTACACAAGAATGCATATACCCATAGCCGCGCAGCAGAAAAGGGAAATAAAAGCCAAGAATACAACAGCATCAAACCCAACCTTTTCAGGCTTCAACAGCACTGATAAACCAATCAGAACAACCCTTAATGCTAAAAAACTTGAAACACAAAATATTAATGTACACACTCTCCTCTGCAGACCTTTGTTGATTACCAAATGAAGAATTTGCCTTCCAAGCCACAACAAGTAAGCCGCAAGCACTGTAGCAAAAAGACCGAAAATGAAGGTACTCAGTAGAGGGTAAGTGCAGAGGCCAACATCTTCTGCTTGGACGAAATAAGAAGGTAGTTTGGGCATGCGCTTATCCCTAAACTTGGGTCCAACTAGAACAACTATGAGCTGAAGAATGAACATAGGGATGCAATAAAGAAGGGCATAACCAGCCGTTTTTGCATTCCAATTGTGACTCAAAACTCCGGACCTCTGCAAAGAAGCACGGAGAAGAAATATGAGGGTGAGAAACAGGCATGGTTCTGCAAATCCCAGGTTTGATACAATGTAGTATTTGCAAACATTTTCCTGCCATTTTAGATTGTTCAGTACATCCAAGATGCTTCCGTGGCGCCTCAATAGATTCAGACGAATAATTTCACCAACACCCCACCACGCACAAAAAAGGATGTATAAAATCCTGGTAATCCAAGGACCATTGAAATAGGTAAACTGATTAAGAGCTTGAAGTCGGATCTGATTGCGGAAGTAACATGAATATATGATGCAAAACAAACCGAAGAGGACCAACACAATAACAAGACAAATAGTCACCACACCGAGAGCATCAGCAACAACTCTTGTCAGGGGCATTACCCAATCCACAGAATCCACGCATGCTCTCCGCCAGCATGGACACAAGAAAATCCTTTATCAAGGACAGGATGATTCCTCAGAGAGTGCAAACAAGCTGAAATAACTTGAAACCAATTACCGAAGACTCCTATTGACCCCAGAACAATCATATACAGCCACTTAACAAGTTGTTTGATAGGCCCCAAATATAAGCAGGAGAAAGAAATGAAACTTGCTTTCAAATTTTTGACCTTGGGACTACTCCTAGCCTCCTTGTTACTTCTGTTCGAAATTCACTTAAAAAGAGGACTCAGTAACTGACCTTCAGAACTGTAACCACCTGCAATATAATGTGGTACACAAAATCATTAAACAAAACAAAAGAAACAGCCAGTTATATTTACCAACATACTAATAACATAACTATTGAGTCGTTAATATTTAATGCAGATTCGGAAAAGGAACATGGAGATCCAAAGGCAAGATTAGAAAAACCACAAAGTTGTCCATAGTGCAAAACATCCTAAAGGTGGCGATGGAATCAGTTGTTAAACAACATGACATCATCTAACATAGATCACATCGTATCTGAAACAAACTCTCTGAGAAGGAGCTATGCAATTAAAAAAATTAGGATTTTAGCAAAATAAAAAAAGTAGGAAAAGAGTTGTTTCTATCATTATCTTCAGACCAGTAAAATGATTAAGTGAAACTGTTAATTATATGTGCATGAACGCATGTCTTATTCTGTAGCAAGTCTCAGCAAACTATAACTGACGTAATCAAGAAGCAAACATTGGGAAGCATAGAAATGTGGCAAACTCAGACTTCCTAAAATAACTTTGATATCCTCGCAACAAAAATTCTCGCCAGCCAGCATTCTTACTGATTCCATGAATTGCTTGACTCGGTGGGTATGCATTCTATGTGGAAGAACAACTCAAAAGTAAAGAAACAGCACTTGTGGTGCTAAAAAAATTGAAAAGAAAGATAAGATAAACATGATATTCCGTGCTATACAATAAGAATCAAGCTTAACTAAAAGCCAGGTTGTGATGTGCAGGATCGGTGTTGGATGGCAGATCAAGTTCACAAGTAGAACGCCCATAAAGTTGCAGTATAACAACAAAATTACAACACACTCAAATAGTGATTAAAGGGGCAACGTAGAAGCTTACAACTATCCAGTAATAATCTCAAATCCTCTTGCAATTTAAGACTTCTCTACATTGCAAAATATTATCAAATTTCACTAAGTTAAAAAAGGGAAGTGATTTTGTAAAGATTGGAATGACAAAACTCTTGAGTTGAATAATTTTCAGAAATCCATAGAATCTATATCAAACAGCTATAAAGCTGCAGAAGTAACTCTTTGATGAAAAACCACATCTGGTGAGAATCAATTTAACTCGTGATAAATAAAGCCCATACACAAGTACACATGGCCACTGAAATATGCAGTGTGATCAGGTATTCGAGTCATTTATTCTATATGCACTGGACGCATAAATCAATAGCAATACAGTAAAAAAAAATTGTGGGATAATTAAAATAAATGCCTAATGCAATGTAAAAACTAATAACAAAAGAGACATGCATAATGATTCTACACAAACAAGAGTAATAAATAAAAGTAAGAGCAAAAGAAATAACAAGAAACGGAATTCTTCAAAAAACTTGAAAACCCTCGCAAAATCCGCACATTCGTTGCCGCAATACAAAAGCAGAAATCGAGACTCAAAATTCACAATAGTAATAAGTGAAACTCCAAAAGGAATAAGATCTGAAGAAGGCTTACGAGTTTCTAAGCAACGATCTGAATCTTAACCACCCACAGAACCCTAGAGAGAGAAACCAAATTCAAGCGAAAGAGAACCAGCCAACAGTTTAGCGAGGGGGAGAGAGAAGGAGAGACTATTTAAGGTAGGGGCCTAGTCTTGCAAGAGAGAGGGGGAGTCTGTTGTTGCCAGCCTGTTGCCAGCTAATAAACCAAACCCATTGTTAAAGATTTAATAATTTAATTCAGTGATGAAGCTGTATTTATTATTACTCCATATATTTTTATGCCAACACTAATAATAATAATAATAATTAACTTAAAGAGAAGTAAATTTACAGTTTCTGCCGATAATTATGAATTTCTATATTTTTATACTCCCCAATAAGGGTGATGGTGAGTTGGTGACCGTGGATGAATTCTCAGGCGGTGTGTCCAAATTTGGAGATTCCTTTACGATGTACGAGTATAATAGCTGTATAACCTAGGGACTCAGCTGGTAAGGAAACCCTTCTACTTAAAAAAAAAAAAAATACTCTTTCTATATCCGTGTATTTTAAATTACACGTCTGTTTTTTATTAAAATTATTTTAAAAAATTAATTAACTAAAATGTTCAATATTAAAATTAGGGTTGAATTGAATTCAGATGTAAATGAAATGATATAAAAATGATTATTTTTAAGATTAATATTGAATTCATTTAAATATGGTGCGAATCTATTGATAAAAATAGATTATTATTGGTTGTTGAAAATTTTTATATACTTTTAATAATAATTATTATTTTACTATTTATTTTTATTATTATAATATCTATTATTAATTATTATAAAAATATTATTATAATTATGAAAGGGAGAAATTGGTTTTTAGCAAAAACTTGTGTGTCAAATGTTTTTTTAACCCCACATTTTAAAAAAACTCTTTTCTACCCATTTTTTCAATAAAATATCCCAAAAATTCCTTAATTCTCACTTAATCATTCCATCTCATTTTATCCCATCCCATCCCTCTCTTAATCTCAAAACACATTCCCACTCCTTTTCCCTCATCCCATTCTTACAAATTAAATTTCACAAAACAAAAAAAAATAAAAATTAAATTTAAAAAATACATACAAAACATACTGCAAGACAAAATTCTCCCCAAATTTAAAATTCAAAACAATTGTATCCAATCGTCTCCACTGCCGTTTCTTGCCGCCGACCGCCATCCCGTCACCGCACAGCGCTCCCAGCCACGCAGCCTGCCGCCACCGCCTCCTCGTCGCCCGTCGCCCATCCACGCCGCGCCCACCGCCTCCCCGTCTCGCCGGTATATTCTTCTTCACCGTAACATCTTTTCTCCTTTAGGTGCTTTTCTCTGTTCCCTCCATTTTTGACACAGAAGACTGCCGATAGAATTTCCAGCCCAAAATATTTTTAAACTATAAAACCAATTAATTTGGATAGTGACAAATTTAAAAGTAAGAAAGTTGAATGCTAATGTCGTCAATAAACTGCAACAGCTGGGATTACATTAAATATATATATATATATATATATATATATATATATATATATATATAAAAAAAAAAGGGATTGATTAATTAATTAATTCCATTTCATTTTCTCTGCGTACTGTTTTTATCAGTATTTCAGGGTGTTTAAACTTCTCTTTTCCACAGATTTTCTGCATTTCTTCTCACCCCAAAATTTACTTTCATGTATCCAAGTCATGGACTGTGAAAATTCCATCACCTTAGAATGCTGTAATTGTGCCATCCCTCTACAGACCGTCAGTACTAATAATATTCCTTAAAAAAACTCATGGCTAAATCAAAATATTTTTAAAGAACCACTCTTTTAAATTTTTATAAGAAAATAATAAATAGATTATTTGAATTATATACATCTCACAAATATATAAAATATTTATTGTAAATATTAAAAAATATCTTATAAAATTTTTCACACTTTTTTTTTGTGCGTACCAATATAAGTTTCACACCCTTAAAATAGAAAACTCTTTATAAACTTACTCTCACAATTTCCACTAATTCGCACAAATGTCATTATTTTTTTATTTATACAATACACAACCCAATAAATTTTTTTATTTTATACATAAAAATTTATAAAATTACTTCTCAAAATGGAAGATAGGGAGTACAATTCTAGGAGATAAATACTTCATTAGATAATCAAATAAAATATATTTAGTATGTATGTAATCACACATATACATACCACAAATCTTTAGAATATTTATTATCAGAATAAATATTTCACAAATTTATTCTACATAAGTTTCAGGTAAAATTATAGTAATAATTATCCGAATTATATATATTTCACAAAATTTAAATACATTTTTTTACGAATATTCAAAGAATATATATGAGGTAAATTTGGTTTACATAATTTTTAAAATAATTTATAATATATAAATAAAAATAATATTACTTTATGTTAATAACCAGTGTACTTTAAAATCTAACGTCGCTTTAAAATTTGCAATTTTATAAGTTATATATAACACCAACAATGCCTTCCTCTTATTTTACTATATTTGTTATTTTTCCAGTCACCGATCCTCAACAAAAAATCAGTGAACATTCTTTGCACTCTCGTCATATTTTTATCCATTTGATCTGGAAGTCCCTCTTTGTACGGACCCACTAAATCTTCAATACCTCATCACTGCTGCGAGTATATTCCTTCCTTGGTAATCCCTGCCGGCGGCAGCTCAGAATAAGTAAGACGTTTGAATTGATTTCATTATGTACTACATTTACTCGGTGGGATTGCATTTGTTTTATTTTTATTTTTATTAAAAATTCTGTTGAATTAGAAGTTTTTTGTGCTATTTCATGGCTACTTAGTAGATTCGTTAAGTTGCATAGCTTTCTGTGTGATTGGGGTTTTTGTAAGGTTTCTGGAAGTGTTACTTTTAAGCGGTGATGCAGCTGCATTCTTCTCATTTTTTTCTATTCAGTAGCTTATTGTTTGTTATTTTAGGGAACAATGATCCTCGATACTTTTTCGGATTCTGTTATTTCGTGATGATGACATTTTATACCGACAAATCAAAGAAAATGTAGTATGTTCTGGAAGAGGCGAAATTATTTAATAAAAAAATCAATAGAAAAAAATTGGGGCGTGCCTTTTGCTTGCCCTACTAATTCGATATTCTTGTGCAGGAAAAATTTCGACGCAGCTATATAATCTAGTCAAACATCAGTCTTGCAATTTAATTCTTTCTATTTATCCGAATGGCCATGCTTCCAGTACCTTATGTGATTCAATCACATGGTCTAAGCATTGAAGCTTTTGAATGTGGAAAATCTGGGAAAATGGTTCCAACCAGTTTTATTAACTTGGATACCAAACAGAAAGCAGTCTACGGACGTCCCAGGGAATCTCTCAAGAGGATTTCTTTTGATCGTCATGTATTGAGAGCATCAGCCGCTTCAGATGTTTCTGCTGTAAAAACCTCAGAAGTAGTAGCAACTTATCGGTTTTGGATGGAGATTGATGGTTATGTGAAGGTACTTGTTATAAAGAAGAATAATAACAAATATGGACTTTATGTTGAAGTGGAGTCCTCACGGCTTTGTGAAGTTCAGGGAGATCTGATCATGGTCTGGGGGCTGTTCAGAGCCGATTCAACAAGTCTGATGGGATTAAATTTTCAAGAATCAATTGGTGATAGCAAGTGTGGTACCACCGAAACCCCATTTGTAAAAGATTCAGTCGAGTTGGACTTTGAGGAAAGTGTAGCACCATTCTACGTCTCTTTTCTACTAAAGTCTCGATTGGATTATAATTTGAAAAGCTTAACAATCAAAAGCCACAGGAAAACGAACTTCACAGTGCCAGTAGGTTTTAGCTCTGGGCGTCCTTCTCCATTGGGCATTTCCTTTTTGTACGATGGATCTATAAACTTTGCCATTTTCTCCCGCAACGCTGAAAGTGTTGTTCTATGTCTATATGCTGATACCAAATCAGAAAAACCTGCTCTAGAGATCAATCTGGATCCATATGTCAACCGCTCTGGTGATATTTGGCATGCTTTGATACATTGTTCCGAGTCCTTTGTGAGCTATGGTTATCGCTGCAGGGGTGGTACTAATAACAAAGAGCAACATGTTCTATTGGATCCATATGCAAAGGTTATTGAAGATTTTGGATTGAATTTGCCTAAAAAATACCTTGGAAAATTGTGCAAGGAACCTGCATTTGATTGGGGTGGGGATTTCTCCCCTGGTTTACCAATGGAGAAAATGATTATCTATAGGCTTAATGTTACACGGTTCACTGGAGATAAGTCTAGTAAGTTACCTGGTAATGTTGCTGGAAGTTTCTCAGGTGTTTCTGAGAAATTGCACCATTTCAAAAGTCTTGGTGTGAACACAATCTTGCTAGAGCCAATCTTCTCTTTTGACGAGCAAAAGGGGCCCTATTATCCGTGGCATTTCTTCTCTATCGGAAGCTTATACGGGCCTTCTGGTGACCCAATAACTGTTGTTAAATCCATGAAGGAGATGGTGAAAACGTTGCATGCTAATGGGATTGAGGTTTTACTGGAAGTTGTTTTCACCCATACTAGCGAGTTCTCAGCACTGAGAGAGATTGATAATCCTTCATATTACAACGTTAAAGGATCTAGAAATGCATTAAACTGCAATCACCCCGTTGTCCAACAATTGATCTTAGAAAGTCTTCGTTATTGGGTAATTGAATTTCATATTGATGGATTCAGTTTCATTAATGCATCTTCTCTGACAACAGGTTCTCAAGGCGAGTTGCTTTTGCGCCCTCCTTTGGTTGAAGCTATTGCCTTTGATCCAGTACTTTCAAAAGTCAAGATAATAGCGGATTCATGGGACCCACACAATGCTGAAACAGAGGAAATTACGTTTCCTCACTGGAGGAGATGGGCAGAGATGAATGCAATGTTTTGTGTTGATGTGAGGAACTTTTTAAGGGGTCAAGGCCTTATAAGCAAACTAGCAACGAGGATATGTGGTAGTGGGGATCTCTTTTTGGGTGGCAGGGGGCCTTCGTTTTCTTTCAATTATGTCACAAAGAATTCTGGGCTCACTCTTGTGGACTTGGTCAGCTTCTCCAGTGTTGAACTAGAATCACAGTCAAGCTGGAATTGCGGGGAAGAAGGCCCTACGAATAAAGCGGTTGTTCTAGAGACACGACTTAAACAGATCAGAAATTTTCTCTTCATTTTGTTCGTCTCATTGGGCGTGCCTGTTCTTAACATGGGAGACGAGTGTGGCCAATCATCTGGAGGTTCCCCAGCATACGCTGATCGAACACTTTTTGATTGGGACGCCTTAAGATCGGGCTTTGGTATACAGGTCACACAATTTATTTCATTTCTGAGCTCATTGAAGATAAGGAGATGTGATCTTCTTCAGAATAAAAGCTTCTTGAAGAAAGACAACATTGAATGGTACGGTACTGATCAATTGCCTCCAAAGTGGGACGACACATCGTGCAAATTCTTAGCTGTGACATTGAAGACTGACCCGATTATAATATCCGGTTCACCCAATATGCATGGTAACTTATTTGTGGCGTTCAACAGTGGTGATCATTCGGAAGAAGTTTCTCTCCCATTACTTGCAGATGGGGCAACATGGGTTTGTCTGGTGGACACATCACTTGCTTATCCGGGTTTTTTCAGTGTGGATGGTCTTCCTACTAAGGATGGGTCTGCAACGTACGGGATGAAGTCTCATAGTTGTGTATTGTTTGAAGCAAGAGGTTGTGGTGACCTCCATTCCTGAATGTCTGCATATGACATGTTTCATAGGGAGGGGTATATATGTACCTAATAGTTAACATTCTTTTAGACTTACCTTGGCATTAAGCCATGAATACAACGTCTCAAAAGTTCCACTTTTTTCAAGTATTTGGCTTGTATTTTCTTCAAAGGACATTTAAGTAATTATGTTGAATTAGAATAATGCTGTGTGTAAAAGTAGAATATTCTATATTAACTAATTTGGGATTCTCGTATTTTAGAATTTTACCATTTTATAAAAGTAAAATATTTTTATTAACTAATTTAATTATATTTTATAAAAAAATATGGGTATAATTAATTAGTTAGGAGAAAAATTATGTACTCCATTAGATTTAATAAAAAGTGAAAAAATATATGCTTGGTTTAGTAAAAAAATATGAATATAATTTAATTAATATACACAAATTTGATAAAAAAAAATAAAAAATATGAGTTAAAATTAATAATTTGTCCTATTCTATGATGTATCCCATCGTTTTTTACCATAGTAAACAATGCCCAAGGGGGGTCCCATCTCATGTCCTGCAAGCCACGTGGAAGCATCACGAAGGTGTAACACGTAAAGTGGGACCTACGGTTGCAATAGCATTACTTTCTTCTTCCCCACAGGACCCCCCCGCCCTTGCGAAAGAAAATTTATTTATTAATTATTTTGACATTTTAATAGAAGTCATTTTTCCCCTTTTTCTCTAAACTTTCGTCATTACTTGCTTGTTAAATTTTCTTGTATATTTCTTGTTATGCTCTATTTGAAAACATAATATTCGCCTTTATAGGGACGAACTCCACAGATCCGATAAATTCTCCGTTTCATTTGTTTTCTAGATGGTCATTCCCCATCTTCAATACCCTCTCCTATTTTCCCTTTTCAAATTATTTATTGGATGTCGTTGATTTGAATAAATTCCAGCGATTCTAGTCCATTAATAGTAGAAATTTTAGGAACAACCGTAATCTGGAAGCAAAACCTCATGCTTTGCATTGATTGATTTTCTCGTCTATCATCAGCCTTCTCTCTCCCCCAACAAAATTAGATGTTACAATTTCTTTCAGGATTTGATTACACATTGTGTATTTTCTTGCAATGTGGGTTGGCTTTTGATGAAAAGATCTGAATTTGTTCTTCTTGTCTACAATTTTCGCATGGTTTCAGAATTTGGTCGTGAGTTCTTTCATATCTTGTGATTTTTCTTCTCCGTTTTGGAGAACTGTGCATCACCGAGACTGGAGATTCAGCTCTAGTTTATTTAAGAAGTTGAGTATTAGCATTTTACCCTTTTTTTGGATTGCCATAGATCTCAGTCTACAGATTTGGATTTTTTTTTTCTGGGGCTAAATTTTGTTGAATTGAGTTGTATGCATACAGGGTAGGCGTTTGCTTACCTAAATTAAGGATCTCTGGATCGTTGGAATAGTTTTAAGTGCTGAGAATGCTGTTAAGACCTCAAATAAATGCTGGGTGTATTAGGGGAAAATAAATTAGTTTTATGTTTCAGGAAAATTAGGTTTCCTGTCAAAAAGAACAGGGGGCTGAATTTTTTTTTTGGTATGGGTTGCGTTTGCTCCAAAGGGGCAAATGATGAGAATAAAGTCAAGAAAGAGAAAGGGTTCAAGAAATCGTCGAAAAGATTGGTGGCTTCCTCAAGGAAGGATGAAGTTGTAGTGGAGGTTGATAATGGAGGCAATGATGCAACTACAAGGCTCATATCAATGGAGCCTGCTGAAAAAAGTGCAGGTTCCACCCCAGCTGCGTGGGAGGAGGGGGACAAAAAACAGTTGGTTTTTGAGAAACCTGCAGTGCCCCAAATGCAAAGACAGTCAACAATGGAGCCAAGACATAATCAAGTAGGGCAACCTCAGGTGTGCAGGGCATTAAATGTTAGAAATGGAGAAGATGGTGCACAAGTTGTTGCCGGATGGCCATCATGGTTGACTTCTGTGGCTGGGGAAGCCATTAAAGGATGGATACCTCGAAAGGCAGATTCTTTTGAGAAATTGGATAAGGTAGGATGCAGTTAATTGCTGTCCACGTACATGTATTACTGCACATCCTGTTTGGTCTTATTTTGTTCTAATTTATAGGTGTTCTGTGATGCATCTCTCGTCATGTTCAGTGCTTAGAACCAAGTCTGTTATTATGTCATTTGTTGCAGATGTGATGATCCTTAGTTATCTATCTCAATGGTTACATATTTGCAATAGAACAGTAGAAGAACTACTTGCCTTTTGAGGCAAAGGTGCAACTTTTTCTATGTGAAAACAACCTACACAGCCTTTCAGTTGAAAGGTTGGCTGTCGAGCCTCTTCATATGCTGATTCTTCTAGTCCTGATTCCTCATATTTACCTGTAGACCTGTGAAAGAACTTTTAGGAGAGACATTTTCATAGTTATTCTTGCTATTACTATCTCCTATTGAGGGACTTTGTTCTCATCTTTTGCTATTTGATGTTAACTAATTTCAGCTTCTGACTCAAATTTTGGAACTTCTTTACAAAGTATCATGTTATATGGATAATTCTTTCCTTCTTTTTATCTTTTATACGATCATTTAGTTGTTAACTGTAATGCGTTATTCCAGATTGGTCAAGGGACATACAGCAGCGTATACAGAGCGCTTGACCTTGAAACTGGAAAAACTGTTGCACTAAAAAAGGTGCGATTTGTTAACATGGATCCAGAAAGTGTGCGTTTCATGGCAAGGGAAATCCTTATTTTACGTAGGCTGGATCACCAAAATGTCATGAAGCTTGAAGGTCTGGTCACTTCCAGGGTTTCGGGCAACTTATACCTTGTATTTGAATACATGGAACATGACCTTGCTGGACTTGCGGCTTCACCCTTAGTTAGGTTTACCGAACCACAGGTGCGTTATGGGTTCCATTTGTTATTTATTTCCCCAGAAATACACTAGCTACGTTAGTGCGGGCTATCATATTGTGCCTTTTATATTTGAAGTCCAGAACAAATTTGAGTGGAGCTTTGTTTCTTCTGCTTACTTTCTTATATATATTTGGATATTAACCTAGGCTAAGTTACAACTGCCATTAAACACGGGCTTTCAATATTTTGAGCAATTGGTAGTATCTGTTGTACAGTGAGCTTCCATGAATATGTGGCATGCTTCTTGTGGGATCTTTACATTACTACTGGGTGACCTCTGTCCTGGTTTTGAGTGCCTTTGGATCTTTGAAATCGATGCACCTATAGTTTTCTATTGCTTCTGTTGTGGCCCATATGAGGTTTGCTTCGATGAGTATGACTAATATTTTTGAAAGGTAATACACTGTTTAATAATTATGATCGCATGTACCTATGATTGGTTTGTGTGCTAACTTATAAGACTTGCCATAAATCAATTGACCAAGACAGAATGCACGCAGAAACCTTCTGAAAAATATTTTATTGCATGGACTTTGACTGATGTTTTAGTTTTTGCAGTACTTGTTTTTTTTCAACAACTTAAATTATCCATATATTTGTTAGCCATACTCATTATAAGTGTTTGTACATAATGGCCAAGCAGATTAAGTGCTTCATTCAACAGTTGCTTCGTGGACTTGAACACTGTCATAGTCGTGGAGTATTGCACCGAGACATCAAGGGTTCAAATCTTCTGATTGACAACTTTGGAAATCTGAAAATTGGCGATTTTGGGCTGGCGACCTTCTTCCGCTCCAACCAAAAGCAGCCTCTAACCAGTCGTGTTGTAACTTTGTGGTACCGACCTCCCGAACTTTTGCTTGGCTCCACAGATTATGGAGTTGCTGTAGATTTGTGGAGTTCCGGTTGCATTGTTGCTGAAATGTTTTCTGGAAAACCAATTATGCCTGGAAGGACAGAGGTACATTCCCAGACATACAAGATTTGAAGTTTTAGGAACTTTCGGTATCTTCTCTTTTTTGAAAGCTTTAGGAACTTTGTCTAAAATCAACATCTGGCATGAAACCTAATTGAGAGAATCCACCTTTTATTGAGGATGTTGATTGTCACGTTACAAGTTTCTCTTTGTTGATGATTTGTATGCCCTTCTCTGATGACCCTATTTGGCCTTTTCTTTAAAACTGCTCTAATTCAGGTGGAACAGCTCCACAAAATCTTTAAACTTTGCGGTTCACCTTCAGAAGAGTACTGGAAAAGATCAAAATTACCGCATGCAACAATCTTCAAACCTCAGCATCCATACAGGCGCTGTGTGGCTGAGACCTTTAAGGACTTCCCTCCTGCAGCTTTATCGCTTCTGGAATCTCTCCTTGCTTTTGAACCGGAGTGTAGAGGATCGGCCACTTCTGCTCTTCATAATGAGGTAAAGATTTACTTTTTTCTCCAGAAAGTCACATTTCTGCAGAATTTTCTTCCTTGCACTCCTTTAAAACCAGTTTTTGCTATTTCTTATATTTATCTGGGTCATGTATTCTTTGTTTGAAATAGGAAACTTCGCATTGGAACTTTTTTTTTTTTGGTTGAAGCAAATATCCAGCTATATTTCCATAATTTGTGTATTTATGAGATGTCTTTTTTCCAGTTCTTCACAACAAAACCTCTTCCTTGTGATCCTTCTTCTTTGCCGAAATACCCTCCAAGCAAAGAATTTGATGCCAAATTGCGAGATGAGGAGGCAAGAAGGTATATTCATTTTTCTTCCATTGAGTTATGCACTGTTATTTCGTTCACCTATAACTCCTGTTAGTTCATAATCTCCGTCTTGATAGTAATCTTCTTCTTTTTTTTCTCAACCTTGATGCCACACAATTCACCAGACAAAGGGCGGCTGGTGGAAGAGGAGGTGGAGTTGAATCGAGGAAAGGCTCCAGAGCAGTCCCAGCACCTGATGCTAATGCTGAGCTGCAAGCTTCAATACAGGTATATCTATCTATTTATCTATCTTGTGACATAAAATCTATTCTTTCATGTTCTGAAGTTTGTAGTAGCGTATACATACATGTTTGTTAAAATAAACCTGAATTGTCTCTTGTATTTAGAAATGGAAAGGACAGTCGAACCCCAAGAGCAACAGTGAGATGTATAATCATGAAGAAGATGCAATTGGAGGACCCTTTCAGCGTGGTCAGTCAATGCTCATGGGGAATCCCTTAAATGAGGGGAATTATCATAATAGAGGATTGGATTCATCGTCAGGTTATAGGGAATTTAAGACTCAGAGATCTTTTAAACCCCAGGCAACAACAGCAGCACGGTTGTCTAAATTCTCCAATTCAGTAGCAGGCAGTTCCCAATTTGACTTCAGCAGAGACACCAACCGTGTGAATGGTGCTGGATACGAAGAGATAAATGATGCTGACTCCTCCAACCATTTGCTGCTTGGAAGACCAAATTCTCCTAATAAGAATAACGGACACGTGCCTTTCAGGGAGAATACTAGAGTAAGTAGTTACTCAAATCTTTTTTTATGTTTTTTACATTTTGTTATATTGGGAAGGGAAATCGTAGGGGCAATGGGAGACATACCCTCTGTCAGAGACTTCTAAGTGTCAGTTTCTGATCATTAAGGGATAATATTCATTAGGGAATTATTCTGGAATATTCTTGGTGGGTAGTTAGTGGTGTTGAAGTGACTTGACATTTTTGGTGTGGGAGTGCAGGGCTACTCGCTGAAGAAGACGAGGATGCACTATTCAGGACCGCTGTTGCCTGCAGGTGGAAGTGTGGAGGAGATGCTGAGAGAGCACGAGAAACAGATCCAAATTGCAGTCAGAAAAGCTCAAATGGACAAGAATAATAAGACAAGGAAAGGTGGTCATGCTGATAATGGACAAACAGATTCACTCCTAGGAGGATATGTGAATAATGGGCGCTGAGTAGTGTTGCAAAGAAGCATGTACATATATGCTGCATCAAAATGCGATCCCAGCTGAAACTGGTGGTGAGTCCTGCAGATTCAACAAAGAGATGCTCCATATTATACTCAACACCATGCCCGCCTTTCCTACCCAACTAAAGTTTTGGAGTTTGGAGAAAAATCCACATTCATTATTCTTATCATTAGCCCAAGTAAGTCTCTTCTAAGAGGAGATGGATGAGGTGACGACTATGTCCATTCATTTTATTTTACATCAGAGGGAGGGAGGGCTTGATATATATTTTTGCCATAAACAACAACATATCCATGTATCTATCTCTACATTTATATATGTAAATCCTTCTGTTTTTGGAGTGTATAAAGAAGGCTTAGGGTGATCGTTCGTTCATTCATCTGGTCGAGGTGTTATTTGGATCCATACCAAAAAAGACTTCAAATTTTGTTTCTTTGAGTTTCAGAATCAATATGTGTACCCATGGTGATACATTTTAAATTTTAACCATCTTTTATTGAGGTTCAGAATCAATGTGTGTATTTATAGTTTTAAAAAAGAATACTATATATTTACTATTTCCAGAAAAAATAAATAAATAGATGAACGCATAAATATTTGTTAGAATGTTGGATCGAATACTTCCCCAATCTGTCTTCGTAATTTCCTCCATTCTCTTAAGTTGTACAAAGTATTGAGGTACTCTTCCTCGGTCGAATTTTGCCCTGATGGACCCATTTTGAGGTACTCTAAGGATGTATAATAATAATGTGTATTTATATCAAATGATATTTTTAGGACTACATACATATATATTATATATATACTGCATTACTAAATAGTTGTAACTGCAACATTTTGTATTGTTTAAATAGAGATAAGCACCTAGTTAAGTTGGTCTCTAGCAATGTATCAACATCATAGCTTCATTTTTGGCATCTACTATCCCACCAAACTTTTGATCCACCAGCAAACCATTTTGCTTCATCTCAAATTTTTTGCAGTTCTCTGGTCCTCATCACCTCTACATATTATAGATACACCGATACATACATCACTTGATTCTTACACCTTACCATCTACTCCTATTTCTTTCACTCAAACTGAAAACAACCATGGAAACACCATCTGTATACAAGTAACCCTTTGAATTAACAGAGAGGGATTACAAGGATGAGGCCTAATAAATCTCAGAACCCTTTGAACATCAAGCTTCTGCTGATCATAGTCATGGCCACATTTCTTCTTCTCTTCATTTTAAGATCAACCTTGTTATCTACTGATCAAGTGATTGATTCTGATCACAAATCAAGAAAATCCGGCATTAAGTGCTCACCAACTTGCAGCAAAATCCCATCATCCATATCCCAAGCCTTGATCCACTACACCACCTCAAGCATCACTCCCCAGCAAACACTGAAAGAAATATCAGTAACATCAAGAGTGCTCGAGCAGCGTTCTCCATGCAACTTCCTGGTATTCGGCCTCGGCCACGACAGTCTGATGTGGCACTCCCTCAACCACGGAGGCAGGACGGTGTTCCTCGAAGAAGACGGGGCGTGGATCGAGCAAATGAGGAGGAGATTCCCTATGCTGGAGGCGTACCACGTGAGCTACGAGAGCAAGGTGAAGCAAGCAAATGAGTTGATGCAAGTGGGAAAAGGGCCGGAATGTACTGCAGTCTCTGACCCGAGGTACTCCATGTGTGAGCTGGCGTTGAAGAGCTTGCCTAGTGTGGTTTACGAGATGCGGTGGGACGTCATCATGGTGGATGCGCCGACGGGGTACTATGAGGAGGCGCCGGGGCGGATGACGGCCATCTACACGGCGGGGATGATGGCCAGGAACGCCGGCGGAGGAGCAGACACGCACGTGTTTGTGCATGATGTGAATAGGGAGGTGGAGGATAAGTTCTCCAGGGAGTTTCTTTGTGAGGGGTATATGAAGAAGCAGGAAGGGAGGTTAAGGCACTTTCTTATTCCGTCTCACACGGATCATTCCCACACACCATTTTGCCCTTGATGATCAAATATCATTCTTCTACTCGACTATTATTTTTTATTTTTCTGTATTCAATTCCATTTTGTTGCCAAAAAATTGGATAGCTTCGGAATTTCAAATAAAATTAGATTAAGGCATATAATAATCTGGGGAATGTCTGCCCATAATTTCAACTCTGAGTGACTACTTGATCTTTGAAAAATTTTGCAAATTTAAAAAGCCAATTTGAATTATGAGGAGGGTGTGGTTATTGACACTCGTAATTTTATTCAATGTATATATTTTATATTCATGTTTGGTGTTAATGATACTAAAATATATTGTATATATAAATATAAATGTATTTAGTAAAGAATTGAGTGTTTTACAAGAATTTTTATTTGCATTTCTTTACATGGATTTTCTATTTGCATTAAATGACAGTTAAAAGAAACATTTAATATAACTAATCACTTCGTCCCATAATAATTTGCATATTTTCTTTATTAAAAAGTCTCAAATAATTTGTACACACCAAAAATAAAATTAAAAAAATTTATCATAAACTTCACCCTCACATTATTACCAATTTTACATAAAATATCATTATTTTTGGGTCCACACATTAAGAGTGTGCATAAAACGGTCTAACCGAAAAAATCAATCAAACCAAATCGAAATAAAAAATTTGGTTCGGTTTTCAACTTTAAAAATTTCAAAAATTCGATTTCAATTTGGTGTTCCATTTTACTAATGAAAAGATCGAACCAACTGAAATAATATTAATATTTTTTATATAATACTTAATATTATATTTTTAAAATTATAAAATCAAATTCTCTATTAGACTAAACAGACCAAACTCCTTAAAAAAATCCTAGTAAAGCAGATGAATGAAGTCATGGAGATTTGAAGATGAAGTCTTGATTTTGAAGACAGAAGCTATGAAGCTTCAAGCAGGTATTATTGTTTAGTTTTGTTATTCGGGATTGGTTTAGTTTTTAAGCTTTTAAGAATTTACAATTATTGTATTAATGTTTTTAAAAAAAAAAAAACTATTGTATTGATGCCTAGAGCGTGGATTTGTGAATACTATGTATTTGTGCATATGATTTAATTATTTCTGTTTTTTAATGTGTGTTTTAAAATTTTAAAAATATTACAATAAGTATTGATTTTTTGCAAATTAAATTTTTAAAAAATATAAAATATTTTGGTTTACACTACTGTCAGCTGTCAAGTAATTGAATCGGTGCGCACGCATTCGAAAAGAAAAAATATAAAAAAAAATGTAAATGAACTTGTTTATATAGAGAGGAGAGAGAGAGAGAGAGAGAGAATTCATTATTTCGCTCTTCCCGGAAAAGCCTTGGCCTCTCAATTGAACAAACATCGAAGCCATGAGTAACGAATAGTAAGAGAAACTCGGATGAAATTTTCCACTCATCATTGTTTCGTTTCTTGTTATGTTTCTTAATTTTGGTACCAACTTTGGTATTTATTTTCTTGTTTGTAGCGATTATTTGTTCAAGCTCCTTTTAATCGGAGACTCCTCTGTCGGCAAGTCTTGTCTTCTACTCAGATTCGCTGTACGTTTCCTCATTCGTTTCTTAATTTAATCTTATTCTTTGTTAAATAATTCGTCAAAGAATGTAGTTATGCGTGGGGGTAGGGCCGTTAGTAAAATGGGGTTTCTGGTATGAGTTAATTATTTTATCCGGTCAACTATACATCTCTACTCATGGGTTCTGTTTGTGATTTTTGTTGTATTCACTTTATGGAAGATTCAAGATGAGAAGTAACGTTTTCTGTTTGATGATTATAGGATGACTCGTATGTGGACAGTTACATCAGCACCATTGGAGTTGATTTTGTAAGTTCTCTGGATTTACCGTGTTTTTTTTTTTTTTTTTGGTGCTTGATTGATAGTTGCTGAGTCTTGAAGAAGGATAAACACACACACACACACATATATATATATATATATATGTTTGCATTTATGTATGTTTTCTGTAAGTATTTCACTGGGGTCAATATAGTTTATTTCTAATTGTTGCAGAAAATTAGGACAGTGGAGCTGGATGGAAAGACAATCAAGCTGCAAATTGTGAGTTATCCTGACTAAATTTTCCATATACACTTGTATAAAGGAATGTTAACATTTGTACGAGGGTGCCGTATGAGGCTGGAGTAAAAAATTAAATCGTGTTATTTTCTTTGTTTTGGGCGCTCCACCCATATAAAGATCCTAGCAATGTCAAAGAATGGGATCTTTTCAAACATGTGTTCCATTTTCAATTTTTCGAAGAGACATTATTAGTGCAAGATCATCGGGTAAAGTACCATGAGCTTTTTTCTTTTTTGGCTGTATTGAGAATGGATTCCTAGTTAGCTGAATGGAGCTTATTCGTTCAATATATCCATGGTGTTATATAGTTGGCACTACAAATACAACATAGAATTAGAACTTTATGTAAGGAATTACGAAGGTTGGCCTTTATTGTGCCCCTTTTCAATAGCATCAACAGTGATTCTGATTATAGATTTTTCACCAGTTGAACTATTTACTTTAGTTATTTGCCTTACCTGCTTTGTTTTTTCAGAAATTGTTTTGATTTTTTTAAAAGAATGCTGTCTTTTTCCTTATAATTGTATGATTAAGGACACAATTGAAGCTTATACCTACAATTGGAAAGTAGATGCGCTAGTTATGCCAATTCCAGTTCTCATAGGTAGTCAATTACCTTAATAATGTTTCATTATGTGTTTCAAGTGGGATACGGCTGGCCAGGAGCGCTTCCGGACCATCACTAGCAGTTACTATCGAGGAGCCCATGGGATCATTGTAAGATCTAGCTATACTTATCATGCATGATGCATTCCTTGTTTATCTATAATATTTGGTTAGAGGTTGCTGTAAAGATTTTGTTTTAAAATTCTGTATGTCTTATATAAGTGTGTGTATTTCCTCATTTCGGATGACTGATGCCATTGTGATTTGTGTTTGATTCTTTTTTTTTTTTTAATAGTCTTTGTTTCCTATAGTTTTGTTTTCTTTTGCCAATTAATCGTTACATGTTCCGCTCATTTTCCTTTTATTTCGAATTTAGCAGCAATCTCACATATATATATGATGTGTAATAGATTGTCTATGATGTGACTGAAATGGAGAGCTTCAACAATGTTAAGCAGTGGCTTAATGAGATTGATAGATATGCAAATGACAGTGTATGCAAGCTTTTGGTGGGAAACAAATGTGATTTAGTTGAAAGCAAAGTTGTGTCAACAGAAACAGGGAAGGTACTTTAATATTCTTTATCATCATATTTAAGTGAATCATCTGCTGAAGCATCCAAGAAAATCTCCGAAATGGTATTGTAACCATTCATTGCCATTTTGAAAACATCATAAAGTGCTGCGTAGAATTAATTTTGGCATGTTCTGATTGGTCTTTTACATTATAAAGTAATGGGGAGGAAATACTTGAGACATGTGATAGACATCATTTAAAAATAGTTCCTTAAAGCATATGAGAGTTTTGAGCAAAATATATAAAAATAAGGAGATGTACTTAACTAAATGTGGCAAGAGAGTTATGCTTCAGGATTTTCTTGAAAGAGAAACTAAAATACCATGAAAAAGATGGACAATTGTATTCAGTTATCTCATGTTAACACTACTGGATGCACGGACATACTTTGCCATGTAGAGTTTAAGAGTTTAATTCGTACATATACTTTTGAAAAAAATAAACGAATATTACATCACACATGTCTGAATTAGGAAGTTTGTCTACTCCTTTTTGAAATTTTCTTAACTGATATTAATACTTTGCTACAGTAATTTTTTTTCTGACTTGATTGCAGGCATTAGCAGATGAGCTTGGGATTCCTTTCCTCGAGACAAGTGCAAAAGATGCTATCAATGTGGAGCAGGCTTTCTTGACTATGGCTGGAGAGATTAAGAAAAAGTAATGTTTCTAATCATCAAGTCTACCAATCTTTATTTTATACTATGGTGATATATCTATTATACTCCTATGTTTTATACATCATAGACCAAACTTCCTTCTTTTTTTGCATTGGGTTCTGCTCCCTAGGATCTCTAATCTCCATTATCATGCTCCTCGTGTTTTGTTTGTTAATATACCATCAGAAAAATTTATTCGTAAACCGATATGTGCGAATATATAGGATTGGGAAGCAGCCAAGTGGAGACAAGTCGTCGACAAGCACGGTTCAGATTAAGGGGCAGCCAATTGAACAAAAGAACAACTGCTGTGGTTAAGCAGTCGTGCTCTCCTTTATGTTTATTTTAAGTGTTGAGACGCCTGTAAAAAGACAGCAAACTTGTAGTATTAACAGATAATTGCACCTTCACTAGTGCAGAAACAGTTCATGTGGTTGCTTTGTCCTTAACTACTTTTTTTTATTTGTTTAATTAATCAAAATATGCGAGCTGTCCACAACATGAAGAGAACCCCACATTTTTTGTTTGAATGGGCTGAAGAAATTCTGACATCCAGCAAAATCGCGATTATATTATAGATTTTTTTTTAGAAAAATGTTAGTACCAATTATTTTGGGGGATTACGGATATTTTGCTAAAAAATGTGATTTCTTAGATGATTTTACCATTGAATGTTTGGTCAAAATTGTTCTACTAGGATAAATGAAGAACATTATCACCTGCAGATGTCTTTTAGCAAGGAGGTATTAAATAATTAGTGGTTTGGGAGGACAAGGATGATATTGCATCGAGAACAAACAAAATTCTTAAGAATGAAAATAAAACCAAGCAGAGGATTTTCAGCTTTCCATTCTACTCTCAAATTCGTGAATCATTACCGTTGTCCAATTTGGAAGGCAAAATATAATGCCAAATAAATTCAAGTAAAGCAGTAACTCGTCCAAAAAACAATGTTGAAGCAAAAGAACGATACACAGATTTAAAACTATGTATAGGAAGAAAAAAGACAAGTGCAGGGTAGTTGGAGATGAGGGTGGCAATGAGATATAGATACCATACGAGGCAATTACGATGCAGAGCAGCATCCCTTCTTTGTGTTGGTCTCTTGAGGGCCAACAACAAGAGTTGTCCCTTCCTTAACATTAGAAGAAGCAGGCTCATTTGAGGAGAGTGATTTCTTACTAATGATCCTATATATCTCTGAAAGGATATTCTGGAAAGCATTCTCCACATTGGTTGCTTCTAGAGCAGAGGTTTCGATGAATGAAAGCCCCTCCTTCTCTGCAAAACCTTGAGCATCCTCTGTGGCAACAGCTCTAAGATGCTTGAGATCGGTCTTGTTTCCTATGAGCATAATTACAATGTTCGAATCTGCGTGATCCCTCAGCTCCTTCAACCAGCGACTCACATTCTCAAATGTGGTAGGTTTTGTCACATCATATACAAGAAGAGCTCCTAATGCACCACGATAATATGCACTTGTAATGGCTCTGTATCTCTCTTGCCCAGCAGTGTCCCATATTTGAGCCTTCACAGTTCTTCCCTCAACCTAGATGAGAATAAACCAACACCAACCACTAATTGATTATTTCTCATTAATCGGAGTACTAGTTTAATGACTATTTTGTTCCAAGTACTAGTTTTTCTCGTTAATCGGAGTTTCAGCAATTTATGTATTT
This sequence comes from Paraleonurus japonicus, assembly GCA_030762865.1. Taxonomy (NCBI): domain Eukaryota; kingdom Viridiplantae; phylum Streptophyta; class Magnoliopsida; order Lamiales; family Lamiaceae; genus Paraleonurus; species Paraleonurus japonicus. The sequence goes on along the minus strand of CM061057.1, from coordinate 2,965,923 downwards.
TCTGGTTCAATTTTATCATTTCTTTACCTGATAAATTCTCATAATCGAATTAGGTGCAAGGGAAATTTCAATTTTATTCTGTATTACAAAAAAGGCATAACTGAGATTTACCATTTTACCAACAAAGAAGACTACAGAGACTTCCCCTTCGAAATGTAGGCAATACCAAAACCTAATAAATGTGGTTTACCAAATTCCTCGAGTAGTTCAAATCATCACATTCAAGAAGAAAACCTAAGCATCATCAAGTTCAATTATGAAACTAAATCCTTTCATTCTTAAAAGGAAACAACCCTGGATCTCAACTCCACGCCCATAAATTCACCGCTCATTTATTCAAAAAGTGATCCAAAAGTAGAAAGTGAACTAGTCACATCACCATAGATAAACAAATCAAGAAAACCAACTCCTAGAATTAACACCTCCCACTAACAGTTGAAAAGCAGATCTAAGAATCCAAACGTGGCTTCACGAACCCACTAAAACTCACCCATTATTCCTCGACATTCTGATTTGGGTAACACTAAAAAGTGCCATTGGCATGGTGGCATCACGAACCCTAACGTCGGCATCATGAAGTAGATAAAGCCAAAAAAAATAGGAGTAGAAACAAGAAGGAATAGTTACCTGAAGAGTACGGGTGGCGAATTCGACGCCGATGGTGGATTTGGATTCCAAGCAGAACTCGTTTCGAGTGAATCGAGAGAGCAAGTTGGATTTGCCGACGCCGGAATCTCCGATTAATACGACCTTGAACAAGTAATCGTACTCCTCATCCGGCCTCCTCGCCATGGCTTGCTTTTCGCCTGTGGAATCGGTCACTAATCACTATACAAGAAACGTGTTGAAGAAACTGTCAATAATGGCGTTATTTATTATTTATTTATTATTTTTTATTAATTAAATGTTTTACAGTGAATTTTATTTTCTTCTCTTTTTTGGGCAGACCGCTGAGACAATAGACATGCCCATTGGGACTTGGGAGGCGGAGTCGTATTTTTCTAATTACTTAAATGCCCTTCAATATTTTTAATTTGTTTCCGTTCCCTTCCTTTTTTCCCAAATCTAATTTGAATGAAGCAATTAGATTATTCAGGAAGTCGTTAAATTTTTTTGAATATTCAAATTTTTAAAATATTATATTTCATACGAGTTTTTTATACTTTGTCATGCATATTTTTTTGTAATTGTAATGGAGTATACGACTTTGTGAACATTATTATTACACTGAAATATTGAATTCAATTAGGAAGTAACCGTATATTGAGGGAGGTATTATTATTTTTGAGTCGGTTATTTAATATAACACAAAATAAACGTAAAGGTTAAATGCACGATACAATCCTAATATTTTATAGATGAATTTGGGTTTGTTGGTTTTGAAATTACTTAATACTAAGTGGGTCGATTTCAGATGTATTTAATACGACTCTTAACTCGTTTGTATTGTCTCTCTCAAAAAAAAAACAAAAAACTCGTTTGTATTGTTTTACTACTACAATATATATGGTAGAGTTGGAGTTAGTCGTAGGTATCAAATTAGTAAAATTCCTGGAGTAATTTTCATTTCTTCCACTGATCCACTTTCTGTGCTAATAGAAGCAAATGCATCACGCACTCACGTGAGCATATTTGGCATGAAGTAAGTTGACAATCTTGATAAACAAAAAATATGACTTTCATAGATGATAAGTATCCATAAATAAAAAAAAAATATATTAATAAAATGTCATCTGCAGAGTAAAGATGGGTAATTTTATTAGGTTACATCTCCAGTGCTGTAAAACTTAGGTGCCAAAAGTAAAAAAGCAAATACTTTGATAGCCAAGAAGACAAAGTAAGGAGACTCTGTATTCTTGTTGCAGTACTACTTGTATGTAAAAATACTCTGAATATATTAATATTACAGCCTCTGTAAGTAGCCAAGGAATCACTAATATTAATATATAGGGAGGATCAAAATAATTAAATAGGACATGTTGCCAAAAAATATTCAGTGGAGAAGCTTGGTCAATTCCAATGCCACCATCCTCATCCGTAGCATCACATTATGCATCGGTCTTCACCTCATGCTCGGCATTTCACAGAACATCATCATCTGGACATCAAGAAACTCTTTCTTTGTACCATTCAGCACCAGTCATGTTAACGAGATTATTTTCCCGTTTTAAATCTTTTCATTCCATTGCTGTTGAAAGGGGACATGCTGGGGCTCATGCTAGGACTCATGCTCGGGCTTTCTTCTCTGAAGGTACCATTTAGCATAGCCAACTCTCTTAGCTGTTGCTTCTTGTAAACATCCATGGATTCGTCCTGGTAGGAAACACGGGAAAGTAGTTGAAGAATCTACAGATTATAAATGGATCAAATAGTGATGGAGTTGTTCGAATACATAATGCATACCACGGGCTTTAGAAGGTTTTCGAGTATTGATATTGCATTATCCAAGCGTGCTTCCATGATATCCTCGGGATACTCGCCCTCCAACAAGAGGTGTAGTGGCTCATTCAAGTGTTCATATCCAGGTTTATCTTTTAGTTTCTCTTCCTAGAGAAAAAAGGAGCTTTTGCATGTTTATACATTTAAGCATGAGCTTTACAATGAGATATTACCAATATATAATTTGCTTATCAGTTCCCCCTAAAGGGAAATATGCATACACATTTACATGAGAACATGACTTGTTTTAAATAAGTTTGCATTGTATGACAACTCCAGAGATCCATCTCAATTCCAGAAGGAAAAGTACAACAACGTGGAGATAATGAACAAATATACGATTTTGAAATTTTGAAGTGGTATAATGTACTGCTACTTTCTATAGCTCAGATTTCTTTGTTGACAGGCCTAGACTATTGTTATGATGTCAAACATAACAATAGCATAACACTGAAAGAAGAAGAAAAGGATAATCAATACCTTAAGTGAATCCTTCACGGATCCCTGACCTCTTATAAAGATCCGGCATCCTGTAATGGCTTCAACCCTTTTCAAAGAGTTTCCACGTGGTCCTAGAATTCTGCCAACAAAGTTATACTGCATAATTTTTGAGTCAGTGTAAGCTTATGAAACTAAACATAAATGGAACTATTCCATTACATATTCTTTAACTTACATTTGGGTACTTCTCCACAGGAATATCTAACCGGATAACCCTTTTCACTACTGGAGTGGTTGGTGTTCCTGGGACGTGCCAGTTTACAGAGGACGGTTGGAACGAAGCCATTTTTTGGAGGAGCTTATCTTCCTATAGTGCAGTAATCTAGAGATTAGTATTAACCCAAAAAATGAAAATGAACTAAAAATCTTAGCATCCAGTCTCAGTTATGCCACCTGTGCAGAACCAACTAAAACTTCAAATACCCAAGCTTTTAAGATCAGTGGGGTAGAATCCGATTCAATATGGTTATGTGTGTTATTGTGCTTTATAAGGTACAACAAAGACAAAAACCTTCAATTAGAATCTTTCAATAAGAAATAATTAGAAGAATGCATGACTATGCTATCCAAATTCCAAGGGATGCAAAAGCATGAAATAAAGTATTAAGGTATGCAGAACATAGCAATTATCAGGGGAATTTGAGTACATTTTGGGCTATTCCATCATAATTGGAGATTGTTCTGGAGATCATCTAGAAAGTGTTAGACGGTAGATGTATTTTTATTTTTGATCAGCAAAAAGGAGACGGTAGATGTATTAAATGTATGTTGTAGAACCTGCCATTGCCGATTATAAATAGAGATACCCAATATATATCAAGTTCCACTAACCTCAGTTTGCATAGCATTCCATGCCATCGGACTTATTTGTCCTCCATTAGGTTGTTGACTAAATGACTTATAAGGATATTCATGCCCCATTCTTTCAAGTTCGACAACCTTGTTAGAAATTAATCTTGAAATTCTCATGATTTCTGCATAAAGATAAGAAATTTTACTGACAAGTTAAAAGAGAGCAGCAGTAAAAATATAATACTACAAATTAGTGCCATGCCCAACAAGCTCCAGCTAAGGAATGAGCCAAGGCTGTAATTTTGTGAAAAGTATATAATCCTTAAAAGACAAATTTGAGATGTATCAAATGGCACAAATGGAGCCTCAAGTTGAGTGTGAGTTCCGTGAGAAACTAGAACCAAATATGGCTCTCATTTAGCTGGTAATCACAGACCTCTATAAATGCAATAAATGGCATGTCATGCTTAATATGAGAATAATTTTTTGAGGCGTATGTCAAGTGCAACTGTAGAGATCTAAATGCTTCACTGAATCTCTCAGCACTCAATTTAATGGGAAGCATAGTTAAAAAATGATCAATATCAGTTGCTTTTTTATGGTATTATAATAACATAAAGATATTCAAGCAGTATACAGAAACACATAGATTATAATAAGAACCATAATACTCAAAATTGATGAATTAGTGTCACATCAATGCAAGCTGGGTGATGCGGTCACTGTTACAACTAAGTTAAGTACCTATTAGAGTAGCATGGGTCACATATAAAAGATGATAGAAGAACACCCGTAAAATAATTACTAACCATGATTTAGAAGACGGGTGCAAACTGGCAAACTTTGCATGAATGGTCCTACTTTCTGTCTCTCAGCCAACAGGTCTGTCAGGTACCTGCAACCATCAAATTATAAAGCAAATTATATCAAGCTTAAAATTGGAACTTCGGATAGATATATATGTACACGCTTCACCTTCTCAATCATATGCCTCTCTGATGAACTTTTGGGCCTAAATTTGATCATTTTATTATTTAGTTAAGCTCATCTGTAAGAAGGGAGTTTAAAAGAGTGAAACTTAATTTCTACCACGAAACCAGTACAGTGGACTCACATTAAATTCAAGATTCAGCATCACACCACAACAACATAAGAAAACCTCATTCCATATTCCAAAAGCTAGCAAATATAATATAATACATAACACATATCAACAAATCAGTTACAAGTAACCAAAAGGGAAACAATCCAACATCAATAATACCAGAAAATGCAATGCTAAACACATCAACAAAACCAGATTGCCCAGATGCAAGAGGTGAAGAGAGAGCTAAGCGTTGAAAATGGAGAAAAGGGAGACACTTGCCTCTCAGGATCTGTGAGCGAAGAAGACCTCTGTAGGGGAGCATGGGGTCCAGTAGGAGCATACTGGAAGTAACTACCCGATGGGATTCTACCCTCCATATTTACACCCAGCAAAGTCTAGGCACCTGCAACCACCCACTCCGTTACACAATACAGAACAAATCTGCAGAAGGGGTGGGTAGGGAAAAGCTTACCGGGATGGGTGTTGATAGGGGTGGAGGCAGAGAGAGGAGCGGATATGGAAGAAGATTCTTCTTCCTTGTTGTATAGTTGTGGTGGAGGAGAGGGGGAAGAAGATGGAAAATGACTGCGAGGGGAAAACCCCTACCCCTACCCCTACCCCTAACCTGCTAAGTAGACTAGGAGTAGTATAAGTGGACCTCTCACCTCTTTGTTGGATTCTTTGCTTCGGGATGTGCGTGTGTGCGCGCTGAAAATCATTGGATTTCTTGCTCTTGCTATAGCCTACAACATCTCAATATAATTTTATTTATTTATATAATATCCCAACCCCAGAATTTTTATGTCTATATAAATATAGATATTCACTTTTCCATTATATTCTTGTTTTTTCTTTATGTAAAAATTCTCAGTTTCTAATGATGTATAAGTAGAGCCTTAAAAAGTTCATTATAGCTTTTTTTTTTTTCTTTTCTTTTCTTTTTTTTTTTTTTTACATTTGGTTATTACTAATTCTTTTAATTGCTTGGTCCAATTATGAATCACTATTAGTAATTTTTTATTATAAAGTTATGTTTTTATTATTATTATTATTTTGAAAATACAAGAATTTTAAAAATACCAGAAATATATTTTTATCGAGAAGGTCATTCAAAATAATTTAAAGCTCAAACCAATAATAATTTGATAATGGTTCAAATGCCCTAATAAAATGATAAGTCAAATCAATGGACTTTTATACTAGCAACACAAATTACATGATAATTTACTTTAATATATTTTGTTAATGTAGAAACACAAATATAATTTATCTTCATTGTATCTTCAATAGCACCAACACCCTCTAGTCAATCAATCATTCACTATTGTGTACAATTATTATTATTTTCATGTTCAATTATTATCACTATTATATAAAGTTCATATGTACTTTAAAATGAATAAGATCGTGCGAGAGTTATTCTATTATTTATAAATTTTAATTAATATTTTATGGAAATTAGTGTGTATATATATATATATATATATATTCGAATTTATGTATGATGCAAGATAATTTTGTAGCTACACTTCTTGAATTATAAGAAAAATATTTTATAGGTTTAAACACGGTCAACTTTGTTTTAATGGTGTTTTCAAAAAGAAAAAAAAATTGTTTTAATGGTGTTGTTTCTTTTTCTTTTTTTTGAAAGAATGGTGTTGTTTCTAAATTCACGAAGTTTAATCAATTCTTTTTTTATGTGTAATTAAAAAAAAAAAAAAATACGTGCGAGGAAATAAATTACGTTTTCCATGTACTTTAGACGCACCGACAGCTAGACATAATTTATTTTCACATGCGCAAATTGGCTCTGTTAACAGTTGGCATGTTGAATATATACATAATGGATCTCAACCGCATGATTATGAAAGTTTTATTTTAATAATTAAATTTGGAGATAAATATCATATCACGAATCTTTTGGATGATGATTCGTTAAAATGGGAAACATGAGTTCATATGCCTTCTTCCCCTCCCCACATCTACCACCAAAATTTCCATTACAGACTTTTTCAATGCAGGCGCTATCGGAAAATCGACAATCAAAATTGGGGCACTTGAGTACCATTGATGCTGAAATGCGCTGGCCCAAAATTGTCATTTGGGGCATTCACGGTGGTATGTGGCCGGATTTCATGTTAATTGAGGAGTAAATAGATTGTTATTAACTGCAACATTGGAGTTAGGGTTTTTATCTCGCATGGAGGGGTCATCAGGTCGAACAAAGGTGCTCTTGACGGTTTATCTGTTAAATACCGTCGGCACTCGACCATGTTGATTTTCGGTTCTATCAATAGCTCGCCTTTCGCCCTGGAAAACCCAGGTCAAATTTTCTTATTAGTATGACTGGAATTCCTTTGAGCGTGTATGACATTACGTGTTTATTGGCTTTATGTATTTTTTTTTTTTTTGGGACAGGTATTGGCTTTATGTATTTAAGAGTTCATTTGAAGGATACTCCACACAAGTGTGAGCCTTGTTTGCCCGCTGTTGCTTACAAATTCTTCTAATGAGTAGATATATAAATATTGCGAATTAAAACTACTTGAATAACTGCAAATATAATTAATGAGACCTAGAGATGAGATAAACAAAATGATAAAAAAATAATACTAAGCCTTGTGCTTAGATTTCTATGGAGCAAAAGCAGAGACTCAGTGACGCTGCAGTAGCCAGTAGATAAAAAAAATAAAAAATCAAAAGTGTGTCTTGCACCTCAGTGAAGCATAGGCTGTGTGGCTTACACTCTACCTTGTTACAGAAGAGGCGCAGAACCCTTTTAGGCAATTGCACTTTTAAGACCATCAGATCATGGACAAGCTGATGGAGGATGTGTGCCATTTGGGTTTTAGGTTTCTTTCGTGAATTGTGCTAGGTCGTGCTGTAAATGAACTGTGACCATAGGCATAATTCTTCCTTATAATGTATTGCAGAATTCTCCCTTGTCTGAGTTGAGAAAATCAGAATAAGGGAATTGAGGAATTGGGATTGTGCTAAATGCAGAGCGCGTGAGAGGAGAGGAGTTGTCACTAATCCCAGGGAGAGGCAGCATATGTAGGTTTATTAGAGAAATTTTTTATGCCTTGTCAAACATCTTGCCTGTTGACTTGCAGTGGAGAATCTTTTTCAGAAAAGGGCCGCATGCTCTTAACCATTGATTCATGCCAATGTTTCAAGCTGCACTAGTAGGACCAGACATTGCGGAATAATTATCTGCTTGTGTCATTTATGCATCAACTGTCTTTGCTTTAGGATCTTGATGTTTACCATTTGGATTTTGTGGTCCCTCTTGGAGATGGATTAATAATTTGGGGGCTTTATAAGAGTATAGATCCTTAGCTGTGTGTCTTGGATTACATGGGACTATAACTTAGTGGGGATTGGGGAAGATGTGAAATGATTCAATAAATGAACAGAAGCAATGTATTGGCTGTTACATTTTACATTGAATATTTCTTGCACTGACAATCAACTTGTGTAATTGTTTTTCATGAATTAGGTTGGTACATGTTTTGTAACTATGCCAAAAGGTTGCAGCAAGTTAAATAGTGATGTTTAAAGCTTAACACCAAAGCATCTTCTCATTTAATTTCCTCGGTCTTAAATTTTATATTTGCCATTGCAGCTACCTATTCTGGTGGCTACATTGACTTTGATGGGCCAAAGGGTTCCTTCTTGCTTGTCTATTACAATGAGCACCAAAAAAAAAACAAATGATCCGGATAAAATCTTGCCTCATAGAGGAAATAATCCTGATAAATAGGGTAAAAAAGAAATGCACTCCATAAACAAATCAGTGATATCACAAGAACCAGCAAGTTAGAGAGTATGCTATCTATGATCTCGTAATAATATCAAAGAGGCAGTTTGTGATCCTCTACTGTATCTGTAAATTCCATCCTGAATATGTGGAGTTGTTTGAATTTATTGCAAAAGATTCATCGAGTTCAGAGATACTGTTGAAGAGAAAGTAGGTAATCTTCAATATATTTGAGCTCATGCTTAAGCAGAATCTAACCAAGTCCACATTTTCTTTAGGCGTTGTGTAGAATCACGATAGAATATGTGTAGAATCACGATAGAATATGCTCGTCCTGCAAAGCTTGTTTGTATCAGACATGGAGACTTGCAAAGCTTAGACTCGGTAATTATATATTTATATGATCGACTGTAATATTATCTTCACTTCATTGTGATTTAGAGCAAGTAAAATCTTGTAGAATTAAACTGTATGTTCCTTTTCTTTTCAAATGTGTGATTATTCATTGTATTAATGTGACTCATGTTAAGAATTAGAGAAAGAGGAAATGTTAATTAGGCGGACTCTATTATGTTTTTTTTTTTATGTACTTTACTTTTATTTATTTAATTTATGAATTGACAAGACGTGAGCGTCGATCATATAAAATTCTGGGTCATCCATAGGCATTCGTCACTATTAACGAATGTCGGGCCCGGTAAGGGGGTGCGAATGTGATGTTTTTATTTATGTATCTATCATTATTCATTAGAATGACTGTTGCCACTTCATAACTATTTTTTTAAAATGATATTAACCCATGAGAAAATAAAGAATTGGTTAACAATCATAATTTTATAGATATTTATATTATGGAATACCATAAAAAAAACTATAGGGAATTTGTTTTAGGATAATTTATTTGTTTACAAAAATTTAATCTGTAGGTAAATTACTTATCAATATTTTATATGTAATTGTCAATGTATACTAAAGTCATCTTCTAGAAAAAATCGAAAAAAAAAAAGTCATCTTCTAGATATGAATTATTTCGTAGGTATTTAATTACTTTTGTTGAAAATTTTCATATTCAATTTACTTGTAGTGTTATCACTCTCCATTAATTTAGAAAAATTAAATATTTTATTCTAATGCTATCTTTTTATTAATGAAAATGTATTTCTTCCTTCATTAGTTATTACAATTATCACCCACTATATTTTCAAGTTAATTGACAATTCTTTTTTATTCAAACAAATATAATAGATGGGGTATAATTATAAAATTTTAACTTATCTCAATATAAACACTTAAAAATATTATAATTTATATTAAACTATGTTATAATATATATTAACAAATATGTAATTTGTATAATTTAATAAAATATACTACACATATAAAAATAAATATATCACATCTTTAATTATCTCCCTAAATTTAATACCAAAACGGTCCTTATAATTTAATGTGATAATGACTGAAACTATAGAGTATGATTAAAGATATATCATTCCAAGAAATGGAACGCTTATTTTATAAGAGAGCCGAAAGAGGGAGGGAGTATAGGACCAAAAATTGACCTCGTATAATGTACTCGTAGGCCGTAGCAAGGAGCTCCAATTAGGTACAATTGGCCTGCCATAATAAGGTGGTTCTTAGGGACAAATAACTGCCACGTGGTGCCCGTTTCTGCTATAAAATTTCATGTATCGCTTTAAGGGCTAACGTAGGGCCACGTGGCTGCTGGAGCTTTGTTTACGGATAAAATTGGACAAAATTTGTATTGGAAGTTTGGAACCGTATTAGTTAAATGTCGATATCGCCCCCGAAATTTAATTACCCCCAAATTCAATTATGCACGCTTTAACTTGACTATGGTGCTTGGTTGAGGGGTTTGCGGATAAGATATGGAAATTAAAATTATAATATATATTTAAAATTATATATTTATGACTTTGATTTCCTTAATAAGGAATTCATACCCCGTCTTATTACATTTCCTTTTCTCATCCCATTTTTGAATTATTTTACCAAACACCCTAAATATATATTTTTTTTAAAATTATTTTTAATAATTTTTTGTTTTTCGAAATGTTCTTATATTTTACATAGGTTATATGTTTTCATTCTAAGGGTCATTTTCTTCTAATTTTAATCTTCAACATAATATAAAAGCTTATATTTTTAATTAATTTTCAAGATAAAAAAATTAGAGAAAAAACATGTTTGAAATTAAATGTATATTGTTTATAGCACAAAAGTAGTTTTAAAAATATAAAGTTATTTTAGAGGTATTATTATGTTTTTGTAAGTATGTTTAACCAAATCAATATATATATGCATATAAAAAATTGCAGTGTGAATTGTCCCACATATAATCAAGTCTAACCTTTTTTTATTATTATTTAATAAAATAGAGTTGACAATTAGCTGAATTATTTTTAAATTATTTTTAAATCACTTGCGCAAAAGAAGGTTTGCGGGACTGTGGTTTCTACACCAGGAATGGAAATGTAAATGGTATTGAGAAATGATAAAAGTATTCCCTCGGTTGTATTTGTGGTTTATTTATGCGTTCCAAAATAACCAAAATTATTTCCACATTTTAAAATAAAAATATTATATAATTTTAACACATTCACAATTTTATTTAAATTTAAAAAATATTATTTTTAGTTTATTTTATTTTATTCTCTCTTAATTACTTTATCTCATTAAATCACTGAAAATATAATACACACATTATTTTCACAAAAATTAATAAAATAAATATTTTTTAATATTTATGATTAAAAAAGTGTATAGAAAGAATCTGAACGTAGGAAATATGATATTATAATTGTATTATTTGATTGATAAAACAAATGATTATTATTGTTGACGATGATGCTTGGTTTATCTAAGAGTTATTTAGGACTTGAATGTATAAATATATATATATATATATATATATATATATATATATATATATATATAATTTTTATTTATGAGAAAAATAATTATTATCTAAACCAAAAAATTAATTTTATTTTTAGATTTATATTGAAATTTCATATTTTTCTGGAGGAATAAAGATTCTTCCAAAATGTGTGATGACTGGGGCATTCCCCACTTTTAGGAAATAATATACTTCTATAATTTATTAGAGAAAAATTAAAAATTCAAAAAACATTTCTATCTCATGAATGACTTTGAAAAAAAAAGTATAGCTCACATATATGGACTTTTCTGGATTATAAACTTTAATTTGTAAAAAGTTACTTATTTTTTAATTAATAAATGATAAATTTTATTTGTGAGATATATATATATATATTATTATTTTTTATTTAAAGTGATAATCACCAAGATAAATTAATTGATTATATTATTGTGATAATATATTACATATTTAGAAAAAATATATAAATATGAATTGACTCGAACACGCGATCCGCAAATAAATAGGTTGGATTAGAGGTTTCGCTGCAAGCCATATTTCTAACGCGCTTCGGACCATCCTGTCAAAAAGCGAGCTTTTGAGAGTTTTGGTTCATCCTGCGTCCGTTTCGACAGCCCTATTTCTACTTTTATTTCTTTATATTTTTCTCTACTTTTTTAAAAGGGGAGAAGGTAGTACATGTTATCCGTTAGTGTTTGGTTGGCGCACCGAGGAAACCTACACCCCGTAACACTCGAACATTTTCTACCGGACTGATGAAGAGTACATAGATTTGTCTTTTATTTTCACTTTGGGGTGTGAAGACTCTGTCACTTTCTCTCAGTCAGTCCCACTCACTGGAACAACTTTTCAATCCTATACATACAATATACATACACTTCCTCCCCCAGAGAGAGAGAGAGGGTAAATTTGAAAAGTAGAGAATAAAGAATTAAAGGTACGAGTATGCTTCACGCTCTATGTTTAGATTTCTTTTTCAAATATCTTTAACTTTATAGTTCTTGTTCTGTTAGAAGTTGTCAATTATAATCTTCCGTAATTTCTTGTGGTTGGAATTGATTGGAGTTGGAAGCGCAAACACATGTTTGTGATCTGCTTCGGATTTACGAAGAATTCATTTGCTGTTAGTCGATGTTCTGTTTTTAACTTTTTCCCTCTTTTTTCTCCTTTATAAATGCTATATTTAAATGTAGGGCTTGAGTGGTTTACCGTGTATATATTCTGCGTTTTATTGTTGTTGTTAATGATATTGGTGAATCTGAAATTGCTTGTGATTATCGCATTAGGTGTTAGATCTGATTGTAATATGTGATTCAGTATATTATAAATTTCGAATTGGGTATTTAACTCTCATCATGGATTTTTAAGTTTATGTGTTTGCTCTGGTGATAATTAGACGTGTTCTGCTATGTAGTTAAATGTAGTAGACTTAGGAAAAGACAAAAGGAATAAGAATTTGGAATCTTATCTAAACGAGATTCTTGGTAGAGTCTAGGAAAGAACAGTCCTATTGCAGTTCCTAATTTTCCTGACTACCGCAGTCCCCAGATGCTAGAATCCATCAAATGTTGGTGGGCTGGGGAGGTGGGGGGAGGAGATGAATCAAAATAATTTACAGGTTTCAAGCTTCGATTCCTTATTTAGTAGTACTAGATATCACTCAGACCATCATACTCATAGAAACTTTAACCTGCTGAACCTAAGGTGCACGCTAGTAGTTATTGTTGTTTTTCCTAAGTTTGTGGCATTCTGGTACCTTTCTACATTGACAAACTCTAAATAATTAGTCCAGCCTGGTTAGAAGGTGTGTATCAATATTCTAGTACCTTGAGTTACAGAAAAAGAATGAATGACAATTGACAAAACGAATGTTCCCATGACTCATGCATCTGCTGTCATGCTAATCTTCAAAATACTTGACACTTCATGTAACATAAAGATTGCTCTTCCCTAATGAGAACTGGAAAAAAAATATCAGATAACCAGTCAAAATAATCTGGTTTCTTGGCTGCTACTGGGCATTTTGAGGTATGTAATAGTTGTAGAAAAAGAAATGCACTAATGCAGAGACAGAGGTTATCTATATCCTCTTCTGATCCCTATTGCTGAGATTCTCGTGTTATTTAATTTAAACGTATTTGGAAAGAAACTAAAGAAGGCTCCATACCTAAATTTAAATGAAAAATGTGTTTTGGACAAACATGATTGGGAGATATGATCAATATAGCTGTCCCGATGTCGGGATAAAGGTGTAGTTTGTTGATGTTGGTATGTGTACCGTTGTTTTGCTTTGTATTAATGAATCAAAATCTTAATCTCTATATGTTTTTCCACCTTAAAGGTATGGGATTATATGATATATTTATCACCTCGCATTAAAAATGTTGTTGATGAAGGAAATCAAGTTTTCATCTTGGAATATACTATACTTATTATTCTCTTCCAGATGAAGTTTGGCCATTCGCAAAACTGGCTTAATGATTTTTCTTTCATCTTAGGTAAAGATTGACGTCATCGTGATGGAATCCTGCATCCTTAAAACTAGGGAGGATATTAGCATATAGGTAAAATTATCGCCTTACTCATGGCATCTGCTGGCCTGGGACATGGAGGAGCTGGGAGTTCAAGATCTGCTAATGGCTTCAAGGTCTCATCCAGTTCAGTTGACTGGCTGGGAAGAGAGATGCTTGAAATGAAATTGAGGGACAGAGTTGACCCTGATGATGATAGGGTAATTAGGAGCATTTCACTGCTCAGTTTTGTTCTGTTGATGTGTTTATTTCTGCAATTATTAAATTGCTATACAAATACTGACTTCTACACTGAACTGAGGTTTATAACTAGAGATGACTAATCTCAATGACTTTTTTTTTTTTTTTAAAGTAAACATAAATTTTACTGATGTAGAATGAGGGGTCCCTTATACAAATTACTAGAAGATATGGATAACACAAATTACAACACTTACAAAGCAGACTCCAATTTCTCACTAGCGCCGAGACATGAAGGCCCTTGAATTTCTATGACCCAACACCCAAAGAGCCCTTTAAAATTAATCCTACCCCAATGCTAATCTCACTGACTTGACCCTGAGTCTAGTTCACAATAAACTTTACAACAGAGGTCTTCTTTGTCATGCAGGATAGTGAGCCTGATATAGTTGATGGTGTTGGTGCTGAGACAGGGCATGTCATAAGGACCACCATTGGTGGTCGGAATGGTCAGACCAAGCAGGTTGGTGTAGATTACAATTAGAAGTATCACATTACTTGCTGAAAATGATTCTTGATAAATAGTTTTACTTTATTTGGTTGACAGGTGGTTAGTTACATAGCAGAACATGTTGTTGGAACTGGTTCATTTGGAGTAGTCTTTCAAGTAAGCCATGTGGCAGTATTTTCAGTTTCAAATCTGCATTATTTTTGTCATGATTATTTACCTTGTCTATGCTGCTGTTCTCCATTATCTTATAATTCAATCTGTTTTCAATAGGCAAAATGCAGAGAGACTGGAGAAATAGTTGCTATCAAGAAGGTTCTTCAGGACAAACGCTACAAGAATAGAGAGTTGCAGATTATGCAAATGTTGGACCATCCCAATATTGTGGCTCTAAAGCATTCTTTCTTTGCGAAAACTGAAAAGGAAGAGTTGTACCTAAATCTTGTTCTGGAATACGTTCCTGAAACTGTTAATCGCATCGCCCGGCAATACAGCAGGATGAACCAGCGAATGCCACTGATATATGTCAAACTCTATACCTATCAGGCATGCAGAAAATTATGTGTTTGCGTTTGTTTTGATTCCTATAGTTAAGTTTAATGTTGTTCTTTTTGCTTGGGAATAACTGTAAATAACTTCCCTTGCACATGTGTGTTTGCTTTTGACAAGTCTGCCTCTGCCCTTCTTTCTCTTTGGATGCATGCCTGAGTTAATTTTTTGTAGGTGTTTATCTCATTTTATTAGTTCTAGGAGATCTAGTTTTTGTCATAAAGCTGTTCCTAATTTGCTTCTGATCTTATACCTCTTTTTTTTTTTTTTCCATTTTTCCAATTTCAATATGCTTGCTATGACTTCATTTGAGGTCTCCAGTCATAGTGGTTGAAAACACTGAATTATTTTTATTTGTTATTGCAAATTTTAGAAGAATCTGCTCTGCATATTTGGAACTAAAATGTTATATGCAGAAATTTATGTGTAAATGTGGTAATTCTAATCTAATGAATGATGAAAAGTTCTAGATTCCAAGCAGCATCATAGAGTTACTTTTGGATTTGCTATCTTCTTTGTGCCTTGCAGATTCTCATTAACAAAATTTGTTCTTTTATACAATCTCTGTTGTTACAACCCCTTCCTCTGCATGCAGATATGCCGAGCTCTTGCATACATACATAATTGTATTGGTATTTGTCACCGTGACATCAAGCCTCAAAATTTACTTGTAAGTATTTTCTTTGCTGTCAATGAGTTTTTGAGTTGTGAATCCATTACATCCCAATAACTTTCCTTCATAAACAGATAAACTAGTAATTATCAGTTCAAATCTGTGTAAAAGCTATCAGTGATTTATCAACCACCTTCAAATCTGTGTAAATTGAGCATTCTCACACATGGAGCATGATGAAACCTCTCCCGTGGTATTCTAGAAACCTAAGAAATAATCTTACATGCGCTAGTAATCAGCAGTAGTACGCCCTAAAAATTTTTTATGCAGAAACAATTTTCCTTCATGATTCTCAACTATACAAATAACTCTGCCTAAATGCTAAAACCTAAAGCCCATGGGCTTAACAAAAATTATGAAATAAATCTAATCTAAATAAATCAATTAATCGATCCCTTCACACTTTTATCTCTTTCTTTGGTACTTCTTCCCATATCTATCCTCAATATATATAATGTTTCATCAGAGCAACACATGATACATCAAACCACTGCATAATAAAAAAATTCAGCTTGGTGTCCATATTTTCAGATCATTTGGCCTCCCAGGACATATTGTGTTACATCAAACCACTGCATAATAAAAAGATTCGGCTTGGTGTCCATATTCACTGACATTTCAGATCATTTTGCCTCCCAGGACATATCGTGTTTTCATTTTTCAGTTATTTCCATAATATCTGTCATGAACTGACTAATGGATTTGCTTGGGAATCATTATCAGGGACTCAGGACTAAAGTGATTAAATGTATTTTCTTGATTTCTTAGTCATTTCTTATCAGTTCAAGAAGCTGAATTTATATTTATTTATTTCCAGGTGAATCCTCATACACATCAACTGAAACTTTGTGATTTTGGAAGTGCCAAAGTTTTGGTAAGTCTTAGTTCAACATGGGTTATCAGTGATGGATTGTTATTGTTAATGCCTTTTGTCTATCTCTCAGGTGAAAGGGGAACCTAATGTATCCTATATCTGCTCAAGATATTACCGTGCTCCTGAACTCATATTTGGCGCTACTGAATATACAACTGCAATTGATATATGGTCCAGTGGTTGTGTTATGGCTGAATTACTTCTGGGACAGGTTTATCCAACATCTGAATGTTGTTGTCTTTTCATTCTAATATTTTGTTTTTTATAGATTCTCTTAAACATAGCTTTCTGATGTCTACTGTACAGCCGTTGTTTCCAGGAGAGAGTGGAGTCGATCAACTTGTTGAAATTATTAAGGTAACAGTAACAACAGTCACGCTAGATATTAGAAATGATTTTTTTGCATCAGGTGCTTGTACGGCTGGTATATGGTGAAACAGCTCTAGTTTTTGAATTTGATATTGTACATCCATAAATATGATTGACTAGATAAATATATAAAGAGCGACTAGGTCTTTGAGAACTTACCATTTTTGGATCCAATTATTTCGTTTTGTTTGAATGGTAATAGGTTTTGGGAACGCCTACCAGAGAGGAGATCAAATGCATGAACCCAAACTACACCGAGTTCAAGTTTCCTCAGATCAAGCCCCATCCTTGGCATAAGGTGTGTTCCTTTACCAGTCATTTTTTAGTACTTTAGTGCTTGATCATGAGTGGGTCTCTTTCTCTGACAACTATCTTAACATAGGTCCTCTCTAGAATTGATTTCAATAACTGAATCTGTATGTTCCTGCATTTAATTTGTTCCAGCATGATAGTTACCATTGCATATTGATTGTGAGTAAACCTTTTGAATCTTTTTGCTACTTTGAAGTACATATGATTTAGCATCAATACCTGGTTCCAATATCAGGTATTCCAAAAGCGTCTGCCTCCAGAGGCAGTGGACCTTGTATGCCGATTTTTCCAGTACTCACCGAATCTGAGATGCACAGCTGTAAGTTCAACTCATTTCAAACCAAGCTGAAACTGCAAAAAGCTAGTACTGGGTTTAGCATCCTTTTTATATTGCAGTTGGAAGCTTGCATTCACCCTTTCTTCGATGAACTGAGGGACCCCAACACCCGACTTCCAAATGGCCGCCCACTTCCTCCACTCTTTAATTTTAAACCTCAAGGTAAATTGAGCTCCACATGACTATTTTTAACAAAATAATGAAATATATGGTTACATTTTCATGTGAGAAATAATGTTAGAATCAAATTGTGTTTGAGCATTTGGTTTATGGTTCTTGATCAAAGGCAGTAACTTGGATGCTTTCCTCTTCAGTCTTTTGAGGTATCATATTTTACCATCCTAACCTAGGTCATTGATTTTTTCACAGAGCTTTCCGGTATACCTCCTGATACTATCCACCGCCTCATTCCAGAGCATGCCAGGAGGCAGAACTTGTTCATGGCTTTCCACTCCTAGTTGTCGTCACTATGCAGGATGTTGTGTATCGTATCCACTTGTTGTCTGTTAAGTTTGGGGGATTATTTGTAGAGGAGAAGAGTTTTGGCTTGATGAAATGTATACCACGATAGCAATACGGTCTGCGGAACTCTTTGCAATCATTCACGTATTTATACCAAGGGACTGCAGAATGTTTAATGAGAGATGAAAATGCTCATATATAGATGGATCAGTTTTTGCCACACGCCCATGTAAATTGCTTGTTTGTATTGCAATTGCACAGACCTCTTGCGTTGGACTTTGCTGAGATGTAAATTGTACCTTGGCTTTTATTTTCACTCTTGCCAAAAAATTTATGTGAATCGTGATCGGTTCTCCTTAGACTTATCCAATTACGTTCGGTCGATTTATAATTTCCAAAACGTCACACAATGGACCTTTTTTTTCTTTCTTTTTTCTTTTGGGATGTCTGGGATTATTTATTGGAGATTGTATTAATTACTGTATAATTTAATCGAGTATGAAAATAAAAAATTATCGAACTTTATTTGACGTCTAAACTCTAAACTAAAAGTCGGCCTATCAGTAATCCTGAATCGTCCACACTTTCCCCTCCTAAGATTTATTTATAATTTGTTTTCAAGGGATTTTTTTTTTTCCAAAAAGAGGTTATTTTTTGGGGAGGCTGGTTTTTTTTTTTTTTTAAAGGGGGAGGCTGGGTTTAATTTAGCGACACAATTGGAAATTTTGAAATCAGACTAAAAATCTAAAATAAAATAATTTAAAATCTCAAGTCCGATTTAATTATCTCAAATCAAACATAACATAAGATCGCGCCTTGAATGAAATATGTGGAGTCAATGTAGACGCAGTGAATTCAGTCGAACCAAAATCGAGTAAATGGATTATGTTTTTTCTTTTTCAATATTTGATTGAATAATCTTGTTGGTGTTCATATCATAACCATCCCCATTCCTATTGTATTTCCACATTTCTAACAATTTACAAAATCGTTCTCCAAATTATACTTACAAGAAAGGGCACAAGTTTTCGTGTCCTTTCTCTTGGTGCAAAACCCAAACCTACAAACAAAGCACAAGTCTTTTTGACCATTTCCCACTGTCTTCCTCAGCGCCTTCATATCTGTGCTGCAACTATTACTTTGCAAGAGCCTCAACCGCACCCACTGTTAATCTCGTTGTCCCTGTACTTTCTGACGTCATATCCCAAGGCCCGAAACCATGGCTTGCATTTCTTCACACGGATTAGCCGCTGCCTCTAGTATTGGTAGCACGGAATTCTTCCGCAGTTATCCTCATCTGTCGCCAAAGATTTTCACCGGAGCAAGCAATGGGAATTTTGATTTTTCTCGAATTCGCCGGAGTTTGAGAGGCGGTGCCGGTTATCGTCAATCGAGGTTGCCTGTTCTTAATTGCGTTGCTTCAATTAACGGGTCGTCCGCTGCTTCTGGTAAGCTAGTCGATCTCTGTTTCTGTTACTCCCCTTGTTTCCTCCGTCATGTTTGATATAACAAGGTTTGCTCTGAGTAGCTTGAGGATGTAAAGTTGTGTTCCTCATGTTATGTTGGTTTATGCATTATTCCAACAGGGCAAGTGCGATACTTCCAATAACAATGTGGCCACAAACTTTTATTGAGGGGTTTTGAGAGTTTTGAAAGTGCGAATTGTTTTATAATTCATTTAATCATGTTTCTTCCGGAAAAACATGTAAAAAACATGTACAGTACATTAAGTTATCAGTCGAATTTGATATTGATCCTGAAATTTATACAGAGTACCAAACTTCGCTACCTTTGCTATTGCTCTTTGTTAACATTACTAGAAATGAGTTGTCTAATGGCTTTAAAAAAGAAATGAGTTGTCTAATGACTGATTTTGGATGAGTATCTGTTTGTTCAGTCACATAATTTATTTAATTTTCATTGTAGTTGAAAGAGTGGCTGTGTTGGTTATTGGAGGAGGGGGAAGAGAGCATGCCCTTTGTTATGCCCTTAAACGATCTCCTTCCTGTGATGCTGTATTTTGTGCGCCTGGGAATGCTGGGATTTCCAATTCAGGAGATGCAACTTGTATTGAGAGCCTCAATATCTCTGATAGCTCGTCTGTGATAGCCTTTTGCCACGAATGGGAAATTGGGCTAGTTGTGATCGGACCAGAGGCTCCTCTTGTGGCTGGTCTTGCTAATGATCTTGTCAAGGCTGGGATTTTTGCTTTTGGACCTTCTTCTGAAGCTGCTGCTTTAGAAGGTTCTAAGGATTTCATGAAAAGATTGTGCGACAAATACAACATTCCCACTGCTAAGGTTCATTATAGTTTTGTTCTAGCAGTTACCAATGATTGGGTTTTATTTTCTTGCAGTTTTCTTATTAAATTTTTACTTGATTCTGCAGTATCAAACATTTGCAGATCCATTGGCTGCAAAAGCGTATATCAAAGATCAAGGTGCACCAATTGTTGTTAAAGCAGATGGTTTAGCAGCTGGGAAGGGCGTCATTGTTGCTATGACAGTAGAGGAGGCGTGTGAAGCAGTTGACTCAATGCTTGTGAAAAACGTTTTCGGATCTGCTGGTTGTCGTGTCATTATCGAGGAGTTTCTGGAAGGAGAGGAAGCGTCGTTCTTTGCTCTGGTAGATGGAGAGAATGCCATACCTCTAGAATCTGCTCAGGATCATAAACGAGTCGGTGATGGTGATACGGGACCCAATACCGGTGGAATGGGGGCATATTCTCCAGCTCCCATCTTGACAAAAGAACTCCAATCTGTTGTCATGAAATCTATAATTCTCCCTACGGTTAAGGGAATGGCTGCAGAAGGCTGCAAGTTTGTCGGTGTTTTATATGCAGGTCTTATGATTGAGAAAAATTCTGGATTACCGAAGCTGATTGAATACAACGTCCGTTTTGGAGATCCAGAGTGCCAGGTTAATCCTCTTTAGTTTTCATGGATTTAAATTTTAAACAGTATATAAGAATTCTTGGGCACTCATATTTGACAAAGTTATGAATTTTCTGAAATCGGTATCTTTGCAAAGAAAATTGTTGTTTGCTGGATTCTGTGTTTATTCATGGCGTTGCCTTTCTAAATTTTGCTGCTAAGAATGTCCAAGTTTTGTGGCATGAGATTTACTTGTTTTTATCACAATTGGCCTGAAGTATAGATATTGTATTTCACTATTCCTAGCGTTTAATTTATGTTTTGCTATGATTTCCTCATATTTATTTGTTCAAAGTTGTATGTTAATCTAATGTTTATGGAAGTAAATGATATTTTTCACAGTTCATGTTTAACTTGCTGTAACTTTATATACTGATATCATCACTCTGGAGGTTTGTCTGTAACGTATGGTAATCAAACATGGGCTTTCTTATTAAGACTCAAGTTAGTTATGTAATTGATAATGTGGTGCAGGTATTGATGGTTCGTTTAGAGTCGGACCTGGTGCAAGTTCTAGTGGCTGCTTGCAAGGGAGAGCTAAGTGGGGTATCTCTGGAATGGTCACCAGGGTCAGCCATGGTTGTAGTGATGGCCAGCAAGGGCTACCCGGGAAGCTACGAAAAGGGAACAGTTATTCAAAACGTTGAAGAAGCAGAGCAAGTTGCCCCAAGCGTTAAGGTGTTTCATGCCGGTACTGCTCTCGACTCTCAGGGGAATTACGTGGCTACGGGTGGTCGAGTTCTCGGGATCACCGCCAAAGGCGTGGATCTCGATGAAGCTCGTGACAGGGCGTACCGAGCTGTTGACCAAATTAACTGGCCCGCTGGATTCTACCGTCGGGATATTGGCTGGAGAGCTCTGCCGCTCAAACAAACTTGAAACCAGGCTCACAATTATCTCCAACGGTGATGTTCGACCCGACCCGACCTATTTTTGAAAAAAAGACGAATTTGAAATACTCGGGTGGGTACCAAATTAATGAAGTGTTAAATCTTTCACTTTATTCACATGGTACTGTGATCAATGTGATACGATACGACCTGGTTTTGGTTTAGAGTGATGAGAAGGTTTTGTTGGCAAGTCTTGTTCAACACCTGGTTACTCTTACTTCATGGATATACTAACTAGCTAATTGATTTTTCTTGATAAATCATAACTACACATGGAAATTAGGCTGGTTAATATATTTAAAATCACATTCTCTTCTTAAATACTCAAAAAATACTATCAATCAATTTAGTCTACGTTTTGACACAGAAGCGTTAAGTAGTATATCTGCTAAATAAAAAAAGGGCAGTGACGCAAATATGGCACAGGTACTAAGATTCCAAGATTATATTTGAGTAATTTCGAGTTTAAATTTATCAATATAGTGGGTAGTAAAAAATAAAGATTATTAATCAAATGAAGCTTAACGTCAAACTAGTAATAGAAGAGACAATTTTTTATTTTCTTTTATAAATCCACTTTAGAGGCTTCAGTACTGATATTACAAAATCAAATTTAAAATTCAACCCCACGGAAATTCAAACCAAAAATATCGTGGAGTATCTTAATTAATTTTTTTTTTTTTTTTTTTGCAGATGAATATTAAAGAACAATTAAAAAAAAACTTGGGCCTGGAAAAAAAGTTCCGGCCCAAAATCAAAATATTTGCAAAAAGGAGAGCCTTAAATAAATAAATAAATAAATAAATAGTAGCCTCCACCTAACCTTCATTCAGTCAACATACCACCATAGTACCATACCCGTTAGCCCCTACCTCCTTATCTCCTTCCGTCGTCTCTCCTCTCAAACCCTGCTACCAAATTTCCCCAATTTCTAGGGTCTGATACTTTTGGGCTTTCTTCTCAATTCTTTCTGGGTTCAATTCTCTGACTGCTCGAGATGGCGTCCTCAGCTGCTCAAATTCACGCCCTCGGTGCCACCGCCCATTTTGCATCGGGAAATCCTACCAGAAACAATCCTACTACTAAAACTGTCTTCTTTGGCACCAAGCTGAACAATACTGTATCAATGGGACTAAAGCTCAAAAGCAAAACTAGAAGCAGCCGCCGCAACGCCCCGTTTCGTGTAGTCGCCGAGAAAGTTGTCGGAATTGACCTCGGAACCACCAACTCTGCGGTGGCCGCAATGGAGGGAGGAAAGCCCACAATTGTGACCAATGCTGAGGGCCAGAGAACGACGCCCTCTGTGGTTGCTTACACTAAGAGTGGAGATAGGTTGGTGGGGCAGATTGCAAAGCGCCAGGCGGTGGTAAACCCTGAGAATACGTTCTTTTCTGTGAAGAGGTTTATTGGGAGGAAGATGTCGGAGGTCGATGATGAGTCGAAGCAGGTCTCTTATAACGTGGTGAGGGATGACAATGGAAACGTCAAGCTTGAGTGTCCTGCCATTGGGAAGGCGTTTGCAGCTGAGGAAATCTCAGCTCAGGTATGCATTGCATATTTTGAGTTCGCTATTTTTTCTGGGCACTCTCGATTTTATTTTAGCTGAGATATGGTAGGGTTCTATTGCTAATTGCTTTAACTTGGTTCTTTGTTGAATACTGAATGTGGACTCTGGCGTGTTTCCTTTTTGATTGTATGGTACAAACAATCTAATCTGCTGGATGCAGAGGAGTCCAAGTTACTGATAGTAGAGGTTTTCACCCATATCATTCAGGGAGAAAAAAAGCATTGAATAACCTCTGATTATTAAATTAAGTGATTTAGGCCCAAACTGGATATTTCATTGTGCATGTATTAGAAGAAAGAAAATAAAAATGCAAAAGTTCAGGACCGCCTTTCAAGAAGTATTTTGCCAAAATCAGTTGTAAATCCGATTTCCACGCATGGTGCTTGATTTCAGAGCAGTTTTCTTACGCTCAACATATTGCTTCTTTTCTACCTATTCTTCTTAGGAATTCATAATCTTCTAATTTTGTGATGTGCTACACCTTCTCCTATTCCTGATTTTTTTATTTTTTTTTTTTTATGTTCAAAACTAAGAATGTTAAATGGTTAATTAAAATACTCGTGCTCAATTACACTAAAGGCGATTCAATCATGTGACATCTAATGATTTTTTCAATGCTTGCTGACATTAGGTTTTGAGGAAGCTTGTGGATGATGCATCAAAGTTTTTGAATGACAAGGTTACTAAAGCAGTAGTCACTGTACCTGCATACTTTAATGATTCTCAGAGGACTGCAACCAAGGATGCTGGTCGTATTGCTGGCTTAGAGGTTCTTCGTATCATTAATGAACCAACAGCTGCATCACTGGCCTATGGTTTTGAAAAGAAAAGCAATGAAACTATTCTGGTTTTTGACCTTGGAGGTGGCACTTTTGATGTTTCTGGTATGAAAAATGTTTCACTTTCCAGAGATCCACACGCTTATCCTTTTTCTGTGTATGCTTGAAACTATTTTTTTTTTTTGCTTATACATTTCCATGGTATGCATGCTGCTATGTTTTCTTGTTGAAGCTATCTTTTTTCTTAAACATAGTTATATTTAGCAACATATGTCTCCATAAGACTTTTATTGTTGATAGACCACTTTATTATAGTGGATCTTCCAAAACAAAGAGTTTGTATCGAATAAAGACCCATGTGTAGATTGTCCATTAATGTGAATTAAGTTATTGGTGGGTCTGTTTTACTTGGTTACCTGTTACAATTGTTGATTATGCATTTGTTTGCAGTAGAGTTAATTCATGTAGACCTTGAATGGGATTTTTGATGATTTTATCTCTTTTACCTTGAGCTAGTTCTTGAGGTTGGTGATGGTGTGTTTGAAGTGCTGTCTACTTCTGGAGATACACATCTTGGTGGTGATGACTTTGATAAGGTTTGTATACCCTTTCTTACTAGTAGTCGGTGGAAATTACTTGCTCCTTATCTATCTCTTTGTCAACTAGTATTTCATGCCCGAAGCATGTGCCTTTCATCAATTTTCCAAAGCTATTGGTAAATGCTGTTTTGATATTGTTGGTATTTAATCCAGAGAATCGTTGATTGGCTTGCTGGAAGTTTCAAGAGGGATGAGGGTATAGATCTATTGAAGGACAAACAAGCTCTTCAGCGTCTGACTGAGACTGCTGAGAAAGCTAAAATGGAATTATCATCTTTGACACAGACTAATATCAGGCATGTTTTGAGTACATTAGATGCATTGGGAATTTTTTTCAAGTAGGGGTTCTTACTGACTATCATCATTTGCTTGTGAGCAGTTTGCCTTTCATTACTGCCACCGCAGATGGTCCCAAACATATTGAAACCACTATTACACGGGCTAAGTTTGAAGAATTGTGCTCCGATTTACTTGACAGGTTACCTAAAGCACCCCGTGTGTATTTAATTATTTCATACTGCAAATTCCTGGAACCTATTTTCATGGAATAATGTTTTTCTCAGACTCAAAACACCTGTTCAAAATTCCTTGAGAGATGCAAAGCTCTCCTTCAGTGATTTAGATGAAGTCATCCTTGTTGGTGGTTCGACGCGTATTCCAGCTGTTCAGGAACTTGTTAAGAAAATAACTGGAAAGGACCCAAATGTTACTGTCAACCCGGATGAAGTTGTTGCCCTTGGAGCTGCAGTTCAGGTTTGTCCCTCATACTTTTCTTTTTTTCCTCCTGTCTTATTGAGGTAAGACATATGACCAGCTAATTTGCTACTTTTTTTTTGATCTGCTTAGGCTGGTGTTTTGGCTGGAGATGTTAGTGACATAGTCCTTCTAGATGTTACTCCGTTGTCTCTGGGATTGGAAACTCTAGGAGGAGTAATGACAAAGATTATTCCAAGAAATACCACATTGCCCACTTCAAAGTCAGAGGTGTTCTCAACGGCTGCCGATGGTCAGACAAGTGTTGAGATTAATGTCCTCCAAGGGGAGAGAGAGTTTGTTAGGGACAATAAATCTGTAGGCAGCTTCCGTCTTGATGGAATTCCACCAGCTCCTCGCGGAGTTCCCCAAATCGAGGTTAAATTTGATATCGATGCCAATGGGATTCTTTCAGTCACAGCTATCGACAAGGGAACTGGAAAGAAGCAGGATATCACCATCACTGGTGCTAGCACATTGCCTAGTGACGAAGTAAGTAGTTATTTCAATTCGGATAACTTAATTGATTTTATGGAACATTGTTTATTTCTGGGCCGAATCCTGTACACATGGGATTGAGCAGTGAGCTGTTAACTGGTTTGTTTTACCCACTTTTTTAATCATAATCTTGTTCCATGACAATGGGAGTGCATTTTATGTACTTTTTGCGTATTAATAAGTTTGCATTTTTATGAAACTTCAGGTGGAAAGAATGGTGAGTGAGGCTGAAAAATTTTCCAAGGAAGACAAGGAGAAGAGAGATGCCATCGATACCAAAAATCAGGCTGATTCTGTAGTTTACCAGACAGAGAAGCAGTTAACGGAGCTTGGGGACAAAGTCCCTGCCCCAGTTAAAGAAAAGGTTGAGGCTAAGCTTGGAGAACTCAAGGACGCTATCTCTGGAGGATCCACACAAACCATGAAGGATGCAATGGCTGCTCTCAATCAAGAAGTGATGCAGCTAGGTCAGTCACTATACAACCAACCAGGTGCTGCACCTGGTGGCGGCCCAACACCACCCGGTGCTGGTGCTGCTGGACCTGACTCTTCAGAATCATCAGGTAAGGGACCTGAAGGTGATGTTATTGATGCTGATTTTACGGACAGCAAGTGATCATGTCTGCGCGGCATCTGGAATCAATACCAAGATTGATTTGCCATTTTTTTTGGATCTCCGCATTCGATTTATGATGAAGAGTAAACTGAGGGGTTCTATGTTAAGCCATAAAGAGAGTACAAGTGTTGAGACATGATAGGTTTTTTTGTTAGCTTAAAGATTTTCTATTATACATTGATGTCGCTGCTGCTATTCTATAAAATCTTTACGGATGACATGAACGATTGGCTTTTAAAAAATTTTAATTAGTGATCAAGGAGGATTTTATGAAAAAACCTTGACTAAACTTGAAGTGGTTAAAAAATACTGTACAATTCAAATATCAGCACGGGCAAGACGGCCAGTTGAGGGGAGGGGGCTAATAGCACGGTTGGCAGTCCTGTCGGAAAAATGGATGGAATCTTCATAGTGCAGGCCCATGCAACACCCAGTCCCTCCTCGGTTCTGCATAGCAGCATAGTGGTGGGGAGATGGTGACGCAGTAGGATCAAATTGGTATCTTACTCCGTCGGCCCTCCCAACGGACCTCACAGAGATGAGCCTCCTCTCAATAGGCGGCTTGGGCGACGACTGGTACCCGGGAGGATAGTGATGAATAAAGCCACCTGGACTGATACACGGGCGAGGCTGTTGATGAAGCAAGTGGTGGGTTTGCTGTGGCGGAACATTGGCAGTAGCCATGCTGCATATGTTTGGTGAACTACGGACCCTGTGCATACTCATCATTCGCCCCCCATTGTGATGATAGTTGTTTCTCTGGACAAAAACTTCGTTCATAGCCTCAGTATCTGGAGACGTGGGGGACGAGGGAGAGCTGAACAAATTGTGTTGGTGCACTGTGTTGAGAATTGGTGGGTGATGTTTAGGTGCAGTTGTTGGGGGAATGCCATTGATGGCATCTATGTAGCGTTGCTCGACTGCTGCATGCAAAGGATCCAGAGAAGAAGAGGAGGCAGTGGGGTTTTCCTTAGGGAAGAGGAAGGCCCGGAGCCTGGAGGTGATTCCTGCATTTTCGATTTCATCACGCATGTACCTTACATCTTCATCGCATTTCACCGTCACCAGGGCGTCCAGCTCCTCTGACGCCACTTGGTACTTTAGTATCATTTCTCCATCTATCTGGTAACTCAGCTTCTTCATCAATTCTGCACCCACAACACAAATTAATATTAGGTACGGCCTCATTTCTTCTTCTTTTTTTCTTGGTTGGTTATTAATTCAATATTTTTAAAAACAGACATACGGATTCGCAGGTAAAATATGAGTATTCCTTGCACCAGTAGGTTGGTTAAACATAACTAAGTAATTCTAAGCATAACCAATTCACGAAATCTCATAAGTTATCACGAGGTTTCCCAAAAAAAAAAAAAAATCTAATTTTTTTAACCCTACTTTAAACAAAATCGCATGTAGTTGCAAAAATTTTAGGGTATGAAATAATAGTAAACATTTAAAATGAAATATTAATGGAAAAAGACCTACCCTGGAAAGAGATATCTGGAGGCACAGAAATGACGCGGGTTTCACCGCCAACATATTTGAGTTGGGCGTCGGAGGGGCGGGGAAGGATCCTTCCGCCGTGGCTACACAAGAATTTGATGCGGTTCTTAGGTGAACCGGGGGCCGAACCGGAGGATATGGTGTCGGATGCATGCATAATTATGACACCACACTCTCAATTTTGCTTCCCATATAAAGGATACTATCAAACAACGGATGAGAGCAGTTTTAGTGATTTTCAGACACGCCAAAAATATCAGTTGTATATATAATGTTCATGGATTTGATAAGTTGTTTTAGGGCAATCAATTACTATAGTTTATAAAGTCGCAAAATACGTTTACATTTTGTAATGTACCATTATTTTATTTATTTGTTTTCTTTTTTTAGTAAACAAATATTTCGGTGCAATGATACCTCTTTTTAATATTTTTAGAACGGGAAAGGATATTATGTCATATTTATTTATTTTGTGATGTGAAGATGACTCTTGATTTGTTGACAGTAGTATTGAAAAAATATTTTAAGAATGGGAGGAAATTCTGTAATTCAAATTTGTAGGATAATAGGAGAGTTGGACTCTAGAATCAAGTCTAAAAAAAATTAGTGATTCTGATTTTTTTATTTTTTCCGAAAACTTGATTTTATGTTTTGTTTCTTTTTGCATTTTTTCATTGGGGGTGATTTGGTGTATTTAGGGTGTGTTTTGAAATCCTATTCATTTTTTAAAAAAAATAATATTAATTAATTTTTATAGTAAAATAAAAAGTGAAGGGTGTTTGGAAAAAAATAATTTTAAACTAAATTAAAAAAATTAGTGTCTGCATAAAAATAAAAAAAAATAAAAAATCACTTTTACTAATAGTATGGGTAATTATATGAGGATGATTATTTTTTTCTCCAATGAAAGTTTTTAATTTTAATTGATTTTTAAGTGTTTAAAAAATAGTTCAAATGTGTTAAAAAAAATTAAAAATAGTTCAAATAATTAATTCCAACGCTAAGGGTGGCTGATGAGAACCGCGAATTAGGCTCGATGAATTCGATGCCCCAACTCAGGTTGGCAAGCAACGAACCCCTCAATCCCACGTAATTTCGATGCCCCAACTCAGGTTGGCAAGCAACGAAACCCGATTCGAAGCTCTAGCTCGGGCTAGCAAGCTATCGAATCAATCACAAAGCAAGAATTTGCTTTAAAACTAGTTTGCTATCTTTTTCATATCCCTCAAATGAATTTATACAACTAGTTATATAGCCATCAATTCTACCTAACCAACTAACTAACTCCTAACAACTCCAACTAACAACTAACAAGAAAATACAACTCTTGCAAAATAGTCCCTAATATGCAATACAAAAAGTTAAAGGACTAAATGCAGAATTCATGACAATTCAATTTCTTGACTTGATTTATAAGTTCTCAACATTCCCGGCCCCATAAAGAATATCCTTGACCTCAAGGATAAGCTCCGGATCGATCTCTTATTTCTTGGAACGTCAAGAGAAGACAATAAGATTTTTCCTCTATCGAAAATGAAAAATCGGCCATCCAAAGTTGAACGAAATCGTGCAAACATTTCCGCTTCAATCTTGACCGTTCCTTTTCTCTTGAAAACTTTGCAAGGAAGAATAGTTCCATATTGGAAGAAAGTGCATTCCAATCTAGCACCCTTTACCGATTGATCAAGATTCTTCACAAAGAGGTTTCCAATTCCATAATTTTTGATGGGTTCATCTCCACCAACCTCATTGACATTTTCGCAAACACTTTCACTACACCTTTCAACATTTTCTTCAACAACTCTACTTTCTTCCTTTTCAAGATTTTCTTGCTTTAAACTTGCTTCTTTTAATTCCTCTTCCTCTTGCACGAAATCTTCATGATGATAACAAGAAGAATGCGGCGGTGTTTTCTTTGATTTTCTTGACGACGATTTAATTTTATTTGTTTGTTTCCGTCGCCTTACCTCCACCAACTTCTCTGCCATCTTGATGATTCTCGTCATCCTTCTCTCCATAACGTCTAATCCGTTTTCCAAGATCTCCATTCTTTCTCCAAGAGTACATGCACCAGCCATTTTTCTTTTCATTTTGAAGTGCGATTCTCGTCGTGATTCCATGCTCTCAATGAAAGCACCAATTGATGAGAACCGCAAATTAGGCTCGATGAATTCGATGCCCCAACTCAGGTTGGCAAGCAACGAACCCCTCAATCCCTCGTAATTTCGATGCTCCAACTCAGGTTGGCAAGCAACGAAACCCGATTCAAAGCTCTAGCTCGGGCTAGCAAGCTATCGAATCAATCACAAAGCAAGAATTTGCTTTAAAACTAGTTTGCTATCTTTTTCATATCCCTCAAATGAATTTATACAACTAGTTATATAGCCATCAATTCTACCTAACCAACTAACTAACTCCTAACAACTCCAACTAACAACTAACAAGAAAATACAACTCTTGCAAAATAGTCCCTAATATGCAATACAAAAAGTTAAAGGACTAAATGCAGAATTCATGACAATTCAATTTCTTGACTTGATTTATAAGTTCTCAACAGTGGCTCATGACATAATAAGTACAAGCCAGTGACGTCAAGGTTTTGTTTTGAGCAAGGTCATTTACATTACCTAAATCGAAATTTTAATAAATGGTCATGCGTTGGGAATTTTTAATTAAATATTGTGGTTTTGAAAATCATTACTATATATGTAGTGGTTTAGAGATATATTTCAAAATTATGGAGGCGCCCTATAGGCTATGACACCCAGTATTATGATATTTTCCTAAAAAAATTACAAAAGAATAATTTCCCTAAAAAAACTACAAAAAATAATTTATTTGATGGGGGCGCCGTGGGCTACGGCGCCCCTTTGAGAAGCATCAACCCTGGCTAATCTTGCAACGAATTAAATAAAAATAATAATTTTTTTATGGGGGCGCCGTGAGTTATACACTCAGCGACCCTGGCTAATCCTGCAACGAATTAAATAAAAAAAAATATTTTTTATGGGGGGCGTCGTGGGCTATGGCGCCCTTACACTCAGCGCCCCAAATTAGTTTACAGTGAACCCCATTTATATATAATTAGTTTACAGTGAGTTATGAATTTTAATGTGACATGTGTATAATATAACGAACTACATTACACCCTCGTTTTTATTAAATATTCGGTAATGATCCATAGCTCAAATGACTTAGGTAGATGTGTGTCACAAGCATTCAAGTAATATTTTATGTTTGAGAGTTAATTCTTTTTGTTTATGTTCAAACTAAAATTTTAGGATTTTAAATATTTATTTTCAAAAGAATCCATCTCATTTGTTTTATTAAATCATGATTATATTTGAAGATAAATTATATTATTTTCGATTGATTGAATCTTT
Organism: Paraleonurus japonicus; assembly: GCA_030762865.1. Lineage (NCBI taxonomy): Eukaryota > Viridiplantae > Streptophyta > Magnoliopsida > Lamiales > Lamiaceae > Paraleonurus > Paraleonurus japonicus. The sequence goes on along the minus strand of CM061057.1, from coordinate 2,934,105 downwards.
TTATGTATGTTATTCTTCAAAATTATCTTCAAAATTTGCTATTCTTCAAAATCTTGTGTAAAATTTCAACTGCGCTTATCCTCAAAACTTTCTAGTTTTTTTACAAAAAAAAGTTAAAATTTTGAATAAATTGCTAATTAAATTTTTTTTTTTTAAATTCGTGAGTTGCACCAAGATAAAAAGAGAAAAAAAGTGATAAGTTACAGCAAAGTGAAAACAGAAAAAAAAAAATTTGTGCAAGTTGAAGAAGAACATCAGTATTTCCAGAGCATAACTTTATGAAAGTAAAGGTGACCAAAATTTAAATAATATATTTTTTATTTTTAATTTAGTTATAATTTTTTTTTTATAATTTTTTTTATAATATATATTTTAATTGTTGTAAAAAATTTTGGAAGCTTTTATTTAATTCATTGTTGTAGAAAATGTCAGAATTCTCAAAGTCCCACGGCACCCATCAACACATATGACAGTGGTTTTCAAAATCACAATATTTATTTAAAAAATCCCATGAGCTGATGACTTTCATCTTACATTTTAGCTTTCGACTATTTTTGAGAGCTAATTATAGTGTAAGATATAAATTCGACATAGCCGAACTTGACAGGATGGAAATAGAGGATATGAAGTGTGAACTCTAAGAAGTCATTCATCAATAGAAATGGTTGCAGATATATATAATAATAAAAAAAGGAAAATTCAGCTTGAAGTAGAGAAAAACCTAAAAAATAGAACAAAAATACAATTTCAAATATGCAAGACCCTCCCCAGCCAATTCTTCATGTATATAAACCTATTATTATTTCGAGCCAATTACCTGTAACAATTTAGGAAGAATAAGGGTGAAGTTAAAAAATGGAAATACTCCAATTCCAAAAACAACATTATAGTAGGCCAGTTGACATAAAGGTCAGGCAACTTGGTAATTTTCAGTAGAGAGCAGCGTTCTCTGGGAAAACTTGGGGGGATTACCACCTTTCACAGGCAAAATGTTCACAGCCTGCAAATGTTCAAATAACATTTGTCAGAATCCTGCATCCTCAAACATAGCAAGGTTTGGCCTCCTTTATTGGGTTCATTTTTTTACTGTAGATAAGGTTCCAAGAGTAATATTATAAAAATAACCGGAAATATAATGAAGGGCAGAGGAAGAACCTTCAGACCACTGAAAGTGCTTGTGGAAGTAAAATGCACAGATATTGGGAAAAGATAAGATGTGTCTATTGCAGGAATTACAAATTCCATAGATCCACTGCAAAGTTTCCAATATTCCATCAGAAACGAAATGAGAAGCAAAGGTGAAAGAAGTATAAAAAAAAGGAAAGTAATTTCTCTTAGAATTTAACCTGCGGTTTGAGTTATCAATAAGTACAATGGACCACTCCAAGATTGACTTTCTGGGATCGAATCTACATGTAAAAACATTAAAATGCTCATTGCCTGCTCACTCAGGTTATATTGAATATAAGAATAAACAGCTAACTCTAATCAGCATTTTAGAAATGAAAAATCGAAATCATGTTAAAACTTAAATTTATTCTGAAGTGCACTCAAACTGCAAGGTACAGAACAAATTTTCATCAGAGCGTCTAGCTTGTTTCAGCTTCATTAACTAGGCCATTCATGATTAGTTTTTTATTCGAATCTTCATATCTAATCACAAGACGCAGCTTCTTACCAAGCAATTAGTCATTATTGAACACATAGGGGGCTAGGCGATTCTAGTGTCAGAACCACTCTCAAATCAAGTCATGCTTGTTTAGAAATCCAAAAATAAGTCCTGGCAGCACCAAATAGAAGAAAACTATTCTTTCACATAATCCAGAGAAAAAATTGTAAAGTGAACTCTCACCTCCACTCCCCATCTATCTGTTGCACCCTTGGCGCCTCTCTAAGAGCTGGAAGAGGAATTGAAATCAAAACGTTTTGCAGATCAAAACTTGATGAAGCTTCATATTCCAAGTTTACATAAGTTTCATTTCCAGAAACAGAAGGCCAGCAGTTAACTGCAAAAAATGTTATAGATGAGTCATGAAGAACAGTACACACACATATGCATATAAGTTAAGGCTTACAATAAAATCAAAGCTTACTTGATAACGGCACAAGTGACTCATCTGTAGTCTGCATTCTCCATTTTAACAAACTAACGCCATCACCTGCCTGACCAGGGGGGAATTGCTGATTTGGATCCTTCAGTCCCAAAATATTATCACGATTAAATAATTCCTTGTTGATGTTAGGGTGCGTTTTAAATAGAATTCCTAGATTACCACCAGTTTCAACCTGACAATATCCCAAAATATAAGATTCCATCAGATATAATCCCAGAACATGAACATATTAACAGAAACTACTTTGAACTCTACTTGAAGAAGTTCATCAGGACAAAGGAGCTGGGATGTCAAAGAAACTAGAGGACCTGAACTTGGATGTGTCCATCGTCTTGGTTAAGTATTAGTGATAAAGTACCCTGCAGCCCAAAGTTTCCAATACCACCATCCTGTTTTAAAGTTACATTAAGCTTTTCTTCGACAATCAATGTAACAGGATCACTTGGTGGTGTAGCAGCGGGTTTGGATTGACCAATTCTTGGTCTCACATCTTCAACAATCACTTCACCTTCAGCTTTGAGAGATTCCAAAAATTGGTTGGTCCTTTGTGTTTTTCCTAGCTGCATGCCAAGACCTTTGGGTGGAGCTGAAGCAGATGCTGGCGCACGCCCTAGTCATAGATAATCATAGATTAATCAGTTATCTTGTAACGTATCACTGAAAGAGCACCTCAATTTGACCAATATAATCCAGGAGGGACAATAAATATGAGATCAATACACGCAGGAATGCTTGATCATGCACATAAAACCAAATCTACACTCTCTGCATTTTGGGCAGATGATTCTATGAGCCAGTCATACAGTCCAGCAACCTTAGGGTATGTTTGTTTTGAGACTCACACGGATGGGTTTAGGACTTTGCAAAACACGTCCCATACTAGTTAGGGATTTAAAATCGGACTTGCAAATCCAAATCTCAATCCTCACCTAAAAATACCTATAAAACCTATTATTACTATTCCCAATACAAATTACTTTATTCACACTCATCCACTAATTCTCTCTCATACTTTTCTCTCACTCAATATATAATATAATAATACAACACCAATCATTTTTAAACATTGATTTGACATAAAGTAAAATCCCACCCTACTAAAATCTCAAACCAAACACATTTTTACTATTCATCAGACATCAGGATTTTCAAATACATAGGATTTCAAAGTCATGACTTCCCCCGCACACCTAAATCCCAAAACAAACATACCCTTAGTGAAGTGATTGATTTGTGGTGTTTGATAGGATCATCCAGACAATTCATGATAATAGATTTTTTTATATATAAAAGATACACGAAAGTTGTAACATAGATGGAACAGTACAAAGGCATCAATCATCCCCATAATGATGAAAAACTCACCGAAGGAATGAAAACATAAGTGTAGGGAACCCAAAAGCTAACTTAACCATCACCCTCTCTAGAATATTTTTAAAAATGAAGGCAGGCAAAGAAGTACAACTAGAATAATGGCCTAATAATTCTCATTTTTATGTATGATGGCTTTCCATTGTCCAGCAATTCCACAGCACAAGATACGGGGAATACAAAATATTAATCAACCGTCCCTCAGAAAAAAAAAAGACATAACAAAGTCCAGAGGCTATAAAACTCAAAATCTGTGTATCCTTGTAGATGATTTATATTTTATGAAATACTCATAGAAAACATATAGAAGGAAGTTTTGAAATGACATTATCATTAATCCTTCACCTACGATGAATTTATGCACCACATCTTATCAGAAATTAAAGCTGACTAACTTTACATCTTACTTAAATAAGTAAATCAACAGATACAAACCTTTGGGCTTGCTGGAATCCAGTTCAGTGCTCAATCCGAAGCCTGAACCACTTCCAAAACCACCACTGTTACTAGATAAACTGATATCACTGCCGAAACCACTATCCATTCTTCCAGAGCCCATTGATTGCAGAGACATGAAACCTCCTCTTTCACTCTTATTCCTCTCAATCTAGAAAATATATCACAATAAATGGTCAATACAAAACATGATATAAAATGGAAGGTAAGCATCTCTAAATTTGCCCCAGGGCACCAACAAAAGTACCTTGTTCTTATCAATTTCACTAGCCTTTCGCTTCATTACATCCTTGGTTTCATTGATCTTGCTTTGTAAGACCAACTTGTGCAATCTTTCCTCATGACTTTCCATCTCACAATATTGTTTGACTTGTGCAACTGTGACATTTTCCTTGTGACCAAGGGAAATAACTTCATCAAAAGCAAAAAGTATCTCAAAAGCCATTCTGCCAATGCCCTCTTCATCTAGGGAATAAGAGTATTCAGGCACCTAAGAATGGTTAGGGAAACAATGACGCCCGTTATAAACATGTGAAAAGATACGAGAAACTTCTCTAATGAGTTCTATGGAAAAAAACAAACAAACTTCGCAAAAGAAAACATTTAGAATTTCCTCTGCATTCATATATATAGAGATGAGTATTATTAATTTCTACTTTCACCTTTTAATATAAAGAAACAAGCAAGACTTTATTTGGAGTAAAGATGGTGAGATTAAGCACAAGCAATAGCGACAATTATTGGTTAAGAAAAAAGGATACAAGCTTTGAGAGCAGCCTCAGTGTCTCCAGATCATCGAGAATGTTGCTCTGTTTACTTGTAACAAGAAGTAAGTACAGAGACTCTATTGGCTGATAAACATAACGGATACTATCAGTCTCGACATAAGTGTGCTGCTTCCCTATTCCAACCAATTTTGGGAAAGCTGCAAGATATCCCTCAATCCGTATGCGAGACATATCGACATACTGCCTTGAAACAAGTGCTGGGCAAGATATGAAAAGATGTGGTTAAACGTGGGCATTGTGCTTTTACAGATGATCAATCATGGGAAACTGGGGTCACATAAAAGAAGACTAAATTTAAATGGAAAAATATACTAAAAATAGCAGCAGACACTAGTAAAAAAAGGGAAAATGGGAAAGGAAGATTAAATTACTAAAAATTATCTAAAGAAGTACAAGTATTAAAATTTATAAGAAAATGTCATTAGTTTGACAACTAGAAAAAAACCTTAAAAGTTTAGTAAGATAACTACCACAACAAAGAAAAATAATCAAACTAGCCAAACAAAAATATTGCTCAATTAAAGTTAATGACAAACTTGCCCAAACTCACAGTCCAAAACTAAAGGTGTGCAAAAATCCATCAATATCAAAGAAGTCACAACATTATCAATAAGACAAGCATCTAGACTTCTAAAAAGGTTTCGTTAAAAAGTTCCAAGTTTTTGACACCTTCAGACTTCAACACAAATATATATCAATTATTGAGAAGTAGACTCATCATCATGAAAACCCATTCCCTCTACTTGAGGGTTGGCTACACAGAAGGCTAGAATTTAAGCATGTAATAATATATATTCTCCAAGACGCAATGTTCCACATACGATCACTTAAATAAAAATCTAGAACATGAACATCCAATGTTTTTAACACCCTAAAACTCCTTGCACACCTTCCTTTAACATGCCAATTTAATATTTGTACCATTGGAGCCATACACAGTTTCCTCTGCACAGGACTAAACCATTATGGACATCGCTCACTACTTATGATCTATTGGGGACTATACCTAAATAGCTACTAATTCATTCCTGGCCTTTCCTCTTGGCATTTATCTAGCATACACAGTTGTGCTACTGCCACCTTATGCATAGGTTGTCCTATGGTTGTCCAACCCATAAATCATAATTAGCCAAATGATAGACATGCAACACTTTTCTGAATCATATACAAAGCATAGGCAAGAACAAATCAGTTGCATCCATTAGAGGACATAATACAGCCATAAAAGGTAGAATTCCCCAGCTCTTGGTAACAAAATTCAGAAGTATAACTCAGAAATCAAAATGACTCTAAAGCTTACCTTTGCCAGATTTGTTAATAATGGAAGCTGCAAGTACGACCTGCAGCACAGATGAAAAAGATAACAGTTGAAAATCAGAAAAATCAAGTGAAGAAAAGTATTGCCAGAATGGCTAAAAAGGTCACCATTATGAAATCCTAATAAAAAATGGAATCTGGAACAGAGGATTCTTAAGAACTCCTGGAATGCCGAACACGAATTTTCAATTTCCTGCAAAAACCAAATACGCGTTTAACAATATACCCAACATATTTCCACAAAATATAAAATACTGCGATAACATGTCCCAGATCTGAGGCACCAAAATAAGAATGTACTGTACTTTAAAATAACGCAGAAAAATTACTCTAAATTGTAGAAAGGTTAACAGAATTTCAGATTTCAACGGACAACGCTACAGTGTCGCAAATTCACGGTTCACCACGTCTGATTAGAATGCAAACGCAAAAAAATATGGATATAATCGCGAAGCCATAATAAATTGGATTACGTAAGAAGCAAAATCTCATCAAGGAGTAAAAGTAATCACCTGCGATTTCACCAGATCCAGCGAATTGAGGGAGGGAACGAGGGACAGAAGCACTGTGTGCTTGAGAGCGTTTTATATCACTGCATTTAGTGTCAAATTATTTAAAAAGGAAAAAAAACTGACAGCTGTTATAATCGAATTTGTTTGTTGAGTGATTAACTGGTTATTAGTATTATTTATTTATGTTATTATATATGGGTCGGGAAAAAAAAACCCCACCTATTTGTTTTTCTTCAGTTATTAAAATTATCGTTCATCCAATCACTAAATTAACTGACCGAAATATTATTTTTTTAGTTCAATAAAAATAGTATTTTAAATGAGAGTATAATGGTAAATTTTGAACTTTTTTAATTCATGAATTAATTCTCAATAAAAATACTTGAAAATATTAAAATTCATGTTAAACTATATTATAATATTTATTAATAAACATGTGATTTATATTTTTCAGTAAAACATTATACATAAGAAATTAAATGTATAACATATTTTAATATTCCTCCAAATTTAATACCCAAAACATACTGTCCTAAATTAATGAGAAATGACTTAACCAAAATTGGTTATTTGGTTCGACTAAAACAAATTGCCAGTTATATTTTTTTGTTAGATGAATAATATTTTATAATATTATGTATTTTAATTTAATTTTAATTGATCGATTTTTTTTAACTTAACTTGAATTAAACCTAATTCTGCTAAGAGCATTTTGACGTAAAAAGACGAATAAATCGAATTGAGTTAAAAGTGATAGTTTTATAGTTTAAAATTACACATTTTAAACGTTAAATACATGAAAATGATATATTTTATAAAAACACAAACTACTATATAAATATTGTGATATTACTAAATTAATGTAATAATATAAATTTTATAGGAGAGTGACTCTTATTAAAAAAATATTTTTCCATCCCAACATTACTTGCGCACTTTGTGTTATACGTATTTTAAGAAAAGTTGTTTTTATGAGAATAAGTGTAGGGATATTTTTTGTGATATAATAAGATGGCGTGTAGGAGAGAGAGTAAAATAGGAATGATGTTTTTTAAATTTAAATGGTATTGTGAGAATGCTAATATTGAGTGATGTTTTTATTTTAAAAGCGTGCAAGTAATATTGGGATGAATGAAAAAGAAAATCGTGCAAAATATATATACAATATATATATATATATATATATATATATATATATTGAAATGTAATTCCTCCGTTCCATACTCGTTGTGACATTTATTGTTTGACACAAGCATTAATATACGAGTTATTTAATAATATAAGTTATATTTTTATGGGGGTAGGGTAATCTTTTCATATTCAATAAGAGAGTTGTTTAATATTATTAAATCGAGTTAGTGTGGAAAATATAGTAACATATAATGTAATATTGTAATGTTTGTGGGGATAAATAAAAGTAAAATGTGTATGACAGTGATAATAAAAAATAGAGTTCATCGTATACATCTGCTTCACACAAGGGTTAAGAATAATTAAAATTAAAAATAATCAATATGTTTAAAAACTTAGTTGTCCACTTTACAGTTAAAATCTAAATAATACTAATTGATTAAAAAAACTTGATTAAATCGAAATCTCCAAATTCGTTTATATTTTGCCTTTTTATATTTACATATTTGTTTTAAGAATTATTTTAGTTTGGATTTGATTTTGATCAATAGGAAATTCATCTAATAAAAAAAGTTAAGTTTAAAAAAATAAGTAAATAATATTTTCCTTTTGCACATAGGTAGTAAAACTCTAACCACTTGAGTTATACCACTTCGTCTTCTAAAAGTTGTGGTTCCATATACACAATAAAATATTCTATATTTTTTATTTTTTATATTATCTCTATCTTTTTATTTTTTTTTTCTTTTAACAATTTTATAATAAAATAATACTCAATTCGTCTTGGTGAAAGTTTTTAATTGTTTTTGGCACAATATTTAATTAATTGTAATAGAATAAGGGTGTGTTTACTTTTTAATGTTATTCTTAGATAACCTTTCAAAAGAGAGGTGTAGCTCATGTTTACATTTTGAGATAAATTACTAAAGTTATCCATCCGATCCGGTTTGACTCTCCTTAACTCATGATTTCTAACTCACCTTTTCCTTGGGTTAATTTTTAACATTTCTTTATCACCCCCACTATGGTTATCCAAGGATAACCATTACACATGAAGTAGACACTACCTAATAGTATAATACAAATGATATGATGTAGAGGTCAGAGAGATAAACAAATATAATTAAAATGTGTAAAAATATATTATTGAAGATATAAAAGAAAGAATGAAAATTTTTAATTAGGGCGGAGCTCTTTAAAACAAAAAATAAGATGGAGCAAAAAAAAAAAGTTAAATGAAATAGAGAAATATATTTCATTAAAATTAGTGATTTTCTCCAAATATTAAATTTGAAAGAGGGGGAGTGTATCGGTATAATATAAAAAGGCAAAACCTTATAAATGGGTGCTTATAATCAATTTTATTTTTATTTGTAAGCACCCATTCCAAATTTTCCACATAAGTGTTATTCATACGAGAAAGCTTAACAAATAACGGGCTTTGCTTTTTTTGGAAAGAAAAAAAAATAAAATAACGGGCTTTAGTTTGACTATCACGTTCCCAACGGAATAGAAAATTATACTCCCTAAGCAATAATAATTCGTCTCTCTCTCTCTCTCATCTCCTCTTCTTCTGTATCACCTTTCCCCTCTCTCTCTCTCTTAATTTGTGGCAGACTCGACGCTGTCATATGATTATTTAGGCCACTAGTCTATCGTCACGCTCAGCCATCGATGATCTTCGGTGCGTTCTTCGCCTCCTGTCGAGCATTCTGATTTCATCGGTAGGTTTTCTTTTTCTTTGTTTTCTTCAATTCTTCTCTAAATTGCTCATAATTTTTTAGTTGTTTTACCTTTTTGTTTCTTTTCTTAAGAATTTGGGCGTTATGTAGATTTATCAGGTTGTTCATTTTTAGTGGGGGCATCCACCGTGGTGGATCTATGATCGGTTGATTGAATCGTCTCATGAAATTTTATTCCCCTGTATTTATTTATGCATCTATTACTGGGTATTTTACCCTTATTGGTATGAATTTGGTGGATCTCTAGCTTTTTTAATTATAAAATTAAACCATAGTATATGTTTACCAAATTAGGAATGCGTAAATATCACTTATTCCTCATGATATGGTTAGTTGAGTTGCAGGACGTGAAGCAGCATAAGTATAGTCGTGACTTCAACTGAAGAACGCTATCAACTGTAATCAAGTTTCATAACCAGAAGGTGTCATTCTATTGAGCATGAGAAGAAGAGATACTTATTTCCTATGATTTTCAGATTTTGTCAATGGCAGGATAGACCTTCTTGTTTCACACATTCCTATTTGTGATACATGCACTTTTCTTGTTTGTACTTGGAGAAAATTACCTATTTTTCCTGGTCAGCATAGTAGTTCTATTTAATTTAAGTTTGATTGTGTCCCCATTATACATTTATCAATTATCATTATCTGTACTCAGTGTTACAAACGCTCTGTTTGTCGTGTTATGTTCCTAGACTATCTTGCCAACTTTCTTGTAACTTTTTAAGGATTCGGTTGTCATGTGTGACATTGTTATAACTTCCAAACATATCCATCTCTGACATGTTAGGCATTGTACTATAGTAATACTCTAGTTTATTTTAATGACTCATGCCAGTCATCTCAAGTTGAAGATATTCTTGATACGATTTCATTTAACTTTTAGGGAACTCTTTGTGGTTTCTACAGGTGAATGACTTGTTGAAGCTATCAAACCAGCTAGTTATTTTGGAAATGGCTTCAGTGGGTATAGCACCTACATCTGGCTTAAGGGAAGCAGGTATCCATGCTGTAGGGGTTGAAAGATTGCCTGAGGAGATGAATGACATGAAAATTCGAGATGACAAGGTATGTGCATCGTCAAAGTGGCTTATTAATAATCTAGTACTGCTTCTTTGGAAAAGCATCACGTGTCACGTGTGGTTGAGCCTTGTCTTTAGACAAATATCTTTTTCTCTTTAGGAAATCGAAGCAACTGTTGTGGATGGTAATGGGACTGAGACAGGCCACATTATTGTGACAACTATTGGTGGTCAGAATGGTCAGCCAAAACAGGTTATGGGCATACCATGAGTTCCCTTTTTTTCCCCTACTATATTTGCTTCATATGCCGTCCTTACCCTAGTGAGTAGTGACACTTCATGCTAGCACAAGGAAGAATAAAATAGATAAAATTTATATCAGAATGAAGAAAAGGGAGAAAAACCGAAGAAGGTTAGGAAACACTAATCCAGACAGTAAATACATAATTGTTAGAGGTGCAAGGTGCACTGAGATACTGACCTTCGTGCCTTGCACCTTCAGTGTGCCTCTAATAACTATGTGTGAATAATTGTGCAATTGCAATTTTCATGAGAGAGGATTATACATCATTTTATATTTTACAGTTTTAAAATCAGAAAAGTGTTGAATAAAAGTTGTTAGCCATAAAGTACTCAGAATATGCATCTGTTTAATGTGGATTTAGATGCAGTGTACAAAGACATTGGCATGTGCACTAAGGAGGTTACTTTCTTTATGTTCTGAACTTGTATTTAAATTTTCATTATGTGTTTGGGGGATATTTTCAGACAATTAGCTACATGGCTGAACGTATAGTGGGGCAAGGATCATTTGGAGTAGTGTTCCAGGTAATATCTTGTATTTTTTTTTCCTTTGGAAGGGCTGGAAAATATTGTATTTTGTACATTATTTTTTTAGTACAGTTATCATTTTGTCATTTTTACCTGTTCTGGTTATCCAGGCTAAATGTTTAGAGACTGGTGAAACAGTTGCAATAAAGAAGGTTTTTCAGGACAAGAGGTACAAGAACCGAGAGTTACAAACCATGCGTCTTCTTGACCACCCAAATGTTGTTTCTTTGAAGCATTGCTTCTTCTCAACAACTGAAAAGGATGAGCTATATCTTAATTTGGTACTTGAGTATGTCCCCGAGACTGTTCATCGTGTAATCAAACACTATAATAAGTTGAACCAGAGGATGCCACTGATTTATGTGAAGCTGTACATTTACCAGGTGTTTTGTCGTTTTTTTGACCCCTTGCTGTGTTTCTATTTTCTCTTTGCTTCTTGGTTCATCTGAATAACTTCACATTGATGCTTAGCATGTTATTGTTATTTTACATCCTAGTTTACTTCATTGGGGGCCGGCTATTAACACCTACAAAACTTCTTTTAAGGATCCCAATCTGAAAAAAGAATTGATAAATTACTCCTGTACACGCACTTTATAGATGTGTTTGATTGTTCAAGTAGCTATGAATGTTGTACATATGGGTGTATAAGGTAAGTCAGTGGGATTTAATAGTTGCACCCACTTAATTATTGCTTCTCACTCGTGTATTCCTATTCTCAAGCTTTTGAAGTTTATGTGGAATAATATCTGTTACTCATCATCCTTCATTATGATATGGGGTTCTTCTTATGTTAAGTTATTTTCATTTCTGTCGATATATCGTTGAGGATAATGGAAATATCATCCGGAGTGCACGGCTATGGTCAATTTTAATGCTATTATTTGTCAACAGGAAATTTTCTGATACAATTTTTGGAGGAATCTGGCATTTTCTTATGCTGCTTGAGCCCTGGATGTCTGGATAACATTATGTGTTTGAGCATGTTAGAAACTCTAATAATGTTACTGTTTGGCAGATTTTCAGAGCTTTGTCTTATATCCATGGCAGTATGCGAGTGTGTCACAGGGACATAAAGCCTCAAAATTTGTTGGTATGTGCCACCCAGTTCATTGCTTACTGATTCTTTTTATTGGGTTTGTACGTCTTTAATCTTACATTATGGTGAAAAAGTTTGACATCAATATATACTTGCGTGAGGTAGAGGACCCCTTTATACTTATGCTTGTCTGTTCATTTTCTTAGTATTAAATCTTCTTTCTGGTGTATTTTTGTGGTTATTTATGTGAAAGCTAATGGTCAATAATTTTGAGATTATCGTTATATTTTAGAATCGGCAATGACCTGTCTAGGAGCTGGAACTTGATTTCTCTTACTCAGTTGATCCTTAAAACAATATGAGAAATTATTGGAGATTTAGTCAGAAGTTTACTTAATTTTATCATTAAGATTAGGACTAGCGAACCCTTTAAGGTAACCAGAACAGAAATCACTGTTAATGAGGCAAAATCATCAATTTCAAATTGTACATGCTGGTACTAGAATGAAATGTGTTTGTGTATGATCTTGCTTGCCTTGTTTTGCAATTGTTAATGAAATCACCTACAATTTGCTTTAAGGAAAAAACAAATGCTTCACTTGTTGTGTGGATCAGAACTTGAATTTTCCTGCAATCAGTTAATCTAAAATCAGTCCTAACTTATTCATGCCAAATTTAAGTCCATGCTATATCGTGATTATGAGTGCAGGTGAATCCACACACCCACCAGCTTAAGTTATGTGATTTTGGAAGTGCCAAAGTGTTGGTATGCAAAAATCTTTTTCACTACGTGGAGTTTTATTTAAGTAAGTGGAATGATGGCTACTAAGTTAATTTTTTGGCAGGTCAAAGGGGAGCCAAATATCTCTTATATTTGCTCTAGGTATTATAGAGCACCTGAGCTCATTTTCGGAGCTACAGAGTATACTACCGCTATTGACATTTGGTCTGTGGGGTGTGTGCTTGCTGAGCTACTTCTCGGGCAGGTAGTCATTGTAATGTTTGTGTTTCTGTCTTCATGAACATTGATGTTACCTTTTTCCTATAATGTGTAATAGATCCTTTCCTATGACAGGAAAATAAATTCTCCCTCCTAATGTGCATTACTTTTGGCCTTTGCTTTTCAGCCTTTGTTTCCTGGTGAGAGTGGAGTAGACCAGCTTGTTGAGATCATCAAGGTACTCACCATTGATGCTCACTTTTGAATTTTCTTGTTTTCGCTTCTTTATTCTGAGTACTTGGGCAGGAGTTAGTTTGGATTCCAATTTTTGTGCTGTCTTATCAATCCTTTTGTCAAATTTTAAGATATTAACAAAGTCGCTGTGTAGGAAGTAGAGGTATTCAAAGTGGCTATGTAGGCAGTTGAAACAATATTGGTTTTTGCGTTCACATGATCTCATCTGCTTTCAGCTGAATAACTGATATCGTTGTTAGGTCTTGGGCACTCCAACTCGGGAGGAAATAAAATGCATGAATCCTAATTATACTGAGTTCAAGTTTCCACAAATTAAAGCTCATCCATGGCACAAGGTACTTATAAATTATTGTGTTTATGCTCCACTTTTCACTATTAACTTCTGTCACCACATTATTTTAATCTGCACCAGATATTCCATAAGCGAATGCCTCCCGAGGCTGGTGATCTTGTCTCAAGACTGCTACAGTACTCACCTAATCTGCGTTGCTCAGCTGTGAGTACATATATATTTGTTTTCCATTTTATTGCTCTAGTGGAGGGGCGGGACCTATATTTATTATTATTGTGTTTGGCTGGAGTTTGGTTCTCGGCGCCAATTGGATTGGGTCCTTCAGTCACTTGATTATATCTTCCTGAAACTATTGTTGGCACACAATACACTGTTTGGTCTTTTTTTTTTTTTTGGAGCATACACAGTCTAAGATCACAAGCTAAGACAAAGAAGACCTTAGACTCTGTATCCAATCCTCGACCTTTGTACTGATCCAATCCGGAGCATTAGTAGGTGTGCAAGTTGATGACGCTATGAGGTGAGCCGCTTCGTTGTACTGTCTGGAAATATGAATTATCCTTCACTGATCAAAATGGCACAGCTCCCCCCTGATTTGGTTTAAGGTGTACCCACCCCGATTCCAAATCACCTCGTCCTTGTTGAGCTTCCAAGCAATCCGAGACAATAATGACTCTTCTACCTCCTCTCTCCTTAGCCCTTTGAATTCCTATTAGGGTTGCCTTAAGTTCTGCTTCCAGCGGTGTTTCTAATCTCTCCATGCTTTCGTATTTCCATTCCACAATTCTTCCATCTCTATTCGAAAGCACTATTCCAGCTGCCACTCTTCTCGATTCAATATCAAAGCTTGCATCTGAAAACGAAACCAAGAATTCCCCAAGCTTGTTATATGTTTCTGGCTAAGTAATCCCAGGAGATTGTTTGCTTAGTCTTTTCGTCTGAGATACAGGCTTTCAGATATTCTTCTATCATTCCCATCACCCAAGTAATATTCCAACCTCTTAAGGGAGTACATTTCCTTCGATTATTGGGGTCCAGATGTGTGATTTCGCACCTTTTCTTCCACACCACCCAGGCCACTGCCGTGATAGTCTCTTTCTGAACCTAAGGATTCAAGGATATAAGCCCTGGTAAGAAATCTAACATGCTGACGCCTTTAATCCCTGCGTTCAGTATCCATATCTCCATGTCCACCCAGACTTTCTTTGTGAAGGGTCAATGAAAAATTGCATGAATGGTATTTGCCTCTGCATAACCACACAAGGTGCAACAAGGTTGGATAGGAACATGACGACTAGCCAGGTTTCTTTCAACCGGTAATATATCCCAGGCAAGCTGCCACCAAAACATTCTTACCCTTGGTGGAACTTGGAGAGACCAAACTTCCTTCCACCATCTTTTGTTTTTGGTCGAACCATCAGGGACATGGATTTGATTCTCCACCTCTTTAAGTTCCACACTTCTGAAGTATCCTGTTCTAACCGTGTACTTGCCCTTTGGATGAAAACACCAATATCTTGTATCCTGCTCCAACTGCCCTTCAATTTTGGTAGAGAGAATTTCTTCTGCCTCAGACTGTTTGGTCTTTTTATGTTGTAAATTAAATTATTGTTTACCCGATTTTAGTTAACCAAATTACCATTTCTCATAGGTTGGTGCTGATTTTATAAAGACAGTAGAGCTTAAATAAGTTTCCGTCCTGTGACTACTTTCACACTTTCATTTTTCGTTCGTCCCAAAATATTTTTCACACCCTTGAAGTGAAAATCCCTCCATAAACTCCACCTTCACAATATCCTCAATTTTACACAAAATGTTATTACTTTTGGACACTGGGTTACATACAATCCAACTAATTTCTTTGCTTTATACATAAAGGTTTACAAAATTATTCCCTAAATTCCTACTCATTACTCATTTTTCTTAATAGATGTGTCCACCTTCGTATGAAAGTAATCATGGGTTGAAGAGAGTAACATTTATTGACTGAAAGGGGTTTTAATTAATTTATTAAATAATTTATTAATTTTAAGAGTGATGTATAAACATAAGCAGTTTATCATATTTTCTCGATTTAATTATTTGGGATTGAATATGTATTGGCCTACATGCACTCATAATCAATTAACCCACTTGATTGACTTTTTTTTTCCTTTTATTTTATCAATCTAATCAGTTGAATATGAACTTAAACTACTAGAACTTACTTTATATTATAACGAAAGTCATTGTTGTTAACTTATTATATTAATTTATTTAATATATTCAATAATTAGATTGAAACAGTCTTTGCAAAAAATAGTTTTATATGAAAAGAATTAACTATCAGATATGTTTATTACAATCACAAATTTAGGATTGGAGTTATGGTCATTTTGTAATAAAGGGATTTAACATTCAAGGACTTCTGAGATCTGACATGCTTTACAAGAATATTCATATCATGTGTGCTACTAAAAATAGTTCATGTTTTAACAAAACTCCTTTAATTTTATTTTTTGTACTTTTTTTGGTAGATTATTTCAATATTTTACATAGGATTTCCTGAAAAAGTTTCTTCTATCAGTTTATTGAAATATTAATTTTAATGTATTATTTTCGCTCCAAGTCCGACCATTAAAAGATATTGTATAATAAAGGTGTTATCAATTTACTGAGTATTGGTTTTCAGAGGTTTTACTTGCTATCTTTTATGACAGCCCTTTTTGTAAGTTAAACAAATTTTTTAATTAAAACTGACATGCGCTAACTTGCATTACAGTTGGATGCCTTAATCCATCCCTTCTTTGATGAGCTTCGTGATCCCAACACTCATCTGCCTAATGGTCGTTTCCTTCCTCCCTTGTTCAACTTTAAGCCTCATGGTACAAGATTCTGCTGTTTTTCTTATTATGAATTTCTTTTTATTTTTTGGGCTATGTTATTACTGTTGTTGAATATCATTTTTATATTATTGCATTGTAATTTTTAGAGTTGAAGGGTGTGCCAGTGGAGACCTTAGTGAAGTTGATTCCTGAGCATGCTAGGAAGCAGTGTGCCTTCCTCGGCCTATGATTCCTTCAAGTACGTGGCAAACCATTTATGGATGTAACTCTTCTTTGCTCATGCCAATTTGTGCCCTCGCTCGCCTTGCATGTTTTTGCTTTGTATTAGTATCACCAGGTATTGTGTGTTGTAAAAGCAGATTGGTGGGAAGATTTACTATCTACTACTATTAATTTGCCCCAATCTGAATGGTCTCATCTCATGGTTTGTCCTGTTTTCTTCCTCGCATTATGTGTTTTGTCTATTTTAACTTCATGGGTTTCATGTTCTTTCTTTTCAAAGACGGTTTATGTCCTTTTTCTGGCGTTTACACTCCATTTTGAGTTGATGGTTTTGTTTGTTTGTTATCAAGAGCTGATCATGTAGGTATAGAAATTAGAAGCACCCTTTCTGCGGGATCGTTTCACGTTTACATGAGTTAAAATATTCGTCAACTTGTCAGAAGAAAATATGCAACCCAGGTTAGTGGGTATAATACATCATAATTATTCATCAACTAGTCAGAAGAAAAAATACAAACCAGGTTAGTGGGTAAAATACATCATAATTGATCCGTATGATATTATATTGCCTCACATTAAAATTGTCTGTCTGTGGGCAACAGACATGCCTAACGTATTTCTGATGTATCAATGAGCAATTAACACCCAGGGATAAATTTACTATAGCGTCATCTGCTCTTTCATGTTCCTTTGAAAACTGTAGAACGTCATATTTAAATGGCATATTGAATTAGATTTTAAAAGCCCCAAGAAGAATATGTAGTCAACCGGTCTGGCTGCTCTCGTTGCCTAGGCTGAGTAAATGTTCTCACTTGTAGGAAAATCATGTGTAATGCATAAATGTTGGAAATAAATTTTACGTTTCTTCATGAAGTGAACTCAGCATGTTTTTCTTGACAGAAAATATATATATATATGTTTTTCTTTTTATTATATTTAATCATAAAAGAAAAGTGGATTTAATATTGAGCCATCGTGGCAGTTGTTTGAGTGTCGAATCTGATGTATGGGAATGGGACAAATTGGGTTGTTTAATGAGTCTGTTTTTCTTCCACTAACACCTACACTCTGATACGTATCTAAACGCAAAAATATTATGTCGAACCCTCATTACACAATGGCCAATGCAACACTCACACAAACATTCGTGTTCAATTACACCCAACTAATGTTAAAGTGGTGTATGAATTTCGTGAGGATTGAAAAAAAATTCCCTACATAATCCAAGGCTTATTCTCCAAGCCTTGATCTAAATTTTTAAAATATTGGATATGAGAAGGTCTGTGAAGTCTTGGTCCAAAGGCAAAAATTTGGGTGAGACTGTTTTTTTTAAATAAATACCCATCCCTTTCAAAGTGAAATCGTCTTTTTCAATATATGTTTCATCTCACGCAAGAATTACTACTCTAATTTAAATTTATCATAACTAATCCGGCCCATTCCCTCTTAACGGGTGAGTATATATATAATAATATTCTTATTTAAACACACAAGATCACATTAAATGACATTTGCTGAAATTATTACTTGTTACACTACTCCAAGAAAGAAAATCATAGCAAGTCCATAATTACTGCGATGCTATTTTATATCAAATCATCTTATCTTATTCCATTCTTGATTCAGAATGCACCTTCGAAGGCTCCACACCTTACCAGAAAAGCCATTTGGTCGGCTTTGATAGTGTACTAAAATAATACTAATTCATATATTATTCATTGTGCAAAACGATTAAAAAGCAGCAGCTACTCACTTCCACTTACAATTTTTATTTTCACAAAAAAAATTCCTTGTTCCACTAAGAAATCCTTTTATAAAATGTGGATGAACAAGTTGTTGACGTTGTACACCAAGTGAAGTGGACTCAATCGACCGACTTCCCCAAACGTGGGTTGCCTTCACTCTCAAGGCCATAGGAGCTAAGCACTATCTATCATTCTTTGGACTCAATTTTCATCATTTTCCTTTTTCAAACCCTATTCACTAGACACACCCTACGACTGCATGCGCTCTTACATAAGTGGACAACTTGTTTGTTTTTCTTCCTCCTCAAGCCAACCTATTTATTTATATAAGCCTAGCTCACTTCAAGAACACAGAAGCTCATCATGGATACCATTCCCTCCTGTCTTGCGATTCTTTTTGCAACCCCCTCTACTTCATCACAGCTCAATCCAGGCCGTTCGATCATCTCCCGCTCTCTCAAATATCGGCATCACCTTCCCCTGCTCCCGAGGCTTCTAATTCTATCCCACATTCCTCAATTTTCAGTGTGCTGTCTTATGGTGCTGTGGGAAATGGTGTTCATGATGACACACAGGCATTTAAAATGGCTTGGGATGCTGCTTGTGCAGCCGAGGATTCTCCTGTTATTCTCGTACCTAATCATTATACCTTCATGATTCAATCTGCCATCTTTTCTGGCCCCTGTAAGAAGAGCCTAGTTTTCCAGGTAAGGTTAATTTGCAGTTTGAATTGCTTTTTCACAAGATTATATATATGAAGGAACTTCAAATCTCCACCTTAGTATTTGAGTCATAATTTCCTTTAAAATATATAGGCATTAATAATATAGTAGTAATAAAATTGGTTTCATGTATGTATTATATTCTGATGGAGTGAAGCATGCAGATTGAAGGAACAGTGATGCCACCAGACGGGCCGAAATCGTGGCCGAGAAGTAACAGCAAGCGACAATGGCTAGTTTTTTATAGGATCAATGGGATGTCAATGCAAGGAGGAGGTTTGATCGATGGGAGAGGAGAAAAGTGGTGGAATCTCCCTTGCAAGCCTCATAGGGTACCTACCTACCAACCTAGCTATTTTTTTACTTTTTGTCACGCGCGTACTTATCTAATAAAATACTAATACATATGTGAATGTGAGTGCAGGGCAAAAATGGAACAACTCTACCTGGTCCTTGTGATAGCCCAGTTGTAAGTCTAAACATAAGTCACAATCAGTCTCCATTGATAATAAATAAGTCTAACGAAGCTAGGCTTGTTATCTATATTTGCAGGCACTAAGGTTTTTTTGGAGCTCAAATGTGATAGTTCAAGGGCTGAGGATCACCAACAGCCCGCAGTTCCACTTCCGGTTCGATAGCTGCCACGATGTCCTCATCGACTCCCTCAATATAAAATCACCGCCCACAAGCCCCAACACCGATGGAATTCACATAGAGAACACCAACAATGTCAAGATATACAACTCACTCATTTCTAATGGTAATTCCTTTTTAGCTAGCTAGCTACTGTATACATTTAATTTTAAAATGCATGTATTGATATAATAGGCCTCCCTCATGCATGTAGGTGATGACTGTGTATCAATTGGATCTGGTACATACAATGTGGATATAAGGAACATTACTTGTGGCCCCGGTCATGGAATAAGGTATGTATAGCTCATACATTGCATATTTCACATATTAGTATATAATTAATTAAATTGGTGGGCAGCATTGGCAGCCTGGGCGTGAGGAACTCGAGGGCGTGCGTGTCGAGCATCAGCGTGTCAGATTCAGTGATAAAGAACTCTGACAACGGGGTCCGGATCAAGACGTGGCAAGGCGGGTACGGGTCGGTCTCCAAGATCAGGTTCACCAACATCCACATGGAGACGGTGCGCAACCCCATCATGATCGACCAGTACTACTGCTCCAGCAAGTCCTGCTCCAATCAGTCGTCCGCCGTCTACATCAGCGACGTCTCTTACATCAACATCAAAGGCACCTACGACGTCAGGAGCCCTCCCATGCACTTGGCTTGCAGTGACGTCATGCCTTGCACTAATCTCACTATGCATGACGTCGAGCTCTACCCCGCGCGAGGCCAGAGGATGTTGGACCCCTTTTGCTGGAATGCCTACGGAGATACAACGACGCTTACTATTCCGCCATTGTTTTGCCTGCTGGACGGCTTCCCACGCCACTTGCCTACCAACGATGTTGATAAATGTTAGCCACGCTCTCACTCATTATGATCTAAATATTAGTGGATCATATATATATATATCTATAGTTGTATGTTACCAAATTATGATCCAATCATTAGTCAAATCATGAATTGTTGATCAGAAGCAGTAGTATTTCTTTTTGTCTTTTACTCATTAATTAACATACAATTTTATTTTATGTTTGGGCCGCCCCGCCCATAGGTCACTTTTATTATCATATTTATGTTGTGATATCATATAAGGGAATCTGTGTCATGTATATTTATAAAAGTAGGGGAATTCATAATTATTTAATTGTAGTAGCACAATATATGTAATAAATATATAAGTTGATAGGCATTATTTTCATGTTTAACCATGTGCGACTTGAACTCTTAAGAAACAATATTTTTAGAGTAACATTTCGGCGCCATGTAATTAATGCAATTTTGATCCAAGCATTATTTTTGTTTTCTTGCAGAAACTATTTGTAAATATATATATATATATATATATATATATAAATAGAAAAAAAAAATAACCCAGTTTAAAGGGGAGCCAAAACCCAACTCAAACTTGACTAGATAAAATCCAAAAGTTAAACATAAGGGACCAAAATAAAAAATCAGCAAATGGTCGAAGCTATTTGTAAATATTAATATTGTTCCACGTACAAATTAAAATTTTATATATGTGAACTACTCCCTCCGTCCCAAACGAACTTGCACAAAAACAGTTGAAAAGGTCAACTGCGTTTGAGACAGAGGGAGTAGTAATTTTCTTTTACGAATAAATACTCTTTAATCCATATCTACATAATTTTTTTTTCAGGATTTTTATTAGTCATATAACTTATTAAAATGAGTTAAAATTGAATTAAAATTACACAAGCGACACAATACACATAAATTTTTGCCATGTTTTTAAAGTGTACTACAAAGGGAGAAATAACAAGGGCATCCAATCTTACCCAAAATAAATAAATAATGAAGTAAATATCTCCCTCAAAAGAAAAAATAAAGGAATAAATATATCTTTAATGTAACAAGGCAAATTGCAGTTATGGGGGTATTAGCTAAAAAAAGCATTGAGGATGAAGAATTTGAGTTCATTACTTATCTTATCACGCCCTCAACTACTCGGCACCCATTTAATTCTGGATACGCAGGGATTATAGACCACTTTAAGATACTATACTTATTTCAACATACTTTACATATTCTAATTTAAATTTGTATGCAATCCCAAGTATAAAAGCAAGCTTAAAAATTCAATTTGTGGATTAGGTGGGGTGTAGAATAACATTAATCCCACTTTTTTTTTCTAAAATATTCTCGTTTTTATTTTTCAGTGTCAAAAATCAAGATTCCATACCTTATAAGTTAAGAATGACGTAGCACCTAGAATAATAGAGTAATAACTAGATCAGATGCACTAGTTGCACAAAATATTATTCAATTAAAATAATTTATTTAGTAAAATACTTCTCACCAACTAATATTATTTAAATTATTATTTGCCAAAATAATAGAATCAACATGTGTATAAAAATATTTGCCAAAGTCATGTCACACGACCCAACTCTCAAGTACTACTCCCCTTCCAACTGTTTGCACAGTTAGTATATGTAAAGAGGATGGTTAAACGGGTTGAAAAAATAATAAATTAGTGTAAATAAATGTGTATTATGAAAATATTAAAAATAAAAAATATTTACATACAACTATATTACAGGACGAAAAAGACGAGTATGCAAATAAGTAATGGGGGCGGTGGGAGTATTGTTAATATTTTAGCAGAAAGGCCATTGAAATCAATATTTTAGGAGAAAGAATGAATATTTTAGCAGAAAGGTGATTCAAATTGAATCTAATTAGGAAGCGTGGGAATGCATAAAGAAATAGGCGAGATGGAAAGGGTTTGTGTTTAATTTAGTTTAGTGGGGGAAAAAGTGGAAGTTGAATGTGGAAGAAGTGGCGGCTGTGGATGTCGATGTGGGGGTGGGGGTGGGGGTACTGCTCCTCAGTCAGAGTCGGTACTCACAACTCTCTAATCATTAATTTATAATACAATTTTTTTTTTTTTTAAAAAAATTATAATACAAATAATAGAATATACATGCATTATGTGCATAATTGGATAATGGCGTGGGTTCGTAGTGGCCGCTGCACGGGCGCATCTCCAACCCCGACCGTCCCATTCTCCATTAACCCACTTTCCTTCTACATACTTCCTACTTTTCTGTTAAAATATAATCTAAACATTTTTCTTTTATTTTTTTCATTTAAGTTTTAAAAAATAATAAAAATTTATGTATTGAGTAGATATGTTGAAATATATTATGAAATATTGTGTGTCCATTTTTTAATAAAATTAATGATAGTTTGAGTAATTAAGGAGATTTGAAGAGTAAATATTAAATATTGCATTTTATTTAACATAATTTTTTTTTTTAATATGACTAAATTCTTTGCAAAGACCGACAAGGAAAATAAGACTAAATTATTTGGAGGAAAGAAGTAGCAAATGATGATTCATTTATTTAATATTAGAGGCATTTGTATTAATTATGTGAATGAATACAATAAAATAAAAGAAAAAACGTCAATTTGATTTGAAAAATTAGGGTTCTTTAGTGGTAAATTGGGGAACAATTAACATTTTGATTGAATGTGTGGAGTGAATGTCGGATGCATTAGAAGGATTTAAAATTTATACTTGGGACGATGAATTCGAAGGAGACGAACTTTTTTTTTTTTTTGGTGATGAACTGGGGACGTTCGATTTTTTTTTTTTTTTATCGGGTAAAAGGTGACTCTATAGTGGAGTTTTAATCACCTGAGTAATACCATAGTGGACGTTCGAAGAATTAATCTCCTGTTTTCCAGTTATTTTTATATTGGCATATGCAAATTATTTATTATGGTTATAGTGATTTTTTTTTAATTCAGTTTTTTATGTTTTTATAAATTCAGGTTTTTTTAGTACTCCAAAAAGATTTTTCAAAATTTTTTATTTAATATTATTCCAAAAATATTTATCATTTTTGCACATGAAATAATTCTACGTCTTATATTAAATTTTGTAATATTTCAGTCTCTTAAATATAAAAATATAATTATTACTTATTTATTTACAGAGATTTAGAATTTTATATATATTTTTTTTAATATGTCATGATGTGGAAGAGGGTGACATGATCAAAATTCAAAATATCAAAGAGGTGATTTGACATTGGCCTGTTCATTCGAGCAAAAATTAAGAGGTCAACTCAACAATAGGGCAGGAATCACAGTTCCTCTTGGGGATCCGTTTTGAATGGTATGATTATATTTAGATATTGTTTTATATATTACTATTCAATATTATACTTCCTCACATTTCTTGGGACACGGAAATTTAAAAAAAAAAATTTTGTTAACTTTTATGAGAATAAAGTGTGAGTGAGAGAATAAAGTGTAAGAGTATTTTGGGTGATTTAATGAGATAAAGTAGGAGGGAGAATAAAGTAGAGAGTAGAATAAGAGTGACATTTTTGTAATTTAAATGATATTATGAGGGTTTTAATATTGTGTGATATTTCCATTTTAGGAGTGTGCATAACTTGTTGGGACAGATGAAAAAGGAAAGTGTGCATAATTTCTTGGGACGGATAGAGTACATATATACTGTATTTATAATTAATATTAATGTACTTAAATATAATGATACACGGATATTTTTTTCAGTTGGTTTCACGCACATGTGAATGGGGGAAAACTTTTTCTGTTGGTTTTGTGGGAATATGAATGGAGAAAAAATAATTATGTTTGGTTTTGTGGAGACGGGGATAGAGGGCCACATCACGTGGAATTCATGTGATTTAAGCACGAATTGAGTGATTTCGATCAATTTTGCTTGAATTAATAAACATGGAAGTTTTTGTCCTACTTTTGACAGTGAAAAGTTAGTGTCCTAATCTTCTACACAATTTGTTCTGTTTGGTATTTTATATTGTGAATGAATGACACATGGAGGGTGAAAAAATAATTAATAGATAATGTACACCATATTGACATATGCTAATAATTCAGTAGGATGAGACGAAGTGATATAAATCAAGTGGTTAGAACCCCACCACCTATGACCTAAAATTCATGAGTTCAAGTTACCGTTTGTTCGATAAAAAAAATAATAATTCAGCAAGATGCTATGAAAAGTGAAGCAAAAAAATCCAATGGAGTGTTGACACCCTCTCCTATTTACTGGGTGTGTGTCCAATTCCATGGGGTTAATCACTTTTATTTAAAAAAAAAATTACTTATATAGTGATTGCAACCATTTTTTCAAGCATTTAAAATCAACATTCTCTCCTACTTAGTGGGTGTTTGCCCAATTTCATGGGGATAATCGCTTTTATTTTGAAAAAAAAAATTTTACTTATATAGTGATTGCAACCACTTCTTTTAACAATTTTGGCCATGCAAGTTTTAATTGCTTTTGAATTCTCCAAAAGCAATTCTCATTGGAGAAAGAAAAAAATAATAATTACCCAATAATTATTTTTTTTCTCAAACTCACTTCTTCAATTTGATTTAATTTTTTTTTTAAGAACACTCTTCACTTTTAATTTTATATATATATCCATTAATATCACTTTTAAAGTGAATAAATTTTCAAAACACATTTAGTTTATTAAAATGAGTTCCCATCTGTTATTTAATATATAAATACTTAGTTTATCAAAATCTTTACAATTTTGAATTAAAATTTGCCAAATGTTGCTGAATGACTGTTTGGAAAAACATGGACTACACTTGTAAATTCTAATCGAGTAATTTTGTTGAAGAAGGTCCATAGATATCCATTTGAATGTCAAATGGTGATGAACAAAATAAAAAAACAAGAAGATCAAGTTTCAATCCCTACTTTTTGGGAAATTACTGTTTGAGAAGTTAACGTTTGAGTTGACCAAAACGTAAGTTGTGATACATACATACACTTGCTTGACAAAACTGGAAACGGACAAGCGTACATTTGGGCTGATAATCCCACGACATGGACAGTGTCCAGGTTCATTCCAGCACTGTTACTGGAATTAGGATACTCTCGTTTTCTAATAACATAACATGGCCTCTTTTGGCAGTGCCATTAATATCTTTTTTTTGAAACGAGTGCCATTAATATCATTGACAGAAGAAGCTAAAGGCAAGGGCTGGTGTTGAATAATTAGTGGAGAGTATCTTGGAGGCTATAATGCCATTTGCGGCGTCGGTATAGTGGATTCCGTCCCAGCTAACAAATTGAGTTGCATCCTCACACACTTGGTACCCTGGGAAGCCACACGAAACCCTTTTCTCATAGTTGTACGGTGGTCCTCCCGACCCACAACATGCCATCAATGGCCTTGACAAACCTGCTCATCAATCACACATCAACCGCACTGCCATACTACATTTACATCCCCCTTTTTTTGTATATACCCCCAACAGTCAAATTTAGTCAATTGAAAAAAATAATTAGAGGAAAAACGAGCCAAAATGAAAATATAACAATTATAAAGCAAAAAGATATTTTAGATAATTTAATTTCACTTGAAGGCTGTTTTTGAGTATGTTGTGTATAGAGGAAATTGGGGGTGTGAATAGCCCCACTCTATTATAAACTATGGGGTAGATTATATATTTCATAAGAATCGACAAATGCATTATGGACATCATAAATTCACAAAGTAAGCAAGCCTGGACACTCAGCCAACAAGTGTAACGTCTGTAATATACCTCAATAGCTCCTTCATAAAACGAGGACCATAGATAGTTTGATGATCTTACCATGAATGGTGGAGTTGGCTATCAAATCAAGCTTGATGGCGTATATATCTACGTACACGATTCTTGCATCCTTAATCTCTAATTGCAATTCTATGCATGCCTGGCGCAGCCCTTCATTGAACAACTTTGCAGCATCATTGTAACTCGAGATACACCCAAAGGAATCGAGATTGTTGGAGACATTTTTAAGTAAAGCAAGTTTTTGGGGCAGACACCCCAAAGGCCCAGTGTTGTGAACCCAAAACTTTCTGCCTCCTTGATCATATATTTCCTGCATCGCATGATAAAAAAATAACACCTTATAAGTGGACTCGTGTTTTATGTAAACAGAGTTATAAAGCGACAAAAGATTTTCAATTACATGCTTGGCAATAAACAATTTAAAGATAAAAAGTTCAAATACAATGATGGTCCATCAAGAGCATTTCCCCTTCCCCTATATTTCATTTATATCCTTGGCTTCGATGGCAATTTCTTGTATACTATCAGTTGTTTTCACTAAACAATATTAATTGTTTTTATTGAACAATATTAATTGTGCATCAGTTGCTCGATACAGATGGTGCACACAAGTGTTACTCGACTTTTTTTTTAATTGAACAAGTTATATATTTTCATTATATCCTACCTAAGACAGATTACAATAATGAAGAACTCGTTTAAAATCTCATATAGAGGAGGTGAAAGATTAAAATTTTATGAATCAAGGTTAGATTTTTCCTTCAGAAAAAGAGAAGACCGGTGAACTGACCTTAACAGCATTCCTGATTTCTGCCAGTATTGAAGGTATCTTTTTGACCACTTGCTCATAGGATAGGTTCATGGCAAACGACTTACCAATGTCATTCTGTCCAATATCAATCATGTAAAGAGCATCACTGAACTTATCATGACCTATCAAATCGTTGACACCTAAACTTGAAAGAACATCTTATCAATTTGGTGGTGTATAATATCTTCTAAACAATAGTATAATACTATTAAGGAACATAAAACTATGCAATAATTATGTATTTCGACATGATGGCTTAGGAATTTTGGCTCTCTGCGGCATTATGTCTAGAATAACTCCTTTTGGAAAAAAAGTCAGGTGATCTGTTAATTCATTGATAGATATTGACCCAATCACATTGGCCCGTGGGGCTTGGGTTTGTAACATTCATAAACCTCCAAGCTATATCACTGTAGTGAACTAATATCATCCAATTTCCTGCATCTATATAGCATTATATCCCTGCTACTTCTTTTAATTGATTTTTGTTTTTCAATATTGGAAAGTATTGGAACGTACATGGGGTATGAGAACAACTAGTAATTTGTGACGTTACAATTTTTTTTATATATTCTTTGACCAGATAGTAATTTATTAAGTCACAACTTATCTAATGCACGAAATCACCTGCAGCAACAAGTTCAGCTGAGTGATCCTTAAAATGCTTGAACTGCATGACCTGAATATTCAATGCAAAGGGTATATCTTTGGGCAACGTAACGGACCCTGCAACAGCAAAGTTTGCTCCATTTGAAAAGTTGGAACCTAAAGAATCCAGATATGGGCTCAGAAAACTTGTATTTAGACTTTGACCTGCAAAATCAGTAAGACATTTCTAGTCAATAACATTACTGGTATTATTGATCAAGATAGTACATGTAGGAAAGAATGTAGTTTTGATATCCATGTTCAAATAGATTACTTAGTGTAGTTTTCATAAGAGCAACAAATTAGCTGAACTAGCACACATAATCAAACAATCTGCACGAGAAGACATCTAAACCAAAAGAATCGCTTAGAATAGCAAAAAAAAGAACCACAAATAGTATCACCTTCTTTAGATCCTCTTTGATTTGCCACTCTACATTACAATAATTTTTCTAAGATATTCTAAGAACAATTTCCCAAGAAATCAAATACTATAACAAGAAGTCAATGACCTTTGGTTCGGTAAGTCTAATCCCTATATTAAGTTCAATAATACTATAAGCACACGACAACATTCTAAAGCAAGTACCAAGAGAAAACATAGTCAATGATAATTTATTAAATCTGTCTTAGGAGTAGGACCACATTTCCTACTTAGATTTCTTCCCTGTTTTATACTATACCCAAATGCCAAAAGAAGGTGTATTCTTTAATTTACAAACGCCCTCATGGGTGTGCGTGAGTGTATGTGAATTAATGGTGATACAACACACGTCGTAAGATGTCCTCAAAATCTACCCCATCTGAAAAAATTAAATGTTTACCTACTGCAGAGATGCGGAAACGAAGAATCATTCATTGATTATTAATGTAGATGATTGTGATTTTGACTTGGCAGGAACTACACAAGAAAACCCTCTCTGCCTCTGAGCATGACTAAGCAGAAAAACAACAGACTAAGATCCGAAATTAACTAAGTAATAAAGAAATAAAAGGAAAATGAAGAGAAGGAAGTTACAGAGAAAATCGATGAGGAGGCGTCCATCTGAGAGACGGCCGGTGGATCGGCGAAAAAACGTACGGCCATTAGGCAAATTGACAGGATAGCCGAGGCCGGCGAAGAGTCCGCCAGTGTCGGAGTTAGAATCGCCGAAGTTGAAGATGATTGGAGAGGTTGTGCAGTGGGAGTGAGAAAAGTGAGGGATGCAGAAGAAAATGGCGAGGAGAAAAAGGAAGGCATGAGTGAGAAGAGAAAAGTGAGAAGCAGGGGTTTTAGGCATTATCATTGATTCAATGGCGGGTTTGAACTGAGTGAAGTTTGCCTCTGCTTCTCTGTTTGGTATTTCTAGAATTTTTAGAAGGTTGCTCAGTATTTTTATTTTTGACGTGTAACTTCGAATGGCCCACTTGTGATTTCGAATGCCATTTGACTTGATGCACTCAATTTGTTATAAAAAAAATGTTAATTACTTAGTTATAATATAAAAAAAATGCATTCTTTCAAAAAAAAAAAAAAAAGTTAAAATATCAAAGGTTAACATTATTAAAATATGTCAACAAAATTAACTAAAAAATATCATAAGTTGGTTGGTAATGGAATCAACTTCAAGATATATATATCAAGAGTCTCTATAAATATAGGGAAGTTCGGGTGTTCGGATATTTTTTTCTTATAAAAAAAATATATAATAATAATACTTCGTCTGTTTTATACTAAATGATACATTGATCATAAAGATCCGTCTCGAATTCAATAATAAGTTTTCTTAAAACTAAATAAAATAATATAACTATTTATATATATATATATATATATATTTTCAAACACCTAAAAATTATACATAATGTAATTACTTTATCTACATTAATAAAAATTATATTCTTGCAATAGAGTAAAATGAATTATTATATTCTTACTTTATTTTATTTAACATTCATAACTAATTCTTAACTTAATAACCGTATAAACAATAAATAAATCATCAAATATAGGATGGAATGAGTAATAATAATATTAAGATTACACATATTTATAAGAAAAAATATTGTATATAATTGGTGCACATTCAAATTTAATTAAGGAATATTCTTATTTGTTTATGAATGAATTAAAATTATATAGACAAGTGTGACTTATTATATTAGGATAAAAATATACTAAATAGTAACAATATATTTTCAGATGTCTCCGGCTCCCTGTTGACTTTAGCATGTCAACACTTTCTCCCCTTGGTTTCGTTAAAAAATAAATGTATGTATGCGTTGGTGTTGGTCACGACAATTGTTTTTTATTTTGAATTTATTTTTATATATAATGGAACACTTAATTAATTAAGGGTGTATGTATATAGCAGCATTAATTTGTTTTGGAGCTGCGTCTGCCTCTCTCTTCTCTAGCCAATCCGTTGACTTTAATCACGTAAGTCCTTTCACGTTTTCTGTACTTGTAGTTTACATCAAAATTCAGATTTAATACATGAAATGTTCAAATGAAAGCCAAATTTAGTTGAATGTAAGATGGGTGCAGTGTGAGATTGAGTCAGTTATGTGGAAGCATGCAGGTGTAAGAGAGAAATGGGGTTGTCCTTGACCAAGCATTTGAGTGGGCTGTTTGGCAAGACGAAGGTGCAGATTGCCTTGGTGGGTCTGGATGGTGTTGGTAAGACCACTATATTGTATAAATGGAAGCTCGGTCTTAACGTGTCTATCGTTCCTAAATTTGGTAATTACACCGCTTTAATTAGTCTTCTAATTATTCTAACTTCTAATACCCACATTTTTGTTTGTAATAATTGACACATGCATTAAAGTAAATTAGCTCCAAGCTCGTGCAGATCGAGCTATTGAATAATATATATATTGTCGAGCTAGATTCGATTAAATTCATATACAACGATATTTTTTTATGAGTCGAGTACTGTTCTTGATTTTCTTGGCCAACATAGGTATCAGGTGCATGCTTCTCTTTACTATCTTTTGAAGTACAACCACTTTTGTATTGTTTGTTCGATCTGATGTCATAATCATTTATTACATTTGTTCATCGCGTGTGAATATTTATATTTGTAATTTGCACCTGACAATTTGTTTGATTTATTTAGATTCGGCCATTGTGGAGGCATTATTTTTATAACATTCAAGCTTTGATCTACGTGGTTGATAGTGAAGATCGAGATCGTGCTCACGAAGCCAAAGATGAATTGCATACGATGTTAAATCAGGTATATATACTGGCTATTTTTTTTTCTTAGAAAACCATTTAAACTGGTTTTAAAATTGAAAACTTAATTTTGCTATAAATGTTAAATTTAATGATACTTTTGTAGGATGAATTAAGGGATGCAGTGGTACTTGTTTTTGCAAACAAACAGGATCGTCCAAATGCTATGAATTCAGATGAGATAATCGAAAAATTTGAACTACACACACTCTCTCAACGTCACTGGTGCTCTCTCTCCTCCTTCCCCTCCCACCTTCCTACTTATATATATTAGTATTTATATTGTATTTATCCCACATCGGTTTAGCATAATGATGATAATTTGTGATTCATTTTTATTAATACTGAGAATACACAAGTATGGAGAAAATATTAATTTTATACTAAACAGATGTGGGATAAATACACGTAGCTAGCTAATAATATAGAGGGGGTTATATTGTGGCAGGCATATTCAGAACACATGTGCCACCACTGGAGAAGGATTGTACGAGGGACTGGATTGGCTATCCAACATCATCATCATGCCCCTTCAATCAACTTGACCTTAATTTGTATTTTTGTTCATTCTGATGAGCTTTTGTTCAAATTTCTCTTTTTTTTATGTACATACAGAGAGAGAAAGAATACCCCTGATTCTCCTAGGTGTGCAACTTTTAGCTTTTATAAAGTTATATATATCATAAAATTTGTCCATGGTCAGTTTCTTCTCTGATTTTCTGCATGCAACTTCTTGTTTACTTCATTATTTGTTGATTTATTCTGCTTGGTTCATTGAATTTTCAGTGTTCTTTATTCTTCGTTCATCCATACCCGTTTTAATACAGTGGTCTTTGGTCTTATCTGTTTCTGAATGGAGAATGATGTCCCAAGGTTTATATGGAAAACCCTAATAATTGTGATCTTTTTTTTTTTAATCAGAAAAAAGGTATTTTATTAAAAATACTTGGGTATAGAAATACAACATATTAAGGAGTACAACCTATCCACGTTACGATAGAGACTTATGATAATTGTGATCTTCAGAAGATCTTATTGAGGTTGTCTGTGAAGGCTTTGTTGCAACTAATGTGTGTTAACCTTGGTATACTTTGGGCATGAATTTGCATCAGGGTTAGGTGATATTGCAATATTGTTGTACCTCTATTTCCATCTCCATTCTCCCTCCCTCACCATCATCATAATTAGGGGTGAGTGTTCGGTCGGTTTTCGGTCAATTTAGGACTATTTTTCGACCGAACCGAAATAACCAAATTTCTTAAAAAATAAACCGAAATCGAACTGAACTTTTTAAAAATCGAAATAAACCGAACCAAAATAACCGAAATTTATAAAATAAAAATCGAAATCGAATCAATTTTTTAAAAACCGAAATATTTTCGGCTTTTTCGGTTAAACCGAATAAAAATTGATTTTTTTAAGTATTTTACTATCCAAACTAAATATTTATTTTGAAAAACTAAATATTTATTTAAAATTATTAATTATTATTTTTTATTTCTGTTTCCTTCTATTAGAAGTTGTGACACGAATCCACTCATCTTCTAAATACAAAAATAAGCATGCAAGAGAAGTGGGGTGTATTCATTTTTTTTTTTATGAAACTGATATAGGATATTTTAGGCAAATAAGCAATAGTGTGTTTACCAAATATTAATAAAAGGGCCAGGTTATTGACACCACCATCTTTGTTAAAGACACCACTCCGATGAAGACACCACCCTGTTTTTAATAATTGTTAAAGACACCATCCCTAAATTGTCTATTCTACCCTTCATGACTTTTGCTAGAATCAAATATTTATAAACACACCACTTCCATCTTATTTTTGTATTGTTAAACACACCACCCACTACTAATTTTATCTCCACTACACACTAAATAAAACAACTTCTCTTAAATTTTTTTAAAAAAAAACTTTGGCTGTAGAACTTGGCCGTCTTTCTTCTCATTTTGCCGGCTTTTTTGTCGTTGTCGCCGTTAAACCGAAATTTGTTATGGGTATAGGTATATTTATGTGAATGTTTTGAATTTACTATTTTGAGAATATTTATGTATTAAATATTTTTTGTTGTTTAATCGTGCAAATGTGTGTGCAAAAACATGAATTTTTTTTATTTTGAAAAACTAAATATTTATTTAAAATTATTTTTTTCCAATTATTATTTTTTATTTCTGTTTGGAAAAAAATTCTGAACATATCTATTAGATGTTCGGCAAGTTGTGACCAACCAAGCTCAAAAACCAAAACATTATCATATACACATCATTTTATGCAAACAACAAACCTCTTATTTATAATAAAAATAACTAAATATAAAAAAATAAAAAACATTTAAAAAAAAAAAAAACTTACGTAAGAGAGGGGAGGCTTGGGGTGTATTCATTTTTTTTTTTTTTATGGGAGGAAGGCTGAAAAATTTGATTTTTTTCGATAGGATTTTTTTTTTTTTGGGGGATGGTGTCTTTACTAATAAATTGGGAGGGAAAGTGAGAAGATGGTGTTTTTACAAATAATCAATTGCAAGAATTATAATTTAATATGGAGGGTAGTATTGTCCATTCAACTCTTATTTTAAAATATTTAATAAAATGGGCCTTAATAAAATGGGTGGTGTGAATAATATAGGCCTTAGATTTTATTTTTTTTCTAAATTGGACCGTTATATGTGCTAGGCCCATTCAACGCTACGAATGAATTCAAAAAGTACAGCTGTCATTCAAAAACTCTCTCCATAATTCAAAATCAATTCTTGGGTTGGGACGATATAAAAAGTATCCTAAAAATTACAAAAAAGTGCAGCTGTCATTCAAAGCTTTCAATTCAAGAAACACGATTATTCCCGTCAAAAAAAAAAAAAAAAAAGAAACACGATTATAGCACAAACAGAATTTTGCTAGGAACACGAACACGAAAGCCTTGGCAAAAGCATTGATCTAAAATCAAAATCAATCATTCTTTTACATTCATCATTCTTTAGAATGAACTATTTTCAACTTATAATAGGGTAATAAAATTTCAAGCACAATAAAAAAAAGTTGGCCACAAAATGCTGTCCTCAGCCTTGCCTTGCAGACGCTGCACATAAAGAATTAAACCAGGTATAGGTAGATAGATTATACCCCTCAGACTTATCAAGCTTTGGAAATAAAAATTTATCTCAGGACCCTATTAGAACTCAAGACAAAATTTTCTTCACCAGCGATAGTTGAATTTAACCTCCCAGCAGCCCACCCGTTATTTATTACACGGGCAGCAGCACCAGCTGGATCACCTATCACACGACTACCCTCAACTCGTTTCTCGTATTCTGAGAGGCCATTAGCCTTTCTCTCTCTCCTTTGTTGCCTCTCCTCTTCTCTCTCCTTCCTCAGCCAACTCTCCAC
Source organism: Paraleonurus japonicus (assembly GCA_030762865.1). Taxonomy (NCBI): domain Eukaryota; kingdom Viridiplantae; phylum Streptophyta; class Magnoliopsida; order Lamiales; family Lamiaceae; genus Paraleonurus; species Paraleonurus japonicus. The sequence goes on along the minus strand of CM061057.1, from coordinate 2,899,475 downwards.
AGTTCTCTGCAAATGCAACTAAAATAAATACCCCCTAGAACTCTCAAATTGGCTAGTTATTCTGATTACCATCATAACTGATGCCTCAAAAGATTTCGTCAATTCAGTTTTAGCTGGCCTTAGACTATAATATCTTGTGTTAGTGCAAGTTTTACTTGGAGTTCTTATTGTTAGGTAGAGGGACTGACCATCAATGACAAATTGCTCTTCTCCTTAACTTCATTCATAGGCATTGCTAATTGCAACTTCCCATGAGCCACATAAACCTGACAACAGTTTAATCGTTATGATGACAAAGAGTTGGAGAAGGCTAGTTTATGATGCACGATATTAGAATTAAGCTTACTATATGAGATGGCCAGTCCTCGAGACCATCAAAAATATGTGTGGCGTAAATAATAGTAGCCCCTCGTTCTTCACATTCTTTCTTTAGAAACTTTAGAAGGTCAGCCCTTGCAAGAACATCTAAGTCAACTGTGATCTCATCTAACAGCAGAACCTGATAACAGAATCATAACGTAATCAACTCATATTACTAACAGTGTAAAAGGACCAACATAACAACTGATTATGTCTAACACTACCTTGAATGGCTTTAGAAGACCCATGCATATTTGAACCCTCCTCCTTTGACCATCAGATACTTTATGCAGTCTCCAGGATAGGTCAATATCTAAAACCTACAGTAACAGAGATTCACTATACTGAACAAAGATAGTGGCATGGAATTTTATCAGCTCAGTGATACAAAGAGTCGAAGACTCAACCATGGTTCAGTCTGAGGTCAAAGTTCCGAAGTTCATCTTTGTCTGTGAGTTATTTTACATTGAAATCCTTCCTAATTACTTGATCATACCTTTATTAGTTCATCTCGTCTTTGAGGATGGATACCGGCTACCCCAAAAATCATTTTCTCAGCAGACACATCCATCTGAATTGGAACCTCAAAACCAGCAAAAGCAACCTCTCTTCTCCACTGGAAATAAGTAAATTTCCACAAATCAAAATCAACAATCATTTGTAAATATGATAATTATAGCATTTGCTTCTTTGAGGAACAATTAACCAGCCACAAACTTTTATTCCCAACTCCAGGTATGATATAAGTGTTAGCCTTCAACCACCACAAAAAAAAAAAAAAAAAAAAAGAAAATATCAAAGAATTATGTAACCCCTCCTATGCCAGCAATTTTTTAGCTTTTTATTCCCAGAACAGAAATAAATGCTTTTTGATAAAGAACTTCAATCGGAATCAGATTGCTTAAGATATTTCCTTTTCATAACGCAAATTCCAATCCATCAATTTCTCCCAAAAAGACATATTAAAGTAATAAGCAAATGCAGTTCAAAATTCCCATCCAAGATCAATTATAATGAAAGAAATACAGAACAAACTAATGAATGTAAAATAGAAGTAAAAACACAAAATCCAACATTGCCTAACCTCGCCGCCAAGATAAGAAAGATCACCAGAAGCCGTCAAAGCGGTGTCGTGAAATGCTGATCTTCCCAATACCCTAACGGCTTGCTGCTCCACCATGTGCTTCCCTCCTAAAATTTTCAAAATAGTTGTTTTCCCTGCAACACCGGCATACAAATATTGAATCAAAATCTTCATTTAAGAAAATAGAAAATTGATTAGACGGATGAAAGAAAGAGAGATGAAGCAACCAGCGCCATTGGAGCCCACAAGAAGGCAGCGGTCACCGGGGAATAGAGCGATTGAGAAATCCTCAATCAAAGGTTTGGCGCCCGGCGGAGGATGGCCGTCGATACCGGGGTAGGTGAATTTGAGGTTCGTGACCTGCACTGTGGGTTGAGGTTTCCCTACCTCCACATCCATAGATCGTTTTCCGGCGCTAACAATTCGTTGTTATACAGATCGATGAAGAAATTGTAATTTTGTTTTAAAGAATTTGGTTGTGAGTTATGCGGATGGGAGTTTGGTTGCGTGGCTTCACACTACACACGTAAACCCAACTGCAAAGTCCGCAATGCATTCAAATGTCGCACCCCTTCAACTGTTAAAGTAGGTATCACTTATTCCTCTCAAAAAATAAAATAAAATAAAATAGGGAGTATTACTTATCATGCCATTTTCCTAATCTTTAGTACACCCACCCATTAATTTGCATCAATTTTTTAACACATAAATATAAAATTTAAATATATATATATATATATATTATATTTAACTGAATTGATTTGTAAGAATAATTTTATAACAAGTAGTACTTACTTTTTTTTTAATCCAAATTAAATATTAACGTAATATTTTGATCCCATTTAATATGTCTAACCAATTCATCTTCTCAGCCCAATAATGTAAGTTCATTCAATCTCAACATAAATTAAATTACTTCAATCAATTCTTAATGTAGGAAAAATGAAAAAAGTCATATTAAAATGCTCTCTCTTCACATAAATAGTCCTATATAATATACTATATAAATATTGTAAAGGATGTTTTTACGTGACAATGTTTCGATTTCATAAAATGGATTTATATTTGATCCGCGTAAGCCTAGATCAAATACAATCTAAAACAATTGAGCACACAAATTGCCAAGAGCGTCGCATCATTTTCGCCAATAAAAAAATGTGAAATAATATTAAAAAGGATTTATTCACATACAAAATTCAACAATAATTGCCATGAGTCTAAAATGCTAAGCAACAATGGTAAGAAGCTAAAATGAGAAGATAATATACAACAGTTAATTAAGGCAGGTCCAAGCAGTCCTCCCGACAAGGCCCAATAAAAGGTGGCCCAAGATGCAGATATGTACAGCAGCCAACCCCCACACTTGAACATAACAGAACAGCAACTGGTAAAGATCACACACAACAAGGATTCTTTGTCCCAAAACTAGTCCAGCTACAACCTAAAAGTCAAGTTGAAATAAAGATCCTCCTATTACCAAAAGCACAACTGACTGATATTCTCAGTGCTTTCTTCGGTATCCTGAACTATTAGCTTGCAGAAGCAATTTCATCATCACCGAGTGTGTTTCCATTATGTTATCCATCCTCATGTGGATCATCCAAACACAACTTGGAGCTTTCCCCAACAAATGGCAAAGGATTCCATATAACCTATATGGCCAAGCCTTCTCATAAACTCTCCCTATATTGTTCCCAGAGCTGCAAATGCGGTTTCTGCAGTATCATTTCGAAAACTTCCATGGATTCCATAGTTTCCCGGAGTTGGGTGTTTTTCACACAAGGCAACCTTTGCAGAATCTTTATCTACTAAAGCAGAAGAAGCTCGTGTTACACTTTTGGGCAGCTCCTCACAAGTCTGATCAAGCATAGTCAGATGCAGGATTCATCTCCCCAATCCGCTTTGAAAGTGGTTCATCATCAAACTCTACCACCACTTCAGGATTTCTCTGTGAACTATGGTCCCCTCTGTTCGAATCACCTGAACCAACACCTCCATTCTGAGCATTTCCTGACAGTGGAGTACAAGTGCTTTCGACGAGGATCTTATTTTTCCTTCTCCTTTTCCTTCTCTCATTAGATTCTCCTATTTCTAATTGTTTGACAACCTTCATTTTTCGAATTGTGGAATTATCAATATCCCCAGTTTTGGCACATGGAAAACCTGTTATGGAAGGAAGCTCGGTTATTTCTTTTGCATGCTCATTTTGAGCATCTTCTTCAGTGTTCCATGCTGCATCTGGCAATACTTGTCCACTGCTTTTCTTCATAGCACAGGGTGTGAACTTAATCTTCACCCTCACATTTTGTTCTGCATGACCGCTACTTTGCTTTCCCCGATTTTTCTTTCTAAAAGAAGAATTACGAGAAGGCTGATCACCTGTGGTTTGTGCTGCAGAGGGATCATCCATAGCACAGGGTGTGAACTTTATTTTCACCCGCACATTTTGATCTGCATGAATGCTTCTTTGCTTTCCCCAAATTTTCTTTCTAAAAGAAGAATTATGAGAAGACTGATCGCCTGTAGTTTGTGCTGCAGTGATTTCAATACTATTAACAGAATCTGGACTGACAAAATCATGTCTGTATTGTTGCTTTGATCTCTCTACATTTCCTTGCTTGAGGTTTTTCAACGCAACCACTAGCTCGGACAGACACTGACTTCTTCTGGACACAAGGGACATTTTCTGATCATCAGGCAATTGCTTCTTGGACGTCAATGAAGAGAGAGCTTTGCCATCAATAGATTTCCTAGTCCCTGCAGAGTTTTCATCAGGTGTATTATAATGTTCATGCACTCCATCATTTGAAGATAGTAACCATTTGCCATTCTTCCATTCCATATGAGGTCTTAATTCTGATTGACTGAATTCCTTACCCAGTTTCATTTGCTTAAAGAAGACAGTATATCTACCATTCTCGAGGTCTCTCGTAATTACACCGCTCCACCACCCAAAGTTAAAGAATGAATCAACTTTTTTTGATAAAACAAAATTGTTTCTATCCTTGAGAAGGGGAGGGCAGGGTCTTACATGGAGAGAGTCAACATTTGCTATCATATCTTGACCCTTTGTGTTACTATATTCCACCAGAAAAGTTCCATTCCCCAAGTCTTTTTGAATTGTGCCAGGAAACCAAACATTCTTAAAGTCTTCTCCGTCAAATGACACTTCAACCTTTCTTCCAACACCAAACATCGATCCTGCTATACTCTTTACAAACTTCAAAAAGGAAACGGAAAAAAAATTAGGAAATTTGAAAAAAGGGACATACATCACCTGAAAACCAATAATCACCTCAATCAGGAAATCCAAAAATATATATGTGCTTACGAAAATATCTCACAACATGAGGAAACAATCATTATTGAGCCCCTAAAACTGAGCAGGTCTGCTACTTGCTAATAGAGCACGTGAATACGAATTTGAAATTACTCAGAATAACAAAGACAGTAATAATCGAGCTCCAATAATGCATATCGTGAGAAAGAACTGCAAATTATCAATTTAAAAGCGGATCATTAACAAGCACCGTCTCTACTGAGAAATGCACATAAAGAAAGAAAATATTCTGAAAAGTATTCAAGCATGAAATGACTTGTATCAGAGGAAAATCTAAGCTCAAAAGCTAATGACAGCATAAAAGACTAACGAAATTTTTGAAGAACTGCAGTGCATAAGACCAGAGTAAGCCCCAAAAATGAATATGGAAACAGTAACAGAAGTTTTGGTATACCTGCTTCTGAGACCGCGTCCAGCTCCCATCAACCCATTCAAGGTGAGCTCTCAATTGAGCAAGCCCGAACTCGAGCTCATCGGGCCGTTTCTGAAGCGTTACGGCCAGCCGATTGCCACCTTCGACCACTCGAGTTACAACACCGGTACACCATCCACCCTTGTAAAATGCGTCAACGACGTCGTTCGGTTCGAAGCCCTTAACAACCTCCAAAGGCGGCACTGGCCTCACGGACGAGACGTCGACATATTCTCTCAGAGGATGCGATCCATCTTGAGCCAACAAATTCCGATACTCTACGTAGAGTTTTTCGCATTCATTTCTACTGGAAGTTGTAGATGGGATGACGGTAGCAGAAAAATAGACCCAATTAAATTCCTTGTCCTCTGTTCTAACTTCGACTGAGGAATCAACAGGAAAGGGAAAGCGGTTGTCGCCGTTCCTACCATCAAACTTGCTAGATGCCGTCTCTAGAAAACCATTTTTATCAACTAATTGTATCAGGGGCTCGAGTTTCCCTCCCGAAACCCTATTTTCCCCAGAAACTTCCTCTTTAACGGCGTGGACGGTCTGAATTTCGAGAACCGAAGACGGAGAATCTTGGTTTTGTAGCTTTTCACCGGGAACCCAATCAATTCCCCGATTGGTTCTGAGCTCATCCTGAATTTCACGTTTCTTCAAAAGATATGCCTCGGAAGCTTCTTCGGCGGTGTTGAAAGTGCCCAGCCACACACGCTTCTTCTGCAAAGGGTCTCTGATTTCAGCACAATATTTTCCCCATTTTCTCTTCCTTACCCCGACGAAATTGGTGGCAGATTGCTTGGAAATAGAACTGAATTCCATGTCCCCGTTGACAACTTTCCCATTTTGAAGAACAACCTCGTGAACTTTTCTCCTCGATTTCCTGTCTGTTGTCTCAGATTCATCCGACGATACATCCGTGGCGTCTGGATCGGAATATACAACCCTGATTTTCTTTGAATTGGCAGTACGATTTTCCATGAACTGAGGTGAAGCAGATCGATTGTGTGCGAATGAGAGATGCGGTAATTCCCCCCAAAATAAAAACCCAAATTCCCTTTTCCGAACGAGTTTACCCCTAAATGTGAGGCTTGCACAAACCCAAGCGGTGGTTCAGAATAGAGAAAGTTGCGTGACAAAACAGTAAACCCAGTTTTCGTGTATTTTTAGACACTCCAGCTCGAATCCACAACTCACCAATGAGTCTACACGACTCATACTCATAGATAGAATCGAACATAAAAAATAGTATTCACGAATATTCCCTTCACTAAAATAAAATTTACTACTATAACTTAAACTCATGCTTAAAAGTTTACAACGCAAAATTACAGCGCATTTTGACATTGTTCGTCTAATGTTTTTCAAATTTCATAATTCAACATCAAACTTTTGCCTGCTAAAAGGAAAAACGTAAACATATGCACATTTAAAAAATAGATCAGCATAAAACTACAACATTCACGATCTCAATTTTCCAGACAACTAAGAATATATAGATGCTTTTGATAATGGGATGTGCTAATAAGCCAGCATTTAGATAAGGAAATAACTTTAGATAATAGAATAAGTCATTATTATCAGTTCATACCACTGATTTGAGCAAATTGACATCACCATTAAGATTTCAAAAATAGAGGATACATTTCTAAAAATTTAACATTTCACCATTAAAAGTATTTTATACCTAACTTGGTGACCCGACAACCTAATTGACGAGTTCAATATATCTAACGACTTGACTTAGATCTGAGCTTACTTGTTGACTGGGTAATCTACATGACGAGTTGACTTAAATTTATGTCTACCTATTAATCGGACAGATTTCAATCAACCAATTTAAACCAGATAATATTATAATAGTAGTAGTGCTACAGAGCAACACGTGTTATATATGTGAAATGATATTGTCATCATTCAATGTATAGATATATATATATATATTAAAAAAAAGGACACCTCACCACTTATATATTTATGTTATAAATAGCGGAAGAAATACCTTTTGACATAAAGGACTATATATTTATGTTATAAATATTAAATAGAGAGAGAAATGTCTTTTGAGAGGGTGGATGTTTTCCAATGATTTCAGTGGCATATGACAATACTGGCATAAGTAATCTAAGTTCGAATTGAGCTCAACATACAAAATTCATTAATAAAGAGTTTCTTCGATCAATTTTGGATCAAATAAGATGATGCTCGAATAGATGTTGAAGAGGTCGACCTATCAACACATTTTCTTTTTACGGGGAAAAGAAATATATTAATCACGCCCGTAAATCGGCATTAATAGCATCAGTACAAGCATGAGGAATAACCTCAGAAAACATAGACTCATTGAGTTCAAAAGCCATAGCAGCAAGGCAGTGTACAACATTGTTCCCATTACGTCTAATCCAACTAAATTGCACTTCTTGAAAATTGAAAACTAACTTGAGAATATCAACAATAAAAGTGTCAAACACAGAAAAATCAGTTTTAGGAGACCTCACTGCTGCATAAGGAATTTGGGAATCGGTTTCAGCAACTACTTTCCTCACTCTATTGTTGATTGCAAGCTACAGACCTATCAACACATTTGATGTGGTGCGTCTGCTGCCATTTACCACCTCTTAATTCTTGTAACTCAATTTTCTTGTTTCCTGACAATAAAACAACTATAATTTATAATTACAATAAAATAATTGTTCTTTAGAATATAAATAAAATATTATGGATGAAATTAGGTAAATAAGTGAAACGGTTGTTTTTGAAAGTAATAACAATTTGAATAAAACGAAAGGACTAGGGATGAAATACAATTTAATCTCTGAATTATCTGTTGGGGAATATTTTGATCCTTAACCTTTTATTTTTCGTGCTACACCTTAAATTGAACAAAAAACGTTCAATAGCAAATAAAATAAAATATATAAGCCCTCTCGTCAGGCATATGAAAATATTTTAGCCATATTCTTATTTTTAGTGAAAGAATACATCTAAAAAATATTTTAACTACTCATTATAGAATTCATATGAACTCTATTATAACATGACTCGTCGACTCGAAATATATAAGTCATAATAACATATTTACGTATCAATTCATCAATTCTTCATCTTAAACCTCGTAAATTCGCGTTATAAGCCCGTCGTCGTTCCTTTGTTGATCATAGTCGCAATCCTCATAAATCCGCCACCACAATCCTCATAATCGTTGTTGTAATCATTTTATGAATAATTATTATCACTTTCATACACTGTCACCACTGTCATTTGGAAACATTTATCACTATTATACACAATTTATGCACATCTATTATCACTGTTATTTATGCGAGTGGTTATCTTAAAAATTTGTTTTCAATGATTCCAAAGTAGACAGCAACGCCAACGGAAGAAAGGCCACATGTGGGAAAAAAATGACCAACTGTGTTTTTTTTTTTTTTTTTGTTAAATGATAATTTGAACCCATAACCTTTTTGAGGTAGGTAGTGAAACTTTAACCACTTGAGCTATATCACTTCGTTACACATTCAACTGTGTCAGATAGTGTGATATTAATTTAAAAGTATGATGATATTATTATAATTTTATTAAATAACATTTCAAAAGTCTTCAATTTAAGTATTTTTACTAAATGTCGCCTCTAGTTATCTATACAATTTTGAATTTGAATTTTCTTTGAATACTCGCACGTATTGAGAATATATTGTTAATTTAGAACTCGAAGGTTAATTTTTTGCAAAAAAAAAAAATAATAATAATTTGAAGGTTAATTATTAAAACTATTAATTAATTTAGAATTTGAAAAAGAATTTTTTTTCTTAAGTACTAAGGAGCGATTAGTTGCAAATTCTTTAATGAAATGAAAATAAATTTAATGCAATTATGGCAGTTAATGAGAATAAAAAATGATCAATGACATAATTTTTCTTTCTAAATAAGATAATCACTACCTATTTTGATTAACATATTCATCTCCTACAATCATTTTCCTCCATCACTATCAATAAATCTATTTTATCTCATTTTTTCTAAAATTAAAATATAATATAAATAAAAAAGATACAATTCCATTCTCATTCTCAATAAAAAGCATAAAACAAGCTCTTCCTAAATTTAAGATATAGATAAAAACATTCTTCTATGTCTCAATCTTCGCCGACTGGGTTTGTGCAGCTCCGCTACGAAAATTTATTATAGCCCAAATAGTTTATTGTCATAGAACACGTGTTAAGTTTAGCAGTGTGGTTAACTAATTTGGAATTGCTATGTTTTTCAATTTTTATTTGTATAATATTATTCTTAAGTTAAATGAGTGTATGTATGAACTCAAATTTATTAAGATATTTTTCAATTAATTGGATTGATATTTTTGTGAAGGTAGTGAATGCATTAGGTAGCCTCGTGACAGACCAAACCACCAATTTATATGGCGATAGTGATTTGTTATGCTATTATGGCAGCCTTCTCTTAATAAATTTTTATTAAGGGATAGAAATTAGTATAAAAATAATAAAAAAATTAAAAAGTGATACACCTCACATTATAAGTGATAATAATTTATTAAAAAGTATTAATAATTTATTAAAAAGTGAATTTGGTAATAAGTGATAAGTGGAAGATAATTTTAATACCTCATAAAGGGGGATCCATTTTTACTAAAAATTGAGAAAACATATATTAGACTTTCATATTTTTGCGCACATAAAGTAATACAAATCAACAATAACAAACACTTGAATTTTAGAAAAAATAAAGTATACATCCAGTAATCCCTCAAAATAAACATGCCATAGTATAATACTAGAAATAAATAACCGGATAAAGTAAAGCCACTAAACCATTTGGCAGAAGATGATTGGTGGCGTGGAGGTGACGACATATGAATATTTGAATTTGAGGCAGGGGAACTCGTGGGCCCCGTATATTATCTCTTTACTTTTGGAGAAAGGGACCCACATATATCTTACGCAGAAAACTCTAGTTTTTATTTTTTTATTTTTTTATTTTTTATTATTATCTTATCTTATCAATAGAAATAGTAGAAATACTACAAAAATCTTTATTTAAAATTAAAGAATTATTCAAATAGTAAAAAAATATAATGAATAAAACCATCATTCATGAAGTGTAAAGGATGCATCCTAATAATTAATAACCAGTGAAACTAAAATAAAGTCAATAATTAATATAAAAGAAAATTATGAATTTAAATATAATTTATTTATGTAATTTTTTTTTTTTTTTGATTTCTTCGTTGAGAATTTGATAATATGAAAAAAATAATAAATCCTACTTTAAAATAATAAAAAAGAAATTAAATCATTATTAAATTTAATTGCTATATAATAAAATTAAGAAACCAAAATTAAAATTACATGCTTTAAAATTGAAGGTGGACTATTCAAAAGGAGAGGGGCCAAATAATTTTTTTTTTAATTTACTTTTTAACATACTCTCTTGTAAAATATATTTATAGTATAAAATTGAATTTATTTATTAATATAATTAAATTTATTCAATAATACGATAATTATATTGTTAAATGAATATTATTTTATAATAAAATGAAAATAATAATATTAATTTCTTAAAATGAAAATTTTCATTATTGACTGATTCTTTATTTTTATAAAAGTTATGCAATTTTGCCCCTCTCTCTCTCTCTCTATATATATATATACATATTACCTTTTTTATTTTTTACGGAAATATACATATTACCTTAATCTATCGATATGAGGTATAAAATACAATTTCTCCTCGATCGACTATTTCAAATTTTAAATTAGGTAGAATTAATTTATTCAAAAAAAAAAAAAGTAGAATTAATAAAAGTTCATAAAATAGGCACACCTCTTGAATCCTCAAATGCTAAAAGTATATTATCCCGTCAATAAAAATATATATACACATAAAAGAGATTTTTTCTTTTTTTTTTCCTCGGGAGGCGGTGCATCATGCACGTGCAAAAGTCGGTGGATAAAAATTAACAGATCAAATCAGAGCAAATGAGGACAGGTCAGTTGGCCGGGGCCCACTTCATAATTCATGACTTCTTTTTAAAAAAGAAAAATTACCGACACCTATCGTGGAATCAAATTTTATACTATGTAAAGATAGTTAAAAGTGTTGAAAGTGAATTAGCACTTTTTATTCTTTGGTTTAACACCTTTTCTGTTAACTTAGTCTGTTTAGGAGTTTGTTATTCCCTAAACTAACTTAACTCCCTTTAGGTTAGTTTTCCCCTTTTTCCCTTTTAAATGGAGTATTCTTCTCCATTCGGTAAATCATCTTTTGTAATATGTACTCTTCATTTTGTAATCGAGATTCTTATGAAATCAATGAATATCTTCTTCTACTATTCCCTAAATTTCTACATGGTATCGACTTTTTTATTTATCGATCTCCTTTTTTAATCGATTGATTGCGAAGCTCCAAGTCGAAAAATATCTTCCTCTTCTTCCGCGAGCGCGCCTCCTTTTAGGGAGTTCTTATCCCCTCAAATTGGGTACTTTCTTGAAGCCTTTTCTCTTGTCTCTTTCAATGGCGGGCAAATATTTCATGTCTTAAAAGCTTCTTCGACGTCAACATCGAACCCCGCTATTACCCACAACCACCACGGCACCCGCAACCACCGTCGATCCCACCTCCCTCGATCCGGCGCTCAATCCTCGCAGCCCATTAACCCCGCACCACAATGATAATCCAAAATAAAAATGTGAGCATTGTTCGATCCGCTCGTGGGCTCGAACTTCGTTTCTTGAGTCACTCCACAAACGGGCCTTGAATGTCAAGAACAAGCTTTTAAGCTACCTCTCATCAATGGTAAAATTCCTATTCCTATAAATTAAGGAATTATGAGCATGATTCTGCATTTTCGATAACCCCGATATTTACAATGCTTGGGTTCGTGCCAATGATTTGGTATTCAAATAAAATATGTTATTTTTATTGGATCATGAATTCAATTGCTCCTGATATAAAGAAAACCTTCGAGTATTTCTCTGTAGCAAAAGATGTCTGGGATGAGTTACATGCCCGGTATGCTAAGTCTGACCTCACTAGGGTATACCTATTGAAACAATCTCTTAGTGATATTAAGCAAGAAAATCAGTCCTTAATATCCTATTACAATGAATTCAAGTCTCTTTGGGATGAATATTCTTGTTATAGACCCATTCTTAAATGCACCTGTGGAGCCTTAAACAATTGTTCCTGTGAATTACCAAACATCATGGCTAATATTCAGGAACAAGATGCCACTATGACCTTTCTTCTTGGCCTTCACCCTTCTTATGCTCCTCTTAGAAGCCAACTTCTCCTACAATCTCCCTTCCCACCACTGGCCAAAGTCTTCTCTCTTCTAATTCAGGAGGAATCTCAAAGAAATCTGAATATTATTGCTTCTCCCTCCAATGATTCCATTGCTATGCTTGCTAAGCATAACAAATTCTATAAAGATAAAAAGAAACAATTGATTTGTAGTCACTGTCATTTCCCTGGCCACACTGTTGACAAGTGCTTTCAACTCATTGGATATCCTCCTGGATGGAAAGGTCCAAGAGGCCCAAGAATTAAAACTGATGATCCAAAACCTTCTGTCAACAACTCGAGCTCTTCCCCTCATAATGAAGGGGAATCTGTTGCTACTAATCCTCTATTTTCTCAAGAAATGTTCCAGCAGTTCCTGACCTTTGCCAAGACTCAAAACATAACCAAGGATGGCCTGCCTACTGCAGCAGGAGCAACTACTCACCACCAACCTGCTATTGAAGGTACTTCCCATTTTTTACATTCTTGTTCTACTGATATGCCTTCAACTACTTGGATCATTGATACTGGAGCCACAGACCCCATGATATGTGACATTTCATTATTTTCCAATACTCCTTCTTTGGTCAACATCAAAATCAGTTTACCTAATAATAATACTTCTATAGCCACTCATATTGGAAATGTAAAGATCAATGACTCTGTTATTCTCTATAATGTCTTGTTTGTCCCTGACTTTACTACCAACCTTTTATCTATTAGTCATCTAACCAAACATTCTAATTGTGTTGTCAAGTTTCTATTCTCACACTGTATATTGCAGGACAAAACCTCCCTGAAGGTGATTGGTACTGCTGATCAAATAGGAGGCTTATATGTCCTTAAGACCACTACATCTGCTCATTTTTCTACTTCTGTTTCTTCTTTTGATCTTTGGCATCTTAGATTAGGTCATATCAATGAGAAATATATGTCTTACATTCCTCAAATTCATGTTAAAAGTACTGCTGCTCATAAACAATGTCAGATTTGCCCTTTAGCTAAGCAAAAGAAGTTGCCTTTTCCTGTTAGTACTACTACTTCTGTTGCTATTTTTGATTTGATTCATTGTGACATTTGGGGACCTTTTTCAATAACTTCTCATTCAGGATTTAGATTCTTTTTAACTATTGTAGATGATTTTAGTCGGTGTACTTGGGTTTACCTTTTAAAATCTAAAGCTGATGTTAGGATTTCTATTCAAAACTTTTACAACATGGTTCATACTCAATTTGGTGTTAATATCAAAGTTATTAGAAGTGACAATGGTCCTGAGTTTTTAATGACAGATTTTTATCATACTCATGGTATTTTACACCAAACTTCTTGTGTTGAGACACCTCAACAAAATGGATTAGTAGAGAGGAAACATCAACACTTGTTACAAGTTGCCAGATCTCTCCTTTTTCATTCACATCTTGATTTAAAATTCTGGAGTGATTGCATTCTTACAGCTGCTCATCTGATAAATAGGCTGCCCACTCCCATTTTACATTTTAAAACCCCTTTTGAGCTATTATACAAGAAACCCCCTGATTATTCTCATTTAAAAGTTTTTGGATGTCTATGCTTTGCTTCTACTCTGTCTGCCAATAGACATAAGTTTGATCCTAGGGCCACAAAATGTGTGTTTATTGGATATCCCTTTGGAACAAAGGGTTATAAGCTTCTTGATTTGCAATCTGGTAAAATATTAATTTCTAGAAATGTTAAATTTTTTGAAAATGTCTTCCCTTACAAGGACAAACAATACACTGATGCTTTTGTTGACAAACTCTATACTAATAACACTACTCTTGATCTTGTTGATTACTGTTGTGATGATGATATTATTCCCACGAATATTAACAACATACCTGATACTATCCCTCATGTTCTTGTTGATTCTAACACTGAATTAGATAATATGGTTGATGATACTTCTGCAATTCCTACTTCTATTACACCTACTCAACCTGAATCTAATTCTGATATTAGAAGATCTACAAGATCAAAATCTAAACCTGCTTACTTACAACTCTATGAAACAAACCTGCCTCCTTCTATTGATCATAACTCCTCTAATGCCCACATGGCTTCTAAAGGTATAAGGTATCCTATCTCTGATTATCTATCAACATGTCAACTTTCTCCTTCATATGCTTGTTTTACTGCTGCTATAACAAAAATCACAGAACCTACATCATACAAAACGGCTGCTTCTGATCCTAAGTGGCAAGAGGCCATGCAAGCAGAAATCAATGCTTTAGAAAGGACAAACACCTGGACTTTGGTTGATCTACCTAAGGGCCAGCACTGCATAGGCTGCAAATGGGTATACAAAGTCAAATACAAATCAGATGGGACCCTTGAAAGGTACAAGGCCAGGCTGGTAGCAAAAGGCTACACTCAACAAGAAGGGGTGGATTATTTTGACACATTCTCTCCAGTAGCAAAAATAACCACTGTAAGAATCCTTCTTGCTATTGCCATAAGTAAATCTTGGTTTATACATCAATTAGATATTAATAATGCCTTTTTACATGGGGATTTGACTGAGGATATTTACATGTTGCCTCCACCGGGTTATTGTGCACGAAATGATTCTAGAGTTTGCAAACTTCACAAAAGTTTATATGGTCTAAAACAGGCTTCAAAGCAATGGTTCAACAAACTCACTGAAAGCTTGATTAATATTGGTTTTGTGCAATCTAAGGCTGATAATTCTTTATTTACTAGAACTAATTCTCAATGTTTCACTGCTATTCTTTGTTATGTTGATGATTTAATAGTCACGGGTACCTCTCTTTCTGATATTATGTCTATAAAATCCTATCTTCATGACAAATTTACTATTAAAGACATTGGTGAATTGAAGTACATGCTTGGTATTGAGGTTGCTAAAACCAAAAAGGGTCTATTTCTTTGTCAAAGAAAATATTTGCTTGATCTTCTTGATATTTCTGGATATTTGGGATGCAAGCCTAGTTCTACTCCTATGGACCCTAAGCAAGAATTCTTAGATTCTGCTAATAACTCTTCTGTGGATGCTCATTACTATAGGAAGATTGTTGGTAAGCTACTTTATTTAACCATTACTAGACCCGACATTTCATACTCTGTTCAAACTTTATCCCAATTCATGAGCAACCCTCAAGAAGCTCACATGAAGGCTGCTCACAGACTGCTAAGGTATTTGAAAGGAACTCCGGGTCAAGGTATCTTCTATCCCTCTCTTAATGACTTTAAACTCCATATTTTTACTGACTCCGATTGGGCTCGATGCCAAGTGACAAGAAAAAGCATTACTGGTTACACAATTTATCTTGGTAATTCTCTAATATCTTGGAAATCCAAGAAGCAATCTACTGTTAGCAGGTCCTCGGCCGAGGCTGAATATAGAGCAATGGCCGCAACTGTATGTGAAGCACAATGGGTGATATACATTCTTCAAGACCTCGGTGTCAATGTTCAATTACCAGCTGCACTATACACCGATAGCAAGTCTGCCTTTTCAATGGCGCACAATCCATGTCTCCATGAAAAGTCCAAACACATTTCGATTGATTGCCACTTAACGCGGGAGAAGATTCAAGAAGGCTTAATAAAGATTATTCAAATACCTACATCTGAGAATCTTAGTGATATCATGACGAAACCTCTTCCGCTTGCTTCATTCAATCTCATCAAATCCAAAATGGGCTTGATCAACATCCATGCCCATTTTGAGGGGGGGTGTAAAGATAGTTAAAAGTGTTGAAAGTGAATTAGCACTTTTTATTCTTTGGTTTAACACCTTTTCTATTAACTTAGTCTGTTTAGGAGTTTGTTATTCCCTAAACTAACTTAACTCCCTTTTAGGTTAGTTTTCCCCTTTTAAATGGAGTATTCTTCTCCATTCGGTAAATCATCTTTTGTAATATGTACTCTTCATTTTGTAATCAGAGATTCTTATGAAATCAATGAATATCTTCTTCTACTATTCCCTAAATTTCTACATACTATCAAACAACTATTTTTTCTTAATCAGAAAAAAAATATTTATTAAAAATATCAGAGTATAAAAAATACTCAGAAAAATACAAAATGTACACAGGAATAGCCTAAAAATTACAACAAAGATTTAGGATCACAAAACCAAATAGCTAAAAAAGCATTATTACTAAAGACACTTTTTACAAGACACCACCCCCACACTCTATCTTTTACTTCTTCCACAATGGACATAGCTGAAGACTCCTTACTTCTAAAAATATAGTTGTTCCTAACTTTTCACAAAGACCAAATCACATACTCTCAAACACAAGTAATAAATTTGTTACCTCTCTTGCAAAGGAGAAGACTCAAATAAGCCAGAAAATGTTCCCTTGTGCTTATCTTGGGCACATCAACTCCAAGCCACCTGTGAATTTCAATCCACACCTCATCAGCCTTAAAGCACTCCAAAAACAAATGAAAAACAGATTCCACTTGATGACCACAAGTTCAACACACTCTAACTTGTTCTACAAATGAAAAATCAAACAACTATTTTGATACTCGTTTTATTTATTTGTTCTACAATTGTTTATATATTTATAAATTAAAATTATACTTATTTTATTTTTAATATTTTCACAATATATATTTATTTATATTAATATTATTACTTTTTTAATTTAATTAATTAATTAATTATTTTACATACACATATTTTATTTATAATACTTTTTATTTAAATTGATAAATAAGTCAAAAATGTATTTTTTAATCTACAAAATTAGGACGGAGGAAGCACATCCAAGTAACACAAAAAATATACGTCCTCCGTCTCAGAGTTGTTTGCACAACTGATTGGGCACGAAGGTTAAAAAAATACACTTTTAGGGAGTTGACCATGTGTAAGTAAATGAAAGATATGATTGATAAATCATGTGTATGTAAAGTAAGAAGTTAGAGAGTGTATGGTTCACACCTTTAGAGTTGAGGAATAATAATGAAAAGAGAGTGTGATATTTGGTTGTAGGGAATCAAATATTTCATGTCTTAAAAGTGAGTAGTCAAAGGCATAGATTCATTCTTCCAAAAAAAATGAGAGGAATGAAAGTCATTCTTTTCTAAAATTTTATATATAATTTTTAAAAAATTTATTTTGCCTTCTAAATTATTTATTAATTTTATCTATAATATTCTAAGCATAATTATTATATAATATATTTTTTAATATTAAAAAAGAGCTAATAATAATTTTAATTATCAATAATATTTATTAAACAATTCTATTATATTTATATAAATCAAACAACTCAACAATAACTAACATACTCATTATCATTGCTCACTATTTTCAAACTCATTGTTATTCCGATTCATTTCAACAAACCAAGCAACCCCTTAGTCAATTGAGTTGAAAAATAATGATATTGATGTAAATAAATGTATATTGTGATTTATGAGGGTGCTAAAAATAAAAATGTGTTTTCATTTATAGGTGTGCAAATAATTGTGGATCGAACGAATAAGGTAAATGTGCAAACACATGTTTAACAGAGGAATTAATAATTTAATACATGACTCGTACTTTAACAAGTTTTTATAATATTCATATTTTAAATGTATTATAAAAATTTCAAGTCCTTATTGTAGCATGATTTCAACAAACAATAGATATGTTATTTATTTTACTGTGGAAAAAGTTGGGATTATTTTTACAGTGAAAAAAGTTTTTATAATATTTATATTTAAATGTATTATAAAAAATATTAAGTATTATGCATAAATAGATTTATACAAAATGTGTTCTACTATTCATATATGTTTAAAATATATTACTATAATCTTAATTCCTATAAATTAAGGAATTATGAGCATGATTCTGCACCATTTTCATTCTTATTCATGTCATTCTTTATAATTTTACCAACCAATTCCTTAATATTCCTTATTGCAGAATGATTATATATAGGAAACCTATTGAATGTTAAAAGTGTATGCTATGAATAAAATATGTTATTTTTATTGATAAAAAAATTGTACATAATGTAATGCATATTGTTTAAAATTCTATATTGTTTTTGAATCGCTTAAGATTTTTTTAAAATTTTATAAGTCGACACAGGCTATATGATTCATAGGATCGGCTCTAACGCTATAAACAAATTTTGCAGATATAAAAGTTGTACATAATTTAATGCATATTGTTTAAAATTCTATAGTATTATATTTGAATCACTTAATTTTGTTTTGGTAACCTACTTTTATAAGTCGACCTAGGCTATATAATTCGTACAACCTGCCCTGCTTATTCATATGCCAATCTTTATGATTTACTAACCAACTCCTTAATTTGCCTTGCTGCAGAATGATTTCGACAAACAATAGATATGCATTTATTCATAATGCAACATTTTTCTGTCCTTTTTTTTTTCTCTACCAAGCAAAGTTGGGGACATGATGACATAAGTGCTCGTGATTTATAATTTTAATAGGATTTTTGAAAAATCATTTACCAGTACGATTGATAACCCCATCTTAAATTTATTATCACACTAATATGTCCATCGACTTCTAACCTCGATCCATACTTATCATAGTATAAAACGGTTTAATATTTAATATTACTTGCAAGCCAAATAAAACACGCAATTACTTGCCACAATATTTATATTTATATTTATGTATGATAATAATATGTATGCTTAAACTAATTACAAGGTCCTCGAGAAAACTAAAGGAGAACACTACGAAACCTGCACACACCTCTCAAAATAAAATAAAAATCTAAATAGGTATATATTTCTAGATGGGCTTTTTTAAATAACTCAAGCCCATCTGAAAAAACACTCCAATAAAAAAAAAGGAAGAAAGAAGTAGGTCATAGGTCATAGCGATCAAGCGGCGGAGGGGGCGGGAATGAAATGTACAACGCCACTCTCCGTCGGCGCGGGCGGAGCAGCGACGGTGACGTCACGCTTATAATCAAGCGTCTCATCGTCGTAAATATCCCACCACCACTGAACCAGCCTTTTGATATCTTCTCTCTGCATATTCTGTTCCTCGCCGGTGTACCTCCACGGCTTGGATCCGGCGGCGCAGTAGTGAACCACCTTCACCTCTTCCAGCCGGACGTTCTCCGGGTGGCGCCACAGCATGGCTAGCACCAGATTGTACACATTCGGAATGGGCTTGTAGACGTCTCTGAAGAACATGTTGAGGAAATCTTGCTCTGCAAATGGCGTTGGAGGTGTGATTTTGAGCGTTTGCAGCAGATCCTGGTAAGTGGGTAAACTGGGCTCGAACACGAACATTCCAGCGTTGAAATAGAGGGCGGGCTTTGGGCCCAACTCTTTGGGCCACTGGACCCTCTTTGGGCTTTGCTGGCAGTACCCAATTTCGTATTGCGGAGTGTGGGCCCATGTTTTCTCACAGAAGCAATCCATCACCGCGTAGAAGTAACCGTTTTCCATGTCGAATAAGTGGTCGATGTTGTCGTACACTTGGATATCCCCGTCCAAGTATATCATCTTGCTGTACTCCACAAACTGCAATTGAATGTGATTAATTAATATGATTTCAATTTAATTATATTTTAAAATTACTAATGAAATTAATCATGTACCTCCCATATTCGGAGCTTGGAGTAGTTGATGACATAGTAAGCCATGGCGAATTGGGTGTGGTTGTCCGGCGGGTAGACGGGTTCGATCTCACGGACGATGCAGCCTTGCTCCACCAGGATGCGGCGGTGCTCAGCCGGGACGTCGGGAAGCACCGCCACCACCAGAGGGTAAATTGAATCGACCTTCCTCAGCCCTTTGGCCAGCCCCACCACGCCCTTCACGTAGTCTTTGTTTCCGGCAAGGAAAGTAACGTAAGCTCGGCTCGGGAGGCTTCCGGCCTTGGCCAAACCGGAGGCGGCCCGGTTCAACAGACCATTCTCGATTTCTGGTGCCATTTTTTGATCGGAGGAAATAAGAGTGAAATATTTGTGTGTGTGTGTGTGATAGCTAGTATGCTGTGCAATGTGTTGTGAATTTGATTAGAGATTATGGGCCATATATAGGAATCCGGGAAAGAAATAAAATATTAAAATATTGCATGGAAACTGACATTTGCATCGAATAAAAGTTGCTAATTCTTGGGAGAAAACGGTGGCGACGAATTTAATTTTGACTGGAGGGAAAGTAAATCAATCCTGGCCGTCCGTGTGTAATTTGATGGTCTGAAGAAACATGAGGTAGGACATATAGTAAAGTAAATAGTATGGGCGGTGATGAGTGAGTAAAACATTGGCTAGAGTTTTTTAATTTATTTTGAATATACTAGAAGAATATCCTTAATGGCCATTTGGCCCACCATTAGATGCTAGTAGTTTCTTGATTACGTCTATTAATTTTAATTAAATCTATTTTGATCACGCAATTTGTATTAAGATATCGACCTATATTTCTGGTTTGTTCTATTAGAATGAGCTGTGATTATGTGTCATCATTTTTATCAAAATAGTTGAATTTTCTTCTTTGTACTCCTTTCACTAAAGACTTTTTTGTTAACTGATACTCCTCAATAGTAAAATTTAAAGTGATTTAAATGAAATTCTATTTTATTAAAATATATAAATAGTGCAGATTAGCATTTGAAAATGAATTTTATTAACTCAGTCATAACTCATAAGTCATAACTAGAGTTTCAAATTTCTGAGTACCATTTTGAAAATATTAATATGAAGAAGTTGTCAACAATTTTCAAAATAACGATCTCCTACATTATTTTTATGAAATTAAAAGCTGGGTTTACGGGAAAAATATTGATATTACTGAAAAACACGTAAGCTCTCTAACTAGGGTTGTAAATGAATCGAATACCACTATTTTAAATTTTATGTATTCGTTAAAATTTTCGAATATCGAATTCGAATTCAAATATTTTTTGAATAATAGATGTGATTTATATTCAATTTGAAATTGATATCGAATTTTTCGAAACTGTTCGAATACTCAAATCGAATATTTGAATCGATTTTTTCTCAATATAATATTAATATATAGATTTATATATTTGTTATAAAAATAATATATATTTAAATATTGAATCGAATATTTACGAATATCGAATCGAATATCATAATTTTGTATTTGTATTTGTTTAATAATTGAATCAAATCGAATATTTGTAATCGAATTCGAATCATAAAATTTTGAATACGAATATCGAATTTCGAGCACGAATACCGAATCGAATAAAAATATTTGATTCGTATACAACTCTATCTCTAACACACACTTATCTATGGAAAAAAATTGTGAATTTGAACATACTTATAAAATATTATTATTGTGCATATACGTATTACTCACTTTATCCCTTACTAGATGCATTATTTATCAAAAAGTTTGTTCGTACTAGATGCATAATTTTTTAAAATAACAAATTCAATTTAATATTATTAAACAACCTTCTGATTAAAATTGAAACATTCACCCTGCCCACACAAAAGAAAAAAAAACTGTAAATATAACATTTTAAGTACAAAATAAAGAGAGTATTATTTAAAAATTAAATATTCTCTCCGTCCCACAATTAACTTCACACTTTTCTTTTCAGGACATCCCACAATTAACTTCACAATTCTAAAATAGAATATCCTTCATAAACTACATCTTCACAATATCATTTAAATTTAAAAAATATTTCTCTTATTTTATTCTACTTTATTCTCTCTCCTACACTAACCAAAATACCCTCACACTTTATTTTCTCTCTCACATTAATTTAAGTTTTCTTAAACAACTTGTCACTTCGCATATGAACTTAACTGTGGGACGGAGGGAGTATTTCTTAAACACATTTCATAGACACAACATTTATATTCAAAAAGAATATTCACCTAAATTTGACTATATATATATATATATATATATATATATATATATATATATATATATATATATATATATATATATACTATTGTTATACTCTCTCTATCTCAATTTTAATTGTTCAAAGGAAAATAATTTAAGTTTAAGAAAATATTTGTTTATTAATATTAAAAAATGTAAAATGAAGAGTAAATAAGTTTTTTCAATTTTATTGAAAGTGTTACTTTATTATCAATTTTATTGAAAAAATTAATTGAGTGAGTTGGAGATATAAACAAGAAATGTGTATAAGGGTTTAGTTTGGAAAAATAATTATAAAAAATATTCATTTTTTTATTTTAATTCAATAAAAAATGGGGTCGAGTAACTAGTCAGTATATTTTTCTGGGTTTTACCGTTTTTGTATAGAAGTGCAAGTAATTGCGGAGAGAGTGCGCCAACAACCGTCACCGACTAACTGTAATTGGGGCACAGCACGTGTCAAAGACAGGTGACTCAGGTGAGCGTGTGGGACCCCACCCCCAACCGAAGGAGCGGCTGAGATGACGTTTAACGATGTGCAGACACCAGATTACACCACGTACCTACACTTTCTCCACGCTATTGTTTATAAAATTATCCGTTTGTTGGCGTCAGTTTTGAATTACGACTTGGACTGGATGGATGGATCACTCCGTTGATTTACTATTGTGGCTGTGGATAACATTAATTAATTAGTGGGGACTGGTGGAGTAATTGCCGACTTCCACCCCTAATCTTGACTCACCCAACATTCAATAAATTCTTTGTCCAACAATTCAAGACATGTATAACTTTTTTGTTTTGAATTCACTCATAAAAAGCTTGCACTGATGTCCCACTGACTAGTTTTATGTTTTTTTAAATTATATTTTAGAGTAATTTTAATTTTTATATTTTAGTACACCTATATCCCGATGAAAAATTCACATTATTTTCTGACACAATATTTAAAGAAATTGAAAACTTTCATTGAGACTGAAAGAGTATTATCATGACTCAATTCACATGCAATTAGGTGCATAAATGACTCAAGTACCATTAAACTCGAACTCGAATTGATTAAAATAATTGAAGCTCAAAAGTCGTCTCAAAATCGATTGACCTAGATTCAACAACTTATATAATATTATTTATAGTTTATTTTATTTATAATTAATATATATATATATATACATAAATAATTATTATATTATACATATATTATAAATAAAATAATAAAATAGTGTGATCTCAAGTAGACTCGCGAACTTGAGGAGTCTAATATTACCAAACTCATGGACGAGTAGCTCATGATCCAACTCGACTCACGTGCAATCACCTACTCATTGACGAACACAAATATTGTTGCAAACCACAGGCGTTGCGATCAGTCTTGGCCTTATAAGTTGGTTCAACTCCAACATCCAGAAAAGACATGAAAATGGATTCCAGGACTGAATTTTTTGGCTAATATTTTCGCCACTACAATTTTTACTTGTTCACTAGTTTTTTCTGCTGCCCCTTTAGTTTTTTCCAGCACCTCAACTAAACCAAGTTGTTATTGCAGACCGCACTGCATCACAATCATCAAATCAATAAGCTTTCCTCTAAAAGTTATCCACCATCTTTACTTAATTTCTGGACTAGCTGATATATGTTTTACCTAAGGTTGAATTTTTTTTTCAACAACATTTCTTCAATAGAGTACTTCTATTGAGTCACACTTCACTAACGTTACCATCCTTGCTCGGTTGAGATGGTAAAGTAAAAAAAATTAATTAATGCAAACAACGATTCACTTGAATAATAAAAAATCGAATTGTGATGTCCGGAAACCGAATTGCCAAAACCTAAAACCAAAATACTCGCCAGCTATGAATTTCATCAACACAGAGATGAGAAATGTATTATCACTGTAATAAATATGCAGCCAAAGTAAAGACGAGAGAACGGGTCGTACAAGTAGTGAAATTACACAAAGCACATATCAATCTCCATTAATGGAGATGACTAGCTATTTGAATTTTACTCCTTTTTTTTTTAAACAAAAAAGTAGTCTACTGCTTGATTTGCTTTGAGAAAAAGCCCCAAATGACAACAAAAGGCAGCTTCACATGGAGATGTCAAATTTCATTGAACATCTAGTTTTTTATGCCTGTGGACGCAAGAAAATAAAAACAGATGAAATTAGTTCGAAACTTCAAATATGATAATCCAACAGCATAATAAGCAAAATGACAGAGAAGCCTCCCTACCTTATTAGCAATGTTGTTGGAGAGCCAATCCAGACCCTCATATAGCCCTTCTCCAGAGGTAGCACATGTGCTCTGAATATACCTGCAACAGATATCATACGTGAGCACACAATTGTGTGTGTGAGACGGGGGGTGGGGGGGGTGGGCATGGGCATACCAATGACGTTGTCGGAGAGAGTGGAGTCCAAGCTTGTCAGTTATCTCAGCAGCATTCATAGCATTTGGAAGATCTTGTTTGTTTGCGAAAACAAGCAGCACTGCATCCCTAAGTTCATCCTACGGTAGTATCAGAAAGAACAGATTCAGAGTTGGTAAAGTATTTGAATTTAATCTTTTCACTACCACAAGAGAAATTGCGGAAAGTGGGAGGCAGGTCACTGATATAAATATGAATATCTGTAAGACCTTTGTTTCACCACAACAATCACATATAAATAGAGTCGAATTAAAGGGGAACTATACATTTTCAGGTAAAATTTCCAACACAGTTTGCTGCAACTTCAAATATACACAACAAATTGCAACGCACAGAGTCAAATTACCTCATTTAACATCCTATGCAGCTCATCCCTAGCCTCAACAGCACGGTCACGATCATTGCTATCAACCACAAAGATAAGCCCTTGGGTGTTTTGAAAGTAATGCCTCCACAATGGTCGAATCTAAATGAGAAATCAATATTCAGAATCTCAAAAGCAATCTTATGATTATTAACTACATTTACATGAAAAGCCTGTAATCAAATATTCCAAATAACGTTTAAAGATTCACATTGATCATTAAAAGCACCATTTTTTTTTTATCAGAAAATGAAGTTTTATTAAAAACAGGGCATGAGCTTTGCCCATTACATTAGATATAATATCCGAAAGAGAGCATTAAATCAGACTAGGAACAGAATTCCTACAGAGACTTAAACTCGAACATAAAATTAAACTTATACTCCAAGTACCACATGTACTTTACCCATCAAAAATCCATCATTTTATGGAGACAAAGAGAACTTTGAGTTTAGTATGTTTTCTTTATGTTTAAAGAACATTCAAACTATTTTTACATGCAGGAGTGTCATTTGAGAAACTTAAAATAGCAACAAAAGAGTCAATTTTACCTGTACCCTATGAATTAAAAGGGATCAAATGTAGTACAAAAAAAAAAGGTATAAAATTCACTTCAGACTCTTGGGACTCTAGATTTAATATCAATCCCAAATACCCAACAAATCAAGTGTGCATGTATAGAAATATATGACATTTTAACTCCATCTTTCCTCAATGAAATTTTGGCTACCCATTCTTTAGCGGAATTTGATCTAATTACAGCACAGACAGCCTCCGAAATGTCAACTTACACGCAGGTTGCAACACAAATTTCCTCACTACTTGAGCGCTGTGAAAAAAGCCTTGGGGACTTTTATATAAAATATTAAAGATCCCACCCATATTTCCTTCATGAAATGCCATTAAGTGAACCATTTACATAATGATGCTCCTAAAACTACCAACAGGTTATGAAACATGTATGACAGAGATTATGTAGCCTAATTTATCCCCTCAGGATCAGTATAATTCAGTATAATTGTATAAGGCCAAAACTTATGAGCAAAAAGGTTTTAAGAGGAGACGTACAGAAAAGTTACAGAAGATCTAATAGATATACCTTGTCCTGACCCCCAACATCCCAAACAGTGAAGCTAATGTTCTTGTATTCCACAGTCTCCACATTGAATCCTGGAAGAAGCAGAAATAGGTTCCAGTGAGCACAAGGAACTTGCAATGCAATCAGCATTTCAAAACCAATCAAAAGAGAAAACAAATAGCAGCTGAGCTACATGTAGTATAATCTTAAAAGATATTTCCTCCGTCCCGGTATAAACTTCTTGTTTTTTTTTTTTCATTTTAGTCCGTCCCACAGCCACTATAAGTTTCTCATTCTATTTTTGACAAATACCTTCTAAATTTATACTCCTACTCCACTATTATTTACACGTATTGCCACTCAATTATCTCCATTTTTGCCTAAACCTCATGAATTTTCTTCTATCACCATCACATCACTTGTATATCTAAGAGGGAGGAAAGGGAAAATGTTTTTGGTGTGTCTATGGAAATGTGTAGTATGGTTGTTGTGGAAAAGTAGGAATGCAATAACTTTTCGTAATGTCTTTGGCATTGGATCTTTGGCAACTTATTGGAGGAACTCAAGGTGCGCCTTTGGCATTGGATCTTTGGTAGGGGTGTGCATCGGTCGGTTCGGTCCACCGAACCGACCAAAACCTCCAAACCGAATTGTAGACCGAATTTTTTTGCTCAACCCGAACACCGAACCGAAATTTTCAAAACCGAACGGTCGGAAACCGAAATATTTCGGTTTGGTTTCGGTCTCGGACCGAACAAACCGAATTTTTTTTACATTTTTTTAAAATTTAAAATTATGTGCAGATATTAATATTAAAATTCTAAAAACACATCAAAAGACAACAACTACATAGTGTTCATAAGTCCACACTTTAAATATAAAAACTAAAATAATTTGCTTATCGTTTGACGATAATACACTCCAAACAAAAATAAATATAAACATAGCAAACTTTGAAAAAATAACGATGACTCTGATGACTGATGAGTAAGTATTATAGATTAATAGGATAATAGGATTAATATAGAGTAAGTATTATAGATTACTTTCTACTGATTACTGAACTAGGAATTAGGATAATAATAGGATTAATATATTAAATAAAAAATTATTAATATAAAATAATAGGATTAAGTATTATAGATTAATATATTAAGTATTATACTTAATATTATTATAATATATATATATATATATATCGGTCGGTTCGGCTTTTACTAATGGAAAAACCGAAAACCGAAATTTTAAATTTCTTCAGACCGAAAACCGAACCAAATTTTTTATTTCGGTCTGGTTTGGTCGGTTTTTTCGGTCCAACCCGAAATTTGCACACCCCTAATCTTTGGCTATGTTATGAGGAATGGAGAAATAGTCCACGGTTCAGTTTGTAAGTTTCTGGTTTGGCATTGATGAGTCTGTTTTCATTCAAATTGTATGTCTGCTATTGTATACAGCTGCTTGGGTAATCCTCTTACCCTTTATCAATAATATTATTGGTTTGCCGATATAAAAAAAAAAAAAAAAAACTCGCACTACATCTATTATTATATCACTTAGCTTAATCTTTGTGTCCAAAAGCAATGAGAAGTTTATATCGGGAGAGAGGGAGTACAAATGATTTAAAGTTACTAAAATGTGAAATCTATAGACAGATGAATAAAGGGAGAAAACAAAAAGGCCATACCGATTGTAGGAATGGTGGTCACAATTTCTCCAAGCTTGAGTTTGTATAATATGGTAGTCTTACCAGCAGCATCAAGACCTACCATAAGAATTCTCATTTCTCTCTTGGCAAACAATCGGCTGAAAAGCTTGGTGAATGACAAACCCATCTTCTTTGCCTGTTGCACCCAAAATCAAAGTCAGGGCAGAGCTTCTGTAGAAAGCTATCCCTAAACCCAATAAAAAGATAGTCTCATCCTTTCAATTTCAAAGAGTATACACAGAAGAAAAAAAATGGGTTGGGGGATACTGATTTTCTGTTTCATTTGTGTCTCAGAAAAACGAGTATACAGCAATACAAGAACCCGCCAGGAATTAACCAAATCCAAACTGAAATCCTATCTAATTGTCCGTATTCATACAGGCATAATCACAGTTGAGCAATGTACAACATTCATATCATTCACATAATGTAACACAGATGAAGTCTAAAAGAAAGCCAAACTTAGAAACAGATCCATAACAAAAAAGCCTAATCATATAAAAGGACAAATAATTAAATACACAGAACTGGATCCGTCAACATAACAAGATCAATCAATTTACACCATTAACACACGCATTCATAGATAAGACACCACAAAATCAAATGATTAACGAAATGAGGCTTCAACCTAAGTCCAGATCTGCAATTTTACTCACAAATCAATAAAATAAGGAACATCAAACGCTAAAGTAAAAATACAAATCTTACGGTTTGAAAATTAGGAGAAAATAATGAATGGATCGGAAGAGAAGGGCAGATCTGGCTGAAAGGCTGCCCGTAGACAAAAAATGCTGCTATTGTACACGATGTCGCTAGGATGAACGTATAGTGCAGATATTTATGCGTGGACTGACCCTTTGAATTTGAATCAATAAAGCGCTGATTTTTTTTTTTTTTTTTTTTTTAAACGAATAAAGCGCTGATTTGCCCAGTGCGCTGTATGCCGCTATTTTTAGTATCATTAGTAATTTCTCCCGTGCCATCAACGGATTGAACATTATAAATTTTAAATATGTAATTAAAATATAAATTTAATTTATTAACTTTTTTAGTACTTCCTCTATTTCAAATTAGTTTTCATATTAATTTAGAAACGCATTTTAAAAAAAAATGTAATGAGTGGAGTAGAAGAAGCATAATTTTGTAAACTTTTATTATTAAAGTGTGATTGGATTGAGTGTAAAAAGTTATGACATTTTGTATAAATATATGAATATTGTGAGGGTGAAGTTTAAGGAGGGTTTCCTTTTTTTGAATGTGAAAACTAATGTGGGAAAAACCAAAAAGGAAAGTGTGAAAATTGATGTGGGACAGAGGAATATTATTTTTTATTAATATATAAATTATGTTGTTTACCCATTAATATATTACAACTATTTAATTAATTCTATAATTTTTAATAGTTATTAATCTCATTACAAATATTAAAATTCAACAAAACTTATATAAGTACAAAATTAAATTAGGGTTGGTTACTACTAGATACAATTCTTACACCATAATTACTACTAAATGCAACCCAAACTATAATACTACTAGATACAATAATGTAGGATTTTCTACCCAAATTACCCTTCTTTTAACCAAGTACCAAATTATTGCAGCTTCTTCAAAATAAAAAAAGTGATGTGACTTGTCCTTTGACTTCCCAACACGTCTTCTTCCTTCATTCTCGTTATTTTTCGCTATCAGCCTTTCATTTATATTTTTAAGGAATTTAATATTTGTAATTTTTTTACTTGTGCAAATCACTTTTTATTTTATTTTTATGCAGTATAGTAATTAATTTTTTATGGCTACAATTGTTTACGTCTTTCATATCAATTTTTTCTATGTTATTTTTTTCAGCTACATTTGATTCATAATTCAAAAATAACTAAAAAATCATCACACAACCCAAAATAGTTTTTGAATTAATATTATTGTTGCACATGTGCAGCTTACATACATATGTGCAGAAGAAAAATAATTTTGCACATGTGCAATACAAACTGCATATATCTCACAAAAAAAAAAAAAAAAACAAATCTTGCACAATACAAACAAATCATCTCATAAATTGCAAAATCTTGATTTTTTTCGACACTGTATCACAGAAACGGTTGGTGTTGTTGCTAATTTTTTTTTTTGAATTTTTTAAAAATCAAACAAGATTCAAGAAATTAAACAACAAAAATTGATCTAAAAATCAAACACTCTATTTACAAATCGATCTAAAAAATCAAACAACAAAAATCGATCTAAAAATCAAACACTCTATTAAACAACAAAAATCGATCTAAAAATCAAACACTCTATCCACAATGCCAATCAAATACATTATTCTTTTACAAATGCTTGAAACTTGAAAAAGATACAAACGTTGAACCAGAGAAAACAAAAAAAAAATATTAGAGAGATAGAAAGAGATAGAAAATAAAGATCAGGAGAGAAAGAGATAGGGGTCGTCGTGGCCTTCATCAGTGGAGGAGCTCGCAATCGGACAACATACCTCTCAGATCCGGGTCAATCGGACGGTGGGGACGGTGGTCGTAGTTTTCCAGCGCCGCCGTCGCGTCGCGACCATTAGCGCCGCCGTGGATGGTGTGTCGCCAGTGCGTCTGGGTGGGGTGCGTCGCCGTCACGGCTGGGTTCGTCGTCGGGGTGGTAGTGCCGAAGGTGGGTCTTCGTCGCCGTGTGGGTGAGAGCATCGTCGTCGAGAGAGAGAGAGAGAGAGAGAGAGAGGGTGGGGGTGAGCGTGTAGGGTTTTGAGATTAAATGTGGAAAGGATATTTTAGGTATGAATTATATTGGAGAGTAATTTCTTGTATCCATGATACCTAGGTGTCATTTTGTCTCTTGTATTGTAGTGGATAATAATTTTTCCATTAAATTATTTAAATTCAACTCATATAATTAAATCTTAAATAAAATTATTTAAATTGAATTCATATAATTAAACGGGCCTAGTGTGTTTAGTAATCTAAATTAGGTCCTTATCTTATTGCTAAACATACCTACCAAACGGGCACTAATAAGATAATCAATTATACCGTACAATTGATTCCGACAAGTATTATTCGTTTAAAAATTGAATATTTGATGGATAAATACAAATTTCATAAATTTTTTTTAGAGTACAATAGAACATCTTGACTTAAATTTTAATAAAAATAAATTCATATTTTATTAGTTGAACCTAAATATTTTTATTATTTTAAAAGATTATTAATTTATGATGTTAATAGTATTATAAATTGAGTAATATTTGTGTGCATATTATGCACAATAAAAATTGTGTGCGCAAAATTTGATTATAGTGTAGTATTATTGCATATACTATATAGTATTAATTTGATTACAGTATAATACGATATAATATTAGTTTAATTACAGTGTAATATTATTTCAAACATGGTATAATATTAATTTAATTAACAACATTACATAGAATTAATTTAATTATAATTTATGCATACTATATTTTTTAGTATACAAATGTACACACAAATATTTGCCTTATAAATTTGAATCCTCATTTAACCAATAAAAAAAATAATACTCGGATTAAAACCATCAAGAAGAACGTCGGTCCCAAATAAACGCAATAAATACCCCTACCTTATTTTCTTTATTTATTAGTATTAAGTGTAACGTAATTATATTTTACGCCGATTAACATTCCCAGTCATAGCTTCTTCCCCTTCTGCAAATACTCGCAGCGTTACAAATTGAAACCCCGGCCCTCTTCATCATATCATATCTCATACATAAACAAAACCTCAAAATTCTCCCGCCAAATTCTCACTACTCAGCGCAAAACCTTGTTGATTAAACCCTAAAATAAATTTGATGTGTAACAATGTCAATCTCCAGCAAAGATGTTGCTAAACAGTATTTCAAGAGAGGAGCCCAAATTGAAATCAGCAGCAACAAAGATGAGTTCAACGGATCATGGTATGCGGGCACTGTCATTCGACCGCCAATAGGGAATTCCAATAAGGTGCTTGTCGAGTACGCTACTCTGTTCGAGGAGGGTCGGCCGGTGCGGGAGGCTCTGGATGTGGTGCAGCTTCGCCCTCCACCGCCGCCGGAGAATCACATCACCTTCAAATCCGATAATTTTGTTGATGCATACCACAACCAGGGGTGGTGGGAGGGTTTCATCACCCGAGTGGTGGGAGTGGATGAGTATATGGTGCTTTTCCATACGACAAAGGAGGAGTTACCATTCAAGGCTTCACAGCTGAGGCGGCACCGTGATTGGGTCGAAGAGAATGGCACGTGGGAGTGGGACCCACCTTTGGAGGACCGCCCAAATGATGTAAGCCCTCTTGTTAATGATATATGCATGCTTGAATTAGTCATTGTTTCTATGCCTGGTTGCTCATTGTTTAATAAATTTAGGGTTTTTTTTTCTCTAATTTATTGTGTGTATGTATGGTATGTTCCGGAGGTTTCGTAGAATAATTTCAGCAGCTTATTTTTGTATATATTTGTGCCTATACTAAAGTTTTGGCAGGTTTTTCTTTAATGTTAATTTGTTTCCTATTTTGAGCAGCATATTTTTTCTATGTATGGTATAGTTGACCTGCAAACTGGTAGAATCTTGAATTGTAATTTGTTTCCTTATTTCAAATATCTCGTTTCACTCAATTTAAAGCTCATTTGTTCCATATTACGGATATACACTATACCTACATGTGTTAATAATCATGATAATCCACCATGATGGAACATCAAGTGGAACAGAGGAATCGAAATGAATGTAGATATGCTATGAGGTTCTGATAGTGAGTTCATCTGCCGCTTTACCTGCTTATCAAGTTGGTTGTCTTGGTGTAATTGTTCAATACAGGCCAAATCAACCCGTTACTTTAATAATATTTTTTTTTGTAGTGATAAGTTTGGTGCTGTTAAATATAGATTCATTAAATATATATGTACATCATTTTATTCCTTTAATCATGGAAGTATGTAGTTTTGTTCTCTTCCCGTCTCTCTCTTCCTTGAGCATTATGCTTGTCAAAAGCAAACTGCATGCTCCATCTCCTTTTGATGCAGAAAAGTTCATTTTCCACTGAAATGGAAGTTTGTAAAGATGCGATTGAACATCAATTTAGCACAGGAGACGAGGTAGAAGTGAGTCTTGATGATGAGGGTTTTGAAGGTGCTTGGTTTGCTGCGACTGTTCTTAAAAAACTGGATGGAGGAAAATATCTAATTGAATACCAAAACCTTATGGACGATGATGGCAACCTCTTGAGAGAAGAGGTTGATGGACTCAATATGAGGCCGCACCCTCCTGATATTGGATTGGTTGATCGGTTTGCTCAGCACGAAGAAGTTGATGCATGGTACAATGATGGTTGGTGGGTTGGTACGATTTCCAAAGTTCTAAAAATTGAGAGATACTCTGTGTACTTCCGTAATACTGATGAGGAGTTAAAGTTCGAGCACTCTAAATTGCGGGTGCACCAGGACTGGAAAAACGGCAAATGGTATATTGCCTCCAAGGTACGACTTTTATGCATCAAGTGTAATAAATAAAGGTTGAAACTGTTATGCTTTTCTTTGTTAACCAAAGGAGAGAGTAAGAGGTTAGCTTTATTTAGCGCATCGCCAGAGTTTATTCTGAAAAATGCAATATGATAAAATAAATTGAAGATGTTATTCTAGTTCATGCTCTCGCCATAATTAGCGTGCAACTTCTTGCCTCATCAATTTATAGGAAGAATTAACACTAAACTCTTTGAAATATAAACTCTCATATCCATCTTTACAACCACTACCCCTACATGGCTTCAATTCCACGAATTTAAAAAATGTAACAGAAAATTTATCTTTGTAATTAGCTTTCCAGAGGGGTAACGTTAATAATTATGGATTCCAACAGTGCAGAAGTAAACATTTTTTTTCGTTTTTTCCTAACAAATGACTAATTGCGTGCTTGCAGGTTCTGAAGAAGTAGAAGAGGAACATCTCATGGGTAGAATGTAATTATGCTTTAAGTTTAACCTTTAGCTGAAGTGCTTCGTTTTGTCTATCAAAACCATCCTTGTTGGTTTATAATTATGCTTTAAGGTTAACCTTTTGCCATATGTCAACCTGAATTTGTACTTTGTACTCTCTGGTGTTAAGATTCACTTGTGTTTTCTTCATAATAGTAATATCCAGGTTGGTTTTTTTGGTTAAAGACAACACATTAAATTGATTGAAAATTGTCGCTTGACTGCTGTTCTGTTTAAAAAGAAACCCCTGTAAATAACCTATTTGCAAGTTGATGCGATTTTAACAAAAGTCGTTATTTGACGTCACCGCTCACTTTCTGATAGCACTGATTTAAAAGTGATGTAATATTGTAAAATAAGTTTTAAAAACGAAAAAAGAAAAAGAGGGAAAGAAGAGAAGTCCGGAAAAGACCAAATCCCCAAAACAGGAAAAACCTAAATAGGCAAAGCCCAATAGTGAAAATAAAAGGAATATAACCAAAAAATTCGAATTTGATCGATGGGCATCAATTTATATGTCCATCACCAATCATGTGATGCACATAAGTAATTAATTAAATAATAGTGGACTCCCCTGTAAACGTGGCATCACATGATAGGTGATTGATATGTCACATAAGCGGTGGACATAAATTAGTGCCCACATGTTGACATTAGATCAAATCCGCCAAAAAAATCATAAATCAAAAGATAGTACCTGTATTAAGTATAATTCTATATATTTTTTCAGAATAAAATTGAATGCATAATATGGAAAAATAAGTTACTAAAATATTAATATCATCAGAAACATCGCACAAGGGCAAAAGATCAACCAAGAAGATCCGCATGCGTTGTTTAAGAATCATCAAAGAGTCCAGTGATTATGCAAAACCAATCTATATATGAGTTACCTAAATCGTTGAAGGAAATCCTTGATCTCACAAATGTAGGGTGCTGTTGTGGGAATTATATGACCAAGATCATGTTCGATGATCACCGAATGTCGGTCCTGGAACAAGCTAGCAAGCTGCCTACTGGTCTGGCAGTCTATCTGTCTATCTTTACCCTCTCTCTTCCCAAAAATATGAAGCGAGGGGCAGTTGATTGATCCCTCCCCATATTCTCCCATATTAACAGCAAAACCAGAGCACAAAATTGCAAATTGGAAATCAATCTCACCTTTCAGCTTCTCCCTATGAGCACTGAGTAAGGCAGCCATTGCACCTCCCTGTGAGAACCCCAATATCCCATCAAACGGCCCCCATTCAGAAAACACAATTTTCAAAAATTCGATGGACTTTTCAAACCCCTCTGTCTGCTGCTGGTACTGCAGAGGGTCGAAAGGAGCTTCAGCCATTTTCCACTCAGCATCATGCCTTTTTCCATCATAGTTTGCATCGACCAACCATGCAAACTTTTTATTACAATGGTTTAAGGTCGGGATAGATTCATTTTGAGGAGGTTTGTAAATGAAAGGTAATTCATACGGAGCGTCTACAAACACAAGCTCAGCAATGTTCTTCAGTTTCTTGGCTAATGATGCTGTTCTTCCTTTGAAACTGGAAGCATTTTGTCGAAAGCCATGCAAGCATAAAATTCGAAGTTTTCTTGACTTTGTCACAACTGTATTTTCTCCTGTACAGTATACTTCTTAATAAGCTCATTAGAGAGTAGGGAGAACAGGGAATAGTTACAAAAACTACCCTTATGGTTTAGGCTAATTAATTCAAGGGTAGTGGTTGTAATTATCCCAAAAAATAATGAAGAAAGTGGGGATATGTGAGAATTCAAGTTTGGATTGAGTCAGACTATTGTAATTAACTAAATGACCAATTTACCATAGATATGTGAATAAGACAATAGAGGATAGAGAACAAAAACAATTGAAGGTTGCTAAGAGTAAGACCTTACCTTGACTCAAAAATGAGGGAGGAGAAGGGGTTTGATCCATGTTCAGACTATAATCATCATATACTGCTTCCGATACTTCTTCGGGCATAGAGGAAATCGCTGGAACAGGCTTCAAATCTTTCTGGCACAATTCACAGACAAAGG
The DNA here is from genome assembly GCA_030762865.1 of Paraleonurus japonicus. Taxonomy (NCBI): domain Eukaryota; kingdom Viridiplantae; phylum Streptophyta; class Magnoliopsida; order Lamiales; family Lamiaceae; genus Paraleonurus; species Paraleonurus japonicus. The sequence goes on along the minus strand of CM061057.1, from coordinate 2,863,507 downwards.
AAGAATTTCTTTCCTGCAAACATTAGTTGCAGAAGTTAGACTGCCTTCTTCAATGGCAAAACTATCTAGTTTAGAATCTTCAAGTAGCACCAAGTTATAAAAACATAGCAACTTATTACGGTATCTCAGATCTTTAAATTATTAACTAAAACTGCTCTTAGTCATCAGAAGGTTCAGGTATTATAAATTGAACAGACCTGGCAACTATCACAGATCAACACAAGCATCCTGCAGTGGGTGCAGCGGCAGCGTGACGTGTAGTCATCAAATAATGTGCCACACAGAAGGCAAGTTCCCAAGGTATTAGTTATGCTCCCAACAGAAACACTGGAAGAAAATGATCATAATCATACAAAATTACCATAATCAATGTCATTTCCCCTAAAATAGACTCGAGATTGCACACTCCACAAAAATAACTATATAAGCAGATAAACTGCAGTGAAACAAATTCTTTCTGAATGGAAGTTGGATGAACAAAATATAGAGAATTATATAAAGCATACCGATGGTCAAAAACAAAATTCTTTCCTTTGAAGAAGCCTCCATCAGGAAATTGTTCCATGTATCTTTGAATTCCACCATATAACTGAAAATAACAAAATTATGAACATTTTGAGACCTCAGGGAATCATCTGCTTTGAAATTCTCAAGCAGCCAAACACAGGAAACAGAACACATTGAGACATCCAACAAAACAAGATGCAAGCACTGGTATTCTTTAATACTGTCATTCTAGCTGATAAATTTTTTTACAGGTAATGCACTAAAAGATGAGTGTCCTTTGATCTAGAACCAACATAGTTTAATTTTGTCAAAGCAACAAAATAAAAGGACCAAAATATCCGTAGCAGTTTTTTCTCAATGCTCAGAGGAGCTCACCTGAAAGACATTTTCAAAACCAGCTCCTTTAGATCTGATGTAGGCTGATGCCATCTCACATCTAATTCCACCAGTACAGTACCTTAAACCGGCAACAAATGAAAATTAAAAATCCTAAAATGTGTTTTGCCCAACAGAGATGGAAAAGAAAAAATATGAATGTGCACAAGATTGCAGAGCAGCAGAGGATAGAAGAACAATAACCATCGAAATTCAGTGGGATAGGGGCGGGCAGAATATAAACAAGGAAAACCAGATGCTACAAAAAAACCAATGAAAGGATGACAGAAAACCATTCTCCAAATACCCACAAGCTATTGCAACCGTAAAAGAATCAGGATTCATGAAGATAACCAATAATATAGTAAGATGCTTGAAGTACATTATATTTCATAAAATTGAAGAATATAATCTGCTTCGTCATAGATACTCACATAAGTATATTGTTTCCTCGCAATTGCTGAGAATTGTTGTCAATCCAGGAGGGCAGGTCACTGTACTGCCTAATTTCCGGATCCAATGTTTTGACACCTGGAGTATCAAACTTGCCTATTCTTGTCTCGTACAAGTTCCTTGCATCTAACAGTATCAGTTTCTTGTCGGGTATATCTTGACATTTCACTGAAAAATAACCAATTAATATTGTAAAGGGTTTGGCAAAAACATTTTTGCAGTTCAACATCAAGCACAAAGTGATAGGAGAGCCGAAGGACCATCAGCAACATCCTGGAAACAACTCAGATCAATTTCATTGCCCGGGTACCAAACCCAAGCAACTAAGCTATGCATAACTTCAAAAAAACAATCGGAAAGGGGAAATGAGAAAAGAAATTAATGAAGCAAAATAATAGTCAGTACCAGCATCTTGAAGGACTGAATGAAATTCAGCTGCAGAGAGATGCCTGCCAGCATTTGAAATCTCTGGGGACTTTAGCAGGGGATTAGAACTTAATGTCACCAGTTCCTATGGACATCATGTTAACCTGTTTCAGCTTGAATATGAGGGAACAAAAGCAATTGACTGCTGCAGCTCCAGTTGATTTAGCTAGAGAAAAAATATGGGGCAACCAAGGAAACTTTTTACAATTAGAATAAGTCCATCTGTTTCACAGTTATGACTGGTCGGCTAACCTTTCTCGTCTTATCATTTAATTCAACATTGACATCGGAACATCACTTACATTCATAATTTTTTTCTTAATAACCAAAAATCCAAATAGAATTGCAGTTCCTCATCAGACACTTCAATTACATTCATGTTATTTCTTGATAACACGTAGTTCTACCAGAATTACAGCATTGTCTCCTTACACCTCCTTGTCATGTAAAGTTCTATTTCAAGATAACAAAATTCCATTTCCTCAAGAAATCTTTAAGAGCCATCTTTTAGTGAAAAGGCCTTATCTTTTGCACGATATGTCCAATATCAAAAATAGTGGGGCATAAACATACACCTCGACATTTTTAGATGTACAGAATCACTAACTTGAACTTTCGTTTACGAATATCATAGTTTTGCTCACTCTAAGCGCGACCAATTTCAAAATTTTCCTCCAATCACGCACACACCGCCATCCATCAAATCAGTCCATACCCCAAAACAGCATAACGTAAAACCTCATCTCATATCCACTTGGTCTTTCAATCCATTATAACTTCAAACAAATAAGATTTAATGTTGAATTAAATTATGCACAACCTTGACTATCCGGATAGAGAGAGAAGTGAATCCACACTCTTTGGCGACTTGATCATTCGACGGCTCCAAGCAAGACGCGAGTTTGAAGTCCGTACCTTCGAACAAGGCATTAGATTTCACAGCCTCAATGTGTTTCTCCAATGCACTGAATCTTCCACCGACCTATACAACAGAAAATGCCAAGTCTCTCAGAGGAAAAGGGAACAAGGAAAAAAAGAAGCACAAACGCCCAAATTTTCAGAAGAATAGCTGAAGTCTGGGAAATGAAGGAAAATACAGTGACATTGACGCCCTGAGAAGAAAGGCGGACGCGGCCGAGGAGGGACAGGGAGGCGCAGTTCGAATTGTAGAAATGGAAGAGGTCTTCCAGGTCAGGGATTGACGTGTACTTGTAGTACAATAATACGCCATAGATGTTTTCTTCTGCATTCTCGGTTTGCGGATTGATGCCGTGGTCCGCCATTGATGAATGAAATTTCTGAAAAAATTATTGGAAGTAAAACCCTAGGAATTGATTTAAAGATGGAAAGAATAACAACGGTGATATTCTGTCTATAAGTATTAATTAACTCTGACATCTGTATCTCATCAATATTTACTGTTACGTGTTAATGTTAATTTCTTAAATATTTGAAATTTAGGTTTAATTTTTTTATATATAATATATATATTTTATTATATACTTATACTGAATACTTTTTATAATCGGATTGATGATCAAACCGAATTAGGACACCGGTTAAATCAGTTGGATGGCATCCAAATGTAAAAATGATTGTCTACTTTTTTATGTTCCCTATGTATAATTAAAAAATTAATATATAGTTGTAAGGGGTGCTTTGTTTGTTGAAAATAATTGCAATGGTAATGGGTTTGAAAGTAGTGAGGAATGATAATGGATATGTTAGTAATTGTTGAGTTGTTTGGTTTATATGTAAGTATTACTATTATTATCATAAAAAGTGTTTGGTTTTAATAAAAAATATTAATAATTAAAATTGTTATTAACTCTTTTTTAATATTAAAAAATATATTATATAATAATTATACTTAAAATATTATTTTAATATTAATAAATAATTTAGAAGGCAAAATAAATTTTTAAAAAATTATATATAAAATTTTATAAAGCAATGACTTTCATTCCTCCCAAAATTGGGAGGAATGAATCTATGGCTTTCATTACTCACTTTTAATATATCAAAAATTTAATTCCCCTCAACCAAACATCACACTCTCTTTTCATTGTCATTCCTCACCCCTAAACCCCTCAACCAAGCACCCCCTAAGATTTTGAAATTATACCTTATAAGTTTCATATTTAGATTAACACAATAATATTATAGACAATACAATAGATTATATATTACTAAAGTGTAATGAATATTGAAAATAATGGAATGAGAGAAAAATAAATGAGCATTACCAATTTTAAAAATTTGGAGACTTATTTAATAAATTTAATAATTAAGATATTAATTAAAAGATAACATTTTAAAAAAAATTGTTCAACCGATTTTTCCCGATTCAATATTAAAAATGATTTTTTTTAGATGTAATTGGACCAGTTTTATGGTCAATTCCCCATTCAATCTGGTTATGAAAATAGTACATATACTCCCTTTATCCCTATAAAACTCTATATTTTTCGATTTTAGTATGGTTATCTCCAATAAAAAATTTTCTTTTTTCATGTATAAATCACTCACATACATTTATTCCTATACACTTTGCATTTATTTATACCAAAACTCACTTAATACACAAATTAATATTTAGCCTTTATTTTTTAATTTTGTTATCTCTCAATCATATCACTTATATTATATTACACTTTTTTATTTGTGTGTCAAAAGTTAATAAAAAACTTTTACTATGATTGAGGGAGTATTATTTACGCAAATGATCATAATTTGGGAAGTACGTCATTATTTAATTAATTGTTCAAGTGTGTTTATGTATAGTTACTACTACGTTAATGACTAACATATAAGTTGGTTCACATGTGAGTATATAGTCATTTTTTATATTATTTATTTATTAGATAGTTAATATTGTTATCTTATACTTATACTTCTTCTCATATAATTTATATTGCTCAAAATTCAAAATTAGATATTGCGCTTTTATTTTTTCAATACCCACAATAAAAAAAAAAAAAAACTTTACCCTTCTAAACTAAATTTTTACAAACATCTTTTATACACCTCATGCCACTCAATTCATATTTCACCACTATAATTAAATCTTTACTCAATTACTCACTTCAATAAAAATTGAAAAAACTTACTCTTCTTTAATTTAATAATATTTTTATTAAAACTTGTACTATTTGATTTTGAGCCATTTAAATTATAACGTGGGTATTGCAATTCAAGATTCAATTTTTAACACTCATTTCAAATATATATATATATATATATATATATATATATATATATACATTTCAAATATATATATATATATCAAATTTGATCTTATACCCACATGTAGACACCAATTTATATGTTCATCGTTTATGTGGCATGTCAATCACCCATTATGTGATGCCACATATAGAGGAGAACCTACTATTATTTAATTAATTACTTATGTGACATTACATGATTGGTGGTGGATATATAAATTGATGTCCACTGCGGGTATAAGATCAAATCCAATATATATATATATATATATATATATATATATATATATATATTATATTTGAGAGTTAATCCGTAAAAAAATATATATTTTAAAAAATGATATATTTGATTCGTAAGAATCTATTTAGATTAAATCAAATTGGCGAGTAAAATATTAAGTATGTGTACATATATTGTATATGGTTATGTCCCTTTATGTTTTTGCTGGTATTATTAGTTTTTAATTTTTTAAAATTAACCTGAGTAAATTACTTGTTAAATATGTAGTACTACAAAATAACGATTTAATTCTAAATATTATTATTTTAAAAGTGAATGAAATATCTGAAAATTACCATAAAATAGGGATAAATACAATTTTTTAAAATAATTTTCATCCTCAAAATTTTTTCTTCTTATTTTCTTATCAAAATTTACTATTCAAACAACTCAAGCATTTGCAACACACGTAAGTGGACACCAGTCAAATTGTTAAATGAAAACCCTAGAAAACAGTCATAATTCATGACAAACTAAATTTGCACATAAAATTCGTTTAAAAATAATTGTCCATAAAAAAAAATATATATACTCTTTTAACGGAATGTTACAATAATCGCGATAATTAACGTAATTTGTAATAATATAGAAAAAAAAAATGTAAATGTGGGTGGGCTTAAGTCGGGTCATTGAATTCGGAATGCGCGTTTCATATTCTTCTTGTCTTCTCAACGCTTGCTTGCCTGCCTCACTCTCCACTTGTTTACTTTTAACTTCCCTCAGTTTCTCTTTCGGCCAATTCATCCAACGCCGCGAGCCCTCTCGAGGAGAGAAAAAGGAGAAAACTCGGACCACAGCCCTGTCAAGATGTCGCTGCGGCCGAGCAGCAGGGCGGAAGTGCGTAAGAAGGGCTACAAGATTGGTGTTGACGCGGATGAAGCACGCCGGCGTAGGGAGGATAATTTGGTCGAGATCAGGAAGAATAAGCGCGAGGATAATCTCCTTAAAAAGCGGCGTGAGGGTCTTCCTAATGGCAGCTTTACACAGCAGTCGCAGCTCTTCCCTCTCGATTCATCGCAAACTCCCGCCGCCATCGAGAAGAAGGTACATACGCCTCTGTTTTCTTTTATTGTCTGTTTTTTCCTTAAAATAGAGGGAATCGATTTTGGATTGCTGATCTATCATTCTTCTGGTTACTGACTTGAACTGAAGGTCGGTGTGATCCATTTGTGTACAAGGTTCCTTGTGAAAACCGTGATCTATAGTTTTGGGGGTCTCTGAGTGAAGTAATAAGTGGATTAGATTTTTTAGGGATCAAATTGGGGCTATTATGATAATGTAGGGAAAGAAAATTGCCTTTTCTTGTGCTAATCTTAAATGAGTTCGTTTTAGTTCGTGATTTAGTTTTACAAAATATAGTTGCAGTAGCGGAATGAATTGTTAATTTGGTGCCTGAAGATGCTCTTATTGTCTTCTCCTTTAGATACGTTAGGCTTTAGCAGAAGTTGTGGACCTGAGAGGTAGGAATGTGATTTTAAAACTGTAGAATTGGTAGAGAACTTTTCTTTCACATCACCTCAACATTGAAGGCAGCTAGAATGACCTGATATTGAATGAAGAACTTACTTGCAAGCGATGCAATCTGTAAGGATATGATTCTCACAGTCAATTTCTTTGACAGTTAGAAAGCATACCTTCGATGGTACAAGGAGTATGGTCAAATGATGTTAATGCTCAACTGGAGGCAACTACCCAGTTCCGAAAGCTTTTATCTATTGGTATTCTTGTCTTTAAGATCTTTTAATTCCTTTATTTCTGGGATTAATCCTTCATAAAATGTATTTTTTAACTTCTAAACTTTTCAGAACGTAGCCCACCTATCGATGAGGTGATTAAAGCTGGGGTGATCCCTCGATTTGTTGAATTCCTTGGCAGGCATGATCTGCCTCAGTTGCAAGTAAGTTTTCCTAGTTGATATTTATTTGTAAATGTTATGCAAATAAATTGTAAGAACACGGGTATTCTTGGTTGCAGTTTGAAGCTGCATGGGCTTTGACAAATGTTGCTTCTGGGACATCTGAACACACACGAGTTGTTATTGATCATGGAGCTGTTCCAAAGTTTGTACAGCTCCTTAGTTCTGGCAGTGATGATGTTCGTGAGCAGGTATCAATGATCCCTTTTTGGAGAGATTTCTTTTCATATTTGTATTATATCTCACCTGGTTGAGGCTGAAAATCTGTGTAACTAAATGGCTGATTGATTTTATTTGGCGGAGGCTTGTTTTCATAGCCAAGTGCTAATACATCTGCTTAATTGTTCTCTTTCTATGCAGGCAGTTTGGGCTCTTGGTAATGTTGCTGGCGATTCTCCATCTTGTAGGGATCTTGTCCTTGGGAATGGTGCCCTTTTCCCACTGCTAGCTCAATTAAATGATAATTCAAAGCTATCCATGCTGAGAAATGCGACGTGGACCTTGTCTAATTTTTGTCGTGGAAAACCACCCACTAACTTTGAGCAGGTCTGAGTCAGTTGTAGAATATTAGTAAGATCTGGTTTCTTAGTAATTTAGATATTGCCATTTTGTAGAATCTTCTCTTGCGATAATGCTGTTTCGAATCTGTTTTAATCGATAATATAGTCTGTTAACCCCGTGTTACCTTTTCCCTGCACTTGGTCAGGTGAGGCCTGCGTTGCCTGTTCTTCAACAACTTATCCATTTGAACGATGAGGAGGTTTTGACTGATGCTTGCTGGGCTCTTTCTTATCTGTCTGATGGAACAAACGACAAAATTCAAGCTGTGATTGACGCAGATGTCTGCCAAAGACTTGTGGAACTTCTCCTGTATGTTCCTATTAAAGAAGTTGAAGTCTTACTATAAATCTTTTTTCCTTTCTCTGTTTAACGTTCTTTCTGTATTTCTTTTTATTTAATTGAAATTCTGTTTCTAATGCCTCCTCTGAAAAAAAAATTGTTTTGCTGTCAATTTTATGTTTCTTACAGCATTTTGTTTCTCATGCAGCCATCCATCTCCTACTGTTCTTGTACCTGCGCTTCGGACTGTGGGTAATATTGTCACTGGTGATGATTCTCAGACGCAGGTACTTACTTTGGTACACAATTCAAATGATGTTTCCTTGTTATAGTTTTTTTCTAAGTTTTCCCTTGGCGGGGTTTTTTCTCCAGCCTGTTTTGCTATGTAGCTGTCTCTTTTTACTGTTGTGATGTCCTCTCTTAGTTATTTATTTAAAGGATTTGTTGGCGTGCATGTGGCAGAACTCTAATTTTAGGACACCATTTTTATGGAAAAGAATACTGAATGAATGGCACTGGTTCATTTTGGTTTGTTCTAAATTAATTCTGGTATTTTTAATATGATTTTTATTAACTAAACTATAAGGCTATGTTCTTTTTGAGATTCACACGGATGAGCTTAGGACTTTTCAGCCCCCGTCCCATGTAAGCTAGGGATTTAAAATCCAGTTTTTAAATCCCACATTCAATCCATATCTATAAATACCTATAAACTTATTATTACTTTTTTCCAATACAAACTACTTTTTACACTTTAAAATAACAATCAATCAATCGCTCTTACACATTGATTTGACATAAAATAAACTCTCACCCTACTCAAATCCCAAAAGAAACACACAATTTTACTACTCAACAAGGATTTCAAATCTCGGGATTCCTGAGTCATGACTCTCCTTGCACACCTGAATCCCAAAAAGAACATAGCCTAAGTTTTTTTAAAAAAGTAAATGTTTTCTTCAGAATGTTTCTCACTTAAGTCTTAATTTTTAATTCTTATTTTTCTATATATAAATATGTGAGTTTTAAGTTTGACTTAAAATGTGAATGAGTTTAGTTCCTTAGTTCCCGCTCATTAACATACGCTATACCCGCTGAAAGTTTCTGCATCGAATACTGAAAACTAAAAAAAGAAGAAAAACAAGTTTACTGAAACAGTACAATTGTGTCAGTCAACCATACCAGGCATATCCCTAGGAACTGTCAGAAATTGGTCAGTCTGAATGATTTAATGACTAGCTTGAATGGATCTTTTAATAAAAAAATTCTTTGATCTATGTAATAGATCTTTTATGCATGTCATGATCTTCTTTGTGTGTAATAAACCATTATTAACACAACGTTATGGAGCATCCTCATTAAGCTTTTGTTTAATTTTTAAAGTTCTATCCATAATCATGACTCTCATTAAACTTTTGATTAATTTTTAAAGTTCTATCCATAATCATGAGTTGCGATTCAGTATGTGCAAGTATTAGTGGTATGATTTTCATAATCACTGTACTCAATGGACCTTCAACTGAAATAAGAACTATCAACATGTGTTTGTCTCTTGTCTTCAGCTTCATCTATTCTTAATGTTCACACAGTTCACTTGATTGCGTCAGTTTGTGATAGATAAACAAGTCCTTCCATGTCTCCAACAACTGCTTACTCAAAATCATAAGAAAAGCATAAAGAAAGAAGCTTGTTGGACAATCTCCAATATCACTGCCGGTAATAGAGCTCAAATTCAGGTACTTTTCTACTTCTCTTGCTTCTTAAGTGAACTTCTACTTTCCCAACTATGTTAGAGAATCCATTTCATGGATATCATTTGCATATATAACCAGTGAATGAACTTCAGAAGAACTTGTGGCGTATAGTTTAATAAGATGAAGATGAGTGAGCAACCATCAGTTTATTTGTCTTTCTATTTTTTACCTTTCTCATTTTATTGGGTTTTCTGTGAGGTGATTTTTTTATTTTTTTATTCTGGTAGAAGGCATTTTTGTAGACATCTATTTTTATCTGCATTGATTAGTTAGACCAAATGATCAGGCATCTGAATGCAACATCTTCAATAAAAGTGATGAGAACGAAAATGCAAACTGTAGAAAATAGAGCAAATTTTTTTTTCTTTGTGGATATGCCAATTTAACATAAAATTGCCAATAGGTATAGATGTTCCAGGCATACTGGGCAAACACATCAATTAGGAATAAGGGATCTAGAGGATATATTAAATCTTGGAGGTGACCTGAACAGGTGGAAAAGACGCAGGATCTTGTGGAGTCTTATTAACAGACATGGTTGTATCATTACTCTAAGTGTCCCACACCCCTACCCTGTCTCTACTACTAAGAAAAAAGAAAAGAAAAAGGAAACAAAGATATCTTTAGATGACTGAACATAACGTTTGGTCCACCATCCTAATAGCAAGTATAATTGATTGTGATTATTTGTAAGAACTTGGAAGGTGCATGTTCTGTATGTTTATTCTAACTATAACTATAAGTATATTTTCTATGGAATATGGCTTTTTATAAGAATTTTTGTGCACTTTCACTAGAAGATTATCATAATGAAAAGCTGTTAAACTGGCAACCTTGTACCGCTGCCGCAGTAATAAATATTACTCCATCGCCCCGGAAAAGTTTTCACATATAGGAGGACGCACACTTTAAGAAAGAAGAGTAATAATTGAGATTTTGATGGATAATTTTGTAAACTTTTATGTGTAAAGTATAAAAATTTATTGGGTTATGTGTATGTGTGAGTCAAAAAGTAATGACATTTTATGTAAATTAGTGGAAATTGTGAGGATGAAATTTATGAAGGGTTTTCCATAAACTTATAGTGGGACGGACGAAAAAAGAAAGTGTGAAAGGTTTTATGGGACGGAGGGAGTAGTTCTTTAATAAGCTGCAAATTGTGAATAAGCTTCTGTTCGGTACTGGTTAAGTGGTTGTAAGATTGGTTGTGCTTGATAGGTTAAGAACAAAATAATGACCTTAATTAATCAACATGAGAAACAGTTCGGGGCTTGAAAGATGTTTATATTAAGAGATTTTATCAATTCAGGGCCTGAAAGATGTTTCTATTCAGGGCTTGGACCGATAAAATCTCATAATATAAACATCTTTCAGGTCCCGGATTGATAAATTTTATCTTTCAGGCCCCAAATTGATAAATAACCTATCTTTCGGGACTTGTACCGATAAAAATCCTTTTTTATATTACTTATATACTGGCTGTTTGATGTGTCTCTGATTGTATTCTAACCTAGCTGTCTATTCAATTGCTCTGGATCAGGCTGTCATTGAGACGGGAATCATTCTACCTTTGGTGCAACTTCTTCAACATGCTGAATTTGAAATAAAGAAAGAGGCTGCGTGGGCTATCTCGAATGCTACCTCAGGAGGATCTGCCGAGCAGATTAGGTATGTTTGTTTATGTGGCATATGTTTTCAGCTGATTTTAATGCTACTCCAAATTTATGCTTGAGACCAATTGGCAAACACATTTCAATCTTTACCTGGATTTGGAGAGAAACGATGGTGAAGTTTAGTATTTTGGATTGTTCAGACATTCTTAGAAAAAAGAGAAAAGAAAATGAATTAAATGTAAATTTAAGCTTTCATTAAATGTCATTCCACATATGAAAAATTATTTATGTGTTTGGATGGTTGTTTTAACTAGCATGACCCCGATGATGACTAATTGATATCATATGTATTGTCTGTGGGAGTGTTTGCAGATAGAATGTAATTTTAGATATTAAGTAGTGATTGATATTCCTCGTGTATGTAATTTTTTATAATATATTTTAATTATTTATTTAGTTACTATTGTGTTCATTTTCATATAATGTATATAGGTTTGCCCTTGCATGATGTTCCTCCTCCAGAGGTATAAAGGGCTGATTCCATTTTGTGCCATCTAATCTAATTCAGAATCACGTTGACTCCTTGTACTCTCGATTGTATTGATATGTGATGAATTCTATTCTAGTATTCGTTTATATATTATGTTTTCATGTGTGTCTTCATATGCTGCCAATAGAAGTGCATATAGAATGAGCCAACTTCATTTTTGCCGTCTAATCTTCAAGTTGGGTTAGGGTGTACATGTAACTGAAGCATTGTCAAACTTCTGCAGATACTTGGCGACCCAAGGTTGTATCAAGCCATTGTGTGATCTCTTAATCTGTCCGGACCCAAGGATCGTAACTGTTTGCCTCGAGGGACTGGAAAACATATTGAAGGTGGGGGAGGCTGATAAAGAGAATGGGCAGAACGGTGGAATCAACATATATGCTCAATTGGTTGATGATTGTGATGGATTAGACAAGATCGAGAATCTACAGAGCCATGACAACAATGAAATATACGAGAAGGCTGTGAAAATATTAGAAAAATATTGGGTCGAGGAAGACGAGGATGATCAAAATGTGACTGCTGATGGTTTCACCTTTGGCAACAATCAACCAAATGTTCCTGCTGGAGGCTTCAACTTCGGTTGAACCTGCTTTCTGCTCTCAGGTCTGTTTACTTTTCGTTGAGTTTCAATCTTAACTTATGTTTTTGTTTCATCTATCCTAGTTTTTGGCCTGCCAAATAGGTTTAATGTTGTTGGAATTGTTTGAATCGCATTACAAAATATACTTTTTGCTTCTCTGTGTGTACATTTAGGACTAGTCTTGTTTGTGCTCTTTTCTTACGGAAGCTTCGTGGAAAAATGCATATTTTACTTTTTGTGCACTTTATTATTATTATTATTATTATTATTATTATTATTATTATTATTATTATTATTATTATTATTATTATTATTATTATTATGTACTTTCAATTTCTTTCACTTATGCATCGTGTACTTTTGCCCTTTACATTTTTATTTGTTTTTTTATTTCTCGTTCTATATATACATTGAAGGAGCGAAAGTTTCTTTATGAAAATAGTTTAGAAAATTCACAACTCTATCTTTCTTCTTAAATAGTGTAATTGTTACCTCATTTGATTATATTTCTCTCTTAGTCATTCCTCCATAGTTCATTCCACAATTAATATTCAAAATTAAAGAATGATACTAGTAATATACTCCCTCCGTCCCGAATATTTCTTCACACTTTAAAATAGAAATATCACACAATATTAACACACTAACAATATTATTTAAATTTTAAAAATGTCACTCTTATTCTACTCTATTTTATTATCTCTTCTGTTTTATTTTATTAAATCACCAAAAATATCTATATATTTTATTGTCTCTCCTACACTTTATTATCATAAAAGTCAACAAAATTAATTTTATTTAGTTTTCGTGCCTAGAGAACTGTTCCCAATTATTTGTGATGGAGGTTGTTCTCAATTATTTGGGATGGAGGTAGTTTCTATTATGAAAATAATTATTCATCCAATAAAAATAAATTTTTATTTTTATTTTCATTGTTAATCTTGAAACAACTATCACCTGAACTCTTACCATGTATGTTCACTTTTGAAGGTAAATTATCCTAGTATTCTCTTTCGAGCCTCTGTCAAAAAAAAAAAAAGTATTCTCTTTTGAGCTATAATTAATCAATTACTATCATGGTGGTTACAAATCTAGAGAGGTGTCATTTTAAGTACCTCTTTGAGAACAAGTCGCAAATACAATTACACACAAGAATCAAATGTGTACCGTGTTTTAATAAAGCATAATAATTATGTCGGAGGCTTTATACTAAGCACTTGTCATGATTATCAGCTCGATAAAGAATCACTATTTAGATTGATAGGTAACCTGATAATGTCTTAACCTCCGAGGTCCTACGAGGAATGGTTTTTTTATTTTTTCTTTTTTAAAAAATCACAAAGGATGAGTTCAATTGAAGCGGTTATGTTACATAGTTATATCTTGTTCTCACGAACTTGAACGAACCCTGAGTAATGGCTCATTTTATAAATTTTAATATTTTACAATTTGTTTTAAAAGTTTATAAAATATAATTATTAAGTAACTTATAAGTCGACTAATAAAACATATCCATATGTTCCCTTATAAGCTTCATATTTGGGAATGACACAAGTTTTTTTTAAATATATATTTTATATATAGTGTTGTTGAGAAATTAAAAAAAATAAAGAGAGATTGAGAGAAATAAAGATAGAAAGAAAAAAATTTGGGATCATAATTTTGATAAATAATGAGAAGTTATGATTGGCACATTTGGCAAAAAGAGAAGCTTACTGAAGGATGAATGAAGTATAAGTTTTTTGATTATTTGAAAAAATTATTTATATAATTTTAATTAATATAATAATTATATATAAAAAATTATTTATATAATTTTAATTAATATAATAATTATATATATATTTTTATGTTGAGGTGGTTGTGTTGGGTTGGGATGGTGGGATTGGGGTGGGTGAATTTATTACTTAAGTGTAGTTTAAAAGATTAAAAAAAAATAAGTTACAAAAATTCAACTTATTTTTTGGAGTTTGTAAGCTGTAAAGAGTTTATTTTAAGAGATTATATTTTAAACATATTATTTTATCAAATACTTATTCTGACCCATTTTTTATTGCTCAAAATTTAAAAATGGACATTTTATTTTTATTTTTTTATTTTCAAAATAGCAAAAAAGCAACACTATTTTTGTAAATTAAACTCTCATAAACATCTTTTATTTACACCTCAATGCCACTTAATTAACCCTTTTAATAAAGTTGAAAATATTCATTTACCCTTCACTTTATATCTTTTAATACTAATAAACGGCTATTTCTTAATCTTTGTGCCAATTCCCTTGAGCAAACAAAATTAGAACGGAGTGAATACTTTGAGATAATAAACTCCTAAATAAACTGTTTAAAAAAAGCTCAACCAAACTGCTCTAGATTGAACGTATTTTGTGTGAATGTAGTTTTATATAGATTATGACTAGTTGATTTAATTTAAGAATACGGAGTGAAGTAATGAGTTGAGTTTTAAATGATAGTCTTATAATTTTTTATCAATAAAATAAAAAATGAGTTGAAATGTGTATGTGTGCCCAAAATTAATGATATTTTGTGTAAAATTATAGATAATGTGAAGGTGAAATTTATGATAAATGTGTGTAAGTCATTTTGAATTGTTCGAATAAGAAAAATGTGCATGTTATTAGGGCAGAAGAAGTATGATTCTTCTCACGAGAAATGGTCTAATATGAAGTTTTCGACTAAATTAAGAATAGTATACTGGGAAAAAGAAAATCTTTTTAAAGATCAAATGGAGAGAACACATTAGGTTATATAGTTTCATCCTTGTAATTTTATTCTTTAAGTGCAGTTATGTTTTAGTATATAATAATGGAAAGTAGGAAAATAAAGAGTAAAGAGTTGAAAATGCAAGAAAATGAGTCACTAGAAAAAATTGAAGAGGGGGCCGTTTGCAGCTGGGAAGCCCGCTGTTAGAGATAAATAATAGAGAGAAGGGTCAAATTGCCCCATATTTTATATCTCAGGGATAAAGCAGTTTAATTATTATTTTTATTTCATTCTTATATTTTTCTTATCTGTTCTATATTAGTATTTATTTGCAATATTATTTATTAATTTTTAAAAATATTATTTATTAACCAGATGGCTTAGTCCACTTAATTACTGAATTCCTCATTTTAGAGGGAGACTCAGATTCGATTCCATTTGAAACGAATTGTGGAGTTGGTTTAAGAAAATTTAGAAGTGTTTGATAAATTAATTACTAACAACTAACATTTATAGATAAAAAAAATTTAAAAATATGAAACACAACATTAAATATCAAAATAGAATATAAAATCGGTGTTGTCGGTATTGTGATGCCATGCGGTATGTGTTGTTGAAATTAGTATATGCACGAAATGAAGAGACATGACATCCATCACTTCTGCTAACCCATTTTTAATGTAAATAAATAACGATAAGGTTTGGTAGACGCATTTAAGGCTACTTGAATTAAAAAAAAATAAAAAAAATTACATAAATGTGCATTATACTTATTTAATTTAATTTTATTTTTTGACAGGAATACTTATTTAAATTTACTTACTTTTCATTTTGCCATTTAGAAAATTCAACCCCACATAGCAAAGAGCCAAAGACACGTTGATATGGTGGGCCCATGTGACTTCATATCATATTTTTGGATGTACGAATATTATTATTATATACTATACATGCTCGGTAACAATCTTTCTATGTAGGGAATGCTCACAACCTATACATACATACATACATACGTGTATGATATCCATATATTACTGCCACATCATTGCATCAATGAGCACCAAAACAATGCCAGCACAAATTAAAAAATATGCACATAGAGAGAGAGAGAGGGAGTTTAATATTGAATTTTTCAAGAAGGACTCTTATAATAAAAAAAAAATATTCCTAGTAATATATATGAGGTGTTGCAAACACAACTTGCTATGTAAAATCACATGTTATGGATGTGATTGTGTGTTATTAACATAATTTTAAATTAATTTTGGAAAAAAATAATTTAAGAAAATTCTTCCAATTATATAATTCAACTTTAATTTTTCTACATAAATAAATTGATAATTCTTAGCACAATTTACAAATTAATATTAATCTACTTTAAAATATTAAAACATTAATTTTAAATTATATTTTATCTATCATGAACCAAGACCACCCATGTTTATGCAAGGACCACGAGGTTGTCTCCGTCTATCGCTACAACTTTTTCGAAGCCAATTCACCCACAAAAAAATCGAAAAATGTTTGAGAAATTCTAAAAGTAATGCTGTGGGAATCAGAAAACGACAAACAATTTTTTCCCTTTAATAATAAATGTCAAAAGGTATGAAAACAAATGTGTCGAACCTTTTTTTTTTTTTTGGCAAACAGAAATAAACAAGACAAAATTAAAACAAGAGAGAGAGAGAGAGATGTAATGAATTTGTACGTCTTATGACTTTTATGTTTAAAGGCTCGGAAGACGTTGTCTAGGTTATGCACTACTCGTGATTAATCGAAATTTTTTAAAGTATAAAAGTTGTTTTCAAAAATAGAAAAAATAATCAGATCGAATATATTGTAAATACGAATCATAAATGAATAACACGCATTTGGAACGTCAATCATGGCACTGATTTGTAGCATAGACATACATAATATTTTAATGGTTTAGATTGTATTTTTTTTTTAAAAAAATAACTAAGATTATTTACTTGACAAATATAATATTATGCACTAAATAGATACATTAATTATAAAATATAATATCAAAATTGATCTCAATTGATTAATATTAAATTATTAATAGTGTATAGTTCTCTTATTTAATATTTTTAAATTTAATGGTAAAGATAATTTAATTTGTGAAAGATGTAGGCCGAAATTAAAAATTCAAATTTTCATTAGAATGAAGTAATTATCAAACGAAATATTATGGTAAAATATAACTACTGTAGAAAAATATTGTACTGCCTAGTAAACTTAATTTTAGAAAACGAATAATATCTTAACAAACATATAAAAAAAAAAAGAATAGAATAAAATCCTTTCACAGGACCGGCATGCCAAAAATGTTGGAAATATCCTCGAATCGATCTAGATGAAATCAACGGTCCAGATCATCCCACTTTCACTTTTAAATTGTCCTCTCCAAAACTAAGCAAGGATATTCCTTCTGGAATACACTGATTTCATCTTCTACATACTCACAGGAGAAAGAAAACCGATCGAATAAAGAAATATGTCCCGTTGGACGACGGCGGCGGCTTTCCGGTGGGTGGACGTTAGCGTCGCGCTGCCTACTTCATTTTTCCGGTGGCCGAGTCTATTCGCCTCCTACTTGACGCCGCGAACGCCGAGATGGAGCAGCACCTTCAGCCTCATTAGCGCCCTCGAGCCCGGGCGGTGGGCCCCGCGTGTGACACTTCCCACCGTGGACGACGTCGTATGGTCCGTCGTATCCGCCGTGGAGTCCGTCGCTCTCGTCTCCTTCCTCTGTTTCTTCTTCGTCTTCTGCGGCTGCACCCTATGATGCGGATATACACGATCAAAGGTGAGAGTATGTGGGGGTAAAATATAGCCCTAAACGTTATCTGTTGTTTTTTCCGACTTTTGTGGCCGTGGAAGGTTATAATTCCGGTAGAGATGGCGGCCGAAGTTCTGATAACGTCGGCGCGTGACACTTAGCGCGTTTATTAATTTTTCTTTATATGTAAATTATGCTTGCCAATGATGGCCTGCCGCTTGACTGCTTTTGACTGCTTCAGCCTTGAGGGTATTTTCGCCAATCTATAATCATAACTAATTTTTGTCTTTCTTAATTTCATTTATTTTAACTTCTTATATTTCATTTGACCAAGAAAAGGAAATCTTATATTTCATACTAGTTTTCTTGCTTAATTACGAATGTCCTATGAATAATGATAATGGCGGTACTGTTCGAAATAAGAAAATTTTAATTTCATGTATAACTACATCACAATCAATCATAGTTATTGCAATTAAATCTACATTATAAGTTATAACTTTCTCTTTTTAGAAAATAAGATAACTTAAACAATTTTTTTAATAAAAAATATATAATTTTATAGAAGGGTATAAGGTATATCCATACAATAAATAGTTTTACAATAATTTTTCTTTTATTGAGCGAACTAAACTAATAATAAAGTTGTTTTCAAAAAACTAATAATAAAGTTGAACAAATTTCATATCATATCACATGTATAATTTTATATTTTCTATTTTTTTTGTTTTATTATTTATAATAATATTCCATTCATTCCATTCTTTTATTGTTCAAGTCAAAATGATATGAGTTTTAATAAGAAAATTATTTATTAGTATTAAAATATATAAAATTAAAGGTAAATAGATCATTTCAACTTTATTGGAGAAGATTGCTTTAGTTTGAGAGAGTATGGTGAATAATTGAGTGACATGAGTTGTAAATAAGAGATATTTAGAAGAGTTTAATTTGAAAGTATAGAATTATTTTTTTGTCATTTTGGTATGGAAAAATAAAAATAAGACATGGATTTTTTAATTTTGAACCATTTAAAATGGAATGAAGTGAGTACAAAATAGTGTGTAAAACATATGGTAAAAAGGAAGTCTTTTATGCAAAACAGATTAAGTTTGATTGAGTATTTTTAGATTCATATAAATTTATATAAAAATATTTGTGGAATATGAGAAGTGAAAATTCTCGCTTCACCAAACTTAGTAGAAGAATTCATTGAAGTTTGTAGTCTTGTTGGGTTTAGTAATAATTCACTAATACACTATGTAAATCTTACATCAAGTATATAATCTTACTTATTTTATTAAAAATATTAATGGGTTAATATTAATTATTTTATTGAATAATTTTATTGTTTTAATTAAATAGTATACCAAAATCTGATTCACCAAGTATTTTTAATAATTTTGGACTACAGTTACAAAAAAGAGAAAAAAAAAAGGAACAGTATCTTTCCATGACCAAAAAATCGAACAGTATAAATAAGATGATGACTAACATCAGTCTAATTCGTTCTGGTATAAAAATCGAGAAATGATGACTAACAGTAACATCAGTGATAAATGTCGTTTTACTATTGTTTCAACAACCAACTAACCTGCACCACAGTCCAGCGCCAGCTATGCGTTATCCACCATAATTGTTTGAAATTAAAAACACAATAACCAAAAAATAAATAAAGATCTGAAGTTGGTGTGTTTTTCACCTTCTAAAGAAGAAAATACATTAAACAAAATGAAAGAGGAAAGACGTGCTCAAATATCTTAAAAATTTCTGAATTGATGATATTTTATATATATGTTTCTTTAAACAAAAAGATTATAAGAACTTGGAGTAGTATTTAATTCATGCTTTTCCACTCATTTTTAGTTAAAAAGATAAGAGGAGTGAGAGATGTTAGCCTATAAAATTAGTGGGCTGGTTCATATTTGTCAAATGGGCTTCAAAATAAGGCATAGATTATGTACACCATTTTTTTTTTTTTTTTTGATAGTACACCTAAAAAATTATTAGTAGCCACCTGCCTCCGACCCCTCGCAGCGCCGCCACATTCCCGGTCCCCGCGCGCCGCCCAGTCCCTCACTGGGTGAAGATCCAAATGTTATGCTTAATTTGTAACACTATTTAGTTTTCTGAGGTGGTACAAAAATATTTTATGTTGTTTAGTCGATTGTATTTCAATTCTCATATCCAGGTTTGCAGATTTTCTTCTTTCTACTTTTTTTTTCTCGTTTGTATTTATTTTTAAAAAATGTTGCAATAGTACGTTTTCTTTTTCCAAAATTTTTGATTTATTTTTTCGAAAATATTGGTAGTTTTGAAAATATCTTTGTTCGTTTTTCTCGAATTTTCGTAAAATTTTCCCGAATTTTAGCTGTTTCAGTTAAAATAATTCCATAAAAAATTGGATTTTCGGTGTCGATCCGGCAACTCAGTGCCAGTGGTGGTGAGATGTTTAAATTAATTAGGGTGCAAGTGTAATATAGTTTTTTTATTTGTAATTTTCTTAAATTTTTTTGTGGGTGTACTAATTGCCTATTGGGCCTCAAAATAATCTTCTAACTGGGCTTGACAGGCCCAAATACTAAAGAAAGGAGGTAATTAGCGTGCCCTAACGTCGTCGTTTTATCAAATCGTAGAAGAATCGGATCCTTCGCAAAAAAGAAAAAGAAAACATCTTCTTTTTTAGGGTTTATGCGGAGAAAGAATACCTGAAATTTATTTCCCCGTATTGATATGGCTTTAAGGCAAATTCTGACATGGAGCAAACGATCATACTCGTTCTCAACCCATGTATCTGGGATTGCGAATTTTTCCTCCAAATCCAGCCCGTACCTTGGTATGTTTGTTTGATGTACATTCGAACTTCATTTTTTGGAGATTAAGAAAACGGATTCTGATTGAAATTACAGTGAAGGTTGGGATACCAGAGTTCTTGAAAGGAGTTGGGAGAGGATTGGAGAATCACGTGGAGAAGTTGGAATCTGAAATTGGAGACCTACAGAAGCTTCTTGTTACGAGAACCATTAGGCTCAAGAGACTCGGAATCCCCTGCAAAGATGTAAGAATTATTCCTTCTCTCTATGTATATATTATAGCCTTTTCGACATGGGAATTGCTGGGTCTTGTAATGTTAAATGTAAATTTTAGTGAAATGAGGATTGCTTTGGATTTAGGTTTTTGTGTTTCACCTGCTACAAATTGTTTGAGTTGAACTGTGAGAGTTGACACGTTTTCTCTGTAATGATGTTTCAGTAATCAGAAATCCATAATCAACTAATCATTAGAAAGATATTCAACAGGATTAGCTGGAAGGGTAGACTAGGTAAGCTCCCCCTGCAAAGTTAGTTATGATTCTTATGAAGTACTAATTAAACTAGCAGAGTTGTATTAAAAAGCCTATGGTTTTCCATTTCTCTTTTAATATAGCACTCATTGATGACTAATGCATCATTAGTTGAATAAGACATCTTTACGGAAGATAAATTTGGATGAACCTGATGCTCTTCACCGTGTCAAACTTGGGTGGAACTGTTGCTTATCATCATCACCCTCTTGTTAGTTTTTGTTATATTTTTGTGGAAGGTTATGTGGTGTGGAAGAGAGGAACCACCAGGAATTGTTCTGATGGAAACTTTCTAGTGTTTATTCTATCATCATGTTAGTGAATTTTTTCTCAATTCCAACCACTTCAAATATCCTATATTATAATAAATAAATGTAGTAGTATCTGACTGTGGGATTTGTAAATGGTATACAAATTTATGGCTACAATGAAGAGCATTTCATCCTTGTCTAGTTTATATCTGAACTCTTTCATCGTGTGATATTGTACCAATTAGTCAAGTTGGATTTATCCCCTCGTATCTTTAATCACAAACTAGCAATCTAATATTGAATAAACTTGTGGATTGTGTTTTCTTTTGTTTTTGCAGAGAAAGCTGATATTGAAGTATACACATAAGTACAGGCTTGGACTGTGGAGGCCCAGGGCACAGCCCGTAAAATCTTGATCATACATTCGTGAATGGTGCAGATGTGGCTTTTGCCTGCAGGACCGTGGTCTTCTTGTGTTCCAAAACTCTTCAGTTTTAGGAATTAGGTTTAAAAACTTGAGTGTTTTGTCGGGATATGTTAAGACTTTCTTCTTGCTTGTCACTGCTCTCTTGTTTGACTGATTGAATTGCTTGTTTTACAATTTCACAATCAGTTGGTTTATACATCAGTGATGAGAAACATCTATGATCATTTGTCATTGCTTCTCCCGAGTAAGTTTTATTCTTTTTTTTTTTTTTCTCATCGTTTCTAGTATTTCTTAAGTACGCTAGCCTATTAATATCTTCTTTCTTTTTAATCTCAGGACGTGATTTTGTTGGACAGGATGCTTTTCATTTTTTCGACTTTTCGACTTTTTATCATTCAAAATTTTTATTTACCTTATGTAATAAATTATTATTTCGTGTTAAAAAAAAAAAAAGATATCGATGCCTGATTAGTTTATGTCAAAACCTCATTGACTATAAGAGCATCCAATGCTCAACAATATCGTCAAGTTTAGCACTACCATTGGATTCAATTTTTGGACCAAATCAAAAATCATCTCGTCTCCAAGGTTCGTGTATTGGGATTCAAGATCTATATTTCAATTTAAATGAATGTACACATTTATCAAAATATTTTAATGACCTTAGGGACAATTTTGAAATTACACTAAAAAGTGCAATATATCATCTAATATATAAATGAAATGAAAGATAAAAAAAGCCCCTTTTTTTGAATGGGAGTGAGTACTATTATAAGGATAGAAAAGTAATTAACAGATTATAAAAAGTGGCCAAAAAATGGAAAATAAATAAATACAAATACTTTAATATAAATTTGTACGATTTTAAAATCCATGCAAATATATTCACTCAACCCAAATTATTTGAATTCGCTTAAAAATTCCTTTCAAGAAAAAAAAAAATCGCTTAAAAATGGTTTACCACATAGATTTTTAGTTTTTTCTTTTTTAAATACAATTTGCATGGAAAATTTATTCAAAAAACTTGCCTCTGAAATAAATAAACAAATTTGCGCCATTCATATCCACTTTAGTGGTAAATTGAAAAATGTTGGTATGGAGATTGTCTCTGTAGAGTATGTATCAAATCAAAAGGTATTTGATGATTAATAGATAGCTAACACCTGCATTGCCTTTAAAAACAAAAGAAAAGGGCATGTGCGGTGCCTAAAAGCCAAAATTGATTTGAAGGGGACCCAAGTCATTAAATAGCGTCGCTAGACCAAACTGTTCTACAGTCAGATCCTTACAAAATCGTGTCCCAGAATCATACATATTTCATACTTCTCTAAACACGTTATAAAAGAAATTTAAAACCTTATGTTTGTGGCAATCAACTTCAGACAGCAGAATCGCCTTCCCTTTCAAACATGCAAAATCACCAAGCTGCAAGATAAAAACTAAGAACATTACAACATATGTTATGAGTGACAAGTTAGTCCCCTCATAAATGTCTACTTGCCCGTGCACCAACTACATTATTAGGGACAAATCTCCTTGTTACCAATCAAAGAAGTCCACACAAGCATCCCTAGATAAAAGCAGTGTTCTAAAATGCAGAAGACACTAGGCGGGTTTGGAGGGGCCAATTTGGACAAAGACTGAACCAGGGCCTCTGGGTGATATTATGAGTAACTGAGCTCAATACTACTGACCATATGGTTAAAAAGGAAAAATGAGGGGGTGGGGGTGCCACGAGCGTAAAGGAGGTGCTATCTAAGCAAATCAGCATTCTAGAAAATTCAAGCTTAGCTATGCAATAAATATCCTGAAAGAAGCATTTGGAAAGCAAGAGTTACCAACAATATTGGATACGAAACTCTATTCGTTCATCAATTCTGTAAAATATAGTACGAGGAATTGCACTAAAAACCAGAAATATGGCAGCACTCAAATTGAAAAATAAGAATCATACCTCATTAAAGTCCCCCTCGAGTATATTCAATATCAGTCATGGGAACAAAAGTTAATGAGAGGGATCTACGATATTAAGCTATTGCAAATCTTATGTTAACCAACATCCCGATGATTACTTATTTCAGTCTTCAGTGGCAGAAGATATATCAGCATCTCATCATAAAATAATCAATGCTACCTGGACAAACACATTTTGAAGGTTGAAAGAGGAAAATCAGAACTTTACATGGAAAACGGGTGCGGCAACACATTGGCATCACGTTCGTGAACCCAGGAGTCCTGAAGATTCAACAATGAAAGATTCTGTTGTGATGTATATAATGAGATAGGTAGAAAAGAAAGCAAAATGACATTGTTATAAAATTTGACAACAAAAAGGACTTTAATTAGGAAAGGTTTTTTGATGCACTGCACGTGGAGGATACAGGTACAATGTGTGTTATGGCATCTAAGTAGTTTATGGGACCCCCTCTGCTGCTGCTGACAGGGACAATTCAAGAATATAATGCCATTCCAAGGAGAAAAAGAATGAGAGAAAACATGTGTGTGTTCGTGTTGGGGGGGGTAGTGGTGTTGTGTGTGCAATTAGATGTGAAAAGTAAGAGGACAAAGCATTCAGAAAACAGGGTATTTTACCTTGAAAGATAATCACCAGTAAAAAGATTAGAGTCAGCAAACAGGCGAAAAGACTAGTACTTGATGAAGATGACTTCTCTTTCTTTATTCTATTCAAGGTCCTGCTTCTTTCCATCCTTCTGCGTTTCACGTTGAGCTCAGCAATCTCCTTCAGCAACATCATATCCGAAGCATCCAGTGAGGGACCTCTTGGAGGACGAGGGGGCTTTGATGGCTTCGCAGACTTCTGCTTCTTTGACTTTTCCTTGTCTATTCTCTCGTGTCCAAAATTTATCGGTTTTTGCCTAAACTCTCCCAGGTGCTCCTTGTCCTTGTAAGAAATCTCATCAGAAACTATTAATTTGTCATATGAGCACGAACAGTCCTCACCATTTGTAGATTCACTTCTGCATAACTCACAAACCCTACCCAATAGATTCTTTGAGTTCTCCAAACCTAGACTTTTGCTAGCATCGTCCTCACTTGTTCCCCCACTCTCCAAGTCAATGTCAAAATCTAAATCGCTCCCACTTGAATCTACCTGACTCATGCTCCAAAACCTCTTTGTGAAACTAACAGGCTGCAACAGCTAATATATAACAATATTGTGAAATCCAATAGATGAGATTATTATCCACAGCAAGGAGCCGCAGGTTTCCGGCTGATCATACTTTGACATGGAGTCGACAGTGCATTCTTTGCAGTAAATATCCTGCCTTGAAGACATGAATGTTATAAATTATGTTCAGTGGAACAAATGCATTAGCAGATAAGATTACGGTCTACCTAACAGTAACAGTTGACCTATACACATAAGGATACACTCTATGCCACATGGGTATATATGCCTTGAAAGAATTCCACCTCATCTAAAGTATAAACTTGTAGAGAGATTGAGAATTAATTCATTTATATTAATACCTTAAAGTCCAAACTTACAGAGAGGTTGGAAATTAATTTATTTATATCAATACCAACACCCTAATCTGCCCACAAACACACACATGTCTGCGAGTATATGTGCAAATAGAAAGAGATGCACGCATCTGGAAACAAAAAAAAAAAAAAAAAAAAACCCAGCAAATGCTGAAATAAGGAGACGCATTTAATTTTCATTTTCATACTACCCATTCGAGGTCAAAATGCAAATAACGACATTTACATAGAGGCTTTTTCTTTCACTTCTAAAGAGAAGAAATAAACTTCATTTCAATTTCAGAAAGTATAATCTAGCTCCAAACTTTTCCTTCATGATTTACTACACATAATCTCAATTGCGGAAATCAGGAGGGAAAGAAAGATGAATCGAGCTACAGAAACAAGAGATATACAAATTAAAAAGGCATAAAACACAAGAAGAAATGTAAAATCCATCCGCAAAATAGGGTTTTTCGATACAGAAAAGACGCATAAAGAAAATCAAGTATCTTATGTGCGTATAATTGTGGGAAGAAAGGGATGAGGTGACGATTAACGTACCATTAATTTGTGACGCCAGCAAACTGAAGAAGAAGAAGGAGGAGGAGGGAAGGCAGGAATCGCGTGAACGTTGGGGATTTGATCGGGTCAACGCCCTTTACATTCTTCTCTCTCATTCAAATAAATATATATTTATAATATAAATGTTGAGACTGTAGACTTGTACGGACATATAATTTTATTACTAGTACTACTATTTTTCAGAAGAGAATCATCAACTCTGTTCGAATTTGACCATCACTACTCTCATTGATAAGTCATACTCGACCTCCTGCAAAAGAATGAATATAGATTAGAGAGAAAGAGAGAATGAATATCACTTTCAAGAAACTAATATTAAGACATTGGTGGGTAATATTGACAAAATAATAAGAATCTCAAATTACATTCTCGAAAATTTCATAATCAAATCTTTCATCTTGACTAATGCTTGCTGGAATACGGATTTAATGGAGAAACATGCAACAATCTTCCGTCAGACAGCACTTAAAAATGGAATCACCAGCACACAGTTTGAAAAAAAAAAAGCATTTCATGGAGAGACCAACAACAGGTGCAAGCATCAGCCTGCCAAAAAAACTGTCACAAATACTGAAATCAAAGTAATAACAAGAAATTACATCAAGTATACTTAGTTAGGGTAATTAAAAGAAGGTAATAAAGGAATCTGAAATCAAGTATACCTCATATATATATAGCATCACATCCACGTACCCTTGTGCCAAATATTACATTACATCCATAAAAGCACGTAGACATCTGGCATGTACCTTTGCATATTATGAAGAAACCAATAAAACTTGAAAAGGGAAGGGGGTGCCACTAAAGAGGCATTTTATTTTTATGTGGCAAGACTCAATGTACAACGAACCATGCAACCTTCAGCTTAGCAGCTCTACTGCTACAGGAAAGCTCTTCCACCGCTGCTGTCCTTGTTTGACGGGCCATTAAATGAATACATAATATCAGAATCTCTGACCCAAACCTGTCATGTGTGACCTACAAGAATTTGGAAAAGTAGAGGCTTTTATAACACAAGGCAATGTTACAAAGGAATAGTAAACTGCTAACCTTGGCCAGACAACATGGGAGCATCTTTGCTTGGAGCAGAGATCACAACCCTGATTATAAATCATCCAAGGCCCGATTAGTACAGAATGAAAACCTCACATTAAGGCTTTGTTTAGGACATGCCTTGATGACGATGTGTTTTGAGGTGAATGAAGATAGCTCATGCCCCTGTATAAAATATCATCTAGGATTTCAGAATGCAACAATATGAAACTAAGCCACACAGAGAGAGCAGTATAGAACAATGCTGAAGTAGAGCATACACTTCTTCATATTTGAATGTCCTCTGGAACTTCACGAGGATTTGCAGCTTCCGTTGGTGTTTCTCTTGTTTATAGCAGGAAATAGAAAAGCAGCTTCTCCAGAAAGAACAGCCGTGAATCAGAATATGACTTCAAAGACCCTTCCTCAACACCAACCTAAGATATATTTCATAACAATTGAAAATACAAACCTCACAATTTGCTGGAACCACATAACACAACCAATTTCGCCAATGATGCACACCAAATAAATTAACAAAATAATCAAGTTTAATGGAGCAAAAGAAATGAAAGCTATGGAACTTTGAAAACTTCCACCAAGTTTTCTCGCATATGCATCATGAATCTTTTGCAGCAATAGAATTAATGTGCTGAGAACATGAACTTTCACATGGTAGACATCAATTACTCAGGTTCTTTACCAATCATTTGCACTCCACGGAATTAGCCATAAATCTTTGACACCATTCTCTATTGATCAAACTGAATAGTTGTATAGAATGACTATGGATGCGAAGAAGACGACAAAAGTAACAAGACTCCTCTTCAACAGATTACGTCTACAGGAAAATCAATAAATAATCTAATTGGTTATCAAATAAAAAAAAAAAACAAATCAAAGCACTGAAATTGAACCAAGTTTTATTGCAAGGTGCATTCAACCAACAACCTTTTTGCCTTCGCAGTACTTGAATAAGATGAAACCAATCATTAATGGTGTAGCAGTGTGATCACCTACCAAGACAAAAATCCAATAGATATCCGTGTGTACTGTGAAGAGAGACGAAGAACATAAAAAACCAAATACATATTACTTATCATACCTTCACATCTCCTGCATCCTCTGAAGCAACTCAAGTCCATGATTTTGGATAAAACTCCAAAACAATTAACATATTGGAAGAAAAATTAGTTAAATTTGTGTGACTTGCGCTTCTAATTGAAGATGATGAATCAGAATACTTAACATTTCCGAAGCCTAATTGTGAAAAAAGAATTTGGAACAAATGTTTTGAAGATTTTTAATTCGAACAGGGCCTTCAGATGTTAGATAAATGGTGCAAGAGCAAAAAAAAGATAAATGGTGCAAGAGTACGTCACGATAACTATGTGGAGAATACATATACCCATTTTATATATAGCATTTTATTCAAGAATTCTATCACATGTTTTAATATTTATGATCAAGAAGATCAAGAAAGCCGTTTTATTGTTTGAAAAGAAAAGGCTGTCAAAGTTTTTTTTTTTTAAGGCTGTCATAGTTAATACGAAGGGTTAATTAATGTTCGTGATCAAGAAGATTAAGAAAGCCGTTTCATCGTTTGGAAAACAAAGGTTGTTATTTTTTTTTTGAAAAGACTGTCATAGTTAATACGAATAATTAATTAATATTCATGATCAAGAAGATCAGAAAAGTCGTTTCATTGTTTGAAAAAAAAGGTTGTCAATTTTTTTTTTAAGGTAGTCTTACTACAAAGGGTTAATTAATGTTCATCATGATCAAGAAAATCAAGAAAGCCGTTTCATTGTTTCCAAAGAAAAGGCTGTCAAAGTATTTTTTTTTGAAAGGCTGTCATAGTTAATATAAAGAGTTAATTAATCCTATCATAAATATATTCTCTCCAATTTAACTATTTTAAAATTATTTCACTGGATTTTTTTTTTTTTTGAAAAAAATTAATAATCATGAAGTACATATGTGTAAATGGGTATGTTATTCTTTTATTTACACACATATTTTGAAAAGTTGAATACAATTACCAAACTTTATGCACACAATTTTTATTGTGCACAATATGCACACAAATACTGCTCTTAAAATAAATAGGTAAATTTTGAGTATGACCATTTAAATCTTCTAAGTAGTAAACCCGTAATGGGAGGTAACAATAATACCACATATACAAAAATGATCATATATCCACGTTTATGATGTGACATCATATAATTAAATAAATTCACAGTTATTTAATTATTTAAATATGTATTTTTTTTATCAGTAAATGTTTATTCGTTAATTATTATTAGATAATTCACCAAGCACTCCAACACTTTATAATTCGTTCCCAAATAAAATTGAATCCAAATTATTTACTTATGTAATATTAAAATATAATAATCATACAAATTCTTTTTTACGAAATAATAATATCATTTTTTTTTCTGAGAAAAAATAATAATATCAAATTGAAAGAGCCCAACCAAAATAATTGTGAATTCGCTAAAAAGAATCAATGGAATTAGGGTAACAAAAGACGACATTAATAAGTTCAATAGTCCAATAGAAATAGATTACTCAGTCAACCAATTACAACATTAATCATAGAAGCATATTACATAGATAAAAATAGTAATCCATTAAACATAATAGAAATCAATCTTAGTGCAATATTTTTGCAAACTACCAATTTCCAATTGGGTTTGCAATCAAAGAAAACGGATCTTATAGCCAATCTTATAGGAAGCAAAAGCATCAATGCAAGCATACTCAATTTGAGGTTCATTAAGCTCCCTTGCATCCCAATTACTCTTGCAAACATGTATGGGCTTCTTCATGTCAAGCCCGCATACTTCACGAGCAAGATCCTTTAACCCGGGCCTGCGAAAAAAGCACATCCTGGGCCAACGGGCCTCAGCAGCGGCCCGTACATCCATGGTACTGATGCAGTCCAGCCCGTACTCGTTCTTCAATTTGGCAACATCGTCCTCCACTTGTACCCCAACGAAAGTGAAATTGGGATTGAGAAGAAAGCCCTTGATTGAATTAGGGATAAAGTCCATGTAGAAAAGCTGGAGGATTAAGCACTTGTCGTGAATGCAGAGCTGGAGGGTGGCAGATTTGTTGCTCATTGAACTGATGTGGTGGGGCCGCCACTCAACGTCCAGACCAACCACCGTGGAGCTTCCGCCGTAGAGGGAAGTGATGTCTCTGACCCACTCCGTGGCGGTGGCGGCCTTGTCCGTCACGGTGGTTTCGATGGTGGTTCCGGCGAAGGTGACATAGTATTTGGAGAGTGTGTGGTTGAATGTTATGGTGGAAGAAGAAGAAGAAGGATGAAACATGTTTGCTTGTTTATTAGATTCGTACTATATTTGTTGTTGGTCTATGGTATAATGGAACTGCATTTATATATAGAAGATGCATGTGTACATATGAAATTAATGTGCACGACTAGCTATGCATGAGAGACTTTTGAAGTTTTTTAGACAATTAGTTTCCCTTTAATTATTCAATGTAACTGATGACTGATAAGAGAGTGCATTGGAATTATACGTCTACTAATTGCAATTTAATTAG
This sequence comes from Paraleonurus japonicus, assembly GCA_030762865.1. Classification (NCBI taxonomy): domain Eukaryota; kingdom Viridiplantae; phylum Streptophyta; class Magnoliopsida; order Lamiales; family Lamiaceae; genus Paraleonurus; species Paraleonurus japonicus. The sequence goes on along the minus strand of CM061057.1, from coordinate 2,832,776 downwards.
AAGGGCTGTATTTGGTAATTCATCTGAAAGAGATGATTGCTAGATTTTTTTATATATATAAAAAAAAAAAACGAAGTGTTAGCGTTATGATACGAATGAAGGCCCAAGCCCAGACGAACAATTAGCAGTTTCAGATTATTGGGCTGAAGACATTTTACTTTTAGCCCTTTATTTGTTTAAGTCCTTTAATTTCCTTATTTTGCAAATGTTAGCCGTTCGTTGGGAAAAAACTATATAACCAACTACTGTGTATTGTTGAGGGATTATTGAATTTACCAGAATTCTCTAAGCAATATTTCTTGCTTATTGATTCAATCGCTTGTTAATATTGTCCAAATGCAAGGAAATGAATTATAAATAATTAAGATAAATTTTGTATGTATTGTGCAATTTAAATGTATTTTTAAGTATTAATTATTTTTATTTATCAATATTAATATTTATTTTCAGCAAATAATATTAATTAGTTATACACCAATTAAATTCACAATGTGTAATTGATGTAAAAAGACTTGGTCAACAATTATTTATTACATTTATCTTTCCTATGTGAATTAAAAATCCCTTGATCCTTTGAATTCGCATCATCATATCGAGCGCTTTTTTCTATGTGAATAATCTAAAACTACAATGATCATTGAACTTAATTTAGACCTTTCGTTTTCAAAAAAAAAAATAGACCTTTCAGTCACCAGGCAGAAAACAACAAATTTCAAACTCATTAATTTAAAATTTCTTTTAGTTAAGTTTTTTTTATTATCATGATCAATTAAGGGATAAATTTTTTGACTAAGTATGAAGTGATCACTGTAGAAATTACTTATTTTAATTCATGATTAACATATCTTGACGTGTATTATCCCTTTTATTAGTTGGGGCATTAGGTTAAAATTTTGGATGGTATGTACATATAAATTAATTCTTGATTCTGTATATCTACTTTTGGAAATAAATATATAGATTCGTTAATTATGTGGTGTATTATTTTGAGGCGCACTCTCACTCAAAAATATATACGTTGAAGAAAGGTGACTATTGATTCGCCAGGAATTTTTTTTGTAACTGATATATACCTAGTTCTTTAAAATTATTTTTCTTAAAAATAATAATAATAAAAAGAGTTAATATTTTTTTTAACCCATTTAATTTCCATTAATTTGACTTTGGTCCGAGCTACGTTGACAATTTGAATATTAACCAATAAGTTGTAAATTTTTTTGGAAATAGCCCAGAAACCGGCAATAGCAGGTAATCGAACCGATCATTGCACACATGGCATCCTATTTGTCTTTCTTAGTGTGTGTGGCAGTGCTGAATGGATATTTATGTTCATGTGGCAATTTTGTTTGATATTTTTTTGTTTATGTGGCATTATTTGTTTAAATAATTAATTAAAATAGTATAAAAATATAAACATTTGAAAGTCAAATGATTTCATACTTTGATAAATAGATAAATTATTTTTATTTATTTTTTTAGGAAATATAAATTTATTTTTCAAAAATTAAATTTGATTTCTATTTAAAATCTTTTTATGATATCTAAATATCATAAAATAAATTAATTGTTCTCTCTCAATTTAGGGAGAATTAAATATGTTAAAATTACAATTAAAAAGTGTTAAAAAAAATTCAATTAAAAATAAAATTTTGTTAAATTTTACGATTAAAAATATTTATTTTGCCTATAAACAAAACAATTAGGACAATTACAATTAAATTGAGAGAGAACAATTAATTTATTTTATGATATTTAGATATCATAAAAAGATTTTAAATAGAAATCAAATTTAATTTTTGAAAAATAAATTTATATTTCCTAAAAAAATAAATAAAAATAATTTATCTATTTATCAAAGTATGAAATCATTTGACTTTCAAATGTTTATATTTTTATACTATTTTAATTAATTATTTAAACAAATAATGCCACATAAACAAAAAAATATCAAATAAAATTGCCACATGAACATAAATATCCATTCAGCACTGCCACACACACTAAGAAAGACAAATAGGATGCCACGTGTGCAATGACCGGTTCGATTACCTGCTATTGCCGGTTTCTGGGCTATTTTCAAAAAAAATTACAACTTATTGATTAATATTCAAATTGTCAACGTAGCTCGGACCAAAATCAAATCAATGGAAACTAAATGGGTTAAAAAAAATATTCACTCTAATAAAAAATAAGCACGAACAATTATGATCTAAATATTTTTAAATAGATACGATTTCTAGGTCAAATAAAATGTACTATCACTGGATAAAGTTTTTAATTGAAGTTATGTATATTTTTTTATTTATTTTTTAACAGAGAAAGTAAAATTCATTACTTGAGTACAAGGGGTACTCAACCCATATACAAGAAGAGTTCACAAATTACACAACATTTAAGCATTGCCAAGAATCTCTATATTGAGTTCTGATAAAATGTCTTTTCTAACAGAGATTCAACTCCAAATTCTAACTTTTATGTTATTGATCACTCTTTCGATATTCAAAGAAGCACTATTGAACACAACTTCATTTCTAATGTACAAGATATTCCACATACGAGCTTTTTTCCTCTCCCCTGAGCATTCCAAAAATTGAAGAAAGTGAATTACGCGGTTTTTATGCATAACCAAGGATACTCCTAACCAAGCCGCTACAAACTCCGTCCTCTACCTACTACCACCAACAAAAGGAATTGCCAAACAACTCATGCCAAATCATTTGCGACACCATGCAATCAAAGAAAATGTGATAACTAGTAGTTTCTACCTCTTCTTTACACAATTGGCATAACTTCTCCTCATTGTTGAATATCATCCCTCGCTTTTCCAAATTTTTCTTGGTCGCAATCCTCCCTTTAACCAGTTTCCACGCTGTTGTGATTGCCGTAGTTACCGCCCAGCTCTTCCATAGTCTCTTGAACAACTTCTTGCTATTTATCTCCATTACGTTTTCTGCCTGTTTCTCCATCAGCATGTTGTATGCTTTGTTGACATCATACATTCCATTTGCTTCTTGCTGCCAGCACCATCTGTCCTCCTCATTCGTCCCTAATTGTGTCCTGTTCAAGAGATCCATTAAGCAATTCAAACTCAATAAATTTCTATTAGAGTTCTGTATAATTGAAATTCGGAAAGATTATATGAAAGTCTTTCAAATTAATTAGTCTTGTTTCTGAATGTTGGAAATTTAATCTTAGAGGAGATTGATGAGTTAAAAGTCAAATTAACCAGCCAACTAACATATATATGGAGATCGAAATGATAAAACACAAAAGCGTAACATGAAAATATATTAATCTCAATAGGTAATACATTAAATTAAGCAGCCTAACATAATATATGATTTACTACCAATATACTCAAACCATTATTTACTTGTCACATAATCATTACTTCTTCATTTGATGACACATCATCTGCAAAAAAAAAAAAAAAACCATAAACAGTTGGAACTCCTATCAACAAGGGCCGAAATGAGGAAGGGTACGCTATTTGGACTTGGACCCAACTCCACTGACTGGAACAAATACAAGTTCGGGCCCAACAGTACAATCCGGTCAGTTTTTTTTTATATAACAATAGGTAGGAAAAAAATAACTACATTTCCCTATTGTCAAAAATAAATTATTGTAAGTGATTCTCTTGATGTCACTACAGTCACGTTGATACAACAATAGATATAACAAATATATATATATAGAGAGAGAGAGGCATGTCATGTAGAAAACAAAATAAATGCCATATCACATATCTAACAAAACTCATCAAGAGCAAAGAATAAATGACAAATAAGTTATTCTATTAGAACTCAAATCACTTTATTTATACCACTTTGCCAAATTTTGAAAGAATGTAGAATTTTTTTTTTGATCGGCAAAGAAAAATAATATTATAACAATTGGGGTACAAGGGGTACTCCAACCCTTACAATATTTTGGATCTCAATTCATATGAATATTTCTAGGATTAACACACCAATCTCTAAACGATCTACTCCTATCCAACTTCTTACTCACTCCAAGCCAAGACCATACCATTGCCTTCACATTACCCAAGCATCTACTTGCACTAAACTCCTTCCCACTATAAACCTGCTCATTTCTAGCCCTCTATAATTCCCAGCTTACAGCCACCCAAATAGTTGCTCCAAGCAACTTTTTCTCACTAAAACCAAAAATAAAGCTATGTTGCATAAAATGATCAATTGGCCTAACCTGTGTCGCCATAACCACCCCCACCCAAGAATAACACATATTCCACAACTCTCTGCTAGCTTTACAAAGAAACAAAATATGCTGCAAGCACTCATTTTCTTCCCCACACAAGGGCATAGAAGTTCATGATTACTTAGCCGCACACCCCTTTTCTCGCAATTCCAATTTCGTTGGGAGACTTTCCTTCAATATCTTCCACACGATCACCTTGAATCTCTTTGGCGCAAATGTCCTCCATAGGTACCTATATGCTTTATGGTCGTCCTCAATTTCCATAGTATGCTCAGCATCTTTGATCTTCTTGTATGCTTCACTTGTAGAATATACGCCTTTTGAATCATGTATCCAACTCCAATAATCCTCCTCCTGCTTATTCAGTTTGTACCTGTGTAAACAAGACAAAAGATCATTCACCATTTCACTATCTCTCACCCTCAAATTTCTTCTCCATTCCAACTCCCAAACCCATCTCTCCCCTTCCCATCTTCCCATTTCACAAATTTTCGATCCTTGTTGATTGCTAATTCTAAACAATCTTTGAAACCTCTCTCTTAGATTTTGTTCCCCCGCCCATCTATCCTCCCAAAACAAAGTCTTGTTACCTTTCCCTACCACACGTAAGAAATCCCTATTTATACCTTCTCCCTCCACCCCCCAATAAATATTACATATATCCCTCCACCACGAAGATAACACCGAACTCCCTCTCCTCGCTCTACCCCTCTCTCCGACCTCTCTCTTCCCTCTCAAGAATGGATTCTCCCCATATCTAGACTTTAGAACCTTCACCCACAACAAATCCTCATTCTCCAACATTCTACTCACCCACTTTCCCAACAAAGCATAATTAAAAGCATTTAAATCCCTAATCCCCAGCCCTCCTTTATTTTTCTCCTTACACACCTCCCCCCACCTAACCCAAGAAATTTTGTGATTAATCTCACATCCCCCCCAAAGGAATTTCCTTTGTAAAGAAGTAAGCTCACGAGTTATTTTCTTTGGAATTCGGTAGAACGAGAGACAGTAAATTGGCAACGCCGACAAAACCGATTGTATCAAAGTAGCACGACCCCCAAGAGATAAGTGTTTTCCATTCCATTTATTGAGCCTCTTTTTCACCTTATCCGTGAGAGACTTCCATGAAGCTGCCACTCTATGATTAATGCCAACATTAACTCCCAAGTAGGTAAATGGAACATTGCTCACCTCACATCTCACAAGTGCAGCCATAGTTTCTACCACAGACTCCTCCATATTCAATCCAACAATTGCACATTTATGAAAATTGACTTTAAGTCCTGACACCAATTCGAAATTTCTTAGAATGTGCTTGATCACAACAATATTTGACAACTTACCAGGGCATGTGAAAACTGTATCATCGGCATACTGCAAGTGCGTCAACTTAAAACCACGTTCCCCAATTTCCGTTGCTTCTAGCAGCCCGTATTCCTCGGCTCTTCTAATCATCAAACTCAGTCCTTCCGCCACTATTAGGAATAGAAAAGGAGATAATGGATCCCCTTGTCTAATTCCGCGCTCTAAGTTGAAATTTTCCGTTGGACTCCCATTGACAAGGATCGAAGTCGATGCCGAAGATATACATTCCCGGATCCATTTTCTCCATCTCTCTGGAAAATCAAGGCCTATCATCATTTCCTCCAAGAAATCCCACTCCACAGTATCATATGCCTTTGTAAAGTCCACTTTGAAAATCATCCTTTTAATTTTTCTCTTTCTTGCTTCATCTATAATCTCGTTGAGAATGACAATACCGTCGAGAATCTGTCTCCCCCCAATGAACGCAGATTGATTTTCCGAAATCACCTCGTCTAACACCTTACTGATTCTATGAATATTAATGTTTGTTGGCCGACATTCTCAAGAATATTAATGTTTAGAGGTTTTCGGTCCACCATGGTGTTGCACCGGTAAAAGAGATAACGAAATCCTAATTTTTATTTTTTTTTAAAAAAAGGTATTTCACCGAGTTCATTACCTTTTTCATCCCAAGTAGCGGCAGGAGCCGGGAACCCTTTTACTTTATCCTACTGTACACATACCATATATATTATTTTAATTAATTGATTAATTTTTATTAGTCTTATGTAAAAAAACTCTTACAAAAGAGTACTAAATATTTAATGTGAACATGCATGATGTTAAATGAAGAAAGATCGCCACGAAAATAATGGAAAATGTTATTAACATGATAATTGAACTTAAACAATCTAACTTTTTTATGTTTGTGTATGATATTGAATTGAGCCGAAACGATCGAATTTTAAACTTAATTTATTTATTTATTTTTTAATTGAGTCTAATATGAACGTGATTTTGGGCTTATTTTAGAGCCCTAAACAGTAAGCTGTATATCTTGATAAGGACTCAGATATTCATATAAGTCTTTTAAATTTCTATCCCAATTGCGATTCATCAAAGAAAAAATGTGTATAATTATAATAAATATAATACTCTACATCTGATGGAATGAATAAGGCGTAGATAAATATGTGAGTAAATCCCATAGTTGATAAAGTCGCTAAAAATATTGATAACTCTTTTCTTGAGATTAAAGTTTCTGAAATAAAATATAAATCCTATTTATGAAAACAAATCTTGATTCAAAAAAGAAAAAGATATACTAAATCCTATTTATATAAACAAATCCTCATTCAAATCAAATTATTTTCATTGATTTCCCAAATTAAGGAGATGAATTGCTCCGAATACGTGGACGACTACTGTGATGCCTGGGAAGCTGAAAGCCTGGAAATTCCGAAAAAGATTCCGTGCAGTGGTGATGATCAGTACTTTTTCATAAGTCTAGAAATCGAGACAACATTTCCTTCAGAAGATGAAGAGGAGATCGTAGAGGTGGAGGCTACGGATGTCTTTTCATTCTGGGCACCATGCCCTAGCCCTAGGCTGGAGCGCCAAAATTTGACAAAAGAAAGGATTTCACAGATGCTCTCCAGGGCCCGAGTCCCTGCTCACAAGCAACAATTTATGGTTGAGAGAATATCGGATCGGGCCGATGAGATCGCCAACTCTGCCTCCAACAAGGACAGAACGGTTCTGCCCATGAAGGTGTCCATCAGCATTGTTGCTTGTTTGTGTTACGGAGAATCTCTTGAGGAGGATTAGAACAACTTTATTAATATTTCATTTCAACTATACTATATAGTGTTACTCCTTTTCTGTATAATTTGAATAAGATTTTTTTTATTGATTCGCGTGATTTAGAATTGATTTCTTTTGTTGTGAGTTAACAGATTATATTCTTGAACAATTTAATTTGAATTTTTCTAAATCGTCCTTCGTAAAAGTTATAGTACTCCATAATTAACCACGATCTAGGACCTAGAAATTAATTTTATTTGGAGGGATCATTAATTTAGGTGAATATTATGACTGGAGCTGACCAAGTATTTGGAGACTGTAGGGTCATGTTTGTTTTTTTAGATTAATACTATATGTTGGGGTTTCATTAATTAATGTGACCTTATTTACATGTGTTGGAACAAATGGTGTCCTTCATTTGCATGTATATGAGAGTAATTGCTGCTGTGATTACACTTTTGAGGTCAGGGTTTTGATCGAGGAGTTCTATATTCAACGTATTTTGGTGTTTCGTGATTACTAATTTTGATAGTATGGTTTTTATTTTTACTGATGGAATCTCCTTTACATATTGTGTTACCTTATATAAAATGACACGTACGTGCAATTAATTAACTTTATCATCTCATTGCTCACCGTTACTCTTTAATTAATTTAAGATGTGATATTTTACATGTTCTTATAATCTTGTCAAATTTACATAATATAAAAATAGACAAAAACATCACGTCTTATATAATGCCTCACACAAGTTCTTGTGTAATTAATTTAGTGATTTTGACTTTTGAATGAATACATCGTAGAATCAAATATGTTGTCACATACCATATAAAGTTTTAAAAAAAAAACTACGGTTCAAATAAAATCTGTTTTTTGAACAACCATGGTTAAAAAAAAAAACTATGGTTTAAATAATAATTTATAAGAATAATAATATCAATTTTTATACCATAAATAAGTTTTATAGGAAATATAAAAATATAACCATGGCGCTGGCGCCAGTTTTTTCCCCTCCAATATTAATTAAGTGAAGAAAAGAAGGAAAGTTTTTAATTAAAGGAAGGAAATCTTCATTCATACAACGGTCATATTCATATATCATCAAGAATGATAAGGTCCGTCATTCTACCACCAAAATAAAGAACCAAAAATCAAATCTACTTAAACCAAGAAAACACCCCCCTCCTCATCTCGCTCACACCCACCAACAATGGCCTTGAGACCAGCACCATCGCCTTTCTCAATTTGCTGTTCAAGAACCCACTTCAGAAATTTGTTTTTCTTCAACTCCAGATCAACATTCTTCGAGAATCAGTTGCTCAGAAAAGATAAACCCACTAATTTATCAAGTGGGAGGAGGAAAGTGGGTCAAAAATTGGCGATGGCGTGTGTGAAATTGGAAGAGAAAAACATACCAGAAACTGGCGAAGAATGGGGAAAGGTTTCGGCAGTGTTGTTTGATATGGATGGAGTGCTGTGCAACAGCGAAGAGTTGTCAAGATTAGCGGCGGTCGATGTTTTCTCGGAGATGGGAGTTCAAGTCACAGTTCAAGATTTTGTGCCTTTTATGGGCACAGGTATAATAATTCTTCCCACTGCATCAATAATTTGTGTTTTATCTCACCATGAAAAATTTCCCACCTGATTCGTTATCTTCCGTTAACTGTGTCTGATTTCATCTGCTCCTTATATATGGATCAGGCGAAGCCAACTTTTTAGGAGGTGTTGCTTCTGTAAAAGGAGTGCAGGGATTCAATCCCGAGGCGGCGAAGAGAAGATTTTTTGAAATATATCTGGATAAGGTGGTTGAACAATTCCTTTATCAGGTTTTCTTTTATTTATTTCTTAACATTATAAAAAAATATGCATGAACATATTTCACTTCTTATAGTACGCGAAGCCAAATTCTGGAATAGGTTTCCCTGGTGCCTATGAGCTTATAGTACAGGTATGTTAGCAAGAAAATACTTTATTTGCTTCGTTTGGGTATTTAGTATTTCCTTCTGATTTGCTGCTGGTGAACAATAGTGTAAAAACAAAGGCCTCAAAGTCGCTGTTGCATCTAGTGCTGACCGCATCAAGGTTGATGCCAATTTAGCAGCTGCTGGCTTGGAATTATCAATGTAAGTGAATAGAAGAAAAATGTTGATACCACCATCGTCAACTAATCTCACAATTTTAATCATTATGTATATCCTTCTGAGATATTATGATAATAGATTCATAAAGTTCCTTTCATACTATTCTGCAACTTACTAGTGCAAATAGAAGACCTTGTAACTGCTGAAACATGGGAGTTGTTTCAGCTTTATACTTGCTATGGATTATATAGTCATTTACATTAATCTTTACAGGTTTCTGTTATTTTATTTTGTTTCCTGTGTCAGATTATATTAATTGTATATTATTTAATTAAGGAAGAGATTTCAACCTATAAATTTGAATACCCCTTGAATTATTTTGCAGTTTTCATAATTCTTTTCCGTGTTATTCTGGTTATTCAACAGGTTTGATGCTATTGTCTCTGCTGATGCATTTGAAAACTTAAAACCTGCTCCTGACATTTTCTTAGCTGCATCAAAGATTTTGGATGTGTCCCCTGATGAGGTAACTTTTAGTAAGCATGATGTTTGGTTGCTGTTGCTCATCTAGTGTGGTTTATGGTTCTTTATTTACTTGTTCATCCAAGGCATATTAATGACCTGAGGTCGTGAGGCTTCCTGGCATCCTAGGAGTGGTAGGGATAGTAGTAGTAAGGATATCTACCCCCTTTTTTCATGATGAAAGATTATGACAAGGAACAAGGAAAACAACACAAGGAATTCAAAGAGGGATATTTGAAACTATTTTTACATGTGATTCATCTGGCGCCTTTGTATATTTGGAAATCTTTCTAATAGCTTTGAGCAGTGATATTTAATGACTCGATGGGAAGTTCAATTCTAACAAGAAAAGGTTTAGGTTTAAACTTAGTCTCATGCTTCTATATTTATGCAGTGCATTGTGATTGAAGATGCATTAGCTGGAGTGCAAGCTGCCAAATCAGCTAATATGAGGTATTGATTTTGGTCACTCGTTCCCTTGAATCGTGCTAGCTTCATCGAAGTCTCTCTCGAGTATTTCTAGTCCAGATTTTTCGTTGTTGCATTCATGTACTCTCACAAGTGTATGATTTTACTTCAAATGTACCTTTTGTTCTTTATAAATTATCTTTTTCTTGTTCCATAATTGAATTTCCTTGAATTTTCTAATACTGAATTTCTTCCATTTTGTTTCTCTCAATTCGTGATGCTTTCTTGAGTCAAGAATCTCTTCCTTTTTGTACACATTTTCTCTTTCTGTTTGTTATCTGATAAGATTTCTTCTCCTGATTAAAGGTTAATGGTTATTTTCTAATTGTCCTTTTATTACAAATTATGTGAGTAGAAAATCCTGTATTTACTTTTTTGTATTAATCTGTTCCTTTTCTCCCTTTGTTGATACAATGGTGAATGGACAGAATGGAAATTATCTCCCTCTCCCTCTTTGATAACTTTTTATAGAAAATTTTGACGTGCTTGCAGATGTATTGCTGTAACAACGACGTTAGCAGAAGATACTTTGAACGCAGAGGGTCCATCACTTATCAGGAAGGAGATAGGAGATATTTCCATTAATGATATTCTTAATGGTGGCTCTGGTTACCATAGTATGTAGCTGTGGGAGACATTTATGGTTCCTTTTGCATCACTTTTTATACTGTACTCAGTTCAGATTCCTCTTGTATAAGATCTAAAAGAGAATCCAAGGCCTAATTCTATGTACTTGAAACATTATATCCATTTTGAAGAGTTAAAAGTTATTTCTACTATAATTATGTTTCTTTTGCTGTAACATTGGGCTTTCCTTCTGAAAGCAAGGGTAATTCTCTTAGCTATGCTCTTTTCTGCAATAGAATTGGCTAGAGCTTGTTTTGCAGATTTCTGATGTAAAATAGTATCTAATGATGAGAATATATTGCAGATCCAGAGATGCAGCCTTCTGAAAATATTAGTGCTTCTGTCCAAAGTCTGCCCAATTCATACAATAAAGCACTTCAGGATAGAGATCCTGTGAGCAAGCCAATCTTCTCAATTGGAGGGTAAGGATGTTATTATACCATGAAACACTTCTAAATAGTTTTGGTTGGTTTTGTGCAGTAACTCCATAACTTTGACTGGAGCATCTAATCCTAGTTTATATTTACCTCCATCTGTTATTTTTTCAATTCTTTCTCTTATAATTATTTATCATTTATCATAATTGGGCCATATCGTTTTATAATTTTACCTCTAGTTCTATTAATTTTGTTGGTATTTTAAAAACCCTAATCTAAAGCAGTTTAGGGTTGAAGAAGTTACTTGCTTCTAAGACCTACTGTATATATCCAGGTGGAAAAGTTATAGAGAGGTATAACCTTGTTAGGGATATGAGTTGTGAAATTATCAATACAACTGGATAACATCAGGTGTATTCTGGCATAAATACCTTCAATAAGCATAATATACGTATATACTATAGGAATGAAATAATGAAGTGATGGAGTAAAAATTAAACCACCTAACATGTTAGTTATTGAGATACTATTGTGGTCTGTTTGCATGCATTCAGTCCAGTACTACTGAATTGCATAAATGACTTGTTCACAGGTTTCAGGGTTCTAGGCGTAATATTTTGAGATATGGAAGTTTGGGAATTGCCCTTTCTTGCCTTTTCTTCACTGTTACGAACTTGAAGGTATACTGATCTTCATGAAAATTAAATTTGGGGATTATATTCACCTATTGCTTCATTTCGTTTAACTATGGATATGGAAGCTTTCATGTATTTACAGGCTATGCAGTATGCATCTCCAAAAGCCATCTGGAATTTGTTTCTAGGGGCTAGTGGCCCTCCTTTTGGACCAAAGGAAGGTTTAATATCAACAAGCAGATTATTTCTTAATTATTTTGCTTTACTGTATATGATTAATTTTGTGCATCTTTCTTCTACTTCCTGTTTCTTCGCAATTTATTTCTCATTGCTCTGTATTCTGATGCATAAACATTAATGCATGTTTTTCTTCCTTTTTTCCCCTGTTAATCAGGATATGGAGAAATTATTTCATAATCTATTCCCTTGTTATGGTTGCAGAAAATTTTCGTAATGAGAGAATACAACAGTTTGTGGACTACATGTCTGATCTGGATAAAAGGTATATAGCAATTTCTTCTTTCTTGATTCACTATATAGATTTGGCGTAATCTCTACTTAGTTGCAGTAGCATGCTAACTTTCTCAACATGTTGTGCATGGTTTGTCTTCTGTAATCATTTCTTAAGATACCTTCCTTACTAGTAACATGTCTGCTTTTTGTTATTAAAGGGGGACTGCTACTACTGTGCCGGAATTTCCATCAAAGCTTGACTGGCTGAACACGGCTCCTCTTCAGCTGCGGAGGGTAAAACCTTACTTTAATATAATCTGTGCTATTTAATTTATATTTATCTCAGTTTTCACCATAAATCCCTCACCAGCATATTCTACTGCAAAGCTGCAATCATATACTGTTTTTTGTTTGAAATCGTGAGACCAATTGATCTAGAACTCTACCGAATATAAGATTACTATTATAATTTTAATTTTGGTGTGTGCTTGTGGAGGTGGAATTCGGAAATATTAAGCAGATGGTAAATGTGGAATACTTTTATATAATGTTAAATAGTTCTGCAAGCCAGATTTGTCCTATGTTCTTTTACATTGCTCATCCATTAATATTTGTTGAAACTAATCACCGTTGGTTGAAACTAATGATTGTTAATCCAGGAAGAATTTTGTTGAAACTAATCACTGTTGTTTGTTAAATTTTAATATGTCCATGCATTGTTAAGCAGTAGTAACATGATATGATCAACAATATGATGCCAATTTCTGACATGGTTCTTCAATTGGACAGGATTTAAAAGGGAAAGTGGTTCTTCTCGATTTCTGGACATACTGCTGTATAAATTGCATGCATGTCTTACCGGACCTTGAGTTCCTTGAGAAAAAGTATAAAGATATGCCAGTAAGATCCTATATTCCTGCTGTCAAGTTTTTTGCAATTTTTTTTTTTTCACAATCGTTTGTAACAATATTACAATAGTAGTAACTTCAGATATTAATTTTTCTAGTTGCCCCCAGTAAGATCCTATATTCCTTCTATCCTGATCATCTGAATGTTGTAATATTTGTTTGATATCATTGTACTTGTTTAGTTATTCTACTGCCAAAATAGGGTACACATGGTTTAGTTATTCTACTGCCAAAATAGGGTACACATATTGCACAATGGATATAGCTGATTTTCAAGACCAGTGTGGAAAATAATTACTTGAAAGACATTTATTGAAGTTAGAATTTTGTTCGAGTGTATATTTCAATATCTTGGATGGAATGGGACGGAACGGCTTTACACATGTGCATAGATAAATTGAATCTCATATCATAAGAAATAACAATGATTTAACAACTATTATGCTTAGAACTTGTATGATATGTGCATTCTAAACATTATAAGTAACATTTGTTTATTACAGTTTGTTGTTGTAGGAGTGCATTCTGCAAAGTTTGATAACGAGAAAGACTTGGAGGCCATTCGAAATGCAGTTTTACGCTATGGAATCACTCATCCGGTATGTATTTGCATTCTAATGTTAGTAATATTTGATTGTGTAGATTAAAATGTATTTAGGGAAGGTCTTTACTTGAATGACATGAGGAATGCAGGGCGTGTAGTAAGATTATTACTGCTAATTAAAATAGATGGAGTGATATTTTGTAAATTGAAACATGTGCAGTTGCTAAATTAAAATCCAGATCAACATTATACAAGCATATACATTAAAGACAGAATGTGGTGGCACTTTGGCTTTCTTGCTGAATTGTTTACTGATTAAGAATAAAAATTATTAATGAACGTCTTCATGAGTAAGTTCTGTCAATTTGGGAAAGGATAAAACAACATATATGATTACATAGAAATTGGAATATATCACATCAACACTCTAATATCCTCAACAATGGCCAGGTTGTCAATGATGGTGATATGTATTTATGGCGAGAACTGGGCATAAGTTCATGGCCTACGTTTGCCCTTGTCGGACCAAATGGAAAGCTTATAGCACAAGTATCAGGTGAAGGCCACCGAAAGGTAATCACTCATCTGCAGATTTATTTTTTAAATATTCTTCTCTTGAACTGTGCATATTTGTCTTCAACCTCTTCGTGGTAATGTATGTGCTAGGAAATTTAAGTTGTAAAGAACCAGAAAGTGTATGAAATATCTCTTGAAAAATTAGGGATTTCATTAATCAGATTCTAGTTTAGTGGATCTGCTTAGTCAAACTTTCTGATTTACTTCCTGATTTGGTAGTTTTTCAGTTTACCTTTTTTGGACATTAGTTACCTGGCAACATAGATCTTATACTAGATAATCCATTTATCAAAAATGACACCTTTTTTTCAGTATGTATTGTATCATTAAAAAGTACCACTTTCTTTTGTTTAACTAATGATACTTTTTTCTGGATCTTTCTTTATTTAGGCTGAACTGTAACTATTAACTAGCCATTTTGCAAATAAAATATATATTTGGGAGCTTATCAAATGCTAAATGCTGAAGTAATTTTTCTATGTACTCTTCTTTCCTAGGATCTTGATGACTTGGTTGAGGCTGCTTTATTGTATTATGGTGGCAAGAAACTATTGGACAACACCCCTATTCCCTTGAATCTGGAGAAAGACAATGATCCTCGATTATTAGCATCCCCTTTGAAATTTCCTGCTAAGTTGGAGGTTGATGTCCTGAACGACCGGCTATTCATTTCTGACAGCAACCACAACCGAATAGTAAGTTCTGCCCATCCTCTCTCCTTCCTCCCCCCACCCCTATATATATTATATTTATATCTTTATTCTGCCTTCATCCTTTAAATCATGTTACCATGTAATTAAATCATTCAAATACACTCTGTTTGTGCATCAGTTAATTGGTATTCTTATGGTGTCAGTTTTAGCAGTGTTTCTTTCTATCCATGATACAAAAGGACAGGAGTGTGTGATATTTCTTAGCTTTATACATGATACCTTTCAGAACTCTTCTTGACAACTATCTTTATTACCTAAGATACCCTCGTCGTTGAATTTATTTTCATGTAGATTGTATTAATCTTTTTAGTGGGAGCAGATGATTGTCAAAATGTACAGACACAAACTGTATCCATTTAAGTATTTTAATTATCTCAGGTAGTAACTGACCTTGATGGTAACTTCAAAATGCAAATTGGTAGCACTGGAGAAGAGGGTCTTCGTGATGGTAATTTTGAGGATGCCATGTTCAACCGCCCACAGGTAATGTATCTTCTGCTCCTGGCTAAAATTCGTGTTCTGTTACTGGCTTAATACATCTCACTGTATTATTGTATACATTCATAGGGACTTGCTTACAATGCGAAGAAGAACCTCCTATATGTAGCTGACACTGAAAATCATGCTCTAAGGTAGCAGTGGTCCGGGGACTAGTGTTTTTTCATTTCAGTTGTGTTTCCCGTTTCTTGTTTTTGTCATTCTAATTGACCAAGTGCATTAAAAAAACATTTTGAGAACAAGATAAGTAACCATAACTGGAGATGACTAATCCTGTAAAGACCAGCTCTTTCGTCCTGTATTGAACATGGGGAATGAGGAGAAAGTATAATCGCCATAAAAAACAGTACCTTCAGCCTACCCCACCCCAAGATGGCAATTGCTTCTTGGACAAATAATAATAGTTTAAAGGAACATTGATCTAGTTTATTGTGTTTCTAGATCAGAATTCATGTTTATGCTGTGTTAACTCACACTACCAGGGTATTAGTTAATTTTTAGATGAATTTATAGACATGCACCCAAAAAAATGACATTAAGCTTTTAATACTCTAGGGTGGTTGATTTTGTTGATGAGACTGTGCAAACACTTGCTGGAAATGGAACAAAAGGTTCTGACTACCAAGGAGGAGGATCAGGAACAACACAGGCAAGCTTTTATTAGCAAAAAAAAAAAAAAGAATTTACTCTAAGTCTGTGACATGAAATTCGAATGTTATGCTGTGTCATTGGTAATGCATTAGTATTTTTTATACCCTACACGTACCTTTGTTATTTTGATAAGATTTAGTATTTAGCTCGATATTTTCTCTCTCATTTTCAGCTCCTCAATTCCCCCTGGGATGTCTGCTTTGAACCTGTAAATGAAGTTGTTTACATTGCAATGGCTGGCCAGCATCAGATTTGGAAACATAATACCCTAGATGGAACTACTAAAGCTTTCAGTGGTGATGGCTATGAACGAAATTTAAATGGCGCCAGGTAATTGATGTACTGTAGTTTCTAGAGTGTTCTCATCTGCATGTCACTTGATAAGGGTGAATCTATATTTTGAGTCTAGAAGCCGTAGGTTCTTTTGGACTAAGTGAATTCCTGGATTCTAGATTACAGCACATGTAGCTGAATTGATGGTGTCCTTAATCTTCACTAATTATATAGGCAATAGTCTTATGATAGTTCATACCTCCTGAATGGACATGTAAGATACCAGTCCTATAGACACCATATTAACTATAATCCTCAAAGTGTTGAACTGAGATCGAAATGCTCCCAAGTCCCAACTCTTAGTCTACTATAACACCTTGGAGCAGGTGGTCTTAAACTCTTCTTTGTGTCTGATTATTGACCATATCTTATTTTTGACATCTAAAACTATTATCTGTTAACCGTTCAAGTACTTATGTGATTTGACATTTGGATTTTTTTTTTCATTTTTCTTTGAACTTCTGTGTTTGAATGTTCATACAGTTCTTCAACCACGTCATTTGCTCAACCTTCTGGAATTTCTTTGTCACCTGGTAAGTTGTAAAATATGAAAAAGTTGCATGTAACTTCTCGGGGGATCTGCTAATTGTGACATTCATGAATATTTCACTTGTTTGTTATGACAGATTTCAAGGAAGCGTACATTGCTGATAGTGAGAGTAGCTCAATTCGAGCACTTGACCTAAGAACGGGAGGATCTAGACTACTAGCTGGTGGTGATCAATTTTTCTCCGACAATTTGTTTAAGGTATTTCTGCTATCAATTGGAATCTTATCCATCTTGCATTTGTTGGGCATCAAACATATTTTCTAACTAATGAGTTTTCTATTGTGTGCAGTTTGGAGATCATGATGGAGTAGGTTCAGAAGTGCTTCTTCAACATCCTTTAGGTGTCTTTTGCAGAAACGATGGTCAAATTTATCTAGCAGATTCTTACAATCACAAGGTAATTTGCATAATAACGTGATGGAGCAAGAGCTGTGGCAGGTCTAGGAGTGCCATATTATTTTGCTGGAATTAGTCCATGCTTTCAATAAGAATTGAAATTTGTGTACGGGAATCAAATTAATTGGGCATAGTTAGTGTTGAATGTGAGTTGTTCTAATATCATGCAACTAATTAGCTCGGTTTATCCTTTCTTACTTTCTCTCTTTACTATCTGATTGTTTATGTTTCTAAATTAAGTTCATCTTCTGCTATTTAATAAATTTCAGATTAAGAAGCTGGATTTAGCTAGTAGGAGAGTCAGTACAATAGCAGGTAACGGAAAGGCTGGATTTATGGATGGATCAGCCTTGAAAGCTCAGGTAGAGACACGTCCTTCAAATTTTCTCTCAAATATTTGTTTACTCTACTTCTTAGCAGCTGTCCAGCTGCACGATTGGTCATTTGGTTGTGAGAGCTCATCACATTTTTTTTATCATACGTGCATATTGTCAATTGCAGGAATAAATAACCCCGTCAAAAAAAAAAATTACAGAAATTAATAACAGTGATTCCTAAATTAGTTTGAGGGGCTAATATGATCTATAAAGCAATAGATTGCATCACTTCCCAAATGATGCTGTCATAAAAGAAACATACAAATACATAGCTAGATTGAATTGTAGAATGCCATTAATATAACCACTATGATTATGATGTGGGCTAGTGGCAAGATAACCGCTATACACCTTTGCTAAAATCATATTCTCACCTGTACGTTCTATTGGTTAGTGAATAAGTATCACTTTTATTATCCCAATAGTTGCATAATCCTGTATTTTGAAATATTAATCCTGCTGCCTTTTAAATCTGCAGCTATCAGAGCCTTCGGGGCTTGTTGAAGCCGGAAATGGTAATTTCTTGCTTCAAACCTCAACCTCATGTGCTTGTGCGCGTTTACAATGTGATTGGTTATTTTGTCATGCATATTTTCATGAATCATAAATTGGAGTTATTTATATAACATTGCTTGTTTGCTATACCTTAGAACGAAAAGTATGTTTGTTTACAATGAAATATATTTTCATCTGGTATTACTAGAAATTATATTAACGAGGAAGGTTTTGATGTTGCACGAATGAACTAAATGCCTAAACTGGTACAGAGGATCAATGTATTACGCCTAGTCAAAATAATACTGTGTTTCTGATGATTGTGTATTTATCCCCCCAGAACATGGCCACATTTGGATTGAAATGATTTTTTTCAGAAGATTTACTTTAAAAAAATTTGACAAAGTTTTGGGCATGTAAATAGTTGACAAATATTAAAAATTTGTAATGAATTTCAGGAAAACTGTTGATAGCTGATACGAATAACAGCTTGATAAGGATTCTGGATGTCAACGTGAGAGAACCTATACTGGCTACTTTGGAGTTGAAAGGCGTGAAACCTCCAGGACCAAAATCAAAATCATTGCGGCGCCTTAGAAGGAGAGCTTCAGCTGACACACAGACCATAGTCGTCGATGCTGGCTCAGCCACTCAGGGCAACCTATGTCTACAAATATCGGTCCCACAAGGATACCATTTCTCCAAGGTTCTCTGTCTTTCTCTCTCTTGTGTTGTCTGAAGATGAATGCATGCATTTGTGATGTGATTGCCCATATTTAGGAAGCACAAAGTAAATTCAGCGTGGAAGTAGAACCAGAAAATGCAGTTTTGGTTGATCCAGTGGATGGCAATCTCAGCTCTGATGGAGCAGCTTTTGTGCACTTCAACAGATCCTCCTCCCCTTGGCCTTCTAAAATTAGAATTTACTGCAAGGTAGTATGTTTATAAATAGAAAAAGGCCATTCTTGGTTTATTTCTTCTCAAATTTATGTTTGTGCCTGATGCAGGTATACTATTGCAAGGAAGATGAGGTTTGTTTGTATCAGGCATTGATGTTTGAGGTATCATTTAGAGAGGGTGAGGCTGAGGGTGAGGCAGCTCAGATATCTCTGCCTCATCTCGTTAAGCCTAAATCATCTCTCTCACCATAACTATTTGCCCACCCCCAAAACCTTGTTCATTAATTTTGGGTATCATCATTTCCGAATGCACATTAATTTACACCTTAATATAATAATAATAATATTAATATCTGAACCCTGTAGGTTTCATCATAAAATATGTCAACTAAATTTATAATTTAGACCAAAAGTTAATTTAATGGGACCCAATATTATTGTAAATTTTAATCTGAGTTTGTAAAGGAAACTTTGAGTTATTAGTTTTTTAAAAAAATAAAAATCATACATCACACTCAGATACATATAATTCTCATTTTAACTAGTATTTTATATGTAATTTTGATGGATTTGAATACTTATTGGTTGTATTGTTAATGCTCCCCTTGGATCAACCATCTTGTTAATTAAAAATAAAATGAAAATTAAACTCAAACACCATCCCAAACTCCTCTAATCAATATGCTTTTTCTCTAATTAAGCCAAAGTCTTGTTGTGTACATCATGTAGTTCAAGTGTATTTTTAAATAATATATTAATTATTTTATTTAAATATTTGTAGTTGTTTGCATTAAAAAGTTATAATTATTTAATTTTAATTGTTTAGAAAAAATAATTATAACAGCTCACTAAAATCAATAAATATAATTTAAAAATACACGTGAATCACCCTACGGAAACTAAACATAAATATCACCTCCTTCAGTCCTTCTGTATGCCTAACATCAATGACTATTCTTTCAAAAAAAAACATCAGTGACTATTAATACAACTGCACAAGTACATCTATAACAACGGGGTACGGTTTAATAAAATATCACCTTATAATTAAATATTTTGAATAGGGTAGGCAGGCATGTGAGAGGTTTAGGCAAACCCTCCCAAATAATATATGTGTAGAAATGGAATATGAATTATAATTTAAAAAGAGAAAATTCTAATATATGTATCACTTTCTCATATTATAAAAGTTACCCAAAATTAGGTTCACGTTATACGCACTCCAATTTTTAGCAAGTACACTAGCTATTTTTTTTTTCAAAATCATTTACAAATAAAGAGACCATATTATGCTTAAATAAAACCCTAGTCTCTATCTTTTTTCTCCTCTCAACATTCAGCAGCCGTCATCAAGTTGCCACTTAATATGAATCGAGTCCACTACCGCAGTCAAGTTGGCACTGAATACCAAATGAGTCCACCGAGAATATTTAAAAAAAAAAAAAAAATCACATAATTATTTTGGAAATTATTTTGAATTAAACAAAAATAAATAAATAAAAAATAGTAATCATACAACACCAAAATACAGATCTATACACATTTTTTAGGTGTATTAATCCGTATGTAGGTGTATTCTTCTGGTGTTAAACACAAAATAAAGGGGTGTACATCACCTGGGCCCAAAATTTATCTTATAACATTTTCAAATTGTCCGTATACCCGTTAGAGTCCGTTTAGCTAAGTTTATTTTGAACATTTTATATAAGTTAATTATTTTAAGAGCTTATAAAATTTAATTTTAAAATAATTTATAAATTGTTAGTGTTTTGCTATTTGGTAATTTTAAAAAAATATTTTTATAATATTAATATTAATAGTATAAAATAATTATAATTTTATTTTTTATGTTGGTGTGGAGGTGGCGGGGCCGGAGGCGTGGGTGGTGTGGAGAGGAGGCAGTAGGGTGGGGTGGATGAAATTTATTTTTTTAAATATAGTTTAAAAGATTTTTAAAAAATAAATTGAGATAACTCAATATATTTTTGTTGTTGATTATAAGTTGTTAAAAACTTATTTTAAGAGTTTATATTTATATGTTGTTAAACATTTTGTTTTACTAAATATTTTGAGAGTGCATATAAACTGTTTTAAAAAATTTATAAGCTCGGGCTCTTAGTTTGAGTAAGCCAAGATTCGTCCACTGAATTAATTATTAATTAATTATATACAGCACATTAAATTTTATCGCAAGACATTAACAGGTCTACTATATATATGTCATGTCATGCTGTTTAAGAGTTAATTCGGACATCGACTGTTCAGCTAATGATAATTAAATTTATTACAAATTGCTGCCGTTTATGCACTTGATCGAATTAAACATAAAGCACAAATCTCTTATTTTACTTTAATGTTTCATCAAGTATTTTATTACTGTTAATACATGATATATATAATAAATGCAATTATAAATTATCATTAATAACATATCGTGTTATGTACGTTTTGAAAATAATGAAAGATGCCATATGAAAATGAAGAATCTTGGTCTTTATTCTTTAGCTCGGAGAATCATTACTTTGACCGGCCATTTAATGCGTACATGTCACTCTATAAAATGTAGTGAAATTATCGCCACCTACATACACACGCTCTCTCGATCTTCCTCTCTCTTCTTTGGCAATTACAATGAGCCTAGTAACTCCAATTACAACAACATGCCCGCAAATCACAAAGTTAGATCAGAGCAGCAAAAGATCGTTTGCTCTAATTCCATACCAATTTCATAATAATAATAATAATAATAATAAAATTCCAATTTCTCGATTTTATAGAAAATCAAATTCTTCATCTTGGATATCAGCTACCATTTTAACCAAAGAGAGTCATGTGGATAAGTCTCCTCCAATTGGCTTCGATTTCAAGAGGTACATGACGGAGAAGGCCAACTCCGTTAACAAGGCGCTGGACGACGCCGTTAAGTTGAGGGAGCCGTTAGTGATTCACGAGTCCATGCGCTATTCCCTTCTCGCCGGCGGCAAACGAGTGAGGCCCCTCCTCTGCATCGCCGCCTGCGAGCTCTTGGGCGGCGACGAATCGACGGCCATGCCGGCGGCCTGCGCGGTCGAGATGATCCACACCATGTCTCTCATGCACGACGACTTGCCATGCATGGACAACGACGATCTCCGCCGCGGCAAGCCCACCAACCACAAGATGTTCGGCGAGAACGTCGCCGTTCTGGCCGGCGACGCGCTTCTATCGTTCGCATTCGAGCATATCGCGGTGGCGACGAGGGGCTCGCCGCCGGACAGGGTGGTGAGGGTTGTGCGTGAATTGGCCAAGTGTATTGGGTCGGAGGGGCTAGTGGGGGGGCAGGTGGTGGATATCTGCTCGGAGGGGGTGGCGGACGTGGGGCTGGAGCAGTTGGAGTTCATCCACGTGCACAAGACGGCGGTGCTGCTGGAGGCGGCGGTGGTGATGGGGGCGGTTCTGGGTGGCGGAGAGGAGGAGGAGGTGGAGAAGTTGAGAAAGTTTGCAAGGTGCGTAGGGTTGTTGTTTCAGGTGGTGGATGATATTCTTGACGTGACATCGTCGTCGGAGGAGCTGGGGAAGACGGCGGGGAAGGATCTGACGGCGGACAAGACGACGTACCCGAAACTGCTTGGGATCGAGAAATCGAGGGAGATGGCGGAGGAGTTGATGAAGGAAGCTCACGCGCAGCTGGACGGCTTCGATCATGTCAAAGCGGCTCCTTTGATTGCTCTTGCTCACTATATTGCTCACAGGAGTAATTAATTATTCATTTTTTAATAAAATCATTTAAATTCTTCGTAATTGCATTTCCATGTACCATCTTGGTTGATAAATTTTGAAGCTCTTTAATTTTTTTCCCTCTTTTTATGATTTTTATCTGTGAATTAATAATTTACTTTTCTTTCAAAAAAAAAAAAAAAATTACTTTAGCTGGTGATCAACTGATTAATATCTCATGGAATTGACTAAGTCAACCATCTCAATTTTTGTATGTCACGCTTGGTAAACGCATGATTTGACACGTTTACCAAATTGAATATATGTAATTAAGTAATTAGATCGCATAAGTATATCTGTATATATGCATGTTAAGGAATAATTAGGATCTCCTGAGCATCCCCACCTTGAAAAGGAATGAAATTCCATAAATGATACTATCAACTATCATAAATAAAAAGTTCAATTTTTTATTTGGAGAAAGCTGGGAAAAGTATGAAGACTGAAATTCTAACTATTTTGTTTTTGTAATTTCCTATATTTCTTTTGCTTTTTTTTTTATTTTCATCACGTGTAAAACTATCATTGTTACATATAAACCAACAATATGAGTTATACATATTTTATAAGCATGATCTAGTTTCTTTCTTAATAAAAAGGATATTTGTGATTAAATTAATTTGTAGTATTTATTTAGAACACTCTATCTTATAGATATTATTTCCATGTGTATATATATGTAAAATTTGTTGTAATCGGTAATCCAGTTTATTAATATGCATGAGAAGACCCCATCACCAATTTTACGGTGATATTCAAATCACATTTACACTTAACATAATTTAAATAGCTTACTTGAATATGCAATACTATTTGCTAGACTTATTTATTTCTATAGCCAGCTTAAATGATTACATTCTAATTGATTAATTAGGAATGCTTTTTTAAAAAATAAAAAATAAAAAAATTAGGAATGCTTTTTTTTTTTTTTCCATTCATTTCTTAATTAAGATTTATTTTACTAAATATTTTAAAAAATAATCGCCCTAGACTAAAATCCCGACTCTATTTCTAGTTGCCTACGTACGTACGGAATGTGAATAGACTTTAATTAGGGTTATGTATCGTCAACTCTTCCTCAAAAAATCTGGTGGCTTTCCCTTTCACAATATGTTACATGCATACATGTAACATGTTATATGTGACATTATATAATCTCATCAATGCTTGGTCATTTTTGGCTGCTGCGAACTCTAAAATTAAAGTTCCTATAGCATAATTCTCATGCTATGCTATGTTACACGTTCAACGGTATAATAGATCTTGAATGAGATTAGAGTATAATTTAAAAATGACACTTTAATATTTTAAAAAATATATATTAATTTGTGTTAGTTTATAAACCGTCTCCACAAAATTGGAGTGGAAAACCTGGGTTCGATTCCCTTTGGGAACGAATTGAAGTGGGAGGTATAAGGAGACTTGGAGTATTTGGAATGGTAAGGAGACTTGGCCAACTAACTTCTAACCACTAACAACTAACATTTACTGATAAAAAAAAAAAAAAAAACCGTCTCCACAAAATTTTGCTTCAACAATATTGTTGTTGTAAAAATTATTCCAAGTGTCAAAATTTACCACGTGGAGGACTCCACAGAAAGACGTCCCCCGGTCCTCATCAAGCAGCGAACACTACAAAAAAAATTAAATTTAAGAGGGGACTTAACAAGAATTTTAAAACCCTCGCTAGTTAAAGAGGTTGTAGACGAGGGGCAAATTTAATTAACGAGAGTTTTAACGAGGGAAAAAAAATTCTCGTTAGTTAACAAGGGCCCACACGAGGGCAGGTATTCCCTCGTTAACTAACGAGGGGGAGCCCGTCGGCAGGCCCAGGTTAACGAGGGCAAGGCCCCCCTCGCTAATTAACGAGGGCATCTCCCTCGCTAAGGCCCAAACTAGATTCAATTTTAAAGGTGAGGTCGTGTTTGGGCATGCAACAGGAAGATGTGCCCATGTTTTAAAACAATCATATGGTTAATAGATTATATAAATATTGTCTGACACAAAATAATTAACAGCACGATATATAATACAATACAAAATCTATAAATATATAATACACTACTG
Source organism: Paraleonurus japonicus (assembly GCA_030762865.1). Taxonomy (NCBI): domain Eukaryota; kingdom Viridiplantae; phylum Streptophyta; class Magnoliopsida; order Lamiales; family Lamiaceae; genus Paraleonurus; species Paraleonurus japonicus. The sequence continues at coordinate 2,807,515 of CM061057.1, read as the reverse complement.
GATTCCTAATATAATTTTTCCGCCCTTTAATTTTTACCTTGATCTGACATGCTTCTTGACCGGTTGATTTATATGGTTAAGTTTATTGTATATTTGACTATCATACTCTTATCATATTAATTTTTAATCTTAACCATAAATATTTTTTCATCTTTATTTATGGTATATTTGACTTTTATATTTAGTACTCCATCATTCACGTCTAATTATCGGTTTATTTTAAGGGTACATTTATTATTCACTCACCTATTTAATAAGAATCACCTTATGGTTTATATTCATCCTTTTATTTTTTTTAGTGTGTTTCATTAAAAATCACCTTATGGTTTATATTCATCCTTTTATTTTTTTTAGTGTGTTTCATTTTATATGTATTTCTTGGTTGTAGTAGTGGTCTGTTCATAAAGTTTGGATGTATTGCATATCATTCATGATTGAAGAGAAGTTTATATTTCGAATATACATATTTATATATATTATTTCTATATAATATAATCTAATGATATCTTATTTTTCTTGCAGTAGTTTGGATATAAATCCATGTTTCGGCTTCATACAAAATTGTTTGGTTCTTGATAGTTTTTCGGTGATTGTAGACACTTTTAATTTTTCGGTGACTTTTATTTTCAAAATCAGTTAAATATACATGATAAAATACAAATAATCAGGTGGCTTAGCCCACCTGGCCACCGAATTCCTCATTCCATTTGGGAACAAATTATGGAGTAATAAGGTGGCTTGTTCCAAAACAAACTAACATTTACGAATAAAAAAAAAATAAAAAATGAAGACCTATAACGTCCAACTATAGTAGTAAGAATGCCATCTTTGTCCAAAATAAACTAATATGATTGGATGTTCATTGTAAATTTGTGATGTATTTATGCTATTTTTATAGATCAATATATCATATAAAAAAATTTAAAATATAAACACAAATTAAATAATAATTTAAGGTTAAAATTATTCACATAGACTTGAGAATCTTGCAGTCTTATAGCTTATATTGATTAATATGAATCTTGCAGTCTTATAGCTTATATTGATTGATATGACCATATAAATATATTCTACGTAAAAAACAATAAAAAAAATAAATGTTATAAATAATTAAAAAAATTGCAATTATTTTGCGATATTTCTACAATATTAAAAAAAAAAAAAAATACGACTGATCAAAATCAATATTAATATCGATGTTTTCACGATATCGAAAAAAATACATTACCTCTAAATATCAATATCTAAATCTCTTTTTTTTTTTTTTTTTTTTTTTATATATGCTCATATTTTGCGGTATTTTGCACATAAGCGTGAGTCAAATTATTTTGTTATATTTCTTAAATATGTTTTTAATTACATACATTAATTAGATGATATACTAAGTTTTAAAAATTTACTTTTAAAAGTAATTAAGTAAATCACAGAATAAAATTCATTCATTATCTTAAAAAGGAATAATTAATTTCATTCATTTTAAGTTATAGAAAAAGATAAAAGATATATAGAATTGCAGTAAGTGATACTGAGACAAAATTAACCGTTAGAAATGAACGGATAAAAAGAGTCCACGTTAAATATACGTGTATCTCTCGTTGAATATACGTGTTTCATGTAATGCGAGATCTATCCAAAAACAAAATGAAGACCTATAACATACAAATATAACAGCCCCAAGGCATAGACGGATCCCGAACAATTTAACTTGAGAATCTTATTATAAATTATAGGAGAAGATAATATATTAAAAATGATATATAGAATTAAGATAAAATTAATTGTTAGAAAACAACGGATAAAAGAGAGTCCACGTTAAATATGCGTGTATATCACGTTGAATATATGTGTGTTTCATCCCATGTGACTTCCATCCAAAATTGAATATTAATAAATTTTAATATAAAATTATATATTGATATGACACAAATTGTGATAGGCTTTTGTAATTAAAATTATTTTGTACATTCACCAATTTACATAATAAAAATTTTAATAAATTTATTTTTACATTTAATTACCAATTTATTCTTATTAATTCTTTTGCTAAATATTTTTCTCTTTTAATATATGAATTTTGTAAGATAATATAAATGTAAAATGACTTGTAATTATATAATTAATTTTATAGTTTTAAATCATGCACTAAACTTACATGAATAGTAAAATCTATAAAAATATATTAAGATTCAGAAAACATTGTGTAATTAAACAAACTTAAGTTCAAATCATATAATTAAACTCAATTACAAGTATACTTTTATAATAGTAAAGTTAATATTTTAGATATACATTTTATTTTATATATACAATATGAATGATTAATTGTAGTTCACCATCTTGCCACAAACCAACTGCTGCTAAAAATTTGCTCAAATAGAAATTTGTACAATCACTCTTGTTAATCCACCTTTTAAATATTTAATTATAAATAAAGAAATTGAAAACGCATTTTAAATGATTATACAGTATACACAAATAAATAAATGTTAGTTGTCCGGGCTTGAAGTAATTAATGGGTTTTGCCAAAAAACGAAATGTTGTTTTTTTATTTTAACAATGATTAGTTGGTCCCTTTCGAAAAAAACAATGATTAGTTGGTAAAGTTCCATTTTACTTTGACTGCTAATATAAATTACAGTAATTAATTTTTTTATGATATTAGAGTTTCTCTTTTTTAAAAAAAACTAATGGTATCATAGTTAAAATATTTAACTTTTAAATGAGATGATATAAATATATATATATATATATATATATATATATATAATAAAAATTGTGTGCACAAAGTTTGGTTACAGTGTAGTATTATTTCAGATATTGTATAATATTAGTTTGGTTACAGTGTAGTATTATTTCAGGTATTGTATAGGATTAGTTTAGTTACAGTGTATTATTATTTCAAATACTGTATAGTATTAGTATTATTAACAATATTGTATAATATTAGTTTAGCTACAGTATAATATTAGGTAAAAATATTGTGCACACTATTTTTTAGTGTGCACTCAAATATTTGTCTTTATTAAAAAGTGATTCCGTCTCATATCCGTCTTATGCATGATTAATCGATATTGATATTTTGCAATATCAATTTTGATGATATCGAAAAAAATGCATTACCTCCTAATATCAATATTTCAATCTCTTTTTTTGTTATTTATTCGTGATATTTTGCAATATCGATATTTTGCAATATCAATTTTGACGATATCGAAAAAAATGCATTTCAATTCTTGATGTATTAGTGCATATAAGCGTGATTCAAATTTTTTTTTTATGTATTTCTTAAATATGTTTTTAATTACATATATTAATTAGATGATATACTAAGTTTTATAAATTTACTTTTAAAAGCAATTAATTAAATTTCCACAGAATAAAATTCATTCATTATCTTAAAAAGGAATAATTAATTTTATTCATTTTAAATTATAAGAGTAGATAATATATTGAAAAAGGATATATAGAATTTCAGTAAATGATGTTATGGCAAAATTAAATATTACAAATGAGTGGATATAAGAGAGCTCCACATTAATCCAATTAAGTAAATCTCCACAGAATAAAATTCATCGATTAAGTAAATCTCCACAAAATAAAATTCATTCATTATCTTAAAAAGGAATAATTAATTTCATTCATTATAAATTATATGAGAAGATAATATATTAAAAAAAGATATATAGAATTTTAATAAGTGATGTTCTGGCAAAAATTAACTGTTAAAAGGGTGTGGATAAAAAGAATTCACGTTAAATGGACGTTGAATATACGTGTATTTAATCTCTTGTGACTTAATCATGTGGATAAAAAAGAGTCCACGTTAAACGTACATTGAATATAAATACACGTTAAATATACGTGTATTCCATCAAGTGGATAAAAAAGAGTATGCACGTTGAATATACGTGTATTTAATCTCTTGTAACTTCCATTAGGTGGATAAAAAAGAGTCCACGTTAAACGTACGTTGAATATACGTGAATTTAATCTCACGTGACCTACATCCAAAATTTGGTGTTAGATGAAAAATATTTCTTTGAGTGATGACAATATATAATGATTCTTTTAAGGAATGTTATTTTTTTAAGAGAATTTACTGGTGTGCGTTCCAAAATTTACGAGTACATTGGTATGCGTTCCAAAATTTGCGAGTAAATTTGTATATGGATAGAAACGAACATAAACTACTTACTAAAAAGAAATAAAATACAAATATTTGACTGCACACGACAAAGTTTTTGTAACTTGTGCATATTGTTTTATATATGTGTTGTGTGGCGTTTTATTCTCGAGAATTAAATAGAAGATTAAATATATAATTTTTGTATGTAATTGACGTTATAATGTAATTGAATTTTTTATATAATTTTAATTTAATTTAAATGTTTATGTTAAAAGATTGAGTCAGTTCAAAAATGTTAAAGAATGAATCAAAATTAAGAAGTTGAATTAAAATCAAAAATAAAAATATTGTTATCACAATAAATATAACAAGTTTAATTTTAAAGATCAATCGTTGTATATATCGATATCGCAAAAAATTGAAAAAAAATGACGGAAATTTTATTAAAATCTTGAAAATTTAACAAGATATTTTAGAGATTATTATAAAATATTATTATGCACATATTCCATTTAAAATTACATTAAAATTATATGTTTAAAACAATCATATAATTAAATACATAATACAATACGAGATAGCTAAATATACATGATAAAATACAATTAATATCAATATAATATATAATACAATATAAAATAATTAAATATATATGATAAAATACAATTAATATCAAAACAAAGATCTATGATGTCCAAATACAATAGTAAAAATGTCATATTTGTTCAAACAATTAAATAGTTCGTTTCCAAAGTTAATTTTACTTGTAAAATATAAATAATTAAAATTAATATAATAAAAAATGTGAATAGATACTCAATTCTATTTCTTAAATATGATTGGATGTTCAATGTGAATATGTAATGCAATTATGCTATTTTTATAGATCAATATATTATATAAAAAACTTAAAATATAATTACAAATGAAATAATAATTAAAGATTAAAATTATTAGCTAAAATTGAGAATCTTGCCGTGTTATATGGATTGATATAACTATAGAAATATATTCTATGTAAAAAAACAATAAAAAAATAAAAATAAATAATTTTTATATATAACTAAAAAAATTGCAATTTTTTTAATATCACGATATTGTAGGATATTTTGCAATATTTTCACGATATCTAGGAAAAAATACATTACGGCTGATCGAAATTGATATTGATATCGATATTTTATGATATTTTCACGATATCGAAAAAAATACATTATCCCATAATATTTGCATCCCAAACTCATTTTTGGTGATATATGTATGATATTTCAATCCTAGTTTATAATATAAAAAAACATATAGAATTAAATAATTAATTTTTACAATTTTTTTTATTTAATTCCCATAAGTTTACCTATCATAAAAAATTTATTTATAATTTTTACCCTCACGAATGATACCATATACCCATTATGACGTTACTTTTTTTTAAAACAATTATTTTATTTATCTATTATCAAAATTCACTATCGTAGAATTATTTGAATAAAACAAAAAAATTATTTAATTTTCTTTAATATTTATATACAAATCAGTATAACGTGTGAATTTACATAAATAGTTATATAAAACTCAAAATTGTTAATTAATTTGGTTCTAGATAAGTATTAATTTTACTTTAACTAATTAATATATTATTTCATGATCATTGAAATATGTAATGGATGATGATAACAAACTAGTTTACTTCATTCTAAATTTAATAAGTTTGAAGGTGATTGTACTAGAGTGGTGTTGATAAAATTGTAAATAATAAAAAAAATATAAATCAAAATTATACATTTTAAATAAGTGAATTATAAGAATTTTATATATATTTTTTTTTACTTAAATTCAAATAGAATTATATTCTAAAACATAAATCATGATTTTAATTTTCATTTCTCATCTCATTTCTCATCTCATAAAATTTCCAATCAATCTCCCAAATTTCCGTAATTTTTACATGGTATCATATAATTTGTACCAAGTCCCCGAAATTTCTAATTATTTGACCCAACCTTTATGGATAATCATGAAGTAAGATATTTCAAATGACAAAAACACTATCTATCTACTCGTGCTTTCGAATCAACATGTAAGAATAAAAAGCTTTTTTTTTTTTAAAAAAAAATATTAATTAAACCTAATATAAATTTATAAATATTTGCTCTCTTCGTTATTTTTTAAGTTCAATATTTTATTATTTGGGCACTCTCTCTTAAAAATTAATATTTTCTTTTTTGAAAAATTGTGGTCCACTTTTTTACTTTTTTTACACATTATTTCTATATTTTTACTTTTTTTTTATATATTTTACAATAAAATATTATATTTATTAAATTCAGTGTCATCCTCTAATCTTTAAACTTGAGGGGAGGTAGTAAGTGTTTTATTTATTTACATAAATTAATATAATTTAAAATATAATAAAATAAAATAAGAAATGTTAAAATAATGTATAAAATAAAATAGGTGATATAGATACTGAGCACTTGAAATAACAATATTTACAATACAAATGATAAATTTTTAATGTAGGAGGTGATAAAATGTATATTTAATTATGTATACCTATCCTCCATATTTTTAATTTCAGACTTGCATGCATCTATATATGCTTCCCTTCTCTCCCCATACTGTTTTATAAGAACCGTCTTCTTCCATTCTACAGTAGCTATCATCATCATCAAGTAGGTAATTAATTTTTTTCACTCTACTATATATAGTGAATTTAATCAATTCATTGAAAATTTAAAATTAATTATTAGTACGTGTGTATTTTATTTGCATGCAATAGATTCATGGTGGGGAAGCGTAGACAAATCCGGTCCAAATGGGAGCAATATATGTATTCATGGAAACTTATCAAGCGCGTACGCAGTCTTGGCCGTGCGGAATCTGCAGACGCCAGTGTCCGCGCCGTTCGACTGGCGGCGGACCGAATCTTGGTTGACTCCACCAAAGGAAAAACTCACTGGAGCCGTGCTATGCTGAAGCGGCAGCGGCAAAAAAAGAAACCGCATAGAAACCTGAAGAAAGTGGCCGGGGCACTGCGGAGAAAAGTGAGAGTGTTGAGCCGATTGGTTCCCGGATGTCGTAAGCTATCGCTGTCTAACCTTCTAAAGGAAACCACGGATTATATCGGGCTCTGGAAATGCAAGTCAAAGCTATGGCTCTGCTTAACACCGTCATAAATGCCGCTCCCCAACAATAACTACCTATTTGCCTTATTTTGTTTTGTTTTGGAGATTGATTATAGATCACATCTTCTACTTTGCTCTCATCTTCTACTTTGCTCTCTTTTTTGTTTTGATATCTATATTAAGTTGAGTATTTTCAATTAATTAATTACAAAAATTTTAAATATGCATAAAGGATATATATATATATTAATAAAAACCTATATATATATGAGATAAAAGTTGTATGTCAGACCTCAAATTGAGTATCACGTTAACTGATGAGCTTAAAAAATATCGAAGCTCAACCAACTGACCAGAATATATTATTAAAAATTGAGTTTATAATTTATGCAACATCACCTCAAAATACGTGTTCAATATGTTCAATTAATTTTTTTTATGAAAGAGAAACCTAAAACTCATAAAGACCATATACAAAATCTAAGCAATTTTGAATTTATCTTAATAAAACATGGGGGTGGAGGAGCCTAATTAGTATTTTATTTTTATAGTTTTAATGTATTTTTATAGTTTTAATGTATTTTTATGTTTTTTTATTATTGGGGCTTTTAGGGCTTACACACTTTTATATAGAATTTACCGTAACTTTATCATGCAGTTGAATGATAAATTAATATATTGAGGTTTTTATGTTTTGAGACGTGTTCGTCTATGTTCCGGATAAGAAAGATAACTCATGTACGCTACATGTGATAGTCTTTAATATGACAGTCTTTCAATTAATAGCCGCACAAATGCAATTAAACAAGATTCGATTCAGTATAATTGCAGCAAATTAACCACCAACACAATCTTGATTTATCTCAACAACTCATATGTAACTAAATTTAATATAAGTAATTTACACTTACTTAATTTGTTTTCAGTTCTCCTTCCCCATACAAATACTATTAAGTTTAATTATATATCCTAACAATTACATCCACTAGTATTTTTCTGTGAAATATTGATAAATTTAACTTGAGGTAAGTTATTTTGTTTATTATTAATATTTTTTATTTATACTTTTTGCTAATATGTAAATTTTATAAGATAAAATACGAGTATTTCATAATTATTAAATTAATTATATATATTTTTAATTATACACTAAACTATTATAAATACTATTTTTTGGAAATGATATTAAAAATTTAATAATATTATGAAATAAAAAATTTGATTACTTTAAACTTTATGAATAATAATAGTTTTATTCGATATTTGATTACTTTTTAGATGATTTACTAATGAAAAATACTTACTTCTATTTATACAAGTTCAAATCATGAATAAACGGTGGAGACTATTTTAATTTTATAGATGTGAATATATGATTTTTAACATTTCACAATTCTTTACACAAATAAAATATTTAATAATCATTTCAAAATATTATATATTTTTTTTTTGTCGGTCATTTCAAAATATTATAATATGTTATATAATATTCTATATTGATGTGTATTTAATATTTTAGTTAAAAATAATTTTAATTAAGAAAATGGATAGAGTTTCAATTTACAATGTCGCAGGAAAATTGAACTAAAAATTCCCTAAAAAACTGTCAATAATTATTCTTTTTATTTATTATTTCTTTCAGAAAATCATCAAAACAAGAGATTAGAAATATGAAACACTTTGAAAATTGTCGAAGGTGAATTTCAAATGTAAGATTTGGATGAGTGAAAAATTCTTACCAAATTTCCTATTATTTTTATCCATTTTAATATGAAAACAAAATTTTAAAAGACATTAAATATTAAGAAAAAACAGAGATAATATAATAGTGAAGAAAAAATAAAGTAAAAATAAATTGGACACTCTTGTGTGAGACCGCGTCTCATGCATGAGACGGACATGAGACAAAGTTATTTTTTAATAAATTGTTATCACTTTTTTATAAATCGTTATCATTTTTTCATAAATTGTTATCACTTTTTAATTTGTTATCATTTTTATAAGTAATTTGTATCACTTTTTTAAAAAGCGATACCAATTTATTAAAAAGTAACTCGGTCTCATGATACCGTCTCATACAAGTTTTTGTCAAATAAATTTGAGTAGAAATATATTGGAGAAATAACTATTTATATTTAAAAACTCGAAAAAAAAATTGCTTGAAATATGTATTTACAAAAAAACATAAATTTTTTACTCAATTTTTTTTTTACACCTGATACGCTAGTTGAGCCCAAATTTCACTTTATCCATGAATAAAATATCCACTCAAAGCAAATCCTCTGAAGTGCCATTTTATTACATTTTCCAAACACCCGACGATTTCGCACAAAACTGATCATAATAAGGACCTTTCTTGGTGGCGCTACTATTGTTTACTGGTTTTGATCAACCAGCTGCATGAGTATTAATCGAGAAGAAGGATTATCAGTAGTACAATTAGGTATTAAGGGGAAGTTGAATTTTGAATTCTGGAAAAGTAGGGGTTGTAGTTGCGCAGGAGGAGAAAAATGGCCATGGGTATGGTTTTCATTGCTCGTGGTCAGCCCTCCGCCGGTCCTTTCTGCCAAGCTTATGCCACGGCGTCGTCTTGTTTCAGATTACGCCCTCGACGATGGTTGAGTCCCTGTTTCACCTCTTCGAGGTTCCGTCGCTTTTCTCTCTGTTCGGTTAGCGTAGTGATTTTTGCAATATGATTAATAAACTGTCCTAATTTTTAGTTGAAGTTTTGTGGTTCAGTGGTTGGCTATGCCTATATACCCATTGAAATTCGTTCATGTAGTAATTGCTTATGCTTTAATCTTGGTATTGCAGCTATATATTTTTCTTCTTCTGAATTGGAATTTGCTAAAACTGAAATTGTATACGACTTATGCTTGCATTCTGCTTGATGAAGATGACTCGTACATGTTCTGTTGTTAGGCTGTAATATATTAGTGAGTTTTGGATTGGTTCAAATAGTTCATCCACTGCGATGTTGCGAACAAACTTCAGTCAGTAATTACTTAGTATTGAGATTTGAGAATATGGAGGAAAAAAATTGAGGAGAAATTCTAAAATGGTCTCTTTCAGAACTTCAAATTGATACCGGAACTTCTGGGATTGACTATATTACTCCCTCCATCAAATTTTAGATAAAGCTATTCTATACTTACATATCAGCCACTATTTGGGTGAAAGTGAGTGGTGTTACATCTGAAGTAATAAGGTATTTTAAAAAAAAATGCAGGAGCTCGAGGGCATCTAAGATTCTAAAAGGAAAATAATTGTGATAAATTTGGTGGTTTGGAAACAGTCCAGTATTTGTAAGTATCCTCTAGTATCTTCTGTAATGATATGCTGATAGAATGATGCTTGAATTGCTAGCATGTTCAATGTTCTAAAGAATTTTTTATATTTGGTAAGAGAAGTTGCATATTCAGTCGTTGATTTAATTGAGCATTCTATTGGAAGACTCTTCAAATGTCTCATTTAAATTTGTGTAGTCCGTTCTCTGAAATTTCATTCTATTATTAAAACTCTTTTGTAGCTGACTATATCCTATTGATATTACTTTGAGGTTGCCCTCTTCATTTCTTTGCATAACCTGTTTCGTTGTCATACTAGGCAAAGCAGATTAGGATTTTATTATTATTATTATGATGATGATGATCAACTTCTTTGGCAACTGGCATGAGGCGTGGGATGTTTGATTTTAGAAATATGTTATGTTGTTGACTATTCTGAGTACATCAAGATGCTGGAAAAGTTTGTTTAGTATATCTTTTATCGTTGCAGGCTTGGAACTTTTAATTTAAGGTGTTCATTTACCGACACTGATATCTGCAATTCTGGTGCTGCTGATGAAGTCCATGAGGAAACCTCATTTGTTGGAAAAACTTTTTCAGTTCCAGTTGTTCATCTCAAATCAGATTCCTTGGAGATGGAAGAACTGAATTTACTTGGTAGCACTTATGCAGACAATATTTTGACAGCATTGCCTGTAAGTTTAGTCATCTCACATATTGCCCTTTGTCAGAATAAAAAATCCTTCTATTCCTGAAAATCTTGATTTCTCATACCTTATTGTTTGTTGTCTTCTCCTTGAGAATCATATAGGCCTTATCAAAGGGGGAGCAGAATGCCACTGCTGCAACTCCTGTGCATCCAGCTGGACTCTATGGTTAGTTTGCTCACGACAGAAAAATTAAAGTAACTGGTTACAATGAAATATGACATATTTTGAAGTTGAATATTTAACTCCAAGTGAAAATATTTTACACAGAAGTTTTTATTATAACCTTTTCTGTTCTACTGGAGACTCAGTATACTACACATTCTTGAGCTCTCACAGCTTGCACTGCAAAAATTTCCAGTTTAAATATAAGTCAACATAAAAGGGACTGCAAACTTCCTATGTGGCAAGGCTTCCATATAAATTATCTGATCATGGTTATGTTGTTGGTCTTGACTCCTCAAGTGAACTGAAACACTTATTTCTCTGGTATTTTCTAATTATTTTCTCAGCATAAGAACTAGCACATTTCAAAGACCATCTTCAATGTTCATCAAAGGTGTTCTAAGGGGAAAATAAAAAAAACTAAACTACTTGAGGAGGGGATATTATTTCTCATTGATTCATGTTACATTTGTCGCTCAAATTCTTAAAGTAAGATATTGTCTTCTAACAATTAAAGTAAATCTATCCTGTAGCATGTAATTTCATCTACTTGTGCTAACCCATCTTCTAATAAAAGAGTAATGTATTATTAGCTTTATATGCTAGCTGCTTGGTTGGGAGTTTGGTTGAACAGCTATGGAATTTCGCTTGGCCTGCTGCCATTGCATTGATTTATCCTAGTCTTCTTCTTGTGGCAGTCATTGGCTTCTTCGCGAAGGTATCTATTCATATAATCACTAGGCTTTCAATATCAAAAGCCAGTGGAATTTACTATGTGCACCGTGTATCTTGACAGCTTGCTGTAATAGTTGGAGGCCCTTTGGTAGGGAAACTTATGGACTATTTTCCAAGAGTACCTGCATACAACTGTTTGACTGTTATCCAGGTTTTTTTTTCCCTGGGGCTGCAACGATATTTATATTAAACCTTCCATCCAAAATATTAGTTTCTCATACTTATCTATCACAGGTAGCTGCACAATTGTTATCTGCTGGAATGATAATTCATGCACATACCATACTCCCCAATTCTGTATCTTCTGTACTTGTACAACCTTGGTTTGTTGTGCTTGTAATAGCTCTGGCCGTTGAAAGGCTCTCTGGATTGGCACTTGGGGTTGCTACGGAACGTGATTGGGTTGTTTTGGTAGTCTATTTGTTTTTTCTTTTCCTACTTGGAAACTTTCTTTAGTATTTATTTAAGCTCATTTTGTACTTCTCGTTTCATATTTCAGTTAGCTGGCACAAATAGACCAATTGCTCTTGCTCAATCAAATGCAATTCTTAGTAGAATCGATCTTCTTTGTGAGGTGATGATTTTCATGTGTGATAGTCATAAAGCTTATTTTGCAATTTCTAAATTATGCACATTCTAATAGGGAATCCTATCTATACTTTATTAATGTTGGTAATCATAACTTAGTGCTCTTGCAGATAGCAGGAGCATCATTATTTGGCATCTTCTTATCTAATTATGAAACTGTGGTGTGCTTAAAACTGGCTGCTAGATTGATGATGTGGTCGCTGCCTGTTTTGGTAGTATTCAGCCTTGCTGTTTCAGGGTGCTTTCTCTATTTGGAAATTTGTCAATTTTCTTATATTCTTGCTCTGTGACACAGCTTGTGCTCGCATGGCTAACCAACACGCTTTCTGCTGGAGTCCTGGGCCATGCGAAATGTCCTCAAACTGATTTTGAATGTTCGTCTACTGGATCTTTCCAAGATGCTGAAAATATATGTAATTTCACTGATTTGTTAATCTCAATTGGGGATCTTTCTTCTTGTTTTATGCACTGATTAAGCCTTTCTTGCGCACAGTTACAGCAAGTATAGAAGCTATAAAGCATGGATGGATTGAATATATTCAGCAGCCTGTTTTGCCAGCAAGCCTTGCTTATGTGTTACTCTACTTCAATGTTGCTCTTGCTCCTGGTGGTTTGATGACTGCTTTCTTAACACAGCATGGTACTTTTTGGTTTTTGCCACTGGCTTTATGGGTGGCATTTGTTGGAAATGAATTTGGAAAGAATTGTTAATGCAGGCCATGTTTGGCATTAGTCAAAATTATTACTGAATAGATGTGAGCTAAAAAATGTTGAGTTTCTTGTTATTTGTGCATCTATTTTTCATATCATTTTCATTTAGGCCCGGCTCAAATTCTGCTGTCATATCCTTCACCTTTTATACAAAATAGTTCCTCATTTCTCTGCCAGCATCTGTTTACCCAAGCTTTATGCAGATGTGAAATTTTGTTTGTATGAAGGGTGACAATTCGCAAATTCCTTGTTTAGGGTGAAACACGGCCCTGTAGAGATACATAGGAAGTGACCTGGACGAGCCTATGATGTGCTCCAAAAAAGGCCTTGTTACCTTTTGTCTCTGGTTCCCGGTGGAAGGACTAACTGTGATATTGCACCCTACTTTTTGCTATTCTAGATTATGTAAACCTTAGAGTCCTGAGAACAAGAAGTTGATTACTGAATGCATGTGACGTTTGTGTCATTGGATATGAAATCAAGGTTTTAGAGGTTGGTTGTTGTAGTCTAGATATGGAAATGAGAATTTCTTAATGTTCTCATCATAATCAAAGGACATGTTGGAGATCTATTCTATTTACAGTGAATCAACTTTTTTGGTGAAAGAAACAGGTTATGTTTGCTCTAAAGGAAATAGATCTGATTTGATATCAAGACTGCATAGTGGTATTCTTATGTTTACTACTGTAATTTAAGAATGACTTGGTGAATGTTTAGCATCTTTAGCCTAAGGAGATTTTGAAATGAGCTAACTTACATGAATGTGCTAAGATGTCTCCAGCCCTTTGTAGTTACTCTTACCCTCTGGCAAATATGATATCCAATTCTAAGAGACAAAAAACTTTAGATGTCTAGTGGTAATTTGACATGGCTAATATGCTTCAGGTCTAAATCCTTCAGTCATTGGAGGCTTCAGTGGATTATGTGCTTTTATGGGTGTTGCTGCCACATTTGTGTCTGCAAAAATGGTCAAACAACTCGGTGTTCTGAAGGTTCCGTTCATTCAGTAGCTTTTTAGAAATTTCATTTAGTGTTATCAATGTTTGGAGCAAATATGAATGAGTCTTTTATGCTAGGCTGGAGCAGCTGGTCTTATCTTTCAGGCTTCACTTCTTACCATTGCAGTTGCTGTGTACTGGAGTGGTTCTATATCTCAGAAGATTCCTTTTGTGTTCTTTTTATGTTTAATTGTAAGTTCCTTCCGGGATACTCTCTACATCTTGAAAATGTGCATGAACGAATTGATGCAGTAATGGTGTTGTCTAGTTCTGAATTGCTGAGTGATAATCAACTGAAGTACTCCCCTTACAAGTATAAATCACTGCTTAGTAAACTTCAAATTAAGATGAAAAAATAATTTTGTTCTGCATATATCTCATGCAGCAATATGTATGCAGGTAGGGTTTCATATCTGCATGAGTCTATTTGTTTCCAAATTAACCAATTATTAGATATTTGTAAAATGCAGGTTATGTGGTCATGTGTTTTGTTATTGCTACTGGCGTTCTTACACACGTTACATCCTTAGACATATCATTTTTAACTTCCATATGAGCTATTTACCCCTTTCTCCAACACCTGATACATTATATATATATATATATATATATATATATATATATATATATTGAATGAATGAGCTTGAGTTTGTAGTATCTTGTTCATGTATGTTGAGAGGTGCTTATTGCTACTGTATGAGTTTTGGAGGCTTAAAGCTTCTTTGGAATCTTATATGCGAATGTGTTTCCTCTTGATAGGTACTGTCTAGATTAGGGCACATGTCATATGATGTTGTAGGGGCACAGATTTTACAAACTGGGATCCCTGCATCTAAAGCAAATCTTATTGGGGCAACGGAGGTTTCATTTGCCAGTTTGGCAGAGTCACTAATGCTAGGTGTTGCGATAATTGCCAATGATGTGTCACATTTTGGATTTCTGGTGATGCTGTCTCTTCTGTCAGTAGTTGGAGCAGCTTGTTTGTACTGTAGATGGCTGAAGAAACCAAGTGACGCTCAGAGGAGTCTCTTTTCTTTTTAGCTGGAGTCTTCATAATGTGAGTTTAATTAGATTTTTCTGATTCTTTTGTAGGTATTATGCTGATGTGTGTGTGTTGTAGAATTAATATGACAAATGAAATTGCAGAAAACCTGGTTTTATTACCCCTCCACAGGCTGCAACCCTACTACTATTGGTGGCTCTCCTGTATTCTAGAGTATAAAATTTCAAATTTCATTAATCAATCAGAATTGATTTTGTGTGAAAAATACTCAAGTTTTATTAGTGCATTCATCATTCATGTATTTCACTTTTGGATCGATTTTTTACAATGAAATACGGTTTTGGTTGGCATGTTTTCAGGTTGGTTGATATTTCAAGGTTGCATTGTTTCTCAGGAGCAGAATGTTTTCTCAAGTTTGTTGCTGAATAAACCAAGGAAAGCGATAGTTATTGCATGTGATTACCCAACCAAGCAACAATGCTCATATTATTTAAATTTTTTTTCTGCTAAATTTTCTTCTCGCTCAACTTTTTTTCCAAGCATCATTAATAGGAATAGATCATTAGTCATTCTGACATTTTCATTACCTACTTCTAGCACCCCAGCCAAACGCCCTTTAGAAACAATTTTTAGGCATTGCTGTAGTTTGACATAGTTAATTCTATTTATTCCGGCTCCTGACATGTATTACACATATGTTGATGAATAATATGGTAAACATTAATTTACGTTTTAGAAATTATATACGCACTATTGTAAAATAATATTTCCTCCGTCTCACAATATTTTTCATACTTTTCTTTTTGATCCGTCTCACTATAAGTTTCACACTTTTAAAATGAAAAATTATATAAACTCCATTCTCAAAAATTTTATTAATTTACATAAAATGTCATTACCTTTTGATTTATATATACGCACAATTCAATAATTTTTTTTTTATTTTATACATAAAAAATTATGAAATTACCCCTCCTAATTTTAATTATTACCTTTTTTTTTCTTTTTAGAGTGAGTGCACCCCATCCTATAAATTTTTTTATGAGATAGAAGGGTGTATAACTTAAACCTTCATCTCATAGTTCAATTGAAATTGGACATGTAGGTTATTTTCGTATTGGTTTCTCAAGTGGAACCATAGAAGAAATTCAATCACTACGGATTGGTATCTTTATTTATGATTCAATGACGATAGAAGCATTCATCATATTTTTAGCAATTTAATTGATTTTTTAGACGTAAATAATTTTAATTTAAAAAATAAATACAAGATTATTTTTATTAATGTAAGTTTAAACTTCAACTAATTTGGGATTTAGCTTTTGACCAATTAAGTATTACTAATTAAAATTAGTTTAATTGTTAATAAAATCACCATATTTTGCTTAAATTTAATATAATCTAGATATTAAAATTTACAAATCAACCACCAATTTTATTATTTTTTTGCAATTTAAACTTACAAGCACCCTCTTTCATAGTTTGACATGACTAGCCGTTGTCTTGTGGCACTTCCTAAATTCAAAATGACGCCATTTTGCACAGGGAGAAGCCAATAAGTAAGAAATATTGGTGATTATTTTACAATATTTCAATTGTGTAGATTATATTGCAATTAATGAACATATGGTGATTGTATTTGCAAACAAACATTTAAAATTTAATATTTATAATAATGTAAATTTTTAGTCTCTTAACTTAGTCCAATTTTAATTTTAATTTTTCTATTTAAAATTGTCATATGACGGCTATTGCAATTTGCAGATAATTCATTAGTTGATAGCTGACCTCGCATTTCTTTGGTTTTATTTTTACACACATGACATAAACATTTAAAAATATACTATTAAATTTGAAAACTAAAATGAAATCTAAAAAATCAATTAAAGAAAAAAAAAATTAAAAATAATTAACTACATCTGGAAAAAAAATTAAATTAAAAAAAAATAATAAGAAATAGAAATCAGAATTACCAATTAAAATGTGGAAAAGATCAATTAAAGCTGAAAACAATCTGAAAAAAATCAATTAAAAAATAAAAATAAATTAAACTAATTAAAATATTAAAAATATAATTCTAATGAATTGAACCGTCGTTGCAAAAAGGACTGTTGATCAAAAAACTCACACTATAAGACCGTTAAAAATAGTCATTACTGGTTTACAGCTGTCATAAGACTACATTAAATTAAATTCACATATAATCAATCAAGATACATTAAATTAAATTCACATATAATCAAGAAATGAATTAAATAAACACGCTGGGTATAACTGCATTCAACAATCTCCACCTTTATTGATAATAACAATAACAGAAAAAAATCTAAATGTATAATAATTATTTCAAACTACCATGATTAGAATAAATAATTAAATACATAATTAGCTCTGAAAATTGAGATTAGGAAGACATTTATGGAATTAATTATATGATTGACTAATAAAAATAAGTAAAAGGCGCGTGGGTTCAAAACCCACAGCTGTCAAAAATTTAATATACCTGATCAAAAAAAAAAAAAAAAAAAAAAATCATTGCGCTTACAATTTACGCGGGTCTGTGAAAGCGAATAAACTCCCAATGCCATGATCGCTCAATAATCAGCGACTTTCCCTAATTCCTACTACAACTGCAATGGGCGTTGGAGGGAATTTATGGGATTTGTTCAAACCCCATCTCGATCGATTCGAACGTTTTGATTTCTTGAGGAACAAACGTGTTGCCGTGGACCTGTCTTACTGGATTGAGACCGCCATTAAAGGGCACACTAGAAACCCCCACATTCGGCTAGCCTTCTTCCGGACTGTCAATCTTTTCTCCAAGGTACCATTATTGTTATTTACCTGGATTTATGGTTTTCGACGTATTGCCGATTATCCCATAAGTCCTGCTCATTTTTTGTTTTTTTTTTTCCTTTTCGTGTTGGGGATATTTTTTCTGGAGAATGATACTCGCAACGCTTTGAAGTGGGGTTTATCTTTTCTTATATCTATCTCGTGTCTGAGTTTACAAGAATTCTTATTAGGATAATGATGCTGAAGTAGTTCTTAGTATATATATCTTGGAATGGTGTTAATATAGGTGTCGCACATGTCAATTTTTTAATGTAACCACATTGGTAATTATGGGAATGAGATTCTTGACGTTGATCAATCAATACAGTTTGGAGCGTACCCAACTAGATGGTTCAACTGCTTATACTTTGACCATTAATCAAGTTTTTAGATGCGAGTGGCTTCGATTGATTCCGGTAAGTGAAGAAGAATGTGGTTAAGTAATTGGAGCATTGACAATCAGGTTTGTTGTTATAAAGAAGATATGTTTTGAAATTATTTGGAATATCTGATTCTCTATCATCTTCTTAAGCAAATATGAAAGGTATATATTGATTTAGGAAGTTGTTACACCACATAATGAGTTCACCCTTGACTTTAGCTTAGGGTTTGGCCGAATCTTTAGAACTATACTTTGAAGTGAAAAAGATATTCACCGATTTAGGAACTTAAATAATTATATAGATAGTTTCCTTGATTTTATGCAGTCTCCTTCTAGGCTGCACGAGGGCTTTGCAGACTTTACTTTCGTACTCATTTTTACATATGATTACATCATTTTTTGTTTTAATCTCAACAGTCCGTGCAGTTATAATTTGGATATGTGTATAACTTCATATTATCATTTCTTGCTTATCATTCCTAGAGGTAACTACTTCTTCTTTGTTCTCTAATTTTTTTAATATTTTTCCTTTTGGATTAGGCCGTTTCCATGCATTTGAGAAAGCTCACTTGATGGACCCAACATCAAGTGGGCGGGGTATTCGGCAGTTTAAGACATATGTACTACACAGACTCGAAAAGGTAGGATGGATGAATGATGATGTTAATCTAAGTTATTATTTACCATTGACATGTCTTGTCTTTTATGGGATAATGCATTCTTGATTTCTTGGTATTTAGAACTCACTCAACATTTAATTTTTAATGGTTGCAGGAAGATGCAGAGACAAAGCTCATACTGGCGAAAACTGAGCCTAGAGAAAACCAAAATTTTTATCAGATCTTCTATGAGAATAATATATCCGAGAAGGTCAATTTACAAAAAAACCATAAGCCTTTTCTTGTACTAATGCTAATTTTGAAACATTTTAATTAACTGTCTTTTAGACATTTATGTTTTATTACTTCATTCATAGGGAAAAGATGGCTAAGATATATCAGATTGCGACCGTGTTGTATGATGTGCTGAGGACAGTTGTACCTCCATCAAAAGTTGATGATCAGGTTTGGCTTCTGTTGTATGTTTTGTACTTCCAAATTTGAATTAGTATTCAATTTGATAATTTTTGTAAAATATGTTAATTCTATTTATGCAATAAATACAGACTCAGAGATACGCCAAAGATGTCGAAGAAAAAAGGAACAGTATGCGCATTAATATTTTACCTTTGTATGCTGTTGGTGTCAAACCAGCAATTATGGAACTCCCTGAGGTTATTTTAATGATTTCTGAAGATTCACATGAATTTTAAAGTCCTCCTGATATATAGGCATAAATCTGGGATTCAAATTACACATATAACTATTTTACAGTCTTGCCCTCGTGTTTCTAAAAGCAACACTTCTTGCTATCCGTACGGTAGACAATCTTCCCATGTTTCAAATGTCTGAAGGAAAGGAGAGAACAGTAAATGACATTCTTCAATGGCTTGCTTTGCGCATTGGTTTTCAGGTAGAATTGAATACTTGCTCTATGTATTACTACCTTCACCCCTAATACCTGTTTAATTCTATCCAAGATGGTGTTCCTAATTATTTATCACTTTGCTAATATTAACAAAAAAGTACCCCTTTCTTCCACCAATACCCCTAATAAATACTAACCATCTTCTTGTAATTATAAGCTTATTAATTCATCAAGTAGTAATATTCAGACAGCTACATCTTTGTCCTGACAGCTCTCTTCATAGTTCTTAATTCTTATTCTTTTAATTTTTGAGTATAATCTTACATGTCATTTTTATACCTTCTTCTGATGTCCTTTCTTCATGAACCTCCTGTACTAGAACTGATATTCTGCATGCGTTAATAAGTGTGAATATTATTCATAACACTTGTGCATGTTAGGAAACTTCACCAGTTTACATTTATATAAATATAGAGTATGCTTTTCAAATTTCTGTATATTCCTTTATTGTCTCCAAAAGTGGTTGAGGTTACATAACTTCTACCTCCGATAATAATGTGAATTTCCAACACTTTTTGTCTAATTGGTCTCTGAAGTCTTAACAAGGGTCTAGTGAGTAGTTAGAATATGTAAGTAATTCCATTAAATTGATTCTTAAGATAGGCTCATAAGACTGAGTACTGTACTTTTATTTCCATGTGGGTATTGAAGAAAGGAAATGTGGCGAATCAGCGGGAACACTTGATATTACTTCTTGCTAACATGGATGTATGGAACAAAGACCTCCAGAACTATGTGCTGGTAAGTGTTTCATTTATTGTTCAATAGCAAGAATACATATAAATTAATGTGTGTATAATCTGATGCTCACCTCTTCTTTCATGAGAATTTATAATGCTGATAAGTGGTTCTTTCTTCAGTTGGATAGCAATACAATTCTGCAATTGATGGAAAATGTTTTCAAGAATTATAGATCGTGGTGTGAATACTTGCGCACTGAACCAAATCTGGAGTAAGTTGACTCCTTTAAGGATACATTATTGCTTATTTTACCATTGGATAACCAAATGATAGTCAATATTCGTCTTTCTGCTCGAAGGTGTCCATTGGGTGACAGGAGGCAACAGTCACAGCTTCTTTACATTGGACTTTATCTCCTTATTTGGGGTGAAGCTTCAAATATTCGGTTTATGCCAGAATGCATATGCTATATTTTTCACCGGGTATGCATATGCTATTTTTCCTGACATGCTCTGTATATATCGTCAGTGCGTAATGAATGCTATATCACACGTCTTTTCATATATTACTCTTGTATTATGTTCTACTGATTGCTGTCAAAATGTGCTATTTCATTACATTACTTTTTCTTTCTTGAGTATGGATGCTTGATATCTGCCAAAGTCTTTGTACTTGATGTTTAACTACTAGTTTCAAAAGCATCAAAGTATGAGAAGATTATGATATGGGTTCCTATATGACCACTAGGACAGGCATTTGTACTAAGTTGTGGCCGTAAATACAACTGAAAATTGTTTAAAATACAATTAGTCTAGATACCTGAATCTGTAACTTGTAATCCATCTGCAATGAGCAATTGTTTTTTTTTATCTCCTATAAATTGTTTTCCTGTTTTAGTTTTGGCTTGGGTATTCACAAACAGTCTCATTTTTCCAAAGATTCATAAGCAGTTAATGTTTTTAAATTTATGAGTAAATCTTAAAACTTTCAGACTGCAACTTAATGCTTAACCTACATTTAGCTGATTAAGCTTTTAGATGAGTCGATAGTTTGATAACAATATTAATTTCTTTAATCAGCTTACCTTGACTAATTTGGGGTTGCCATTAGCTGCTTTCAAGTTTCCTGTTTACTGTTTAAATAATCAATAACAAGTGGATGCACTTATTTTAATGTAAACATTTGTCGGGCGATTTATTCTTATTATAGATCATTAATTACCTCAACGTTCACAATCTTTCTCATTTGTCCCTTTTTGTGAAAAAAAGTTACAGTTTGTGATCTCCAAATTTTAGATGGCTCATGAGATGTATGGAACTCTATTTAGCAATGTCGAACATGTGATCGGAGTTACACCAGAAACATCAGCAGAGGGTGAGGAGGCATTTCTGAGGGATGTTGTGACGCCTATGTATGAGGTTATGCGGAAGATAAAATCCATTTTCAAATATGGTTCTTTAATTTGTTTTTTGGTTACTAGTTTGTTCATCTTTATTCTTAAAGGAAGCTTGGAGAAACAAAAATGGGAAAGCAGGCCATTCAGCATGGAGGAACTATGATGATCTTAACGAATACTTCTGGTGGCTGCTAGTGCAGGTAATATGCTTATGACTCACTTTGCTAAAAAAAACTGCAAAACCAGATGACCTGTTCCTCCTGAAAAAGTTCCAGTGTTATGTTTTATTATTTCAAACTGGTTCTGAGTCTCTTAATCACTGCATGATTTGTAATTTATGCACACAAGTTTTCAATAATGGAAAATCTACCTAATCTCTTTGATATTTTACATATGTACGCTTCCAGTTAAGGCACTTCCTGGTATTGGACATGTTTTGGAAGGAAAGTTGAAGGAGAAAACAAATTAAAACTTGTGGACTGTGTTTAATAACCAAGGTAGCATTTTATTGTAATTAGGACACGATTTCTTTGTCAATTTCTTGTTGTATGTATCTTTTTTCAGAACCCTTAGTAATCTTAAATATTTTCATAATGACTATACCTAAGTGTTCTTTGAAGTACTGTAATTATTCTACCGTCTTGTGACAGCTAAGATCTATTTTGCTTGTCCTATATCTAGACATCTTTGTTGGATCAATTAAAAAAAGGGTTGACATAATATCCTTTTGGAAAGTAGTAATAATTAACTGGGAACTGATTGATCTATAAAAAAAGGAAATGCTGTTTTTCACAAGTTCTTCTATTCCTCCTTAGAAAAGAAAACCTAGAATGACCTACTAAACAATTTTGGGGATATAAATTTAACAATTTAGGATATACTACTATACACCTTAGAATGTTGGACTAATAAAATCCTTCATGAGAATGTAACACACCATATAACTGATGAATTGTTATTGCCTGTTTACTTTGATCCTACTAAGAATATAATATATTTTTAATACCCTTTATTTGCCACATAAGTATTAGAATTGTTATTGCCTGTTCATTGTTACAAATTATGTATATTGGGTTCTAAAATAATATATTAATTTATAGATGTATTTATGTGCATGCTTTATATAATATATGGTGAAGACACGAATTATTACATTTAACAAATTATTAAAAAAAATCTTTTGACATTTCAGGAGTCCTTTCAGAAGGATTTTGCAAATACAAGCTTCATATTCTTATGATGTAGCCCTAAGCTCCCTTGTATTATTATAATCTTTGGTTTGGTTTCACTAGCTAGCTTTTATGTGACTGACATCGGCAGCTACGATGGAAATGTCAACAACGGTGACAGCGACGGCGACTGCTATGCATCTTGTTTGTGTTAATGTTAATTGTTATCGTAGGAGGATAGCACTTGGATCCAGACGTTGCATGGAATCAATTGCTTCATATTCTTTGTTGCTCTTAGGTACAGTTTGGTAGCTGAATTTAATATAGGCAGAGCCCTCGTTTATAAATAGACCAAATTCTCAAGATTGGAAATCGTTATATTAAATGCTAGCAGTACCTGCCTGAGATACCAAATAATTGATTTAAGTTAGATGCCAGTATTTAAGATAGAGATATTAAATAATTGATCCCTGAAGTTTGTTAGAGAGAGAATGATTTGGACTGGACTTTGTGAGTAAAGAGGAATAGTACATTGTGAAGTAGCTAATTCATTCAAGACCAGCAGCTGGTGGGGACCCTTTTTTTTTTTTTTTAATTTCTCCTTCTCTTATATTTTTGTGCAAAAACATTCAAGTGTGTGCATGATTGTGTTTTTCATACCTAAAATAAACTCATGATGCTGCAATTTGTTATTTGTGTGTAGGACTTGAAAGGTACATTAATTTCATTTTTACTATTCTTGCTGCATTTCTTGAAGGTGGGGAGGGAGGGGTGGACAATCCTTTTCTTACAAAAGTTTGTTATAATCTTTATTAGGATTAACTGAATTTCTTCCACGTAGGACAGGGTCATAATTTGTGGCAGATTTTGATTGTGTTTCAGATGTGTGTATCTATAAAATATATATATCAAGTTTTTTTTCAGGTGGATTGTGAAATTTGAATGTATTTTTCAATAGGATCAATTTTTTTTTCAAACAATGACTAGTTAGTGCAAATAATTATAATTGTTCAGTAAAAATAGCATATATGTATATGTGTGTGTGCGCGCGTTTTACTCGATGAGTGTAGAGGTGGCAATTGTTAGGTTCAGGTTGCTTTTCAAGCTCTGTTAATTCGTATAAAATTTATGGCGATTTTAATGTATCCCACGTAAACCGTTGTCAAATAGTAATTCAGTGTTGCCTATTTTTTTGCTTTGAGTGAACAAATTCAAATCCAATTTATGATTCCATCATATGGGGTGATATAAACTTACTAGTATTTTTTTTTTTAAAAAAAACCTTACAAGTTGTTATTACCATAACACTGAATTATTTTGATTTGGCTATTTGTTCATACAATACAAGAGTCGATTACAAAGTTGGTGACTATCGCTAAAGTAGTACTATTAAATGACTAATATTTGTGTCAACGATGGACTATATTTGTTATCACGAACATACATTATCACTATCATTTAAGGTTATAAATAAAATAGAGTTTATTGTATATACATGTTTTACTTATTATATTTTTCATTTAAATTGGTCAATAAACAAAAAAAGTTTTATTTTATTTTTGTGTTTAATCAAATGTGCAAATAAATTTACTTATTATATTTTTCATTTAAATTGGTTAATAAACAAAAAATAATATTTTTTAATTTTTGTGTTTAATCAACTGTGCAAATAAATTTGAGAGGGGAGTATATAGTGAATTTTCTTACTCGTCTCAACTTTAATGAATTGACTTTTAATCCAGATGTACACGTTCTTTATTATCTAATTTGATTTTGTTCATCCATACAAATTATTACTTCCTGCGTCTCATAAAAGTTTTTACACTTTTCTTTTTTATCTGTCTCATTATAAGTTTCACACTCTTAAAATGGAAAACCCTTAATAAACTTCAGTCTCACAATTTTCATTAATTTATACAAATGTCATTATTTTTTATACTCACATACATATAACTCAATAATTTTTTTTTTACCTTATACATAAAAGTTTAAAAAAATTACCCTTCAAAACCTCAATCATTACTCTTTTTCCTTAAAGTGTGTGTCCTCCTACATATGAAAGTTTTGCTAGGACGGAGGGGGTATTTTTTATTAATTAAGGTATAAAAGACTTATATTCTTATTTATTAGTAATGGATGAATTAATAAATTTATATAGTATTATTTTAGTGGTATTAATTAAAAAAAAGTTAATTTTATTGGTATTAAAAACAGTTATTTTTATATATTTTCTTCATCATATCACTTATACTATATACTATTATATTCTGCCGCAATTTCTTAAATATTATAAAATTTAATGAGAAATTTTTCTGCAGGACTAAAGAAGTAATTTTTTACCCATGTATTTCCTTGGTTTCATAAAAATAGGACACGGATAAAAATAGAAATTATGTAATGGAGGTTGAAGTAATTGTATCGGAGAGGTGGAAGACAACTGCACGTACCCGTCACGCTGTATGGACTCCCAAGATTCCAACAAACAAAAAAATCCGACTTTCTTTTATAAAACCCAAAGATTGGTAATGTAATAGTAATACACACTTAAATCCCACTCCCAAATTAATAATGTCACATTATAATATCACATTTTTCGAAAAAAAAAAATTATAATATCACATTGATTCCCCCTCTCTAAAACACTGCGATTGCATGATTCATGTATTTCTATTTCCATCACCGCTTTTCTTGACTTCTCTTTTCTTTCCATAAAAAATAGAAAAGGAAAAAGGACATTTAATTTATAAATAATTTTCAAGAAAAATACAAGAACGTATACGGTGTAGGTTACAGCCTCATTTGATCTTATCTCGCATACGCCCCTAAATGAGAGTGACGATCAATGTCACAGGTTAAAATATGTGTCAATTTTTTTTTTATATCAAACCGATTTCAAGACGTGTGATTATTTATTTATCTTTCTTATATTATTTGTAGATTACACAATATAATTGTCTCAAAGATTGGCATATTTATAATTATAACATGCTTTTTTTGTCTTAAAGTGCAATTACATATAAGATTCCTTATTTCTAAAATTTCGAATACATTGTGTATATATATATCAACTCGTTCAAACTTTTCTTCGGAACACAATTATGGTAAAAGTCTCTTTTTAGTGGATAACAGATTGTTATCATAACAAGTTTTGATAGAGATATAATATTATAATATATTATCTGACACTATTTAAGTTTTTTTTTTAATTAGCAAGTATTAATTAGTTGAAGAGTGTTTAGTGTTCTTATGATAGCAATATAATTAAACTTGATTTACATAAAATTTTATTTTATTTCAGAAAAATGGAGATATTTGTTTGAAATAAAATAAATAAATTAGCCCTAAAATTATATGTATATATGGAGTTTTTCCAGCGAATATATGGAAATTTAAAGTAAATAAAGGGGGTTGTCATAAATTCATAATAAGTGACTGATGAGTCTACAGTCACATCACGTCACGTGAACAAATGCACTACCGCCATCTCTCTCTTACTAGTATTAATATATGCAATGAATATGTCATCTGTACATTTCTCTCTCTTCTCTTGAATTTATTATATTTTATAAATATATAGTCTGAAAAAAATAATAATAATAATATTGAATGTATACGATGAATTTTACCTCACAAATTTTCGTCATGAAACAAATAAAGGTCGCCCGAGTTTATCGCGTACTCTCCACATATCTGTCTTCTCTTCCCAACCCAACATGCATATTAAACATGGTACCTCTAAAATTTAATATGCATATATTTATTGTTAGTGGTTATGATAAACTGTCTAACAGACTAACACGCAAATTAAATTTGTTCAAAAAAAAAAAAATATATATATATATATATATATATATAAATGAGAAATAATAATTTATATTTAATTAAAAAATTATAAGAATAGAAATATTAGTTCAATATTTTAAAAATTACTCTCTTCATTCCATTAAAAGCTTCTATCTTTCTTTTTTAATCTGTCTCAATAAAAATTTTATATTTTCTTTTTTTATATTCTCAAAAATTTATTTAAAACATTTTTGCACATTTTCTTCACACCTTTATATAACTCTTCATTACATTACTTGTACTATACTATTATTTTATTATATTTTTTAATTTGTGTGTTAAAAGCAAATGGAAAACTTTTACCGGGAAGAAGGGAGTAGTTTATAGATTGTAATACTATTTAATATTTTTTATCACATAAATTAATTTTTTTATAATTTGAGAATAAAAAAATTCAAGATAAAATATCACTTATTTTCTCCATACAAAAATAAATATCTCATTTTATTAAAATCTTGTTCTTTTTTAAGTCTCAGTCTACATAAATCATTGCAAATTTATCATATTTGTCCCAATGATGCTTCTAATAAATTGTTGATATTGATCATGTTATAGGTATAAATTTAAGTGTGTAAATTAAGGGTATACGTGTTTTTTAATACTTCAATAAATAAAAATATTTGTTTGCGTGAATGAATAAAATAAAATATTTATTTCAGGAGGGTGTAAGAAATATAAAACAGTCTTCTCGTTCGGTAATTTCATACATTTATTTCCTACATTACGTCTTGATTTTATTTCAATAATATTTGGTACATCCAAATGTCATTAATTAGTTATTAGGAGTATACGTTTAACGCAAACGAAAAACCTAATTAAAGAATTAGGATTTCCTAAAAATTAAGAGAAGTGTATCATACAAAATCATTTTTTATGTTTTAAAGTTATTAAAAAGGTCTGATTATGCCCTAAAAAAGGTTGATTATGTTTTAAATATAAAATATTTTATTATATTTTTATTTTTCCTAGAGATAGTTTCTCCATTAGTGCAACTTGTAAAATAGAGATCGTGATTCAAGGATTCGTAATTTTTTAGGTTTTATTTGTCCACACACACTTGAAATTTCAATGTCGCTGCTAATATAGTGCAACTCTATAATAAATTATCAGCCCACATTATATACAGAGCGAGTAATTAATATATTGAAGGAGCGTCTCCGCTGTCAAAATTTTGAATATTTAACTTGATTTTCAGATCATATTGAAATTGTAATTATTAATACTATTATTGGTTTTTTTTTAAATAAAAATATCCGGATTTGATCATATGCTCACCAGTGGGCACATACTTATATATCCACCACAAATAAAGTGATGTCACATAATCATAGAGCCCATAATTATTTAATTAATTGCTTATGTGATATCATATCATTTGTGGTGGAAATACAAGTTTGTGCCCACTGCCCATTGGTGGGCATATAATTAATTCTATAAAAACACCTTCTAATGGTTGTTATTCGTCCCACATAATAATCAAATTTCTCTGACATGTCATATAATGTTAACATTATTTTCTTTTAATTGAGTAATAATCCTACATCAATTATATTGTATAATTGATAAATTTTAACCCAATTTGAACTAAGATTTCAACTAAATAATTTTTTTTCCCTTTTTTGAATCATTGAAAAAAGCAATAGTTGAAAATATCACTTGTATATTGTAAACTACTAGTTTTAATTAAGATTGGTGAATAATTCAAAATTGAGCTGATAATATACCTAGATTTTGGGGAATGATAAAACTCAAAAAATTTAAGGAACAAATTGTCACAAGGAATTAGGGGAAGAGTGCCCACTCCTCTTGTGTCTGTCCTCCAATTCCCAAAACTTTATTTTTTTGGTTTATAAAGAAGGGCACAGAGCCCAAGTGCTGCTACAAAGACCTTGAGAAGACACATTTCTTGTACACCACCTTGAAAATTGGGTGCCCCTCCTAATTTACACTCCCATCAATCCCAATGATACATTCAACCTTTCCCCTCTCTCTCACACACACAACAAAGAACTTCCCATCACTTTCACTTGGACAGCTGAGGAAAAGTTAAAGAATCAAATAAACAACAGCCCTCTTCCCTCCCCTTCCCTTCTCTCTCACACACATTTGATTCTTGATTCTTCACTCTATGACATGTACTAGTTGTAGTATGTTTATACATCCCTTTCTTCCAAGTTAAGCCATCAGTTTAAGTTAGGCATATATGATTAATTAATCATACGTGAAATAATATTGTATCTAATTAAATAAAGTTATATATACTCTAGTCTACTTTCTTTTTATTTTGTTGTGTTTGATGTGTTGGTGCAGCCACAGTTGATTTAGACTTGAAAGCGCCCATCTTTTCATGTCCATTGACATTGATAGTTGATATGTCACTTGGCTTCTTAATGTCCTCTTTAATTTGACCCCTTGTCCTTCCTTTCTTTTCTCAAGAAAATCTCCCCCACCCCCCTCCCCTAATTGAAATATATAGTTAAAATTATAGACACCACCACACACACTAAGCAGGAAGGAATGGGGTCTTTGGGAGGAGGTGAAGTAGTTGCAAGAAACAAGGCAATGTGGGTGTATCCTAAGATGATGGGTGCTAACCCTTCTGAGAGATGGGGGCATTCTTCCTGTTACTTCAATGGCCTGCTTTACATTTTTGGAGTGAGCATACTTTTATACTCTCTCTCTCTCTCCCTCTTGATTGTATACTGCACGATATTTTGCTTGATATATGTAGTTAAAAGAGCCACATGATTCTTGCTCAGGGTTCTGTTCATGTAATTGATTTCAATGGTGGATTCTGTTTCTATGTACCTTTTTTTATATCTTCCTTAATTGTTAATTTTGGCAAGAGGGTACCTTCACTTTCTTGAATGGCCTTGGTGTTTCTCTTTCTTTACTCATTTGTTGTCTCTTCTTGCATAGTTAGCCGCATATATATCCGTAACTGTATTTCCTCTGCTTTTTATGGGATTAGCAGCATGGAAAACATCCTCCACTTTTGCTTCATAATTGAGAGAGAGTGATTGTGTTAGAAATTAGAATAGAGCTATGGACTGATTAGGTATAGAATGAATTGCTTTATGATTTTTTTTTTTTTTTAATGGAGCAAATGAACCAATAAGTAGTTGAATTATTCGGCTTCGTGAGTTGCTTTATGATTATTGATAGGAAAGTTAAAATGGAATGTAGAAATGGTTTGTATGATGATTGAGATTGATAGGGATGTCGAGGTGGCGTGCATTTTAGCGACGTGGTGGTGTGTAATCTGGGGACAATGAGATGGAACATTCTGAAGACTTCAGGGCAGGGGCAGGGGCCGGGGCCGAGGGACAGCCACAGCGCCGTTTTGGTTGGCCACAAAATGATTGTGTTTGGAGGTACTAATGGCTGTAAGAAGGTCAATGATCTCCACATTCTTGATCTCCTCTCCAGGGAGTGGACTCATCCCCAATGCCACGGAACTCCGCCTTGTGCTCGTGAAAGTCACACTGCCAACGTCGTGAGCGATCACAAATTGGTCATATTTGGAGGCACTGGAGAAGGGGAGGCTAATTACTTGAATGATTTCCATATTTTGGACCTAAACAATATGGAGTGGTCATCCCCGGATGTAAAGGGGACTGTCCCCGCCCCTCGCGATAGCCATTCCTCTGTCGCTGTGGGGAATCGACTTTATGTATTTGGCGGAGATTCTGGTGATAGGTATCAAGGAGATGTTTGTGTTCTAGATATCAACACCCTTGTTTGGTCCAAGGTATCATCACTCATCATTCATCAACTACTTCAACTCTAACATATTGTATATTCTGATTAATTATCTCTTCTTAGTTGGATGTTTATGGACCTTCGCCTGCTGCTCGTGCCGGTCATGCTGCTGTCAGTATCGGGACCAAGGCAAGTAATTCGTATTCACATTCGTGTTTGTATTTGGATTCTAACACCAATTAAATACACACAATGTGATTGTGATTATAGGTGTACGTACTAGGCGGAGTTGGCGACAAACAATACTATAGTGACATATGGGTTCTGGACGTCATCAAGTCATCGTGGGTTCAGCTCGACACCAACTTGCAAAGATCTCAAGCACGGTTTTCTCACACGGCCACTGTCACAAACTTGGGTGTCGCCGTCTTTGGAGGGTGAGACCATTATCATCAATGCTTGCACTAACCATCCAAAATTAATCGACTCCTTCTTAATGATTCTTCTTTGAGGTTGCAGGTGTGGAGAGGACGAGCGTCCTCTAAATGAATTGCTCATTTTACAGACTGATTCACCAACTTGCAGAGCTTTCGGGAATACGTATAAAGAAGAAGACACCAAAATGTTACAGAGAAAAACAGTCAATAATTTGGTAAACTAGTTGATAAATATACCCATGTGCCTAGTGATTCTATTTATATATATATGCTAAGTGATCATTCCAATATCTGCAGCACCAGACAATCATTGTAGGTGACGACGATGATTCAACGTTGCAGGAAGTTGAAGAGCTCGAATTTGTCCCCACCCGGTCTTTCCTGTATCCGAAAAAGAGGCGAAGAAATAGTAACTCAGAGTTGCCTGAAAAGAATCAAGAAGCTGACGAGCATTCTCTTTCGCGCTCTCCATCTCAATCGGACCATGGAGCGTCCCCCATCAAGCAAAACACTGGCTCCTTTTACCCGTTTTCCGGACCTCATCATCGTGTCTTCAGGCCAAATATCTCCTGTTATCAGCTTAACAATGTTTCCTTAAATCATGCTAATGCCAAACATGCTGTCACTGATATGTATTTATCTTCGGAGCATCAAAATCAGCAGCATAGGAACACAATTATCAATGATGCATCTCAATCTTTGGTATATATAAATATAAAATCCTTGTAACTTTGAATCTTTACTTGTATCTAACCATACATGCTCACATTCCTCAGGTTGGAGCTGAAGTTCGTGGGCAAGTAGACGGGGCGTTTGATTCCGGCTACCTAATGACGGCCACTGTTAATGGAAAAGTCTTCCGAGGCGTTCTATTCGCACCAGTAAGCTCGTCTCTCTATCAACTCCATCACTACTTAACAACAGCTCAATTTTGTAACACTCGTGTCGATTTTTCTTGATCAAGGGACCTGATGTGGGAGCAAGAGGGCCTAATCATCCCATTAATGTGAGTTATCCAAGGCATCACCCTGTGAAAGTTGTTAATAGTTCGGAGCAAAATCGAGCAAGAAGGTCGTCTCCAGAGAGTCGGGGTCGAGCGTCTCTACTTGGGAAAGTCGACTCGAGGGAACTCGAGGGTGTGGTCCTAACTCTAGCAAGTCCGGGAAGCGATCAAGGGAGGCTTTAGAAGAAATCATTCAAGATTTTGTACATTTACTTACTAATGTAGAGTTGTTACTAATTTTCTTTGCTTCATATTCTGTTTTAATTCCAGCTTTAGATAGTTGAGACCTCAATCATCTTTTGCAGCCAAATTCTTATAATCATGAATGGGGTGTTTATATTGTAACCCTTGGATGATTTAATTAACAAATTATTTGGTCAGTTTTAAGTTTTAATTAAAGTTCTCTAGTGTGAATTAATTTTAAAATTGGTTTATAATTAATATCTTATGATTAAATAATTAATATTATTTAAAATTATAGTATAATTAATAAATACCTTTTTTAATACAATGTCTAATATTTTTTAAATTAATTTCACGTGAAATTTGTTCACCTAAAATTTTGCCAAACTTTTGAGTTTAAGCTCTGAATTTCAACTGTTCAAAAATAATAATAAGAATTTGATTTTAACAATTTTTTATTTGTGTGGGATGATATAATTTTAGACAAATTGTGACAGATACAAATTTTATTTTTAATTTTATTAGTTAATTTTGAATTTTTCTCTTTATAAATTTGTCAATCAAAATTAAATTGGTTAGACGCTTTATTTAGTGTATCTTAGTTAAAACCAGCAAACAATAATTTATGCTGATTTATGCATTTATGATCATAGGGATAGGACATGACTAATGAGAATGAGGTCATATGTTTAATAGTCAAAAGATCACATCAAATTATCAATGGACTTCACATAATCTGAATCTTTTTCTTTTATAAACTAAAAATGATTTTGCATACATATATATATATGTCTATATGTATACACATACATTTAATAATATTAGTTTAGTTAAGTCAAATCAACCTTAAAAAGAAAATCAAGCTGCGGTTAAAGTAAAGCTCCTTCTTCCGCCAATTATACGTCCTTAAATTCAACAATGAATTAATCATTACTTCTTTATTTAAATACATTTTTAACATTGTGCAAACTTATAGGACTCATGCAAACATATTTTACTTGGTACACAAAAGTTATTATTATTTTTTTAATCCGCAAAATAATAACTCGAATCTAATCATAAATAGTGAAACTCTAACCATTTAAATTATACCACTTTGTCAGGTGCATGCTATTATATATTATTTGAGCAACTATTATGTACAAAATTATACTATAATAAAAAAAAAGAGATAAAAAGAATTATGGCTTTTAAACTGGTCAAATTAACTTTTTCAAAAAAAAAAATTATATCAAAGACAAAACTAAAAAAACTCACTCTCAAATGTGTTACCATAAGACTAAGTATATGTTACTTTAATGATAAATATTTGTTATTAGTTTTTATATATATATATATATATAGTCACTTGGGTTATAATTTTATGGACCCTCAATTTGTAATTTTTTTTATATAATTATTTGTCACTTTTATCTATTTAAATATTTACATTTACTTTGTACATACTCATAGTACTCGCAATCATAATTCATATATATGTTTACCTTTAGGCAAAAAAATAGTACTATCATCACTACTGCACTGAAAATAGTGAGAACTACAAAATGAAACAAAATTTCCCTACAAGTCTTCAACCATACATATAAAACTACAAAAATTATAAAATACTTGAAATTATACAGAAATCTTTTTACCACACGTTTGATATAAAGATAATAAAGTTAAATAATTAAATTTCTTATTCAATTGAATCAACATAAATTACTTGGACCTTGAATAAACCAATAAAAAATGATAGACCCTATTGTATAGGTGTACCGTAAAATTGTATTATATTTTTAAATAATATTAATTATTTCCTCTTAATAATATAATATTAATACGTACAAGACTTGAAAAAATGGGGAGGGTTTCCACCTAGAATATATATAAATGCGTCCTCAATATTGATTAACACATTTTGGATACATATTTGAGCCAACAACAATTTTAGATGAATATGGAGGGAGGAATATACTCTCACCTTCTATTCAATTTTCAATATTCAATATTAGATGCATTATTTGTTAAAAATATTTACTCCATATTAAAAGTATTATATTTTTAAATAAAAATAAAATAATTTTAGTTTTTTTATTTATCTTTTTCAAATATTTTAATATTATATCATATATGTTATTACTTTCTGCACATTAATTTAATTTATTAAACAACTCATTTATTAAAGTTGAAAAGACTATTCCATCTTTATAAAAATAATATTTCCCCTATCCCAATAAGTTATGCACATTTTTCTTTTTTGTATGTTCCAACAAATTATGCACACTCCTAAAAAGAAAACATCACACAATATTAATATCCTCACAATATCATTTAAATTTAAAAAATATCACTCTTATTCTACTCTATTTTATTCTTTTTTCTACTTTATCTTATTAAATCACCCAAAATACTCTTACACTTTATTCTCTTTCACCTATCCTTTATTCTCATAAAAATCCATAAAATTAAGTATTTTTAGTTTTCGAAGGGAGTAATTTATATTTTTAAATAATTATTATATTAAAATTTATGGTGAACAATAAATGTTTAGTGAAGAATGAGATGGAAGGAGGGCGAAAAAGAATAAGCACTGTGGAGGAGTCAAAGCCTCCAAAAACCTTTAACCTGTAGTTAGGTCTTCTTCTGTGTCAGAAGAGAAGAAAGCTTTGAATACCAAATACTCCTACTCTATTTCATTTCATTTAATTTAAATAAAGAGGAAAGGAGGAGTTTCCCCCGCAAAGGGCGCGGGGTGCTGCAAATCAGTGTCAGCCGTCCGATCACTCAGATACATCAATCAGATTTGACTCCTCTCCGACTTCCTCATCCTACTATTCATTCTCTCTCAAATAATTGCATCACCACCCAAGATTCCCAATCTCATCTTCTCATACAATAATGTTTAGCCACCACACTCTTTTTTCTTTTTTTCTACTTCTATTTGAAATATGTTAGTCTGTTATGCACTAATTGCACTATATAAATATTTAAAAATTTTGGTATAAATAACTGCATTATTTAATAAAAATAATTAATAAAGTTTAAAAATATATTAAAATTTTACAATATACTTGGTACATACAATTTTTTTTATTTAAATTATTATGGATTTTCTCTCTTTCTTAGGGTTAACCCCAAATTTGGGGTCTACACTTATCCAACTGAAATTGAAAAATAAAAAATTAGGCACATTTTTGTGTGCAATTGCTATACACAGTCTAATTGAATTTTTTTATTTAGTTTTAATTTTTTTAGAAATAAATTAAATTTAAATTATATTCATATGCAATTGTGTTTCTGTTTTTTTTTTTTCAAATTTGGGTGGGATATGATTGTCATTGAAATGATGGACTGCTCTAATTTCTGGATCAGGCGTTTTTTTGTAGTTGGTTGGGCCGAAATAAAAATTAATTTCAGCCCAGTATCATACTGTCGAATTTCTGTATATTAACAAAATTTTAATTCCGATAAAAAAAAAAAAACTAATTGAAAATTTCGAAAAAATTAACAAATGAAGCAAAAAAAAAACAAAAAAAGCAACTATAATAGGCGCGCAAAGTTCACAAAAACTACACTGTAAAAGCCTCGAGAATTTTCCTTCATGCGCTGACGTTTCATCTTAGAAGTGGAGAAGAAGTATGAGAGGCGAAATTGTTCATCAGCATAAGCAAAGTTCAAAACATATAAAAAAAAATCAAAATACATAGCTAAATAAACAATATTCAAATGCAAAATTGCACCCAAAATATACATAAAAGTAAAATCCAACAAATGCATAATCTCACATATACACATTCATCGTTTCGCAAGAGATGTCAGGTTTCAGCATCAGGAGCTTTAGTGTTAAAAGACGAAGAATCGGAGTCTAGACGGTTGTGCTTTTTCATGCTCTGAATGAACTTCTCACCTCTATCTCTATCATTGCTCGCCTCAAAATAGTCCACGAATAATTTTACGGTTTCATCTGTCGGAAACTGCTTCTTCCTTGGTTTTGCTTTCTCCAAACCCATGTCCAAGTAATTCAGAGCCAAATCTATTTGACCGTTTTTTATGCATAGATTTGCAAATAAGTTCAGTGCCTTCAGATTAGCCTCAGATGCCCTATGTTCCAAGCTTTCGTAGAGGGAATTGGCTTCTTCAATCATGTTATGCCTCAGGTGATACTCTAGCAGCACATTTGGCAACCAGAAATCATAATCATGAGTTGAGCGGCCTTCTTCCCACTCCTTAAAAATCTTTTCAACATTTTCCTTGTCTCCCAGTTTAGAAAGAGCCAAAAGCATTGCAAGATAGCTAGAAGTAGACGGGGTTGTAGAAGCAGACTTTATAGCCTCCCACACCCGATTAATCCCCTCTAAATCATTCATCGCGGAGTATAACTTCAACCGGGTGTGACGACCTACAAGTAGAGCACCTTCATCATTTTGGATTTCCATTAGCTCTATTAGCTCTAGAACAGCTTTTGCCTTTTCATGGAACCCAGAATCTATATATACGGTTGCAAGCTTTTCATATGTAGAAAATTCAGGTTTA
Organism: Paraleonurus japonicus; assembly: GCA_030762865.1. Taxonomy (NCBI): domain Eukaryota; kingdom Viridiplantae; phylum Streptophyta; class Magnoliopsida; order Lamiales; family Lamiaceae; genus Paraleonurus; species Paraleonurus japonicus. The sequence goes on along the minus strand of CM061057.1, from coordinate 2,770,397 downwards.
ATGTTACTACGTTTCATTTTCTCCACAACTTCTGTGGCATCTAAATGTTTCAGAGCAGCATAACTGCTAATCAACAGATTGTAGGTGCGACGATCAGGAGCAATATTTTTCTCCTCCATTTCTTGCAGTAGAGAGACTACTTTTTCAGGCTGTTCCATGTTGTGGTAAAGTGACAACACATAGTTGTAATTTAGAGTAGATATGTAATTCAATGCCTTCATCTTATCAAAAAGATCTAAAGCCTTATCCAAAACCTTCTCCCTGCAATAACAGTTAAGAAGTGCTCCGTAGGTTTTATTGTTTTTTTCTGACACTTGGAAGCTATTGAAGTATTTTTCTGCAGACGCTAAACCTTCAGTCTTGCAAAGAAGGTCAATGCGTATGGCTCGATCAGCATCACTCATTTCGAGATTGCTGCTATCGATCCATTCATACAGCTATTGGAACGAAAAATTGGAAAACACGATAAAAAGTTAAAGAGGGCAAATGAATCAAATGAAAAATGTCTGTTGGCAAATAAAGCCATATAACTGAAAGCACAAATGCTTTTATTTAAAAAGAACCAGTTGGAAAATTTTCAGCAATATGTACTCGTTGGATGTCATGGTTACTGACCGATCAAGACCTATCTCAGCCGGAAAAAAAGATAGAAAAATCCATGCATCATTGCAGATATGTAGAAGTGATAACAACGGACTTAGCATTTCAAGATTTTCAATAAGTATTCAAGGCAATTATCATCGTTTTTGTTCACCTGCCACCATGATTTCTATTTGCTAATCTAACATATTGCAATCTGCAAATTCTATCCAATACCCATTTCTTAAACCTTCTAAACCCTTGCGCATAATCTCTGTTAAACAAAGTTACAGCATGAACAAAGAAAACAATTTAGAGAAGCAGACAAAAAATATTTATTATTGGAAATTTGTAAAAGATATATGGAACTTTCCATGTCTTCAATCAATTAGATTACATGTAGCAAACAGCGTATCCAAATGTTTTTGAAATCCATTCTATCTTAACAATAAAACCATAAAGAGAAAATGAGGAAAAACAGAGCAATTTGATCTCGAAGAGAGACAGGATACTACAAGAAATGCATATATTACACACAAAAAGATTCAATAATTGGAATATGGAAATCCAAAGTCCTTTTCTATTCATTTTTTCACCGAACGCCAATTTTGTTCGGAAATTTCCTCGTCTAAGTTACATTACTGAAGCTACTGTGATTAACTTTCAACAATTTTATGGATTATTGGATGTGCACTATAAGCTAATATGCATGCCACGATAAAGTATTATTGAGTTATACATATTTCTAATTAGTCAGTTTTTCTGTTAAGTTAATTAGTTAGTTTGTTATCTGTTAGCTAGTCAGTTAATTAAGTTGATTAGCCTGCTAATCAACACTATAAATATGACTGCTCTTTTATCTTTCTTTATTTTTATCGAATTGTAAAAACTATTACTTCAAAAAAAAAAATTGTAAAAACTATTCTGTAAACACTCTCTCAAATGAATAAACTGCAAACTATGTTCTTCGTTTTCAATGTATATCTCAATAAGTATGCGATTGTGTATTAAGAAAACGTCTGAAGAAAAGAAAGAAAACCTGGAGGGCAGCGTGGAATTTTTTGCGATTGCGGAAGTAATGGAGGAGGTTGCCAACATAGACTTTCTTCACCTGTTTTCCTTCATTCACCCATTTATCGAGAATGTCCCGTATATTGGATTCGGAGTTACTCTCAACCACTTTATTGTAAAGAAGGTTTCGCAGCATTCGTTTACTTGGTTGCGACGGCGCTTCCGCTTCCGCCACCGTCTCCGCTTCCGACGAAAACCACCTTCGAGGAGAAGGTTGAGACGGCTTTCGGAGGATTAAACGGCTAATAACTCTCATAATCGTCATTTAGCTTCTTCTTCTCCAGAGGGAACAAGGGTTTACACTTTAATGCCGGGGGCGGGGTTTTGTGAATTGTGCCTGTCGGGTCGAACCGGGTTAGACCCTTGGAACGCATCATGTTTTCGGTTTCATCTTCTCGATACTATTTTTCGTCTTTTTGTTAGAAGAGAAGAAGAAATACGACACACTGATTCTTCTAAATTATTACAATGTAGTATCAAATTTCAGTAATTTGCATTCGTCTTTTAAAAGGCAAATGAAATATTTTTTTTTTGTTTTACTTCATATTTCATAATGTGGATTAATGTCAATTTTCAAGTGACATGTTAAACGAGTCACTGCAATTTTGGGTCCAAATGTTAAAAGATGTTGAAAGTGGAATATTAATTGGAACATAAAAAGTGAGTTTAAAAGGGATAAGTTGCGAATTCAACTTGACGATCAGACATAATCATATAAATCCCAAATCAATCTAACAAATTTTTTAGTCACAAAGTTTGTCATTTTTTTAAAATATGATTTTTTCTCTTCTTATTGGGCTTTGTTCGTCTTCGTCCACGGACCACACACTTTAAATGATACTAGCATGTTACGTATCTGATATATCCCATAGGAAGTAGGCCTATAACTCATTTCCGGCATCAATATATAATTTGGTACAATTTTATGATAAAGTTGTATAATAAAATTTGTTATACAACTAAATTTGATGTTATTTTTTAAGAGGGCATATATTCTACAAATATAAGGATTTAAAATTTTCGATTTTTTCTTTTTAATCTGAACGAGTTTTTGAGTATTATTAACAATTAAAAAACCAATAAGAATTATTAACAATTCATTCAAAGAACACTGATGGAAGATAGCAAACAGATCTTCCCAATTCAATCCAAATCGGCAAATTATTGTCACTACTACAACCAAACTAATAATGGTTAATAAAATATAACAGGCAAAATTGCTCATCTCAATGAGCAACAAAAATAATCATGAAAAAGCGTACCTGAATAAACAAGGTTCAAATAAAAAATTGCACCCAAAATAAGCAAGCAATAGAGAAAGAGAACGTAACGCAAAATTCAACAAAAATTTGAAATGTAGTTAAATGAGCAGCAGTCATAATATGTTAGTTACCTGCATCAAGAGCTTTAAAATTCAAAAGCAAAGGATTGGAGTCTAGACTGCCGTGTTTCTTCATAATCTTAATGAATTTCTCAGCTTTATCTGTGTCATTGTTCGCCTCAAAATAGTCGACAAATAACGTAACAGTTTCATCTGTAGGGAACCACTTACTTTTCCTTGGTTTTGTTTTGTCTAAAGTCATCCCTACGCCCATCTCCAAGTACTTGAGAGCCAAATCTATCTGACAGTTTTTTATGCAAATAATTGCGAACAAGCCCACTGCCCTCAAATTGGGTTCATCAGCTCTAGTTTCCAAACTCTTACAGAGAGAAGTGGCTTCCTCAATCATGTTATGACCCAGGTAATATTCTAGAAGCACATTTGGCAACCTGAAATCAAATCTCGAGCAGCCTTTTTCCCACTCCTTGTAAGTCTTTTCAAGGTTTTCCTTTTCCCCTAGTTTGGAAAGAGCCAAAAGCATAATAAGATAGTTTGTATTAGACAGGGTTGGAGAAACTGACTTGAGAGCCTCCCATGCCCTAATAACACCTGATAAATTATTCATCATAGAGTACAACCTTAACCGGGTGTAGCAGCCTTCAACTGCACCTTTATCAGACTTGATTTCAATTTGCTCCATCAGCTCAAGTACAGCAATGGCCTTCTCATGCAACCCAGCATTGAAAAACATGGTGGCCAGGTTTCCATATGTAAAAGAATCAGGTATGACGTCTCTAATACTCATTTTCTTCAGAACTCCTTCCATAGCATCAAATTCTTTCAGAGCTGCATAACTATTAATCAACAGATTGTAAGTATACATGTCCGGAGCTATATTGTTCTCCTCCATTTCTTGCACTAGAGAGAGAACTTTTTCAGGCTGTCCCGTTCTGTTGAAAAGTATGAGCAGATTGTTGTAATTCAGACTGGATGTGTACTTCAACGATTTCATATTCTCAAAGACCTCGAGAGCCTTATCTGAAAGTGTCTCCTTGCAATAACAATTAAGAAGTGCTCCGTAGGTGTTATTGGTTTTTTCTGATGCTTGGAGGCTATTGAAGTGTTTTTCTGCAGCAGCAACACCTTCAGTCTTGGAAAGGAGGTCAATGCGTATGGCTCGATCAGCATCAGTTATTCCAAGATTGCTGCTATCAGCCCATTCATGCAGCTGATGTGAATAAATCGGATTAGAAGAAATGGAAAGTGCAAAAAAAAACATATTCTGTGCTTAGAATTTAGAAATAGAGGGCAAATGATTGTGAAAATATCTGTGGCATTCAAAAACCATATCCTTGAAAGCACACGCGCTTAAGTAGTGTTAGTAGAAAAACACACACACAAACACGCACTCGCATGCGCACAAACACCCAAGTGCATGCATCATGCAATCTATGATGGAGAAAAAATTGTGAACAATTTGGAACTATGTTAGAGTAAAGAACCAAGAGGAAGATTTTACTGATGAAAGTAGACTGAGAGCACATTAAAGGAAAATTAATTTCTCCAAGAGGAACTATATTCCTGTCCCAAGAGAACTAATTGTAGGAATGATGGTTTGATGCCTTCCTATCCCACAAAGGGCTTTATTTAAAACCATAAATAAGACTAGAATTTAAGTAAGCTAATTAGTACCCGTGAAATATGCTTTTTAGATCCATGAGTTCAGCCACTCTTATTGTCAACTTTGTATGGATCTCTTGGATTATGTTTGTGCCTATGATCAATCCATGATTTCTGACCATGAGATGCGCCTTCTCTATCAAACTACCGGTAGAAAAAAAAATTGGTAATTGAAGGGCATTACAAAAGCCTCAGCCGTGACCACTGACAACTCAAGTCCTATCTTAGCTGAAAAATAGAGAAACAAGCCGTGCATCAAGTGAGAATTATGAACAAGAATTACAAGGTTTTCAATAAGTATTCAAGGTAATAAATACGATACCATGTTTTCTAATTGCTAATTAAAACAATTGAAAATTCTTTGAATACTCATTATTATTAAAACCTTGTAACCCCCTGTGCATAATCTATCTTAAACAAAGTTACAAAGTGGACAAAGTAACAGACGAGAATTCTTTATATCAGGTAAGATATATCATAGGAGTACATGGAAATTTCTAAGACTTCATCCCAGGTATTACACAAAATAGAAAATGACGAGAGATGAGCAAATTTTTTCTTGAAAATTGAATTAAAAAACTAGCAAATACATATATTTAAACATAATAAGTTCCAATATTCGGAATATGAGAAACCGATGTCCTTATTTTATCTCGAACAGCAATTTGGTTCATAAATCAATCTTCGTTTAAAGTACATCGAGGATGCTACAGCGACTATATCTCAATGATATTTTTGAGTATCGAATATGTGAAAAAAAAAAAAAAAAACTCGCACATGTAATCATGTATACGTGCAAGTCCACAATAAACACTAATACAGGAAAAAGAACATCATCTTTCCTACTCTCATCTAATTATAGATGGTGAAACAAGAAGTATTCGACTAATTAAGTTAGGATTGTTACCAAAACCTAACCAAACAAAGCGAAAAGTAAAAATCCTTCTCCTTTTAAAGAAACAAAGAAAGATGGAAAAAACCTGGAGGGCAGCGCGGAAATTCTTGGTATTGCGGAAGAATATGGTGAGGTTAATAAAATCTCCTTTCTTCACATGCTTCCCTTCATCCACCCATTTATTGAGAGAGTCTGCTATGCTGCAGTTTCCGCTTCTCCTCCTAACCACTATATCGAAAAGTACGTTTGGCTTTCTTGGTTTCACCGGCGCCGGCGACGAAGGCGCATCGGTGGCGGTGGAAAACCACTGCAGAGTAGAAAATGTCGACGATTTTCGGAAGAGTGAACGGCTAATGATTCTCGAAATCGGCATCTGAAAGTGAGCAGAGGACGAAATGGCTCAAGGGTTTAAGCGGGGATTATCGGTGGCCTGAATCAAACGACGTCGAATAGAATGCCTTATATTCAAAGTTTAACGCTCTCGTCAAATATTGGGTTATTAGTTGTTGGCCCACTGTTTAGGGATTCTTCTTTATGGGCTACGAGTTAGAAGAACAGTTTGGACCTACAGGTGATTTTGGGCCTATCAGTTGGGCTTTGGGTATCTGGGTCCTATTTATAGATATGTAGTTCTATTTATTCACCCACTTCTATTTTTTATGAGTTGTGACAATTAATTTAATTGGTGAATAGTATCAAAAGTTTAGATGAAAGTAATTTGCAACAATAATTACGTAAATATTATAATATTCGAACTACACAGACCGGTTTAGTGGCCGGAAAACCAGAGTTTGGTTGGTCCGATAGGATCTGTATAATTGGATTTTCAGTTTAGATTACATAATAATTCTTGCAAATTTAATAAGATAAATTTAAAATTTGAGCACATTTGTAAATGTTTATTGTAATTTCCCTTTATTGTAAACTTTTTCTCTCGATCTGAATCAGAAGACAGTCCAAGAGTTCGATGCATGTCATGGCTCCAGTTATGGGTAACGACATCTATCATATGCTGCCAAAATAGTATTAATAATAATTAAATACATAAATTTCAAAATATAAGCACCAGAGATACTCATTGTGTAACTTATGCATTAATTTTCAATCAGTAAACATTTCCCTCCAAAATAATTAATGGAAAAAAACGTTGAAAAGTAGTAGTTAATTTATATAATATAAAAATATTTACCAATAAAAAAATATATAAATTTTTTTAGTTATATGATGAAAAATATTATTTTTGTATACCGAACAGTATCGATACTTTTCAATACACAAACTTATATTTTTTATATAAATTAATATTTTCATTGTATCATTCTATTTTGTGGTTCGTTCCATGATTGATGAATATAGTAGTTAAATCGAGTCACAATTGAACAAATTTTTTTGTCTATAACTTTATGATGAACGTTATGAAATTTCCGGCTTTTTATTTTTATTTTTGTGAAAAATTATAACTCCCTTCATCTATTTTTTTATTAATTCAAGTAAAAAGTACATGAGTTTTAATGAGCAAGCTGTTTATTAATATTAAAATATATAAAGTTGAAAATAAAATGAGTCATTTTTATTTTATTGGAGGGATGTTACTTTAATTTTAGTTTGAGATAGTATATTTTTTTTACTATTTTAGATATGAAAAAATAAAACAGAAGACATTTATCTTTTACGAATTTTTAACAATGTATAAAGAAACGGAGGGAGAAATGTCTTACATGGATTATCATAGATTATTTGACCAAGAGCAGAGGAACAGACATATGATTCTTTATATTCCCAGTTGAGAAGATAAGATGCATGCTTCATCATTCTGGTTTTGTCATTAGAGCACACTCCACGGACGCCGCACGGACGGATGTAACAAACGCCACCTTTTTGTATTGCACGGCAACGACCGTAAGATCTATTGTCGCAACTTTCTTTTATATACGCTGCTAAACTTGAACTCGAAACGTTGCTTCTTGCCACACACCATTTGAAGTTTGTTGGTTCACTCTATAATCAACATACTTGTATTGTTATTATATTATGATCAAATGTATTAAATCAACATAGGACGATATAACAATTCGCAGTTAGATTTAAGGCATTACCTTACAAAGAGCCAAGCAAAGTAGCAAACATAAAATGCACAAGTCCCTACCCATGATAATTCTAGTTTTCAAATTATTTGTTTTTCTTATTGAAATAATGGATTGGGATGGGCTGGACTATTATCGACGTATTTTGGGCTATTTATAGTTGGTTAGTCTATGGATTAAAAGCTTCTAATTTATAGCGTCAGATATCATTGGTGGAACTTGGATTTTTTTTATTAGTGGCACTTACCTTTGAATCAAAAAATCCTTCAACAAAAACCATAAATGATAAATGGAAATTTCAATTAACTAAATCTATTATATTTCTTATCCCATGTCATTTTTTGCGCTATGCCTTTTAGGAGATAGGCATTCATCATGAATGCAAACCTGATTAATTAGAGAGTGTAAATAGTGTAAATTTCCCTGATTTTATTCTAATTGAATAAAAAAAAAAAGAGTCATTCAAATTATAAAATCCAAGAGGCCAACATAGCTTATGAAAAGTCAAGACACTCGTGAAAGATTAATAGGACGTAGAAATTACAGAAACTGATTAATTAGTGATTACAGTGAAGGGGGGCACCCTCGCCCAAATGATTCTAACAAAGGCAAAGCAACATAAATAAGCAACTGTTTCAGGATACAAACAAGAATTGTCATCATGTCACAACTAAATACTAATAAAAGCTTACCCTAGTCACTGCCCTAACAATTAATTTACTTACAGGGTATCGAACGTGCAAATCTAACCACGAGCTGCTCTGAGGAAGTTGTCAAAAGGGCTGGCAGGGGGCAACCTCAGAGCTAACCAACCGTTTGTGCCTGGAACAACTCCTACAGCAGGCTCGTTGCTTGTCTGAAAACATACAAAGAAGTAAAATCTTAATATAGGATGTATAGAAAAAATACGTTAGATGTGGAATGATGATCATTAACTCACCTTCTCGATTGCAGAAAATGATGGGAGCGATGCATCTCTGATGGCCTTTTGGGAGTGGTTATCGTCGTAGGTCAACCAATTGGAGAGCTTCTTTCTTGTGTCTGTACCAAAGGCATCACACTGATTTGTCATCGCACTGTATGGGAGGGGTGAAGTCGAGACAGATGTTCCGGCTACTTGCCCAGCAACTTCTAGTGCCTGAAATCAATTTACAAGTATGAAAACTGCTCGTTGGTTTTTTTTATTTTACTTGAAAATATGGGAAAAAGATAGAAGAAGATTACTGATTCTAGAAGCTGGCCAATGCTGACAATATGGGACATTGAAGGAGATGCGGATGGAAGCACCTTTGGTATGAAGCGAGAAATATCATTAACTGATGATATGCTCATAGCATCATCATCTACTAGAGAGTTTGCAGAAAATTCCTGAGACAAGGCAAAAAAACAATCAAAAGGCAAAGTTAAGAATCTAGAAACTTGGATTACGGGTCTAAAATAGTGGGAAATTTAGGGCAAGACAACACACCCCATCAAATGATTGTGACTCCTTGGAGTGTAGAGCCCTATGGATGTTATCCACGTCAAGCATCGATTGTGGGCCGAACATGAAAGCTTCATCAGGCACAAATCCTTCTGATAGCTGCTTAGCAATTTCTTCTGCCTCAAACTTGAAGAAGAAAAACTTTAGTATAAGAGGTATCTCTCTCCATTTTATACGCCATGAATATTCACAAGCCCTTTTTGTCTAACAAGGCTTGCAAGGGGTGGGAAAGAAATTAACACACTGTAAACTATAATAATACCTTGGTAATGGTAGATAAACTTTCAACCAATATGGCAAAAACAACTTTGTCAGATTCACAAGTCTTGTTCCGCAGCTCAGCTAGAGTCGTTAGAGCTTCTTCATTATCAGATGCAGATCCATACCCTTTAACTTCAGATTGAGACTTTACATAGACTTGAAAGTCATCACTGATGCCCACATATGGATCCACCTACATGGTAAACATTGGGAGAATCTTGAAAAATGCTATATATTTTGTGAGTAACGCCATCAGAAAAATTGGGTAATTAACTACATACATCAGCCATCGCGTATTTGGTAATAAAATTAATTATTGATCAAATAACTAGACAAACTAAAGCCAGCATTGTGTTAAGGCCAGGCTTAAACGCACTTTAAGCTTAACAAGCTAAGATAGGTTGCTTTAAACATAGAATCCTGATTCAGAATGCACTTGTTACGAAAAACATAAACCAAAAGCATGAAGCATAAGGTCATATCTTACAATGAGCATTAGTTTATACTTGCAGGTTAAAGTGCAAGCATAAAACATAAATAAAGTAGAAGGACACATGTCTAATACTTACATCAGATTCAAGTAACAAGTTGAACAAATTACGAGTCTCAGTGAAATTATACAGCTTTGCAGCAAACATCATCATTGCTGTTGATAATACAAGAAGTGATCGCTGGTATGCAGGAGGCAAGGACCCTGTGATAAGACACAAGTATGTCAGATATACGATTTTAATTGTTTTCACAAACAAGTTCAGTGAATGGGCATCCCGAACCATTGTTGGAGTCTAAAGACATCTTTCTGATTGACGTGGAAAGCTGAAAGAATTTGAGTACTAGGTTATTGTTGGTGTTCTGCAGCAAAGTAAAACATCAAGATTGTGTCACAGGTCAAATAAAATTTCACCACCCAAAAATAGATCCGTAAAATTGTGCATTGTCACAGTGAAACGAAACATACGTATTGAGTTATAACCTTAATGCGGGAAGAAATAAGTGCCAAACAGAATGAATGGGCTATAGCTTCAATATTAGCTGGCATATTGTCGGGAAGACTGACTTGTATCCATAAAGCAGACAGCAATTGCAGAATTTGATCCTCATTGCATCGCAGAAAATATTGTTCCTGCATAAATCTAGAACTTAGTTCATGACCCATATGATAGAGAATAAACCAAACATTTTGACGAATTAATATATTTCCTACATTGTCAGTGAAGCTAACTGGTCCATTGGTCCTGTCCACGATGGAACTTATTATATGCATTTTAGGAGAATTTTTGTGGGACCTTCCATGCATCCACTCCTCTTCGACTTTGAGATAATCGTCCCTTACACTTCCCTGCTTTACTTTAGTTCCATATATTTCCAAGCGAAGTTTCTCAAGCAGAGCTGTAATTGAGGAAAATGTGGATGCACTTTCTGAATGGCAACTTCTTGGATGGTCGAAAGCATCATTTCTTGCATGGGCAGAATTTGGAATTAGAAGAAAACAGAATATCTGATGTCCTCCAACACGTATTTCAACATCAGTATGCAGCATCACTTTCAAGAGTTGAATGAAAAGAGCCTCTGGGAAAACCTGAAAATTGGTACCAAAATTTGCTTTAGGACAAACAGAGATCAGCAGGGTATCTTATGCTAATGTCCACATTGTGCAATCAGAGAAGTATTACATTAAATTTCCATAAATATATTTTAAGAGCAAATGAAAGGATGATGAAAAATGCAACAGAACGGCCGACTTTTTAATTCCTGTCCTGTACTTTGAAATGCAGGTCAAAGGCAAAAATATGCGCAAATTTGGTTGCATCTGCACAATTCACAATTTGGTTGCTATGGGGAGATATTTAACTATAGTTGAACATTGTACCAAGAGAGCTGCAAAAGAGATTGAAATGATAGAAACCTTAAACTGACAAACATGTGTGTACGGACAGACCAGCCAAGCAAACCAAGAAGGATCCAAGAGAAAGATTACTATTTGTTGAAGATGTTAAATGACATTATCAAGAGCTTCTCACCTGCTGAGAGTGAAAAGATATAGACGCCAAGGAAATCACATGAGCAAGAATAGTAAGTGAGGCTAGTGCTGCCCTAGCAACAACTTTTACAGAAGAGAGCTTCTCCAGTGTAATTGCCATCATATCAAATAATGGCCGCACATCAACAATCTGAACAATTACAAACAATTAGGCAGAAAATAAGAAGGGCAATTGACAAATATTTCAATGCTGCTAGTAAATACCCCTCTGACTGTTTCCAACAAGCAAGTTTCGATGGCAGTCTGCAGAGCTGTATTCACATTCAGCTCTTGCTCTCCATCGGATTCAGCTGTTGCTTGGAAGCTTTTGCGCAAGTGTCTGAAGAGGTCACTAACAAATCCCATGTCAGAAATCACGCCTGTTGACCTAACTTGACAGGCCAAATAGCTAGCAGTTTGGATAATGTGACATTTCATCTCAGGATCATGGGCGACATTCTTGTGGTCCAAATGTCGAACAACCCCAGCTAAAATTAATTGCTGATGTCCTATAATCAGATGAATCATAATTATTAACATTTATAGGTTAAGAACCCAAGGTATGCACAATTTAGAACCCATTAAAGAAAATACAGAGGAAACGTAAAACAAAAGGTTCAGTTTTTCAGCTACTGCCCATGCTACTGCAGAACTCATAACCACAAAAACAAAAATGAACCTTGACAATCTTTGAACAAAGATCACATATTCTGTTCACTGAGGAGAGGATCAAACATGATTAACTAAACCTCGTGAAGAAAAGATACTGCAATATCACATTTATTTAATGACTTAGCCCAGATGCACTGATGGACAAGGCAAACATTTATGTAAATTACAAGCACTAACAAAGTCTGGTGAAATATTTAAGTTAATAGAATGTTTAAGTTATTCGAACAAAATTGGCAGCTTTGAAAACTTAATATTGAACAAAGTAACCAAAAATAAATTTACATCAATTAAATCTTGAGTATGCCATCAAAGTCAACAGCAGAGAAGTAGGATAGAATCCTGAGTCTAAAAAACAAATTTAGGACAAATCACCTGGATTTTCCACGAAGGAGGACATATCCGAAAGAACAGTGGGGGCAAGGCCATGCTGAGGAAGCCATTGTCTTCTCATGTCAAAGTAAACAAACATTGGGTCTAATACTCGTCGCATTGAAGTACTTTCCTTTGCCAGATCAACCATCCTTTGGATGCATATCTGAGCCCACACTTTTGGTGTCTGAACCTCCTCTCTAAGTCAAATGAAGTTAAGAGATATCAATAACAAAGAGCAGGTGGAGACACAAATATAATAATTTAGCAGCAGTCCCAGATAATTGTAAGAACAAATATCACTTACTTTATACATACACAGATGTTGACCATACCTTGTTAGGAGAGCAGGATCTTTCTTTTCAGGCTGAAACCTAATGATCATGTTGCTAGGGCTAAACTCACCACCTACACCAGGAGTACCTCTTCCCTCGCATCTTGATACTTCATCCACCCAATTATGATGTGCTTCACTTCTTTCTTCATCTTCTACATTTTGAGTATCCATTTCATAGTTATCTAAAGTAGCATGCACAATCTGAAAAGGGGGGGTGAAATGGAGTTAAACACTGGAACAAGTTACTTAATATAATAATCCAACGAACTGACTAAGAATCAATAGACATTTTCCAAGCAAATTATACAAGAAGATTCTCTTTGGCAATTCTTTTCGTCAACAAATCAGGGTGAAGAATAAGGTTCAAACTTTATTTTCAAGAGATTATAATTGTGCATCAATGAGCAGATCATCAGAATGATCAAATAAAAGCTATATTATGTCTATCACAGCTGTTTAATTGGTGTGGCCACGAATACCAAGAAACGTGTCAATACGGCCACGAAGATTGATTGCAAAATATTAAAGAAAACAAGAAAGCGGAAACAAGATTAACCATAAGGAAAATAGAGCAGAAAAATCAAAATTATTATTTTTCCAAGGACGTTGAGAATAGTTTTGCCCAAACGTTAAAACACATGCACAAAGTTCAATCATTCCCGGTAAAGAAATATGATAGTTCCAACTTGATAGAGCAAGTCACGACAAAGAATATCAACTGCTGTCTCCTTTTTGTTTATGACTAGGTATCCGGCCCAAGGACATACTAATCCGGGGGACCAATGCTGTCTCTTATTTACTGTTCCACTTTATAATTGCAATTTTTTTCTATCTATAACCATAATTATTATGACTACTACACTACCATTATTAATGGTGGTGGTGCTCTTATTGGTTGTTTTATGTTGTTACAAAGTAACAGAATTACACAAGTAAATCAACAAACAACTTAATTTTTGGATCTGTGAATCACAACAATTTTCATTGATAAATTCAAGACCCCTGCTAGAATGACGAACCTTTTCAAAATCAGCAAATACATGTGAAAACTCTGCCATGAACCAAAGCTGCACATAGAGAAACAAATTAGTTTTACTTGTTAAGAACAAAGCCTACAAAGAAAGCACAAATTAATGAAACAAATAATTGTTAAAAAGCAATCTAACCGAGAGCAAATTGGACATAAAAATGTTAACAAGATACATTTAAGTTATTAAATAATTAGATGACATGAATGATAGAGATAGAAGATATATATACCATTAATAAGAGCCTATTAAATTTAGTTTCTGAGTGTAAATTACCATGGCCGAGAGACAACGCAAGCTTGATGCCCTTAAACCACGCGTTTGATTCTCATCTTCAGTCTTACATGAAAGCATGCAAACTTTGCCAGCAAAATTCTCAATATTGTGGGTATAAGTTCCGTCCACCTATAGATAGATAACAAGAATTAGACAGCAGTACCACTTATAAAAATTATAAGATAACATATAGGAAACAAGTCAGTAATTCTATTTCTCTTACTTGCCCATCTCTCTTTTCTCTATGACTTCCTAGATCTAAATGGAGAAAATATGAATCACTTCCCTCAAGGTATTATCTTCTACTACTGTGACAATAACGCCTCGAAGTATGTTTTGTTAAAAAAAAGGCTACAATCTAACTTGCAATACGCCAATTTTAGTTTCTGCAATATAAACAAAATTAATAGTGAATTTATCTCATTATCTTGTTTTAGCAAGCATTAAGTACTTAGTTATCAAGGCATATTTACCCACCATGCAGCATTATAATACAGGTCTTATGGTAACCAAGCTTCAACATTCATCAATAGGATTATTATCCAAAACTAAGACATGAATTCACCTGGCAGTTAATAAATGTAGTCAGTGTATCACATCCAATTATCAGCATGGCATCTTGCTTAGAGTCATCCAGCAGTTCAAAAATCACACTCAACAAATTAACGGAGAAATAAGCCCTGCATGAAAAAGAGGTGGAAATATTAACTTCAAACAAAATGGATTAAGTTTCTAGATCTTCTTTTGTACTTGATCCTGCAAAAATATGCTAAATAATTTGTAAACTTAGTGAATATTATTTGAAGTGAATAAGAGAACATGAAACACATCGTAGAAGCTGCGTTCATAGTGCAATTACAGAGCTTCAAAAGAAAAATATCATTTGCACATTTGCCATAGTAAAACAGTAGTTTCATTATCAGTTGGAAAGTCCACGCAATTAGGAACACCATTTACAAGGAGTAACAACTTACATTTGCTCCTTACAAATGCAAAGTAGTTTGTTGTATGTTTCCGCAACAATACTGACAAGTTTGATGTTACCACTTCGCAGTTCTTTGTAACATCTTTCTTCAAGAAATTTAGCAATCTAATAAAGAAGAATTCCAATCAAAATTAGTTGCTCCCAAAATATTGTTGTGCAAATGTTCTTTCATAGATATGCATAAAATGATCTCACCTTCGGTATCCTGAAAGGATTTTTATTAGCATATTCACAGAGCTTAACAATTTTTCTTTCATTTGATTGATCATCCTGCATAATAAAAAACTAATAAGTTAAAGCCCTTTAGTCCGATTACAATGGAAGCATAGGTTGTTTAATGTCACTACAGAAGCTAGAATTAGCTGATACATCCTTTGATTCAATTATAATAACTTAGCAGCTGTCTCATCGTTTGATGAAGTTCTGTTCTTTTATTAACAGATCTGACAAGGCTAAAAATTATGCATCTCCAGCAATGATTGAAAAGGGTTCTACTACTGAATGATGATGGTTATAAATAAAGTCATCCCCAGGACATGAAGCTTGCCTAAAGACTCTAGAATCCCAAAAAAAAAAAAAAAAACATCCTTGAAGATGTCAGGACAATATATAATCCAAGTTGTACAAAGAATACCAGAATCCGACTGACAGAAACTTGAATTGGTGAAATTAGAGTGATGAAAAATTAAAGTATAGGTAGAATATTGGGACAAGTAAGAAAAGTTATCATAAAAGTTCAACATGAGAAACCAACCAGAGATTATTATCGCTGAAATAGAACACTACCTTCTAAATTTCCTCATGTAATACTATTTCTTTATATGTTTGATCTACGTAGTATACTCACACTACAATATTCGAAACTTGTCAGAAGTGGATGAAAGTGAGATATATTGCATTAGTGATTTTTCACGTTTACAATTCTTATAACCATCAACAAATCAATCAATATTCAATAAACATCTATTTTATTGAGGTAAGAGCAAACACCAAAATATAAGATTGATTGGGGAAAGAAACTCACAGGAGACTTGGGAAATATCTCAGAAAGCAATTTCTTGTAACGCTTAACAGGCTGCCGTGACCTTGACCTCAGGGCAGGACAACAAACGCACATGCTTCCACATGCTGGAAATATCTTGCGGGAAATTACACCCATTTTTCCTTTAGGAGTAAAAGAAAAGAAAAGCGTAAGGGTTCATAATACTGTACCTACATAAACTCAAAAACCAAACTGGCATTACTCCATGAACCCTAGTTAACCACCACTGCACATTGCATAATTTAACACAACATATAAATGTAGAGCCACAGTTGGCAGAAATTAAGTCAAAACCAAACAATGGGACCATATGCCAAGAAGAAACTTTAACAGAAAAGTAAAGAAAACTTGAAAATTGTGCATTAACTACGCGAAATAACCCCAAATAATAGTAATTGAGAGTTGGAACGATCTTCCAACTTTAACCTAGCAACACTAAATAATATCACCAAAAAAAAAAAAAAACTCATGAATGGAAGTACACAGAAACAATAAACCGTTAAGAAGCAACATTAACCCTAGATAGAGAAACTTAACAAGGAAATGAAGTTAAAAATCAAGAACCCAGCAAACCTTTCAGTGAGGCGCAGATCTGAGGAGACAACTCCTTACAGAACCGCGGTTGTAGTTTTCAAATATTTTCAAGAAACCAACTCTTCAAAATTCAAACTAGTACGGAATTGCGAGTGAAGCAAAAGAAAAGATTGTGGGAAGTTGTGCAGGAAAGATAAATTGAAGCAAGAAAAAGAGAGGGAGCAGGGGAGAAAATGCAGGAGGAGAGAGAGATCACGTGATTGTCAGTGCCTTTACAGAAGAGTCTTGATTTGTCTCTGTCTCTCAAAAACTTGGGAACTCCTCCAGGCCATGTTTATTAATTAAAAACTTGAATGAATTCCCTCGACTTTAATTCAATTCTTGATTCTTGTAAATAACCGACTAATTTGGTCATGAATAATTCAGAAATTATTACCGTTGTCGGTGTACAGGTGTTCCTCGTCAATTTAATTTTTTTATGGAAGTATTATAAATGTGTGGTATATTCTGTCAAAAATAATAATAATAATAATAAATGTGTGGTATATCGAATTATTTTTTATGATCATTTAATTTATGTGGGAGTGCCTTTGGAATCAAAATTCTAGATTCTTTATCACTATGAATAGTAAATAATAAAATAAGTATCCTATGATCATGCACGTTAAAAATATATGATTGGGTATAATCATATTGGCTCGTTTGCAGTAACAAACGGAACAAAAATAACTAATGATATGATTTAGTAGGAATATATTGTTCATAATGTTAATTTAGTTTTGAATGTCATATATTTAAATTGATTGATTAAATTTTAAATATTATAGTGATAAGAAATTCTTGTGCTAGTCTGATTTGAGTGATATAGTATTTTTATCAAAATTGTCTTGATTGTAGGATTTTGGACGTAAAAACTATAATTTGTGTGGAATTACAACTACTATTATAATTTTGATTTTAAAAAATAAAGAAAACAATGTAACTCACTTATTTGATATGTCTCACTTTGATTTTATAGTGTTTCTAGTTCTATACTATTTCATTCCTCATAAATTATATCAAACACTCCTAATTTTAAGCCTTTATTTTTTTATTTAAAATTTCACTATTTTTTCTCTTTATTTTTTTTTTTTTCAATTTAGATCTTCTGTTTTGTTGATTTAGGGTTGCAAACAAGAGAAGCGTATTTCGTAAATCAATGTTACCGTTTAAATTAGTTTAGATTTACTAAGAAGAACCCAAATAGATCACCAAAAATCAAAAAGGATAATTTTCCGCCTTTATAGAAAGTACGAGGAGAATTTGACCATCTTGTCTCCTTTGATCAATAATCCTTATTAATTAACGTAACAATTAATAATAGGACTGTTTTTTTAAGTATCTGGTCTAAAGGGTGAAGCCCATTTTGATAATTTTAATTGCATTTGTAAAATATACGCTCATTCGAGAATCCACTTCCATTCATCTTCCCTTGTTCGATCTAAATGAAATATGTCAAGACACAAATCTTTCCCTTGTTCGATCTAAATGAAATATGTCAAGACACAAATCTTTAAAAGGGAATTCACATTATATCTATATCTAACTTTGTTTGTTTTATGGTTATATTGGATTACATGATCGTCTATTTGTATAGGAACTTGAGTTTTTTCTTTTTTTCGCTTCAAATCACATTATCTAAAAGTTAAGGGAACATTTGGTGCAATATTTATCAACAAAAATTGATATCGATAGTTATCAATGCATATTCATCATAATGAGACTCAAAATAAGATAATATTTACCTCATTTTAATGAAGTATCTTCTCTCGTATATAGAGATGTTAAATGAGCTAGTCCTAACTAATTCCCTACAGAGCCGTGAGCCTAAAATGATTGGAGCCTTAGCGGTTCACTTTTAATGGACCACTAATAGTTAGGACCTAATCCTACCGGTCCGCAAGCTAAACGGGTTACAAAATTAAAAAAAAATAAAAAATTAATTCAAATATCTATGATATAACATGTTGACATATAAAATTAAATGATACCTAATAATATAATTAATGTATTAGTTAATTATATTCAATCACATCAATCAATTTTTTTAAAAAATCAAGAATTATTGAAAAATAACACTATTTAATATTAAACATTTCTATTACTTAATATTTTGATTCATATTTGAATAAAAAAATTACTTTTAACTCGTTTCATCTAAAATATGCACAACAATAAAAGATAATTTTTTAGTAAAATTATTATATAATTATATTAAAATTAAATTAAAAAAGAATTAAACGGACTGATGTGCTAGCCCTAACCCTATAGGGCCCAACCCTAAATAGCTCGGGCCAAAACGATCCTGACTTAGATGGTCCTGAAAAAATTATTCATAAATCTTTTTTTTTTTTTTTTTAAACGGTCAGTCGTACGGGTCATGACCCTTTTAACATCTCTACTCCTAAGCTCCTATAATTATTGCACTTTAATAATTTTACTATTTCTCAACCAAAATTAGAGATAAACAGTAACAATACTTTCTGCAACATATCTCCTTCATTGTAGAAGCGTACAATTTTAAATAGATTCTCATTAGAATTTAAATCAAGCATCCCTCAATACAATATCCAACAAAAAAATTCATTTTTGTGACTGAAATAACACATGATGGCGGAAAAAAAAAGCATTGTTTTCGTATTATCGTTTTGCATGACATAAATTGAACAGGAAAACCCTCAAATTTCAAATAAGTATATACACAGCATATTAACTTTAAAATCATTAAAATGACAAGAATTTTGATGCATGTGTAATAGAGAGCATGCATATATAATTGCAGGTGGTACCTGAAAGTCAATGACCATATCTAATTGTCAAATTGATTTTAGTGTGAAACCGAGGATGCCGTAATAAGATACTAATAATTAGCTTAATATTTAATTTCATGAGCATGTGTAGGAAAATAGGAAATTATTAAAAGGGAATGAAGAGTACTGCAAAACACATACCATGTCGTGTGAACATATACGGACTCACACTAGATTCTTATATCATGCTTCATGCCCCCTTCTAATTGCAAAATTTTGATCATGATCTTCAGTAATTCTGACGGTATGAAATGAAACCTTTTCTTAATCCTATTTTATATTTGATGTACACGATAGTTTGGGTGACAAATTATTGTTTTCCCTATTATCAAGTAGGACTGGGTTACAAATTATTGTTACCCCATATCATGTAGGATTTGTCTGTTCAATAAATTTGGCATGTACAGTGACATTGTTGTTATCATTCTTGCTTATTGTTTTTAATTGATTAGATCAATGTCCAAGGATCATTATTACTGTCAGAAATTAAATTTACATGAACCTGCTACACAATTTTTTTTTTAAAAAAAAGTTGTAACCTTATTAATCCTACCCAAAATATCTTAAATAAATTCCATATAAATGATTTGTAAACTCCATTGAAAAAAAAATGCGCCCTTTGTTTGTTTGTTTGTTTTTTTTTTCTGCTATACCTTACGTCTATGGAAAGAAGCCGAACAAATCTACCAACAATAAATAAATCCATGCATGAACGATGCAACATAAATAACACCTAAACACACAAACCAAAAATCAAATAAATAAATGATGAAGCAAAATACTCCCAAGAAATAGCACCTCAATTGCCAATGTATGCATATAAATAGAGGGAGGCAAAGATCACATCTCATCATCGAATCTCAGACAAACACAATATCGTGAACCGCATACACTCTTAATCACCACATACATCTCTTCTTACCCAAAAAAACAACAACATGGTTTGCTTAACAGACCCTCTCGTCCAAAAAGTTAGCCAACTCTATGACGATATCTCCAAGCTCGAAAGCCTCAGCCCCTCTGAAGATGTCAACACTCTCTTCATAGACCTCGTGGCCACGTGCATACCCCCCAACCCCATTGATGTCTCCAAACTCTGCCCCAAAACCAAAACCATCCGGGCCCACCTAATCCGCCTTTGTGGCCAAGCAGAAGGTCTCCTCGAGAAACACTACTCCGAAATCCTCGGATCACTCGAAAACCCCCTCGACCACCTCCACATTTTCCCCTACTACTCCAACTATCTCAAGCTCAGCCGCCGTGAATTTGACCTCCTCAGCCACCATTGCTCTAACCCTAGACGCTTGGCGTTTGTGGGGTCTGGCCCCCTCCCACTCACCTCCATCGTCCTAGCATCTCATCACATGGGGTCCACCATTTTCCACAACTACGATATCGATGCTTCTGCTAATTCAATGGCCACAAAGCTTGTAGCTTCGCACCCGGACTTGTCCAAACGAATGGAGTTCCACACAACCGATATCATGAACGCTTCATTGAAAGAGTATGATGTGGTTTTCTTGGCGGCCCTTGTGGGAATGGAGACAGAGGAGAAAACACGTGTAATCGAGCATTTGACAGAGCACATGTCCCCTGGGGCGATTCTTATGCTGAGAAGCGCCCATGGGGCCCGTGCTTTCCTTTATCCAATTGTGGAGCCTCATAACCTTCCCGGGTTTGAAGTGCTCTCCGTTTATCATCCCTTTGATGAGGTGGTTAACTCGGTTGTTATTGCTCGTAAGTGTCCAAAACCAGTGGGCCGTGCTGATAAAGGGTTAAAGCCCCCAACGCTTTGCAGCAAGTGTGGTGAGATGAAAGGGTTCGATATGAAGATGATAGAAGACCATGTCTGCTAATCAGATGGATATATCCCTTCTCATGGTTGTTCCATTTTGGTCTGTATTGTGCTTATGATGCAACTCTGTGCGTGTTTTTTTTTTCTTGCTTGAGTTAGATGTCTATCCGTGTATGCAGCTTGTTTCGATCACAACACGTTGAGCAGCATAAGATTTTTCCGTTCTATCAAATAAATAAAGTGGTCTTTTCCCAATGCTATTTAGTCTTCTTCTTACTTCATAAAGACAAACCTTCTTGTTGTCATATGTACAAGAAAGTATCTTGTATTTTAGAGATGATGCTTGCCAAAACAATAAAATAAGAAAGTGCCACATGAAGTGGACTTCTAGTTGTACAAAGAATCATGTATAAGATCGTTTTGAGTACCTTGAGATGATCAACTTTGGCTGTCAGATGATTTTCAGTGATCTGCATAACACAAGTACATTGGTTAAGCAAAGCTTGCACCAACGAAAGATATTATACATACACACAGATGGATACAAATATCTATATATAGTTCTACTAACCATACTAGTATAATATTCTCTTGTTCAAAGTTCATTATATATTGCTTATGCAACAAAAATGAAATCAATACTAGTCTTTTTTTATTTTACAGAAAACCAATACTAGTCAAAGTTGGTCAAACAAGACCAGATTAGAGTTAATAAACAAGATATATGTATAATCGTCTCACCATCTGTGTGATTCAAAGTCGTCAGTAACCAATGAGAATGGCTTGATCTCCTTGGATGCTTGCAGTCTGTCATCAATCCAGCTTCATCAGTCTGTTATACAGATTTAAATCCATAAAATAGCTTTAAAAAAAAAAAGCAGAAGACATAACCTGAGCTAGTAACTAGTTTTCCAACTTCATCAAGGCAATCAAATAAAACATTTTTTAAGATCATATGCATTCATTTCTTCATCTGAACCCTCGGTCCCTTACTCGTCTTAACGAACTCCACTAAAGCTGCTTACCCTGCAAAGGCAATCCAATTCAGCTTTCTCAAAACCAAGAAGACGAGAAGGAGGGAGTATATTCTAGATAAAGTTTCTGAGGGTGACAACTTCCGCGTATGTAAAACATTTTTTAACTTTTACCACCATTCTAACTTAAGGTGCCTAACCAACAATCAAGCACTACGAGAAAGAAGAAAGGAATGAAAAACAAACCTTCTAATTAAGATTAGAAAAAAATGAAGAGCTTATTGGGACTCCACTGCATTCTCTGGGGAAGATCTAGCAGAATTGTTATAAAGATGCCCGTCAATATCTGGAACAAATCCTTTTTCCATCATTTCCTCCTTAATAAGGTCATAAGTTGTTTGATTAGGCACCAATCCTTTCTCCAACATCTCATTAAGATATCTATTTGCTTCCTCTAACTTGTTGCTTGCACAAAAAGCCTTAATCAGCAAATTATATGTCACAACATTCGGTCGCTTTCCTTCTTTCTCCATTTTTTTCTTCACAGTCAAAGCTGCCTCGTGATTTCTTAGTTTGCAATAACCACTTACCAGAATATTGTATGTAATGTGACTCGGTTTCAATCCCTTTTCGAACATTTCATCAAGGAGCCTGTCTGCCTTCCTGGTTTCACCTCTCTTGCACATTGCATCCATCTTTATGTTGTATGTTACTAAATCAGCTTTGAGACCTGCCTTCTCCATCTCATATAGAAGCTTTTGAGCTTCTTCCATGCTTCCATCACGATAATAAGCACCAATCAAGCAATTGTATGTTGAAACATTAGGAGAAACCTTCTTGTCCAACATAAGATTAAATACTGCGACTGCTTCATCCAATTCACCAGCGCTACAGTATGCATTAATCAAAGTATTGAACATTAAGACATTGGGAACAACCCCTTTCCTCAGAGTACTATCAAACAGCTCCCTAGCTTCCCTCATCATTTTCTGTTTTGAAAATCCATTGATTAAGGTGGAATATGTAACAAGATTTTGCTCCAAACCCATTTCCAACATATCATCCTTCATACCCATTGCTTCATCAATCTTTCCAACTGTACATAGTCCATTAATCAATGAATTGTATGTGATCACACTCGGTTTCAAACCTTGCTCTTTCATCTTGTTAAGAAGGCTGATACCTGCAGCCACATTGTCATCTTTGCAAAATCCATTAATTAAAATGTTGTATGTGATGACGTTTGGGGACAACCCCTTCTCCACCATCTCTTTCAACAGAGCATCACATTTATGCATTCTCCCACCCCCGCCCCTCTTGCAATAGCCATCAATCAAAGTGTTATAAGTAACTACACTTGGTGCTACCCCGTAAACATTCATATCATCCAATATGTCCTTTGCCTTGTTCAGCCTTCCAGCCTTACAAAGCCCATTAATCACTATGTTAAATGTAAATAAATTCAGCTGAATCCTCCTCCTAGTCATCTCCTTATATGCAAACTCCAAATTCCCTAACCTATCACTGTGCACCAACGCAGCCAACATCGGATTACATGAAACCACCGACAACTTAAACCCATAATCCCCTGCCCGCCTAAAACCTTCGAATGCTATGTCAACCTTTTCATTGTTCACAAGAGCCAATATAAACATATCAAAAACAACACTGTTAGCACATGAATGGTCACTTACAGACAGAAGGGAATGACAAAACGAAGAAACGGAGATGGATTCCCCATGGTTCACAAATATGTGAAGTAGAGATCGCAACTTGGGGTACTTTTTGTCATTTGCTAGTAAAATAAATAGCTTAACATAGTTCTCAACAGAGTAGGTGACCTGGAATTCATGCTGGGACCATTTAAAGAATGATAGAATGCAATCAGAGTTGAAATTGTTGAAGTTGAAAAGCTGGTGAAGGACATTGGCGGGGGTGGAGGATTTAATGATGGGCTTGAGCTGTGACCACTTTTGGCCAGAGACGAGTGATGAAATTTGGGACTGAAAATCCGAGTCTACAATGAAACTGCTGCAGGTGGAAAGCGTGCAGAGGAAGCCCGATGGCTGAGAGCTGAGTCGGCGGAGGCGGTACATGGTTGAGAAGGTGCTGGTAGTTTCTGCTCCAAAATTGATCTAGAGAGTGTATTGGGAAAACTTTTTTCAGCCCTTTTTGAGTTTTTTGGTTAAAAAGTGAGAGACATTAAGCAGAACTCATCACACAACCTTGACTATCGGACCCCTGAAATTGGGGTGAGTCGAAAATCCTTTTCCTCCCCAGTTTTTGATCTCTACTTCTAAGCTTTGATCATAACCTTGGTCATCAGACTCCATTAAAGTCGATGCAAGTCAAGAACCCTTTAAAGTCCATTAAAATCGATGCAAGTCAGATATTCATCTTAGCTCTTCTAATACTCCAAGACAGAGTGATAACCTGCGAGAAATAATTTAAGATCAAACTCAAAATCTCATGAATCAAAGAAACAAGGTTATGCCCAATGATACACTATACATTTGGACCAAAATTAAGAAAAATTAAGTGCAATCTAAATTATTGATGAAGACATTATCTAACTTCCATAATTTTTTCTCTCTACATACATTTTGACCATAACCATCAAACACCATGAAACAGGAGAAAAGAACACCAAAAAACAAGGAAAATAAATGAACACTACTATATATTTCAACCAACATTAACTAACACCCTCGTTTCGACCAAAATTAATCGAAAATTCTCATATTTTTCAGCAAAAACTGAACGAAACCTCTCCATATTTTTCGGCAAAAATTTGATCGAGAACACCCATATTTTTTCGGCAAACATTGATTGAAAACAGAAAAAGAGGAAAAATAGCAGAACCAACCTTCTCGGAAAATGACGAAAATTGAAGCAAGGAGAGTGGAGGAGGGAACGACACAACGGTGGCGATGGGGTGTACAACGCGTGTGTGGAAGCGGCGGCGTTAAGGGTGGAGGCGTCACGCGCATTCGGTTTCGGATGCAAAAGAAAAAATTTGAGAGAACATGGCGATGCTTTCATGACAGTGGTGGGCGCGAAAAAGGCGGCGACGCTGGCATGGACAGAGGTGGAGACGCGGCGATGTTTGTGTATTTGCAGAAAAGAAAATGAGTGCAAGGATGAGGACTGATGGGGTTATGGGTGTATGGTTTCTTTGAGGGGTATAACTGTAAGTATAACGTGAGTGTATTTATAATTTTATTTTAAATTGAATGGCGATCTATACATATATTTTTTTTGACAAGGGGCGATCTATACATATATAATAACAAAAACTTACACCTAGAAACTTTTATTCTCCACACAAAATCTCATTACTAAATCAGTAAATCTATAATTAAACTCTAAGTTGTAATTATTCATCAGGCAAAACACTGTTTCAACTAAATACATAAACCAATCGTACTAAACTATCCACCCCCACTACAATAAATTATATCAATCATACTAAACCATCCACCTTCTCTATTTCCCAAAACGGTTACGTATTAGTTAACACATTAAAGAAACTATTACACATTATTTAAAATTTAATTTGTGTGCACAATATTTTTACCTAATAGTACACCGTAATTAAACTATTTGTGTGCACAATGTTTTTAATTTGTATGTTGGTTAATATAATTTTTTTTAAAATTCAACCAAACATCCCTTAATTTTTCGAATATAGTGTTAATAAGCTCGGTTTAAAAAACTATTCTAAGCTAGAAATAGGGGAAAAAAACAAGGAAAACTATTCTTCAATCTTCAGAGCAGATTGTCAAAATTGGCCAAGGATCGAAGCTACTAGTACAATAATCTTGCTAGTACCAGAGAGTCCAAGTAATCAAATTCGAGGGCATTTTTGTCAACAAAACTGAAGGGTTTATGTAGGGCTTAAACCGAAAACTGAAATAAGAACGAAAAAACTTCATAAAAGTCTGCTTCTTCTTCCCCAAGCAAAACCGTGGACGTCACTCTGTAATGGTGCTTCCAATTCACCCTTACTTGTAATCCGAATTGTAGCATCACTCCGAAAACCCTAATTCATATCTGGGTGATTTCAATGTTGAAGACCCTCACGACCCGGTGCAGTGCGCACGCCACGTTTGGGGTTCACCTTAGCCGCCGCGTACCCACCGGAGAGCCCACATCCCCGCTTCTCCGAGTAATTCTAGGGCAAAATAGGAGAAGCCCGTATTTTTTTCGTAGGTTCTTTTGCTCAGACTCCACCGATGGGTCCGAGCCGGCTGAGCAAACCGGGTCGGAGACGAAGCGGGTGGAGGCGAGTGAAGAAGCAGCGGATTCCAAGTCTTCATCGGCTATTGTACCTACTGTTGTTAGACCCGAAGATTGTTTAACGGTTAGTTTATTCAGGAATTTACGTTGATTTATAATCAGCATCGACATTCTAGGTGATATAAAAAATTTAAAGTAAGTGCCTAATTTCGGGGCGAGACCTAAACTTCTTATGTAACTTCTATTTAGGTACGTTTATGTTCACATATTTGCTACATTCTGATTGATATATGGGGCAAGACTATGTCGTTAGAAAACCCTTCAAGTTTCAATTTTAAGGACTTACAATGGTCCATGTGCATTTCTGCCTGGTATTTAGGTTATTCCTGGTGACCTGTACGAAAGTGTTGCATGAGTAACTGACAAGTGACAAGCTAAAATATTGTGCTTCTTTGTTTTGTTATGATTTCTTGAAACGCATTAAAGTGTGTGATTGCCATATTAGTATACTAATCATATGTTCCCAGATGCTATCTGGGTTAAATGATTTCTTGTAGAGTCAGATAATCCACACTTTTGTCTACTGCTCTCATAGAGTTCAGCAATTGCAAACATATGTCTTTAATGATGCATCCGATTGTATTAAGCAATTCTTTTTTTTCTTGGGAACTTAGACTTAGCCCATCATCTTGATTCTCCTTAAATGTGATTGGTTGTAGCTTAATCAGAGCAGGCTTTCTGTTAAGTATGATGTTATTATGAAGGAGATTATTCAACTATGTTAAAGACAAACATTTTCACTTCTATTTGGTTATTCCAAGTTATTCTCATAGCGATTCAAGAACTAAAATTTTATTTCATGTTCAGCTTACTGAACTGCCACTGCCACATTATGTTCTGGTCCTCTGGGTTCCGTTTATTTGTTTGACAAAATCTCAGAGTGATTCAGAAGCACATCTTTTGTTTCTTGTGCAGGTTATAGCACTGCCCCTGCCACATAGACCATTATTTCCAGGATTCTATATGCCAGTATATGTTAAGGTATGGTAGCTCCTGATCGTGACTTCTTTTGATATTGTGCTACACTGTCTTACTATTATATTACACTTAGATCTCCCTTTGCTTTACTTGAGTATTACGGCACAACATATCCTCATGGACCATTATTTCATGAATTCTAATTGCTATGTGCCAATTATATATTAAGGTAAGGTTGCTCCAGGACTTGTTTTTAATATTGTCATTTAACTTCTTTTGCTTTACAGGAGTATCACCGCTTGCAGTGTTACTGCCATCTTTTTCTGATATTTGTTTGCTGTCCATTATATTAAAACTGATTAAGTATAACATGTGACTTATACCCAAATAATTTAAGGACAATGCACCACATGTTTGTTAAGGAATCAAGCAGTGGATTCTGACCATAATTTTCATCATGTATTCTTGCACTTCTTTATTGTCTTGAATAACCTCTAGTCTTTCTTCTTGCAATGCTTGATATTGTTAAAAAATGTAATTACACCAGTGTCAGGATTTCTAGTCACACATTTTGAAGTGGAAAATTTTGAATGAATGTTCCGTATATCTGGAAGTTGTCCCTGCCAGAATCTTTATTTGGTATCTGCTCCCTTTTCTTCTTCTTGTTCGTGATGCTGAACTGGATCGACTTTACAGGATCCAAAATTATTAGCAGCTTTAGTAGAGAATAGAAAAAGGCAAGTCCCTTATACTGGTGCCTTCCTTGTTAAAGATGAGGAGGCTACTGATGGTTCGGATGCAGACAAGAATATACATGATCTCAAAGGAAAAGAGTTATTAAATCGTCTGCATGATGTTGGTACACTAGCTCAGGTAACAGTCTCCTATATTGTTGTCAAGCTATGTTATGATTTCAGATCTGTATAGCAGAAGATTTGATTGATCGATCTGGCTTGATGACACAGATTACAAGCATCCAAGGAGATCAAGTTGTTCTCATTGGTCATCGACGACTTCGGATCACAGAGATGGTGAGTAGAATTTTGTTTGTCTTTATTAAGTACTTTTGGTCCTGACTCTTATTCTCTTAGTGCTCGTTTGGTAGGCATGTTTAGCAATAAGATAAGGAACTAATTTAGCCTAAACTAGGTCCTTATCTTATTGCTACCAAACGGACATTTATAATTTTATCTGTTTCCAAACCTTGGCAAAATTTTTTTTTTATTTATATACGTACACATGATAATATTCTTGAAATAAGATTGATATACTAGTTGCATCATTGGTAATTGTATATATACCACATTACACATACACATGCATGTTTGGTGCAAACTTTCTGAACTGTACTTGGCTTATGCAGGTCAGTGAAGATCCTCTGACAGTCAAAGTTGATCATCTCAAGGTATCATAAATTTGCTTATATACATGTGTACCTGTTTTTTTTTTTTTTAAGGAACTAGAAGTTCAGTTCATTTTGACACTTCCTACTTTTATCAATGTTTTGTTTCAGGAAAAACCATATGATAAGGATGATGACATTCTCAAGGCTACTTCATTTGAAGTTATATCTACTCTGAGAGATGTTCTGAAAACAAGTGCCCTTTGGCGGGATCATGCACAAACTTATACTCAGGTCTGTTCTCTCTCGCCATTTCCACAACCCAAACTACTCAGCATTTTCTCTTAATGGTCATGATGATGATGATACATAGAATAGTCTTGTAGGTTGTTGCATCTCTTTCTTGGTGTGTTATCAACTGAAATAAAACCATTTTCAAGGATCCAATCTTGCAGTCTTTTAGGATCAGTATTCTCAAGCACTATTAACGTAGCATTTCATATTGCTTGTCCATCTAGTTTTCAATAAAGTGGAGGTTCTCGTTAAAATAGCTTATCAAACTTGCGTACCTGAGTTCATCTTAATCATTTATATCTTGATTTCTACTTGGAAAGTTCTGATAGCTGGCTAATTAGTTTATGGGCTTGTAAGAACTGATATGTTGTCAGTATTCTAATGAAATATATTTTGTCTAATTATGTTTGTTTAATCTATATTTGTGTGCATAGCATTGACTTTTTATAATATGGAAGACATTATTATGTATGCGATGTTCAAGACACAATTTTGTATTGGTGACATGATTGAGGAATCAGTTGCTCTATTTAATGACATAATTTTCAAATTGAACTTGTGAATGCTGTCTTCTTATTTAGAAGTATTTGAAATTGTGAGTTTATCTTGAAATACCTGCAGCATATTGGTGATTTCACTTATCCAAGAGTGGCAGATTTTGGAGCAGCAATATCAGGTGCAAATAAGACACAATGCCAACAAGTGCTTGAAGAACTTGATGTAAGTAGTTTGTCATTCACTTTCTGATTCTCACACCATCCTCTTCCGAATGGATATTGGGTCTCTAACTTTGTTTTCTTCCGTTTGATATTAAATCTACTGGCTGAATGAAACTTTTAACAATGTTAGAGACTAATAATATCTGAAGGAAACTTAAGTAACTTCAAGGTGCCAATCTACTTGCCAACATTGTTAGAAGGAAAACTTCTTACCTTACATGGCTTTCATGTGGTGCCTTGAACACTTTTAAAGGATTTTGTTATATTTACTTAGGGTCAATTACATATTCCTGCTTCCTAATCTCCTGGTGGATATAAGTAGGAAGATGTTGAACCAAAATGTTCCTGAAACATATAGGAGGAACCTTTGCTTGATAAGGTGCTTTCAGGGGAAAAAATGTCTCCAAGATAATCGTTTTACTAAAATCCCTGTTTTCTTTTGTAGGCTTGACTACGTTGAGGGTTATTTAGTTATTTTTTATGACATAAGTAACTGTCGCTTCACATCTCTATGCTATCAAATTTTCATATTCAGGTCCATAAAAGGCTGAAACTCACCTTGGAGTTGGTGAAGAAAGAAATGGAGATTAGCAAAATCCAGGCATGATATTCTGAGCTATAGATCAATTCTAGAACCTGTTACATTCTCTTTTGAAGTCATTTTCCCCCTGTTTTTGGTTGTAGGAATCTATAGCCAAGGCCATTGAAGAGAAGATAAGTGGGGAGCAACGCCGCTACTTGTTGAACGAACAGCTTAAGGCCATAAAGAAGGTAAGTCAATAGGTATAATGAATTGAGTGGTTTGAGCTTCTATACTTGATAATTTTGTGGTCACTTCATTTTGTTTTAGTCTGCTCGAATCTGCTTCTGATAGGGATGATTTAATTTGCAATTTTTTTGTTGATTATATGTGTGCAGGAACTGGGATTGGAGACTGATGACAAAACTGCTCTTTCTGGTTTGATCTCTTGCATCATTTTTTTTTTCTTTTGTTTGGGTTGTTTCAGTCAAACTGACACATTTGCAGCTTGTACTTTTTTCTCCTTTATTCTTTTTGGGTCTCCCTTGTGGTAATAGAAGATGTTATATAGAAGTGTAAAACATTTGTAAGCCTGCCCAAGGATAAAAGAATACTGGATTACCTTGTGTGTGTTAGTTGTGTCGTATTCCCAAGGGGGTGTACACAATGAGTAATGGAGCCAGAGTCTTTCTTTGAGAAGATTTCTATGTAGATGGTTGACCACTTCATCTATTTTCTCCGTAATATTATTGCTTTAATCTTGTCCATGAAAACCAAATCTCTTTCATTTTGGTAGGATCTCCTTTATTCCTGGGACTTCCATATTTTACCCCAAATGATCGAGAAGCTAGCAACTCTGTATTAATCTATATGCTCTTTTTGTAGTTTATCTTTTGTTTTCAGTGAATTATAGGCTGGACTATTTATCCTTCTTGAATTGTATCTGTTCTTCCTTTCATAAATGGCTTGCTAATGTCATACTGGTCCAGTGCGTGATAAATAATTCATTCTCTTTTTTAAATGAAACTAGACAATTTAGTGTTTGAAGAATCCTACATGTACATGAAGACTAACGATTCTGTCTTTCTCCCTGCATGTTATTTACCCAGATGTATATTGTGTGCTGATGTAGATATGTTAAAAATATGCTTGCTGTCATCTTCTGTGTGTATATTGGCTTAGTCCGTCGACTTATATTGTACTATCTTGTGGCATATTTTTTTTTAGTCAAGTGCATATTGGAATTAAAGGTTAATGTTGATGGATGACAATTTTCTTCATTTACTACAGCAAAGTTCAGAGAAAGGCTCGATCCAAAGAAGGAAAAGATCCCACCTCATGTTTTGCAAGTCATTGAAGAAGAACTGACAAAATTGCAATTGTTGGAAGCAAGTTCTAGTGAGTTTAATGTAACACGGAATTATCTTGATTGGTTGACTGCATTGCCTTGGGGTGAATTCAGGTTTGTAGTTGAATTGTCATCTTCTTAAGCACATCAGTTGTATCGAAAATATGTTTATAAACATGGACCACACCTCTGTATTTAATTGAAATACAATATGACCGCTGATTTGACTGGAAAGTCCTTTATAGTTTTTATGTTTTGAGTTCAACATTGGTATAAATAATCAGGCCCGCTTCTTTATAGTTTCATGGTTGCTGTCCTTTTCAATTTATAACCTATGAGAATGTTCTCATTATATGTTTGATACTAATGCTGATGCCTTTTATAATTTCTTTTATTTATTCAGTGATGAGAACTTTGATGTAATCCATGCACAAAAAATTCTCGATGAAGACCATTATGGATTGACGGATGTCAAGGAAAGGATATTGGAGTTCATAGCAGTGGGGAAACTGAGAGGAATTGCACAAGGTTTGGCCGTTTCTTTATTTTTGTTTCAACTTGTCTATTTTCTGGAAGAATGTTGCATCCTTGAATTATGTGAATTCAACTTTTTATAGTGAAGTTCTGTAAATTGTCTGGATTCTGAGCCATGAAAAGCTTCTTTTTGCAATTTTTATTTTCATGTTACCCATGCTTGATGCATCTTCTATTGCGTGTAATTTATTGGACAAGTGTAAATATAAGGTTGTAACACTGTGGAAGTTTTTTGATTTCCAATGCGTTCATCATGTGATCCTTTAGTCGCGGGTCACCACAAACCAATGAAATATTTGAGTGCAATCAAATTGCCATAATATTATAGATGACTTTTTCCTTTTCATTCTCTACCCCTTTTCTTGTCAGGTAGTATTACCCTGTACATTTTTTTTTATTAATGCTTCTTATGCTTCCTTCGTAATGAACTTTTTCAAATGCTTTTAATCAAAGTTAATGATGTAATTGATTACGATTAGTTGCACTTTGGAGCTTGAATATTTATCAGTGCATTAGACTTTACTTCTTCGTCTCTTTCGTAAATACTTTGTGTCATTTGAATTGGGACAGTGGAATTGAGTTGGCAGGAATTGTGGGGAACTTGTGCACATTCCTGCTAGAAAGAGATCTTAACACTTGCTTGTTCTTTCTTTAATTGGTTACAGGTAAAATTATATGCTTTTCTGGTCCTCCTGGAGTGGGAAAGACAAGTATAGGTCGTTCCATTGCTCGGGCCCTGAACCGTAAATTTTATCGCTTTTCAGTTGGAGGTTTATCTGATGTTGCTGAAATCAAGGTAGATAATGAATGTCGAAACACTTTAGATCGTGATAAAATGATTTTGATAAAACCCAGTTACTCTGAAACTTATATGCACTTCAGGGGCATCGCCGAACCTATATTGGTGCCATGCCAGGAAAGATGGTGCAATGTTTAAAAAGTGTGGGAACAGCTAACCCTCTTGTTTTGATTGATGAGATAGACAAGGTACTTATTTTATATCTAGGCCCAGATTCATTTGTTATTGTTCTTCACCTCCTTTATGACTGTACATAATATGTGTTGTGATCTTGTTAAGCCATCATTCTATCAGTTCTGATAGAAATCTCAAATAATTATATCTGCTGGCAGTTAGGAAGGGGACATGCAGGTGATCCTGCAAGTGCAATGCTTGAACTCCTTGATCCAGAGCAGAATGCAAACTTTCTAGATCACTATCTTGATGTTCCAATTGATTTGTCCAAGGTCAGTATTATGCTGCATGTGGAATCAGATTATCATTGTGACGGCCCTTATGGTGGCTTTTTCGGCACCGCTCACAGAGGGCTTTCATAGTGCAATTTCCATTTGTTTATAAGGCTGCAACAGTGCTTCTTAATTGTAGATTCTTGATTACGCTGCTATTGGGTTTTCTACTTTTCTCTCAATAAATTCTCTGCCTTTACCTGTTAGATGTATTGAGAATTGTTAAACTTCGCTGCAGGTTTTATTTGTCTGTACAGCAAATGTTGTTGAAAATATACCCAACCCCCTTTTGGATAGAATGGAGGTGATATCCATTGCTGGGTACATTACTGATGAGAAAATGCATATTGCTAGAGATTACTTAGAAAAAACGACTCGAGAAGCATGTGGTATCAAGCCAGAACAGGTATTACTCTTGTACCCCCTCTCTTGTGCACACAACCTACGAAACACTGCATGAAGTTCATCACTCCACATGGAACGAGCTCCATCTCCATACTTCCCCACACCTGACCGCTATGTTGATGAAATATATTACACCAAAAGAACATGTGGAAGAATCAATTTTTAATGCAAAAATATAAGATATTAAGTCTATATATCGAAACAAAACTCCACTGGAGATGGACAATGTTTTGTTTCTCATTGCTGTTAATCATATGCGATGCATGCCCTGCATATTTTCGTGGTTCAGTTGCTTTTGGACTTGCAAATACATACTAAAGCATGACATGTAATGATTAGCATATTTGTGAAGCCATCTCTGTCGGACATTACTTAATTATTCCATTATCTTTCTTCATCCAGGTTGAAGTCACATATTCAGCTCTTCTTGCATTAATTGAAAATTATTGCCGAGAGGCAGGAGTTCGGAATCTTCAAAAGCAAATTGAGAAGATATATCGAAAGGTTTTGCTGTAAATTATGAATCATCAATGCATTAATTTATCATGTTTGCAGGCTGCAATACTAATTTTAATGTTTGCTTTGACTAATAATTCTACTCCGTATATACTGTTTAGATTGCTCTACAACTTGTACGACAAGGACATAATGAGGCCCAGGTTGTTGTGGATAAGCCAGAAGTTGGTTCCATATCTTCTGTATCTGTCGTTGAAGGAGTAAAAGATGAAGCAGAAGATACAAAAAAGTCTGAAAATGCTTCAGAAGCTGAAATAATTGAACCCCCAGCTAATGAGGTACCAACTTTTATTGATTAATGTGGTAGTAGAGATAGAGAGAGAGAGTGTGTGGTTGTTCTTGTTCTCCTTTTCTGGGTACCCCTAAGCTGAAATAGTTGACTCCCCAGCTGATAAGTTATCAAGTTCTATTGATCAATCTGGTAATGGAGAGAGAGTAAGAGAGCTGTTCTTTTTGTTTGGGTGCCCCCTTTTCTGGAGAGGGTTGTCAGATAATGGGCCCTTTAGTTGTGGTCCTTGGCTGATTAATCAATTCCAAATTATCATCTTCTTATTTGATGACATGAATGATTTAATTCTTTGTCATGAGCTACGTGTTCTTCGAGTTTGAATAACCCAGATTATTAAACTTTATGCTGTGGATATCATCCTAGCAGGATACTTTAGAAGCTGAGAAAAATCAAGAGAGTGAAGCTGCTAAAAATGTTGAAAAGGTTTTAGTCGACTCATCTAACCTTGTAGATTTTGTGGGAAAGCCCGTCTTCCATGCTGAGCGCATATACGATCAAACTCCAGTTGGCGTTGTGATGGGTCTTGCTTGGACTGCAATGGGTGGGTCTACGCTCTACATTGAAACCACTCACATTGAGCAAGGTGAAGGTAAAGGAGCCCTGAATCTCACTGGACAACTCGGAGATGTCATGAAGGAAAGTGCCCAGATTGCTTACACTGTTGCTAGGGCTGTATTGCTCGAGAAGGATCCTGAGAATCAATTCTTTGCCAATACGAAGCTTCATCTTCATGTCCCTTCTGGTGCTACCCCCAAGGATGGCCCCAGTGCTGGTTGCACCATGATTACATCTTTGCTCTCTCTTGCCATGAACAAACCTGTTAAGAAGGACCTTGCTATGACCGGAGAAGTCACGCTGACGAGAAAAATTCTTCCTATTGGTGGGGTATGTGAAGCTAACTGTAATACTCATTGTCATGATATTGCTATTATGAGCATCTGGTACCATATCGCAATCCATTTTGTGTATAACTCAACATTAATCTTTATATATGTTTTTTGTAACTGTAACTATATGATTTTTTATATATGTGGCATATATGGGGAAACCACCCAATTCTTTGGTCACAGAAACTCTTTTAGCCACGATTCAGCCAAAAGAGAGAAAATAAGAAAGAGAAAAGTCACTTGCGTTTTGACGGTGTGTGTTGATAGTAGTACATGGATCTTGGCTGAGAAAAGAGTAGAAAGAGTTATTTCTTTCACATTTTCACTAGTGACCTTATAAGAAATAATATCGCAAGAAAATTCTTTCATTATTGTTATCTGACATTACTATATATGTACATTATTAAACTGCAATCAAATCATGAAGCATACATGTTATTTTTCCTCCTCTGACCTTGCTGGCCTTCCCTAATTCATCAAAAAATTTCTCATGGTATAATTGGCAGGTGAAAGAAAAGACAATTGCTGCAAGGCGGAGCGATGTAAAGACCATTGTGTTTCCCGAAGCTAACCGAAGAGATTTTGACGAGTTAGCCCCTAATGTGAAGGAAGGCCTTGATGTACATTTTGTTGACGACTATACTCAAATATATGATTTGGCTTTAAACGAGAGCGACAAGTCAGAGTAACCTCAAATACAGTAATTGGTGAGTTTTTTCTACTTGGCGGCTAGCTCACTGTATACTTTAACAATGTCTTGCATCTGGAAGAGCTATGTATCCTCATTCATTATTGGTTATTTATGTAGCACTGGTAACATCTTCCGTTAAAAATACCTGTTACCTTTAGTAGAAAGATTTCTTTTTCTGGCAAATAAAAGATGAGTTTCATGTGTTGTCATTTGTGTGCAGTGAAGTGCAGTAGAAAGAATTTGAATTCGACAATATAATAGGTGGCCTCCAATGATTTTTGAGTTTGCATATAAATAATACTCCTATTTCTGTAAATTATTTGGATTGTATTTTAATGTTTGCATCGGGTTGGGTTGGGTTTTATCGGGTTCAAAATTTTATTTTGGGTACCCAAAATTTCGGACCGCGTGATCTTTGAGTACCCGATGCGGGTTATCCGAATTTCTAGTTTATTTTTCTGTGTTGAATCAAACTTTTCATTGATTTCGATTTTTTTTAACATTTCTTTGATTAGTAGAAAGCATGTCATACCAATTATGAGTAAATATTATCCTATAATAATTACTAAACATAAGTAGATACTAGAAATAGCTTAACACAAAACTCAAGAATTTAGAGAAATTTTTCATCTCATCATTCAATTATTATTTGGCATTATTTCTACAGCCGCGTTGGTTTTGGCGGTGTACTGGCGACTCTCGCCGGAATAGTTGATTTTCCCGGCGTCCTTTTTCATTTTTGTATTGAATATTTTTGGGCCTTGTTTGGTTGTTGGTATCATTATAGTTTTGGTCTAGGTTAGCATGTTTTGTATCACAATAATGCAATATTTCCTATTACACCCGTTAAATGAGTTCATATTTATAAAATATTTACGTTAAATATAATTATTTGAAAAAAAAAATCAAAGATATAATTTTATATCTCCAATATATCACATGCATATTTTTCACCCAATCTCAAAATTTATCTCTCCTAAAAAAATATGTCACTACTCTAACGTGTGAATGTCATGTAATACAATGTTGTAACATCTCCTATTACACCCATTAGATTAGTAATACATATATTTTAGGAGAAAAAAATTTAGTCTTATAAAATATTTACGTTAAATATGATTATATTGAAAAAAATTAAGTATATTATTTTATCTCTAAAATATCATATCACATGTATATTTTTTTTTTCAATCTCATAATTTCTCTCTTAAAAGCATGTGTCACTAATCTAAACGGAAGATATTACATCATTGCGTTACAAGACATCCTAATCATTCTTGAACGAGATGCGGCTCCCTCTTTTGTCTTTTATAAAATAACACCGACATTCACTATATCTCAACTATTTATAATTCTCTCAATATCCAACTTATAATTTGAATCTACAGTTTTAGTTAATATTTATCGAATGATAATATATCAAAAATAAAATATGGACTCCGCTGACAAGATTCTTATGAGTTCATTCAGAGGTTTGTTTTTTTTTTTTCCCTATTTCATGTTTCATTCTATTCAAATACATGTCGAATTTTCTATTCATAATATTTGCAGTTTAAATATCATTTTGCACTTTTCAGTGTTAATTAATCATGTTTTTCCCCAATTTGTCCTTCAATTTTTTTCTAAACTAATTTTTGTTCAATTTTTAAAGTCTTATGTAAAAATCAAAGCTATTATTTTAAGGTATTAAAGGAAGTCAATAATTTTCTTAATATGTATGCATTAATCTAAAATGACATATAATTTGAATAGGAGAGAGTATGACATAGTGTTTGTAAATTTTTTATATTTTTACATATAGACGTGAGCACTATTGGGTGAAAAAAAATAGTCAACGTTTGGAAACTCAATTTCATGAGGAAAAATTACTTTTATTTTGAAAAAAATAATCATTAATATAGTGTTTGTAATTACTTTTTTAGCACTTAAAATTCTTTGTTTTCAAAATAAGTTTACTTATTTTTGAATTTTCTAAAAATCTTTCTCATTGGGAGAAGACAAAAATAATAACTTTTTTTTACAAACACTTATTTTTTTAAATTTTGATTTAAAATTATTTTTTTCTAAACACTCTTCACTTTTTTTTAAATTTTATTTCTTGCGTTGTTGTTTATTTTGCTTATTTATGCTGTTATGGAATTCTGATTTGAATTTGGACAGATTTGCATTATTTTTTTAATTGTTTATGGAATTGCAGTATTTCGGTTTTATGTCGAAATCGAATCGAATTTTTTGGTTTGGCTAAATTCGGTTTTTAATGGCGTTTAGTCGATTTTGATTATTAATGGTAAAATATTTGGTTATTCAACTAATGCTCACCCCTATCACACTAATTCACTCCTTCAGTGTGTGTTTGGTTTAATGGACGGGACAAATAATTCAGGACAAAATTAGTTAGGATTGTACGGTTTGGATTGTAATTTTTTAAATTAGGTGATATATTTGGTTTGATGGATTATAATTTTTATTGTTGCAGGATAAATTTTTTTTAAATGTTTGAATTGTGGGATAAATAACAAAAATAATGTAATTGATAATTTTGCCCTCTCATCTTATGAGCAAAAATGTTAAGAGCATAATGAAGAATTTGTTATTAGATTAGAATCAAACTTAGTTAATATAAAAGTTCTAAGAAGAGCACAAAATTGATTGAAGTTTAATATGTTAATCAAGGCACTAATTGCGTAACTATTTAGGAGGGAGTACTAACTTCATCCCAAATTCAATGATAAATTTACTATTTGTAAAATTATTAAATAAAAGTTGTTTATTAATATTAAATTAAATAAAATAGAGGTGTAATAGTTCATTTTACTTATTGCAAAAAGAGATTTTTAATTAGTATAAATAAAATAATGACATTGTGTGTAATTTTTAGGTGTTTGAAGTATATATATTATGTTACTTTATTTTCTTTAAAAAAAATGTAACATAGAATTTGAAATGAAATTTTTTCAATAAATGTATCATCTAATATGAGATGAAAAAAGTACTATTTTTTATATAAATTTTCGGCTTGAAAAATAACAAGCACTAGAAATAGAAAAAACTTGTCAAAATTTTTTTGAGAATTGTTAGATAATATCTTCATTGTGTTTTTACTGTTGTTTTAGTGAAAAAAAATATTTCAAAATATCTATTACTTTTAATTTTCTAAAATATTAGTTCTCAATTTTTTTAACAAGTAGTCATTAATTACTTTTAAGAGAATATATTTATTATTTTTATAATCATTAATATTAATAATTTTTGTAATATGCAAAAATTTAAAAACAACAATTAAAATGAGGCATAGCTTACTTTTTATAATATGAAGGGACAATATGACAAATTTAACAATATGGAAAAAAAAATCTAGCACCCCCCTTAGAAAAAAAAAATCCTGCATTGATGGGATATAACTAAAATTTGGTCCGGGCCTAATATCCTTCCTGGGCCAATATCCATTGAACCAAACATCGGATTAGTTTGGATTATATATTCTATCCACCTCTATCCATTGAACCAAACACACCCTCAGCGGATAATAGGAATTTATTAATCCATCTATTAAGAAAATCTCTAAAATACTGAGTAATAAGATCAACTAGCATATCATTCATATAAAACAACTTTTGTAAACATATTACTATGAAATAACTCTCACACAAAAACCGTTGAAAAAATCAACTGTGCAAATTCTTCTGGAACGGAGGGAGTATTAAAGTTTGAGAATTTAACACGTCGCTGCTATTAATATTAATTTTACAAGATTTAATAATAAAACATGAAATATTTTTTAATGGTTTTTTTAAAGGTGATTCACGACTTATAATTATAGGACACTTGATGGTTTTGATGCCTGTCTGTTTAGACCCATCCTTATTCTAATTGACTAAATTTAACATTCCATTGATAAGAAAGGGGATTAAGCCCACTTGGCCACCGGACTCCCACTTTAGTAGGAGATCCAAGTTCAATTTTGTAGGAGACTTAGTGAACTAATTTCTAACTACTAACAACTAACATTTATCGATTTTAAAAAAAAATTCCATTGATAAGAAAAAAAATTTATTTAGATCATTAATTTTGGAACAAATATGCAAAACTACAATATTGACATCTTCAATATCCCTCCGTGTGTTACTTTGACTAAATTATATTAATTGGACTAATCAATTTAAACTCATCATGTACAATAATTCTTTATACAATTATATATATATATATAATTGTATAAAATTTATATCCATACTAAATACCCCGGAATCTTTCACATTTTCATACGTTTTACAATAAAATTTATGTCCTTCACCTTTTATAAACTTCACCCTCACAATATTTACTATTTACACAAAATATTACTCCCTCCGTCCCATACAAAATTGCATACTTTTCATTTCAAGACGTCCCATACAAACTTGCATATACCACAAAATAGAATAACACTCACAAACTCTACCCTCACAATATTGTTATATTTATACAAAATACCATCATCAAATAACTCAATAAAGCAAAAAATACATTTTCTTCACAAAATTGTCCTCACAAACCAATCCAATCAAACATAACATGCATTTTTCTTATTTTGAGTGTCAAAAAATTGGTGTAAATTTGTATGGAACGGAAAGAATATTATTTTTGTATCCACACAAATATACAATCTAATAAATTTTTATACTTTACATATAAAAATTTATAAAATTACTCTTTACAATTTCAATTATTATTTATTTTTTCTTAAAATATGTGTACTTCCGTGAAAAGTTATATATGATGGAGAGAATATTTACCATGTTAATTTTCAGCGTTTAAATTTATGTTCTTCTCAGCATACGGCGTCGTTCTCGATCAATCAACAATTATGCAGCTTCTTAAACCCTTGCTGAATCTCAATCCATCCCCAACACACCAGTTCAGTTCTGAAAAATTCTTATGATAAATCCACATAAATCTTACTCAAAACAATGTCGTCTTTGATACTGAAGAGATTGTGCAGTAAAAAACCACGCATTTTCAATTGTTTATATTCTTCTTTCTCGGGACCCCATTTTCACTCTTATAATCCGAGAGTTTTGGCATCTCGTTCTGCATTTTCTGCCCAGAAAGATAATGGGTTATTTTCACTATTTTACGAGAAATGGGGGTTTCCATATGGATCAAATTTTGTCCGTTTTTGGGGCTCAGAGGCTGCTACTGAAGCATCCACTTGTGATGGTCTCACAGTGGATGCAATTATTGCAAATAATTGGGTGATTTATGATGAAAATGAGAGCGATTGGAAGAGTCATGCCTCTGCCATTGCTCAGTCCATTCACCTTGTCAAGAAACGCCTACGAGTGAGTTTGTCATTACAACCGTTTCCTGTTTATTTGTATTTCCTTTCATAATTCTGAATTTACAAGTTATAGCTCTTTGGTTTTATCTGCGTGTTATATGATTAGCCAAGTTAGTTCCCTGTCCATTTTTAATTTTCTAGATTGGGCAAGATGTTGCATTACCTTTGTGTTAGAATTCAGTACTGGTTCTAGTTGAGTTATTAGAATGGGCTTTTATTTGCATTCAACATGTTTTTATCACTCAATTCGATAGTTAGGATCAGGGTTTTGTTATTTTAAATAGATGTTGTTGTGGTAAAAATCTCTGCTTTGCTTGTTTAGGTTAGCAGAATGAATATGACAATCTAGAATTGTATTAAGCAACCGATATCTTCCATGTGACCTGTTTGTACTTATCTAAACTATTGATTTCAGCCTATTATAGGTTCCTTATGAGCTGATATTTTCTTTGTTTTTTGGCTGACAGTGGAAAAAGTTAATACCTAAGCTGGAGATATTAGCAGAAGAGTTAAATAAGCCGAACTTGTGGGATGATCCTTCACATGCGGGAAAGTTAAGCCGTGAGCACGGGTCAATTATGGGCAAAATAAAAGCAGTTAATGCTTTTGAGCAAGAACTATTTGAACATATTGATATGATAAATCTTGCTTGTGATGAGAATGATGCAGAATTGGAATCGGTGGGGGCTTGTTTTTCTCTCTTTCTAGGCATGTATTCATATCCTTAAGGGCTTATTACTTACACTCTGGTAGAGAATAGTTCAGACTATGATTTTTTTTCCTTTTCTAATGGAATTTATAGACCTTATCCCCTTCATTTCTTAGAGTTTATATACTAGATTATCTTATGATTAATGCTATAGAGTTTGTCTTCCCATAATTTTAGTCCTTGTGATGAGGGTATATAAAATTAATGGAGTAGGATTATGGTTATATGTTAAGCAGAATAAAAAATCTCTGGTTTATGCATGTTTGAACGGGGTCACACTACAATTTTTAGTTTCAGCATTTGGGGTTGAATATTTAAGTTGCAAGTTCGTATAAAACTTTGTCTTGCGTATAATAAACAGCATGAAATTGCTCAATAATAATTAATAACATAAATATGAATTAATTGGTTACTAATCAACTAATATAATTCGGTGGTGTTGTATAGTGGATGCATGTGTTAATCTACTCTGTTCAGGAATCAATGAATGCTCTACTTAAACTGAGAAGGCACATCAAAGAAAAAGAGCTAGAAGCTTTGTTAGCTGGGGAGCATGATTCTTGCTCTTGCTTCATCGAGGTGAACTTATATGCATCATCTTTTAATCTACTTAGGGGTCTTTTTACTTCACTTAACTAATGGGATATACTTGGAAATCCAACACGTTATCATGTTTACTGTTGATGCTTGTTTACCTTTTCCTTGGATAGGAAGAGTGTCTGATGGACATTAAGTGTAATTTAATTAGAATAGGATTGTGTTTTTGCAATAATGCATGCTTACTTCATATGATTAATTGGAGAGAAAATTCTTCTCTCTTTTTTGCTTTTTCATTTTTCCCCGTCTTATTTCCTTTGATATTTCTTCTTCTCCACACCACATATCTTTAGTTTCAGTTCTTACTTGCTATACTAATTGTAGGTTCAAGCTGGAGCTGGTGGTACTGAGAGCATGGACTGGGCTTCAATGGTCATGCACATGTACAAAAAGTGGGCTGAAAGTCGGGGTTATGGGGTCACTGTCGTAGACGAAATGCCCGGCGAGGTTGCAGGAATAAAGGTATTTCATGCTCTTGTATCATCAACTTGGATCATATAGTGCTAGAGCTTGAACTTGAATTTCAGTTGAATCAATTTTGTTATTAGCGAGCCACAATCAAAGTTGTTGGGGAGTATGCATTTGGGTACGCTAAAGCAGAAATTGGTGCACATCGTCTAGTACGTATCTCTCCGTATGACAGCAATAAGCGCAGACATACATCATTTGCCTCTGTAGCCGCAATTCCAATTCTAGGCGACGGATGTTCCCGTTTCCAAATCAATGAATCTGACCTACGCGTTGAGCGGTATCGATCAGGGGGAGCTGGGGGTCAGCACGCGAATACAACTGACAGTGCTGTACGGATCACACATATTCCCACTGGAATCACCGCTTCTTGTCAGAATGAAAGGTATCAATCACATTTTATTATCTGATAATTACAAAAAATACCTCCAAAGTCTAGCTTGAATATAATACATATATGACAGGTCACAGCATCAGAACAGGGCTTCAGCGATGGCTGTGCTTCAGTCCCGGTTGGACCAGCTTGAAATGGAACGTCAAGCTCAGACAAAAGCAGAGCACACACAGTCCCTCACCGACATTAATTTTGGCAGCCAAATACGGTCTTATGTGCTTCATGTATGCTTTCCTTTAAAATTTATCATCCATCGGAATCCTGTAAGTATGATTTTTATTCAATATTCATTTTGTTTTGTTTTCTTGGCAGCCTTACAGAATGGTGAAGGATCATCGTACGGACTATGAGGTTTCGGATCCTGATTATGTTCTGGAGGGTAATCTTGATGGATTTATCTTCAGTTTTCTATCCGCATCCTTGGACATAAATGAAGATGAAGGCCAGTGAGAGAGAGAGAGAGAGAATATCACCATCTTAGATGACGTTATGATTCACTGGGTTGTACCATGTAATTTTTTTTAAAAAAACTTGGTAATCTTATGAAATAAGAGCAAACCACAATGCACTGCTCAGCACGATTATCCATGTACGAGAAAATATTTATACTTCAGGAATTTTATCAAACAGAATCTCAAAAATCGAGTCAACAAGATAAGTGTATCGACATTTTCATTTTCATGCTATTTGAGAAGTCAACACAAGTGATGAAAGCATGCATTGTAAAGTAAAATAAAAATATGAAAGATCATCATTGCCTTGAAAGCGAAAAATAAAACACCAAACTAACAGCATAGTAAAGCCAAAACTGCCACTACTACTAGGAAAAATGAATTCCAGCTTTGTTGAATATTGAGAGCAAGTGCATAAAATCTGCTTGAGCAAGCTTAGAAGATCTTTTATCTTCAAATCCTCCTGCCTTTAGTACACCCAAGACTTTGCTTTTAAAAGCAGAACCCTTTCCATCTCCC
This sequence comes from Paraleonurus japonicus, assembly GCA_030762865.1. Lineage (NCBI taxonomy): Eukaryota > Viridiplantae > Streptophyta > Magnoliopsida > Lamiales > Lamiaceae > Paraleonurus > Paraleonurus japonicus. Next base: position 2,725,676 of record CM061057.1, on the reverse strand, counting down.
TCATCCATCTCCACATCATCATCTTCTTTATCTTCAATGTCCATGCTCATATCCCCAAGCGTGTCTCCTAAAGCAGACACACATTGAGCCATTTCCTCATCATCTGAAGACCCCTCTGGGGCGAGCTGTAACGCTTGCAGGGTTTTATAGTTCTTCTCGAGTATCGAAAGGATGTTCTTTTGTCTAAATATAGCTCCCAAAGTCTTGTTTTTGCGATTGAAGCAAATACGAACTAAGCCATCCCACTCCTTGAAATTTACAGGGGGGAGTGGTTTCCTTGGTTCGATTCTAACCACAGAGGAGTCGACCTTGGGTGGAGGCCTGAAATTGTTGCGTCCTACTTTGAGCAAGTGGTTAACTCGAGCCAAGAGTTGAGTATTGACAGAAAGACGACAGTAGAGGGTATCACCAGGTTGCGCAACGAGCCTCATGGCGAATTCTCTTTGGAACATTATTACCGCACACCTGAACAGTGGCCGATGAGCGAGCAATTTGAAAGTAAGAGGGGAGGAAATTTGGTAGGGGATGTTTGCCACACAAATATCAAAGTACGGGAGATCACATTTCAGAACATCTCCTTGTATGACCTGCACCAAGATATTGTGAGAAAATCTTGTTTTCAAGACTAGATAATCTTGTACAGTATGATGAGAGGGTAAAATGCCAAAATCGGAAATGCACAAAGACAAGATAATTTGACCAACAGACATAAGCTCAAGTGGATTTATAAATGAGATTGTTTAAATTTTGATTGTCTTTCAGATTGTTTAGGTTGATGATTATTTATCATGTACTTTGTGTGATATAACTCAAGGACTATCATCGATAGCGAACTTGAAGATTAATCATAAAACCAAACTCTCTTGTTCAATATCCTGGTAGATAGGAATTAAACTGCCAACCCTATTACTTCAATGCCATTGAAGCGCCTGGATTGAAAGATTTGAAAAGAATGGATTTCCACCAAATCATTCAAACATTATTTCATAATGAGAGTGAAGGATCTAAAATCTATATCGATCAAAACAACTACCAATGAAACCAAGCAAATTTACACAAAATCAGAAGAGTCTAAAATTTCACATTATAATTTATACGATTGTCGCCGTCCTTAACCTAGTTACCCTCTTTCTAGAAGTATTCTGTCTGCTCGAGCCTCTCAGGAGCTCAAACTTGTTTTAAGAGAGCATCCGAGTTTCTAAACTTCAATTCAGACCAAGACAATATAAGTAAAAGCAATCCACAACATGCAAAATACAAAAATCACAAGAGCTTCCACTAAGAAAAATAAATACAAAAATAAATCACCTTCAATCGGTTAGAGTACGGGGTTCCTTGAAAACGGCGCTGTAACTCGAGCACCATACGGGGATCGAGCTCGACGGCAATAACAGATTTTCCGGCCTCTAGAAGCTTCTTGGTAAGATTACCTGTACCTGGACCGATCTCGAGGATGATATCAGTAGGTTTAATGCCGGATTTCTGAACAATTGAGTCAACCAATAGTGGGTTTTTCAGTATATGCTGGCCTTTCGATTTGTGGAACGGGATACCGCCCTGAAAATGGGGATTTGATGCCCCTGCGGCGCCTTTTGGCGGTTTCTCTTTCCTAATTTTGCCTCCCGCCATCGTCGTCACCGCCCGGCCGTCGACGGATTAGGGTTTTGGGTAAAAAGGATGTTTCTTCCGCGGGAGAGATGAAGTAGGGAATATATTAATTATTATTATTATTATTTTTTTTTTTTGCCAAATCATTCTCCGATGGATCCACTAGTGACCTGCCCAATGGACGAATGGAGTTAGGGCCTTAGTGGGCTTCTTAAATGTACTTTGGGCCTGAGGCATGTATTTGGATGGGTCCATTAAGATTTTCGACTAAAGTCATCTGCAGTGTTTCATTATAAACCAAGAAGGCAACAACAAATAGACTCTTTAGAAAAACACAAAAAAGACCCACTACATTCTTCGTAATCCTTTTGTAGAGGATTGAATCAAACGAGCCCATAATAGAAAAAGAAGAAAAGTCTTATGTTGCTGAAAAATGTTGTAGTAATAAATAAATAATTAATGACATGTATTCAATCAGACATCAAGTTTATTATATTGTACTAGACGAATTGTGAGATATAAATAATCATCTCACATGAAATAGTTTGAAATTCAGAATCCAATGGATCATCCTTTGATTCCTAAAAAGAGAGAGAACAGTGTAAGACGCTATTATGCAGGCAGTACAGTGCATTATCGAATAATAATTGATATTGCCCGGCTGGGCCTCCCTCATCGGTTGGGCCTTGAGCCTAGCAGACTCATGTGAATAATCCATGATACAATATCTATAATACCTTTTATTTTAATTGATTAATACATGAAAAAAAAAAAAAAATTCTTAATCTTCATATTTGATCGACTATACAAATAGCTTTGCGATGGATGGAGCAGAGAAAAAAAAATTGCGTTTTAAAATTATATAAATCAGTTCAACACTCAACTGGTGATAGTTGCTAACAATACATTTTTACTTAATAATATTAACTCATTTGATAAACATACTTTTTTTTTTTTGGTCAAGATAAACATACTTGTTACTCAATCCCATAAATGAATGGTCAACTCTATCCATTGAAACCGAAAAATAAATTTAATTTCCAATTTATTTCGAGGGTAAATACGACTACTCACACCTTATCGTACAAGTGTCAACCGAAGTACGGACGTTTTTGTTTCGTTTTAATTCCCAATCCATAAAAGCCACGTCTGATCAGTGACAACGGAATCCGACGTGTCTACCTATCACTGGTTAGTCTCATAAGCCCTGCCACGTCAGACACGGAGCTAAAATCTGCCCTTATATACTATACTCTACTCTCAGTCTCAGTTGCTGGTATCCTGCCAACTCCAATCTAAAGAGAAGAGAAACATCAATGGCGATTGCGCAGAAAAGAGCGCAAGTTATGAACCCATTCCACCTCTCTCTAGCCATTACCCTCTCTCTTCTCCTTGTCAGCTCCTCTGCCGAAGTTTACTTTGAGGAGCGTTTTGATGGTAACATTATTCTCTGTTTAATTAGCTCGTTGCTACACCGATTATGCGTGTGCTGTTCAGTTTCACATTTAATTCGCGTTTTTTGCTACCTTTTCTCTGATTTATGTTAATGATCGACCTCTTGACTTGTTTGTTTTTTGTCGATCTGAATGTTTTGGTGGAAGGAATGTCATTCTGATTACTTCTCATTAAATTGAGATTTGTAGGACAGATCTGGTATAATTCTAGGCTACATCAATTGTATGTGTTTAATTATGAAATTGTCCAATTGCGTAACAGGAGGTGAACTATCAGTTTTATTATGTCAGCTATGGGTTACTATTTGTTCCAATCATTTTTATACTTTGAACGGCATTTTGTTATTTTTTCCGTATTTCTAACTTTTGTATCGGACAAATTTTGAATGTGAGTGAAATTTGCAAGTCCGTTACATAGTGATTGACTGATGTTTTTGCCCTACTTGCTACGCAATCTGTCCACACCTTAGTAACTTAAAGTGACATATAGTTTTTGATGCCTACAAAGGAAATGTATAATATATGTTTGTGGTGTTGTAAGTGTACATGCGTATGATGGCCACACAGTTGCGTATGATCTTGTTAAAAACTATACAAAGCTGGGAGAAAAAGAAAAATTACTGAGCTCTGTTTGATGTTGCCCTAATTCAAAGTTGGAGTTATCCTGTAGCACTATAAGAAACGATGGTACTTCCCTTTTAAAACTTGAAGTGCTTCCTCTTTTGTTGATAAAACCATAATCGTGCCAGGATAAGAAAATAATTAGAGCGTAGGGGTACTTTGTCTTTTATGTAATTCTTTAGTTAAAAGTGTTTTTTTTTTTTGGAATGTTATGAACTAATAATTTTCTCTGATGTATTTTAAAGATGGATGGGAGAGTCGTTGGGTAAAATCTGACTGGAAGAAAGATGAGAACCTGGCTGGTGAATGGAATTTCACCTCTGGAAAATGGAATGGAGACCCTAATGACAAAGGTAGTTACACAATTCTGCAGATTAAGTGCAGCTTTTGTGTAGACCGAATTATACAGTAACGTGGTATATATAATTTTCTACCTTGCTGCAGGTATCCAGACCAGCGAAGACTATAGGTTTTATGCTATCTCAGCTGAATTTCCGGAATTCAGCAACAAGGGCAAGACCTTAGTGTTCCAGTTCTCTGTCAAGCATGAGCAGAAGCTTGACTGCGGTGGTGGGTACATGAAATTACTCAGTGGTGAAGTTGACCAGAAAAAGTTTGGTGGTGACACCCCATATAGGTTATTGTTATTTATTTACTGTACTTTTTTTGTTGTTGTCCAGGACTTACCTTTCTTATTTAGTCTGTTTAACCCATAGAGATTGCTGACTTGGTTTATATGGTGGACTGCAGTATCATGTTTGGACCAGACATCTGTGGCTACAGCACCAAAAAGGTCCACGCTATTCTCACTTACAATGGGACTAACCACTTGATCAAGAAGGAAGTTCCATGTGAGACCGATCAGCTGACTCACGTCTATACATTCGTTCTCCGCCCGGATGCTTCTTACAGCATACTAATTGACAATGTGGAGAAGCAGTCAGGTAGCTTGTACTCTGACTGGGATATTCTCCCTCCAAAGAAGATCAAGGACCCTGAAGCTAAAAAGGTTTGTTGCTCTTGTATATATGTGTGTGTTCTTGAAATTATATTCCAGTGCTTGATTTTCATATATTTCCAATTATGTATCATGTTGGCAGCCTGAAGATTGGGATGATAAGGAATTTATTCCTGATCCTGAGGACAAGAAACCAGAGGTGAATTGTCTTCTTAAGTTTTATGCTGAAAGGGAGCAAATGAATTGATATTATTAGAAAATCAAAACTCGTTGTTGTCCACAGGGTTATGATGACATCCCGAAGGAGATTCCGGATCCCGAAGCCAAGAAGGTAACTGAACTACACATCATTTGCTGTGCCTTTATCATGCTTATCTAATGAAGGTGTAACATTTGGTACAAATCTCTTTGCAATTGCAGCCTGAGGACTGGGATGATGAGGAGGATGGTGAGTGGACAGCTCCCACTATTCCCAACCCTGAGTACAAGGGCCCATGGAAGGCAAAGGTTTGTGGAAACCAGCTTACATTTTCTGGTATTGATAAAATAGATGGACTACTTACTGCTACCCTTTCTATTTCCAGAAACTTAAGAACCCCAACTATAAGGGCAAGTGGAAGGCACCAATGATTGATAACCCAGGTCTCTGTTTACTTCTGAGCATATGCGTAGAATTTCTACTGTCTTTGATCTCAAAAAATAATGGCTAATCTTAATATTGGCATGATTGCAGACTTCAAAGATGATCCAGATCTCTATGTTTTTCCTAAATTGAAGTATGTAGGCATTGAGTTGTGGCAGGTACGAAATCTCCACTTTTCTGTGGTTCCAAGTTTTTGCTCATGATCGTAATGAATGATAATCTCTTTTTCCGAAACTGATTTAAGTTATCATACAATATTGCAGGTCAAATCAGGAACCTTATTTGACAATGTCTTGGTGTCTGATGACCAAGAGTATGCTAACAAGTTAGCTGAAGAAACATGGGGCAAACAAAAGGATGTATGATTTTTACTTCATTCATACGAAATATTGTTTTCAATCTTAAAACTTTTCCCTTTCATCTTACCTTATTGGTACCTGAATATATACAATAATGCAGGCTGAGAAAGCTGCTTTTGATGAGGCAGAGAAGAAGAAAGAAGAGGAGGTATCATCATTACTTGAAATCTATGTTCCATCAGAGAATACATCATTCTGTTTATTCATATATATTTTGCAATACAAAATCTATAGTTTGCAATATCAATTATTCAATACTGCCTGTATTGCCTGCATAATAGCGTACTTACACTGTTCTCTCTCTTTTTAGGAATCAAAGGATGATCCTGTGGATTCTGATGTAAGATTAACACTTTTCCTTTTTTTCGAATTATGATGTTTTTTTAGTTGCAATCTAGGATGTCCTGATTGGGGAACCACACTTTTGTTTTACAGGCTGAGGATGGAAATGATGATTCTGATGATGCTGAAGGAGGTGATGCTGATGAAGAACCTGAAGCCTCTGAAAGCGATGCACATGTAAGAGCTCATTGAATTCCCCTCTTATGAATATGTTTCATATACTCTCACTTGCACTCTTCTCACTGTTTCTTTGATTATTCAGGATGAACTGTAGGGTGCTACAGTGTTGTAATATCTCGCCTCACAATGTGACCTCAAGATGAGTAGCTAGCTAGCTGGGGCAGTAGTTATAATTGCTCAGAAATTTCTGTTTCTTTAAATTTTTTAGCCGTGGCCCGTGGCTCATCTTTTTTGTTAGAAAAAGAAAACAGTTTGTAGCTATATCAAAGTATTCGTGGCTAATTGCTAAAGTACCATGCGACCTTCACATTACAACTAAAGAGAAACTTTTTTTTTTTTTTTTTTAGCGGTTAGACGTAGTAATAACTGATAAGAAGTCCGAAAAAAGACATTGTTGCACGCACGTAACATCTGATACTGATCGTTGTTCAGTTTGGGTTTCTTGATCTATAATAATGCAATAGAAAAGAAAAAAAAATGGAAACATGAGAGTAGTGCTCCATATAAGTGGTAATAGAAAATGTTACATGTAGCACGAGAAGTTAAATGCTCAATGTTGTGAAGATAACCAATGCTGAACTAGATTTTGTAATCACATAACAAAGGATCATACTCCAAATCAGTAATGCATAAAATAAATGATGAATATATGCCATCCGATATACCAATACATGCTCCTTGCATGATGGACCTAATTTAATGCAAGCAGGCAATAAATATTTATGGTTGAAGTAGGTGATGAATATTATGGCCGAATAATGCAGCAACTTAATCGGTGGTATATAACTTATTAATAGAGATGATACTGTCGCAATTTCGAGGATTTTATAAATCAAAGGTTTCTTTAACAAAAACTTCATTTGAATAAAAAATTAACTTAAGATGCAATCACCATGTTTGAATCTAACATTTAGAAAATGCTTGAGCTTACAATAATAGAGATGATATTGTTCCAATTTCGAGAATTTTTGTATGCCAATTTATATTAGAGATTTTTTGCAAAAATATCATTTGAATCAAGAATTAAATTAAGATGCGATCACCATTAGTTAACATTAAAAATTGCTTACAAGTTCAAGCGGAGGGGATAGAATCACTTATTTTTAGAATTACCTTCTCACAATTTTAATTTTTAAGAAATATTTTTAAGTTGTGAATAAAATTTGCAAACAAGATGTTGAAAGCAAATAACTCACAGGTCCTTCCTAGTTGAAACAAAAATATGATTTGGTTTCTTGTTGTAAAAATTCATAAAGCCATCAAATCAAGTCTACAAATTTATGGCTCACTCTACATATATCCTTTCATTAAAGTGGATCAGAGAGATTATTTCTAATATATATCCCTCCTTAATCATTTATGTTAGCATTTTAATATGAAAATAAAATATTTGAGTTTAATTTCAATGATTTTTAGTTAGGTACTCATAATTTAACTTGTACTTCCCTTTTTTAAAATTGACCTTGATCACTCGAACTTGATTCATACATGTGGTGACCCTAATTTACATTTTTCGTATTATTTTTATTACATATTCCACACTTTCACTACAAAAATAAAAGAAGAAATCTATATACGGACTACGGTATACTCTTTTTTTTTTCAAAGTAAAGGTATAAAAAGGTTGCAATGAACTGCAAAAGAATTGACGCCAGTTAGTTCAGCAGCACTTGAGAAAAAAGGGATAAGGAAGAAAACAACACTCATTTCTCTTCGTAAAATCCGCCACCCCTCAGCGGACCTCCCGAAGCTCCAACCCCTAACTCTTTAAAAATAATTCCTCTCCCCCCCTTCTTCTCCCAAACTACACACGCCTCTCCGAAATGCCGTCAGCGATTTCTCTCTCCGTCTCTTCGCCGATCGCCCGATCCGGGCTAAGCAACACCAATGATGCGTGTTTTTCGACGCCTCGCTCCCTCCGCTTCTGCGGTCTCCGGAGAGAGGCCTTTGATGTGAGTGTCTCCTTCGATGCGGCTTCCTCGCGTTTAGCTCGATTGGATTTGCACTCTAAGCATTCCAATTTTAGCAAAGTTTTTGCGGCATTGGGCGGCAACGGGGCACATTCGTCGAGTGGTTTCGACTACGATCTCGTGATTATTGGAGCTGGAGTTGGTGGCCATGGTGCCGCGCTTCACGCCGTTGAGAAGGTAAACATAATTGCCTGCATTGCGCTGTTCCGTTGATTCTTCTTTGTGGTAAATATATTCTGCTGTTAAATCAAATATACGCGTTTTAAAGCATGAATACATGAAACTTCTTTATTATCAGCTAAGTTGGGTTAACGGCTACCCTGATTTCAGTCGAGGCATTCATTTTTTTATGTTTTTTTTTTCGAACATGTTTATCGATTGCAGAATTGGTTATGATCTAATGCGGAAAAATAGACATATTAATCCTCTATTTATTTTGTTACTTTAGCGAATTCGTATACAAACAGTATATGCACAAAAGTTGCAAAATGTTCAGAGCCCAGAGCCAGGGGGAATGCGAAAATATATCTCTAATTAAAAACTATGTTAAGTGAAATATTTGTTTAATTGGTAAAAAGTACGTAATAGACTAGCCAAAAGTTCTTCAGCTCTCATTGCTCACATTTTCTCTCAATTTTACTAATAATCCTGTGAAAAGCCATCACTGTCTGTCAAATATAACGAGTTCTGTTATTTGCGACATGAATATTTTGAGGTTATACACTGCGGAGATGTGTTCTTGGTGAAACTTATATATGCCATCTTGTGGCTATATCATTGTTGGGATGTCAAATCATTGCGAACGACTTTTATGTATACTGTTTATTGGTATATGTGTTCTTAATATATATGAACCTCAGGGCTTAAAAACTGCAATCATAGAAGGGGATGTAGTTGGAGGAACGTGTGTCAACAGGGGATGTGTTCCTTCTAAAGCACTTCTTGCTGTCAGTGGTCGCATGCGAGAGCTTCAAAACGAGCACCACATGAAATCTTTTGGTTTGCAGGTACTTCTCACTCCTGATCAAACCAATTCGTGTGCAATACTCCAACCATCTTGGTATAATTTACCATAACAATTTTAACAATTCACTATAATTCTCTTCTTCATGGATTGACACATGTGCAAAATTATGTAATATGGGACGCTATGCGTAATTCATATTCTAGAGAAGATTATCTTAGAGACGTACTGGTCATCTATTTCAATTTGGTATGATAATCCATAAAGTGTAATCCTTGAGTAGGTAAATTAGAAATGATCTGTCTTAATCAGAAGAGATTTCTTGGAAGGAAAACATGAAGAGTTATTGATATAAAATCAATATGTTAGTTACTGAAGATCAGACTGGTTTTCTGGCAAGAGGGAAGATGTTATTTCTTGGCTCAGTAAAGTAGTTACTGAACAAGGAGTTCGACAAATAAACTGGAATCTCTAGTTAGAACTCTTTAGTCTCATTTAATATTCATAATAAAAAAATAATGCAAATATTTTTTGCCATTCTGTAACAAGATTAATGGTATCTTTCATGTTTTCTGAACTTACCAATCGCGAAATTCCATAATGATAGGTCTCAGCTGCTGGATATGACAGACAGGCAGTCGCTGACCATGCGAGCAATTTGGCCTCTAAGATTAGAAGCAACTTAACCAATTCACTAAAAGCTATCGGTGTCGATATATTGACAGGTGTTGGTACAGTTTTGGTAAGTCCAAATCATCAGTCTCTAAATTCCTAGTACTATATGTTTCAAAATCTTTATATCTCATAGCTAATAGTAAACTATTTAGGACTCTTGTCTTTAACACTTCTATGTGGCAAACAAACTCAGGGTCCACAAAAGTTGAAATTTGGAGACAAGACCATAACTGCAAAAGACATAATAATTGCTACTGGTTCTGTTCCTTTAGTGCCCAAAGGAATTGAAGTCGATGGTAATTGCTTGTCTGCTCTTCATATTTTGTTGTCTTAATTCCAGCAAATTGTTTTGGTTTCACTGTTTCACTAACCCTAGTCTATAATGCCGTGTATTCTTAATTTCCATTCCTTTGCAGGTAAGACAGTTTTTACGAGCGACCATGCTCTTAAATTAGAATCAGTTCCACAATGGATAGCTATTGTAGGAAGTGGCTACATTGGGCTTGAATTCAGTGATGTGTATACAGCACTTGGAAGTGAGGTATGACATTTTATATTCCATGCCACTTCACCTCTAGAGTATTTATTATATTAGGCACATTAGATATCTTTTTTGCTTGTGGTAATGGAAATCTATTTCACCTTGATGATCATAATTTCTGACCGTAATTGCTGATTATAATTCCATCACACCCGTACTTATGGTTATGGCATATAGCGCAGACTTTGACTTCATTGCTGTTGAACTTCGTAGGTTACTTTCATTGAAGCTTTAGATCAAATCATGCCGGGCTTTGATCCGGAAATTGGAAAATTAGCTCAGCGAGTTCTCATCAATCCTCGCAAGATCGACTCATACACTGGTGTATTTGCTAGCAAGGTGCTTAAAAGTCACATTTAACGCCCTATCCAGTATTCTTTACACTGTACAATTCTGATGAATATGATGAACCCATGTACAGATCACTCCTGCAAAGAATGGAAAACCAGTACAAATAGAGCTCATTGATGCAAAGACAAAGGAGCCAAAGGAAACTCTTGAGGTAATATTCCAAAGTATTAGGGAAGATCTGGCATCAAAATCCTACACAATGTACCCTGCTACCAGATATTGCTTTGTTACATTTTTCTACATATAAGTACTGCTGCAGAGCAAGTTGAATTATCATTCAGTAAAATTCCTGATCAACAACTTAAGCTGAGAAAAGGAGATACAGCATTGCAAAATTATATGAAGCATCTTGTACCACAAATCTCATCATCTGGAGTGTTAAAATCCCCTCATTTTCTGTACTCTGTTTGAATGTTCTCAAAGATGGATAGTTGGACTATAACAATTGACGTATGCCAAGTCTTGTCTGTTCCATTTTGGTTTGCTCCATTTGCTTCTGTTACTAGTTCAAATTGAAACTCTGAGATATAATGAGCTGTATGATTCCCTGCAGGTGGATGCGGCTCTGATTGCAACTGGAAGAGCCCCCTTCACTCAAGGACTTGGTTTGGAAAATGTTAGTGAAGTTGATATTGATATCTTCCAGCTCTATATGCAAATTAACTTTACAATGGAAGCCGAATAATCTGAATTTGTTTTCAGATTAATGTTCAAACACAACGTGGATTTGTCCCTGTTGATGAGCGCATGAGAGTGATTGATGCAAATGGGAAGTTGGTGGGTGTACTTTTCTTTTTCTTACTTGTAATGTTCAAAAATCATTTATCTATCTGCCTCTGTGCCTTTTACTGATCCAAAGTCCTAATTGATAGGTTCCTCATTTGTATTGCATTGGTGATGCTAATGGGAAAATGATGCTTGCCCATGCAGCAAGTGCACAAGGAATCTCTGGTAATGAATATATTATGAAACGTCAAAGGCTTGATTTTTTCTAGCATGTGTTGTTCAATATTTGTGTTGGTCATTTGTATTTCATTGATTTTTTCAATTAACTCCTGGAATTGGTTTTAGTTGTTGAGCAAGTTTCAGGGAAGGACCATGTGTTGAATCATTTAAGCATTCCAGCAGCATGTTTTACCCATCCTGAGATCAGTATGGTTGGATTGACAGAGGTATGTCCTTTCCATAAACCTCCCTTTATACAGTGTCAGTTTACTTGATTTTACTTCTAAATTATATATAAAATTAGGAATTCGGTTTTTCAATTTGGATTTTTTGCAAATCAATAAATAGTTTTTTCTCTCTGCATGCTTCTAATATTTTATTTTTTTGTCCCTTTCCTTTTCCCAAGTCGAGTACTGTGTGGGATTTGTTTGTAGAACTGCTTAGCTATTTCAAATTGCTCCTTTATCACTCAAGCAACTGCTTTGATCTGTTGATGAATTGTAGAATCATTGCACTGAGGTTCCATTAATCAATTCCAATACTAACTTCATCACAACTTTTGTTAAAAAAGAACAAATTCTTTAGCATTACCTCATGCTAGTTTAATGTGAGTCTGTGTAGGATAAAGGACAAGAAAGTAATTCGGTGGTAATATGATGTTATGCATATTTGGTGGTATACTGTTGCTTAGAGAAGTCGTCTGGGAAAATGTCAGTGAATTTGGTCTCTTTAGTAATTTGAGTCTTGATAACGTGTAATTAAAATATTAAAACAAGTGTATTGCTGTTTTCAGGTAATTTCCAGATAACATATAATTAAATCAGAATTTCCTTATTATTTATTCTTCGAATTGCTGCCTGAATCTCTGAACTTTTTTAGCCTCAAGCAAGAGAAAAAGCTGAAAAGGAAGGATTTGAAGTAAGCATTGCCAAGACAAGTTTCAAAGCAAACACGAAAGCCCTTGCTGAAAATGAAGGGGAAGGAATGGCCAAGGTGATGTATAATTACTTCACTACATTGTGGTGTCCCTTCGTTCCTCTGATCAGGATTACGGATTTAATTTGATGCCCGGATCAAAGAATTAGAGATACTGTTGTTTAGAATGATACTCACTTTGTCTCCTTCTGGGAATTATTTGACTTACATACTGAATCTATTGTTCTGTGCAGTTGATATACAGGCCCGACAATGGTGAGATCCTTGGGGTTCATATTTTTGGTCTACATGCTGCAGATCTCATACATGAAGCATCCAATGCCATAGCCTTGGGCACTCGTATACAGGTATATCTTCCATTGGCTTTGCACAAGCTACTATATTTTACTAAAAAGCCTTCTACATTTAGTGCCACATTGTAATCTGGAAGCAAGATATCATCTTCCACGATGTATAAAATTATCGTTGCTGGTATAACATCCCATAAGAAAAACTAACAATTTGGAGTACAGAAAGTTTTGTATCTTTAGCGAATAAAAGACACCAATTAGCGTACAACAGGTTTATCCACTTGTTGAGATGTATTAATCTTATATAAAAGCTTGATATTTTTCTTCACACTCATAATTTCTTAATTTTCCATTTTCAAATTTGTTTGGTTGTGTTTTCACACAAGGACTTATCCTTTTTATTTTTATTTTTTTCTATCACAGCAGGGAACAAAATCAAATTATTGCCAAAAGTGATGATCTCAATTAATTACATTACCATGTTTTTCCTTTCCAATTAGTGATATGATTGATACTTGCTACTATTGTTTCACTTTACAGGACATAAAATATGCAGTGCATGCACACCCAACCTTGTCGGAAGTGCTCGACGAGCTCTTTAAATCTGCGAAGGTAACCTATAGGTTCTTTACCTTGAAATATACATATCTTCACACGTAAAACCGGAATATAAATCATTTCTAAACATGTTGAAGCTTTGTTAGTGTTTTCTGGTTCTCTGCATGGTCCATCATAGTCCAGATAGAGCTAAAATATAAGTTACTAGGCTGTGCAAGTCTGAGAAATGAGACAGCATACTAGCTAGAATCCTTATACAGTTGCCCAACATAAACTGCAGGTAAAAAGGAAACCATCCTTACCTCCTGAACCGAAGCCCTCTCTCATTTTACAATGGTACATTAGATGACCTGTTTTACGTGTATAATCTGCTTCATACTAAGCAGTCGTATTAGCCAAAAAATTCCAAACTTTCGAGATTTTGCTATTTTGTCCCTTTATTTTTGAAGTTGTCAATTCAATATGATTTGTCAGTTGGCCAATATGTTAAATGCTTGCAAAATCACATGATCACTTGAAATGTAAATAAAATTTTGGGTTTTCGTATATGTGTAATTATGACCATTTAACGAATTTTTCACTCATCTCATGTGCATCCAATTGGCAAAATCTTGCAGAGTTTTGGAATTTCTTGTCGGCTAGGCTTACTATATACTATACTGCCTTTACTACATTGTTGGTGCATCATCGCTTTAGTGTAACACTGAAAATATCTGCTATGGAGAGGGTAACACATTCCTTGTGACTGCAGGTTAAAGTCAACGCCTCTAACAAGGTTGCTGAGCCAGTTCTGCGTAAATTTCTTGAGGCGTTGTGATTTATTCAAATACGTGATTTCACAAGGTTGCGAAGCTTCCCGATCATGGAGACAAGATGCTGAGAATTGAGTCTCTTCCATAAAACTGCCAGTTGTCTCTCTCTATTGACTGAAAACATTTTAGTCAGGAAGTCAATTTTGTCCAGGATAACTATCATCTGGTTGTATGTTCTTGTCAAGCTCGAAATAAGATTATGAAATTTATTTATCATTGAAATAAGAGAGTTTCCCTGTTTATTATAGCAGTATCAGTATGTGGAGTTTATGCTTCATCTATTATCATTGGGTGAATTATGTGTACATGATATGTGATTTTTTCTGTATGATTCTCTCCGTTGTAGCTTCTACTTTCGATCTTGATTACTGGTAGTTGAGCTAAAACTATGTTGGTAGTATGATTTGTTTGAATTTCTGAAGAGATTGCTAGTAAAAATTTACCCCCAGCCTATATTGTGTATATATAATTTTTTTCACTTTGTATGACAATAAAATCGTATTGCTGGTTCATAAATTTTTAATATGAACCTAGCATCCTATTTAGTAATTTTTAAAAATATACAATTAAAATATTTTTTAAAAAATTATGTTTTGTATGTTTTTTTTTTTTTTTTTTTGAGAGAAGAGAAGAGATAATGAGACGTAGAAATACTTTATTGGTTGAAACTTATTATTTTGAACCATGCAATTTATTCCCTTAAAAGTAAAAAAAAAAAAACTATGTCGACCAAATTATAAGTTTTAGATAAATTAAAATTCGAAAATTATCTTTTAATATAATTATTTTCTTAGAAAAGTATGACAATTAATGGTTTTTTTTTTCAATCATCATTAATGGTTAACCAACCAAAGCGGCAGTGGCCAGCCTAACCTAATATTCTATTTTCTATATTCAGCGATTGGAATTTTGAATCTGATACCCCCACCTCTATCTCTCTCATCTCTCGGATCCGGTATTTATTGATATCCATTGTCTTTCCAGGAAAAAGAGAACAGAGAAGAAGCGAAAACAGCGAGCAAATTTTCGCGATTCGAAGCGTTAAGCCAATCGAGAGATTGCGAACGGCACTGCGTTCGCAGATCGATCAGTTTGGTTAATTCTTCGGATCGGGGGTAATAAATAATCAATTGGTGAATATACCAATTACTAGAAAATGTTTTTCTTGGATTGGTTCTATGGAGTGCTCGCATCCCTAGGACTGTGGCAGAAGGAGGGGAAGATTCTATTTCTAGGGCTTGATAATGCCGGCAAAACCACCCTCCTTCATATGCTCAAAGACGAGGTCTCATTCCTTTTCATTCTGTTTACATTTGCTTGTTTGCTGTTTGCTGTTTATGTTTCTGGAAATTGTTGTTTATTCTTGTGTTGACAATTGTATTGAATCTTGTTAATTTTTTAGCTCTCATTTGAGATGGGTTTAATAAAAATTTACAGATTTTGGCAAATTAACGCGATTTGAGATCGAAGTACGGGTGACGTTTGTTACGATAAATTTTTGGAAATGAATTTTTTGTATATTGGGTCTGGATGTTTTAATGGGGGTGAAATGCTGGTAGTAGGTTCATTTCAGCTTTTGATATATTGAATTTTGACCTTTAACCATAAATGATGCCAATTTTCCGTTATATATTTAAGTCAACTGGGCAATCTGAACCTAATGTGATTTATGTTGATCTTGTTTCTATATTGTACTTGGAGGCTGGAGCAACACAGGAAATAATATGTGAGACGAGTCTTTGAAACTATATTTCATTTTGTAAATTTGTGCTGCAAGTTGAAGAGGCGCAATTGGTGTGAAATATTTGTTTAGTTGTAGACATTATGGCTATTGCTATCCTGATTTCTTGGTCGTGTCTATGAGTCTATCCTATTATATGATTATATTGAAAAGTTTATTGTTTCCCCAAGGTTATACATAATCTAAGATTGTTAAGGTGTTGGTAATGAGCAGAGATTGGTACAGCATCAGCCAACTCAGCATCCGACTTCAGAAGAGCTGAGTATTGGGAATATCAAGTTCAAGGCCTTTGATCTGGGAGGGCATCAGATTGCACGAAGAGTTTGGAAAGATTATTATGCCAAGGTATAATCTTTGTGAAACTTTTATACCCCCTTCCCCCCACATTGAATGATTGTATAACTTTAGTAACTATCTTTTGTTGTCTGCTGATTCTTGTTTTACTGCAATATGATATCTCTTCTCACTTCCTGATTTTAAGTTTTCTGCCTTCTTGCTATATATTCTTTAACTGCTGCTTTTAAATATAGTAAATGTATGGATCTCTTTGGAATGGCTGATTGTTGATTCTTCAATTTTTCATTTTAGGGATGCTGCAAGTATAGTCTCTGTGAGATATTTTCTCTGTTTGATATTCTGTTGCTGGGACACACTAAAATTCATGAAAACATGTTTTTTTTAATTGAATAGTGTCTTTATTATTGCCATTTTGATATGCACTCTTTTTGTCATCTTTCTTTGATTGTATCAATTTTTTTTTTTTTTTTTTGTACAAGTCATCCACTCCCTGTAATGTCTAAATGATAGATTTTGATGCTATCTTTTTCCTCGAGTAAGCTAAAACTGTGTTTTTTCTTCTGTAATGTGCTTGAGCACTTAAAAGCTTGGTGTTGTTCTGTGTGCAAATATATTTCGGTAAAGTTGGTGGAAAGAATCTTGGTCAAAAATAGGAAAAAATTAAAAAAAAAACCTGAATCATCTCTTGTTAGCTTCCTGTTCTTTAGTGTGTCCAATCCTGTGGTAAAATGTTTTATATGTTAATAAATTTTAAAATGAGCCTTCATAATCCCAAATAAACTCTTTTCATGTTTATTTGATTCATGAAGGCCTATATAAAAATGGGAGTTCGCTGAAATCACCTTTGTTCCTCTAAAGGTGTTTCAATAGTACCTCAGCAGACACATAAATTCTGTTTATGAGGATTACCTTTTTTTTTTTTTTTATGGAAATCATAAAGCATATAAGATGAGTGTAAAAGTGTGCGAGTTCTCTTAACTTCCAGGATAGCAAAAGAAAAAAAAAAGTAGAGCAATGGGTGATTATGTGTCATAGTTAGTTATATTAATCAACTATCTTTCAATATTCCTTCTTTGATTTGTTTACCAAAATTGGAATAGTTGATCATAATAACATTTATTCTGAAATAATGGTGATGCTGCATCTCCTTCTCCTTTTCCAGTAATGAAACGTGGTTGATGCGAAGGGGAAAACAAAATGTTAACAAAAAAGTGAAAATGTGACACATAATGTGTACTAAGCTCAGAATCTCAATAGTGAATAGTGTTGAAACACATCCACCATTAATGCACATATTTTCTTTTGCCGATACTTCTACCTTGGCCTCTTCAGATACATATCAAATCATATAATGAAAACTTGATGTTAAAACTCAATTTTCGGTCAGTGTCATCTAATAACTTGCACAAAATGTTTGGGTGTGAAGGTGGATGCTGTTGTTTACTTAGTGGATGCTTATGACAAGGAGAGGTTTGCAGAGTCGAAGAAAGAGCTGGATGCTCTTCTCTATGATGACACTTTGGCTAATGTTCCATTCTTGATATTGGGCAACAAGATTGATATTCCTTATGCTGCATCTGAAGATGAGTTATGTTTCCACCTGGGTCTTACGGGCCTGACCACTGGAAAGGGGAAGGTAAATGTAGCTGATTCAAACCTCCGTCCAATCGAGGTTTTCATGTGCAGCATTGTCCGTAAGATGGGTTATGGAGATGGCTTCAAATGGGTCTCCCAATATATCAAGTAGCTGTATTTTCTGTTCGGATAAATGTATCCTCTCCGT
This sequence comes from Paraleonurus japonicus, assembly GCA_030762865.1. Classification (NCBI taxonomy): domain Eukaryota; kingdom Viridiplantae; phylum Streptophyta; class Magnoliopsida; order Lamiales; family Lamiaceae; genus Paraleonurus; species Paraleonurus japonicus. Next base: position 2,707,648 of record CM061057.1, on the reverse strand, counting down.
TTTTCAGTACAAGTCGTGAAACATCGATTGATTTTTTGTTCGATTTTGGACTAGTTGTTGAATTTATATTAACAGCAAAAGATCAAATCTTCTTCACTATCTATTCAACTCATTTGGGACCGTTTTGTGAGCATCTAAGTAGATTTTTTTAATCCATTCTTTGAGTACATAAAGCGCGATTACCAACCACATTATTTTACAGCTCTGTGGTAATTGACCACAGTCAAAAGGGAGAAGAACGACTGAGTATGTTCCTAGTTTTTAAAGAAGGAATCACATAAACACAATATGATTTCAGCTGATAATGTTAAGAATCGTGCGGTATATGAGGATTTAGTGTTGGTAGTGTCAATAATCACCCCACTCTGCACTTCTGATCTCCCATTTGGGTCGTATAAGTGATAATATTCAGTTTAAGCTCTCTTGTTACCATTAAGTTACTAGGAGTTAAAAATACTGACCTAAACAACTAAAACCTTCAACGTCGTTCACAAAATATCTTTTTCAGCCGGTTTGGAGACCGTTTTTTCTTGAAGTTTCGTTTATAAACCTTTGATTTAAGCATGGCGACACGGCAAATGTGTAGAGTAAATGAATACTGTTGCACGATTTATGAGATTTTGATATAGTGAGCATATTTTGTAAATTTAGTCTTTTTTTTTTTATTATTACAAAGGGTATTTTTGTCAATGAAAAAAAAGAAGTGTATTAATAATGTGGCGTAACATGATTTTTTATATAATTTGGGCTTAAATTTTAAAGTTCTCATTTTAACAAAAACTGAGTTATAATTTTGGGCCACGTATGAACACTCATCTAGTTTTTTATCTATATAATCTGAAAACAGGCATAACATTTTGTATGTGAAAATAGTTTGAAAACAGGACATAATGTTTTGTATGTGAAAATAATCTGAAAATAGAACATAACGTTTTGTATGTGAAAATAATCTGAAAATAGAACATAACGTTTTGTATGTGATTCACACAAACACAACACTTAACAACCATGATTTTATTTTTAGGTGTGCAACAAAAAACGAGATTAGAACATATATTTGATAGTTATGATTATATATAATAAACATGTTCTTTATATAATTATAAGCATTACGATTATATAAAGAAACTGCTTTCAAATATCATTCAAGGGGATGTAGCTCAGATGGTAGAGCGCTCGCTTAGCATGCGAGAGGTACGGGGATCGATACCCCGCATCTCCACCAATTTTTTGCCTTTTTCTAATACAGACAACTGATGGGTTTTGCTATGATTTCAAATATAGAACCAAGTTTACAGTTTTCCAAAGTTCATACCTTTTTCTAATACAGACAACTGATGGGTTTTGCCATGATTTCAAATATAGAACCAAGTTTACAGTTTTCCAAAGTTCATACGCATGATAAGTAGTTTGATATAAAAATATTCAGTACATATTACATATTTAATATAGCACATGACACACAATTTAATTTTATGAAGATGGATAGACGTGGTTGACATGAATTATAATTATACATATAATTCACTTCAAATTAGCATAGTGCATCTGAATACCCAATTCCTCGCCGAGTAGTCGGGAAGATCATGAACAAGAAGCTGGAAAAAATCCCAGCTGCCAGAGGTAAATTCATCACCAATGCATCCAAATCTTTACCTCCCAATGGAAAGTAACACTTCTGCAAATCGCTGTCACAGAAAGCAAATACTAAGAACACCAGCAGCGACACCACCGCATGAACATAGTCCATCAATCTTATCCTAAACCTCCATAAATCCAAACTACTGCTGCAAATATTATCTTTGAGATGATGAATGTTGAAAATGTGGAGCCCATTGAAGGTGGCGATGCCGTAGTAGAGGTTACCGTCACTGTCTAAGAAGCTGTCTGTGAATGATGAAAGCACGCAGATAACTGCGCAGAACATTACGAGTGACGCCGTTAGATATTTGTTGGATGTTCGACACACGCCGTTGTTGGAAAATGACGGCGTTAGGGCTTGGAAGGCCAGGACCGTCCCCGTTGGGAGGAGGTTGGCTAGGTTGGCGGCGCTAGCTAGGGTTTTGTGGACGGGATGGGTGGCGAAGCCGAAGTGATTCGGCCTAGATGGTGGCGGTGGTGAGGTTGTTTCGTGAGACATGGTGGAGGGAGGATTATTGTAATTGGATTTCGATATGGTTTGATTTGATCGATTAGTTATGGTCTCTTTAATTGGTTGTTATTTGATGATGATAATGTTGGATTAATAGAATTATTTATTTTAATTTGGTTTAAGATATTATGTGTATACACAACGAACATGTGAGGAGAGGCCTTCTCTAGGAGGTTATATATATGCGACGTTTGTCTAATTTGTATGTATATGCCAAACATGGCATATATATGAATATGATGATATCACTTGCTTCTTCTTCATAATGAATACTCTTAAGCGTGTGGTGCATGTATAGTTATTGCAATATATATCATTGCCTTTCAGTTTCTGATAAGTCTGGACTATAGATTTTTATTCACAAAAAGAAACCATGGAAGTTGGAAATTAAGGGGATATTTTGAAACACTTATTCAATTTTTAGAAAATAATATTAATTAATTTTTGTAGTAAAATTAAAAATAAAGGATGTTTGAAAATAAAATTATTTTAAATTAAATTGAAAAAAATTATGTGTTTACAAAAAAAAAAATCACTTTTATTAATAGTGAAAATAACCATATACGAGGGTACTTGTTATATTTCTCTTCTACAAACAAGAATCCAAAAACAAATAAAATTAGTTTTGATTGAGAATTTAGAAAAGTTTTGAGCAAAAAAAAAAAAATTAGAAAAATGATTCTCCCCATAAAATTGAGTTTGCAAAACCACACTAAAAACTTAACCTTAAATTAAAAGTTTTTATACCTCTGATAATTCACGTAAACACCCATTAATATTACGAATTAACTCTTTGTTAAAAGGATATAATTAACAATTCATGGTGAGTGTACATCTTACATTCACAAACAAAAATGGAGAAAAATTAAATAAATGGATTTGGTTTACACAAATATTACTTACAAGTGGAGGACTTCAAATACCTCTCAAAACCTTGTCATTTGAAATCCTTCTACTTTGTTTGTGTGAATCAAATTCATTTATTTAAATTTTTTTTATTTTGATTTGTGAATATATGTACTAAAAATGGGCCGTAGTTGCCTGTGGGCCCTAATTATAGGCCCAGCCCAAATAGCTACTTCTCATCTTCTTCACTACTCCTAACATGAGTTAACTCGCCACTAACCAGCGACCCAGCCTTTAGTTCGGAGATCCCCTCCGATCGGTACCGTGACCAAACTATTACTTCCTGTCGCCGCAATTTTTATTACAATTTTTATCCTATTTAATGGCTGCCGAATGGCTTTTCATTTAAGAAAATCACCAATTCACCTCTCCAATTCCATTGCTTCAAATGGCGGACAAATCGCGTCACGAGGACGAGGAGTTCAAGGAAAGCAAGTTAGTGGTAGCTCTGTGCCCGTGTATTTTCTGCTTAATTCTTTTAATTATAGTAGCTTCCATCGTACTCACTGTCAAATTCCGTTTATATTGCCACACACCTCTTCACTCCCTCCTTTTCAAAAAGGCTTGCCACTAGTTTATCCGCATAAATCTGTAGTTTGCATAAAACCCGAAGTTTCTCTATGTTATTTGAATAAATTTAGGCTGTTCTGTAAGTATGTTGATTCGAGCGATGGCGAAAAGGAACCGTTTGTTGTTGATAATGCCAAATTGGAGGCAGAGGTGGAGAGGGTTTGTAAGTTGATCGATGAAACGTTTTCTTTAGATAGGAATATGGAGGCCGTTTTGGATGAATGTGGGATTAATTTGAATCATGATTTGGTTTTGGGTGTGTTGCGTAGATTTAAACATGCCCGAAAGCCTGCATTTCGATTTTTCTGCTGGGCGTCTGAGATCCCTGGTTTCGCTCATGATTCGAGATCTTACAACGCAATGATGGATATTCTTGGAAAGAATAGGCAGTTCGAGACTATGATTTCAGTTCTTGAAGAAATGGGTGAGAAGGGTTTGCTATCATTGGAGACTTTCAGTATTTGCATCAAGTCATTTGTAGCTGCAAAAGAGAGGAGAAAGGCAGTTGGAGTTTTTGATCTGATGAAGAAGCATAAGTTCAAGATTAGTGCAGAGACAATGAGTTGTTTGTTGGATGCATTGGGGAGGGCAAAGCTTGGGAAGGAAGCTCGAGTATTGTTTGAAAGATTCAAGCATAAATTCACTCCAGATATAACGACATATACTGTTTTGCTCAATGGTTGTTGTGAGGTGAGGGATCTGTTAGAAGCTGGGAGAGTATGGAATGAGATGATTGATAGGGGCTTCACACCGGATATCGTTGCTCATAACGTTATGCTTGAAGGGTTATTGAGGGGTGGAAAGAGGATTGATGCTATCAAGTTGTTTGAGGTGATGAAGTCTAGGGGTCCGTTTCCGAATGTGAGGAGCTACACGATCTTAATTAACCATCTTTGTAAACAAGGTAACATGGAAGAAGCTATGAACTACTTGGATGATATGCTCGACGCTGGAATTGAACCGGATGCTGCTGTATACACTTGTTTAATGATTGGATTTGGGAATCAAAAGAATATGTACATGGTGCATCTGCTATTAAAGCAGATGAAGGAGAAAGGATGCAGTCCTGATGGTTTAACGTACAATGCTCTGATCAAAATGATGGTTAATCGAAAAATGCCAGATGATGCAGTTAAGGTGTATAAGAAAATGATTCAGAGCAAGATTGAACCATCCATTCACACTTACAACATGATCATGAAGGCATACTTTATAGCAAGGAATTATGAAATGGGTTGTGCAGTTTGGGAGGAGATGAAGAGAAAGGGACGTTGTCCCGACGAAAACTCTTACATTGTATTCATAGGGGGGCTTGTGAGGCAGAGGAAAATGAACGAGGCGCTTAAGTATTTGAAAGAAATGAATGACAAAGGAATGAAGGCGCCTGATTTTTCAAAAGCTGATGGATGGAATACATTGGAGAACTTTGCTCAGGAGATGAAGTTTTCTGGAAATTTTGAGGTGTCTAATCTCTTTGCTGGATGTCTGAGACGATGAAGACGACTCAAATGAAGTGACTATTGTGGCGATCCTGCATAATTATCATTTGCACATTTAAAATTGTCTTTCTGGTTTTGAGAAGAATGAATTTGTTGTATGTTTGTGACATCTCCTCTTTTTTCATCAAGTAAATTTATAATCCACAGAGTTTGTGATTTTGTTGGATTTCTTGTTCTTTCGGGAATTGTATCTTTAACCCATTTGCCAGGATATGTGGTGTCTTTGAAAATTGAAACTGAAAAACAACTTGTTATTAATATCTCGTATTTAATAATTCAAAACAAAAATACATTATGGAATAAACATATAAATGTTGTCTTATCTAGTCAATATGTGTGACCTATGAATGATTCTTTGAGTTACCTATTTTTTAAAAAATTACTCCCTCAATTCATTAAAACTATACTTACATATTTTATGAAAAGAAATAAATAAAGTAAGGTAATTGTGGAATTAATTTATTGATAAATAATAGTTGCAAGTGTAATCAATGCATATTGAGTAATTAAGTAATAGTTTGAGAGTGATAATAAAATGATTGTTCGTATGGAGAGAATAAATATATTTTTAATGAACAGATAAATAAGACAAGTAAATATATTAATGTGATTATTATTTTATTTATTTATTTATATATATATATATATATATATATATATATATATATATATATATATATATATATATAATTGTTTTCATACTTATTGGGTCGAAGCTAGATTGGGGCCAGTAAAAGGCCCATAAGTGGTGGATTTGCTGCCTATCTAAACAAAAGCTTCGTCTACTTCCCTTCGCCAAATACCACAGCCACTGTGTGTGCGAGGGGTGAAGCTTACGACCAGAGTTTCCATGGCGGCCTTTTCAGTGGCTCACTCCACCTTATTCTTGAGGCGTTCCCTTTTTCTTCGCAGCAGAACCCTAGCCTTTTCCGAGCACATCTCATTTTTCTCCTCAACCTCTGCTGTTCCCCTTTCTTCAAATAATAGTAAGGGTCACGCACGTAAGAAATCGAAGCAACCAGTTGTCTCGACGCTTCTTGAACTCGGAGGCGTTAAAATCTCCAGAGATGGTAAAGTTTCCATTTTATAAACCTTTTTCTTTAGACTTGTTCTGTTCAATTTTCGACTTGCAATGACGCATTCTCATTTTTATTAATAATAAAGTAATTGGTTAATTTTTTAATGTAATGTGAATCATACGCATGCCTTGTGAATTTTGCCCAATTGCTGATGGTAGATACCGGACCTCTTCTTCTTTGCCTCCCTATCGAAGTCAATCTCGTTTCTCCTAATGTGAAATGAAGTAGATTACGTGTAACTTGTAAGAGAGCCTAGAATAGTTATCATCTTACTTTTGGTTTAGGCAATGTAATGTAATTTGAAAATAGTATTCTACCAAATCCTGTTCATGATGGAAGCTATTGCATTTTGACACTGTTATATTATTGGTTGGTGATCCTGAGATTTATAAGTGTGCAGAAGTAGTGAGGGATGATCCAACAAATAATGTCCCCGATTCAATATTCTCAAAGCTTGGAATGCAGCTGCATAGGAGGGATCAGCATCCCATTGGCATACTAAAGAATGCAATCTTTGATTATTTTGACAGCAATTATCCAAACAGATTTGTCAAGTTTGACAATTTATGTCCTATCGTTTCTGTGAAAGCAGTAAGTCAATTAGTTCATTAAGGCATTACGAGTTGTATCTAAGTCTTTATTGTTTATCTGAGATCTCAAGCACAGTAATAACAACAGACCGTGAGAAAATATGATAAGTTGTCGCATATAACATAAAGCTATGCAGCTAACTACAGTAAACTTGGTGGACTGATACAAGGGTTAAACTGAATCCAAGTGTTTTTTTGAAATACTGAACAATTAATTTACTTGAGATGTATAGATAAATATCAAAGCAGTTTATAGCATGAAAGTTAAACTTACTGACTCTACCACTAGAACTTATCGTATCAATCTAGTGGGAAGACCTAAAAGCAGTCCTCAGCATGAACATAACTGCATAGGGTTTTCAGAAATATTGGCAAATATGCCACTATATTGAATTTCTCAAATGCATACATTCTTGTTCTTCATCTTTGCGGTGAAAGTTATCAAAAATGCATTAAGCAGATGTTGGTGTTGTGTGCTTGCAGAACTTTGATGATGTATTGGTGCCTGCTGATCATGTAAGCAGGAGTTACAATGACACATATTATGTGGATTCTCAAACTGTATTGAGGTGTCATACAAGTGCACATCAAGCTGAATTACTAAGGGAAGGACATACTCATTTTCTTGTCACTGGAGACGTTTATCGCAGAGATTCAATAGACTCTACCCACTACCCTGTATTCCATCAGGTTTGTCATTGTGGATGATGGAGGCATTTTGCTTTCCTTTTTTTGGTTGATATATATATATATATATATATGATATTCAAATATGCCTTTTTGTGTGTGACACTCAGATGGAAGGTGTACGGATTTTTACTCCCGCTGATTGGGAGGGATCTGGTACCGATGCTACACAGTATGCAGCTGAGGATCTAAAGAAATGTCTCGAGGGTTTGGCACGACATTTGTTTGGTACAATTGAATTGGAACATGCCTTACATCTTTATTCTTTAAAAAGGGAGACTGTGATTCACTTATCTAGATCATGCAAAATATTCATAAATTAATCTGCGATGTGGAAAGAGTAGTTAATTGTTTGTTTCAGCGCAAGTCATAGATGGAATAATGTGTCATGTTCATGTTTTCTTTGAAATATTCCCCCATCCCAAGAAAAAAATCTTGTTTCTCCAAAGCACTATATATTTTTTATATTAACTAATTGAAGGTGTAACATTTTAATAGTCATCAATTTTCACATTCTCCCATTTATTTGTTGGTTTAACTTATTCAATCACATTTAACTCTTAAGCGCTTTGTCATAAGGACATTGTAAAAATTTTCACTTGAGAAGAATCTTCAACTTTTCAAACAGGACCATTTTGGGCAAATAATATTTTATTAACTGGACTCTTTTTCTGCCACAAATTTCTTCAACCTCCTCCCACCCCAAAGAAGGTATTTGAATCAGAAGAGCAAAAATAAATAAGAAAAGAATGAAACATAATCATGCAGTCATGTGCTGGTGAAATAGTGAACTGAAAATCGAGTTTCTTTAGCCTTAAGAATTAAGAGCTAGACATGAACTGAGGATTGGTGGTACTCCTGCATGTCACTGGAAATAAGGTGTCAGAACTGGGTTCTTAACTAATCACTACTCCCTCCGTCCCAGATTAGTTTTCATACTAATCTGGTCACACATTTTAAGAAAAAGTGTAATGAGTGGGTCATTGAAGGATAATTTTATAAACTTTTATTATTAAAGTAAGGGAGGTGGTTGGATTGAGTGTAAAAAGTAATGGCATTTTGTGTAAATATATGAATATTGTGAGGGTTGAGTTTAAGGAGAAGTTTCCTTTTTTGGAATGTGAAAACTAATGTGGGACAAATTAAAAAGAAAAGTATGAAAACTGATGTGGGACAGAGGGAGTATTATTTTGGTAGAAGGCCTACATAATTTCTTAAAATTCTTACTTATGGTAACAACTGATACCCATTTGAAATCTTTCATTTATGAAAAATCTGTCTTTGATCTTTTCAGGTGGTGTGGAAATGCGTTGGATTGACACTTACTTTCCCTTCACAAATCCCTCATTTGAGTTGGAAATATACTTTCAGGTATTTAATTTATTTTATTTTATATTGCAAATATTGGTTGAAACTATCTAAAGCCTGAGTACATCTTTTGTTACTTTATCAGCTTTGGGAGAGTTTCTTATTTTTCTTAGGACTGCTACTGATAAATGATAGTCTAAGCCTTCTCTCATATCTGACACCAATGCACGTGCGATTATTGCCTTAGTAAAATGTTTGTCTACTGGTAATTATAGTTGTGAATTTATATAGTGAACTTTTACTGATTTTGTTTAAAAGTATTTAGGAAGAATGGCTGGAAGTGTTGGGTTGTGGAGTGATGGAGCAAGAAATTTTGAAGAGAAGTGGTAAGACCAATAATGTTGCTTGGGCTTTTGGACTTGGATTGGAGCGCTTAGCAATGGTGTTATTTGATATTCCTGATATCCGCCTTTTCTGGACCACGGATGAGCGGTTTAATTCACAAGTACATATAAACTTTCTAAGATATTTATCTTCCAAGTTCTCTCAAGTCTTCAGTACGTAATCTGTTTCTGTTAATTTTATTTAGTTCTCGAAAGGCCAGCTTGGTGTTAAGTTTAAGCCATATTCAAAGGTATGTCGTTGAGAATATTAGAAAATACTTACTAATTTACGTTATACAACTTCACGTACATGAGTAAAAAGTTTCACATAACCCACTTTCTAGTGGTGACTATTGTCTGAAATTTTGCAGTATCCCCCATGCTACAAGGATATGAGTTTCTGGATTAGTGATTCATTTACTGAAAACAACCTCTGTGAAGTTATAAGAGGACTTGCTGGAGATCTTGTTGAGGAGGTATGTTCAGTACTTCAGTTGATATATTCGTTACAAGATTGCTTTGCAGAAATTTTATTAATTTACGTGTAGTTGTAGAAAACTTCAGGAGAAACTTCTTAATTCTATGTCGAACAAGTTATTTTTACGTAAACCTAGGGTTGAGCCTGTAGTTTAATTGTGAGTTTTCATATGTATTCTCCATCTGTAATCTGAGCATATATATTTATGGCAGGTGAAATTGATTGACAACTTCACCAACAAGAAAGGAATGACCAGTCATTGTTACAGGATAGTATATCGGTCAATGGAACGCTCACTTACTGATGAAGAGATTAATGATTTACAGGTATTTCAACGTGGAGAGATATGTTAAAACATTTTTCTGCACCATAAACTAAAATCTTATAACTGAAAATCGTGAATTGTATGTGAAATGCAGTTGAAAGTGCGTGAGCAAGTCGAGTCCAAGTTGAATGTCGTTTTGAGATGAGTATTTGGATTCTATTCTTGCTTTGTAAATTTGTCCTATTTACTCGTTTAGAATACGTTGCATGCATCCTTAGCTTGGGCAAACACGCCTATGTACAAGGTAATAATTTGATGTTGGTATAACTTTTTTCCTTATCTTTTACACCAAGAACTGTTATACAAATACAATATTCTTGCATAAATAATTTGTATAAGTGAAGATGTGTGAAATTTTCCCAGTAATGAACCACTCTTCATTCACTATACTGTTATCTTCTCTGCTTCTTGAAATTTCGATTATGGTTTAAGCATTTGCTGTCACACTTCATTCACTATACTGTTATCTTCTTTGCATCTTGAAATTCCGATAATGGTTTAAGATTTTGCTTTCACGCCCCGAAATTCAAATTAGCTTTAACCTGAATTATCATCACACAAATTAAAGTCAAAATTTTAAATGTCCCAATTTATATTTGGGATTATTACTAGTACATTTTGAAAGCCATTTTGCAGGAGATTCATATTTGTCTTCCGCCAAGATGCCACCAATTCCATGCCCCACCCTTTTCCATACAAGAACAGCTACAGAAACTACAATTCCACAACTGCCACCTCAAGTATCACAACCATGACAACTTCAATGTTCTCTTACATTCTAATTTTAATACTAATAAAACAACAAACTTGAGCATGTGTCGTGCTGTTGCTTTTAAATTTTTACTTTAATATAATTTTTAATTTTTTACTCTTATTTTGAGACTTGTAACATCAATCCAGATCCCATTATTTTAAGAGACTTGTGAGGCCATGCAATCCTGGAAATGACTTCATTTTATAAAGTAGAAAAGCAAAATGTTACATCAAAATGCAATCCAAAACCATTTGGTTGTGTTCACCTATTCGCCACAATCCTTAACCTCCCAAGTCTTGTCAAGAAGCTCCTCTGCACTAGTCCGACCGGTGACATGCATCTAACTATACGCCCTTCTGTAGAAGGAACGAGATGATCAAAAAGGGGGACTAAAAGTAGTTCAACACTGAGATTCTGATAGTTGTGGAGTAGCAACCAACAGATCATTTTTTGGATGACCCAAAACCTCCAAATCCCATCATGGCTGCAACATCGGGGTCCATCATCTCAGGTTCCTCCTCTGCTGCCTTCTCTTTCTGGAAAATTTGATCAACCATTTATAAAATTGAAAGATAAACAGATGAATAAGGCTTCAGAATAGCTGATTGCTAACCTTCTTCTCTTTCTTTTTCTCTCGACGCTGACGCTTCCTTTCCTCTTCTTCTTGTTGTTGTTTCAGGATCCGTTCATCAAAGTCTATAATTCAAATACAAGAAGAATATTATGATAACATTCAGACGGACCATGTGAACGACCATGAACACTCATATAGATGAATTGTATAGAGATCATAATTTATAAAAATGGCAAGAGACCGCCTGCGTATATATATAGCCAAGACATAAAAAAATGTGTCCATCAAGGGACCCTTATTCATAATTTATAACACACATTAGAACACACTCCATATGCATATAAAAATCCAAAATCACAAGACGAATAAAGACAATTTCTGGGACACAAAGATGTGACAAGCATATATATAGCAGAAGTTACAGGCAATGTGAAGAATGCACCACATCACCGTGACAAGAATGTCATGATATCTTCAATAAATGCAACATGTTGTGTATAGGTCTTATTTCTTTTGCTTTCATTGAGTTTTTCTCACAGAATTCTTGCCTAATAAAGAGTACTTCAGTTAACAAAATTGACAATAATGGCCTAGTATGAACTTCAATCTTGAGGTCAGAGCGCAAAAATGTGAATCATGCCATTACACATAGGACTAAAACTTGAGCTCAATCAACACAGAAGGTGAGCTTAATCAACTTGGGATGCAAATACATAATTGAACTCATACAACTCCACTTCTCACCTTGCTCCGTAAAGCCACCAGTATCTTTCCGCTTCTTGAGAACCTCAAACCGCTGCTGGACCTGTGCACCAAAAAAATATTATAAAGATAAAACGTTTGTTTGCTGTTTCCTTCTGTATGATTAAACAGGTTACTCGATAAGACAACAATGCCATGCATATGTGGATCTCCAAAGAATGAAGAATAGGATGTAAGATTCCTTGTACTCTTCAAATTATTGTTGTTAAAACATGCTTTAAATAATGATGAAGTCTTGAGTTATGGGTATGTGAGCTGTATTTCTTATTTTCAGGTTTGGAGTGGACCACTTTAATGCTCGTAAATGTGTTGGCATCATTTTCGCATAATCCCCCAGTCATAAAGTGAAGTACTCAAAGGAAAAGCTTGATCGAAGTCAATGCTAAAGCGATCATCATGCATAAGTCCAAGCAGCAGAAAGAATACATTAGAGGCCTACCTGCTCCAAGGTTGCCCTTTCAGATCGCATTGACATACCCAAAGCTCGTTGATCTAGAATAAAGAATCAAGAGAACAATTGGCAAGTATAAAGCTACCAAGGTAAAGCAGCCAAAGGAAAAGACAAAAAACATTTAAACCATGAGTTTATCAAATGGTGACATACGCTTTTTTCCATTTATATGATCCAAGTAGTTTGCAGAATCTTTTACTACGCATTCACAAACTGAGCAGTAATATCCAGCCTGCATCAAACAATTGCAATATAATTCCCGTATGAAACAAAAAGGAGTACCCAGTTAAAGTAACAGCTGTTTCTATGAAGATTCAGTTCAAAAACCTACATATCCAAATTAATAATAAGCTTTCTCAATATTATAGACAATACAGGAATATTAAGATGAAAAGCAATGGTGAAGTTCTCAAATAAGACACATTCGTAAAATTTGTGCTAGACCTACGAATACTAAGCATCATGCAAACATAGATCAAGGTACATTGAACGAAATCAGTTACTCTGGTCTTTATACCTTTGCTAAGAAATCAATTGAAGTATCAACTAAACTTGCAACAAACAAGCTTCAGAGGCCTTAAACAAAAATCAAGGGTAGTTCATATAACGATTACTCCAGCAGTTTATTCCAAGGTCAAGAATAAAGTACCATAAAATTATACTAAGGAAAACTTCTCACAGCTCATTGCATGGTTTCATACATGAAGAAATCAGGCTCATAAATTGTATCATATTCAAGGACCAAAATGCACGACAAAACAACCAACAAAACTTCCCACCAATTTTAACAGAAGGCTGAAGCTACAGAAACTTGTGTACAACACAGGAGAAACCATCATTAATTCACTATTAATTTCCTATTATGCATGAGTTTTACTAAAATGGAAGAAATAGTAAATGGAAGAACTGAACAAAAATTGTTTCAAATACCTGTTGACTTAGGGGAGCAATAGGAGTCACAACCTACAAAAGAAAGATAGAAATTCTTATGCTTCACAAACAAAACAAAAAAAAATGTGTCTTATGTTGTATGTACAATAAATGAGTTGAATATTGCAACCGTTTAAAGAAAGTAAGATAAACAATGAATGGAGAACTTATATCTGGAAACTAACAACAGTGAAAAATGTGCAAGTTTTCAACATGATCTACACCGTGATATACTTGCACTCTTTCATCTTATCAACACTGAATACATTGTGGCATGTCGCATGAGAGTTAGCATCTGGTAGCACAGGACAGTGTAGAAAGGACTTGGATTGTGATTTGTGAATCTAGTTGCTTACATTTGAACCATTACTCTTCCCTCTTCAGTGATCCTCAAGACCCATTTTTTTTAATGATTGTTTAAGCAAAAGACTTCCTAATCTAGGTCTGGAATTTCAGCTAGAGGGCTGAAGATTACATATCCATTAAGCACATGCCCCCAACAACTCCAAATCAAATTATAAATATCAAATGAAGCAATTAGTGTAAAACAATTCATCCAGTCATGAGTGGTGCACCAAAATAAAAAACTGATCATACATCTAAACACCACTAAACATAAGCAACTAACCAGTGACTTGGCTAATAGTACGCATCTCAATTTTCAAATAACAGCCAACCTGAGTCTTTCCCAAGCGTGATTCAAGGTCCACTTCATAATCTCTGTGCTTCAACGGTTTCCTTTGCACTGGCGGACCACTTGCTGCGCAAAAACGTGCTTACATGATGCTTATATAACATTTGGAAAGTCCAGTTTTAAACATTAAATTATTTAATCAACATTCACCAACACAAATTCAGAAGCATAAATTCATTAGAGAGAGAGAGAGAGAGAGAGAGAGAGAGAGAGAGAGAGGTATCATACGTTTTTTGCTCCGAGCCTCCTCCTACGACCGAAGAACACAATCAAATTATCAACAAATAAGGCCGGGAAAATGAATTAACAGAATAAATCGAAGAACGAGAACAAAAATTCATATGAATGGAAACAGTCACCTTTGCTTCGCGCTCCCGGGCTCGTTGCAGATACTCTTCTCGATCGAATTTTCTTCGAAAAGTGTTGTCAACTCCAGCAGACTACACATAAAAGCAACAAAAATCTACCATTAAGTCCACGAAATCCAAATAGCACAAAATAGAGATGACAACAAGGGCGAGTTGTACTCACGGAGTTGCCGGATTGAGCCATTATGCAGCACTGTTAATTTGATTCTTGCTCTGAATTTGCGGATAATATTAATCGCATGGAACTAAATAAGCTCGAAATTTTGGAGAAAGTATTGATAGAACTGGAAGAGATTCAGGTTCTAGGGGATATTGGGGACAGAAATTTTAAACCCTAGCTTTTTCAATTGGGGGAAACAGAAAGAATCTTTGTTGAACTTGAAAATAATCTTAAAAATCAATTTTGTATTTGAATTCTGGCGGTGGTAATGATATGATATTGAAACTCTTTTCCCATTTATATGTTTGCCCTTGGCGACCATAAAATATATTTTATTTATTTTTACACTAATACATATTTATCATTATAATAATATATATTTTGATCGAATTACGTTCGATTTTTTCCGAAAATCAAAAAAAAAAAAATTAACGATGATGGTGGGGTTGGTATATAAGACCCACTCCAAACTCGCCCCAAATATATATATATATATATATATATATATATATATATATATATATATATATATATATATTGATCGAATTACGTTCGATTTTTTCCGAAAATCAAAAAAAAAAAAAAAAAAATTAACGATGATGGTGGGGTTGGTATATAAGACCCACTCCAAACTCGCCCCAAATATATATATATATATATATATATTTTATACTATATATTATGAATATATTATATATTTATACATATGACTTACATCACGTCACTTTCACTTTTCACACTAAATAAGAAAATATATCATAATTTTTAAAAAGTCCATGTTAAACAAGAAAATAAATTAAATTCACTGTTATAATATTTTTAAAGAGGAAAAATATTATCGTTATTATACTTCATCCGTCCTATTTTTTATTACTCAAAATAAAATAAAAAATGGGTGTTTTAATTTTATTTTCCCATAGACAAAATAGCAAAATAAAACAACATTACCCTCTTAAATCAAATCCTTACAAACATCTATTATTTACATCTTAATATCACTCAATTAACCCTTTCAACAAAATTGACTTTAAAATATTTATTTTCAATAAAGTTAAAAATATTCACTTATTCTCTATTTTATAGTACATTTTAATAGAATATCAAACAACATGCTATTCTTACCTTCTATTTTTATTTTTTATTTAATGATGTTTATTTATGGATATATACACCTCACTTTGTCAATTAATTTTGTAATAGTTTAATGTTTAATAATTTTTTTGATGATTTATAATTTTTTTTTTTCATTTGATGATTTATAATCTAATGATGTATAAATAAAATAATCAATATATTGATACATTTTTTTATTAAAAAAATGAGTTTTCGGATCAGATCCCACTCTGTTAAAAGTTGGGGGCGAGTCGTAGGACAAAAATTTTCCGTCGGAGTGGGATAACATAAACAGCACCGTCGCCACTCCCATGTATTTAATTTGAATACACAAATAATTAATAGAAAACTTATAGTAGAATTATAATTTTCTGAGTTTTATAGAGCAATCTCTTAGAAAAAAAAAAACATTTAGATCACGCCTTTTGCTCGAGAGGTATCTACTAGAATTAATATTAAGAGGAGATAATACGAGGCTCAGATCAGTGCAAAATTCAGGCAAGAGAACCCGACCACGCCATGGCTGCAAGAAATTAAGATCACCGGTTGCATCCATGGAAATCATATGCCCTCCGGGTTTGCCCCGCCAAGATACGGATCGGAGTTTCTCATTGCCCCAATTTCTTCAGCTCAGAGGAATCAAAAGAAATATCATCACAGCCTCCAATACACACGCGGGAAACGCCCCTGTGCCAGTTATCAAGTATATATATGTATATTATTGTGGTGAAGAGGAGGACGAAGAAGAAGAAGAAGAAGAGACTGTATCGTTTGCTTATCAGTTATCACCAGTAATCAACGAGATAAAAGCGCGTACAAGAGCGAAAGAACATAAGAAGAAGCAAACACGCTGTTTGCTTAACACGGATCTATATAAACAGATCTATTCAGCAGTGCATTTTGCTTTTCCAGATCCACTTTCCCTCTCTCTCTCCCTGTAGATGTAAGCATTTGCAGCAGCAAACACGCGCACACACACGAAAGGGCTGTTGGTTTTCGTTTGGAAAATCATAGAGTGAGAGAGAGGACCAACCACCCTTGAGAAATTCCACTCTCTCTCTCTCTGCCCTCATTCTTCCCCTCTGAGCTTTGGAATTGGAAGATTCCTCCTATGTCTATTTATCACTTCTCATGCCTCGACCATGCCATGAGAATTAGGGGTAGAAATTTGCTTCGAGAGGGTTTCCCGTTTCTGCGTTTATAAGATGGGCTGATAAAGGGGCCCAGCCCAAAATCATATGATTAAAGCCCAATACAAAACTACAAGGCACTTGGCCCAAACTTCACACACATTATAAACACATATATATGTGCACACATAATGCACCATTTGATAAATTTAAATGATGCATTCGAAAGATGAGAAGAGATAAAATGAAACTTTTTAGAATTTTTAAGTATACAAAAATTAATTTTGTGGGATTGTATTGCATCAGATGGAAATTGAAATACATTTAAACTAAGTTAAAATTCCCCTTCTACTTCATTACCTTTTTTTTTTTTTCTACTTCATTACCTACTAATTCATAATTAATATGTTAAATATTTAATAATTTAAAAAGTCTCCATGAAATTATCACGACTGAAAACGCTGCCCCTTAAATATGTTGCTCTCAAAATTTTAACCTGTACTTTTACTTTAATAGTAAATATTCCTCCAATTTCGAAGTAAAATTTATACTTTTATTTTTCTTGTGTTTCATTATAAGTGTCCTATATACTTTTTTTATTATATTTCATTATAATTTTTACATATTTAAAATAGAAAAATCTTTTTAAACTTCATTCTCACAATATCATCACTTTTTAAATTTATATGTATACATCCCGTCAAAAAATAAAGTTTATATGTATACACAATTCAATTCATTTTTTTTATTTTGGTTCGTTACAATTAGAGTTTCTCATTCTTTTTTTTATTTATTTTCATCACAATACTTGTATTATATTATTATTTTACTATAATTTTTTAAATATTATATAAAAAAAATAATAAAAAATTTTCAATGTGACGGAATGAGTAATTAGCAGTACGAATTTCTCGAATACTTTTATTGATAAGTGTGAAAAATAGAGCCGTAAAAAAAGAATGCGCTGAACGATTAAAGCATTGAGTCGAAAGCGGTGAAGGTCTGCGAATAAGCGACACCTCCTTTTTATTTATTGTCTTTAAAGAAAAACTAATTTGGGCTGTAACGTGGTAAGGTCGGTTTTTACTAGGCAGAGGAGATTACACATCCTTCCCAACTACGTGTTCATTCACATTTTACAACCACAATGCTGATTTGTTAATTTGTTATTTACTATTACCTTCCACATCGCCCCCTTTTCCCAAAGGGAAATCAACAAATTTATTTTGAGAATAACACTTGCTTTGTGCTGCCTCCTCTTCTCGCGCAGGTACCAATCTTCAATTCTTTACTTTTCTGTGTATAAATCTCTTGATTTTTCAATTTCGCCATACCTATTATTATCATTTATCGTGGTTGGCTTTGGAATTTTTTTTTTTTTTTTTTTTTAAGATGAATACTCGTGAATCTTCATTTGCTCATTTTATAATTATTTTTTGGAATCTTGATTTAACATCTCGTTCATCTTCATATAATTTTTTTGGTAGTCTCGACTCTCGATTGTGTGTGTTATGAGATTGAAATATATTAGGCAATTAATTGTAGACTCACTGAATTCCATCCCCTGGTGTTATTGATATACAAAATTGAGTATTAATAGTTTCTCTAGTCATGGCGACAAGGAAGCCTTGAATAAGAAATGTTTAGATTGTAGAATCTGGGTATGTACTAGGAGTTTATTAACATTTTGACTTCATTCAGCTTTATCTAATTCTAAGTAATTTCTTTGAGGGTGCGTAAGCAGATGGCAAGGGGAGGCAAACACAAGACCAAATATAATGTACGGTTGAGGAACAAGGGTTCTGAGGGGTCAGATGAAGATTACATGGTTGGTGAAGATGAGGCGTTCAATGAGTCAGAGGATGAGTATTTTATTGTTGATGATGAAACAAAAGGATTTGAGGAGGAGAATGAATCTGATGAGTGTGTGAAAAAGAAGATCAAAAATGTTGGAAGGCCTAGAGGGCGAAAGAGTTGTCAAAGGAGAAGTGGAGCTGTTAAATCAAGAAATAAAACTCGGGTTTCGTGTCCTACAAAAAGAGCTGATCGTTGTAATAAGAAGCCTAGAAAGAAAGCAAGAGCTTCGTATCGAGAAGAAAATGAAGATAGTGATTTTGATGATTCCGATGAAGATGATGATGATGTGGATTTTACATCAGAGGAGGTTGATATTATGGATGATGAAGAAGAATCACCTCGAACAAAGAGGAATCAAAAGGGCAGGTTGAAGACACAAGAAGCTCATACGGCTAAAGGGAAAAAGCGGAAGAGGAATTTCAAGGCTTCGAAAAGGACCAAAAGAAAGAAAACTGTAAAGAAACCTACTTTGAGGAGAAGAAAAGGACCAGTTTCAAAAAGTACTGAAAATGGCAGGGGAAGTAGGAAGTTAGTTGTGAGTTCAAATACAAATTTGGTGAAGTCGGGATTTTCTGATTATGAGCACACCATTTCTGAAGAGGAGAGAGAACAGATCAGAGAAGCTAATGAATTTTGTGGAAGGTTAACCACTAGTTTGCGGAGTTCAAGTTCTTTGAAGACGATTAGGGAGGAAGAAATTGTGAATTCTGTAAGAAAATGTGCAGGAGCTAAGGATAAGGAAAAGATGGTTGACATGAAGATGGAGGTAGGGAAGCAGGTGTGTGGGATTTGTCTATCTGAAGAGGGAAAGAAAAGTATCAGAGGAATACTAAACTGCTGTAGCCATTACTTTTGTTTTGCTTGCATCATGGAGTGGTCGAAAGTGGAGTCTCGTTGTCCTCTCTGCAAGCAAAGGTTCACAACAATCAGTAGGAACGGATTAAGGGATGCAGTTATTCCAGTTCCCAAGCGTGATCAGGTATGTGACAACTCTTGTTGTCTTAATCTTTTATAAGCAATAACAATTCTTATTTTATATTCTCGTTTTTTATACAGGTTTATCAACCGTCTGAGGAAGAGCTTAGGGGCTATATTGATCCATATGAGAATGTTCTTTGTACAGAGTGCCATTTAGGCGAAGACGACGCACTCATGCTTCTCTGTGATCTGTGTGATTCGCCTGCACACACGTATTGTGTTGGTCTTGGGCGTGTTGTACCAGATGGGAATTGGTACTGTGATGGGTGTAGGCCAACTGTGGTTGCATCCTCGAGTGTGCAAGCTCTAAATCCTACTCAAAATGACAACTTGGCTGTTGGTTCATCGCCTGTTTGTGAAAATTTTAATCTCAATGAGGTGGATGTACTTGAAACCCCGTCGTCTGGGGAAACTGGGCATTCTGTTGGACATTCTGAAGCTGTTTCTAGATCAGGGGCATTTACTCTTCATGAAAGACGAAGAATACAGCAACACGTTCATCATCTTCTACGTAATTATAGTAGTAGACAATCAGAGAGGAATAATGGCATGCGCCCATTATCTGGAACAAGTCTTTTTGGTTTGCAAAATATCCCTTTATCGTACGGTAGGGAAGTCTCTCAACCAAGATCAACGAGCTTGAGAGGGCAAGTGGTTCACCATCAAGCTTCTACATCCACTGATCGCTCTCTATGTGGGACCTCGCATACTGAATTATCTGGGACCACAGCAAGAATGATAGATCACGAATTAGGCGATCAGCATCTCCGTCCTGGCAATCGCGTACCAAATAATGCAAGCATATCAACTTCTCCCGAAAAGGAACGCGTGCAATCCATGGTTAGGAGTCATTTAAAAAGCTTGTCCAGAAATATGGATATAGGTAATACTATACCAACTTCTGTTGAGCAAATTTATGCACTATTTTTGCAATTTGTTCATTTAGAATTGGCAACCATGTGAATGCAGACTACAATACATTCAAGTGCGTTGCAAGGAGTTGTACGCACACCATATTAGCTGGAGTGGGACTCGAGCATAGGTGGAACGAAGTATTCCCGACACAGACGCAACCGTTGGTGTGTGACCATTTTGATGATATTGGGAGTGAGCAGATATATCCAGTTGGAGGCCAGTGCTCGTCTTGTTTTGATTGGTTCATCCGAAATGTGGTGAGGGAAGTAATGTCCGCCCGACGTCCTCTCTTGTCAAGTAATTAGTCTCACACACACATAACACCAGCAGCAGGAATTGCATATATCTTTTTGGTAGATGTTAGTGGATCATTGATTTCTTTAGTTAGTTTTTGGCATTTCCATGCTGCTTTTGAGAAAGAATGAAAAATTTGTCTGAGGAGTAGGGTTAATTAGATAGCTCGTTTTTTTTCTTCCTTGTTCTTTGTTTAAGTCCTCCAATTATTAAGGTTCACACCGTACTTTGTCTTCATTTGATAATTCTTTTAGTTCAACAAAATCATACAAATGCAACATGAATTCAGGGAGTAATGTTTTTTTTTCCACCCATACATACATATATATATAATATATATATTTTATAGCTCTGTATCCGGCCCAGGCTCCACTTAAAGTTAGAACAAATCTCTGTATCGACTGAACCATCTTAGGAATTGTTTGCACCCAATGAGTTTTGAACCTGAGATTTATGGAGCATTACACCTCTGAGCCTCACGTCTTCACCACTTTGTATGTTATTTGCAAAATTTTATTTAAATTCACTTTGCAAAACCTGTGTAATGCAAGAATAGTTTGATAATAACATACTGGAGGATTAATCCGTACATAATTATGATAACTGAACTGGTGATCTTATTTTCTGAATTGATTTTAAAGGGCTATGGGCTAAGCAGGTTGTAAATAATTCAAAAACAAAATGCGACATTATGAACCTAATCAATAAGTATTTATCCGACTATAAATTAGACAATTAAAACTACTCTATGTTTAAAAAAAAAATCATTTGTTTATCTTTAAACTATTCTATTGAAAGATCGTGACTTAAGTTTTATATTTAAAAGAATTAGGTTATTTACACTAAAATTTGGTTAGATTTTAAATTTAACTGTACCATTTGATATGAAATGCACCAAATTAAAGTTCAAACGATTTAGAAATTTCAGTGGCCTGAACATCTAGCATTTTGTTTAGTATTAATAAAATGTCAACAACTACGTGATCTTTTTTTTTCCCTTTAGGCTTAAAAGGATGAATAATTTAAATAAAAATTAACAAAGATAAATGAATAGAATCGATGGATTATATAAAGTGTGAGATAATCTTGTGTGAGATCGTTTCATACATGAGACACATATTTTTATTTATGTTACTTTTCACAAATATTAGTAATATAAAAATTGACAAAAGTATCACGTTTCATGTAAGAAATCATATTTTTCTTTGTTTTTATAATACAATTACAATTTTTTTTGTTACAAAAACTGTTAAAATATCACGTTTCGTATATAATAAGACGGTCTCATACAGAACTTGCTCACGTGAGTATAAATACACAATTTAACAAAGAGAATAACTAGAATTAATAGATTATACAAATTGTACATCTTTCACTCAACACAAAAACATGTATGAGATTGCTCATACTATCATACATAAAATATTATACTTTTGTGAATTTACATTATAAAAATTCGTAAAAGTTACATCTCATATATAAACCATTCACATAAAATTTGTTCACTTAAACTTAAATAAATAAATTACTTTTTAGATAAATATAACTAGTTGTATAAAAGGCCTTAGAAGCTGTCAATTTGCAAACTAAACTAGAATTGATTTAACTTGCTGTAATTTTGGAAACGCAAATATTTTGTTACTATGTTACATTATGACATGTAAGAAGAGAGAGAAAAATGGCATGATAATAAAAGTGATTAATTACAATTTTCTCATTTACAACCCCTCATAGAGTTGAACATTAAAAAATGAGACGAAAAATAAAAAATGAGACGAAAAGAAAGAGTAACAATAAAAAAGAGGTGGAAAATTACGTCTGCCTTCCATCCAAAATAAATGGCATTTCTAATCAGATCTCTTTGTAAACACTGACATTATAATACGTATCTAGTATTTGGCTTCTCATTCTCTTAAAAGACCAATATATTGGGCAATATAAGAAACACAAATATAGAAATATATTTCCCTTCCTTGAAGAAAAGTTAACCCACAATAAAAATCAATCATCTCAAAGACAGTACACCACTCCCATACTTTTCAATCGACAAATCTAAAGAGAAAGAAAAAAACTCCCATGCCCATCCCCATTGACACACCTTAAATATGTAATAAAGGATTTCTGGGTAAAGGCTGAAGCTTTTTACATTCTCAAAGAATACAATTCAGCCATTATATAACAACCATTACTGAACAATCTGAAAACAAGAAATTCAATTATAAAGCATATGCTCGCAGTTACCTCAGAAAAAAATCAGAGGAAACATGAAGTTCAGGCATATAACACTTGCACATACTTGAACATCCATTCACATCTGCATAAGTTGTACTTCCTCCGTCCCAAGAAGTTGACTTTTGAGAATAAAGTGTAAAAGAGAGAATAAAATGTAAAAGTATTTTGAATTATTTAATAAAATAAAGTAGGAAACAAAATAAAATAGATAATAGAATAAAAGTGGCATTTTTGTGATTTGATTGATATTATGAGGATATTAATATTGTGTAATATTTCAATTTTAGAAGTGTGCATAACTTCTTGGAACGGAGGGAGTATATACTAATATGAATAAAGATAATATATTAATAAGATAAACATGATCAATAATAATTTAATCCATTTTTTAATGAAATAAGAGTTTGAAGTAAACAAAGGCCTCGAGAGAGAAAAATCATAAACACTGAAGTATCCATGCACCATAATAGATTATATCTAACAAGAACAAGTCAGGTACCAAATCTTTTGGAAGAACCAAACCCAACCACAATATTTCTAACAATCTCAACTACTCAGTTAAAATAGGGGCAAAATTTGGTCCCCGATAGATGCAAAAAAATTACCATCACTTGATTCCAAAATGCCATAGAGAGGACAGAGATATAACACTTCAGTTGAAGCTGAATCCACCACTGGGGACAGAAACCTCGGGCCCTCCAAATTTGAAACCCTGTGCGTCTCCTGGTGCAGCTGGCTCATCATCTTCCTCCAACCAGTATGTCTCAAGAATCTTGACAGCCTTCTCATAAATCTCATTATTGTCATGACTCTGCAGGTTCTCAATTTTTTCAAGGCCATCAGCTTCATCGATCATTTGAGCATAAACGTTAGCATCTCCAGTCCTGCCCAAATTCTTCTCAGCTTCCCCAACTTTCAAAATGTTTTCAAGCCCTTCCAAACAAACCGTCACAATTCTTGGGTCGGGACACACAAGCAAATCACATAAAGGCTTGATACATTGTTGGCTTACAAGGTACCTGTTCGGAACACAAATGCCTTAATTCCAGTACCAATGATATGAGAATAAATGAATATTAATGGTAACATCTAGATAACTCACTTTATTTGGTCATGAGTACCGCCGGAAGTTGCATTTGATATCGCCCATGCAGCCTCCTTTTTAACATCGAATTCAGCATTTTGAAGTAATTGGACAAGTGGACCCATAATATGGGCATCAATCACAGCCTGCAGATTTTTGGAATATAATAGTAACAAAACTATGCGAAACTGTTACAGAGGTACCCCAAGGAATGACTGAATTACTCCAAAACCACCAAACTTTACCTGAATTTGCTCCCTGTTTCCAGCTGTGATGTTAGAAATAGTCCAGCAAGCTTCCTTTTTTATGCTCTTTTTATGACCACCGCTCAAGAGGTTCAAGAGGCAGTTTAACACATTAAAGTTGATGATAAACTGGAAAAAATTAGCCAATTCTCAGATGTGGAATAATAGAAATTATATACAACAAATTATAAATGCCCCTTAAGGATCAAGTAGAAGGATCTTGAAAAATACATTTGAAAACCTAACAGTACTAAAGCAGGTGCCCTGTTTCTTAGGAAACACCTCTAACCTAGAAAATCATACGACATACACCCATGCTAAGAGCAACAACGTCAGAGCATCTGTTACCTCAGCCAATGGTGCCAAAAAAGATCAACACCAACAGATGTCGGTAAATATTCTAACAGTTAGTATGCAACACTTTACCCACTAGCAACTGGGTAGAACACAACACGAGACAGTACACTCAATTCAAAAACGAGTGCATGCAGGAACTATTAGTATACTAATACTAGTGTTGGCATGGATTCTAAAAGGAAAACTACTGCAGCAAAAAGTAATTCTCGATCAGGATCAGTTTTACAACTACAGCTACATATAGATATAAACATCTAAATCAGCTTTCTTCTTGGGTATGCATATACTATTTGGAATTCATCAGTTACAACGCCGCACCACCCAGCGCCCAAAAAGAGAAAATTTCAAATACATGCTCCACTACATTAAAGTTCAACCACTTCAACAATATAATACCAAAAGTGTCCACAGCCTTATTACAGGTCATTTTGAAAAATTCAAAAATGATAGTTAGCTTTACTATTATATTGCATCAAATTTCATAGTTGAAAAAAAAAACAACAAAAGCAGAAAAGGAGAGAAGGAAATGAGTAAAAGTAAATTCTTGAAGTCATTACAAAAAGGGCATTCTGCTTCTGCCTCCAAAAAAAGGTACTTGCACAAACATTTTGATCTACGCCTTGCAAATAAAATATATAAAAAAAACTTCCTCACCAGGTGATAACTTATCAAATCAAGCATCCCTTGTACATCGAAAACAATAGCACATAAGACCAACCAAATGACAGAACATTATTAATCGTACCTGAGTTTGTATATCATCTCCTGTAACAATATTTCCAACAGTCCGAAGGGCAGGGATAAGAACAGAGGGTGATGGATGCCTGAAACATTCAGGTTATCAGAAGAAAATAGAAAATTTAATGTTGTATGCAAGAGAACTTGATTGAGGGTATCTGAATATAGATAGATACTCACATCAATAATTCAACTAAACGGGGGCATACTCCGGAGTCTATCACCGCTTGAATTTTATCATTTGTTCCATCAGACAGGTAAGATAAAGCCCAACATGCATCAGTTAAGACTTCTTCATCACTTGAGTGTATAAGTTGTCGAAGAACTGGAAGTGCAGGCCTTGTCTGTATAATATAACACAATGTTAAAAACCTAATTATTGAAAATCACAATTACATGCATTCATCAGAGACAAATATGTGACTTAATGAGAAAGAATGTCAAATACAATGATTTCAAGAGGCATCTATCCAATAAAAGAATAACAAGGCAAAATTGTTTAAAATTACAGCACAATATAATCACCCATCTACTGCCAACAATTGTTCTACATTTGAAAATGCCATTATATAAAACTGCCACAAACATACATGGCTGCTATATTTTAAGTACTGCACAGCATCTCTGTGCAGGGGCATAATTTAAATGTGATCCTACAACAAGAATACAAAGACTCTAAATGTGCATTGTAAGCAAAATGTACAGATAAATGACCAGGCCTTGGGAAACAAACCTGTTCAAACTGAGGCTGTGGCTTGCCTCTGCAAAAATTTGACAGCGTCCAAGTAGCATTTCTGAGCATGGATAACTTGGCATGTTCATTCAACTGAGCTAGCAAAGGACCCAAAGCTCCATGGACAAGGACAAGGTCTCTACATTTTGGAGAATCACCAGCTACATTTCCTAAGGCCCATACTGCCTGTATTCAAAATAAGAATGTCTCTGATGAAGGCAAAGAATTATTTAAACCTAGAAAAAACTCGGGGGAAAGTTTTAACAATATAACATCCAACAAACTAAGAACCTAAAAGGCAAATACACACCTGTTCTCTAACATCATCACTTGGAGAAGCAAGAAGCTTCACAAATATGGGGACAGCTCCATGATCAATTACCACTTTGGTGTGCTCAGATGTTCCAGAAGCAATATTTGTGAGAGCCCAAGCAGCCTCAAACTGCAGAATATTAGACAAAGTAAACCTGTAGGATTATTACTGGAAACATAATACCCTTAAAGGAGCAATTCAAACACACATAGATAATATTAAATATACCTGAAGCTGTGGGAAGTCCTCCCTCATCAAAAATTCAACGAAGCGGGGAACAACACCTGCCTGAATTACCTCATGAATAGGGGGGCTGCGTTCTGCCAAAATCCATTATGTCAGGCAAAAGAATAAACTCACCTAAAAAAGTCTGTAAATTAAAATCTATAAACCTAAAGAACTTGAAACATAATAGTATCACCTATAGATAACAATTTACGGAATTGGGTTGTTGCTTCAAGTTGTCGAGAGGCATCATCAGTCCAAACACTTGTAACCATTAATGGTAGATTTTCTAACTGTACCTTCAATTGAAAGAAAAAAAATAGTTCAACCATTTACAACTATTTATAATTGAATACCTAAAAAACTTAAGTGTGACGATCTTGTGGTTCTCATTCCATGGAACAGACTCAACAGAGCCTCGCCCCCATATCCATTATTCCTTTATCCTGACCTTTAGGTGGAGGATGTATCAAACTAGTTGTGATTAATATAGATCATAGACAGTTTCACATTTATAATGAATTTTAATTTACAAATGAAAATTTAACCACCAGAAACATATTTTATACCCAGATAAAGAAATAACACTTAATAAATTACATATGCACATATATATACATATATATTTAATTAATCAAATATATTTTATTGAAAATAACAAAATTAGATATGGAATAACATGTGCGCATTTCTAGTTTAACACAAAGGGAATTGTTCATATTTGGTATTATATACAATCAGTTCGATTCATCACTCCTATTGAGCCCAGATGCGGAAGAATAATTCTACACACACGTTTCCGTTCAAAAGTCGGATGAAACACAATTATGAGTCTCTTCTATTGATTAATACAGCGTGCAAATTATGCACAAAAAAGTCATTTAGTATGAATCCGTACAATCAATTGAGCACCACAAACCCTAGCATCTACTCAACCCACTCAATTCCAGTCATAGGTCCATAAAACCAACCTGTACAACCTTAAACAAGACAAGCGCAAAATAGTCTTGGAATACCTAATCGAGGAAACTTCATCAATCCAGAAAAAAAGAGCAAGCTATTTTTACATTGTACCTTCTTTTCGACGACGGTGGTGGCATCAACGGGGACAGGGAACTGCTGTATGCCCTCACGGCGCTTTTTCTGTAGGCTCTCCTCGCGGCGATTCTTGCGAATCTCAACCATGTTGTCCTCCCTCCTCCTCCGCCCCTCATCGGCATCCACGGCAACCTTGTACCTGTTGCGGCGGACCTCCGCGCGAGCATTAGGCCTCAGCGACATCGTTGTACAAAAATGTATGTGTATCGCTGAGTGAAAAAGAGACACTCAGGGAAAGCGAGTTGAATTTGAGTGGCGGAGTGGAGAAATGAGGAGATTTATACAGGGGTTTTATTGTGTTAGAAAGGCGGTTTACTAACAATGGGGCATGGATCAACGTGTATTTACGGGGAATGGCATTTGCAAATTTGAATTTGAATTTGGACATGAGGGAAGGGTACGCCGAATTTCAAACATTTGTGTTCTAATTTGATATTGGCCCAATTTCGATTGGGCCTTGGTTCAATGATAAGATTGTATAAAGTGTTCAGAATTTTTTTATATTTTTTAAGACGGAAATAACTCACTATAGTGATAAAATTACTTTAAAAAAATACAAAATTTGAAACTATTTTTTTCTGACAAAAGTTGTATTTTCTATTCGGAATGGCGGCGTTTCAATGAATTTTTTCTACTCAATTTCTAAGTCTCTTCCCATCCTACGTATCATTACAATATTTCATTATTTTAAAATCCTATAATTTTAGAGTTCCTGTTATTTTTCATCAAAACTTCTTTTATTTTAAATTAAATTTCAGATTTTAAATTTTAAAATTCTAATCTTATCTTTAATTATTCATAATTTAATTATTTCTCTATATTTTTTAGAATCTTTCTCCAATTACTCTATACTTTTTTTATGGCAAAATTTTGATACATTTGTCTTCATCTCTATTTTTACTCCATCATTCTGTCATTAAGCAACAATATAAAATTTTAAATAAAAGTTCTTTTGATCGATCTTTAATATATAGTAATTCAATGTCAATTCAAAGTTATTAATATTAATTTTAACAACATTGTTGGCATTTAAATTAATTTAGTTTATGTCATTAATTGACAAATATTATAAAACACCAAACATATTACGTTGGTTTTCGTACTAGCTACTTTGTAAAAGTCCAATATAGCAAGATTTTATTCAATAGGCGAATAATAATTACATACTTTGTCTACATCTCATTAGTACTCTGAATATGTGATCAAATTATTATTGCTGGAAATTTCAATAACTGCGTCTTTTAGATAGTTCGAATTGTGTGATTTATTAATACTTTAAGGGCTCGTTTGGTTTCCTTTATTGGATAATACCTGAACTATAATACCTATATTTGTAATACCAGTTTATTATCAATATTTTGTTTGGTTTCAAAAACTTGAGTTAAATAATTAGTGATTAACTATCAATATTATGTTTGGTAGCAAGTATTATAACTAGTATTAATTTATTTTAGACTAATTTGTCCTTATAAATAAAAATAATAATAAACACATTTTGATGAAAGTGAAGGATGTTTTTGGTATTTTAAAATTTAATAGATGTTGGAGAAATATAAGTATTACAAATACCATATGAAACTTGGAATCTATAATACCATGTATTAGGTATTATTTGAACGGGCTCATTCTTAATAACGGGCTGGAAGTATAATGTATACAACAAACTAAACAAGTGATAAAGTTATATTAGGGATCAATACACCCCTAATAAAGGAAACCAAACGAGGCCTAATAGTATTGTGTGTTCCAAGAGCTTGATTCTGTATCAGAGCGAGCTAGGTCATAAAAATAATCTAGTCATATAAATTATATGGTGGTGAGGTAAAATAGTTCTATGTTAATTGGATTTGTGAGAAAGGAACATACCGTAATATTCACTCGACCGCCTTAATAAATCATAAAATACAAAATGAAAAGAGTCTTCCATTTCAATTTTTCTCTTTCATTATATAAAAAAAATTGAAAGAGTTGCATGCAGTTCCAATAACAGTGTAGTGAGAGGAGTTGAATTTGAACTGCTCAATGAGAAGATGACAGTCGAGAGGCCCAAATTGTGCTTTCAGCCTCGTGAATTTGGGTTAGCTGAAAAAAAAAAAAAAAAAACTGTTTTGCAATTTACATGGCTAGTTACAAGCTCCTCAACGACCATAATTGTACTATATTATTTCGTTTCAATTTTTTTTCTCATTCTCATAAAAAAAAAAAAAAAAAAAAAAAAAAGTTCAATCTAAAATTACAAGAAGAGTTTCAGTAATACTGCTTTATGTATAAGATAAAACTTCACTTTAATATTTAAACTTTATTTTTTTAAAAATATAATCCGAGCAGGATTATAATTCACGAATCATATAATATATATAATAAAAACTCGTCTCATACAAGCTTTCATTATAATTAATCTGATGACAAAATATGACCTTGGTGAAATTGATATTATTATTTCATTTTATATTTCATAATAATCAATGTATATCAGGTGTTACAATGATTTATTAGTTTATCTGGTATTCTAAAATAATTAATACGCGTGTAACACGCCAAATGTATTAAATGATACAACTAATTAATCACACGACATAATTATAAATTATAGCATGCCAACTTTATTATGAATTACATCTTTAGAGCAATACTTATGTGCAGTAGTTGTACATTGCAATTGGTGCACAACTAATATTATTCAATAAAAATAATTAATAGTATTAAATAAAAATAAATAATACTAAACAACCAATTAAATTTAATAAAATAACTAATATTATTTGAAACCTTAAGTACCGGGCAACGTACAACTTATGCATAAGTATTTTACTCTCTTCTAACTTATGTCGTGCAAGTTATGTATTTTTTGTGGGTCAGCTCAACGCTTATCAGTTGAAATCTTTGATAGCTAAAAAAGTATATATAAAAAATACTCTTTCCATCCCATAAAAATTTTCACACTTTCCTTTTTCGTCCATTCCAATATAAGTTTTACATCCTTAAAATGAAAAACCTTTTATAAACTTCACCCTTACAATTTTCACTAATTTACATAAATGTCATTACTTTTACTCTCACATACACATATTTCAATAAAAAAAATTTACTTTGTACATAAAAGTTTACAAATTTATCCCTCAAAATTTCAATCATCACTCTTTTTTTTTTAAGTGTGTGCCCACCTACATATAAAAGTTTTTGCGGGATGGTGGGAGTAGTCTTTATAAAGAAAAGTAAAAGCATATTTTACTATGTCAGCCTTTATACCAGAAAGAACCTTTAAAAATTAATTTTTTGAAAAAAAGAAGCTTTTCCATCAAATTTCCTATCAAATAGTATTTATTTATAATCCTAACGACAAAGATAAATTCACGTACGATACTATAATTGTATGTGATAATTCAAATTAATAATATTTTCATTCACATATCTACAAATTTTTTATACAGTTTTAAAAATATTATTTGATAAAATTTTAATCGCGAAATGATTGTTTCGATCATAAATAGGGAAAAATGAGGACATTGTATGGCACGTGAGGCAGGGACGAGCAAAGCCAAAATTTGCGGGTATGGTTGAAGACAAAATAAAACTATTTTTGGAAAAAGTGAGAGAAGAGGCCCACCACCTGCGAGTTGCAGTTTTTCAACAATAATTTAATGAGTGTTAGTTGCAATTGTGAAACGAAACAAACATCTTTATTGCTGAAGAATCTCTCCAGAACCCTCTCTGCGTTTTTTTCCTAGGTTCACTTGTTAGATTAAAGTTTTCTTTTTAAAAGATGTACAGTGAGCCGCTTTCATTCAATTTTATTTTATATATTTCTTGTAAGAATTAACTCAAACTGTATTCTTTAATGTCAGGTTTGTTACAATTTATATAATTACAAAACTTGATGCGTTTGTCAGGCTAAAATGGCCGCCTATTTGCAACATTCGAAGAGGTAAAAGAGAAAAACATAAGAACCATACTTAAGTACTATCATTCGTAGGGTAGGACCACATTAGGGAAGACTTTCCCTGATTTTTGTGCATAGGAAGTGTCCTACTTCCAGCATCAACTGCTTCACGAACATCAATCAATTGATGCGACAATTATTTCTTTTCATTTCCCACTTGAATTTAATTCTCAATTGATGCGACACTTATTTGTTTTTCATTTCCCCACTTGTTCTTACGACCTTATCGCAGATTAAACCTACAAGAGAGTTTCAATTCTACTAAGAAGTTGGTAAATTGTTACTCATCCGTATTAGGTGTATATATATAGTTGTATTTTATTGAAAGTTGTCCCACATTGTTTATTCTAAAGAGTTATCTATACTCTCTCTTGTATTTGTACATGTATAATTTGAGTATTAATATCTTGGAAATATTCTTAACAATCCGTGATAATTTAGACACTTTCAATATTCGAATGTTTCGAAATAATTTGCATATTTAAAAAAATAAAAAACTCATAATATATTTCATTCTCACATTATCTATAAATTTATGTAAAATATTATTATTTTTGAACTCACATATATATACAATTTAATTAATTTTTTATTGTATAAATAAAAATTTACAAAATCACCTTCAAAACTGAACTAATTACTCTATTTTTTTTTATATTTTGTGTATCCAACAAATAATACAAATTCACCTTCAAAACTCAACTAATTACGCTATTTTTTTATATTTTGTGTATCCAACAAATAATACAAATTAATCCGGATACACATATGACTAAGTTTGAATATATCATTGGCTACCAGTACAAAGCAACCCTAATCTAATGATTTTATAATTCATAATATGAAGATATATGTCACCCCTGATTGTTGGGGATATGAATCATCTCTAGTGATGAGAAGGTGATGAATTGATGATCATCTCTTGTAACCCCAAATGACAATAAAAGTGAATTTTAGTTCTGGTTGTAAGAATGATAATATTATTCCTAATGAGTATTAAACTTGAAATCACCCCAATGATTAGTAGACAAACACATCCTTGGAGAGCTTTTCATATGTTAATTTAAACTTTCAATAATAAGTAGCTGGTAATGACCGAATTATCCAATCGAAAAACTTGTTGGACATATATCACGGAAACTAAGATAAATATTAATTGAATCAAAAGAAAGATTGTTTACTTATTAAGCAACGAAACCAATCAAAAGGTTTTTCAGCCAACTTCATAAATACCGATCTACCCCTGAAATTAACATCTTAATCTCCTCCCCACCCCCCTTAATTACATTACATTACATTATACAAGGCCCTATGATCTATAGAAGAGGGGAAATGGCATACATGAGTCAGACACGGGCGCTGCGCTTGGGTATGGCCTGTGCACTGCTCCCGCTGTCGCAAGCCCTCTTCCTTACCTTTGGATCATCACGCTCTTCCATCATATCCAACAGATCATCACCGAACAATTCCACAAATGTTTTCTGCAGATCTTCTAAGCTCTCTTCCTTCTTCAAATCATAAAATTTGGTCTTAGTATTAACAAAATCTGATTTCATACCCCAAAAATGAGATGAAATTTCATACCTCAGACCCCATCTCCTGCTCCATCATCTCCATCAAATCATTTAGGAAATCACCCATTCCCTACGCACACCCAGAGGCCACATTAGTAAATCTACAAAGCAAATTTCTCTCTGACTTTTTATTCAACATGTTGGAGATGAAATGACCTCTGTTTGTGCATCAAATGGATTTTTTTTTTTTTTTTTTTTTGAAAGAGATCGACATATGATAAAATTATAAAATAACATACAAAAGAATAGGCCAATACATTGTGTGTGTCTATCTTTTTTCCAAATTTACAATAAATTAAAAATATATATATTATATACTCTGTATCTAATCCTTCAAACTGTCTACATACATATCATGCATTCAATCAGGAAACTCAAGTTATTTCAGTAATCTTTAATGTCGCTTTGGATGGAACATAGTTTAAATTGAGATAAGGATTTCCCAGGAAAAAAAGAAAACTACTGCATTCTAGACAGAATTCAAATATATCAAAATCATAAATTAAAATTTCGAAATAAAATTTTCAGTTCATTATAAAGTGAAATTCCAACAAGTTCTACAATTAATACCAATAATTAAAAAACAAAACCAAAATGCAACATTACGATAAAATTAATTTGTTTTAATACATTTCTAGTATATTAAATTTATTACGAATATTTTTTTAAAAAAATTCAGGGACTGCCTAATTTTAAAAATTATAATTTAATAATATAAAATCATTTTGTATCTAATATTTATTAGCAATAATAAATTAATAACTCAATTAATTAATGAAAAATAATTATTTTTTATATTAAAATTTTAGATAAATAGAAAATAAATTCAATATGAAATTTTATTAGGACTGGTTTGTTTTGAGGTATTAAATTTTGAGTGATAGTAAAACATGTGATACATTTGACTTTTTATGTGTGATATGTTTTATTAAATTATACAAATCAAATGTTTGTTAATATATATTATAACATAGTTTAACATGAGTCATAATATTTTCAAGTGTTTGTATTGAGAATTAATTCATGTGAGAAGTTAAAATTTTACAATTATACCCCCATTTACTATTTTTTTTAAATAAAAAATGGATATTTTTGTCAATTTTTTTTTTATCGGTAAATATTAGTTGTTAGTGGTTAGAAATAAAAAGGGAATCGAACAACAAAGGTCTCCCACTTAAATGAGGAGCCCGGTGGCCAAGTGGGCTAAGCCCCTCGTTAAATATTTTCGTCAATTAACTTGGTAATAAGTGGATGATTATTTTAAGTGGGCTTTCATATTTTTGTGGGCCACAAGTAATACAAATCAACAATAACAAACACTTGATTTTTATGGAAAACAAACTATATCCCTAGTAATCACTCAAAACAAACATGCCCTAATAAATATTTTAAAATATGTAATTTAACAAGGATTCATCTAGTGTAATGTATTCACTAGATAGTCAATTACAATCTGCAAACAAACAAATCACTCCTGCGAAAGTAATATTTTTTTATACATAAAATCACTTACTATTGACCTGCAAACAACCTTAGAGTTAGAAACATCAATGATCCAATGTATTATTATAAGTTTATAACTGACCAGTTTTGAGTAATTTGACAATGTACAACTTTGCATGCATAAGGAACAACTTCCAGAATAAAAAGGCATAGATTGTAAAAAGCAAAAACGGAGTGGCGATAGCACATATTAAGAGAGGAAGAAAAATATCTAAGATATCTTCCGGAATAAGCACACGCACCTCATCTTCCTCTAGCATATCAAGGAATCCGGCGTCGTACATTGACCTCTTCCCCTTGTCGGACAAAACTGCACCACCGCCGATCAACCATTTAACACCAAGAAATTTCGCATTCGCCCGAATTTAAATAAAATTCGGAAAAATCATATAATTGATGAATCTCGATATACAAATGGCAAGAAATCCGAAACGATCATATATTTTTTTTAATAAAAAATTCACAGTGTGGCACGCGCAGTAACGTACCTCCATAGGCTTCCTGGATTTTCTGGAAGCGGCATTTGGCTTCTCCGGCGGCAGAGGGGTTTTTCGCCCACCTATCTGGATGCCATTTCTTTACAAAAAAAGAAATAGGGTAATTACAAAAACACTCAATTTGATAGATATTAGAACGGCACGAACAAAAATTTCATAATAAAAAGGTGAAAAAAAAAAATTACCAGTGCAAGTTTTCGGTAAGCGGAACGAATATCTGAGAAGGAGGCGTCCTTGCTAATTCCAAGCACGGAGTAGTAGCAATGAGACCTTGCATCGGATCCTCCCTCTCGATCCATACCGGCAATTGGTCAACTACCCTTCAAGTTGTCGCTGATCAATCAATTCTTCCCAGAAGAAGCAAACATCTATATTTTTTTCCGACTATCACAAACATCTACAGAACCGCAAATGAGAAAAACGACGAAGCCCTATTCATTATAAAAGGAGAAAATGCTGATGTATGAAGGATGGAGAGAAAAGAAAAATATCTAAAGAGAGAGAAACGGATTCCATATTTCCAACTCTGGGCGAAGGTTCGAGAGATGGAGAAGATATTTTCTCGAAGAGGTTTGGAATCGGGGTTCTATTTCCACTAAATTACCGGATGTGCCATTCGAGTTTTATAAGGTGTTTTCGGGGGGTTAACTTATTTTTTTTCAAAAACAAAATTGGTTTGAGAATTTTTTATTTTATAAGATTCATTTATTTATTTTATGGTTATATTTTTCCGATATTTTTTTCGTCATTAGATGGTCCTGTAGGAGGCTTATTGATTAGAAATTATGGGAGATTTTATTAACAAATTTAATTAATAATATACTAATAATTTTATTATTTCCTCAAAAATACTTATTGATTGTGTTAATTTTGATCAACTATTTACTATATAGACTTTAAGCATAAGACAAAATTTCAAGTTTTTTATACCAGCCAATGAGAGTTTTTATACCAGCCAATAAGAAAATTAGGTTTATATTATTACTTTATGACAGGAATGACGACACGCAGCGAAATTAGGAACGGACACTAAAATTGTCGTGTTCTTTAGGTCATATATGATAAGAATGACGACACGCAGCGAAATTAAGTTTATATTATTACTTTATGACAGAAATGACGACACGCAGCCAATGAGTGTTTTAAATTTAAGTCATATATGATAAGAATGATGATATGTAATGAAGTTGGAATTGTCGAAACAAACGTTAAAATCGTTAAAACTGTTAGAAGGGGCATATTGGTATTATGAAACTTTGAAAGTCTCACCAATAAGGATTAATTTTATATCAGAGAATGCTGATACAGATGTCATAATTGACGACATGGAAGTTAACATTGTCAAAGTAGATGAAATAAAATTATAAATTGAAGTACAATTTTTAAAAGGTCAACTTTTTTTTTATTAACCAATGACAATTTTATTTTTTACGTTATTACCATAGGACAATAATGATTACATGGAATAAAGTTGAAATTATCATTGCGGATGTAAGAATCATCAAAATTGTAGTTTAGGAGGACCAGTCTGTTAATAGAAAAATTGAAATGATCATTGATAAGAATTAATTTTATGTTAGAAATTGTTGATAAAAATGTCATAATTAATGACATGAAAGTTAGCAGTGTAGACAGGTGAACAAATAAAGTTACAACTACAATATTACTTAAGATTAATCAACCAATCAAGGCTATCCCGAAAAGCAAAAACATGATTTTGAAATTCTCACTCATAAGAATTAATTTTACGTCACAGATTATTGGTACAAATGTCATAATTGATTGATTAGAAAAAGTTTCCATTATTAACCGATAGGCGGAAAAAATATACTTATAAATTGAACTATATTAGTGCAATGCTTCGAGAAAAACAAACATTATTTGGCTTTTGTTTTTAAACCTCGAAATATATCTCCTATACTAGATTATATTGATATATCACATATTCACCTTTGCTTACAAGAGTCGATACCCTTCTATTGTATAAAAAACTAAAACCTTATCCCTTTATAAAAAAAAATGCAAAGTTCATTAAGAAGGGGATGACATCCCTATATTACTAATAGGGAGTTTGTTTTTGATTAGGTGTCGTCATGAGGTTAATTTGAATGATGTGTCACATTCTTATTAAATGCATATATATGTTAATAATGTATGTGTCATTCTCTTGATTTATAATTAATATATGTTATCTATCTGTCATTTTAATATAGGAATTAATTAAAAAATATGTTTCTAAGGAGGTTTGAACCTTAGACCTTTTGCACAATATGTATATTTTTTAATAAATAAGTTAATATATAAATCTTTAAATATTTTAAATATCTATTTTATATCTAAAAATTTTTATCATATGACAAATTTTAAACATAAAATTATATTTAACTTAAGCCTATAAATGTATGTAAGAAAAATTGTGGTTGTATCAACTTTTATAAAAAAAAGAACTTAATATAATCATATATGATATTTATTGTAAATATACGATATATATATATATATATATATATATATATATATATATATATATATATATATATATATATTACTCGGAGTAATATTTATGCATCAATTATATAAAAAAAATTCTATTAATCGTCTCCTTTTTTTATTAATTATAAAATAAATTTGAAAAAAAATCTTATAGTAAATTCTTTCACATGATTATAATAATTCTAATCCTTAGTAAGAATTGTCATACAATTAATATTACCATTATTTAAATTTAATATTATAATTATAATTTTTTTTATACATATACATTATTTTAATATATATATATATATATTATTTGAAAATAATATATATAATATATTATATTGTAAAGTTTATCTAACGAAAATACCGCGTAATGCGCGGGAGCTCATCTAGTTCTAGTTAAACAACACATATATTTGACAAATTAAAAAATATTATAACAAATTAAGAGAATTGAAAACATTGATGACCTGAAAACTGCACTTTGTACATTGATCATCAATCTGCACAC
This sequence comes from Paraleonurus japonicus, assembly GCA_030762865.1. Taxonomy (NCBI): domain Eukaryota; kingdom Viridiplantae; phylum Streptophyta; class Magnoliopsida; order Lamiales; family Lamiaceae; genus Paraleonurus; species Paraleonurus japonicus. The sequence goes on along the minus strand of CM061057.1, from coordinate 2,669,163 downwards.
ATATGAAAGAACACAAATTAACTGCGTACAGCAGCCAACACCAAGAAGCTTTTCAAAGATGGCTGCCGTCACCTCGGCCCGTTTGGATTGAACACGAAGGACTATCACGCTTCTATGCAGCATTCTTGATCTCTTACATCTCTCTCGCACAAAATGTACATTAACTTTTTGTTGGAGAGGCAAACCCTTCGATAACTGAATTACCTAACACTGCACAATTACCCAAAACTTACTCTACCTTACACGATAAGCATACCACCTATACATATTCCATTGCTTGTTTTTTATGATACCCATGTTTCTACATGTAGCTTTTCCATTTACGAGCAGCCACGTTACGCCTGGTCAGTATCCGCCATTTAACCACTGCAAGCACCTTGCACCACCTTGCTTTGGGCCTTGGGCTAACCGTAGACGAAATTATACGGCCAAGTTCGTCATGATTACATCCAGGATCCAGAAACATGAATCCATAATTGTCATCATCCAGTAGCGGTGTATTATCAGTTGAAAGTTGTGATCCCATGAAGTTACAGAATCCAGCTCCCCCTGGTGAATCAGTAAACTGAAAACTGTTTCTAAAAGATGGATTGAAGCTTTCGAGCGTTGAATGTGAACTCTCGCCCAACTGAAACGAACAATTATCATGTTCCACCTCAGACAGCGATGACACTGTTGGCCTAACACCGTTCATTCCCATTTCACGTTGATAATCTGCAAATGTAAGATCATATATAGATTCACATAAGTGGCACAACAAACAAGCCTTCTAGCAACATTAGCTATACTTAATTTGAGCTGCTATTTCTAAATTTTGAGCCAGATAAGAAATGGCCTCATTAGACGTTCAAAAGCCTAAAGTTATAGCGGTTATAAGTAAATTCATTACCTTGTTGCAAATCAACTTGGAGACCCAAGTTAGGATTTGTAAAACTATCAGCTGCTGAATTTTCAGACAGCATCGGGTATCCACCTATTGATGGATCACTAATTGATGTCCACTCTGTTGCGTTTAGATAAGCATTCAGCCTCTGGTCTTGCACCATACTCTGTTAAAGGAAAAGACAAGAAGTAATATCAGTTTCAATCATAATACAACATATATTTCTTGTCTAAAAGTAATGCTGGTTTACAAACACATACAAAAGAAATATAAATTCATTCATAGTCGCTATAAATACTTTTCAGTTTCAAAATTTGAATTTGAACAACACTACAATATGAAAATATATACCAACCATCTGATAATTAGTGAGACTATTCACAGGATGTTGTTGATTGCCATCTGAATTACATGTTGTAGCATGCCTGATGATTATCTCCCATGTCTTATCTGAGACTGCAAGTATCTACATTATAAAATACACACACACATGTACTGTTAGCTAGTTCACAAAAAAAGATCTCATAATGGAACAATAAAGAGTTAAAAAGTCTCTTACATCACGTAGTCGGCGGTGATCTGTATAGTAAAACTTCAAGAAATCTCCAACAGAGTATATCCTCGACTCATTCAGTTTTTGATGGGATCGACCATCTTTGGCTATTTTCTCCAACCGCCATACTTCATCGCCCAAAGATGGCGGATAATGCTTCTTGTATGCTGAACAACAACAGCAACAGATTATAATCTATTTATCAAGGCATTTAAAATATAACTCTCAGCATAACTATATAATATAAAACTTACACTCTCCACGATGATCCTTTACTCTAAAGGCATTACTCACAGCCTCTCTAATGCTTTCATCACCATTACAAGAGCTATTAGCTTTAGCTGCCAAACGAAACTTCCCAGTCCTGCTCCAGCTCGAGTTGTCAGTGAAGCTGACATCACCTATATAACCAACACCATTCTTCAAGGTCACAATCAGCTCTCCTGCTATCAGTGGCCTTTTCCCTTCTCTGTTCTTCACGAGTTTCCTTTCATACTCTTTGGTGGTCCAATCTTCCTGATCGAAATCACCATCGAGCACAGCAATCGTCACTTTGAGTGAAGATAGCGGCCCACACGTTATAATTTGTTTGGCAACAGGATTGTACATGACAATTTGTACGGGGTTTCTGTCCTCAGACAGAAGCCTGTTGCACGTGAACAGTGTGTCTGGAAAATTACTACCGAACAGCAGCTGCAAACTCCTTGATGGTACTGAGGGTTCCACAAGATTGTAAGAGGAACAGGAGGAGGAGCTACAATAAAATATATACATACCAACATCAGCTAATTAAACTAGTCAGTCAGTAGTAATTTGTTCTAATATGGTGATGCTTGAAATATAGAAAAAAAGAACAAGATGTGCATAAATATATGATTCCATATAAAATGACAAATTGAAATTCAAACTCACCTCACATAAGGGTTGAGCGCACAGGCCACCTCTTCCCGAACCTATCAAAAGGATGGATAACAATACAATAATAAATAAGTGCAGCAAAAAGATATCTCAACGTTATATATCGAATTGAATACAAATGGTGTAACATGAGAAAATTACTGTTTTAAACATCCACATCAAGCGTGACCAATCATAAGAAAGAAAGAGAAATTTCCGTAAAGTGACTTAAAAAAGAAATACAGATCTTCATAAAAAAAGCAATAACTTTAACATACATACTTTTAATTTGCTTAATAACAACATTAACAAGAAAACTGTCAAAACGCTTTTTCATGAGACAAAAGTTCAGTTGATTCTTTTACTCCAAAGAAAGATCAAATATCATACCCATTTTCTGATGAGGGGTTCCAAGCAGGATACAGATTCTTGGAGATTCCGACCATAATTCAGCCCTTTGCATATACTGCACAAAATCCAACCAAAATAAAATTTGAAAATCAGCAACTAAAACTAAGAACAAATAAGGTAAAATGAATCAAGTAATCATGTTTTCCACCCACGTCGAAGCTAAATGCCGGCGCTTATTGGATCCTTCCTCACCTCCCGGCCTAAGTTGTCGTTTATGCACCATCAAAGTTCCGAGGTTGTCACAATCTTACAAGCTATATTAAATTATATAAGGAGGGGAAAAAAACACTTGAGAGATATCAAGGAAGGTAGCCTAAAACTGTTAACCGACACTGCTCTATATAGGCAGAGGCAGTGATGAATTTACTGGAAACTACCCAGAAAGCTTCAGTGAAGTGATAAGCAGGCACGCTGCTCACAGAAGTCAAGCACACACACACATGTATTAACGAGAACCCTTAACTTTGTTTCATTATTTTATAGATTGACCCACAAATCTTATGTGCCTTTGTGTAGGATTGATGTTTGATTCAGTATTTAACATTAATAAACTTGATTTGGTTTTCCCACATTACATAAGGCTGTTTATATAGATGGGGGTGTGACACACAACGATTCAACCAAAACTGAAATAACCGCGTAATAATAATAATAATGGAAAAGTACGAACTAAGGGGGCGAGTAGCATCAAGGATTGTATAATAACAGTCCAATCACATAAAAACATAATATAGAGAGATTATTTATGAAATAACGCGGATATGATGACTAATTCGAAAATGTTGACGTTGATAGATGTAAAGAGACGTACCCGGTAGAAGAAGGTTGCAGGAAGGTGCATCGAGGTGAAAAATATGAGCACACGTCGGAGAGAAGACGAATAACGAAAATGTGGACATATATCACGAAGACTTGCACAAGTCTTTGTGCTTCTCTCTCTCTCTCCAACCATTTTTGGTTCGTTTTGTTTGAATTTCCAGGTTCAAATTGTCGAATTTGCCCTGCCTTTTGACTTATTTTTTTCCCTCCCTCGCTTTGATGTTCCCCTCTATTTTTTTGACAATTTTTTTTTTTTTGTATATTTGCGCCGATCATGCGTAATTCAACAATTCAAAATATATTTCCTGTCAAAAAAAGAGTATTAAAAAAAATAGTCTCAAAAAAAAAATATATCTAAATAATATTTTTTTCGTTTACTGCATAATATAATTGTCAAAAATATTTTTTTTTCAAACTTTTTTTTTTATCGGGAAAAAATTAAACTTTTTTTTTTCAAACTTAATTATACTTTATTTTAAAAAGGATTAAAACAACGTAACCATATTAATTTATATCCTTTAAACGCCTAAAAATTACACACAATACACTAATTAAAAATTATATTATTGCAATAAAGTAGAGTGAACTATTATATTTTATTTATTTAATTTAATATCAATTAACGATTTATACCCTAAATTATAAAAATTGGAAATCGCTAATCCACGATTTTGGTCTGTGTATCTTCTAGGCAGTCTAGTCACCACCTCGGTGGTCTAATATTTCTTTAAAAATCTTTGTTTCAACAGCATAAAACCCGCCTATACCCCTGCGAACCCCCGTTATGAGACGGAAGAATATTAATTACTTATTATTATTATTATTATTATTATTATTATTATTATTATTATTATTTTTAGTTAAAACACCTGACAATCGATACCATTATTACTAGTCAATGAAAAGTTGCTAATTTCGTTGAGCTTAAAAAATGCGGAAGAGGACAAGTTTCCGAAGCCAATAAGTCCAATCAAAGCCTCCCAAAAAAAGAGGTGAACCAAAAGAAAAGATTGTAATACTAGGGCAGACGACAATTATTAAAATTTAAAAAATAATCTTATTATGTAATATATCATCATCACAAGATCTAAATCACGTCAATTTCATTACTTTTAATCTATATCCACAATCATCAACTTGAAGTTTTTCAAAATTTCACACAATGTATATATACTTCATATTTTTCATTTAAGATAGTTATTAATAAATCTTATTTATACATTTATTAGTGTACATTTAATAAGATTTTTTCTACGAACGGGAAAATGAGGAGATTTTTTTAAGAAAGTTTTTCTTTAACAAAAAAAGAAAAGCCTAACGGTAAAACTCAGACAATTAAACGATGTGTATTATGGAAGTTAAAACTAACGGTAACAAGATGTAAACTAAGTTAAAAATATTGTTTATTCTTAAGAAGTGAAATATATTAATTGCAAAAATTTAAGTATTGTTCTTTTATTTTGCTATGCAATTATGTAAGTCGGTCTCGTGAGATATCTAATGAGATTTCTAAAAAATCATATAGGTTATGATAAAAAAAAACATATTGAAATATGGTTATTTTTTAAAAAAGGATATAACAAGAAAGCTTATTTACTTTGAGAAACAAGAAAACATTTTAAAAATAATCAACAAGAAAAACTTTTGATTTATTGATTTGGACCTTGCAAAGATTTGTCTGGATTTGTTTATTTCCAGTGTTACCCTCGACCAAGATTCCTCAACCATCATCACTCGATCGCTTTCTATGAAATAAATTTAATATATATACGCGTTAATAATTAAGTGGTGATAAGAAAGGGAAATTCTTTTGTTATAAATGATTAGAAATTTAAAATAGTTATTCTCTTGGTGCCTTCTAGTTTTTTTTTTTTTTTAAACAGTTATTCGCTTGTCATTACTTCACGAGAAAATATTAATAATTGAATAAAAAAAATATATTCTCTGGACATTACTTTCAAATCATATTTCACTAGAAAATCTTGATAATTGATGACATAAAATGTAAGATATAATAATATTATTATTATTTATTAATTACTGAACAAGTTATGAGTTCGACTCACTATTTATCCGATAAAAAAATAGCAAGTTCATCAAAGCTTTATTTCCAGGAAATTTTATAAATTATTATCTTACTCAGATGTTAACGGGAAGTTAAATCTGTTTATGGTTCACTGCGGAAATAGTTTGAATTCCTTTATTAATATTTTAATGAGAAGAGATATGAGCTTAATCTGTACCATAGATATGAGCTTCAACTAGTACCCTCCACTAATTGTGACCATCTCCACTCGCTTGCCAAAATTTGACACCAAAAATATTAATTTATCTTAAAATTTATCACAAATAATAAAATCATCTCCAATCATTAAACTCAAATTATAATTCAATGGAAATGTTCTCTTGAAATATTCTTATTTTAGCATTTTTTTTTCTATCTTATCAAATATTTACTTTTTTTTAATTGAATTGATTATCAAATATTTACTTTTTTTTAAATTGAATTGATTATCAAATATTTACTTGATTTAATAAAAAATAAAAACATATTTATTTCAATGATATAAAATACTCTTGTAAAAAAATTTGACATAAAATATCAAAATTCAATTACACAATTCATCACAAATAAATATTAATACTAAAGAAAATTATATTGTGTAGTTATGTTTATGTGTTGTAGTAAATTTGGCATGCTTGTTGTGTTTCTTAATTTAAATTAGCATGTAATATTATTTATGTATTGTTGTAAATTTCTTTGTATTTGTAATTTAAATTATTGATGTTGTCTTATTAAATATTTATTAATTACACATTACACAAGTTAACAAACTTTAAAATCATTTAAAACACACAAACTACATACAAAAGAAAAAGAAAAAAAAATTAAGTTTACTTTTAAAATAGTGTGTGACAAATTGTTGGAGATTGACTGTGAGACAAAATTGAGTTTGCCACTTAATTTGCTTCCCCATTAGAGATGCTCTAAGCAAATAGACAAACATTGTAACCATCATAAGGTAGAGTTTTAATAAAGACATCATTTGTATATGCTAAAAGATTTAAGTCATGCAATTATTATTATGTAAGAAGAGAGTTACAGCTACAGTTTGAACAAAAAATTATAAGTAATTAAAGTTGAACCGAATTGACCTTAAATCAAATATAATTGAAACCAAACATTTTGATTTGATTTTGGTAAAAACCAAAATAATAACAAGAAATAAACAAAAAAAAAAGTCCAATAAACCACATATTACCTCTAAAATTCTGTAAATTGCAATTTAAAAAATAAGGGAGCTAGGGTTACCTTTTTATATATTAATCATTATATATGTTAATATAATAATAAATATATATAATTCGGTTCATGTTTTAGTTCATCGAAATTATGATAAATAACCGAATCAAACTGAATTTGGTAAAATAGCTAAATGAAGCCGAATCGAATTATATTTCGCTTATATTATTGGTAAGTAAGCGAATTATTCACACCTCTAATATCCATTAATAATTTGAGTTGGCCCAGCCAAATAAAAACGTGTCTAATATCCATTAAAAATTTGAGTTGGCCCAGCAAAAAAAAAACGTGTCTCCCAATTAACATAACGGCTATTTCCAATGGACAGTTAATATAAATCTGACCCCAATTAACATAACGGCTAGTTCCAATTAACGGACAGTTAACATAAACCTGGCCCCAATTAACATAACGGCTATTTCCAATTAACGGACAGTTAATATAAACCTGGCCCCCAATTAACATAACGGCTAATTCCAATTAATGGACAGTTACATAAACCTGGCCTCCGACGGGGATCATTAGGGTTTTTGGAGCGGCGAAGATTTAAAACTGAGGTTTAATCTCTTCGTCGATCGTCTAGGGTTGGAAGAAGGACATGGTTGGATCAAATAGAAAATAATGCTACTCATGCGCACTGACACTTCATTGTATGATGGTCAAAATGTCTTTGGCTTGTTCTTATTTCTTTTATCATGTTTTGAGGATCTCTTTTTTTTTTTTTTTTTTCTTTCTTGTGTGTGTTTCTGAAAGCTTTTGAGGTAAAAAGATATGTTTCTAATAATTGTTTCCAGCAATCAAATTAACATAATCCATGTCGGTATATCCCCTACTCTATTTTGGCGTTTCATTGTTTTCAATACACATAATAATGTGTTAGTTGGTGATGTTATGCGAGATATATATATTAGAGAATTTGATGTCGTTTACCGCATTATTTCTATCCTGCTAGAGATGGGTACGTGAAACCATCTTTCAGGCTCAATACTTCGTACAATCAAGAATTTATCATCTTTGACAGATTTATTCTTGATCAAAACATTACACGATTTCGAAACTTTTCTAACATAAACCTTTGTAAAAAACAAGTTTCAGGTCCTACTCGAACAAACTCATTGGACAGATCCCGTTTTCAATTTGCAGCCTGAAACTCCTCTATGTCTTGTATCTGTCGAACAACACTTTGGAAGGAACACCAAGAGAGAGAAGTGCAATTCTTGAAGAAGGAACACCAAGAGAGAGAAGTGCAATTCTTGAAGTGGGATACCGTCTTCTTTGTTTCCTTTGGAAATGAACAAACACATTGGACAGATCATGTATTCAAACCTGATGATAACCAAGGTAACATATAACTTCACATGGATATGCATTTTATCAATCATAACCTTTAGTTCAGGCTGCAGTTGTATCTCTCTTCTTACATAATAATTCAATGACCTTTTCTTTTATTTACTAAACAGATGCTGTCTTTATTAAAATGAAACTCTACCTGTAGTGACCTCTATTGTGGATGGTTACAATGTTTGCCTATTTTCTTATGGACAAACTGGCTCTGGAAAGACACGCAATGGAAGGAACACCGGAAAATAGGGGAGTTAATTATCATACTCTATAGGTGCTGTTTAGAATATCTAGGGAAAGAAGCAGCATTATGAGATACAGTTTTTTTGTGAGCATGTTGGAAGTTTACTGAAGAGATAAGGGATCTTCTGGTTGAGAACTTGAACCAACCTGCGAAGAAGCAAGCCCTTTACGTTCCTGTTCCTGCCTTTTCTTGATATTATTGAACATTATGTTTTTCTCAGAGTGGTTAACTATTGTTTGCAAATGCAGATTGGAGATAAAACAATCAGGCTGAGGGTACTCAGAAGTCCCTGGGATCGTTGAAGCTCATATGTATGGTACATATGAAGTTAGGAGTTTGTTCAAATTAGGAAGTTAAGTAAGATCTGTTGGGTCCACCAATGTTAATGAGTTCAGAAGCTGTTCTAACTGGTAAATTAATTATAGCTTATTCTGGAATCTGTATTTCCTTTTTTGGTTATTCATCTGATCAACAACTAAGATGGATGATACACAATTGGATATGCTTACTGGAAAGTGAGGAAGTTGCTTTTGACTACAGAATTGTGCATATATGTTTACTGATAATGAAACTATAAGCTTATTGTGGCATCTGTATTGCTTTTTATGGATATTCATCTGATCAAGAATTAATTGAATATGCTCAGAAAGTTTCTTTATAGTTGGCATCCGTATTTATTTTTATGTGTTTATTTTTATGTGCCTGTACGTTTACTGTAGTCGATAATTCCTTTTATTTTTTTTAAATATATGTAGCTGCTTGTGATGCGGGCGATGTGGTGGGAGAAAATGTAATAACGGTTGACCTGGAAGGAAGTGAGTGCATTGGTAGGACCAAGTTGAAGGTGATCGTTTGAAGGAGTCTCACTTCATAAACAAATCCTTAGCTCATCTCACATTCCTTACAGACATGCTTTCCCTCCTTGCATGCTTCTTGTATATATTTGCATGTTTTGCAGTACTATTCCGAACCTGTTCCCTAATCAATTTATTTTCTTGAACAAACACAAACTCCAAAATCACTCACTTGCTGCAAACTTCTCTAGGTATGTATGTCACTTGAATTGTACCTTTTATTTAACAATTTTACTCGCGAGTCCAAAATCGCGATTGGAATTACTCGTACACACCCAACAAAGTACCATGCGAGAGAGTCGACTTCCCCTTCACTCCACTTATTATATACATTTTGTAAATGGTATAGTATTTTTCAAATAAAAGTCATTCCAATCATCTATTTATAATATGTATTTGTGGGCTTATAGTAGGTTGGGCGTTATGGGCTTTTGTGAGTTTTAACTTAAGTACGTTTTTTCAGTTTTCTAACGGTATCTAAGTCAACAATAAAATCCTACATTTTATTTACAAAATTATTGTACGTGATCATTATTGTCCATTTTCCATCTTCCTCACAAGTATCAAACTAATTCAAGAATTAACCTTTGTATGATGAGACTTTTGGAAAAGGACAATTCATGGTTTATAAGTTAATATGATAAATATAATACGGAATTTGAATTAGCTTATTAAAATGTTTGTCATTAGGATATGATTTATGAGGCTTTGGAGTCTGAACGCTTGTGCTCATACTTCTGGTCCATCTAAGGTTTGAATATCGATGAGGTCTGGTATCCAACAAGTATTTAAAGCTTATGTCTATTCTCCAACTTGTTGTTCTCGAGAAACTGATCTATTATTTTCTACATATCTTAGGTTGTAAGATGTAATTAACCATATTTTTATCTTTTATTTTATTTTATTTTTTGGGAAGGGCCGAGCACTTAATATTCGACTGTCCATGTTTTGCCCTCAATTTCACTCCATGAGCTAAAACATCATATGCTGTGGTGGTCCAGGAATTGGTCTGAATACTCTCTCTTGAAAGCCAAGTTCTCTTGCTTATTTGAGTTGAAATGTTTGATTTGTCAATTGAAATTAATTCTATATATAGCTTAGCAAGTACTAAATTTTCAATCTTGAGCTGTTATTCTCTGCTTACACAGATTAAAAACATAAAGTTTATGATAACATATTTAGGTATGTCATGAAAAAAATATGAAGTATTCATCATGGCTTGATTAAACAGGTCTACTTAGAGCAACCTAATACAATAGAGTCCAAACATTGCAAATGACATACCATTTGGTGGAGTTTGTTTACAGTATCCTGGACAGTTTATTGATGTTCCTATATATGGTGGACTTTGTTTACAGTATCCTGGATAGTTTATTGATGTTTATTACAGTGTTTCTCCATCCGTGATGCAATAATAACAATCCATGGCTGGAGTGACGATGCCACCTTCTAGGAATTATAGCGGAGGCTTTGCTACCAAACTAAGAGTACATGCTTCGATCCTTTCGTTTAGGTTGTGCTGCATCTTTGATTCTCATACAAGAAAAGGAATTGATTTTAGCCATCTTATCTACAAGCTGAAACCATATTTTATGGTGGATATTTTTTCGTATAGGCATCAAGACATCAATAATAATATATACATGTAATACTAACATTGTAAGGTTCGTGCGCAACAAAATTACAATGTAATGATGAAGTGACATGGTGTCCCAGGAAAACTTTCTCTTCCATATGCATAAAATAAGTCGAGCTGCTTCATGATCAAGAAGAATGACGTTCTCTTCCAAATTCCAACTTTCGAGTGAGAAAGCCCGAGAAGATGATGGTTATCTAATGCTGCTGCTGTGTAAGGTTTGTATATCAATGAGATTAAGTACCTGACTTATGCATATGCTTATTCTTCAACTAGGTGTTCTAATGTAACTGCTCCATTATTTACTACCTTAAAACAGGAGTCAATGATGAAGATGTATTGAAGGCAAAAAAATGGCTGCCAAATTTTTCGGGCATTATTGATGGAACTCTAGCACACGATGGAAGGATTCTAATTAAGACTGTTCATGTTTTTGATGTCAGTTTAGCAGATATTGATAATGTGATGTGTGATCTGTCGATGAAGTGCAATGCTAAAAATGAAACAACAAAAGAAGTGGTTGAACAGTATGTTTTCAAGCTGATAGAATTCCAGTCATATATGGTGTTGATCCTGCTAATACACTTCTCGAGCCTAGAGAGCCGTTTTACTAAGAATGATGGAGTGCCAACAAATGAAAGCAGCAGAGAAGTGGACAACACATCTGGTGAAGCCAATGCTGTGATTGCTTGTCCAGAAATGTGTTGACAAGAACCTATTAAAACCGGCATGTGATATCGTGAAGAAGAATAAATTGCGCTAGGAATTCCCTGAACTCTATCATCAGAGCAAATAAAGGCAAATTTCTGATTATTGCTCTGGGTCATTTAATGGTTTATTTACTCTTCATTTCTTGGATCAGTCGCTTTAAATCCCAACTTAATAATCTGCTAGAATAACAATTTTTTTACATGATTCCAGGTCAATGAAGAAGCTAGCAGAAAAATGTTTCTGGGAGATAGCTGAAGCAAGAGCTAATGGGGATGGCCAACTTCTTGAATATTTGGTATGTAACTTCTGTGCAAGATGTTTGACTAATTCTATTGGACATTGCTAAACTTGCTAATTACCCTTTTGGTTGAGTCAAAATTGTCTTGTTTATACTCACGTGGTTCTAGCTTAATGATTTGTTTACAGATTTTGAATTAAACTATACCAATTTGCCAATGTTCTATTTCAGAAGGGGCATGCCAATGTTGTCCACATGAGAAAGTTGTGTATGTTGTTTTTCTCTGAGTTGGAATTCTCAGTGTGGGACCTGTGGGTACTCGTTCAGTTGCAAAACTGACACTTGAATGTTTCTCTTTCTGAATAGTTCAAAATAACAAAGCAAGTGAAAGGATGCCACATTTTTAATTGGAAATTGTAGGTTTAATTAGCAATGGAAGCTGGTTTTCTTGAAAAGGTCGAAGAGCTTTGTGGTCATTATTCCCTTGAAGGTTTCTTGAATTTCAAAGGTATGTAATCAATGTCTGTTGATTTACAATTACAAACAACTAAATGAACATGCCAACTAATTATTCAAAGTTTACATAATGAAAGAGCATGGTATGATTGCGTGTCCTCACACGTACTTGAATGTGCATCCTCAGATAATGCTGCTGCCTTTCCATACCTCTTAGCAAAGCACTAGGTTCTTTTTTAGCAAGTTATCATCTTATTTATTGGCACCTTGCAGCCTGATTCTAGTCGACGTGTAGAAAGAAATATATGAGGATGATTCTTTTGATGGTCGAACTATGAATCCTTGTCATGTGATTTATCTGAAATTTTTTCTTGTTGAAACTCGAAATTTTCTTTTAGGGGATATATACTTGATGAGATGTCTCATCTTAAAATTCCTTCATTCTAGAAAATGCTCCCCTGGAAAGCAAACAAACATTACCTTTGTCTTGGAGAGCACTTGAATACATACTGAATTTGATTCTGTTCATCTTATTCTGAAATTTAAAAGCACACTGATTTTAATCCTTTCAATTTTTTGTTACCCAACTAAGATGTCACTTTTCTTTTTTCAAAATTAAAATATATAGAGTCTGAATCAAGTCATTTGCATTGGTATTTTAATCCTTGCTTTAATTTCATGCTACTAGATCGCTGTTTCTGCTTTTACTATACCTTTTATTGTTGAAATCAACTCCTTTAATATATTTTTTTAGTGATCCAACAAATATTTTATGCTTGTTTTTAAATAATTTATTTCTCTATATGCTCAATTATTAAAGTTTATAGAGAAAATAAATTATTTAAGATATTTGTGTTTAAGATAAAATCAGATCTAACAAACAAATACATTTTTACTTAAAAAAATAATAATATCTATTGTGTGTACAAGTTAAAAAATATAATAGCGCATAATCTCGAATATTCTCAACTTCATGATTTCATCCGTTGACTTTAATACCGTATCTTTTATTTTTTTACAAAAAAACAAAAATGTTGAAAATAATAAACAGGGACCCACACCACAAGCAAACTTAAAAGACGAAAAAGCCCTTGGCCCGAGCCATCGATATCCGTCTCCAAAAGAAACAAACAGCAGGAGCAGTACAATCCGTAATTAATATAAGCTCAATCAGCATTCGACATCCTCAGCAAACACACACACGGACAATACATGAACATTAAACATAAATGGAAGCAACAACACACCAAACATTGCGTTGCTGAACCTGTGTCTCTTAAATAATAATTTTCTAAGTAGGATCTTCTTAATATATCCGCAGCAGCTCATATTTATTTAATGCACATGCTGTATAGGATTTCTTACCATATTTTCCAGTTTCCTAAATTAAAAACCTAATTACATTTTATCCGTTGATTTCTCTTCTTCCCGAGAGTTGCCGCATGTTGTTTATATATTAGAAAGTGTATATATTGGAGGTGGGTTTTTGAAGGAGGTTAAATAGCTTTGTAGACGACGGAGTCCTTTTCTTCACTCCTCATTGTCGGTACGTTCGCCTTTGTCGATTAGTTCGATGTGTTTCGTTTATTGATTTATTATATCGATTTGTGTTGGTAAATTTATGGACTTCTTTGTTATTTCGGCGGGTTTTTGGTTGTTTTTTCATCTACTGAATTTGTTATCGTCCCTTATGAACTGTTCTATTGGATTGGTTGTGAGTATAATTGGTGGGAGCTGTTCGGTTGATGTTCATTCATTGCCTGAGCCATGCAAAACAATTGATTAGAGATACTGGGTAATGGAATTTGATAGTTTTTTTTTTTTTTTCCACTGTGCTTTTATTACTATAATTCTGTTCGAAATTGTTTAGGTGACATTTATTTTCCAATTGTTTCATTGTTTTTAACTGTTACAGCTATCTTGAAGATAATGTCATATTAGTGATGATGAAATATAATTATTCCCTAGGTTAATCTTTTGAACATGCGATTAATGTTACATTGCTACAGTGCTACTCCTTGCTGTCACTGAGTCACAATTTGGAAATTCTCAGCATTAGTTTCATAACATTCACGTATTGAGTTGTATATCTAGTCGGCATGAGGCCCAGTAGCGATGATGTATTTAAGGGGACTGAAGCATATTCACAGTTGAAGATAACCTTTATTGTCAAATGAAAGAAAATGAAGATTCTTTTTTATATGACGATACTCATATAGTGATTTAATGAGCGACGGAAGCTTCATTTGTTAGAATTATCAGTTCATACCAATGTGCTGTGCCGAGAGAGTGTTTGTTTTGACATGCACTAACATTTTGATAATCTCTGGTGCAATGGACATCGTAGAGTGCATCTGGTTGCTAAATTGCAGCGTGACATCAACTCGCTGGTTTGGCTATGTATTATGACTTGTTGGCTGCATGCTTGAATTGCATACGAGTTTTGTTTACTTTCTCTTCTTGAATTAAAATAATTTTTATTCATATCTTCAAGTTGTACCTCAGAAATAGTCGATCTGATTTTTATATTTATCTTATCTCATAAACCTTGGATAACTGACTTGAAACAGAATGCTTAGCTGGGAAATAATTTATTCTTATGCATTAAATTAAGTTTGCAACGCTCACTAATCCAATGTTGGTAATTGAAACTGTGTTGAGAAAATAGATAGGACAGGTGGCATTTATTTCTTACTTGGATAACAGATAATGTATAGTACTCCTATGTTTTTTGAGGTTTACTTATGGCATGAATTACCGAGAACTCTGTTGAAAAACTTTAGGGTGAGGATATTTGCACCCCATTTTTTATCAATATACGCCCAGTCACCCACAAATTTTTTTAGTAAAAAAGAACCTCAAATGAAAAGACTAGATTACCTACCTTTTAAAAATATCCAAATTCCTCCCTTCTCTTCCAATAGCCCCCTCTTTCCTCCCCACAGCCGCCACACATGCTTCCCTCCCATTTATTCTTTTTGCCAGTGTTCGACCAACCAGAGTCGAACATCTTTATGGATGCTTGACCACCTTGGCCGAACGGTCAAATGAAGGGAAGGGGAGGGAAGAGTGGAGTTTGGGGGTGCAGTGGTGACGGAAGAGGGGGAAGAGAAGGGTGGGGTACTTCAGCCGGCACAGGGGCATTCTTGGGACTCCACAGACCAAGATTTACCCCTCACCTTTGCTGGCTTGAATGTTATGTAATGTGTGGGGTGTTTATTCAATAATTTAGTAAAAAGTAGGTGGGTGAAGGTATTGGTGGGTGTATTGGTTAAAAAAGGGGTGCAGGCTTAAACTTTAGGAGGGGGGCACGTGCAACATGTTACTGAAACATTTTTATGCACTATAAATATTATTCTTAGATGATGTCTAGGGCTTAATTGTGCAAATTTTGTTTTATTAGCAATTTCTTGAAAATTTTGATTAAGCTTGTGGCGCCTACGAAAAATAATTACACAATAAATGTAGATCGAAGCTTGAACTTGCTCCGTAGGCGTGTGCTTTTGTATTTCACTTTCCTCTTTCTCGCTCTATCCAAAAGTTGTGTCTCTCATTCAGACCCGCTGGAATTTTTCTGCGGTCTCTCCTGGTGTGCAGGGTCATTGAATTCTACTAGACATACATCCAGGGCTACACCAATCCAATTCAGCTACAGAGGCAATCAGAATTCTAAGCATCACCAAGGAAGCCTTGCATTCACACTAGCAGCCTAGCACATAAGTAAATGTCTTAAGATTTTTTTTTTCTTCTGCTTTCTATTGATGCATTTGAGATTGAAGTTTTTCTCTAATCCTCTCTTTGCAAACTGTAAACTATTGAGTTTATTATAAAGATCTGATTATACAAGCACTCTTATTGTTCTAGCTGTTATTTTCAAATTGTACTGGTTTTCTTGACATGAACTTATCTGATGTTCAAGTTTATTCTCACTGAAAATCCTTGCATGAAATTTCTAAAACAGCTTATTCATTAACTTGCATTGGCCCTGAAATCAGATTTTACCTTACTATTTATGCTACTCCATTTAATCCTAGTTTACTGGAAGAAAGCAAATGCCCACTTGCATCATAAAAACATGAAAGACCTGCTATTTTTTCCTTTAAAAACGTCTATTAAATATACTAATTGTGGTGTATCACATAACTTATAACCAGAAAGATCTACACGCATACAATGATACAATAATGATCTAATGTTCAAAGAGTTTGACATTAGAACAGGCCAGAAATTTCCAGAACTTGCTCTTACTTTCTTGAATCTACTTGTTTTAGTGAAGGTGCACTCTACTAGAATGCTTTTTATAACTCACTTTCTTGATGTAAAAGCTCTGTATCCCACAAATATGTAAAGTTTGTCTGGACTATGGAATAATTCAAGCATAGCAGCCCTTTGCCTTTTCTCTTGTAAAGTTTACTAACATCCTCATATCTGTACTATTATTGGTTTGCTACATAACGTGCCTATTTTCACTCTTGTAGGTTTTTCATTCTTTAACCATGCGAATAGACGAAACTCCAATATATAAGCAGACCTCCATTTCCAAGCATGCATTTTCTGATCTCTCCCATGTTTCGCCAGTGGTGTTCTTGTATCTCCTTAAAGAATGTTATTCTTATGGTAGGTGTGACAACCTTTTCTTATTCATTTTGGATTCGATGAGTATGCTTCTTTGATGTAGGGGATTTTTTGCTGTATTGGCCTTTGACTATGTTAAATATGGACTGGAAATTTTGGTTTGAAAGATATTAGGTGGAAGAGAAGATCAACTTAGGTTTTGGCCTTTGTATAGCTTATGAATATAACGTTGTGATTTGTATTGGGGTGATTATCTTATTATTGCAGTGTCTTTTAGTTTGGCCTCGTATTGGTTGCTCAAGAAACACCGTTCTTTTTCCTCTTTTCCAATTTTGTGATTTTGAAGCAAGGATTTGTTATGCCTGTTTCATTTGATTTTGCAAATATTCAGATTCAATTAAAAATCATATTGAGATTTCCAATTTAGACACTGGAAGAACTAAATCACACATTTTGGCTTACACCAGCTTATTTGCCCAATTACGAAGTCCGTTCATTGCCAGATATCTTCCTAGGGTAATTCTCTTGAGTTGTATCCAGAAACATATACCAACTATTCTGTAAAAAAGAAAAATTCATCTAGTATTTCAAAAATGGTCACTGATTTGATTTTTCAATTATTATTATTATTATTATTATTATTATTATTATTATTATTATTATTATTATTATTATTATTATTATTATTATTTTTGTATTTTAATCTAATTAGCTGGCACCATCCCTGTAGTTGGCTGTAATCTGTCTCAAAGAATGAAGTAGCAAAACCTTTTACACAATTGTACTGGTAAACATAACAACCTGCATATGTTCTGAACTCGGATGAGTAATTTAGTCAAAGCATATGAATTAACACAATATTACACACTAATTGAAGCTTGTATAGTGGTGTACCTTTGGCCCACCCTCCAATGTGCATTTAGTTGGTGCTACCTCCGGGTTTGAAAATTTTACTCATTCTACAGGAACATGTAAAGCATCGGTGAAGTTCCGTGCGTTACAACAACAACTGCATCTGGTTTTCCTCAGCAATTCCCAAGCTGGAGCAGCTACTCTAATTGCTCACTGCCTCTTCATATTGCCAATCTTTGAATCACAGTGTGATGGCTTTAGCCATCTGGTATTATCGGCTCTTTCTCGTTACCTGAAAACAGGAGTCAATGATGAAGATGTATTGAAAGCGAAAATATGTGCTGCCAAACTATTTTTGGACATTATTGATGGAACTCTAGCACATGATGGAGGGGTTCTAATTAAAATTGTTCAAGTTTTTGATGTCAGTTTAGCAGATATTGATAATGTAATGGGTGATCTATCGATGAAGAGCAATGCTAAAGTTGAAACAGCAAAAGAAGTGGTTGAACAATATGTTTTCAAGCTGATAGAATTCCAATCATATATGACTGGTGTTGATCTGCTAATACACTTCTCTATCCGTGAGTCTGGAGAGCTGTTTTTACTAAGAATGATGGAGTGCCAACAAATTAAAGCAGCAGAGAAGTGGGCAACACATCTGGGGAAGCCAATGCTGTGTTTGCTTGTCCAGAAATGTGTTGACAAGAACCTACTAAAAATTGCATGTGATATCGTAAAGAAGAATAATTTGCGCAAGGAATTTCCTGAACTCTATCATCAGAGCAAAGAAAGGCAACATTTCTATTATTGCTCTGGGTCATTTAATGGTTTATTTACCGGTCAGTCGCTTTAAATTCCCAATAAAAAAAAATCTGCTAGGATAACATTTTTTACATGATTCCAGCTCAATGAAGAAGCTAGCAGAAAAAGGTGTCTGGGAGATAGCTGAAGCAAGAGCTAATGGTGATAGACAACTTCTTGAATATTTGGTATGTAACTTCTGTACAAGGTGTTCAACTTATTCTACCTGGCATTGCTGAACAGCCTGCTGAACTTGTTAATTAAATAATAAATTGTCTTGTTTATACTCATATGGTACTAGCTTGCTGATTTAATTACAGATTTTGACTTAAAACTAAACCATTGACCCAAGTAATTAAGTAAATGTGGTTAATGTTAGATGATATACTGTTTCAGAAGGGCTTGCCAATATTATTGTCCACATGAGAACGTTGTGTATGTTCTTTTTCTCTGAATAGGAATTCTCAGTGTGGGTACTCTTTCAGTTGCAAAACTGACACCTGGATGTTTCTTTTTCGGAAATTATTAGTTCAAAGTGAAAAGAACAAAACACGTGAAAGGATGACACATGTTAATTGGAAATTGTAGGTTTATTTAGCAATGGAAGCTGGCTATTTTGAAAAAGTCGAAGAGCTTTGTGATCGTTATTCTCTTGAAGGTTTCTTAAATTTCAAAGGTATGTCTAAAGAAAAATTACAATTAATGTCTGTTTATTTTAAATAATTACAAACATTAAATGAAAATTCCAACTAATTATGTCTCAAAGTCTACATAATGGAAAAGCAAGCTATGATTGTGTGTCTTCACACCTACTTGAATATGCATCCTCAGATAATGCTGCTGCCTTTCATATCTTTTAGCAAAGCACTAGGTTCTTTCTTAACAAGTATCATCTTATTTATCGGCACCTAGCTGCCTGATTCTAGTCGGTGAGTAGGAGGAAATCTCTGAGGATGAATCCTTTTGGTGGTTGAACAATGAATCCTTGTCCAGTTGTTTGATCTAACGAATACCGTTACTCTGATTAATATGAAAAGTTTTCCATCTACCGTGATAATTAATGTGCAGCAATGATGCTAGATCTTGATGCCGTCCTGAGTTTGCTTTCAGTTTGTTGTACTGCTTAGTTCCGTCATCAGGCGACTCATTTCCAGATATTTATGTGAATACCTTGTCTTCTTTAGGGTATATGGAGGCAAAATTAAGCACACCAACTGGATTAACTTTCAGTTTGTACATTAGAAACATATCACTTTACCTAGTTAAAACTTGAAATTGACCTATTCCAATAGTCTATGATAATTTTGTTTGCTAATCAGCTATTCAGCTGCAAGGTCCAGGCTGGAAATGGGACTTCTAGTAGATATGCTGGATTGTGCAGGTCTACTTGCATGTCCATTATGCTTTCTAGGAAATAACCCTAATATATCTTCAGGCAATGCTTGTTTTTATTTTGTGTGATTCTGGGTCAGGATTTAGAAATGAAGGTAATACTTAATTTGCTTTTAGGGGATATACACTGGAGATGTCTCATCTTAAAATTTCCTTTCTTCTAGAAAATGCTTCCCTGGAAAGCAAACAAACTTTACCTTTGTCTTAGAGAGTTGTATTTGCAAGTTTCTCTATTTTCTATTTGACTGATAGAGCACTTGAATACAGACTGAACTTGATTCTGCTCATCTAATTCTCAAAATATACAATCACATTGATTTTAATCCTTATATATTTCTTATTGCCTAACTAAGATTTCGCCTTTTTCTTATATATAGAGACTGAATCAAGTCATTTGCATCGCCGCTATTTGAACCTTCATGAGTTGTCTATTGAAGATGTTTTGTGGATTGATGAATCCAATGGTTTACGTGATGCAATACACTACTTTGAGGAATGCAAAGTTGTGGGTGTTGACTGTGAATGGAAGCCTAATTATGAAAAGGGCAGCAAACCCAGTAAGGTAAATGTAATTTAAGTGGGTTTATCCATCATAGTCATGTGGAACATTTCAAGTTACATAATCCTGCAACATGAAGTTACCTACAGTACTATTTAGAGTCATTATTCTGATTACCAGTCTCTCTCATCTCTCCCTGGTGCATCACACTCCCTTTCTTTTTCCAAGCTATTCTTCTGGTCTTCCAGGAAGGCCAGACTTGTTATTTCTTTTATTATTTCAGCATGTGTGGTGTGGGTAAAAGTGGCTACTATCTTGGCTATTAATGTTCACACATACTGCAGGTCTCTATCATGCAAATTGCTTCGGAGAAGAAGGTTTATATACTTGATCTTATCAAGCTCTATGAAGATGTACCAAGTGTTCTAGATGAATGCCTTGGCCGCTTATTGCACTCCCCGAGTATTTTAAAACTTGGTAAATGAACTTTTTGTCTTATGCTTTGAGTCTTTTGGCGTAGGAATGCAAATCGAGAATACAATTTATTTTAGAAATCGCACAGAATAATAATCAGTCTGAGCAATATAAGCAGACTAGATAAGGAAAATTTCAATATGCCAATATCCTTTAGGCTATGTTCTTTTTGAGATTCACACGGATGAATTTAGGACTTTCCGGCCCCCGTCCCAATGTCCCATATAAGTTAGGAATTTGAAATCCAGTTTTTAAATCCCACACTTAATCCATACCTATAAATACCTATAAACCTATTACCTATTATTTTACCTTTTTCAATACAATCCATACCTATAAATACCTATAAACCTATTATTATATTTTCCAATACAAACTATTTTTCCAATATAATAATACAATATCAACCACTCTTACACATTGATTTGACATAAAGTAAAATCTCACCCTACTCAAATCCCAAAAGAAACATAAACTTTTATTATTCATCAAGGATTTCAAATTTCAGGATTCCAGAGTCATAACTCTCCCCACACACCTAAATCCCAAAAAGAATATAGCCTTAAAGACTCGCTGATTGCATTATTACCGTGATATTCTGCTTCTTGCTGTTTTTTTTTTTTTTTTTTTTTTTTTTTTTTTTTTGCACTGATGTGTTGCTGCTGGCATTTTTTTGTTTTACATATGGAGCTACATAGTACATATGATCAAATTCAACTTTTTGTAGGTTTTTCTTGGTCAGCTAGTTGTACAAGTTATGATTTTCAAATATTAACTGCGGTAATGACTTGTGACTTTGCAGGCTACAATTTTCAATGTGATATGAAGCAGCTTGCACATTCATATGACCTGAATTGTTTTAAACACTTTGAGATGCTGCTTGATATCCAAAATGTGTTCAAAGAACCACGCGGTGGTCTCTCTGGCCTGGCAGAGGTAAATTCTGGTGATAATTACTAACCTTTTAACTGCCCAAAGCACACACACACACACATGTACTTTTTGATGGATGTCAATATTTTCCTTTAGGCCAGTAACAGAATGAGTAAAATGAACCAAGTCAGAGGGGTTATTTGTAAGTTTTCAAGGATGTTGAGTTTTTTGTGACTATCAATAAATTTTAAAGGCTAGTTAAAGTTGATCTTTTTTTTGTTCAATCCTTGATTTTAAAACTTGTCATTATAGTCAAGACAGTTAATGTTCTTATGCTATTATTATGATGTTGGTTTTATGCAGAAAATATTGGGCACTGGTTTGAACAAAACCAGACGAAACAGCAATTGGGAGCAGCGACCCCTTACTCATTATCAGGTAGGTGTGTTTGTGTTCAGTTATAATATGATGTTCCATTAAATGTTCGATTTACAGGTGTACCACAATTCTTCCTAGAATCTGTGCAACACACTTTGCTTTCTTATATTCCATGGGTAATGCGCAAACAAGAATGAGTTTAAGGACCTCACCATCTAATGTTCACTGCAAATCTGTTTCAAAATATAATCATGTGTTTTTAATTGAATGCAGCTCGAATATGCTGCTCTTGATGCTGCTGTTCTCCTCCACATATTCCGGCATGTGGGTAGGCATTCCTCGACTGAAGGTTCCCCGAATGGCCCTGCACCCAAGCTAGAATGGAAATCATATATTGTACGTCTCTCTCTATCTCTCATGATCAATATATATGTGTGTGTATCATGAGGAGGTTATATCTTGGTTGAGTAGATTAGGGTTTGTCTGAATTCTAGTTTTTTTATTAATACGTGCAATATATATGGATGCAGGTGTCTTATATCAAAACTGACAGCTCTAAAACGCCCAGAAAGGACACTTAATGGCGAGGCGTTAAGTTTCTTCAGACAGTGATAGAGGTAGTCAACTTATCGTCACAATTTAATAAGTTAGAAAGATCAACTTTTGTGTACAGTTTTCATCATCGAGATTTTAATAGGAACTTCAAATGATTCCTTTGTTCAAGAGAGGAGGCTCAAAATTGCAAGAAAATATTTCACCCTGCATATTTTGCCTATCTTTCTCATATTTGGTCTCCTTTCTTCTTCCTTTTACTTTGTTAGTTTTGATTTAAACAAATAGCATTAAATCATATAACATGATATTTATAAACTCAACTGGACCAAAAAGCATATTACATGAACCTTATAGAATTCTACCGAATTGAAATTATTCTTAAAATTTTGATGATTCAAATTCAAGCATGCCTACTCTAATTCAAACGGATTACAAATCTTACGTAGGAAGGATCAGTTAGAAAACAACACATTCTGATGATGGAAGGAAGGCGAAAATAGTTGGAGAAAATATACTCTCGTCCCTTCGAAAATTTTTTATTTGAGAATTGCACTCTATTTAAGAAAAAATAGTATTTTAAGTGTAATCGGTGTTGAGATGTGATGAGAAAGGAAAAAGGTAAAGGGATAGAGAGAAATAAAGGTAGAGAGATATGCAGAAACACTTTTTTACGATAATTATTTTATGTCCACCTGTGGGCAACCACTTCTAATGTGATGACGACACATAAGTAGAGAATCCACAATAAACCAAGGGGGCATAGCCTACTTGGCCACCGGGCTCCTCACTTAAGTGGGAGACCTGGGTTCGATTCCCTTCGGGAACGAATTGGAGTGGGAGATATAAGAAGACTTGGAGAATTTGGATTTGTAAGGAGACTTGGCGAACTAACTTCTAACCACTAACAACTAACATTTACCGATAAAAAAAAAAAAAAAGGGAACCCACAATAATTAATTACTTATTATGTTTATGTATCATCACATTTAAATTGGTATTCATTCGGTGTACACAAGATCAATTCCATATAAATATATAACCCAAAACAACAGTACAGAAGGAGAAGGGTCCATCCATTTAGCCCAACACATTTTTAGCCAATCAGATCCAGGAATTATACTTTGGGGGATATAGAATAAAATATGTATTTTAAGTTTAACGCATAGGTATTAGGAGTAAAATTTTATATTAAACATACACACGTAAATTTAAATAAAAAGGATAAATACGTATATATTAACACATGTTTTAAATATGCAGCACCAAATATGGAATAAATGATATCATTTGGAGGTCGCGGCCCCACTTGTCCACCTCGTATCTGCCTCTGCTGTGTAACGGCTCTTAAGAAATGCATAAAGCCGAAAGAAACTATGAATCTTGTATTAATGTAATGAAGCATGACAGAATTCATAAATTTTTTATTCTATTTGATATTAATATGAATCGGAAATGTAACAGCATTAAAAGTAAATAAACGTAATATAACATGTATTTACAGAAAATCTATAAATATGAATTGCCAAATAGTTCAGATGAGAGCCATTAGGAAGCCGAGTGTTTCGGCTAAAAAAGAGGTTGTGGCAATGAAGAAAAAAAACACATAATAATAAACTAGTGAGAAAAAAGTGGAGAAGAGAAAAGCAGTAGAAGAAGCCATGGATTACCACATAATCCTGAAAATAAAGATTCAATTTTCATTTCTCTCTTTCTCTCCGTTTTTTCTTCTTCCAAGAGAAAGAGAAAAGAAATCTCTCTCACCATTGAAACCCATGACATATTAGGCAGCACGATTCTAAATGCATGCATAAACAAGATTTCTAAGCGCGGGTTTTTGTTGTTTTAAACAACACAATGGTGTTGCAATTTGACGTGGCGTCAATGGTGGAAGATGTGCTTCAACACCATGGAAAGAGACTTTGCGACATCGACTCAAGAAAATTTCAAGAAGCTTGTACGAATGATAACCCTTAATTATAACTCTTGTATTTATTTCTTGCCAAAAATTTACAAATTAATACATATCCCTAAAATGTCATTCTCAAAACAGAATATTCTATGTAATGTATTTGTTTTCACTACATAATTTTTTCATTAGAATCTTGATTGTTAATCTGGGTCTTACATTGAAAGTGTGTGTGTTTTCTGTTTGATTGAAAAGTGGGTTTGATTTTACATTACAGCATTGAGGAGATATGAGGCAGCAGAATGGCTAAGAAAGATGGTAGGGGTAGTTTTGGGAAGAGATTTACCAGCTGAGCCTTCTGAAGAAGCCTTTAGAAATGGTCTTCGAAGCGGCATTATGCTTTGCAATGTCCTTAACAAGGTCCAACCTGGTGCTGTACCAAAAGTATGCTTCAATTTAGGTCCTTAGATATTCAACTTCTACCTTTTTTAGTAAGTAATTTAATTTTTTGGCTTGCTTCTAGGTAGTTGCAGCACCTACAAAAAGTGTTATTATTCCTGATGGCAATGCATACCAGTATGTCGAAAATATGAGGAACTTCCTAGTAGCTATAGAAGAAATGGGGATACCAACTTTTGAAGTCTCAGATTTGGAACAAGTATGTAGATTAACCTTATGTGTGTGTATATATTAATCCTGCTATGAAATGATAAAATTGGGAATGATAGATGCTACTCGAATTAAAAATAACAGGGAGGGAAGTCTTTCCGAGTTGTGAATACCATACTGGCACTCAAATCATACTACGAGTGGAAACAATCCGGTGGAAATGGAGTATGGAAATTTGGTGGGACCTCATCAAAGGCCGATTGTGGAGGCAAGCAGGCATCTTTCAGAAAAAGTGCTGATCTGTTCCTCAACTTTTTATCAAGGAATGCATCTGCTGGTGAGAAGTCTCTTGATAGTATATTGAGTGATGAGAACTCGTGTTGTGATGACCTCAATGAAGTGGTCTGTAAGCTTACTGTTTCATATCTACTGATATAATCGTATAACTATTCTGTTAAAAAGATTTAAGCTGATATTTCGAATTGCAAATTGCAGGGGATCTCTCCTTCATTGAGGAAACTTGTTCGCGAACTTCTTTCTGATAAGAGTGTAGAAGATATCACTGTGGTGAGTATTTTTTTTTTTTGTGTTTCCATGTGTAAAGTTAGTAGTGATAAGGACACGTGAAAATATAGAAGATGTGATGATTTGTAGTATTAGTTTTCTTTTAGTGTATGAATCATCATCATTGGAGCCATTATCAAAACTTTACTTGACCATATTGATATCTGGCCATCACTTTGCTAATCTTCTTTCTGATAAATGATGATTGACTGAACAGATTGTAGAGAATATGTTAAGTAATGTTATGGAAGAATTCGAGCGAAGACTAGAAAGCCAAAACGAGCAAGTAAGCCTGATTCGTTTTCCAAGTGATTGTGTGCCTTCAATTTTACTCAGAACTGAATTGAACCGATGACTCATTACTTAGTATAAGTAGCAACACTTTCTGAAGCAAGTGGATCCAATTTTGAGATGTTAAATGAATTCTCCTTTCCATTTTTTGTTTGCATGACAGATTAAAACAACTTTGCAAGATAAGAGTGTTTCTGATTCCTGCACGACAGAGGATATGGAGGTCTGATAACATTTGCTTAACCTATACTGTTGAACATGCAACGAATTATTCATCCTAATAAGACATCTAGAGGAAGAATTTTTTATTTTTTTTTAAAGGACTTCTTTTTTAATGGCAGATTAGACCTACTTCGCCAGATAAGGATGATTCCAATTCCTGCATGACTGGGGAGGCAGAGGTTTGATTGCATTGGTTTGGCTTATATTACTTATGAACATGCATTTGGATCAATGATGTTTATTGATCTTTACAGCATGCGATGAAATTTTACTCTATGTTGTCCAAGGCTGTCAATATTATGAAAAATAAAAAGATTTTAAAGGAAAATATTCTTCTTTTTTTGTCGGTATGACAGGTTACGACGATTTTGCAAGATGATGATGTTCCTGTTTCTGATCCTGTTCCTGATTCTAACACGACTGAGAACACAGAGGTCTGACTGCATTACTTGGCTTTATAATACTTTTGAGTATGCATTTAAATGGTGTTCATAGATCCTCATTTGATTGATGTTCATAAATCTTTATTACATGCAATGACTTTTGTTGTTTGTATGCAAGACTCCAAACGTAATGGAAGACAACAATGAGCCTGAGGAGGATTTCTGTGACGAGGCAGCACTAGCTCTTTCGTTGAAGTACCAAGAATCTGTTGAGCACCAGCAAAGGAGTGTAAAGGTTATCCACACCTGGATCTCAATAATTAAAAAATAAATTCCCATCCCCATTAATTAGGAATTTATAAGTAATATAGTTTCATTTTATTTGCAGGAACTGAAGAACACCCTTCATTCTGCCAAGGAAAATGTGCGAATGCTGCAACTGAAGTATCGAGAAGACGTTAGCAATCTTGGTAAGGATCGATTCAACAATCATCTCTGAAATTGTAGGGACAGAAAATGTAATTATGTTTGGTGTTAGGTAAGCATATCAGCCGTTTGGCTAATGAAGCTGCTGGATACCATAAGGTTGTCGAGGAGAATCGGAAATTATACAATCAAGTGCAAGACCTCAAAGGTAAAGCTCTATTGGTTTGTATATTTCACCTCTAATCTCAGGGTAGTTCTTTTTTCCCTCCTTTTAAATATGATTTCATGCATAAATTTATTAGGAAATATTAGGGTGTACTGTCGAGTACGTCCTTTTCTACCTGGTCAGCTAAAAGGTGCGAGCGTCGCAGAAGATATATCTGACGGTAGTCTTTCGATAATTACCCCATCAAAGCATGGAAAAGGGAAGAAAACTTTCACTTTTAACAAGGCTTTTGGTCCAAATTCAACCCAAGGTAGCCCCCCCAAACATTTTTCTTTCACCAATATGATTTATGATATGAATTCATGCATAACTTCCTTAAAATGCCAGCATTTTACGAATTCAATTTGTTTCTACACTTGTGCAGAAGAAGTATTTGCTGATACTCAGCCACTGATTCGGTCTGTTCTTGATGGTTATAACGTTTGCATATTTGCTTATGGTCAAACTGGATCAGGAAAAACTTATACAATGGTAAAAATTCCCACCCATGTTCGTGTTATAATCTTTTTTACTGTTTCTAAAACTTTGTAATTCTATTTTGTTACCACAGACAGGGCCTAAGGAGCTTACAAAGGAAGGCTTAGGTGTGAACTATAGGGCGTTAGGTGATTTATTCCAAATCTCAGAACAGAGAAGAGACACTATTGATTATGAAATCTCGGTTCAGATGATGGAAATCTACAACGAGCAAGTTCGAGATCTTCTTGTAACAGATGGTGTCCAAAAACGATATCCTTTGACCAAACTTTATATATCTCTGTCATTGTGGTTTTTTTTTTTTTTTGACATGGCTCGTTCTCTTTCTTCCCTTAACTCCTACACACATTAGAAATCAGAAACAATACTTCAGATGGTATTAATGTACCGAATGCAAATCTTATACGTGTTACATCTACATCCGATGTCATAAATTTGATGAACCTTGGCCATAAAAACCGTGCAGTTGGTTCTACCTCTATGAATGATAGGAGTAGCCGTTCTCACAGGTACGTCTTTCTGGTTATCTGATCTTTTTTTTTTAATTCTTTAATATCATAATATGTTAACTGAGCTAGAGTGTGCGCGCTTGGCAGTTGTCTCACAGTTCATGTTCGAGGCAGAGATATGACGTCTGGCGCAGTTATTCGTGGTTGTATGCATCTGGTTGACTTGGCAGGAAGTGAAAGATGTGATAAAACGGATGCAGTGGGTGAAAGGTTGAAGGAGGCTACATACATTAATAAGTCTCTTTCTGCTTTAGGAGATGTAATAGCGGCTCTTGCCCAAAAGAATGGACATGTTCCCTACAGAAACAGTAAGCTCACACAGCTGCTTCAAGATTCATTAGGTAAGCTTAATATGACTACTATCCATATACAAGATATGTTCATCTCTCTCTCTCTTGACGCCTTTGCGTTTGTCAGGAGGGCAAGCAAAGACTCTAATGTTTGTTCACATTAGTCCGGAGGCTGATGCTCTTGGAGAAACACTTAGTACTCTTAAGTTTGCTGAACGCGTTTCAACAATTGAGCTTGGTGCTGCTAAAACAAACAAAGAAAACAACAACAACAGCCACAGCAACAACAACACTAATGCTGCTGAGCTCAAGGAACTAAAAGAACAGGTATTAATAACTTAAATGCATATCATGACCGGCTGTCTTCTTTCTCTCTCGTTCATGTACACAAGCAACTCAAATGCGCATACATTGTCTCCATGCAGATAGCTTCACTCAAAGCAGCCTTGGCACGAAAAGATGCACTAGATTTGGTGTCATGTGCGTCTTCTCCATCGTATTCATCTTGGAATAGCAAGACAGAGGTATAGAATATACACCCACTTTGTCCTACTATTCATCTGAAGATATGAACATATTTAAGACTCGCTATTTTCTTTGTGTTTTTTGCATTGTGGGGTGAAGTTACAAAGCAATGGTTCATCATCAAGACGGCACAGCTTGGATAGTCAAGACTTTTTGATAAATTCTCCAGCTTGGTCTGTGGAAGAAGACAAAGGGTTGCCTAATGGAGATGGTAAAAAATCATCGGAGATATTCTATCAGAAGAGCAATTCCAAGGCTCAACAAGACTTGAACAAGAAGCGTTCACCTGCACCGTCTAGAAGGCACAGTCTAGATAATGCTATAGCTAATCAGACAACCACCACTGACGACTCAGATCACGAGTTAGACGCTGCAACTAGTGATTCTTCCGAAGCTGACTACCGATGGCAACTCATTCATAAGTCCAAAACCCCAAATGTGGCCACATCAAAGCTCAAGAAGCCTACTCCTACTAAGCACACTACTAAGACTCAAGAAATGAGGTAGGGACACATTAGTCATTTGGTCTTTCTTCATATCTCTTATTTAATCATAAGGAAGTTGATGACATATTTATACATATAATCTTGCAGGAGCCAGATACCTCAGCCTAGTGGGAGAGTTTCAAATGGGGCTATTTCCTCATTGAACAAAAATGGGCGGCAACCAGCTTCTTCTATTGCCGGGAGGCGAAAACCAGCTACCGGTGGGAAGTAAGAACAAGTCTAGCTATAGTATGGCTGTGTTAATATCCACAATTAAACTTAATTTAGTTTCACAATTGGTATATATGGTATGTTGTGGCTTTTCTGGTTTCTGCATTTTATAAATATATACACACACATGCACATATGAGATGTTTAGGTCTCAATTCATCATGTCATCTCCAGTTTTACATTTTCTTGCGTTATTCACCTATTAATTTCTGTAATTGTTCACCTGTTTTTAGGAGATTTACATATATAGTATGAGAAATAGCCGTAGAATTAATTTTTAAAATTGCAAATGGGTGAGGAAGACTCGATTATGAAATTTTGATCAAGTTGAGAGATGCATATATCACCACGTTAAATATGTAATTGCTCATTAGGCCCCTTTATCCACTTTGATGACTTTAGGTAATTCATGATTCTGGTCTCTAATTCCTTTTTTTTTTGGTAAGTCTTTGGTTTTGTTAGTCATTATTTGTTGCATCTGGATTTCATTTCTATACTAATATTATATCAAATATAATATAAAATTAGCAATACGAGTGTTTAAGCCTTTTAACACTTTTATTTGGTATATATGATGTTGAACTAAATTCATGTGTGTCCTTAATGGCTTATACAAAAATCAAATTTGGTTACTAATCAAAATAAAGTATTTCATTTTGTACAAATCAAATCGAAATGATATAAGTAATTTATATAAATTCAATCTGTAGCAGCGACTAATTAAATTATAAATAAGTATACAACACACATTAGAAAATAAACTAAATTAAATGTGTCTTAACTATATTATGTATATTTGAGTTACAATTATGGAAACCGCGATTTTAAGACATTGTTTTTCAAGTTGAAATAATCTTTTTTTTTTTTTTTTGACAAAAATTGAGATAATCATTTAAGTAAGATAAAGTTAAATATTCGGGTGATACAAGTTTGTTTTGGGTTTTCTAAACTTTTTATTTTTTGGTTTTAAAAATTAAATTTTTTATTTATAAATTTAAATTTGATTCTATTTTGAGATTTGAAAATTTGATTTTATAAAATCACCACTATAACACTTATAAATATAAATTCATATGTTTTAACATACTCAAATTTTCTCTCTCCGTACACTTTAATATATTTAAATTATCACATATCAATGTAATGATATAATATCATTTACTCTTCCACATTTATTTGACATAAAGTTAAATTATATACTACTCAAAATTTTAAAATACACACACTCCTTATTATTTATTAGAATTTCTAAACTTAAAAAATCATTTTTAAAATTTATTTAGAATTTAGAACAAGCATCACCGTAATGAATGTAATTTAACTTGGTAAGAAAATTAATATCAATAATTTTACTACAGCAAGAGGGTAAATATGACTACCTGAATTACTGAAATAACCAGTTAGATGTAAATTCGGACCGAATTGATTTTTTTTTTTTTTTAATTTTGCTATTTAAATCAAACGTTCTCTAGTTTTAGGATTCTCATGTATTAGATGTATTGTGTAATACAAATATATATTTTAAATAGTACTAATTATTTTTACTAAAAAATATAAATATTTTCAATTGTATTTTTAATATTATTTAAAAATGTATTTGAACGGTAAGAGTATGCTCCGATAATGCCAAAGTTGTCTTTAAATAACATTGTCTTGTTTCCCTTTGTTGTAATATTGAATGAAAATCCGAAAAGGAAAATTTGTTGATTATTGCAAATAGAAAATTTGGGTGCTTGATTGACGGGGTATGTTCACATAATAATAATAATTGTTGTTTAACAATAACCATGACTTTCGCAAATTTGCATGTATTATGGACCCACTATTGTCTGACGTGGTACATTGTTTCCCAATTTTTCCTCACATTTGGTACTCCTCCTTAAAGTTGGACTTTTACGAGGCTCCAATTCAAAAATCAGTCACTTTGAGAATCAATTTTTTGGATAAATTTCAAATTTTCTTACGAAACAACCTAACATGAATATAATGCAATTTTTTTAAATAAAAATAACTAATAGTATTATTTAAAAATATATTTGGGTACGGTGTATAAGAAATTTACTTTAAATTATTTCATTATTATATCGTGTTAGTCTTGATTGAGAAATATTATCTCCCAAAACAAAACCTTATATTTATTGATACTTATCTGAAAAAGAAAAGGAAAAGTATGACGTAGAGAAAGAAAATAGGATTAATTGATGTCCATTTTATGGCGAGCTTTCCAGCTTGCAAAAGGAAACGAGTGGCGCAACCTAATCAAGAACCACATGGCCACGTCATCAAATCCAGATTTCCTCATGGTTGACTCACCTTTGATGTTGCCATTTATTATTTATTTGGATAAACACTTGCACCCTATTTCTTAAGCATCTAACGTTTTATTGTTTTAATTGTGGGTTGGACAGGGACTATTTGGAAACCTAAAAGTAGTTGATTTTCAAGGGGTTAGTTTAAGTGTGGATGAGATTGTCGATTGGTATGAATTTTTTTTTTTCTCATTATACGGTTGGTCATTTAATCCTCTATGTTATTTTCTCTCTAATTTATAGATAGTGATTTTTGTTGTGTTTATATTGTTATACGGATTTTGAATACCCCATACAATTTTTTTATCTTTCAGAAAAACAAATGGGCTGTTTTTTTTTAATATTTTTTTACTTTTACTTAAATGTGGTATCGTTAATAAAATAAATGTACAAAATAATTTAGTGGATTTTTTTCGTACAAAATAATAAAGCAAGGAAAATTATTTTTCTTCTCCAAAAGCAAAAGCGCATTTGTATGGATTCTGGAAGTGTGCAAGTAGACCTTTATTCTGAACCTATCCTCTAACTTAGAGAAGTACTTTCAAAATAATAATATTTTTTTATTCAAAACATTATCTATAATTTCTGGTGAGCACAAAATGAGCATGATAAATTATACGAATGACGTAGAGTATGAAATACTTATTATTTTTAAATTTGGATCTCAACACAATTACGAAATGCTCACATTAAAAGTATATTCACTTACTTTATTTATCCGTTCAGTTTACAGAAATATTTATTTTACTATCACCCTTTAATCATCACTTAATTATTCAAAATATTTTTTTAAAAAAATTATGTGAAATCTTTTGAATATTATTTTAATGGATGAAAAAAGAAATACTATCTTTTACAAATGTTGTCATTCGATATATATTTTGAGACCATCTGATCATTTGAAATTATTAAATTAATTAAACATATTCATTTAATTGGTCCTCTATATTTATAGAAATGTTTTGGATGATTACAAGTCGAGGAATACATCTCGCAATGTATTTTCATATAATTCGTCTCATGCAACAATTTACCCTTAAGAAAATCTGGTTTCTTTCTATGACCTCTCATTGTTTTTTTTTCTAATATATTTTGAAATGATTTAAAAATCCATTAGACAAATAAAAAAACCTGAAAGGACGTTTTGCCAAATTCATAAGAGAAGAATTTATTATGTGTTGCCATTAATTAATATATCAGAGTTGACACTAAGGATATATTCTAAGCGTGTTGACAGGCTCTAAAAGAAATAAACGATAGTCGCTAA
Source organism: Paraleonurus japonicus (assembly GCA_030762865.1). Taxonomy (NCBI): domain Eukaryota; kingdom Viridiplantae; phylum Streptophyta; class Magnoliopsida; order Lamiales; family Lamiaceae; genus Paraleonurus; species Paraleonurus japonicus. Next base: position 2,635,694 of record CM061057.1, on the reverse strand, counting down.
TTGCTAAAGATGATTCACAATATAGTGTATAATCACAGACAGCTCAATGGGCCCAAATTTCCTAAATTTAAACCTAATTACACACACTCAAACATTAACAAAGCACACAGTTGTAATTGTGAAAGCCAGCAAATTCCTACCAAAATTATTTATAAAATGGAAAACAAGGTATATAGTTGCTACAAATATACAAGTAAACTACAAATTATCTTGCTGTGCGAAACACTACCAACCAATTATAATTTATAATAATAATCCCTTAAAAAATCAAGATTGAAAAAAAAATAAAAATTATATGATACTTCTTTTTATATATGCCGATGGAATCTAATTACAAGTACTTCAGCATGCCTTTATTTTTTATGCAAATGTCACATTCCATTAGAAATAACATAATTTTAGCATTGTATAATTGTAAATCAAAATCCTTATTTCGTATACAGATATTGTTTTATTGAAAAAGGTTATTAACCATCCATTGAAGCAGAAATTTAATGCAAACAAATTTTAAAAGTGATTTTTTTTAATTATAGAAAAGAAAAGGAAAACTTTAATGAGGACTTTTTGTCATTATATATGAGGAGAAGCCCTATCCAAGTAGGTAGTAATTATAGGAAAAAAAAACTCCAGGTTTAGGCTACGTTTGTTTCGGATTTAAGTGTGTGTGAAAAATCATAACTTTAAATTTTTTTGATATAAAATTCGTAATGAATAGTAAAATAAGAAAGAGAATGAATGGATGAGAAAAAAGTATTATGAAGAGTAGTAATAAATTTATATGTATTTTAAATATGGATTGAGTATAAAATTTGAAAACTGAATTTTAAATCTGTAAATCAAATGAGACGTGAATCGGAAAATTCTGAGTCATTCAGATAAATTCTAAAACAAAAAAATATGGAATTTGTTTGATAAAATGGTATAGTTCAATTGATTAGAGCTCCACTATGCCCAAAGGTTATAAGTTCGAGTCGTTTTTTGTGATAAAAAAATATATACTTATAAATAGAAGTCTTAATCGATATATCAGCCCGAATTGCTGGCCTTTTGTACGAAGCCCGGTTTTACTCTCTCTATCCCATCTCTCTCTCTTTCTCTCTCTCCGCGTCTTCTCCGTCTTGATTTTCTTCTCCAATCAAATTACAGACGGAAAAGAAAAAAGAAAAAAAAGCAAACCATTTCTCTATCTAGGGTTTCCGACTCGGAGCTCTCTCGATCTGTTTCAGTATCCCCGTCAATGTATTTGCTGTAAGCCTTTGAATTTTTTCGCTTTTTATATCGGTTTTCACTCAATGCACTTCTTTTAGCATTGTTTTTTTCTTGGTTCTGGTCAATGTAATGAATGTATGTGCAAAAATCATCACCAATTTTGAGTTCAAGGAAGCATGACGCTTTCTTTCTTTCTTTTTTTTTTTTTTTTTTTTTTGACTAATGGAAATTCGAGAGTTGATAAATATGTGTATGTGTTTGTTCTTCTCGAGTTTCAGATGCATTCTCTTAAATTAATTACGAAATTCAGTTGAAGCAGGATTGCATTTTACTATTTATGTTTCGATTTAAGTATTTCTGACTTATTTGACATACATTCCCACTGTTAAGTTTTAGGCGGAGTTACTCTATTTTTCCATGTAAATTATTTGTAAAAATCCTGGTGTCTTTTGGATCGAGTGTTTTGAATTACATGTAATTGAGATATCTGGGATTTTGAGCTGATCTAGTCTCTGTGTTGGAGAATCAGGAGTAAATGAGGGTTTGGAAATGCTGAAACAAAGAGTAGAATGAACCACACAGAGTTATCCAAAATGAAGCAGAAACAACAGCCTGTTCCACTTGGTACTTTGATAGGCCGCGAATTGAGAAATGAGAAGTTGGAGAAGCCAGCAGTGAAGTATGGGCAAGCTGCTCTTGCAAAGAAAGGAGAGGACTATTTTTTGATCCAGCCGGACTGCCAAAGAATTCCGGGCAATCCATCGACGTCATTTTCATTGTTTGCGGTATTTGACTCTCATTTTGAAACTGATTTATAAGTTAAAATTTCTGCATCAACATGACTGGTGCCTTGTTTTATGCCAGATTTTTGATGGACATAATGGTATATCAGCTGCTATATTTGCCAAGGAGAATTTGTTGAACAATGTCTTGAGTGCTATTCCTCAAGAACTTGGTAGAGAAGAGTGGCTTCAAGCTCTACCTAGAGCGTTAGTTGCAGGATTTGTGAAAACTGACATAGAGTTTCAGCAGCGAGGCATGATTTCACTTTGGTTATAATTTAAGTTTTTTCTTTTATCCTTTTATTTTATGTTGTAGTTTCATTCATTCATGGCGTCTTATTTGGCTGCTTGCAACTTATTGCAGGCGAGACTTCTGGAACAACAGTTACATTTGTTGTAATTGATGGTTGGACTGTGACTGTTGCATCTGTTGGAGATTCTCGGTGCATTTTGGACACACAAGGGGGGGTTGTATCTCTCTTGACAGTTGACCACCGACTGGAAGAGAATGTTGAAGAGCGTGAGCGCGTAACTGCAAGTGGTGGTGAAGTGGGAAGGTTAAATCTCTGCGGAGGCAGTGAGGTAAGTTGATAACTTTCTCTTTCGTTTAACTACAAAACATATTATTATAATTAGCGATTTGCTTACTTATTCAGGGTGATTTGTGGCTTGGATGTGTAGGTTGGTCCTTTACGCTGCTGGCCCGGTGGGTTATGTCTTTCAAGGTCCATTGGTGATACTGATGTTGGCGAGTACATAGTCCCGGTTCCCCATGTTAAACAAGTCAAGGTTTGTACCAATCATTGTAAAGGATGTGTAACTCTAGCATTAAACTATCTAACTTGCATAATATTATTTCTGGTTGTCAGCTTTCGAATGCCGGGGGAAGACTTATAATTGCCTCTGATGGTATATGGGATGCTTTGTCATCTGATATGGCCGCTCAGTCTTGTCGGGGTTTACCTGCAGATCTTGCTGCGAAGTTGGTTGTTAAGGTATTTGTCGAATTGTCGTGTAATAACTCTATTCTGCAAATTAGTGCCTCAAGTGTTTTAAGTTTGGTGATGTTTCAATTACAGGAGGCGCTTAGGTCACGAGGTTTAAAGGATGATACAACCTGTTTGGTTGTTGATATTATTCCTTATGATCACCCTATTTTGCCCCCAACACCTAGAAAAAAACAAAATTTGCTGAGTTCACTTATTTTTGGGAAACGATATCAGAACCCTACTAAAGGAACCAATAGGCTATCTGCTGTAGGAGCTGTGGAGGAACTGTTTGAGGAGGGTTCTGCTATGCTTGCCGAGAGGTACCTTACATTTTTTTGGGCACGTGCAATATCTACCTCTAATTCGCTGGAAATTGCAGAAAATTGACTAGTGTTAAGTATCCTTAGATGCAAACGGACATGTATTACTATACTTTTACCACTCCAACTTCCTTAATTAACGGATTTGGAGTTGTCTACATTAAATGAACCTTCTAGGTGTTATCGCTCGTATCAAGATATAATTATGTGTTTAATTTGTGGCCATAATTGTTTTAGAAATCGCAGACTGAGATATGTGATACTAATGCCTATTTTGGTGTAGGATGACAGTCATACAACTAAAATATTATGTAATAAATGTGTAAATAGAGAATTTCTATAAAGTGAAAAACCGTGTGCATCTAATTTTGGAATTTTTAGTCCATGTTGTGTTGGCCCTTTCTTCTGTAATTAATATGTCTTATGCATTGTTTTTGGTGCTGATTCAAGCTAACATGGGGGGCCCATTAATAAAAAGGCAAATTCACGAGGAGGATAGCAGTGTCGATAGACACGTGGTCCATTTGGTTAGAGATGAATAAAAGAGTGTTTATGATAGTTGTGAATCCTTAGAGGAAATCTGGAACAGGATTAAGTATACAGTTGCAGTATGGTCTTTGAGTCACAATATGTTTAAGGGTGTGAGTTTGGATTTTGCTAGTAATTAGTATTTTGCTATTTAATGTCTTAAGATTGTTTTCTGCCTTGTTACTTCTAGGGATTCCTCATCCCTTATTTTATTCTTTAGCAATAAAATCTTTGTTTCTTATTAAAAAAACAATTTTTTTGAATATTTGCAAAATATATTTTCTGAACTTTGTGGAAAAATTGCTGATAATCGCCATAATTCTTAAATTCTGGATATGTATTTTTTTTTTTTATCGGTAAATGTTAGTTGTTAGTGGTTAGAAGTTAGTTCACCAAGTCTCTTTACAATTCCAAATTCTCCAAGCCTCCTTATACCTCCAACTCCAAATTCGTTCCCAAAGGGCATCGAACCCGGGTCTCCCACTAAAGTGAGGAAGCCGGTGGCCAGGTGGGCTAAGCCCCCTGGTTCAATATTAGCAACGGCAGATCCAAGGGGGGCAAGTGGGGGCCGTTGCCCCACCCCTCCAAAATTTCTGAGTTTATGTATATTAGTATATATGTATGTGTGTATAATTATATCAATATGTGTAGTTATCCTTTTTGTTTATATTTACGCGTATATGTGTATAATTATATCAATATATGAGTGTTGATACATAATAGTTACACTGAAAATACACGTTTTACTGTACTCTCAAGTCTCTCTCCCACGACATTCATATCCTGGATCCGCCACTGTGTATTAGGCAAGTGCACTCACTTTGGATATTCATATAATATGGACATGCCTTCTTTTCAATTGTTCTCAGTGAACCCAAAGTCCTGGCGACTGAAGCTTTTTTGCGTCGAGCATTTATATCTTACTGTATAGTTGGAGTTCAAATCCATGTTACTTTACGTCTTTCTCTGACATTAATGTTTGCTAACTGATTGGAGGGAGTTATAGTATGTGTTTTTTGTTGCCCTTTTTGTATGTGCTCATTTTGCAGGTTACATTCTTAATTCTGATTTCTTTCCATCTCTAAACAGTTGTTTAAAGTGGTCTATTTATTAGTAATCAGATGGCGGTTGTTTGAGCATTTAATTACTTTAATCTTGGAATTTAGCCAATATTGCATATTTGCATGTATTTATACAATTTGTAGACCTAGAAATAAAAAGTAGAAATATTACTAGAAGCATTGATATAAACTTCATGTTCATATATATTGCTATGTTGGGTGATTATATTATCCATCTTTGAATCTTTTGGGCGTCTAACATTAGAACCATATGTGCACAGGCTGGGTAAGGAGTTTCCTCTGGACTCAACCTCTGGGCTCTTTAGATGTGCTATCTGCCAAGTGGATCAGCCACCTGGTGACGGATTATCTGTTAACTCAGGCCCGTTTTTCTCACCTGCATCCAAGCCCTGGGAAGGTCCCTTTCTTTGTGCAAATTGTCGTAGAAAGAAAGACGCCATGGAAGGGAAAAAGTCAACTACACCTACAGTGATTGCGTAATCTGGTAAATATAATAATTATGTATAATTTTTTTATTTGGCAGTGTGAGCATGTTTTTATTTTCCCCTATGACATGATGAATAGATGTGTGTAAGAAGTGTTTTTAGCTATATTTTGGTAGATATTGTAGGGAGCAGCCTTTTTTTGTTGTGTTTCCTATCTGTGGTTGATCGACTGATGTTACCCGAAACAGATATGCTAATACATATACTTATACATATGATATGAGTGTGTGATCTGACTGATGTTACCCGAAACAGACATGCTAATACATATGCATATGATATGGGTGTGTGATAATAGCCTGATTGCTAACAGCTTTGAGTATGTAACTGAAGAAATGATGTCTATTGAAGAAGCATACTGTTGTGAATCTGTTCCATTTACTTTCACTCAATGTGTATGTATGCATGTATCTCTTCTCTTATGCTTGGTTGCAAATCGGATACTCTATTTCTTTGCCCAACTCTTTTGTTTGGTACAAATTCATTGTAAAAATTAGCTTGATAGGAGAGGGTCACCAACTGATTTTATTTTCCACTTTTAAAATAGACTAATGTATTGTTTAATTTTTATTTTTTACTTTTTTTGTCTTCTAAATTGACCATGTGATGTTTCACATCACGCCATGTGAAACTGTGGATTATGCGAAGAAGTCCTGTGGAATTTATGGGACCATTTTTGTTTCGAGTGTTGCACTATATTTTAGATTTCAGGAAAATATTTGTCTTTATTAGGCAGAGAGAGAGATAGAACGCCAAAAAAAATGTATGCAGTTTAGTCCCTATAATTAATCATAGTAGTATCAAATATAGGAAGTGGGGTCAATAGGAACTCCTTATTTGCGAAATATGGATATACAAGAAAATATTGCTAGCTACCGTATATATTTATTCACACATTATATGCTGATCAAGTTCATTGATGGAAAATCAATTTTCGACCCAGAAAATCCCCTACTTTTCGAGTTGTACAGCTCAACATTCGTCATATAAGAGAATACCGATTATTGAATGGGCTGAGCTATTTGCACCCAACTACTTGGTTAAATTTATCTTAATATTCTAAAAATGTCAATATATTTTTTAAAGGTTATATTATTCATTTGAAGCCAATGTTTATTTTATTTAACAATTTCAACATTAAATAAATTTAGGTTCTTGTACAACTCTCGAGATTAAAAAAAGTATAAAAAAATTAGTGGTTAATGAGAACAAAAAAATATAAATTTTTTAATGGGAATGAGAAGGAATATATAGCCTTGAACAAAAGATGATAAATAATGATACTTTTCTTTCTAAATAGAGTAATAATTGCCCATTTCGGTTAATCTTTTTTTTTTCTACAATCATTCGCCTCTATCACCACCAATTTCTTTTCGTATCATTTTTTTTTAATTAGATCACTACAATAATGATGTAATTACAATAGAAACAATCCTTCCATAATATCCAGAGCATAGAAGAAAAATACATTCTCATTCAACAGTTCAAGACAAGCACAACCTGAGTAATTTTGTGTGTCCTTTTGAAATGATTTGACAAGCAAACTTCTTTAAATCTTTTCTGTCGATATATAGAGAGATTATGATAAGCCAAGAAAGGAGTTTGTAGTCTGAGCTTTTGACAATTGGATTAACAAAAAAAAGCTCAGACCAACTAGTTTCAACTTATATATTTCTCTGAGCAATCTTCATTTCGCACACACATTCAACCTAAAAAGTGAGAATTACGGGGAAAACAATTATCCTTATATTTTTCTAAATTTAAAAAAATTATTAGCATAATCTAATATCAAAATGCCTAAAATTAATTTTCTTTTCTCATGAAATCAATTAGCGATTTGTAAAGAAACTCTTTCATGCAATTGGAAAGGTTATAACAGAAAACATACTTGATAAGTACAGGCAAAAGGAAAAAAAATAATTAGCCTTGAAAAGTAGCCATAGGTGGTCGATCAACAGTCGAAATCGCAAGCAAGATTGTGACCAAAATAAAAGAAGAAAATTTTGAACCAGAGAAGCAGTATTTGAGGACCAGGGTGAGTTGCAAGTAAGAGAGACAAATAAATTGAAAGATAAGGAGTTTGAATATCTCTAGGCATGTAATTCTTGACTTGATGGGAAATACACGGGGTGACTAGATAACTACAATCTACCCTAGTAAGATACAGAATGGCAGAATATAAATTAATTAAAATAAGAGACAATAAATTTCATCTTTGGACCTGATCAGGTGCTGCTGCTGCTGCATGATTGGTAGCAGTTGACGATGAACCGGGCCTACCGTTTAATAGTCCGGCGTTGTCGGAAGGAGGAGATACTCCCCACTTGCCATCGGATTCAGTGGGTTCTATCACTTTAACAGACCCATCTGTCAACCCTACCGCTAACTGGTTCGCTTCCTGAGGATGTGCTGCAACAACCACCGGATATACGCCCCCTTGGTTTCTGGGTAGGAAGGACCATCATAAACATTCAATAACGGATGTGTGAATACTAAATGAAATCAAATTCAAATGTACGGTGTTCTCACCCATTTAATACTGATTGGGGTAAATAAGCAGATGGGGCAACCCGACATCTTAATCTGAGGGTATCCGCATCGAAGATTCCAATGTTACCATCACAAAACGTGGCAAATACAAGCTGACTGTTGCATGAGTACGATGCACACGATATAGGTGCAGAAAGGGCATCTTGTGGGACCCACTGCAAACGGAGAGAGTAGTTCAGCCACATACCAAAAGGCGGTTGAAAAAACAAGGAAGATGGTATATTACTTACCTGACGTGTACGCTCCATCTTAGAGGCATCGTACATTGCTAACTGAGTTTCATGAGCTACAAGCAACCGAATTTGATCTGTGTGGAACTGCACTCGAGTGTCACCACTAGGGGCTTTACCAGCTGGCAGCTGTATCGGGACAGACTTCCTTTTCTCCCATGTGTCAATGCTCCAGATGAAAAGCTGAAAACGATTTAATTACTCAGGCAAGAACTCAAACTTATCCCATAAAGAAATTCTATCTTTTCCTAGTACAATAATACTGAAAAGAAACATTTTCCAAAAGGGAAAGCTTACTTGAGCATCAGCACCAGATGACACCAATATGTTTAGGGTGGTGGAAAAAGCTAATCCAGTGATGCGCTTCTGGTGACCTTTCAGTTTCGATTTCACCTAATAAGTTCACGTACAATTTAATTAGTTATAGCAATTTAGGAAACTCTTAATGTCATTAAAAGGGATTTAACATTTACCTCGTCAACCCTGACATTGTAGATGTGGATAGTTGAGTCCTCCATTCCAATTGCTATGATGTTGTTATCTTGTGGATGGAACGCCAAGAAGGTGGAAGCGGGCGGTGGGGGCATAAATGTTGTCATCATCTGTTGAAGAATAATTAAAATTTTAATGCCAAGAACCTTACTAAATATAGAAAGGGCCCGAAGAACACAATCACTTACTTTAAATGTCATCATATTGAACAAGGAAACCTTTCCACCAGCAGCTGACATTACATAAGAGTCATTCTTTGAGAGAGCAATGCATGGAACAGCTTCCTCTAGGTTAACACCTGAGACGTCATTAGTCATAAGAAGACCACTATTTGGTTGCCAATGCTGAGGAGTAACACTTGCCGTGGCCTTCAAACAAAAACATAGAATAATCAGAAACAACAGACCAAATCACATGGAAAGAATTACAATATCACTTTTTTTTGTTACCTTTCCAGTTGGGTTTTGCTCATTGCGGACCCACTTCCACAGCTTCTGGATGCCATTTGATCCAAGGGCCAATATGCCAACCCCGGAGTTCGTATACAGAAGTCGAGCAACCTAGAAATAAACCAGCTAAGGCATAGCAAATCGGAAAAACAATACAAGAAAAAATATGGTAAAAGTTAATTATTGATACCTTGATGGCAGCATCCGTGCTATCTGGCATGGTTACCATGCGGCACTGGGCAGGATCCATAATTTCGGTTAACTGCCACGGTTTCATCTTATCATTAACATCATCCAGAACTCTTGGCTTTTCCATGCTTCTAGCCATGGAATCTACACCATTCTGTTTCATAAAAGCACAAAAGTCGGCAAAGATATAAAAGAAAATGGAGTGCATGATGTGGATCACCTCCTTAGAGAGAGAACAAGGTAAAAAAAAAAATTATCCTGTACTATTGAGAACTTTCAAATTTAGGCAATTAATGAAGGACAAGGTCATACAGTCATTAACAAGTAACATCTAAAATTGCTCAAAAAGAGATTGAAGGGTGACTTACAAGGATGGGAGATGGCCTAACAGGAGAACTTCGCTCTACTTTAGGAGCAACATTTGGAACAGAAGATCCCGAAGCCTGCCAAACACAATGCAAAACAGTCAGCACACAATGTGATGGTCATTGACCTGTAGATCAGGAAGAACTTGGGCCGATATATGAGCACCTTAATGGCTGCTGCTTCCAGTGGGGACCTTAATGCTTCAAAAGGTGGGGCTTCAACCGTCCTCAGAGATCTCATGCCACTAGCATTTGCTAATATCTTAATTCCATTGTCAGCAGTACTAACGGCAAGCAGATTGCCTTCCTTGTTAAATCTTAAACGTGGAAGACTCTGCACCAAAATTTACCTCAATGTTATAGAATCATATAAGTATGCAATTGTAGGTGGAACATAAGGCAAGTCTACTAGACAATTTAAGCATTAATGTGACACGAAAAGCATTAAAATGCACCGGAAGTCCACCATCTGCATCTGTAGTTGTGAGTATGTTGATATTATCCATGTCCCAAAACTTTATTTGGCTGTCTTCTCCAACAGCAAGAAAGTGATTTTGTGTAGTGTCAAACTGCACGACACCATTTAATTTTTTTCTAAATCCAGTGTAAGTTCTCTTTATTGCGCCTTCACTTTCATTCCATTCCACCAGATTCGAATCCCCATCTTTGCCTGTTCCACAAGAGAACAACCTGAAAAGGAATAAAGACTCAATTGATGTACTGACACAACATGATCAGCAATAGAGCAAACTCTTTCTGAGAACAATGAATACTATGAATCCACTCCTAGCATAACAGACCATAACCGAGCAGCAAGAAAAAAATATAACTTACCTGCTTCCATCTGCACTATATAGCATGGTGGTACACCAATGACCAGGAGCATCATAGTCAACTCTTGATCCCATATTATCATAAAGCCAAGCTTTGATTTTCCCATCAACAGCAGTTGAGAAAATAAACTGCAAGCATAAGAGTAAAAATAGTTCCGCATGGAGCATCATCTCATCAAAATTGGCAGTGCTATTAGAAAAGAACATGAAGTGATACAGGGAAATGGTTTAAGAGCGGAAATAGTGTTTATGTGCCAGAGTGATGCCATTTCATTATAATATCTTTGTGGTACTACTAAATAAAAAATGGTGTGATAAAGTTACCCTAAAAGCTAAAATTCTTGCTACACAATAAAGCAGAAAAAAAAGCATGTTTCATGCATGAAAGTTCAAAACAAAGTGCAAATCATTACACCGGGTAACATTTAAATTAAAACTACGAAGTTCTGCATCAAACATTTTTTTTACTAGAAAACCATTTTCATATTTCGTGTAATTCTTCAGAGAATTTCATCATAAATATGAAGTTCTGCAGCAAATAGATACAATTATATGACTCATCGATATTACACCACTCAAGTTGATTTGAAACCAAATGTGGTTGTGCAATTTGCAGCAATACCTGAATGTTCTCTTTTTGATGAGGACAAATAGAATACACAGCTGCTTCATGGCCTTCAAAGTTGAATAATTTTCTTCCATTCAAATCCCACACCTGTTTCAATATCTCCCTAAGTTATTCTGCTACCTAAAATCCGCAAATTATCCTTCAAAAAATAATTCTTGTGATGCTCCACTCACCTTTATCAATTTGTCATCCCCACAAGTCACAACACAGAGCTGCTGCTTATTTGGATGAGCAAAAGCAATGTCGTTAACTCCACCTGCATGAGCATCAATCTGCATAACAAAAATAATATTAAGACCTTGTTCGAACTTTCATCTCTATGTCAAGAAGTACAGAACACTTCATACCTCCAAATGCTGGCGCAAATCATTTCCAGCATAAGCATATAAATGTATTAAATGCTTCGAGAATGCAGCTCCTGTGAAACATGAGAAACACTATTTCATATAACATACAAATCACAGACACGTTCTCAATTAGAGTATCCGAATAAAATATACCACAAAAAGTCCCATCTGGGCTCCAGGTAACTCGGCTCACAGAAAATTGTGCATCCTTGGTAGCAGAAGCCTGTTCAAATATGCTCCATACATAAGGAAACAAAAGTCCTACTAATTCCAACAGCACAGTAACTATGTTTGTTTCAATTTTGACTAATTAATTGTTGATCTGATTCTGATAAAACCTAAAATAAGGTGATCAACTCAGCGTGCGAGGTTGAAAATAAGTAACAAAAAACAATTGAAGAACTTAGAAATTGACATATGAACCTGGAACGCTAATGTACAAGCTTGTATTTCCCAAATCTTGAATGGCTTTGAAACCAACTTTTCTCTTATTCCAGCTTCCCAAAGTGTTATCTCGCCACTATTGCAGCCCACTGTTAGTAAAGCATCACATTAGAACACTATTAAGTTGACTATATTTTCCAACTTTTGATGCAAAACTGAACATGGCTTAGATTATAAACAAAAATAGATTCTAGAGGTGCATTACCGAGAAGTAATGTATGGTGCGATGGATGAAAGTCCAAGCTAGTTACAGCAGATCCCTGATGCAATGTAAAAGCCACGGTTCTAGGTAAGTCGTCAGGTGACCAAGATGCCTGCTGTCGAGCTGTAGGATATGTAACCTGAGCATAAAAGAATGCTTAGCATGTGATTAAGATGCAAATATTATTTTTGTCAAAAATTGTTGTATTTTCCAGACACAATATTAAATTAAACGAGCAATTTATAGATGGTAAAAAATAAAGGCCTTATTTTTTCTGTATTACAGGAGAGTAATATCACCTCTTCAACTGACTGTGCGGGACGCAAACGCTTCATCAGTTGTTCATGATCAGCATTCTGATAATCAACCATACCCAGTGTCGCCGGGGGAGTGATTGGACGCTTTAATATCGAAACTGCTTGAAATAAAGTATGGTAAATTGCAGGAAAATAACTCAAATTTAAATTTTTTTGATCTTCACCATATTGATTCAAGAGATAAAATCACGACACAAATATATGGAGCTTATTTCTTCTATTATAATCTTAACATGAAAGCCAAGAATTAAAGCAAGAGCTATTACCTTGATTAGGAGGAACAGGTAAGGATGATGCTGTAACAACAGCCGCTTGAACAGACGAAGATGCAGCAGCAGCATTTACCATCCAACCAGCTAAAGCATTAGCGCTGGCTGCTGCAGCAGCAGTAGGTGGAAAGGGCTGCCAGAAAGAAGAGGATTAAAATCTAGGGAATGTACACATACTTGATCATCAAAAGAAGTAGACATGATCATACCCCATGTGCTCCAAGGGATGTGTAAGCAGCAGGCTTTCCAACTGCAGTTGTGGGAAGATTAACGGGAGTAGGCGCAAGAGCCCCATTTGGGGGAGTGCATGTATGGTCAGTGAATAAGGTTTTAATGTCTGGATTTGGCCTTGGATTCTTACAGAGTTGGTGCTGCCAATTCAAACTGCAGAAACAACAATGTCAGACTTCTACGAGGCACCGATAGAGAAATTAATGGTAACAACTCGTAGACCAAAGAAAAGACACATGCAGAATCAGGTGGAAGGAAACTAAAGGTTGTAAGATTAATATAGGCATGTCAAAACCGAACGATTATACCTTTGATTGATGAGTGTCCTCAATCTAGATGACTTCAAAGTAGGAAAAACTAGCTTTTCACGGAAAAGAGGGTTTGCTTCAATTAACTTTTTGAGTTCTATCAACATTATGCTACGAGCAGTCTTAGTGTCGCCATATTTCGAAAGCTGCTCATTTTCCCTGTCATCAATAAACATGGATAAGATTTGGCGAACATCAAAAACGAGATTAAATGCTTAATGCGGTAGTTCTTGTTGCAAATCACGGTATTTGAAGTCTCTTAGGGTGTACTTCATATAATCAAAAGCAGGTTGAGATTGACAGAAGATAAGGAAAAAATATTATTTACATTACAACCACACCACCCAATCCATGCACTTCTAGAATTCAAGGCAATAGAGAGATAGAGAGCGACGGAGTTCGTAATACTAGTCTACTAGTTTCCATTACCATGTCTTTCTATGACACCACATATGAGAACGAAACAACAATTCTGGATTAGTTAAACTGTAGTAAAGTCAAAAGAGAAAAGCCAATGTCTTCATCGCAATGCCCTAAAGTTTATATGTCCCCATAGTAAAAATTAACACATTCAGCTAATTCACAATAAGTGATATGACTTCATGCTGGCATGCACCGAAGATATAATTCAAAAATTAGGTCACAGACGGTAAAATAATCCGCACAATTAATGTCAAATTGCAGTCAACAATAGAAAATGTCCCGATGCACTTTTGGGAAGATAAAAGTTAAGAAGTTTGTCTTCTAGGAAGAACTTCTAAAATCAACGTAAGACACGTGTCAATATAAGATCAAGCGTGATGAAGTGAAACATCCCATTAATTATTACAAATACCCGTTAGGCGGTTTATTCCATTTATTAAATAGAAACAATCCCGATGCTCTTTTGGGAAGACATAAGTAAAAAAGTTTGTCTTCTACGAAGAACTTCTAAAATCTACGTATGACACGTGTCAAAATACGATCAAGTGTGCCTAAGTGAACAACCCATTCATTATTCACATAATATCGGCTAGGTGGTTTATCCCATTTATTAAATAGAAACAACCATGCACTGTACTAATACACCTTGTACTCAACTAAGTAATATGTACTACCTGAAATTGCCAAGGGTTAATAGCTGAGTGATTTCCTTGTATAGATCTTCATTAAATGTCGAGAACACTTTCAAGTCATTCACCAGAATCTCAACAGCCTTTGCTTTGTCTTGCCTGATGATATCAGTTATAATTGCAAATAAACCAAGAAGAAGGAATTAGGGAAAAAGTTTAATCAAATAAAAATATAATGTGCATGAAGATATGAGCTTATATTTTTCCAAACAATGAAAAGTTTCAAATTACCGGTCAAGAGCCTCGAGATACTTCTGCTTCCGTATTTCGAAAAATATCTTCATGGAGTATCTATTGTCATCAACTTTGGTAAAACCGGACAAGTATTTCTCAACTTCATCCCATTCACCAGCATGCACTTTCTCCTCGAAATATTTCATGTTAAAGAAAAAACCTGATTCCTGTTCAAGCCTACAAAATAGGAGTTCGTATGTGACGATTATGCAAAGCATTCTCAGGGATAGCAGCAATAACACAAAAATAAATATGTTATATGAGAGTTGACCAGGCGGCGTGAAATCAAATTTCAACTCAATTTTTTAGTACAATTGGTTCTGCCTCTTCCTACACATATCTCCAGCAGTTCAATTAGTTTTATGTTGCCAATTAAACCTTTTATATCCTCCTATTTTAACAATCTCGGAAACAGGGCTATAAATCTCGTCAAATTCAAACAGAAAGCGCAAATTCGTCACTAAAATTGAACTTTCAACACATAAAATTGTTAAAAAAAAAGTAAATTACTAAGTTCTTTTTTCTTCTGGATTTTTCCAACTGTAACAAAACCATCCAATTAAAGGTCGATAAACTTACCTATCGTGAATCCAATTAAAAGCTCTCAATTACACATAACCAAACATCTCCGCACCCACATAAAGACAGAAAACAATCCAACGAAATAACAGAAAAACGCACAGGTACAAACAAACAAGGACAAAAATAAATTAATTAGACAAAAAAATCACAACAAAATCATACTTGTGAACAGACTCTTTGAATTTCTCCTCCTCGAGGAACTGAAGAATTAAGAACACCAATTCTCTGCTGAGAGACGACATTCCGAACCTCCGATTTCACAAAATCCGAAGCCAAAATCAACAGATCGAAGCCCTCGCAAACAAATCCCAACCCTACAACGACGACTTCCCAGTCGTACTCCTGATTTCACCCTTCTTCCTAGGGTTTCTCTAAAAACACAGGCTGCGATTAGACAAAAGTAGAGAGAGACTTCTATATATATGAAAGAATAAGATGAGTTGTATATATATATATAGAGAGAGAGGGTAGAATGAGAGGTGGTGGTGGGGAAAAAAAGACTTGGTCTCGCTATCTTCGATGCGTTTGGCAGGAGTCTATCTTTTTCCACTGACCTATCACTGATAAGGTACTTTACCTATCAAATTTCACTAGGTTATCCTTTATAATCAGACGTACTTATCAACTAGGTTATCATTGCGTGAGACGGAGGGGAAAGGTGAGAGGGTAGGCGGATTTGAAATGGGGAATTCAAATCTAGTTGAATATTCGGGTTGGGTTACAGCCGGTACTTATGTCGTTGTCCGAATCATTTTTCCCGATATATCGGCGCGCGATTTTATGATATATTGGAGAATTTCTTTTATTTTTTTTATAAATTTTTCGAACGTGGATATGTTTGCGGTCACACAGAGGTTTATTTATCAAACAAAAGGAATTATTGAGTCGGCCATGATTCAACAAATCATATTTGTCTACTTCTCTGATAATAAAGTGTTTAATTTTAATATTTATAAATACCGCAGCATACGAAAAATAGCTATAAATCTTAACGAAAATTCATCTACTAATTCATGAATTATGCAATAAAAGAAAAATATATATTCTCTCCTTCCCACAAAAACTTTCATACTTTTCTTTTTAAACTTCACCCTTTCTAATCTACACAAATAATTACTTTTTACTCTCATATACACATAAAGGTTTTTTTTTTTATTTTATATATAAAAATTTACAAATTTACCGCTCAAAACCTCAATCATTACTCTTTTTTCTTAAAGTGAGTGTCCCCCTACATATGAAAAGTTTTTCGGGACGAAAAAAATATGTTTTTGTCCCTCTTTAAGTTTAATATTTTGTCATTTCATGTATTTCTCTTAAAATTTAATATTTCATTTTTTGAAAAGTTGTGCTCCTATATTTATAGTAAAATAATTTATATTTATATATATATTTCTATTTTTTTTATATTTTTATCAATAATCTAACAATAAAAGACTACATTCATCAAAATTTGTATCATCACCCAAATATTAAACTTAAACAAGAGAATATATACTTTATAAATTCACTCAACGCTCTATCACACTAAAAAAACTCATGGTTATAAGAAAAGATAGCTAATTTTATTTTATTTTCAAATAAAAATGTATTTTATTAAAAAAATACCTAATAATCTTTATTGATAAGAATATTGTTGTGTGGGATTAGTGCAAACAATGAAATTAGATTTTTTACTCAAAATTCATTTAATTTTATGTATATTTTGATATATTTAGAAATAAATCAAAATTAAATTAAAATTGTATCATTATACATGTCCAATAGGTGTGTGTTCACTTGTATGGCTCATTTCATCCTTATTAATAAAAAAAATATTAAAATCTTTTAAATCATACACGTATTCTCCATCGCAATACCTATATCCAAAAATAAAAAAATAATGTGAATGTACTAATTGTTAAAAAAAAAAATTGTTAATTTGAAAATTAAAATATAAATAAATTGCTTTACACTTTTCGATAAGTTAAAAATTTTAACACGCCAAAATGTACATCTAAAAATAAGATGAGATAAAAAAAATTATTACCGTTAAAATTTAATTATTAGCATACATACACGCCAACATAATAATAATAATAATAATAATAATAATAATGTAATATCCTCTTCCTAAAAAATAAAAGTCATATTTCTCCATTTTTCTTATGGAAATCATATCATATCATATCATATCATATACATACTATTTGGCAATCACTCCCAACTCATGATTTCAAAATATCAAATTCTATACATTTGAGCTATTTATGGTATCTTTTATTTAATTTCTTTCAAAATTAATGCATATATTCATTTTCATTAATTAAATTTCAACCATAAATTTTCTCTTTCAATTTTATGTTTAAAATTAGGTTTTAAATATACAATTTAATTTGATATTATTTAATTTTATTTTTTTATTTAAAAATTTCAATTTATATTTTAAAAATATTTCATATTAATATTGTAGAAAATTATAAATCTATAAAATATAAAATCATTTAAAAAGACTTATCATATATTAAAAAAAATTATAATTATAATACATAGATTTTTAATATTAAAAATGAATATAACACATTTTAAAAATAATATATGTTTAGAATATAATATATGCAAAGTTTTAAAATAATAAAATAATTACATCAATTATCATTTTTATTTAGAATTTTTAATTTTCGAGGACAATAAAAATATTTATATTCTATCCATAAATTTTGACTAAATAATAGATTTATCGATTTAACTAATTTAATCATATATTAATTAATTTAATTACTTAATTAGTAAAAAAATTGCACATTTATGATTAATGAAATGAATGATACTTATAAAATAAAACCTACATCCTCTATTTTTATTTGAATTGACAAAAAAAATACTCAAAATTAATATTCAACATGCTTTAAAAATATATTTAAAAAAATATATATAACATATATACAATTTTGAAAAAAATTAATTTTATTTAAATCAAATTAATTAAATTAAATAAATGTTTGAAGATTTAAAAATTAATATTTTTTTTTCAACCCGTAATACGCACCATGATCATATATTTGTCATAAAAAAATTTTTATACGCATCATCAACATTAATGACAAACTAAGTTTTTTATTTAATTGATTATTTATATATCATCACTATATTGGTGGTGGATATATAAATTTATGTCCATCAATGGAAATAGAATCAATTTCATAGTTTTTATAAGTTTAAAAGATATAACAATTTTTTTTTTAAAAAAAGATATAACAATTTGAAAATCATCAATTATCTTTTTATTGATTCGTCGACTTTTTTTTAAAGGCTATTGATTTGTCGATTTAACTAATTTAATCATAGTTAATTTAGGTTTGACTTTTGTTACAAGACAGAACTTTCAATTAAAACCCAACTTATTTTGACAATTCAAATCAGGCTTTATTTATAATGAAGCGGTATAACTCAAGTGATTAGACCTCCACTATCTATGATTTAAATGTTATTGCTTACAGCCACCATGCTCCCTATTTTTTTTTTTTTTTTAAAAAGTCAGGCTTTATTTACAAATAATTCTTTTTAACACTCTTTACCAGAGGCATATGGAGTATTAATTATTAGGAAAGACCATCTACCACCATGAACGCATTAATATCTTTTCACCGTCATATTTGTCAAAATCGCATAGTAAAAGTGCACGCAGGTCTCTCTTTCAAAAAATCAGTATGCTTGTGTGGTTTTGACACAATATTGCTCACGTGCATACGGTGGGTAGGTGGTTATTCCAGCATTAATTATTCAATTATTACTCTATCCATCCTAATTATATTCGTGATTGGACTTTGCACGAAAATTAAGAATTTTTATTGAAAATATAAATTACACAAACAAAATTTTTTACTATAACTCTATTTAATACTCCTTCATCCCAATTATATAGGTTGATCGGATTTTGCATGAAGATTAAGAATTTTATTGGAAATTTAAATTACACAAGTAAAATTTCTACTAGTTTTCAACATATTTAATGCATTAGGTTATATTAGTAAATGAATTAGAAAATATCATTTTATATGGAAACAAGTCTATATAATTGGGACGGATGAAGTAAGTTTTATAGTTTCCAACATAATTAATGCATATGATTATATTTGTAAATGAACTAGAAAATATTACTTTAAATTGGAAACAATCCTATATAATTAATGGAACATTCATAAAAAGAAAACAAACTTATATAATTGGGGCATCATAAAAAGAGAACAAGTCTATATAATTGGAACAGATAGAAGTATATTTTTCAAATTTTTATAACTCCAGAGAATTACGTAATAACATTTATACCACACATATCAATAATTGTGACATTTTTTATCTGATCTATGTATGAATAACAAAAGAAAATTAAGATGAAGAAATAATCTTGCCAAGAGATTTATGAAGATCCATAATCAATAATTAATTAATCAATTTAGATTATTTTCCTTTTCTTTTTTCTTTTTATTTGAAATTGCATTTGTGTCCAATTACAATGGAGATATTATTTTATGCTAAGTCGTGTTCATAAGGAAAGAAATAATTATCAATAGATATTATGATCCATATCTGGGATTCCGAGTAATAGTAATGAGAGTCACTCTTAATTATAAGTTGACAAAATATATTGTAAAATTGATTTTATCATAAAATATATTTATATTTTGTGTGTATCTTTTAATGATACTAGTTGTATTTTAGTAAAAGATATTATAATAAATACAGTATATATTAATTTATTCTTATAAAAATTACCTATGTGAGAGACAGAAAAGTGAGGTACAGGTTCAATTAAATTGTATTTGCTTAATTACAAACTCTCGCGGATCGGGTGTATTGATATCATGGCCATTGGCCAACATACTTAATGATCAAGTAATATTTTAATTTTCTTAAGGAAAAAAAAAAGTGATATTTTAATTTTGCTTTAAAAAAACAAAAAAAGGGATGTTTTGATTTGATTTTGTTGGAAAAAGTTCATTTTGAGTGATATCATTGTTTTAAAGATTAAAAGTTTTTAATCATAATATAATTATCACGTTATCCCTTATTCCTTAAAAATCTTGCTCTACTACATTCATCACTGCATGCCATAAAGCTTATTTTCATTTCTATTTTTCTATAATTAAGCACTTAACGCAGAGAGCACACCTTAATATTAATTATTGAAAAATTATATTTTTTTATAGTTGAGTGCCAAAAGATAAAATTGTAGCCTTATTAAATTAACACGTAAGTTTGAGTTCATGAACATAAATCACAAAATTTACTCCCTTCATCTCATACTTGTTGTGATATTTACTGTTTAACACAAGTTTTAATATAAGAATTATTTAATAATATAAGTTTTTTTTTTTTTAATGGGAGTATAGTCTTTTCAACTTTAATAAGAGAGTTGTTTAATAGTATTAATTTGGGTTAGTGTGGAAAACATGATGACATATGGTATAATATTGTAGTGTTTGAGGTGTATAGAAAGTGAAAAGATAATTTTATTATCATTTAAAAAAATAATATAACGAATATGAGACAGATATTTTTGACAAATGTCACAAAAAATATGAGAAGAAGGGATTATTAAATAAGGAGTTGTGTTGCGGACGTAGCACAGTGAACCTGTGTAAGACAAAATGAGTATTCACATATCACATCTTATATGTTGAAAAAATATATATGACACGATTTCACGGTACTACAATTTATAATTTAGCACATATTAATATTAACTTCTTGAAAAATGTTTGTATTATATTTAAATTGTGTTTTGTTTCACCGTGGAACAATTTCATGTAAAATCTACTCCAAATATATTAGGCTTATTTTCAAATTCTAAAAAATATGTAAGAATCGCTTATTTTTAAAATCATTTCTTCACGACTTTTGAAAATAAAAATAATTCTTAAATACTATTAATAAAATCTTTAAACACGTCGTAAATATGTACATGTTACATACACAATCCTTATTAATTTTATTAGAGTCACTCTTGGGTGAGACAGACTCATACATGAGACGGGTCTCACCCATGACCCGTCTCACATAGTTGATAATCTTATTGATATTTCTGCTGACAATTTATGTTTTTCAATTTTCATTCTCATATATTTGATACTCCTTCTAATATTTCTCATATGAGTTTTTATTATTTATTATATAATAAATTGAAATTGTGAGGAAGCAATTGCCTACGTTACAACCTACCAAGTTATCCTTTTTTTTTTTTTTTTTTTTGAAAGCCCTACCAAGTTATCCTGAGCTCTAGTCAAATAAATATAATTTGGCACCCTCACTCTGTTTGCAGAATAATTTAAAGTATTGGGGTTAAACGTGCACGAGACTTATGGTGATGGCAAGTTGGCAACTTTTTATTTTTATTTTTATTTTTAGGCGGATGGTGATGGTAACCTTTTTTGGTAACGTTGCGTCGTAACATTAATTAATTGTTTCACATTATTATACATGTTTGGAAAAAATAAGTAATTTTTAAAATATATATATATATATGAAATAATGAAGAAAAGGATATAAATATTAGCACTACTTATTGTTTTAAAATCAAGAATATATTTTTTAATGTGACTGTCTTATAAAAAAAATTGACCTCTTCTTTTAATTTAAGATGTGATGACAATCGTAAGCTTATAAATGTGTATATTTCTTCTACACTTTTATCTTGTATAATAATGTATAATAAATAACACTCTCGATTTTTTATTATTTATCAGGAAGAAATCATAACTTTTTATTTTAATGTCAATCAACACCTCAAACCTTTACTACACATTGATTAATGAAGAGTATTGAGATTATAGCCCAGTTAGGGGTGGACAAAAAATCGAAAAATTGAAATTCCGAACAGAATTGATTTCAGTTAAATCGGTTCGATTTTTTCGGTTAGGTTTAAAAAATCAAAAATCAAATTTTTTTCGGTTCGGTTCCGTTTTGAAAGCTTGAAAATCGAATTAACCGAAAAATTCAAAATATTTATTTATATAATTTTAAAATATATATATATATATATTAAAAAAATATAGTTTGGATAGTAAATTACTTGAACAAAATTATTTTTTATCCTGTTTAACCGAAAATGTTTAGATTTTTTTAAAAATTGATTCGATTTCGGTTTATATTTTAGAAAATTCGATTATTTCGGTTTGATTTATTACAATTTTTTAAAAATTTGGTTTGATTTCGATTTATATTTTAAAACATTCGGTGAGTGTCCAAATAATTAATATGTTTAGCATAAATAATTATGATACATTACTATGCTACATCAATTTATATGTTTAGCATCTATATTGTGATATATCATAAAAAAATTTAAAATAATAATAATAATTTTGTTTAATTAGTAGCATAACAACATATGTAATAAACGTATAATTGAGTGTCCAAATGGTAATTTTGGTTATAAACTTATACTCGCGAAAAATAAATACCATCATTAAATGTATGGCAGCACAGGACGCGAAACACTAGAGTAACTCCTACCCGATTTTTCCAGTGTTACGTCACTCAACTTTAATTGGAGTTGATAAATGGGATGTCCAAAATATCGCGATATTTTGGAGGAATTTATTGCTAATATATTATTCCATTTCCTTTGTCCTTTCTTTCTGTCACGAAATGCGAGAAATTGTTAAATACGAGACAATTGCAGAGTTCAGTGAGAAGTGCTTTAGGTGGGGCCCGCAATTGAGGCTACTGGTAGAGGCCACATGTCTTCGATTTTGAAGTTTCTTTTGGATGTCTCTTCTTCACGCGCTAATCACGGCGCATGCACAACACATTTCAGACAAGTGTGATACAAAAATAAACTGAAAACCAGATTTCCCTGCTTTGTACTTATATCTAAAAATATATATACTCCCTCCTCCAATCATCGATTATTTTCATACGTCCAAAATTATACAAAATAACAAAATAAAGTCCGTCAAAAAATTTAATCTTGTTTATTTTTCACAAATTTTAAAAAATAATACCTTTGCGTCCCATATAACTCTTTCAAAGAAAAGTGTGCACAGTACTTTTTTTTTTTTAAAAGTAATAATTGAGGGTTTTGAGATATTTGTAAATTTTTATGTATAAAGTAAAAAAATATATTGAATTGTGTATGTGAGTAAAAAATATTGACATTTTATACTCCCTCTGTCCTATAGAAGTTTTTATAGGAGGAGGACACACATTTTAAGAAAGAAGAGTAATGATTGAGGTTTTGAGAGGTAATTTTGTAAATTTTTTTTGTGTAAAATAAAAATATTTATTAGTTTGTTTGTATGTGTGAGTAGTACATGACTGTTGTTTCTCAATTTTTTCCTTCTTTAAGCAAGTTCAAGTTGAATCGGAATTTGAGGGACAACTAGAAGTGGTTGCTTGATCCTGACGGTAGTTATACAACCAATTCGGCGTACAGGTTTTTGATGGAAATGAAGATGGCTTCAATCCCTCATGGTTTTCCGGATACTATTTCGAAAAGGGTGTGGAATACATTTGTCCCTCTTAAAGTATCGACAATGGCATGGAAAGTTTTGTGGAATACACTACCTACCAAAGACAGTCTAGTGAAAAGAGGTATTCCTATTTATCTGGAAGCTAGATTGTATTGCTGGTGTGGTCATCAAATGAAATCTGCCCTTCATTTGTTTTTGAAATGCATTAAGGCTACTGAGGTGTGGAGTGAGATTCATAAGTGGTTGGGAGTTCAAGCAGTGTCAAGACCAAATATAAGGGAACATTTTCTATCTCATTTGGGTCTTCTTCATTGTAAGAGAGGTAACAAATTTATTATTTGTGTTTGAGAGTGTGTGATGTGGTCTTTGTGGAAAGTTAGGAATAATTGCATCTTTAGGAATAAGAAGTTTCTTTCCTTATCAATAGTGGAAGAGGGGAAAGGTAAAGTGTGGGGTTGGTGTCTTGCAAAGGGTGTTATCTGTTGTAATGCTTCTATAGCTGCTTGGTTTCATAATCCTAAGTCCCTATTGTAATTTTAGGTTGTATCCATGTAAATGTTTCTGAACTTTGTAATTGTTTTTTGGTATTTCTTATACCCTAAAAATACCTTTTTTTCTGATAAAAATAAATAAATAATAATAATGACATTTTATATAAATTATGGGACAGAGATAGTATAAATTAGTGGTTATTACAAGGGGAAAGTTTATAGAATGTATTCAATTTTAAGCGTGTGAAACTATTGTGGAAAAAATGAAAAAATAAAGTATGAAAAGTTCTAAGAGACGAAGAGAGTAGTAGTTTAAGGGTAAGAAAAAAGTGTTATATTTTATTTTTTTGGAATAAGACTAAATTTGTTGGACAAACTAAAAAGGAAAGCAGAATTAAATTTTTTGGAAAGATAGAGTAATAAATAGAGTTTTAAAAGCTAATTATATAAATTTTTATATATAAAATAAAAAATATATCCGATTGCGTATTTATAAACCAAATAAGAATGATATTTTATATAAAATTGTTAATGTTATGAGGCTGAAATCTATAGATTTTTTTTAATATTTTTGAACTGTGAAAATTATTTTGGAATTTTTTTTAAAAAAACGTGAAATTAATTGAAGGATGAAGAATGGTATTTTTGGCCAAGACCTTATGTAATGAAAATGATAACTCTTTTTTTTTTTTTTACAAGATGAAAATGATAACTCTAAAAGGTAAAGATTTTAATATAAATTTATCACCTTTTAGAATAATAATAAGAAAATAATAAGTGATAGGTTTTGAATCGCTTCATGGTATATATTTCGTGAGACAATCTCATATCACACAATTTGTATAATTTTTTTAGTCAATACTATATACTTTTTTATGTCCCGTACTTGATGTATTTACTTAAGGATTATGAAAAAAATATGTTATTTGAGATAAACTCTTACAGGATGACATCGTCTCATAAAATACTTCAATTAATAAAAATATATAAAAATTTAATGTGTAGTGTAGCATGAATTTAAAAAATAGTACTCCCTCAGTTTTCACACTTTTTTTTTTTGTTTGTCCCATGTTAGTTTTCAAAAAAGGAAACTCCTCCTTAAACTTTACCATCACATTATTCATATATTTACACTATATGCCATTACCTTTTACACTCAATCCAACCACCTTCCTTACTTTAATAATAAAAGTTTACAAAATTATTCTTCAATACTCCACCCATTACATTCTTTCTTAAAATGCGTACCTAAATTAGTATGGAAACTAATTTGGAATGGAAGGAGTATCAAATTTAGGATAACAATCATTCAAATCCAATTTAGAATCACCAAAAGACTAATAGCTACACACATTCCAACAATTAAAATACAAAATTTAACATTTTTGGAAATTAATTGTACAACGTAATTTATACCTATAACCTTTTTAGTAAAATAATTAATATTTTTCTGTCAAAAAAAATTAATATTTTTTATTAAAAAAATTAATAATATTAAACAATTAATATTTTTAATAAAATAATTACTAAAATACATTTAAATTTTATGAAGACCAATATACATGTTTTTATTTAATACTCCATGTGTTTAATATTAACCTGTACATTTTTCATTTTCAGATGTCCTATAATAATTGACACATTCAAAAATTGAAAAATCACTCACAAATTTCACCATCACAATATCTCTATATTTACACACAACACCATCATAAAATAATTCAATAAAATAAATGTATATTTTAGTTAAAAATTATCCTCATAAATGAAATATAAATTACATTTTTTTTATTGTATGTGCTAAAAAATTAATACAAATTCATGCGGTACATAGGGCGTATAAGAGTTCTCATAATAACTGTCAGTTGTCAGCATATACAAGAATTGACAGAACTAAAATGAAGCTGATTTCTTGAGCGCGTGAGGTATACGGGAATGCGTGTCTCTGGGTCTGTATTTTGTCAATGGCGATATGACGATCAGGCGAGAGAAAATTAAGATGTGGCAACGACGGAATAATAAGTGACATTTTGTTTTTATTAGATTTATTATTTATTATTAGTAATCGATTGCGTGGGCGTTTTTTTTTTTTATTTTTTAACAGTTGTCTGTGCTTTTAAAAATTATTAAAATCGTAGTCCGTTACGTGTAGATGCATTTCCAATTAATTTGAAGCTTGAATGGGGTGATTTAAAATCAATGGACTTAATAGTAATATAATATACATTCACACAAACTAGTTAGAAGAAAAGTTGAATGAATTTAATTCACTCAAATATTAAGCACAAGTGAGAGAGAGAAGTGAGAGGATTTCAAATGACTAGATTTTGCTGGGTATTTGAAATCCTCCCACTTATAAATAATATTTATGTGAACCAATCCATCCATTTAATTTCTTCATTTTGGTTTGTAAATGTATGGTATATTATTTTCAAATCCCTCAATTTTAAGTGATTCTCTTTTTCAAATATAACATTAGAAAATAAAGCATTACTATAGTTATAGTATCTACTAAACAAATTGAATAAAATTAATTCTAAGGAACCTAAGCTTTCCACGCTCCCTTTCTAAATGTAACTATACCAAAATATTTATTATTTTTTCAGTCTTAAGGGGTATTATTCTATCAAACTTGAATCTAATCACAAGATACGTGAATATCCTTTTGGAATGCAAAAGGTGCGGTGATGCTGTGGAATCGACAGAGCACGCTTTGAGAGACTGTCCCTGACTGTCTTCATGCTGGACTAATATGACCTTTTTTGTAAACTGTTCGAATTTAAGCCTGGAGCTAGACGAATGGTTGCTTACCGTCGTCTATGGTTGACCAAAGAAAGAGCAGGAGCTCCTGCTCACACTTATGTGGACAATTTGGTGGGCTCGAAATGAATTTGTGTTTAATAATAAGGTGTTGTTGCAGGATAAAATCATGGAGATTGCTGCTCGAACCGTCGCTGATCATGATGTTGTTGTACATCTCTCTACAGTGTGTTGTTGTCCAGAATCGACGAAATGGAAGGCACCGCCGGTGGGCTGTTTCAAGTTGAATACAGATGCGTCTTGTCGAGTCGGGGATGGTGTGGGCCTGAGTGGCATTTTACGTGATGCTTCGGGGAATATTGCATGGGCCTTCGCTTTGCATCAAATGGGTGATCTTAGCATTGAGGCGGCTGAGGCTGTTGCAGTTCGGGAAGGAGTGAAGTTAGCAGTCGCAAGGAGTGTGTCTTCTATTATTTTTGAGGTGGATTCCCAGCTGGTTTGTTCGGCACTCAACAATCAAATTTCTGATTTTTTTTTTTTTTTGGTGGTGTGATTGTTGAGGTGCTAAATTATTGCAAGTTTTTTGTTTCTGTTGATTTTAGTTAGATACGTAGTAGACAGGGCAACATGGTTGCTCATGGTTTAACCCATTTTGCTTTTGATTGCAATGCTTTGTATTTCTCTTCGTTGATTCGGGATGAGATTAAAACTGCTATTGATATCGACATATCAGGTTTCTAATTAATATATTTACTTTTTATGTCAAAAAAAAATATTTATTATTTTTTTCATTTTAGCAACAATTTTATTATTTTTCATTTATCTGTTGTGGAGTTTTTTTCAAAACACACGTCTACATTCTATTCACATGAAATAAAA
Source organism: Paraleonurus japonicus (assembly GCA_030762865.1). NCBI lineage: Eukaryota > Viridiplantae > Streptophyta > Magnoliopsida > Lamiales > Lamiaceae > Paraleonurus > Paraleonurus japonicus. The sequence goes on along the minus strand of CM061057.1, from coordinate 2,607,934 downwards.
AAATTCTAGTCTCATTTACTTCCTATGTAGTTTCGTTTCATATAAGCTTTTATAGGAGAGACTATATATACTTTAAAAAAAGAAGAATAATAATTGAGAGTTTGAAAAATAATATTATAAATTTTTATATATAAAGTAAATAAAATTATTGGGTTGTGTGTTTGTGTGAGTCAAAATATAATGACATTTTGTGTAATTAGTGAAAATTATGATAGTGAAGATTATAAAGAATTTTTTATTTTAAGGGTGTGAAATTTATTTTGTGTAAGAAGAATTTTTTTATTTTAAAGGTGTGAGACTAAGTCAAAACATAAATCTACACTCTCCCACCAATCTTTACTTTTGCCACATCAACTCTAAATTGCATTTTTGGAAAATTGAATATTTCTAAAAAATACTCCCTCTGTCCTAAGAAGTTGTGCACATTTCTTGGGCACGAAAACTAAGAAAAATTAATTTTATTGACTTTTGTATGAGAATAAAGTGTAAGAGGGAGAATAAAGTGTAAGAGTATTTTCCCCGTCAAAAAAAAAAAAAAAAAAGTGTAAGGGTATTTTTGGTGATTTAATGAGATCAAATAGGAGAGAAAATAAAGTAGAGAGTATAATAAGAGTGATATTTTTGTGATTTAAATGAGTGAGAGTATTAATATTGTGTGATGTTTTTATTTTAGGATTATGCATAAATTGTTGGAACAGACGAAAAAAGAAAATGTATATAAGATGAAGGAGTAGTTTTTTTTTTCCACCGTGTTATCCTTTTTGCAAAATGGAAAGAAATTAATCGAGCGTCTGAACCCATCTTCTTCCCTACAAGGTTCACAGACACGTGGCGACGACAAGTGGAGGGAGCGTTTAATATTGCAAAGATCTATTATTATATTTGTCTTTTTGTTTCTTTTTATTTTAAAAAAAAATTCAAAATTTATGGTTCCACATTTACGTTAAAATAATCTTTTTTTTAAATTTTTTTATATTATTTCTATATTTTTTTAATATTTTCCACTAACTTTATAATAAAATGTTACATAAATTAAAATTTGTACCATTTGAATTTTCAAATGTTAAATTTAAAGAGAGAATATGAAAAAGTGAATCTGTGTAATTTGCATATACCTGACCCGACTTTTTTTTAAATATAAATACTGAGAAAATTTTCACATCTCATTTTATATTCTCGACTCTTTTCAAACGACTGATATCAATTCTCTGTTTTCTTATCAATTTTTAATCCCAACTTTCTAATATCTGATTTTATGATGTTTCCTCCTAGGATTTAGATCCTGCGAACAAGTTTATGAGTAAGGATTTATTTATTTTGGATGGAGTTATTTGAAATTAAGGGATTTGAGAATAATACACCATATATTTACAAATCAAAATGGAGAAAAATTAAATGAATGGATTTTGTTTACACAAATATTATTATAAGTGAGAGAATTTCAAATACCCAACAAAACCTAGTCATTTGAAATCTCCTCACTTCTTCCACTTGTGCTTAATATTTGTGTGAACCAAACTCATTCATTTAATTTTTCTCAATTTTGATTTGTAAATATATGGTGTATTATTCTCAAATTCCTTAATTTTAAATTCACTCCTAAAAGATGTAAGAAAATATTTTAAAAATAAGGAAAAAAAAATTAAATGTGGCTCACTAAATTTATTGAGAATCTTCGAGAATTGTTGCAGTAATAATTTAAAAAAAAAGGAAGCGCCTCAGACCAATGGTGGAAGAGATTCATGAGGTAAACAGGTCCACCTACCTACTAAAGTTGGAAGTAAACGTAAGATTTGTTACTAAAATTAATATAAATGAATTAATTTTATTTTTTTTATAAATTTAAATTTTTAAATAATATTTTTTTTTTTCATAATTTGTCTCATTAGATATTTTATTAAAAAAAAAAATCTAAAAAATCATAAAACCACAATTAATGATTTAGAAACCGAAATTTCCACTAAAAACCTTATTAGAGTAAAATTATACTTAGAAAAATTCTTAATAAAGAAAAAAGAAAACTCTTCTAAAACAAGAGAACCAACAATCAAGTGAAACGAAAATATTATTTCATAATTTGTGAGTGGCACTCCATCTTATTGATAAATCATGTACAATATATATATACAAGAGGATTTACTTCCCTCATAAAAATGATATCATCGTAGATTACAATTACAATAGAAATAGTATATTCCACAACAAAGAAAATTCAATCTATATAAAAAGGTTTGGTCTCTCATGTGATAATAGTATTATGCAAACTAAAATTGTAAAATATCAATAAAATTAAGTGAAAAATGCTAATAACAAATCGTATCAAATGTGACACAGATTTTTGGGTTATTTTTGGTAATTTTCAATAATTTCGATTTTGAACGTTTCAGATACGAGATTGAGCCAGTAAGTTACATACATGTTTAGAAAGATACGAATCACCCTGATAAAATCTCAAATTATAGACGAATCTGCCCTCATGGCAGAGAATTTAATTTGAAGGTTTAGTGCTCTCCAATTCCTTAAGTTTTGAAAGCTGAATAAATCCATTTTACTTTCTGCTTTGATAAATTCACAAAGTGTAGGATTATAAAGTCTGAATTATATGTCAAAAATAATATTACACAATGTAGACAATAAAATTTTATTAAATTTTGTAGTGTCATTTATTATGATAAATTCTAATTTGGAGATAAAAATATAAAAATATCTTCAAGATTTGAAAATATAATTTTTCTTATTTTTTGAATAATTGATATCTCAAAGATTTTGAGATATTTTTTGTTCCGACTCTTTAAGTCACTGATCTTTTATAAATAGGAGACTCAAAATAAAGTTTAATTAGTCTAATGTAATAAGAAACAAATGATTTTATCAACTCCCTACTACCAAATTGTAGAAACAATCCAGACCAATCAAGTCGCTGAGATTCCGGTACTACAAATCAAGTCCATACATTTGGAGAGAGGAATTAATACATCAACGAAAATTTTAACCCATAAATTATCAATGGAAAATATGTTTATCTTATTTTTTCCATCTTTTATATGTTTATAAATTCTCAATAAAAAATATGATTACCTTCTTTTTCTTCTTTTACACACAGGGTAATTTTGGCCAAGTTGATAAATTAGTCAAATGATGATCAAATCGACAAATTCTAAAGAGTCAACCGAAATAACCTAAAGTTTTTGGGGTCTTTTTGGGCCATCTAATTCAAGTCATATTTGTTAGGTGCGAACATGGTGCATGACTTTAAGCACATCAATAATTAAGTGAAGACCATTATACATATATATTCTTTCAAAAAAAAAAAAAAAACATTATACATATATACATATATGAGTAATGAGTGGTTAATAATATTCCGTGTTTCACAGATCTTGACGAGTGAATGTCTTATAAATTAATAAAAAAAATGCATTAAAAAGAATTAGCTGTTTTGTAAGGAACACTTACGAGTTAGAGAGCAAATGGAAAAAATAACTGTGAAAGTTGAAGAGGACAAACAATATCAATAATTTGAAGTGACAATAAGAGCATGCCCAGGTGTCAAGGTAAAGTAATTTATAATCAATTTTTCCTCTCTAGCTACCTGCCGGAATTATATAATCAGTATCATTTTGTGTGTTCCACATATTAAAGAATTGATACGTGCAAGATAAAAAAAATTATCAATAAATTGTGTGGTCATGTCGACAAGCTAATATTCAGAAAGAAATATATAATAAAATGTGAAAAGTAACACAGATGAATCAAAACTATATTCACTCTCGCCACTTTTGTCCTTAGTTTTTTAAATGACATTTCTAATATAATAATCGTCAATTATGATTTAATACGTAACTATAACTTTGATAAAAAAAAATAAAAATTACATCACTTTTCAGTTGGACAGAATTTGTGTGAATCGAGTGCATACGATGTTTTATTATCACTAGCGTGCACATGTACTATTATTGTCATGCACATGCTCTGTTATAAATAACTGTGACAGTGATAGTGCATGTGCATAACAACATGAAAATAGAATTTATTGTATGCATCTGATTGAAAAAATAGTACTCCCTCCGTCCCAGGATAATCTTCACACTTTCCTGGGCACGGAGATTAATAAAAGTTGCTTTTTGGTGATAAAATGGTATGAGAGAGAATAAATTGTAGGGGTATTTTGGGTTGTTGACTTTTAAAAAGTGTAAGAGAATAAAGTGTAAGAAGATAAAGTGTTTGACTTTTAAGGGTATTAGTGTAAAAAGTACTTTCCTTATTTGAGTGTGAAGATTATGTTGGGACGTTCAAATAAGGAAAGTATGAAGATTATGTTGGGAGGGAGGGAGTATTATTGTTAGTGGAAAACTAGGTAATAATTATACTTCTAAAACATTTGTGATGTGGTCAACTGGAACACTCATGTAGCACCGAGGCGGAGAAGCCAAATAATAGAATAACATATTGACGACAATCTTGATTGGATGTTTTAGTAATGGCCCAAAGGTTAATTTTAACGAGGTGATATAATTCAAAGTGGTTAGAATTCCACTACCTATGACCCAAAATAGGTTATGGGTTCGAGTCCCCTTTACCTGATTAAAAAAAAAAAAGTAATGGCATGTGCAATAAATTGTTTTATGTCAATTAAAATTGCAACTATCATTTTATATAGTATAATAGCTGATATTGATAAATTAATATGTTTTAATAGAAAAACTAGTACGTTCTCTGTTCATAAGAACTATGTTCATAGAAATAGATACAAAATTTAAGAAAAGAAGTGGATAAAGAATAAATAAAAGTATTGTGTGGTCCATAAATAATTGATTGTAAAAATAAAATCAATAATATTTTTTTAAAAAAATGAGCATATTTTTGGTATATGCACAAAAAAAAAAAGGTGAGAATATTTTCTTATGAATGGACAAAATATTATTTAAAATTATACACGAAATGTAAATTAATTGTACGATAAATCTTATTTATATAAAAAAAAATTGAGAGATTAAAGTCGTTTTACGATTTGGACTAAACTCAACTTAGGAGACTATTTTGTAAAGTTGCCAACCCATGTTAATCAAAAGTGACTTATATCAAATTTGACAGTAACGATAAATAATAAAATTATAGCCGTCAGAATGGGTTGTCGGGACGGGTCGGTTCACAATACACCAGAATCCAATCCATTATTAGACATTAATTCATGATTTCAACAAGCTGAGTCGCGGTGAGGCCGCGAGGGTGGACCGCCCCTCCAACATTAAAATTTACTATTTTTTTTTTTAATCTAATACTCGATCGATCGACTGATTTTTTCTATTGACTTCGTCTTGTCACAATAAGTATAAAACTTGTTTACAATTAATATATTTTTAAAGAAATAACTAACGTGATTCAAAATTAATACTTTATAATATAAATAACTAATACTCTTTGAATCATTTTTACGATAAAACTTTTTATACAAAATTTTGTCTTTTCTTTTGTAAATATCAATTATATATGTTGTTTTCAAATAAAATACTTTCTCTGTCCCACACTTGATGCAATATGTATTGTTCGGCATATGTTTTAATGAAAGTTATTTTTTATGAGAATATAGTAGTTTTTTCAACTTTAATAAGAGAATTGTTTAATAATATTAAATTGAGTTATTGTGAACTATATGGACCTTTTAGCGAGTCGATTCCGTGCCCTCCATTTTGGGTGAATCTCAAAAGATATGAAAGATCTCCCTCCAAGCCATACATACGACTTTCATCAAATACAGCTTTCCGCAGAATTTTATATTGCAATATGTAGAGGTGGAAAATCGAACGGACCGGGCCGAGCTAAAAATTGATCGGGCCTACAAAATGAAGGCCCAACTAGGCCCTGTATGGGCCGTCGGGCTATCGGGCCAGGCCGGCCCATTACCTTTTTAAAGAAAAGAAAAATTATATATAATAATTATATTAAAATAGTGATCATATGATGTTTATTTATAAAAAAAAGTTTAATTACCACTTACACATTACTAATAAATCTATATAAAAAAATATATAAAAATGTTAATGTAGAATTTATAAACTATCATAATTCATAAACTTATAATATTAATTCATTAAAATTCACAAGTCCAAATAGAAGTATCAATGACTCAATTGAATGTTGATGCGATAAGGTTTGCTTTCATAATTTGAAAATATTATAAATTATAAAAAAATTTGATCAAAAAGTTAAAATTTTTATTAAAACTAAAATGGTTTAAGCAAATGATATTCGTGAGGTCATAATCCAGTTTATACAGATCATATATGTTAACTATCAAATGCCACTAACAGTATTTAACAAATTTAGATGGACAAAGATTTTTCATAATTTTCTTTCTCACAATCTGTTCGCCATGAAATATGATCGCATTTCATGTCTTCCATATTAACCAAACAACTCATTCTCATATAAATTATAAATTATAACTATTAGATACTAACTTAATATCGATTTCATATATTAACACTGATTTATTTATACTCTGTAAAATAAAAAAAATTATAATAATAAAAAATATTCACGGGCCAACGATCGACCCACAACCCGGTGGACCGGGCCAAAACGGCCGGGTTTTTTCGGGCCTATAATTATCCCGACCAGCCTATGTAATTATGCAGGCAGGGCCTAAATTGCCAGCTTTAGCAATATGTACCCCATCAACATCTTCGTAGCTTCAACCCCTCGTTGCATGTAGTACGGAATAGAGTGAATAATGGTTTTCTAATTCATTTCCTAATTATATACCCTTATTTAAAAGATTTTTTTTTTAAACAGATAAAATTTAAAATATCCATATTCATAAGTTTAAAATCTATTTTTCCCACCTGTCGAAAGTACGCAACCCACATGGGTTGATCCGCATCTATACATACCTTTAAAAGCATAACTCAAACCTCCTTTAGATGTGTAGATTGACATGACATGCATAATTCAGTTCTATATAGAATTTTAAATAAACTATCGTGTTTATGTTTAAAAAGATACGAAAAATTAAAACTCAGTCTAATGATTATAAATAAAATTGTACTTTTTCCCTCCCTCCCAAAAAGTTGTGCATACTTCTTACCTCTTGTTTTTGGGACATAGAAAGTAAAAACTAAGAAAAATTAATTTTGTTGACTTTTATGAAAATAAAATTTAAAAGAGAGAATAAAGTATAAGTGTATTTTGGGTGATTTAATAAGATAAAGTAGAATAGAAAATAAAATAGAGAGTATAATAAGAGTGACATTTTTGTGATTTAAATGATATTGTGAGGATATTAATATTGTGTGATGTTTCTATTTTAGGAGTGTGCATAACTTGTTGGTTCTTGAGACGGGGGAGTAAATAATACTCCCTCCGTCCCGAACACATTTGCACAGTTGACTTTTTCAACAATTTTTTTGTGAGAGTTATTTCATAGTAATACGTTTACAAAAATTATTTTATATGAATGATATGCTAGTTAACATATCATTCGTATAATACAACTTTTGTAAACGTATTACTATGAAATAACTCTCACACAAAAATTGTTGAAAAAGTCAAATATACAAATTTTTTTGGGACGGAGGGAGTAAGAACATCTATATATAGTCAAACTCGAATCTAAATTATGATAAATATCACATCCTTCACATTCAACGCTTTCATCGACCAACCACTCAACAACACTTGGCCGTAAAGCATAAATCTTCCATTTTAAATTTGGACCGACGATCAAATGTCATCTCTCTGGACAAGATTGTTGGATTTGAAATTGAAAGGATGAAAATAAGGCTTATATAGAGAGTACATATGTGTGGATTTAGAGCGTTTGGATACATTAATACAGGTATCACTATCACTTTGAATGCTCTCTCCTCAACAAAACACACCCATGTCATGCCCTAAGGTTAAACAATTACGCCTAATTTAATTGGTCTATTTTTTTTTTTGATGAGGAAATACCCGAAGGCGCAAACCCTCCCATCTGTACCAGAGACCCCTTGATCAGACGGGTGGTAAATCGAGGGATGTGCACGAATGACAGCCATGCAAGGGAGAGGACTTTCGGGAGACACAATTCCAAAGAACAACCTCTCGATATTTCGTGAAGAAAGTCAATCACACCACACAAAATCGAACCCATGACATCGGAGTGATGTATTTGTTAATATTTCACACTAAAAGTCGTTTCTTCTGTTACAAAAGACTCTGCTCTTTGTATAATAAAACAAAATAAAAATTGTGCTCTTCTATTCTAGGAAATGAAATATTCTTAGCCGAGTAGTTGTTTCAATTATATGCCCATCGCTTGGGGAATTGCCATGGCCACATTGATGCCACTAAAAATCTAATATACTAAGACAAATTTCCAATTTCAAATGATATCATATCTTGCTTAAAAATACTAATTAATGAAAATGAATTATATCTTTAAAAATACATTTGAGAATTTAAAAGAATTAAAGTGGGAGAGATATCTCTTTATAAGAGGAATCAGATTCAAAGGAAATTGATCCTGGAATTTTTCTCCTTTCCTTTCCATGATGAGCACTGCCCTAACCCAGGCCACAAATGAATCTTGCTCCCTGCCCTGCAATAAAACAAAACAATTTGTTGGTATAATCAAAATTGCGACATTATTTAAACAAAACAATTTGTTTTCAGAACAGGTATAATCAAAATTTCGACATTATTTAAAAGACACCAGCAGAATAGGCAGCTACAGAAACAGACAGGATTCCCAAAAATGATTCATGGATTAAATAATATTAATATTAGTGAATTAAATTTGGTGATGGGCCCTCAAATTGAGAATTGAGGGCTTCCAAAAATTGACGGGCAAGCCCACCTAAGTAGGGCGGAGCTCACTCGCCGTTAAAAATGTGTTCGATTGGTGGGTGTCGGCACGACTCGCCGTCTCTAAACGATCATTGACGAGTCGCCTCAGCACCCCCGACAGGACGGGTTAAACAACGCTTTCTGTAGAGGTCTCAAATATATAGAACCCCCTTCCTTTCATCTTCCTCGCTCTTAACCGATGTGGGATTATCCACACAAACAATTCTTCTAATTTCATGATCCTTCCTTATATAGATTTATTGTAAGTTTACCTTCCGCTTCCGCACGCCCATTATCTCACCATGTGAGTACAATATTGAATATTCTTGGCAACTATATTTAATATCAGTTTCATTTTTTTATATTTTTAAAGGACGGATTCAATTTCACATGCCCCTGGGAAAAAAATAAATAAAAGAAATTCAATTATGTATGTTCATTTATATTTAGAACACTGAACTCCTATTGGGCCTAATTAATTGAGCCCAAGTGTTGATCTGAGTCCAATAGCCGTACAAATAGCTAGGCCCATTAGTTCCAACTCAATAGGCCCATGCTATACATTGGAAAATAAATACTTTTCCAACTTCTCACCCTAATTTGATGTCATAATAATAATAACTCAAATTGCTCTCATAGTTTAAATACTTTTTTTTTCTAATTTTTTTTTAACAGAGTTGCTCTCATATATGATTGTTGAATTATAATTGAAGATGAGACGAACGATGGCTAATTCATATGATTATTGAAATTATAATAGAAGATGAGACGAGCGATGGCTTATTTATTAAAAAATTAATATTTAGTAACGCATTGTGTACAAATTAAGTATTAACTCTGTCTCATACTCGTTGTGATATTTGCCAAAAAGGTTCATTCTATATTCGTTGTATCATTTTCTTAAATTGTAATAAATAACTTTTTTACTTTTATTTATCCCCTAAAACACTACAATATTACACCATATGCCATTACTTTTTCCACACTAACCCAATTTAATTTATTAAACAACTCTTTTATTAAAGTTGAAAAGACTACTCTATCCCTCATTAAAAAAATAACTTATATTATTAAATAACTCTTCCATTAAAACTTATGTCAAACAGTAAATGTCACAACGAACATGAAGCGGAGGGAGTAGTAATAAGTAATGTTTGATCATATCTCAAAAAAAAAAAGGTATATAACTCTTTTTATAAAAAGAAGGAAATGACGTGATCTTCAATTTTTTTCTCCGCTTTTCTAATTTACACGAATTATTTTGAATTTCAAAGCAAAAATATAATAAACACTCTTAACACATTTTAGAAAATAAATTAACGTCCTGCCACCTACTGGCACGTTTATTTGTCCATGATTTAAAATTGACATAATTTCACGTGTTTTCCGCCTAATAAAAAACACAATGAAAACACATAAATTATATAGGTCTGGAGAATGAATTAAACTTGTGTGCATCAATTATATATAATGTAATTGGTACATTTTTTTTGTTTAATTTTAAAATTGAATCGAAAATTCAATTACGACTTGTACATCAATTACACACAAGATTTTGACCTGAGAAATTTGTACATGTAAATTAGAAATATAAAAAGGAGAAATATCTATTTAAATAAAAAGGAGATCAGAATTTATTAATTTGAATCCGCTTACCAAAAAGAAAAGTCTATACATATATAAAAATAGAAGTCAGGAGAGAGAAAGTGAAATGTGAGGAGAGAGCAAGTGAAATGCACTTGCCATGTAGTGTAATAGTGAGTCTCACTCTCCACTAAAGAGAGTGAATTAACTTTTTTTTTTTTTTTTTACTTTACACCAACAATTTCAAATTTTCATAAATTTTAATTTTAAATCTAATTTTAACACATTATATATCAACTTAATTCTCTTTTAAAATTTTTAATTTAACATAAGTATTACACATATAAAAATAAATTTAGATCTAAAATATTTATTTTATTATTTTTATTTTAGATTTTATTATATGAATTGAATTTAAATAATTTTATTTAAGATTTAATTATATGAGTTGAATTTAAATAATTTAATTTTAGATTATATAAGTTTTGTTGAATTTTAATATTTGTAATGAGATTAGTAACTATTAAAAATTATAGAATTAATTAAATAGTTGTATTATATTCATGAGTAAACAACACCCTGTCAAAAAAAAAAAAAAAAAACAACATAATTTATATATTAATAAAAAAAAATAATAAATGAAATATATATTTTAATTACATATTTAAAATTTATAATATTCAATCCGTGAATGACTAGTATATTTTAAGGTAACAAGCAAGATTGGCTTGTCTGAGATATTTCGGCTGACAACACATGTTTTGTGTTTCTATCATAATAATCACCCATTATGTCGACCAAACCTTTTGATCTCTATTTTTTTTTTTCCTCAAATAATGATACTAATAATAATTATAAATATGTCTGCTCTCTGTGAGATTTCAGATATGAAATCTGACTAAAGATTATACAGATAAGAAAATGGATTTGATCCCTGATCCTCAGCAAATTCGAGAATGATTTCTTATTAATTTAACGCATCTTTTTAATAATTACCAAAACAAAATGTCATGTCTTTAATCAATATTGACTTGGGTCAAATTTGACCTTTCAAGAAGATGAATATTTTACATTCTAGATCTTACTTTTTTTGAAACCGTAAATATTTTCGAAATTGTCTGCTTTTAGATATGCAAACTAGAACCACTCAATTTTGTTATTTATATATATATATATATATATATATATATATATATATATATATATATGTTGTATTATTTGACTTGCCTGGAAGCTCATTTTTATGTTATTTCATTTGGCGTATTCATATTCTTCTTTTCCAGCAAAAATGCCGTTTATTGTTATTTGCAGGTATTATTAATTTAATTACTACTATATACGTATAAATAAATAGGTTAAATACGATATTTATCAGCATATTACGGAAACACAAATGCTAATTAATGAAATTTTAGATATATAAATAAATGTAATTCAGTTACTACATTCTAATGAGTGGAAGAGGTTAAAAGTAGTACACGATGACAGCATATATAAGAATAATTGTGCTTCTTCGTCATTTCATTAAGATATAAATATATAATTTAAAAAATTCGAGTTAATTAATTAGATATTTCTCCCCTAAAACAGTACAGTCTTAACTCTTAAGAGATGCCCCACCTTCATCTTGTAGTGTCATTGTCCAAAAATTCCTGTGGAAAATTTTTGTGTTTCTGTCTTGTATGGATTTGTTTGTACCGAAATTATTGTTGCGTTTATCATGATATATAAGCAATTAATTCATGGCCCTGACTATTAAAGGGGGCATTTTAAAAAATAAAAATACTTCTATAATATATGGAATGCAAGAACAAAAATTATTAAAAATACTTCCATAATAAGTACTGTGTAGAGTTGCAAAACTGGATGAATAATGCAACGGAGGCGCTAGGAGTGTAGTTTGAGAGTTTTTGTATCAGTCGTATATATTAATGTGCTCTGCTTGTGTACTTTGAAGGTTTTTTTTTTTTTTTGACAGATTGTGTACTTTGAAGGTTTGGGTATGCCTTATACTCAAGGTTTCAACATAATTTTTACTTATAAAAAAAAAAGTCATCTATAATAGTCGAAGATTTGATTCAATAATGGGAGTTTGAAAAAGATTAAGACACCCTAATTGTGTGGAAAACATTGTGTTGTGCTTTATAAATTTAAGAATATTATTTGATAATTGATAAATATTATAAATTGTAAGAAAAAAATCAATTATATAAAGTATAACTTGTACATACAAAAATTAGTGATAATTTGTGTCTCATCCCTACTATAATTTTTAAAATTGAGTGCTCTTCCTGCTATAATTTTTTTTAATTGCCAAACACTTATTTCATAAGGATAATTATGTAAATAGGTAATCTAGTCGTACAATTGATAGTTGTAATACATTTATGAAAGAATTACATAAAATAAAAATAAAATGAAAGAATTACACCGTCCCGCAAGGTGTCCCAATATTTTTGACACAAGTATTAAAAAATATTGTATAATAATAATATAGTAAAAGTGATATGATAGATAGAAAGAGATGAAAGTAGTGCAAATATAAGTGATGTGATGAATAAAGATAAAAAATGTATTTAAATATATTAAATGAGTGACATATTATGTAAATATGTATGTAATATAAAAATAATTATAAAAGTAGGGTGGATAAAAAGGAAATGAGACACTAAAGTGGGACGGATGAAAATGATAAAATAATACATTAAAATATACATTTATACACTTAAGTAGGGTATTGAAAATGGATCGTATTTGATAAGGACAATTATGTAAATATGTAATCTAGTCGTACAATTGCTAGTTGTAATGCATTCATGAAAAAATTATATAAGCTAGCCTATAAAAAATAGGGGTAGAAAATGATGATGAATTAAAAGGTGAACTTAGGTAAACACTGTTGGTGTGAGGAGCGACGTATATAACACGATAAACAAGAGTCTTCATAGGCACATAGCTTTAGACTCATTTGGAAAAAAAAAAATCTTAATTTAAAGAGCAAGTCTGGCATAAACCATCTTACAAATAAAATAAATTTTTATAATACTTGAACTTAAAAAAGTATTAAAACAATTACATTTTATATATAAAATCATCTCACGCACTTATCCGATTAAAAGAAATTCCATTATTGTATGATTTATACAAACAAGGGAACAAAATGTGAGATCCTAAAATATAACTGAAGTGAAAAGGGATTGGTCAAGAATTGAAACAAAATATTTGAAATTATGTAGTTGGTTGAGTATGTCTTATATCCACCTTTAATTCTTCCATCCTTCTTCTTATACGTTAATCATTTTTCTATTTTGATTTATCCATTATAAATTTTTATTTTATTTTTTTGTAAATAGCTTTTAAATTTATACCTACACTATTATTTACATTTTTTACCACTTATTTAATATTTACTCTTATTTTTGCCTAAATATTTTATTTTTTATTCTCTTACTCATATTATATTTTACCTTAATTTATATGTTCAAATAAGAAAAATTAATTTTGTTGACTTTTATGAGAATAAAATATAAGAGTATTTTGGGTGATTTAATGAGATAAAGTAGAGGGTAGAATAAGAGTGATATTTTTTTTATTTAAATGATATATTGAGGGTATTAATATTGTATGATATTTTCATTTTAAGAATTTGCATAATTTATTGAGACAAACAAAAAATGAAAGTGTGCATAATTTATTGAGACGGAATGAGTAATTTATACCGAGATGTATTAAGTATATTTTTTTCTTTGCTGACCAAAAAAATTGAAATTGCGTGTGGTGTAGGGTCACTCTCTACAGTAGAGTAGGCCATCCCCATGCAACAGTAGCAGTGCAGAAACAGATGTATTTTATCCTCTGCATCCTCTATTCATATTCAACCACCATTGCGGTGAGGGTTGCGTCGTTATCCCGTGCGCCGCCCCACATGTTATTGCTGGACACGCGTCTTCTTATCACATGATTCTTATTTTTTCCGGCTACGCCCTCTCATCTAACTAATAATTACTTTCAAACTCACAAACGCCCTTCTCGCCATTTACTCATTATTACGGTATTGCGGTTTTAACGAATCGTAGTTGAATAGATGTAAATATAAATTAATTACTCCCTTTATTCCACGAAAATTTTCACACTTTTTTTTTTTTTTTCGTCATTATAAATTTCATACTCTTAAAATAAAAAATCTTTTATAAACTCCATCCTCACAATTTTTACTAATTTACACAAATATCATTACTTTTTACTATCACATAAACATAACCCGATAAATTTTTTTTATTTTATACATAAAAGTTTACAAAATTATCCCTCAAAATCTCAATCATTACTATTTTTTTTAAAGTGTGTGCTCTCCTACATATAAAAATTTTTTCGGGACGGATGGAGTATAATTTTGTATACTTATTTTTTTACTACATAATAAAATTTGATCAATAGTCTTACAAGAAAGTGCCTCATTTTAAAAAATAATAATTTAAATATTATTTGTGGGTACAAGTGGTTGAAATAGATATAAAAATTATGAAAGTATTATAGGTTGGGTAAAAATCACTTTCAACTTATTTCTTGAAAAATTATACTACTAATAAAAATCAAATTCATCCATATGCATGTTAATTTTGACTTGGAACTATTTAAGAGAAAATAATCCACCCACTGCAAAGACCCTAAACTCATTTGGGTGAGGCATAAATTAGTCACAATCCTTCTACTGTATTTTAGGAGCTGAGATTTTAGAAGTGCGGTAACATATTAAACATTTGTGTACTCATTGTCTTTTATCATAATATAATTATTCCCCCACCCTCCCCACTCCCCCCACCCCCCACCCCCCAAAAAAAAAAATCACAATCCACTAAAATATCTCGCCTAGAAAGTGCCAACTTTTCGGTATATGAATGCTATTATGCTTTGTTTGTGATTTACATACACAAGATGCATATTGTGGCCTAAATTCACTTTGATGAAAATAAACTCTAATTGAGAAATTTTATTTTTCTAAGTTAGTACAATTTTTTAGTCTTGCTGAGTGTCAGCAACCACAATCGTATTGCAATGATCAGCTATTACTCGTGTAATTTTAATTTAAAATACATATTTTTTAGATCAAAAGTTTAGTTATTTATCAAGATTTTAATTGTATAAAGATCAAAAGCATAGTTGGCTGGGTCAGATTGTACCCCGTCCTATTATTTAAAATCGAACCAATCTATTTTTTATAAAAGAAAATATATATTTTACCATCAAGTCATATTCATTTTCTTGTATTCTTTTGTAAAAGAAAATATTCAACTTTTTAAACAGATTAGAATATCAATTAAACTATAAGTCCTTACCAAACACTCGTAAGTTTGCATCACCGATTTTCGTTCATCGTTCCACCCGTCCTATATATATTTTGATCCGATATTGCCCTTAGGTAGAAATATTAATTGTTTATCTAGTTTATCTTAAATTCTTTTAGGTTTCATTTGGACGAAGTCATTTGAAATCAATGGATTTGAGGATTACACCATACATTTACAAATCAAAATGAATGAATGGATTTTGTTCGCACAAATATTACTTATGAGTGAAAGGATTTCAAATGTCCAACAAAACCTAATCATTTGAAATTTTCTCTCTTCTCCCACTTGTACTTAATATTTGAGTGATCAAATTCATTCATTTAACCTAATCATTTGTGTAAATACATGATATATTATCCTCAAATCCATTAATTTCACATCCACTCCATTCAAATGAAGCATTAGCGTGGATCGATCTTTTATGAGAATAAATTTATGACTTAAAAACATATATATGTAAAAAAAACATCATATTTTTTTCAATTTCTAAAATATGGTAAAGTGGGAATCCAATGATTAAACAGATTTAATCAATTTTAGTCGCTACATAGAAAACAACTTTTAACTTTTAATCAAAGTGTTTGCCTAATTCATATATATAATTTCATATTACTCATTTTTAAAAAGTATTAAGATCTTTTGTCTGCTGAAATTTGTTGGTCATAACTAAAGTATTCCCTAATACTTTAATCTACCAATAAAGGAGTAACAAATTAATAGGTCCATGTTTTGATGGTACACTTATCATAAATGGTCATTCATTTACAATAACCATAAAAATAGAAAAAAATACAAATAGATTTAAGAAAAAATTTAAAATTATAAATAGATTTATATTCAAATATTTTTGTGTGCCTATTTATTTTTATTTTTTTATGTTTTTGTTCAAATTTTTTTAATTTATTTATAATTAAGTTTCTTTCTTTTAACTATATATATATATATATATATATGTAAATGCCCATATAAATATTACTAACATATTTAATGAATGAAATGAACTGTTAGTTACTGAATATGGAAGTACAGCCTACATGTCAACAATACATTATGCATACATAACCGTCGGCTAGCAATACCGCTAACAATAGTCAGTAAGTAAAAAACAATTAATACCAAGATTAAAAAAAAAAAAAAAAACACTACAGACTACAGATTACGTTACATATTCTTTTTGCGTGGAATTAAAATTAATTAAGAGAATTGATATAATTAATTACCGGGGCCTACTAGAAATATGGGCAAATCTAATTATTCACATTAAATATATTTGCGGGCCCTTATTTATAATACACCATTACTTTTTTACTTTTGTTTTTTCCGCTTTTCACTAAATATTCAGGTGGTCATGGCCATTGGTCACGGACTATGTCGATAGCCATGCATCTAAGCATCTTTACACTTTTTGGAAAAATAAAAAATATTCATGCTGTTTGAGTGTGTTTTTATTTCTTTACAATCAATTTGAGTGTTGCTCAATTTCATTCAGCATAAGTTTACAGGTTCAAATAAATTTCTTGCGACAATTTCAAAATTTAGAGTCATGTAATTTTTTAATTTATTCCTGTCTTAATTAATTTACTTGGGTTCCAATAGCTACGAATTTTTCGCACGATTAACAATAGTAATAATATAATCAAAATATGTTTATGTTTAATAACATTTAAAGTTCATCCATATAAATAAATAGACTCAAGTTGAATGATATTTGGTTTGTTAGCTCGTGAGCTAATGCATATAAATTATAATTAATAAATTTTTTTTTTATAATTTAAATTGCTCAAAACTAAATGATAGTGGTTTTAATGAAAGTGTTGTTTTTTAATATTAAAAGGTGTAAAATGAAGGGTAAAAAAAATTTTCAATTTTATTGGAGTGAGTAATTAATTGAGTGGGAGAGATTAATTATAGAGGGTATTGAGTGATATGAGGTATAAATAAGAGATGTTTGTAGGGGTTTAGTTTAAGAAAATATAATAGTTTTTTTTTTTTTTTTTTTGTTATTTTGGGTATAAGAAAATGAAATTGTAACATCAATTTTTTAATTTTGAGCAATTTAAATTATAACAGAGGGTGTAGTTTAATTTATAATATTTTCACTTATTTACTTTAAATATCTAAATATATCATTAATTTATTTAATTAGATGAAATTGTAGAATTCAATTATGTTTAAAAAAACCATAAACCAATAGTATTTTTTTTCCCCGAAAAGAACAAATAGTATATTTGATACTATTAACTTTTTACTATACGATCTCACTCAATGATCAATTCGGTTCAATTTATTGTTATGTACTTCTTCATGGTAGTTCTAACTTCTATATATGTAAATCGGTGTACAGGAAAATTATACATACATATATATATATATATACTCTCGAGTCCAAAAAAAAAAAAGGAATTATATTAAGATGGAGAAATTATACACACGTGAAATGATTTGTTGGAATGGACCATTAATCAGGTGAGCTGACAATTTGTCAAAAATAATATTTAACTGTGATGAATTCTTATATATAAGATGTCAATGTCTTATAATCATATTATAAGCCAAAAAGTAAGGGTGTCGACATTTAAGTTTAATGATCATATATACTAGAGGTGAAACCATCATTACTGGCATTTTATAATTTCTGTACTACTTTAAATGAATATTTAGCTAAAATATTCCAAAATAATTTGAGTCTTTTACTCCCCTGTCTCATACTCGTTGTCATATTTGCTACAAGGACTTATCTCGTATTCGTTACATCATTTTCTTAAATGGTAATAAAATAATTTTTTCACTTCAATCTATTCCTTCAAACACTACAATATTACACTATATGTCACTATTTTTCTCACACTAATCAAATTTGATATTATTAAACAACTCTTTTATTCAAATTTAATCCTATTAAAAAATAATTTATATTATTAAAAAAATCTTATATTAAAATTTGTCAAACAATATATATCAGAATGAGTATAGGACGGATGGAGTTTAAAATTTGAATATATTTTATAAATAAAACCTGTTAAACACAATTATTTGACGAGGAATATAATACACATAACAGTTTGATGCAGATAACGTTAAAAATGGATTATGAGTAGTTGGGCCACAGGTGTAAAACCATGTATTACGTTGGCCCCAATGTTTATTGTTTGCATTATAAATAATTCTACAACTACCAATATTTGGATTTAATAAAAGTTCTTAGATAAATAATTTCCTGGCCATTGGAGCCGCGTGTACTTATCATTCTTACTTTAACAAGAGATATTATGACTACCGGATAAAAAGTTTTATTTTAAAACCACAAATTTTTTGACGTTATAATATTCTAATATTATAAATTATGGACATCGACTTTTATAAAAAAAAAAAAAAAAATTTAAAAAATTAATAATTCAGGAAGTCTCCTTGTCCACCCTTGAATAGGGGTGTCAAAACCCCAGTGAGAATTTTCGAAAATAAATGAGGAATGATATAAGCATTGGATTTCCCCCAAATTTTAAGGCAAGAATGGTATGGGAATAACCCAATGAGTTTCAATTCACTCCATTTAGGTAAGGTAAAGATTCCTCATTTTCCAGTTTTATTGATAATGGAGTGTAATATATGCATTTATAAAACCTCAATTAAATCATCATATATATCTTATAATAAATTAGTTTAGCATATTGTAGTTTGTTTCTTTAAAGCTTAATTAATATTTATGTCTTTTATAATATTTTAGACATGATGCAATAGTATTGATTCGTTTAAAATTTAATTATAATTTAAAAATAATTAAGTGTTTTTTTAGTAGGGTCCTACCCAAATTTTCAACCAAATGAAATGATAATTGGAATCAGTGAGGGATTCAAGATTTCGTCCCAAAGAGAAAAAAATACTTTATAAAGTAAAGGAAAGAAAAATTTTATAATTCAAAAAACGAAATGACAAAATATTACAAATTTAAGGTATAAATAAAAAATTATATATATAATAGAGAAATTTTAAATTCATGTGAGGTTACTGCCCCTAAATTCGTCCCTTATTGAAATGCAAAAATGTAATGAGTATGAGAAGTTCAATACCAACTCGATCTCATTCATTACCATTATTCACTTTTTTTTTATTAGAAAATATATATATATTCATTACTTAAATATAGGATACAAGGCATACCAAAATAATTGTTTATCAATACATCACAGATCCCACAGACCTTGAAGGATAGATAAAGGACTATAAAATCAATCATTAAAAGAGCAGTTAAATATCACCATTTCTTTTATCATTCATTCATCACCTCTGCCTTGAATGTATCAATTCTACAGAAGTAAATCATGTCATATATATATATAATTCATTTGTGATCAACCATTAATTATTACGTTCACTTACCCCCTACCAGTTCGATCTCATTCATTATCACATTTATCTCGAAAATCATCATCTTTTACTGTCAATTATATTATCTTTTGACAATAAGAGAGAATAATATTCATTCCTCTCCGATTTAAGAGGTATGGTGATTTCTAAAAAATAAAATAAAAATTAAGATATTCTTTTCGCTATCATTCCTAAACTCAATTCTTAATCACCAAACAACCAATTTCTTTATATTCCCATTTATATCCTCCAAACCAGTCACCCCTAATTTTTTTTTTTTTTTTTTTTAGAAAATAGAGAACTTTTAAGATATGATTAATTTATTGAGGCACTATTGTGTGAGACCGTCTCATGGATGAGACGGACATGAGACGGAGTCACTTTTTAATAAATTATTATCACTTTTTCATAAATTGTTATCACTTTTTCATAAATTGTTATCACTTTTCATAAATTGTTATCACTTTTTAATTTGTTATCACTTTTATACTAATTTGTATCACTTTTTTAAAAAGTGATAACAATTTATTAAAAAATAATTCGATGTCATGCATGAGACGGTCTCATTCAAGTTTTTGCCTAATTTATTTACATAAAATGTTACATACGAGAAAGTACTAATTACCCACCTTTTCATGCTCGTGAGATTTAATTACATTTCCTTTTATAAAATATTATTATTTACTATAATACCATTATACCATTTCATGTTAGTTGTCATTTTATTAAAAATGTGAATAAAATATTTCTTCATTTAAAAAGAGTTTTTTTTTAAGGATACATATAAAATAATTTAGGAAAAAATGTGGAGAAATAATTAAAATAATAATTAATTTAAAATAAAATTTAACTTTTATAGTGAATAGTATGAAATAGAAAGAATACTTTGACTAATTAACGAGCACATACAAAAAAAATTATATACCCTTTATGCATTGTACATTATTAATCAATAGCATTATTTTTTTATAAATAACTAATATATTATAGGCATAAAACTTCGCCATTACAAAAATATATCTAGAAGAGTTTTTTCTTTTATTAATTTTTTTAAATTTTTTATAAATAAAGGAGAAGATTTCAAAATGAAGAAACAGAGCCTTGGACATTTGAAAACGCCAACCTCAACTGACAAATTTTTGCCTGAGTCCCATCAAACAACCTACTGTATTTAGTTGCTTTCCGACATATCATCTCGTAAATTCTTGACTTTACTACTTTTTTTTTTTTCTGGTTCATTACATCTATACTTGTTGCTGCCAAGTATCAAGTTCAAATATATTTAATCTGTCCGTGCTATCAATAGTAATATCAAATAAAAAAAACTTTAGGTAAAAAAGAAATTCAAGGTTATTCAAAATTATCTAGAAAAAGTAAAATTGAAATTTAAAATTTTTCATAATTATCTAGAAAAGTTGTCTTTGACTCATATTCTGCTATTAATTAATAGAGCTGCATTTAATTGTCCAGATCATTCACACTCCAATTTTATTTACAACTTATAATCTACATTACCTGGAAATGCGATTAATCTAAATACATCTATTCTCCTTTAAAATAATATTTTATTTTTATATACAAAATTGTCTTTAACCCAATTGACGTTGCTGATGGGAGCAAATGCGTTGAATTTCATTGGATCAAAAGTCAATGCGTGCCATATGCACTCTTCACCACCGTTAATTATTTTCAACTGTAATTAATCTATACGTTGTTATCGTCATAATTTCAACAAAATACAGAGGCTATACTTACATGTATACATACATAACTGAATCCACAATATTTTATTAAACTTTATCTTTCAATTAAGCCAAAAGAACACCAATCCTCATCAACCCGGTCGCGCCACGTATTCCTATATAACCCCTTAATCTAATCTTTTTTTTTTATTATTATTTTAGTCTTTTTGAGCAAATAATATTTATTTAAATTCTTTTTTAATTTTCCGTCATGACTTGTTGATTACAGTGGCCCAAAAATACCCATCAAAACTTCTTTATTAACAATGTCATATGATTAAGAAGCCTTTAGACGGTTGAAGAGTCGTATATTAAACAAAATGAGACAATGTTAAAAAATTATATCAATCAAACCCTGAAATATTGATGATAATTGAGTTTTTAGAGAAATGTTAACAACTCTCATGCGTGCTAATAATAGCAAGTATTTATTTTCAGAGTCATAATTCTAATTAATAATCATGTGTTTAGTTAGCACTCTGATCACCTAAAATCTGGGGTGTCATATAATTAAATATAGAATCCATTCAGAGTCATAATTTTTATCGCGAATCTTATTAAACCCACCCAACAAAATAATAGACAAATTCTTGTTTATATATATATATATATATCAATAAAATAATATTAATTATTTTTAATTGAATAATATTTGGGGACCGATTGGTCTACACAATTATTATTCATTAATTTATGCACCCCAAAATATTTGGAATTCAACAAATAAATAACTGAACAATAAATATAAAATAGCTGCAGCTCAAATTTAATGTTCTATACAGGGTAAGGTCAACTTATAAATTTTTTCAGAAAAGTAAGAGACATTCAGAATATATACCCAGGACTAAAATGTTACTTTATTCTTCAAGTAATTTAATTGGCGTAGACAAAAATTGACTTGTGGGGGATAAAATTGTAATTAAGCATGGGAATGAGTTATACTATATGGTAAAAACCGAAGAGAGATTAGAAGATCGAAGATGAAGTAACAGTGATCCAAGTATTTGTAAGCATTTTTTTTTTTGACAGGGAGTATTTGTATGCATTATTCACGCGTACACTTTACTTATGTTGTCTCCAAGTATGCGTCTTTGTTTTCTCCTCCTCCTCCTCCCCCTCTCATTAAGTTAAAATAACTTCCAAAACATGGATTTTGATGCTTCACTCTCTCTACATCTCCGTCGGAATTCCGTCATTTCCCGGCGACCCACCTCATCTTTCCGATCATCTCTTTCTTTCCCGCCGTCGTGAAACTGACCCCCTCTCAAAATTAAAGGTTTTCGTGTTTTGGGTTTTGCACTCGGGGTCTTTTTTAAAAAAAATTAAATCTTGATTAGTTTGTTTGGTTGTCTGAGGAAAAACATGAGAGTCTTCCTTCTGTTTGAAGTCTTCTTTCTTCTCCTAAATCTTAGATTTCTATTTTATTTTCCTTGTAAATAAGATTTGACCTTATATAAATTGATCATGGTGGGTGTACAGAGTGTAGAAAGGACTATAACTTTTGAATTCCTTTTGGTTTGTGTTTTAATAGCTGTTTTGGTTAAAGAATTAATTAAGAATATTCTAGGTGGATGTTTGATCGTCATCTGACATCTTCTGAATCACCCGACATGGTGACACACTCGTATTCTTGGATTTTTATTGTAGGTTAAATAGTTCAATATTCTCACAGCTTTTCCCACAACTTGAGACTTCTTTAATCCATCACACTTGAGAGAGTTGTCTAAAACAAATTATATACTCTTCGCTTTTTGAGTCAGTCCTTGTTTGTTGAGTGAATGAATTGGGAGTTGTACTTGTGTAGGTTATAAGGAATGGGGCATTTTTCTTCGATGTTCAATGGGCTAGCAAAGTCATTTTCGATGAAGAAAACAAAAAAATTGAAGGGCAAGTGTGATGTGAAGGAGGCTGTAAGAGATATGGCAAAGGATGCCAAGAAAAAAGACATGATATTGAGGACATCAGGCATTGTCAATGTTGAGGGATCCCAGAATTTGGCTTCTGTTTTCTCAAGAAGAGGAGAGAAAGGCGTCAATCAGGATTGCTGCATTGTTTGGGAGGTATCAATCAATCTTCAAAAACTCAATTAACAGTTTTCATTTTTGTAATTATAATTAGCTAGAAGATGTGTTGTTTATTAGGAATTTGGATGCCAAGAAGACATGATATTCTGTGGCATATTTGACGGGCATGGTCCTTGGGGACATTTTGTGGCAAAGAATGTGAGAGATTCGATGCCTTCGTGTCTTCTGAGCAATTGGCAAGAAACACTTGTTGAAGCTTCATTACATTGTGTGGATTTGGAATGCGAGAAGAAGCTTGAGAGGTTCAATATATGGAAGCATTCCTATTTAAAGACTTGTGCTGCTGTAGATCACGACCTGGAACACCACCGTAAAATCGATGCATTTAACAGTGGTACCACTGCCTTGACCATTGTTAGGCAGGTAAATCATCAATCTAATTCAATTCTTACATGTTAACCACAATCATTCTCTTTAAGATGAACACTACAAAATTCTCATATTTACTGCTACAATTATTGCATATTTCATTTTTTCTGAGGTTAAAGTCATGTGGGGTTTTTCAACATATCTCTATGAAAGTTGTCTTGTCTAGCCTGCTGGCAACTTCTTTCCCTGCTTTCAATATTGTCCATAAGTTAACTAGGATATTTTTGATACGGCAAAATTCACGATCAACTCCATACGTATTTACCTTGAAGGTTGGAAAAGGTGTTTATTTTCATAATGTGGTCCCAGGAAATTGGTTGGTTTCACATGTGATGTAAGGGGAAGGACCATCTTCCAGTCTAATTATTATCCACTTGTTTCTCAAGAATCAACATCGGAATGCAATCGCCTTATTATCTGGAGCTCTAATAATCTTAATTTGCCAAATCCATCTCTTATTAAAACTTATTAATTTTTGATGCCTTTATCCCCTTTTATTTCCAAAAAAAATTATTCTTGTATATCAGGAATCATGCAATGATTATTTTTTTTTTCTTAGCCAAAAAAATTCTTACCTTGTATCAGGGAGACTCTCACGCGCTGTACTGGGTACCACTTCAGACAACGGAGACATGGTAGCAGTGCAGCTTACCATGGACTTCAAGCCCAACCTACCTCGTGAGTGACTCCAATATAGTATTATATATTTTGTGTGTAATATACATGTTAATTATGTGTAGTATGCATCATCTCCTTGTCATTAATGTGTAAGAATCTCCTTGTGCAGAGGAGACGGAGCGAATAATTGGGTGCAACGGGAGAGTGCATTGCCTAGAAGATGAGCCTGGGGTTCACAGAGTGTGGTTGCCACATGAGGAAGCCCCTGGACTCGCAATGTCTCGAGCTTTCGGGGACTACTGTGTAAAGGATTTCGGACTTATTTCTGTGCCTCAAGTTACTCAAACACATATAACGAGTAAAGACCAATTCATCATCTTGGCAACTGATGGGGTATGTATATTCTTTAGTTGAATTTGTCTTTTCTTTCATATTTTAGATAATACTGCAAATACTCATCCTGTTTCCAACTTTAATTTCAACAAATAGTCTCACACTTTCTTAGGATGTCTCTAGCTCTGTATAGGCAAACTATGGCCAGTTTATGCTAACTAACAGATTCGTTGGTTATTCTGAAGGTTTGGGATGTTATATCGAATCAAGAAGCAGTGCAAATTGTGTCGAGGACTAATGAGAGGGCGAAATCTGCTAAGCGTCTTGTCCAATGTGCTGCTCATGCGTGGAAGAAGAAGAGAAAAGGAATAGCTATGGACGATATCTCTGCAATTGTACTCTTTTTCCATTCATCACCTTCATCTGATCAATTCCAATCTCTACCTAAACTGGAATAATACTATCACAAAGCTGAATGAAATGCTTGTTGCCTATATTGCTGCGTGCGTGTGTAATAAATACATATATATTCATTCACATGCATTACAAACACACTGCATTATAACCCACTGGTGGTATAAATGTGAACATATAATAAAATTTAGATAGAGTTTTGTGTGAGACGATCTCCACCTTAGTATTTGGGTCATAAAAATCGTCTTATACAAGTTTTTGTATTAACAAATTGAATAATCAATATTTACAGTGTAAAAGAAGTTGAGATTTAGTTTAAGAATGAGATGATGTTTCCACCTATCATATACAAATAAGATTTGTGTAACTTACATAAATGGTTGTAGCCTACAATCAATAAAAGCAGGCTTGTATTAGTATATTCAATGGAATACCTGAGGCGATGCATAAAACTCGCCCTCAATAAACATGGGTCTCAGATCATCTTCATGGCTCATGAACTCCAACGGAAACGAAACAAGATGTCCTCTAACTGATTTTAGCTTTGCCATTGGGTCCATAACTACGACTTTTCCATTCTCATGAACTTCAAGTTTTTCAGGTGCCACTCCTAAGTCGATTGTTGTGTGACGAAGCTTCTGTTTCCATTGGCTCATACTTTGTCTAAGTGCAGATCTGTAGATTAGATCAACAGCATTGTTCATGAAATGTAAATTAGAAGGGGCTAACATTAATATTAAAATGACAATAATAACAATATCTTGCAGTAAGGCACCTGGTGTGGATGGTGTCGTTGGGGATGCAAGAGAACGTCTCCTGATAGATCTTTGTGTTTGACTGTCAAATGGAGCATGGTGCTAAGATTGAATATAGTATCACTAAAAATGGAAAGCATACAAGAATGTGGAACAGTTTTTTCACCTTGGCAATGTCTGACCAGAAAGCGTTGTATGTTGTGTCAGCTATGGGGTCTTTTATCAGATCAACCTGAAATTGGATATTTAGTTAATGCTACAAGGTATCTACAAACATGATTATGAAATGATATGCTTTCATATTTATGATTTATGGATGCCAATCTTGTTTCATGTTTGGATGAGTTTATGCTTACTACCTCTTCAGTATTTAGACCAAGGTGCTCGGCCCACAAGGAAAGTCTAAGGCTAAAAGAAAATTTTCCAGCATTCCATGGATCTCCTCCCATCAATGAATCGACAAACTCCTTGTCTTCAATCACAACCGCAATCTGGATACCATTCATCAAAACACACCCGTATATTACTTTTCCCAGAGATTAAACAAAATACACGGAATTGGAATGAAAAATAATCACTTTATTATAGTAAAAAAATGTTTTCAAATCAAAAGGTTGGCCTTAAATTAGTCGTCGACAATAATGTAAAAACTATATGCTCACCTCCGAGTCTCTTGATCCCAGCAGACTGCGATCATTTATGTTGGATGACCCAATCAAAGCACAACGGTCATCTACTATCATCACTTTACTATGGACGTAAACCTGTAAAAGACAGAGATGACATGGGTAAAAAGCGTTATCCATTGGAAACTCATTATAATTAGGATTTAGGGTAGGTTTTAATATCGGAGAAAAAAGGAAAAAGGAAAATACTCACTTCAATAAAAAAAAAAAAAATATCTACCTATTTCTATTAATTCTTTTTTACACATTTTGATATGAAAAATACTCATATACCCTTGTTCTACCTAAAAAATTTAAACTTCCGCCCCAAAAATATTGGAACGACTAGTCATTCTGTTCGTTCAAAAGTAAGGAAGGGGTATTGAGAGGTTTCACTTTGAGGGCATTTTTGGAATGAAAAATTGATAACAGATTAATATTTTTTTTTAAAGGAGTTGAGTAAAAAGCTTTATTTTTTATTAAAGTGGTTATTTTACACAATATTCACTTCATATAATGGCTATGGAGGTAAATTGGAAAAAATATCAATCACAGGTTACGCAAAACGTTGAAAATTAATGTGCTCACATTCACATAAATAAAAAACTTGACAATCACAAAAGAACAACAGACTTGATTCAATCTGCAGCAAAATATACCTGAGTGGTAACCATTGGACCGCCATGAACAAGTCTGCCATGAGTTCTTAAACCAAAGAAAGATATGAATTCATGTGTAATGGGACCCAACTTTGAGCAAAGTTTTTGCAATATTGAACTCTCTCCTCTGCAAATAGTTCGATACTGCCAGTGCATTAAGGCTCTAACGGTAGCTGCACCGCCGTCATCCACACCCCCCTGTTTACATAATGCCTACTAAGAAAAGGAAAAATATATAGAAAGAAATGGAAATATTTTCTTTCAGCAGGAAATTGCAACCTGAAATCCAGGTAAGAGTGGGATGACAATTATGACTCTGAAGCACCTTTTCTCTTGGTGTGCCCTCATTATGCGGTTGTATAGAGATTCAAGCACACGGTTTTGGATAACTTCGTCTTCCGAAAGACCCGATATGAAAAATTGATTCTGGAAGAAGATAGTGGATAAATAAACCTATCAAGAATAATAATAAAAAGAATAAAAAGATACACAGAAATGCCACCTCGATGTAAATGAAGTGTTCTGCTTCCTCAATGAGAGCACAATAAGCTCTATGAATGCTGTCTTCAGTTTGGCTCGTCCCAGCAGACCATTGGCTCACACTTCTAACAATCTATAACAATCAAATACACAACTTATCAGAAACAGTCATTTTCTTTTATCTAGTGACCATTTACTTCGAGGGTTATCCAGCAATAACCCGGGATTAAAAAAAAAAAAATTAGGCATA
The DNA here is from genome assembly GCA_030762865.1 of Paraleonurus japonicus. Taxonomy (NCBI): domain Eukaryota; kingdom Viridiplantae; phylum Streptophyta; class Magnoliopsida; order Lamiales; family Lamiaceae; genus Paraleonurus; species Paraleonurus japonicus. The sequence continues at coordinate 2,579,439 of CM061057.1, read as the reverse complement.
AAATGAATTTTGAGAATACGAACTTCTTCAAGGGAGGCAAAAGTTTCATGCCCAGTTAGTCAGATTACTTTTTAAAAGTTGAGGATGCTATCAATTATAAGACATGTTTTTAGCTAACCTGACATTGGCATAAAGTTCGAGGACCAACATCTGTTACTTCATCAGGTAATAGATCATTGCAAGTTTGATCTTGTTTTTCCAACCAATTATCTCCAGCTTGCAGATCAGAATCTGAGTCTGCCACTAATGTTGCACTTAGGAGATCTGCAGTATGGTCATTATCTGGTAAGAAGTTGGACTCTAGGAAAATCGTGATAAGGCCCGCTGAGCTCATTTACCTGAGTTGATTTCCATAGTGGAAGAGTCCGGATCATTCGCTTCACGGGGCAAAAGCAACGGGATGTCATCAGGCGGTGTTTGGGATGAAAAAGAATCTTTCCTATTGATTTCCTCGGGATTTAAATCCGAGATCTTCCTTTCAATGTCTATCTCCTTGCTTCTTCCCAAGTAATGAGGTAAAACCATGTGATGTTGAGGCATAAGTAATGGAATTTTCTGTTCATTTGGTGCTTTGCTCCTCTGGATTAATTGCGGAAATATATTAGTGGCTGAAACATTTTATTTTTGAAATCATGACGACTTCAAAGACCAACCTTTGCATGGTTCCAACGCTGAACAAAATGCCTAGCAATATCCCTACAAGGGGGTCCCCAGACGGCGCAATGAACATCGTGCCATGGCATCCGGGGATATTTTTCTCTATCCAGTTCATCTTTCAAAGTGTCTTCCCAAGAATTTGGTTCCGATTCCCTGCTTAATCCACGGAAGGTTGCAATATATCATATCCCTTATACACCTAGGATGCATATTAATGAAATACAATATACCTTGGATTATAGTAGTCTTTTCCAGGCCATAGAAAAGGAGGGAGATCACCTACTCTGTGTTCAGTTGTGTCATATCGGCCAAAGCATAAATCTAGCCCTCCAATAAAGCTTATCTTGTGATCAACGATAACAAGCTTTTCATGGTGAGACCTGCATGCACCATTACTAACTATTTTAAACGAGACAGAATGACCTCGTATAAAATGTATAAGTTTGATTTATTCTTACTATTCTGAAACCTACCATAAATAGATGCCAGTTGATAAATGATCAGGATATCGCAGAACTTTAACATTTTCATGAATGTTAAGAAGCTTTCTCTTACTATATAAGCTGTTAATTTTTAAAGCAAGAGAAACCTCCTTGTAAAGAAGAATGTGTATCTGCAAAGTATTTTAGGAAATGAATTAAGAAAAGAAAATGAATCAAAAGAAATCAAATGAAAGCAAAAACTTTACCTGAACCCCTTCCTTAGCTTTAGCCTCAAGCAAAATATCAAGCCGAGAGGAACTATGGTTGTGAAATGGCCGTCTTAAGTACAATTCTGGGCAAAGCCACCACCCAGTCATGTATATCTGCAGATATATTAGAGTTAGTTTAGACATTTCGAATGGCAATATGATGAAAGAGTGATTTTAGTTGATCATCCTACACGTTTGGAAACTTAACCTCTGATTTTGCACCCTCTATTGACGAGGCAATTGCTTCAAATGCTGCTTTGCCATCTATAAACCATTGAGCTAGACTTCCGTCTTCAACCAGTCCTCTAGTCGGGGCAAACGAATTAAAACGGTGAGGATGGAACCAGCTCTCAGAATGCTTTTGTCCAACCGCATTGATCGCAGATACCCACTCTATAACTTTAACGTGGCTTGTTGTTCTTAGCTTTATGTTTCTGTTCTCACCAGAAACCTTTTGACCATTCAAAATAAGAAGATTGAGTTGATTTTCATTATTATAATTTGAATTTCTCCGAGATGTAGATATAATGAGATTTCTACAGCAATAAGATGAATAAAGAGAAGAAGCTGACCTTAAATGCATGGCGCAGAGGATTTCGTTCCTTCAAAACTTGGGTGAAATAGACTTCATCATTGGCTTCAGTATTTGAAGGCAGCAGGACATCAAAGACTACTATGTCTAGCAGTTTATTGTCCAAATGATTATCAAGGAAAGCCAAGAAACCCGGTTTCAGAACAAGCCAGACCTAAATTCAGGTCATGTGTGATCGAGTTATACATAGTTGACAAAAGAACAAAATGGAAATAAAAATGGTTTATCTAAAACAGGTCCATCTAAGAACCAGAAAACTTTTGAGGCTAATATAATTAACACATAAGTGATTCAATAACACTTCAGCCAAATAAATTTGAGACAGGAAACAAACTGATTTTAGAGAGATAAGATAAAGTGTATTTTCATGCTTGTTGGGACTTGCCACCTACATAATATGCCATTTTGAAGCAGAAACATAAAACTTACTTACTTTTCGCCAGTTTCTGCCCCAACAACTGCAGAAATGACATAGACAACATCCTGAACATGTGTAATCCTCTGAAAGCCTTGGCAAATGCTTAACCAACACATAGCCTTCTTTCAGCTTTGGACCATACTCCGGTGAAAATGATAACCTAGACACCTCCAAGAACTTGCATACCTGCAAACAGAAAACAAGAAGACAAGGGTTAGAATCGTTCGTCAATGCATGTCAGATATTTCCTACCATCTCAAAATAAACTCTTACAAACATCTCATGCCACTCAATTCTCCATTATAATTAAATCTCTCGCACTTAATTACTCACTCCAATAAAGTTGAAAAGACTCATTTACCCTTTACTTTACACCTCATATCAATTGATTTTGAACAATCTAAATTGTAACGGAGGGAATACCATTTAGCAAAAAAATAATGCTGAAAAATAAACTTTAAATCATATCAATAATCCATAAGCAGCTACTAGTCGCATAAGTAAATAACATATCAATATCATATGTAAGTTGATTTGAATAACTGTAAAGAAATATGCAGTCTCAGAAACTTCGCAAGTGTGATTGGTTCAGCATAAGGACATGGTTTTGCTTCTTTATATCAAAACAGAAATTTAATCTTTGATCTCACCCCCACCCCCACAGAAGTAGAAATGATTGTATATTTTAGAAGAAAAAATGAACCAGAGGAGTAATATATAGTACGAAATGCTGTAAAGAAAATTAAGTTAGTTTTCAGTCACACCTCTCGTGAATTAACAATGTCCAAGTTTCCAAGAAAATGATTCAGGTAACCTTGCATTGCAGATTTTGCTTTGTCTAATACGGTCTGCTGCTTGCCAATAGCCGGCCGAATTATTGACAAAGCAGCTCTTGATGGAACATTTCTGCATTACAAACTTGGTACATTTAAGAAGTATAATCTGAATTTAAAAAAAAAAAAATCGAATGAAATTTTCTCATCACCTGTTTTTGACACTTTCGACATATATTGGCAGAGCTCCGTCATCAGGGTCATCCTCATCATGCACCGTTGTGTGATCTCCTAATCCTATGTTGAGTAAAAATTCCCTAACCTTTTCAGGAAATAAAATAAATATACAAATTAAGGATCAGCATCAGAAACAACCCGTGATAAGCATTATAAAATAGGACATGCCATCAAAAAGGTGGTTAAAGAAAGAAAACCTGCTCCTGTTTCTCATGAAATTCTTCAATTATTGCACGTTTCTTCAGTGCAAGGTGTAGATAAATAACTTGAGAAGCCTTTTTCCGCAACTGCCACTTGAACTGTCACAAACAAAATTGCAATAAAGATTAGGCAAAATCAATCTTCTCTTTTATTGGATTATGCACATCGATTTGATTCTGGTTTCCCTTCCACGCTCACATTACCAACCATTCTCATTCAATTAGTTAAACAAGATAAAAATGTCTAAAATCACAAAACCAAATAACTAATCCCTCTCACAGCCACAGGTCATTCAATGTTTGATTTTTATTCGAGTTTCATTTCCTTATTTAAATAAAGAAACAAGACCAATGGATTCTTCTTGCAAGTAATTTTGTTGTTTCACAGACACATTACACTTGGGAAGAAAATACAGGAAAGCTTGTTTCGTTTGCTAAAAATGCCAGATTTTTCTTTGGCGCTTTCACCACTCTGTTTGGATTTTGTGATGCAATAGGATACATTGATTATGTTATTCCGGAGAATGATGCAATTATCGTTCGAGTTAATCTTCTCGTGGGTATATCGCAATATGCCTCAAGATTCACTCAATCCAAAGCTCCCTTAATCACAACTGTACAACAGATTAGACAATCCGTCAAAATAAGTATTTTCTTCAAATTACAAAATTTTATTTTTTGTTAGTTAATTGAAGGTCTAATAATATTTGAAGTCGGATTCAAATCATTCTTAGTTATGCCAATCTATTAATTAATTTATTAATTCCGGAAATAGAAGTCTTTATTTGAAAGGAAGAGTGTAACGTCTAAAAGTTTTATAACCTTCAGTCAAATCATAGTAGCTGAGAAACTCAAATTACGCAGTGGGCATGCATATGCATCCACTGTCACATGTCACATTGACATTACGAGAAACAGAAAAGCATAAGCACACGCTAAGCACGTGATAACATGTGGAAAGCGAAATTTACTACCTGTTTGTACTGGACTTGAATTGTGTACGACAAAAGCAATGGAGTGATGTCACTCGCATCCGGCCGTGACACTGACTCGATTACCGCCGTCGGCAACTCCTCGAAAATCCTTGCCGCCGTTTCGCCGCCGTATGTAATCGCAGAGTGATCGTACCCGGAAATGAGCCTCTCCGTAGACATTAATGAATCAGAAATCACCAGATATACCTTTTGTCTTTTCTGTTTTCTCAATCAGAAAGAATGACAAAAAGAATAAGCTGCTTTTATGTTTTCCCAACCGTGGTGGGATCAAAGGTTGTTACTTTCTTCGTCTTTTAATTCTTTTCTTTAAATAAAAATTTAAATTTTGGAGTGAACTGTGGGAGTATGGAATTTCGTGAAGGATAATAGTCGAGATTCTTGATTTTCCGTTTTGCTGTCGAACAAACATTTTTATCAAAATGACAAAACTACTCCTATTTTTTTTTTTTTAATGATAGTATTACCTATAATATTTTTAACCTTCTATTTTATATTTCACTGTATAAATATAAATAACATATATTATACTGTCATATGTTATTGTTTTTTAACATATATTGAAATATAAAAATGACACCGAAGAATCATTCTGTTATTTTAGGAGCAAAATAAATGTTTCTTTAATAAGTAGTAAAATGTACTTTGTAGCACTACTTTTGTTTGTTGATGATGTATGTTTTTTTTTATCAGGGATTATTTTGTAATAGCAAATGGATCTGGGAAAAGAGGGCAGCAAGCATCCCGAGTAGAATATCCAGAAAGTTTTGGTGAAGTCATGCGAATATGCTATTAACACCAAAACCATATACCAATATCACAATCATTGAAGGTGGCCCACCCATCCCATTTAAATTTATTTTTCGAACTACTTTTAAATTTTCTAAGTAATTCTTTCTTCATTAACCAAAAAAAAAAAAATAATCTTGTACACTTTACTTGCACGGATTAATGATCTAAAAAAAAATACTTGCACGGATTAAAAAAATATTTTCTAATTTGGTGAACTTGATTTCTTCTTTTTCTTTTCTGAACCGTGAAAACCTCATTTCATTTAAATGTTTGACAAGCCAATAATATTTAATTGTGTGTATAAATATAATAATTAATCATTATATCATGTAGAGGCAAGAAAACAGGTTGTCCCATCAGAAACTCGATTTGTAAAAGAAAAAACAGTTCTTATGGTATACCAATTACCAAACAAATTCTTTTCTGTAAAAAATATACGACTGTGTTTATAGTGTGTTTTTCTATTAAGAATCATTTTTAATTACAACGCTACTTAATTAACACATCTCAATTTATAAATATAATTTTCTATTTTTAGAAGATTTTTTTTTTATAAAGTTATATCATCAACCCCAACCTCATAAATCATGTATACCTTCAATTGGGAGAATTTGAACCAGAAGTCGCGAATTGAAACCTTTATACAAAAGTGATTAGCACAGTCTCAAATATAATTTCTTGTGTGGGACGGTTTAAACGAATTATCTAAGCTATAAAACTTAAAAGTATTACGTTGATTAAAGTCATAAGATGGATACATATTAACCCTTGCATTTTGCCTTCTAGATTGAAGGAATCCAAAACTCATTATTTTACTACTTTCTGGCTTATTTCGATCATTTCAAATACAAAATCTTATGTAGCTCCACTATTAAATCATTAATTTTTAACCAGTAGTAATAACAATAGTAATAGTAATAATAATAAATCTTATCACAAATACATTGATTGCTAGATTCCATCAAACTATGATCATAGGAGCAGCAGATGATAAATATAAGTAGATTTCAAGTGAATGTCCAGTTTCGGCAAGCACAATGAACTTTGGCGAGAGATGCCATATAGTCATCGGACCTGCAGGGAGATTAACCATTCATTTGATGCCATAAATAATATTTAAAAGATTTGTTAACAAAGGGGGAAATTGCAAACACCCAACCTTGAACCGTAGGGAGATTTGCATGCAGCGATCATGTGAATCTTAGCTTCACCAGACTTATTCTGCATACAGAAAAATGATAAAACAAATGTACTAATTTTTAAAATGTCACTGAATATTGTAACATAGAAAGTATTAAAAAAACACCAAAATCAAAAGGAAAATATTTTAACTAGTTGCCAAGGATTAATTAACAGATACATATGGTTACGAAGAAAACCTGAGATTCATAATAAAGGCCAGCATATAAGGAAGCGTAGAAATATTCATTCTCCCGACCACTTGAAAATGCCGCAACAAGCTGCGAAGAGAAACTCAATTATGACTCACCAAGAAGTTTCAAAGAAAAAGAAGGATAGAGGGCCTGTGCGAAGGACTGGGCATATGAACGCTGTTAGATGCTATTTTAAGGATCTTTCATAGGAGTTGATTGGACTTATAAATGCCAGATGAAATATAAAATACTGAAGATTAGATGCAGAAAACCTAATACATTTACTAGTGAGGTAATTAGAAAAATAAGAAGTTAATTTAAAACAAATTTAAAGCATTACATATAACTGTGATTCTGAACATACTGATCACTTTAAATAAAAGTTAAAGAGGATAGAAATGTAGTAGTAGTACTAGTATACCATACACTAAATGTCCTCGTAAACTAAGAGGGTATAACTATTGAATAAATATTCACATAAACCACCTTTTCTGGGTCTCCGCCATCTTTAAATATGAGGTAGGCTTCCCTCATAACAGGTCGAGGATCTATACCAACCTGCATTCGAAAAAAAAATCAGTAATAGGAAGGTTAATGACAATCTTTTCATCTTGAAGCATCATAGCGAAGTCCTTTCTGGAAGTTGGCATGACAGTGTCTAAATATCTTTATTCGAACTACCAAACACCAGGGAATCTCCATTAAAAAACAAGTGTTCTTGACAAAATTCACAAGATGAAGATACTATCATCACTTAATGTGATAATAAATCTTAATCACTAGATATTATCATTTTTAGTATCATCAATTTCAGTCTCAGGTACTTGACTTCCATCGAGTTAAAGTGACATCAGCTCATTTACCTCCAGAAACCGTCTTCTTGCTTCATCAACACCATATAATTGAGCTTCACAGAGAAAGCACCATATTGACTCCTCAGTATCATTTGGGTTTTGTGCAACATCCAGTCTGAATTGCTCTGCAGCTTCTTCAAATCTAAGAAAAAGAGGTACAGTCTAGCCACCCAATGTTAAAGCAGGAACAAGAAAATCATAACAACTCAAAAACTACATTATGGAAGAGAAACAAGTACCTATTAAGATAGTATAGTGACAACCCCCTCTGCCAAAGATCTGATTACCTAACAAGAAAGAATTGTCAACTACAAATTGACCAAACCATAAACTTATGTTGACACTATCATCAACATCCATAACAAAGCCAACTAACCAAACTTTAAATTAACGCCATGATCATACTTCAAAATGTGAATATAACAAAAAATGTAAGGTGGCCTTTAAACTACATAAGAAAAAATGGCCTAATGTTACCATAACTTGAGCAGCATTCTCGCAATTAGCAGATTCCATTGGTTGAACACATAGTATGTCTCAAGCAAGTTTAAATTAGGTCAAATGTCGCAATTCTTACATGCTCTTTGACGAGGATCGAGATCAATAGCTTTGTCAAATTCAACTACCGAGCCCAATACATCACCCTTCACACACACACACACACACAAAGGAATGAAATTAGCACCCACAACCAGGAAAATTAGACGAAATTTGCATTTTAAATCATGATTATTACCACAATTTTTACCTGTCTAAAGAGAAGCATTCCTCGTCGAACAGCGATGACGGCTTCACGGGGGGAATTGCCGCCGGTTAAGGCATCCCAGAGGCCTGAAACTGAAGCCAGAATAAGCCTTCGTGATAAGGTCGGAATGGAAGTGTGGTGACCAAAAATATGGGAGGAATTAGTGTTTGGGAGATTTGGTGAGAGTGAAGATTTAGAAATGGCGTAAGGTTTTCGAGAAGACGTAACCGGAAAGTAAATTGGATTTGGATTTAAGACTTTGAAGCTCGCCATTGAGGAATAGTATGATAACTGAGACCTGAGTTTATGCGGGAAAAGGAAAACAACGCGAGAGGCGGAGGGACTGATGAGGGATGAAGGAGAAGGATGATGATAACTGATAACTTGAGCAAAATAACATGTAAGATAAAGTTCCGACGCCAACAAGAAATTAAAATAATATATATAAACTCTAATTTTATCATTAATATCATATACATGTATATGATATTAATAATAAAAATAAAATTTATTAAAAGGTGCATACGATAATCTTGAATTTAAAATTCAACCAAGTAACTTTTTTGAATTTAAAATTCATATAGCAAATTAGGAATTGGCAAAATATCATGTAATAAAATTCATCATAAAATTTATCTTTTCAAAAAAAAAATATATCGTAAAATTTATGTGAAGAATATTAATTGGTTTACTAAAAAAATTAATTATTTTATTAAAAAATATTAGTAAATTTATTAATAAATATTAATTATAAACTAATTTTATATTGAAACTTGTTCACGCCGTACAAATTCCTATCTCTTTTCTAACCTTTTGATCATTGATATTTCATTCAATTTTTTTTTTGGTCCCTATCCTCACAATATATATTTATTTACATCATTTACTATTTGAGTTCTACATTATTTTTTCTCTATTCATCTACTTCATGAATAAATAATTACCCCCGTCCCATAAAAATTTTCACACTTTTCTTTTTCGTCCGTCCCATTATAAGTTTCACACTCATAAAATGGAAAACCCTTAATAAACTTCACCCTCGCAATTTTCACTAATTTACACAAATGTCATTACTTTTTACTCTCACATACACATAACTCAATAATTTTTTTTATTTTATATATATAAATTTATAAAATTATCCCTCAAAACCTCAATCATTACTCTTTTTTTTAAAGTGTGTGTCCTTCTATATATGAAAACTTTTCCGAAACGGGAAGAGTAATACTTTTTAAAATGTGTGTCAACTTCTAATTAAAATCGGACAGTGTGAGTAAAAATGAGAGGTTTTCAAAAAAAAAAAAAGTAAAAATGAGAAGTAAACAAATTTGTTTATACATGGACATGGTATAAGAGACTCAGATAGTAAGATACAAGACAACTACACTGTACTCTATAAATAAGGAAAATGTGGTCATATGTCAATTTAATGTCGCCACTCTAATGCAACTCTTTATAAAAAGGATAAGACAATAATACCCTCCTTGGTCATAATATAAGTAGCCCGTGCATAGGCCACCGTACTTGATCACCCAAACTGAGGTCTGGTCAGGTAGAAATTAACAATGGAGGAGACGACGGTGGAGGCGCTGCCGGAAGAATGCCTGTCTCTTGTTTTTTCTCTCACTTCTCCTGCCGATGCATGTCGGTCAGCGGCCGCCTCCTCGGCTTTCCGTGTCGCGGCGGATTCCGATCTCGTCTGGGAGACTTTTCTTCCGCCGGATTATCGCGATATAATATCAACATCTGTTTCTCCGGTGGAGTTCTCCAATAAGAAGGATTTGTTTCGCCAGCTTTCGTCTGCCCCTCTTCTCATTGATGGGGGTAAAAAGGTCATATTTTTATTATCAGATGCCACATCATTGGAATATCACGTACGTAAAACACTTGGCTTTCACTCATGGAATACTTTAGATATTTTATATAAATATTTAATTAGGCACTTTCACATTACTCGATCTCATTTTTTTAAAAAAAAAAAAAAGAAGAAGAAGAATTTGTGATTAATGGTGTAAGTATGTAAATTTCATGTCATAATTATTATTATTGTTGTGGTTTTGTTTCTCATTGAATTTTCGATGCAGACATTTTCAATTGACAAATGTTCAAACAAGAAAATATATATGTTGAGTGCAAGGGATCTTTCAATCGCTTGGTCAACCAATTCTCTTTATTGGTCATGGAAACCCCTCCTTGGCTCAAGGTTCAATTCTAATTATCACACACTAATTAGTAGTTTCTGCTAAATTAATTTAAAATTATTTAACGTTACCTTTCTATTTTGGTAAATCAGATTTCCCGAAGTAGTTGAGTTGGTAATGGTATGTTGGTTAGAAATACGAGGAAAAATAAGTATTAGATTGTTATCCCCAAACACGACTTATGTGGCGTACCTCATTATTAAAGTGGTGGATCGCGCTTTTGGCTTAGATATGGTTCCGTCAGAAGTTTCAATTGAGATCGGAGCTCATAAAGTAACAAAAACTTTTTATTTAAAGTGCGACAAATGCAAAAGGCGAGGATTGAAGGAATCAAAAGAAAGTGAAAATCGAACAATTTATCCACGTGGCGATGGATGGTTGGAAGTTGAATTAGGAGAGTTCTATAATAATGGAAGGGGTGAAGAGGAGGAGGTGAAAATGTGGTTTAGAGAAATTAAGGGTGTGCATCTCAAGGGTGGAATTGTCGTCGAAGGTATTGAGCTTAGACCTAAATTACGTGAGAAACCCTTATGTTTTTGTAAGATAATTTATTCCTAATTTTGTTATTGAATTTTAATATTGCTTCATATTGACTAGTTGAATACCTCCTATAACATAGGGAGATTTTAAGTTGTTGTCTTGATGTTTTGATAATTTACATGACATGTTTTTCAGAATAATTGTTTTCTATTTTTTAAGTGATTTTAGTATAATGAGTGATAATTTTTTAATATAATGAGATGTCATTATATTATTGCGTATAATATATACATAATATTGATATTAAGTTTGTGATATCAGCTTAAATTGTTGATTGTAGGAAAGTTTGCCTATCATAGTATAAATTGTCTGAACCTTGTAAAATATAGTTTTAGTGAGATTCTTGTTTTTTTTTTTTTTGGAAAGTTCCATCTTCATTCTTTTCAATTTGATTATTTTATCTTCTAGTTGATTTAAATTTGACACTGTTTCACGAAAATCATTAATATTATTCAATAAAACCAGTTAATGCTAACCAACTAATAAATTATAATAAAATAAGTATTATTTAGTTAAATCTTAAAAAATATACTTATATATATGTACTTGTGATTTAGAATTTTCACCATTCTTACAATGTAGGCAAGGCAAAATATGAGTGAAATAGTTGAGAAGATCGTTGATTGTCTTGGGTTTATGGGAGTTTTCGTCTTTCAGAAAAAAAATACGAACAAATTTTCTTACATAATTGACGGTTTTTGTCATTGAAAAGGAGGGTGTATTTACTAATATAAATGAAGGAGCGAAACTGAAAAATGGTCATTTTAATATTTCATATGTCTGTTTAAAATAATAATTAAAGGGAGTGGTATATTTACCAAAAATGTCAGTGCAAATAACTGGGCATATCTAATATCATTGGGCTCTAACTGTTTCTGTCCAATGGGCCGAAGACTATTACGACGGAAGCCCATGTATAGTATTTATTAATTTATTCATTAAAATTTCCTGAAAGGAGTATTTGTTAAAGATTTTTTCTTTTTTTAAAGTTAAGCTTTAACAAAAGTTAATACAATCATTTGTTAGATTTTGGATAGAGTCATTAATTCGCTGATTATATTTTAATAATGATCGTTATTATTTCTCAAAAAAATTGGTCATCATTAATTGATACTCGTAATTGCCCGAAAGCGTTGACGTAAATGGTATCTACGTAAACTAATTTTCCAAAATCCTGTTTATCCATACCATATAGTATTTCGTCAATTAGATTGCGTTTGATTGAACAATTTGAGGAACAATTTGCAATTTGTGATCACAAATTTTGGTGTTATTTCGGTGAAAGATTTTGATTTAACAACTCTTATGTTTAAACTATAGTGTAGCACACGCCTAATACATAGGATTGTTAATAAATTTTTAAATTATTATTTAATAGTATAAAATTTATAATTAAATTTCAAAAAATTAATTTTTATACTTGAAAGCAGAAATAAATTGAAGGGATATAGTGTAAAATATCTATATTATAATATTAATCATTATTAAATAAATTCAGCCTCCAGATTGAATATACATTACAAAGTGGACACTAATTAAATATAAATAAAAATAATGAATACAGTGTAAAACAACATATAGTGTTGAAATTCTTAGATTAAATATGAGAAAAAAAAAAGGTTAGATATGCAAACATATAAAATCTAAAGGGAAATATTTGTGTGCACATTGTGCACACTAAAAAATAGTGTGCACAATATTTTTATCAAATACTACACAGTAACTAAACTAATACTATACAATACTGCTAACTAAACTAGTACTATACAATGTCTGAAATAATAATATATTGTAATCAACCTAATACTATGCAATACCTGAAATAATACTATACTGTAATCAAACTAATGATATACAGTATGGGTGGGAATAGGCCAGACCAGACTTTGCATAAGAAAGCCTAGGCCTATTAGATAATTTTTAGGCCTGGGCCTGACCTATTATCTATGATAGACTTTTTTTCAAGGCTCGACCTGACCTCTATAATAAATAGGTCAGGCCTGAAAGCCTTTTAAAGGCCTATTTGCTGCAACTTTTTTATTCTTCCATTAAATTTTAAAAAATCACATTTTTTATATTACACCGTAAATACTATACAATTCAAAATACGAATAAAATTAACATACCAAGAATTATCAATTAGCAAAAGCAATAACAAAATCTTATGTAAATTAACGTGACGTCAGTTATTTTGTTTATTATTAATATTTTTTACTAATATGTAAATTTATGAGATAAAATATATAAATATCTCACAATTATTAATATATATATTATATATATAAATATAATATATTATATTATTATATATATAGTTAAATAGGCCGGCCTGTTAGGCTTAAAAGGCCTACAAGAAAGCTCAAGTCTGGCCTATTTAATTAAATAGGCTTCTTAAAATGTCTGAGTCTGACCTATTTATTAAACGGGCCGAGCCGAGCGAGACTTTAGTAGGCCAGGTCGTAGGCCCCTATCGGGTAGCCTGACCTATTCCCACCCCTAATATACAGTATTTAAAGTAATACTACACTATAATCAAATTTGTGCATACAATTTTTTAATGTGCATAATATGCACATAAATACTACTCAAAACAAAAATAGAGAGAAACTATCATTAAAAAAAAAGAGGTAGTTGAGAAACTCCATCGGAGATGAAGAATATCCCAATTTGATGAATCTTCTAGGAAAGCAATTTTTGATTTTTTTTGAATCTATTTGTAACTTGCTCTACTTAAAATCACTTTTTGTATATCCTTAATTGTTACGCTTTCATTTTTTAATTTTTTTCATACATATTATTTTTCAATTATGATTGTCTTATTAAATAATTTACAACCATACTTGAATTATATTTGGTAATGAAACAAATGTATATAATACTTATAGCTGACATATACATGTATATAAACAAATATTATGCAAATCCATCCTTCTTTCTTGTCCTTCATTTTCAATTTCTTATGTTAGACGTTGTGCTAATTCAGCAGCACATGCTTTATCCAGGAAGTCTCGGTCTTTTGAGAGTTCTTTTATTTGAAATGATTCCCCAGATTTTGTGGCTCAACGTTTGTTCTTACATTCTTTAATAATATTTTTCTTTTTTGGTCAAAAAGAACAAATATTTTTCTTTTTTCTTTATGTAAATTACTCTATTATTTATTGTATGTCGGCAAATATTATTTTACTGATCTAATTACGTTATCAATTTTTTTTTGAACTCAATTACGTTATCAATTAGCATACACAAATTTATGAATTATTCCATAATATTATTATTGAAGTTAAAAATGTCAATGCCACTGCATCAAACAGTCCAACAAGTTAATTGGAATATAATCTTAACCATATATCTATATAAATACTGCTAAATACCAAAAAATTAATACTCCATCCTTTTTCACAATAAATACCATTTTAGTTCCATATATAATCAATACTTTATAAAAAATGACTAATATTTTTTTAATAAAACAACTAATAATATATCATAACACTTGTCAACCCAATGAAAGCAATTATACTATTTAAAATAGACAAAAAAAAAAAAAAAAAAAACTAATTACATGATTAAACTGATTTACACGAGACCTAATTTTTTATTTCAAATTAATTTTCATGCATAATTTATCACACTAAATATTTTTTACGATTTTTTGTTTAATATGCAAATTGCATATAATGAAGATAAATTTTTAAAAAAAATTAAAAGTATTATTTTCATTGAACTTGAATATTCTTGTATTTTGTTTATTTTAACACTGAAATCATAATAATATGAAATTGTTCTCTTTAAATTGTTTTCACATGACAAGTTGACAACATTCAAATAAAGCTCTCACTATATTAACGGTGCATCGAGAGAATATATAATGTATTTACAGTGGTAAATTGGAACACAAAATCACAATTTATTGAAAGGGTATTTGGACCGTTTCTCAATTCGGCAGATGGAAAAGTGTAAATCTGAAAAGTTAATGTGAGTCTAGACAGGAAAAATTTAATTTTTTTTTATCTACCAATCTGCCTTCTCTTAATCTTTTTTCATTGCGTACAAAGTGATGTACTTATTATTTAATACTCTCTCCGTCCCGCGATTACTTTCACATTTTCCTTTTTCGTCCGTCCCATAATTACTTTCACACCCTTAAAATGAAATACACTATATAAATTACACCCTCACAATATCATCTAAATTTCAAATATGACACTCTTGTTTTATTCTACTTTATTATTTCCTCTACACTTTATCTCATTCAATCAACTATAATACCCTTACACTTTATTCTCTCTCCTACACTAAATTCAATTTTCTTGTTTGGTGTGCTACTTTACACGTGAAAGAAATCACGGGACGGAGGGAATATTTTTTTCTTTAACTACTATTTCCTACATTTTATAAAAAAAATTACACTTTACTTTTTCTTTCGTTTCATTATAAGTTTTACGTTTTTAAAATTAAAAATCTTTTATAATCTCCACTCTTACAATTTCTATTAATTTACACAAAATGTCATTAATTTTTAATTTACACATATACACATCTCAATAATTTTTTTTACTTTATACATAAAAATTTATAAAATTATCCCTCAAAACTATAATTATTATTATTTTTTAAATGTGTGTACTTTTTTTTATGAGAACTTTTATGGAAGGAATGAAGTATTTTTTTATATTACTTGATATGTGTATTTTTATTAGTGAGGTAATTTACCCGGTGGGTAAATGTGAATTTTCCGTATAACCACTGTTTCTTTATTTTTTTTTCCTTTTTCCCAGAATTTCCAATTCTGCACGCCAATAATGCACTCACACTGTGCAACTACACCATTTAATCTGTTACTATTTTTTTTCTTTTTGTAAAAATGGAACGGCAGAACTTGCAGTTTCCATTTTGAATGTGAAAACAAATGAGCAGAAGTTACAGCACACGTCGAATGTGTGAGAGATTTCAGGAGCCATACTGGCCATTTCCAGCTTCATTTTCCGTTTCAAGCCCCCATTCTTTGTAGTCTGCCTGCATATGTTGGATGAAATTGTTGAGTAAGTGCGTTGAACTCTTTACTGGCTTTCCGAAGTTTTTATTTTTTCTTGGACGAATTTTGCTGGATATTTGCAATTTTATTTGTGTTTCGGTAGGGTTCTCGAAGTCAGTAGCGTGCACTGTGCGAATGCTTAAGAAACCGTGTAGTCTTGATACTTACATCACTGCCAGTGCCAGTGCTATTGGGATTGGTTTAATAGTAAGCTTGGTATGCTTCTTTTCATGTTTTTCGTCTTCTTTTTCTTTTTTTTCGTGTTTGCGGACGTCTGTGATTGTTCACAAATATCAGTATATATATCGGAAGTACTTAATATTTTATCTCGAAGTATACCACTATATATTAATTTTGTTTGGGGAAGATTTGAAAATTTTTCTCTAATCAGCATGGTTATAGGAAAACAAATAATGGCTTCATGTAATTTTGATGCTTATTTCACTGCTGATGCTATTGGAATTGCTTTGATGGTAAGCTTGGTGTGTTTCTTTTCATGCTTTTCGTTTTTTTTTAAATCTATTTTCGTGTTTGCGTACGTGTGACTGTTCACCAATCGCAGTGTATATTTTTTATCTTCGAAGTATACCACCAGATATTAATTTTGTTTGGGTCCTTGGGAAGATTTGATAATTTTTGTCTAATCAGCATGGTTATAGGAAAATAAATAATGGCTTCATGTTATCATATTCATTTATTTATTCAGTTGAAATTTCTCGTGTTGGTATTTTATTGCTTGGATTGTGTTTGTGATGGAGTGCAGGTTCTCTGTTAGCAAATAGGATGGCTTTCTCACATTGCTGATTTGAGAAGTTCTACTTCCTCTTTCTATTATTCTCAAAAAATGTCTAGAAAGCAAGCTTCCAGGAATCATGCCATTGATTATCTCAGCTCACTCGCTGATATCAACATGCAGCTTGATTACAATTCCTCCGTAGACTCTCATGAGAATCTAAAAGAGGGAGCTGTACACAACTTTTCAACATTCCATTGTCCTCCCACTGGTAGCTTTCCTTATGCTCTGAAGCGCCCCAAAGTGTATGCCACACGGGATTTTCCAGAGCTTTGTGTTGTGCTTGCCTCTCAAGTCAATGCAAATGGAAATGAAGATTCTATTGAGCATTCTGATGGTGTTAAAGCTAACCAGGTTGCGGGTATGCCAACCAAGACATTGAGAAGTATTAAAAGTCAACCTGCAAATTCACTTGCTTCATACAGCAGAACTTATGATATGAAACACAAAGTGAATGTCCATCATCTGAATGTAGTGCCTCCTCCATCAATGACTGGGAAGGAAGAAGAAAAAATGGCTGCATCCCTCAACAGCTTTAAAAAGCGTAATAAACTTCTTACTTCGGTAAAATCTGCTGATGGATGTTATGATGCGGTACAGGGCAGCAATGTGGAAGCTAAATACAATCGTAAAGCAAATGATGACAAGACTAAAGTGAAGGAGACACTAAAGTTGTTTCGGGAGCAATGTGAAAAACTCTCAGATGAACATAAAGACGGGACAAGTAGACGAAGATTTGATTTAAATGCAGCAGATTGGCTAAAGAAGCAAGGGAAATGGCTCAATTCAGGCAAGTGTTTTGGTGATATTCCTGGCATTTCAATTGGTGATCAATTCTGTTACAGGGCAGAACTCGCTATTGTTGGCCTGCATTGCCAGTACATGTCTGGTATAGATTATACGACGCGCAATGGAAAGGTACTTGCTATTAGCATTGTGGACTCTGGGTACTATGATAACAAGGCGAAATCTGTTGATGTTATGATATACTGTGGGCAAGGTGGGCACACGGGATGGAGCAGCGGAGCAGATCAAAAGCTTGTACGTGGTAATCTTGCTTTGGTCAATAGCTCGAAAGAAGGAAATCCAGTTAGAGTGATTAAAAAGAAGAATTTGGAGAGAGACCACATTTACATATACGATGGGCTGTACCTCGTAAACAAGTATTGGAAGGAGAAAGATGTCAAGGGTAAGTTGGTGTATAAATTTGAATTACTTAGAAGGTCATCCCAAGAAAGACCAACATGTGGTGAGTTTAGAAAAACATCGTTCAAAGAATGCTGTGTGATGGATGATATGGCTGGAGGAAAGGAGAATATGGTGATACGTGCAATGAATGGAATTGATGGTGAGAGGCCACAAGCATTTGGTTATACAAGTAAGATGAGATATCCAGACTGGTGTAAGCAGATGACTAGTCGAGGCTGTGATTGCACCAATGGCTGCTCTAACTCAGGGCAGTGTTTCTGTGTTCTAAAGAATGGAGGTGAGATTCAGTTCAAGGAAAAGGGTGGTATTGTAAGGGGAAAAGACATTGTTTACGAGTGCGGTCCATTTTGCAAATGTCCGCCTTCATGCATGAATCGAGTAAGCCAGCATGGGCTTCGATACAAGTTGGAGGTTTACAAGACGAGTGAGAGTGAGGGTGAGGTGTGGGGAGTGAGATCCCCCAGTTATATATCGTCGGGGAGTTTCGTGTGTGAATTTGTTGGAGATTTGAAGAAAATGGAGGAAGAAGGGCTAAGAATTGATGCGAGTAAGTTGGGAAATGTAGGAAGGTTTATCAAGAACAGCAGCAGCAGCAGCTCAGGCAACCTTTTTGTTCAACGTATCCTTTATGATCATGAAGACAATAGAGTCCCTCACATTATGCTCTTTGCTGCCAAGAATATACGTCCTCTGCAGGGGCTTTCTTGTGATTTCAGCCACCACATGATGGATCAAGTTGGTCAATTCCAGTATCAACTACGCTTCTAGACTTTTAATACTCAGTAGCCTTGGGTAGTTAGTTCTAACTTCTCTTTTGGTAATTCTTATGTTTCACAATAGTTTACAGACGTTTTACCCTTAGTTATGGATTTTTAATTGCGGTAATTTTACTTTTTTTAAAAAAAAATATTCTGCGTATTACATAAGTATTTTAATAAATATCTTTTTACATAAATATTTTAATATAAATATTTTTTTGGTATTTTATATTCTTTTTTAATATATATCGTATTGTCTTATTTATGCATACATACACGTTAGAAAAAAATGCACAACATTAGAATATAATATGAATAAATGTGTAAGCATATATCTAATTTAGATTTGTTTCATAATTTATTTCACACACCATTCTTTTACGCAATAATTTATCAAAAATATAGATATACTGTAGAATATAATTTCGATTGATTTAAAATCTTAAACAGAAATTCTGTGAAACATATAATCCCATAATGGGTAGACATTTTTTGCATAAGCCACCTTGTTTTGAAACTTTTAAAGTGCTCCAAATTTTTTTTTTAATATTTTTTTTTTAAAGAGAATGATTTTAGATTTTGGGTTGAATTTGTAAATATTCTTATCATGCGGTGCATTTGATTTTTTCCGAGTTACGATGATTGAACGTGATAATCAATTACGTCTACTCATTTCGAAAGACAAGACAGAAAATGGCAGAAAAGTTTTTACAATTTTCAATAATGAAGTTTCAATTTTACTTAGTTTTACCTATTCTGCTCAAGGGGGAACTCAATAATGCCACAAGCCCAAAAATATCATAATCTATCGTAGTAGCCTTTCTTTTTCTTTTTTTACGGATATTGTTGCCTTTCAATAATGGAAGAATGAAGAAAAAAAAAAATCATTTTGTTACAGAAATATACCTTGATTTTTAAAATTTGGTATGGGAAAAAATGAATGGTCTTTAGTGTTCAACTTTTTAATATTTTTAGATAACTTTCAATAAATAGCCATTGAAGTCGATCACGCAAGATTGAATGTCAGATAAAATTGGTATTTTGGACCTTTTCCCTATATTTTTTGCATTTTTTTTATCCACCAAATTCAAGCACCCGTGCTTCAAGTTTATAAGTATGATTGTAAGATATTGATTTTTTCCAATTGAGTTGGGAAAAAAAAATGGTCGTATTGTTGAAGGAACTTCCACTTAAGTCAACTTTGGGCACAAGATATGCTGGTCAAGAATCTTAAATATCAATCCTGAATAATTCTATTCCACCAATTATTTTATGTATGATTTTAGAGTTTTTCGTGTTGGGGTGGATTTAAGCACGTTTTCAAAAGGGAATGTTATGATTAGGGTTTTAAAAAAAAAGATTTTGTATGTTTCGCTTATATGGTAACTGAAAAAATTGTAGTTTTGGTCTCATGAGAATTTTTCAACGACAATGTTAGTTTCACGTTCTTTTTTGGAGTATTTGACCAAAAGTATTAAGAAATGAATAAAATTGAAAAAATGGTACTTCCTCCCATTTTAGATTGCTCAAAATTAAAAAAATAAACATCTTATTTCTATTTTTCCATACCCAAAATAAAAAAAAAAAAAATAACAACATTCTATTAAAATAAACCCTTATTGCAAGCATCCCTTATTTACACCCTAATACTCCACAATTAACTATGTTAATAAAGTTGATTTTAAGACAATTATTTATAATAAAATTAAAAATAATTATTTATTCTTCATTTTATACTTTTTAATATTAATAATTTTTTTAACATATATGTCATTTTTTTAGCAATTAAAATTGGGTGGGAGGCACGATAAGTGCCTTTGCCAAAAAGAATTTGGTTTGAGGTTGTGTAAAAAGGGTTCGTTGAGCGCCAGTGAATTGGAGAGAAATAAACCATAAAATCCAAGTGGGTGGAGCTTTTTAATCACATCATATTATTGTATAAAGAAAAATAACATAAAATGTCTCACCGTGTGACGCCCTCAACAAAAGTTTAAATTTTTTTTTTAAAAAAATTGCTAGATGATTCGACGAGTCTCCAGTGTAATGCGCGTTTATATATATTCTTTCCATCTCAATTTTAATTGCTATAAGATATATATATTAAAAAAATAATTATTTATTAGTATTGAAAGATGTAAAATGAAGGATAAATAATTATTTTTCACTTTATTGAAAGAAATTATTTTTAAATCAATTTTATTGAAAGTGTTAATCGAATGACATTGAGAGGAAAATAAGAGATGTTTGTAGGAGTTTAATTTAAGAAGCTAATATTATTTTTTTACTATTTTAAATATAAAAAATTAAAAACAAAATATTCATTTTTAAATTTTGATTAATTGAATATGGATGGGAGGGAATACATGTTATAAATAAATTATTAAATGCTCATTGTGGATATGATAATTTCCAACATGCGATATACACACGTGTCATAAAATACACATACACGTACACGTATACATACACATACACATTTACATTTACGTAACAAATAAAATACATATTTATGTTGAGCGATTAAGAATCACGTGATTGAAAGAAAAAACTGAAAAAAGTGATTTTGGTTGTAATTCCTCCCCGGACAACAGTACTTCGATAGTATCTGCGCAAGTGCACATTAAATTCAAAATTATGATTACTAAAATTTTGGAGTTTTATTAATCTTACTTTCATATTTTTATAACTTCTAAAAGTACTCTATAAGTATAAATTATTGCTTTTTTTTTGAATAAGTATAAATTATTGTTATTTTACTATTATTAATTTTTTCTAACACTCGTAATTTATGTACTTGTTATATAAAACATAAAATATTAATAAAATTCTAAAACACAATAATTAAAATTTTATTAATGAACCTTTGAGTAAATTATTTATAATTTTATCGACTTACTAAAATCTTATAAATGATAAAAATTAAAGGCCAGCTGGATGACTTTTTTTTTTTACAAAAAGTTGACTGTTAGAGTGTAGAGACTACTAGTTACCTATTGGAAATTAGAATATATCCTAGGGACTAAAAGTAAAAAAAGTGTCGAAAAAATAAAGCAATATCTTTATCAAATTGAAGACAGTTGAAAATATTCTTTGGTGTAATGAATTCAGAATTCCTACCACATGGAAAACTTCTTAAACAGTAGAAAGTTTCAATTATGTGGGACCACTCACCTAAGAGGCTACTGGTTTTTTTTTTTTTTTTTTTAATTTTTTTTGTATAAACACGAGCATCGGCCAAACTATTGATAATTTTTTTTTGTATAAACAAACTCATAATTCCGAGGAGCCAATTTTTTATTATTATATTTTTTTTTAATGGAGTACGTAATTGTTAGGTCATATTCATACATTCACCTAATCTGGCGTTTCCTTTATGCCGTGTCCTCGTGTTGCTTGTCCATCAGGATTTACTTCAATAAATATATCATCAACCTTTTATGAGAATAAAATAAACTCACCAAGTTTAATTTACATTATCACAATTACGTGGTTTTGCGTGACGTAAGCATGAAACGAGATTGTCTATAGACTATTTATTATAAAACATGATTTTTTTTTTTTTGAAAGGATTATAAAACATGATTTTATAAATTATATATAATAACATTTATTATAAAACTACTTAGAATTTTTTAAAATATTCAATTAAAAGTACTAAGGTCAAATGTAGTAAAGTATTATTTAGAAGTATTAACAACAATACTTTTTTTTATTTAAATTATTAATACTTAGGAGTATAAAAATATTGTATTATAATATTTAAATTTAATGTATCATTTTTTTAAAATATAGTATTAAGAATTTAATAAAAAAATATACAACCTATCTACTCTTATCATAATTCATAAACTATCTAAATTCAAATAAAATAGTTTATAGAGCAGGTACGTAGCTTTTGACTATGTTATGCAACTTCATAAATAATTAAATATATAGGTTGCTTGATTTCAAAAAAATATATAGGTTGCATTTGCATGCGGGGAAAAATAGAGTCGAGTAAATAAGGAAGGTGAATTTATGTGGCCCAATACAAAGATTTTGACGTTGCCATCAATGGCTAGCCCAAGTTGAACCGTTACCTATTTTTTTCTATTTAATTTTTTAGTGGAAATTTGTTTTATGTTACCTGCTGTACAACATTCTTTATTTCGTTTTGTCTCTAGGACATTTCACTTTCGTCTATTTATTAGATTTAAAAACTGATAAAATATTTGACAATTTTTAATTTATTAGAAATACTATGTTTTTGTCTCGAACTTATTTCATAATTTCTGAATTTTAATGGGTTATTTTCAAGTTTATTGAATAATTAAAACGTTTTATATTAGTTATTACAAGTATTTTATTTGTAAGGAGACTTGGCGAACTAACTTCTAACTATTAACAACTAACATTTACCGATAAAAAAAAAAATTACAAGTATTTTATATTTATTTATATGATATTCAAACTTTATTAGCTAGTGTTCAAATTTGTTAACCGGGTAGATTCAAGTTTTATAAAGTTGTTCATATATCGCGGGTTATTAACTAAGAGGAAATTCTAAGTAGTGTTTTCGACTCAATTTCAGTTAAATTTATAAATTCAAGTTTAATGTGATTTTTTAAGTATTTCTGGTTTAATTTTTTTTTTCAAGTATCACTAGTTTTATTTACAATAGTAACATTAAAAAAAACTCTACGTGAATTCAATTCACAGAAATTATACACTTAAATAATTTTCAATTTACTCTCATCTTAAAAATATCACATTCATCAGGAAAATTAATAAATTACAAAAACCAGTTTGAAACAGTTTCATAATATAAAATTAATACTATTACATTCATTCATTGATACTATAATATTTATTTAGTTTTACTATTACATTTATATAAATTGATATCACAATATTAAAAAATTATGATATCAATGAATGATTATAATTATATGAGTATAGTAATGGCTCCATTTCTCTACAAATTTAAATTTTTAAATAAAATAAAATTCTTTTATAATATCTGTAAATTCAAAATTTTAGAATCGGCATAAAATAAGATCCATAAGGCAAGACAGTGATTTGGTAAATAAAACATAAAAAACTTTAAAATATTTTCTTGAATTTAGATAGTAGCATGTAAGTTGTGTTGCAAGATGAAAGTATTCCAACAATGGAAGCCATCCACGTGGACCCAGTGATGAACGCGCAGGGCCACGCTTCAGTCGCTGCAATCAGGAATCTATTCCATCGCCATCATCATCACATTATACTATACTAGTGGAACTATTGCCTTTTACCTTTCTTTCTGTCTTCTTCTTCCAACTCCTCCTCCTATCCTATCACATACAAAGAAATGTCTGCTTCCGATTGCATTTCCTCTGTAAAAAGCCTCAGTGAGATTTCCGACGACCTAACATTCCGCCTCACCGTTGATCTCGTCGCTGCATCCAGAAGAAATCTTGCCTTTTTAAGACTTGTTTCTGACTCTCACTGCCTGCATCACCAACCTACACTTATTGAGGCTATTAGAAGGTCCTTTTCTTTCTTTCTTTCTTTTCTTTTTCATATTCTTAATATGCGAGAATTTGATGGAATTCTGTTTATTTTTACAGGTACGATCAGCTATGGATGCCATTAGTTGCTGATCTTACAACTGACTCTAAACCTCCAATGATTCTTCCACCTCTTGATATTGAATGGGTTTGGTTTTGCCATGCTCTTAATCCGGTAATATTTAATTACCCCCTTTTCAATTCATTAAGATGAGTTTGTTCAATGGGGTTTTGATAAAAACGTTACTTCAGTCCAATTACAGAAACTACTGCGAGTCAAGATTCTTGAAACTCATCGGAAAACCAACTATGTTCGATGAAGAAAACGAAGAATACGCGTTGAACAGATGCAGAAAAATCTGGGAACACAAGTTCCCCTCTGAGCCTTTCGAAAATGAAGTCGATTCCCATTCCGATTCGGAAAATTATTCATGTATTTATAGTGAAGATCTGTTGGATCAAGTGTCAAAACACAGAAATTTATACACAGTATTTACAGAACCATACTATTCAGAGATGGTGTATTTAGTGGCAGCAAGGCAGAGATACAGAGGTTTTATGTACATGGTTCATACGTTTGGTGATGGATGTTCTTGCTTAGTTCCCACTTCAGATGTTCTCTTGATGTGGATCACTCATCAGGTGAGTTTCCACTTCTATTTGATTTTGATTCATAAATGTTGCGTAAAGATGATGTTATTTTGACCAATTTATGGAAGAGTTTAGTTGAATAATACTAGTAGTAGTTGAAATTAATTGTATATGAAATGCTTATTTAATGTGGTACGGATGATTTATTGTCAAAGATTCCTTGCTCCAAAGTTGTGTTGAATGGCACATGGAGCATATGAACTGTCTTGCATGTGAAACCACTCTTCTTCTGTAGCTTTTGTCCCTTTCCCTTCTCGCTTTGTGTTCCGTTTTTATGATTCTCTGTTAAAATATTGAAAAAATGTTTTATTTTTGTATAAGATATTTTTTTCTTCTATGTATGAGAAAATATTAATTTTGGCAGAAACACATGGGACCATGAGTATCTAATCAACTTATCCTGACAATTAAACCAACCTTAAAAACTTGGTAGCGTACTTGTGTTCAATTATTTGATTTTTGCATAATTTATACAGCATCTGATTTTGTTGGGACTTTGAGTTATGATTATTCTTGACAAATATAATGATCAAAGCAAGGTTCTATTTGGATTCATTCACTAGAGCTATCCAACAGAATATGCTGTAGATTTCAAGGAATTGGAAGGATATTTGGAGAAAATAGTAAGGGTACATGACACAGTGAAAGAGCAAGATGTACACGAAACCAAAATGTTGTGGGAAAGAATTTTCGATCTTCCGTATGAGAAAGCCGGGGGTGCAGCCATTGCAAGGCCTATTTCCGAGCCCCCTTTTTACTGGGACGTAACAGACATTGATGTTAACACAAAATATAAGTCTATGGTTCCCAGGTTCTTATTTGAGGTCAGTTGTTTATCAGCTTTAAAATAATATTAGCTTCTAAACCAAATGATTTATGTTAAGAGGAATGAATCTGTAACCTCAGGTGTGCATATCAGTGAAACTTAACTCAAATATCAAGCAATTAAAAAGGGATTCTTCACAAGAGTTTTTTCGTCTCCGAATGGCAAAGTGTCACAGGAAGCTTAAAATGGATAAAGCAATATCATGCGTCGCATCAGAATCATGGAAAAAAGTGTGGCATCTGTACTGTGAATTCGGGACCAAGGGAGTGATAATTGAGCAACGCTATCGTGGTGGCTTCTGCTCTAAAGGCAGCTCTGTGCATGATAGCATATCATTTGCTTGGAACGACTTATTACGTGCTCCTTCTCTCACATCAGGGAAAGAAATCGATGGAAGAGTGAGGGTCGTTGCTTCGATAACGCCACCTGTACAGGCATCATACTTGCTGAAATGCGTGCCAGACCGGGTGACGGATGATTCTGGTGCAATGATATCAGATGTCATTCTGAAAATGAATCAGTACCGTCCACAAGAAGGTAGGTGGTTATCGCGTACCATTTTGGACCATGGAGGCAGAGAGTGTTTTGTTACTCGAATGAGGTAAGGATATGTGCATTAGGATAGTTGAAATTGTTGTTATGATTGCAAACTCTACTCACAGATAAAATCACTTCTCAAATCCTAAAGCTAAGTGATTCTGCTCCCTCTAGAGTTTGCAAACACCCCCCACCCCCACACACAAAGATTGTTAGTTGATTTCAAACGTTGTTGCATAACAGAATTGGAGGAGGTTTTTGGAGACGAGGGGGCGAAGCTCCTGCAGCTGTGAAATGGGAGGATCGAATTATACAGATATGTGAGGGTTCTTGGTCTTACGTTGTTGGTTCCACTTCAATTGGTAGATCTCCTGGTACGTAGACGTTTGTCAACTCTCTTTCGACGCCTTGCATTTATGAGTTATAACATCATATTTCTGACTTCAGGTGCTCGTATTTCTGGATTTTCGGCGTCTAATCTTTTGCGTTATTTGGTTGCATGTGCCATCTAGTGCAGAGAAAGTGGTTGGATCCGCTACACCAAAAGAACCAACAGAAGGGTTTCAAGCATCTTGGAGCTTCTCAACAGGAAATGAACTGTTAATACAGTGGGAGAAAGCATCATCAATCTCAGGATTAAGATTTGATCTGATAAATGACATGTCTTCTGAATCAATGGTGAGAAAATCTCATTTGAACTTAACTTTTAAATTCAATCAATGCATACAAGCAATGTGTAAAAACACACAATTACAGGTAAGGCTGTTGCAAGGGAGACATCTGCAGTATCAAGTGAAGAGGTCTGATGTAGGGAAAAAAGAAGAGGAAATGAAACGAGAAGGAAGCAACGAGGAAGATGAATACGTGACTGTGATAAGGTACTCAGATGATAACCCGACTGGAAAAGCCACTGCTCTTATCAACTGGAAGCTGCTGGCGGTCGAGCTTTTACCAGAAGAAGATGCAGTTCTGGTACTTCTTATCTGCCTCTCAATACTGAGGAGCGTATCAGAAATGAAAAGGGAGGATGTGGGGGGCCTTTTGGTCCGAAGGAGAATACGAGAAGCTAAGAGCGGGGACAGAGACTGGGGATCGGTTTTTCTGCATCCTTGGTCATATTCTTCATCGACGACTTCTCTGCATCTTTGCCCCTGGTATTGGGATGCAAAGACGGCAATGGCGTCACAAGCGCAGGATCAAGTTGGAGGCCAACCATCTTCCAGTTATTCACAGGCAGAAGGTGGAGATAACTTATACAGAAGGGCAATTATTTCTTGAATCATATTTGCATGATCTGTGGCTTGTTGCATTGATTGGCATTTCATTTTCTCTGATTTATCAAATTATGAGTGTTATTTCTTCATGTAGAAATATAACTACGATCGAATTAAATAATAAAAAGGAGTTCATATAATAATTGTATGTATAGTTTGGGAACTTTATTATAAATTTGAATTGCAAACTCCTTTGCTAAAATTCGGAAAAAAAAAAAAAGAAAAACTACATCAATGAAGCTTTACCCATCCGTAGTAAGCAACAACTGTTTTTTTATCCGTACAAATTAAGAAAATATATGAAGCGTAATTAAAATTGTGTATATTCTCTATTTTCGTCCTATTTCCCCTTTTTTAACTCATGCGACAAATAGCGTAGATATTAACGCATTCCGTTTAGCTGTTAGTTTTAAAATCAAAATGCAGGAGTATTGAACAAGCGTGTACCAAATGAACTAATGAAAATTAATGCTATCGTGGGATGGTGAACCGAGTTAGCAGTTTACTTCACTTTTTAACTAAAAAAAAATACTCTCTTCATCCTTTTAATTTAACGGTCATTTCGAACATTTATGTTAAAATCAAACTTTATCTCTTTTTAGTACAAAGAGATTCTTCTGCTACAAATAATCTAACTTGACGGGTTGACTTCAAGTTGACTTATCTCACTTAACTAAATTTACTAATCTCAATCTCAATAATAAAAAAATATGTTTATTTCATTAGATTAGATTAAATCTTAGTATCTTACACGGTAGACTCTATAGCAAATTGAAAGAAAAAGACATCAGGGGCAATTACTTTGAGAGCTTACAAAACTCATTTCAGAATCCATCTGATCACTTCAACATTAAACATTATGATTTTATGCAAGAAGATTAATGAACGAGCTTCGGCACATCCAACTACGCACGTCATTACACGAAAAAGTTGCCTTGATTTGGCGGGTTTTTTTCAATCTGAAAAGAATCATATTTTTTTACATATTGTAGGAAAGGTAGCATATAACTTGAACTTTGCCAAAAGGAAAATTTAAGTATATTTTGTATCAACATCTGGAAAACATTCCTTCCCCTATATTTTCACCCATTACAAGCAATCCCACTATTCTTCATAACATAAATATGTCTTCCAACAAAAAAAAAACAACACATGCATGCATGAATGATACTACTAATTAATCAAATGGCTTTTCTCAATTTCCTCCTCCTTTTCACCGTCTTTTCCTCTTTCCTCCACTCTCCCTCCTACGCAAATATCGATCAAAACCAAACCCTCGACCCCATGATAACTCAAGCATGCAACAACATCAAAAATCAAGACTCGTGTCTCTCAACCATCCAATCCCAAATTGAGAGCCACAACCGCCACACTCCGGCCGTCTCCGTTCTCAAAGCCGCTCTCCGGCACACAATCAACGAGGCGATATCAGCTATCGACATGATCACAACATTCAACACCTTTTCCATAAGCTACCGCGAGCAATTAGCAATCGAGGACTGCAAAGAACTCCTCGATTTCTCGGTTTCGGAACTTGCATGGTCTTTATCAGAAATGAATCAGATCCATGCAGGTTTCAAAACCCCTCACTCAGACGGAAACCTAAAGGCATGGCTCAGCGCCGCGCTGAGCAACCAAGACACGTGTCTTGAAGGGTTCGAGGGCACCGATCGACGCCTTGAACGCTTCGTAAGAGGAAGCCTCTCACAAGTAACTCAACTCATTGGGAATGTGTTAACGTTATACACACAAATGCATACCCTACCTTACAAAACACCAATAAACAACAACAATAGTACAATAACTGATCACAACAATGAAAGCCCCGATTTCCCGGCATGGATGACGGAGGGGGATAAGGAGCTTCTAGTCTCGAGTCCAGACGGAATGCACGTTGATGCCGTAGTGGCGTTGGACGGAAGTGGGCGTTTCCGTACAATCGCACAGGCGATCAACCAGGCTCCAAGCTATAGCAAGAGAAGGTATGTGATATATGTGAAAAAGGGAGTGTACAATGAGAATATAGATATGAAGAAGAAGAAGACTAATATCATGATGATGGGAGATGGAATTGGACGAACTATTATTTCTGGTAATCGGAATTTCATGCAGGGGTGGACTACATTCAGAACAGCTACAGTTGGTAAATTTTCAGACCTAAAATTGTAAATTACCATGCTCTTTAATTTGGGAGAAAAATCATAAGCCTAATTTTTTTCAATTCCGATTGTTCTGTAGCGGTTTCCGGAAAGGGATTCATCGCACGGGACATCACATTCCGAAACACCGCCGGGCCGGAAAACCACCAGGGCGTCGCCCTCCGTGTGGATTCCGACCAGTCCGCCTTCTTCCGGTGCAGCATGGAAGGATACCAAGACACCCTGTACGCCCACTCGCTCCGGCAATTCTACCGCGAGTGCAGCATCTCCGGCACAATCGACTTCATCTTCGGCAACGGCGCCGCCGTCCTGCAGAAGTGCAAGATCTTCACACGGCAGCCATTGGCGCTCCAAAAAGTGACCATCACAGCACAAGGGAGGAAGGATCCTCATCAGAGCACAGGGTTTTCAATTCAGGATAGCTACGTGTACGCGACGCGCCCGACGTATTTAGGGAGGCCGTGGAAGGAGTATTCGAGGACTGTGTATATTAATACTTACATGAGCTCCATGGTGCAGCCTAGGGGGTGGTTGGAGTGGTATGGGGATTTTGCTTTGGGCACTCTTTGGTACGGCGAGTATAGGAATTACGGGCCTGGAGCATCTATTTCGGGCCGGGTTCGATGGCCTGGTTATCATATAATTAGGGATGCTTCCACCGCCGCTTTCTTCACCGTTGGTCGGTTTATTGATGGCATGTCGTGGCTGCCGGCCACCGGTGTCAAGTTCACCGCCGGTTTGACAAATTAGTGCTTATCTTCTCCCTAATACTTACCATTTTAGGAGTTGCATTAGACTAGAGTTACATTAATTCAAGTTATTCATTGCTAAAAGTCTAGGTATATATAATTGTGAAGCTGATACATTTTCAGATTGCATAATAACATCGTATATCTAATTTGATTGGTTGATTATTTGCACTTTGATCTGCAGTGTCACATAGCTTGCCAGACTTAATTTTCTGACTAATACTATAAATAACATGACTGTAAAGATTAAAGAACAACAAATTTAGGTATAATTATAGTAATGATTCTTGATTCCATATATATTTTATTCATTAAAACGGTCCATTGTTTGATAAATTCCGATTAAAAAAAAAAGATATATCAGAGAAATTTAGAAATTGCATAAATGCATTAGTAACACAATTAGAAGACTTTAAAATACACAATTAGAAGACTGGATATCTAAAACCTATCAAATAAAGATTATTGTCGCCATCTCGTAAAATAGAGGCAATTAACCGGGAAGAAAGAGAGTTGGAGGGAAGAAGAAGACGCACACAAGAGAGAGAGAGAAGAAAAGGTAAGAGGGAAAGAGAGAAATAGAAAAGGGTGCCTTACCCTATATCTAGTTTTAATTCCGATCCTTTATTTAATTCAGAGTCCCAATTTGGTTCATTCTTTACTTTTGCTTCCTAATTTTATATTTTAAATTCAGAAATAAGAATTCCTTTATTATTGAAAAACAATGTTACTATTTGACCGTTATTTTCCTTTATTAGCATTCATGGTCAATATATTATTAGTAAGTTGCCCTGCATCTCCAATGAAATTGCAGACCCAAGCAGTGGCTGTAATGAAATATCTCCTAGCTTCATGATAATAGTGTTGATTCGTTTTTCCCTCTAAGCCTCATAATCACATACCAGAAATAACTAACTTTTAAAATTTAGTCAAATCTATTTCCTTTCTTCCATTGACATGACCGTCAACTAGTCAGGTTCCTGATGCAATCACCACAGCTTCTTCTTATTCATCATCTTGAGGGAGAAGGTCCATCACCTCCTTGGGCCCTTCTCCACTCAATTTGAGTGTTCATTATATAAAAAAATCATTGATTCTTGAAAATTAGATAGTAGTTAGAAAACAAAAAAAAAAAAAAAAACAAATATGGAGGATGCCAAGAAAAAGACTGCTATAATCAGCGTTTGCTCTCTACTTCTGGTTGCTATGGTGGTGGCTCTTGTGATGGTGGGCCGAGAAGGTGAAAGCGAAAGCATCAAAGATGTTTCGGGCTCCCAGAAGGCGATCACAGCCATATGTCAAACGACGGACTATCAGGACACTTGTATGCAGAGCCTGGACGGCCAAAACAGCACCAACCCCAAAGAGCTCATCGAGGTGGCCTTTCAAGCTACCATAAAATATCTCAACGAGGCTATCAAGAACTCCACTACCATACAAGAGGTTCAAAAAGATCCCAGAGGGAAAGGGGCTCTTGATGCGTGTGGAGAGCTTGCTAATCGTGCTATCGATGATCTCCACAGATCATTCTCTAAGTTCGCCAGTTTTGATATCACCAACGTTGATGATGTCCTCATGGACTTGAAGATTTGGCTCAGTGGAGCCATGACCCACCAAGAAACGTGCCTCGATGGCTTCGAAGATGTTCAGGGAGACGCTGGAACCAAGATGAAGAAAATTCTTACAACATCCATGCAAATGACTAGCAATGCCCTTGCTATGGTTGCTGAGATATCTACTTTTCTTGAGTCTATGGGCGTCCAAAGCTTCCAGAGCCGTCGTCTTCTCTCGGAAGAAATTCATGTGATCGGACATGGTGATGAGCTTCCTGACTGGATGGATTTCGAGAGGCGTGAACTCATTGCTGCACAACCGCGGAAGATTAAGCCAGCTGCAATCGTGGCTAAGGATGGGAGTGGAACCCACCGTACGATCAACGATGCTTTGAAAGCTCTCCCTAAAGACAGCAACAAAACAGTCGTGTTGTACATCAAAGAAGGCGTTTATAATGAGCAGGTCAGGATTAATAGCACTATGAAACATTTGATGATGATAGGCGATGGCCCCACCAAGACAAGAATCACTGGAAATCTCAACTTCATTGACGGAGTCGGAACATATCACACAGCAACCGTTGGTATGTATATAGTTGCAATTATTTCTTTCGAGTAAAGAAAAAAATGCATCTCTGATTTCATTTCATTGATTGCAGCCGTGCAAGGAGACGATTTCATAGCGCGAGACATCGGCTTTGAAAACTCAGCCGGAGCAGAGAAGCACCAGGCGGTGGCGCTGCGTGTGAGTGCGGATAAGGCGATTTTCTACAACTGCCACATGGATGGGTACCAAGACACACTATATGCACACACCTACAGACAATTCTACAGAGACTGCGTGATCTCCGGCACCATCGACTTCATCTTTGGAGACAGCGCCGCCGTGTTCCAAGGGTGCACGCTGCTGGTCCGAAAGCCTCTGGGCAACCAACAGAACATTGTGACCGCACAGGGGCGGAAGGACTTGCGCCAACCGACAGGACTCGTCATACAAAACTGCACCTTCGCAGCCCATCCCGAGTTTCATCCTGTTAGGCACGAGTTCAAGTCGTACCTCGGAAGGCCGTGGAAGGAATATTCTAGAACCATCATCATGGAATCTTTCCTTGATGATTTGATCCACGCCGACGGGTGGCTTCCCTGGAATGGCGACTTTGCCCTCGAGACTCTGTTCTACACGGAATTCAACAACAGGGGCCCTGCTTCTCCCAAGGCCAAACGTGTGAAGTGGGGCGGTGTGAAAGAGCTGCCTTCCAATCGTATCCAACGGTTCACAGCTTCCGCGTTCCTTGATGGGAATCGGTGGATTCCATCTACTAGGATTCCGTACGCCGCCGGGTTTATCTTCCCTGTGCCTAAAGAGGATCCGAATATCAAGTACTCTCCTGTTGTGCCTGAAGAAAACAAAGATTTGGGATTAACTACAAATATTGATAAAGAAGCTTTTGCCGCTCTTAAACCTAATGTTTCAATTGCTCCATCTCCTCCTCCTGCTACTGCTACTCCTCCTCCTGCTACCCCCATTCCTGAGTCGAATATAGCTGGTGCTCCGGAGGGATCTGCTGCCGCACCAGCCCCTCTTGGTGCTGGTTCAGTTCCCAGTCTTCCGATTCCTGAGACCGGCGAAGTCATAATCGATCTATCTCCATCTCCATTACCGGCTCCAATGGAAGTACCCACTCCGGCTCCTATCTCTGTCACCGGTGATATAGCTGCTTCTCCTTCTCTTTCTCCTAGCGGTTCGACTCCTGAATTGGCCGCTTCTCCATCTCTCTCCCCGAGCGGTTCGACTCCTCAATCAGGTCAAGCCGTTTCTCCAAGCGGTTCGAATCCTCAATCAGGTCCAGCAGCTTTTCCTTCTCTATCCCCGAGCGGTTCGACTCCTCAATCAGATCAAGCCGCCGCTCCTTCTCTCTCTCCGAGTGGTGGTTCAGCGCCGCCTCCCCAGTCTGCGACCGATTCTCCACCCACCTCTGCTACTGCTCCACAGTCATCAAATCCATTAGCTGAAGCTCCTTCTAATGCCTTTACAGCGTAAAAGGAATTTGAATTTTCTCCCTTTTATTAAACTTTTGTTTTGATAAGGGATTTGTTTTCAATTTCTTATCAATATATATACCTTATCATAATGATGGTTCTTGTAGAGAGTCCTTCCAAATTTACTATTGTAAATTTTTTTTAATTTAAATACATTAGTCACACTATATGTATATTTATAGCGTTGATTGATGATGTATAAGTGATGTGATAGGTGTTATTTGACAATGAGAAATGAAATCGAAAGATCTCATGAGCCTATCATTACCAGAGTTTAAATGCTAACATCTGCCGTTTGCATTTCTGTCTCCCCACCTTTCCCTCCAATTCACAAATTTCATATTTTAATATGTTTCCCAGTTTGATTTCTTTTTATTCCACCCCACATTTCCTAGTGCCGACATATTCATTGCCTGCAATCCCAACTAAAAACTCTGTTTTGGAATATTCTATCTTTCAATAGGAAGTACTCTTTATCTCCCATAAAAGTTTTCACACTTTCCTTTTTCATTCGTTCCATTATAATTTTTATACCCTTAAAATAGAAAATTCTTTATAAACTTCACTCTCACAATTTTCACTAATTTACACAAATATCATTACTTTTTACTCTCACACACACATAACTCAATAATATTTTTTTTACTTTATACATAAAAATTTACAAAATTACCCCTCAAAACCTCAATTATTATTTTTTGTTTAAAGTGTATGTCCTCCTACATATGAAAATTTTTTCGGCACGGAGGGAATATTTTTATTTTTTACGTAAAAAATCTTTCTCCAACAATAACATATTTTATAATTTTTATTGGATTTTTCAATTTTCAATTAAATTAAAACATTAAATAATTGAGTAGCAACAAAAGATTTCAAGTATTAAATAATTGATGTTACGATTAGTGGTCCATTTATGTACTCCAAATTATTAATTATTAATGAGTATAATAGAAAAATAGTATCCCTTCATCCCATAAAAGCTTTAACACTTTCCTTTTTCATCCGTTCCATTATAAGTTTCACACTCTTAAAATAGAAAACCCTTTATAAACTATACCTTCACAATTTTCATTATTTTACACAGATATCATTACTTTTTACTCTCACATACATATAACCCAATAATATTTTTTTTTACTTGATACATAAAAATTTATAAAATTACCCCTCAAAACTTCAATTACTACTGTTTTTTCTTAAAGTGTGTGTCTTTTTACATATGAAAGCTTTTGCAGGACGGAGGGAGTATAATACAAGTGATGTAATGAAGAGAGATAAAAAAATATAATGAAAAAGTGTAAAAGTGAATTTGATATATTGTTGGGAATAAAGGGAAAACAAATTTTTTTATTAGTACAAATTAAAAAGAAAAATGAGAAATTTTTATTAGGGTGAAGGGAGTACGTTGTTTTACTTTGATAAATCTATTTATTCTAGTTGCCGGGGGTATATTTTTCATTACTTGATCTAGTTCTAGTGTGTTGAATGTATGTGTTAGGTAATTTATAATCTTTTATTATGAAAGTATGTAATGTAATATTTTTTTTGTTGATACATTATCTCGTAATGTTTATTTATGGCCTAATAATCCCATAATACAGAAAAAAACTTGGAAACAGAAAAATGACATCATTTTGGCATTTATGTAATTTAAGAAAAATGGAAATGTTAAATATAGAAAATTACAGCACTTGTTTCGACATTTACGTAAGGCTCCATTTGGATTGAGTCATTTGAAATCAAGGGATTTGAGGATAATACACCATATATTTACAAATTAAAATGGAGAAAAACTAAATGAATGGATTTGGTTCACAAAAATATTACTTATAAGTGAGAGGATTTCAAATACCCAACAAAATCTAGTCATTTGAAATCCTCTCACTTTTTCCACTTGTGCTTAATATTTGAGTGTATCAAATCCATTCATTTAGTTTTTCTCCATTTTAGTTTGTGTAAATGCATGTATATTATCCTCAAATCCCTTGATTTCAAATCCACTCCATCCAAATGGAGCCTAAATTTAATCATTTTGGAAGGACAAAATTAAAATGACATTTACTATTTATGTAATTTAATTTGCTGTTGGAGTCCTTTATTTTTTTAAAGATTCTCCATTTTGGAGGATTGATGGAAATGCTTGTATAAATGTAAGTACTGATGAACATTAAAGTATAGCTTCTAGTAACAAAAGTTCAAAATAAACTAACTTCATGAATATTTACAATTTTGATTCATTATTATTATATTAATGTGATTCAAATTTGTCGAGAATAGTTTCGATGTGATATGAGCTTAGGTCACAATATTCATTTAATGTGTTGTACCAATGTTTACATAGAATCAAAATTTACAATTCCAGAACTGGAGTGAGTATTAGGAACAAAGACCCTGACTCGAAAGTCAACGTCCCATGTTTGATTAAGGACATGCTGAATGTTACATTGAAAACTTAAAAAAAAAAACACACAAAGGTTTAATGATTCAAATTGTTTACCCATCTATGAAAATAAATCCAAAATGTGATATCACCAAATTTTAAAAGGAATAAGTATAAACAAAAAAAACAAGGGTGGGCCTAGCCTTTAAGCCCACGGATCTTGCCCGTTTGCCGCAAGTTAGGCCCGCAATGACAACATCGTACTAGAAACTAGGGGTGTGCAGCGGTCGGTTCGGTAACCGAACCGAATTGCAACTAATCAAAATCGAACCGAATTGTATTATAAGTAACCGAAATCTAACCGGACACTACCTAAATCGAAAATTTCGGTTCGATTTCGGTAAAAAACCGAAATAATCGAATTATGCATAAATTTGTGAAATAACCTAAAATATCCAATAAACTATAAATTATATCAAAATACTCCAAATTTGTCCAAATAACAACCAAAAAAATTATATTTCAAACTTCAAATTAAATTCACAATTAGTTTCAAGGGGAAGTGGTGAGTTCAGTGCTAAGGTGTGCTTTTATGAATGTGCTGAGATAACTATTCTGATAGAATTTTCATGATGCAAAGCATTTCTTAT
Organism: Paraleonurus japonicus; assembly: GCA_030762865.1. NCBI lineage: Eukaryota > Viridiplantae > Streptophyta > Magnoliopsida > Lamiales > Lamiaceae > Paraleonurus > Paraleonurus japonicus. The sequence goes on along the minus strand of CM061057.1, from coordinate 2,542,229 downwards.
GCCTAACTTTCTGTTTATAATACAAATTGATTTTACTGATAAAAAAAAACAGTGAACACATAACAAATATTATCTTAGTAAGACAGAGAAGATGGGCAGTGGAGCGATGAGCGACGACGATGACGACGGACGGTGGGGCGCGACTACGGACAGAGTCGCTGAGGCCTGAGAGACGGCGACGGGCGGTGGGGGCGGTGGGGGAGCGGCGTGGTAGGCGACAGGCTGAGAGACGACGACGGTGGGAGGGCGGAGATTGGCTGCTAGCACCGTGTGAATTTGTGACAGATTAGGAAATAGGGATTTAGGGGCAGTGGGGCGGTGAACTAGGGTTTTTTTTTTGTGGTGTTGGTAATATTAATTTATTAATATAATAATATTTATATATATATATATATTTATAATTAATTTATTTAATATATATACGGTTATCTATTCGGTTAACCGGATTTTATATGGTAAATAATCGAATCGAACCGAATACTGAATTTTGATAAAAATACCAATCGAAATCGAACCGAAAATTATGATAATCGAACCGAATTTATATTTCGGTTTGGCTTCGGTTCGGTTATCGGTAATAACCGAATTATGCACACTAGAAACGTACACTTCTTTAAGACGACGTCGTGCCGTTGGCCCGAGCCCTATAAAATGTTGGTCTTGATCATTAAAAACTCAAATAAAAATCCAAATAATTTCAATGGCAGCGTCTTCGTCCCCAACGATGTCGTCCTCATCGTCGGACGCATCTCGCCGCCGCCGACGGCGTCATCGCCGCCATAAAACCGAGAGAGACGATCTCAGGGTCAGTAAAAAGAGCCGCCCCAAGACAAAGCGGCGTCATAGGCGTAACTCGTCCTCTTCATCCGAGGGCTACACCTCCTCCTCTTCTGAAGATTGCAGGTCTCGCATAAATAAATTTTTATACATACTTTTTAATTGAACATATCTGTTTTATGGATCTTGGGTTTGAGTTTCTTTCTTTGGTTTCTTGGACTTAAAGCTGTATTCCTGCTAGATTGGTTTGCTTATCTAAGAATAATATATTTGTATAATTGTATTGTTGGATTTTGGTAACTCGGATTCAGAATTTTCTTGTATAGGGTTTAATTTGCAACTCAAGTGCCGGGATCAGACCAGATAACTCTGAATAACATGAACCTTTATACACTTGGTTTTCTAGTTTGGCGAGCTATACAAGTTTTAATTGTTAAAAAAACGTATTATAATTTTAAAATTCTTTTATTATAACGTGCAAGCTTGGGTAATGCCCAATTTTCTATTTTTGATATGGTGGATTGAGGAAGAAAATGAGGACCCTGCTAGTACATCCTCTTCAGAAACGATTGCCTACTTTCAGTTTGATCGCTCCCCACCTCCCAAAGTTTTATTTTATGTGTTTCGGAAGTATTTGGAAGAAGGTGTGTTGCAAAGATGTTCTGTCCAATGTGATTTATTAGTAGGAAATGTAATAAATATAGGCTGCACATTTTATGCATCTTTTTTATTCTAGAGAAGATGGGAATAGGAAAGGTGAATCCAAACATACTGGTATTTTTTATACTTTAGAAACATTGATTTTATTATGAGAGAAAGGAGAATGAATGAGGGCAGGAATATCGAAACGTACTGGTATTTGTAGATTTAAGGAAACTTTGAGCAGTAAAGATCTACTTTCGAGGGAAAGTGATTTATAAGTAGTTACACTAACAGTTACTTAGGTTGTGATTAGTTAGAATGGGGGATCAGAGTTAATGATATAGTGATAAGTGATAGTATTAAGTAATAAAATGTTCAATTTTTTTACGATTCTCTGCTCCTTCTACCTAAAAAGTCTTTTCCAGTTCATCCTGTATGTATAACAACAATAATAATACTGTGGCTATGAGAAGGAAAGTTAAGTATGTATTCATCTTCTAAATGTATGTTACTTTCCTTTTGTGAAATTCAGTTCTTCTGATAGTGAGCGTCAAGCATCCCGTCATTCAAAGAGGCACAAACGGAATGATAAATCAAAGAAGGTGGTCATTTTGAGTAGTTTTCTTACATGTTGTTGATTGCTATATGTTTTCCTGCTTTACTAATAACTGAACTTGTTGATTGAATTTCAGAGCAAAGAGAAAGGGAAGGGTCGTAGCCATGGACGCCATAAACAAAAAGCTGAAGAGGTAGAGAATGAATTTTTTTGCTCACTAGATTTATTTTTTATTGAGAATTCTTGCTGTAGCACAGAGCCCCCCCACCCTCAAAAAAAAATATTAGTATTTTTTTTACTTTAGGTTGTAGCATTTTTCAATTGATGCATATTATTTTTTGTTATGAGGTTCTTATTTTACTTTCTGCCTTTTATGAATGGCTCTTCGAAATTGGAGCTGGTGTCTGTGACATGATGGCATGACCCTTGTTTGGCTTGCTGGGATATTCCTTGCTTGGTTTTTTCCTGCCAATGTGAGCTATATACAGAAGCAGCAGGAAGACGGTGGTGGTCCTGTGCAGCTTTCAAAGGTTTTTACTTATTCTTTTAAATTGGGTCCTAATACATTGCCCCAGTAAGTATATAATTTAAAGGGTTGCTCGGATCTTGTTTCTAATATACATTACATTTGATTCAGTTGTTGAGGAAGGATAAAGATGATAGTGCTCGTCGCAGTGCTGTCTCTGGGAAAAAGGTGTGCCTCATTTCTCTATCTGCATTGGTTTACATTCAACAACACTACCGATTAGCTTATTCTCGTTATTTTCACCTCAATTCGATTCATTTACATTCCTATTCTTGGCGTAAACCCTTCAGGCCTATACTTTAAAAAAAAAAAAAACCAAATTGTTGAGCACTGCAATGTGGTTGTCCCATTGCATGGACATCCTACTGACTAGTCATCTAGGAAACCCAATCATAGATCAAGAAGGCTGAAAAGATCAAACGTACTTCTTCGAACAAACAGCAGCACCTATTTATTTATTTATTTATATGTTTGTTAACTGTTACATATGGGCATATCGTACTTTCCTTTGTAGATATTATTGAAGCTTGAGAAAACAAAGGAGGACAAGATGGCAGAGAACAATCGAAATGAACTGTTGAAGTTCTTGAATTCTAGTTATGATTGACGAGACATAAGTTGGGTTGATGGAAGGTTACAATTGAGATTTTGCGGTATGTAGTACTCAAGGTTGGTTGTGTTTTCCTATTATACAGTCTTTTCTAGCCTCGACTACTGATCCTCTTGGCCATCAGTAAACCTTCTGGTTTTGATTAACATGAATTTGAGTGGGATTTTTTGTGGCTGTGAATGGTGAAATTTCTTCAAAAATTATCTTCTTTGTTGTATACAATTGCTCCCCCAGCCCGAGGTATAAAAAGGATAATTTTGATTGATATTAGGGAATTGATTTGAATTTTAATTACAATATTTTTAAAAATGAAATTTTTATTTATTTATTTAGGTTACACAACGAAGTGGTTTATTTAAATTTGTTTATATTTTTTGAAATTACACATTTGAAGTTAATGAATAATACAGACGTTCAAATAAATTTCTGCAATTACCCACTTTATATAATAATGTATAGGATAGAATTAGGGATCAACTAGAGGATAAATATGTAAATGAAGATTCAGCACTCTCTATGTCTATGGTGGACGCCGCTGCTCTCTTTCCCCTCTATAAAGAAGCAGAGTTGTTTAGAACTTGTGAATTAGGGTTTGTCATTTGCACTACGCAGTCTGACTACTCTTTTCAGTTTTTTAATCTTAAATTACAAAATTGGACATAGTTCTTCTCCAGAATGTTCTTAGCCATAATTTCTGAGATTTTATTTGACCCTCTCTGCCATTGGCAAATGGAGTCGCGCTCCAATGTTATGGGATAGCCCATTCGAATTACTTTGATTTCTTACTCTTAATATTTCATTAATTTGACTGTTTCTTTTCTTCTACTTTGATTTTTTCTTGGTTCTGTTTTTAATATGATTTCAAAGTATTTTGGTTCAATAAGTTTTAGATGAATGTCGATTATAAAACAGCTGAATTGGATGCCATCTGTTGGGGTCACTTTTGTGAAAATAAAAGTTTTACTTCATTTCAACCGTTAAAAAAATCTAAAATCTTTTTTGAGTTCAATATTTGAACTTCAATTTTTTAGTTAATAAAAAATAATGACGAGGAACTTTTTTTTTTTTAATGAATATGTCAAGGCAATTAACTTTTGCTCAACCGATGAATGTGGATTACAAAACACCATTAAATAGAAAATAAAAGAAAACGTTTATGTTTGATTTATGTTCTAAAGTGTTTTTGAAGTCTGATTTTCAATATTATGGAGATTTATGATTAATGAATGTAGGATTGTTTTTGAGATTTTATTTTGTCAAATCAAATGTCTGATTTTATTGTAATGATTGGTTGAGTGATTTATTAGTACCAGTGAATCATCAATAAAAGTCGATGGGGGCTCTAAGCTCAGGGCTGGGGCTCAACTTCGGGTCGGGTCGGGTCTCCATATTGCTAGTATCCCTCTGTGTACCTGCTCCACCACAATTTACGAGTTAACAAATGCTCTTCTAATATTAGAAAAAGTCTAATGTTAACAAGTTTTACAGTGAAATTACATCTACTTTTATTAAAGTGTATTACTCATAATAATTGAAGGATATAACATATATTGTTAAAGTGTATCAATAGTGACTACTGAAGAACATAACCTATATTAGTAAAGGGTATTAGTCGTTATAATTGAAGGGTACGACTAATATTACAAAGAGTATTAGTCATGATAATTGAAGGGTATGATCTATATTATTAAAAAATATTAGTTAGGATATTTGAAAAATATTAGTCAATGAATATTGATACATTTTCACCATAAAATTTGTTCACAATAGACACTATATTTTAATAATTTAAATTTAGTAACGCATTTTATCATATTTCAACAAAATAATCTACCTTTTTACTTTTCTTACACTCTCTGTTTACCCTTTTACTTTTCTTACACTCTCTTTTTACCCTTTTACTTTTTTTTACACTTTTTCACGAATAACGTTACAAATAAAATATTATATTCATTAAAATTCGTATTATTGTAAAATTTAAAAATTAAAGAGGGACATAGGTAATATATTTTCATATCATAAATATTAAGAGTGAAAATAAAAAATTAAAGTCAAATGTTAATTATAATTTATACGAATTAACTCGAATCTAACAAGCTAAATATCATTAGTTTGAATTTAATTCTATTTTTTTTAAGAGCTGAAGCATTTTTTTTATCGAATCGATTCGCTAACGGCATGCCTCATTTGCATTCCTTGGTACATGATCTAGCTATTGATATCCTTGCCCAAAAAAAAAAGCACTATTGAGTTCCAAGTGAAAGCCGGCCCCATCCACTTCATTATATTTATGGTGTAAGGTGTGAAGTTTTAATTTAAATTGGATATGGCTAAAGTTTTTACTGTGTTGAAGATTTAATCAGTTTAATCCATATAAAGAGAGCTATTCGCTCAATTTTACAATTACTCTTGGACTTATTTAAATTTTTATTGTAATTCTTGTACGATAGATTGAGTAACTCTGTAGTGGAATCTTCTTTACCTTTAAAAAAATCAGTTTAATCCATATATTAATTAATACATTATGATGAAGCAACATTAATTAATTAATTGTTGTGCTGATAGTAGTTGCCAACTTGCCATCCAATTAGATTTCAACTTTTAAGGATAAACACAGAATTAACAGTGACGTGTCCTCCCATCTCTCATCCGTCTCCGGTCCTCTCATTTACTGCTTTAATAATTACCAACGCTGCCGCCTAATAATCACTATAACACACTTTTTTTTTTGGACAGAACTGTAGCACACTCTTTCCTACATTTATTACAACATTGCAAATCTCCTTTTCAAACATTTATTTATCATGTTTCGTATCAATGATTTTCTTCAAATTATATATACTACAACATGATACATAGGACCCTAAACTTTCGGGTAATGTCAGACGAATTCTCGACCAAATACCGTATTCGAATTCATTTACCCCTCCGCATTGTGAGAATACGCAAATTTTTTTCCACACAAATTTAATCTAGTTGAAATTCAAATTGTTTTTATTTTTTACATATTATAACCTTGCAATTAACTTGCATGAGAGATTTAGATGTGATAGAAATTAAATATTTATGGGGAGTTGAAATTTTTATTTTGAATAAATGAATGTTGAAGTAAAAAAATAAGATGATTAAATAGAGCATTTTTGTCAACAAAAATTTATTTAATGACTATAAAAAGAAAACAAGATCATAAAAAAGGAAATTAAACAAATCAATTTAATGATTAAAACAAGATTACATGAATATTTATTTTTAATTAATTAAGGAACCAATGTTTGAGAGATCTTATATGATAAATATTATGTATTTACCTATGTTTTTCATTTTTTTTATATATGACATGTAACATTAATGATAAATTATAATATTTTCTCTCATCCAATATATTTATTCCCTTTACTTTGGACACGAATTTTAATGAATATTAGTAGTAGTTTATATATAAAATAGAAATACATAATTGATATGTGGTGTTTGAAGGGTAATGATAAATTAATGTGAGATAGAATTATTATTAAAAATAGAGGATTTATATCGCGAGATCATGTAAGTTTGTGTCATCATTTTATTGATTAAAAAAACAGGCGTCATATATTAAAAGTCATTGAAATTCCATGAAACATTTGGATGGGTGATCTCGATTGAGATCTGATAATTTATGAAAATTAATTTCATTGGCTCCTTTTAACAATAAAAAAAAAATGAAACCATCTTCTTATCCATAGACCATAGCCCGATTTCATTATTCACAAAATGGAAAAGTAAATTATTTCCAACCTGTTTTTTTGTTTAAAAGGAAAGATTTCCAACGCTATTCACAGGATCTCTACACTAAATAGACTTCCACTCACACATTTGCATTCTAAAACTGAGACTCTCTTCAACAATCAGCATTAGGAGAGAAAGAGAGAGAGAGAGAGATGGAGGGCATTGAGCACAAAACAGTGAGTGTGAATGGAATAAACATGCACGTAGCCGAGAAAGGTGAAGGCCCTATCGTGCTTTTCCTCCACGGCTTTCCAGAGCTTTGGTACACGTGGCGCCACCAGATAACGGCCTTCGCTGCCCTAGGGTACCGTGCGGTGGCGCCGGACCTCCGTGGCTACGGCGACACGGATGCGCCGGTGGAGGTGGGCAGCTACTCGTGCCTCCATGTAGTGGGTGACTTGGTGGCGCTGATAGACTCCCTTGGCGGCGGCGAACAGGTTTTCCTGGTGGCGCACGACTGGGGCGCCATGATTGGGTGGTATCTCTGCCTTTTCCGACCGGATTTGGTGAAGGCATTCGTCTCGCTAACGGTGCCGTTTCGGCCCAGGCATCCAAAACTAAAGCCCGTTGAGACCATGAGAGCTTTCTTCGGAGAAGATTACTATATGTGCAGATTCCAGGTTTTTAATTTACGCGTTCTTTTTTGTTTTATATATTATATAATAATATGGAGTAATAATTAAAGCAATATTACACGTTTAAATTTATACCCCTCAATATTAATACCCCTCAATATCATTTAAATTTAAAATATATCACTCTAATTCTACTCTACTTTATTCTCTCTTCTACTTTATCTCATTAAATCACTCAAAATATTCTTACATTTTATTCCCTTTCTTACCCTTTATTTTAAAAAAATCAACAAAATTAAGGAGAGAATATTTAAGTTTTCTAGATTAATGGAGCATAACAATTCTCTAAAAAGACAAATAAAATGGATACGGGAGTATATTAGAAGGTAGAAGGTGGTAGTCAGATAAATTCTATATATGCCACAACTACCTATACTAGTCTTTTTACCAATTCTTTTTTTTTTTAAACAAAACGTTTCTTTTTTTTTTTCGTATTATTATTTTGTCTTTCTTTAAAAAAAAAGTATTTTTATTTTCATCCCAGGAGAAAATCTTTTCAACGACACTTGTGCATAATGTGAATTTTGAAAAGATTTGCAATAGAAACATAAGTCGCTATATTGTCTGCATTCTGTTGACCGTGAACCAGATAGTTCCATGTCGTTGACTTTGACCATAACTTGTAGCAGGTAATTTAATATTTAATGATTTATTTATTTATACTACAAAATTGGATTGGTTGAGGGGGGAGGTGGATCCAACTGTTCATTAATGCTACAGCTTGCACTACAATATTACTGATACTCATCGTACTGTTTTGCTGCCTTGTCATTAAATTTTCCTGATTTCGGAGTTGCAATTTTAATGGATCTCTCAACCACTACAACTGTAACACGTGATTTAAATTTATTTATAGATATTTCAACTAACTACATTATAGGCATGATGGAGTAATCAAATTCAATTAAAGCCCAAAAATTAAAAATACTAAAAACTTTGACCCTCCTCACTTGGAACTCTAAACCAGTGTTTTGAAAACCAGACCGGATCGGCCGGTTCGACCGGTTTAACCGGGAACCGGTCATGGTGCCGGTCCGGTTCTTTGTGCATACCGGTTCTTTGTGCATACCGGTTCTTAAAAAAACCAATACGAACCGCTAAAAAACCGGGTTCAACCGGTGACCCGGTGAACCGGTTGACCCGGTTTTTTGGATTTTTTTAAAAAAAAATTAATTTTTAGCATTTTTTGGATTGATTTTGGTTGAAAAAATTGCTTGAGTTATTTTTAATTGTAAAAATTTAAATTTTTTTTTTCGAAAAAATATAAAATCATATCATTAGCTCACACGAGCAAGAAGAAGAAAGCCCTACCACACTCTCCGGAGGGTCATTCCAAGAAAAGTGGCTCTCATGAAATCGAGCAGCCTTAGCAACAGCATGTGCCACAAAATTGGCACTCCTCTTAACAAAAACAATAGAACAATCAGAAAAGGAAGACAAAAGATCCCTACAAGCCTCTATATAGTCTCCAAAAATCGAATTGTCTATAGACGGGATCCTCAAAGCATCGACCACAACCTTTGCATCTCCTTCTAAAATAACATGATCTAAATTCAAACTCTTGATCCAAGAAAGAGCCTCATAAAAACCCAGAACCTCTCCTACACGAACCTCCATGCAGCCTTGAAAAATTAATGAACGACCACCCAAAAACTGTCCTCTATCATTATGCAATACAATACCAATTCTAGTCTTTCCTATATCTGAGAAAAAAAAAGCATCCACATTTACCTTGAGGTATTCAGGCGGCGGTTTATGCCAAGCAGGACACCTCTTAACACCACTTTGTATTCTAGTGTCGTCAACATGAGTAATAGCTCGACTTTGTTCCCATTCGACTAGAACAGCAGCTGCAATGCATACCACCTGAGCCGGAGTTTTGCATGTTGACTCCCAAACCATACTATTCCTTTCTTTCCATAAATGCCACAACAACATGCAAAAAATGGCAACTAAATGGGAATCATGCAATGAAATAAATTTCAAGACCAACTCTGAAATTCCTTCTACATAAGATAACAAATCTTCTAGTTTCCCATGCAAACCTGCTGTGTACCATACCTCTCTAGCATAAGAGCAGCCAACAAAAATATGCCATGAAGTTTCAATATTAGAATTGCATAACTGACAGATTGTATCCACCACCACATGCTTATGACGCAAGTTCAATTTATTTGGCAAACAATCCCTGCACACACGCCAAAGAAAGTCTTTAACTTTGGGTGGCAAATTAAGTTTCCACAAATCCTTCCAGTTACCTTCAATCTCCAAACTTGGATCAAAGGCAATTTGGGCTGCTAACTTATAGGCAGATTTGACAGTGTAATTCCCATCTTTAGATTTTATTTTTATAGACATGTAATCTGAAATTTAATTTTTGCATACTACATTAATCTTATGCAATATTTTGTTATAATATTGAATTTTATGTTATGTCTTTATCAATATCTATAATATTTATAATATATTGATATATATTATATATAAATATATAAATAAATAAATATTCAAGTTAGCCGGTTTTTTTACAACGGTTCAACCGGTTGAACCAGTGAACCAGTGACCCAATTCATTGTCCGGTTCGCTGACCGGTCCGGTTTTAAAAACATTGCTCTAAACTTGGTGCCCCACTAAAGGGGTGCGAGCGGTCGACACCCCCTTTAAATTTAAATTTTATGCATTGTATATATAAAATCTTTTATTTATATTTTAAATTCGAAAAATTATCATTTTAACCCCTTAATTTTTTTTCGTACTTTGTAGAAAATTTGACCTCCGTTGAGACGAAATTCTGTGGCCCAAATTAATTTAATATATGAAATCTTAATTCTAAAAATGAGGAATATTAATTATTTGAAAAGGTTGTGTTGTGACAATGAATGAATGCAACAGGAAGCAGGGGTAATAGAATCAGAAATGGCGGACTATGGGGCAGAAGCAGTGATCAAGAATATCCTGAGTGTGCGGTCACCGGGTCTGCCCCGTTTGCCCAAGGAAAACCCGTTTGGATCGGATACCAATAGTACGAAGCTGCCTCATTGGTTTAGCGAGGAAGACCTCAAATACTACGTCCAAAAGTACAACCAAACGGGCTTCACTGGAGGACTCAACTATTATCGAGCACTCGACTTGTACGTTAACGTGTTTTCGATATCTATCTTATAATAATCAGAGCAGAGAAACATAACATAGATTTTCATATGATGCAGGAATTGGGAGTTGACCGCAGCATGGACAGGGGCAAAAGTGTCAGTCCCGGTGAAATTCGTGGTGGGGGATATTGATATGGTCTACAACACACCTGGAGTGAAGGAGTACGTGCATGGAGGTGATTTCAAAAAAGATGTTCCACTGTTGGAGGAATGTGTTGTCATGGAAAATACAGGCCATTTCATCAACCAAGAGAGGCCTCAGGAGGTCAATGCTTTCATTCATCAATTTTTTCGCAACTTTACACCTCTCATCTAACTACCAATGTTCGATCTAGTGTCTTCATATCGTCGTGTGTATCGGACTTGTTCTTTAGTTTTCCAGTTATTTTCATGGTTACTTTACGTAAACTTGATTATATGTATCTTTTTTTTAATTGATTTATTGGTGAGTGTTTATTTACAAAATAATTATTGAATATAATAAGTATCGGATATATATTGCTAGATCTTCAGATTCCAATTCGGGTAAAATTTAGCAGCGTAGTGACAAGATCCATACATCCCAATGTTGGATAAAAGACAATTACCAGAATGTCAACGCCCCAATCTTGAGTGTTTCTGATTATATTATATAAAAGTGTAACGTAATTTGATTCCAATTTCAAAAAATTATTTAGCTGGAAAACACCAACGACTTCACTTTCAGATTTCAACAGGCCCTGGAAGGACTCTCACAAGTAATAAAACAAAATTGTATAGGAAACACAGTGCCACCATGAAAAACGTTATTGACATCCACATTTGAAAACATCCAAAATGAGTAGAAGCGGAAACATCCAAATATTGGCATCCACATTGTAATAGCCTATAAAAACAACACAAATTTTAAGTTCACATTATAGCTTGAAAATCAAAATTCTCCTCTGCTTCATTGAGGTTGTTTTAACCTCTGTTCCAATGGTTGCAGTGGACTTCATTGTCGGCATCATAGGTTCATTTCTATCTTGTACACATCGGAAAGCTAATATATATCTTCAAACTTTTTCTAATTTTTCTGCTTGCAGGCAACATTGTGTCGATAATAAGTTTTGCCTCATCAATGTGAGTAGGAATTTAAACATGAAATTAGCAAATTAATCATTCCATCTGTTTTTTATTGCCTGGAATTTGGAGGGTGTTTTAGGCAGTTTTGACACATTTAGGTGGTGTTTCAGAGGGACATTCAAGGATATAGTGAAGAAGAAATCATCGGAGAATTACAAAGGCGTGCCTTATGTAACCACGCTTTTGAGCACGAGCCTTTGGATATTATACGGATCACTTGACCCGGATGATGGAGTGCTCATAGTCACAGTAAACGCCGTTGGTGTAATCTCACAATTTGCCTACCTTATTCTGTTTCTCTTCTATGCTTCCAAGGAGAGAAAGGTAACTTTATGGACCTTTTTTTAACTCGATTTCTATTTCAAAGAAAAGCGCGTTACCTAAAATGTAAGCGTGTTCCTCATTTTTTACTAGGTGAAGTATTTCGGGTTTATTCTCTTAGATTTGGTTTTCCTTGGGATAGTGGTAGCTATAACTATTGTTGCTTTTCATGGAGATTCAAAACGCGCTTTTATTGGCGTTTTGTGTGCGACATTCACGATAGCAATGTACGCTGCTCCTTTAACAGCTGTGGTAAGAAAGGGGTGTATTGTTAAGAATTTGTGTAATTTTTGTTATTGTTGCTTATCCTTTTCGATCATTGTACTGGTACAGGCAAGGGTAATACGGACAAAGAGCATTAAGTACATGCCGTTTTTACTCTCGTTCTCCCTTGTTGTCAATGCTGCTGTATGGTTTACTTTCGCGATGCTTCTCAAAGACTATTATGTCCTTGTAAGCTTTTCCAAAGTTGTCCCTGCTTTGTTTTTTAATAATTAATTGTAATGAAGTAATAATTTTTTTTAACTGCTGGATTTTCAGGTGCCAAATGCATTTGGAATCGTGTTGGGTTCAGTGCAGCTAATTGTTTACTTTGTGTACATGATCAAATCTTCTACCTCTGAATTCAATGATATAGTAGAAATTGAAAAAAATAAACAAGATCTCGAGAAGGGCAAATTTGGAAGCAGCGAAAATGAAAAGCTGGAAGATTAAGGGCTAAGCAGGAAGCAAGCAAGCATGCACGGAATATTGCAATGGATTTATGTTGTAATTTAGAATTCTGAACAACGATAATAACCAACCTATTTCATTTAACAGTTATTTATACACAATATGCGAAGTTTTGATCATAAATTGGGATATTGATACCAACTATTTTGAGATCGATTTTCATGTCAATATATTTTCCTTTTTCCTTGGCTTTTCAATTTTATATTATAATAACAGGTATAGAAACAGATGAACATTGTTTGTAGGCTAAATGTTTCAGGTAAATTATTTAAAGGTGTTTTATTCACTTTACCAAGTCGATTATTTTCCTTCTAATAAATTAATGAAGCATATGCACACATGTGACAGATTCATTTCGGAAATAAATAATAGACTATCATTTTTTTTAATAAATAAATGATTAAATATCTTAAACCAACATCGTTCGTTCTCTAGGACGTTTTATGCATGCCTCGCGGACGGAGATACCTTGGACAATCAGATTCTGTGTTTAAAAAATGACGGCTTCTTCACGCCTTTATCTACTCTCACCACAAACAGTTTCCTACCTATTTAAAAAATTAATCCATGTGTATATCCATATCAAGAAAATCTATTTTTTGGTCTTTTTAGTATATAAAATTATCAGCTGGATGGAGGCCATCACATAATTTTTGTTACGAAATAACTTGCAGGATGCACTGAATTACTATGTGCTTTATTATCCAATCAAAACAATTATAATCAAGTATTCAATTGATGATAAATAAAAAACAATCTGGTTTATAAAGGAGTTTCTTAATTTTTAGTTAGAAGGAATCCTTTGTTTTGTTTTCTAATGTAATTCCTACAAGATAAGTGCGTATACATAATATATACATTATGAGATAAATCCTTTGTCACATGATTATAATGCTTTCTTTCACTTATCTATAACAGAATCCTATTCTGTACCAATTCCTCAGTGTTTCCAGTGTACAATCAAACACAACTATGAAATAATTTTGTGGGTGATAATATAAATTTTCTTTTTCTTGATGCTTCTATTGGACGTTTTTGTGTAGCAATGGAAGTTAATTCAAGGATGACATGCAACTCATTGAAGTTTTAAAGGTAAACTTCAGGTAGTCTTCAGAATTCAGCAATTATGTCCTCGTAAGCTTTCCAAAAATTGGCTCCTTGTTTAAATCAGTTCCTCTGTTTTTTTGTTTTTGTAACAATTAAAATTAGTTAATAAAGTTATTTCAATTGTTGGTCAGGTAACAAATATAATTTTAGTTAATTTTTCTACCTCTGAATTCAATGATACAGCGGCAGTTGAAGTAAAACAGGATCTCGACAAGGGTAAATTAGGAAGCAGAGAAAACGGATAACATAGATTAAGACCTAAGCAGAAATTATTCAAATTCGTGGAATATTGCAATGCTCACTTTATATTGTAATTTAGAATTCTGAACAATGATAACAACCAACTTTTTCCATTGAAAAGTAATATATACCCAACACGCAAAGTTTTGGTCATAAATTGGGAGGAGTATTTGGGATCGACGTTCATGTCAACAGACGAACATTGTTTTTGATGAGAATAAATATTATTCAAGGAGTATAATTAACGTCAATCGATACGATGTGCTTAAACATGAGGTGCTTCGTACATTATTAAATAATAATATTAATTTTTTTATAAATAATAATATTAGAATTGTATGGTATAGAAGGTGTAATTTGTTTAATTTCAAGAGCTGTAGACAAGTGGTATATATGGTAAAAGATTTTTCCAAAACCCAAAATAAAATCCACATTATGGATCAAATTGTCGCCAATTAAGTCACATGCAATTTTCCAACCAAATATGAGTATAAATTAAGTGACTGCAGTAATTTCTCAGCATAAATTGTCACTCTAAATATAGTGGGCATAAAAACAAGCTAACCCAATTAAAGTTGATGGCATTTTTTGCAGTTTTCCCTTTTAGTTTAATCATATTTCCGAGAAAGCAATCTCTTATATGAATGAATTGTGGTTTGTGGATACTAATATGGTTCAACATTGAAAATTCAATTATTTCTATATGTGAATTATTGATGCCAGTATAAAAGAAATGATAAGATTCATTGCTATTAATACTTTCAAATCCAATGTAGTACGACGCAGTCGTGCCAAAATTTTCGCTTCTCAAAATAGAAGATTAGAGATAGTGAATGCATGATGTATCGTTACCCAACTTATTACATAAAAAATTTACTGAGCAAATGAATACTTGGAAGTCTTGAGTTAGGATTTAGGAAGACATCAAACAGACAAACAAAAATTAGTTGATTGGGCAAAAGATATTTCTCCACTCCATCCATTCTGACTTGTGAAATGCACCCAAAAACATATCACATTCATATTCCTGTGGGCGTATAGAGTTGGTCCTATGCAAATCAATTTTATCACGGTATTAGTGGTTTTTATTAATTAAATAATATAATTATCAAATTAATTATTATATTTTAATTAAGTAATTAGTACAGTTAAAAAATATACACAAAATTCAAATGAGTTTCGCAGTAAAATTGATTCGTTAACTAGGGGGCTTAGCCCAACTGACCACCGGGTTCCTCACTTTAGTGGAAGACCCGGGTTCGATTCCCTTTGGGAATGAATTTGAAAAGAGAACGAATTTGGAGTTGGAGGTATAACCGTACAAGGAAGCTTGGAAAATTTGGAATTGTAAGGAGACTTGATGAACTAACTTCTAACCACTAACAACTAACATTTACCGATTAAAAAAAAATGATTCGTTGTAAACTTTGTCTCGATTTGAATATTGTGAAAGATAAATATTTGAAATAAAATGATTTGAGTTGAGGAGGATCTGAAATTAACTCAATCCCTATAAAATTAGTTAAAAGTAAAAGCAGTGAATTCGATACCCATGTTATTTTTTAACAATTAATAATCCTCAGTTAAAGTTGCATATTATATTTTTTAAAAATAATTTGAAATCCTCAAATCCAAATGCAACCTTACTGTATTAAGAAAAACTATGAAAGTGACATTTAGCAAATTCCATGAAACAATAATAATTATTGCTGAGGCGAGAGTCAAATATTTTACATGAAATGGGTATGTAAAAAAATCAACGACGTGATGATGTATATACTAAATTTGCTAAGTAGGGTCATTACTTCCACTAGCTAGGGACTATATTGCTACAGAACTTTCGAGTATCCAATTATAACAATTACAAAATTTATGACGCTATATATAAAGCCACCCATTTATGATCTTATTATAAATATCTCGTCACGTTATTTCATAATCTGAAAACTTCATCAAACATATTTTCGTATAAAACTTGTTCACCATCATATTATTAAATTCATTCCATAATATTATAAAATATTAGTTTATAAAAATAATAATATCATTAAATAAATGTCATAATATTAATTTCATACGATAAACAAATTTTACGGAAGGCTGACTCTTGACTCTTCATAATATATATAAGGTACAATTAGAGGGCTATACTTGGTCATATAAATTTATTCCTATTCTATTATTAGAAATAGCTCTATCTCACACTATTTTATCATCACCCTTTAAACACCACATATCTATCTCACATTTCTATTTTATACATAAATTATTAATATTAATTAAAATTTATGCCCAAAAAATGAATAGATTTATTGGATTGGGAGATTACTATATTTTAAACATGCAAATATCACCCACTCTTTATGATGCGGTCTCATATAGTTTTTGTCAACATATATGAGCTCGTGTGGGTAGTATTTTTTTTTAAATCATAATTTGTATATAACACGATCAGTAATTTATCAGCTTTTGTTGAATCAAAATTCCGACTATCAAAGGTTTGCTAAATTTATAGGAGTTGATCTCTTGTGGGGTTGAGTACATATATGACTAGAGTTTTGTTTTGTTCCGTTTCAATTAATTTTATAATTATTTTTTACTTTAGTGAAATGAGTGCATGTATAAAATTATCTCATATAAATCAAGTCGCTATCATGAATTAAAGGTGCATGTGTGTAGAAATATATATATATATATATATATATATATATATATATATATATATATATATATATATATGCACGTCTTTCCAACTGCAAACGGATCATTTTATTTTTTTATTAGAATTAGATCATCAATTTTAAATGGAGTTTAACCTGTTATTCGTTTCTAAATATAAGGACATATAAGATGAAATATTTCAAGGATCCTAGATCCGTGAAATAATTCATATCCAGATCCAAATTAAGAAATTCGCGGATCCGGGGCGGGTTTAATGGATATTTCCAAAAAAAACTCGCGCAAGGGTAAAAAAAAAAAAATCGCCCCCGCGTGCTCCAGGTGTGTTACTATTAGGTTAAACATGTGTTACTTAACAATAATTATGTGTTACAATAAAATAAAAATTGCATATTTATCTAAAAATATCACTCGAATGTAAAAATAAAAATGAAAAAATGGTCAAATAAATCTCTAATCTAATTATATGTGTGAATCAAATAAGTCTTTAATCTTCGACAACTTTATTCTTATTAAAAGAGTGTGATTTTATTAAGATGATAACTTATTTGATCTCAATATTAAAGAGAAATGATTTTAATGTGTTAAGAAAAAAAATCATGAGTCTATTTGATCCCTAAGTATAAGATTTTGGGGGTAAATATGTGTTATTGTAAGGATAAATATGTGTATTAAACCCGTGCAAATGTAAAAATAAATTTTCTCTCAGGTTGTGTTATTATTAGGTCAAACACGTGTTACTCTATGAAGAAAAATATATTATTAATGAACAAAACCAATATTTTATTCTTTTAAAGACTAGTAACACGTACTTACCTTTACAGTAACACATAATTGTTCTTATAGTAACATAATTGTTGAATCGCCTCTTGATCGCCGTCTTCTCTGCGCTGGTTGTCATCTTTGCGATTTCTGCCCTAATTCACGGAAATCTGTGTATCTTCTTATCTTGACTTGATCCGTATGATGACCTGCGAATTTTAAATCTTTTTATTTTTAATTAATATTGCATGGTGCAATATTTTATAAGAGACTCGCTCAAATATCAGATATGCTAACTATAATTAATGGAAATAATCACATATCTATTGATGTACTCAAATTTATATATTTACCGCTAATGAAGTGATGTCCCATAAATAATTATTAAATAATTATAAGGTCACTTTATTATGTGGCATCATACCATAAATGGTGGTTATAAAAATTTGTATCGTCCACGGTGAACATGTGATTATTTTCGATATAATTAATTACTAATATGTTTTTGAAAAAGAAATTGTACTCATTTTAAATTTGCAATCTTTTGACTTCTACTTAGGATGTGTTTTCAAATTTTAGAAAACAAATTCCAAATTTATATATTTTTAAAAGCGGTGTAAAACAGTTTTAAAAAATATTCAGAAAAGTTGTTTGTATTGATTATAAACCCTAATGATTTTTATTTGATTTATTGGCATGATGCAATTTTTTTTTTTTTAAATCGTGTTGTATTAATGATATAGTGCGTACTAGTCACATCAGCAATTTGTGTCGTTAAAAATGTTTAAAACGTGAGGCATTTTATGAAAATGTGATCCTCTTGTTTATTTTTAAATTATTACAAAATTAAAAAATATCACAAAAATATATGTAAGAGTGTTATGAGGACGTGATATTAAAGAGGTGCCGCCTGGTATTTTGGTGAAGAATAGAAAGAGATAAGGTATGCTTACAGTGAGGGATGGGCTTGATACCTTATCTTTAATAGAGGAATGAATCATTCCTAAAAAATTGATTTTTCATTCTCATTCTTCCTCCATACCAAACAATTACTTTACATTACATGCCCCATTTTTCTCCCTTCAAATCTTTCAACCAACCGAATTTTAAAGTGTTTTAACTTATATTAAAATTAGTTATTTATATAGATTTAGAATATGTAGATAAATAAAGTTTAAAGTGTTTGTCTTTAATTCCCATTGAGACGAAGCAAAAATAGTAGTACAATAAGATAGTAGAATATACCCCGGCCGTTTCACGTTAAGTGTCTTTTCAAAAGCTAAATCTTAATTCAAATTAATTATTTTTTTAGTTATTCATCTCAATTTATCTTTCACTTAAATAATTTCTCATATTTTAATCAAGGATATATTTATTTTGGTAATTTACACATTAAGTTCTTCAAAATAAAATTGATATTTTACATGGTCAGCAGCAAGGGATTGGTCATATTATGAAAATATCAATCCAAAAGTTTTGTGTCTATTTGGTGCGGTTCAAGTGACATGTATATTGATTGGGATTGAGGAGAAGCGGGTAGGTTGATTGCCCTAGGGCCTAGACCCTAAATTTGAGAAACTACTTTTACTCATATGTGTATATAGTAGTAGAACTTATTTAAATTTATATTCGGTAAAATTGTTGTTCAAAATGGTTATAAATTTTTTATTGATCTTGAATCTAAAAAATGTGAGAATCGATAACAATTATTATTGATAGAGCAGAACAAAGGTTCACATAAAGAATAAATAAAAATGAAATTGATGGATATGCATTAGGCGGAGTATATAGAGTTTGGATTCTTCACGGTTTGAATTGTGACTCCACTTTTTGGAAAAGTTTGATGGTCACATCTCCCTTCCCTTCCCTTCCCCTCCCAAGAGAAGGTGGTTATTAAAAAAGCATTTGTTTCCCAGAAAAGAAAAACGCACAAAATCCTACCGACATTCATTTAATATGATTAAGCTTGTCACATCACATGCATGCGACCCATGCTCCCAACACAAGCA
Organism: Paraleonurus japonicus; assembly: GCA_030762865.1. Taxonomy (NCBI): domain Eukaryota; kingdom Viridiplantae; phylum Streptophyta; class Magnoliopsida; order Lamiales; family Lamiaceae; genus Paraleonurus; species Paraleonurus japonicus. The sequence goes on along the minus strand of CM061057.1, from coordinate 2,522,612 downwards.
CACATCACAAATTCTTTTCTAATTTAATTACATACCCATTTATATATACACGTCAAAATAATAAATTTAAACTAAATCTTTAATAAGTTTATATATATATAGGGATAATATCAAATCGCAATTTGTACTATAAATTATTTACAACATGTATAATTTTTTTATCGCAACCTATACGATAAAAAATTGACCATTTACTATTCAAACATTATTTCTCCAGTATTTTTTGGTCACAACAGGATTATAATCGTGCATTTGTCTCTCGATAATAATATATTTTTTCGCAAATTAAGCACAATGATTTGTCTCTTGTTTACATTTCTGGAAATATTATATCGAACTCAAAACCAGAACCTCTCAATCTCTTTCTAATACTTTTCAGAGAAAGGTGTCTCACTTGAGCTACTTCGATATGAATGATCAGTGTTAAACCAAGCTATTTACTAAGACATGCGTATCTACATGTCAATTTACTTCGATATGAATCAATTTTTTCACGTTGTCATCATCTTCTTATAAATTATAGAATGCCTATATTCCTGGTCCCTTTTGTCACGTGACCAATCCTCCCAAAATGTAGAAAAAAGGTTCACTAGAACACACCAAAATGTAAAATTTTAATACCTTTCGTCCCTGTTCACGTTCACATATGTAATAAAAAGTGCTTACTATTAAAAATTCAACATATTAGTTTATTAGTATTAGCTATTTTATTAAAAAAAAATATTAGTTAATCACTATAAAGTGACAATTGTAAATTAATTGTGCGATAAAATAGTTTACGTAGAACTCATAAAAGTTCATATTGGATGTTAAGATAAAATAAACACTAAAATTATTAAATAAATAGATAGATATTCACAATATGTAAAAATTTATAGATCTGTGAAGCATGAGATCTGCAAGGTTTAAATCCATTTAATTGAATTTTTTTAATTAAGATTCAATATTAATACACAAACATAATGTGAGATGTTAAAAATACAAATCAATAGAACATTGACATGTCAAAATATTAAAATTCTTCAAACTCAATAATGACATATAAAATTTTAAACAACCATAAATCAATACATAATAAAGTAATCATAAATTGTCACATTAACATACTAAACTTCATGTAAGAGTGGTATAATTTTTGCCCTCCAAAGAATATGTTAAATTAATTGATGATTTTGCTCCATTAATGCAAATAATTTATATGTAAGGGTAGTTTACCATTTCATTTTTTTTTATTTAATATTTATCTTATTTGTAGACTTGCCTAACTGTTTAATGGGCCAAAATATATGGGCTAGTGTAGGGTTTAAAGAAAGAAAAGAAAAAGAATACATACATACATACATACATACATATATACATACATACATGAATTAATTAATTAGAAATTAAAAGTAAAAGGTCGACAAAAAGGTGCATGTGATTATAACTATGTTTGGAAATTGATTAGGGGAATGAAGAACGAATTAGATGTGTACAGTATAAAGGGTGAACGTGGCAAGATCGTATGAAGAGAATGAAGTATGTGTAACATAAGTACAAAGTCATTTAAAAGCTACTCCCTACTTTGTTTCTTTTTAACTTACATGTCGTATATTGATGTGCACTACCACCCCTACCACCACTGCTTATATATATTCAATATTCAATCTCCTCCATCTCACCAATATTATATCATTTCATATCATTAATTGAAGAGAGAGAAAATTAGGAGCGTCTCCTCCATGGCTAGCTTAAGCTTCATTCTTGGAATTATAGGTATATATATATAATTACTGTTTATTACTATTACAACTTACCATGTTTTTAAATTTTCTCAACTATGAACGTTGATATATAATCGTGTGTAATTTGTATTATTACATCAATAAAAAATCAGTTTAACAGTAACACTAACAACTCCAACTTTATATATTGACCCAGGAAACGTGATTTCAATACTCATGTTCGCGTCACCAATGTAAGTTTTTTTTTTTCCAAATATTGTATTTTCTTATGCAGAAATATTTTAATTAATAATCTAAATTCATATATCACTTTTCTATTTCACGTTTAATTAGGGTGGATATGGCACGTTTTCATTTGTATATTATACTAATGACCATGGATTTTTTTTTTTTTTTTTTTTTGACGGATGGCCCTTTCGTTTCGTTTAGTTCTCTACAGGCTTACGTCTTGATCGAACAATATATCCGTTACCTGATGAGAGACGAAATTGGTTTTTGAATTTTGACCACTCTTTTACGAGCAAAGGACAAAAAAATAAATAGTTCTCTCTCTTTTATCTCATCATTCTTTTTTTTTTTTAAATTAAATTTAAAAAATGGTTAGGATTCACTATTTCAATTCAATTTAGTGTTCTATCATCATATGTTATCTTTATCACATCAGACATATTAATTGACGATGTTATTTATTATATAAATATATATTGTGTATCAGAGACATCAAAGTAAAAGAAGGGATCCGGAATATGACTATATATAACTAGTGGCATCCAGTTATATCTATATTTTACAGTTACTATATATATATATATATATATGTGTGTGTGTGTGTGATAAAACTATAGTTTGATGATGGCCTGGGCTGGGTGTGTTGCAGAAAAACGTTCAAGCAGGTAGTGAAGAAGAAATCAACAGAGAATTACAATGGACTGCCATATATAACGACGCTGTTGAGTACAAGTTTGTGGTCATTCTATGGACTTCTTAAGCCTGGAGGTTTGCTAGTTGTCACTGTCAATGCAGCTGGTGCTGCAATGCACGTTATTTATGTCGCCCTCTTCCTTATCTATGCCCCTCAAAATATCAAGGTTATATATACAATTTTTTTCCTATGAATCTTACCACATTTAATCTAGCTACCTAATTTTATTGTTATAATTTGACTTATATAATTAATTGGCACGCGGTTGTGTTTTGTTGAAAAATAGCTTCCCTCTAATTTTACGTTAATGTTCCAACTTTTATGATAAATTACTTAAAGGTTAAATAAGTAATTAAAAGTGTGAAACGTTACATAATTAATTAATTTCATAGAGTATGGATAATAAATATGAAGACGTGATTAAATGTGATATTTCGGATGTATGTAGGTTAAATCAGTGAAATTGGTAGGATTGGTGAATGTTGGGTTTCTTGGAGGGGTAATATTGGTAACTCTACTGGGTATTCGAGGGGATAATACGAGGCTCACTTTGGTTGGCCTTCTTTGCGCTGGATTAACGGTTGGCATGTATGCCGCGCCTCTCTCTGCCATGGTTCGTACCTTTCATTATTTACAAGTGGATATTCTGAGTTATTTTAATAATAAAATCATTAATTTACTTTTATATTCTTATGTTGACACGTTATGACTAATTAATGATATCTGCCATAATTAATATTGTAGAGAACAGTTATAAAGACGAGAAGCGTAAAATACATGCCCTTTCTCCTTTCCTTTTTCCAATTTCTCAATGGGGGCATCTGGTCAGCCTACGCCGTGCTTGTTAAAGATTACTATATTGGGGTAAAATTTCAATGCTCTTTATTCTTTTGTACTGTTTTTCAAGTTTAAAATTCTAGAAAATAATAATATATAGTACATGTTTGATATATCAGTAAGATTTAAGTTCAATCTCCTCCCTTTCAATTTATAACTTATACTAAGTTACACAAAATAACACAGATTTTAATGTACAGTGTGGGTAGTGGAGTGAGATATGATGTGAAAAGATATGATGTTGAAAGATGTGGAGAAAAATTTTAATGTACAAAGGTAAGATATGATGTGAAAAGAAAAAAGTAGAAAGATAAAAGAGAAATAAAGGTTGAGAGAGATGTGGAGACACAATTTTAACAAATATGAAATTGGATAACTTTTATTGGAATGCTCGTTTTGACAAAAAGAATAACTTAAATAGAGATGACGGGAGTATTTATCATTAATATTTTTCTCCAACTTAATATGAATTATCAATTAATGTAGACGGAATAAAATTGAATGAATGATGATTGTGTAGGTACCAAACGGGATTGGGTTCTTGTTGGGCTCGGCCCAATTGATATTATACAGTATCTACAGAAATAAGTCGTCAGAAGAATCCGAGGAGAAAAAGGAAAACGAAGGATCAGCCCACCTGGTGAAAGGTGCGATTCAAATGCAAGGGATCAATAAAAATGAAGAAGAAATGAAGATGAATAATCGAAGTCTTAGCAAAGGGAGTAGCCTTCCGAAGCCATCACTTATTCGACAATACAACCAGAATATTATGAAGACACGATCTTTGAGCCCAGAAGAGTTGGAACAATTGAATGCAAAAGACGTTGAAAAAGGACTTGGACATAACCAATAAGCCTTTGGGCTGGCCCAAGTGCTTTCTATGAAGTAAGCTTTTTGTAGTTTAATATCTTAATTAGGATAGGGTTACTACAATTACTCTTAGTTGGCTTTTGAGTTAAAGGATTTGAATATAATAATATGTATGAGGTCGTGCATGTGTGTATCAAAGTTATATATGATTTTCATTAAAGCCATGTTTAGATTAATGGATCAAAAATGGTTTTAGGATGCTGATATCTTTCTTGTAATTTGAATGATGTTGTGGGCATTTTCTCATGTCCTGTATTACTTTATTAGTCTTAATAATAAAATTTCCTTTGATAAAAAAATGTTTAGATTAATGATTTGAATTTGGGCGAATGACTTCAGTTGAATCTATAAGTGCAAAAATCTTATTGCCAAATATATTAATTTTAGAATTATATATATATATATATATATATATTGAATTACCATAAAATGTAACATTAAATATACAAGGAATGAGTCTTGTATTAGATGGTCTCATACAAGAGATATAATAATTTTACAAGTTTTTTGAATTCTCAAATTTTTAAAGTATTGCAAAAATATACAAAAGAATCACATTTATGTCTCAAAATTTTAAAGTATTACAAAAATATACAAAAAAATCTCATATTTAATTTTTAAACATCTATTTAATTTTTCAAATTGAATTAATTTTATTTATAAATTAACTCCACAATATTTCATAATATTATTTAATATATTTACCTCACATATAAACTACTATTTAAAACTTGTAATAAAGAAATAAAATTAATTGTTATATACAAAAGGAATATTATATTTTATATTATAACATCCATATTGATAGCTCGAATGCACTCGGTTGACCTTCTCTTTCCCCTTTTATGTACCTACCTGTACAACCACCTCTTACCGTCATACGTACTTATCGTTTTCAAATATCATAAGGTAGTACTGATCAATATTATATATATATATATATATGATAAGGTAGTGTGAACATATGGTCCCCATTTTGCTGTATGTTACAAATTTCAAATATGGAGCTGGGTCAAGCAAAGATTTCCATATCTCAATATAAATAAATTTATACATATTTAATTGTATATTATACCCTTATCCACGCAACGAAGTATAATTAAATAAAGAATTCTCAAAAAATTATCTAATAAAATACTTCATATGAATTGTGCTTTGACTTGAACAAAAATAACGTCGACGCGCAATCAAAGGGGGGATTATGCATTAATTAAACTCACAAATTCTTTTATACGTTTTTTTCTTTTTTTTTGAGTAGTTTACCAATCATGCATATCATGTAATTTTACAGGACAATATAAATGTTTATATATATTTTTAGAAGAAGATTATACTAGCTCATGTTTTTGGGTAAGACGTTCAAATGACAATCAATATTTAATTGTTAGTTGAGAAATCATCTTTCCATCTAGATCTCATATTAGATAATTATATTACATCTTTTATTATATTAATTAGGTTATATAATTATTTTAGAATGTTATTCTATTATTTATAAATTTTAATGTAACTGAAGATGTAATATCATTGTATAAATAGGAGATCGAGACCACTCCGTACGTCCGAGTACTTTCACAGATAAAAAGATAAAAAAGAAAATAATAATAATTAGAGTTTTGAGGAATAATTTATATATAAAAATAAAGAATTTATTGAATTGTGTGTATTTTAAACTTAAAAGTAATTATATTTTATGTAAATTTGTGATATTATGAGTATAATATTTATGAAGAATTTTTCAATTTAAAGATATAAGGAATATTGTAAATTAAAAAAAAAAAAAAGTGAAAGAATTTTGATACAGCATATAGCATTCGAAATATCTAACAAAAGAAACGTGGGATTCTAAAATGAAATATTGAGATTTAGTTGGATACACGTCTGTTTTTTTTTTTATTATCCCACTTGAAAGAAAAAGGATTAATTAATCAATGCTTTCTGGAAAAAAAAAATCAATTTATCTTTTCAATAATGTATTCTTTTCAACAATATAAATTATTAACATCTCATGTGAAACGAGTGCTGCAATTTATGCATCATCATTTCCCATCTGTACATTTGTTGATAACAAATTAAGTTTCAGCTTTCATATATATCTATATAAAACGTGCAGCAACAACCTTCAAAAACATTAAGATCTCAACTATTTTTTCTTCATCCTCTCTCTCTCTCTCGTCAAGTGCAGGCAGCTAGAGACCAGAATCGCATTATCGCCATGGATGGATTAGCTTTCTTTGTTGGCGTTATAGGTATATATATATATGTGATCACTTCTTCATCTAATTATCTTCCATATATATATCTCCTAAATGAGTGTGTGTGTGTGTGTGAAGATGAATTAATTATGAATATGTATGTTTGCAGGGAACATAATCTCAGTTCTTGTGTTTCTATCTCCAGTGTAAGTAAAGTTGATAGTCGGCCGTATTTAATTACTATTATAATTAGGAATTAATGTTGAATTAATGATGTTGAATCATGCAGGAAGACATTTATTGGGATAGTGAAAAAAAGGTCGACGGAGGAATTCGATTGTGTTCCATACATTTGTACACTATTGGGCTCATGTTTATGGGTGTATTATGGAATCATAAAGCCTGGGGCTTATCTGGTAGCCACTGTCAATGCTTTCGGAATGCTGGTTGAGATCATATATGTCTCTTTATTTCTTTTCTTTGCTCCTCCACGCAAATCGGTAATTCCCTGCCTGCACACATCTAATTTCTTTTATGTAAATGCCAATGTCAATGCACCTGCATGCTTAATTCATATTCTATCATTCTTTAAATTAATTAATTTATTACTACAACCACTCATGGTATAAAATATAAATTGGACATAAAGTATATATATATATGAGGTAATTATTCACCTTATAATTTTGAGTAATTGTATTTTATTATTTACATCCAGCTGGATAATATTAATTAATTAATTGTGCATATTGCTTTCAATTTCATGGACAAAAAATGATTAATAGCGACATGGACCTTAGATTAGGTAGCTAGCTAATAACATCGATTGATGTTAATTTGGAATTAAAGTTAAAACTTCAAAATATTGATAAAAATGTTAATATATGATGCAATTAATTGCGTATTAAAATTAAAATAACGAACAACTAATAAGAGGTCATCTCTTGTAGACCCCATGCACCTACCTGCCCTTGCTATCTCAGCCTGACTTTAGGCAATCGACCTACCCCCCAAGGCCTTTTTTCTGTATAAGATGTATTAATTTGATTTTGATGATTACCCGAATTATTAATTTCCGTCTGTTTCGATAATCTAAAAATAAAGTTATATATGGATAAAGTGGGTATTAAATTAGTGTTGACAATTGAATTATTAATTGGAAGTACAGGCAAATACAGCAATAGTATTTGGAGTAGTGGATGTTGGATTTTTTGGGGCAGCTGTATTAGTCACATATTTATTGTTGAATGGGGACATCAGGATTAATGCAGTCGGCTTCATTGCCGCAGCACTCAATGTTATCATGTATGCTTCCCCTCTTGCAGCCATGGTATGCATATATCACTTTTCCTTTTCCTTTTCCTTTTCCTTTTACTTCTTTATATGTTTATTAATTTTACACTTTCCTTATTCAAATAAATTAAAATGCAAAAATACTCTTTATTTTATGTGGAACATGAAAGTGAAGCAGAAAATCCAGTTGTTAATGAGAAAACTTCGTAACTGCCCTGAAATAAGAGTAATCTTGCGATGATTTTCAAAACATTTTAATTAATGAGAAAAATAGCCAGGGTGTTATTTTGATTAATTATGTTTCCATAACATTGTTTTTCCTGGAGATCGATAAGATGACTTACATCTCAACCCAATGGTTATTTTTTAATATATTTGGATACGTTGCGACTTTCGGGACCTGTATGGTATCAATAATAATAATAAATAAATAATAAGTAATAAAATAAGAGTAATATAAATTTGAATTAATAATTAATGTGTGGGGAATGCAGAAAAGGGTGGTGACAACGAAGAGCGTGGAGTATATGCCTTTCCTTCTCTCATTTTTCTTATTCTTGAACGGAGGGATTTGGACTTTCTACGCCATCCTCATGCATGATTGGTTTCTTGGAGTAAGTCCTCTACTACTCTTTTATTTCTTATTATATAGATAATAATAATAATAATATGATAATTAATTAACAAATTTGAATGATTAAATTAAATGAATAAACAGGTACCCAATGGGATTGGTTTCGTGTTTGGAATACTTCAATTGGCGCTCTATGCAGTATACAACACTAAATCCTCCTCCATCTCTGAACCACTGCTTCCAGCTTCTGATGAACAATGTTGAAATTTTGATAATCATATTCTTTTTTTTTTTTTTTTTTGGGTTTCACTAAAATTCATTGACACAAAAGTGAGGGAGGCCTTTATTATTTATTTTAACAAATTTGCAATTATTTCAATTGCAAGAACACCTCAATGTAATATATTTTGTCCCCTCCAAACCAGGTTAGGGTTTGTGCCCTCCAACAGTCCATTTTCATTTAGTGATATTGCTCATCAATGATGATATTAGGCAACACGTTCCATTCTCTTTTAACTTCATCTTAACAAATGCAACAGCCACGCACTAACCTTGTCAACACTATATGCACATCTTTAATTGTGATGACCGTATGAAACACAGCACGTACGATGAATTTCGCTCGTCCTAGACACTACTCTCGCAAACTTTCATTTACCATCAGCTGCTTCCAATTTTAGGAGGCTGCCAAAAATAGATAAATGATAAGTGACATGTCCTAATCCAGGAATGTTAATTATGAAACATAAGGCATACCTTCTTCAGAGGCATCTTCAAACCGCTTGTTGGAGGTTTTAGTATCTCAAAAGAACAAATTAGTGATTCATCCACGTTCAAAAGGGCACCAGCATTGTCGAATTCTCCACCATAATTAGGAGCCGAAAATATCGTGACAAGTCTTCTTCTAGCAAAGAACTCATATCCATCCTCCACAACCTGCAACAAAAGTAATCATTTGAACAAGGAAATAAAGAAAGAGTTGGTCTTATGTTTTATGTGCAATTGATTGACAAGTATCATTTTAATGAATAACCTGATGACCCCTGCAAATGAGGTCCAAACCATTCTTCTCCAAAAACTCGGCAACAACATCAGGTCCAAAAGTACACGAAACCCCCCTACCACTATCCGCCCAACCCTTCGACCTGGGATCAGGATCAGCCCAGAGCAAATCGCACAAAAGACCGTTATCAGGAATGTCGGTTGGCCTTTGAATCTCGTTAATTTGATCCAATTGTTTCAAGTCAGGAGAAATTCCACCATGCATGCAAATTATCTTATCATCGATGAGGGCAGAGACGGGCAAACAATTAAAGCAGTCGGTGAATATCTTCCACAACCTCACATTGAACCTCCTCTTGCATTCATCATAAAATCCATAAACACGGTTTATTTTGGCATCCTCATGGTTTCCCCTCAAGAGAAAAAAGTTATCTGGATACCTTATTTTGTATGCCAAAAGTAAGCATATTGTTTCCAAACTCTGTTTCCCTCTGTCAACATAATCGCCGAGAAAGAGGTAGTTTGCAGCAGGGGGGTATCCACCGTATTCAAAGAGGCTTAAAAGGTCATGGTACTGTCCATGTATGTCACCTGTAAAATTACGCTCCCGTTAGGATAATGTAATGACGGATTCAACAACATGGGTGAAATGCTAATTTTGCAACGAATTCTTTACATAACTTCTCTGTTCTCATATCTCAGGATCTAACTAAATGTATGAAAAGAGTGAGAAGAACATAGCATAGATATTGATTCAACAAAACCCATTAAAGCAGACATATAAATAATATACAGAGAAAGCTCGTCATCTTGACAAATAATACGAACTTTGTAAGGTGATAAAAACATATGGAAACCCCATCTAGCATATGATTCGGTGAACACAACCAAAAGAGGAATAAAAAATATATTAAACCAAAAGTTAATCAGGTTGATAGAACATTAATTACACCAGACAATCATAATTCTGGGCATCCATATCGAATTTCTCCCAAACATCTCTACTAAGTAATGTAGACCTAAACGCACCCTATCAAAATCCACACCAATTTAAATAAAATTCCAAAAATCACTGCCCCTATAAGCGCGCAATATGACATATCCACCATCGGAATTCGAAAGAAAAAAATAACACAAGGCGGTGAATGAAAATAAAGAAGAGAGAGAGAGAGACCGCAGATCCTGATAGGAGCATGGAGGAGGAGGAGATTGGGCTGAGAGAGGAAGATTTGTCTGGCATTGACGCAGAGCTGTCGAATCTCCACCTCCGACAGCTGCACCTGTTTCCCCCCTTTGCCTTCCAGTAAACGTCTGATTATATCATCCAACACCCCCTCATCCATCACCCCCTCCATTGTCATCATCCTTTCAAATAACTGCACCTGTTTCGATCAAATTGCGCCGGAAACAGGGCAAGAAAAGAGAAGGGTTCTCATGTACATGCGTGTTTGGTGCTCACAATAGGGAATATTATGATTATATTTTGTGGATTGAAAGGGAAGTGAGAGATGATGATTATGATGATTACTGATCATTAAACCTATTTTCTCCTTTTCCCTTTTTCCTAATATTGTTTCATTGTCATTGTTTGGTTTATGTTTTAACTAATGTATGTATGAAGAAAGATTATTTGGTTGGATCATGCCATCATTGTCCTTGATGCGTGCTCTCCTCCGCCTCTCTTTTGGTATGAAGCTCAATTTTGTTCAACTTTCTCAATTTGATTTAATCAGAATTAATGACGAATTGGTACCTCTTTTTTTGAGGTATTGTCCAACGAGTCAGACTAAATTAAACTAAAGGTGGAATGATTCAAATTAAGATATTTTTTTAATCTATCAAGTTTAGAAATATTTTCTGTCGACACTGTAAAATTAATTATTGACAATTAAAAAAATAAAACGGGGTTACACTATCCCAAGTTTATGGATCTCATGATTAAAACCTAGACATACCGATCAAAACAAAAAATCTACACTCATAAATTTGTTAACGTCACGGACAATGAGAGTAATAGTTTATGTGTATTCTATTCTTTAACCAACCAGGTACTGTGTGCTCGATCAAAAACTGGTAATTGGGGCTTTTGTTATCCAATTTGAATGGGCTTTGGAGAAGACCGTTTGAGTTAAGGTTGGGCTTGATCAATTTTACATAATTTTAATTTTTATAAATTAATTTTAATTTAAATATTTTACATAATTTAATTTTTATAATTTAATGTATTTTATATTATACATATTTTTATACATATAACAAAAGTATAATCTAAAAATAAAAATAAATATGTAGTGTTGTTTTCAATTATTATTTAGAGTAGTATTTGTGTGCATATTGTGCACAATAAAAGATTGTGTGCATAAAGTTTGGTTACAATGTAATATTATTTCAGGTACTGCATAATATTAATTTGATTACAGTGTAGTATTATTTCAAGCATTATATAGATTTAGTTTGGTTACAGTGTAGTATTATTTCATATACTATATAGTATTAGTTTGGTTACAATGAAATATTATTTCAGTTATTGTATAGTATTAGTTTAATTACACTATAGTATTAAATAATATTGTATAGTATTAATTTAATCATGATATACTATTAAGTAAAAATATTGTGCAAATATTTTTTTTAGTGTGCACAATATTTTTTTTAGTGTGCACAATGTACACAAACATTTGCCTATTATTTGACGGTGAGATGCAAAAGTAATGGAGTAACGAGAGAGAGAGAGAAGTGGGATGATGCGTGATTGCGTGTAGTAAAACCTTGGAGATATAGACACAGAAAAAAGGCCTTTATTCCATATTTCTGTCTCGCTAATTGCCGTCAAAACATACGGTCCTGTCACTTGCTTGCGTTCCAGTTTCGGTCCCTTTTTATCCATTTTTCTTCCTCCCTTTCTGACACTTTTCAGAATCCCCCACTTTTTTAGGGTTTATACCATTCTCTTCTCTACACCCTTTTTTTCTCAAAATCACATTTTCAACTACATACTTACCAATTTTTACATTATTATTTACAAATTCACTCTTTTAATGATGGGTGGGAGAGAAGAGAGATCGGGAAGAATCAAGGAACTTGGCGCGCTGGGTGAGAGGGAAGAGAGAAATACTGAGAAATTCTTATTTTTTAATGAATAAATAGTTACTCAACCCCATGATCATAATCATAATACATGTGATATGATATTTTGGAGATATAATTATATTTTTTATTTATTTAAAAATTATATTTAAGGTAAATATTTGATAAGAATGATTTTATTTTTCTAAAAGACATATATCATTAATTTAATGGGTGTAACTGAAGAAGTTATACAATTGTGTTGCATTCAAAGATAAATTAAATAAATTTTAAATTATTTTAATTAACTTTTTGAAATTTAAATCCATCACAATTTTAAAAAAAAAAATCACTTCGTTTTAACATTTTAAATCATTGAAGAACAACCTGGCTACAAAATAATAAATATCCTAGTAAGTGCAATTTCACTAGGCTTGTGTCCCATTTACTTTTGGACTACCAAATCAAGCTAAATTTCTTACGCCATCATTTTGCTTTTGTGTCCCCTCACAAAATTTTCTACTGCAAAATGGACGTACGGATAGGGGGTGGGGTTGGTATTGGCATTTACGCTTTGGAACAACAATTATTATTCGATCTGTTCCAATTATTTATACACACTTCTTGAGACACAAAAAAATAAAAAATTTAATTTTGTTGATTTTTTTTAGAATAAAGTATCACGATAATTTGGGTGATTTAATAAGATAACGTAAGAAAAAGAATAAATAAGAGTATAATAAAATGACATTTTTTTAATTTAAATGATATAGTGAAGGTATTAATATTGTGTGATGTTTCCTTTTTAAGAGTGTGTATAACTTGTTGAGACGGACGAAAAAGAGAAATTTGCATAATTTTTTTAGACGGATGGAGTATTTGGTTTTTAAATAAAACAATTATTATTAAGAAAAGAAATAGAAAAGGAAACTCATAGCATCAAAAGTCGTCAGTCCGAAAAGGAAACTCATAGCTACATGATCTCATTTTTTATTCAATACTCGTTCCATAAATTATTTTATATGAGGCACTGCACATGTTTTACCCCACTCATTTATATTATAAATAAATAATTAATATTTTTTAAAATTTATGTTTAACCTATATGTCTAATTAAAATTGGATAGAGAGTATTATACCATGTCTTACAACCTGATAATATTGCGGCTAGCATTAATATTTTTAACGTCTTCTTTTTTTAAACATCGGATTACCATCTGATGATATAGCTCTTAATATAAGTTTTTTTAATAATAGTACACCTTTTTAATATTCAATCTATCCACTAAAAGTTTACAACTTTTTTAATATTCAATACCAAAAATATGTTTATTGCATATCATTTGTTCATTCAATAAAAATGTGTTTAGTCCCTTTATATTAAACAATCATTTTATTATTACTATTTATTACTTAATTACTTAAAATTTTATTCACTTTACACTCCCATACAATCACTTCACTTTATTTTTAAATGAGCTTCATATTATTCCAATATACTCTTATTTTATCTATTTTTATTTTTAATAAAATTTGTCTAATCCTCTGGGTATTGTTTTAGCAAATGCCTGTCATTAACTTTGAACAAAGAAACAATCATTTTATTTCTAAAAGGATTCCATTACACTTCAATATACTCTTTATCTATTTTCTCTCTTTTAAAAAAAAAAATAATAAAAAAAAATAAAATAAAATAAACTCGTGTTCAATTCTTTAAATATTGTTTTGGCATACGGACGGAGTATATGTTTTTTAAAATCGATATTTACAGTAAAACAATTTTCTCACCCCTGTGCTGCAAGTAAAGACGTGAAAAAATGGTGAAAAGCTAGATGAGTGGGGTTGGGGTACTATTGCTTGTAACCCAACTGCCAAAGTACCTAGAAACCAGAAAGGGTACTAATTTACTGTGTCGTTGTCGTTAAAATAGTTCACATTCATCTGTTCATAATCTAAAAAAAAAAAAAAAATATAATCAATGTTGTTATATAGTGTTTATTTCAGCAACATAACTTGCGTCCAAAATTACTGAAATGTTTCAGTTAAAATCTGGAATCCCCTAGTCGCGACAAAATTTTATCATCTACACTAAAATTTCACGTGTAAATTAAATTTTTTTTTTTTTTTAAAAAAAAAAACTAAAAGAAAACTACATTTTCTCGCGTCTGTACATAAGAATTGAACAATCCAGTGAGCCATTGGGCTAAAAGCCTAGGCAGGCAAGTTAAGCATTATACTTGGTTCAATTGGCATAAAGAATATCCTTAACCATATCTCAAAATTAAGAAAATGAATATAGAAAAGGAAATTAAACAAGCATTCATAGTTATCTGTAATTAATAAGATTACCATGCACTGGGAGCAGTACTACTCGGCGACAAGAGAGTGAGAAACCCGTGTTGGAGAAGGGGAGCACGTGCAAATTCAAAGATCATCACGTGTTGAGTCAAGAACATGCACGTGCCCTGCTTCTCCAGCGAGGGCAACTCCACCCCATAATTCCATCAAATGTCAGAAACCAGACCTCTAAGTCTCTACCAAATGTTTTTGCAGTGAAAAGTTGAAGGCAATGCTCATCTATTTATATAGAGCGGAGGAGAGAGAAAGATGAGAGAGAGAGAGAAAGAGGACTTAAAAGCAATGGAGCCTTGGAGTGGGCATTCTTTAAATTCTCATCATCATTATGCAAGAAACGCAATCAAGTATATATATTTCTATTGATTGATTCTTTTTCACTTTCACAAATGATTTTTTTTGGCTATGGAGTGAAAGGGAAAACACACATATTTTTGCCCATGCAAACTCTTTAATGATCACTTGGTTACATGATGAGAAAAAACAGAGCTGTGATTTAAAAGCAAGCAATGAAATGATGAGACGTAATTTTTTCTCAAGATTTGACCTCAATTTGACACTCTCAGTAAATCTTTTTTCCATGGTGGTTCTCTACGACTCTACCATTTGAATTTTTGCATTCTTTTCTTTTTTACTTTTTAGATCTAGTTGAACATAATTGCATTGTTTCACCTGTTATTTTTTGTGTATTCCCCGGTATATAATAATTCTCTGTTTTTTATTTTATCTGAAAATTCATAAAAACAGTCTCTTTTAAGATCTTCTTATGTAAAATAATCAATGATCAGAATACTTAATCAAAATTTGTCATCTAAAAATATTGATTTTTTTTTTTTGGATGATAAAAAATATTACTCCAACTCAATAGTGTGCCGTCTCTGTTAGATTGGACACCATGGAATACAAGAAAAAAAAAAAGAAAAGTAAATTGGTTTTAATTTGGCTCTAGCTATGGGACCTAGCTATGTGTCTCACAAAAATCGGCAAGAATTTTATAAATTCCATGGAGAGTCAACCGGTGAATTTTCTTTTACGCATCAAAGCTTATTTATTACGCGTACAATATATAGTTAGATATCTACGCATAAACTTACTCCACATTTAATATTTGTGTAGTATTTGTGTGCATATTGTGCACAATAAAAATTGTATGCACAAAATTTGGTTACAGTGTAGTATTATTTCATGTACTGTATAATATTAGTTTGGTTACAGTATAGTATTATTTCAAACATTATATAATATTAGTTTAGTTAGCAACATTGTATAGTATTAGCTTAGTTACCGTATAGTTTTAGATAAAAACATTGTGCACACTATTTTTTAATGTGCACAATGTGCACACAAATATTTGCCTTAATATTTTTATGATAGTACTCGTCTCTCACGGAAAGTTACTTTTCCAATGTTCTCCGGATTGATGAGCAAATCGAATTAGGCTGGGTTGTTGGTTTAACCGTTAAAATAATTTATATTTAATTTTTTATATTTTCTATTTGATATTAAATATATATATATATATATATATAAATTAAAAATTATAATTTATAAGTTTCATATTGAAATAAACACAATAAAATCATATATATAACACAACATTATTATAAAATAGTACTAAAATTGTTGATAAAAAAAATACTAAAATTTAATAAATTTTAAAAGTACTAAACTGAGAGACAAATAAATAGACATTACCCAATTTTGAAAGTTTGGAGGCTTGTTTAATTAATATAATAATTAAAAGGATGTAAGGAATATGTTATTGTTTAAAGTTTTAAAAACAATTAAAAAAATATATAAAGTAAATTTTTTAAATGGTTCAACCGATTTTTTTCAGTCTGACTGGTTTTTTCGATTATGTGGTTTTAACTGGTTCAACCTCTAAAATAATTTTTTTAGAATAATTAGACCGATTTCATGATGGCCGATTTCCGATTCAACCCCGTTCTAAAAATAGTGACTTTTCCTTCTGTGAATTATTATTTCATTGTTTTTTCATATATTTAATTTTTTTAAAAAAATCTAGTACCCCATTTAACTACCGTTTAATTGTTCTTAAAAAAAATACGTTGATTTATTGATACTTTACTTATTTTGTATTTTGAACTTAAATAACTTATTTTAAAATTTATACGTTAAATATCTCTTTTTACCAAATAATTTTAGGTTCCATTTGGATGGAGTGGATTTGAAATCAAGTGATTTGCACACAAGTTAAAATGAAGAAAGGCTAAATGAATGAATTTGATTCACTCAAATATTAAGTAAAAGTGGGAGAAGTGGGAGGATTACTTTGAAATCATCTCACTTATAAGTAATATTTGTGTGAACCAAATCAATTCATTTTTTCCAATTTTAATTTGTAAATGTATGGTGTATTATCCTCAAATCCATTTATTTTAAATGACACCATCCAAATGGAACTTATAAATCCTGAACAATAAATTGTTTTAAGGACCTTCTAAACTCGGTCAAATAAATCCCAACTTGTTTGGTTATTTTCTAATAACCTAACTAAAGAAAACAATTGTTTTGAAATTATTATATATATGAAGAAATTACAATTGCATTTGATACGTTACGATTTGGGAAAACAATAAATATACTCCTGGAATAAATATCATTTCGGCAAAATTTCTCATATATTAAAATATATCATGAATGATTAATTTATTTTATTTAATCTAATTCTCATTCAGCATCTCGTTCTTCATAGAATAAATACTACTCCCTCCATTCTGAAAGGTTCCATTGTCTTTTGACACAATATTTAAAGAATTGTAGTAAAATAATAGTAATATAATACAAGTGATGTAATGGAGAGAGATAAAAAATTGTGATAAAAATATGTAAAAACATATTAAATATATTATTGAAAATATCAAAAGAGAAAACAAGAAGCTTCTATTAAAACAGACTAAAATGGAAAGTGAGGAGATTTTATTAAGACGGATGGAACATGTTTTAAAAATGTGTTCTTTTAATTTTCCAATACATATGAATCATTTAGAGCAATTTACAGGGCTTGGTTTGATAACTCTTGAATAAGAATGAGAATGCGAGTAAATATATTTCAATTATACTAATGGATGACAATAAAAAATGATTCACAATATTATTTTTTTTTCAAAATAAAATAATTATTACATTCATTTGATTACCTTTTGATCAATCCACAACATAATTTTCCTTCCAACATCAGGTAATCATTATCCCCATTTGACTATTTTTATTCCTGCTTATAATCTTCCTCTCAATTATTCCTCTTTGTCAAAATCAACAATCTCTCTTTTTTTTCTTTTTTTTTTTAATTAGAGCACAACATGACTAGTAGTGGTTACACCATGTAGACAATCATTCATCTAATACATGGAAGCGTAGAGATTAAAAAAAAAAAAAAAAAAACCATTATTATTACCACTAAAAAAATTCGAAACAAACACCCCCTTAATTTAAAATAATAATTAAGAATATTTACAAAAGAGCCACCGGGCTCCTCATTTTAGTGGGAGTCCTGGGTTTGATTCCCTTTGAAAACGAATTATGGAGTTATAAGGTGGCTTGGAGAAAAAATCTAGGAGTGTTTGGTTGTTGGGCGAACTAACTACTACCAACTAACATTTACCGATCAAACAAAAAAAAAAAAAAGAAAATTTACAAAAGATTAATAAAATTATCTCTTGAATTCCAAAAAAATATTCCCTCTATTATATTTTATATTGCTCAAAATAAAATGATATTGTACATGTTTCCGATAAAATTAATGTAATAATATTAGCTAGTATCATCAATAAAATAAAAATATAGGTACAATTTATACGATATCACTATACTTATAGGCTCAATTTGGATGGAGTGGATTTGAAATCAAGAGATTTTTTACCATACTTTCACACAAACTAAAATGGAGAAAAACTAAATGAATGAATTTGAAGTGAAAGGATTTCAAATGACTATATTTTGTTGGGTATTTGAAATACTTCCACTTATAAATAATATTTGTGTGAACCAAATCCATTCATTTAGTTTTTCTCCATTTTAATTTGTAAATGAATGGTTATCTTCAAATCCCTTGATTTCAAATGACTTCATCCAAATGGAGTCATAATGTATTTATTAACCAGGTGGGCCACCGAGTTTCTCACTTTAGTGGGAGACCCGAGTTCGATTCCTTTTGAGAACGAATTTTGAGTTATAAGGTGACTTGGAGAAATTCTTAGAGTATTTGGGTTCGATTCCCTTTGGAAACGAAATTGTAGTTTATTTGGATGCTTGGTGAACTAACTACTAACAAACTAATATTTACAGATTTAAAAAAAGAAAAAAAAAAACACTTATAGTGTATTTATTATAGTGGAGAGTAAAATCACCTTTTTCTTTTTAAAATAAAAACTAAAATTAGGTCTGACGGCTTTGAAAAAATAAATGAATATGTAACGTTCAATTAAGTTTCCAAACATCCATTTAGAAACCAGCTTCTTCAATGAGCGCAGTGAGTAGAGATTCTATTTACGTGTCTTACCATATGGGAGAGTAGACAACAACTATTTTTTTTTAAAAAAAATTAGGGATATGTGGAGTTAATAGAGATGGTGCAAAAACAATTTGATGATCCACACTACACAAGATCCTTCGACGATTGACCATTTATATAACCATTTATGGCACTAATACTACATGTTATGTGCCTAAAATAATATAACTAATATGAGTTAAAATAATCTAAAATTGTTTTACAGTACAATTAATTTAAAATTATCATTTTATAATATAACAATTAATATTTTGAATGAAAATGACAAATATTAAAAAATCATTACATTTTAATAAAATAATTAATATTATTTTAAAATACGTACACAAACTATAAATCTGCAGAGTTGACAAAAGTGTAGTGGTAAGAAAACTGTCTTCTCGATTTCTATGGTTGGCTTGATAATATACTCTTCAATTTAATTTTTATTTCATACGTAAAAGTTTATGAAATTATTCTTCAAAATTTTTACTTGCTTAAATTTCTTGTTTTTGTATATGAAAGAAATTATGAAACTATGGGGATGCTTGACTGATGGGATTAGGGGTGAGGAATGACAATGAAATAGTAAAATATTTTTAGTTCAAGGGTATCATTCTTTTAATAATGCTCTCATATCCAAAAAAATAAGGAATGAGTCATTCTTCACTATTTTGGGAGGAATGACTTTGATTCCCTACAAAATAATTATAATATTTTACTCCTCTCATTTTTAATAAATAAATATAATGAGAGTCATTCCTTAATATAAACAAAACATTAAAACTAGAGTCTTTCATTACTATTCCTCCCACTATCATTATCATTACTATTTCTCACTCATATATATACCAATCACCCCAAATTGAACATATAATAATAATAATAATAATAATAATAATAATAATAATAATAATAATAATAATAAAAAAAATAAACTAAAATAAAATAAAATTAAGACGTGATACGGGCCTACGTGTGGCATTGGAATGACGTAATCACGTTCACGAGGCCCGACTCATATATGACGTTTAGTTTTAGTGATTCAGTGGGTCTAAAACGATCTCAATCAGTAAATTAACAATTAACATGCTCCAAGTGTTGACAGAGAATCAGTGTAGATAAGTAAACAATCCTGGGAAGCATAGAGTATTTAATCCCAATTAAAAATTTGCATAAAGATAAATTTAACATTATAATACCTCATAGATTAAATAATAAATATTTTTAGGATACTAATGTCTCAAATATAAATTGGATCTCAAACTATTTTTTTTTAAATAAACACTTTAACTTTTAAAATTGAATAAATAAGTCTCTCAACGAATAAAATGAGGCATGAAGGTTCAATTATTATGTTAGTGGATAAATTGACATAGAACATTATATTAGTAGATAAAATGACAAAAAAATTATTATATTAGTAGATAAATTGACAAAAAAATATTATAATAAAGTGTAAAATGAATTGAAAATCAACAACACTTTCTATATATTTTGGCAATATACTCGGATATGTTTAATATGCAATATGCCGTTAATTAACGAAATTAATATTATGTGTTGAAAATAAATTTAAAAAATTGTAATATTAAACTTCGTAAAAATAATAAAAACTTATTTCAAAAAATATGAGACTATTACATTTACAATTTATATATGTATATTTTACTAAAGGAATTTTTATGTCTCATTTTATTAGTTGAAAATTTTATTTATTTAAGGTTCAATTTGTACCTGGAATACTAGTCCAAGGTCCAATTAGACAAAAAAAAGTTTATGGTCTAATTTCTACCTGAGACACTAATTTAGCATCCAAATTGTACCATCTCTCATATTTTTATAATTTTTTTTACGAATTTAGACAGTTAATTGTCTAACTCTACCTAATTCATCTAGATAAGTTTTTATATACATTATTTGCACCGTGTAATTATTTTTAATAGTACTAATCGTTTGATTGAATAGTATAATTAATGAAATTTCATTGAATGATATTACAAAAAAATCAATTAAATGACATTACTCATTTTACCGAAATGTATTGCTCATTTCATTAAATAGTATTATTCAAAACTGGTTGAAACAAGTTTTACCCATTCATATATTCCAATTCTCTATAAAAGAGTTTTAAATTTTAACCCTTGTTTTCTTTCTTTAAT
This sequence comes from Paraleonurus japonicus, assembly GCA_030762865.1. NCBI lineage: Eukaryota > Viridiplantae > Streptophyta > Magnoliopsida > Lamiales > Lamiaceae > Paraleonurus > Paraleonurus japonicus. Next base: position 2,501,099 of record CM061057.1, on the reverse strand, counting down.
AATAATTCTTGGTGCAGTGACGTGTTTTTTTTCTCTCTCTCCATGTTGTTGTTGACGAATACGTACTACGATAGAAATTTTTCCTTTTCATTTATTTTCGTGGCTATTCGACTAATATTTTTTTAACACATTTGAAGAATATTCATCTTGCAAAAATGACTTGTTAATTTGATTTGAAAAAGCAAAAAAAAAAAAAAAAAAAGAGAGTAATTATATATATATATATATATAATTAAACTATAGCAGTAATGATTAGGTGCAGCGTTTCCTTTCAAAAGAGACCACGTATTAAATAGGGGGTGTGGCTTCAGTTGACTAGTGCAAGTAAATAAATAAGATGTATGGACTTTGTGTAACCACACTTGATGAAAAAGTAGTTTTGGTGATAATCAAAATTTTGACTGCGAGAGAGGTAGTGTACAAGTGATGGATGGGATGGGAAAATAAGAGAAGAGTAGAGAAGAGCAGAGAGTGTAAGTAAAGATATGGAGATTGGGGTTGCGTGTTGTGCGCGGGTTTCTTATTAAGTGCTTCTACTCCTACTCCTACCCCTATGCATCTATCATCTATGCCATGCTATCATCCTCCCTGCTGATCACAATGGGTACACATTGAGGTGGACTATGAGTTTCGGGTATTCAATTCGAACCCAAAAAATATTCGATTCATTTGAATTGTTTACTAAAAATTTGAATTTCGAATTACCCGAATTTGAAATTAAAAATATGAATTTGATATTAGTTATATAATATAACCCAAAATATCCATTCGAGTAAATCGAATTATGTCGTAATATTTTTTTAGTTATGATTACTAAATCCTAGGCTTAGAGTTTATTTCCTTTCTTTTTAACTCTGATTACCAAATACTATCGTACTTGAATTGATACATTGATAGTTTATTGTATTTTAGGTTGACTAATTTAGGAGGTGAGTAATGGAAATTAAAGTCATAGTGTGTGCTTGAAATGACTCTACTATGACTTTGATACCCAAAAACAAAGGAATCATCAATAGTTCACCTATTTGAGTGGAATGACTTTGATTCCATACCCTTTCCATTCCTATATCTATTCCATTCCTTATAATTTTACTAAGCACCCCCTTAGTTTTTGTACACCTTCCATCCAATAAATTTAAAATTTTCTTTTTTGGGCACGAGCTTTAATGAATATTAATAATTTATATATAAAATACAAATGTGTTTAGAGGGTGATAATAAATTAGTGTGAGATAGTGTTATTACTAAAAATATAATGAGAATAAATTTTATCAAAAAGAAAAGTGTGAATATTTTTTTGGATTGAGGGAGTATATTACTTTTGTCTTGGACTCTATTTATTCACTATCTTTGGATCATAGATAGTGGAGCTCTAACCACTTGAGCTATATCACTTTGGTTTGTATTAAGAATTAAGACTGTTGATTCATGATTCTGGAAGACTTGAAGTAAAATATTTATAAATTATGAAATTTTATGAAGTAATATGAACTATAGAATGAGAGTTGAGAGTTGAGACAATTGAAATTGTTGCATTAGTCACTAGTATTTGAATTGATTTTGACAGGTTGTAGTTGTACCTATTGTTGTAGCCATTTTTATCGTATAAAATGAGGATATCCATATGTGGCTATTAAACAAACTACAAACATAAAAATATACGATGAATACGATGAACATGAGAAATGGGGGAAGAACCCGTAAGTTCTTCCCTTGAAGATAACTTTGAATGTCCTCAAAGGACTCCTAGCCTTGTGTTGTATAAATGTTGAGAGGATGAATGAATTGTGAGTTTTTTGTTTACAATGGATTGGAGCTTCTATTTATAGAGCCCCAAACTCAAAAGCAATAAAGCTAAAAAGTAATCCTAAACCCTTTATTTCAAAGTTTATTTACAATCGTTGATCTAAAATCATGATTAAATCTACTTTTCATTTAATGATTTTGTCTCATTACGTAAAGGTGTTAGTGTTTTGATATCTTTGGTGATGTTAACTCTTGTCTTCTCTGTCGATTCACCATCCGAGATCGGAAGTCGAGGAGGTCGAGGCCAAGACCAGGGGCCGAAGAGGCTAAGGTTGAGGCTGAGACTGAGGGTCGAGATCGGGATCCCCCATGGGACCTCGGCTCGCCTACCGAATTGAAATTTCTCAAGAAATATTTGTGTCACAACACCAAGTACTAATTTTTAAAAGAATTATATCAAGTTGTACATGGGCCACATGACCCTAACTCAACCCCCACCTCGCTACTCCAACTATAAGATCACAATGGATAGAAATAGATGGTAACATCAACAGGCTAAACAGGTTACAAATTTCATAAATTTACACAAAAATATCATTACTTTTAAAATTACATTCATTAAATACTCCCCAAAAAGCATCATATTATAACCTTCAAATTAAACAGAATGTTTTTTAGCCATCATAAAATACGATAGTTTTATTGGTTTGGGAGACGGGATATCGAAACAGCAGTCTCTCTCATAAAAAAAAAAAAAAAAAAAAAAAGAAAAAAAGAAACAGCAGTCACTGCCTCACTGGGGTGTAATATCGAATAACATAATATTATAAGGTCTAACATGCAAATAAGAACCAAACGACGACCAAACAAGTGTTAATTGATGACGATATCCGCGAGTCAGTTAACCAATTACGACGCGCCGCGCCGCGCCATCGTTAATTAATTTTATTAATTAATTCAATTCATACATTCATGATCATTCTCAGCGCCAGGTTCGCCACCTTCCCGAAACTCCGAATTCTTCAACTTCTACGTAACCCTGATTTTCAAATAGGTGGTAAATATCTTTCTATAATTTTTAATTGTCCCTCTATTTTTAGATTAAAATAATTAGATACGAATCGAATTGATCGTGTTGAATTTCTCACGTTTGGTTTCGCTTTTGATCCTCGGAGTGATTCGAACTCTTTAATCAAAGTTTTTTTCCCCCTCCGAGGTCGGCTCTTGTAATCTGGCCTCGCGTAATTGAATAATTTGGGTATATTTTTTCCTATTTTATTAATGTTATAAATTGCACCACTTTCTCTGATTTTTTGAATCTATATTCATGGTGGCGATATGAATATATGATCGCGAAACTTTTTTATTTTGTTTTCCTATTTTTACACTACACAAACCACAAGCTCTGGCATCAGTATCATATTAAATTTGTTTGTACCCTGAACATGTAATTTTACTGTTTTCTACTCTGTTTATGAAATTATTATGAAAAAATGAGTTGTAACAGGTCAAATTTCGTAACAAGTTCAAGGACAATGGACCGTTTGAGCCAAACCTTATATGTAGGTAATCTTCCCGGGGATATTTGCGAGCTTGAAGTTAAAGATCTATTTCACAAGGTATTTAAGCTTTAGAAATTGAAATCATAATTTTAGCTCTGTTGTAATAAAAGTTGCGGAGCACATAATAAAATAACGAAATGTTTTAGTACTTGGTTCAAGTGTATTGGTTGGACGTCGAACCATTATCTATAGTCGTTATTTTGTTGTATAGTGTTGCTGATATATAAGACCAGAATGTTTTGGATTGCACCATCATTGGTCTGATTTAATATATCAATTAAGTTAACCAAGGGGGTTTAGCCCACTTGGCCACCGGGCTCCTCACTTAAGTGGGAGACCTGGGTTCGATTCCCTTTGGGAACGAATTGGAGTGGGAGGTATAAGGAGGGCTTGGAGTGTTTGGAATTGTAAGGAGACTTGGTGAGCTAACTTCTAACCACTAACAACTAACATTTACCGATCAAAAAAAAAAAAAAAAAAATCAATTAAGTTATAAGTGATCTTCAGAATACTCATTTCTTGTTTGGTGATTCTTTCATGTCAGTATGGGCCTATTGTTTATACCGAATTGAAATTTCCTCCAAGACAACCTGCCTATGCTTTTGTCGAGGTGAGCAATTCTTTTGAAATTTGTAGCACAAATCTTTTATTTGATAGATCTAGAGCTGCCTAGATCTCATGCTAGAAGTAGTTCCAAGGCGGTAGGCGGATTGTCCTGATGATCTATCCATGAGTTGGACTTTTCTGATACTCTATAGTCATTTAATTATCTCACAGTTTGTAGATTATCGTGATGCTGATGATGCCATTCATGGCCGAGATGGGTATAACCTTGATGGTCATCAATTAAGGGTGAGTCATCTATCACATTCATTCAATTGTTATGATTAAGTTATTTGGGTATATTGACATAGCCGTTCATTGCCTGTCCTAATGTAGGTTGAACCCGCACGTAAAGGGAGAGGACCACCATCCTATAGGGAAGGTGATCGTCGTGGAGGTTCAAGGCATTCTGGTCACAAGGGTAACAACTGCTTCTGTGAATCTTATTTTCATCTAACAAATATTGGGTAACAAACTCGTTTAAATGAACTTAGAACTGCTTGAATCTTATATTCTTTCTAATCAATAATGATAACAAACACATTTAAGTTCTTTTAAATGGGAGGAATTACAATTTACTCTACCTGCTGAGCATAGGTATCTACTGCCTGATACAGCTTCCCAATTTGTTCTCTATTTGCTTATTCTTATTATTATATTAAGTGTGTTTTGTTTCTTTTTTAACTATTGGATAAAGGAATTCTGCGAGTTCTTTTGTCTTTTGGATTTCTCTAGTTCTGCCCTTAATTTATTTAAAAATTGTCCTGATGATGAAAATACTAGAGAATTTCTTAATTTCTTGCATGCCTTATGTGTCAGCAACGATTGCCAAATCTGTTATTTGAATATATAATGTTCAGTTTCAAAAATGATGATCTTAGGTTACGAGAATTCTTCCAAAGAAGAAAAATGCTTCAATAACGAAGCATTTGGTTCCTTTAGGTGGTTTGTGGTGTAATTTGTGATTAGGTATTACAGTAAGCTTTAATTTATTATTTTAGTATTTCCTTACCAGATCCTACAACGTTTTGTATAATGTTGATTGAGGTAGTCAAAATCAAGAAGTGCACTCGAAGCGCAAAAAAAAAAAAAAAAAAAAAGTGCACCACATGGAAAATATTACGTATTATATCATTCTCCTGCAATAATAACATGATAAATAAAATAAATAAATAATGTCATAAGAACTTCTGTCTTCTGGTGTGTTCAGAGTTGTAGAGCAAGTCAGAAATTTGATTGCCTTCCTCCGTGAGGAATTAGTAGTTAATAATTGCCCCGATCCTTTCTTCTGACTGTTATTATTTTTTAATTGGTTGTGTGGCCTGGTTTATAATTTTGGGCTTGTTAAAATAATTATGGCGTAAGCCAAAAAACAACTAAGACCTAGCCCAGTTTTGATTTCATAAATGCGGACAAAGCCACTGCTTCACGCTTCAGAAAAAAGCGCGGAGCGCGCGCACTTCATGGACTTTGCTGCGCCTGGGTTTCAAAGCGGATGATGGTTTCTCCGCTTTGCTCAAGTGCTCAAACGATCGCTTTTACCTACCAACTTGATACTGTTGTACCTTTCTTACCCTTTTGTGGATGATAGGCCGCTCAAGCAGCATCATTTATGTGGGTAATCTTCCTGGGGATGTTCGTGTGAGAGAGGTTGAAGATTTTTTTTACAAGGTCTGCAAAGGTGTTTAAATAATTATCTTGTCAAATTCTGATAGATTATCAAGAAAAGTTAATTGCACTTTTGGTTCACTAGTAGTTGTAATGGAAGACAATATATGCATATATGCTTACTTTCATTTTGCTTGTTACCTAGGCCAGCCACTTTCACAATAAGCGAAAGCGAAATTGAGAAATATCATAAGCGAAAACGAAATTTCGTTTCCAGAATCACATAATTGCTTGTCTTAATTAGGTTATCAATATTGAATCATTTTGAAGTAACATGCATATTTAATTTTCTGCTCTGTGAGTGATCGTGTAAGGTTATAATTTGCATGTCTATCCTGTTTGTTTCTAAACATAATTCACATTCTTGTTTTTCAACTGTTGATTGATTTTGTTCTTCTGACATTGTAGGAGTTTTTTATTTTTCCGTGAATATTAATAATTGGTAAACCATATTTTGTGGAGATTAAATTGCATTTTTCAATGATCAATTATATGGAATATATTGCTGAGTATAGGATGAGCACCTCATGGATTGCTACGTTATTGGTCTGATGTTTGTGTTACTTTACTAACTACTTTCTGATTATTTGCTCTTGTTTGTTCTCCAATGGCAGTATGGGCCCATTGTTGAAGTCGATTTGAAAACCCCTCCAAGACCGCCGGTTTATGCATTTGTTGAGGTGAGCAACCTTGTGAAACTTGAAGCGGTGGGCTATTATTTGATTGAACCAATTGCTGCCACCATGTCTTCGAGTGAAAGTTCCAAGGTGGTATGCAAATATCATTATAGATTCATCCATGCAATACTGAAATTATTGCTGTTTTGTTTCAGTTTGAAGATCCTCGTGATGCTGATGATGCCATCCGTGGCCGGGATGGATACAATTTTGATGGCCATCGATTGCGGGTTAGTTTGTGTACCATACAACATATTTTCTCAAAATGTATTTTGTTATCCTGGCATGTTGTTTTCATTCCGTCTTAATATAGGTTGAACTTGCCCATGGAGGGAGAGGATCATCATCATATGATTCTTATAGAAGTTACAGCAGTGGAAACAATCATGGTGGACTTTCAAGGCATTCTGACTACAGGGGTTTGTTTTCACGAGTCTTATATTTGATCTTCTTCCCATTTTTGAGTCTATTCCATGAAGCTTAAACCTCTTGTTGACATTTTATTTTTGCAGTCTTGGTGACTGGACTTCCTTTTTCTGCTTCGTGGCAAGACTTGAAGGTATTATTGTCTTGTTGCATCTGTGTTTCTGTGAGGGGAAGGAAATGAATGGAGAAAGAGAGATGTTATTTTTCTTACATTTTCTCTTTACTACTGTAAGTTTTCTGGCTGTTTTGTTAATAATAATTATATGGTGCTGGTGCAGGATCACATGCGTCGAGCTGGGGATGTCTGTTTTTCTGAAGTTTACCGTGACTGTGATGGTAAGCAGATTATCTAAAGGAAACTCTGTACTTATGTTATTGAAACAAATAACTTTTGGTTAGAGCTGGCATGAACTGTGAAAAAATTCTTGCTGAAGATCTAATGTTCAAGGTTCTGCATCCACTATGACTTAAGAGGCAAAATTGGCCAGTGGCCCAGTTGTAGGCTGCCTCATGAGTCATGTAAATATGATGTTCTCCATTGATACTAAATGGATGTTGAGCTATTGCTTAAATATACCATACTTGTCTGGTTATCTGTAACAGATATGTCTCTACCTAACACCGTCACTGCCGCTTTTGTTTTTGCGCCTTTTTTAAAAGGGTGGGTGGGTGGGTGGGTGGGATGAGCATGTGAGCCTCTCAAGGTTATGTTTGTTTACAGCTTCTCAAGCCACTTTATTATTTTAAATCCAAAATCTTGTTTGTTTACCTGGATTTTGTTAAAAGATTCAAATCCTCTAAAATTCTACTTTTATAATACCTATTATTACACACTTTTTACTTTTTTTTAAAACATAATTTCTAATACACTATCAATCATATATCGTGCACTTTTTAATTATTGTTATCTACCTACTCAATTCAACACTCTCCCATTTTTTTTTTTACGTTACGCACTCTCCTCTACTTTGCACGCAAATTTTCATTGTGAATCTTCTATTCTCAAATATTATGCTCTTGTACTTGTGTTCGGTTTTTTGTAGCATAACTTATGCTAGTATGCCTACTTTTAGATGTTAAATGGTGTTTCTGACACTGATTATTGGAATATATTTTATCACAGGCATGCGGGGAATTGTTGACTATTCAAATTACGATGACATGAAATATGCAGTAAGCTAACTACTTCTTAAGCAGAGTAGCTATTTGCTATCATCTTAAATTTTTTCTCTATTTAGAGGAGGTGGTTCTTACTTTTCCTTCTCTCTTTTTTTTTTCTTTGGTGGGTGGGGATAGGGGGATAAACTGTGTTTTATCATATCTATTTGCATGATTTTTCTATGTTCTGTTTCTAATTTTCTACATGCAGGTGAGGAAGCTTGATGATTCTCTCTTCAATAACCAATCTTCTCGGGCATACATTAGGGTATGATTTGTTGGAATTTGATTATGCATTCTATGACATCAGAATTCAAAGTTACTGAGGCATCTGTGATCTCTAGGTGGAGGAGTATGATAGTAGACATAGCTATTCCAGGAGCCCTAGTAGGAGTTTTTACTTGAGAAGTAGAAGTCTCAGTCACAGCTCTGGCTACAGTGACAGGAATAGGTATAGTATATCATATTAGTGTAACGATCAAGTTTTTTCATTTTTCTTATTTTGAACAGAGCTGAATTATACAGTTTCTCTTTGAGAACCTAATTTTCTTATTGTGCTTCATCTAGGCCACTATCAAGATCCAAGACCCCTCCTTGCCCAGCATCAAGGTATTGCTTTTTTCCCTCGTATCTCAAGGTGTTCTTTTCCCCCCACCACTTTAGTGTGATTTTACTTCTATCTGATATACTGTGCAGAATTTCCTACTTCCAATGCATGCCATTGATGTTGCGTGTCAATATTTCTGTTATCTTATTTCCAGAATTTTGTTCTTCCAAAGCATGCCATTTATCCTGCACGAATATTATTGTTTTATCTGCTATATATTGGTTCCAGTTTCGAGTTAATATTCTGTTCGAACCTTTTCAATTCTATGGTTGTCACGATAGGTTCCAGATTTGAAGGGATTATACTTCTCCGGGTAGTTTGTCAAGTATACATTCCAATTTTGTTCAAAGATTCTATCATCTGCTCCATCTCTATTTTTCTCCTTTTTTTTTTTTGTTATCTTTAGTTCGCACTGGAATTCTTGAATCAATTTAATATTCTCATTTAATCCCAAGGTTTGGTTTAACCTACCCTTTGCTTGTTCCCTTATCATTATGTGAGGCTCTTCGCTTCAAGCTTCAGCTTTCATACTGATTCCCTTTGAGGAATTTTACGTCATAACTACCATGTTCTGATGCTCGTTTGCATTCTTTAAAACACTTCTGTCTGTACTCCAACAGTTTTATGTGGACGAAGGACGGAACAGTTTAAAGGGACCTGCCAGCTTTAAAATTTGGATAGAACTATTATAAAGTTTTCCATTTTTTTCTCCCTATAGATGTGGACTTGCATCGTGGTCTGGGGATTGCATGTTAGGAACGTGATGATATGCAGTGCTCAGATTCATGCGATCCAGATTATTGCGGCAGTCAATGATCACCTGCTGCATACAAAGATGGTACATTTCATTAATAACTATTCAAAGAAAAATTCGTGGATATAATTAAATCCAGCTTCTTTTATACACTTGTAATCCACTCACAATTCTTGCATTATAAAACCAAATTTTCCAATAAATTGAAGAGTATTCAGTTCTTCTATCTAGTATTGGATAGCTCATAGCTCAAGTGGTTAGAGCCCTACTACTTATGCCGTAAGATCATAGTTCGAGTCACTATTTATCCGATAAAAAAAAAAGTTGTCTCACTCTTACAGTAGGTCATTTCCAAGTTAGTTTAATTGGTTCTTTTGTGCAGACATCGATCGAGATCCAGAACTCCAGCAGCATCGGTGAGTTTTTTCGTTTTCTCATTCATGTGTCAAATCAATACATAGAGGCCATGCGTGTTGCCTAATTTTCAAGTGTGGGTTTGACAGACGAGATTCGACTGAAGCAGATTTCAGAACAAAGCCACCGATAGAGGTATATTTTCGTGGCAGTGATTCAAATTTATATCACCTGTTCAGTGTGGGATTTCACAGAAGACTATTATTATGTAACATTAAAGTGTGTGACATCTAAATACTAACATATTATTGAACATACTTTTTAATAGGGGGTAGCCTGCAACAGGACGAATATTATTTTAAGCAATAATATGTTTTCGTTATAATTATTTTAAATCAAATCAATGTAGATATAAAATAAAATAATTAATTCTCGTAATGGCAATTTTAATACAAGGTTTGTGTTTTAGAGGAGTGCAATATATTATCATGCAGGCTTATTAATTAGTCTCCCAGTTCCGAAGTCCACGTTTTGTTTTGTATGCAAATGCTGATTTGCACACATCATCACCGGTCTAAGATAGACACAAATCCAGGAAGAAAACTTATTGTACTCCCTCCTTCCCTCCCTCTAAAAACCAGAATAAGAGACCGCAGCAATAAACACACTAGTCTAGAGGAAGCCAAAGTCCATCATCACACATTCTGGCGGCTGATGATTCTTTCAACGCCCAGCTTGCTTGGCAGGTTATACATGGTTCCAGAAACATATTCCCCCAGTTTTCATCACATACAAAAGACATACCTATGACCGATTTTGAGACCCATGCCTCTGATGGAAACTGCTCCCAGATCGAGCAGCAGCTGGTGGTGGGTGGAAAGGCCCCCAGATCGAATCCCTATCAACCTGGTTCGACGGAAATGAAGGCTGGTGTTCTCGCTCCCACCCATGGAAAACATCACGATGTGGATTTTCGACTTCATGGAAGGTTCTTCCAGATGTAGTTGAGAAGAAGTAAAAACCATTGGATGGATCTGATGATGAGGCCATTGGAGCAACTTGGGCTAAACCCCTATGACTGCTGGATCTTCGCCCAGCGGATATTAGAGGGGAGCGTGCCGCTGGTATTGATTGCTGGAAATATGCTTGAAGAGAGGGACGTTCACGGGGCCGCGTAACAGTTCCAGGGTAAGGTGGAACCATTGATGAGGTGGGTGCTCTACTCGCAGAACTGCAAATAAGCACAACACTAAATAACTGCAGAACAATAATCACCATGCTTAAAAGTATTAAAGGAAGTTACTAATTAACAACAGACATTTATATAAAACCTAGAATTGCTTTGGACAATAGTTCAAATTCCAACCCCTTTACAAACCATCAACATTCCAAATGACCAGAGTCTCTACTGATCTCTCAGTAGGTTCCGGGGCGCCTTGAGGTTAATATTTGATCATACATCAGTTATCCCTTAAATAATATCAGCCATTCATTAAGCGTAATACTGAAAATAATAGATTGAATTAAGAAGGAAAATAAAACATCCAGGCACATGGGAAAGCAATTCAGTTCAAAAAATTGGGTCAAAATGACTGTCATTTTCCACTCATCGTGCAAGAAAAGTTTCCACCATGCATATGCACTATAACAGCCTAAAATTTATATCAATATGACATACATACTGACCTGTGACCAAGAACGAAGGGGTGCATTCCGGTTCTTGGATCAGAGCTGTTCCTGGATGTTCTCTGAGTCACAGGATGGTCTGCACCACCAATGCGGTTACTCGGAGCAAAAGGAGGAGAATGATCCCAATTGTGATAATGCACATCCATTGATGGGAAAGCATACGAATTGGGGACTTCACTTGGAACTGATGGACCAGTCCAGTTATTATAATTAGATCCATCAGAAACAGTTCCACTTGACGTTGAAGATGGATGAATTGGACCAAAATAAGTAATATATGGGCAAGGATGAGTTGTGGATGACACGCTCGTATGCTCAGCAAAGGCCGACTGATGTCCAAAAAGATCATGATCTGGGAAACAGCAAATGCTCTAATTATTATAAACGATTGGTCTAAACTTTAGCAGTTAGGTACAGGAAATTAAACCTTACATGCACTTGATGAAAATTCTCCGTCACTGCAGAAGGCAAAGTATTATTAGCTCAACAGGCAGTCCAAAAATTAGTAGAGCAAAAAATGTTAATACAATTCAAACAATTAGAAAAATAAAATCTCGCAATGCCACATCACCCCCCACCAACAACAAAATAAAACAAATTAACAAATATAAAATGCATATTATAAAATCAAAACATTCATCCTCCCTGCTGCTGAAGCTAGTCAACAAGATGCTACATCAATGCCAAGCAATTGCCAAAATGTCCCTTCACATCTCAACCAAAAACAGAAAATAAGGCAACTCATAAAATTAAATCCGGTTTTAATGTCTGAATATGCAGCATTTTGTAATGGAACAGCTCGAATGCCAGTAATACCTATACAATAATTCTAAATATTGTGAGAAATTCAATTTCAGACTTTTTGGGAGTGTAACCCTATTGCAAGAACCTTCTTCAACACTAGTTAAGTCACCTCCAGGACCAACAAGATTCTTTACAAACTCTAGACAATTAAATTGAACACATTAATATAACAGGTAATAAACTTCTCCGCATCTCTAGCTTCACATATAAAGAAGCATCCAGCATTGACTCAAATGAGTCATCCATACAAAGCAAAATATAGGTACAAATGTTTGATGCACAAGCAATATTGCAAGTCATGTTCATATAATCTTTACATGTCATGTCTTGATATTTTAAGGCTTGCTTCTCCCACACCTAAAGCTAGGAATTCTAGAGATACAGTGATGAGAACAAAAGCCTACTATAGTTAGCATTTGTGTCTCTAACAGAAAACATATTGCTACAGGAGGTAAAGCTAGTCAAACTAAGGTTTCAAGTACTGTTTCTCAGGTATGCATGGGCTATAATGTGAGAATGATTCAAATAGGTATCACCTATATCAAAATGTTCAAATTAAAAAGTAAGGAATTAATCTTTAACCATATAGCATTTGTTGAACTTAGTGAGAAATGTACACAAGGCAATCTGAAACATACTCAAAGGATGTAGGGAGCCTTGTTAATCCACTGAACGGGCACCAATGAACTCCAAATGACTGCAGATTCAATTTTTAGGAATTAGTAAGAGTCTAATCACCATATGTTAGTAGGTTATGTACACATGTGATCAGCTATATGAATTTAAAATACTGAAGCAAAAAATGTACAGTGAATCTGTAAACACAACACTTTCAGTGGTATGATGGCAGAAATCGTATTACCTAGTCTGAATATGTGAGACACTTGAGGGGAAATAGTGGTTTGCCAATTTAACCACTTGCCTATCCTCGTCAAGTATCAATTTTAGCAAGACCTTTCTGAAACATATGTTTTAGCAAGGCCTTTCTTAAGGGGAAATATGTGTTTCATTAGCAAAAGTCGTAACCTTGGCACTGAATCCTAAAGGCATTAATTTCATCATCAAAAAATTCTAATGCAGTTAAAGACATCTTTCCATTTCCTTGGGCCTAAATCAGAGAAAATTGCTAAAATTGATACATGGATATTAACCACAAGTCCACTGGATTCATCTGACAGTTACATATCAATACAGTGTAGGGATTCGATGTGTGTTAAGATAAGCTTCATGTCAATCGAATAAGCAGAATAACAGTAGAACCAAATGATACTGCAACCAGGTGTTGTCTTTTTTTTTTTGATCGGTCAGATAGTGTTCTCTTTTTTAATGAGTTTGAAATAAATAAAAAAAGACCCATACAGGACGGAAATTGTCAATGGAATGATTGCAGTTAGGACTGTCGAGAGAGAAGGGGCATAGCAATGATAAAACAAGACAGTAATAATAATAACATTCTCGACATTTACCATTTCAGAGTAACTCAAATCATATAGATCCTCATCATGGGCCCAATCATCCATGTTAAAGTCAGGAAGTGCACGACTACCATGTGCATATAGCCATTGCCCTTTCTCAATTTTCCGACAGTTGGGACACTGCATAGCTCCCTTAACATTGAATGCTGAACCTATACAATCTGCAAGACCATGCAAATACAAAAATAATCAATAACTTATAAACTTGGAAGACCTCATGCTAGAGAAACATTTTCCAAGATAGACATAATGAGCAAATTATAACCAAACACACGGTTGTCTAATGCACGTAATAAAAGCACCTGAGTGCAAGATGCATGTAGTGCAAGCCTTAGCACCTTCGAGCCTTGGCAGCACATGACTTTAATATAGTGCGCTTTAACAAATGTGCAAGGGCAAAAAAGGCACATATCAATGAAATTCATCCTCGGGTTACAGTCTTACAGTTGGAATTTAGATTGGCTGATAAATATATATTAGGCACCAGAGGGACACTCGACCTCTTAAAAATATCAGCCTTGTTAAGTAATATTTAATTAACAAGGCCCGAGAATTTATACAAATTTAGGAAAGTAAAATGTTGATGAGTAGTCTTCTAACGGAGAACTATAGTTAGAATGAATAAGTTTCTAAAATTTATAGTTCACTTGAACTTCCTTTTAATTCTTCTTACGGATTTAGACATATGCTAATTAAGTTTGTGTATGTCATTTGTGGAAGCATTTTATATCAATTTTGAAATATACTTATGCCTAAATTATGATTTTATGCATGCTCATTGCTTGACATAATGAGTCGTAAAAAATTTATTATATGATTTAAAAAAAAAATGCCTTACTTTGAAAAAACAGGTGCTTGCGCCTTGCCCATAATGTTACGATATCCCACATCGGTTCCACATGAAAGTGTGGAAGAGTATATAAGTGAGAGTCAACCCTTGACCTTTGACCATGGTTTTGGGTTAAGTTAGGGCTCCCTAGCTTATTTTCCTAATAATTGGTCCGACCTACCGGATTTTGGCGGGCTGCAGATAGGGGCTACCCGATGGTGGGCGCAGGGGTTGCCACCCCAGATATGGGCCCAAGGGGGGTTGCCACACTGGAAGTAGACCTTGTATGGATTGCCACCCGGAGTGTGCTGTCCGTGGATGTCCGGTTTGAAAGGGGGATGGATTATTATGATATCAGACATCGATTCCACATGAAAGTGGGGAAGGGTATATAAGTAAGCGTCAACCCTTGACATGGTTTAGGGTTAAGTTAGGACTCCCTATCTTATATTCCTAACATGTAGGCTCCAAGAATCCTTCAAGCCTTTGATCAAGCCACGTCAAAAAGCTGGTAATAAATAATAGTAATAACAGTTCTCAAATAATAATAGTGATAGTTAGAATTATAGCAACAAGTCAAAGTGGCACGTGCGGTCATGCTTGCTAAATTATAAAGAGTAATGTATTTCAACTAACTTTTTGTTGTGAAAAAGATTCACAAAAATGAATTTATATGTGGAAAACCTAAATGAAACCAAGTTCTATATAGCCCAGATTTTTGTTAATGATCAATACTTGTGAAACTTGATACTTTGCTTGGACTATATAAAAATACTGTAGACTTAACTAATTCACAATATCCTGCATAGTTTTCTGCAACAAAGGATCAGTTTAGGTTTGAATTGCAAACTATTGGATGAATAATCAAAAGCGTAGGACACAGGAAAACAACAGTGAAGGATATAACTTCTTTAAGCTGTGAAGTAATTATGCTTTACCAGAGTACACACAAGAAGTTTTTTTATATGGACCCTGAAAAGGAAAATTGTTAGGAACATAAGACTGCCCAGTGAAGAAATTATCAACCTTATTTTCATTTCAACAAGCTATGTAAAATCATCGTCATTCTTAATTTCTTAATCTGCTCCTAGTCGGAAATCTCATCCATCTCAAAATTCCAGACTACTTGAAGCTCATTTCATCAACCGAGATCTTAACTAAGTCATGACTACATTGTCCTGGACTCCTGGCAAATTCAAGGATCTCTTTCTAGCACAGGGCAATTTATTGGGAGCCCTATCTAGTTAGGTAACCAGAATACGATCTTCAATTAGTAGAACATTCGTTGTTGCCACGTACGCATTCAAATACATACTATCAACCTAGATTCTATTTCCCAGCTGATTAATGAATGTAGTACCACACAATATTGAACTCCTATGGCAACAAATGATGATTTTTTCCAAGCTAGCAAACTACATTTTATGTACACGAAATCAATTTCCACTAATCAATATTCCGACCAAAACATCATTCAAAGATCCAAAAACCAGACGAACTCAGCATCTGACAGGGCACAACCAAACAAATAAAAATGAAACCAATGAATACCAGCTTAAATTGACGAGTTATAAAATATGAGTGCAGATAAGATCAGTTAGATCAAAAATGTTGCCGAATGAAATCATTAACCTAGGTGGAATTGATGGCCGCATTGAAGCTTAGCCCAAGATCTATATCCGTTGTCGGTGACCACCTCCAAGCATATGGAGCATGAAACCGACGCCGCCGCTTCAGCAGCCAATTTGCATCCTCCTCCATCGCCGTCGTCTAAAGGATCTGCATCTCCCAATCCCATAATTTAAAACGAAACCGGAATTTCCAAAAACCCTAACTGACCACAATCGAAAAATAAATTTGTTCCGCTCAAATTAAATTAGAGGTGTAGAAAATTGACTTGAATTCAAGGAATTGAGGAATAAAACAAACGAGTTCGGACTGGATTAGAGAATTAGAGAGAGAAGAATAGATGAAAGAAAAAGGCGTCAACGTTCGTTTCTTTTCTCTGCATTTTCCTTCTTAATTTTTTCTCTCTCAACATTCGCCTTTGGAAATTGAAATGAAATCGATTTTCCTCTTCACGGCATGTTGTTTCTTTATTTTCAATTTTTTTCTTTTGGATTTTAATACTATTTTCTTGTCTTAAAGCACACGTTTTTTGGTGAAGTTGTTAACCGCTGTCCAAAGCAAGGGATAAGGAAGGACACGTATGGTATTTTTTATTTTTTTAGGGCCGCGTTTGGCAAGTAACAGTGGTGTAGCACTCGATCTTCTTTTGCAATTATGGCTGGACTATTTTTTGTAAAGTATGGTGTTCCATGAGACAAATGTAAAGTATGATGTTTTCATTAATTTATTTGTACATGAATCTCGCTTATATTTTTAGCAAGTATTGTGTCAGATTGTCGCCGTAAACGTGTTATATGTGGGTAAATAGTAGTAATACTTAATTTGTTGTGTGATTATAACTTTACACTTTACTTCGATACATGTCAATTTATGACCAAGTTGTATGAGGAGCAGATCCTCTAATTTCCTCAATTTAATCATATATGAGGAGCAGATCCTCTAATTTCCTCAATCTGATCATAATTACAATTTAAAATACATGGATACTCCAAATAATATACAATATTAAAGGACGAAACCACGGAATGGCAGGGCAATTGGGCCACCTGAAAAATAACTTAAGGCTCCATTTGGATGGAGTCATTTGAAATCAAAAGATTTGAGGATAATACACCATACATTTACAAATCAAATGGAAAAAAACTAAATGAATGGATTTGATTTACTCAAATATTACTTATAGGTGGGAGGATTTCAAATACCCAACAAAACCTAGTCATTTGAAATCCTCTCACTTTTCCCACTTGTGCATAATATATGTGTGAATCAACTCCACTCATTTAATTTTTCTCCATTTAGTTTATGTGAATACATAGTATATTATCATCAAATCCCTTGATTTCAAATTCATTCCATCCAAATCCAAATGGAGCCTAAGGTTATCCAAGTGGTTGTGTTCTGTTTTTTTTTTCTCCCTTTTACTTAAATACTTTCATCTTGTTTCACTTTTTTAGCTCTCGAAGGAATTTAAATTGAGGATTTATAAATTATTACAAATTACATTCATCATTTTCAAATGTTGATACCTCTCACGATGAGTTACTCAATGAGTTCTAATATAATAAAATATTTTTTATATAAAAATTAATTGTAGTATATTATATTGTCTTAGAATATACATCAAATTCTTTTATTTTATTTATTTAGTTGGGTCCTCTGACCAAATTTACTTTGCGGATATTTAGACACGTAGATATAGGTGAAATATGCACCCGATACGTCACGTGGCGGACATGACAAATTGACGTGTTGAACACGAATGCAATACACGCTTGATCGGAATTACAAAATTAATAATTTTTTGTGGTCATTTTTGCTTTATGGTTGAGTTATAAAGAGTGTGACTTTATGATGGATCGGTCATTTGCATGTTCTATACATATATTGTAATGATACCCTTGTTTTGACTTTATGTTTTTTAGGTGTTAAAAAAATTGTGAAATTATTTAAAATTACAAAAATAATATAAACATATAAAAAGTTATATTGTAACTATTTTTCGTATCATATCGTCGTACACATATCTATGCAACCTAGGTTACAATCAATGGAGTAAAGAGTTACATCTACATTTTTTTTATAGGATTACATCTACATTTTACTTATTAAAAGATACAATAAAATTAATCACACCCGTACACTTCCCTCAACTCACGAAAATCTCATCGGAAACTGCTATCCGCTCAACTCCATTTGGGTTTTCTTTTTTAATGACTGGGTATAATCTTACAAATTTATTTGTCCAGTTATCTAACAGAACTAGAACCGTTTGAGAATACGTGCTTCAAATAAAATCCATTTTTTCCCAGAATTCTTTTTTTTTTTTAAATAATAATAACACAAGAACACTTTCAATAAAAAACACAAGAATTTTAACAGCTTCAGGAGGTTTAAAATATGTATTGATCCTTAACTTATATTGTTTTTGTCCACAAGAAAATTTGATATTTCATATGTATTGACCCGAAGCAGCAAAACATGTTTCATCTTAATGTGTTTGTTTGATAAGAGCAGTGAAAATATGTGGGTTTCTTGAGACGTTGAAGGAGGTGATGAGAAATGACAATGACGGACGAAACTCTCTACCCCTCTCTCTCACGCTCTTTGTACTCTCCACCACCTTCTTGTGGACTCCATCCACTCCTTTCTCTTTCACTTCTTTCTCCCCTCCTTCTCCCAGACGCTAGCGCCCACCTCCTCCACCACCTGCCTCCACCGCCGCTGTCAACTAGCTTGTCCGTCAACTTAGTACGTGGACCAACGAGATGATTCCTCCAACAACGCCATGCATGCGATGACTAGTCTTCTGATTTTGTTTATTTCTCTGTTTTTCTTGGTTTTTACTCAACTTTTTTTCGCTGTATTGTCTTTCTATGGTGAAGCCTCGACGTTGCTGTGCGGTTTCCCCCACCTTGTGTGCTCTTTCCACCCTTATGAAGGTTGTATGGGGTCCCTGACCCTTGGGGATTCGGCTTACCTTTATTTTGTCTTTGACTTCTTATAATGAGATTGACTAAGGTGTAGGAATTTTTCTTTTTCTATGAATGGAAACCAGTTTCTCTTGGCAGATGGAGATTGCACTAGTCTCTCCACTCATCACGGTTGATTGGACCAATTGTTTGAGCATAGAAGATAACTTGACTGTGATTATACTTGTTTTTTTTTTTTTTGTATAAACTATTTTTTTTACTTGTCTAAAAAAAAAGAGGGGAAACTATAACAGGTGAGAATTGCTAACATGATGTATTTTTCATTTTATTCTATTACACAAGTTGGAGATCTCGTCTCAAGTCCCACACCCTCTATGTACAGTTCCCTAAATCATGTTTCATGCAATAATATTTTGAAGATAAAAAGTAGTGAGTGTTTGATTTGATTTGTAGGCTTGGTGGTAGAGAATAGAGATTGACTAAAGAGAAGTCTTTCGGATGGAATGTATGAAAAATTGCAATATTTTCACCTTTTGAAATTACTATCTATGTTTTTAAAATTCACATCTTATAGTACACACGCTTATTTTTTTTTTTTTTTTGCGATTCGAATTAAGTTAGTAATATTTTGTATGTTTTGTTGATGTGGCAACCAGAATCCATCGTCTCTACTACGCACGTGACACGTCACGTCCCATTAGTCAACATGTTTTAAAAATTTTCTATTTCGAATTTTCGATACACATTTTTAACAAAAGCGTAATTCATTACCCGTACTTTTTCATCTCAGAAAAGAACTATATTCAATCCAAAAGTAATAATTTTCAAGCCAAATAGAGCAAACCTCAATTTCACGAAAACGACATTGCCATGCGTGGATTTTTAACTCAATTGGCAGAAAAAACAAATCCAGCTGCAGAAAGAATGAACTGCTGAAAAAACAATCTTCAATCCAATCATTAAATTTTAAATTGTAGAAATCATAAGATGACGGGCTAGGAGACCAGCCCAGTTGGATTCATCTTGGTTGAGAATTTTTTTTTTCTCGATGGAAGATTGTGTATTGAATGTGAATTTAAAAAATGTGTAAGCCTCAAGTGACATAGACAATGGGACTCTGGTTGTCACATCAATGAAAAAAAAATGGAAATTAATAACATTAATAGCATGTACTGCAAAATTTAAAAATATAATTTTAAAAACATATGTTTAATTTTAAAAATGTATCATGATTTTTAAGGTAAAAACAGTATATGAAGTAATTAGCAACATGATTTAATAGTGTTGATTCAATAAAATATATAAAGATGGTGACAAAATTATTAATAAACATGGTTTGCTGTATGTTGTACATAAAAACTTGTGTTTTTTCGTGCAACTGTTTTAGTATTTTTATGTGTATAAACAATATTAATTGCTTTATTAAAAAAATATTAATTTGATAATATTAATGGTAATATGCAATTAAAAAATGAAATACATCGAAAGCAAGAAGTGGATTAAACTCAAACTTGAAGAGCACATCTCAAGCTGTTCCCAGACTACAGGGATGGAATGTCGAAGGAGCAGCTGAAAATAGTTGAGAATGTAATAATATCCTATATCCACCATGCAAAAAGTACAACTATAACAAGTTGGAGAATAGTAATGCCAAATCTGGCTTTTGGTATTAAGCAAAACTATAATCTAGTCCAAGCCACAAGACTTAAGTTTTAACTAGAGAGAATACACAATGCTACTCTTGATAGATTCCCCTGGGATCAGCTTTATTAACTATCCAAGGATGCTCCAAAATCTTCTGAAGGGATAGTCTTTTTGACGAATCTTTTACAAGAAGCTACATTTTAAAAAAAATGGCCACACATCAAGAAGACCGGGGAAAAATGAAAATCCATAACTATTATACTTGGCAGTGAGAAAATGAAGTGATGCAGAGATTTTAAAAATTACCCGGCTGATAAGGTCTTTAGCTTCAGCAGAAATGTCAGGAGTGGATGGAAAGCTTAAATCAACCTTCATAATCCTATGAATGTAAACCTGAACCATTATGAAGTTTTGATCCAATAATCTCACGCTTGAAATAACAGATAAAGAAAGCAGCATACTTTTTTTTCACCTCTTAAATGTATCTCTCTGGCTTTCAGCCTCAAATGGAGGGCCACCATATAAGAACTCATAGCAGAGAACACCCAAAGTCCAATTATCTACTGCATAATCGTGTGCCTTGTTCTCCACCATTTCTGGTGCTAAATAGTCCAAAGTTCCACACATAGTGTGTCTTTTGCTTTTGGATTGTACAGACCAACCAAAATCTGCTATTTTCAGCCGACCCTACAAGTGTTACATAAATTGATATTATTTGAAAGATGAACTTGAATCTGTATAGCAATTGGATATACATTTATAGATCATTCATCATTCAGCATGGTATTTCCACATTTTCCATCACCATTTTATTATATATTTAAAAGTCAGCACTGCACCCATGAGAAAACTTCAGTTGCAATATGCAATCTGACTGAGGAATGCCAAGACAGCATTTTTCCCCAAAACTAAGTAGATTCTCATTATAATCAAGTCAATCACGCCTGAAGCCACAATATTCTCAGGGTCAGTTTGTATAAGCACTTCAGCAGCATATAATTTGGAAGCAAAACAAACGGGAAAGGAACAAAGAAGTGAAGATATTAAACTAACATAGTTTTGATAAATCAGCTCAGCAAATGCCAGATTATACATCCATATATTCTCATCTAACAAACAAGGCCATACTTTGAAAATGGACATTACCTCATGATCGAGCAACAGATTTTCTGGCTTGATGTCTCTGTGAATCACATGCTTTTCATGACAATAAGCTAGAGCCTGTGTGAGACTTGATATATACTAAATTAAGAAAAGTCAGTTCTTGTGCTAATACCAAACTGCAATTTCTGTGAAATTTTAAAAGCACAGGTATACATACAAGAAACCTTCTAAAACGGAATGCAACTAGATTAGTGATTACATAGGCAGACGAGAAGATTTTTACCGTGGCAGCTTGTCTTTCAGGGAGATTTCCCAATTTGCGAAGTTCTCTGTAGAGCTCACCACCATGAGCATACTCCAAGATCAAGAAAATCCGCTCCGCATCATGAAACCATCCGTACAGCCTCAGAACATTCGGATGGCGGAGGCTTGTTTGGATATCCATTTACCTCCGCAACTGGTGCTGCAATCTGTACTTCTCTATCTGCTCCTTGAATATCACCTTCAACGCCACTATGTACTTACTCTACCCATAGACGAAAAAATTACATTATTACGCATAACTTTTCCAGTTGTTTTGCAACGATCGAAGCTGGGCAGCACAACTTACCTTGATTTCACGGGCGAGATAAACTCTGCCGAATTTCCCTTTGCCCAGAGGTTTGCCGATGTCGAAATCGGAGAGAGACCATTGCCTTTGGGAGGGTTTTAGGGGTAGTTTTGGCGGCTTCCGCGGATTGTCGGTCATCGCAATTGATCAAAAGAAGAACGGTGATTTTCAGCGAAATTTAGAGAAATTATTAGGGATTTGAGATTTGATTGAATTGGGAATGGGGGAGAAGCGGGGAAATTTGAAATTTGAAATTGGGGAAAAATGCTAATCGGACTTTGTCACTCACGCATTCCGGTCCAATATATTATTATAGTATTATTTCTAATTTGTTTTATTTCCCTTTCAAAAAAATATTAACTGTTTATTTTTTTTTTTTTTTTTTTGAAAAATATTAACTGTTTATTAAAATATTAGATATTTTACTATATAAACACTAATTACAAAAATAAAATTAATTTACACCAAACCCGTTTCTATTGTACGATTTGATTATTACCGATTAAAAAAAAAAATTGTACGATTTGATTATTTTTTTAACATAATTGATGATGGTTGGATTTTTTTCCAGATATATATCACATCACATGAAGTGTTCCTCTTCTCGGTGTGTTGTGTTGACATCTCAGTAAAAGATATATATGAAGCCGCCGATTATTATCCTACGGGTTTTCTTCTTCTTGGTACAAAAATGTACTAATATTTAAATCGATAATATTAATATTATATATATTATATAATACTACACCCTCCATCCCACAACAATTTTTACCCTTTATTAGACACAAAGATTAAGAAAAATTATCTTTTAGAGTAAATAGTGTATGAGAGATAATAAAGTATAAAGGTATTTTGAGTGGTTGAATGGTATAAAATGTAGGAGAAAAAATAAAGTAGAGTAAAATAAGAGTGACATTTTTTAAATTTAAATAGTATTGTAATGTTGTTAATATTGTATGATGTTTCCATTTCAAGGAGTGCAAATTAATATGAGACGAACTAATAAGAAAAGTATGCAAATTATTATGAGACATAGAGAGTATAATTTTTTTAAATTATGTAGAAAAGAATAATTAAGAGTGTAATAAAGTTTTTGGACCAAATATCTTATTAATTCAATAATTCAAATAAATACAATCAATCCTTCAATTTATTCCCATATATATTTGTTGAATAGTGATATATATATATATATATATATATTCTTTCAATATATACCATAATAAATATCCTAAAGATTTCTTTCCTATATTTAAATTAACGGTTAGATCGCTAAATTTCATGTTCCTAAAGATTTATAATATGACGGAACGGTAGTTTTGGAATGTTGTTTATTTTTTTCATATAAGATTTTAAATGATTTGTTGGCTAAATATTTTTGTGATATATATGGTTCATTATATCATACATTATCTTTTGAATTCTATTTATTTTTTCCTATAAAATTTTAAATGAGTTGTCCAAATTACTCTAAAACATTTTCTGATTTAGATATAAGCTTTTTTGCGTGAAAAATAAATAACTTTTAATAATTTAGCAGTTAGCAATATTATAAATATAAATAAATATTTTATATCTTTATTATATCTTCTATTTTTTAATCTTCACTTATCCTATGTCACACCACGTTATTTTTTGAAATTCTATAGTTTTAAAATTTTCAATTCTTATTTTATGTTTAACCATTCATAATTTAATTGTTTCTTACATTTTTTTCTCAATCACTCTCTACCTTGCAAATTTTGACACCTATGAACTTTTTTTTTTTTTTTTTTGGCAGAAATTTTTGACACCTATGTTTACATCTATATTTTCACTCATCTCTATCATTGAACAACGATATGAAATTTTAAACAAAGATTCTTTTGGTCGATCTTTTATATATAAATTAATATAAAGCTACTAATGTTTTTTTTTTATATTACTACCAATATTAATTTAAACTATATTGCTGAGTTATAAATTATTTTAATTATTTTATTGTTTCAAATATTATAAAATACCCTCTGTATTACGGAGTATTGTACTAGTATATTATAATTTTGAATACATTATTGGTTCGCATAATTTTAAAAATTGAGCATATTACTCAACATAGGATAGGATTTGCTAACTCAATTATTTAATTAAAAAAAAAATCATATCGTAGTAACAAAATCTGACAAAGCAATCGAGTTGCCGACTAATATGGCAAAGGCATAAATACTAAATAGAGTTGAACTCGAGTCAAATTAGGAAAGGAGATATCTCCGGAACCCATTAAATTTTCTGCTACAAAATCTCACAGCCCTAAATTATTTTTTCTATAAATATATATGTTCATATATCTCTCTCATCGCTCGTAGTACTATATTTTCTGCCTCGATTCTTTATTGAAGTTTATTTGTTGGGAGTCTAAAAAGAGTAAACGGGTTGTATCTGCAATCATGTTGGTTTACCAGGATCTTCTCTCAGGTTCTTCCTTTCCCTGTTTTTCTACATATACATGTTCGAATTATGGAGTTTCTCTATTTATTGTGTGATTTATTTTGATTATGGAGTTTGTTTTGGATTTTAAGTTTGATTTTGGTTTTCCTCTAATTTGATATGTTGCCGTACGTTTTAGAGAATCATGTGTATATATATGTAAAGAACATAGTATAAATTTTCGGTAATGTTCTGTTAACAATTTTGCAAAATCTTGTAAATAAGATATTGATTTGAGTTAATAATCTGGGTTCAAGAACTATTAGAGCAATTCAATTTCGAGATTTATTCAATTCAGTATTAATAATATCATGATATATACGTGTTTGGTGATTTGCAGGTGATGAACTTCTTTCCGACTCATTCCCATACAAGGAAATCGAGAATGGAATGTTATGGGAAGTAGAAGGGAAGGTAGGAAATATTATTATTAATAATATTATTATATTATGTATCTGGTTTTATTCGTACCCTAATTAAATAATTAATCTTTTATTTGTTAGATTTTATGACTTGTTGAATAAATGTATATATAGTGGGTTGTTCAAGGAGCAGTTAATGTGGATATTGGGGCCAACCCGTCTGCTGAGGGTGGCGATGAAGAGGAAGGTGTTGATGATCAGGCTGTCAAGGTTGTCGACATAGTTGACACTTTCAGGCTTCAGGTTAGTGTGTGTGTATATATATATTATTTTTAATCAAAGACAGCTTAGAAAATTCTTTATGCCAACACCCTCATGTGCAGGAGCAACCTGCTTTCGACAAGAAGCAGTTTATTGCATACATAAAGAAGTATATAAAGAACTTGACACCCAAGTTGGAACCTGAGAGACAAGAGGTGTTCAAGAAACACATTGAAGGAGCAACCAAGTACCTTCTTTCAAAGCTCAAGGACTTTCAATTGTAAGTTCACTCTTTTTGTGTGTTTGTTAGCTTAAAATTGTGTTAATTTTGATTGAGTTAACTAACAGCTTTGTCGGGGAGAGCATGCATGACGACGGAAGTCTGGTGTTAGCATACTACAAGGATGGTGCCACCGATCCAACTTTTCTCTACTTCGCCTGTGGCTTGAAGGAGGTCAAGTGCTGAGGACAGTTTTTTTCCTTTTATAAATAAATAAATATATATGGCTTTTTTGTTTTTTGTTTTTTAGTTTCAGTTTCAACTTGTCCCTCGTGATGTTTTTGTTTAAATGTCCCCAAGGGAGTCCAATGTCTAGGTGAGGCCTTTAAGAACAATGAGCTCAATAATATGTAGTTTTTTTATCTTTTAATCCTCCTCCTTGTTTTCAGCCAAGTTGGTAGTATTACAAACAAGTAAATTAATGAAAAGCCACATCATTACTATGGGGTTCATTAATGAAAAACCACATCAATGAATACTTTACAGCCATATAAACACATAAATGTTCACTACTCCGCCCACCCCACCTTAAGCAAGAAAAATATAAAGTCGAGCTCAAATGCCAGAATTGGAAAACGAATGATCATAGCATGTACGTGAGTTTGAAAAATATCAGTGCGTCCAACATTCAAGCCACATTGTCATTTGCTGCTGCTTTCCAGTCCCAAGTTCTTCTGGATATCTCTGGTCAGGCTGAATTGCAGGGTGTTATGCCATGGGAACAGTGTACGTGTCACCGGAAGCTTCCTCCGAAGGTCCTAAAATGCCCAACAACCACAAAGGACCAAATGAGTTAGCTGCTCACCAATCAGAAGATTCAGCTTGGATTAGGATGCATGCATGCTCACACAAACGAACCTAGCTCGATTATGCATACAGATAAGATAAACAACTTAGATAACATAACCTAGAGAGTACCTTGAATGTGGTGTCTGGTAAATTTGAATAGGACACCTGCCAGTACAATTAGATTTAATAAGCGATATTTCACATGAAAAAAATATCTGGGCAAATATTGAGAAGAGGTGGAAACCTGAAGTGAATTTAGATACTCAGTCTCATGGTGGCGAATAATGGTGATCAGGGAAACCGCACAATCATCAGGTGACTGAAGAATCAACACACCCCATCAGCATTTTTTGTTACAATCTGCACAACCTAAGCAAATAATAATAATATATCCTCTACATAATGCATTAAAAAGTCCTTAAACTATCAACTTTTGTTTCGAAAGGCCCCGGAACTATTGTTTATTTTAAAAAATCCTTAAACTATATAGGTTTTGTTTCACGAGGCTCCTGGTAACGAAAACTCAAGGATTTTGCTGAGCCAGTTTGATATTTTCTATTAAAATATGATGAATCAGTCAATTTCAATATTATTAAGATTATATTCCAACAAGAAATGTGTCTCCAATGGACTGTAAAAAAAGGCTTATGAAACAAGAATTATATACTTTAAAGGGCTTATGTATAACCAAAAAATGGTTAAGGGGCCTTATGAAACACGAATGATATAGTTTAAGGGTTTTTTAAAACAAAAATCAGTTTAGAGACCTGTCGAAACAAAAATTGATAGATCAAGGATCTTTTGATACATTATGCCTATATCCTTTTATCACTACAAATTTTCTTCCTAATTAATCTTCAGCTAAGTCTGAGACGCTAGATTTTTTAAGTCCTCTCCTGGTAATGGAACCATCAGAATCTAGAATTATGTAAAGATATATTTGTAACAGTACTAGATTTGTTCTGTGAACAAATCACAAGTGATATCAGGAACGTTTGATGAAAAACATTACTTAGCCTTGGGGTGAAATGCCTAAACCCAATGTTGACTTGACCTCATGACCAAGCGAAGGATGAAATTTGGTAATAAAACAAAATAATTATCCCTCAATTTATAAATTCATGTTATATTACTTCTGAAAATTGAAAATAGCCTGGCAAGTAGCTAGATCATTTCAGCAACTGCAAACATATATATTTAGAATGGGCCTGCAGTGCCAATGGCGTCATCCACAACTTTGATTACTGACATCCAAATGATGGAACAAAATGTTGCACACATGCCAAACGAAGCTACTAATATCATCGCAATAGTAGATTACCCAACCATGATATAGAGAATCTTAGTGCATTACCTGAAATATTGTGGAATCTTTGCAGTCATGATCTGCATCCAACTGGACATTTCCTTCTTCAAAGTAGTGTGCTCCGACCTAAATAAAGAAGAAAATAAATTTCTTATCTATACTTTTCTGTTTTCCCTTTTTAGTCAAAAGTCTAACAACTATGGGGATAACACATATAAATAAACTCTAAGAATTGATGAATGGAGACTACCTGAAGTTTACCTCTAACTTCAATAAGTTGCATGTCATCCTTAAATTCTAGGTTCCATACTGATCGCCAACTTCCATTGCTACACAAACCGATAGAAGCATCAGGCAAAAGAAAGACATGCAATAATGCAAACCCAGTAAGGTCATGCATCTGTAGGATGGCTTTTCCAGATTAGAAACCATTATTACATACCAGATGAGCATATAGCACACTAGTATATATAGTACTGACACAAAGGCAATCAGGCATGACAATTGTTGACTTAACTAGAGAGTTTAAACTTTTAGTGTTCACTAAAATCTTGGACCCCTTTGGACAAGCAAAATGTCGATTATAATGCTTTTTTTATGGTACAATATGAAAACAAAAAGAATGGTGAAATGGTGCAGAATTGTGGTATGTTATAATTAAGTGAAAAAGATGAATCATGTGACAACAACCTGATAACATAGATGTAACCAAGATAACTTACAATACTGCACTGTGAGTGCATTGCAGTAGTCAGAGAGAACATACCAGAAATTCTGAGGGCTGAGTCTAGCAGCAGTAATTACCACAACAAGCTCAAAGTCGGATCCTGGTTCCTCCACATCTTTCCCATTAACACAATAAACGGAACAGACTCCTTTTGGGTATACTTCGCTTACATACTTAATAGTTTCTGCATCCAAGGCACAACTGCACAAAAAAATAGATTAACACTAGCAACTAGCAACTATCAAGAATGGAAACATAAACAGCAATACAGCATTGGAACTGACAGAAGAACAAAATGAAAAACGATTGCAACCCTCCCAGAAATAGCCGATGTTATTCTAATGGAAAATTCTCATGCTCAATATTTGTACAGATAATTAGGGATGTAACTGTGTGAAAATGAAATTGTGTGGATGAATGTGTGTAAAGTGAAGAAAATGAATGCACTTTTTCGGTTTATGCTTTGAGTGGATCATCTTCATAATGTACATATTATTTAAATAGGTAAAAGTACCTAATATTTGAGAAGTTGGTAGTGGCGTGGTCATTTTGGATATTTCATTTGAGCAATTAATTAAATAGACTGCATCTTGATTTATCTTGTAGAAATAATATTAGATAATAAAACAAAAGATTATCCTGGTTTATTTAAGCTATCCAGATATGTTCAGATGTGAGTTTAACCAGCGACAAGTGGACTGTAATTAAATTCAGCATTTCTCTTTCTAAAGAAGGATATAACAATTTTAGCAACAGAAGCGTACCGATATTCCTCAATATATGAAGATGGAAGCTCTTCATCATTTGCTGGTCTAGCATGTTCACAGACCTGAATCAACATAGCATACTATATGCTGAGCACCAGTATACAATCTTGATCTATCTATGTATATTCTCATATAGAGTGTATGTCAATGGACTAATAATCTAATTGCAGTTCATTTTCCATTATCATGTATTATGCTCATATTTGCATTTCATTGTGCCAACAGGAACTCCACGTGTATGTGCCATAAGAAATGTAAATATATATGCTCCACAAGTGATTATATTTTGTGGAATTATAAATCAATCATTTTAAAAACAAAATGCAACCAACCCATTTCAGCCAAAATTAAGCTTATCCTTGATTTCTTCCACATTCCCAAGTTCTAACTTTAACACTAGAGTGAGGAATCAGCACTTTGGTGCTCTTCAAAGTTTTAGTCGACCTTGCTTAGCATATTCCATGTTGCACTTCCTTTCCTTTCTCCACCTGTATCTTCCTTAAATGTACACAACATATCTATTTTCCTTAATAGATATTATAATTGGTCGGAGAGGGTTAGTCTGTACTCTACTCAAAATTGGGAGTTGATCTGCATAACATTGCACCAAAACCTAGTGGCAGCTCATCTCATTCATCACATTTTTAGTCTCTTTACGCATTGTGCTTGATTATAAACATTATTAGTACCAAAACCTAAAAATAAATAGTATAATTGAACATTCATCTTAACCTAAACTCCAGGTCAGTGTGAAATGAAGATCTAATCATGATGCCAACAAGAACGAAGCACATCTGTTGTATTAATTAAAAGGGCTCATAAACCCTCCCAGTATATAAACTTGAAAGCTCATGGGGAACAGTGACTGAACTTACCTGTTTCACATGGTCAACTATTGCAACCTGAGCAGTCCTAGGATCAAGATACTCATCCTTATCAACCTCGCTAAATGATGTAACCATAACCTGGTAGCATCAATAATAGGATAGTGAATAACAGACATCAGAACTCAATTCTCTATTTGACATTGCAGAAAGGCCTACTTTAATATGAAAAAAATGAGTGCCTAGCAATACTTCAATTCTAGTATCAAGTAAAACATGTCATCCATTATAAATCTAGTTTATAAGTCAAGCTATTTCTACATCTGTACTAAAGGTTGAGGATCTGGGTTGTGCAAACTGGCTGAGTATTCCGGGAAATTGAACACCATAAAACAACGCTTCTGAGAGGTAATTACAATCTTCAAAAAGATGCTCCGCCTGTTTCAAGGAAATCAATTTTCAGCCTAACTACACCATATCATGCCACCTCCAATTGAAACCTCACCATTTGTATAGGTATTTAGTGCGTCCGTTTAATTCAATGGTGCAATCAAGCGAGCTTAATTACAAACTAGGACACTCTCTTCAAAAACAAAACAAGAAAAAATCATCTAATCAACTATAAAGCAGAATCTCAGAGATGTTCAAGCCAACATAATTAGGGCAAAATTATCACATAATTGGCGTTACCTCACCGCTTCTATCAGGTAATTCCAGGCAAATCAAGTGGGATTTGTTGTAAACCGGAAACGCCTCCGCCGCTGCCGTTCGATACAGTCTCTCATTTTGCAAAACCGCCCTCATATCTACCCAGCATTTTTCGAAAAGAGACATCAATTGTGCATTCATACCAAAAGTGCAGTGTACATACATTTGTACACCCGCATGTGCATATCAATGAGTATGTAGGATTACCTTTTGCGACGTATTGGATTTCACCGGCGGGGGAATTGAGGAGAAACCATTTGGCGATCTCGATCTTCTGCTTGTCAGTGAGCTGCGACGCCGCTTCTTCTTCGTCTGACATTTCTGAGATCCCAAATGCAAGGGTTTTGAAAATTGTTTCGAGCAAACTTCCTCCCTCTTAATCAAATCAAGTGGATTACTATTATATTTGCGCTCGAAAAAAATGTGTGTTCATCATGTATGAGATAATTATGAGGTCTGATGTTAAGTGTCTGGTGTATCTTAGTAATTAACGACTACATGAAAATGATGGTTTCCATTCGGAAAAATAAAGTTACTAATTGATGCTTGATTTTTTCTAGGCAGAATGGTTTTGAGATTAACAGAGTGTAATGGGAACAAGTGTTCACGGTAAAACTTGATCATTTATTAATAAATGAACGGTATTACTTATATTATTATAAGGTTCCGGCCGTGATAACTGAAGAGTATGTCTTATAGTACTAAAGAGTATCAGTTGTGATAACTGAAAAGTATTACCTATATTATTAAAGAATATCGGTCATGATAACTGAAAAGTATTACCTATATTAATAAAAGGTATTAGTCGAGATAATTGAAAAATAAATTGATTTATTTTTTTAATATGGATCAAGCTTCACCGTGAAACTTGATTCACAATAGACACATTCTTTGAGATTTTATTTTGATAAATATATTGAAAATGAAGAATAGTCTTATTAATCTCATTTTGTGAGATTAATTTTGTACTCGTGATACAATTATATATAAAAAAGTGATAATGTACAAATGAAAAGTGACAATATTATTATGAAAAATGATAGTCATTTTTAATATTTTTAAAATTCAATTTTTAGGTGTTTCATAATTTTTTAATACAACTATAATTGTGAAATAGTGTCACTCTCAAGTAAATGACTTCATCAACTAACTTAACATAATGATACAATAAAAGTGATATAGTTATATACTTAAAGTGATAATGTACAAGTGAAAAGTGACAACATTTTTTTGAAAAGTGGCAACATGTTGGACTCAAGCAATACAAAAGTGTGGGCCAATTTTATTTTATTTTTGATCGGTAAATGTTAGTTGTTAGTGGTTAGAAATTAGTTCACTAAGCCTCCTTACAATTCCAAATACTTCAAGCCTCCTTATACCTCCCACTCCAATTCGTTCCCAAAGGGAATCAAACCTAGGTCTCCCACTTAAGTGAGGAGTCCGGTGGCCAAGTGGGCTAAGCCCCCTTGGTTAAGTGCGGGCCAAATTATAATTGGGTCGAAACAACTCAAATAACTAGAATACGGGTTAAAAGAGATCTGTGAGACGGTCTCACAAAAATTTTTGTCCCACAATTTTATACAGAATGTCATTATTTTTTAATCCACACATAGTCACATACACAAAATCCAAACTATTTCTTACATAAAGATTTACAGAATTACCCCAAATCCCTCACCCATTACTCCAAAGTCTACACTTTATTATTTTGTATGCCAAAAAATTATTGAAAGTGAAGGTGGGATGGAGAGAATACTTTTTGTTTTGGAGGTATCATTTAGTGCGAATATGTCATAAATATCTTGCACTATAGATGTCTCTATTTAATACTTCCTCTAAATTAAAAAAATAGACCTTTTGACTTGTTGATCAATTTAAATGAAGGATTTAAAGTCCAGTAGAGGTAAAATATGTGTGTAAAATAAAAGAATTAGTTAATTAAGTTGAAAAAAAAATAGAATTGGTGTAAATAAAATTATATTGTGAAATATAAAAACTATTTTTATTTATAGGAGTGCAAGCAGATATGGAATGCAAAAAAAAAAAAATAAATAATAATAATAATAATAATAAATTCACAAACAACTGTAGACAAACAAATAAAACAAGTGCATAAATAAATGTGGAACGAATGAGTTATTATTTTCGAAAGTATGTTTTGATACAAAGTTACCTCGGGCGTATCATACATGTCCACCCCTTTCATTCCAGCACCGTTGGTGGGAATGACAATATTTTCGCATTTAAAACCATGGAATCATGATTATGATCTAGTATACTCCCTTCATCCATGAAAAATTTGCATAGTTTTTTAGCGGTTTTTGTATGAAAATTATTTCATACTAATATGTGTACAAAAGTTATTTTATATGAATGATATGCTAGTTGTAAACGTATTACTATAAAATAACTATCACACAAAAACTGTTGAAAAAGTCAACTATGCAAATTTTTCAAGGGAGGAGGGAGTAGTATTTTAACGCGACCCTAGCATAAATCATAAATCTACAAAATCAAAGGATAACTCAAAATGAGTTGAAAAAACAATGGACACAAATTTAATACCTTTATTAATATATTTATTAATTTAATGTCAAATTCACCCATCTAAGCACATTAATAAGTTGGTGGAGTCACTCCACCATGACTGGTCGCAGACAACTCCTTTTACTACTAACTGAACTAAACTAAATTGGATGAAACGTGAGAAGAACCAAGATCAAAATTGATATGCATTATCAGGATCTCTTTAACATTACTACTGCTACATTGCCTCAGCGAAAACTGAGTTGGGGGGGAAGCAAGCATCTCCATACGTCGACTTCCAAATATTATGCCATGCCTTCAAAGGACTAACTCTTCGAAGACCACCAAAATACTCGTTTGTTCTATGATTATTAAACAGACCTCTAGCACCAAAAACCGTCAACTCCGTTGACTCCATATAGCCTCGTATTCTTGAAACAAATGCACCTCCGCCATAGAAACCAGCTCTAAAGCGACTGCTTTCTTGCGGGTAGAGCTGAGCTATGTTTGGTTCGAGGGATACCTCTTGCTTTGGGCCTGGGGAGTTATCATCCAGGCCTATGTAACTTCCCATCCCGAGTAATTCCCAGTCGATCTTTTGCAAAAGATTAGTTGCCCGCTCATTGACACCGGAAGGGCAGCTTTGTAATTGCAACGCTTGCTCATTTGCTAGTCTTTCAACTTGCAACTTCAGCTTTTGAAGGCGATCACCTATTCTAGCAGAGACAGCATCGTAGAGTTTTCCTCTTGAGATATTTGTATCTGCTCCAACGATTAAGTCGTCAAATTTGATGGGATCACCGACAAGTATAGTCACCTGTCCATGTGCCAACAGATGATCATTGTTTTAAAGCCAGTAGAAACGCATATACAGAAATATGGATAATTACAAAAAATGATTCCTTTGGCCTAATCACAAAGAAAAGAAACGAGGCTCTCTTTCAAGACTTGCAAATTCCACCCATGACACATGTCTTTTTTCCACAAAAATTGCATCTGTTAATGAGGGTGAGGATTGTGAGAGAAATACAAAATTCAAAGGGGATGATTGTGATACCTCAAGAAATATTTGTAATCTCAAAACATAGTTTTTGTGAAAATATGCCAAACGCTAGAGTAATTTTGTAATTAGCCCAAAGTACATGGTGGCTGGTGCAAATAAGATGGACCAATTAAAAAGTGAACATACAGTTTTCCCAACCCTAGGGAACTTGGCTCCAACTGGCATGACCTCTTGCATTCCAGTATGCACGAACGGAACAACTATCGGAATGCTGTCAGCATCCAGGACCAACCTGTGAAATTACAAGCAAATACATTATATAGCAAACCTAGAGTCGGGAAATGAAAATGAGTGCAAATTTGCAATATCTAGCATTACAACCAAGTATGGCAAATAAATGTAGTAATCAACATGATTTTTTTTTTTATCAGTAAATATTCGTTCCCAAAGGGAATCGAACCCAGATCTCTCACTAAAGTGACGAACCTGGTGGCCAGGTGGGTTAAGCCACCTAGTTAGTAATCAACATGAATAAATATACATATTCATCTGTTCATTTCCACTGACCAGCATATTTAAAACTTAACCCTGGTCATAATACAATGGGTTGATAGCGTAAGGTCACGCAGGAGGGGATTTCAAGTCATGACATTAAAGATACTTACATGATTGCACATAATTCAGTCAAAGCAGGTGAATAACCTAAGCTATTTAGCAAAGTTGTTGAATTATTCAAAGAGTTAATATGGAGTTTGTGAAAGCTTTTTCTTCTGCTTTGCAAACACCAGCTTCTGCTTCCAACTGCTTCAAGGAAGCAGATTATTGTTAAAATCTCAAGTGGCTCCTCACCTCCTTCCAACAACATTTGACCAAAAGCACTTCCTACTTTTGATCATAAGTAATTTCCTCAAAACACTCTATTTTAATAACTTCCTAAAAGTAAACAGTAATTGCACACCCGCACCCCTAAGTACCTTCCAATGCCTCTTTTGGCAGATCCCATGGTTTTCCCACCATCTCGAGAGCGACTGCCTTCAGGAAATATATGAACCCACCCACCACGATTCAGTTTAGAAATAGCCAAATCCATTCCCTGCAATAAGAAATGAAGCAATCAGCATGCTTTATTATGTAGACATAAACAGAATTTAGGTTCCTATAGCACAACCATTCCAGGGTCATTGTTCTTTCTCAATAAATACAGTATAGGTTTCTTTTTCTGATGACACATTAACGACCATCCGTTCATTATAAATGACAAATATCAAGGTCCTGGGGGTAATTATCCAAACCCCAGCGGAAGCACCTATAATCGCACGAAGCAGTATGAACTATGAAGAATTGGTGCATTATGCTACTAAATTAGGAAACCATGATTTAGCCATTGCCCACACATTAACATTACAAATGACTTGGAAACAATTTATCAAAATTACGAACCCACATAAAAATCTTGTAACAGCAATCCTATAGTTCTAAGAGAAGTGACTGCTAAAGGGGAAGTTAACATCCAGTTTAGATATCCTTAGAAAGCATGTCGTAATAATGAGATTTACAAGGCATAGTTCTCAACGAATTACATAATAAGAAAACAAAGACATTTAGACTAGCACAAGGGGATGCTGGACAAATGTGTTTTTGAACACACCTTCTGATATATCCCATCTCCACGAGAAACTGGTAAAACTTTCACATACTTGAAGAATGCTGATGTAACTGGATTTTTGAAACAACGATCAGATGCACAGAGTGTCCATCGCAATCCACTTGCATTTAACATCAAGCTAGGGGGTAGTAGGGAAGCAATGACCAAAGGATCATCCATAGAGGCAACATGATTGCTAACCTACAACAGTAGAATAAATTCATAAGGTTCATCCATAGCTGCAACATGATTGCTAACCTACAACAGTTGAATAATTCATAAGGTTCATCCATAGCTGCAACATCATTGCTAGCCTACCACCACAGAATAATTCAATGCTGATCACATCATAAGAGGATCTTGCTCACCGTTATTAGAGACTTGTTTTCTGGCCTATGCAGTACCGCCTGTTGCAATTTTTCTGCACCGTATATCTGTAGAATGTAGAGCGCTAGAGAAATTACTTAATCCAACAAAATAGATGCTTATTTTAAAAAATGGTGGCATTTGAATTTACCTGAATGCTGTTGAGTCCGTGCATAAAAACATGGCAAACATTTCCAAGAACAGGAACGGCAACAGCCTGTAGCATGCGGGTCAAGACTGACTGATCTTCGGCATCAATATCCTTACTCACTGCAACACGAAACTCAAAGATGAGGCATCTACAGAAGAACAAATGAAAACGCAGATCATGTATGCCCAAATAAACAAATCATAAAGAAAAGCATTTCTGTATTAATATACACATTTTTGTAATTAAGTTTTCAGATTAATAAGACGCGACACTCGTAATTTGCAGTACAAGTATCGAATAACTAGGTCACACCTCTTTTACGGTAAAAAGCAGAAGATGAAGGCAAAGCATCACGACGGAATTCTGAGAAGCGATTGAGCCACCGCTGAACAGTAGAGGAGAGATAACCGCCGCTAGCGATCCTCGAATTCCGCCGGCGATGATAGTCCACGGCCGCAACTCTGAAACGCTCCCTCAGCCTAAGCTGCAAAGATTTAGCCCCCTCCGCCATCAGATCGCCTCTGCATTCTATCCACCGCTCCACCACCATCTTCAAATTATTAATTACAAGCCCTAAACTATCAAATTAATTATATTTCTACGATTAACAGATAAAATCACGCTATTGAACTTTGAACTGAACTGTTGGATTAATAGATTATGCTTATAGATCCACAGATTGTGCAGGGAGGCTCTGCGGCGAAAGAGGAGAAAATGCGGTTATGCCTTTAAAGGGCAATATAGGATCACTGTATGTTGCTTGGGAGGGGTTGACTAGTGTGAGCAGGTGGCGCCCACAGCGCACGATAGCCCAATGGAATGGATAATGATTCCCTCTTGAAATATCTTTGTGGGCCATGTGGAAAAAAATGTTACTCCCACCTCATGACCTAGGATTAGGATGAACGTGACAACAAGGACATGATTATATTACAATCTGAACTATCAATAATAATTAAAAAAAAATTAGAGCATATTTTATGTGCAATAATAGTTTAAAAAATCTGGTCTAATAAAATTAAAGCATATTTTATGTGCAACAAATTAAAAAATAAGAACTAATAATGTAGGTCTTAAATGAGCTATACCAAAGTTTAGAGACAAATAGTTCGCTAGTAGTATTTATAAGACCCATATTATAATTTTGTAAGGTCCATCAAACAAAATAAATATTAATCCCCTTTTATTACGCTGACCCATTAAAAATCAGACTTCATTCAAATGTGTAAAAAATTCGAGTTGCACTTAAAAGCCAATTACTCTACTGTTGAGTTAGCAACCCGTAAAATACAAACATAAATTAAACAAAACTTCAACAAAAGGTGTATGGATACAATCAAATTCAATTGAATTGATTTAAACAAAGAGAAAAAAATATATTAAATCAAACCCTTGAGTTAACAAATCTAAAAAAAAAAAAAAACAGATTTTTGATAAATGGATTCAAAACATAAAAATAAAGTGATTAGATGAAAATATGTCAAATAAAAAAAAAAAAAAAAAAGATACCGCATTGTGAAAATGGATAGAGCATCTCCTCTTATGTTATCTAGCTTTCTTTCAATAAAAAAAGCTCCTGTATCAAAGAAAGCGTCATTTGAAGGCCCAATTAATAATTCGGTTTTATATGATCAAGACAAGCATGTTTCATCTACTGATTGGAAGGGGCAGGTGCCAAACAATCATCCTCTTCTCTTCTCTTTTGTTTGTTTCCTTTGAAAATCTGCACTAGTTTAATTTCGATGATATATTAACACAACAGGAGTTTGATGTACTTAGATTCTGTGAACACAACGACACTTGGGTGCTCACCCCCCAACAGATGGAACTGATGGAGAGAGCAAGTTTTTGGCATCTCGGGTTGTTTCCAGCAATCGATACAGTAGATAAACCAGCACTTATATCTGCATTAGTTGAGAGATGGAGGAAAGAAACCATCACATTACATATGCCCGTTGGACATATGACGGTGACACTTGAAGACGCTGCGTTATTGCTTGGGACTGCTAAGGGCAACATAAGAGACTAAAAAAATAACAAGATTATCAACATAATAAAATCAAACTACTTAATATTGCACACATCAAGTATGACATTACAAATAACCGAAAAAGCTGGATAAATCCTAGCCGAACATAGCAATGGTTTTTACAGTCGCAATTAACATGAAAATATCACTAAGGATTGACTAAAACGGACCACCATCATTGAGGTGATACTAAGATTAGCTATAGTAGCAGCAAGCACCATAGCAATGGGTTCACCATCATTGATCTGCTAAGCAGCAAGCACCTTAGCAATGCGTTCAGTGGGTACCAATGGAAGATGTGAGGCAACTCTGTAGCCTTTCTCAGCAGCTTGAGTCACAGTTTGGTTGTACTTGTCCGTATAGTAGCTGGCCGTTGGAGTAACAGCCCGAACCGCCTGAGGGAAAAGCGGGAGCCTATGCAGGGAGCGCCAGGCTGTTGCTGCGTACTGCTCAGCAACTGGTTCGTACTTGGTGTATAGATCCTTAGCAGCCGGCTCGTACTTGGCGTACACTGTTTTTGCAAGTCCTGAGGCAGTTCCCACCATGCCCGTAGTCTTGACTTCGGTCATAACGGCACGAGCAGCTGCAGGGGCATTCTGAGCAGTCTCCAACAGGCTTGGGGGAACACGGCTCTGCACTCTGTTCACAGACTCATCAACCTGCATTCACCATGTCACAACATTGTTCAGCTTTATAATCACTAACGGAAGAAGACTATACACAACTTTGATTTTATGGTTTCTTTTCCGATTGCCAGGAGAAATGAATGATCCTATTGCTACTTCTACAATTCCTAATCTCTAGCAGGACATTTTCATGATAAAACATTTGTATTTATCCACTGAACAATTTGTCACCAAAGGCTCTGTAGATAAATTTATTTCATCTACTTTGATCTTACAAAGTAAACGAGACTTAATCGAACCGTATTTAGAGAAAATCTCAAAGAACATTTACGAACATGTAGCATTCCTGCGAGGGGAAGAGTTTTAAAAATAAGAAGTCACAAATTCCCAATTTTTTATCATAACGGAAAGCAGAATTAACACCACATAATTGCTAAAATCTGATTCCATTTATCAGGTTATGAAATGTATTTATGAATCGATCGATCGCTCGTCTATTCATATTCAAAAACGAAAGAGCCCTAAAAAAATAGAAATATCAAATTCTAGAAAACAGAAATAATCAAATCAACAGATTAAACAAGACAGGAAACCCTAACAATATATAATTGTAAATTATACTCCATCATAGAAGTTATACCTTGCGATCGACGAATTTGAGAACATCAACGGGGACAGCGTGATACTTGTTGTAAACCGGGCGGACGACGGTTTTAACTGTGCCCTCGACAGTGTCGACGCTGGGCTTCAAAGGGCCCGCGTTTTCCTTGGCGTAACTGTAGAGTTTCGCAGCGAACATCAAGGCGTGAAGGGTGGCGACCTGCACGAATTCCAAGTACTTGAGCTTCTGCTCCTCGCTCTCGGCCTTCACAAAGGGGGAAAAAAATCAATCAAAACGAATACACAAATAAAAAAGGAAAAGGGGAAATTAATATGACGATGAAGAAGGATGGGATCTATTCATACGAGAAGGGGTTGTTGAAGGTTAGAGTCTGCTCCGGCCATGATTAACTGCTTTTCTCTCTGTTCTCGATGGGAAAACAAAGGCGAAGACAAGATCGTAAATGAGAAGATTAAAGGCACGAATGAGACTGAAAGGGTAAAATTATATTTGTAGTTGAGAGAAATGCGAATGTGAGGCTACATCATATATAGCAAATGGAAAGGGACGGTCAAGGAGGAGGGTGAGAAAAGCGTTGACTACTTTAGGGCTAAGGAAACGTTACAAACGTAGGTTCTAGAACGTCCTCTTTTGTTGTTTAGGGGCTAAGGAAAGATATACGGCACACCGCACACGCTTGTGAGGATTAGAAATGTTTTCCCTCGTTCATATTTGAACTAAATAATGGAAACATTACAAAAATATATTAAATGGTTTTTTATGTTATGTTGTTTAATTATTTTTAAATTGGCAAGTTACGATGTGAACAAGGTAATTATTTTTTTTTTATTATTATTGTTATTTTTTTTTGACAGGACAAGGTAATTATTAATTAACTACTCTCATGGTGAGACTTTTTTTTTTGACAGGTCTCATAGTGAGACTTATTAAATGTTATACAACCTTGAAAAAAAAAATATTGCAACTCTGGCCAGGTCGTTGAGTCCAACTTTCGGTACCACATCTTGGGCTCTTTTAATTCCATTGGCCCAACCTTTATTTGTGTAAATGGGCTTCAATCCAGATAAGGCCGTCATTTCGAAAACGTTATTTACATGGTAGCCTAATTTTGATAGTCTCGGATAGTAGCATTAAGCCCACAGTAGTTTGATCAAATATATAATTATATTTATCAATAAATATCAAGTTTTGATTTAATTTATAATTTTTATCAAGTAATTATTTCAATATTATAGTTATTTTTATTAAATAGAATACCATAATTTAAATTCACTTGAATTTTACTTTTAATTTTGTTAGAATGATTCTTGACTAAATGCAATAATTTTTTTATAAATTTATAACATCAATTTTCATCTTCACACCTCACTCCCCATAATAATAATAGTACAATATATTGCAATAATAATAATAATAATAATAATAATAATAATAATAATAATAATAATATCATCAGACGAATGATAGTATTTGTTAGTCTATTGCAATACCATCAGATGAACAATATATTTTGTTAGTTTCATTGAATAGGTTCTGCAATTATAACCAGCACTTTGCTTGGTTGGTGAGGTTGTCGGTGATGGCGATGACAAAAAATAATAAATATTTATTTCAATTTTGTTAAAAATAAATATCTATTGCAAATTTGTTCAAATTATAAAATCTATATTAAATTTATGGTTATAAGTATTGACTGGGACTTTTGAACCGACATATATATCTTTGTCCCAGAGGGCCAATATAAGGGTTGTTAAAAGTACTTATATTTCTATGAATATATAATGTGTATGTAAATAAAGTATACTTGACATCTAGACTATACATGTTATTATAATATTATATCTGTGCGTGAGATCTTGCTATGATGTTCAATATTGAGTATTTTATAGAGTTAGATTCAATAAAAAAAAAATACTTATATTTTGTATTGAAATTGATATCTACAATGAAATCAACACATATGCATGTATGTTCACACACTCAAGTAAAAATAATCATTTTTTTCAAATTACAACTGTTAAAATAATAACAGGACAATAGTCTGACGGTAGCATTACAAAAAAACAAAATTATCATTCTCCATATATATATATATATATATATATATAACCCTATGTACTATTAAAACATTTTATGAACGATATAATTAATTGAGAAAATGGAAAACGGGAAGCGCAAGAACAAACACTCTTTTCGGGAAAAGATTGTACTTCCTCCATCTCACAAAAATAAGTGTATAATCATTTTTACATAATTAAAAATAGAAGTTACTAACATTATTATATTAAATTTTTTATTTGTTTTTTTCATTTTGCTCTTATGTGATATAAATGATACATTAAATATAATAATTGATTTATCTTTGTGGGATAGATGAAATTAGAAATTAAATCTTTTTGAGATGGGGTGAGTATAATAAACTAAAAAAATTCTATAAATATTTGCCGAAATCTTAACTGACGGTCGCCCTTTCATTAAAGAAGTGGGTTGAATATTGATGTTGATTACGATCGTGTGGAGTGGCCATTATAATTTATAACTGATGTGACTTTAATATGAAGTATCAAAATTTATACGGAAAAAAATTATTTTAATTTTTCTCAAAATTAATCAAGTGAGACGTGAACAATTCGTATGGACTTTTATATGATGATGATGATGATGATGATGATGATGATGATGATGATGATTGCTGTTCTTTAAATTCTGCCTCT
Organism: Paraleonurus japonicus; assembly: GCA_030762865.1. Classification (NCBI taxonomy): domain Eukaryota; kingdom Viridiplantae; phylum Streptophyta; class Magnoliopsida; order Lamiales; family Lamiaceae; genus Paraleonurus; species Paraleonurus japonicus. Next base: position 2,458,658 of record CM061057.1, on the reverse strand, counting down.
AAAAAACGTTTTTCATCTCTCTGCATAAAATTTGATTTTATCTGGATGAAATCGCTATCTAGATATAACGTTCTTTTTAAGTATGATTTTTTTCTTTTTTTTTTTTACAATTTCTCAAATGCATTTTACAATTAAGTCCGTTTTTTTATTAAATTGAACATACATATTAAGGTCAGAATAGCACGCATATTTACAATTAAGTCCGTTTATATATTAGATTGAACATAGATCAAATGTGTGCCTCGTCAATAACCAATAGCATGTTTTGTAATTAAAGCTTTATGATATTTCAAGTGCTCCAAATCATTAATATACCCCCGCGCACACACACCAATGACACCATGTGAAATTCTTTAATACCATTTATTTAGGTTCATTAATTATTAAAATTCTACTAAATATATGTTTTTTCGTTGAAAAAATAAAGATTAGAGCTGATCACAAAAGACATAAAATTTGATATTATATTTGTGTCACTTATGAAAACTACACTTTAAATTTGTCTTATTCATAGAAAAGAATTTTAGTTTATAAATTATAAATGTAATGAGTTTTGTCTCTGGCTAATAAATATCTTCTTTTAAATTTTAATTTGTGAAACTTGGAAAAGAGAGAGAAATAATGGAAGACCAACAATTACTAATTTTTTTTTAAAAAAAGGACATTTCTTTAAAATAAATTAAACATTTTGAAATGATTATTATTGAAGAAAAAATTAAAGCCACTTTCGAGTACCTTACAAGTTACAAGAAAACAATTATTACCGCGGAGAAGTCAATAATAATGTTCATATACTTTGTTACGGCAACCCCAATTCCAAGTTCCAAAGTAGTGGATGCTTGAAAAAATTACTGATCAATATACTTTATCATGGAAGTCTCACTGCAAATATCACTGATATTTTTCAAAATTCATTCGTACATCATGTCATGAAGACAAGCAAACCACCCTTAATTAATATGGGAGGCCCCTGATGTCGAGTTTTCAGGGAATAACATAAAATAAATAAATTTTAAGTCTATTTTATATATGGTGGATTTTGAATTTATTTAAATCATTAAACATATGATTCTATAAAGTTGAAATGGATTATTTCTTGACCCCCCAAAAAAAAAAGGATTATTTCAACAATCTCAAAATCTTACATGCAATAATAGCTTTTTTTAGATTTATGAATTATATTTTAGATTAATCGATATAATCAAATCTAATTGAGTTTTAATTGAATAAAAAAAATACTCATTGTGCAGTTTGACTTTTCACAAATTATATTTTGTATGTCGATACTTATGTAAGAAGAATATTAAAGATTGATTGTGATTCAACTACAAGTAATATCATTTAATTAAGTACTAAATAAGATTGAGTGAAAAATTAAAACATAAACATAAAAGATTTAATTGTGAAATAAAAAGAATCTCAAATAATTAATATTAGTATAAGGTGACAACTGACAAACCTGAAAGAAGGTTCATGTAAGTTTTGTTTTTTTTTTTTTTTTTTTGACAGGGAGGTTCATGTAAGTTTTGATAGTTCATAAAAAAAGCACAAGACTTATTTTCCCCAACAAGTTATTTTCCTTCACCTTTGATTGAATCCATCTTTATGTCTCGCCTAGTTCCTTCTTAGTTCATATTCTTGTTGTAGCTTTACAACTTTCCCTTTGCAAAAGACATACACACAAAGATGCCAAAATCACATCCACAAAATTCACAAACCAAAAGGTGCTAATTGATGGAAATCATTTGTATACTTGTTAAAGTGAGGAAAATAAGAATAAAATGAAATGTATTGTTGATGCTGAGAAATGAGAATTAAAAAAGTTTCTTGATTTCTCAAAAGTGGGGAATCCTTGGACCAATTGTTACCGATTATTTTCGTTAAAGAGTCTTTTTCATTTGTTTAAAAGATCTGATATTTTTAATTATAGAGTTAATTAAAAATCAAATCAGAATAATATTGCAATGAAATAATGTTTAAATTGTGAGTTAGGGATGTAGATTCCGAGTTGTTAGTAGTTTAGTACTAATCCAGCTGTAGTTTAGGTGGTACCTGATCGAGTCTCTATAAATCAAGTGCCAAATTTTCTTGATTTCTTACCCTTTTCTCAACACTTCTGACTTATCCGGTAGTTATCCCATTTATTTTATTTAAATATTGTTCTATTTCAATTATTACAAAAAATACATGCTATGATACAAATAAAAGAGTAAGGAAATTGGAATTATCTTATCAATAAAATTTCAGAAAATGACTTCAATTAATTTTAAGTTTGATAAAGTTTCCAACAATAGCCCATCCAATATGCAAATAATGTTACGGGTACAAAAATTATGATGAACTATGCGAGAGGAATTGTACTTTTTAAATTAAGCAAATTAATCATTTAATAATAGAGTCTGAAAAGCAATAGTATATTATATGAGTGTGAATTATTATTCACAAAAAATTAAAAAGTAAATATTGTACAGATAATATTATGACAATAATAAGTAACACATAGCAATATTTAATTTCTCGTATACACTCCCTCTAAAAAAAAACAGATTAAAATCCGAACTAAAAAAAAGGAAAAATATTAGAGATATGATATTAGCATCACCGGAGAAAAGAATTCCCCTTCAACTCCGGCAACGAGTGATGCTGCTGCAGCCGCGGCGGTAGGGGTTGGCTTGGGCGCCTGGGCGGCAGTTGTAGTAAGACGCGCCGCGCCGTGAGCATGGGACTCTGTTCCTCTGCAACGCACCGTAGCTGATGTAACGGCGGTTCGCTAAGATGCGCCGGTTGGACTCCGAATCGAGCTCGAACTCGTCATCTACGTTGGCCAGGCATTCGGCGATGGTCCCCCTGCACCCAGATCTCACCGGCGGCATCAGCCATCCGGCGGCGGAGGTGTCGTGGTCTCCACCGGCCGACACTTTAGAGAGTGAGAACGACACGATTAAGCAGAGTGTCAATAGCATTTTGCTGGCGCGTGCCATTTTGGGAAGGGGTGGTCAATTCTCAGCACCGATTTCTGCGAATTTCTTCTTGCGATTGAAGTTTTGCCAGGGTATCTCTTTCTCTCTCCAAAGTACCCTCTCTATCTTTGTTGTTTGGGGTTGGAGGAAAGAAAGAACGAACAGCTAAAGAATAATGCAATTTGGGGCATTATAAATACAACTCCATAATCACTTTATACCAAGAATAAGCTTGAATGTAAATATTAGTAATAATACAATAATGCCTCCTAAATATCTTCGTTTTTTTTTGCTGATTCATTTCGCCCTCTCTCCCTCTTCTCATTTTCAATAACGATATAAATACACAAAATATAATATGAAATATTTTCATAATATAAAATTAATATAAATAAATAAACTAATAGAAAATTTCTTACTGGCTACGTGTCTATGTTTGGTGCATCATTAATGATGTGTCGTTTAATTGATGATAAGTAAATAATGAATTTAATATTAACATTAATTAATTTGAATCTTATATATTTTAATTTATTATAATATATATTTTAATTTATTATAATACTCATTTATTCTTTATTTTATTTAATTTTAGTTGACTTAATTTAATTTAAATTTAAAAAATGAGTAATACTAGGGTGCACCAATTGGATTGTCTAATTAATTTATAATTAATATTGTTTAGTAACATAATTAATATTAATCAACTAATATATTTTAAAATAATTAAACATCATTTTAAAATACTTTGAGTTGCACATTAAAGAAAAACAATTTAAACAATGTTTTCTATTGATATGCTTAACTTTTTTATTTTTATTTAATTACTAATTTTATTTTATAATTTCATTTTACTGCATATCTTAATTAATTTAATGCATTGAAATTATTTTATTCTATAGTTCATTCAATTTGAAAAAATATGGACTGACCCATAGGAATTGTTTGCACCCTATGAATTTCGAGTCTATTACCTACAGAGCATCACACTCCTAAATATCAAGTTCTCACCAATAGGCCAGCTCCTTAGGTACTATTTGTCCATTTTTATATGATTGGTGTGACATAGCCATCATTAAATCTTATTAAATTTTTTATATATAAATGTTAAATTTTATTAAATATATATGCATCAATTGTAACATCAAATATAATAAATATTATGAATAACTTTTGAATATTGTTACAGTGTATTTAAAATGTAATACTAATAGTATTACAAAAAAGAGTAACTAAATATTTTTTTTTTCAAAAGTCTCGTGAGACCCTCCCATATTAATTGGTGGAGCTAGATCAATTAAAGGCCGAACGGTCACTTTCACTATTAGTAGTTTTCATAAATAAACTACTTTTTCCTTGCACTGTTTATAGATATTGCACCTTTTTATTTTAGCTGATTTTATTATTTAATATATAATAATATATGTTATAATTAAAAAAGTAATGTTTGAAAGATATTGAACCATTAGTAATGTTTTTTTTTTTTTGTTGCAGGTTTCCTTGTAGGGGGATTGTCGGCAAATTTTATGTGGGCGCCCTCTACAATTTAAAAATTCTTTCGAAAACAACTACCATTCTGTAAGTTGTTTTGTAAACCACCATATATAATTAAAAAAATCTTACTATAATAATGGCATAAAATTCAATAAAGTATAATTCATAACTAAATGATTCGACATATACTAGACATCAGCATCATATAGGATAAATTCGATTTTTTTTTTTAAACTGGTTCATTTCATTAGAAAATGTGATGAGTTTTTTATTTGTACTCGCTCTGAATTGAGTGTACATATTCTTATAAAATAGAATAACAGATTTGTTCTCATGTGTCGCATGAACACCAATATAAAAAAATGAGCCCGTCAAAAAAAAAATGTGTTTAATTGTACTGGCCAGAAAAAAAAATATTTTACATAAAATTATGGATAATATGAAAGTGTGTTTTATTTTTTAAGTTTGTAAATTATTTTAAAACATTTGAAAAAAAAAAAAAAAAAAAAGGACAAATTTATGCATTCCCCTGTGACAGTGTCGTATAAAAACTGTTTTGACAACCACATAATGACGTTTATAACAATTTTCATTGCATACAAAAGTTTATAGATATATAAAAAGTATTCGCAAGTCCAACTTCTTTCGCGGGTTAGCGTTGCCTTAATCACCGACATATATTAAGCCGTTAATTTTTCCCATATCGTACACAATTCTCCACTTTATAGTTTATACTCCTTGAAAATGAAATCCCCTATTACACCCAGAACTTTTTACATATATTATGCCGTTGATTATTCCCGCATCGTAATTTTTCCTATTTTATTATGAGAATAAAAATAATATACACAGAGAATTCGATATAATGAAAAACTTCGCTGATATCTATAAGTCGTGTGTCTTCCTAAAATATATTGTATTTTTACCATTTTTGGTCAACTAGACAAATATACGAATTTCTATAAATCATCAATATGCTCGAATAATTGCAATTAAATAAATATAAAAATCACTATTATGTGGATCGTGTCTCCATTTCTAATAAAGACACCTGGCTCTAGGCATTTAATTTGGCAAATTGTGTAATGAGAGTTTCTCCCAGAGTTATCCAACGGATAGACAACCGATTCACACTTCTAATAAGTTATAACAAACAAATTATCAGAATTTCTCAGAGTCTAATATTACTAAATGAAAATTTAAGGCGGTGTCCAAATTTCACCAGAAAATTACTTTTTCACAGTTCATACACAAGTTATTTGAAAACTAACACAACTTCGTTAAAAAAAATATATATTTTCACTTATTTTGACATAAATTTTAATAATTGAATGAATATTAGTAGTTTATGTATAAGTAAATATATATGATGGATATGTAATATTTAAAAGATGATGATAAATGAGAATAAATATTTTGAACAAACAAAAAAAATGAAAATAAAATTTTTGAACTGAGAGAATAATATTTTTTTAAGTCTTAAAAACTATTGTTATTTGAAATTATTATCCAAATAAATTTAAATGCCGGTTTCACTTTCAAAATTATGACCGGCCCCCTCGGTTTCATTGCCATTTGAAAACTCCTCACTAATTTTAGAAGAATCATGGAATAAATTTATTTTAAATACATCTTACACACTTATTTATTTTAATAGATGAATTTTGAACCCATTTCATGATACAATCTCGCATAATATTATCTAATTGTTATTTAAAAAAGAAAATGAGCACATATATTTTCATAACAATAGGTATTTATGACATTTAAAAAATCTAAACATGTAACATCTAATCATCCGCTTAGCTTTTATATGAAAATAAACCATACACATTATATTCACATACATGCAGGTGTGGAAACATACATAAATCTGAATACCTAATTATTATAAAAAGTATGGATGAGAAAAGGCACCCTCTATAAACGTGTCACGTACCAGCTTCTTCGTGAGAGCTATGCATACATGTAGCATTATATATATTGGTACCACTAGTTACTACCCCTACTAAATGGAAAGGTACCTGTGGAAATTAATATCTAACTTCCTAAGGTGGGTATTGCAATTTATGGTTTGATGATATTAAATGAATTTGAGTTACCTGGAAAAAAAAAGTCCTCTACTACAGGCTACACGTGTCAATTTATAATTTTCGACCTTATTGTGATCACGGGCGTAACCCTAAAACAACGCCATCACGTCTAATCATATACACCCGCGCAAAAAAAAAAAAAAAAAAAGGCATACACGCATTTGATTATATTTATAAAATACTTCCTTTGTCCAATTTTAATTAATTAATATACTTTTTTTCTTCCTTCAATTTTAATGAGTTATTCCAAAATAATTTTTATTTTTATTTATTTTTATTCTCACAATATACATTTATTTACACTATTTGTCTTTTAAGCTCTACACTATTTTTTTCTCTCCTACTAATAACTTAACAGTAATATTCTTACTTTTACTCCATTCATCTAGTTTATATATAAACTATTAATATTTTTTAAAAACTGTGTCCAACCTATTTGTCTAATTAAATTTGTAATATTTTGTTATCTCGACTCCTTGAATTATAAAAATCCCGGATAAATCCTTGATGAGGAGGTGGAAGTTTGTATACATAACCATGGCCTGTGATCACTTGCATACGATTTTAAAACGGAGGCGACGTTTCTCTGTAAATTTGGACAAGATAACGTTTAACTGGTCTTGATTGCTGAGAATAATTTCTGCAGAATGTGATTCTCCGATGCTCTGATGATGATCTCGGGATTTTCGTGAGAATTCTTCTTGAATGGATTAATGAGAGAAATTTGAAGAATTGCATGATTACGACTTACGAGGGTTGTAGTGTATTTCTTGTGCAGATGTAAAACGATTGACTTATGGGAAGTTTTAATTAGCCGTTTCATTGTCGAAAAAAAAATTAGTAGCCGTTGACAGCCCATCAGGGCCCATTATTGTGAATACAGATAAAATTTCACTGTTGCCAGCCCATGAGGGTAGGCCCATAAAGATACTACTTTATTTAAAAATAAGGCCCGATTATATACACCTCAAAATTCAATGATTTACTATCCTATTAGGTTTTTTCTTATTTTAGTGTAATAATGAGATGATTCATAAACTCTTGATAATTCAAACACTTATAAATCGTTTGGTTTCCCTCATTAATTATCCGACAGACACGATTGACTTCATTTTAACACTTGTCAGCCCATGTTAACTCATTTGTCATGCCCTAATCATGCAAACCAAACTAGCACTTAAATAACTAAGGATCCATACACATCATATCTGCTAATGAAATTAAACTTAACTTTTCATCTGCATAGTTTCTGAAAAATACCATCTCCAAATAGGCTGGGCCCAAAATTAAACCCAAAAAATCAAATTATGCATAAACATAACATACACCAAAATAAAAATAAAACTGACAACAAAATATCAAAATTTTATAATATACTTAATGATATCGTACAAAAACACAAAGTTACATTTCTTATACATTTTAAAAGTTCGTTTTATTGATACATACATACATATATATATATATATATATGTGTACATGTATACATACACATCTATCAGAAAATTAAAATGCTTCCGATATAAAAATCAATGAGATAATTACACAATCGAGGGCAAAAGAAGAGAGTAAAAGCAATTGTACAAGGTGCAAAAACAGAAAACTAAAATTTCTTAACAATGGGCTTCTCCTTGAGAGTCCTGAACAAAATGATTTTGTCTCGTTGTCTAATGAAAATAAAACAAATTCCTAATTATGAGATTTTTTGTTGATTTCTGGTGCTATGAAATTGTTCTACTGCCGTGTGTGTTTGAGTTCCAATTCTCTGTCAGACAGTATATTTGCAAACCTACATTTTAAAAATAATAAAACTCCAACTATCAAAAGAAAAAAACAGAAAATAACATAAAAATTATATACAGTTGTAATAAGAAAGATGTAAAATACAAAAAGCAAAGAACCTGATTTGTTCCTCCATTAATAAAAGGCTCAGTGTTTCCAGTCTGCATATTAATTCAAGCCCGGACCCTTCATTTTTTCCAGTCAGGTTTCATCCACGGAGGAGCTCGTTCTGGTCAATGTATCATCCTATAATTTAATCAACAAGAAATAATTAATTAATTATTTAATGATGAAATAATTTAATTTCAGGAGCATAATCACAAATAGAACAGCGAAGAGTTTTTGATAAATTAATATTTACTTAATACGAAGGTAAATTATCTTCAGAATATAGAGCCTTCCATCGATCAACCAACTATCCAATGGCTCTAGTCATATGATGCCAAGAAATTCAAGTATCAGAGGTGATGCCTCTAATGCCACCTCTATTAATGCTTAGACTAGTTAGTGATTAATCATCCATTTGCTGACGGTAACATGTTTTTAGAGGAAGATGATGTCATTTGGGATGAGAAAGAATGTCAAAGGCTCTTAGTTTTTTTTCTCTCTTTTTATTCCAATGAAGAAATGATGAGCTACTTGGAAAGCCTACAAGAATTCATGACTCACACGCATCATTGGAATTTCCTTCTAATTAAGTACTGTTAGTTGTTTGGTCATGTATACGCGCCCCTAATGAAATTTCCATTTAAGCGTGGCAAAACGTAAACAATTAGAAAAACAATACAAAATTCAGTAACATACACTCACTTTCATGCTGGAGAGTTTGGCTTTCACATAAGGACTTGATGTGCTCGGCAAGCACTGCAGTCTTCACCCAATTCTCATTTCATACTTCCTTTCAGAACTATCGATCTGCTATTATCTCTTCTTTTGATATAGTTTATCTAATAGCCTCTGAGCATCAGCCACTTTTCCTGGTCTCGCAAGGATTGGACTCAATTTGCTTATAGTAGTTTCACATGGAATAAAGTGTCTATCACTCATCTCTATAAACAACCTTCTTGCCTCTGTTTGACAATACTTTTTCATGGACTTTTCCTGATTAGCTAAATTGCACCAGCCACTTATTAGTATGTCATAGGTTGAGGATGTAGGGGGCACTCCTCTAGCCTGCATTTCTTTCAAGAGCTCCATAGCTTGTTTCATCTTTCCCACCTTGGCAAAATCATGTATAAGTAAGTTATAAGTGCTACTTCTAGGAACAAAACCTCTGGATATCATTTCACAATAAAGTCTTATTGATTCCTTCTTGTTTCCCATCTTTCCATGCCCAGAAATCAAAATGTCAAATGTGGTGCCATTTGGAGCAAAGCCCTTCTCTTCCATTTCAGAAAGGAGTTCAGCTACCTCATGCATATTACCAGCTGCTGCAGATCCTCCTAGAAGAATGTTATATGTTGTAATATTAGGAGAAATTCCTTCAGCTATCATCTGTGAATATAAAGAAAAAGCCTTCTCTACATGAGAGCTTCTGCAATGCCCTCGAATTAGAGCATTGTATATGACAGTATCTGCAAGAAAGCCAGCTTCTATCATTTCTTCTAGCACAAATGCTGCTTTCCTAGTCATCTTTAGTTCACATAAAACAGTGATAAGATTACTATAAACAGTCAAATTCAGGTTAAGTCCCATTGCCACAAGCTTCGTGTGCATCAGGAAGATAATATCAGCCTTTTTAATATCTGAAGCAGCAGTAAGCACAAGTTTGTGAGTAATTTCTGTCGGGCGAAACCCCGCAATGGACAACTCATTCAACAAATCCATAGCCTCATCAATTTTTCCCGACTTACAAAGCCCTTCTATCAAAATATTACAAGTTATTGAATTAGGCTTTAAGCCATAACTTTTCATTTCATTCAACATTTGGAGAGAATGATCCAATTTGCCTTCTTTGATACATGCCTTTATCAAGGTGTTAAATGAAGCATGATCTGGAGTCAATCCAAACTGCTGCATTCCATTAAAAACAGATTGCAGATCATATTGACCAAGTCTAAGCAATCCATTAAGCAAAACATTGTATGTGATGATATCAAACCCTATATTTTTTGCTGTGATCTCCTGGATGACTTCAAGGGCAGCTGCCTCTTTTCCTGCTTTGAACAGTCCATCCATCAGAGTGGTGTAATTAACACGGTCAGGTAGCAATCCTCTGAGCAATGAACCTTTAAACAATGCCTCTGCCTCCTCCATCCTTCCGTCCCTTTTCAAATTGTTCATAAAAGCATCTAGTATGAAAACGTTATCATCCAACCCTTGCTTTTTCATATCCTTATAAAGGACTTCAGCAATTTCCTTTTTACCAGCTTTGAAGCAGCCATCTATTAGGGAACAATAGGTGAAGGCATTCGGCAGAACATTTTGGCTAACCATATTTTGCAGTACATGGTTGGCTGCTTCAAGCATTCCACTTTTCACATAGCCATTAATTACTGATGAATAAGTTACCACATTTGGTAAAACATTTTTTTCCTTCATTTGCTGCAAAACAGATTCCACACCCAGCATGTCACCTATTTTACACCGGCCATCAATCAAAGTAGAATAAGTGACACAATTTGGCACAACATTGGACTCCGAAAGATAAGAAAACATATCCTCAGCTTCTCTAACCCTTCCAGCCTTAAAGAGACCATCGATCAATGTAGTGAAAGATACCACGTCAAACACAATCCCACGAACAACCATTTGACTTTGCAAGTTAAATGCAGTCATCAAATTACTATTTTTGGAGAAAAAATCAATTAAAAGTGAGTAGGTTACATGGTTTGGATCCTCTCCTACCGTTACCATTTCATAAAATAGGTATTTGGCCTCATCTAACCTCCCACTCTTAAGAAGTTCGTTTATAACACAACTGTATGTAACTACATCAGGGTCAATTCCCTTTCCAACCATTTCCCTAAATACTGCCAATGCTTCTTCATTTTGGAGCTTCTTGCCATATCCACTAATCAAATTGGTATATGTAATATGATTTGCTTTCAGATGCACTCCAACAACTAAACTATCAACTTTTTCGCCATCATCAATTTCTGAATCATGGCACTCTAAGAGTTCATCCATGATACTCTTGGCACTATCAAAATCCCCCATTTCACAAAATGCATTGATCAAAGTGTTATAGGTAACAATGTCAGGTAGGGTTCCCTCTTTTGTCATACTCCCCATCAACTGAACAGCTTCACTAAAACGACCAGACTTGAAATAACCATGCATCAAAGTGTTAAAACCCACAACATCTCTCCGAACCTTTCCATCTCTATCTACATTGCTACACATCATGTCCATCACAGATTTAGCATTTTCCAACATATCCTTTTCGCAAAATCCTTTAATTAGTATATTACAAGTGAAATTATCACAACCTACACCCCTCTTAACCATCTCTGACACCAACCCAAGTCCCAATTCTACATATCCGTATTTACAAAACCCCCAAATTACAGTATTATAAGTAATTCCATCACTCATAAATTTATAATCCCCGTTATCTCTCAACAACCTAAATGCCCCATCAAAGTCTCCAACTTTACACTGAGAGTGAATGACTATGTTCTTAGTAACCACATTGGGCGCCACACCACAAGAGATCATTTCTTGATACATAAGCATTACCTGATGGACCAACCCTGTACAGTTGAAGTGGTTCAGGAGGCCATTCCAAGCGGGGAGTTCCGGCGTAAATTTGTAATCTCTCATGGCGGAGAATGCGTGTGTGGCTCTGGAGAGGCGGCCGCAGCGGAGGAAGAGGTGAATGAGAGTGCAGAAGAGCGAGGTGTAGAATTGATACGGGTTCCTGATTGTGGTTCGAAGAGAAGAATGTTGAGACGATAAAAAGGAGGAAAACCGCATCCTCAGGTTCTCTGAGTCCTGAAGGAGGGGCTTCTTCGATTTGCTTGCAAGGTGTTTGATGAAATGCTGCTGTGGCTTTATCAACATGTTGGCGGGTGGATTTTGCTGGGAAACCTGGTGACACCGTCTTCATCAGCAACTCTCTGTTGTCTTGAGTTCGTCGTTCATCAATAACAGAGAGATAAATCGTGTTGAAGGCTGCGAGCTGAGGCTTCTTCTTATGGCAGTATAAATCTGTATGACACGGTTGCTCTTCATCTAATACTCATTTTTCTTCGTTTTGTATTGCACTGTAAATCCAATTCTGACAGCTCTTATTTATTTGGTAATGGGCAAGGAGCCCATATCTGCACAAAGGCCCAATTAAATAAATTTTTGGGTTTTCAACTACAGTCATTGAAATAAGGCCCAGGTTTAATGTGTACCCCTTTTGTAGCACTACATCCGCTAGAAGAGTACACTTTCGATAGAATTAGAACACCCACCCCAAAATATCATTTTTATTTTATTTAAGCTTTATTTGGATGGAGTCATTTGAAATCAAGTGATTTGAGGATAAGACACCGTACATTTACAATTCAAAATGGAGAAACACTAAATGAATGGATTTGATTCACACAAATATTACTTATAAGTGGGAAGATTTTATATACTCATCAAAACCTAATCATTTGAAATCCTCCCGCTTCTCTCATTTGTGCTTAATATTTGAGTAAATTAAATTCATTCATTCAATTTTTCTCCATTTTAGTTTGTGTGAATGCATTATATATTATCCTCAAATCCACTCTATCCAAATGGAGCCTAAAAAAATTATATTTTTCTCCCTTCTTCCCCCTCCTCACATATTTTTTCTCATCTCCTCTAGTTTTGAATTTGGATCTCTGAGACGTACTCCCTTCGTTCCAAAACTGTTTATATATTTATTTTATTCACCCGTCTCATATATGTTTGTATACCTATAAATAAAATTATCTTTTAATTTTTACACCCTCGTAATACACATTTACTTACATTAATAACAATTTTTTCCTTTAAAAAAAATAATAATTTTTTCAACTCAAATAATTAATCTCTTACTGTATATACACATGGTTTACCTAGAATATTGTTCATTTAACTTAAATTACTTAATCAATATACCAAAAATTAAATTTTCTTAATCTTCATACCCAATCAATTTTGCAAACAACTCTAGAACGGAGGGAGTACTACTTTTTATGTTTTTTATTCAAAATTTTTGTCACATTTTGAAAATCTTTGCCGACAATTTTGTTCAACTTTTTTTAATGAATTTTGTCTTTTTTCGTTTTTTTTTTTTTTTTTGCAATTTTTTTTACATCTTTTCAAAAAAAAAAATCAAACCTGGTATTTTGAAAAACGGTACATCGTATTTTTTCTAAACTAATTTTTTTGGGTGATAGCAGTCTTGATAATGGTAGCGAACAAAAGGGATTTGGTGTATCATGTATGTGTGTTGAGAGGGAGAGGGAGAGGGAGAGGGAGAGGGAGAGTAGGGGTGGGAATAGGCCAGGCTACCCGACAGGGGCCTACGGCCTGACCTACTAAAGTCTGGCTCGGCTCGGTCCGTTTAATAAATAGGTCAGGCTCACGCCTTTTAAGAGGCCTATTTAATTAAATAGGTCAGGCTTAAGCTTTCTTGTAGGCCTTTTAAGCCTAACAGGCCGGCCTATTTAACTATATATATAATATATTATATTTATATATATAATAATATATATGTAATATATGGTATATAATATATATTATATTAGATAACATAATAATATTTTACAATATTTTGGAATGATTATTAAATGTTTTATTTATGTGAAGAATTGTGAAATGTTAGGAATCATTCTCATCTATTAATTTAAAATAGTCTCCACCATTTATTCATGATTTGAACTTGTATATATAAAAATAAATATTTCATTAGTTAATCATCTAAAAAGTAATCAAGTATTCAATAAAACTATTATTATTAAAAAAATTTAAAGTAATCAATTTTTTTATTTTATAACTTTATTAAATTATTAATATTTTTTTCAAAAAATAATATTTATAATGAGTTTAGTGTATAATTAAAAAAATATATAATTAATTTAATAATTGTGAGATACTCATATATTTTATCTCATAAATTTACATATTAGTAAAAGGTATTAATAAAAAATATTAATAATGAACAAAATAACTTACGTCACATTAATTTACATAAGATTTTGTTATTGCTTTTACTAGTTGATAATTCTTGGTATGTTAATTTTATTCGTATTTTGAGTTTTATAGTATATACGGTGTAATATAAAAAATGTGAATTTTTAAAATTTGATAAAGAATAAAAAAATTGCAAATAGGCCTCTAAAAGGCTTTCAGGCCAGGCCTATTTATTAAAAAGGGCAGGCCGAGCCTTGAAAAAAAGCCTATCATAGATAATAGGTCAGGCTCAGGCCTAAAAATTATATAATAGGCCTAGACTTTCTTATGCAAAGCCTGGCCTGGCATGGCCTATTCCCACCCCTAAGGGAGAGGGAGAGTGGTGAAAGTATGTGTAACTAGAGAATCAAGTTTGGCCAGGGTGCAGGATGGGTGCGTATTTTAAATTTTTTTTTTGCAATTTAAAAAAAATGAAAGTTCAAAATTCTTTATAGTTAAGTTCAAAATTTATATATATATATATATATATATATATATATATATATATATTAAAATGATGGTATTTGAATTGTTGTTTCTACATATTTTACAAGTGTTATATATTATAAATATATAAATAAATAGACATATTCTTATTGTATCACACTCTACAATTTTCAAAAATTAGTATCTTTGCACACATATCTTATCGCACCCGTTTTTGTGCAACATAGGTTGGTCCATTGTAAAGTGAATGTATGCATGCACTCAGTTTTTGTTATGATATTTTTTAATTAATTTTATTGGTATTTTTCACTTTTATTTTGGGCTTGATCTCATATGAGGTGAGTGTATGCATGCACTCACTTTCAAAATAATAGTATCTTGAAAACTAAATTAAAAAGTAACAATAAATTAACTGAAAAGTATCATAATAGAATTCGAGTGTATGCATGCAATCACCTCAAAAGAGACCAACTCTTTATTTTGAATGATAATATTTTCTTGTAAGGTGAATGAATTCACTGAGTAATCTTATATGAGACTAAACCTATAAAATATCATTCTTTTAACAATAATAAAGTCAAAAAAAAGTTTCACGTGAATAAAAATTCACACGATACCAATTTTTTAAACTATATGGACCCATTTATTTACTGTAATATTAGGAATATAGTTTTTTTTTTAATTTAAGTGTTTGTTATTGTTGATTTATATTATTTAAAATTCGAAAAAAAAAAAAGTATGCATTTTTTTTTTAATGAATTTATGTACCCACTATCATTGATAACTAATTGACAAAAAATATTTCCACTAGGTATAGGTGTAAATGTGAACTTATTAGTTAACATATGAATTAATTCTTAGACTCTGTTGGGTAACCTATATAAGCCCTATATTATGGGGTGTACAAAAAATAATATACTGCTTGATAGTCCATATAAAATTATATGGGATCCGTTTTTTTTATCTCATCGACCCTGTATAAGTCGGGTAGTAATATGACCAAAACACTATTCCCTTTAACATTATTTATCTCACCCCACCCCCCTTACTAAATTATATTGATTCAATAGTAAAATCATTACCTACCAAACAATATTAATCTCTACCAAACAAATTTGTTTTTTGACATAATTTTATATGTAGCTACCTTTATTATCTACCAAACAATAAAACAACATCAATCCCTTATTAATTTTGTACTATCTCACCTCAAATATTATAGGCTACCAAGCGGAGCCTTAATATAAATAATTGAAAATATTATGATTCATATTAAATTATATTGTAATATTCCTTACCAAATATGTGATATGTATAATCTAATAAAATACATCACAATTTTCTTTCAAAATAAATAAATAAAATACATCACAAATAAAAATCAAATGCATGTTTCCTTATTCCTTCAAATTTAATATCTCAATCAAGGTTCTATGTATAATTATTTAAAATAATTATATGAGAAGGGGATTTTGATTGATCAATTCCAAAAAGTTGGCCCTCACCACACACAACAATTGTAGCTACAGCGTGAAAGGGAGGTGAGATTTGGCATTGCATGAGCTCTCCAAGTAGCGGCTAAGCCAAGCCAATTTTTGCAATGCTATGCAATGTCACTATTTGTCGGTTAATTTGACTCTCTCTCCCCCTCTCTCTCTCTCATGTGGTTCAAGAGAGAGAAATATTTGCAGTCGTAATTAGATTCCTGACAGGAATCAAACAAAATAATGTCAACAAATGAGCTTCGCTTTCTGTTAATAAGAAAAAAGTTAGTGAAAAAGACACACATGTTGCATAATTTAGCCTTAAACTACGACTTAAACCTTGAAAAGTATGTATATCATTTACATATAATTCGGAGTGGGAAAATCACATGAAAGTGAAAGTGATGGACAAATTCTGTCTCTTTCATAATTAAATAAATATAACACTATGGTTGGAGAAATAACACCATCACACCCTTGTGTTTTCTAAGGCAACTCCAACAAATTAGTACCCCACACTTTTAGATTGAATCATGCCCCAAATCTAGTCCCATGAATCATATTCTGCATAATAACAGTCTTTTGATCTCCAAAAAGAAGGTTAATAATGCTAAACTGAAAGAAACAGTTAGAGGGCCACAATTCTTGGTGGGATTTTTGTTTTCTGAATAAACACTAATTTATCATTTCAAGTCCTAATTAAAGACTCAAGATGGTAAACCCCCTCCCCCTCTTAAAGATTTCAAGACATTGGTTTTAAACAATTTATATGAGAAATCTCGAGTCGAGTTCAAGATCAAATTCGAGTCGATTTTCAATTTTTTTTTAATCGAATTAAGTTCGAGCTTGAGCCATAGTGTGTGAATTAACAGTAATGAGGTGGGAAGTGTGCAAAACTAACAAAAGTGGTGATATGGGGTATTAGCAGTGAACAGAGAGAATTAATGGAGGAGAGAAGGGGAAGGACAAGAAGCAGGGGAAATAAAGGAGGAGGACCAGTGCACCCACAACTGGCAGGCAGGCTCAGGGGTTCCTTGGAGTAGCATTAAAGAATTCCACCATAGCCATCTGTTTCTCTACCTTCCATAAACTAACTTCTTCAATTCTTTTTTCCTTTTTAGCAGAAACCTCTTAACAAGCTCATCATCATATAGATTTATACCCCCAAAA
This sequence comes from Paraleonurus japonicus, assembly GCA_030762865.1. Taxonomy (NCBI): domain Eukaryota; kingdom Viridiplantae; phylum Streptophyta; class Magnoliopsida; order Lamiales; family Lamiaceae; genus Paraleonurus; species Paraleonurus japonicus. The sequence goes on along the minus strand of CM061057.1, from coordinate 2,441,111 downwards.
AGTTGTCAAATGTTTTCTCCATGATTGTAGATTCTGAAAAATGGGTCATAATTCTCATCCTCTGCTTTTCATCATCATCATCTTCTTTCTCATCACTTTCTATTTTACACACACTCTCATTGCAAAATCATCTTTCAATAATGGCGTTCACCAGGAGGATGGGGATAAGCCCTTGTTGTCGGAGAGATTTAGGGTTTTGTTGGGTATTAAGACCTTCGCCGTACGAACATCAGGAAATGTAGATTTTCCTTTTTCTTATTTCGTTCCGTCGCCGTCTCCATCGCCGTCGCCTTCTCCGGCTCCCGGTGGAGTTCCGGCGCCTTCTCCGATGGTGCATTCTCATCGCCACCCACATCCGCCGTCGCACCACCATCATTCAATCCCAAAAGCGCACAGGATTGAGAAGAAAGATGAAGGAAAAGGGGCGAGAGTATTAACGGCAGTTCTTTCATCTGTCGGAATTACCTCAGTTTTATGCGCCGTTGCTCTGTTTTTCGGGTGCCGGAAATTCAAGAAACAGAGGAAAAGGCAAAGAAGGAGTGTTCCACTATTCAGAGGTGAAGCTGGAAATAAAGGTGTATCAAAGTTTATAAGCTCGCAAAACTCGGTTAAAAAGGTAACCTCTGATCCAGGCCCTGATCTTTTTTACCTTAATTCACTCGAATCTGCTTTAGAACCAGAAAAATGTTCTCTGAAATTGAACCCTAGTACAGAAAAGATATACTCCAATGGAAATACATCAAATTGCACACTTGATGAGAGAGAAGGATCAAACAAGAATTTGATAAATTCGGAGTGTGAGAGTGATATGTATTCTTCTTCCTTTGGAGAGATCACAACTGTGCACGAGATTTCAGAGTCTGTAAAACACGAAGATGGCTCTAACTCTTCGTTCGGTGAAAGAATAATTCCCGAAGAAATTCATAATTTTGATGATAAAATTGTTGCTGAGGAAGCCCATTCATCTGATGATGAATCTTTCCATTCTGTTTGTGATTCGCATTCATCCCAACTTAGGCTTTCCAACGCTTCATCTCATAGTCAAGGTGAAATCTCAGAAACCTTATTCCATGATGAAGTAAAGGAAACACACTGTTCTTCTACTGCTTCTCCGCCGCCACCACCTCCTCCTCCTCCGCCGCCGCCAAGGCCTCTGCATAGCCCCTTTTCTATGAAAATGAAATCCAGCTCTTCAAATAAACCCACATTGCCCCCTCCCAAGGCTCCGCCTGGAGTTCCGCCTCCACCATGTCCACCACCACTTTCAAAAGGCCCACCTCCTCCCCCTTCTCTTCTCACACAACAAATACCGTTAGGTAAAGATGGCTCTCCATTGCCAAAGCTTAAACCACTTCACTGGGACAAAGTTAGAGCTGCTCCGAATCGTTCAACTGTGTGGGATAAGCTGCGGTCGAGCTCATTCGAGTAAGACACTTTTTATGGTCTATAAAAACAAGTAAAGTTCATATATATGTTGTTTGTGTTCTTGGTTAAGTTGTTTATACGTATGCTACATGTGATAGATTTGATGAGGAAATGATCGAGTCGCTTTTCGGTTACAACTTGCAAAATTCTTTGAAGAATGATGAAGCAAAGAGCAAAACTCCATCTCCAGGCAAACATGTTCTTGAGCCGAAGCGACTTCAGAACATAACCATTCTTTCCAAAGCCTTGAATGTGACGGCAGAACAAGTATGTGTAGCATTAATCCGAGGTATGAAAATTGTTCCCTTTTAAAGGCTTCTAGGAATTCCGATTTCAGAAATTAATTAGAACCATTTAAACAAAACAACATAAAAAATTGGTAGATGATGTGTTTGGAAACAGGGGATGGATTGTCATTGCAAGATTTAGAAGCACTGTCAAAGATGGTACCCACCAAGGAAGAAGAGGCTAAGCTAGCAAACTACAAAGGAGACATATTCGAACTGGGATCAGCAGAGAAGTTAGTTAAGGCAATGATCCAAATCCCATTTGCTTTTTCAAGAATTGAAGTGATGCTTTACAGAGAAACCTTCGAAGATGAGGTCCTTCATCTCCGAAAATCATTCTCTATACTCGAGGTATGCATGCAAAAACATTAACAACATGATTACACTATCTTGTTGATTAACCATCTTTAAATTGTTTTCAGGAGGCGTGTAAGGAACTAAGGTCTAGTCGACTCTTCCTTAAACTACTCGAGGCAGTGCTCAAGACGGGTAATAGGATGAACGTAGGCACAATAAGAGGAGGAGCAAAAGCATTCAAGCTTGATACCCTCCTGAAACTTGCTGATGTGAAGGGTACAGACGGGAAAACAACACTGCTCCATTTTGTGGTCCAAGAGATCATCCGATCAGAAGGAATAAGAGTGTCTGAAAGCATTATGGGAAAGATCCAACAGAGAAGCAAGAGTGGGAACATTGAAGATAAGGAAGAAAGCTACAGGAGAATGGGGTTAGATCTTGTCTCTGGATTGAGCACTGAGTTATGCAATGCCAAGAAAACAGCTACGATAGATTTGGACGTTCTTGCTAGCTCAGTGGCAAATCTATCAGAGAGTATGAATAAACTGAAAAATCTTGTTGAAAAGGATATGATCATGGAGGAGAAGAAGGGTAGTTTTGTAAATGTGATGAGATCATTCGCGAAATACGCGGAGACGAAGCTGAAGGAACTGGAGGAGGACGAGAATAGAGTGTTGGTGCATGTGAGAGAAATTACAGAGTATTTTCACGGACATGTGAGCAAAGATGAATCTAATCCATTGAGAATATTTGTGATTGTAAGAGATTTTTTGAGCATGTTAGACCATGTTTGTAAAGAGCTGAGGAGCTCAAAAGCACCAGTTTGTCACAATCCTCTAGCACCCTTCAGATAGATTAGATTGGCTTGGTTTGTTCATAGCTTTCTTTCTCCTTAATGTGTGTATCATATTCCAAATTCTAATGAACAAGTGAAAAGTTTTTTGCAGCGCGTTTTCTTGAATCCCACATTTCTAAATATGAATAAAATTAAACAGTGACTTAGGCCTGTAATGCATGAATTTTTTTACACAGATTTATGTATGATGAAATATTGAATCTGTTTATTTGTCGAGGGCATATATAGTTTTTACCAACAATTTGTTATCGATGAGAACAAAACGAATTGCATTATTGAAAAAAAAAATGGAGAGAGAGAGAGAATATGTTTTTGTAGGTGCAGTGGTACATGAATTTGGGTTTAAAATGGTGATATTTACTGAGTTGCACGAGTGGTCCTCGTCGTGCTTTACTATTTAATCTTTGCATATATCCGTATTTAGTATCACAGCTGTAAGCAAAATAATATGCTTGATTTAGTAATATTTAATTCTTGGAAACTTCACAAGTTATTCAATGAATTTGACCTTCCACGCATTTATTTTACTCGATGCTTGGGCTGTAAATAACGTCACCACAGTAATTAAAGGGGCGTGGTAAAATTCATTTAAGATGCTTTTTTTTTTTTTGAAACCAAGATGCATTTTTCACAAGGTTAAAATATTCTAGAATTAACAATTGAACCAAGAAGTAAGACCGCATAACAAATTAATTTATGTACGAAGACTGATGCACAAAAGAAGTTTTCAATTACATGGGAATTGAAGTTCAAGAGGTTCGATCTGGAGGTGGCTGTCGGTGCTCATTTCTATTCGCCACATTGTGGATTCCTGTGGAGTATGATTTTTCAATTTAGAACATGATTCATGTGGAATTTATGTTTTTTAATTAAAAAGACAAAATAATTGTACTACAAATTAATTAATCCGTCAAATTAAGGGCTAAAAAATTTGAAAAGTGTTGTGTAACAGCCCAACCTTTGACCAGTACCCACCGTTCTAATCCACTCGACCAGACCGAAGAGACATATTCAAGGAGGATCTAGATCACAATACTTACACGTTGTACTTCTTCTTACTCTTACATTTTTCTTTTATACTCCTTAAAAAAAATAGAAGACTCTTCCTAAAACTCTATTATTATAATATTCATCATATACTATTTATTTATTTTATACATAAAATTTTACAAAATTATTAGTTCCTTAAAACTCTATTCATTATTTTTAAAAAAAAAAATCTATTCATTATTCCATTTTTTTTATTTTGTAATGTCCTTACACATATATGAATATAACTCGGGGACGAGATAAAAATTACATAATGACAATAATGAATTAAAAATAACTAATCAATTAATAAAATAATACGAGGAAAAAATTAATGTCATCTCAGAAGTCATTTTTGTAGGGACGCTCTGTGGTTATTTTGTTATTTTTACTTTGCATTAAATATAGATCACTCAACATTCAAAAATAAAAATAAAAATATAGATCACTCAATTATTTCATCTGAAAACTAACACACGCCTATATGTCTATATATACATTGTATATTTTGGACTTTTGTGTATGATGAAGATTAAATAGATGCTTCTTTACGAGGTGAATATTTCACGTATGTCGATTGTAATGTAAAACAAACATAGTGTAACAACAATATATTTGGGTAGATAGGGCATATATTCCGCGTATCCTCTATAATTTTATTAGTATCTGCCCTACTGCATTGTCCTTGTCTTTGTCCTGTGCAAAAAAAGAAAACAAAATCCACTAACTCTGATTTTCATGCATGCATCCGAATCCAGTGGAGGTAGATTTATATATATGTATGTATATGTGTGTATATACTTATATATGTGTATGCATATAGAGAGGGGCTTGGAGAATGACTTTCGATCCAAAGTTTTTGCCTAGTAACAATGACATACAAGAAAAAAATATGTTTTAAAAAAAACACGTATAAACTTTTTTTTTTAAAGGGCACATATAAACCTTCTTAATCTAGCTATGAAGATTCAATTTCTTGATTAACTTCTTTTTTTTTTTTTTAATATAAATTTTAATTCCTTTAATAAATTGGAATATCAGATCGGGGGAATAGAATTTCCTACCTCTTTTCTGAAATATTTTATCCCGTGTAGTCCCATATTTTAATAATCTGGAGTTTTTAAGGCAATGTGTATTTTTACTTGTTTGTCCTCATTCTTCCTCCTAAAGTTACCAATGTACCCTTCTTTTTTTGTTGTTATTACACACGACACAATGCCAACATATAAACGTGGAAACCCTAATTCATTTCAGTCTCGCAGTAAAAAAATCAATAAAGGTGAGTCTTGAAATTTCTGGGGTTTTATTTCATGGATCAGTTTACCATGCTCGATAACTCATGTTTTGTGCAGCACCCTAGGTAGAAAAACGATTGGAGTTTGAAACTTTGAGGGCTGAGAAGTGCATGAACTTCTTTCATCATGTTTGCTTCAGCTACCTCGATCTATATTTTTTTTTGGATTTTATTTTGTATTCATAGCATTTTTAAAAATATCTGAAACTATAATTATTGCAAAATTTATTCATAGTAATTACTACCTCCTTCTCTCTTTAAACTTTACATTTGAAGAATGACACGAGTTTAATAAATATAAGAGTATATTATTGTAAAGTTGATGGTGGAAAGTGCAAGAAAAATGAAAAGGTAGAAAAAAATGTAAGAAAAGTAAAACAGTAAAATATTTTATTATAAATATGAGACCACAACTTTTTAAAAAGAATATTAAAATTTAAATAGAACGCCCGAAATGATAAATGTAAAATTTAAAGAGGGATGAAAGGAGTATAAATAAATTAAATAAAGCCCGAACCTTGATTTTGCCCAAATTCAATTTATACTACTTCCTCCGTCCTGCGATTACTTTCACACTTTCCTTTTTTGTGCATCCCACAATTATTTTCACACCCTTAAAATGAAATACCTTCCATAAACTATATTCTCACAATATTATTTAAATTTAAAAAATATCATTCTTATTTTATTCTACCTTATTTTCACTCCTACACATTATCTCATTCAATCACCAAAAAATTCTTACACTCTATTCTCTCTCCTACACTAATTTGAATTTTATTTAAAACAGTGTCATTTCAAATGTGAAACTAATTTCAGGAGGGAGGGAGCATATTAATTGAAATAGCAATCCCAAAACCTAGATAATAACTTTTTTATGAAGATTTTAAAAAATAATATTATATATATATAGATATATAATTATAAGGCACTCTTGGATGGGACGGTTTCCCACATGATCGAGATGTGTCTCACCCTTGACCCGTCTTACATATTTGATACCACTACTAACATATTTGATATTTCTTTTGAAAATTTTTAAAATTTATATTTTTTCTCAATTCTTATTCACAACATTTGGTACACCATAATTATACATGTTAAAACAACAAATAGTATCCAGGTTAAAAAAGTCAATAGTTTATGTTGGGACCCACCTAAATAGATAATACTATAAAATAATTTAAAATATATAATTGAACTATTTTATTTATATTAAAATTAATTTAGATAAGTTAAAAAAAGAATTTTATTACGTACATTGTAATTCATTTGCTTAATATAATTAAATCAACCCACTTATTGTTTTACTTAGGCCCAATTAAATATATAAAATAAAATAATTTGAAATAGATTTTAGAAACATATCACATGCACTAAAATTTATTTTTTATAATCTTAAAAAATATTTCAAGTTCAGCTAGTTTGCTAAATTATTGGATCATAGAGTAGATTGTTTTGAATTTGTGATGAAAGATGGTTTATTTAAGTATTTTGTTATTCAGTTAATATGTTAAAGAGCAAGTTCAAACACAGAATCAGTGCCAAACATTCTCTATTTAAATTTAAATATTTCTTCGTAAATTCAAAACTTCCCGCTTTTATGGAAACAAGTTTTTGGCTATTTGGCCTCGTTCGATTGGATAAATAAATCACGCGGATCGACTCCTATACCCTCACTCTCAGCCGTCAGATCATCGCAACTATAATCTCATCCGCACTTATAACGCAAATAGGCCAAATCCTATTGGCTGAAGTGAACGACGCGGATCGTCAACACTCCCTGAAGGTACTATATATTCGTCGCTTTCACTAAATAACAATCATAATCATCGTCAAGAGTGAAAAGCAATATTAAATCTCTACATAAAAATATTATTAGAGCAAAACAAATTCGGATATGGAGGAAGTGAATTCCACGATAGTCAAGGGTACCGGGGGGAGACGCGGCGGCAATAGGAAGAAGGCGGTATCGAAATCTGTGAAGGCTGGCCTACAGTTTCCAGTAGGTCGTGTCGGCCGTTTCTTGAAAAAGGGTCGATACGCTCAGCGCACGGGCACCGGCGCTCCAGTCTTCTTGGCCGCCGTTCTAGAATATCTCGCCGCTGAGGTCGATTTCCATTTCGTTTGAGTAATTTGTTAATTAATTTGTTCTTTGGAAGGTGTTTGATGAATTGATTATTGAAATTGCAGGTGCTTGAATTGGCCGGAAATGCTGCAAGGGACAATAAGAAGTCCAGAATTATCCCGAGGCATGTGCTGTTGGCGATTAGGAATGATGATGAACTTGGGAAATTGCTGCAAGGAGTCACCGTTGCTAGTGGTGGGGTATTGCCCAACATTAATCCGGTGCTGTTGCCTAAGAAAACTGGGGCTTCTGATGATAAAGCATCGAAGGCCACCTCTCCGAAAAAGGCTTAGATGTTTAGGGATTTTCCTTTTCTTTCTTTCTTGCTTGTTTATTTTATTAGACTAGGTTTATGTTAGCAGACCGATCCTTTAAAGTAAATATTCTGGAAATTAGTAGAAAGTTAGTTTTAAATCTATTGGACTTCTTTATTGTTTTTCAGTTGATTATTTTGTCCTATTTATTGTTTACAAGCACTAATGAATAAATGAACAAAAGGTGGATTATTGTTAATACACAACTTGTAGGCTTGCAGCTATACAATAATATTAATTGAAGTAATGCTTGTGCGGGGTATATATGTAATACCCATTGTGCTTAAACCTAAAAGTTTCTCCCTAAAACTGAACACTAGGATTATTGAATGAAAGAACGATATGGGGGCAACCAATATACATGGTAATCTTCATCTTTGTTCTATATTTGAGTTTCGAATTTGACGAATCTGCTGAAAAGCCTGTCGCCGGTAGATTAAGCACAGGAAATCCCTGCCATATAGTAGTTAACAACCTTAACATTCTCGAGCTATTGATAATTCGTCAAACCCTAACCTTAAGTCCCATTATTCTCCAAGAACCGCTCATTACATCATGTCCAACCTCCAGCGACTGCAAAAACCGGATGCTTTCGCGACATCGTCTACAATCCGCTATCTCGCTGAACATGGTCAGTTTCGAGAAGCTCTTTCTCTCTACTCGGAATCGCACAGATCAGGTCTTATTCCGAACACCTTCGCCGTATGTTCTTCCCTCAAAGCTTGTGCGAGAATTTTATATAAAGAGGGTGGGTTAATGATTCATGGTCAGCTCCAAAAGATTGGTTTCTGTAAGACTGTTTTTGTTCAAACTGCTCTACTCGATTTCTACTCGAAAATGGGTGATATGGCGGTTGCACGTAAGGTGTTTGATGAAATTACAGAGAAGAATGTGGTTACTTGGAACTCTTTGTTAGCAGGGTATGCGAAGTCTGGGGATTTGGCAATGGCGCTGAGTGTGTTTGATGAAATGCCGCTGAGAGATGTCATATCATGGAACTCCATGATCTCGGGTTATGCAAAGGCCAAGGATATGGAGCAGGCATATGAATTGTTTTGTGGAATGCCACAGAGGAGTTGTGCTTCTTGGAATACCATGGTTACTGGATACATAGAAAATGGGAAAATAGAAAAAGCTCGTAGCTTTTTTGATGCAATGCCAGAGAGGAACACTGTTTCTTACACCACAATGATATCTGCCTACTCAAAGTCTGGGGATGTACAGTCTTCCAAAGAGATCTTTGATCAAATGCCTGAGAAAGACCTGTTCCTGTATAATGCCATGATATCATGCTATGCTCAAAATAACCACGCAAAAGAGGCACTCCAGCTGTTTGATGAAATGCTGAAACCAAATGTGACATTTAAGCCAGACACAATGACACTAGCTAGTGTTGTCTCTGCTTGCTCTCAGCTGGGAGATTCAGAATACGGGAAATGGATCGAATCATACATGATAGAGTTAGGTATCAGAATGGACGATCACTTGGCCACATCTTTCATAGACTTGTATGCAAAGTGTGGAAACATCGATAAAGCTAATGAGCTCTTCATTTGCCTTCAAAATAGGGATGTAGTTGCTTATACTGCAATGATTCTAGGCTGCGGCATAAACGGTAGAGCAAAGGAGGCCATAAAGCTGTTTGAGGAGATGATTGATTCCAACATTACCCCCAACTTGGCTACTTTTACAGGAATATTGACAGCTTATAGTCACGTTGGTTTGGTGGATGAAGGCTACAGTTGCTTCATGTCTATGCAGAAGCACGGGCTTAGCCCGACACAAGATCATTACTCGATTGTGGTTGATCTTTTGGGGCGGGCCGGACGACTAGAGATGGCCCACGAGCTGATTAAGAGCATGCCAATTGAGGCACAGGCAGGTGTATGGGGTGCATTGCTTCTTGGTTGCAGCTTGCATAACAATGTACAACTTGCGGAGGTTGCTGCGCAGAATTGTTTTGAGCTAGAGCCGGAGAGTGGTGGTTATCGTTCTCTTCTTGCCAATATTTATGCCTCTGCTGGGAGGTGGGATGATGCTAACAGATTGAGGGGAGGTATTGAAGAGAAGGGCCTTGAGAAGATACCAGGGTCTAGTTGGGTGGATAGTGCAAAATAGACCACTTTTTTTTTTTTTTTATTATTATTATTATTATCTGCAAGAGATTCTACAGAAAGTTCAAAATTCTCTATAGTTCCCATTTCATTTTTAAAAATAACTCCATCTCAAATAACTTTATTATCACTCTCTAAATACTGTATATTTATTACGCATTTCTACTTTATATATAAACTATTAATATTCATTAAAACATGTGCCCAAAGAAAGATGAATAAATTTATTGGATGGAAAGAATATTACATTTTTTATGTTTTAATTTTTCATGTATGTAATTATTTTTTATTTGATTGATAAAATTTGAATACATATTAAACACAAAATTTAGGGTGGAAGAGTTTTTATACTATGAAACTGATTTTATGAGTCAATTTCAATACTATGAAACTTGATCATAGAGACCTACTCCACATTATATATATAGCCTACGAAATTATTTATATTCATTATATATGTTATTAAATATATATTTTTTCTCAGTATTTATATAGGTATTTTTTTGGAAAAAGAATTACCATGTTACCTCAATTTCAAAGCCCACAATTTTTAATAATAATTAACATTCAGTTTTTTTTTCTCAGAAAAAGGTAATTTCATTATCACAATAAATGGAGTATAAGAAATACTCCTTTTAAAGGTTACAGATAATTCTCCTTTACAATAATTTCTATGCTTCATTCCTTTCCAAAGCAGAATTAAGAGCTAGTACAAGGATTATCTAGCCATTCACGATAAGAACCGATAACAAGCGCCGATGCTTTAACCGACACACACGACCAAATTCTCTCGCCTTAATCTCTTCAACCAAACTACTGCAATTAAGCTGAGAATTACAAAAAAACTATTTCGTTGTGTGCCTTCCATATTGACCACACCACGCAAATCCACACCGCATTTGCAAATGCAGATTCCTTTCTCGACCCAAACTTAAAGCTGTATTGGAGAAGATTAGCTGAAGGATTATTATGCATAACCGCACTCACCTTCATCCACCTATAAATCTCCGACCATATTTCAAACGCTTTTTTACACTCAAATGACAGGTGCGAAATGCTTTCCTCTTGCTGCTCGTTACACATGACACAATTAGCTTCAGAATCTCCCACATCAATCTTTCTTTTCTTCAAATTGTCTTTTAGTTGGTAATCTTAACCTCAAAATAATTAACATCCATTAATTGAATTAAGATTTTATATGTATTTGTCAACTACGATTTTAAAGAAACACCAACCACAACTCCGACTATTAAAATGATGTACTCAAATAGAAATACTCCTAAATTGATATGTGCAACACAACTCCAACTATTAATATGATGTATTCAAATAAAAATATTAAATAAAATCTAGGGTGAAACAGTTTTATAGTATGAAATTAATACTATTAAAATCATTTATTGATACCATAACATTTATTTAGTGATACCATTATACTTATAAACTGATATTACATTATAAAATGATTATAGTATCAATGAATAATTTTAATAGTATCAACAATTGATTCTAATGGCACCAATTTCATACCGTGAAACTATTTCAAAAGGAAAGGAGGGAGTGAAATATTAAATTGATGAGTCGCCTAGAGGCCGGCTGATTGGATATGAAGCTATTTTCGCAACTTTTATGGGCGGTTTTATAAGAAAATGTATTTATTAGTTCTATTATTATTATATAATATGTATATATATAATATCGAATATAATATTTGCAAATATCAAATTGAATATATAATTTTATATTTTTTATTTAAATACAAATTAAATAAAAGAAAAGTTATATTCAAATTCAAATTATTAAATATTTGAGTATGAATCAAAATTAGAATATAAATATCAAATCGAATCAAAATTACTTGATTCTTGACTACTTGTGTTTTCTTTGGTCTTTAATTGTTAAAACCCAACCTGTCAAAAAAAAAAAAAAGAAATATATAATAATAATAATAATAATAATAATAATAATAATAATAATAATAATAATAATAATAATAATAATAATAATAAAACCCAAGAAAGTGCTTCTGATTTAAAAAAAAAAATCAAGAAAGTGAAAGAAAAGAAAAGGTAAGAAAGTCCCTTCAATCCACGGATTATTCTTTTTTTTTTTTTTTTGAACGGAAATCCACGGATTATTCTGAAACACACAGAATTAGCAAAATTTTTTCCAGATTTTCACCCAAGTATATTCACTGATGCATTTCTTCGTACGTAGTTTTTACTCATTCGTATCGTAATTCCTTTAAAGAATTGAATGATGAATTTCTTCCTAGAATTTTGTATTAGTTGCTTTATTCTGTTGACACTAGGGTTGTGTGTTCTTTGATTGTTTTTGTTTTACTCTAGGGTTGTATGTTCTGCGTTTGAGAAAGTGCATTCACTTCACAGATTATACTGAAACACACAGCAGAAGAAAACAAGAATTTCTCTACATCGGATCACGTCTAGAATATTAATCCAATGATGAATTTCTTCGTAAGTAGTTTTTACTCATTCCATATCGTAATTCTTATAATGATGAATTTCTTCTGAATTTTGTATTAGTTTTGTTTTTGTTTACTCTATGGTTGTGTGTTCTATTCTATGTTTTTGTTTACACTAGGATTGTGTGTTGTGTGTTTTCAGAGAAAGTTTTCAAACAGATCCTCTCTCACTCTGGTAAGGGCAGCGGTTTTGTCTACAGCAGGGTCAGGGATACTATACTTCACTTCTTCAGATTATGGTGAGAACTTCTTTCATTTACTAGAGAAGTTTACATATTCTTTCATAATAATACGTCTGAGATCTTGAAGGCGTCATTGGTTCACTTGTTATAAAGATGAATACATGAAAAGAGTTATTTCTGAAATTTGTTAGTTGAATTATGCTTTTTTCTTATTTGTGTGTAGATGCATCATTATCGGTTTCAATACCTTCACCCTTTTGGGATTCCCACTTGTGGCCATGGAGAACTATGCTAGAGAACATCCCTAGTTCTTCATATACTTGCTCAAACCATTCACAGTCTGGTATATTACATCTTTTTGTCATGTGCTTTTTTTTTTTTAGTTTCAAATTTGATTAATAGGCAACACTAAATTGTAGATATTCGTCCACTATTTCTTTCAAGGGCTGATGCTTTTCCTGATCCTGACGTAAGTAAAGTGGATGCAATGAATACCAATTATAGTCCAAGACATTGCTCCAATTGTTTTGGCCGCGATACTATTGCCAATGCAGCTGCTAAGATTGCTCCTGCTGTTGTACATTTGTCAGCACCCCAAGGTCTTTTTTCCGTTCTCTCTCCCCTTTCTGGCTTTTGTATTGCTGTCAATATGTGGAGATAGATTTTTGTCTTTGGCCTCTTTTTGTAGGTTTCTATGGTATCACTACAGGTAGAAGCATTGGATCAGGAACTATTATACACGAGGATGGTACTATCTTGACTTGTGCTCATGTGGTGGCTTATTCCCAAAAATTGAGGTCTTCATCTAAGGGAAAGGTATGCTATCTGATTGGAATATTGAAGCATAGATATAGGGACTATATATATTGTATCTACTTGAAAGTTACTGGGAATTTTCTTAATAGACTTATTATCTCATTGCCCCTGATCTTGGATCTAATGAACATATGTGTATTCTCCACTTGTTTAAGTTTCAAGTGATATATTTAGTCACATGGTCCCTCAAATACCTTAGCTTCTTGTTGGCCCTTGTGATAGCTAAGTCAGCCTCTCTAAATAGTGTTGTGTTTGCTAAGTAAAAGGTTTTAGGAAATGAATAAAGTGATCAAGAGAAGCTAAGGTAATGAATGTTTATTAAAACTTGTGAAGTTTTTCAACTTACAAGATTGCTTTCTTTTTTTGGTACTGTGCAAATGGAGAGTAGCAACTGAGCATTATCTGTTGTCAAACTCACACCTCAAGCATATCCAATTTAAATTGTTATCTGTGTTATAAACTTTTACATGCCACAAGTAACTAGCTGCATCAATATTTATTTCTCTCCCTCTCCCCCTCTCCCTTCTCTACTGGTTCTCTTAGGGTAACAATATAATAAATGCTTCTCCCTTCTCTACTGGTTCTCTTAAGAGTAACAATATAGTATATGTGTTTTCTTAAGTTTTGATGGTTGTGGCAGATTGAAGTGACTTTGCGAGATGGTCGATCATTCGAGGGTACAGTTTTGAATGTTGATTTGCATTCAGATATAGCTATACTGAAGATTGAATCTGAAACTCCACTTCCAGCAGCAAAACTTGGTAGTTCGAGTAAGCTTCGCCCTGGGGACTGGGTGGTGGCTTTGGGCTGCCCCTTTGCCCTTCAGAATACTGTTACAGCAGGTATTGTAAGGTAATCTACCTTTTCCATCTGTCTTATGTACGCAGTGAATGGCAAACTGAGGTATTACAGTGACCTGCCAGAAACATAATTTGCCTGATTAGTGTTTGTTGCTTCCCCTGTTACATCTAGTTGCATTGATCGTAAAAGTAGCGACTTGGGTCTTGGAGGCATGCACAGGGAATATTTGCAAACTGATTGCCCTATAAATAAGGTAAAAATAAAAACATCTTTTCTTCCTTCACCTGCCTTTGAAGACCAGGATTTCTCTGGTTTGTTCCGTTTATCTTATTCTTTATGAACGTTATACATGTCCATACAAACTTGCATTTATTTATATATCAACACACACAGTATCCCGATTTTGTATTTTGCTTCATCTGTAGGCTTTTGATGCTACAAGCCTGTGGTTTGTTTATTGTTGTGTAGTTAAATATGTTTGAATGAAAAACATTACTGAGGCTGTGTGTATGTTCATTCCCTCTTATGTGCTCATGAGTCATGACTCATCCTGGCCAGTAGGTTGAAGCTATATATTGATAAAGTTTGCTGCAAAATTCTCTTTTTTCTTAATCCTTTATGTGAACTACACATACTGAACCACAAAGTGTGTCTTTAATTCTCTTCTTACATTAATTATGTACTTCCAAAACTTTAGTTATTAAATATTATCACAAGTTATTGGTTGTAGGGTAATTCTGGTGGACCTCTAGTTAATGTTGATGGAGAAGTTATAGGCGTTAATATCATGACAGTGTTGGGGGCTGATGGGTTGAATTTTTCTGTCCCAATTGATTCAATATCAAAAATAATGGAGCACTTCGAAAGGAATGGGTATGTTATTCATTTTAAATCTCTCTCTTGCACTATACATACATGTATATATGCATGTGTATTTGTAATTTAAGATATTATTTGTTAATATTGCAGGAGAGTTGTCCGACCGTGGCTTGGTGTGAAAATGATTGATCTTAATGACATGATCATCACACTTATCAAGGAAAAAAATGCTTCGTTCCCAGATGTCAGCAGAGGAATATTTATACCTATGGTCGGAAATTTAATGCACATATTAGTATTTTTCTTCATAATTATGATTTTCATTATGATAATTTTTTTTTTGGTTTTGTTATTTCCTTTTTCTTTTTGTGTGTGGTAGTCACTGTGAATCCTTACTTCAATACTAGTATACATGTTTGAGGATAAACAACACTTTTCCATACTTATAGTTACTGTGAATGCTAACTTCTCAAACGATCCACATACCTGTTTCATTATACATTACCCTCGAGTTGAACCATAAGCAGAATTCTATGTTTAAATTTTGAATTGACGAGGTGAAACTGATGGTATTGTTTTTTTCAAAAGGTCTCGCCTGGTTCACCTGCTGATCGTGCTGGATTTCGTCCTGGAGATATTGTAGTTGAATTTGGAGGAAAACCTGTTGGAAGCATTAGGGAGGTAATAATATTCTCTGCAAATTAGTGCTTGTCATCTCCTGGTATTTTTTTTTTTGTTTTCTGATTTGAATTTTTCCCCAGGTGACCGAAATTGTAGAAGATGGAATTGGAAAACCTTTCAAGGTGGTTGTGAAAAGACCAAATAATGTTCTCGAGACATTGACTGTCATACCTGTCGAAGCAAATCCAGATATGTGAACCTTTGGTGTCTGTCCCATGGTATTTACCCGATAGGTCTTTTGATTAATTATTTTTCTACTTGGGAATGAAGGGTAGTGTTATGGTTCATATTATGAACCACTATTCAATTTCAAACTATTATCCAATTTTTGATATTTTTTATCAAATACCTGATACTCTTGGTCATATATTAATATTATAAGCCTTTTTTTAAATTTGATTCGTTAAATATAAATATAAATATATATATATTATATTATTGTGCTTTTTTATTAAATATAAATAATTTTAATAATAAAAAAAATTGTTGTTGATAATCTTGAACAATAATATGATACCACTTATTTTAATTTTTTGATGCTTCAATTCTGATAAATTCTTTATACTCTTAATTAAATATTTGATATTTTAATATTTTCAAAATAAAGGTTATCGTGAATTTTTGTGGTGAATCTATTTTTATATTGACTTCTTTTATTTTGTATATAATCCACTGTAAGGTGATGATGGTTAACGAGCAGTAATGTTGAACGCATATATAGTGTATGGTTAGCCACCTGTGTATTAATAATATACAATCAACTGCCAAGAACAAGGTTTTGCATGTCGATTGTCAAGAATCTTCACAACTACTCTAAAGGCAGGTGTAATTCTTTAATATGCAAGGCCTCTTTCATGTCTTGGAAGATGGTTGAACTAATGTTTAGAAAAATAACAATTACCAAATGTTAACACTAATATAAAATAGGATTTGATTGTTTGGTTCGATAACAGATAATGTGGTAAACAGTATTTTTTTTTTTAAAATAGTAAAAAATTGAATAAACTAACGGAGATATGTTTCATCCTTATTACGGCGACTTATTGATCTCATAGCAAAGTAAATATTCACTCATGAGATGAGACTAAACATTTGAAAATATCGGGAAAATTCATTTTGGTTTGGATCTTACTTTTTTGAGAAAATTCTTGGACCAGTGTGCAAATTACATAACGTTTCATAAATTAAAAAGCTCGAGAAATTCTTTTTTGTATTCTTTTTTTTTTTTTTTTTTTAAAAAAGCTCAAGATACATATACATACGATAAGCAATATCGCGTTTCTAGTGTAAACGCTAGGCAATACGATAATCCTATTCAAAAAATAAAATTTGGCGTAGTTTTTGTGTAGGATGTAGAGAAGCTTATTAATATTTTTTTTCTTCTCGAGTTGAAAGGATTGTGAATCTCAAAACGTAAAACAAGAAATAATTAATTAGGACTAATAGCAAAAGTAAAGAAAGAAAAGGAACTATTGTCGTAAAGAAACTTACATAAAAGCTTTAGTATGAGACAAATAGAGCATTGCAGAGTTCCATGGGTATGCTTCATTTCTTAGTGGTATGTTCATATGTCTCGCCACCAGTTATTTGGTAGTGTTTCTTTAACCAGCATCATATCATATCATATCATATCTGGGTTCCCACTTAAAGAGGATGGTAAGGCACATAGCCTAGTACACCGGTCAAATTATCCACCACATCGTTGCACCTCGTAAGTAAATTTAGAAGCTGCTGTGAAATGTCGTTTTTAGGTGCATCGGGGGCAGGTGTGGTGCTAAACATATTAGTCGGAAATTTCTGACTAGGCAAAGGAGAAGAAACAATGGAGTGAGGAACAAAATTAGGCAATTTGCTACTAGTAGCAAGATCCATCATTGAATAACTAGAAGAGACTTGTTCACTTTTGCTACTTCCCTCCCCATTCCCACCCAACACAAACTTTACACGGGAAGTACCTCTACCATTGCCTTCTTCTTCGCCAGACCCCTTCTTCAGGATGGACTTCAGCTGCTGCTGCCCACCAAGTTTTCTATGTTCAACAGCTGAGGTGTAGTCTTTCTGAGCCTTGATTGGTTCGGATTCCACTGCCTCGCCTCCCACCTCCCTTATATAGTACCTCACGGTTATGTTTCCAAATATATTGTCATTCTCACGTGCAAACTTCAAAGCATCTTCTGCGTGAACCTTGTGCTGAAACACCAAACGGCATGTGTGTGTTTTCCAAAACACACGAGTAGCATCATAATCCAATGGCCCAAAACGAGCGAATTTCGCTCTCATATTCGCACCCGATGGAAGCGATGCACCCTCTGGAAACTTCATCACTAGCATGGTTGGATTGCGTGCTTTTCCAGGCTGATCCACCCTCTTGCTTGATTCTACTTTTACTACTTTGGGTAGTGTGGGAGATTCAGTGGACCTCGGGGGAATCTTCTTTTCCACAGGAAATGTTTTTGACTCATCTAATATCTTTTTCTTCTTCTTAACGTCTTCAGAGTCAGTGAGCTTCTTCCTATTTTTGATATTCTCGAGTTTCCCCCTTCTGTTGATCTCCTCAGAGTCACCAAGTTTCTTCTTTTTCTTAATGGACTCTGGACGATCAGATGGACCACGTTTCTTACCACCTTTGGTTGGATCATCAGGCCTGCCCAATGGTTTCTTGGTTGACTTTTCATCAGTTGTTGTCATGGAGTCAGCTTCAACCGTCTCGATCTCAGTTGCTGGCGCTGAAACCAAGCTCTTCTGATAAACGAGAGCTCGATATTTCAAGACCACCAGTCGGGTGGTAGCTAGGCAACTCCTTTCCACTCCATGAAAGGAATCGACAGCAAGAGCACACAGGTCTTTCACTAGCACTGGAAGATCTACTCTCCCAAGATCAGCTGCTTGCTTTGTTTCTGATGGTGAGGAAGAGGCCACTAAATCATCATTCTTCTGATCACCAAGTTGGTTAGTAGCAGCAGTAAGTGGAACATCGAGTAGCATTCCTGAGACTTTCTCCATTGATTCTCCACTGTTACTGTTAGCAAGAGGTAGCTTCACCACGTCACCAATGGTTTCACGACTTTCTTGCTTTCTCTTTTTCGTCTTCTCAGCCTGAAATGCATTCTCAGCCGTTGCTTCTTTCTTTCTTTTCTTCTTCGCAACCGGGGATGTATTTTCAGCACCTGATTCCCCAGCTCGCTGCTTGTTTAACTTGGCTTTTTTCACTCCAACTTCAACAAGTTTCGTAGAACTTTGAGAAGGTTTGGTATCACTGGTCCCAGATGAATGGTTTATAGGCTGAAGCTGACCATTATTATTGTCAGATACAGAACTCTGGTGCATGTAGCCCTTTTTGGCAGAGTCCAAAGGTTTTCCAGATAACCCCGATCCACCTACCAAACGTGGACCTGTTTTTGCTTTTTTGGCCTTCATGGGGGTTGGTTCATCTCTCCGCTTAAACAAATATTTGTCCTTCTCCAGCTGATCCTTTGATTTAGTAGGTTTTACAGAATGTTTCCGCTTGCCAAGGGCTTCAGCAAACACCAGCCGGCCACTCAAAGGAGCTGCATAGCATAAAGAATGAGAATGATGAGAACAAGACCACAATAGCACAGAAAGCCTCACAAATATAAGCAACGTAAATACTAGCAAGGTTAGCATGAGAGAAAATATTGCAATTAGTACTGAAGGAAGAGTACACCACAATGGTTTAAGAATATTCTTAATAGGCTGATATACAGAACCAGAGAATCTCAACAATTGTTGGGCAAGAAAAAAAATATCTTTGTGATGATACTGGCAAAGAGCATTCAACTATCTTTGTGATCTTGCAAACTGTGTGTCTGTACCTTAACGACAGGTATGTTTGAATAGCAAATAATATCATAACTAAGGAGCAATAAAACTAGTTAACTGAAGAACAGAAACCTAAGCAATGGTAATGTCAACTCCCTACAGAGACACGGGTAACAAATGACCATCAAAATCACCAGTACAAAGATGGACTTATGACCAAATCCAGAACAAGGTTACAAGTGGAAAGATTATCAGGAAGGATGGTCTAACTATCTGATTTAACTCATTCATTTTTCTGAATTAAACAGTGAAGAGCTTCTGTCAAACCCAAAGATAATAAACTAACAGAAAAAACCATCAATGATGGCATTAACATCATGCGGCAGAATGAGAACGGGTAATGTGTCCGACACGGGTGCATAATCGAGTGCTGGACTTCTCATTTTCTAAAATTTCAGGATATGTTGTCACAGCTAAAAAGTATCCAAAATTAGGATACATGTGTGGGGATAAGTCAACACATGCACATAAAATAATATAAAATATTTCATGCATAATAATTTAAATTAGTGAATTTAGTTTATTAAATACCAATTATAGAATACATAATAAATGTATATAGAGAGAAGGAAGACACATAGAGAGAAGGAAAAAATCATTTACATTTTTATTTAATGTCGAATTCAAGTCACCAGTCCACCACAAACCAAGCCCACCACCAACCAGGCCCATGTTCTTATAAAGCTACCTTAACCCTAGTGTTTTGTGCGCAGTTTTCATTTTAGTGAGTTATTCCACCATTCTTCTTCCCCAACTCCACCCTGCCCCAATAAAACTTTGTTGCTGGACTACCATGATCGCGTCCACTTTTTCAGAGGCAGATCCGGTGTGTGTCCGCCCCCGTGTCGTATCCAAAGACAGCGCTAAGTTGCCCACTTTGAAAGGTCCGAGCAATATAACGAACAAGTATCAAAATAGGAATAACTTCTTTTTTTCTTATTATTACTTACTAGCATCAAATGCATAAATTTTGCATGTTAAGATTTGATATTATTCTACGTTATTTTGCATATAGGAAAAATAATAATACAAATCATGTAAATATATAAGTGAATGATGATACAACAGTTTTATCCTATTTATCTGTTCATCTACTACTAGCCCTCTGAAGATACAGATTAATAAAGATAAAACTTATAAATTCAAGCAACATTTAAGCAACTCTTATTTAGGATAGTCACTTCCCTTAATTGCCTCATCCTTTAGAGATATAATAAAAAACTATTCCAAGTTTCTCCACAGCACCTAACATGTTTTGCATGCTCTTGAATGGACAATAATTGGGTTTCATTCTGCCAAAGTGATGCAATTTTTCCAAAATAATTATAAATTGGCAGGTAAGCTGTTTGACACGCAAAGTACCACAAAAATATTTGCAGAAACAAGTCTCCAATGTGTTAATATCATATAAGAAAATACCTTTCGATGGATCCACAGCAACGGGTGCAGAGGGCCGAGAAGGGCCCACTGGTGATGTTCCAAATGCCTGTGCATATGTCTCATCAAACTCCTCAAACAGTGCCTTCCTGCATGCCATTGCTGTGGCCTTGTTCTTGATAAACTCGAGGGTCCAATGCTGGTGCGTCCTTGGGGACAATGCCAATTGCGAGAGAAAAGAAAGCATCTCATTTGGATGAAAATTTTCTCTTGCCTTATTTATCTGACTCAAAGAATAAACAACGGGCTCATAATCCCCCACATCCACAACAAAGTAGCCTTTAACACTAGAGGGCCAGAAATTAAACTGATTTCTACAGCGACAGACTAAACCCAAGCTCCGTCTCCTAGATAACTCGTCCATTGCTTCCTCCACTGCCTTCAGAAAAGCCCGTGAGGAAGTTTGTCGTGACTTCTCTTCAAAGTTCTCCTCGAAGGGAACTAACTCCGACGGGTCAAACCACCCATAGCTACTATCCCCAAAAAAAGCTACCAACACATGGCCCTCACGTTTGCTTCTCTGAACGGAAGGCGAAGCAAATGACTCATTATAAATGTGTCCAGGCCACCAAGGGTGCGATTTCACCTTACCCCACACCATATCTCCGACTCCATACCCAAATCCAACAGCTTCGCTCACTCCTTTGGAGGCAAACTGATCAAATTCAGATAGAATTGAATCATAATCCTCAACAGAACTTTTGACTTTCGTGTGCTCAGACTTAGCATCCCCTGAACCACAATCATAATTTTTCCCTTTCGAAAGTAAACAAGTTGATTGATTCTCTCCTCCACTTGCATCGCAGATACCAACGTCGTCCGCATTTTCTATCTTCAAAGCCCTAGACTCATTTATATCATCAGAAACCCTAGTTTCAACTGGTTTATTGTCATCAACAAGCGAAAACCTAGCTGAATCACTGCCACTGGTCGAAGGGACGATTGGGTCTTCTCTAACGGTGTCGTGTTCCCGGATCAATGGCGCCTCGGTACCGCCGTGGCTGCTTGCACTCATCGCGGATTTCGCCCCGATGGATATACTTCAATCGAAACCCCTAATAGACAATTTAAACAGGAAAATTGGTAATCGTTCCAATTGGAGACTAGCAAGGGCAATTGCAATTTGGGGATAATGGAGAGAACCCTAGCAAGAAGAGTCGGGAGTGCGTTGCAAAATGCAGTAAAGTATGGGTTAACAAACTAAAATCGATATAATTCAGAAATGAATGATTTATTTTCTTTATAAGCATGTCAGCGTGACAAGCGGAGATTGCCGAGTGGCAATTAGGGGTGTAATGGAATCGAATATCAAAATTTTGTATTTGTATTTAATTACTAATTGAATTAAATATTTTTATTTGATTTCGAATCACAAAATTTTGAATACAAATATTAAAATATCGAATCCAATAAAAAATATTTGATTTGTTTACAACCTTTAAAGAGTTGACAATCAATCTTTTTTTTTTTTTTTTTTTACATGCAGTTACAAAAATAATTAGGTTCATATATTGTTATTCATAAAATATAAACTCTATATTATGAATAAAGGTGTAGCAATTTATTATTAATACATATATTAAGTATTATTATATATTAGTATTAGTTAATATAGTAACCTTTAGAATTCTTTTACATATTTAGTAATAAACTTTTTGGTTCAAATTTTTTACTTCTATATGAAGATTTTGTTATTATATATGTATAAATAATATATATATATAAATATTTAAACGAATATTTACGAATATTGAAATTTTGTATTCGTATTTGATTAATAATTGAATCGAATATTTTTATTCGAATTCGAATCACAAAATTTCGAATACGAATATCAAAATATCAAATCGAATAAAAAATATTTGATTCGTTTACAACCTTGATGACAAGTGCAGACTAATTACTAGGTATATATATATGTGTGTGTGTGGCAAAAATTAAACCGAACATAAATTTGTGAAAAATTATTTCTGCGTCTTATTTTGATGAGGCCGAATTATGTTTTTCGAAAAAGATAAATTATTTTTTATTCTCATCTTTGTGAATACAATATGTTCAAGTTCTTTTTGAAAACACATTATGTTCAAGTTAAGGTTTATTTTACACAATGTTCGCTTAATTACCTTATATACATATATATATATTTTTAAACATATATATATTCACTATATTATACCAAAATGATAGGGATTGAAAATTTCAAATTCTTTATATCTTTTTTTACAGAGTATTATTATCGTTGTATTCATATATCAAATGACACTAAATATTACATGTTATAAAGAAAATCAGGTGGCTTAGTCCACATGTTCACTGGTTTTCTCATTTTAGTGGGAAACCTAAATTCGATTTTCACTGAGAACGAATATCTTTACCGATTTAAAAAAATGTTATAAAGACCTTCAATTATGTGTATTGAAAGGCCAACACAATTGTGTCATTATGGAAATGGATGCTAAAATAGTTATTAATTCGATTAAAGCATCTTGTGTTGATAATTTTGTGTTTGATAATTTATCGATGGATGCAAAACTATTTTTAGAAATAATTTATCTTATTTTGTTCGTTTTGTCTATGTAATGTCAATTTAAATAACACATTATTGACTAAAACTATTCGTTCTTATAGTAGCTCTCATTGTTGTTTGAGTTTGTGAAATATGTGAAAGTCACCTCAATATCATGATATTGTTTTTGTTTTACTGAATAATTGTAGTCGTCTTTCATTTTTTTATTTTAAAAAATAATTTGGTGATTAATTGTATTTTTGGAAGTGATACTAAATCAAATATTATTCGGTCTTATATGTTGTATGTGTATATATTTCACCAATATTTGCAAGGGATAATATAAATTATAATTTTATAATTTATATTTTTTGACTAAAAGACAATTCGTTCACGACAAAAAATAATTTTAATGATCAATTATGATATAAAATTTAAAAACATTTTGAATTGTTGTTTTATTCTTTTCTATTCGTAGGCTTGCTAAATTGCTGATCATATAAGCCGATGATATATTCATACAGTTTACTTCCTATATTCAATCAATATTTAATAAAATAAGTTTATTATCCTTTAAAAAAAAAGTTTATTGCTCTTGCTCAAGTCTTTTTTCGATTTTATTTTAGTTTTATTTTTTATTTTTTGGAGTTTAAGGCGTTTAATTATTTTTATTATGATGAGGTGGTAAGGCGAAATAAAAGAAAATCAGAGGCAAATCTGTAAATACAATAAATCAAAACGATCGAGACATATAAATTGCCTGTACCCCATCCGCCCCAAAAGTTTAATTCAGACCCTCGTTTTTTTAATTTTCTCTTATATACGCTCCATTTCGTCGTAATTCTCATCGATCTGAGATTCGGTTTCTGATCGGAGAGTTCGTAAATGACTGCGGTGGCGGCGATGGCTAGGGGAGGTTCCGGCCTCGCTTACCCGGAGCGGTTCTATGCGGCGTCGACCTACGCCGGCTTCGGTGGATCTCCAAACTCCGCCGATAAAGGCGTCGCATCTAAGTTCTCAAATGACACAGCATTGCTCCTTTATGCGCTCTATCAGCAGGTTTTAGCATATCCATTTTTTTTTCTCTGTCACACTCTTTACCGTCCAAGTTTTGCCTGGGCGGGGAGTTGTTTAGTTAAATCATTCAATTTAGTTGATCCATATGTGTTTAATATCATAAACATGAGATTCTTGTTGTTTTGTTGGCCAATTTTTCCGAAATCTTACAATTTCTTGCTGGATTTCGTCTCTTTGGATGTTCAAGTTGATCCGGCTGATTTTCTAAATTGTTCCTAAAAATTGAGATTTAGTTTGGATAATTGACCTACAAGTATTTGTGAAATCTACTATGTATTCACATTGTCATACTTTTTGTTAACACTAGTACACTTTGATTTATCTGCTCATTATCTTCTTAATTATTTTAATTTTTGTACTAATTGAAATGGACCCAATGTTCTCAATTTCAGCAATCTTGAAATATTGTTCAGTTAGGTTACAAAATTGGCTTATCAAAGTATCTCAACTGAGTCCTGTTGAGTATTGCATATATTCTTTTTCTGCTTAGTTAGAAAGTCGGTGCCTAAATGTTGGACGCGACCCAATTTTATCTCAATTGACAGAACATTCTTTTAGAAGCTAGCTTTTCTGCCTAATCTCATTGATTTATAGAAATAGGAGCTGAATTGCTGTAGCCTGTTAAGTTGTGGGAATTAGTCATACTACCTCATAAGCAATTGCATTTGCATCTGTTCTGTTGCTCCCGTAGTTTAAATTTATGTTAAGTCTCACACTGATTAGTTTGAATTCTGATCAAGTGGTTTTATCGTATATTTTAGTAGCATCAATTCATAATAATAAATTTTCAAACTGCATTAAATATCTTATTTTTTAATATTTTAGTCTATCTTGTGATCTATGAAGAATCCTGTAGTTTGAAAGTTTGTTTTTTGTTTTTTTTCCCCTTACTTCGGGCTTTATGTTGTTTTGTATTTCTTTTGCATGAATGTGTTGTGTTTACTCTAGGGAGTGTCAATCAAATGCAAGTTTGGATTTTTTTTCACAATAAAAGTAATCTCAGGAGGTGAGAGCTTTCTCAAATCTTAAGTGGTGAATTCATCTTGACTTTGTATAGGAATACTTTCAGCGTTTTTGTACATCTAATAATTTGGCAATAAGAGGATAAATGGTAATCTTACATTTCTGAATTTGTACATGCATTTGATTATATATAACCTCTTGGTTGTGACTGATACTGTCTTTGGGTTGTCTCAGGCAACTGTAGGGCCTTGCAATGTTCCTAAGCCTAGAAGTTGGAGTCCCATTGAGCAAAGCAAGTGGACAAGGTTTGCTGTGATTGGATTCTATGAGATTAAGTTAAAGAAATCTTGGTTGTTTAGATTAGTGAGACAATAACAGTTGCGAAAGCCATTAACGAACACAAATTGTGATTATTGAAGAGACTAGAGAGTGCTGTAATTGATTAAATTTGATTAAGACTTGAACATTTTGCATGATTGCAGACATAGTTAAGTTGAGTTGGTTTATTATTTCGTTTTGATATAAAGGTGACTAAATCTTTGTCGTGTACACTTGGCAAGTGAAAATTAGATGTATCAGATGAGTTGAATGAACTAGTTGGGCATACGGATGTGTAAACTGCAAGCTCATATCTGGTGACTCTGATCTCGTTGCACACCGTTTCATTTGTCAACTGGATTCTACACATTTCATACGTCAATCATTACGCCTTTTGTTGCATCTCAGTGAGCTTCAGCTTAGTTTTGAGTGGACTTGTATTGCATTATATTTTCATGCTGCATCCGTTATATTAGTGATGTTTTTTAAAGATATATAAGTGGGCTTGTTCTCAGTCTGCGCCAAAATGTCTTAACTTGCTTTTCTTGTTTCCCTTGAAGCTGGAATGGACTTGAAAACATGGCTTCCGCAGAGGCAATGCGCCTGTTTGTCAAGATTTTAGAGGTTTGTTGAACTTGTTCATAGTAAATCAGTAAATCTGCTACTAAAATTTACTCGAATGTTAACATTTACCATCTTCTTAACAGGAAGAAGATCCAGGATGGTATTCAAGAGTAGCAGACTTTGTTGCAGAGCCTGTTGTAGATGTAAAAATGAATGTGAGCTTTCACAATTTCTGCAACCTCTGTATTATTCTAGTCTTTCATTTGGGAAGCAAGTTTAACTAAAAAACTACTATGTTTTGTTATGCTGTGGCAAGTAGCAATATGAATTTCACTGAATTTCTGGTTTTGCTTGTGGTAGATCTTTTCCTTCTTGAAGTAGTATCTTGCAGTTAATTTTAAATTAGGTTTACTTGATCTGGCCCCTCAGCTGAGGGAGTTAAGATTAATGGCAATGGGTGGTGGAATTAGCCAGTGAAGATACAATTTTATGTGGCGTTGCATTGGGAAATAATAGATTGATTTGTAAATTTTATGTTACTTGCTAATTATTAGCAAGATCAGATACTATATTAATTGGAGTGGGTAAGAATAAAGGTCTGCACATGTATGTTCTATCATTTGACTTGCGATTCAGGATCTTCATTGAAGTTTGATCATCGCTTCTTGAGCATAGTTCTGTGCTCTTCCCAGACTAAAACAGAAATTATGTGCAGTTTTGTATCAAAGAGAGTTTTTCTTGAGCATTTTGGCTTTGAGTTATCAAGTTTTTCTCCATGTCTAGTGGTACCCTAGATACTGTCAAAATCATATCAAATCTTGTTTGCCAGTTATATAAGCTTAAGTCGCACATAATCAATAGTGAAAACAGAGTCCATGAAAAGGGATTTCAAGTCAAATCTCCATCTTAATGGAAGCACATTGTATCTGTTGATATTTGTGTTGTCCTTTTCTGTGCAGGAACAAGTTTTCGTAGTAAAGAAAATAGACTACTTTATGATAGGTCTCTAGATGATAGTGTTAAAACTTTGTCAAAAAAAAGATGATAGTGTTAAAACACATCACTGTTAATTTTCTTAGATTACACTTAATTTGTAGCATAGGAATATTTGGGCTCTCACTTTGTATATATAAATCAACCTGATGATCAGGAGTGTGAATTTTGTGTGAAAACGATCTTTTGGCACTTTGTAAGTATGTGTTGCCCAACTGTGGTGCGGTCAGTGTCAACATCTTCTTTCAGTATCTTTCTCTACAAGTTCTGCTTTTTTATTTTCTCATGGATGCTACGCGTCAATATAAATCCAAGCTGACTCCTGTATGAATTTTCTTGTATGAATGAGAAAAGAGACACAACATAATGCTTAGCCTGTACAACCATGGAGAACACATCTTCTACTTTCTAGTAATCCTTTCCTTATGTGCATCATGGCTTCTGCAATCTAAATTAATGAATTCTTTCTCTGAATCCTCATTTTTGTTTTATGCTGGCTCAGCATAAACCAGAAGTTGTGGCAGCCACTGATAATGGAAATCTCTTCATAGAGTCAAAGACTAGTCCTACTGAAAATGGTAGCCTTTCAGAAACCCAGGATAAAGATGTGGTATCCGAAGGACTTGGAGTAGTTAGTGTATACGACCAGTGGGTTGCACCTCCTATATCTAGCTCACGTCCAAAAGCCCGATATGAGGTATGGACTGAAATTTTTGGCATAATATTTGTTTTATATATATCCACACACACACACATATCTTCCTTAAGCTGTTAATATAGTTTGATTGGATTCACAGCATGGGGCAGCAGTTATTGATGATAAGATGTACATATTTGGTGGAAATCACAATGGTCGCTACTTAAGTGATCTTCAGGTACTGAAATTAAAGGTGTTCCTTTCTTTATGTTGTGTGCACGTGACCTTAGTATTATGTTCTACAAACTAAGTTTCCTAATACAGAAAGTTTCACATTGCTCTAGCCTCTAGTTATTGATACAAGCTGGGAAAAAGAAGGAAATAAAAGAACCTCCTAGGGTGTTTTGCTGTGTAAATTAGAAGTTAGTTAAATGCGCTAGATGTTGTATCTGAATATGGCGGGGAAAAAAAGGAAATAGAAGAAGCTGCCAGAGTATTTTGCAGCATAAATTAGAAGTTAAATGCTCTTATATTCTCCCTCTATGCTGTCTTCGAATTTCTGTCTTATGGACTATTCATTATGCACTATTATGCAAGGATGCTTGCATGATATAGTTCAGTTCTCTTTGTTGAGGTTGCTTATATTTGACTTTTGTAAATTCTCCTTTTTTTGTAATTAGGTTCTGAATATGAGAAACTGGTCTTGGTCAAAAGTCGAAGTTCAATCAGGGACAGGGGGAATGATAACTCCTTGTGCTGGCCATTCATTGGTTAGTGTTGACTCAATGGGTATACCTATCTTAGGAGAGCTCTTTGATAGTCGTGACCACATTGATTACATACATATGTTATCAACAGTCTCATAGGGTTTAAGTAATTACCTTTCACAGTATGACATGCTTCTGTTTTCTTTTTAGATACCTTGGGATGGGAAGCTTCTTTCAATAGCTGGACATACCAAGGATCCTTCTGAAACTTTACAAGGTCATCATTTTACATGCTAGTATATACAATTTCTTTCAATAGCCTTTTTGTATGATTTGTAAAACCGGTTCATGCTGCTAAAACTTTGTGAAAAAAGATTGGTAACTGTTCCTTTAGTTCTGGATTATGTTTTCCCTCTCAAAAACTTTTTTTTTTTTTTTTATTGCAGTAAAGGTTTTCGATTTGCAAACTTGTACATGGTCTACCTTGAAGACTTACGGGAAGCCTCCGGTATGTGTTCCTTTATACCTGGATAACTTTTTCAATGAAAAATGCTTTGGGAATTTTGTATTCTTCTCTCCTGTATTATTTTTCTGTATAGTGCTAATTCATGTGACTGTGTCGGTCTTGATTAACGTACAAATGATCTTTTTAATAGTTGAAATATGAACGTCATGTTCCATTGTTGAGTTATGATGTGTCTGTGCTTATAATTTACAGAATATTGTTAAGAATTTTAGTGGTAATAATTGTGTAGAAATTTAGTTCCTTATAACCCTGAAAATTGTCTCATGCTTCTCTGCCATTTGCAGGTGTCGCGTGGAGGGCAGTCAGTGAGCCTTGTGGGAATGACTCTAGTCATATTTGGTGGACAGGATGCGAAGAGATCTCTTTTGAATGACCTGCACATTTTGGACTTAGAAACATTGACCTGGGATGAAATGGACACTGTGTGAGATTTCTTATCTATGGAAACATAAGATTGATTGTATTTGGTGTCAGATTTCTGCCCCTTTTTTTATATGATTATGTAACAATGATGAATTTACAAAGTCTCCAAACTATACAATCCGACAGGGTGATGGGCATCTTCAGTTTACATCTTTCTGTTGAACTGTGGTTCGAGAAAAATAAGTGATTTTCTATATGATGGTTTTCATGCTTACCATGCAGTTGCTTCAGTCTTGAAAAGGAAATACATTCTTACGGATTAGCATCTTGATATGTACCATTTGTTAGTCAAGTAAAGTTTATCTTGTAATATGATATCCGTGATGGTAAGGCATGCATATCTATTGCCGCCAAAATCCTGGAAGTTGTTCAACACAATTGAGCACGGGATATTATTTATTGGTGTATTTTTTTTGGTAATTATCATGCATGTCGGTCAGTTTTAGAAGGTTCTTTTTAACCAAAAAATTAGTTTGTTGATGATATTGTTCTCTTTTGCTCGCTTAGAGTTTGCTTTTAATTATACATTAATAAAATTCACGCATCTAGTTGGTTTTGACTGCTGCTACCAATTCTATAGGGGTGTGCCACCTTCTCCAAGGTCTGATCATGCTGCTGCCGTACATGCGGATCGTTACCTTCTTATTTTTGGTGGGGGCTCACATGCAACTTGCTTTAATGATCTTCACGTTCTTGATCTGCAAACTGTGAGATCCATGATTTAACTTGTGTCTTCTTAGTTGTGAAGTTCCAAGTCAGTAATTCTTTAATACAGTTTTCATTGATATCTTCTTGTTTTGAATGTGGTTTTATAGATGGAATGGTCAAGACCAACACAACAGGGTGAGATACCTAGTCCACGTGCTGGCCATGCAGGTGTCACGGTTGGAGAGAATTGGTTCATTGTCGGTGGAGGGGACAATAAGAGTGGTATTGATTAGATAAACTTGTATTATCATATCATTGATAATCTAACTGATTCTTTGTTTTGGGACTTTATGTTCATGAACATAATCATCATGTGTCCTGTGTTTATTTTCATTATCTATGGAAGTGTTAATGACAGGAAGAAATTTGGATCTTCAAATTGAATGAAGACATCTAAACTTTGCTCTTATTTATGCATATGCAGGAGTCTCTGAGACTGTTGTCCTCAACATGTCCACATTGGCCTGGTCAGTTGTAACCACAGTCCAAGGGCGTGTGCCCCTTGCTAGTGAGGTAATTTACATCCTTGAAGAATTAATTGATGAAAATGAAAATGCTCTGCCTTATAATGCTTAACCCTATAAATTATTGCTAGTAAAAATCATACAATGAGATCATTGAGATGATTACATCTACTGGGAACATAAGCGCTCTATCTTAATCTCTTAAGATGGTTTAGTTGCTCAGTAGAGTCTGTCACAGGTGGTTTTACAGAGGTTTTGACCCTGTTTTTTTTGAAAGATGTGTGTGTTGAAGGCAGACTGATAAGCACAGCTAATGCTGTAAGGTTGCGATCACCTCAGCAGAAGAACATGTGGTTAGAAGATATGTGCTTCAGCAATAGTCTGCCTTGATAGTTGATCTTTGCCTTCTGGCATACTGAGAACTGTTACAATCAGATAACATTTATTTGTCAAGGCAGATAATAATATTGAGTTGAGGTGATAACTCAAAGGCACACGATTGTTGGAAGGATCATGCAAAATATTTACAAATATGTGATCTTCCCTAACACATAACAATATGCTTATCAACTGCTTCTAATTGTTCAAATCAAATATTGAATCTGGAATGGGCTATGGAGCCAATTTCAATATGATAAAGAAGAGAAAATCTAATTCTTGAAATGTGGTGATACAGTTTGAGAGAAGTCAAGGATATGTTAATGTAAAAAAGAATTTGGAATCATAAAATGTGGTGATGTATTTTGAAATGGGGTTTCCAATTCTTCTGTAATAATTCTAAATTCACTCTTCGACGTCCTAAAAAATTGTTTGGATTTTGCTTTTCTTGAGTTAGGAAACTAGGTTACACATCATTTCACATTAAGACACTTGAAAGAGATTTTTTGTTCAGTTTGACGATTATATGTAACATCACTAGAAAAAAATATAGATTATATCACAGAACGAAATGGGTTATATGATCTTTTCAACCAAGTCAGTGATATTCACGTGTGCAGGGTTCAAGTTTGGTCCTCAGTTCCTATGGTGGTGAAGATATCCTGGTTTCGTTTGGAGGTTATAATGGGAAGTACAACAATGAGGTTTGGATAATCCTTTTCTTTTGTCCTTCAATTGCTAGGAAAGGGTTTCATTCGTTCATTATTCCTAACTATGCCTTTAATTACTGCCTTTAGGTCCATGTACTTAAACCAAGTCACAAATCAACTTTACAATCAAAGATGATAGAGGCACCAGTGCCTGATAGTGTATCAGCTGTTCAAAACATTACAAATGCTACTAGAGATGTGGATTCTGAGTTTGAAACAGGTCAAGACGGAAAGATAAGGGAAATTGTTATGGACAATATTGACACCGAACCTAAGGTGAGCGTTAGTGTCCATTTTCTCACCAGTATCAATACCCTATCCATTATGATACTCCTGACTTATGAATGACAAGTACATACTATTACCTTATGAATTAGGAACCTGTCAATGAACTCGTCTTTTTGCAGTTGTTGGAAATTGATATATCTTATCTGATATAATAACATGTAACAAATTAATTTTCTCAAACATCTCATTGTAAATCAACGTTAGAGATTCTTGATTGGTTGTTTTCCTTCCTTCGATGCTAAACCATATGGCTAAATATTTAGGCAATTGTATTACTTTCTGTTTACGTTGAGCATGAAGACTAAAAATGATATTAATAGGGTAAACTGAGCAACAATGATTGGTTTTGCAGTATTTTCTCATCAACCCAGATTCCCTGCTAAGACTGTTTTAAGCATTTAACATGTATGCATTTACTGATTAACCTATTAAAAAAGATGCATAATGCCATTCTTTGAAGAAATTATGAGTTGTATTTTATGTATTTCCCAGACTACAAAAGTTGAACAGACAAATGAGCGTCTTTTAGCAGCCGTTAAGGCAGAGAAAGATGAAGCAGAGTTATCTCTCAGTAAGGAGAGAATGCAGACACTCAAACTAAAGCAAGAGTTGATAGAGGCGCAAACTCGCAACACAGACTTGTATAAGGTAACCCTACTAGAATTTAGTAATATGGGTTTTAAAGTAGTACACCTAACTGCTGCTGATCCAATGTAAACAATAGGTCAATCAATTTGATCGGTGAAATGCTTCTATTTTACAGTGGTCTTAGGTTTAGTTGTATGAATCCTAAAGCAGGAACTCTGTTACTATGTGTTAGGTTTGATATGTTCTATGACTACATATTTATTAGTTTTGTTATAATTTTTCCGGTTGTGAATTTGCAAAATATAATCCAGCATTTGCACAAGATAAATGCATTTTATTTTTTGGCCGTATAGAACTTTTCACGTAGGCCGGTGTGCGGATATGGGTGACAACACATGGAATTAGTTTCATGCATAATGTGGGTGGACTGGAGAGTTTATAGCACAAGCTAGAAAAACACTTGTAAAGAGTTCTAGATATGCAAAGTTTGACTAGCTCAGATATCTTACATTTACAATGAGCGTAACATTTGGTCAGGATCACATTTTAAAAGTAAATTTGATATTTGCAGGAACTACAATCTGTTCGAGGCCAGCTCGCAGCTGAACAATCCAGATGTTTCAAACTCGAGGTCTGTATTATATAAGAAATTAATGCCTGATTCTGTTGGTTGTAAATGTTGGTACTGAAAGTGAATCACTGATATATTCTATTAGATATAAACGTCCCTCTCATAGTTTGTATGCTAATAAGCTTGAGCGAACAGGTTGATGTTGCAGAGCTAAGACAGAAGCTACAGACTATGGAGACTTTACGAAAGGAGCTTGAAATCCTGCAACGCCAAAAGGCAGCTTCGGAACAAGCTGCACTAGACGCAAAACAAAGGCAGGGCTCGGGTGGCGTATGGGGTTGGCTTGCTGGAACACCACCCAGTGAAAGTGGTGATGCATGATCTAAAATTTCCATACATATGAACATATACGGCACTCAATTCATTCAGTTTTTCCTTAAAATTATGAGAGTACAACAGTCTGTTCCTTTTTTGGGGGAAAATAAATCGTGTCGAGTTTGTCAGCCACAGAAGAAAAATACATGCCAGAGCGTGTAGGTTCAGGAGATGGTCAGTGCCATATTTTACTTTTAAATAGTGCGTTTTTTCGTTGTTTGTATACCTAGAAGCGGATTAACTGAGTGAAAGTACTAAGTATAGATATTGATGATTGCTCGAAATATCCAAGAATTTTTTGAAAAATGTATCTGTCAAGAATCATTTTTTTGTTCCATACAGTTCTATTATTATTATTTTTTAATATGGAACTCGGGTCTTCAATACATTTCATTGTATCACACGTCTGACTTGATACAATTCATTATTTTTTCTTGATTTATAAAGTCGTGGAATTGGTTTATTTAAGATTATCCTCGAAAATTCGCTTAAGTTTCATTACCTTCAGAACAAAAAACCTTTAGAACAAAAAACTTTTGACCCCCATCTCTAATTATGCTATTATAAACACTGATATTCTCTTCCTCAATCAACTAAAGGGAAAAAATAATAATCTAGATTCAGATTTTTTTTTTTTTTTTTTTTTTTAAGAGTGTGTCATATTTACTCGTAGATTATACTAAACTGAAAGAGTCCGCAATTGTATAAAGTTGTGACTTAAATTGGGGCCAAGCAGATTCCGGCGCCTGTGCATTCAAAGTAAACAATCTTCCCTTTCGGGCGCAGCACACAGCAACATTATGACGCCGGAAAATTGAGCTCTCAACTCCGAATTCAAGCACATAATACTTCACCTTTCTCACTGAATCTTCTCTCAGACTAGATCTTATCAATGTTCCCCTCACATCCGTTCGTTTGCCTGATGTAGTGATTGTCCGAATGATAGCTTCTCCCACCTCTTTAGCTCCTCCAAAGGCCTCAATCCTGTGCCAACAACATGGTCATGAAAACAAAACTCCAAAACAAACACCATGTTTCTTTATTCAAATCACAATGAATTGATAAACCTATTCGCTAAATCATATAGAACTACTAACACACCATTCAGCACTTCTAGATGTTGAATAAGATGTAAACCAGCCCCCACCCCTACCCCCAAAAAAAACAAGTTAGACGATAAAATAGCAGAATCAGTACTCATGAGTCATGACCGAAATGATGAGCCATTTACCAGGACAATTGGATGCTTATATTTCAGAAATTCAACAAGCAACCCAAGAGAGATTTTTCATATTTTTTGCATATGTTTCAGTGATCTATTTGACCTTCAACAATGGAACAATCTGCAACAAACCCCACAACACCCTGTTTATATCCAATGAGCAAAGAGCTAGAAATTTCTAGGACAACTGGAGCCAATTTTACATCATGGCAAGCTATTCAATGTCGCTTATCGCCTCTGGCTAATTTATTTGTATTCACTAAACGAAAACTTCAAAATCATCACACAGAAAGTACGAACAGTTTACATCCAAACTTTTCCTCACATCGAAGATTCAAGCACTCTAGATCTATATTTCAGTTTGTCATAAAAGTGGCAATTGATTCAATTCTAATTTCTAATTTCTAATTTCAAGTCCATTATATTTTTCTTGATGGCACCACATGATTTTGGCCACTAAACGATGACATTAAAGAGGGAATGAAGTAGAACGCCAACGAACTGAAAGAGTGTAGAGGATTTCATTAGATTACGGAGAGAAAGGGGAAGAACCGAAACAAAATCAGAGGAATCTTTCTTGTTTAATTAAAATAGAATTACTTACCAATGGGAAAAAAAAATCTCTTATGAACAAGTGGACCTATATTTTGTATGCACCGAATTTCTATATGAATTGAAAATGCTTACGAGAAATCAATGGGAACGGGAGACACAATAACGCTAACGTTCAGCTCTCCGGTTGATCCCGGGGGACCAAACGCCACCGATGGTTCATTCACATTCCTCCGCCGCCCTCCGCCGCCGCCAAGAGGAGGAGGATCAAGTGACCTTTCCGCCTTCCCAGCCGCTCTATATAATAATGTCTGATCCCCTAACCAGTCCTCTGGGTACACAAATTCTGTCGCAATACATCAACGAAACCCTAATTCTTAGAAGGGAAAAAAATTTAAAAAAATTGAAAGTCATATCAACGATCAGTGCAGTACCACTTACTGACCAAATCCTTCGTTCGTATCAATGTACCGGCTGTAGCCTCGGACGGGATAAATCGCATCGAGTTTAAGACTCCGAGCAATCTCTGGTAAGAAGCCCAAAACGAAGGTCGTCACTCCTCCGAAATTGGCGCCAACGGCTAATAAAGAAGCGGCCCCGACTCCCGAGAGTAGCCGGCGGCGGAACACTGATTGAAGCGGCCTGAATTGTTCCGATGGCGGTAGTTTCCCGTCATCGGGAGATTGCGTCATGTAAATCCGGCATATGCGTGTTTGGGAGAGATATTGCGCGCCCATAATTTTCAGTAGTTGAGTTGAGTGAATTTTAAATTTGTTGGGATCAAAGAGATAATATTAACAGGGATATCGACATATCCTCATCTTAATCTACTTTTGTGGTTCATATTTTTCCGTACAAATCCTTTCATGAATTTGCCTCGGACTTGGGCCCAGGCCCAGCCCAACATTAGGCTCGTGCAAATTCGGTTACTACACTGACCACCGCGTCAGTGTAGTGCCCATCTTTAATTTGTAACCAATATATATTAGCATTTAGCATTAAATTGTCAAAAGAATAATTTATATGATCAAAATTAAAAAATTATAAATAAATTTTAAAAATATCTAGTTCATTTAATTGTAATTTTATTTTTGCCTTTTCTTGTAAAAGTATACATGTGATCTAAGTATATACTTGGGTCTGAAATGACAACTGGCTATAATGATATTGGGTTGACGAGACCTCTTTCTAACTACAAGATCTCCTTCTACACAATAATGCAAGATTCTGTATTATATTATATAGTTGAATGATATATAATTTCTTTAACAATCCAATTAATATTTTAAAGTAAAACAACTAATATTTTTTAATAAAATATCTAATACTTAATGACAAAATTAATATGATTCATAATTAATATTACCTTATAATAAAAATAATTAACACCATCAAAATCAATTTTAAAATGAAATTTGTTCGTTCTTCAATAAGTTAACCACATCTGCTGCAAATCATAATAACTTAAGCAAATACTAATTGTTAGCAAGTTGAAGAAATTACAATATCCAACATTTTTATTTTGAAAAACTCAATATCCAATAATTAAATGTATCAAATTGCCTGAGGTTCCATTTGGATTGAGTCATTTGAAATCAATGGATTTGAGAATAATACACCATGCATTTACAAATCAAAATGGAGAAAAACTAAATGAATGGATTTTGATTCACACAAATATTACTTATAAGTGGGAGGATTTCAAATACCCAATAAAATCTAGTCATTTAAAATCCTCTTACTTCTCCCACTTGTGCTTAATATTTGAGTGAATCAAATCTATTCATTTAGTTTTTCTCCATTTTAGTTTGTGTGAATGGATGTATATTATTTTCAAATCCCTTAATTTCAAATCCACCCCATCCAAATGGAGCCTGATTTTCATCAACTCGGCGGACAAAGTCTTTCTTTGACGTTATCCGAAAGCCACACCCACATGCCACAATGGTGCGAAGTGTCGATAGACTTTGTTATGCGAGACTCGTAATTTTGCATTATTACGTCGTATTCTAAATTCTAATACATGCCAACCGCTTATTATAATATTTCAAAAGATTAATTTTTGTCACGCGTATATAAATTTCTACTTGTTTAATTTAATCGCCATAAGAAAACTAATTATTAACCATTCGTAATAACTCATCACAATTCACAATAAAGCATGACTTATTATGTAAGGAAAAGGCATGTGACTCTCTGCCGTTAGCCTTAGAATTTACGGATTTCCACCTCTAAGTTGAAGCAAACTATGCAAGTCAATTTTATTAAATAAACAAAAGGAAGTCAAGATTGAGATTTGTAACATGTAAGCCTTCTTTATGATGTGTTGATGGAATTAATCTGATACTTGAAGCTTCATTTCTCAATATTTTTGCCTTGGATTTTTTTTTTTTGACTTAATTGTAGGGGCCGGGGTAAACATGGGGAAATCATGCTTTCCCAAGTGCAAATTAGGCAGAATAATGAGATTTCTTCAGATTATGTTAGGAGGGCTGGTTATAATCATAAGCATATCAACTCTGTCTAGATTCTACTCTGCTGGATTTTTCCTACAAAATGAGGACATATGCCGTCATTTTTACAGCTCCAACGTTGTTTACGAGGGCATAGATGTCCTAGCACTGAAAGCCAGAGTCGATGAAGTTCTCAACAAGATGGAAAGCCTTCAAGAAAAGCTCGAATCAACCGTACAACTGATGGACAAGAGTACTGATGAATTGCACAGGACCAACATTTCAAGATTCGATCACAAGAAATTCTTGGAGATCGAGGTGATTAGGCCACTCTACGACGCCCACATTGCTCTCAGGCAGATCAGACTCCCCAAAATCGAGGAGAACGGAAACATAACGGCCGTTAAGGAGGATCCTCTGGCTAACACGTTTATAGTTGAGGAGATTATCAAGTATATTACTCCCAAGGCGAATCGGGTCGGGTCGAAGATCAATATATATGGGACGGAGAAAGTATACAACACGATAGGGCACGCGTGCGTGACGATGAAAAAGGAGCTGGAGGAGTATATGGATTATGACGTGGGGTCATATTGCAATGATGATTGGATTTTAGGGCAGAGGCTCATGCTCCGAGGCTGTGACCCACTGCCTCGGAGACGATGCCTAAGTAGAGCTTCGAAGCTCTACTTAAGGCCCTACCCGATAAACGAGTCCCTCTGGAAAATACCAGAGGGACGAAACGTGAGGTGGAGTAATTATCAATGTAGAAACTTTGAGTGCCTGTCTAGCAAGAATCCAAAGAGGGGGTATTCGAAATGCACGGGCTGTTTCGAAATGGAAAAGGAAAAGCTAAAGTGGGTTGTCAACACTTCACTTGCTGTAGATTTTCTGATTAAGGATGTGCTGGGAATCAAGGCAGGGGAGGTGCGAATCGGGCTCGATTTCGGGGTCGGGACGGGGACTTTCGCGGCGCGGATGAGGGAGGAGAATGTGACAGTTGTGTCGACGGCGTTAAATTTGGGGGCTCCGTTCAATGAAATGATTGCTTTGAGAGGGTTGATTCCGTTGTATTGGACGTTGAACCAACGACTTCCGTTTTTCGATAACACGATGGATTTGATTCACACGGCGGGGTTCATGGACGGATGGATGGATTTGCAGCTGTTGGATTTCATTCTGTTCGATTGGGATCGTGTATTGAGGCCAGGGGGATTGCTGTGGATCGACCGGTTTTTTTGTAAGAGGAAAGAGTTGGATGATTATATGTACATGTTTTTGCAGTTCAGGTACAGGAAACACAGATGGGTCATTGCTCCTAAGTCTAAGGATCAAGTCTATCTTTCAGCATTGCTAGAGAAGCCTCCTAGATCATTGTGACTTTTAATTTAAACTAATATTTATTATGATTTGTGTTGCTATTTTGTAAGTTTGTTATGTTGGACTAATTACTAAGTACTACATTCATGTGTAATTGTTGAGAATCGTAAATAAATGTTTGAAAATCTTCGAAAAATAGTATTGTACAATCATTAGCAAATAGTATTAATTTTTACGAAATAGTATTATTTTTTTGAATAATAGTATTGATTTTTTTATAGCTAACAATATTTGTAGTATAGTGTACGGTGCCAAATGCACATAATACTTTGTAAAAAAAAAAGAAAAACTGTAATTAAGGATTTAAGCAATTAATTAAAAATTTATGAAATTCTTAACCATAAAAAAATAAAATCTTTAGGTGAAATTTAAAAAAAATTCAAAGTTAAATTTATGTAATGCCGTTGAGATAAGCATTTATAAAATAAAAAGTAACTGGATTAGGATATGAAAGTGATTATTTAAATTGTACGTGAGATAGTATAAATTGAATATATTTTTCTCGAATACTAATGCACATCTACGTAATAGCAACAATTCTATACATTAGCTGCATGCATAATATAATTTATATTTTTTTTAACAAATATAACTGATAAATTTTCAATTGACAATATTTTAAATTTTTAACATCGATTTTTACTATTCAAATGCTAATTTTTCAATGCAATTCAACAATAAAATATTTTAATATGCTTTTATACTCTAATAATATTTTAAATAATAGCAACAAACAACAAACATTAACACTACAAAAAAATTGTGAAATACCGACGGACCAAATTTCGTCATAAATACCGATAAAATACCGTCAAAATTTCAGATTTACCTACAAAATTTTGAATTTTTTATAAACAGTGTTTTCCGATGAATATTCGTCGGTAATTACCGACGGAATACCGACAAATATCCATCGATATTTACCGATGAATTAATTTTTTGTCGGTATTTTGTGACGAGAAAAATATCAACGGTAAAACTGGTCATCCGTCGGTATTTTTCTCGTCACAAAATACCGACGAAAAATTAATTCGTCGGTAAATACCGATGGATATTCATCAGTTTCCGTCGGTAATTACCGACGAACCTATTCCGTCGGTAATTACCGACGAATATTCATCGGAAAACACTGTTTATAAAAAATTCAAAATTTTGTAGGTAAATCTAAAATTTGAAATTTCGACGGTATTTTGTCGGTATTTTATCGGTATTTGTGATGGAATTCGGTCCGTCGGTATTTTACAGTTTTTTTGTAGTGTAATATTTTTTTTTTAATTATATAATATGCTATAAATCTTAGAAATCTGAAAAATAACATATATAACAAGAATCAAAGTGTATACTTTGTTTTCTTAAAGTCCTCTAATTATGTCCATGATGTTTATTCAAATTGGTGCACCAACAATCTTGTTTGATTAAAATTTGAAGTGATTCTTTTTTCAAGAGAAGAAACCCGCGTGTACAAGGGAGGAGAGGGAAAAAATTAATTAATTTTATTGTTTTGAGGGAGGGGTAAAATTCTGAAAAATGGTATGTATAGTTGATGTAGATTAATTTTTAATATTTTAGTGGGGTGTGTACGTATATAGAGTTTTATGAGGTGAGAGATTTTTTTATTAATTATTTAGTTCATCTTAATATTCACGTTCATCACATAGATTAAAAAAATAAAGAATTTGAAATTTTATTTTTAAATAAATTTAATGCAAGTATCAAATAAAAATTATAGTTTTTTAATTTAATATATTATATTTAAAAAAATTGATTAGAAAAAAATTATTATACTTTGAATATTTTAGAAAAAAGTTATTATACTTTGAGTATTTTAGAAAAAAGATTGAAATATAAATAAATTGATCGGGCCTTGAATTGAGACAAAAGGAGAAAATTTGGATCTTAAATTCGGAAGAAAAAAAATAAAAATTAGACCCTAGCTAATTTGAGACACTTTAAAATTCTAGATCTAAATTGAGACTTAACCTAAAAATTGAGCCCTAATATAAAATTCTTCCCTTTAAAATTCAAGAGCTAAATTGACACTTTAAAATTCAAGACACTTTAATTTGCAGATCTAATTAGATTTTATTGTAACTTTTAAATTAGTTATATTATTTTGAGGACGAATTATTAATTCTTGAAAATATATATGAATAATATTCTGATTTTGATTTTCAATTTCTCAAAAAAAGAAAAAGAAAAAATAACGTTCTAACTTGTTTAAATAACTCCAGATTTTAATCATAGTTCTTAGCTAGATAGTTTAAAAAGTTTCAAATTTTCAGTTTTTTTTCCTCCATTTTTTAAAGTTGGTATATATGAAGATGGAAATAATAAAATCTGGAGGAAAAAATTGATAACCATTTAAATAAATAAAATATAAAAAATGGAACAAATAATTCCACCAGCCAGGACTGAACGTCGAGGACCAAAAAAACACAATTAATTAGGTAACATCGGGCAAAAAATTGAAACTGTGTTATCTAGAAAGTTCTAAAAAAATTCCTACAATGAATTTATTTATTTATTTATCTTTTTCCCCAATGAAAATGGTTAGATGATGGAGAATATATATAGGCAACAGCCAATAGATACATGGCTCAAGGTTTTGAGTATTTTAATGGAAATAATTAAAGCTGGGTTTGCTTTGCTACCTGCAAATAGAATGGCAGAAACCCAAGCAATCAAAAACTAGGGTTTCTAATTTATTTAAGAAGCAAACGTGCATCAAAGCAGTCCATTCGTTTCCAAACTCTAAAACAATATTATATTTAGGCAGTTCGGATTTGAGAAAAACATTGGTGCGAGAGATTATATGAGGGACCACATAATGTGTACCATTAACACATTTTATTTTGCATGTAGGGTACTCTTCATTTCAAATTCATCGTGTAAAATAATACTTCCTCCATCTCTTTATAAGTTTTTTATTTTATCATTTTGATCGATTCATTCAAAGTTTTCTATTTTCTTAAATAGTAAAAGATATATTCACATCTCTCTTTTTCTACCTTTTTATTCTCTATCTTTTCCTTTTTCCATAACATCTCAACACTCACTACATTTAAAATACTATTTTTTAAAAATAGAGTGCAATTTTCAAAAGATAAGTTTTCGAAGTGGAGTGGGAGTATTACGTATTAATGGTCACAATAATATCACATAATTAATGATAAAATTTAAGCAACTTGGCTTATATATATATATATATATATATATATATATATATATTTTTTTTTTTTTTTGAGATTGTTCAAATCTTATTTACATATTATTATTATATTATATGTACGTGTATAATCTGTACTTACATGGAAAATTATTTGGTAACACGAATTTTGCTTGGGTTGTATGATTATAGTCATATATAGGATCAGATTCTTGGTAAAGTATTTCATTTTTCCAGACTTTTAAATATAATAAACTTCCACCCAATTTTACCTACAACGTACTGAGAAAAGCTTCAACCTTTTTATAAATTTAGGTCGACTCGAATCTCTGTCAGGTTAATATG
The DNA here is from genome assembly GCA_030762865.1 of Paraleonurus japonicus. Taxonomy (NCBI): domain Eukaryota; kingdom Viridiplantae; phylum Streptophyta; class Magnoliopsida; order Lamiales; family Lamiaceae; genus Paraleonurus; species Paraleonurus japonicus. The sequence continues at coordinate 2,398,392 of CM061057.1, read as the reverse complement.
TCCTAGCTATAATTAATTGCTTTTGACATATTTGAGGTTGTGGCATCAATAATTAGCTTTAACCACCAAGTTATGCTGGCCTCCCCAACTATATATTTATAAACTTACTTTCAAAAAAAAAAAAAAACTATATATTATAAACATCTTAGTATTTTTCTCATTAAATAATCCTTATATAACGTCATACCTATTAAGTATTAAATAATTTCAAGTGCACTAGCACATATAATTTAATATGTGTATATACTTTAATTACCGTGAAATTTAAAATGTAGTATTTAAATTTATAACAAGTGTAGACAGATGACTCGCTACAAATTAAAGAATAAATATTATTCAAAACTGCAACGCGTCAGTGAGTGAGTGAGTATAGAGATCCCGATCAAAAACATGAGCGAGGAGCATGATAAATTGGTGCCAATAGCAAACGTGGGGAGAATCATGAAGAAGATCCTCCCTCCAAGTGCGAAGATCTCCAAAGAAGCCAAAGAAAGAATGCAAGAATGTGCGTCGGAGTTCATAAGCTTTGTCACCGGAGAAGCGTCGGAGCGATGCCGGAAAGAGAATCGGAAGACGGTGAACGGAGAAGATATCTGCCAGGCTTTGAGTTGCCTGGGATTTGACAACTACTCGGAGGCGATGTTGAGGTTCTTGCACAAGTTAAGGGAGTATGAGAGAGAAAGAGAAAGGGCTGCAGCTGCAGGTAATAGTAATAATAATCCTAGTGAGAGTGAGGCTTTTGACTTTGGGATTCTGCAGAGAGGAGGAACATCTTCAGGTACTATTTTCTTCAATCAGAGGCAGGATCTCAACTCATGTGGAAAGTGATTTTGTTACAACTTTTCATGTCTGTTTTCCCAAATTATTTGTGAAAATCTCTTGTTTTCATAAATTATATATATGGGATCAAGTATTAACTGGTGTATGATTAGGTACTTAATTTAATTTGATTTTGCAAAGCTAGAAGTTGCTTCATAAATCACAAAGTAATTTATAGTATATTTTCATTTTTCTCTACAATATGGAAGATAACAAGAGGTTATTAATTCTTGTGATCAATTAGCCAAGTTTAAGCTTATTTCATTATTAATTTTTCAATTATTAGTGAAGTTAAAAGGAATTACTATAGGATTATAAACTATATACTAATGTTCTTCTTCTTCTTTCTTTTATCTACGCCGTTTAAATTATCCCAACACTGTACTGTTAACTATTCTTGAGTATTTTTGCTCAATCTTAATCTAATTAATATCAAAGCATTAACCTTTAGAACCAGCAATTACATATATATCGAATTTTATTTTTAACAAATTAATTAGCTATATATATATATGATCTGATTTTAATTTTGCAGCCAACATAAAGGGGTTTCAAGTTTAATATACCATAGTTTCAAAGATATCAATTGTAGTCTCATTTAGACATCAACATTTTATTTCCAACACTATACCTTCTTCTTAGAGAAGGTGCAAATGCATAGTATATATTCTAGTACTGGAAATCAACTAAGTTGTGGATTTTCCAAGGTAAGCATAAAAGGAAAAGGGTTAATTAATTGAGAAAAATATCACTAACTTTAGGTTAATCCTCAATTACACTATAGTATGAACTTTAAAATTAACAAAAAAAAAAAAAAAACTAAAATTTATTTCAATTACATCAACAAAATTTTCTAAAACTCTAATTAGTAATTACTAATTACAACGCCACCAAATTAGACGCGCCTTAATTGTTGAACGTTATATAATATATCCACCAATTTTGTCATCCAATATTGCTACAAAATTTATTTATTAAGCACGTGTTATTAAACATACATTATTGATTGTTAACTGATGTTTTTTAATTACTATCTTTTACTATGCATAATGCAGAATATGACCATATGAAATAAGGTCTGTAATTAGTATTTGCTTCAGCACAATAAATCATAAGTGTAGAGTTTTAATTTATATAAAAATAATTCTCATAACAAGATATATTATATGTAATCAATTTAGGGGGCACTTGGTTGTAAATTGTTCAATGAGAATGAGAATGAAATATATTTTTCATCTATGCCCCTAAAATATTGGAGAAGAATTGTTCCAATGATGGTTGGTTACATCACAAGTGTTGTGCTTCAATTTTGGAAAAAAAATGAAATAAAAAAAGGTTGTAGTGATAGTGGAGGGGAATGATTGAGGAGAAACCATTGTAGGAGAGGAAAGAATTAATCAAAATTGGGTAATGATTACCTTATTTAGGAGGGAAAGTAGTGACATTGATATTTTTTGTTCTCATTAACAACCATAGTTGCCCTATATTCATTCTCATTCCTATTCCCATTGAGGAATTCTCAACCAAACGCCCCCTTAATAAATACAATGAAATATCATCTCATGTGAACATAAAGCAGCTAGCTTCTCTTATCTTGGCCCTCTTTTTCTCACGTTATATAATTATGATGTAATCACTCGTATAAAAAAGATCGAATGACTCATATGCAATGTAATTAAAAAAAATCATGAAATGATAAATGTGATTTATTGCATTTCATACATGACATTCATCTAAGTAACAAAGATGTTAGACCTATGTAACAAATGATCCCATGTTTGTAAGTACTGTCTTTTTTTTTTCTTTCTTATTCAGCTTGTAAGCTCATTCTATTAACCTTAACTACACTAATTAGGCAGCATTTAGGCTATGAAGCTTACGAGATTACTATTTAATTCACCGATAAAAAGTTGTACTTGAATTGATGGATTTGAAATGTGATTTCTATTCCTTTTAATTTAATTTGAATACCACTCACTCTAGATTCATTCTCTGGATTGTGATAAGAATGAAAAATATCCATTGTTAGACAAAATCTGATATAGCACTTGATTTTTTATTTTTTGGTTTTGCTTTTCTCACCTTAGTTATTTAACAACAAAGAAAATAATGAGTGTGAGTGACAAAGACCGTGTGTGTTATCAGGAAAGAATATTTTTTTAGGCCCTATTTTAGGGAGTTGTGTTTTAAACATAATAATTTTATTTATGCGCCTATAAATGTAGAATATTATATTTTTAAATCTATAAATATAGGACAATTAAAAATGTATCAGTCCAAACTATGCTCAATCGCGCGTGAGTTGCACGATTAATTTATATTTATAGATTTAAGTGCTTGTAAATGTAGGACAATATGTTTTTAAAATCTATAAATATAGGTCAATTGTGTATTTCACTTGATATTTTAGTTTGATTGTCCTAAATTTACTTATTTTAAAACGTAATGTCATACATTCACCGTTCCGTATATTTATTGTCCTTAAAATACAAAACCCCACGTTATGGACCTAAATAAGCATTACTCTCACGTTGGAAATATCTTTTTAAGGCCCCTAATTTAGGGGCTGACAATTTAAGGATTACAAGTTTAAATTTACAAATTGATCAGACTAAATTAACTCATCAAGCTGACAATTTAAGGACAGTAGGTTTAAAAATTCGTAAATTGAAGCCTGCGTGTTCAAAGGATGATGGTCAAATGATCATAACATATATATATATATATATATATATATATATATATATATATAATTCCAAGAAGGATAATTAGGGTTTGCGTAATTAACCCTTGAAGCTGGTACTACAGTATGGATGTAAAAACATGATTAAATCAACAAGTACGAAGCATGATCTATTTTTTAGTGAGTTTCAGATATGTATGTATATATGTATGTATATATGTATGTAGTACTGCGATATCCCAATGTAATAGATACTGCTAGCTCTAAAGCCTGAGTATTTGTGTCAAGTTAGGGCTTTTAAGCATCAAATCTAGGGTTTACACATTAATTTTGGGACCACTTCTCCAATATCGTCCATCCAGAGACTTCCCTAGTTTGGAAGCTGTGTGTTATTATTTATTTAATTAAAGGATAAATTAAGTTTGAGCAAGTACGGTCTCATATACTTGGGTTAATTGAAAAAAAAAAAAAAGACAGTTAGAATTTTTATTAATTGCAATATATCCTCTTTTTTTTTTTTTAAATTCAATACATCACTTCTTTTAGCTTCGCAGTTTGATGCATCTGACCATTTTTCGGCAACAATTAAATGATGTAATTGTCACATTGGTGTCCACAGGGATAAATGGTGACTCGAACCCATAACTTTCGGCTATAAATAGTGAAGCTCTAACCGGTTGAACTATACCACTTGGTCACTATTAGCATATGTATACCTATAATTGGTATCGGATATATATATATATATATATATATATATATATATATATATATATATATATTTCAGTATTTGATATTCTGTCAGACTAATACGGGAACAATTAATGTTTATGTAGTGTAATTAAATATTATTTCATTGATAATTATATCACCAGCCTTTTTTATATGAAAAATAATAAATTTTATGGTCCTAATAATAACTATGTAGTTATCATTAATCACTTCGAAATGAGGTACTCATTGTTGATAATAATGGAAAATACAATAATATAGAATTTAATCATGAGAATATATATAGAGATATGAAGACAAAGAAGAAGGATTATAATTTATAATAGAGAAGTTTGATTCAACAATCAAGATAATTCATTTTGGCGTACGGAACCACGTCCGCTTGAGCTGCTGAATATTCGTTACCTCCATTAATTAATTCCAAATAAAAATTCGTGTGAGATCGTTTTTACAATCTCATTCTATGCTATGACATTATTTTTAATAGAAAAAAATATCATTTCAAAATAAAATATACTCCCTCTGTCCCATAAAAATTTTTACACTTTCCTTTTTCGTCCTTCCCATTATAAGTTTCACACCCTTAAAATAGAAAACCCTTTATAAATTCCAGTCTCACAATTTTTACTAATTTACATAAATGTCTATTTACACAAATGACATTACTTTTTATTCTCACATACACATAACCCAATTTTTTTTTTTATACATAAAAATTTACAAAATTATCCCTCAAAACCTCAATCATTACTCTTTTTTCTTAAAGTGTGTCCTCCTACATATAAAAGTTTTTCCGGGACGGAGAGAGTATCATTTTACCTTAAAAGTGATACTCCCTGTGTCCACCAAAAGTATGCTGACACTATTTTTTTAATAATTTGTTTTGCTTCACCATTTAACCATCACTTAATTTTTTCATATGTTGTCGATATTATACTCATAAACAACCACTTAACTCATAAATGACCACACAATACCCCAAAATACTTTTACTTTGTCTACATTTTTTTTTAAATCTGTCAAAACCAAACGAACATATTTTTGGTGGATGGGGAGAGTATTAGAGTATGATACAATATACATCTTTAAAAGTGATGCATCTTTTTATTGGAAAATGATGTTCACAGTACAAAGGAAATTTGTGAGATAATTTTACTAAAAGACTTATTCATTAACTAAAGATGTCCAAGTGAAAAAAGTTGTGAGGAATGTAGTTAACGGAAAATTTGCAATTTTGGTTGCATGAAATTTATTGGGCTATTTACAATTAGGTAGAAAGAGGCCTTATTACAATTAGGCGTAAAAAATTTGCACAGAAGCACAATTTTTTTTTTGCACACAAGTGCAAAAATTTGCATTTTTACACCTGTTTGTAATTTTGCTAATTTTTTTACACCTATTTGTAATTTTCCCAAATTTTTTTTACAATAATTTTGATCTCATGTTTTTTGGTCTTTTTTTTTTTTTTTTTTGAAAAAACAGTCCCCAACCATTATTTTTAGAACCAAAACAACAATTTTACTATATTGTTTTGGGACCAAAATTATAATTTATTATTCTTTTGGGATCAAAACTTTAATTCTCTTGAAAAAAAAATATCAAAAAATTTATGGGACCAAAACATTTTTTTTTTTTTTTTTTTTTAAAAGAAGACAATTTTACAGAGTACCTATTATGTTGAAATCAAAAATACAATTTACTACTCATTCATGAGAGAGTCATTTTATATGATTTGGGAACACCTAAACAATATTCCGATGCTGTCCAAAAAAAAACCAATATTCCTATGCCCATGAGAAACTTTTCACCAATGTACGGTACCATAACATTGCAGTTGTCTTTCCCTGTAAAAAAAAAAAAAACAAAAAACATTGCAGTTGTCTTTTTATGAAAAAAAATAAACATTGCAGTTCTCGAGTGAGTCAATTAGCCCAGGGCGTTCGGTCAGTTTAGGGGTATTTTTTGACCGAACCGAAATAACCGAATTTCTAAAAAAATAAATCGAAACCGAATTGAACTTTTTAAAAGTTGAAATACACGAACCAAAATTTATAAAATAAAAACCGAAACCGAATCGAATTTTTTAAAAACCGAAATATTTTTAGTTATTTCGGATTTTTCGGTTAAACAGAATAAAAATTGATTTTTTAAAAGTATTTTACCATCCAAACTAAATATTTATTTAAAATTATATTATATATATATATTAAAAATTATATAAATAAATATTTCATTTTTTCAATTATTTTGATTTTAGGCTTTTATAATCGAATCGAACCGAAATAAATTCGATTTTTAATTTTTAAAACCGAACCAAAATTTTTAACTGAAAAAACTGAACCGATTTAATCGAAAATAAATCGGTTCAGAAATTCGATTTTGTGCCCACCCCTATTGCTTATAGCTCATGCTAATCTTGTATAACACCAAATTTTAACATTTGAAATATTTTCATTTACAATTACATCTTGCATTCCAAAATAATCCATTCATTCACCGTGTACATAATAATATCATTAATTAACATGTGACCTACGAAATATATATAGTAAAACACGACATGAAATACCAATTGAAATACTTACTGGAATTTTAAAGCAAAAAAGGTTATAACAACTCAATTGATTCAATCATATTTAAAAAACAAAACCTACCATTTAAAAACAAAATTCAAAATAATATTAGTAATAATAATATATGCTCTTTCCTTTCAATAAATACAAAATAATATTTTTATCTTCAAAAATATTAAATGTTAATATTAAATGTTAATATTAATATTGTTGTGGTATAATAATTAAACAGTCATTATAGTTGCTTGAAACTCAACCAGAGTTCAGTTCACACACAGAGTATCTGGCTAAAGCTTTCAAAATACTATATATATTCGAAACTACTTTAAATTCTGATAAAATTTATGAATCATGATTAAAAAGACAGCATCAAATCTAAAATATAAATTAGAATTTTTTATTTTCTAAATAAACATAAGATCTTCTAAGATTTATCAAACATTGCAGGACATTTTTTTGTTCAAGGCACTTGAAGACACTGAACTTACTTACTCTAACATCCTCTAAAGAAAAGTTGGAACTTTGTTAGAGAAAGAATCTGGGGTGAGGGACAACTTAACAGCAAAACAGAAGCAATTCTCTGAAGTTCAAAGTCTCTGATGTACCATTTGTATTTAAATATTGAGCATCAATATATTCGAAGTAAAGATGCTTCTACAAAACCCCATCCATCTTCTATGTCTGGGCCGATCCAAAACCCTGAAAGTAGCACATAGACACTAGAACATACACCAAGATGACATAAAAAGGGCTCAAAGCACTGTCTTGTGGGAGCATAGATGTTGCAATGAGAGCTTCTACTCAATGGAGACATGCTTCTATCACAGCACTTGTGCATTAGATGCTTTTTTCCTGTGATTAGAAATTGTAACTAATGAAGGCATTTAAAGGAAAAGAATGGTCAAACGTCACTGGGCTTATGTTAAACATCATCTAGGTTTCTCTAGACAAGACTCTCAACATTTGGAATAAATTTTGGTGTTTATTTCCTAAATATAATTATAACATTCTGTGGAAAACAATGTCTAGCTTTTATTTGCTTAATAGATATATAAGTCAAGATCATCTATAAAAATATTAGTTATAAAAATATAAGTCAAGATCATCTAAAAATGTGGTTTTAATTAGAGTGCATTCTTTTATAAATCAACTGAGTGACCTTTTATGGTGACGTGTTCGGGATCAATTTAGCATCACAGGAAGCCTTCAAAAACTAGGGAAAAAAACGAACCTGATAATTTGGTGACTGGATTTATAAGCTCTCCACCAGTTAATCTCTTTGTGTAAGTTCCCTACAGCGAGCCCCAATTAATAATGAGGATGCCAACCAAATCAAGAGTTGTAAATCATTTTTTGGCATTCATTCATATAAATATCAGAGCAGCAGAAGTCCACTGACTTCACTGTCACTGGAAAATCAGTATGTCATGTCATAAAATTTGCTTATTCTACATTGTCGCAGACCAGTAAACAACATATACCCCTGAATTATCTTAACCTGTTGTTATTTCTCGTGATGTTAGTGGTCAAGTCAACAGGAATTTAATTATATTTCACTATAGTCTCCAAAAAATTATAAATGGAAATCAACAGCCAAAGATTTCGAGTACAGAATCTACATCTTTTAATTCCCAAGCACTAAAACTCACTATAACTAACTAAATAATTAGAAAAAACAAAAGAATATTGCTCTACAAAAGAAAGTTTCAGAAGTGCATAAACTCATTCCTTGAATTAGTAGTTAATCATATACCACTAACAACTTAAGAATGAGGTACTATACTTCTGATTGCAACAAATGATTACCAGCGATAGCAAGTAAAGCATCACAACTACATGGACAAGATAAAGATAAGAGCGAGGGTTAAGCAAATAAGGAAACTTCATCTTTACGAATGAAAAGGGGACGATTTGCAGATTATGACAATGACAATGATATATTTCAGCTGCAAGTAATCAAATGAAGAAAGCTTACTCTGCGTCACAAGCATACGTCTATACTTGCAGTTGTGGTAGAGCTAATTAAAATTCCATTAAACATGATCAAATGTGGACCAAAAAAGAAAATGATAAAATATGTCCAAGTTAACCGTCTAAGACTAACAATTCTAATCAAGTACAAATCATTAACAGCATAGGGTAATTTTAAAACACCAATTAAGCAAATAACCCCAAGTATACTGCATTTTATTTCCGTTTAAGCTCAAATATAGGACCCAAACAACAATGCCCAAAATATAAACACACGAAGGATATATGACTACATCAGATAGCAGGTTATGCAAAAATAGAAAGGTTCTAATCCCGTTGTCTGATTATGGTACCTTCTTTGCATACTCTTCAATTTATACATAGAAAAACAAAGGGCTCAGTTTGAGATAACACTGTTTTTACCTGTAATCGGGCTTCGCTGTAGCAAAACGGCGTCGTAAGGGTGATGGAGAGCAAATACGCCATAGGAGGAGCGGGAGACTGGAGAGTGAAGAACCGGATATTGCTAGTGATTATGAAATTGGTCTCCAATGAAATGGTAATATTTATTCAATCACATGTATAAAATGGGAATTTACAAGTTTTATTTTACTAAATTGCTATAATTTATGTTTGTAATATTAAAGAATTACTATTAATTTACTGTAGATTATGTTTAAAAAAAAAAAGAGATAAGTGATTTATAGAAGAACTTTATAAAAATATATTATGTAAGTGAAGTTAGTGGTTATTTCCACCTGTTTAAGTTTGGACGGCAGGAGATTTTTATTTTAAAAATACGTGGATTCCTTATAATATTAGTGAATCAATAACCTAAATTAAATTAATTTAAAATTCAACAATGTAGTTTAAATTAATATTAATAGCTTTGAATTGACATTGAAGTAATATATATGAAAGACCAATCAAGTAAATTTTTATTAAAATTTCATACCATTGCTCAATGACAGAATAGTGGAGCAAAAATGAAGATGAAGATATAAGCGTAAAAATTTTGGAATGAAAAAAGTATAAAATAATTGGGGAAAGAATCTAAAAATAAAAGGAATAATTAAATTATGAATATAAGATTAGAATTGAAAATTTTAATTTTAAATTTAATTTAAATTTAAAATGAAAGAAATTTTGATATGCCTGAATTTAAATTTAAATTGTAAATAATGGTTGATGCCTGAATTCAGAAATAGAGAAGTTTATTAATAATTTATTATGCAATTAAATTAAATTATTGAAAAGATTAAAAACATATTAAGGGCTGTTAGGGGCCGGGCCCATGGAAAAGCCCAAAAAAGGATATGTTGAAGCAACATGCACAATCTTCGTGTGAAGCATATTACAAATTCACGCCGAAACAAGGTACTTCCCTCTCTCTCATCAAGTCAAATTCAGTAGAGATTTTCACTCCCTCGTCTCCGAATTGAGTCATTGCGATCGTTAACACACTGAACGTATATTTTGAAAGTAAATGAACGTGTATTTTGATAGTAAATTAATACGATGTGCATGTGAAAAATTCTTGGTTATTTTCATCTTAGCTTTTTTCTTCGACTGCCGGAATAGAATTCCAGTATTTTTCTGAAAAAAAGGGTTGTAATTAATTATTTTTTTTATTTGGAAGGGATTGGTAGGGGAAAATGATTGGCAGCGTGACAATGGAGGAAGAGAAGTGGAGATTGTTAGAAAAGGCGATTACAAAGGCGAGAGTGATTTTGGATGGTTTTGCAGTAAATGAAGTTTTCAGCACTGAAGAATACGTAACGAATTATGAGTATCCTTTCTTGCTTTTTCATTCATTTGGAATTTTGTTACTTGCCTTGCTTTACGAATTGATTGATTCGGTTTTAAATTTTAATTACCATCTTTCTTTGATTTTTTAATCATTAATTTACCAATGTTGAGGAGTCCGTTTTCTTTTGGAGTTGTGATTTGGAAGAAATTTGAAAGTTAAATTAATGATGCCAATAAACACAGAGAAAGGCAGTGTGCTTTTGGTTTTCTTGTTAATTGTTTCGTGAATTTACCAATGTTGAGGGGTCCGTTTTCCTTTCTTGTTTATAGCCCATTTATAGTTATTTTGGAGAAATTTGAAAGTTAAAATTAATGATGCCAATAAACACAGAGAAAGGCGGTGTGCTTATTTGCGCAAAAGAGTTTCGCAATGGTAAAAAAATCATGGCATTAAATTATGCTTTTGGTCATGCTTCGAAAATCTCTGATCAAAACAGAGGCCATTATAAAGGTCACATTATTTTTTGCGTTGCTTGTATCTTGGAAATGGATATATTAGTTTGATTATATATATCAAGTATGTATAGGAGTACATTCCAGATTATTCATTCTCCATCCTCTTAAAAGTGACTATTCAAGTTTTCCAAGATTATGTTTGGTCAAGGATCACTAGAAAATGTTTGGCTCGATTTCATGTCCAATCAAATATTTATATTATTCTTTTCTTTCAAAGAAATAATGTCTTAACTTCTTCTAGTTGTGTATATTACCTTTATACTCGTTCTTTGTCAAATCAAAGCAAGCTCCATGATGGATTTAAGAGAGCTCTGGAAGAGAGTATTGCTTCTAAGGTATCACACTGACCGAAGCCCTACGTTTGGAAGATATAATTTCAATTTTATGTGTCTTTAATTGATTATCATCTTTGTGTGCTCAAGTGCATAACGTATTAGAGTAAGTAGAACTAGCATCAAATAAAAGTTCTTCATATTCATGGGATTATTTGCTTTGCTCTTGTTGCTAATTCTAGGTTATTCCATTTCTGATGAATAAAAATGGTGTCCCTCTTCTAAGAGAATTTCTACGTCTCTGGACCAATTACAAGATCATGTCAAAGTGTCTCCGAGGATTTTTTCATTACCTTGATCGTGGTACTATTGATCGAATTGGTGGTTCGGCACTTTCTGATATGTCAAACTGCTGTTTTCATGATCTGGTACGTGATGGTAGTTCTAGTTGTGGAGTAGGTTCATTCTGTGCATGAAAATTTTGCATCTTCTCAAGAATAATTCAACTTTTTATTGAGTTATACTCTCTTTCTATTATTCAGGTATCCAAAGTTTTACACCAAAGGTTGACTAATGCAACGGTTCTCCTGGTATGCTGAGCTGACCTGCATACTTCATTCTTTATTGACAAAATGCATTTTCAGGTCTCTAGAGTATTATGTTTTGTTCCAATAGTGTCCCCAAAGTATACCTTCATTTGTCTTAAAAAAAGTCCTCAAACATCAAATATAGTTTTATCTTAAAGAGTCTCCAAAGTATCAATAATATGACCCCTAAAGTATCGTTTTGTTCTACCAGACACAATTTAGGCTTTGTTTGTTGGCACTTGCAGATAAATCAAGATCGCCACATGATACCGATTGATCAGAACTTGCTACAATGCTTCTTCGGATTTTATGCAGAATCTGGAGAAGTGGGAAATAGAGCTTACTATGCCATGTTTGAGGCAATACTTGAAGATGCTGCCACTTACTACTCTCAAGTGTCCACAAAGTGGTTCCCGATCCTTTCGTCGGCTAATTATATGCTTAAGGTCTTCTGTCTTCTTTCGCTCGCCTAAAACTATATAGAATGTATTCATTATGAAAATATATTTCTTATATTGTTGTTCTTATGTATATTCATTTCATTGTTCTAATTCTAATTAATGATTTTTTTGGGGAGATGGAATAGGTTGAGCAGTGCATACTTGAGGAGAGAAGAAGAGCTACTAAGTTCTTGCAGCCGCCATCTGTGGAGAGGTTATTACAAGTAATAACTCGTTATTATATTTCTTCATCTTATGAGTTTGCAAAAGTAGAACATTTGAAATTTATCAGTTTGTGCTGATGATAGGTTATACACTCAGAGATGTTGGAGAAATATGCAGATAAACTCTCTGAAAAGAAAACTTCTGAGGATTTGAACTCTATGGTACATCAGGTATGATTCATTTGGTATTTGCTGGATGCTCAGTGATTGGTTAATAAAAATTTCTGGGATTTGTAATTTAATATGGAGCATTTTTTTTTTTTTAATATGGAGTAGTTTATACTGCAATAAAATAAGATAAAATTGAACACTGTAATCAGTTGTGGTTTTTCAAGAAATATTCGGCTATTAAAGTTGTTTTATTCAGGTATCTGCCATGAGAATGGAGGATGATTAGGACAAAAGCAGTGGATTTCAAGAGTTTGAAGCCAGCCATGGAAACCTCTCTCTCTCTCTCTCTCTCTCTCTCTCTCTCTCTCTCTCTCCCTCCCTCCCTCCCTCCCTCTCACACACACCATCATCTTTCTTGATTTTGATTGGCAATTGATTGGGATGCATTTATTTTTCTGCAAGGTTCTTATAATAATACATTTAGGTGCATGAGTGAGTTCAAAACATTTATAATCGTACATTTAATTGTCTCAACGATATTGTTTTGAATTTTGATCTACTCCTTTCTATTTGAAATGTATGTCATTTTAGATCAATGCACACATATTAAAAAAATAATTACTTTTCTCTTGTACACTTAATTGATAGTTTTGAAATTTTACATTAGTTTTTAAAAACTATTTTTATTTAAGTTATTTTTAAAGAGTTTAAGGATAATTTAGAAATAAAAATAATTAATTAATTTTAAAAAGTGTAAAATAATATTTAAATTATAAATAAAGTGAATAGTTAAAAAGATATACATTTTGAGTAGGAGAGTTTATTATTTAGTAATATAATAATTAATAGATTAGTGGGATTAGTGTAGTAACTAGAATGACTATTTGCGTGGTGAAAATTTTACTTTTCGAAAAAAGGACTTTTAAGATTATATTAAAAATACAATAATTATTTTGATATGATTATTTATTTCGTGTATATATTAAACAACGATCTACTGGCCGTGTTATTGGGCGATTTCTTGCTTAAAGTAATTCTGGGAATTGATTTACATTATAATAATTGAAATAATTAAAATTAATTTACGCGTATATCTATTAGCAAAATGTGTTTGTGATTTGTTGATTAATTAATTTATCCTAAAATTTAGGGTGAAACAATTTATAGTATGAAATTAATTTGGTGAGTCAGTTTTAATAAATCATGTTTAATGAACAATATTTAATAGATATGAGAAATAAATTAAATATAAATTTTATAGTATGAAATTTGTCTATGGGAGAACCACAAACTTTCAAGAAAGTTTTGAATTTTATAATTAAAATCATGTTTTTTTCTACCAAGCTCATGTCCAAAACGAATAAAATTGTAATATAGTAGAAGTTACTCTGCATTATTCTTCGAGCGTAAATTTTTTTATTTTATTTTTTGAAAAAAAATGTGTTGGGAAAAAATCTCTTCACTAAAATATCGCCAAGCAAAATTTGGCGATCATACTGAAAGAAATTGTCATCTGAAAAGGCCTATTACAATTTTCTTTGCAAAAGGGATTTATGTCAAATATCCCTAAAGCAGGTTAGGGCAGAAGAATATAATAAATTAAATTCGAAAAACTTATACTCCCTCCTTCTCAAGAAGTTATGCACATTTTATTCTAAAAAAAATTAACAAAATTAAATTTTCTTAATTTCCATGTCCCAAGAAGTGTACACAATTTATTGGGACGGGGGAATATTATATATTCAGTTAATAATATCATTATATTTTGAATTTAATCATAAATCCACAAGTGGACACTAATATATGAGTTCACCGTTTATGTTGCATGCCAACTAATTAAATAACAAAAATATTGAATCAATGTAACTATATCAACTTTATATCAACTTTATATGGTGAACAAATTCAACATAATAGTTTATATAATAAATTACTTTTAATCCAGAAAAAAAGGGAATTACTTGGTGTACAGAAAATATACTGAAGCAGTTGAAAAGGTCACCGAACATTATTCCTTGGTCTCTCTTGTCTTTCATCAACCTCATAGCTCTCTGATTGACTATCAAAATTGTTGGATCTTCCTCCTCTTTTTATTGAATGACCCATGGCTTCTACCACCTCTATCATTCTTTGATCTCCCGTTAAAAGAATCCTCTCGACCACCTCTACCGTTAAAGCTGCTCTTTCGGCCTGATGATCTATCAAAATCATTGTTCCGCCCAGATTTTCTTTGCCCGTTTCGACCTCCTCTCTCGTCATCATAATCTCTTTCTGCAAACGACGCTTTAAAATTGGATCTTCCTCCTCCTCTTCCATGGTCCATTCCACTTCCACGAGACACGCCACCCCTTCTATATCTCGTTGTTTCGTCATCATCAGAAAAAGGTGCTTTGAAATTGGATCTCCCCCCTCTTCCACGGCCCATTTCATTTCTATTTCCTCTTTTGGGTCTCATCATTTCATCATCAGAATCTTCTGAAAAGGATGCGTTGAAATTCGATTTTCCTCCTCTTCCGCGGCCCCTTTCGTTTCTACTTCCTCTGCTTTTGGATCTCATCACTTCATCATCAGAATCTTCTGAAAATGATGCATTGAAATTGGACCTTCCTCCTCTTCCACGGCCCATTACATTAGAGCCCCTTATATTTCCTCTGCTTTTGGGTCTCATCATCTCATCATCAGAATCTCCTTCTGAAAAAGATGCTTTACGATTTAATCTTCCTCCTCTTCCACGGTCCATTCCATTGGAGCCCCTTCTATTTCCTTTGTTTATCGATCTTACCCTTTCATCATCAGAGCCGGAGCTGGACCCAAGGTCATTATCCGAACCAAATGCCAAAGCATCTCTACCTCTATTTTGCTGCTTCGGGTTGGCCACGTGACTTGATTTCCACTTTGGGTGAATAGGAAGGTCATCGTCAGTATCAAAGCCTACTTCATCATCTTCAGAACCAGAGAATGTTTTACGATCCATTTGCTTCCTGTTGTTTCTTGGGAACTTAGTTTTCCCACGGGCCTGCCAGTTGTCTTCGGTGCTTTCTGCATCATCAGATTCCGAGTCGGCTTCGAGCTCTGAGAAATCTATTCGAGAAGTCTTGGCCATTTCATTTTGGGCAACTAACTCATAACTGTCAACATCATCTTCTTCTTCTTCATCAAAATCGTTGAATCCCACACCGGGCTTCGTGGAACTGGAATCAGGATACTCCTTTTCAAACCCCTTTGGAGGTCTGTTGCTTCTTTCATAAACATCTTCATGTCCTCTAGAATTTCCACCATAGGCTTGGTGGGTAGGAGGGAAATCCTCATTCAGTTTCTTAGAATCTGCATACTCAAAGGCAGCAACATCAGCTCCATCAGATTCATTATCATCAAAATCAAAATTCCATGAGTCAGAGACGTCTCTCCTGCTCGGTATCTTCTCTGTTCTGTTTATGGGACCACGTTGCTTATCTGGAAATTGAGGCTCAGCGTATGTATCAGCTGGGCGGTTGTGTTCACAATGAAAACATACTGTGTTTCTTCTATAATTTAGGAAATTGCACCTATACAAGCATCAAATCAACCAAAAAACCAAACTACAAATTAGAAAGCTTTGCCCACTAAAATTTCCTTCGAATAAACAAAAACAGGACACTAATGCAGCTGCATTTTACTGCATCAGTGAAAACATTTGTGTGCGTGTGTGTCAGAGAAAGAGAGAGAGAGACATACTGGGGACATTCCCATTCTCCTGGAAGCAACTGTCTCTTAGGACGCTTAGCATCACACTGCAGGCACACAGTATTTTTTGCAAAGTTCATGAACTCACACCTGAGAAAATAAATAAAAATAAGCAAACTCAGAGTGGAGCGCTTAAGATTTGGATTAGATGAACAAATAAAATAGAATAAAAGGTTACGAAACCTACTTTTGACAAAGCCAATCGCCCTTTTTCATCTCAATGTCATTGCGTCCAACTCTTCTCCTTGGAGGAGGAGGTGGTTGCTTCACCTTTGGTGGCGGCCTTTTATAAATAGGAGGGGTCAGATTTGGATCAATTGGAACTGCACTCAGCTTGACTACCTCATGGAGCAATTTCCGAACAACAGTCTTTACAGATTTATTTTTCAAAACAGACTTATTTGCAACTGATCCAGCAACTGGATCAAATCCATAATCAAGTAGGATACGCATGACATCAATTGTCCGTGCTTCATCCTCTTTATTTGTGAGCAGATATGCTTTTTCACAAGAGTTCCTCAGACTGCAGGAACTACAAACCTGTACGTGAAATAAAATGTAAAATGGAGTTGTTTATCAGAATTTACTCATACCTGATACAGCAATTGTTTGGGAGCTTTATTTAATTGATAGAAAATCGAACAAGACAATGTGGTTTAGAAGAATGATATCAATTTTCTACCCTGCGACTAATTTGCTACTGGAATTTGTGGTAAATCATTTCTACGATATGACAGAACTACCCTGAGGTATATGAACAGACACTATAGCAACCTCCTTTAAGACTTGTCTCAAAAATAGATAATAAGAAATTATGGAAAATGTCAGAATTGACATTTATTTTTTACGACTTTAACACTACAAATTAGTTCTTGAACTACAAAGTAAAATGCCCACATCTTCCATCAACATAAGCAACAAAAATTTCTTAAAAAAGGTGACCTCGGTAACATGAAAGATCTAAACTCATTTTCATAACTCTTCTTCAATGGAACTATGATATATTACCCAATAAAGTTTTCCTACTTCATAATCTGTCCCCCACCCAATAATATACACACTTAAACAAATAAGAAGGTTCCTTGGAGCTTACATCTCCTTCATCCAGATGAACAAGTTTCCTTAACAATTTGGAGGAAAAGACCACCTTCTTGTCAGCACTTAAGCATCCATAACCAACCAATATTTGAAGATCCTGTCTTGACAGTGACCTGAAATAATTGAGTCTTTAGCAAATCACACAGAGTAAAAGGGGGTCTTCTTAAAAGAATGTTTGCACCATGAAGCATGAAATAGTTATAGAGACTAATTTTCTGCATGATTGTAGAATGAGCAGTCAGACATTAGGTACAAGAGAGCAGAATATTTCTACCATAGCACTTCTGCTGTAGCAGATACGCCCGTAGGTAATATCAGAGTCTCCATAGCATGAGCTACTTCTTACATCAACTCTGAGTTAATATAATTCCCTATTTTTCTTCTCCATAATGTACTTTGCATGATTGAGATAGCAATTCAGCATGCCAGGATATTGTTAAAATATAATAAATATGCACATCCCTGTGTGTTTATGAAAGCAATTCTAAGTCTAAACCCTAGAACTGTTCTTACCTGTAAGAGATACAAACAATAAATGAGTCCAAAACAATCCAGATTGCTAGTCTCTGTTCCACTCTACCTTAAAACTGTTATCTATACTAAGAGTCTTAACACCTCAAACTAATCCCCCTAGCCCAGCTTATAATGTAATTTTTCTGGATTTAATACGGAAATTTTTCGCAAACCAATAATAACATAAACGAAACACCAAATTATCTCCAATCAAACACGCGTTCTCAGCATTACCAAAAGTGCCTGTGTGCGCCATATTACTATAACTCAAAACATACAGAAACAAACACATATATAGTGCAGAAACAAAACCTTAAGATGTCAAAGCGATCGCGACCGAAATTGACCACAGCAGCCTCTACAGTCTTGAAATCCCGCGCAAAATCAAGCCGTTTATTGTCCTGCGTTTTAGCCTCCGACACATCAAAGCCGAGACCTTCCATCATACGATCCTCATCTTTCCTCCTCTGATCAAAGTAATTCTGCTGCAACAGCCTCTCCATCAACTCTATCCACTCCGGCCACGGGTGCACCAATTCCACCTCTTTCTTCATATCACTTTTTCCCAGAAACGCTTCGCTTTTCTCCAGTTCCGACTTCAATACATCCATCGAATCACCAGACGGCGGGTCGGGGGCCGGGTCGGTACTCGGGCTATCTTTATGTTTCTTTGATTCACGCCAAGTGCGAATTCGCTGGAGGGTTTGGTCCTTTTCTTCACGATTTTTATCAATCTCGTCCATTTGTTCGAAGAGAAAGCTCATGCGAGCGGACAGCGAAGTAGGTTTGGTGGTGGACGATGATTGCTGAGCGGAGTCGGGTGCAGCGGAGAGCGAAGAAAAATCTACTGGTTTCGGAATTTGGGAGAGGAGACATATGGAGGGGGGTTTCGAGCATTTCAGGCGCCTCAGAAGAAGATGAGAGAGTGCCATTTCTCCCTTCGGAGGTGGAACAGAGAACTAAAACCTCGTCATAGGAAGGAAGAGAGGGAAGGAGGAAGGGAGTGGTAGGACAGAGGTGCTTAACCTTAAACCCTGCGACTGCGAGGGGCAAAAATAAACAAAAGAACAAAAAAAATATTTACACCTCTCAACTATTAGTATTATTACTTTGCCCCCAATAATTTTGAAAAAAGAAATATTTGGCCCTTTAAAATTTCATCTATTTGTCTCTCACCTCAACTTATAAAAAGATGCGACTTTTACAGTTTTACGTGCACAACGTTAGTGTTGAAGCAAATTATATGATGGAAGTTTCAAGTTTGACATCAAACCAAAATACATTGGATTTTCATATTAATTTGAAAATTCATATTGAATAATGTTACAGTATAAGTTGAAGTTGTGAATTTGATCTAAATAAAAAAAATTCTAAATTCAAGATTAATTAACTTATTGGCAATTATTGAATCGGGCCCCTCCCATCAGATCCACAATCTGAAAGGCCCATAAAATTATAGTCGGATCACCTTTATTGAAAACTTATATTTTTTGGGCCTGATAAGGGCAAGCAAACCTGCCCTTCAAAAGAAATGCAACATGCCAATATGCCACGTTTGTTTGGAAAATCACATATTGTCTTTGGGCCGAGCCTGTAACTTACTGACTACAATCTCTTTTGAATTTCTAATATTCAGCCCAACATATCTCGCTCCACTTGAATGTGCTAATAAGATAAGTTCAGGCTTATTTCAAGCTTTTCAATGAAAATGGAAATAAAATTGTATTTTTCCTTAATGTCCTTGGATATATTGGAGGATAGTGGTTACATTATTAGTGTTGTGCTTCAATTTTAAAAAAAATGAGACAAAATAAACTTGTTGGTAGTGGTGGAAGGGAATGATTTTAGGATGGAAATATGTTAATAAAAATAGGAAGTGATTATCTTATTTAAGAGAGGAAAATTGTATCATAATTATTTTTTGTTCTCATTATCCACCATAATTACACAACCATTTTAATAAATACACCCCCTATTAGTAAACTCCCCCAAATTTTCTAAAATATCATATCACCTTTATACCTAGGGGTGTAATTGAGTCAAACCGACTCGCGAGTTACCTATGCTCGACTCGAGAAAAAATCAAAATCGACTCGATTTTAATCGAGTTGATTAGAGCTCGAGCTACTCGAGTAACTATCAAGTTCGAGTTCATAAATACTCTACTCGAAAGACTCGCGAGCCTTATCGAGTTTGTACATATACATTATTTAATCATTTATAATATTAATTAATTGTATATATCGAGCTTGAGTCGAGCCAAATAATGTTGAGTCAAACACAGCTAATCGAGCTTTTAGTTTGCAAAATAATATAGGTAATCGAGTCGAGCTCGAGTTTATCAAATTTTTGGCCGAGTCGAGTTCGAGCCCAAAATATTGAACTCAATCGAACTCGAATCGAGTTTCGATCTTCGAATTTTGCAATCAACTTGATTTTGAGCTTAGAACTACTCAGCTCGACTCGACTCATTTACACTCATTTACACCCCTATACCTACTTTCTCTCCCTCGTCATTTTTTAACACATTTCATACACTTTCCACTCGACAACCTGACCACAGGTACAACCTCACTTACCGCGCCATGGACAATAATGCTTCAGTTTGTGCAAACGTAGGATAGAATGAATGAACAAAAAAAAAATAGATTTGTGAAATTTTGGGGGAAATGCAATCAAAACTTCTTTTTTGAAATTTAAAATTTCAAAAAAATTGTGAGTGTTCTTGAAAAAAATTATAAAACTTTATTTGTTTTATGCACTGCACCAATATGATTAGTAAATAAACGCCCCAAATTTAAAAAAAAAAAAGTTTAATCGAAATTTTTTAAAATTTAAAATATTTCCAAATAAAGGAGAAATGGTTTCAAACAATAACTAAAGCAAAACTTGGTAAAAAAATTTTTTTTAAAATTTGATAATTTAAAATTAAAAAAATATTCATAGATACGTGAATAAATTGTAGTCATGAAGACACTACTCCCAAGATAATAAATGTAATTGTGAGTCTCTTAAAATTGAAAATAATTTTGTGTCCTGTAAAAAAAATAAAAAATTTTGAGAAAATATGTTTAGAAATTATCAAAAATGAAAAAAGGAAAGTTGCTTCAACGTAGAATATGCAAAATTGGCCTAGTGAATATACAGTTCTTTACCTTTAAAGATTTGGTGCGTTTATATACGGTAGAGCATGTATATGTGGCATTACCTATACGTAAACGTAGTTGAACACAAACGACTGTGTGTGTGCGTGTGTACAGATACATTTATACATAGTTTAAACTGTAATCATGATACAAGAATGAGAAAAAAGAGTTAGAACCACTCTACCATGCATTTTGGGTAATATCCAGTTCTTGTAGCAACTTGAGAGAGTGACTGCAATTCTTTCTGAACTTTCATTCTCTCATAAAAAACTGAGCATGCCAGAGAAGTGCACTTCACTCCAGGTTCAATAACCCAGTCCCCACCCCCACAATGACGACATATCTGCATATTGTAACAAACAAGAATCAAATCAATTCACCTGTTTGATCCTCCCATTAAGACACGAGAAATTAGACACACAGAAATATTCGCATAGCATCAGTGTAATAACACTTACAGCAGCAAGATGTTGGATGTCCTTTTCGAGTTTTGAAGTTCTCCCCGTCAAGGCTATAGCTACTGTCGTTTCATTCTTTGAACAGTTAGAACACAGATGGGTTGACCCCTGAACTAAGTCGCCGCAAAGGACACAATGCTTCGATACATAGTAATAGTCAATTCTCGTCCTCTGTGGATTTGGTACAAAGGAGTGGCGTTTCCCTACAGCTTCACGTGCTGGTCTAGGCATGTCCAAAAACCAGTGGTTCAAATCAGCTCCAACAAGCCCAAACACTCTCTGTAAGGCTGGGATTATCTGTTTCCGAATGTAATAAATATCGTTTAATCTGAAAGGGGAATTCACAGCCAGAAGTTCGAGTGGGTCCACCACCATATCCACCAAACGGGCGCCAGGTTCACCATGGATCACGACATAAGGTACCCGTTCAGCATACCGAGGTTCTGCTCTGGGGTCATTTCGCATTGATTTAGTTGCTACAATCGCAGCTGGTGGAAGTGAAGAAGCACGTGCAGAATAAGTACCCAAACGAACCTCCTTCGCAAAAACAAAGTCCTGAAGGGAGACCCTTCCAGATACTATCTTTGTCCACTGACGCACCACATAGGCTTTAACCTGAAATAAGAAAAATAAGGGGAAAAAAATAAGGGTTTGCACTAGGGTGAGATAGACAGACTGGGATATCCTCACCTTATTGATATCCTGACTTTCGAAGTAAATCTTTAATGACTGCTCCATAGTTTTAGATACAGCAGCACATGTATCCCTTCTAATTGTTTCAATACCCTTAGCATCAAACATGGGCCTGACCTGATCAGGACTCTCATAACTATAGCCAACATATCGCTTCTTTGTGAGGAGGAAGCAAGGGTAGTATACTTTCTCCATTTTTAATGTGACAGGACTTGGATTCATTTTTGTTATTTCCGATGCAATTTCTTGCCCAACTGTGAAAGCTTCTTGGAGAGAACGGCCTTTAAGAAGTACAAACATACTGCACCAAAAGAAGAGAGAATTTCTCAGTCCCAAAAAAACTGGATGCAGATGTCCTATATTATACTCCCTCTGTCCCACATCAGTTTTCACACTTTCCTTTTTTGTTTGTCCCACATTAATTTTCACATTCCAAAAAAGAAAACCCCTCCTTAAACTCCACCCTCACAATATTCATATATTTACACAAAATGTCATTACATTTTACACTCTCTCTTACTTTAATAATAAAAGTTTACAAAATTATCCTTTAATACTCCACTCATTACACTTTTTCTTAAAATGTGTGCCCAGATTAGTATGAAAACTAATCTGGGACGGAGGGAGTAAGATTTTTCCAACAATCATGCCAGATAATGTGGATTATAAAGCCAAACAGAAATGAATATGCGATGAGTTCTCTCCAACTTTCAAATGGACTTTGTAAAAGTTATTGATGGATACAAGTACAAACCTGTCAGTATCACCATAAATAACTCTAGCTTTCCACTTGCCATTTGAGTTTACGAAAGAAATTGCAGCTTCCAGAGTTCTACGACCACACTGCACAATACTGTCGGCAAGCTCAGCACAAGGCATGCGTCCACTAAACCCAGCAGCAGTATAGCCATAAGTAACATTTGCAATAAGCTTCAATGCAAGTTGTCGAGCATTTAATATCCTGTGAAGAACTAGTTGAGTTGGAGCTAACTTTTTCATTGCTTGTTTAACCATGACTCTGGTAGATAATATCTCTTCCAACAGCCTAGGTAGTATCCCTTTTCGAATTTTAGAAGGGACATAGACAACACCATTAGGAGCCACCAGTAATTCATGTTTGGACTTGCGTAAAGTACTTAAATCTGGTGAATACGAACTGACGCCAAGAGTATGTTTGTTTGGAGGTGTAATCTTTCCCAGGCATGTACAAAAGCAAAGGTTATACGCAATTACCATTGATGGATAAAGAGACTGAAAATCCAAAACGATAACAGGGTCTGCATAAAAACTAGATTCTGGCTCCATGACAAGAGGTAAGCATTCCATTGCTGGTTGATTGGCAACCTGTTGGCTTCCAGGGGATATGGCAAGATAGTTTTGTGTATGTGCTAATCGTAGAAACATTGACTCCACACGATACTGAGAACCTCGAGATAGTACTGAAAAAAAATCAATGCCAAATACTCGAGCAAGTTCTGATGTTCGGTTTATCATATCGAGTTGATTCATAATCTGCAGATTCAGCTTCGCTCTCTCTAATGTATAGTTAATAGACCTAAATCTTGCTCGTCCAGGCCCACTTGAAAACCACTTCGTTAGTACTTTCCAAGGGATATATGGGACTTTTCGCCTCAGAACTGTTTCAGCCACTGCTTCAACTGTGTACATATTAAGTTTAACTTCATTACGCATCAGTCTCCAAATATTAAGCACGATTCTACCACCTACATGAACACCACTGGCGTGTGTTCGGCCCCACTCATCCTCGATAAAAGTGTTCTCAACTTGGACTGCTTCAGCAGTTACCAATTCAGAAAATAGTTCATTAACCATCTGTTTTCCAGAAGCCCTAGAATCTCCAGGAGATACAGTGACTTGAGATGGTGTTCTTGATATATTATTCAGCAAACCAATGCCAAGATGTGCAGCCCTTTCTGCCAAAAATCCAAGGGAACCGCTTTGAACATCCCAGCCCATTAGAATATCTGGTTCAGAAGCACGGATTAGCTTTATAAAATGGTTAAACAATTGTAGTTCCTCCATAAAAACAAACACCTTTGAGTCTGAAATTGCATCAAGGTCCCTTTCCACATGGGTGGAATCAGAGTGTAGAAGCACATAAGTTTCAAGCACAGATTCATCATCCTCTTGAAGAACAAGAACAATGACATTGACGGCATCAAATCGAGGGTCAGGTCTTGAATCTCCTCTGGATTCAGCCTGGACCTCTATGCTAAGCAGTGTTAACTGCTGCCCTTGACCAACACTAGCTGGATCTCGAAAACCACTTTGGCTCAACGAAGTCAGCATCATCTTTTTATCAGGACCTGATATCTGAGACTGAGAGGTCTCTTGCGAGCAGCCAGTAGTTAGTTTTTTCTTAGTCGTAGCCAGAGTCTTACCTTCCGAGCTGTAGATTTCTTGATTAAGCTTAGACTTTTGATTAGATAATGAAGCAGAATCGGGCAAAGAGCACTTGCTGTCATCAGCCTGAGAACCCTGTGAATCCATCATATCACCAGGAAATCCCTCGGATATTGGAAGAAAGGGTGGATCTATCTGTTGCCTGAATATATCAGAGCAATCAAATGACAACCATCTATCAACAGATTCCCTTGATGGAGGTGATACTGCAGGAGTCAGCATATATAAACATGACCCATCATTCTGAAAATGCACAGGAACACCCATTGTTGTTTCATGATTATCAATGTTTTCACATTTTCCAGGGCTGCTAACTCCCTGAAGTTCTTGTTCCAGGCAGTTCCTCACAAAAAAAGGGAGGCAATCATCTGCAGATCTTCCTTGTAGTGATGTTCCTAGGTTGTTGCCTCCGTTTCTAAGAACTGGAGTGTCACTTTTGTGTTCATCTTTCCAATCTATAGTTGGAGGTTTCTTGGTAATGGTCAAACCAATTAGTTTTGCAGTTTCAGCTTCCTTGTTTATATTTTTTGATGGATCTGTTCCACTGGATGGTAAATCCTCATACTGCACACATATTGCCTCACTTTCCATGCTCTTCGCGTCATCAGTAAGGTTTACGGGCAACATAGGTAAACAAGAACTGGCTGGTTTAATATCAATAACCTCATTGAACTCCCCAACAGTAGAATTTATGGATCTGTCATGTGACTCGGTCTCCTCATTCTTCACTAGAGGTTTATGCATGGGTGAAGTAAGAGCCTTTTTGGCTTCACTATAGTCCCCTCTCGCACACTGAGCATCTGAGCACAATTCAGCTTTCAAATCCTTCACCAGGCTTCTACAACCAGAGACATCAATTCGACTAGAACGTTTTCTCCTCATTAAATCCCGTGTAGAGCATTCAGCAATTGCACTAGATTGCCCAGGGCTCCTCACATCCTCCTTATCAATGAATGGAAGTGTTAATAGATCATTCCCACTCCAAGAAGCTCCCAGACCTTTTTTCTCATCATTACATCCATTCAAAGTGCAATCAGGATGTGAAAGCTCTCTCTTTTTTCGACTAGAAACAGGTAAAGAACCCCATCGAGGCCTTTTAGTTTGCTGGTTTTTGACCAAGTCTGAGTCTAATTCGGGCCGTGATTGGGCTACCATATGTGACTTTCCTTCCCCATATTCTGTTTTGAGTGACTCATCGGAGCAGGGAGTCGACTGCAGATCATCACTAGAGCCATCCACTTGTGGTATAACTTTATTCAGCAAAAGTTTGCTAGAACCACCATAGGCAGGCTTAAAGGTTCTGCCTTCTGGTTCTTCAAAGCCAAGCATATCAATAGAGTCAAGAATGTCTTGACACTCTTTCTGAGATTCACTCTCATAATCCACATTGGCTCTCTCTAACACCTTGTCAATGCCTTTTGAAGGTAGCAAGGGACTCAAAATAATCTCATGAGCGAGTTCATCATCCGAGTTGATATCCTCTGCAGCTTGAGAAGACGCAAGCCACTTTAAAAGCCTTAAGGCATCTTCATCCTAATAAACACACTTCATAAATACAGCAATACTACAAATGTACCTCTAAAGTTCTAGCATAAAAGGAATATCACAACGCCAAAAGATTAAGGGGGCGTTTGGTTGGAAATTCTTCAATGGCAATGGAAATGGGGATTAATATAAAGCAATTGTGGTGGTTAATAAGAATAAAAGATAGAGAATGACATTATTTTTTCATCTAAATAAGGTTTACCCATTATGATTAACTTTTTCCCCATCTACAATCAATTCTCATCAATAATTCCCCTCCACCACCAATAACAAGCTTCTTTTGTCTCATTTTTACCAAAATTGGAGCACAACACCAATGATGTAACCAACATGGAGACATTCCGCCCTCCAATAAATTTGGGGGCATAGAAGGAAAAGTTAATTTCATTCCCAATCCCATTGAAGATCTCGTAACAAGCGCCCTCTAAGTCCAAGAGCATATTCTGTCTCATGTAAATAAGATCAAGTATATGGAAAATTAAGACAACCTACATAATAATGTGTCAAACAAAATACATGAGAAGTTGAGAATTGATGTTTAGAATCAGGGTATAAGCAGCAGGATGGTTTCAGGACATTAAACTGATAGCAGGTTGCTTAACAAAGTTGCACATAATTATTATATTTATTAACTCAGTTCCGTACAAATTCTTCAAGTGTATAAAAAGCATAAACGATCATGTAAGATCTGAATCTGCAAGGACTATCAGGAACGCAGGGAGCTTCAAAGTGCAGGTTTCTCTATCTATATTGCTCCAAAGCACAGTGCCATTAACAATTAAAGAAGTTTCAAATGGCATCACAACAAATACAAATCAGAATTCTAAGGCAATGAAGGGTAGGGGTATGTCTCCTCCACATTTAAGTTTTATTCTATCACACAGGCATTTTAGGCCATGAAACCATACCTTTGGAGTTGATGATCCGACAGAGCCAGATAGTGGCAGTTGATCAGCTGCACCAATCTCGTTAGTTTCAGCTGTGTCAACTTTCAGAAAAGGTGAGTTTAATGATATTATAGATTTATTGTCACTTGCTTTTAAATAATTAGAAGGCAAAGGACTGCTTCCTTCAAGGTTAGGAACACCAGGGTCAACAGAATCTCCAACAACTCTTGTAGACTCAACTGATTCTGGAGTTAAAAGTTGCTCGTTTTCTGAGTTATTTCTCACTTCCATAAAATTTTCAAACTCAATTCCATCTGACAGATTCCTCAATACATTTTCTGGTAATGGTTTCTCAGGATCAAGAAGAATGACCTCACTAACTCCATTTCTCTCATATTCTTCCTAGTATAACAAAGAAACAAACATCATTAATAAACATTCAATTAATGCATCTAGTGGGGACATGATGGTTGAAAGCAAACCTCCCATATTGGTATCAGTGACTGAACCATTTTCATGTCAGAACGGGTTTGAGAGAGAGGTGCATATGATGTGAACTGCTGATTTAAGATATCTGCAAATATGTGAAGGGAAAAATAAAAGTTAGCTGAAAAACCAAGGACAGGATCAACTTTCACAGTACTGGAAACTAACAACCATGTGCTACAGCATCTGCTTCCAGCTCCGAGGTACTCAGTCGCTTGAAGAGTGGAATATCTTCCCTTGCTGAAGAACTAGTTTGAGATGAAAATGGCCAGATCCACCCATCCAGAATCGTAGAAGATGTCCATATTGGTGTATCAGGACTTAAATCACCACCTAAATCTGCCTAGATAATAAACCAAAGAATAGAATGAAGAAAATCCTAGATTCAGAATCCACTCATTAGAACTCAGCAAAAACACCACAGAATCCTGAAAATACATGCAAGAGGAGTCATCTCTTGATGATCACAGTTTACAATTGTGCTTACGTTTACGCTGAGAATAAGTATCTGGAACAGGAGGACGAAACTTCATCTTTGAAACATGTAAATGGCCCATTCCATACAAATTATAGTCGATCTGAAAATCATATAATGTAGAAAATTATATTTTTTGTGAGGAAGGAGGAGTCATAATAGTCTTTCTCCTGGAGAAAGAGGGTGCTGAGTTTCAATATCAATTGAGAATGATCAATTCCATGTAATCTTTGTTGGATGAGAAACCAAACAGAGTAACAGATGAAAACAAAATTTGCAGAAACTGCTTGCATGATTCAGATACTACATGCTATGCTTTATTTTGTATAACATTGTTACTTGAGCTTTTTTATTGAAAAGAAATCAAGTACAACTAATAAAAAGTATCTCTGTGTATATATGAACAAATAAAGAGACCGGATATACACATTAATTTCTCATTATGTTGTTGCTACATACTACTTTTAAAGGACTGGAATAATTTATTTATCTTAATATTGAAGGTAAATAAGGCTATTTCTCTGAGAGATTTTCATAAGAATGATAAAACTCATGGGTCAAGCTCTTCTTCAGCTTAAACTAAATCCAATGGAGAGGGAACTTCAAATATTTTTCTCAGCTTTGTTGACCAGAGAC
Source organism: Paraleonurus japonicus (assembly GCA_030762865.1). Lineage (NCBI taxonomy): Eukaryota > Viridiplantae > Streptophyta > Magnoliopsida > Lamiales > Lamiaceae > Paraleonurus > Paraleonurus japonicus. The sequence continues at coordinate 2,369,631 of CM061057.1, read as the reverse complement.
TGGCAACTGCCCACAAATAATTTCACTACCAGTAGATATCTCTTGAATTCCATAAATGTTTCTGTAAACAGCATGTTATTTTTGCTATGTTGTCTTTTTATTTAAAGTGATAGCGTAATGCTTTGAAATAGAATTTTGATAAAAATGGGATAAATTGTAGGTAAATGCACATTAGAACCCAACTCTTTTATGCTTCGCGCAGCAGCCCTAGAGGCGCTATGCAGTTAAGGAAATAGCATTCCATGAAACCAGGGAAAAAAAAACAGATTTTAACCACTTCAAAGTAAGACATGCAATGACAGCCTTATGTGTGTCCACATTAAAAGAAAAATATCCTCCCAGACTTCTAATCATCCAAACTAAATACAAATACCACAAAATATCAGCAATTTGACAAACACTCATCTGTTCACCTAGTTCCCTATTCATTGAAGAAAAGCATAAGATCACATTTCAACCAGGAGAATGAAGGACAAGATCACAAGGAGAGTTTTTTCCTTAGTTTAGGAATATGACAATGAAAAGGAACATATAAGTTTTCCATGTGGCAATGAACGATTTTCATACAAAATCCACTAAGTACCATACTTAAACTTGGGAGTAGCAATTTCTATGTAAAATTCAATGTGTTCCTATCCACAACCCAGCAAAAGAGAGTTACTTAAAACTCCATTCATCACTTATTTTTTACTCTGAAAGAACCATGATGATAAGCTAAACTCTGGGAATCAATGACATAAATAGAAATGAATGATATCTGAACATTGACATACCAAGAACTGGAGAAGGAAAGGTATATGTGATTCATAAGGCTGTAAAGTCTTATCCAAAATTGCACCTGCCTACACAAGAGGGGAAAATATTAAATACCCCCAAGCTTGCAGAATTATCAGAGACAAGCATAAAACCGAGACAATATATTCCTTAGATAGTCACCAAAAGAGTTTGGGATCACACCTACAACATGTGAAGTTCTCCACTGAAATATCATAAAGAAAAGGGAGAGAAATATGTTTAAATATACAGAAACACACCCCCACACACCTCACCCCTCTCCACCCACACACGTATATATGTATGTATAAATGTCAATATATAAACATACACACATATACACATGTAGTATATAGAGAGAGTGGAGGACAAATCAACAAAGCATAAAAGAGGGAAAGATTTAATGAAAAAAACTGTGAAGTTCAACTATCCAACCATAATTTGGGACTAAGCACTACCAGGATTCATTATTGACAGTACCACAATACATAAAAGAGAGAAATCCCAGAAATAGCAAAAGTTACTGAATAAAATAGACTGCAAGAATTAAAGAAGCTAAAAAATTGTACCAGAAGAAGATTTGCAGCACGAGAAACATCCTGCGGATAGTAACTGATCTTTATGTCAAGGTCTCCCAGTTGGAAAATTTAAAGTGGAAGTGCAACAAATAAAATGGAAAAAGGATAGTATATCTCATTATTGTGCACAAATGGTTTATCTCATTATTGGAAGGAAGAACTGATAATGAGCACAAATGCTTTATCAGAATGGCTGCTATATCAGACTTCAAGAACTAAGAGAAATAGAATATGAATGCAGCAAGAAAAGAAACTAAGCCTTCATCCTATTATGTGCGATCGGCTATATGAATCATATATCACCATCGATTTCAGCCTAGACACATTCTCTCTATATATTTATATCCCCTAAGTTTCACGAGCAAAACACCATTCCAGCATCATCACCTTCATGCAGCTAGTTTATCAAAACTTAAGAACAGTGGAAATACATGACAGCATCTTAACGGACAGGAAATAAATTGTCAAGCATTAGGATACAAATATATCTTCACAAAAAGCTCCTCTGTAGAGTGATAGCCATAAAACTTCCTTGCCCGAACAAGATCGCTGCCATGCACATGCTGACGTTTTGAGCAAGAATTACCTTTAAGCTGTTTAAATTTAAACCAAATTATGATTGTCAGCTGGTATGGCCGTAGGATGAAAAAAAGAAGAAGTAACCAAGAATCAATGGGAAACCTTTAGAGCCTTCTCAAGGGCAAGGGATACAGAATATGCGCGTGAATCAACTGCTCAATAGAAAAAGAAGAAATAAAGATTAGATTACCAATGTAAAACTAGATTTACTTCCAAAAAAGTTTAGGAAATGGCTACGCATTCTGATGACTAATGAGAATAAGTAGAGCAGGTGATCAAGCATACAAAAGGAAGTAGCAACAATTTCATTTGTATCACAATTTCAATTAGAAAAAAAAAAAAAAAAGTTAACATCACAAAACATGGAAGTTGTAATTTCATTTTAAGAGAAAATGTGCATGTTGAATTTAAGATGGTGGCCAGAGCCAGACATAGTCACATAGAAGTTCATCACAAGGTAAACCAAGAAAGCGCTCCTAACCTATAAAATAACTGTTTTATCAACTCAGGTAAATTTCTGGACCATTGCACTTCCAAACTTTCTAATAATCAGAGTCTATTATTTTAGCAGAGATACATACAGAGAATTAAAGGTGCTACTCCACCACAAGGACAACTAATGAAGTATTTTACTAGAACACTACAGATTGTATTCACGCACCTGGAGTTCCTACGTTTACTGCATGTAAGATCCCCAGTTTTTTAGATTTTTCCTAGGTCACACGCTACATTTGGAAAGAGCAGTAAAATATGGACCAGTCAATTCTGAACTTGGATATTTTCTAAGTCCTATTTCCATATATGTGCGTGTGTGTGTAGTAAACATAATTTTGACTTCATATATCTTCAGCTTTTTACTGGTTGCACATTTTTTCATGATAACCAACCAGAAATTTACAAAAGCAATATTAAGACATCTATTCTTGACAGGCTGCTGACAATGCTGATATTTATGTTATGGAAGAGATTTAAAAACAGGGATAATTGTTTTTTAATTTATACCTTCATCATTTGTTATAGGGCCCAGATCGGAGCAGGGAACATAAAGATAAGGTAAAACCTGCACACAAAAAAGGAATCTTAGGTTAGGTCATGAAATGCATATTGTCAACAATCTAATCCATGAAATAAAAATAATATTGTCTTAACAACACATGGTTTTGACGATTTCAGTTACAACTGTAGATAATGTCCTGCCTCTTAAATGACCAACGGAGGAGTGTCACTAATAACATTAACCTAGCAGCAAAAGTGAATATAACAATATTAAGATATCAACATATGATAAATCAGAAGTGGGATAAGCTAATAATTATAATTTTCTTTTGTACCGGAAGCTCATCACCACTTTGCCCTAGTTTGTAAAACAGTGCAGTGTATTTTTTTGAGGATACAAAAATTATTTGGTATGTAACTCTCGTGTAACCGCTTTTATAAAAGATATTTTGGGCAATCTTGAATTTTAAATGCAAGTTCCATAACGTTACCGATTTCAATCGTACATTCTCTACCAGAAAATGTCAGAATATGCAAAATATAATCTATAATCTAGAGTTCAACTAGTATTCATTAATAGGATGAAAATATCATCAAACAAAAAAAAAAACATCAAATACTCATGCCTGATGAACGTGCAAACAAGTCTTCTGACCAGCCGGAGTTGAACCGTATATCCTTATCACCGGAACCTCGTTCATCTTCGCACCTAATATACCACCGGAGAAGGAAAATTAAAAGCAATGATATGTGGAAAACAGCCACTAGAGGCAGATAGCCTTCAAGAAAAGCAAGATAGAAGAGAGAGAGAAGGAAAAAAGATTGAAGAAAAATCGAATTCAAGAATTATGACAACAGAAAAAAAAAAAACTCCCAACTTACCGTGAAAACTGCTATACGAAATGTCGAAGCCAGGAATGGGAGAAGCCATGTAGTAATCAATCGAAACTATTCTGACACTAAATTCTGGGGGCCGAGGACTCCCCATGTCCGATTGCGGATTTTCTCCGGATTCTCTCATGGAAGATTTTCAGACTATTTCCACCATTTGATCGTTGAACTTGAGAGAGAAATTTGGCGCCTGATGATGGTGGCGGTGGGGTTTTTATATTTAATGACTGCATAGGAAAGAAAAGGAGCGTGTTCGGAAAGCTTCCATAAATATTTTAGTGCCAGCCTGTCGGTATAATTTTAGGGCCCAACTATCTACACCTCCAATATTAATAGATGTACCCACCTCTATTATCTATTATTTTAATGTATTTGTAAAAGGACTAATTTACCCTAACTTGATATTACTTGATACACCCATCTTGCAAAAGAGTTACCTGCGTTCAATTTGAATGATCGATCTCACGTCGGGAAAATTCACGTTCTTGCCGTTCGGGTAAATGTTGAGCACAAAGGAGCCTCTATGAAATACTTGTGTAAGTATCTTTAGTTACTCAACTATACAATATTGAATGTATATACTCTTTTTGTATGTATGAAAATGTATAATACATTTGTGTTGAATGCATGAAAATGTATATACTCTGTTTGAATGTTGTTATTTGTATATATTTGAGATATTGTGTATGAAGTGTTTGTATATTTTTAGCCTAGAAGTACGATTAGAACATGGGTATAGTTGTTCCCGCATTTTTTGAAAAAATTGTCCGACACACTGATTTTCGAACCTGGTTTGCCGAATTATACTTAGGGTTTCGACATATTATTTCCGAAAATATGAGCATATTTCGATCACTTCTTGCCGAATTATTTTCGACAATACTTTGTCGAAATACTGATCATTTTTCGACAACCACTGCATCCAGGTACCATTAGCTGTTGAACGCCATATGCCACCTATTGCAAATTCATGGAAAGTCTACCACAGTAAAGATGTTGATGGATGGAAAGAAGCTTACGAAAACTGTCAAATCAATTAGTTGGTTGATTTTTATAACTCCTTTTGTAAATCATATGGCTAAGCTAGAATACATGGAAAAACTCTTTTTTTGTACATCATATGGCAAGGTAGCTGAAAGAGTATGATTATTCCTTTTGTAAATTGGCTAGATAGAATCCATGGAAAACTCATTTTGTACAACATATGCCAAGTTATTTGATAATTTTTTTGGGTAAATGTCTATTTTATTTCATGTAATTGTATTATGAAATAGGAAACAAAATCTGAATCTTCTGTCTCTTATTTTCGAAAAGACTTTGTCGAATATTATGTTATGTTTCAAAAATAATCTGTCGAAAAATATGAAACATTTCGACAAATATTTGTCGAAAATGTGAGGAGAAAAACTAAGAAATCTTCTGTCTCTTATTTTCGAATATATTTTGTCGAAATTTGTACACATTTTCGGATACATTTTTTTGAAACCCTGAGCATTAAAATTACGGAATCTCCTGTATTCTTTTTTCAAAAAATATTTGTCGAAATTTATGAAATGTTTCGACACAAATTTATTGAAAATCTGAGGAAATGGGTGTACCATAAAATTAAGGAATAGAGGGAATTAGAACAAGGGATAATGTAGGGAATTAAGGGGGTGTGTATCAAATAATTTTTTAAAAAAGGGTGGGTAGATCTATAAAGTGGGTAGATCTAATAATATTAGAGGTGTAGATAGTCTGGGCCATAATTTTACCGTTACTTATTCTGGCCCAATAAAGAATTGGGCTCAATGTAGCCCAATAATTTTTATATATTTCAATCTAATATTAAAATATTTATATTTATTAATTCACCCTAAAAAAAAGATTATAATCGAGTAATTTTAATTTTAATTCTAGCTACTAATATTTGTTAAAATTAAACAAAATCATACTTAAAATTAGTATAAGTCTAATGTAGTGTAATCAAATACTTGAATGGATATATATATATATATATACTCCCCGTCCCGTGATTACTTTCACATTTTCCTTTTTCGTCCGTCCCACAATTATTTTCACACTCTTAAAATGGAATACCCTATATAAATTACACCCTCACAATATCATCTAAATTTAAAATATGTCACTCTTGTTTTATTCTACTTTATTCTCTCTCCTACACTTTATCTCATTCAACCACTCATAATACCCTTACACTTTATTCTCTCTCCTACACTAAATTCAATTTTCTTGTTTGGTGTGCCACTTCACACGTGAATGAAATCACGGGATGGAGGGAGTATATTTGAAGAGGAGGTTCATCTTTAATTTAATAATTTTAAATCATGTGAGGTCAATTATTATTATTATTATTATTATTATTATTATTATTATTAGGTATACACTGATGTGGTACAGAATCGACCTTAATTTTTTACTCCTGGCTCGGAATTTTTATTATAATATATTTTCGAAATCGGAGCGACGAGACTATGAAGAGTCAAAGACAAATAAATCTTGCAGTTTGACCATTTTTATTGTTTTTATCCTTTATTTAATTTTTTGATCATTTTATATTCAGAAACAATATCTGTCTTCTCTTCGTTAAAGATCGTTTGTCTTTATTGAAATACACCCGTGTCATACACAAAAGATCGTTGATCAAGAAACTCCCACACCAAACGTTAAAATTAATCAAGAATGGTCATTTACACTACAGCCTTGCAAGTTACAGCTGTTATCAAGAAACATTAAATTCACATACTTCCTCAATGATAGATTTAATTTTTATTTTTAACCGTCCCATAAAAATAAATTAATTATTATTATATTTAATGTATTATTTTATTTTATTTATATGTTTACTCATATTTTATCTTCTTTTTTTTTTTAAATAAATATCTAAATGCATAATGTATCTTGTTTTTATTCATATATCTTTTTTTTTAAAATTAAAATATAAAAACCAAACAAAAATTTAATATATTAAACATATTAAATTTTGTGAAAATAACTATTGGGATGAAGGGGAGGAGGGAGTATAATTTTTTAAAGTCCCTATATATAAATTTTCCTTCTTACCTGTTACCGTTAGGTTCCGATACAATGGGCGAAGCCTTTACCCTCTTACTTCACAGGACGAATAATCTAACAAGTTATACATCCAGTTATCAAGTTTTCGCCGATGTTCTCAGATCATGTGCATCAATATCAGACATTAAATTCGGCAAATCTTTGCACAGCCATGTAATCAAACAAGGGCATGACTCGTGCTCGTTAATTTCGAAAGCGTTGCTCAACATGTATGCTAAATGCAGAGCTCTTGAAGATGCCCAGAAACTGTTCGATGAAATTACTGTTCGAGATACTGTCACTTGGAACACTCTGTTATCCGGGTTTTCGGCTTCAGGGCGTCATGATCACAAGGTGATGAGATTGTTTAACGCGCTTCACGCTGCTCGGGATCCTAAACCGAATCCCGTCACTCTTGCTATTGTAATTCCTGTATGTACTCGCTCTGGCACCAATGGCGTTAGAAAAAGTTTGCATGCGCATGCGATAAAGTCTGCAATGGAATCACAGACGCTGGTAGGAAATGCTTTGTTGTCAATGTATGCAAAATGTGGACTTGTTGTGGATGCATCTACTGTTTTTCGTGGAATAGCTGATAAAGATGTAGTTTCATACAATGCAGCAATTGCAGGTTTAGCTGAAAATAAGCTGGTGGAAGATGCATTTCAACTCTTCACAAAGATGACCAAAGGGTCAGTATTGCCTAACTATGCCACCATTGCCAATGTTCTGCCTCTCTGTGCTGCTTTGGGAAATAATTTCAGTGGCATGTTGGGGAAAGAGATTCACTGTTATGTCCTGCGACGTGCTGATTTGGAAAATGAAGTTTTTGTAAATAATGCTCTTTTAAGCTTCTATTTGAAAATTGGTCGAGTACAAGAAGCACAATCATTATTTGAAAGAATGAAATACAGAGATGTGGTTTCCTGGAACTCAATCATTGCTGGGTACTCTTCAAATGGTCATTGGTTGAAAGCGTTGGAGTCTTTTCGCGAATTTCTTGATATGAAGATTTTTGGACTGGATGCTATCACTATAATCAGCATTCTTCCTGTTTGTGCCCAGTTATGTGATTTGCAATTAGGAAAGGAGATACATGGGTATGTTTTCCGGCATCCTGTCTTACATGAGGATACATCCATCGGAAACGCCCTGATAAATTTCTATGCAAAATTTCGCTGCATAGAAGCAGCATTCAGTACATTTTCACTTATTCCTCGAAAGGATTTGATATCTTGGAACACCATGCTCGATGCATTTGGAATAAATTTGCTTGAAACTCGGTTCGCTGATCTCTTATGTTTGATGATTGTGGATGGAGTAAAACCTGATGCAGTTACTATCTTAACTGTGGTGCATTTCTGTGCTACCCTTTCCAGAATAAAAAATGTTAAAGAAACTCATGGGTATTTGTTGAGATGCAGTATTTTACATGGCAACGCGGAGCCCACTCTTGAAAATGCATTGCTTGATGCATATGCCAAATGTGGAAATCTGGAGTACGCATCAAAAATATTTGATAACTTATCCGGAAAGAGGACCGTGGTTACATGCAATACAATGATTTCAGGATATTTGAAACATGGTTCTCATTATGATGCAAATGTTATTTTCCAGAGTATGTCCGAGAGGGATATTACTACATGGAGCCTCATGATGCGCGGTTATGCCCTAAATGAGTGTCCTGGTGAAGCTCTCAATCTGTTTCTTGAGTTACAGTATAACGGAATAAGGCCTGATGCCATGACTATTACGAGTATTCTTCCTGTTTGTGGTCATATTGCTTCAGTTGATTTGCTGAGACAGTGTCACGGTTACATGGTTAGGACATGCTTTGAGGATGCTCATTTATACGCCTCTCTTTTAGATGTTTACTCGAAATGTGGAAGCATAAATTGTGCCTATAAGCTCTTCCAATCAACTCCTCAGAAAGACCTTGTTGTATTCACAGCTATGATTGGAGGATTTGCTATGCATGGAATGGCAAAGGAAGCTATTAGGGTCTTTGACTATATGCTCGAGTGTCATATCAAACCAGATCATGTTGTAATAACGACAGTTTTATCTGCTTGTCGTCATGCTGGTCTTATTAATGAAGGATTATTGATTTTCAATTCAATAGAAGAGGTGCATTGTATGAAACCAACCATGGAGCAGTATGCTTGTGTGGTAGATCTTCTTGGTCGAGGTGGTAAAATTAAGGAAGCATTTTCCTTTCTAAATCAAATGCCCATTGCAGCTAATCCAAATATTTGGGGTGCACTTCTCAGTGCCTGCAAAACGCACAATGATGTAGACATGGGTCATGTTGTAGCTGATCACCTTTTAAAAATGGAAACTAGTGACATTGGAAATTATGTAGTTTTATCAAATCTGTATGCAGCTGATGCTAGATGGGATGGGGTACTGGAGATGAGAAGGCTGATAAAGATGAGAGACCTGAAAAAGCCAGCTGGTTGTAGTTGGGTTGAAGTAGGAAGGACCAAAAATATATTTATAGCTGGAGATTATTCTCACCCAGAAAGGGACCAAATTTATAGCATGTTGAGCCACTTGGATAAACAAATAAAGGACCTATATGAGTCTCCTCATGCTTGAAAACAAGGACAACGTGGTTTCACATATTAAATTACAGTTCCATATGCTGAACTCTTGGGCGACTAAGTGTGCTTCTTCACTACTCAAATTTCAGGCTTTATCACGATATCTTTGTTTACCAAGTTCCAGGTTTTCTGCCTATCTGATCTGTGCAAGCATTTCCCTGAAAGATTGGAATTTTTAAATCATAGAATCATTTTTTATGACTTCAGCAATTTCATTCCTTATTTCTGCAACTGATAGATTATACCGTGTTTATTTCAGATACAACTATTGGCAGCTTGCAACTTCCTGAGAAATCAAGCATCTGATATCATCCCTTACTAGGATATCTATTGGTCACTCAAGAAACCATAGGATCTGGAATCCTCTCTCTGCATGCATCTGTGCAGCTGCATGGGTAGGTAGCTGTAGTCTTATCTATGAACAGTTTCCTCTCTGACATTGAAAACAGGAACTGAAATGTAAGCAAATCAATTCGAGCAAAGTCCTAAGCGGCTGGCAGCACCTAGTTAACTTAATTGGGAATTCTGAGGGCATAACAGTTTCTTTTTCAAATACTGGCTCTCGGGAGCTAGCAGTTTAAATTGTTTTAGTGTTTGATTGTTGCAGTATAAAGAAAACATTAGTGTGGATTATTTGGTCTTTTTATCAAGTGTTAGTTGTATCAGCCATGGTATTTTGTCCTACATGGATCTTGACTTGGATAACGGCGCATCAAGTCAACTGTGAACTTCATTGTTGAAGTATGACATAGTTAGCCCAATCCTACGTTATGTGTCTAAGAAAGCCAACAATGAGATATTGCAGTCACTTGTATCTGTGTTAGAGTTTGCTTTTGAAGCTAATACATGTTAAATTTGGGTTTTCAAATGCATATTCACTTATTTTCAGACCAGAATTTGAGTACACTCACCATAAGTCTTTAGTTTTTCAACAAATAATCTTGTGGCAAATTCTAGTACTTGGATAGTCTTCATATCGAAATGCTTCTAACAATTAATGGATAGTCTTTATATCGAAATACTGTTGGGAATTCCTCTGCCTGTAAGTCCAATGTCACTGCTGGGGTATAGCAAAGTGTAAGGCATCTTCACTGGCCCCGACCTATTCTTCCATCTCCCATCATCATTCATACTGATGATCTTTTGTTCTATTTCTTTTAGCCTGTTTCTGAACATATGCAATGCTCTGAGTGCCTCTGCATCTGCTGTCCATTCAGGAGAGTCTCTCTCTCCAAGAAAAACCTCATCAGAAGAATGCCTGGATAATATTTCCACTAGGGTAATTCCGAGCACACTCAGCATCTGGGAAGTGATGGTCTTCAAGAAAGCCTTATCGGGGTTAGACTTTAGTTCTTCATACTCTGGAGTGTCAATATTTGGGATTAACCGCCGGCTGGTCGCGGGACGGTTTGGTATGTAGCCACCATATGGGTACTGTCCAAAGTTCACTGCTGCATGAAGGGCAGATGCTATCCATATGATAATAGTGCAGGATTCTATTAGCTCTTTTCGTGTCTGCATTTTAGGCCACCATAGCTCATCTTTCTTGTCAGCGTGTCCCTTTTCTCGTAGTTCTTTCCACCAGGCCTGAAGCTCGGTGTCTCCCAGAACCATTTCATCATTCTTATAGTAAAGGGTGCTGTAGTCCTCAACCCATGATTTGATTGCTGACCAGATCTCAAGTCCATCAACAGCAAATGGATAGTCCTCAATCAATAAACGAACACCGTGTGAAGAGCTCGAGTCTTCAATCGCCACCCCTCTGAAAAAAGTAACGAAGGTATCATATCAATCAGCAAGATATTAGTGTTCTTCTAAATGAATTGATACGGTTTCTTATGCACTATAACTGTGATTACTTGCAAATTTGTGACAAAATCTTATCATGTTGTAGAGTTCAAGATGCATGTACCTCTTAATAAGATCTTCAGGGAGTGCCTGCTCTGGGAACACCCAGTTCTTATACATGCTAGATGACATTTCCAAGGAATATTTTCCTGGAAAAACAGTTATTTCAAGGAACCCTCCAGCATTTATGAGGGTTTGCCTAGCCAAGGCGTTTATATTCATTGTATCTCGGAAGTGAGGCTGCAAGAGCTTATGAATGGGGTGAAGTATGCTTAGTTGCCTGTTAGTGGCAATAATGAATGGCTCAATAGTTGCATGAGTGTGTAACCTGCATTTAAAAGATAAGACAGAATTCAATCTTTGAAAGGAATGCTGTGCCTAAATTTTTTAATCTCTTTTTACAACTTATACCAGTGACATGTGAGCTGATGATAACCAGAATCATCCACTGCAACATAAGCCTTTGCCAACTGCCAGATGGTACCTTTAACTCCATCTTCTGCTGGAGTGCATACAATACTTTCTGCTCCATGATGATCCCCATCTTTATGTGGTAAGCTTAATTCAATTGCTAATGGCTTCAGCGTACCATCACTTTTCAAAAAGAGAATTGTTCTTGTTGCATAAGTCTTTGTTGCTGTAGCATTTACCTTTCTCAGGTATGGCATCAGGTTGTCGTGATGATCTAAGATGAACAACTTATTTTTCTGGATTGCCTATATGTCCACCAACAGTTACTTCAGTTATGCTATTCCAACTACACTTTACCTTAGACATGGTCATTTATTCGTAGAAGTTTGAGTCAGTTTTACCTCAGTTATAGTCAAGCCTTCTAGACTGTTTATTATATGCTCTTCAGAGATTGTGCTGGATTGATTTCCATATAGCTTTGGATCTAACTTGCTTGCTGGGGGGAATTCCTGCGATTAGAGAACTGTTAGCAGTTGAATTTCTTAATCTTTAATATCATATTGCTTGGAAAAAAATTATGAGCAGCATATATGATGTGTTCTCTTTTTCTAGCCAGCTAAAGCATATGAAAGTTAAGCAGCAAGTTTTTTGTTGTTTTTTTCTGATTCTGTTAATCAAGCTAAATTTGCAGTTTCACCTCTAATGCTGTGATGCAGGAAAAGCATAGGTAAATAAAGATTAAGAGCACAAAGCTTTATTTACTTGGAGGCGACGGATAACAACAGGATTAATTCCAGCCAACATTTCTCTACCAAATTCTTCATCAGATCGCCATGCAGTTTGGTCCTCTGCTCCGGGAAAAAAGATATAAGAAAATAAAGTTACATGGAAGTGCCCCTGTCTGTTACCCTTTCAATTAAAACATGTCAAATTTTATGAATCCAACATATTGTTATTGCTAATATTACCTTGAATGACCTGTGGCAGTGGGAAATTGAATGATTTCTCTCCATCGGATCGAAGCAACTCCTTTATCATCTCAATGGGTATGCTTTCTCTAATTTTCTCCAACAAAGATCTATCAGATACCTTAATTCCAGTTTCATAGAGCTGTAGCACATCCTCAAACGAGTCGAACTCGTCAGGAGTTTTGTCAAATAGAGCCTTAAACTCCGGTGCAAGGAACTGAAAAATTGATTTCAGTGCATATGCTACAAAATCTGACATCTTCAGATGACTAAACCTTTCATCCCTCGGAACATAGATATTCAAGCTCTGATATAGTGGTAGCTTGCTTTCACTATTAGGATCTACAAAAAAAAGAAAAACGCGAGTTTAACTTGTGGCTTTTTCATAGGTCCCTAAAAAAGCATCTTTCACGGTAAACCTTTTTTACCTGATGAAGCTGGAGGTCGGCCTGTTCTCCCTCTTCGAGGATATGGATATTCAGTTGAACCTCCAAGAGTTGGGCGCACGTGCTCCGGACCTTTATCAGGATCACCTAAATCATTGTAGATGTCATAGTCATAGATCCTATCCGATTCCTCACGCTTTCCAGTTCCATTCCCTCTCAGGTTCTCCAATTCTTCCTCTCTGTAGCCACGAAGTGATGCTGGTGTTTGGCTGGGGAGATATGCCTGTGAAATGAAGGTATTTTATATGCTATACATTACATATGATGAAGCTGAAACACTCTTTATCACACATAACTATACGTCAGAAAAGGTTATGACCTGATTAGCAAAAAAGATGCGGTCTTTTTCGTAGTGTTCAGCAGGGTAAACCCAAGAATCGCAGACGAAATGGACACGGCCATGACCGGGGACGTGTTCAAGAGTTAGTGACTTGAGATAGAATTCAGAGTGGTGAAAATTAGCTATGGTAAATGCCCCTGGAATTCCCATCTCTTCACTCCACTCGAACGTCACATTGTAAGTTGTAGACTCTGCTGTGAATGGGGAGATTTTGGATATCCATTCTTCCAGGTATGCTTTCTTTCCAGGTTTCCCTTTGTAACTTTCTGCTGCAAAAACAATCTCCACTCATTCATCTATTACAAATTTATTTTTTTATGTAAATTTTTATTTCTATTTCAATTTGTGCAGTTTATGGAAAACATCATATTTGCTTTGGCTTTCAAAGACAGTAATTCAATGAAAATATATCAGATATCAAATATACCGATAAATATATATATATATATATATATATATATATCAAATATGGTCAGGTAACCGACAAATGTTTGTTTGCTTTTGCCCAATGACCAATTGACTGTCATTTATTATTAGTCAAAAACTTATATATACACTAGCGAATGTGTATTTTTTTTTAAATATTAGTTGTTCAAATAAAAAGTAGTATTAATTGTTTTCACTAGAAAATTTTAGTTATGTATAATTATACCGTATATTTGATATATAAGAGTGTTATTATTATTATTGACACGTAGATTCAAATATCAAGTCTTAAAAATTATCAAAAATAAAAATACCCCTCTTAGATCTTATTTTTTCATAAAGGTGAAATATTGAAACCTAGCAACTACATGGGATTGTGAACACAACACGTGATATGACTGACCTACTGAAATATTTTACAACATCGGAGCAATTTCGCCGCCGTCATCATTAAACAGAAAAGATGAGACAAAACAAAATCTTAGCCATGATTTAAAACTCCAACTATTCAGAAAGAAAAAAATTAATATTGCATAAAAAATTAACCAATTATCATTGAGTCAACTGTGGATGATTATCTTTGTGTTAAAATATCTCCTGCAAAAAAAAACTAAAAAACCACCCATCTATCTATACTCTACCAGCCAATAGGAGGATATCATTTCGAGTCTTGGGACATCTAGACCATTAGATCTCACGTGGGCCATGCTAATCCAACGGTTCAGATACATTAAGAAACCAGATCACTAGCTACTCTTTCACAGATTAACATACATACCAGAATCTAGAGTTTTGTTGATAGATATAAGCTGTAGAGCAACCTTCCTCCCCCTGAGTTCATCCATTCGATCGATCATCGATGATGTGATATCTCTCACACCCATAACCTTCTTCTTCATCAAAACCACCATTCCCTTCATCTTCTTGCTTTCTCCATTACTTCTCTCATCATCGTGCTTTGATTTCTTGTTTGGAGAATCATAATCCATTCTTTTCAGATGAGAAAAAATTATTATAATTTATTGTGATAATGTATCTTTTTTTATGAAACTGAGTGAGGAGAAGCTGGTGAGTTGGTACTTATATTGGCAGAAAATGACTAGTAAGTATACAAGTAGTATTCTTCCATTTACCTTTTTTGTTTCTTTTTTTAATGTGTTATGGTTTACTTTGTTGACTTGAATTATTGATTGCAGGGGAGCCCTCCCCCCAAAAAAAAAAAAGAAATACTATATGTGAATTTTGAAGTTCACGAGTGTAAGATATGTATCGTGTGCATAAAGTTAAATAAGCATAATATCGAATCTAATTCTACATAAGTAGCGTTAAAAACACTGCCTCTGTCTTAAAAGGGACGATCATTATCTTGGAATTAAGTAAGAAAATGAAAAGGAAAAGGAAAAGAATATTAAGCATGAAAAAGGCGAGATCCTATAAGTTTCATTCGCAATGTTACATTGGTCATAATTAAAATGATTTTCTGTCAGATAAATGTTTTCGTCATTATTTATGACCAACTCCTTCATATTATCCTGCAAAGTCAACATTAAATTCTAAATAATTGGCATATATTAAATCTTAGATGCTGCAAAGTCAACATTAAATGAAAGGAAAATACTTACATTTTGTTTTGACGGAAAATACTTACATATATTATATTAATACTTAAAAGTCATATTGAAGAATTAACACACATATACATATATGCATAATTTGAAGCTAAGATGCACGCTTTCCACTTGCCACTTGCTCTCCCCACCTCCATGATATTCTTGGAAGATGCAGTCCATTTATGGGTGTTCACATTGAGTAAATATATTATATTAACGATATTAAAATTAACAAATATTGTAAGGTTAATGCCCATAGGATCGAGTGAAATGCAAGTATAGCAGTATCCCTGCCTTTGTAGAATTAGACATTTTCTAACATCATACATTTCTTCTTTTCCTAAAACCAAAATTAAATTCAAGTGTGGGACTGTTTGAGAGAAAATTTTAGGTACTGTTCTATCAAATTAATGATTTTTTTTTTATTTTTCTTGGAAAATTCTAAGATATACTTAACTAATGAAAAGAGAATAGGCTCTTGTCTAGATTTATTAGATTATACTTTTTGCTCGATCGAGTCGATGAACTCATTCTAAAGTTTAAATTATATTTTTAATTTTTGAATAGATAATAATTTTGAACACAAAATAAAAATTTGCCACTAATTTGACAAAATATAAAATATGAGCTTTGATTGATATTCACCTAAAACATTCAAAAGTTTATTTTGTAAAATATGTTAAAATGCGATTTTTTTTAAAACAAAAATCTCAACTCCTTACAATTAAACTAAAAATACGTTGTTTCTAAACACTCTTTCCTTCTAATTTTACTATTAAAAAGAAAAAAGAAAACCCTTCATCAAAGCACTGTTACTTACAAACACACCTTTAGAGACCAGAATTAATCATGACCAAAGCATGATCATAAATTCCTCACTTGATGGAGTCAAAAGTTGTTCCATCAATCTTGTCACGCATTTCTTATCTATGCAGAATAAAAGGCACCTATTTGGTACTGTAACATATGCATCTATGACCTCAATTAAGTATTGATCATAAATATGTAAATAAATGATGTTTTCACCACTTATTTGGTACGCAAATATAAAATATATACCAATGTATTATTCATCTCGTTTATTTGTACACATTCTTATATCTCAATGTGCGTAGCAGGAGATAAATATTGTACTATATACAGATTAATACATGTAAACAAATATTACATGTCGAAACCGACTTGTTTGAAAAAAGAGAGTCAATTTAGCTATTTATTATATCTACATTAATCAGTTGAGTAAAATTGATATATTCTGAAATTATGCTATTTTTTAACCATAGACTGTGCTACATGCTAAATACTGCAATCCAGTGATGTGAACAACTGGTAACATACAGTCCTTGTTATCTTTTTATCTTTTAATAGGTCATTGGTAATAATTTAAATGAGTTTGATTGAATACGTAGTTTTTGTTACAGAGGATTTAAAGATTTGCAGCCCAGATTTTCTACCCCCAGACCCCAGTTGCGTTTCAATTTATTAATTTATTCTATTGACATACATCAAATAACCATAAGACATTCAAACTTTTAATGAATACATTCGTATGTATACTTTTAGCATTTTATATATATCATTACATATATCTGTATTATTGAGTATATAAAAAATTCGGGTGTTAAATTATTTTTATAACGAACTAATGATCTGAACCTCCACGAATTTTATATCAATTCTTCAAATCATCTAATCCAAAGGCTACGTGAATATAGAGTCATTTTAAGTCGCTTTCCCAAATATTGTCCTCAAATCAAAATCATAAAAGATAAATATAGTACTATAACAAAACACATCATAATAATCTATTTTAATCCAGATACGTAATTGTAAGTTCATAGAAACAAAAGGATCTTTCAGTAGAACTGATAGCAATTGAATTTATTATAACTTTCATTTGCTATAGATTATAAAAGGACTTCTCTCTTACTAGCATACTTGCTTATATTTAGTCTCCCTGGTCAATCTTAAAGTGAGTAAAGATTATATAAATATGTGGGTGTGAAAAGAATTAAAATATTCTAACAAGACGTAATGCTGTTCTATAGTACACTGTAAAAAGTAAAATGTAATCGTCAACGAAGTCTTGCAATAAACTCCAAGAAACAACAGCACGTGTACCAGTTGGGGAATTGGGAAGCATCGGTAAAGAATAGATAGGTGATTCATTGATGATACCCTAAACTAATGAAGAAGACGTGTAATTAATGTATTGGTGGATTCAACTGATTATTTTTAGACACCCCTTGTGACACAGCAAAATTTTACAACTAGTAAAATAAAAAGATAAATAAACGCTTTATAAATGAACAGTTAACACATAAGTGGAAAATACAGATATTCAGTTGTGACACACAACAAGATTTTACAATTCGTAATAGATAAATAAACTGGGTTTGTTAATGAACACATAAGCGGATAAATTTAATCTTGGTGGGGTAGGCTTCGAAACCCATTATCCAAGATTTTGATCAATAGTACAAATTGAACTCGGTATGCGAATGAATATAAGCAATAAAGTGTATGTACAAGTAGTTGGGAGAATAACAGGTGAGAAAGCTCAAACAATACATGACATATAATTGCTTTCTCATTCTATATCAAGAAAAAACTTACAGGTGACTTGGAATAGGGAAACACCAGCAGTGCAAATACCTTTGAGGAATTTCCCAGCTTCTAAGTTGGAATATCTGAAAAACATTCATGTGGTATATCCTCATCAGCATAAACAGGATCATATATATTGCTGTGTCCATCACATTATGCCAACCCAACCTGCCTCTCCCAGCTCAAATCTTCAGATAATTGTGTAAGGGCAGCTCGAGGGTCGCCATTTGATATAGATAAGTAGTATTGAGCAGTACCATCGTCAACATGCATACTCCTCTTCAACGAGTCGATCACCCTTCTTTTGCCTCGTTCAGTGGTCAGGTTATTTAAGAGGCTACTGAGATTTCCAGCTGGCCCACCCTCAAGATACAGTACTGCAACTTCTCTCTTTGCATGTGCATCCACTTCTATGTAGCATGTGGCATTTATGAGCGTTTCTGGTTTGCTCACAGGGATCAGCAGCCGTTCCCTAGAGTATATACCATGGTCGCTCATCATGTTGTTTAACCGCTTTATATCAGTAACCTGTCAAATTTGGAAAAATCACCAATCCACATTGCCTGTAATGTCTTTATAGAAAGTGTTTTTAACATGAGCTGAACCACGAGGATAATAAAGATGTGCCTATATGGGCATGACTCAACAGCCATCGATCTACAACAATGTTATGTTCTATTAGCAAAGACATTTCTGAACAGAACTAGAGACAAAATGGTACAAACAACAAAAATAGATCAACAGGATCGGTCAAATTTAATCGACCTTCCTCAGAACACCCTTTCCTTGTTTCTTTAATTAAAAATTAATTCATTGCTCAATACACAGTACACCATAGTATACCTATGCAAAAGTTAAATTACATCAATCTCTTAACTATATCACTAAAAGTAACTAGACCTAAAATTTCACTAATATTTCCTCATTTCACACATAGAATTTGGAAAAATTATATCAAAACTCAAAGAAGTATCATGTATTTGCTCGGTCTGATGAGTGATGAGTTGGTAGATTTAAATTTCAGGAGTTCAAAATAACATGAATGTGCATTACAAAAGAATTGGACAAATACCTCATACATCAAAAGGGGGAAATGAATGAGTTCATAACTTATAATGATAAGCCAGAAACAATAACATTACACACAATTTGGCGCATCAACCATTAATCTATACAACAACTCAGTAGAACCTTCGTGATACTGTTTAATAGTATAAGTTTTGACAACCTAAAGTAAACATAGAAACCAACTCCGGAAGGTTTTCAGACAAGTTAAGTTTTATTTTTACAAGGCAAAACACACTGGAACCACAATCACAATTTAGCCTAAGAATTCCGGATTTTTTATTTTTTAGACTTTAAATTGAACTGAAGTAACAATACACCATATAACCAGATATATACCTACCACTCAAAACAATCTAATACGTCAAACTAAATTATTGAACTCGAACAATTTAGTATTCAGTGTGGAACCTGAACGGAGTACTTAACGGCGAGACTAGCGATGGAGTCGCGACGCGTAAGGCGGTGAGACACGGCGAATTTCATAAGGGAATTGTCTCTCCAGAAGCCGCTAGAGCTAGGTTTTCCGATGATATCTCGAAGCTTCCACGGCGACATGAAAGCACGAATCTGCATCTCCCTATCCGAGGCCACCGAGCACCAGAGACGGCAAACACATGCCGCCCGAGCGAGGTCGGAAATCGACAGCTTCTCGAGGATGGTGCAGAGAGTGTCCTTGCATAAGAGAGCCGAGAAGTTGGAATTAATCGGGGAGATGGTGATGTCGGTGGCAGAGGATGGTGAGGTTTTGGAATTGAGCGGTTCGAGGAGGTCCGAGGGTGGCGCCATCAGCGGTGGTGGTACTTCGGCGTCTTCGTCGTCGCCGCAGCAGCCCATCGTTACCTCACTACGGATTAGGCGTATGCGTTCCTAAATTTTTACGCCTTTAGGTGCAGTTTCTCTAATGGGGAAAGGTAACGTTTGACCTCAGGGCAGAATAGGTAGCTACAGTATTGCATTTAATTTTTACAGATTTATAATCAATGTTAGTTAATTATGTGTTTTTCCAAATTTTCCTTAATTTTTTTTAAATGATTTAGATAATAATAATTTTAAAATTTTGTGTAAAATTTCAAAATTATTAATTAAGAATATATAAGAATATCAATATTTTTTTAATATGTGTCCATTAATCTAAAATTATATACATTTTGAAGCATTTGTAGGATAAAATTTATTGATTTAAAAAATAAACAAAATGTCATTACTTTTAAAATTTCATATATAATTTTTTAAAAATTTATTTTACCTTCTAAATTATTTAATAATATTAATAATAATTAAAGTATAATTATTATATAATATATTTTTTAATATTAAAAAAGAGTTAATACTAATTTTTATTATAAATAATTTTTATTAAAACCAAACACTTTCTATGGTAATAATAGTCATACCTACATATAAACCAAACAACTCAACAATAACTAACATATCCATCATTGTTTTGAGAACCGGACCGGTCGGTTCAACTGGTTGAATCGGGAATCGGCCAGGAAACCGGTCCGAAACCCCCTTAAAAACCGTTTTAATAGTTGAACCGATCAAAATCGATCAAAACCAGCAAAAATCGTCCGAACCGGTAAAAATCGGAAAAATCGGAAACCAATTTTCTATTTTTTTAAAATTTATTATTTATTTTGATTTCTGAATTAAAAATAAAATTTAAAATATTAAATATTAACTTGAATGAACATCCCTCATTTTATAACTTAATAATTATGTTCATTTTTCATTTCCATTCGATGTGGGATAAAACTTGAGTTAGTGAAAGTGAGAAACCACTCTTCATTTTATATATCAATAAGGAGACCGGGCTCCTCACTTAAGTGGGAGACCTGGGTTCGATTCCCTTCGGGAACGAATTGGAGTGGTAGATATAAGGAGACTTGGAGAATTTGAATTTATAAGGAGACTTGACGAACTAACTTCTAACCACTAACAACTAACATTTACCGATAAAAAAAAACTATATTTATTTTTCATTCTCAATCGATGTGGGATAAAGCTTGTAGTGAGTAAGAGTGAAAAAATACTCCTCATTTTATACCTCAATAACTTTGTTCATTTTTCTTTCCTACTCAATGTGGAATAAAGCTAGTATGCTCATTATCAAATTCATGTCAATATTTTATTTTGCATATTAAATTGCATTACTTTACAAATCCTCACAAAAATAAATAATAATAATAATATAATAGAAAAAAAATCTTACCAAACTCATTTCTAATATCTAATTTATGACTAATAAATTGTACAAAAAAGTGTGAAATGTGTCTTTTTATTTAGTTGACTTTTTATTATTTGGGTCGCCTATGATTCTATTGTGTTTATTTTAGTATGATTATGATAAGTTATAATTTTAATTTTTTATAAGTACATATTTTTTAATGTAATATAGGAAAATAAAATATTAAAAAAATAGGTAGGGATTAATTTTAACTGTTGGACCACCGGTCCGACCGGGTGAACCGTGAACCGGTGTCCAATCCAGTTTAGTCACCGGGTCGGTTATAAAAACACTGATATCCATACCATTCCCCACTACTTTCAAACCCATTATCATTCAAATTCCTTTCAACAAACCAAGCACCCCTGAGTATAAAGTAAAAAAAATATTTAGTTGTTTGTTTGTGTTAGTAAAAAAATAATGACACTTTATATAAATTAGTGAAAATTGTGAGTGTGAAATTTATAAAAGATTTTATATTTTAAGAGTACGAAACTTATTATAAAACAAATAAAAAAGAAAAGTGTGAAAAATTTTATTAAGAGAAAAAATATTTTACCCAAAAAAATAAATTGGGAAAACCTACTTATTTTCTCAACCACTCCAAATCCCTACCCCAACCATCCACCCAAGCCTAAAACTCCACCATCCCAGTCTCATCACCCTCACATTAACATAAAAAGAAAAAAAATAATTGTTTTATATTAAAATTAAAAAAATATTAATTATCAAAAAACTTATAAGGATGTGTTTTGAAACTCTATACACTTTAAAAAGTGATATTAATGTTTGAAAATAAAATTAAATTGAAGAAGTGATATGTTTAAAAAAACCACTTTTATCAATAATAAAAGTAATTATATTTTGCCTTTTTATATTAGAAAACATATTAAACCAAACACATTTAGGGGATGTTTGATTGTAAATTCTTCAATGAAAATAATAATGAAATATCTTTTAGGAGGAAAAATTATTTTCATGGTGGTTACATCATAAGTGTTGTGCTCCAAATTCGAAAAGAAATATAAAACAAAAAAAGATTATAGTGATGGTGGAAGTGAATGAATGAGAAAAAACCATTATAGGAGGAAATCAAAATTGAGTAATGATTATTTTATTTAGAAAAAAAAAAATATTGATATTTTTTATTCTCATTAACCACCATCGTTATCTTATACACATCCTCATTCTTGATTTTCTCAAAATTCATCTAACAAAAAAATTTATCTTGAACCCAAATTTCGTAATACTTATATATACTACCCTATACAATATTTTTTAAATATAAGAATAAAAATTTAGCTGATCAAAATTAGACCGGATAAGACATTATAATTTGATTGTTAATATAATATTTAAGTTAAAATAATAACACCGGATAAAACATCCAATAATATTTATTATTCATGTAATATCAAGTAATATAGTCTATACGACCTGAAGTACAATTATTTTTTAGATCCACATTTTTTAAACCCACAAGTTTTACATTATATAATTCCGTCATAAAAAAAAAGTTTTATTAAATAATTAGAACCTTGAGTCAACGAAATAGAAATCGAAAATCCAATCGACACAAAATCTGACTACAACAGTTATACATCGTAGGATGTAGGTAAATTTTATTTTAGTACTAATAAAATGCAAGCGAATCATAACAGTTCGAAATTTGGAGTAAATTACTAAATTATCCACTAAGCTTTCCCGAAAAGCAAAAACGCCCTTGCGTGTTTCTCTTTCGTTGCGTGCTTTCGAGTTTCGACAGTGAAGAAGAGTGGGTAACCCTTATCCAGTAACCAGTTTCTATCTCTAACCAGAATTGAAGTTTCATGGAATCAGCAGTATCTTTCACCTCCGGCAGAATGCTTTGTCGCTCCCCCTTTTATCTTCACGCTCGTAGCCGCCTCAGCAACCTCTCACTGTACCCCAAATTTCGCCGTAATATCACTTACCTCCCCCAATTTCTCACCAAATTACATAGACGCCCCCATATGCTACAAATTTCCGCCTCTATAACTGCCAAGCCTTCGTCGGAGCTCCGAAAGAAGAATAGAAGCTCCGAGCCTGACGATAAGCTCGTTGCTCTTCGCGAGCTCTTCACCAGGCCCAATATCAACATTGATGCCTACATCATTCCCTCTCAGGATGCTCACCAGGTTTTTTGCATTTTGTATCTTCACTCGGTTTCGCAGGAGTAGCTGTAATTTTATTTTTGTTTTTTCTTTGTGAAAATTCCTATTTCATGTGAGATTGAGGTATTAATAATCTGATCTTAATTTCAGAGCGAATTTATTGCTGAGTGCTATTCAAGGAGAGCATACATATCAGGTTTTACTGGTAGTGCTGGCACTGCTGTTGTCACGAAAGATAAAGCAGCTCTTTGGACGGACGGACGTTACTTCCTCCAGGTCTTACGTTTTGAAAATCAGCATGTCTCCCTTCCAGTTTCGATTATCTTTTGCTAGGATCTGCTTTTATTGCTGGTGATGTCATCCTCTTGTTGTTAACAGGCTGAACAGCAGTTGACCTCCAGCTGGATCTTGATGAGGGCTGGTAATCTTGGAGTACCTACTGCAAGTGAGTGGCTTAATGGAATCTTGGCTCCTGGTAGCAGAGTTGGTATAGATCCTGTGAGTAAATTATTCAATTTCTAATACCTTGTTCTTCATGATTATTACAAACTCTATCTTACAAACTTTGGATTTCTCACTGGTTTTATGGATTTGGATAAGCTAGTTGTCTGTATCTCATTGGATGATGTAATCTATTTCGATTCACTGTTGTTTATGTGATTTTGCTTTTCTTGAATCGAATTCGAAAGCCACTGGTTTAGTGTAGGAAGTGTTCCATGTATAAGTTGGCCCACATTTTTTGTATTGATGTGGCTAGTGTGTATGGTGTTGGTTGTTTGGGGTTATGAAATAAATGCCGAACACCTGTAGGGCAGACATGTTCTGGCCTGCTCAGGTTATGTGTGATTTCATTTCAGCTTCTTCTGGTTTCCTTTAAATATTGAGGATGGAGTACAAACTTTCACTTGAAAATATAGCTATACGACACACTTGAATTCTTCTTGTATGGTTATTTGGAACTCTGAAATTGATTTTTTCAGTACTGTTGTTAGAAATCAGCATATAGCAGTGGAATATAGTAACATTGACTCCGTTAAGGTGTGCATGGTTGTGTTGTGTAAGAACTTGAACGTCATACCATCCCCCCCCCCCTGTATATGTGAATCTCCGAATCTCTGCCAAACCCCCTCCAATGGGTTGGGGTTTGCTTGAACCGATCAGGTATTCTAGTAATGCTGTATTTGGTCATCACCTCAACAATAGTCATTGAATTATGAGTTTTTTATAATCTTTATTTTTTTGCCTAAATTTATTGATATATCAAAGTTAATTTTAACCAACATAGCAATGCATGGTTCTAAGATGGTGCTTATTCGAATTTATAAGTATTTTGGTTGCTAATTTTTTTCTCCAACTGTTTGCTTGTATTTATTTCAGTCTTTTCTTTTAACAAGTTTTTGGTTTGCTCTCCTTTCTGCCTTCTTGACATCTATCTGTGCATATGGTGCAATTTTGACTATATCTTGGAATTTTTCTCAAGCTGCATCTATCTGATCGTAGTCTTCCACCTTCTCTTGGTTTTTGTGAAGGGTTCAGTTCCTGTTTTCTTCCGATTCTGCTGAAGAGCTAAAAGAAGCCATATCTCAGAAGAATCATGAGTTGGTATACTTGTACGATGCCAATCTTGTGGATGAGATTTGGAATGAATCCAGACCAAAGCCTCCAAACACACACGTCAGAGTTCACGACCTGAAATATGCTGGTGTAGATGTGTCATCCAAGCTGTCTTCATTGAGATCTGAACTAACTAGTGCTGGTTCATCTGCAATTGTTATCTCGATGCTGGATGAGATTGCTTGGCTGTTGAACTTGGTAAATTGTTAAGCTGCGTATTTCTAAGTATACCCTGTTTTGTTCATGTGAATAATGAAATGAGTAACTACTCCGCACCCCAACTCAGAAAAACAAGGGCTGCTAAAAAAAGAAATAAGTATCTGAAAAGGTACACTGGATCTAGGTCTCTGTCTTTTTAGGTAGACATCTTCAAACAAAAAGATGATAAAACAAACCTTTAAAAGTGAACGAGTGCTACAATGGGATGTTGGAATGTGCTATGTTTGAAAACGCAGAAGATCTAGCAACTAAGCAGGTAGTGGTGTACCTTGAGATTATCGTGAAATGTGTTGCATTGCGACAACCACATTATCTCCATATCTCTTTTGTGGCTGAAAAATGAATTTTATGATTTTGTAGCTTTAAGGTGTTTTCTTTTATTAGTTTCTTAGGACATAGCCTTTAAGCTTCACCTTTTCATTTGAACCTTTGGTCTGCTTTAACTGATTCATTTGTTAACAGAGAGGAACCGATATACCACATTCACCAGTCATGTATGCGTATTTAGTTGTGGAGACGGATGGGGCAAAATTGTTTATAGACGATGCCAAAATCAACTCCGATGTGATGCATTATCTAAAGGATGCTGGAGTGGAGCTGAGACCATATGAATCAATTCTTTCAGAAGTTAAAAGGTGCTGCCTTTTTTGCTCAGTTTGTTTGACTGTTGTTTTCTTCTTTTCTTCCACAGGATAAATTTTTTATACCTCTATTGCAGTGTTCATTTATTTGTTATTTTATAAGTGGACACATGTTCACCTTAAAGATAATTGTGATTTGAACATCAATGTATAAACTTATTGGTCTATCATCCTCCTGTTGGCTGCCTGAAAAGTGAATCGTTTACATTATTCTGCATTAAAAATGTCATTCGGAAATCCCCCTCCGAAAAAATAGTACATGATTTGGGTTCAGTTATAGACATTCTTTAGTCTAGAAAGATTCTAGATATTTTGACAGTCTGACTCCATCCGTTTTATTTAATCTCCAGCCAATCACTTCTAATCTGTGCATATGGTGACCATGTTGACATGTTGACCATTTTATTGATATCCTCAGTATTTATTTCAATTAGTGCTCCTTTGCTTAGTTTATGAATATGATCACTGCGTTTCTATGTCTTCTGCTTTACTGCAACTCCAACTAAGTATTCATATATCTACCATGCTAATATGTTTGTCGATCTTATTTAATTGGCTAGCATTCGAACCTACACGTTTCTTGTAAATCAGAACTGTTGATTCTGACCTCTTGACTACAATCTTTTCTTGCAGTTTGGCCGCAAAAGGAGCGTGCCTTTGGTTGGACACATCATCTGTTAGTGCTGCTATTGTGAACACTTATAAATCTGACTGTGATAAGTACTTCACCACTGCTGGAATTGTTAATAAAAACAAGAAGCCAGTGGCAAATGGTCCAGACAACCAATCTTTCGGACCAACAGCAGTGTATAAGAGCTCACCTGTTTCTCTAGCTAAAGCTGTGAAAAATGAAGCTGAATTAGAAGGAATGCGTAACTCCCATCTAAGGTAACTGCAGCTGATAACTTTTCTTTATTTAAAATATGTCGATTCACTTTTGCAATTGACACTTTTGATTGTGCCATGTTCGGCCAAGCCCAGAGATTTAATAGCTCTGCTAGCATTCCCCTAGCACTTGTTCTTGCTTTAAAAAAAAAAAAATAGTCCAAGTTGCTAATGAAGACTACGTATACTTATGAACCATTCCAATGTTCCTCAACAATTAATACGGGACATTAAAATATTTATCATGCCTTGGACATGGGTGGGAATGCACACTGTCCACTGTAATCATTACAGTAGCATGTTTAATTCCCCTTGAGTTCCCTCTTTTTCTCTTATTGGCGGTACTAATAGCATTACATGGAATTTTATGAAAACTTAGGTCTTTTTATGAACTTCTGTAGGGATGCAGCAGCTCTAGCACAATTCTGGGCATGGCTGGAGAAGGAAGTCAGTGATGGTGTCATTTTAACAGAAGTAGATGTTGCAAATAGACTTCTTGAATTCCGTTCAAAGCAAGATGGTTTTGTGGGCACAAGTTTTGATACTATTAGTGGTACATAATCTCGTATATGTTGTATTTGGCTTGTCTTTCCATATTCAGGGCACTCGGTATGGTGGTGTATACTTTCCACTTAAAGAATTTGTAAATTTCACAAGCCTGTGGAGCATAAAAGTTTATGGAATCTGAGTTTGTCTCTATTTGAATTTGCGATATTTTCACTAAATAAGTGTCCTGTGAATGGTTTGTTGTTTTAATAGTTTCCTTACAATTAAACTCTTAGGTTTCTTTTTGCAATCAAAATTATTGAATAGTTTCCCAATTGAACTCCTAGGTTATTGTCTGAAATCAATTGGATGGGTTACATTATTAGCTTCAGTTTCTCCTGCTTAAATTTTTGCAAGTGTTATCTAACTTATTTAATTTCGTCAATGAGACTGATCAATGCCAAAATTCTGTAGCTTCTGGTGCAAATGGTGCAGTCATACATTACAAACCAGAACCTATCAGTTGTAGTGTAGTGGACCCTGAGAAACTCTTCCTACTGGACAGTGGAGCTCAATATATTGATGGAACTACTGATATTACTCGGACTGTACATTTTGGTCAGCCTTCATCATGGCAGAAAGAATGTTTTACCAGAGTTCTTCAGGTATGATTATCATTAACTGTCTCCTTTTCATTTAAGCAATCTTTGCTGCATATTTATACTCCTATTTAAAGACTGAGGATTTGATAAAATATACTAACAATGATCCATGCTTTTGGCAGGGTCATATAGCGCTTGATCAGGCTGTTTTCCCTGAAAATTATCCAGGCTTTGTATTAGATGCCTTCGCACGATCATCACTCTGGAAGATTGGTCTTGATTACCGTCATGGTATTTGTCATTGCTTTATGTATACTCATTAAATTATCTTTGAATTCTTGCCTTGACTCGATATAGATGATCTGCTAGTTAAGTGAACTCTGTTTCATCCAAACAAACTTCAGGTACTGGTCATGGTGTAGGAGCCGCGCTGAATGTTCACGAAGGCCCTCAGAGCATCAGCTTCCGGTTTGGAAATATGACCCCATTGCTGAAGGGCATGGTTGTCAGCAATGAACCTGGATACTATGAAGACCATGCATTTGGCATTAGAATTGAAGTATGTAAATCTTTTTCTGGAACTTCAATTATGCTTTAATAGCATTAGCACTGAGAGTTAATACCCTTTTCGTCCTAACATGTTCTTTTATAATTTCTATTTTTACATCCTTGTCTTCCAGAATCTCCTTTATGTGAAAGAGGTAAACACACCAAATTGCTTTGGTGGAGTCGAATATTTGGGATTTGAAAAGCTCACATTTGTTCCTATTCAGGTATTTCAATTTGTGTGTGCATTTTTTGGACATAAATGCATTAATGAAAATATTTTTCTAAATTCCACAATTTCATTTTTAATTATCTTTGATCCATGGTTCTTTCGCGTCACACAGGCCAAGTTGGTTGACTTGTCATTACTATCTACCACTGAGATGGATTGGCTCAATGATTACCACAATCAAGTCTGGGAGAAGGCAAGTAGATTTCTATGTTGTAGACCGACACTTTATCGTAGAATACAGTGCCAATCTATTAGTTCAATTTATCATTTCTCCTTTTCGTATCTTGTATCATTTTATGAATATCAACTAAGTTCATATAGTATTCAATTATTTGATCTGGGCCATTGACAATCTCATGCTTTACCAGTGAGCATATCGTATATTGTTGATATTTATCTAGTTCAGCTCATAGGTTCTTCAACTTGTCCATGATGCTTTCTGAACTTACCTCTTTCTATCAATCAGGTTTCTCCATTGCTGGATGGTTCAGCACATCAGTGGCTCTGGGATAACACGAGGCCGATCGTGAAGCCTTGATACAAGCAATTCACCATTTCCAAGTGCTTGTAAATATAAAATGTGTACGATTTCCTGTTGTAGTGATGGCCATGACTTGGCAGATGATGCATTGTGTTAAAGGTACACCTAAAGTAGTTAAGAGGAAATGTATTGAAGAAGCTGAAGCTGTACAGACTGGATTTTTCAAAATATGCAAATGGAGATCGATTAATTGTAGTAAACGTGCCACTTTGCTGATGCATTTTATCCTGGGTTTCTTTCAATTTAAACCACCCTATAATTCTATGCACGATTGGTTATGTGGGCCTGATGGTTTCATCGTGTCTTAACCCAATAAAACACGCATTAATTTTATCTTATTTTCAAAATTGCGACGAAGCTTCTGGTAAAGTCGGATACATGAAGATGCGCTTTTGGTTCGCCGTAAGCAGGAACGAGGCCTCCCATACTACAAAATGGTCAACACTGCGTAAAACAGAAGTGCTAAATTTTGCTTTTAATTGAATTAACATTAGATTTAAATGGATTTACCGTACGATTTAGCTATAAACTTGAATCACACTAGATAAATACTAAAGTACACACACACATGCATATTCTTTTAGGGAGGGCTCTCTTGTACATCATAAGATGTAAACTATACACCGAACCCATGTAATCTCCATTCAGTACAGCCTTATAGGTGCCGTATAAAAATAATGTCATAACACAAATAATAAAGATTGATTTCTAACGAATTGCAACAATTTATTCTGTCCATTAAATAGACGAACAGTTTATTTTAAAGCTTAAAAATCGACATTGTACAACATTTTTCCGATAAATGTCCCCAATTATGGAAATTAGGATGTTTTTTTAGTACCAGAGAGAGTGGTATGAGGTTAAATGGGTCATCACATCTTCTGGGGAGTCCCGTTTGGATCGGACGTTGAAAGCTCCGAATACATGTGAGCTATTGCTTGCGCAAAATACTCCTTCGCTTGAGGACGCTTTATCTGACATTTCCCCCAAAACAACATGTAATTATCATCTTATACATGAGGTAATTAATGATTATTACTTGAGACACTTAAAATAAAGGTGGCCTTAAAATTCACATGTTTATTGCATTATCAGAACGAATGATTTTATTTATACAAAATCACATGCATCTGCATTGAGGTAGAATCTTAATTTTTTTTTCTTTAGTAAATTAGAACTTTAAAACACCGTTATACATGTATAGATACTAATATGATAATAACTAGCTCTATTTATTACTATGAATACAAAGTTCCCTATGTCGTTGATGCATATACACAATTTTACTAACATGCTTCGACAATTTCACATAAAATGATAACTAACATAAACCCAAAATTTTACCAAGTTTTTCCAAACCAGATAGGGTTTTGGGTAGAAGACGAATTTTGAATAGAAGTGCGGAAAATATTTACCTTAAAGGTTGGAGTCAACAAGCCATTCTCCAAGGTGAATGGCTCAATCACCAACGTCACAGCTTTCACAAATTCAAAACCTCTCAACTGTGTTCAACACAAACAATACTTAAAAACCCGAAGGCGAACTCCCAATAAATTTGATTATGTTAAAACCTTGATATCACCAACAGTAAGTATTACCTGAGCTTCCCTTCCAACATCATCCATCTCAGCAAGTACAGCAGCCTTTGCTCTTGGATCAGCACACAGTTGTCCCAAATCTTCATACTGCAGAATGCAGTAATTTTTTCAAACATAAGTTAATAGCTTCGAACGATCATAGACAACAGGCAACGGAAATGGATCCTCTACATTTAGTGAAAGGGACTGAATCACCTTGATATTTTCTGATGCTGCCCAATCCTTCAATACTTCTGGTTCCACACAGACTACAGCCACTAAACTGGAGTTAAAGCTGTCACCTATATACATGAGGGTCGTCAGCAGAAAAAATAGGCAAGTAACGGTTTGACAGAATAAAACCAGTAGACTCCCCACCATATACGAAGCACTGCGCAACAAAATTACACTTGGCATACACATTCTCAATTTTCTCTGGAGCTATGTATTCACCCTGGGCCAACTTGAAAATGTTCTTTTTCCTGTAGGCAATTAAAGGAAAACTTAAAATCTCTCTGAAAACAATTAGAATTCTTTTAAAATGTATAAATATTTAAAGCAAAACTCATCAAGAAGACTCAAGAGGTCAAAGTGATGAAGAACTTCATATATATTACAATTATATGTGTGATGAAGAACTTCATACATGTTGTCCAAATATCCAAAATCTGGATTTTATTTCAAATTAAGATATTCACAGATTTACACAATGGTATCATAGATGCTTGCAAACAACAAACTACAATAAAACCTCTATAAATTAATAAACTCTTTAAAATAATAAAATCTTCTGGTTCCGACTTGGGCCTTTGTAAAAAATCATCAAATTCGATTAGATAATAAGATAATAATTTTTCGAAAAATCCCTTTATAAATATTAGGTCTCATTAAAACTCTAAATTAATAATTCATAAATATTATGGTAATTATCGTAAAAAATAAAAATAAATATTATGGTAATTTGCTAAAATATGAATCTATTGTTACTTGATTTATCTTAAAATTTAAATCTAATTGGATTTCATCCCTAACTTTTTTAATTGCAGCCAAGAGTTCCGATGTATAATCATGCATAAATATATTTAATTGGCTATAATAGTTATTTAAGTAATTTCAATGAATTGCTAAATGCGTCCATAAATATAATAGTTAATTGTATACTATGAATTGATATTATACATGAATATATTTAATTAGTTACAAAGAATTGGTTGATGCATGAATATAATCAATGAAACATATATGAATTCATTTATTTTCAATACATATGTACTAAATTTGTTGAATTTAAAAAATCTCTCTTTTAATTAATAAAATATCAATTTATCGATATATTAATCTCTCTCTAAATTAATAAAATTTCATGGTCCCAAGGTTATTAATTTATAGAGGTTTTACTGTACTGTATCTCCTTTGGACCCCTCCCCCCCAACACATCTCCTATGCTGGGTTGGGTGGGGTGAGTGGTACACAGGTATGAGCTTACCTGTCAATAATTTTCAGGCGACCTAGAGGTAGCCATAATCCAATATCTCCTGTGTGCAGCCAACCATCAGCATCGATTACTTCTCTCCTGTAAAATTTAATCAAGATCAAGAAACTGTTGGCATCCAAAATTATCCCGATACTACAACTTTATGCATCAGATGGGTAAGTACGTCTGGACTTCATCTTTGAAGTAGCCTTGGAAAATGGTGGGTCCTCTGACACAGATCTCCCCACGAGGATGAGGTTGATCCTCCGATGTATAATTCATCTCAGGAACGTCCACAAGCTTTACTTCTGCATGCACCAAAAGAAGTTGACACACAAGTTTCAAATTATAGAATATAACGGTCATCATAATCCCACAGTAAGTTCTTAATACTTTTCCTTGTTCCCCATTAATATCCAGAATATTCATAGCAATGAAGATAACAAGTGCTTTATCTCTTAATATTGCAATAGTATTATAATGCCGATAAATGAGCAAGTCGTTTTTAAACAACTTACCACATGAAGGTCTTGGAGAACCAACATGACCAGTTAAGTTGTCACCTTCATCCATGCAGCTGATGATACAAGAAGTCTCCGTCATGCCATAACCTTCAATTAATGGACAGCCAAAACACCTGAAAGTAGATTCAGTATTTTAGAAGAGCAAGCTAAGTTATCTCTGCCCATAATGACCATGTGGAGCAAAATATGCATCAACTTACACCCTCATAAACTCCAATACATCAGGAGACAATGGTGAAGCACCTGAAGTCATGTAACGTACACGTCCACCAAGTTTGTCCTTTATCTTATTGAATACCAACCTATCCCACATTGGTGATGGTTTTCGGCCTATCACACAGGAAATGACAACAAAATACAGAAACCATTTAGAAATAGATTGTGAAGAAAAAAGGAGGAATGGTGAGATCCTCTGCATGATAAAAATGTACTTTAAGAAAGAAGAAACTTAGATTCAAGATTGAGAGGACAACATGATGAAGAAACAGGAGAACAGTAACAGAAAAACTGAATTAACAATTACAGAGGAGTACCGATCAAAAAAAAAAAAAACAATTAAAGAAGAGAACGAGAGATTAAACTAAAATAAGAAAGGTTAAATAGTATGACTCCTTGATTCATGTAAGTCGAGAAACAAATTTACAACATAAGAAATCACAATTAGGTATAAAAAAAAAGGCACGGCGCTAGTGCATAACATATTGATTAATTCTCTAACAACATTTCACTGCAGATGCAGGACAAGTATAGCAGTGAACAAAGGGGAAAATACAAAAAGGAATATAAAATAGAATGACAGATAGGTTTCTCAACTTCAAAAACAGTTAATGTGAGTATATATTGCTACATTTCAAAAAGTTGAATCTACAATGACTTTTGGAGGTCGAGATACTAAGTCTTAATGATGAAAACCTGACAAATCAAATGAAGTTCCTAAAATGTCAAAATAAGTTCAAATATACATAAAATTATTATGTTCAAATCTTAAAAGGACAGTGTGTATTGATTGTTTGAGTAGAACGAAAGTGCCCTATAAATGACCAAGATAAAACTATACAAAAAATTATGGTCAAAATCATCTTATCAAACCTTTTATCTGGGATTAAGACTGAATTCATGATTAACCTTTAAGAGTCTCGGTCAGCATGTCAAATATCTTTTGGTAATTGGTGTTCAGTGTTCCAATGAGTTCAAATAAGGCTTATAACAAATTTTCAGGATTACATTTTGAAATTTACTTTACAATCTTACCCTTTCACTACATTACCCGTAATGTATGTGTTGATTTAGTATAATCGCTTCAAATATCATGTAGTTCTACTGCCATGGCCCTGCCATGTTAGTACAACCGGCAAATATGTAACTGTAATCATCAGCACATAGCCAGACCTAAAACCATGAGAATACAATCACAAAAACAGTGTTCTTAAGACAGCTAAGATTGAGTTACAAATCCCTCTATTATTGTCAGACATTATGGTACTACATTAACAGACAAATGAATGATGAATGCGCACCCCTTGTGTTTCAGTACTTGGTTCCTTAGTGAGAGAATTTAAAATTAGGCGACTCACATGAAAATAGAAGCCAACAAGCTTCAAATTTTAGTTATTTGGGTTGCCACACACAGGTGGAGAAGAACAGTTTAAGTTTGTAGCAAGTCATACCACTCATTACAGCTTGCTTCTTGGAATTGTAGGCTGCATTAAATAATCTCTCTTTCAGAACACCAGAAGTTTTTACAGCATTAGTTATCCTGCAAGAAACATGAAAACAAAAATTACAACACCTGGAGGCCTAACAGAAGCATTCTAAACAATAATCGGTGTGACACTTAAAAGAGTTGTACCCAGCATATATTCTGTTGTATAGACGAGGAACACTAGAAAATATAGTGGGTCTTAGAGCAGCTAAGTCATCCATCAACTTCAAGTTATCCTGCAGATTACAACACAACCTCCACATGTAAAGCTCTTTAACAATAAAACAAGTGCAGAAATCACATTTAACTCTACATGCTAAATCAGTAAAATAATTAAAGAGACCTAACCTTTCCAATTAATAGCATATTAATTTCTGATGCTCACAGTCCTTACTTATTTTGTTAGCCTATAGCTTGTAGCCTAAACCAACTTCCCTCCTCTCAATATTGGTTCATGGAATAGCCAATCAGTATATATAACACCAACTAAATGAAGAGAAGGAAACAAACTTTCGAAGTTCCACTCAGCAAAATTCAAGAAGTCACACTTAACCTTTTCCTCACAAAAAATAAAAATAAATAAATAACTAAGAAAGTGACATCAAAAAACACCCCAAATGTGGATAAAATTCTGCATGTCACATCACTTTTCAAAATTTCAACGCATTCACCCTCCTCCTAATCACACATTCTATCTCAGACAGAGAAAATCACATCCATTCACCAAAGCATACCTGGAATATACTGTAAATGGGAACGCCGCATATTTTAGGTGAAAAAAGCAATTTCATCTTTCAAACAAGTATCTTTGGATTTTTAAATGTAGACCAAATGAGATCAGCATATCCCAAAGAAACACTGAATGTTATAAACAGAAAGGCAAAAAGAAACACAGTTTCACATATTTTCATTGGAAAAAACATACCCCCTGGTAGAAGCCAACAGCAGTGCCGTAATATATACATATTATCTGATTAGCTCGTTCGTAGATGTGCGCCAAGGGAAGATAGGATATGTGACTGCTTAAAGTGTAATGTAAGCCCATAATTCGGATGAAAATGAAAATGATAAACTCATAATAAACCAAGAGAAACTCACACGTCTGAAGTATTAAATTTGATACCAAGGCTTGTGCCAGCAAGATTTGATATCAAGTTTCCATGTGATAGTACAACTCCCTATTGAAAGAAATGAAGCAAAAACAAAATTTACATCATGTTTAACCAATCATTTTAATAGGTCTTGAACTATAACATTTGAAAACTGAAACCGAGACAGCTACCTTTGGAGTCCCAGTAGTGCCACTGGTATAGCATATGGTGGCTACATCCTCAGGTTTGGGAGGGCGAAATGGCTGCATGCTACTGCGACCCTGAAAAAAAAACAATTTTAGCATTTCTAAATTCTAATACATGACCTTTTATCTATTGGCTATAATTTGTCAAGAACATAAATCCTAGTGTACAAAAGAACTAACCATTGTGACGGTGTGGACATCACCTTTAATCCAATAATAGTACTCTTTCACAATTTAAAAATCACGCATCAGTAAACTTATGGAGTACGGACTAAGATATATGCGACTCCTAGATTTAAGGTTCTGAATTTTGGAGGTAAGGAAACATGACTCGAAGTACCTTCTTATGAGTTGCTAAATCTGACCACTACCTATAGCACATACTCAAAAAGTTTTATCCATCAAAATACAAGTGGTAACGCATAACATCAGGAAAGGAAAATCATAACGCCTAGAAGGATATAAGTACCTGACTAAGTAACCTTGTGTATGATACAAGCTTAACTCCTGTAGTCGCCGGCAGAGATGGGAGGTGTTCATCCACCCCACCAACAACCTACAATATTCATGAAACAATAATTACATGTAAAAGAACAGAAAAATGTAGAATTATGTTGACAAGGCAATCTAAGTCGATAAAAGTTAGAGGGATAGCTGTACGACATACCACTACTACACGTACAGAAGGAATCTCAGACAGAAAACTCAGAAGCTGCAAGTTTTGGACAGAAAAATTAATATCAGGAGGTTTGTGTAAACACACTATTAAATGAATCAAATAATACATACACGCTATTCCTTTTCTTAGTGCAAAACGAGGAAAATGAGCGGAAACACGAGCTATAAAAGTTCATGGCATCAAATTCATAGTGACAGAAGCAGACTATCCATACGCATGCAAACTCATATAATTCGTATTGATATATTTTCAATTCGACTAATGAATACATAAAATAATTTGGAGGATGCAAATACAGGACTAAAAACATTTTCTCTACACCTATTGCATTCATCAAAAGATTAGAAGAAAATAACACAATCGAAAAATGTTTAGCAATACCCTTTCTACAACCAATCAAGCCAAAAAAACTAGAACTGAAGAGAAATATTAAGAAAGACTCACAGTGTTTAATGTACTTGGGACACAAAAAATGGCCTGTATCTCAGCATGATTCACAATATACTTAACAGCATCGGGACCTGCAAGTGCACCAGACGATTACGAAATTAGTGAACTTGACAGGACTAAAGAAGGCTCCACTGAATGACAACTACACACCAAGGGTATCATATAAAGGAACTGATATGTACGAATATGCTGAACAAGCATGATCCACGATCATCCATTCTGGACTATTGATAAAATAAAGTCCTACACAAGCTCCCTGTTCCAGGAAAAAAGAACGTGTCATTGTCTAAAAGAAATATACATCCAGGAAAAACTTTTTCATCAAAAAAGGAAACTAAGTAGATATAATACAATAATGTACACTTGAAAAGAAGAGGCCCCAGGTTTCAATTATCTTTACTACTACTTCACATTTACCTTACATTAAGGTTTCAATATAAACAAATTGTTGAACTATACCTGAACAGATATCCACCCGAAATAGAGACAAAAGAACCAGGAAAAAAAATAAGGAAAAGAAAGAGAAGGGTTCCAAGTTAGATTACTGATTGCAATCCATGATGTAGAAGTCCTGAACCTATAGCTGATCGAGCAGCACCTGCCTCTCCATAAGTCATCCATTTGTACCTACAAGTTGTGAAAGGATATATAAAACACGGGCATGTTTACTTAATTTCCTTTCAACCTTCAAACGTGCAATTTCACCATAAACTTACTCTCCAACGGTCCCATCTATCCGTATACGCGTACCCAAGTATTTGTAGTCTTGGAAAGCTTCAACTGCATGTCTGAAAGAACCAATGCATTATGAAGGATACTTATCTAGCCAATCTAATAAATTTAAGTCAAATATTTCTAGAAAAATAATCATCAGAATTTGGAAATGATGAAGATATAATAAACTGATGCCAGAGAATATAATATATAAGAACTGGTATTAAGGGAAAACGTATGTATCATAATAGTGCATGGTCATCATTCTCACACAAAGTTATCATGCAATGTGCCAATCTCTGGATGATCAGGGAATCTATCAACAAGCTTCAACGGAGAGATTGCGGACCTGCATGCAACAAGTATTGTAAAGATATTCAGAGATAGATTATCAGGCGGCCCCAAAAAAGAGCAGATATTAGCATGGACAAGTAAAGAGTAAATGTTCCACCTGTACACATTCCATTTTCCTGTTTGCAGTTTCTCAGGTAGAACTACACTGTATCCCTGACCTGTACAATAGTAAAACCCATATTGTGTTGGACTAAATCAAAAATATACAGGCAAAGATGCTATAGTTGTCTTCTTAAAAGCATAAAATAAATAATAATAGAAACAGCAAAAAAAAAAAACAATTGGTCAAGATTGTTTACCTATCAATAAAAAGGTAGTTGCATACCCACCCACCCACCCCCTCCCAACCGAAAGCTTTCATATGCATTCATTATAGGGATGTAAAATTGCTAGTATAGCGAGCTGATTGAATAACTTTTACGTTGCTTAGATTGTAATACCATGAGATATAGAAAGTACTTTTTCAAACGCTCATAAACTAAAATATTTCAGGCAGCAATTAATTGAACATAAAAGAAAACCTACAGAAAGTACTTTTTCAATATGATTGGGATGCACATCACTAGTAAAATCAGTTAATACTCGATAAAAAATCAAGTTTCAGCATATTCCAGATTGAAAAGAAAAGTAACTCTCCAAGAAAACAGTAGAAAAAGGGACCCATTGAATTTGAAAAGGGTAAATAAAAAAGGCAAATCACCAACTTAGCTGCAGATTTTTATTTATTTCCAAAATTCATAATAATCTTTAAAACATACACAAAACAACAAGATACCATGAACATATTCTCCGGCGGTGGGGTTCGCAGAAAGCCGCATCAGCGACTCATCGCCGTCGGCGATCAGATGGGCTTGAATCAATCTAAGCCGCCGCTCAGCGCTTGACTCCATTCGATTTTTCACTAATTCAAACTTATCTTTGTTTTCCTAGCGAAGCAGAATGACAGAAGTCCTTTCTCTTCAAAGAGACGTAAAACCTCTGCGTTTCTTGAATTGACAATGAAAATCTTGAATTGGGTGCAATAAATATCGGATGCGATAATTATAGGAACAATTTCAAGAAAACGGTTGGTCTATTTTCTCTTTTTTTATGGTAAGTCATAGTATCAGTATATGGCATTTTATATTTATATTATGATTTATGCGGATAAATATAATAATTATTATATTAAGGGGGGGCACGCTTTCCAAAGGTGGTGAGGAGGTTGAGAGATAAAACAAAGAGAGAGAGAGAGAGAGAGGAATGGGTGTAGGATAAGGGCCTGTATTTTGGCTGGAAACAAACATTACGCTTTTTATCATTTTCAGACCATGTTTAATGTATGTAAGGAGTAGGAGTCAATTATAGAAGGTTTGGTCCATCGTTCGCCGCCATTCACAGGTATGGTGCGACGCTTTTTTTGGATCAATTTAGGTGGATATTTATTACATTTCAATATAGATAGTATTATCTCTATTCTTCTTTATCCATTTTAAAAAGTTATGACTTTTTAAGAAAAATTAGTCCATATGAAATTGAGATGTGATGAAAAAAAATGTAGGAATAAAACTTTTTTTTTTTTTTTTTGAAGACAGGAATAAAACTTTAATAAATATGAAAATTGATAACTTCAGTTTAAAATCTTGTTCTGACATAGTAATTTACCGAAGGATGAAGGAAGTATTATTTACAACATATTTTATCTGTCTCATGAATTACGTACTTATTATATTAAAATATCTCGTATGAATGTGTACATTTAAAAAATGCAAAATTATTTTCAAATTTTATTCAATGTTCCTATATTTACAAAAAATACTATCATAAAACAATTCAATAAAATAAAAAGTGTATTTTAATGACAACATTGTCCATCATAAACTAATCCATTTAAGCATAGATTACATTTTTCTTATTTTGTGTGTTAAAAATTGGTGTAAGCTCACTTGGGATGGAGGAAGTAAAGATATTATTTATCAAATTTTTGTCTTAAACGGATATATTTAAGATTTTTTTGAAAGATTATAGTATAATTTATTTAATGTAAAATAATACACTATTTGTCCGATAAAAAAAATTTATATACATTGTTTTATCTCTAAATTTAAATCATGTATTGGGTACCTATTCTCATTAAATC
Organism: Paraleonurus japonicus; assembly: GCA_030762865.1. Lineage (NCBI taxonomy): Eukaryota > Viridiplantae > Streptophyta > Magnoliopsida > Lamiales > Lamiaceae > Paraleonurus > Paraleonurus japonicus. The sequence goes on along the minus strand of CM061057.1, from coordinate 2,329,417 downwards.
GTAATTATTTGAATTGTAGTACACAAAATCATGTTCATTTTTTATTTTAATTTTTAAAGCCAAATTATATGTAATGTAGGTGTACTTAAGTGGTTATTATACGATTATACCCTATAAAGAATTTGGATCTGTCTATATTAATTAATCATATCCTACATTTGGGGGAAGCAAAGTACGAGATTTTAATTACAGTTGACTTAAATAAATGAAAACTATGGCGTATACCCGGTATTTAATAAACGGGGGGGTAAATTAATGATGCAGCAAAGAAACATGAAATTTTAGGGATTGACATTTAAAAGTGTGATATTTATAAATATTTGAACGCGTGAATAATATTTTAACTAAATTAGTTTATATAGTGTTTAGATTTGGCTTAAATTGAAATTCCGCTAATAACATTGAAATTGGTCCCTCTAATTAATCAATTTTTAGTTGGATACTAAATTATAAAGATATAATTGCAAAAAGAATCATCGAAAATATTGCAATCTAATCTAAACATTCGAAATATTACAATTAAATCATGAATTTTGAATATTTTGAAAAATTAGACTTTCGGCCAACTTCCTTATGCTTGAGTCTAACGTGGCAAATTTAAGTTGAATTTCATAAATGAAATAATTTTTTTTTTTACTTTAAAATGTTTTAAATGCAAAGTTTTTTCAGCTTTTTTAAATATTTTTTAAAAAATTTGCAGCACAACAGCATTGTATTACTTATGCGAGCTAATTAGAGTTACCATGTTAGATTCGTGCATAATAGTAGCTGTCCAAAAATCTATTTTACTAAAATATCTAAAGATTGTAATTTAATAGCAATATTTCAAATATATATATATATTTTTTTTGACAGAAGCAATATTTCAAATATTTAATATTTAATTTAGAAATGATTTTTTGTGTTTTTTTTTCCAATTCGGCCAATTATAACCTGGGCCAATTTTTTTTTTTTTTTTTTGAAAGATAACCTGGGCCAATTTAAAAAGCTTTATTTGGGATTTTATATGAGCCCAACATGTCAATCAATTTATCTCCAGATTACTCATACCATTAAATATGATAAATACACCATCTTAATTTTGAGTATTTTAATTTAACATGTGAAGTGACAATATTAATAGCTCTTTTATATTTTTTTGATACATACTATTAGTAAATACACCTTCCATAAAAAGGATAGTAAAAACTAAAAACAACATCCCGACATTTCATTTTTCTTCCCAAAAATTTAATAAATACACCATCCTTCCTCCCAAAGTGAACACTCTGTGGTCGTTCGAAAATACACATACTTATTCGAAAAAATCATCTGAAAATTCAATGAACTACCAAACCTAGCAAACAATGACAAACTGTGTAGAGCGTTTATTTGGACACATAAACAACAAGAATAGTGTATTCAAACATTTGATTTTTTTTTAAAAAAATCACGATCATATAGATTTTATGCACTGGATCACTGAAAATCTTATAAATGTTCAATTTTTTTTTGAAACTTTAGCATGATTTCATTTTTTTTTTTTCGAACTTTTATTGATAAATTTGATGGTATATTGGTAATGGGCCATCTGACGTGCATATGTAGTTAGTGATTCAATTTTGTTGGATAACATCTTTATAGATGGTAACCCGGGCGTACTACGCGGATTATTATTATTTTAGAATGTATATTATTATTATTAAAAAAATTAAAAATACTAGTAAATATAAATTAATTAAATATTTTTCATATAAATTATATAGTATTGTTGGACTTTATTAAATAATCTCTCTCTTTCAATTATATATGTTTGTTTTAATATTTATATATTTGATAGAAAATTAATTATATATATAAGTAGAGAGATATCACGATTAATTGTATCACTTGGCATAATTCCTGATTACTTTGGCTTGCAGATGATGAAAAAATTCATAGTAAAAATTTAATTGATTCAAATATTATTTTGAGGCAAAATTGAAACATGACTTGATATGAAGATGTGTATACATAAATAATGATAATTCAAAATTAATTATATCACATAAGATTGATAAAATAATATGAACAATTTATATGAATGTATAATATATATTATAAAATTTTATTTAATGATGCAAATATTGATTTGAGTTAAACATGAATAGCAAAATAAAAGATGAATATCATATAAACAAACTATTTATTTTCATCAATTTTTTTATTTAAAAAGGGACAATTAGTTAATTATTTTCATTGTAATCATTTAATCAACACACTGTTATTTTTATAATTATCAATATTATGATACTCTATTAATTTCTTATTTTTTGTTGTATAAGTTATATATTTCACAAAAATAATTTACTTTTATTAAATAATTGACAATTCAAAATTTTAAAATTCATTAAGTTAGACCTTTATTTTAAAAAATAATAATAATAGTCAATAGTCTTTTATTATTGGCTTATATTATTAATTATTATTAGAATTACACTAATTAAATTAAACTTGACTCTTTTAATTATATGAATCAATCAATGCATCCAACATAATTTTGACACATCATCATAACTTACTCAAACTTTATAAAAATATGATAAATAGGCAGAATGAATCATGACACATCATCATTTTTTAACTTTAATATATAGGGATGTAATTGACCTTTCTTGCATCAATATCCTAACAATTTAATTAATAAGATAATTAAACACAAGCACTAAATCCACAAAAATCATATCGATAGACAATGTAAAGTCACGTTGCAATTGCCCCCTACTCTGTTCCAGAAAATAGTATCTATCAATAAATTTTAGTCTTTTGTTAGATTTAGGAGCATTGGACCACTCATATAATATCGTAGGTCTAATAATGTCTAGAAAAGGAGATGTATAATAGATAATCTTAGATAAAGTCGGTTTATCAGGATAACATTATAAACTTCTTCATTTATAAATAGATTATCTAAAAAAATTGCATGATAACATTTTTTATTTTAGAAGAAAATATTAAAAAGAAAAGGAAAACAGAAAAATTGCATTAATCAAGATATGGTTGGGCTGCATCTCATTTTTTAGATTTTACGTTAACGACGTTTTTAATTCTTAATAGTATCGCATCCCTCAATTAACCGACAATGATTACGTCGCTTCTAGTTTTTGATCATCACTTTACTTTTCTTAATAGTATCTGCTTTAGTTTCGAGCGAGTGTAGCGTGTTGACATGACGGAGGGGATAGGGAAGAGAGTGTTGGATGAAGGGTGGTTGGCGGCGCGGTCAACGGAGGTCAACCTCACCGGAATTGAGCTCACCACCACCCACCCTCCCGCCTCCGATCACCCCCCATGGATGGAAGCTGTCGTTCCCGGAACGTCTGTCTTTTGTCTTTAATTCTTCTGTTTTCCTTCACTTTAATTGTTAAGGGGTTGTTGTTTTAATGCGCTATAAATTACTTGTGATTTTACTTGGATACGGTAGGAGGTTTTACTGAATTTTCTAGTTTGATGGATAATGTATGACTGTGTTATCGATGAATAACCAAATAGGGTTTAGATTAATCAAGATATGGGCCTTTAACTTATATATAGCTCGAGTTACGACAACTACCTACTTTCTGTTGTAGAATTCTGTATTTTATTTGATAATTAGATGTAAAGAGTTGAGGGTCTGTTTTTCTTTTTGAATATAACATATAATGCTTTCTCTACTGAATCTGGGTGTTTTTTTATCATCAGTGTTTTGGGTACTCTTGTGAAGAACAACCTTGTGCCCGATCCCTTTTATGGGCTGGAAAATGAGTCCATCTTGGATATTGCCGATTCTGGAAGAGAGTATTACACCTTCTGGTTTTTCACAAAGTTTGATTGCAAGTTGGTATGTGATTCTTTGGCCTAAAATGTGTGAGAATATGCTGGTTTTAATTGTGCCTCTTCTCTGATGATTGATCTTCTGAAATTGGTTCCAGTCAACGAATCACCATGTGGATCTGAATTTTCGTGCCATAAATTATTCTGCTGAAGTTTATTTAAATGGCCACAAAGTGGTCCTGCCTAAGGGGATGTTTCGTAGGCACTGTATTGATGTAACTGATATTCTGAATCCGAATGGTGAAAATCTGCTGGCTGTCCTAGTTTATCCTCCTGATCATCCTGGAAGAATCCCCCCTGGAGGTGGTCAAGGTGGTGATCATGAGGTATGGCTTGAGTTCACAAGAAAAATCATTTTTCTTTCCCCATAGTCGTTAACAAGTATAACGTAAGTATGTATTTTGTACAGAAGTTATGAATGCAGAGAAATGCTGTGGGTTAAATATCTTCTACAGAGTAAAAGTTCCTACCAGCCAACTTAATGCTTTCTCCTAAAAACCCAACAAAAACTTAATGAGAACTCGGCATTAAACTTGATCCTTATTTACCAATAACACAGTAGTAGGATCATAAGTTTTATATTATCATTTTTTTATAAACAAGTGTACCCTTTATCTAATTGAATCCTTACATACTATTTTCTACGTCAAATCTAGATTGGGAAAGATGTTGCAGCACAATACGTGGAAGGGTGGGATTGGATGGCTCCTATAAGGTTATTCTTGATTTCTCATATTTCCCCTTTAGAAAATTTACTTTTTTTGAAGAGTTTCTCTTCATTTAGTGTTCCATCATACTTTGAGCAATTGTGTGTTACTGTGACCATTTCTTTTTCTTACATTCTTAATATGATATGATCAATGCTCACACCAAGAAGTAATCTCGATTTTTGTAGCTATTTTTACTTTTGTTCTGCTTGATCTCATTTATTTATCAGAAAGTAGGGGAAAAGGTTTTACTTCTACATTATAATTGATGGAATTTCAATGTTGTTATCCATCAGTTGTATTGTTTGTGTTGATGCATAATATGAAAAATAATTTAGACTTTTCATTTAAATTTTTCAGGGATAGGAACACTGGAATCTGGGATGAGGTGTCTCTTTCTGTTACTGGGGTAAGCTATGTGCTTAATATATCAAACTCAAGATTTGTAATGAATCATCTACTAAGACTTTATCAATTTGGCTGGAATGGGACTTAAAAGTAGAAATATTATCTTTTTCCAAATTTGGTGGATGTAAGAAATAAATTCTCATGAGAAACCAATATCTTAAACCTTTTTTTTTTCTTATTCCATATTGTTTTCTTTTTCTGATACTTTATTCATGCTTAACTTCCATGCAGCCAGTGAAGATAATCGATCCTCACTTAGTCTCATCTTTCTTTGATGATTACAAAAGGGCATACCTTCATACAACGATAGAGTTGGTGAATAAAAGCAACTGGGTTGCTGAGTGCTCTGTGAACATCCAAGTTGGAACTGAACTTGAAGGAGATATATTCCTGGTAGAGCATCTTCAGACTCAGTATCTGTCTATTCCTGCTGGATCCCAGGTTCAATATACATTACCCGAGGTTGGTTTCTATCCTTGATCTAATCTGGTTTTCCATGAATAATTTTTATTCTACTCTGTCGAGCTTTATGTTTTTTGTTTTCTTTCTTTTCTATTTTTCTATTTGATAAACTTCCAGCAAATGTGAGTGAATCCCTGTGGTTCTGGAATATTCAAAAGTTTTCCTGGGAAAAATGTTTTAACATAAAAGGATGGATATGCCATCAATTAGCTGAACAATGAGACCTTTGAGTTTTATCTGAACCTCAAGAGGTAGAATTTCACATGTTCTTCCATACCTTGTACTTAACGTCGTAGTGAGATGATTACCATATCTAATGATGTTCTGAATATCGAAACAAGCTGTATTTCGCTACTCACCAAGAATTATTAAGTGCAGCTATATGAGTTTTTTCCACGGCTAATCATCTCTTTTGCAGCTATTCTTCTATAAACCCAACCTTTGGTGGCCCAATGGAATGGGAAAACAATCCCTTTACAATGTAGAAATAACAGTTGATGTCGAAGATCAAGGAGAGTCTGATTCTTGGAATCAGCATTTTGGGTTCCGTAAGATTGAGAGTGACATAGATACTAATACTGGTGGGAGGTATTAAACTTTTATGGGCTGATTCAGATATTTATACTTGAGAACTCTGGTTGACCTTTACTTATTACTTTCAGGCTATTTAAGGTCAATGGAGAGCGCATATTTATCCGAGGGGGGAATTGGATATTGTCAGATGGACTGCTAAGGCTTTCAAAGGAACGTTATAGAACAGATATAAAATTTCATACTGACATGAACTTCAACATGATTCGCTGTTGGGGTGGTGGACTCGCTGAAAGGCCTGATTTCTATCATTATTGCGACATTTATGGTCTTCTGGTGAGCCCCCACCCCACCCTCTCCAATTTAAGAACATCAACATTTTGGAAATTGAAGTGTAAGCAAACGAAAGTCTATTTGAGTTAAGACATGATGTGATATTTCCCATATTTTTGTAGGTTTGGCAAGAATTCTGGATAACTGGAGACTGTGATGGACGAGGAGATCCAGTATCAAATCTCGATGGTCCATTGGACCATGACCTTTTTCTGCTATGTGCTAGGGACACTGTGAAGCTGCTAAGAAATCATCCTAGTCTTGCCTTATGGGTTGGAGGTAATGAGCAAGTTCCCCCAGATGATATCAATGAAGCTTTGAAACAGGATCTACAACTCCATCCCTTTTTTACTGACTGTAACCGTTCCATGAATGATATCACCCAAAACTCAAAGGACCCAAGTGAGTATCTTGATGGAACCCGTAATTACATCCAAGGTTCGATGTGGGATGGCTTTGCTAATGGGAAGGGGGATTTCACAGACGGTCCTTATGAAATACAATATCCCGAGAACTTTTTCAAGGATGACTTTTACAAGTATGGTTTCAATCCCGAGGTTGGTTCAGTAGGAATGCCTGTGGCAGCTACTATCAGAGCCACGATGCCCCGAGAGGGATGGAAAATTCCTCTATTCAGAACACTGTCAAATGGCTATGTAGAGGAAGTTCCCAACCCAATATGGGACTACCATACATATATTCCATATTCGAAACCAGGTAAGGTTCATGATCAGATTCTGCTATATGGAAAGCCAAAGGATCTTGATGACTTCTGTATTAAGGTATACTCAGTATTTTGTAACTCAAGTTCTTACTTTGTGCAACCATTTGTTTTCTGTTAACTTAAACTGTCTGTTTCAGGCACAGTTGGCTAATTATATCCAATATAGAGCTCTCCTAGAAGGTTGGACCTCCCGTATGTGGAGCAAATACACAGGTGTTCTTATTTGGAAAACGCAAAACCCTTGGACTGGTCTGAGGGGCCAGTTCTATGATCATCTTCATGACCAAACAGCGGGGTTCTATGGCTGCCGTTGTGCTGCAGAACCAATTCATGTCCAGCTAAATCTAGCCTCATATTTTGTCGAGGTAAACATGCCTTTCTCCTCTCTCTTTCTTTCAACTTAGAGAAAATAAAAGTTCTCCAGAATCTTGAGTGTTTACTTCAATCCCTCGACATCGTAGTTGCTTATATGTTTATAGTATTAATATTTAATAGTATGACGCATACTATGTATTTATTTAAATGCTTTATTTATTTTATTACCTGCCTAGTATCTATACGAGCATGCTCTTCCAAATACAATTACTTGATTTACTGAAAGAGCATATACAGGTAGTGAATACAACATCGAAGAATATATCAGACGTGGCTGTAGAAGTCTCCGTCTGGGATTTAGACGGAGCATGTCAATACTACGAAGTCTTTGACAAGCTCAATGTACCATCCAAAACAACATTATCTACTTCTGAGATGAAGTATCCCAAGTCTGAAAATCCTAAACCTGTGTACTTTCTCCTTCTTAAACTCTACAAAGTTTCAGACAACGAGATATTATCCAGGAACTTTTATTGGTTGCATCTGCCTGGTGGTGACTACAAGCTCCTTGAACCATACAAAAAGAAACAGATTTCCCTCAAAACTATGTCTCTTACTTTCATTAGAGGTTCCTGCTATGAGATCAGAATTCACATACAGAATACATCAAAGGAACCAGAATCAAGAAGTCGACTCCACAACAACCATCCTTTAAATTTTGATAGAGAGAGGGAGCAAAGCTTGTTGGGAAAGATGCTGAAAAACTTCTCAAGTAGAGACAATGGTGTGAGAGTTACTGAAATCAAAGGAACTGAAACAGGGGTGGCTTTCTTTCTTCATCTCTCTGTCCATGCTTCAAAGAAAGATCAGAAAGACAATGAGGACACTCGAATTTTACCAGTTCATTACTCTGACAACTATTTCTCACTGGTGCCTGGAGAGGTGATGACTGTGACCCTTAACTTTGAGGTTCCTGAAGGCGTTACGCCTCGGGTTATGATCGATGGTTGGAATTATGAAGGTGGATATTCTGTTGTCTAGCTGATATTGAAGCACTAATCTTGCTCACTTTGCTGCTTCTTTTGAGACATTGCTGGTGGAGTTCGCTGTAACCATGTCCTTGAACTAATCATATTTCAGGTGTATGAATATATATGTACTGTTTATCACTTTATCTATGTAATAATAATATTAGTAATTGTATATTGTTCTTAGTCAGTATTAGCGCCTTTGCACCCTGGGATAATCTGTCTCGACTCTTGAGTAATAATGATTGAGTAGCACTACAGTTGACTCCTTCCTTATTCTTGGGACTTGGTTGCAATTAGTTCAAGATTAAGGGCCTGCTTGCAATGTTCACAATGAGAATAAAGTGGGCTAGTAATTTTTTATAATTATTATTGTGCAAAAAATCTTGGTAGAAAAGAGAAAATGTGAAAATTTCGTTAATCAGCCATATTTGATATTTCCTCTCAAATCTCTCACTCTCTCTTCTCGGGGAGACGACGAACAACTCTGTTAGGATTTTTTTGTAGCATTTAATATATGCTGAATTAGCACTGAAACTGAGTTACTTAGATGAATGAGTGCTCTAAAATGCATATTCCATAAATTGTGGTTGCCTACGCCAGCTATGATTTATTCATGGCGCTGTGTCTCAACTTCTCTCATCTCCTTTTCTTCACAACCCTCCGCCGATTCACTCACTTCCATCACAGAATCGAATTTAGGCAGAGTCCTCTCTTCTTGTGTAAAAGAAGGCAATTTTCGTCTAGGTTCTTGTCTCCACGCGCATATAATCAAAAGCCCACCATTCTTTGATTCCGGAAACCCATTTAGGAACGGCAATGCCCATGTAATTTACAACTCTTTACTCCACATGTACTGCAAAAGTGGCGAAATCTATGACGCAGTTAAGCTGTTCGACGATATGCCCCTTAGAGACACTGTTTCTTGGAACTCACTTATCTCGGGTTTCTTCAGAGTCGGGAACCTGGAAACAGGATTTAGGTACTTCAAGTCGTTGTTGGGTTGTACTTCATATCAGTTTGATCATGCAAGTTTAACTTCTGTGCTATCGGCTTGTGGTGGAATCGAGTCGCTTGAAACTTTAAAGATGATACATGCGTTAGCTATCTTAAATGGTTATGAGAAGGAAATCACGGTTGGAAATGCCTTAACGACGTCCTATTTTAGATGTAAATCTTTTGATTTGGGTATGCGTGTTTTTGATGAGATGGTGGAGAGGAATGTCGTAACTTGGACAGCTGCCATCTCAGGTCTAGCACAAAATGAGTTCTACGGTGGAAGCTTGAAGCTGTTTGTGGAAATGCACCAACGTAGTAGTCGGGTTTCTCCGAATTGCTTGACATATTTGAGTGCTCTTACAGCATGCTCTGGATTGCAAGCTCTCAAGGAGGGTGCTCAAATTCATGGTATTGTTTGCAAGTTGGGGATGCATTCAGATTTATGCATTGAAACTGCATTGATGGATATGTATTCCAAATGTGGTTGTGTGGATAATGCATGGAAGATTTTTGACTCTGCTAATGCACTCGATGAGGTATCCATAACAGTTATACTTGCAGGTTTTGCACAAAACGGATTTGAGGAAGAGGCTATACGGATATTTGTGAAGACGGTGAAGGGGGGAGCCCATCTCGATCCCAACATGATTTCCGCCATTCTTGGTGTTGATACACCTCAGGCTTTAGGTACACAAATCCATTCTATGGTTATTAAGAAAGCTTTTGCTTCTAATGTCTATGTTAGCAATGGCTTAATGAACATGTATTCCAAATGTGGTGAGTTGGACGAATCTATCAAAATCTTTAACTTGATGCCTCAAAAGAATCAAGTTTCATGGAACTCTATGATTGCTGCTTTTGCTCGTCATGGGGACGGGTTGAAAGCACTTCAATTGTACGAAGAAATGAAACGGGAGAGTGTGGAACCGACGGATGTCACGTTTCTGTCATTACTTCATGCTTGTAGTCACGTCGGGCTACTGCATAAGGGCATGGAGTTCTTGCAAACGATGGAGAAAACGTATGGAATGCGTCCAAGAATGGAGCATTATGCTTGTATAGTGGACATGCTAGGTAGAGCAGGGCTTTTGAAAGAAGCCAAGGAGTATATAGAGGCACTACAAGTAAAGCCTGGTGTACTTGTTTGGCAAGCATTGCTTGGTGCTAGTAGTATATATGGTGATATTGATGTAGGGAATTATGCAGCTGATGAGCTAGCTCGGGCCGACCCGGATAGCCCGGTGCCGTTTATTTCAATGGCGAACATTTACTCTTGTAGAGGACGATGGAAGGAAAGAGCAGAAACGATCAAAAAAATGAAGGAGAAGGGTGTTGTGAAAGAGATAGGTGTAAGTTGGATTGAGATTGAGAAGAAGATTCACAGTTTTGTTGTTGCTGATCAAATGCATCCACAAGGTGAAGATGTTAATGCTGTGTTATTGATGTTGTTTGGACTCATGAGAGATGAGGGCCGTGCTAGGGATATTAATTTCGTCTACTTGTTTTAGGCCATGTTTGGCCAATAGAGTTTTGGTCAGAGGCTGATAAAAAAAGTCCAATTTTTTCCCCTTGTTAAATCACAATTTTGCAAAACATCAAGTAGGTTCATGTAAATTTGTTTTATTCCGTAAAAAAAATTGTTCACAATGACACATTATTTTAAAAACTATTTGATGTTTGTAGGCACAACAATACTATATTATTATTTCATAGTAATATGTGTACAAAAATTATTTTATTCAACTATGAAATAACTTTTGTACACATATCATTCATATAAAATAACTTTTGTACAAATAAAAATAATTCTCACACAAAAATCGTTAAAAAGTCAACTATGAAGCTAACATCGGGATGGAGGGAGTATTATTTTAAAATAAAATTTATAAAGTGATATAAATGATATATCTATTGAAAAGTGACAAGAATCTCACAAATTTTTTCTATTTTTTAATGCAAATCTAATATGGATGTTTTGTTTATTTATTTAAGAAACATACAAAAGAGATGAATATAAACGATTCTTTCTTGGAATTTGGAGTTGGGTTTCGAATTCTCGTTTTTTTTGTTAATATCTCTTCTTTTAGCGAGTGGCTTCTGAGCTAAGAAAAATTTTAGATGGCTAATTTGTAAGCTTTCTCATTGTACTGTTCTCGTTGTACTGCTGGGTAATCCCATACCCATTTTTTAAATTTATAATATATATATTTTTTTGATAAAAGAAAACGACTCTTTCTCAAAGATGTTTCCATATATAACTATGTCGCTGTAATAATGATAATAACAAAAACATTTAAAATAATACATTAATGCTAGACTTGCCTTATTTATATTTGATTTTTCTTGAAATTGTTCAAATCACTAATAAAAGTAGAGATACGCTACGCTCCAGCAGTCCAGCCCAACTCCGCCCTTAAAATTATAGCCGTTATGATGATCATCTGCAACTGAACGGTTCAGATTTCTTCAGTTTCAAAACTCGTTTTCAAAATCAAAATGAGCCCTCTTTCCCGACCGTTAGATAATTTTCATTCTCTCGTCTAGACCCCCTCTCTCTCTCTCTCTCTCTCGCTCTCTCTTCGCTCTGTCTCTCGCGCTCTCTCGCTCGCTCTATCTCTCGATCGCTCTCCTCCGAGCTTTAGAATTAACAATGGATGGTAAATTCACTATCTCTCAATCACACACACAAGCAAGCACTCCACACACATACGTACACACGCACGCACAGTTCTGCTCTTTTTCGTGTTTAATTCTTGGTTGAATTTATTTTTACAGATCAAACCCTAGATATCCTGTGTTCTAATTTTGATCAAGCTGTCACTCTGTCCCCTCGTAATGCTGGTCCGTTCTAAATTCTTTAGCATATTTGTATGTTTTCTTAAATTATCAACAATTATTGGTGAGTGTGAAGTTGATTTTGATTTTATTTCCTTGTAAAAAGAAATTGATGCAGATCAGACCGTAGAGACGCCAGATCAAAAATCAGGTTTGTGTTTTATAGTTTTTCTTTCCTTGTCTTTACATAGGGTTTTCATAAATTTTTCTAGTACGGTTTGTTGTAGGTTATCTTGACCAGATCTAAGTAATTCTTTTAGGGTTCTATATATTGGAGATTGAACGCAGTTAAATATTTCTTGTTGTGGCTCAATATTTTTTCAAGAATGCCTTAATCCTGCATTTTAGAAGAACGCATTTCAATCTGATGACATCAATTAAAACTGTGAAAAATCTTGAAAATTTTCCTCGAGAGATAATGCAAATCAAAGTCGGTTTGTTTTCAAACAACATGTTTTGATCAAATTTTTTTTGTCTGAGCACTTATCTTCCGTGTTTGGAGATTGCTCCCAGGACAATGTGAAAGAAAGACTGGTTAGGATACAGTGCAAAATCATAAATATAACTGTGAATAATCTTGAAAATTTTCCTCGAGAAAAGGAGATAATAGAAGTCAAACAACAATATGAAGGAAATAGTGATTCACTAGGTGCTTGGTTTATTGAAAGGAATTGGAATGGTAATGGGTTTGAAAGTAGTGAGGAATGGTAATGGATATGTTAGTAATTGTTGAGTTGTTTGGTTTATATATAGGTATGACTATCATTACCATAGAAAGTGTTTGGTTTTAATATAAATTATTAATAATTAAAATTGTTATTAATTCTTTTTTAATATTAAAAAATATATTATATAATAATTATACTTAAAATATTATTTATTAATATTAATAAATAATTTAGAAGGAAATATAAATTTTTAAAAAATTATATATAAAATTTTAAAAAGCAATGACTTTCATTCCTCCCAAAATTGGGAGGAATGAATCTATGACTTTCATTACTCACTTTTAATATATAAAAAATTTGATTCCCCTCAACCAAACATCACACTCTCCTTTCATTATCATTCCTTAGCTTTAAAGGTTTTAACCAAGCACCTCAGTGATTCAAATATTTTAGTCTGAGCACTTATCTTCTATGTTCGGGAATTGCTCTCAGGGCAATGTGAAGGTGAAGAAAATTGTGATTCAGTGGATATAAGTGTTGCTTCTGAAGATACTCAAGAAGCATGTTCTCAAAGCCAAACTCTTCCAATTTTTCAGAAAATCGAAGATCTCGGCAACAAATTACAGGTAAATGGTGGATGGATTTCTTTTTCTACAATTCATTTTTTTCCAGCAGTCATTTCAAGAATTTTTGTATCAAGTACTTGATTATAATCTCTGCTTGCAGGTTATCAGGAAGGAACATACTCGTCTGTGCAATGAAGTGAAGGACATCACTTTTGATTCTTTACTTGGTTCTGAAGCTTTCACTTCTCTTCAGAATCTTAGTACGTGAACTTTTATCAATCTTCTTTTCTCTTTTAGAAAATTTGAGAACTTTTTAGTCTATAATTTAACCTTTGGTGTGCCATTTTTAGGCGCTGAGCATGAACTTCTAAGACATAAGTACCAGGAGGAGTGTGCGCTACTGAAAAAGAAGTATCTTGAGGAATGCTCAGAAAGGAGAAGACTTTACAATGAAGTGATTGAACTCAAAGGAAATATTAGGGTCTTCTGTAGGTGCAGACCAATGAAAGAAGATGAGACTGAAAAAGGTTCCACATCTGTTGTTGATTTTGATTCGTCTCAGGAAAATGAGCTACAGATTGTTAGTTCTGATTCTTCTAAAAAGCTATTCAAATTTGATCATGTATTCAAACCTGAGGATAACCAAGGTAACATATGACATGGATATGCATTTTTTTAATCCTAACCTTTAGTTCAAGCTGTCTTATCAAATAATTCCATACCATTTTCTTTAATATGCAGATGCTGTCTTTACTCAAACTCTACCTATAGTGACTTCTGTCCTGGATGGATACAATGTGTGCATATTTGCTTATGGGCAAACTGGCACTGGAAAGACTTACACAATGGAAGGAACACCAGAAAATAGGGGAGTTAATTATCGGACTCTAGAGGAGCTCTTTAGAATATCTAGGGAACGAAGCAGCATTATGAGATATGACTTGTTTGTGAGCATGTTGGAAGTCTACAATGAAAAGATAAGGGATCTTCTGGTTGAGAACTCAAACCAACCAGCGAAGAAGTAAGCCTTTTTAAATGTTTGCTTGCTTGTCTTTTCTTGTACTTTTATCATTTTAACATTTGCAAATGCAGATTGGATATAAAACAATCGGCTGAGGGCACTCAGGAAGTCCCTGGACTCGTTGAAACTCATGTCTATGGTACAGATGAAGTCTGGAATTTGCTGAAATTAGGAAGTCAAGTAAGATCTGTTGGATCCACGAATGCTAATGAGTTCAGTAGCCGTTCTCACTGGTAATTATAGCTTATTCTGGTATCCGTTTTGCTTTATGGCTATTCATCTGATTAACAACTAAAATATCTACACTATTGGATATACTTACTGGAAAGTGAGGAAGTTGCTTTAACTATTGTATAGGCATATATGTTAACTGTGCTGAATATTCTCAGTGAGAAAGTTGCTTTCTTTCTTTAAATATTTGTTGCAGCTTGTTGCGTGTGACTGTGGTGGGAGAAAATTTAATAAATGGACAAAGGACAAGAAGCCATCTGTGGCTGGTTGACTTGGCAGGAAGTGAGCGCGTTGGTAGGATTGAAGTAGAAGGTGATCGTTTGAAGGAGTCTCAGTTCATAAACAAGTCATTAGCTGCTCTGGGGGATGTTATCTCTGCTCTTGCCGCCAAATCATCTCACATCCCATACAGGTATGCTTTCATGTTCCTTCCTCACAAGCTTATATGTGTGTGTATTTTCAGTAATACTCCAAATATGTCCCCTTATCGATAATTTTTTTTAACAAGCAGGAACTCCAAACTGACTCATATGCTGCAAAGTTCTCTAGGTGTGTTACTTGAACGGTATTTTTAATTTAGATATACGTTGTAGCAAGCCCAAAGATTATGCCGAGAAATGGAAAATCTAAATAGTAAGGATAAGTTGAAATTTTTAATGCAGGAGGAGATTGTAAGACGTTGATGTTCGTCCAAATCAGCCCAAACATGTCCGATCTTGGAGAAACTCTATGCTCCTGAATTTTGCAAGTCGTGTCCGAGGAGTTGAACACGGGCCTGCTAAAAAACAGTCAGATCTTTCAGAGCTTTTCAAATACAAACAACTGGTATGAAGAAGCAACAAACAATCTAACCTCAGTTCTGTAAATATAGTTAACAATCCAACTAATTCTTCTGCTATTTGTGTTTTTTGGTTAATGGATAAACAGGCAGAAAAAGCAAAACAAGATGAGAAAGAAACCAAAAGGTTGCAAGACAATGTACAGGCTTTGCAGTTAAGGCTTTTGGCTAGAGATAATATCTGCAAAAACCTTCAAGAAAAGGTAGAAATACAAGTCTTGTACCATAAATCTTGTCCTTTATTCTGAGTTTGTTCGAAATAACTCAACAGGTACGAGATCTGGAGAACCAGTTAGTGGAGGAGAGGAAAATAAGGTTAAAACAGGAGAACAGGGCTTTGGCCTCACTTTCGTCTACTAAGTCATCAACATCAAACCAAACATACAAGACCTCAATAGATAAGAAACCACCCTTGGCTCCACCATCAAAGTTAAGGCCAGCACTTAGAAAAATTACGAATTTCATGCCCAATCCATCTCCTCTCACCTCAAACAAAAAAAGTATGATGTCTTACCTCCCTGTTGTTAATGAAGAGAAAGAGAATATCTCTAGGCCTTTACCGAGAGAAAAGCCGGTTATGAAAGCAAGACGTTCTATTGCTGTAACTCCTCAAGAGGCTCCTCAACACAAAAGACGGGCATCCATTGCAACTTTCCGGCCTGAAAACTCCACGCATATGACAACTCCACTCCACAATTCTTCAGCAAGATTGAGGACAGATCGTGTTGGCCGGCAGTCATTTGTGTGGGACCCACAGAGAATGTGGAGAACTTCCAGAGCATCCTCTGCGGTCCCACAGCAAAGTGAAGGTTCAACAGTATTAGCAACACCTGTTGGCCATAAAAGTAGCAAGTTTAGAGGAAGTCCTCCTTCACATGCTGCGCCAGGTTCATGGAAGCCAAAGCATCCAACGGTTGTAGCACTGCAGAAGAAACAATTGATTTGGAGTCCGTTGAAGCTCAGAGACTGGAAAAATAAAAGGACTTCCTTCTTGTCGTCCGTTGAAGTTCGGAGAATGGGAAAATAAAAGGAATTCCTTCTTGTCCTGAAGCAACAGATGTCATGAATTCCTTCTTGTCCTGCAGCAGGTTCTCATGTGTCAGCTTCATTTATGTACTTTTCTTCTTCCTCAGTGTATGCTTCTTGCTTACTAATACTGATTATTTGGATTCTTCATCATCATTAATTTTGTTATATATACTGTACACATGCATATATGCTATTTTACTAAGTGTACTTTCGGGATCACATTCTCATTTTTTTGGAGAATTTACCTACTTTTTCATTTCTCACTTGGTTTTTGGGAGGATTTACTTACTTTCGATCCGCATGCACAAAGTATATATTGCTTCATTTCTGTACTTTTCTTCCTCGGTGTATGCTTCTTGCTTACTAATACTGATTATTTTGGATTCTTCATCATCACTAGTTTCCTGTTTCTCATAACCACATTCTCGTTTTTTGGAGGATTTACCTCTTTCTCATTTCTCACTTGTTTTTTCACAATTCTATCTTATGACATTCTAAAAATCAATCAAATATACCTTTATTTTGAGCCACTATTTTCCCACATCCCTACCTACAGCCTCTCTTTTGAAGGAAGACAGGGTAAACATTATCAAACAGTTACTGCTACTCTGTTTTATTCTTGAATAGAAACTCACCTCTCTAATTACGAAAAATATGCTTTATTATTATTATCGATTGTGTGATCTTCGGTTTACTATCTTAACGTGAATGTAGTTGCTGAGTAATTTGATATTCATGTCACAATAAACACTAATTCATATCCGCCCGCATATTTTCCACATTTTTTAAACCATCTCTATTATACTTCAATATTTGTCTTGATAGATGTTTTTCAATCTAAAATTTATGTATTCAGTATTCTACACATATGATGTCGACTGGTTGTGAATTTATTACGATGACAATCATTATAAGACTTAAAAAGAGAGGCGATTTGAACATTTATTCTTGTAGTAACACGTCCTCTCCATAAAAGAAATAGAAAAAGGAAACAGAAGTAAATTTTGAAAAATGCGTTATATATATGAATAAAAGAATTAAATACACAACATGGTGTTTTGAGGTAGTTGTGGCGGCGCCACCATATAGAACGGCGGCGGCGGTACCATATAGAAAATGAAAATGATGAGAAAATCTGCTGCTTAAAGGATGCGCACTGGATATTGTGTTTCTTGATTTCTCCTTGCCTGTCACACTTCCATGTTTAGTTCAGCTACCTCTTCAACATTTCAAAATATAAAGAAATATATTTAAATTAATTAAACAATACATGGGCTTAACATGCTAATATTACTGAAGATTGAAGTAGGGAAAACATAGGGTTTAATAATTGAGTGATGTAAACTTGTACAAATAAAAGGAACAATTATGGATGAGTGAATTAGGAAAATCATTAAAAAAATTAATAAACATTGATATTAATACATTACCATATTTCATCATCAAGATGAAAAGATGAAACAAATTAACAACAGGTAATCAACAAATCATGAAGAGGAGGAAGGAGAAAGTAGTACTCTTGTGAGAGATATGTTGATATATGTTGTAGTAATTCTTTCTCTCATTTTTATTTTTTTTTATGTATATTGTGATACTAACATGTATTTTGGATTCTTCATCATCATTAGGTTTGTTCTATATACACTTTACACATATGCATGTATTGTATATTACTAATCTATTGGGAGAAAAAACTGAAACTTATACAAGGAAATACTCCCCTATCAAAAAAATGGAGAGAAGATGACGAGGGGCATCAAAAAAATTATCAACGGTTGTGTATACAACAAGGAAACAATGCTCGTTTTCTTTCTTTTGAATAGAGACCACCTCTTTAATGTGGATGTAAATTATGGAAATTACCTTGTACATGAATTGAACACACAACGTGGTGTTGGTGACATTGAGGTGAGAATCGGATTGAGAATATCAGTAACATAAACAGTAATACAACTCTCATCTCATATTGTTGTAAAGCAACAACAAATGCGTACTTCATATTCTCCGAGGTGAGAATCGGATTGAGAAAGACGTGGGACGCTGTTTGACTCCACTCGTCATCTTCATCATCCCTTCATTCTTTTGTACAGATTTTCTGCTCTTCAAAGGAGATGCTAACCTGTGTGCCAATCTTGATGGTGAAAATGATCTTCGTAGCCTGCTCAAACTAGATGCTGCTCGTTTTGGTGATTTCTTGATCAAACTAGGTGCTCTTATTGGGGATATACAAAGAGGTGGACTTTTGATCTTCACTTGGATCTTTGGAGCATGAGGAGACTTGATCAGGAACTTATGAGGAGTTTGCCGATTTCTTGAATTCACTGGCGACTTAGTAGGAGTCTTGATCAAAAACTTGTGTGGAGACTTATGAGGAGACTTGATCAAGATCTTCTTAGGTGGAGAAACACGACTTCTTGAAATCATGGGGGACTTAGTCTTGGAAAACTTTTGGTGATGTGATGTAGGTGATGAATGAAACAATGGGTTGGGAAATAGGACTGTTTTTTTCATCCATGGCTTATTTCTTGGTGAAACTCTGTTGGCTATATACCTGCAATTTTCTTTGTCACTCTCTCTGTTCTTTGCAGGTGAAATCTTGAAGTTTATCCTGGATTTAGCTCGTTGAAGAGGCGGGCTTGATCGTGTGTTTTGCAGCACGACTTGCTTCTCTCTCCTCCTTCGTGCGGGCAACTCCAAGTTCTCTGGCGTTGGTCTTTTCTCTCTCCTCACTGTCAGTGGAGTTCTCGGATCATCAGTTGCTGGTTTAGAAGACACTGCTTGGACTATGTTTTTTGCAAACTGACTTGCTTGTACTATTTCTCCCATTGTTTCTCCCAAGAGCATTGCTGGTAATGACATTTTTCGCCATTCCTCTGGATAACACCAAGCATTGTAATTTGTATGTCAACAACATACCCCATAGGACAATAATACAAAAGATAGACATGTTCAGAAAGAGAAAAAGGATGAACAACCTGCATGTACTGGGAGCTTTCCAGGAGGTGATCTTCGAGAGCTAGCATTTTTTAGCCTTCAAATTCACAACTTACACAGTTCAGTTCAGTATGGTACTCGAAATGATCTGTTTTTTTCATCAACTACAAGTTTAATCTGGCTTTCAAATTAATCTTGATCAAAACCAAAAAATGGTACATGAAAATTTCATTTCATAAACTTACTGCTCATCATTTAAATACACCAATCATATTGAACTTTGTTATAAAAAGTGACATCTCAATTTGTGACAAACTGTATTAAATGGAATGTGAAGCAGGGAAATGAACCTTAAGGAGTCGTGTTTACATCGGAGGCTGTTTCGACCACTCCGAGGACTCAGGCTTCTTGTTCCACCTGTCACTGTGTATTGGAGCTCTTGCAATCGAGCCATACACTTGTCCACCTTCAAACATCATATAAATTTCAACAACTTACTCTACCAATTAAACAATAAGTATACATTACTGGTGAAAACAGAAAAATTCAAATGAAAATCAGCAGTGTTTCCTCTTCATCTTGTCATTTTCACCATGATCATAGTCTTGAACCAGTGACGGCCCGATTATTAATTAGAAGTGTGCAATTTTACATTAACTTTGCAATATCAAAAAATAAAAATAAATATTATGTTCAATCTTTGTAAAGTAAACAAATTATATTAACTTATTACACAGCAATATTAATAATTACAAGAAAAAAAAATAAGTACACAAGTATTGTAAAAAAAACTTAAGTTAATATTACATACATTAAAAAAGAAAAAAAAGGATAAGGATAAGGATAAAACACTGAAAAAAAAGGTAAAAAACCAGAAAGAAGGGAAAAAAGATAAATTAAAATAAGGCTTTGCGGAGAAGCGAACACACGGCGGTTGGAAAAGGGGACACGTCTTCTCAACTAAGAACCACTCAAGCTATACAAAATTATGTTATAAAACTGGACTACAATGCTTGAACCAATTCAAACTTTGATATTGGAATCCGAGATTGAAATTTGAGATTGTCCTCACATCTCAAGAACACAGATTCAAAGTAAATTTATTTGATAAAAGTTACTTCAATTATATATATATTAGAACTAAAGAATCAAGAACCGATAATCACAACATGTTATAGCAAACAATTGAACTGATACAATTCTAATTGGCCAGATTTCATCAAACAGAAAGATGAATATTTCGAAAAAGGAAATGGGTAATTAACAATAGGTCACCTTTTTAACTGTGTCTCTGAGAAGAGTGGGACTAATAGGCGGCGCCGCCACCACCACCATTTTCCTCTGCTGGTGAGGTGGGCTTCTTGCAACCATTTTTCTCCAGAATCAGGAAAAAAAACCAGTGGGGTTTTCTTTTACACACAGTGTGCGAGGTGCGTGTGTATAAATGTGACACAAATTGAGAGAATTTGATGATGTGAAAAAAGAAAAGGTAGTCAACCGCTATAATTGTTTGTAACGGATAGTATGTGTATTGTATGTTGTTCCAACGGTCGGATTTTTCATGGGCGGAAAGAGAAAACGCATGAAACGGCTACACTCTCAATTATTATAAAAATATAGTATTAAATAATTATTTCTCTTAATATATTAGTATTAAATAATTCTCACCTCTTTTCGAAATAATAATAATAATAATAATAATAATAATAATTCTCACCTCCTAACTTTTTGTTATATTTAGGACTTTATTTTGTCAAACTTATTCTCATATTTGTTAGAGTTGTCGTTACACATCTTTCTTTCTATTTTTATTTTCACTATTTTTTTTATCATATCTCAACATTCGCTATACATAAAATACTATTCTTTTTAAATTATGTAACATTTTCAAATGACAAATTTACAAGGTGACCAAAGGAGTATAAAATTATACTCCCTCCGTCCCGCTATAAATTACTCATTTTTTTGGACACAAAGATTAAGATAAGGTAATATAATATAGATATAATACAAATGATGTGATGGAGAGAGAAAAAAAGAAAGAGATGATAAAAGTAAAGAAAAATGATTGACATATGTGTAATTGTAGAGATATAAATATAGTGCGTAGCTGCCAAAAATAAAATGGGTAACTCGATCTGGATAATTTCATGAAGAGTTGTTGAATTTAGAATAACTCTATTAAAAAGTTTTTGAACTAGTAGATGTAACAAATAATTTAAAGACTTGGCAATGTCGTATATATTCGGTATACACTGTAAGTTTATGATGTTTTATTGATACTCTTGGTTAAATATTTGATACTTTTGATTAAATATTTGATACTTTAATTGTTATTTTTCAATTTCATCAAAACTTTGGAACTCTTGGTCAAATATAATATCATTGACCCTAATTCTTGATACTCCGGATGAAATTCATAATACTCTTGATTAAATATTTGATACTTTAACTTTTTTAAAAGTGGTTACACTTACACCATAATGTTACAGTGTATATGAAACACAAGAGACCTACTCTAAACACTTACCTAACATCTAACATAAAATTGTACTAACTGCATCAAAAAATTAGACATGTTTTTTTTAGTCTGCACAAAGAATTTAGTCTTGTTCACCAAAAAAAAATGTAACACTTTATTTTTATTCATCAATAATCTCTTTAATTACTCAAATTGTCACTGTATTAATAAATGAACCTCACAATATCAAATAATACTGTTCAACCTATCTATTTTACATATAAATTAATATTATTTTAAAAATTTGTGAAAAAAAAAGAGAACTAAATTTTTTGAAATACGTGTTTCTAAAGATCACGTGGTCAAAATTGAATATACTATTTGATTTATTTGCATTAATCCAAAACTTCTGACATTATTAGTTTTCAATGAGACTTATAATGTAGTGTTAAGGAAAAAGTAAATACCTGATGAAGTTATTACTCGATGAAATTACGTTGAGAATTCAAGCGGAAAGAGTAACTAATAAATTAATGTCAATTCATTATTTAAAAATTTAAAATATAACAACTTAGGTATTCAATAGGAATACATATGAAATTCAAGGATTTATAACCTACTTATAACAAGAGATATAGTATGGGACAAAAGTTGCAAGACCTAATAAATTTTGGGGTAAGTTTGCAATTTTCTCCAAATATTCCGCTACAATAAAAAACCCCTTTTAATTTGGAGAGGAGTCATAAAAATGAGCCGCGACGGCAACAGTAAAATTCAATGGAGCGTTAGCATCATCGACGGAACTACTCTCTAACCTACGATCTAGGCGTGCATGGAGTTCTTCTTCTATGGGTGAAATGAAGGAATTTAACTATAGACTCAGAAAACATGGAAAATTTATAGAGCTTTCTGATTGTGTGGATTATGAGCATTTTATATCTATGACTGGAATAGAATGCCATGGTTTGTGGCCAAAATTATCATGTCATCTACTCAATCTTCTTTTGCGACTCTGCCGATGCTTGTTTAATATTCGCATCATACATTTATCGACGATAGTTGATTACGATAGGCAACAACTGATGCCTGGTTTGGATTCCGAGAAGGTTAGGTAAGCCAAACTCTTTCCTTCATACTGTTGTATACTCTAGGGCGTTCTACTTACATGGTTATAGGTCCATCAATCTGTTTATATCAACGATTGTCAGGATAGAGGCAGTTATACTCTCTCTATCATTGTCTTCCTTTCATATATAACGGCTTGTTTGGATTAAAGAAAATAATATGTTTACCAAATCTCGAAACACAGAAATTAAATTAGACTTATTTATAGATGTCAATTTGTTTCTTTTCATGGTTTGTGAGCAATCTGTTGTAAACTGGAGTGAGGAGTAAGTTATATTAAAATTTCAAAGGGTGTTCTGTTCTGTATTTTTACTGCATTACATGATGATGAATGTGATTTGAGCCCAATTCGTTCTTTTATATGGTATATATTTCTGTGAGTGAGCATGTTTTAAAAATTTGTGTGTTTGATGGTGATATTATTAGGGTGAGTTAACTTGAGATTGAAAAATAGGTTTTTAGAGATTAGGATGTAGAATAATTGACGTGTAAGGACCTTAAGAGGAAAGGTGATGAAAAAGATTCAAACTCAAATCCTGATTCTTAGCTTGTTAGTTGAAGATGAGTTTAAGTGGTCAAATTAGTGTTTGTTGGTTTGTTAGGAGTGTTTTTTGGCACTATTTTAGGAGTGTCTTTTCATCTATTTACAGGCTCTAGTTTTTTTTTTTTTTTTTTTTCTCCATTTGGTTTAACATATCTGTTAGTATATCTTGTCTTCTGATTTACAATTTCTACAATTTGCATAGAGGTTGTGTTTAGCAAAAAATGAGGTCTACTGCTGCTCTTCTTCTATTGCTGCTGCACGCCACCCTACTGTTTTTGTCGGTGTCCGGAAGCTTTACTGGTAATGCCTCTCTCTATCTAAAGGTAGAGTTATGGTGTTGGTGAGATATTTAGGTAGACATATAGGTTTTGAAATCGACATCTGTCTTCACAAGATTTGGAGAACCTGACCCTGATCTGCCTCATGTTGAAATGTAGGATTGAAATGTTTTTCTATCTTAATAATTGGGAAATTAATCTTGTGTGCTATGTATATATTGTTGCAGTGATAGTCACAATTGTAGGTGAGATATTGATGTTTTATCTTATGTAAATCTGTTTAGCTAATTAGTATGATGATGTTATGAAATTGGATAACATGGGCGCAGCTGAGGAAGATAATCTACTGGCGGAAATCAACAAGTTCAGGCAATCATCAGGAGTTGCGGCTCTACAGAGGCACCTTAAGGCTGATTGCATCGCAGATGAAGTCGCTGACAGTTTAGAGCATCAAAGCTGCGCCACACCAACCTCACAATCTCGTCTTCTTGACTCTTACAACGGGTTTGCCCTAAAGACGTGCCACGTAGACCCTAACACCATGAGAGACGGGGTGATATTGCCCGTCTGTGAGCATGACCGGACACAACGTATGGTGCTCGCAAACTACACCCAGAACGTATATCTGAATGACTCTAAATTTAGAGGAGTAGGCATCGGGATGGAGGATGACTGGACAGTTTTAGTCTTGATCACCAGCTCCGTGGGAGGCAACGTTGCCAGCACAGCCTTTCGCATTCTATTGCCTGCTGCCTGCACTTCCATGCTACTTCTTGCTTTCATGTGAATGAATGGCACGTCAAACAGCAAGATGAATCAAAGGAAAGGATGATAATAATAATGATTAATTACATCTCACATATTATACTTTGGAAGTGTAATAAGATTAGCACTTGTTCAAATAATCAGAGTTACAATTCTTGCAAGTTTCAGGTCGGATTAATGGCTCCACAGAAGCAGGCTGCCCAGCCCGGTCATGGACCCCAACCCCCAAACGGCTCCTTCTATGAACCTAATGAATAGGTGATTCAGTCCCCACCACTTATGTGGCATGTCAACCGCTTATCATGTGATGTCTATATATAAGTAAGTCCACTATGTGGCATGTCAACCGCTTATCAACCGCTACATCACATAATAGGTAGGACATATAAGTTTATATAATCCCTCCGTCCCACAGTTGTTTGTACATTTGTCTTATTCGTCCGTCTCATTGTTGTTTGTACATTTGTCTTATTCGTCCGTTTCATTGTTGTTTACACACTTATAAATGGAAGTACCTCTCATTTTAGTGTATTTTCTTAATTTCCGTGCTCGATTAAATGTACAAACAGCCTTGGGGCGGAGGGAGTATATAAACAATGATTGTAATCTAGCTCAATTCTTATTTAGTGTATTTCACAACTCGACGTTGAAGGTAGTGATTTGTTTACAAATTTATCATTTTTGTAGTGCTCTTTGAAAAAAGAAACAAACTCTACAATTGAATGTGGTGGATTATTTGAAGAAATTGGTGTAATTACTTGGAACATAAATGTTTATTATTTTAAGTGTAATAAAATATTTTGTACAATATACGTTATTAGTTTATTAAATATTATTTTATATTATCTTTAAATTTGTATAAAATAAGAAATGAGGGAAATATTTTTAAAGTTCGATTTAAGTTTAAATATTACTATTAAGACCGAGGCTCAGCTATCCAATTTCTTTTAAAAATGGTAATTAATTAATAAAAAAAGGACAATAAATTATGAATATATAAAATAAAGAGGACAATAAAATTATATTACATACATTTATTATTATATAATCATTTTTTTAATTCTTATAATTTTTTTTAAAAGTCAATTAAAATGTCGCGACTGTAGTAGTATTAATTTTTTTTTTTTTTAATGTGATACGCATATGACTTGTTCGCTCTCAAAGCCTCGCGAAAATTAAGTTATAAAAACTTATATGGGACTGAAGTTGCAATTTTGCAATTTTCTCAATTTTCCTCTGCAGCAAAACTCCTTTTAATTTGGCAGAAGAGTTGTCGGCGACAGACTTTGAACTCCGACGTCGTAAAAATGAGCCGAGGTGGCGGCAACAGTATAAATTCAGTGTTTTATGCGGAGAGGTACCATCCAATCCAAGCCGGAAGCATCGACGGAACTGACACTCTACCCCACGATCGCGGCGTTCACAGAGCTCTCCTTTGCTCCAATGCCGCCCTATGTAACTACTCCTACTTTGCCTATTTAAATTATTAATTATAATTAGGGTTCCTCTTTGAATGTAATTCCGCTCCCCAATTTTGCAGATGATCCTTTTGGCGACCCAAAAGTTATCGGCGACCCTTATTGCACTCTCTTTGTTGGTCGTCTCTCTCATCTCACCACCGAAGACACTCTCCGCAAGGTGCACACGCACATACATCCGTAAATTTCATGTTTGTGTGTATTTTTAGATGTACATATACATGTGTTTTGGATTGGAACTGGGATAAAGTATGTTGAATTATTGCACCCGTTTATCTTATCAGGCTATGAGAGTATATGGGAGGGTCAAGAATTTGCGGTTGGTTAGGCACATAGGTAAACCTTTTTATCTTCAACGAGATTATTAATTTCAGCTGGTGCTTCAGTTTTCCTTTCTCTTTCGGTTTTGAAGAATTGAAGTTTGCGGTTTGATGCCTAAATTGGAAATTAGTACGTAGCTGAGTAGAGCTCGAAATTGGTTTGCATCATGTAAACTAATAAAAAGTATGGCTTTTATTAAAATGCATATACAAAGGTTGGACATCTCAATCTATTATGTGACGAAGTGGTATAACTCAAGTGGTGCTCATGCCGCAAGGTCATGGGTTCGAGTCACCATTTGCCTGATAAAAAAAAAAAAAAAAGGAAATATGAACAATAATCTGAAAGTGCATTGTCATCTGCGGAACTGAACTTGACCGACTTAACTTGGAAGTGAAAGGATATACACCCTTGCTCCTGTCTTGAGAATTGCTTGAATTCTGTAAAAAGTAGCTATTTTCTAGGTTGTGTTTTTCTTTCCCTCATAACTCAAGCAACTTTGAATTTTTTTAATGCAGTAACAGGTGCCTCACGTGGTTATGCATTTGTTGAATTTGAAACAGAGAATGAAATGCGTCGAGCATACAAGGTGGTGATCTATGTTGCTAAAGATTAACTGCTTAACCTTGCTATGTTTATGTGTCTTATCTGTTGCTCTTTATCCATCTTTTTTATAATCCAATGTATAGATACTTCATTCGTTGTTTTTTATTAGATATGTGGTCCACAATTTCTTTTGATGTCCAATGTTTCTCGGCTTTCTAAGATAAGATCTTTCCAATCAACTTAAGAAATTTGATCTCCTCTTCTTGATTTGGGTGAAGTGAAGGAATTTAAATATAGACCCGAAAATATGAATAAGAGCTTCCTGATTTTGTGGATTATCAGTATTTGATATCTATGACTGGACTAGAATCTTAATATGTAGATTTTAGTTGTTCTGAAAGTGAACAAAATTTGTGGTAAATTTTGTATTGGTCATGGTTTGAGTTGAGGCCACAATATTATGCTATCTATTCAGTCTTCTTTAACGACTTTGCTGATTCTTGTTTAATATGCTTATTCGTAGGATGCGCACCATACATATATAGACGATTCTGAAATTATAGTTGATTACGATAGGCAACATTTGATGCCTGGTTGGATTCCAAGAAGGTTAGGTAAGCCAAACTTTTTTGTTCATTTTGTTTTTGTACTCTAGGGAGCTTAATAGTACCACTTTCAACAGGTGGTGGCCTGGGTGGCAAGAAAGAATCAGGACAACTACGATTTGGGGGCCGAGAAAGACCTTTTCGAGCTCCATTGTATGTTTATCTTTTCTTATTTTATTTGGTAATGTTGTGGAAAAATGAAGGGGAAGAATATTGTATGCGGCTGATTGTTGGTTCAATAAATTTCAAAGAGAAGAAACAACGTGTTAACGTCACTCCTATCTCGGAGAAACGACCATCCTTGTGAATTCTCCTAGTTAAAATCCTATAATAATTCAGGGGATATACTAGCACAGCAACACTTTAATATAGGAAACTAAATAAGAATAGTTATCTTCCATTATCAGCTTGAACATTGGTTTCTTGATTGTTAATATACTTATTGTTGAGAGAACAGGAGGGCAATTCCATTTGATGATCTAAAGAGGCTAGGCATATCACCTCCTCCGGAAGGAAGATACATGTCGCGGTTTCAGGTGAGCCAACTAAGAATGTGTTTGGTTTGTTTAGCAGTTAGTATGCAAATTAAGAAATGCATGTTTGGTTGTTGAATTAGATGCCATCGCCACCAAGAAGGAAAAGGGGTAGTTCGGAGTTGGATGTGAGAGAGAAAGGTGAGAGATCAACAACTCCAGATCAGTGGTATGGTGGAAATAGTAGTTCCAGGTACAGTGAAGATGACGGGCATCAGCACAGACAAGATAGACATTCGCAGAGGCACGAAAAGAGGCGAGCATCTAGGCAATATGAATATGAATATGAGCGAGATCACCATTGACAGCTAGTAGGAGCTCTGAATGGATGAAAGAAAAGAATATGTTTACCAAACAAAGTTGCTGGGCCGTCCTATACCCAAAACTTAGGTCTCTTATTTACAAATTAAATTAGACTTATTTGTAGATGCCACAGTGTTTATTTTCATGGTTTGAGGGCAGTTTGTTGTAAAATGGAGTGAGCAGCTATTAATTATCATATTCATGAGTAGCAAGTTATGTCCAAAGGGTGTTCTGTTGTGTAACTTTACTAGAGATATAATTCTAGTCATGTTTAAAAAATTAAATACCTAAAAATACATTATAATGAGTAGTCATTTGAGCCCAGTTCGCACTCTATGTTGGTATGTTTGTGTGCGTGACCATAATATTTTGGCATGTACATTATTAGGGTGAAAGTTAATTTGAGATGTAAAAAGGGGTTTATAGACATTTAAAAAAAGATTAGAATAATTGAAGTTGAGGATGGGTAGACGTGTGAGGGTGTTAAGGGAAAGATGATGCATGTTTGCAACGTGTCAAATGCGATGACGTGCGCATCTGCGTCTTCACATTTAGCCCTCATTTTGATATTGATAATACAACTTCACATCTTAATTTCTGCAACTTCCACTGAGTTTGTTTGTATTGAGACTCTAAATTAGAAAGATAAAGATGGGGTCCAACAACGCTGTTCGTGCTCTACTCCTGCTGCACGCCACCCTACTACTATTATCGGTGCCACTAGTACGCTCTGATGGTGAGTAATCCCTCTCTCTCTCTCGATAGAGTTACTACGCTGACATTTTTGCACAAATAGAGGCATGCAGTAGAAGAAAATTATGTTGGTGGGATATTTAGGTAGAGGAACTGTGTGTGTGTGTCTGTGTTATATAATAAGTTGTTTCATCTGGATGTATTGATATGTAGGACTGTATCAGGTGCTACTGTATTTCTATCTTAAAAAATTGGGGAATGAGAGAGTTTTAATGCATGCTGCATTACTCACAGATGAAGTCTATCTAGATAAAACATCAATGGTATGTACAGAATTCTTCAAATTCGAATTAATTGATAATTTGAATTTGAATTTGAATTTGAATTCAAACAGAACCTCATACATACCATTGATGTATTATGTAGAGATGGATGTCTTGAAATTGATTAATATATACATGCAGATGAGGAAGATCATCTACTCCAGGGAATCAACAGCTTCAGGCAATCATCAGGAGTTGGTCCTCTAGCAAAGCACGATAAGGCCAACTGCATCGCTGATGAAATCGCGGACAAGCTAGAGGATCAAAACTGCGTGGGAGCAATCACACGATCGCAACTGGCGTCCGACTACCCGAACGTCCTAAAGAAATGCAAAGTGGATCCGAATGCCACGAGAGACGGGATGGTACTGCCCGTGTGCGTGCCTCGTCGGGTAGCCACTCTGGTCCTCACAAACTACACACAGTCTCTAAACTCCAGGTATCTGAACGACTCCAGATTTACTGGAGCAGGCATCGGCACGGAGGACGATTGGACGGTTTTAGTCTTGACCACAAACACACCGGGAGGCAATTTTGCCAGCACCGCTTATCGCCTTCTAAAGACTGCTTCTGCCTGCACCTATGTATCCGCAATGCTACTTTTAGCATTCATCTATTAATTCAACTTAATTGCTAGCTATGTACCCAGGCTAAATGTTATGTGTGTTTGTTTGACTACTTTGTCATCGATGCCGCACCTGTTTGTTTTATTTTTATGTGACATTTTTTTCTTGGCTATATATCGGAAGCAAATAAAGTGATGCAAATCTAATTCAATAGGACATTAGCTATTTAGTGGTGGTCTTGATTTAGTTGATGAGAGAAACAATTGAAAGTTGGGGATTTTTAAATTTTCGACATTCTTTGTTGAGCTTATGACAAAATAAGGGGAGTACCCCCATTGCCGACATCGTTATAGGGAAAGTACCCCATGGCCGACATCGTTATATATACAAGTAGGAGTATATTTTTTGTGTAATACAACATTATATGATTTGGGATTAAGAATCTTATTCTTATTTAATAATAATAGGGTGAGTACTCAATGGTCGACATCGTTATATATTTTTAAAACCACAACTGAGATGAACTGAAATTTATGAATCAAATAGTTTGTTAAATAAAAAATTTATTTTTATGTATAAAATCGCACATTTTTTTGTTTAAAAATTAATGTTCCAATACCTTCGTTTACACTTCTTTTATATAAATAACATGTAAACAAAAGTATGAATTAGTGGGTAAAATAAAAAAGTATTACTATGCAAATATTTTTTAGTAGATAAACTTTATTTTCGTTCCTTAAACTGTACTAGAACTACTACAAAATCACATTAGTCAAGGCTCTCTAATTTTTTTTTTTTTTGTTTGATCGGACAAATAATGACTCGAACCCATAACCTTTAAGTCTTAGGTAATGGGGCTCTAATCACTTAAACTACACTACTTCTTCATCATTAGTCAAGATTCTCTAACTAAAAAAAATACTTTAGCTATCTATTTTTTCAAAATTAATTTCTTTTATAACTTTATAAAATATTCTGCACATCTCTTTATTTTATCTCTTTTAATTTTCTAAATCTTTTAATTGTCATCACTTCTCAACTCATAGAATACAATATATTTTTTTAAATATGTATTATTTTTAAAAGGATAACGTAATAGTATAATGCATTTTTGAAAATGATAAGCTAGGAATTAAAGATGATAAGAACGATCCCAAGATAAATTGTGGCGATCCAAATCTGATTCATTCCCAAGAACACTTCTCCTTACGTCCGATTCTGCCGACGTGTTCGCTGCTCTCGCTTCCACTTTACACGTGCCACTCCTCTTTTCTTTGTCTATCTGCACTCAACCAATTCCACCACCGCCATGCACTCCCTCTACAAATTACGCCCCTTCTCTTCCATCCTATTCAACAATTCTCATTTCTCCACTAAAACTGCTATTTCTCCCAATAATCGTCAGACTTATTATAATAATCTGAACAAGTTTCAGATCAGATCAATGGCGTCTGGTGGCCGACAATTCCCTCCACAGAAGCAGGATGCCCAGCCCGGAAAAGAGCATGTCATGGACCCCAATCCCCGCGCCACTACCGACGACTACAAACCATCTAACAAGCTACTCGTATATCTCTATATATATATATATGCATTTGAATCTTAGGACTTTTAATAATATGTGTGATGTACGTAGGGTAAGGTGGCGCTGGTGACGGGAGGAGACTCCGGCATCGGGCGAGCGGTGGTGCACTGCTTTGCGCTGGAGGGTGCGACGGTGGCCTTCACGTATGTGAAGGGCCAAGAAGACAAAGATGCCAATGATACTCTGGGTATGCTCATCAAAGCCAAGCATTCGGATGCTAAAGATCCCATTGCTATACCCGCGGATCTCGGCTACGACGACCACTGTAAACGGGTCGTCGATGAAGTGGTTAACAACTACGGTCGGGTTGATATTCTGGTCAACAATGCCGCGGAGCAGTACGAGTGCTCCTCTGTTGAGGACATCGACGAGCAGAGGCTGGAAAGAGTTTTCAGGACCAATATCTTCTCTTACTTCTTCATGACTAGGTAACTAACTAACAAAAATTTAATTTACGTCTTTACCCTCCATCTCTAAATTGGTGTTGTACGTCAGGCATGCTCTGAAGCACATGAGGGAAGGCAGCTCCATCATCAATACGACGTCGGTGAATGCGTACAAAGGCAATGCTAAGTTGTTGGACTACACATCGACGAAGGGGGCGATCGTTGCGTTCACACGAGGGTTGGCGCTGCAGCTTGTGGAGAGGGGCATACGTGTCAACGGCGTGGCGCCCGGCCCCATTTGGACGCCTCTCATTCCGGCGTCTTTTACGGAGGAGGAGAGTGCCAATTTCGGGCAACAAGTTCCGATGAAGAGGGCCGGGCAGCCGCATGAGGTGGCGCCCTCCTTTGTCTTCTTGGCTTCGAATGTCGATTCATCCTACATAACTGGACAAGTCCTCCATCCCAATGGAGGAACAATTATCAATGGCTGAAGCGACAGAATAGAGGTTAAAAAATGTGTATCAGCTTGGTTTGTTTAAGTATCTAAGTCTAAGTATGTACGAGTGTTGTTTGATGATGGTTTTTGTGTGTAAAGTTAAGGACTCAACTTACAACACTTGAGTAAATAAGTGTGTTCTGTTTGTAGCTTGTTATAAAAGATGTGTTCTATCTAATGAGGTTTTATCCTGTGTCATATTCTTCTAATGTTCCGGAAAATGTATTGCCAAGTAATCAAACCTCAGTCATGTTTTGCATATATAAGAACCAATCTTGAAGTGGTGTTCCAACCAACCATTGAGGCATCAAAATTATTAAAAGGTAAATGTGAAGTTTAACAAATGTTTTGAGTTGGAGCAAGACCCCGGAAATATCTGTCGAGGTAGTGGACGCATACTCGGATCTGGACCTAGGAATTAAAGGGACTTCATACCATTGAATTCCACAAAAAATGCAAAAAAAAAGGATGACTCATGAAGGAAGTATATTCCCGAAAAATGCAAACAAAAAGAATGACTTATGAAGGAAGTATATTCCCCATATGAATGTCATATTTTTTTTTAATATCGAGAAAAGAGTGACTCAAACTCATAATTCTTGATTCACTACCTTTTCGGGTCATAGGTAGTGGAGCTCTAACCACTTGAGTTATACCACTTCGTCTCCCAATATGAATATCTTATTGAAATGAATTTTTTTTTTTCAAAATATCGGTGTATACAATTTTAAATATTGATGAATTGTTGTTCAAAATATTTTGAATATTTAAATATATGTTTGATAACATATTGATTTTTTATAAAAAAATTTAAAAAGATATATTTATAAATTTAGATCAAGATGATATTTTCTCTTTTATATTTGAGTTTCATAAATATCATTTCAGTGTTAGTTGTCTAGTATTAAATAATTATAAAAATAATTATTATATTATTTTATATTATTTATTTTTTTATTGATATATTTATTAATAAAAAATAATTTTGTTAAAACTTTTAAATTAAATTTGTGTAATAATATTATATAAAACTTCATATTAAATTTTTATCATGTTAATAAAATTTTCATTAATTTTCTTTTTTTTTTTTTTTTTTTAAATTCAAAAGTACTAATGAATGTTACACAGGAAACGGTTGGATTATAGAGGTACAAAATGATATGACCTTTTACGAGATTATATTAACCAGGGATAAGATATGAAAAGATTAGTACCTAAATATGTTCCTTCAAGATCATATTAACAAAGGAAAAGATACGTTCATATATATGTTCTTCCAAGCTTCTTTAACGTTGAATGTACTGTTTCTTTCTTCTCAAATGAGAATATCCATTGTATCGAAGACACAATATCTGAAGATAAGTATAGTTTGGAATCAATATTAGATCTCTATTTTCCCAGGTCAGAAGTTTAGCCTCTTAGATGTGAGATGAGAGAGAGTCTCAGATTTCAATTTCCCTAAAACAGGTGATTAGCCTCTTTGCGATTCAGATCCCCATTCTTCTGACTGATTCAAGGGTAGCCTCTGAATAGTTCAAACATGCAACAATGAACTCAAATCTTTCTATTCAGAACTGCCCTTCAAGGGTGAGTTATGTGGATGGACATATTTCGTATGAGAAATCCTTGATCTTTATCCTCTTCTTTATATCCTCGGGATAAAGTATTCTAAAAATGATTATTTATCAGGTCTACATGATTAACTCAAAAGAGTACGGATACATAAGCACAATAAAGTGAGTAAATCTTTTTTTTTATGGAACGAGTTGAATGCCTTAATTCATTAATTGAGAAACTTGCTCGATTAAAAAAAAATTAACTGAGAAAATTTATTCTACTTACAAGTAGGAATTTAATTGAAAATAATAATAATTCAGGGATCAAATTGTTCCTTATGCCTTTTAGATAATGTGCACCCAACTTTTTCTCCCACTTGCGTCGCTACCCCTAATTTAAAATTAGGCATTGATAGCATGGCGAAGTAAAAAAAAATCCACATAATGGATTTATGATTCATGTAGTAAATAAAACTTGTAATGAAGATAATAACAAAAAGAAGTAGCAGGCGAAAATTAGAGGCCCAACAAGATAAGATGAGAAAACAAAAGAACAAAACTTGATTATTTACTCTCCTTAGGTCTAATCTCAATGCCTTGAACAACAAGGCCACTCTTCCAATTGCCACCATTCACCTCCATCAACCCCACCTCCAAATCACCATCTTGTCCTCCATTCACAAAGCATTCTCCCAATTCAACTTCCATCCACCCATCATTTCTCTGCTTAGGGTACTCCTTATTTTGATCAACAGGGTTGTTCTCCCGTTCCCTTGGAGCGTGCGCTAAGCGATGGTAGAACAATCCCATACGCCTTGGTACGATCTGAAACCGTTGCCTCTGTTCTCCTTCTGGGTCCAAACACACATTCCGTTTCTCGCATTCGCCCCCGCTGATCCCCACTGAAGCCTCCGCGGTTTGGTGTGTGAACCCATAGGTTCTTGATTTGCAAGTGAAGACAAGATAGGCTGCATAATTAGTGCCAGGCGATAGCATATGGATGTTTATTTTGCCTCGTACTTCAAACCAGCATACGTCGAGAAGCTCTGCCACCTCAGAGAACCTAAATCAAATGACACTTAGCATCATCTTAAGCAAAAGTCCACGAGTAGTTGAGAGAAGACACTTTTTGTAAATTTACAATCATGGGTGCGAGTAAGAGGGCTTGACAACTACCTAAATCAAATGACACTTAGCATCATCTTAAGCAAAAGTCCACGAGTAGTTGAGAGAAGACACTTTTTGTAAATTTACAATCATGGGTGCGAGTAAGAGGGCTTGACAACTACCTTGATTCGGGAAGCTTGACCCATTGCCAATATTGAGGAGTGTCTCCCCACACAATAGTGAGGTCTTTTGCAGCTAGCATGTAGCATTTCTTTCCAGTCAATTTCTCCAACGAAAAACTCTGTTGAGGAAGTATATATCAGATGAATAGACCAAAACCTATGCTTTATCACTAATAAGTAGGAACAACATTGTATTTTATTGAAGGAAAAGCATCGGGTTACAAACTCAAATGTACAATGTTGAATGCAAGTTGAGAGGAACTACATCAAGAAAAGATATAAGTGAATTGGATTTAGCTGGGTTAAGCATAATTCAGCATTGCACTGAAAATTTGCAAGGTCCAACGCCCCGCAAGTCATTGATTAAAAGAATAGAAAGGAAGGCAAGAGCAAAGACCCCAATTTATTACCATAACCATCATTTCTTCAGCATAATCTGTTTTTAAATCAATAAATAATCTGATGCAGAATCAATCTCTCAGTAATAAGAACCTGAGAACCACATATATGTGTATCACATTTCACTATATCAAACAAACTAAAATATTTCCTAAATTTCTCTGAAATACTAGTGTCTCTATTTTCTCAATATATTTTCAAATTAACAGAAACAGAAGTACTCACTCTCTCATGAACACCGGAAATGGAATAAAAACTAGGAAAATGTGTGCTAGTTACCCACATCCAGGCCCCCAACAACCACCCCGGGCCCCCCAAACAATTGAAAGGCAATCGAAGCAGCCAACACGAAACAAATGCAAAAAAGAAGGTTGGTAAGCATCTCAGATTTATTTATTAACACAATTTTTAATCGTCGCGAGAAAAGAACATAAAATCCGATTCAATTACGGGCCAAAACACAAGGAATAACAATTGGAAAAGCACCTAACAGAACCAAGCAAATAATCATGAAAATCATTGTCACCGACTCTTAGATAACATAAAATTAGTGTTATCTCATAAGAAGCCATTTCATCAAATTCAATCTGCAAAAAAAACTTCGATTAAAAAAAGATTTGAAAAGCAAATGAATATACCTTCCGGCCTTCATCAATGAGAATTGGATGATCACAGAGGTGGAGATAAAGGTCCTTCTTGGAATAGAATTTAGATAGCAGCGAATCATCGTCGGCAGCGCGGGATATGATGTCCCGATAGTCGGAGGGCAAAAAGCGACTCCAAACGGCGTCGGATTGGGAGGCGGATCGGAATGTGGAGGCGACCACCGACAGCCGACAAGCGTCCTTAGGGCTGGTGAGTGAAATCGCGGTGGCTATACAATCCTCTGGAAGCGCGTAGATATCACCCGAACTCTCCACCGCCATTTCTTTTGGTAGCTTTGATCAATTGAATCGTTATCAATACCTTCGTGCCGTTATTTTGAAATAAGGCCTAGGCCTAGCCGTATATATATAGTGACAGACAGGAGAACCGCAGATATTTTAGATAATCTTTTTTTTGTGCGTGTGTGTGTTTTTCCCATCAACAAAAAGTAGCAAATTTAATTTTATTATATTCAATTAATAATTCCAAAAAATACTATTGACTTTGATGCGATAGACAAGACTGGTGTTTTGAAATCACTTCTCTCTCAGTTTGAAAATTTTGAACTTTAATACAAAAATATTACGTGACACAATTATTTTAAAGCACATTTGAAGGCGAAAAAATAGAGGTTTTCTTATACAGGTAATATACATTTAGAAGGTGTTTGGAAAAATTTGTAAGGAATATAAATAATATAAGAATTGAATTGAAATGGAATTAGATTCATATATCTCAAATAGGCGACGAGAATATAGATTAAAATTTTAAAAAGTAATTTTAAATTTTTTATGTATAAAATAAAAAAATTAATTTAATTATATATATGTGTGAATTTAAAAATAATGACTTTAATAATTTGAATCGATTATTTCTCACTTTGTAGAGATTTCGAACAGAAAAATATTATGTATTAAATTAGAATTTGAAATAAAAAAGTGTTTTTTATGCCCTTAATATTCAGCAGGGGGCTTGTAGAATTTATAAAGAATGAAAAAAATTTATAAGTGAAAAAGTTATTTGATTAATATCATACATATAAAGATATTTTGTATAAATTTATAGATATTATTAGGTTTGCGTTTATTGAAGGTTTTTTGTTTTAGAGATAGAAAAATTATTTTAGAGCTGACGAACAAAAAATGTGAAAAAAAATCTTGTGAAAAATAATATGAATTTTAAGTTACCTAGTCATTCAATAATTTAAGTCAACAATTTTTTTTTTTTTTTTTTTAAATCCGAATTTTGGCCGACCTCAATTTCATAAAGTCGATTGCTTCTAGACCAAGATTTTCAGAAACTAAAAAAATTAATGTGTTGAAATAAAGTCAATTATTTCAAACTGCACATGCAACAACAGTAGAGTAGTAATCAACAAAAGGAAGAAAAGGTGAATAAGAAAAGGCTATCGAAAATGCCAGTCCCCAAAGCATATATCCTCTTGCCATGACCAAGAATATCCGAATTCCATTTCTACCCTTCTCAGTCGAGCAATTAAATTCGGAATTAGATTCGACAAGGAGAGAAAATTGTCATTTAGAGTTTTTTTTTTCTTTTTAAACTATTACAAAAATAAAATATTGTATCAGTAATATTTAACTTAACGCTGCAACCAATAATAATTAAAACCAAATGTTTCTATCATATAAATAGATAATTTAAAAATAGAAAAATCTAGTGAAGTGATAACATGATGCTTCTTTTGTGAACTTTAGCAAGAGAGATGAAATAACTTAGTGGTGTTGATATAGCAACGCAAGTAAGAATTTTTTGGAATATTCATTTCTCATAACTTAACGATGAAGGCAGGCTTTAATGCACATAGCATTTAAAACATTACAAAACAAGATAACCAGGAGAGAGAAACGAAAAAGATATATATAGATAGCATGTAAAGCTCCTATATATATTTTTCAGTTTCCATTCTATTCTCTCTCTCTATATATAGGTTTATCATATTTTTATTGGCAAATTAATTGATGCATATAATCCAATTAATTTTTTATCTAATTTTTTAATTTAATTTTAAATATAAACTTGAATTAAAAGTGTGATTTGTTTAGTAGTAAATGTTCGGCGATAACTATTTTACGACATAATAATTTAGAATAAATAAAGCCATAGTGAACTCATCGACCAAAATGATGACGACTAAAGTCACAAAAAAATTAAAAAGAAGAGAGAAGATTAATTATTATATGTTCCCCAATTTACGTAAAACTCAATACAATGTATGGGGGTGTTTTAATTGGATATCAATGTGCGGTGAAAGAAATGTCAAATTAACAAAATAAATTAGGTAAGATATACCATGAACCAATTTTATTAAAACTAATTTATGATATTAATTATTTATTAAAAAATATTTATTTGATAATAATAATAATATTTAATAAAAATAATTTAATAATATTTAAAATTGCATTTGAGTTTTACACTAAAACTAGTGTACTAAAGAATTAGTTAATAAATTAATGAAATTGAAAGGTTTACCTTATATATTTTCTTCTTTTTTCTTTCTTTTTTAATCTATGTTGTAATAAGTATTGATTGTGATGGCAATAATAAATAAGTAATTCCTCACAAAAAAACACATATAAATAATGACAAACAAAATTTTAAACTTTACACTAATTAAAATTCGTACAAATCTTGGTCAAAAAAAAAAATCGTACAAATCAACTCACATAAAACCAAATTATTATATTTTATAATC
This sequence comes from Paraleonurus japonicus, assembly GCA_030762865.1. NCBI lineage: Eukaryota > Viridiplantae > Streptophyta > Magnoliopsida > Lamiales > Lamiaceae > Paraleonurus > Paraleonurus japonicus. Next base: position 2,290,344 of record CM061057.1, on the reverse strand, counting down.
TAAATAAAAATTAGGTTGGCCTATGAATTTTTAAATTGCTATCTATCTTGATGTGATTTGCACAGAATTGCTCATAAATAATAATTAAGGCAATTAATATATTTTTGTTAATTAGTTATAACCGTTAACTTAAGGATATGCATTGAGTAGGTTTGTTCTGATATCATAGGCAGGAATTATACTAGTGAAATAAATCATAGTATGTGCGATAATTTTGATAAAATAAAATAAAGAAAGAGGAATTGAGATTATGGTCCATCCTTCCATAAGTGGTATGGAGTTCAGTTAAGCGCCAAGTACAATAGATGAAAGCTTAGCAGTTAAGGTATTATTCCAGCAGCGAAGAAATACTACTTGGTTTGTTTGAGCTTAACTTTTTTTTGACATACAGTGCTCCCTCCTATATATATTGATGAAACAGAAAAAGAGAGGTCAAAACAGAAATCCGAGTAAGTAAAGATTAAGAAGCGTCAGTTTAAGCAAAAAAGGCGATTTGAAATTAAAAGAGCCAATCTTTAGGATGCTCAAAAGTTGATTTTGAATGCTAGACACGTCAGTTCAATGTTTATTTAGTATACTCTTACTCCCTTCCATGTCGGATTAGCCATCAAAAGTTTCTTCACTACCTCTCCCCATGCGGCTGCACATGCATTCAATGCCACATTTACGAACAAGTCCCAAGTGAGAGTTTAAATGTGCAATTAATATCATTTTTTAATAAAAATGTTATTACAGTATTAAAATTATATATATTGCATCATTTTAAAGTAAAATTTTTAAAAATAATATTAATAAGTGATAATTTTAATTAAAAAATATTATCGTTACATATCTCACTTGTTAAGTTTTGTCGTCCGGATAACAATATAATGATGTCTGTTGGTCTCGTATTGGAAAACAAAATAAAATAAAATTGGTCGTCCAGTTCGATTTTTTTTTTTTTTTCGTATTTTATCACATGTTTCCCTCTTAGATCATTAATACATATCAATATAATATATATAATTTGTTGATATTTTTATAATAATCAAATAGCCCATACATCTAAACATTAGAAATCTAGAATACAAGGTGAAATACCAAAATTATTATAGGTGATATCATTTCAACTAAATGCCATATTAGAAACAAAGAAAAAAAAAAGGAATTACTAGATTATATTATTTCATCACATCTAAAAGGAGAAAAGCTTTCTTACAGACAGTTCTTTCAAGTGATACCAGGGCAAAACATTGCTCAAGTCTTCACAAGATTGTAGCCAATTATACTAATCAGCGTAACCAAAGTAAAGTTACAGACATGAAAATAAGAAAGGCAAAGGGATTGATAAATTGCTGAAATCTGCAAATTATTAGTATCTGAAGATAAAGATACAAATCTTACACTTTGGGTGTTATTACTTTTGGGATATGTTAGGAAGAACCACTAAAGCTAATCTCCATGCCTCTTCCACCAATTCCAGCAATCAAACATTGGAACCCACATGCTTCTAGATCTGCAATTACTTTATCAACAACTGTTCCTGATAATACTGTGTAATAAAGTCAAGGAAATTACGATTCTTTACAGAAATATCAATCACATAGCATGATAAGATCTCGAACAAAAAAAAAAGGAAATGATCAAGAAAAATTCAAGGATACGTGTAGGGAGAAGAGTAAGAACGCAGCCTCCTCCTCCAGCTCCTGTTAGTTTAGTTGACAGCTTATATTTCAATGTAGTTCTAATCACATTCTCAATAGAAGCGTGACTGACCCCCATGCACTGGAGTAAACCCTGGCTCATCTCCATCAGTTCCTCTAGTTTTTCCTCTTTTTCAGTTATAGCAAGATCATCAGCAACTGGTGACTGGATGATGTCAGCGACCTCCTTGCTGATGGAATCGACAGCGTTAAATACAGAAGTCATGGCACTAGGATGTCTCGCTGTCCTTTCAGACACACCAGCTACCAATGCTTTTGTATTTCTTCCAACATTTGTGTTAGTTATGAGCATTTTCAGGGGCATATTTGTCCTGATACGTGTGAGTTCACCGGACCTAAATTTAATCATGTTCCCTGAAATATGTCATTAGCTTAATAGACATCAAAGTGTTCTCTGGCATATTATGTCTCACTAAGCCAAAAAAGTAGGTTCCCTGGTGTAATTTTAAGGATAATGGATAAGGAGAATTTGACATACCATAGGTGCTTACTGTGTTGTCTATCCCTGATGGCTTTCCATGGATCATCTTTTCACCTTCAAAGGCCCATTTGTTTACCAGTTCTAGCTCATTGTCTCCAAACACTTGCCAGCCTTGATGGCTAAAATCCAATTTCACAGAATCAGATACAGCAAGGAGGGCAGCAGAGAGTGCAACACACAACGCAGCAGACGAACCCAAGCCAGAGCCTAATGGCAGTTCAGAGGTCACAACAGCTTTAGCTGGCTTATAACTGATAAAGTACAAAAGGAAATCAAATCAGATATAGATAAATTTAAATAGAAATCATTAGTAATGTTTGAATGAATACCCATGAATTGAAGTATACAGCCAAAGAAATGCTGAAACGCCTGCAGCTAGTCCAATCTTAGCCTCAGGAATATTTTGTTCTTCGACTAAAGAAGCAATTGCTTTTGTGGCCTCGAATGAACATGATAAAGGAGAGGAAGCAGCATGGCTGCCCTGGTCAGGCAGAACTTCCTTGATCTTACTAACTGGCCAGGTGAATTCTAAGTTCAAATCCTTGAGGTGGTATATTAGTGCATCATCATTCTCTATTCTCCAAAAGTATTGAAATAAGAGGGGAAAAATACACGAATCAGAAAAAAATAAAGAATATAAATGCAATCTGGCATCATCAAACATGATGAACAGATACTGTTAAATTTCTATATAGAGAAATATGTATCCCGGTTAATGCACTATCATAAAATTATTTTCACTATACCAACCTTGTTTTTTTCTTAATCATAAACTTATCAAGATTTAATAGCTTTCACACGCATGATTGGATATTTCACCTGAGTTGAACGTTACGATTAGAAATAGCACAACTGAACTGAACCAAAAGTATGTTCAAGCTTCACTCATATGATAATCATGTCCAACACTTGGGTCCTTGTCTTTTCATTAGTTTCATCAAGTAAAATTAGTAGTGCATTTAACACTTCACCCTAGATACAGTGCATTTGACAAATATATGTGATGATCGTCCAATCAAAAAGAGTTCAGCAATTCAATTGATTGATTATAAGATTTGAATCTAGACAAACGTCTCAGTTCATTCAACGGCGACCAACACGAACAAAATCCTGCTTCGGAATTCAAGGTCAAAACTGTAGAATTGAAGAAGTGCAAAACAAGTTTTACCTAACTAAGAGACTCATTATATGTGGCAACTAATTTCCCTATTACGTCAGCATAATTTCAGAACAAATATTGCACGTCAATTCATAAACATATTCAAACCCGAACAAACGAAGCTCACTCCCGATAATCAGTATTCTCTGATCAATCAAAAAGCAAAATAATATGCGACAAAATCAAGAAGGAGAATATTGGTAAAGTACCCTCGGGAGTAGGGAAGCGAAGAGAGACGTAAGTATAGAGATCGATGGCGGCGGCAACGGCGGTGGATCCGTGAACCACGGCGTGTTCGCCGGCGAGTATGATTTTTCCGGGCGCTCTGGCTCTGACTTCCATGCTAATGTATTTGGTTTCCGATCGATCGATCTCCTTTACCGATTCAATTAGCAGTTCTTTGTGTGTGTGTGTGAGAAATGTAAGAGGCGGAGGGGCAGTGGCGGAGAAATTGATGAGCGGAGTGTCAACTTTGTATGATGCCTGATTTTGGATTGGCCCGCTCTCTTACTCGCATAACTCGCGCGTGACGTTCACACTTTCCACCTAGTGTTTCCAGTTGTAGGGAAATAAATTAAAAATTGCGGAAAATATAATGGTCAAACAAAGTGTGTGAATAGAATTATTATTGAGATAGATCAAAAATGTATTGGAATGTGGAGGCTATATTCTATGATATTTTTTTTTAAAAAAAAAAAGTAAGCAGTATATTCATCGCATAAGATATGCCGTTCACAATCATCTAATTATTTAGTCATAAAAACTGTAAAAAATTAGTACATAATATATGAACATAATGGTATTGTCAAATATCCTCATGGATATTCAAAGATGGATAATGGATCGTACACTTGGATTTTTTTACTATACATGTATAACTTTTTTTTTTTTCGAAAGGCATGTATAACTTTTTTTAAAAATATGGATGAATGAAAATATTCGATTTTAATTAAAAAAAAAAAATTAAATCTCTTTATTACATATGCATTTTATTTTATTGTTACAATTTATTGATGTGACACATCCATAAGTTCTACTACTATAATTAGTTGAATATGTTTTAAAAATAAATTAATGAAAAATAAATATAGAAGTGTGCCTTATAATTATTATAAATGCGCAATTCGGATTCTTTAATGTTCTAGTTTTATATGAATTTCATCACTTTAATATGTACGTGTAAAAAAATACTACTTGTTTAATGTGTAAAGTATTTTACATTTTTTTAATATGCATAATTGATTTTTTTTTATTTTAAAGAAAAAAAATGGTTTGGTAAAATGTGGTGTGCTGTTGACTGCTGATGCGCGAGCACGACTAGTGGAGCGCGTGGAAGAGTAGCTGACTCATGTTGAATCTTGAATTCTTGACTGTTTAATTCCCACTCTATTCCTTTCTTTTCAAATATTTTTTTTTTTTTGACAGATTTCTTTTCAAATATAGGTGCAATGATTTTCACATTTTTAATAAAACAGCATCGAAACACAATTTTAATACATTAATTACAGTAATGATTATATGAATATTTTTATTTTCAGGAATTTTGGTACAAAATTAATTTGCAGAAAAAATAGAATAATTTTGATGATTAATAAAAATAAAAAAATAACTAATCTTCATCATAAAACTCAAAATAAGTTTATCATTAACTTATTTTAATTAAATATTTCACTTTTTATAATTGTTTTTCAATAATCATTCTACGTCCTAACATCAACATTACAAAGTTTATTTTTTTATTATAATTCACCATTTAATAATTTTCATTAAAAGTGTAATCAAAGTATTGAGACCAAGAGTCGCTCACGAGTATAATATAAAATTATCGCTGCACCTGTAAGTTTGTAACTAATTAGTCAAGTGATTGTTGCCTATAACAAAGAGTAGTTTGACATTAAATCACAGGTGAAAGCAGTAAAATAAAGAATTTGGAGTAATAAGTAATGGAAAAGACACATCTCAAGCAGTATTATAAACATTATGTAAGTAATAGAAACACAGCTTAGACTGATAAAAAATTGTGCTTTCATCAAGTAAATTAATTAATCAAAATGTGATGAAAAAAAAGAAGATATGTACATGTAATGTAAGTGAAGGATTACGTAGAGGTAAGATAACTTGAATACTTGAATACTTGATACTGATAGCATACACTACACTGACACATACTAGATCGTATTAAATGATTATGAAAGATGATAGAATTTTCAAATTCAATAGACAAACATTTATGGATGGAACCACCACACACACACACACACAATCCCAATATCGCATTTACTGATTTTGAACAAAGAGGGTGGAGCTGAATGCCAATCAATGAAACCGCTCAATTTTCTCTGCTTGTTGATAATGCACGAGCTGATTTCCACACAAATACAATGTCCAACTGCCACACACCCCTTCTTGGATCTGGAAAGAATTAAGCTCTCACCACCGCCCCCAATTTTCAATAAGGGCAACCGTTACTGGGTAATGGTATCACCGCCTCCTCCTCCACCACCTATACTACCACCACTGCCTCCGCCTCCAGCACCTCCACCACCGCCGCTGCCTCCACAACCACAGTTGCCTCCGCCTCCTCCACCCCTGATTTAGTCCTGAATTGGTTATCGGAACTTGGGATTCAATTCTCTATATGGTAATTTCATGATTGAATATGGGTCAAATGTGAAGTAGATGGGCTAGGGTTTTATGATATTTTGGACTTGGACTACCCTTGCTTGCATCAGATTTTGGGCTGCTATTCAACTTTGGCCCATCATTTTGTTTTCATTACCCATTTGATTTGACTGCTTCCACATTTGGCATATATTTACAAAAATAAATTAAATATTAGTATTGTATGATTTTTTATTCGTGGTGGGTACTGTTGAATTACATAAACGGCATTATGGATATCCTGTATGTACATCGTGTGACAAATGTTAGGTTATCTCAAAATCAAACTGGAAGGCAGTGCTTCATATATAGATAATCGTCAAGTGTATCACTGTATAACAATGGTAGCTTTTTCACAATAATATATATGCGTGGTGTAAGTAAATTTTATATATAAAATTAATATTTTTATAAATTTTTGTAGCATACAAATTTTGAAAAGTATTATAAAAATATAAAAAAACATCACGTCGAAATTCATTAGTTCTGCTCAATATATGCAAGTTTTCCTAATAGTCCACAAATTTATGTGTATGTATGAAATATTATTTTATGTAGTAACAAATTAATCCAATAACCGCGTGCATGGAAGACTTTGGAAGCAAGCATTCACATAACACGGTAATTACTGAAATTAATTAACCATTATACTCGTTTAGTACAGGTGAAGACTAATACAATTGGAATGTGATGGTTTCTTTTTTTCTTTATTTATTTTTAAATGGAAGACTCGGTACAAAAGGAATGTCATCATTGTCATGTTTACTTGACTTTGCCTAAACCTAAGACCCAGTCTTCCAATATTTAAACCGAGACATTTCTGTACAACTTTGGTTATTAAAGTATGACTTTCAGATAATTTCTTTTTTTTTTTTTTTGACTGGCACATGGTGGATGATAAATGACACGAATTTAAATTAATTCTACACTTATTTACTCACAAATTTGTATTTTTATTATTATTTAATAAATTTTTAATGGTCTCACGCTACATAGTCACATATCATATATCACACTTATGTTATCAATAATTATAAATTAGTATGTGATTGTGTTTTAATTAAAGACCCAAGATGGAACTCTAATTTAATAATTAATACCACAACCGACAACCGCGTATATTTTTTCTATTAATCTTTTGACAAATTATTTTGTGAGACATGCAATGTTAAATGATTGTGGGACAAATTTAAATTAAAAAAATATTCTACGAATTTAATTACTATGCCTAACTGTTTTTCTTTTGTGATATAAATAATAAATCTTCGAGCTAGAAATTTTGTAAAAGCATTTGAAATACAATAAATTTTTTGTATGAGATATGATATTTTTTTAAATTTTTTGTAATACTTTTAAAACTTCAGTATTATAAACCTTGCTAAAGTATATATAAATTGAATCATGTAATAAAAAATTTGAGTTTAGTAAATACTCCGTCCAACACAAACTTTAATATAAAAATTGTTTAATAATATAAATTTTATTTTATGAGGTATGATAGTTTATTCAATTTTAATAAAAAAATTGTTTAATAATATTAAATTGGGTTAGTGTAAAAATAATTAAGGTGTTTAAGGGAGATAGATAATAAAATTTGAATTCTTAAAATGTGAAATTGTTTATATAGAAAAAAAATGGGAGAAGCCAAACCATTCACCATGTATAATTGTAATTACGGAAACAAAAATACATATATTTAGTAAATATTAGTAGTAAGAAATTTTTAAAGGGCCCAATGCCCCCGGGCACAACGTGGCTCCGTCAGTGATCCCTACCTAAAACAAATACAATAATAGAATAAAAACGAATATAATATATAATATCTTAATATTCGATTACGTGCCTTTTTTTTTTTTTTTTTTTTTGACAGGGGATTATGTGCCCATTAATTTGCTACCGGACCACGAAGTTTCGTGCCTTGCCGCTAACTCATACATATACGGACAAAACCCATGCCAGCAACACAAAAATTTTACCTAAAAATCGCAATATGTCGCGTTTCATCAAATTAAATATCTTATATGATTAAATTAATTTGATAACCGGATCATATAATTATTCATGGGTGAGTTATTACTAAATATAATTTTGAACACTAAATTACTATTAGGTACAATTGTTTTTCTAATTACTACTAGGTACATTATTTTGATTGATTTTTTCAATTTTACCCTTCTATTTAGTGTTGTGCATGCCAATTTTTTTATTTCCAATTTGCTACCAATTTTTCTCTTTCCAACATATATCATTTTCAATTTTTAATTTTCAATTTTCAACGTATATCATTTTTTTACAACACTAAAATTGATAAATATATATTTACAGTTGGTTATTTTTTTTTTCCGTTAAATCTTGATTAAAAAATCAAGATACAACAAATCAAAAATACATTTCCAGAAATCAACAAATCTAAAATACATTTCTAGAAATCCAAAAATCAACACACAACAAATATCATTGCACATGTCAAAAAAAAAAAAATCTGCACATCTGCACATTATCACTGTCAACAATATCCAATAAAGAAAACCTAAAGAACAAGACAAATCAAACACTGCAATCTTGACAAAACTTTGGGCAAAACGATGAGAGTGGTCACGGGGCCGTCGTCTTCGTGCCGACATCGTCGTCGTCTTCGATTAGGGCCTGTGGGCGGTGGATGGTGGGTCGCGGGGCGGTGGGTGGTGGGCTGTGACTGTGAGAGAGAGAGATGGGACTGGATTTAAGGGAGAATAACTGAATAAGAGAGAAATGAGAGTAATTAGGGTTTTGAGGGGTATTATGGGGATGGATTGTAGCTGATAGTAATTTTTAAAAAGTATTATATCTAGAAGTAATTTTTTACTACATATTGTATCTAGTAGTAATAAAATTATTATTCATATATTAGTATTACTGAAAAAACTTCATCAATTTACATGAAAAGAATAACTAAACTCGAACAAATCTTAACTTAAATATTTGCCCAATGGTAAAGATTACTCACGGAAAATGCATCATTTGACTTTAATTTTAATTTTATTTCACGACTAAGCGCCATCAACGTTAAATGAACTATTTTTTATTTATTTAACTCTCTAAATTCATGATAATAAGTACCAAACGCCGCCGTGGATTCTATATATACTATATTTATCATACATACAAAATTTGACCAAGACAAAGTAAACTGCTGATTTTGTTTTCTTTATTTTTCTTTCTTTATTTTTAAATTTTATTTTTGGAAAAACAAAGTAAATTGTATTATTTTATCAATTTTTACCAATTGAGATTAATTTTGGGTTATAACTTGTAATGTTTGATTTTCTGTTTTTAATTGCATTCAGCCTACAAAATGAATCACTAATTCGCAGAAGCTCAGTGTGTATTGATAGTATTTTTGTAAAAAGTAAGTTTATTAATTCTAGGATATGGAAAAAGGTTATCGGTTAATATGATATTAGTATAAGTAGTGAGATTTAATATAGTAAGTTCAGTTCAATTAAATTAATTTTATTTTTGATTTGTGGTTTAACTTAGGGGTGGCATTCGGAGAAGCTCAGTGTTCGTATTGATAGTATTTTCGTAAACCCGTTAACACGATAAAAATTATTAATTCCCGATATGGAAAAAGGTTTGATAGTAACATGTTAATGACATGTTACAATTACAACAATACAACATAATATAAATTTTAATATTTTTAATTAAATATTTTAAAATCTAAAATTTTAAATATTATCGTAAGTTCAAAATTTTAAATTTTTAGATTATATTTTCATTTAATATTATCGTGTCCTTAATTTTATTTTGATTTTCGTGTTCGTTTAACTAACTTTTGAACAAGTTGTTCTAAAAAAATAAAAAATTGAACAAGTATATTCTATATTTTTATTTTTTATTAATTTAAAAATGCTCTAATAAGTATGTACGAGTAAGATATATTACTTGCATTATTACACATTTGAGTCGACATCGTATGAATATAAGACCACGATTGTTATTTTAGGAGATGTACTAGTCCAACCAAAAAAAAAAAAAAAGATGTACTAGTCTATAGTTTCTCAATAATAACAAAGTGAAATCGCACTTGAAATGCGCAATTAATTGTTTGTTTGAAAAACTCATTAAATAAAGTTTAAATATATTGAAGGTAAACCATGTCAACGAAATGGTATGATCATAAGTTTACTATTTTATTTAAATTCACTTGTTCTTTTCTTGCACTTTCATTTATTATTTGATAGAAAAGTCGCTTGTCATTTTATTTATGCTCCTTTGTCCCTTACTCTGCATAGCTATTTGTTTGGTATGAAAGTTGTAATTCTCAATAAAATCAGGACTTGCCTTCTAGTTATTTTTTGTTGTTTTAAACAGTATGAATTGCCGTTGTTGGTTAAATAGTTATCTTGTTTACCTCTTGTTTCAAGCATCAAATTTGTCAAGCATATCTTACTTGGTGAAACCTTATGGTAAATTAAATTTATAATGCTCGTTAATATGGGTAAATAATATCATTATAAAACTTCACACTTGTATTAAATAAAAAAAAAAAAGCAAATAGAACGCATAATTTTAGCATACCAAATTACACTACAAAAAAATAGTCATTTACCGACGGAACGGATTTTCGTCGGTAAAACTGGTCATCCGTTGGTATTTTTCTCGTCACAAAATACCGACGAAAAATTAATTCATCGGCGGTATTCCGGTCGATAATTACCGACGAATATTCGTCGGAAAATACTGTTTATAAAAAATTCAAAATTTTGTAGGTAAATCTGAAATTTGAAATTCCGACGGTATTTTATCAATATTTTATCGGTATTTGTGACGGAATTTGGTCCGTCGGTATTTCACAGTTTTTTTTTTTTTGGTGTTATTTAAGCAAGAGTGCAACAAAAGACGGCTATGTACGGCCGTTGTGCAACTTTCAGGATTAAAAAATTTGAGTCGATCATAGACCTCATGTTCCTCTATTGTGCAATCTTATCCTCAGCAAAGTATGGTAAAAAAACATTTTTCAACATAGTGAAATTTAAGAAAAATTAATTTAGTTTGAAAACAAAAAAAAAAAAAAAAAACAAAATCAATATTTAAATGTAGGGTCAAATTGGTAATTTGCCCGATTATCCAGCTCTAAATCATCTAAGTACATGAAGGTCAACCTGTCAAAAAAAAAAAAAAAAATAAATGAAGGTCAAGATCACAAAAATCCTAACCCAATTTAAAATTGTGGAAAATAAAGAGGGATAATGTACCTTACTCTACTAATCAACCTATGTTACCTACCCCCCTTGACCTTAATACCAAACTCACAAAAGTAAATGCAGCCCTAACCTTATTAACCTACTAATTAATAATTATCACTACTTCAAATCTTTTTTTAAAGGTAAATGTTAGTTGTAAGTGGTTAGAAGTTAGTTCACCAAGTTTCCTCACAATTCCAAATTATTCAAGCCTCCTTATATCTCTCACTCCAAATTTGTTCCCAAAAGGAATCGAACCCAGATTTCCCACTAAAGTGAAAAATCCGGTCACTAGTTCAATATTCTTCCACCACCTATCACTGGCAATTGCTACCATTGTAATTGAAACTTAGTTTCTTCTTAAAGCAAAAGTTATTATAAAAAAAGAATTACAAATCTTAATAAATAATAAAATACAGAAAACTCGTATCGTTGACATTGAACATTCACCCGGTCCCTCGAGTAAAAATGGAAAGTAGAAAAGAAAATAAATACTTTAGGCATTGACAGGCCCCACAAACGAACAACTGCCAAAAGTCTTACAAACGTACATGCTTTAAACTACGAATGATTGCTGCGTCCGACGACTTTTTGATCTCTTTTTCTATGGAGGATAGCTTCCCCTTCTCACCTCTCTCTACTCTGTATTTGACTTGATCAACCCTCTCTCCTCTTTCTCTCTCTTCCAATTAACTGCACTATTTATATATATAGATGTTCGACAATTCAAATTCTCATCACTATTCTCTGATTGGGCCCAGAGAAATAGGGGGAGTAGGAGGAATTGTCTGATTGCAGAAATTAATGATGTATTTTAAAGATTCAGTAGCTGTGTTGTTGTTGATTTTGTTTGCGTGTGGGTGTTGGATTAATGCTGAAGCGTACGGGCTGGATATCCACCACCGTTATTCGGACACTGTTAAGGATTTCTTGGCCGTCGATGGGTTGCCGGAAAAGGGCTCCCTCGACTACTACGCCGCCATGGCCCACCGTGATCACCTTTTCAAATCCCGTCGCCTCGCCACCACTCCCGCCACCAGTCCTTTCCTCACTTTCTTGGGTGGCAACGACACGTACCGTCTTAGCTCTCTTGGATTGTACGTTCTTCTTTTCTTTATCTTTACTAGCTTTTCAATTTAATCTTCTAATTTATGGGTGTTGATTTAAACACTACTTATTGATAGTTCTCTGAATTTATGTTTAATTTTATGTCCTGGAGAAGTGGAGTATTTATGAACTTGCAACTTAAATTCGTTGCCAGATGATTTTGTGATTATGGCGTTTTAGTTTTTGAGATAAGTATATGATCATCTGTGAAGATATTTTCTTGCACAATTTGCGGAGTAATTAAAGGAAATTATTTTCATGATTGCAACACTATGTTTTTGGTAGAGTTCTTTTGATGGTCAACTGAATGGAGAGAGAAAGAAGCTTTCTGCCCAAAAAAAAGAAAAACAGAATATCAAATTATTGTTTCAAGAAATCTGTGTTGGTTTAATATTGTATATATGAGCACAAAATGTTTTACAAGTGAATTTAGGTAGAGTTGGCCAACTAACTCTTTGTTCTACCAAGGTTCACGTAAATAAAAAATAAAATCAGAATTCAAATATTAATCATAAAGGTGTAATCAAAACCAAACTAAATCAGCATCCTAGATAGATAGGGAATTGAAAGGATTAAAATGGTAATTTGTATGGTCTTGGAAGACTGAAAGTAAATGATAATCACATACATCTTGAATAAAACATATGTTGTGTATATTTGCAGCTTGCACTACTCTATTGTCACAGTAGGTACTCCTCCATTATCATTTCTTGTGGCCCTCGACACTGGTAGTGACCTCTTCTGGTTACCGTGTGATTGTACAAGCTGTATGCGTACCTTGAACTCCTCTTCATCGACAGGGAAGGTATGTTAATTACTAATACTCTCTCAATACTTGCATGGTTGGGTCTATATATATATGAAGTGTTTCTTATTTGTCTCTCTACTTTGTTTTGTGACAAAACAGCCCCTATCTCTAAACATATACAGCCCTAGTAACTCGTCAACTAGCTTGCCAATTCCATGCAATAGCACCAAGTGTGGAGCCAGACGAGGATGTGCACTCAGACGTAATGCCTGTGCTTACCAAGAAGTATATCTTTCCAGCAATACGTCCAGTACAGGGATATTGGTAGACGACGTTTTGCACTTGGGAACTGATGCTAATCCACAGAAACCTGTTAATGCCTCTATTACATTAGGGTATCTAATATATATATATATATGTTTTCCCCATCCTAGGATCATTGCCTAATTTTGGTACTTAATAGAGTATCCTTCATTCCAGATGTGGAATAATTCAAACCGGTGATTTCTTGGACGGTGCTGCTATTAATGGCCTATTCGGACTTGGTATGGACGAGGTATCGGTCCCTAGCATATTAGCCAACAAAGGACTTGCTGCAAATTCCTTCTCCATGTGTTTCGGAGCTGATGGAATTGGAAGAATCGAGTTTGGTGATAAAGGATCTTCGAACCAGAGAGTAACTCCCATCAATCTTGAAACAAGACAGTAAGCAGTCGTCTCTGTTTTTTTAAAGCAACTTATAAGATGCTTAAAATAAGCTTAGGCGAACGGACCCTTATAGTCATGATTACATTTTTTGTGTTCGTTTCTTTTACAATATGTTTAATTATTTTGCTTGCTTGCTTTCTTTCTTTCAGCCAAACCTATAATGTCACCGTGACACAAATAGCTTTGGAGAAGAATGTAACTGATCTTGAGTTCTCTGTAATCTTCGACTCTGGGACCTCGTTTACATACTTGAACGACCCGTCTTTCTCAGTTATAGCAGAGGGTGTAAGTTTTACATATAACACTACGTCTTCCCAGAGGAGTTGAATTTTCATCCACTTAATTTCTTCTTGTGCGTGCGTGCAGTTCAATTCTCAGGTAGCTGAGCCACGTTACGAACCTGAGACGAAGATTATTTTCGACTATTGCTACGCACTGGGGTCAGTTACATTAAGTTTTCTTATGCTGGTTTATGTTTGATTTTGAAATATTGTGTCCTCATTACTTTTTATTCCCTGCAGTGCAAATCAAGATAGCTATTCTGTTCCAAATTTGAACCTGACAATGAAAGGTGGACAGCAATTCTTCGTGACTGCACCCACAGTTGTTATTCCACGAAGGGTGAGGCATTCATTTAGTGCATCATCAATCTATTGACAAATAATTTCATATGCTTAACAAACTTGCCTTCTTGTGCAGGATAATGGATTAGCATATTGTTTGGCGATTGTCAAAAGTGAGGATATCGACATCATTGGACGTGAGTATTCAAATTACGAATAATTTTCTTGCTTTAATCCTACACACATTCTACAGCAGAATTCAACAGAGTTTTGATTGAGAACTAAATTTTGTTACCAGAAAATTTTATGACTGGCTATCGCTGGGTGTTTGATCGTGAGGAGATGGTTTTGGGTTGGGAAGAAGCCGATTGTAAGTTGGTGGATGTTTTTATTTTGATTTTGTATGTGTAATGTTGATGATGATGAGCTCAATGTGACATGCATTCATCTCATTCAGGCTATGGTGCCAATAATGAATTGAACAATCTACCCGTAAACAAGGGAAGCCCGGCAGCTGCTCCTACGCCGTCTATTTTGGACCCGGAAGCTATGCCCCGGAATAGAAGTCGTCTACCACCACCACTCTCGACACAACCATCGAATCTGCAACCTGGGGCTTCAAACACTGCACCTTGTTTGAATTCTATGACTAACACCATTCTCATGCTCATACTTTCTGTTCTATTACACTTCACCATTCTTTCTTCATGAGATTTTTGGCCTATATACCACACAGGTATAGTATTTGTGTATATAGACACGGTGATTGATGATTGCCACATACAACACGATAGGGAATGCTCATCTGCATTCTGGTTTTCTTGTCGCTATTTGTGATTTTGTATTACCTCTTCTCTTGTACACCACATTTGTGCAATATGACATTATTTATTTATTTAGGGCTCGTTTGGTTTCCTTTATTGGATAATACCTGAACTATAATACCTATATTTGTAATACCAGTTTATTATCAATATTTTGTTTGGTTTCAAAAACTTGAGTTAAATAATTAGTTATTAGCTATCAATATTATGTTTGGTTGCAAGTATTATAACTAGTATTAATTTATTTTAGACTAATTTGTCCTTATAAATAAAAATAATAATAAACACATTTTGATGAAAGTGAAGGGTGTTTTTGGTATTTTAAAATTTAATAGATGTTGGAGAAATATAAGTATTACAAATATCATATGAAACTTGGAATCTATAATACCATGTATTAGGTATTATTTGAACGGGCCTATTCTTAATAACGGGCTGGAAGTATAATGTATACAACAAACCAAACAAGTGATAAAGATGTATTAGGGATCAATACACCCCTAATAAAGGAAACCAAACGACCCCTAAAGCTATTAGATTATGTACATTTTGATTTTTTTTAATTTTTTCTTTTGGTTTGTTTTTCAATTTATGAACTTTTACTAATACTGATGATGAGATCGTGATATAAAATCAATTGGTAAGAAACTAATTAGAGGAAAAAGAAGTTAGATAAAACACTTTTACGTACATTTATGGAAAATTGCCAAAAGAATCATTTCTTCAAACTAAAGTTCCCTTAATGACAAAACAAACGCTCAATCCTCATCAGAATTTGCATCAAGGATGTATAAATATGGTACAGCAGGTGTGTGCACAAGAGGATCATCAAGGTGATCGTCGTTGTTTTCAAGAAATTTCCAACCTAAATGCTTAATGTAGACTTTATCAAAGGCATTGACATTCAAGCCCGAGGCTAGAAACAGTTGTAACTCATTTACAAACCTTTCTGTTCTACCTGTTACGAAAGGTCTAATTGCATCAGATACCGACACTCTGAACTCTTCTTGCACCATTTCCGTTGAAACACTGCTCTTTTTTAACCAATCCCTGCAACATTAATGGGTGAAAATTGGAAAACCACTTCACATAATTGTCCAGATAAAGAAAACAATTGAATGCTTATTAAAACTGCTCGGCAAGCCATCAGTACATGCATGTATAAAGATGTATAGCACCTTCTCAATGAGTCGATCACACCAAGCACATGATGCATAATAATGTCTACATCCTCCTCCTGCATTTCAAGTAAACAATTATGTAAGCTACAATATAGTTTCCAAAGCTCGTATTTCCTGGTCTAAGGATGAGATTCCAGGTCTTTCAATCCAATTTGGACTTGCCATATATTAGTAGTAAAAGAAGGAAAACGAAATCTTCAAGGGCTTAAAACAAATCAAACAAGTAAAGAGGAAAATTTGTATTCTTAACAGATGCAACATAGAAAAAATGGAGAAAAACTGTTGAAAAACCTGCATTACAGACTGAATTTCCCTTTTCAACCAATGAGGCAGAAAATAATTCTGCTGTAGATATTTGCGGAACTTCCAATAACGTGACACTTGTAGTTTATCAGCAAGATCGCCTGCAATCAAACGTCACAAAAAAGGGGTGAAATATTAGTTCATTATTGTTTAAGGGTGCAGTTTCTTAAATCACAGACAAAAAATACCTGGATCAGTGTAGTAGCATTTCAACCTATACCTATGAGCTTCTGAAAAGAATTCACTGAAGAACCAAAAATAACAAATGAACACTTCAATAATTTTCAATTCATCAAATGAAAACATAACTTCTTAAGAGAAACATCTCCTTGGTATGGCCGCAAATTTAAGCAACTGCACAATACCTATTCCCCAAACTTTTACCAACATAATGCTGTTGAAAAGAAGTTCCGTCATATCCACAAACGATGGAAAAGTTCTCTCTCTGACGTAAGATACAAAAGAATGTCAAAACGAGGAAAAAAAAAGTTTAGTGTTCAAGAAAGGAACAGAGCAAGTATGAACAAGTCATTGTTTTTCCCTTTCTATTAGGAGAGAAATCACAGATGGTTTATTGAAATGAACAAGAAGAAAGGTTGATACAATTTGTTCAAAGATGTTAAAGGCATTGCCAGAATAAAGCTACAAATTCAAGAGACACGTACATAAAAATTCTTGATCAACTTAGGTTAAAATTAAATTAAAGATAAAGCTAACCTTACACAAAGGACACTTCAATGATGAAGATGCACAAGACTGGGCGCGTGAAACTATATTGATCCATTTTACAATGCAGCTATAGCAGAATTTATCTGCATCATTCGAATATATCTTTCCCATTCAATTCACCAAGTCATCATCATATTCATGAAGACAGCTTAAACTAAGGCCTTGCGAGCATTCAATTATGAAAGATTAGATCAGAGATGTAAAAAATTCCCCTGATATTCACCAGTCCAGCATCACATATTTTGATTAATCAAACAGCTCTATGCCCTATCCAATTAGTTGGATAGAAATAATCTAGGATGTAGAATTGAGTCGCAAAAAATGAAACAAGAGCAGAATTGCGGGTATAAATAAAGATACTCAAATTAATCCGAATTTATATGTGCGTCGAGAGAGAAACGTACGGAAACATTGGTCCAAATAGGACTCCTGCGAGACGGGCGCCAGACAAATTGGACACGGGTTCGGGTCGGAAGAGGAGACCCTCAAGGTTTCATCATCACCCATATCGCCCAAACTCGGACGAGGTTTAGCATTCGCCACTTTGATAATTTCCCTACATAGCAGGTTCTTATTTCTATTTACAATTTTAACCTTTCCAAGATTAAAAAATAAAAACAAAAAATACTTTTATTACTTCCCCCACTAAACTAAAAGTATCTTTCACACTATTTTTTTTTTTTTTTTGATTTGTTATCTTCACCATTTAACCATCACTTAATATTTTCATATGTTGTTGACTTTATACTCATAAACAACCACTTAACTTATAAATGAATCATACAATACTCTAAAATACCCTTAATTTATCTATTTTATCTATGTTTTTTTAGAATACGTCAAAACCAAATAAGCATAGTTTTAGTGGACGGATGGAATACTTATTTTAAAAAAGTAGTCGGATATGCGTTTTTCGTTGTCAAAAACGGGGCTCATATGAATAATAATATTTGATATTTAATGTGTGAGCGATTTTATTGCAGCAATTAGGATTATTATTATTTTTATATGTGATTTTAAGTACAATTAATTACTGTTATCATTCATTCTGGCAGTGTAATTGATGACTGTTGAAACGAATACACAACAAATCAAACTCTTACTCAGAGCAAGAGTTTCCTGCATAATTATACATCAAGAGCTGGATTCTCTACAAATGCCAACCCAGTTAAGAATGATTGCAACATCCAAGAATGGTGAAATAATGAATCGGTAAAATGTATCAAAGAAGATACATTCATACTATATGGCTTCAATATTCAAAAGAATAATGGAGTACCAATTTAAAGAATCATCATCAACTCAAAAATGCTCTCTCAATCAATAAACTCCACCATAAATCTCGGCTGCTATCCTCACAACATAAACTCTAGAAACAAGAATAACAACAGAGACCTCTCAAAGTATAATCAAACACACATTCACAAAAAGCAATTTTATTCCCTCAAAATGCTCTTCTTTTCCTCCTTCCACCCTTGTTTAAGCTGCTCCTCACCCATGTCTGAAAATCGTCCTTCTTCAACACTAAACCCACCAGAAAAGCACAGCAACAGAACCCTAAAATCCAATCTTTAGCACCTCTTCTCCACCCCTCTGCAGATAACCCAAACAAAACTAAACCTAAACCCCCCAACAAAACATCACCATCCAAAACCAATTCTTTACCCATAACAAACCACAGCCCCACAATGCCACAAATTACTAAAATACCCATAATTCCCAATTTAATTCTCCTTCTCCTTTTCCCACCATCAAACCCGCCCCATCCAAATCCCTTCCAAAATCCATTTCGACCTCCATTTCCGCCTCCGAATTCCCTCAACAATGATTCTAAAGGCTCGGGCAAAATCCCCAGACGTGAAGCGATTATATAAGCAGATTGTACCATAATTTTGCCAGATTTCGCTATCCCAAACCGCTTTCTTCTGTTCGCAGCGCACAGAATTGTTCTCTTAACTTGATAATTGATGGGAGACAGCAACTTTTTCTGGGTCCGAGAAATGTTCGTTTTAACATTTGAATTAAGGAGAAAAGAAGGATCTGAAACGAGATGAAGGGGTATCGGCATATTTGCTCTGGCAAATCAAAAAGTGATTGCAGACCGTTATTTATTTAATTATTTAATTTTTTTCTAGGAAAGAAAGAAAGCAGACCGTTTTGAAATTTCAATAATATTTAAATTTTATGTGGAGGGCTTTTAGCCTGGGCCACGGCCCATGGGCCACAGAAGAAGGGAAATTAGTCCACAAACCATATATATATACTGTCTCGGTCCCACAATTAACTTCACACTTTTTTTTTTTTTTTTTTTACGAGTCCCACAATTAACTTCACAATTCTAAAATACAATACCCTCCATAAACTACACCCTCATAATACCGTTTAAATTTAAAATATATCAATCTTACTTTATTCTACTTTATCTCGTATAACCACTCAAAATACTATTATACATTATTTTCTCTCCTATACTAATTTAAGTATTTTTAATAAATATGTCTCTTCACATGTGAAGATAACTCCGGGACGGAGAATATTATTTTTTGAATAGTAAAATAATGGTTCTATAATTTCCATTAGATATGGATTCGTTTTAAATGCATTTTTAAATTCATGTTTTTAACTATTTATATATTTTGGTTTATCAAGCAAAACTTTCAAATTCTACTTCCTCAATCTTCCAACACCATATATATTGAAGTCTGGCTTCATTAAGTTATACTTCTATTATTGCTCACATTGCGTATCTGATACAAGTTTTTTTTAATGAAACTTCAAGAACTTGTTATATGAAAATTCAAGGGTTAAATAAATGTAGCACTGGTAAATAAAATTTAGAAGTCAGAAACTTATCAAAACGGTATAACGAAATTTGCTTTCTATAATAATAGTGGATGCCTTTTCTTTTTCTTGATTGAATAATTAAAAATCAAGAAGAGAATGTGGCAATGAGTAGGCTTACAAGCATGAAAACAATGTAGAGAGCAACAAGGCAGAACCCCCAGAATCTAGGAACTCGAAATCGATGCCCCGTCACCACCAACAAAGATCCCATCAAGCTCATCAGCAAGAACACAAATGCAACTACTATACTTGTGTGGAACTGAAGCTTATATGCTTCAGGATAAACTTTAGCAGTCTGTATCACCAATCCAGTTCCCAGTCCAAAAAGCATGTTGAACATGGGCCCCGCAAAGCACCCTGCCATGGCCATGGCCGGTTGCCCAGCTTTAGCAACCGCCACATCAGCAACAAGATCCCCCACCGAATTCCCCCAGGCAAGCACTGTTAGTCCAAGAAGTGAAGACGGCAACTGTAAGAGCATGCCTAGAGCAGCCAGGCAGTTAAGCAGTTCACCAGCTATGGTTGAAATCCAGAACACACTCATGATAAATGCAATTATCACAGTGGGGATTTGCTCGGTTTTGGGTGGCTCGTTTTCGACTATGTAGTGAAGAATAGACAAAGACGAGGTTGCAAAGAGTATAACTAACCATAGAGGAAAATGGACATTGGGGATAAGAAAGATGATTGGATGGTTTAAAGGCATAAATGATTTGCACGAGTATAAAAGGGCAAGTGGGCAAAGAACAATGTTGGCAGATAGGTAAAATCTGTTCCATTTGGATGGTGAAGTTTCCGGAACTGTGAGTTTTAGGAGTATTGAGACTGGAACTTCCCATGTTTTTGAAATCTGCAGGAGTAAAGGAGAATACTAGGTCAAATTTCAATGACCTAATGATGCTGCACCAGCTACAAATAATACCATAATTCGACGTAGAGTTCCCTTACTGGTATACCAAAGTTTTTGTAGATATCAATGAACAGGAGTAGAATATCTAGACTGTTATCCTCCACTCTATTCTAAAATTTACAACATAAAAACGATGAATCACAAATAAAGAAAGTTTTACCAGTGATGAAGATTTCATAATAAATTCAATACAAGAAAACTTATCACAAATAAGTGTGGTCATAATAGGAACAGCTAAACTGAGGGAAACTACGTAAACTATGCAGCATAAAAGCGAATGTTATTTTAATTTTTCCACATGGACCAAATGAAGCATGTATTTGGAGCTACTGACCATGTGCTTAAAGCATTTCAAAACCTTAGAAATGGTCTTCTAAGTCTAGTTATTAGAACAACCTACACTTTTTAACCAGTCTCTTGAGACTGCCAGATCATCATATGTTTAGCATAAGAACCAGAGTTTTAATTGATCATGTACAAAATGTCTTACTACTAACAGAATAGCTTAATCACATACATTACAAATTTAAAAAATTGGCTTTAGCAATAAGGTTAGCAGGAAGTATGACACAAATTGTAAGGGAAAAACAAACTTAACCTTCAATTTCGGATTGATAGTACTAACCCTGAATTTGTAATTGACGACTCAAATTCCAGAATAGACCCCAATGCAGAGATTCCAAACTATATGATAATTGAAAATGTGCCTCGTAGACTCAGAATGGGAGCTGAGGAAAAAAAAAAGTACTCCTAATTAGTTGCCCTAAACCTCTTATCATTGCTGCAATGAGGGTAATAGCAAAGTGACATTTACAAACACGGCTGGCACTGGGTGCATCTAATTGTACCAGTTCAACTAAGTCATCTTCATTTATACATTAAATTCTCTAGTATGAGCTACTGACATATAACTAGATCAAGATATTAAAGCAAGAGTCAGAAAACTAACACACTTCTTCTATTCACAATTAAACCCTGAACATTTTCAGAATGCTCAGAAATACAAACGATCATAATTTACCCAACAACACTAATTACAGCCATCTATAGCATTATACTAAGCTTGTCGATGCAAAAGAAAAAATGTTAACCAAGATATGACAATAACAAGAATCAAGAAGCTCAAAATGCAATTCACAAGCATCTTAAAATCAAGAATGTACAAGTAAAAGTAAAGATTGAAGCCACTAGATAACATACCTTTCCATACGCTTTGCGAAACCCAAAACCCGGGGTCCTGCTAACTTCCAGTCTGCCTGGTATTTCCCCGCTTTCACAATCCATCTCCTCCACCCCTTTATCCAACCTAGTTTCACGACTCTCAGCCAACCCCAACTCTCCACCATTCCTGGAACTTTTACTCTTCTCTTCTCCTATACTACTATATCCCAAATCCATATAAAACACAATCCCAACAAAGAAAAGGTAGAAGCCAACAAAACCAACAGCTTGCCACAAGAAGATCTCAGCACTCAAGTAAACATAAAACAGAAAAAATGCAGCAGTTAAATAGAACATGACATCCCTCACAAAAGGAGCAGGATCAACTGCAAATGGAGCGGCGTATAACGCAACGAAACCGACAACAAAAGCGGAAACAAAAGTCCCAGCCGAAAGAATTGCACCGAACCCAGTTCTGGGTTGTCCGCCTCTAACAGCAGCAACAGAGGCGAAAACATCGGGAGCTCCATTGCCTAGAGCTAAAAGCGTGACGGCACCCATCGACGGTGAGAGCATCAAGTGGGCGGAGAGCTTAGTGACAACCACGGAGAAGCGATCTTGGGCGGTTTTCACTAAGATGTAGAATTGTAGGAGGATAGTGAGGGTGAGGAAAGGAATTGAGACATATGGGTTTCCGCCGAAAAGGCATAAGTGGAATGATGAATAGTTGAGAATGCCATCGGAGGTGGTGAGGTTGGAGGCGGAGCATTTGGGGGTGGAGGAGAGGAGGGACCTGCGGGGGAAAAGTGGGGGTTTTGAAGCGGAAATTGGAAGGCGGGGGAGGAGGAGGAAGAATATGAAGACGGCAAGGAGGGTAGCGGAGATTAGTGTAATCTTAAGAAATCTGCAGCAATTGGTGGCGGAGACGGTGGAGTTGAAGGCCATGCCATTCCAAATCTTAGCCAGTACAAATTAGGCACTTGGTTGGTGTTGTCTTTCAGTTTACGCGCTTTTCCTTCACAATCCACCGTCGGAGTACTTTTTTATTTAATTTAGTATTAGTATACATTACCCATATTTTATTTATTATACCACGTAGTTACCATGAGTGTCGGCAAGTGCTAAATTACTCGTATTATACATTATTATTATTATTATTATTATTATTATGACACTAAAATACAAGTTGCAAATCATTATCTAAAATTGTAAATAACTACATGTACCATAATTGTGCATATGTCAACATCGCTATAAATTTGATGCATTAATCCTAATATATTTTTGAACATTTTGATCTTGGGTTATTTAACATATATTAAGTGAAATTGAGTTAGCGGGCCAATGTACGGTCAAATGCGATCAAATTTTAATTGAACTTATCTTATAGTTATGTTAGTGGATACTTATTTGGTTAGTAAATTCATTCAATTTATTAAAAGAGTGATTTGTATAATTTTGAGGCAAAAAAATTGATCAAATTAATTCAATATGTTAAATTACTCTTACTTCAATATCAAAGAATTGATTCAATAAAGTACGACTATAAAACCAACAAAAACTCATTAAATTCAAAAGAAGGAACCTTTCAAATACGAAGATCATACAAACAACTCATCATATCGATCCAACCTACCACCAATTTAGCCTGTCACTTTCTGGGTCCAAATGGTTGACAAATTTTTATAGCCCAGGGAAAAAAAAAAATTCAAGTCTCTGAATTAAAAGTTCTTTTCATTAATATTTTTTTTCTTCGAATCATATAAAAATAAAAACTTAAATTTCCTTCTAATTTAGCTCTTCAAGTGCTTGTACCTTGGAGGCTAAAATTAGAGCGCGACATCGAGGATGATATTTTCATCTATAGGCCTCCGGCAAGCGGTAGCCACTCATCACTATTTTGGAAGCAAACATCTTGCCAGTCTTTGGCATGACATGCCAATGCAATGTCAAGTTAAAATCTTTACCTCGTAGGTTGCTTCCCTAAGACACATTAGACGAAGGTTAACCGAAAGTAGGGCAAACGTAAACAGCAAAAAACTTCGAGGTGAGCCACTCACTTGATCAATAAAACGGTATTTGTTAGTTGTGTGAATCCAAAACTTTGCATGTTCTTGTGTAGGTATAATACCATCCCACAAGGAAACCTGCAAAAGCAAAGATTAAAAAATAATGTTCATATACTTTCTATGATTACAAGAGGTTAAGGGCATAGTGGACATCGGCTTATGAAACCATCTTCTGTGACCAACTTGGATAAAAGAAAACCCACATGAAGGTGTGGGATACAAATCGAGCAATTAGTCCACATTTACATCAATTGAAGGCCTTGGGTTATCAAGCCTTCTATCATCATACAAAGTAAGATGGAGAACTTAGTGGGACAATTCCACCAGGTCCAGCAATTTCCATAAAAGTGAAACATGCCCCTGGGAAATAAATAATATGAAGCAACTGTAGAAATGCTTTGTCGCAGAACCAACATTTCATTGACTCGACTAACAAACAATAATGTCTATGCACGATTATCCACGTGTCAGAAAATTAAATATGTATGTAATAATAGCAATTGGCATGCTAAAAGAGTTCAAACTAGTATACCATGACAAATGTGGACTGCTCCAAATCTTCTTTATTGCCAAATGGGAGCATCAGTGAGTCCACTTACAGTTCACTGTAATTTTTTCTTAACCTTGTCCAAAGAAACACAGAGGTGCTTGACACTGCATGCTATTCAAGGAGTAACTACTAGCTACTTAAAGATCATAGCATGGACTGCTCCGCTTCTTTACTTTGGCATCATAGATTTAGATTCTCAATTTTAAAATGATACTTTATACTATAATCACTATAGTTCAATCAGTTCAAAGTTGTTCTGGTTTTCTGAGACTTTACATAGCATGGTAAACATGAAGTCATTTAGATAAAGTGTTAAAACTGGTGTGAGCACATATACGAACAGCAATTTTAAAATTAAAAAATTGTCTGGAGTCTGGACAAACAAGGGTTTACTTCACTGATAATATCATAGTTGATAGTCCAGCTTGCTCTGTAATATGTTCCTCAAAAACTGAAAGACTCTGTTGCTTCAATATTAATTTTCAATAATATAGAAGCTATGACAGAATAAACATGTAAAGAGACATGGGCAAATATATGTTTCAACCACACCTAACAATTCCAACAGATCAATACAAGGTTAAGTGATTCATTTGGATTTGTTTTTGGCGTTCAGACAATATATGTGTTCTGGGACTGGGAGAATACATATAATACCAATCAACAGGATAACCACCTACACTAAGAGGCAATGGAAGGAAAGGCCAATATTGAAATCACAGAAGCTAACAATACACACTCTAATACTAAAATAAGCACAGCTAGCAAAAACAATAATTACAATATGCATATTTTACAATACACATCAATGATTAATTAAAATCCAGATATTTAATGGACTCACAAACTAGGATACCTGGTTAAGCGCATTTTTGGGAGTTTCATACTCGGCGGCTAAAAATACAAAGACCTGAAAAATTGCAAATAAACACCAGTCACACAAAGTTACTTCAATGGCAATAAGTGATAGGAATTTCAGCAGGAAAAAACAACTATATTTATAGATTTATGAGCAAGCACTTGTAGTTATGCTTATATGGATGCATATTTTATGATACCTTTTAAGGTTTTCATATTGCATTTAGTTTATAAAACCAACCAAAGGACAAGAGTAACGATGGTGTTCTTATCTTATATCCTCTGCAACAACTAAACCAATCTTCATAACTCAAAAGATAAGAAGAAGAAGACAAATAAAACCAATAAAAGCTCACAGATCACATTGAGAAATCAGAAAGTTCTCTCCGAACTGAGAGCACTAAACCCATGCAGATAACACACTAGAGATAGTGACAAGCAAAGTCGAATATTGTTAAATTCAGATATACCTGTTTCGTGTTCCACGTAAACAATGACTGCAAATTTGCTGATATATTCAACGTCAGGCTCACCTGCATAATGCAAAGTTCCTCATTAAACAATGTATGCCATCACATCAATTATTTCTTTAAACGAAAACACAAAGTTCACAATAAGTTTTGCATGTTCTTTGGGGTAAGGTCAATGGCACCACAACTTTGCCTGACATCATCATAGGGATAAAAGTATGCAGAATAAAAGGGAACAAACAGTTCTGATATCTCCATAGTTCTCTCCTAACTTTTTTGGTTGATGTAGGGGTGAGAGTGGGGAAGTTTTAAAAAATTGTCTGCATCGAGAAGTATCCCAGTGAATAACAAGTAAGGAGATAAGCACACACCAAACAACAAAAATCTCATTCCTATAAGTTCAACTTGACTAGTTACTGACCAGGCTTTGAATTAAACAAGCATACACATGCACCATCACTGGCAACTTATTGACAAAGCTAAGGAATAGTACAGTGACTGTGATCCTCAACCCACTTTTTCTAAGCACAAAGAACATGTGCCCCTAAAATCATTGATTTATAGGATTCAACTGAAGTGAAAAACTAAATTTACATTCTGATCAAGCCCCCAGGATCGCAGACGCATATATTTGAATTAACTAGATAACATAATATAGATTTAAATTCACTAATTAAATCAATTATAAATGACAATATGTGTCCCAACGACGTGATGGGCCGATGGCAAGAAATGATCCATATAACCAAACCCCAATTAGTGGGATAAAGTCTTAGTTCTTATCATCTTGTTTTATGAAATATCTGGACTGAATAGTAAATAAACAACAAGAATTAGAACAATTCTAGGTCTATTAGTTTTCACTAATTTGTTTTTTTGTTTTTTAAAAAAGAACTACTGTTAGCTATACGTTTTTCAGATAACATGACATCCTTCGCAGAGTAGCTTTGCCAATGGAAGAATCAGTTGGGTAAATACCCTTTCAGCACAAAGGCATTTGACATCCATTAACAGAAGAGCATATAAAGGGCACGGGAACCAATAAATCTCCACATAACTTGCGTACAAATCTACAAATAAAAATAAGCTAAAATAAATAAATTACCTCATCATCACCATCCGGTTTCTTCTGGAACCAATTAATGTTCAAAACCTAAAACCCAACATAAACCGATTTAGGGTTCAAGAAACACAAAACCACCAAATCAATCCAGAGAAGAAAATTAATCTAACAAAATACAAAATGCATCTACACAATAAAAATCAAGTTTACTTGGACATCAGAAGTAGGGGACGGCGAGTTGAAGTTGTCGGAAAGAGACGTCATGGCACACATTAGCGCGAGAATTGTGATGGCGAAAGTGAGCAAAGCATTTGCTCTATACCCAAACGAGTGCATATCTTTCGGGTACAAATTTTCCCTCTTTGAATCAAGCAAATTGAGGGCAAATTTGGAGCAAAATTCAACTAGTTAAATATGTTTATCAGCGAAGAAGATCGGCGTGATGGGGGTATGACTCGCGCACTGACTTTCTGCACTTATGTCTTCAGACCTCGCTTAATTTTGTATTTAATTTAAAAAATCTGATTATCTGCGTCATAATCATACTCCTTCCATTTTCAACCCGTTTTCTTAAATCAGCAATAATGAAAGATTTTCTTGAAATAAGAAAGATACCGAGTCCTTTATCATTTAATGCTTGTTTTTTAATTTTGAATAGAATTACAAAATAAATTGCATTAGTAAAGGAAATTACAAGGTTAGTGTTGATTATTGTCAATTGCCAATTAGTATTGATGGAAAAAAAAACATACGAAACCTTACTCCCTTCGCCCACGTGCATCATTACCGTTTGTAACAATATTTAAGAAATATAATAAAATAATAATATAATACAAAAAATGAGAAAAAAATGTATCAAATATATTAAATAAATAACATTTTATATAAATATGTATATAATATAAGAATAAATATATTATTAGGATATTCAAAAGAAGAATGTGATACTATGATAAATCAGATATACAGTGAATAATAAATAAAACACAATGTACCATGGTTACACTATCAAGCATAAACCAAATATAACTTAATCTTACACTTTGCATCTCAACAAGTAAAAAAACCAAATTTGAGAATGAAAAAAAAAAAACTTATAAAAAAATACACATACACAAAACTTTATGAAAGGATTAAAACAATATAATATTAAAACAAAAAAAAGAATTACAATATGTGGCTGTACAGATCCAGAGGACCAGTGATCATTCTTGCAACTGCAACTGGTGTGTATAGAGAAGCTGGTGGTCTATTTTATTTTTTTTTTTTTTTTTCCGAGGCGCGCTATACTTTACCTCTAAACCCCTGATTCTGCAGTTGCAGATTGATACAAAGCAAGAGAGATTCAAACAAGTTAAGACTCCAGAAAAAATCACACTGAAAATGAAAGATAGCATAAAATTGATTATATCATGATTGGAATCGTTGTTGCACTGTTACCTTCATCAACCTTGATCTCCAGAAGCTCCTCAATGGGCTGTCGACATACAGGACACTTGTTTGATTGGAGCCTCAGCTCCTTAGCGCAATCACTGCACATACACTGCAAAGCACACACAAAAAGATGAGAGAGAGAGAGAGAGAGAGAGAGAGATTGTCAAGTGGTATAAGCATAATATGACAGGACATCCAAATAAGAGGAGCTTCCAGAACACCATGAAAATTCAACACTAAATATTTTCTTTTTTTGGGGTATTCCATTCGCTCTATGAACATGGGCAACAAGCCAGCAATGATATCTACAAAGTTCCCAACTAAATTAATTCATTCTGCGATGTCAAGTTAGCATGAAGCATGAAAAGCTACCAGAAGACGGTATATTCCAGCAACATCCTCAGTTAACAGATAATTAAGAAAACATTGAGAAAAAACTTTTGATTTTGAAATTTTTGCAGTCTCAGAAATGATAAACATAAAAAAGATTGTGTTCAAAAGTACATTGTGTGCGAGAAAAGAGAGAAGAAAGCTATGATAAGGAGAAACGAGGAAGGAGACACAATGGGTGGGTGGCATAGCAGATGAAGAGAAGAGGAGGTTGGTGATAGCATAGTGGAGAGGGGGAACAGAGGAGGTGGGCAGGAAACACGACAAAAGGGAAAGTAAACGCTGTATGGAGACAGAAGGAGAATGAATTCTAGAAGGTGCCTCTTTTTTTTTCCGGACGGATAGAATGTGCCTCTTAAAAATCTATTAGGACAGATTCCCTCTTTTAAAGGATGGATACAAACTGCAATACAGAAGTTAAATTTCAAGTTCGCAAGACTACATAATGATGGCCTCATTTGCCTTTAAGACAACTAAAATACTTCAGGGCAGTGAAATTTGCAGATGGAAATATTATATAAATATCCCTCCCTTTTAACACAAAAACATTACAAATACACCAATTCTCATGCTAAACACCCAGGTACAAAACGATCATTCAATAAACTGATAATTTGAGCAATTTCATAACTTTTCAGGAATGGCGTGAAAGTTAACATTTCATGATTCTCGTATGGGGTGATGTTCCATAAAAGAAGCAAAGAATACATAAATTAGCTATTTCTGATGATTAACTACCATTATAACCCAGAAATAAATAAATAAGTAAATAAATAAATATAGGAGTCACCGTAATTTATGATGCGAGTGTATCCACATTGTACCTAGTCAATATTTCAAACCCAGGATAACTAAAGAGATATTTTCATTGATGGTTTTCCTAATCTTTCAGGATGAACGATGTCAAACCAAAATAAATCTTTCAAATAGCAGCAACGGTTCAGCCCAACTAGAACAACAGTAATAAAATAACCCAAAGCAGAAACCACTATTATTCGAGTC
The DNA here is from genome assembly GCA_030762865.1 of Paraleonurus japonicus. Lineage (NCBI taxonomy): Eukaryota > Viridiplantae > Streptophyta > Magnoliopsida > Lamiales > Lamiaceae > Paraleonurus > Paraleonurus japonicus. Next base: position 2,260,198 of record CM061057.1, on the reverse strand, counting down.
AGTCAAGACTCAAGAGGCAAGATCTAGTTAATTTTGGATGAATTACTGGCATCATATTTTTTCAAAAACATTAACTTGTTTCATTTAATAATCATGTTGCTCTAATTACAACACAATAACCACCCATGGACAAATAAAAAATTAAAAGTTAAGGAAATTACCATGTGCCTGCATGGCAAGACAGCCGTGTTCTTGACCTCTGTCAAGCAAATGATACATTCTTTTCCTGAATCCACATCGCTAATGGCAGCCTCATTTGAATCACTGATCCCAAATATCTCACGCAACTCATAACGAGAACCATCAATATATAAAATCTGTTTTATTACTTTCACTTGGAAATTCCCATCATCTTTTTTTGCTAATACTGCCTGTGAAATCTGAGCATGAGGAGATGCACTTAGCGGTTCCTCTTTCAAACTATTATCCATAGACGTTGATGGTACACACGACTCTGCAGATATTACAAGTGGATAAACATCTTCCTCTGGAATAGGCTTTGACAGGTCATCAGTGTCAAAGAAGCCCAAGTCCACGCCAGTACCCGAAGGCTGGCAGAATTTCTGTCCTAGTCCTTTCTGGAATGGAATTTTCACAGGCACAATCTCTGGATATACTGGAGTGAATCTACAGTTGTCGCCCTCCTTGGCAAAATAGAAGATAGTAATGCTGCAAGAGAAGTACAAAAGCATATAAGGCAAGCCCAGGCCATCTACAATAATAAAGAATCAAAAGAAAAATCAACTGCATCAAGGTGAAGAAGCAACCAGCGACTCAGCGAGTAGTTATGCATTAGTATGGCATCAATTCCCTACTCTTTTGGGTTAAGAAATTTTAAATAGAGGTTAATAACAAGGTAGTTAAAAGAGAAAAACACACTCAAAGTGCAAAGCTCCCTGAACGCTTTAAGCACAAAATAGTGAGCTTCACTGAAGTGAAGCACATCATTTCAAAAAATTATGTATATAAACAAGATAATATCATAAGCACCAACAACAATGTTAAATTAGCCATTTAGTATAACACATCAGACAAAGTGACAAACATGAAAGTTTGACAATAGATGTTGCATATTTGCATAATTCAAAATGTGAAACACAATATTAAGTTCCTAATTCAAACAAGAAGGTGAAACCTAAGGACTTTTGCACGCCTTTAATCTGAGAACAGAACATACTCTCACGTGAATATGCCCTAGTTTTTTTTTTTTTTTTGTGTTCAATTTAGTTGGGCACTTGGGCTTTGAAAAAAAGGATGCACTAGAATTAAAAGAAAAAATGGCAGCCCAAGTCTAATTCCACTTTGGTGCTGTTTTGACTGTTTGGGATTTCAAGAAAAAAGCGAGAAAAGTGGCAAAGCACCCATTTCAGACTTGCCTCGCCTGAAAGAGTGTAAAGTGATAGCATGGTTTCACGCCTAACTTTGTGCGCTTGAGTGCTTGCGCGAGCGAGCAAACGCTTTTTATTACTTGGTTAATAAGCCATCATTTCCTCATTTTCAAGCCTAGAGATTTGTCAAGCTTAACTTATAAGCAATCAGCACTTTCATACTGTGTTTGAGGAACAAGATTGAATTACCCCTTTCTCTGAGTCAGAAACAATGGCATAATGTGACGGGAAGAAACTACTTATACATTTCCCGATACTTAAGACTATATCCACACTAACGAAACCCTCCTCGTAAACTCCAATTATCCCAACAGAGATATACTTGGTCAGCATAAAGATGACATCCATCTACTGGTCTCTAGCATGCTAGAACATCATGGAAGCGGGTATAAACACAATAGTTGGCTATAAATTTGTTAGTCAGTTTGAGACTACTCATTTCCTGACACACCTTAAGTTTTACAAGAAACATGAATTCATTTCTTCAGACATTAAACTTTACACCATTTTCAAGCAATACTTCTGTGACATTGTCTTTGAAGTTACTCGGGGCAAATATAATAAAACCAACTTCAACGCACATGTGATTCCTCAAGCTGAATTCTCTTTCACAATCATAAGAAACAACATGTGCAACACATGAGAAAGCAAATCATCACAAATGAAATGACCAGAAATTATGTATGCTTCACAATTATAAGCCATCCCTATCAACTCTTCAATCTCTTTTCATGATAGTTTTATAAAATTAACTGTGCCGATCAATGGTTTCTTTGATTAAGATAGATCTAGCTCAATCCTCCCAAAAACGGGTAAAAGACAAAACAAAGAGAAATTAAAACGATAATCTGCAACACAAGTACAGATACAAAATCTACAGATAAACATAATTCTGAAGAATTTTCAAAATAATAACAGAGAACTGATATTTTCCACAATAGGTCAAGTCAAAAGCTTCTAAAATACCTTCCATCAACCATCGCGTCGAAAGTGAAGGAAACCAAATGGCAATCAGGGCACAACTCATCCAGTTGAAGCCTTATAGTATCTTTATGAACATTCACATCATTCTTAATCTTCTTGGCACTCTGGTGATCTACGTATGGAGCAGGTTGTACAGGCGGCGGCGCGGGGGGCGGGCCCCACCCATTAATCTGGGGAACATAATAGGGCCTGTAATTGGAGTACTGAGTAATTACGTTAAATGGTCTCGAGTAGTAATTGGAATTGTTGTAACTATAGTTGTAGGGGGGTAGAGGAGGGGGTAGGGGACGGGGAGGGGCGTAGGGAGGGTGTGCTGGGTACGGGTGTTGCGGCGGCGGTTGAGCTGTTGAGTAAGGGGCGTTGGCAGCAAAAGCGTAGGATGGTGGTTGGGGTACCGGGTTGTAACCATGGGGCGGCGATGGTGGTTGTGGTGGTGGTTGGGAAGACGTTGAAATTGATGGAGTAGGGGTGATCGAGGAAGGGGGGTTTGACGAAGAGGGGGGTTGCGGAAGAGGTGGGTAGTGGTGATGCAGATTCTCGTGGCGGTGATGCCTTTTGCTCCAAACGATGCCCATCTTGGGGTTCTCCGGTGGCGGTGGCGGTGGCGGTGGTGGCGTGCGCAAATGGTGGAAAGTATTCTATTTGAAGTTGGGATTGGGAAAGTCTTGGTAAAACCAAACACGCCGATAATTTTTTCAAAATGATTTTTAAGCATTTCAAATTCATCTCTCATTTGTTTTTTCTTAATAATAATGAAAGTCTACTCCAAATTTGCTCCGACAGAAAAAAATCATTTTATTTTCTTATTTATTGAATTAAAATCTATATCGCATTGGTTTGGAAAAAAAAACATATATCATGAGATTGTCTTATTTAATTTAACATATATAAATAAATATTTTTTTATAAATAAATATTTCTTAAAAAATTATACTTTCTCCCTCACTTTCTTTTTTGTTCATCCTCAAAATGGACAATTTTTTATTAAATTCTCTATGATAATATTCACTAAATTACATAAAATATCATTATTATTTGATTCACACAACTCAATAAATTTATTTATTTTATATATAAAAATTTATAAAATTATTCCTCACATCCTAATCATTACTATTATTTTTTAAAAAATATGTATAGAGTTTTATAGAACGAAAGATATATATATAATTAAATTTTTTTCTCAGAAATAAAAACACGGTAAAATAAAATAGAAGGCTGGAATTTTCCGCCCAAAACATGTTTACTAAGTCTGACATTTCTTTAAAAAAAAAAGTCAGACATTTCTTTTTTTTTTTTACAAAGGAAAATTGTATATATATTTAATCAACGAATGATTTTAATAGCATACAATAAAAAAGGTATGACTAAGGCTTGCGCCAATTATGTACTACCTCCGTCCCAAATCAATTTTCACAGTTAACTTTTTCAAATTGTGAAAACTGATCTATGACATAGGGAGTATAAGACTTGATTATTTAAAGCACAAATATTAGAACTCAATTTCAAAATTTACCAATTTAATTTTAACTTAGTTCAATACACTGAGTAGTGTTTAAGACCCCAATTACCGATGGTTTTGTTCTAAAAACAAAACAAAAAATTGCGTAAAAGTTCATGAAAAAATTATGATAAATTCATTAATATCTTTTAACTATAGGAAATAATATTTTTTAATATACAAAATAATATATATATATATATATAATCGGAATTGATATTTTTTTTATCAGTAAAAGAAATATTATTAAAATAACAATATGTGGATATGAGGGATACCCACATAAATACACATATTTTATAATTGTGCACATCGAAAAACACTTCTAACTCCTTTAGCAACTAAGAAATCTACTCATCTTTTATCCACCAAGACAATTTGAATTCTTACACCATTCTTTAAATCTAACTCCGTTTTTAACTAACTTCTTTGCAATTGTCCAATCCCATGTCCTAGTCTTCAACTCCTCAATCAATTTTTCCTCTGTTTGTTGTTGATTCTGGAATACCAGTGCATTTCTCCTTTTCCATAAAAGTCATACAATACACTTCCATAAACATACAACAATCTTCTTCCCCACCCTCCCTCGTATCGTATAAGCTTAATAAAGAGTAGTAGGCTCATAGAGAGATTCGCAGGGAAGACCAATTGAGCATCAATCCACTTCAAGCATGTCATCCAAACTTTATAAGAGAAATCATATTCAAAGAAAACGTGTCTTAATGTCTCATTCTCCTTCTTGTAAAAATTGCACTCCAAATTTGCACTGGCTGGTATGACCCCTCTTCTTTGAAGTTTAGTAGCTGTAGGTAACCTTTCCAATAGTACCCTCCATGCATGGACGCGAACCTTCGTTGGTGCAAGATTGTTCCATAGCAATTTGAATTCTTCTTTTCCTTCTTGAAAGCTGTTATCCTTCCTCTTCATAAGTCCTTCATAGACACCCTTATTTGAGTAGATTTCTCCTCCTTCCCCTTGCCATATCCATTTGTCTTATTTGAATTGATGCAGCGAATACTTGTTAATAACATTAGATAACTCATCAAACAATAAAGCTTCCCTATCTCTAAAGCTTCTTCACCATTTCCAGTCTCACTCCCATTCCCCCTCATTCCACCTCCCCATCTCCTCTATCCTACATCTCTTTTGTATAATCAAATCAAATAACCTCTTAAAACGCTCTTTTAACCTCACTTCCCCCACTCATACCTCCTCCCAGAACAAAGTTTTTTTTTACTCCCACCAAGCCCAACCCATATCGCTTTTAATACTTCTCCCCATCTCCTCTATCCTACATTGGAATTGATATTGCATATTATAAAATACAGTTTCTGATTCATATATTCAAAAATAGGAATCATCCTTGATGATTAAACTGACAGTTTATCAAATTATATGAAATTAGCGGACTCTATATATATATATTTTTTTGAATTGAACATTACATATTTCTTGCATGTTAGACGATTTACAAATGGAAAAAATGATCATCAGAGGAGAAACCGACAACTCAGCGCCATTTTTTTTCTTTTCATTATTTGTAAATGTAACTTGTAACTTATAATCTGAATTTTTTTCAAGATGTATTTGTTAATAATAAATTGTATAATGCTATTTAATTTGTATTTTAAAAGCTGTAGATATAATTGAATTTGTTCTTCAAATAAATAAATCACAATACTACAATATTTAAATTTAAAATATTAAACTTAAAAATATTATTTAAAGTATCAAGTATTTAATAAAAAAATATCAAATATTTAACTAACAATATATAAAATTGAATAAAATTTAAAAATAAAACACGTAAGCTCATCGTGTATAAGAAATACATAAAACTTTATCAACCAAAAAAAATGTCAAAATGAAAGAAAATATTATCAAGTCGGACTGAGCCTGTTGGAACTGGAATATGTGTATAATTGGTTCTTCTATTCTTCATATTTTAAAATCATAACCGTTGATTTGGAACTGACCTAACGAAACACATATATACTTTGTATTTGATCTGTATAAAATGTGATATAAATGAATGTAATTTAACGTTAAATCAAATATATAATTCGTAACAATAATACAACATCAAAGAAATATTACAATTTCAACTAATATTATTGGAAATAGTATATAATAAAATTTAATAAAATGAGGTATATATTTTAAAACACATGTTATCATAAATTTCCTTTTTTTAGATGAAAGTACAAATTTATCAAAAAAAAAAAAAAAAAAGTTTTTTTTTCTTCTTATTAAATTCAGAAAAGCCCATCGGGACAGCCCCAAGCAAAAACTAGCTCCGTCAATTATTTGGAAATTTCCCAAATTCTCATACCGCCAAACCCTAATATAAACCATCTTCGGTCTCCACGTAAATCTGCACATCAATCTGAAGTTAAACGCATTGTAAAGTTGAAGATATTTGCAGCAATGGCTAACGCGAGAGAAGCGGACCCGAATCTGGGTTATCTAACGAGGAAAGAAACGGAGGTGAAGCTGCCCCGACCCACCAGGGTCAAGAACAAAACGCCCGCTCAGGTTCAAATCACCGCCGAGCAAATCCTCCGCGAAGCTCGAGAACGCCAAGAAGCAGAAATCCGGCCGCCCAAGCAGAAAATAACCGACTCTATCGAACTCGGAGATTATCGACTCCGGAAACGCAAAGAATTTGAAGATTTAATCCGGAGGGTGCGGTGGAATAAAAGCGTTTGGGTGAAGTATGCGAAATGGGAAGAATCTCAGAAGGATTTCGCTCGTTCGAGGTCAGTATGGGAGCGCGCACTTGAGGTGGATTACAGGGACCATACATTGTGGTTGAAGTATGCTGATTTTGAGATGAAGAATAAGTTCATTAATCATGCTAGAAATGTATGGGATAGGGCAACACAGTTGTTGCCTAGAGTGGATCAATTATGGTATAAGTATATTCACATGGAAGAAATGTTAGGGAATGTAGCTGGGTCAAGGCAAATTTTCGAGCGATGGATGAAGTGGATGCCTGATCAGCAAGGATGGCTTTCGTATATAAAGTTTGAGTTGAGATATAATGAGGTTGAAAGGGCAAGAGAGATTTTTGAGCGGTTTGTTGAATGCCACCCGAAGGTTAGTGCATGGATTAGATTTGCTAAATTCGAGATGAAAAATGGAGAGATAGCACGCGCTAGGAATTGTTATGAGAGGGCTGTAAATAAGTTGGGAGATGACGAGGAGGCAGAGGAATTATTTGTGGCTTTTGCACAATTTGAAGAGAAATGCAAGGAGACAGAAAGAGCAAGATGTATATATAAATATGCATTGGATCATATTCCAAAGGGAAGGGCAGAGGAGCTATACAGAAAGTTTGTTGCATTTGAGAAGCAATATGGTGACAGGGAAGGAATTGAAGATGCTATTGTTGGAAAGAGGAGGTTTCAGTATGAGGATGAGGTGAGGAAGAATCCACTTAATTATGACGTGTGGTTTGATTACATTCGGTTAGAAGAGAGTTGTGGGGATAGACAAAGGATTGAGGATGTCTATGAGAGGGCCATAGCAAATATCCCTCCTGCTCAAGAGAAGCGATACTGGCAGCGGTACATATACTTGTGGTAAGCTTAATGCTTGACTCTCTGTGATAATAATGCTATATATTGTATCTTCAGGGATTTATTTAACACACACTATCTCTCTCACACTTATATATAGTGTTGCTGACTGGTTGAATTTGTTTCATCATCAGGATTAATTATGTGTTATACGAGGAACTTGATGCCCAGGATGTGGACCGAACAAGAGATGTTTACAGGTAAGACACCATTGTTGATATTCAGTAATTTATCATGCTAGCGCAATTTTTTCATGAATAATGACAATAGCATCTATTAACCTGATAATAGAGTGTTACTATGTCCTTGGTTGTAAAAAATTTTGTTCTGCATGAGGTTCCTCATATATTGAAGACAATGGGTTATAGATTCAGATTCAGTGAGTAGCTTTCTACTTCATACGTGCAGTGGAGTCTTATTATTATGTTGATATATACATTCTGAACTCCCATAGGTTTTATTTTGTCTCAGATTGTATCTATTTTTGCTCTATTCTATCAATTTTAATTGCACATTTCCACATGAGCTGATTCTAACCATGTGGTGCTGATATACTATGAAATCGAGCAGCTTGTGCCTGAAGATGATTCCTCATGAAAAGTTTTCCTTTGCAAAGATTTGGCTTATGGCTGCACAGTTTGAAATACGTCAATTAAATATCGATCGAGCACGGAGAATTTTAGGGTCAGCCATTGGCATGGCTCCGAAAGATAAGGTATGTTTTTCCACAAGTACTTTGTTTCTTTATTTGGTTCTTATTTTTGTATTTTCATGTATTGAGCTCTAAATTTATATTTTCATAAACAGATATTTAAGAAGTACATTGAGATAGAGCTGCAGCTAGGTAATATAGAACGATGCAGAAAGCTGTATGAAAAGTATTTGGAGTGGTCACCTGAGAACTGTTATGCATGGAGCAAGTATGCGGAGTTGGAAAAGTCCTTAGCAGAAACTGAAAGAGCCAGAGCTCTCTTTGAGCTTGCAATTGACCAACCTGCACTAGACATGCCGGAGCTGTTATGGAAGGTACATCGTTACTGTATCTTGTAACACTAACTATGTTCAATTTTATTTGCATTCATGTTGGTCACTCTATAGTTGCGTGTTTACAGTCTGCCCACCTATTGGATGGCCTCTATGAGGATGTTATCTTACAATTGTAACTTGTGCTTTCTAATCAGGATACTTAGTTTCAACTTTTTTACAATGAATATAAGCTGGAAATAGGAATGGCTTTAACTTCTTTCTGCATCTGCATGACTCATGTATGGCTAAACCTCGTGTTTAAATGTCAAGCCACTTTTTTTAATTACTCAAGCCTGTATTACACTATTACTTCCTCTGGTTTTCTGTATTCAATATATGAGTTTCACCTTGCTTGTGGTGTTTTAGTTTTATGTATGAACTGTTCTGATCTCTTTATGATTGCCCCTGCTCTGTGGCATAATAAATGCATATTGATCTTCTTTCTATGTGATGGCAGGCATATATTGACTTTGAAATATCTGAATCCGAATATGAAAGAACTAGAGCGCTTTACGAGAGGCTTTTGAACCGCACAAAACACTTGAAGGTGTGGATCAGTTATGCCAAGTTTGAGGCATCTCAGGAATCAGACTTGCCTGAACGTCATCACGAAAACAAGAGTGAATGCCTTCAGCGTGCCAGAGGTAAGAAAAGTAGAATCATTTGCAAGTCACTTTTTTTGCTTTATCTTCTTACTTTTACCAACTGATATTATTGTTAGTTCTTATTGATGTTAATTAAACTTAATAATTTTCCCTGTTCCTCAGCTGTATTTGAAAGAGCCCTTAGCTATTTCAGAACTTCTGCCCCCGAATTGAAAGAGGAAAGGGCAATGCTTTTGGAAGAGTGGTTGAACTTGGAAAGCAGCTTTGGCGAGCTTGGGGATGTTGATTTGGTCCGTGCTAAGCTGCCAAAGAAACTAAAAAAGAGAAGGCATATTGAAACAGAGGATGGTCCGGCTGGGTATGCAATTCAATATTTCTCCTCCTCCTTCTGTTTTAAAATAAATTCATACTACCAATTTATTTATATCATTTGGTTTCTTGTGTTTCTAAATCGAAAGCAATTATGGTTCTTGTGATCCATGGCAAGTTGATGTGGTTGTGGCCACATTTTCCAAGGTTCTGGTTCTGTAGGCTTGTGGGCACCATGAGTTACTTTCTCCTACACCTGAAAACTCCATCCTGTTTGACTTTTAGTTATTCCTGCGCAGCTTTTCAGAATTTGAAAATATATTCAGCCCTCCATAAAATTTTGTATTCCTAGTGATAATTTGCATGTTTTGGCTTTTCTACTGCTGCGATTAATCTGCTGGTGGTTGACCAATTCTAATGATTTTATAATTTGCAGGTATGAGGAGTATATTGATTATCTTTTCCCAGAAGAAACGCAGACAACAAACCTTAAGATTTTAGAAGCAGCATACAAGTGGAAGAAGCAGAAGGTTACTTCCGATGATGATTAATGGGGTAACATGCTGTTATGCATCTTTGATTTTGAATTTTTTTTTTAATGGCTATGTTGTACCTTCAGCGTTGTGTGAGATATAGCAATATACATTGCACGAGTTAAAATCCTTGTAACATCTCCAATGAATACCTGTTATGTTTTGAAATGACATGATGGTGCCACCGATTTGTTGAATAACACCTTATGTTTACAAAACTTTGACCCCTTGAAACCTTCGTTGCCTGTAGGAGTAGAAAATTAGGTTCCATTTGAATTGAGTGAATTTGAAATCAAGGGATTTGGTATAATATATCATGCATTTACACAAACTAAAATAGAGAAAAACTAAATGAATGGATTTGATTTACTCAAACATTAAGCACAAGTGGAAGAAGTGAGAGGATTTTAAATTAATAGGTTTTGTTGTGTATTTGAAATCCTCCCACCTATAAGTAACATTTGTGTTAATTAAATCCATTCATTTAATTTTTTTCTATTTTGATTTGTAAATATATGGTATATTATCATCAAATTCATTGATTTCAAATGACTCCATCCAAATGGAGACTTAGTGTTGAAGAAACTCATGGAAAATATTCGAATTCAGTGTTGAAACTTATCTCACTACACTTACATTATCCATTTTTTTATTTTTCCAATATACACATAATAATGTAATATTGCAACAACATCAATTATTTTTTCCACCATTGCATTATAAAATTTCAAAACAAACATAGGAGTACTTTTTAAGGTTTTACCTATTCATCAAAATTTTCAAAAATTATAATTCCAAATTCAAAAATTCCCCCCTGTAATCCCAAAATAAACGTACCGGGTTTTAAAAGTGCATTAAATTATCTCTGCTTAGTACGTATGTTCGTGGAATTTTATTTCTTTTTGATCTTACCACGATTCAATGCAATTTTTTTTTATTGGCGGTTGGTGGCGAGATGGGTGGTCCGATGTGGACATTGAGAAAGAAAACTTGAGGATTGATCCTCTCGTTGGGGCTGAGGATGGTGAGTGGCTGACTACGTGTCTTGAAAACATTGATTTTCTTTATACGTAAAATTCTATATATTATGTGCAAATTTTCTTCTCCAAACCCATTTTGCAACTGATTCACGCATTCTTTCTTCCCCAATTCTTGATTTTTAAAATTTAAAGAAAGATGAAAAAAAAACTCAATTCTTTTATTGGGCTCGTGAATCAATTTCAGAATAGGTAAGAGAGTAAATCGTATTTAGTTTATATTATTTGATGGAAATATCTCTTAAAAAAATAATGTGCAACACATGCGTATATAATTAGGAGAAATTTGGCTTGAAAAATTAATTTAGTGGTTTCTGTGCAAACAAAATGATAGTTTGATAGTTCGGTAATTTAAGTAATAGTTTGGTGGGTGGGTTTAATGCAACTAGACCATTAATAAATATTGATCTATTTTTATGCAAAAATTGCACTATTTAAGAGTATAATTTGCACTATATACAATTTTAATTGCTCAAAAGTAATTGACACAAGTATTAAGAAAATAGTTGTTTATTAATATTAAATGATATAAAGTGAGGGTAAATGGGTGTTTTCAATTTTTTTTTTATCAGGGATTTTCAACTTTATTATAAGGGGTTATTTTAAAGTCAATTTTATTGAAAGAGTTAATTGAGTGACACTGAAGTGTAAATAAGAGATGTTTGTAAAAGTTTAATTTAAAAGGGTAATGTTGATTTTTTGTTATTTTGGATATAAGAAAACAAGAATAATATATCTATTTTTTTTAGTTTGAATAATAAAAAATAAAACAGAGGGATTATAATTTAGGTCCAAAAAATACGGCAAGAAAAAGATGAAAATTGGAATAGAAGATGTCAAAAGGGGTCTTAGATTGCTAGCTCTCAAAGCATATTGACGCGAGAGTAAAATGTAGAACACAAACACTCTTCGTATGAAAAGAAGAAATAATATTTTTCATGTATTTGAAATTTAAGTGATAGATCCTTAAACTCTAGATCTCCTATTTAAAGATGTGAGAACCTTCTTGTGAAATGAAAGATAGTCAACATAAAAACTATGAAAAATTGAAGGAAATTAAAGAAACTTGTAGAAAAAGATAAAATTGGTCAAATGACCCTTCAAACGACTGGATTTGGCTTCTGGATGTCTTCGGTCACCTCGAGGCCGTAAGTCTTTGCCGTCTTCTCATTCTCTTTCCGAAAAGGTAATATGGAGAAAATTTCAAGCTGAACCCACAAGTTATGTTTATTGTAAAACTGCCCCACATCAGGGAAATAAAGAAGAAATTTCAGGCTTTTATATATTGTCTGGTGCAATTATACTTGGGTATCAAAATCCGTACACAATTAATTAATCCTTTTGGCGTGGATAATAAATTAAGAAGAAAATGGATCCAGTGTTAATTATGTCTTTAATGTGGCTTTATCTCCAGGCATCTCAACATATTGTCGCTCATTCTCTTTCCGAAAAGGTAATATGTCATCGACATTGCAAAACTGCCCCACATCAGGGAAATAAAGGTTTCAGCATTGTCTATTTCAAAATCGTCTTAATTAATCAGAAGAAAATGGAGTCGTCTACTTCTCCAGGGGATTGTCGCCAAGTCATCGACAGCAAAGTCTGCAGGTGCATGCTATTTCAAACACGTCTTCAGAGAAGAGTCGTCAACAACAAAAGCATTTGCACAAGTCATCTTCAATTCTCTTGCACCTTAAAACTCTGGCTTTCTTGTTTTTTAGTCTTAAACTGCACTAAAATTGCACTATTTTATAGTATAGTTTGTTAGATAACAATTCAAATTATACTTGCACAAATGCAATTATGTTTTTCAATGGAATGTGAATTATACACAAATTAGTTTTTGTAAAATAAGAGTTTATTAAAATTGGCCTTGTAAGTTTACTATACCTGAAAATTGAAATTTTTACCCAATTAGTGGCTGCTGCCGGTAACCTAGCTGTAAATGGACAAAAATTTTGAAATTGGTAAACTTATAGGATCAATTTCAAAAAAGTAGAAAATGGTAAATTAACCGCGGGGATACATTGGATTATCGGCAGTAGCCAAAAGTGGAATATGGTAAACTTATAAGACCAATTTTAAAAGTATCAAGGACCTGAACCAAATTAAAAAAGTAGGTAAATTTGCTAACCTTTGTATAAGACGGTCTCATAAATTATTCAAATGTTAAAAACCAAATAACACGGGTTTTAATAAAAGTGTCTAATAGTGTTAAAATGTGTAAAATGAAAGGTAAATGAGTTTTTTCAACTTCATTGGAGTGAGTAATTAAGTGGAGGAAGTTTAATTATAGTGAAAAATTGAGTGACATGATGTCTAAATAAGAGATGTTTGTATAGGGTTTAGTTTGAGGAAAAAAAAATTATTTTTTTGCAATTTCGGTATGATATAACAAAATTGTAACGTCCATTTTTTTAATTTCGAGTAACCATGGACTTATGGAACTCCATTTGAATCATTTTTTTTTTTTTTTTTTTGTGGGATTTGAATTATGTTTTAAAATAATTAATATTAGAGTAAGTCTCAGGTGCACCGTGCAATTCACATGCATTTTCAAACGGTGAAAACAACTGACATGGTAAAAAATTGTATTTGAGTTGCACGAAGCATAATAAAAATTATAACTTTCATTTTTTAATTTCAACCAATCTAAATTATAGTGGAGGGAGTATGAACCAAGTACTTATGGACTCATTCTCACATTCAACATCATGTTAACTAACACCTTCTTTTGCTCCTCTGCTGCACGAATCTTTTTTTCTTTCTTTTTAATTATTTCCGTCTTTACAAACCAGTTGCACGTAGGAGTAGAGCATCAATTTTAAAAAATAATAATAATTCATTTGGAAAAGAATTAATTTTTAAATATATACATAGGGTGAAGGTGAGTAGCTGGCGAAAGATGGCAACTCCAGGCTTATCTATTATTACAGTTCTCGTAAAAATCGTTAAGCAGTGAAAGTGAGCTTACTACATTTTTTTTTAAAGAAAAATCGTGTCCAGGGGAGGGGCGTATCTACATGGGGACAATTTCGGGATCGAGTTCAATGCACTCTTCTCTAAATTCGTTGTAATGCATATACTATTTATAATTAATTTGAATTGAAACTTATAAGCACAATATATCTAATTAAACTTAGTTTAGTTTGAATTCAGTTACATCTATTTTTATAATCAAACCCAAAAAAAAAAAAAACAAATCAACACACTTATTTAACAAAAATCTATTTTTTTAATAAATATGTTCAATCTACATGTTTAACTAATTAAGTCAAAAAACAAACTATCATTAATCTACTTTCAGTCATAGATTTTTTATGTTGTGTTATGTTCTTTGTTTTGACAAATAAATTTACAACTTTAATATTTAATGTGCAACTTACTAAGTTTTGTCAAATAATACTCTATATATTTTGTAGGAATGTAAATATTGTGTGTTAGTTTCACACGTGAATTATTTTCAAATTTTCTGGGTTTTATTTGATTTTATAGTTGGAGTGCTATGATTTTGGTATCTAATTTTTTTTCTTATATTTTAGAATTTCTTAAGTATAAAATATAAATTGCATTTTTCTTATAGTATCAATAATTAATACCCTTTAATAAAATCATTAATATATTTCAAATCAGTTTTATAATAAAATTTATTCACATAAAATTTTGTATATTTTTATTTGTTTAATATAATGACATTGTATTTTATTTGTTTAAAAAAAATTGAAATAAATGACACATGATAGTCCAGTCCGCACCTAGGCCAGAAAGCCCCAAGTTTAATCGGCACACGCGACTCACATGACTTGAAACGATGTTGTTTTGCATTTTTCTACGAAAATGGGACGTAAATTGCATATTGTTGGAGAAATTGAAACTAAATTGATGAAAATTTTAAATTGGAACTAAACTTATTTTATCAGAAAGTTATGAGACGATTTTTGATTCAATCTCGCTACAAAGACCCGCTCTTGCCACTTTTCTTATTAGAAATATATTTCTCTATGAGTTTCCTATGCTAATGCAAGGATGGGATCTGTGTGGAAACCACATAAGAAGTGGTATCAAAACGAACTCTGTCTCACGACGTACTAAACCCAATTCACGTGCCACTTAAAGCGGCGAAAACTCGTAGCGACTAATGATAAATGATTTGTCGAAGAACGAACTATAGCTCGAACTCATGCACGTCTTTGATCAGTAATCTCCCATTCTAGTCCTTTATCTTCTTGGAAATATGTTAAAATTGACCCGCCCCAATACTACCGGCCTCCATACTTAACAGCCTTCATAAGCAACGGCGACACGAGCTCCACTTCACACTGGCGGCTGCGAGACGAATTGATTACACAAGCTTATAACAACTGGTGGAATCACCTACGATTATACTATGAAGCCACCGTGAGAAAATTACACAAGTCGGACTTATTAATATTAAGAATTGATTATGTACAATTTGAAATAAGTTACTATATTTTGTCTTGCAAGCAAATAAATAAATAAATATTTATATATACGCGCAGAAGCCAATATAGAAAGAATTCAAATTAGTATTTTGGTGAAAACAGGTACTGCGCTTTTATCTTTTGGCTACTTGCAAATTCCCGATTGTCTCTCTCTCTCTCTCTCTCTCTCTCTCTCTTACAACCCTGGTATCGGGCAATCCGCCAACGAGCTCTGCTCTCTCTCTCACTCACACAACCCTCGTCATTCCGCCAACCCTCCTCTGCTCACTTCTCACATTCAACTCCTCTGCTGCAGGAATCTTTTTGCAGGTGATTAAAATACTGATTTTTTTTTCTTTTTGATTTCCGTCTCTACATCTCGCAACCTCCGTTGCACGTAGGAGTAGAGAATCAATTTTAAATAATTAATTCATTTGGAGAATTTTTTTAAAATATATACAGTGGTAAAGGTTGAATCTTTGGTGAAGGTGACTAGTTCGTGAAAAATGGCAACTCCAGGCTTATCTATTCCAGATCTTCTAAAAATTGTCAGGCACTCGGTTAGTGAAACCGAATTTAATGAGGTTCAACAGATGCTAATGGATCGTGATAAAATGATGAAAATGGAATTAGAAGATCTAAAGAGAGATTTTGATGCGATGAAAACAGAGGCCTGTATGCAGGAGAGATATCATAGCTTAGCAGAGTTTGAAAAGATTAGAATAGAGGAGAAGCTCCAATTGAGTCAGGGAAAATGTCTGGAATTGAATGAGGAAATAACAAGACTAAAAGAGGAGCTTAAGATTTCCTTGGAAAGAGCAAAAAGGGCAGAGGAACGCCGCGACATTGTTTCAAAAGAATTTTACAAGATGATCTCTGAAAAGAATAAGACAATACTTGACTTGAATGCAAAAATTAATGACCTGCAAAATAAAAACTTGGAAATGAATGAGCAGCTTGTGGTGGAGTTGAGGCAAAAGCAATCCGAAGCCGACAAGGAGGTGGCCGAACTAAAGCGCCAAAATTTTGAAGCTACTCAGAAATTGGAAGAGAGGGTAATCAGGATGGAGACTGGAATTGGCAACATGCTTAACGTGAAGGCCGAGGATCTTGCTGGCCTTGCAGCCTTCATTGACAAGTTTGCTGCAGCTAATGGGGAAAATGTATGTTTGTCAGATATGATCAAGGTTTGGAGAGATAGTTTGATAACCGATAGCACTGTTGATCCTGAAAATATAGCTATCGTGTCTGATGTGGCGTGCGGGACTTCCAATGCTGTCGCAAGTGACGACACTCCATTAGTAATGGAAGGTATTGTTTTGAATAGTTACTTGATTTTGGTATTAATAAATAATATGATTGTATTTATTGTTTTTTTCGGAGAAGTTATTAGTTTGTCGCGGAGTGATTCCCGCGCTGCCTGTTAAATACGACAGTTTTGAACTCCGTAAATGAAACCTTGTCCGTACTTAATTATCTCAATGTGATATGGTAATAGTAAAGTGTTAGTTGAGTATGTTAATTGTAACTATAACGTGTTATATAGGTGGCATAAAAGTGGTTCAGCCTTGTAATAAGTCCAGAGTTATAGTTGATCCTCCTGCTCCTGCTCTTGCTACTGCTCCTGGTATAGTCGTAGGTACTGCAGATAATGGG
This sequence comes from Paraleonurus japonicus, assembly GCA_030762865.1. Lineage (NCBI taxonomy): Eukaryota > Viridiplantae > Streptophyta > Magnoliopsida > Lamiales > Lamiaceae > Paraleonurus > Paraleonurus japonicus. The sequence continues at coordinate 2,243,136 of CM061057.1, read as the reverse complement.
CAGACTTCAGGTGAAAAATGTGGAAAGAGGAGAGGTGGTCATATGGGGAGGATTTTGGAAACAAAGAGAAGAAGAGTATTGGCAGGAGGAGCAGATGCTGAGGCAGTGCATACATGCCAGATATGTAATGTGGTGTGCAACAGTGCCATAGTATTTAACTCTCACCTTGCTGGCAAAAAACATGCATCCATGCTCAAGAAGAACGCCTTCTGAATAGGTTGGTCACTCTGTTTAATCAACTCTATCTACATTCTATTTTGAACTTATTTATGTTTATGGAATTTTTTTTTTTGATCAAATTGTACTTTCCTGGTTAACTGGATTTATGGTTATGTCCTTGGCTTAAAGTTAAATGTTTAGCTCAATTGAATTGATGAGCGTTCTAATTTCATCTACAAGAACGTTACATGCCCATGGTTGCTCTTTTGGAAACACAACTGCTAATTAATTATAGTTAAGGGTGCAAATTTTAGGATTTTGACAACAAAAATCATCTTAGGTTGGTGATTGAGGTTTTTTTTAAGGCGGGTAATGAAAAGAGGACTGTAAGTAATCGGCTGGCAATTTAAGGACTACAAATTTAAAAATTCACTAATTGAGATCAAATTGGTCCGAATCAACTCAAATCGGGTCAAAGTGTCAACTAATTTGGTCTTAACTAGCGAATTTTAACTTGTAGTCCTTAAATTGCCAGCATGATTAGATTTGTCTCAATTTGTGAATTTATAAACATGTGGTCCTTAAATTGCTAGCGCAAAGGACTTTATATTTTTTTTGCCACACCTAAATTTATAGCCTTTAAAAAAACCATGAATGATTTTATGAGTTCAATTAAAGCTGGACCTAAGTAATCAAACTACGAAACCTGTTGGTGCAAAATCCCTTCCTTGTTTATATTTTATTGCAGGGTCATTAGGTAAACTATTAGAAAATTAATATAAATAAATAAATTATACAATTTTTACAAGTTTGAATTTTTAAATGAGATATTTTTTTTGGAAATTTAGTTTCTTTAATCCGGTAAGTTATTCATTTCTTGGATTTAGTCCACTTTGACAAATTAAATATAGTCTTTTAACTTTCAGTCTTGCACATTTTGGTCCGGTAACAACTATAAACGGTGAAACAACTTGATGATGTTGATATGACAGAGTCTGCTTTGTCCACATGACAAGTCTGATTGGTCAATCGAATGTTTAACCTTTTGTAGCCAATTATCAAACCAAAATATTGAAAAAGTGAAATTTATATTTTTCATCCTTGAAAGTCGACAAGACCTAAATTGAAACATGGGTAGCTTATAGAACTAAAAAAGTTATTTTCCCAAATTCTTTCATGTTATCAAAATCTTTGATTCACACCTACATCAGTTTAAAGTAAAATGTTTATAAGCTCATTTGAGTTGATGAGCGTGATTCTCCGGTTCTATTTTGATCAGTTGAACATCTAGAAGATCAACAATTACATAGAAATGGTATCTTCTTTTTGTTTTTTGGAAATATAACTGCTTGTAGTTGTAAGGGTGCACACTAGGACTTGTACAATGAAATCAGATGCTTTTTTTTTTAGGTTGAAGTGGAAATAGAAGTGTTTTTCCAAAGTCCTTGTCTTTTTTTTTTTTTTAAACTTCAAAGTCCTTGTCTTTTATTTCACATGATCTGAGTTAATTTATATATGCACCAAGCACTAGTCAATTATATTCTTGGAGCTTATTAGTACTATTGATTAGCTACTTTCATCTTGTTTATTTTGAAACGGGCACTTAGATTAGTACTATTGATTAGCTACTTTCATGTATTTTGAAAGAATTTTATCTCATTTAAAAGAGAACTTTTAGAGAAGTGTGAAATTTATAATATTAATTCCCAAAAGCGTCAGCCTCGACACTCTCACAACTTTCATGTGCATGTGGTGCAGCTTCACAACAATCTAGCGAAATTGCGCTTTTACCTTCGCCAAGTGATCGAGATAAGTTTGCAAAACTGCGCCTTTACCTTCGCAAAGTGATCGAGATAAGTGATTAGCCCAGTGGTACAACATTTATTTCAGAGTCATCTGATTGGCAAAATAAGAGAAAATAAGCACTTGCATCTGCCATTGTCCAGCATTATCTGCTCACTGATTAATGATGATTGATTCTGCCGTTTCACCATGGATGACCTTGTTACAGCCTTTGCTTTTTGTGTATTCTATCAATTATTGTTATAGTTTTTAGTAATTATTTCAATCAATGATATCCCTTGGCGGTCATTCTGTAAAGGGTCTTTGCTTTGGTTAACTATAACTCAGCCGCCTAGGATCCAACTCAATTTCGTTTAAAAAATAGAATTTATGAAAAATTGCATTGGACAATAATCGCCTAGCGCCTAAGCCGATTTTTGCAACATGGGAAAAAATTGAGAGGAAGAATAATTTTCCATTCTCAAGCTCAACCTAATTCCAAGAAGATTGGGCTGAAGCCCATGTTCATCTAAATATATGCTAGGCTGGGCTAAATATTTTTTGGACGCTACCTTTAGGGTGGGTGGCAATTTTTCGATTTAGGACATTATCTTTCAATTTATATCAATTTTGGTCCGATTATCCAATTCGGGCTAATTAAACGTGCTTCTCACTTCTCACATGTGTGTCTGAATTTAGTCAGAATGCCTATTTGGGTTCCATGTCAATTCCACATCAGCTATTGAACTAGTATTAAACTAATTCAAAATTCATTTATCTTTAAATTTTGTATGAAATTATTAATAAAATCTTAAAATAATAAAAAACATATATATAATTATAAGAAATATAAAAATAAAAACTATAAAAATTGTGAATATTATTTAAAATATGTAAATAAAACAATCTGGTAAAAGTTAACAATTAAAATATGTAAATAAAATAATCTGGTAAAAATTAACAATCAAAATATTTAGTAAAACTAAAAATATTTAAAATAATATTCAATAAATCTTAATAATAATCTGTAAATAAGATTATCCGAACAATAATATGTAATTTAAAATATTTAAGAAACTAAACAATAATTTTATGGTGGCGTTTGTTTGAAACTCTTCAACGGGAATGAGGATAACAATGTATTTTCCATCCATGTTTGGAGGAATAAATATTTGCATGATGATTACTATGTGGTGCATTTAATGTGTAGTTACCAATTCATAAATAGTTTTATTATAAGAGTGTGTCTCTTGTTAATCAAGTTTCACGGTAAAACTTGATCCACATAAAAAGAACAAATCAATTTAATTTTCCGTTATCTCAGACTAATACCCTTTAGTAAAATAAATAATATTTAGTTATCATCACTGATATCCTTTAGTTATATAGGTAATACTTCATTTATCACATCTGATATTTTTAATTATCACGACTGATATCCTTTAATTAATATATGTAATACTCTTCAATTATTATAATTGATAGATCAAGTTTCACCATAAATTAATAAGTAGACTTTACCTTGTTATAAAACCATATAAATATCTAGATTTAAGTATTAATTTTGACTTTTAAAACAAAGCATAATTTTTAATTAATAAAATTGAAACATAACTGTTTTTATTTTATTGGGACCGCTAGCTTAATTAATAATTTAAAAAAGTAAAAAAAAAAAAAATCAGTTCGAGACCACAGAGCAGGTGCAGCTCCTGTTTGACGAAGTCCAGTCCATGACCATGGGTAGTAAATATAATTTTTTATTCATAAAAAAATTCATAAGAGAGAGAAAGGTAGGAGCAAAAAGTAATCTGCGCGTAGAGAGAGAAACCGGGAGAAGACGAGATGAAACACATTTTCAAGAAGCTTCATCACCATCCCAATCGTTCCAATGAAACCCCTCAGCAAACCCCATCAACATCTCAATCTCCGTCCTGTTCTGATAATCGCACCACCTCCTCGACCACTGCCGCCGCTGCAACCACCAACACCGGAGCCTCCCCCGTAACCACCGCCGGAGCCTCTTCCGGAACCACCGCCACCACCACCACTCACAATAGTACTAGGACTGAGGGCGATAATGGACTGCCGCATCATTCACAGCAGGATTATTACGCCTCCGAAGAGGAGTACCAGGTTCAATTGGCCATAGCTCTAAGCGTGTCGTCATCGGGTCAGGATTCTGCGTTAATGGACTCGGACAAGGCTCTGTTCCGCGGCTCTGATAATGCTGACGCAGCTGCCGATTTGTTGTCCCGCCGATATTGGGTCAGTTCAATTTGCTGCTCGTTGATTCTAATTTTAAGTGTTTGCTCTCTCATATAACCTATATATAGAACTTAATAACATGATAAAAAAATATGGCTTGTGCCTGAAGCTGCTAAACATTTCCATGATTGAGCACTTATTTTTTTAGTTGTTTTTTTCCTTTCCTGAATACAAAATTAGTAAGTAATATGAAAATTTGAATGAATTTGACTATGCTAGATATATGCAATCAACAGTGCCATCCGTATTCCACTTTGATGTGCAAATTGTAGTGCAACTAGTTTCGGATACACGCGAGCACGAACCAATTAAAGGATGTCAAATAGAAGATATCATAAGAAAATCAAAGTTGAGCACTTTTAGCGCACATATTATGATATGCAAAGCTTTTGCTGGCAAGCGCTTCAATAGTCTCTAATGTCTGTCTATGTTTTCGATGAAAAAAATGCGTTATGACTGATTCACAGCAGAGTTAGTATGGGCACAGTTTCATCTGGAACCTGAGATAGGAAGCCAATAATTTATGTTCAGATAACGAAAATATGTTGCTAAAGTAATTTCTCACATCAAGTGGCTTACTAATTGTAGTATAACATAAAGGCCCAAGAAGTTAGTTATATTTCCAATAAAATAGAGATCATGCTGTTTTCTTTAGAGAAAAAGTGATTTATGTGATTTACGCAATGCTGCAGCACGAGAAAAGTTTCTTTTTGGTTTGATGATCTGATAAGTCAACTAGTTTTAAGTAGTTAGAGTAACCGTTGCCTTCATAGTTGAAAATCAGGACAAGAATGTATTAGGTTGATGATAGAAGGATTGGCTGGGTTAATATCTGAAAATCAGGACAGGTGTATAAGTTGAAAATTAAGATGATGTAAAATTCTGTGACTTTTAGATATTTAAATTCAGATATTATTTTAGGGAAATGCAAGTATGTGTCAATGATGATACCCAGAAGAAATCTGGACATGAAAGTTAAGGGAAGATAGAGTATGAGCCTCATAGCTGGTAGTCTGGTATTATGTGTTATATGTTGTTTATGTTACCACCTACCGAATGCAGTACCTTGTTTTTTCTTATTGAGGCTTTGTCTAATTAAGGAGTTTTAGCCTGTAGAAGTCTAATTAGTTTCGGCTATAATGGTGTTAGTCTATTTGGTGTCTTGGATCTCTTGCATAAATTTTTGTCCCTTTGGAATTATTCATTGATGAAATACACTGCATTTTTCCGTAACTTAAGCCTTTTGTTTTTTATCATATTTTTGTCAGAATTTTGGTGTCCTCGACTTTGACGAGAAAGTGGTGGATGGTTTCTATGATCTATATAATCTATCTGCGGACTCATCAGCTCGAGGGAACATGCCTTCTCTTACAGATCTTGAAAGCAACATTGGGGCCTCAAACTATGAGGTTATCATAGTTAACAGAAAAATAGATCCTGCGTTGGAGGAGCTGATGCAGATAACACACTGCATAGGTTTGGACTGCCCTTCGTCTGAAATCATTCTGCTTGTGCAGAGACTGGCTGAACTTGTTACAGAGCACCTAGGTGGCCCCGTACGTGATGCAAATATCATATTGACTAAATGGATGGAAAGAAGTATGGAGTTGAGGACATTGCTTCACACCACTGTGCTGCCTATTGGATCCCTAAGAGTTGGCCTCTTACGTCATCGTGCATTGCTTTTTAAGGCAAGATAAATACCAAAATATTACTTTGTTCTTTTTGTTCTCCATATCTTAGCAGTTATGCTGAAGCTCCATCCTAGTAGTACATAGGTGACATATGATGCATTGCGTAGATAGATAAAGTATCAATGCATATCTTGGCAGTTTTTGGAAGACATGCCTAGATAATGCTGATATTTCCACTGAAAAATTTATTCTATTCAGGATAGAAATATAGAACTCAAGGCTTTCTAATATGTTATTAAAATTTCCTTTAGCACTCATAATGCTGCATTTGAATTTCTCTGTGATTTTTCCCCCCTTGAATGCAGGCATTAGCTGATAGTGTTGGAATACCTTGCAGATTAGTGAAGGGTAGTCATTATACTGGTGTTGATGATGATGCTGTTAACATTGTGAAGTTACAAGATGACAGGTAACCACTCCCTTTGTTTATGATTTTTAATAATTACTTATTGTTTGGATTCAGATTGAATGTGATATTTCCTCAAATCTCATGCTTAGATATGTGTAACCGTATAAAACTGTTAATTAAGGTTTAAAATTATTTTTACAATATCTGTTCTGATATCATTTTGAAAGCCAACTGAGACCATTGAAAGATTTAATATGATATACAATCATCTTAATTGCGTGAAGCCATCAACTAAAGGACCATGGTCTTAGTTATATATATTCCGCATAAAGCTGCCTGGAATAGCTTTTACCTTCTCTTTCCTAGAATTTGTTTTTGTAACTCATTGTATTCCTTAACATGCAGCATGTGGTATATACTTAATCAGGTCATTATTTTATACTCCCTCCTATTCAAAATGTATGTCATTTTGGCTATTCATTTTATTTGCAATTAAAATGTCGTTTTGCACATTTCAATGTTAATTATTTTGCTCAGTACATTTCAATGTTAATTAATTATGTTTCTTCCCAAATTACTGTTAAACTCTTTAAAAATAACTTAGATAGTAATAGTCTTTAAAATATAATGTAGAATTTCAAAGCTATTAATTAGGGGAACAACAATTTTATTAATTTGTGTGCATAGGAGGGAGTACTTCGCTATTTTGTATTACTTGAAGTAAATCATTTTCTTTAATGCAGTGAGTGCTTGGTTGATCTCATGGGAGCTCCTGGGACACTAATCCCAGCTGATGCTTTGAGTGGAAAGGATACTCCTTTGAAGCCATACAATCTAGAACCAAGTAGGCTTCCCAATTTTCAGCCAACTGAGGGTACCAAAGTTACTTCAACTCTTACTGCTCCGAATTTGGGTGCTACATCTTGGAAGCCAGAAACACCTCTATCATTGGTGGATTCTAGTGCAGATGATGGAGTTGGAACTTCTGGGCTACATGACAATGTGCCTTCTGTCAATCAGTTGGATCGTAGTTCGTCACAGGCCATTGGAAGTTCATTATATAAAGAAGGGCGTGGGCCTAACTTAGTTGGTGATGGTGTGAGGATGAATGTAAATGTCGTTCCATACAATCCCAAAAGTCCTCAAGACCCAAAAGATCTTTTTTCTGAGCTTAACCCATTCCAAATAAAAGGATCTGGCAAAAATGTGGTAAATAATGATTTTCCTAATGAAGTAGGTAAACTGCAATTTCCGAAAAATAACATTGTCAGTAGCCGGCCTCCTGCACCCTTGATGTGGAAAAATCGCCATGCGTGGAATGAGGTCCCTAAGGAAAATGAACAGGGTTTTCCAAAAGGTTCATTTGTGAACAATAATCAAGGATCTAACAAAGGAAATGTATTGTCAGTCGTTTCTAATAGTTCAAAGCCACCATCCAAAGCTCCCAAATTTCCTGAAAAATCCTTCAATAATTTTGTAGAAAAACGTGACAGTACGCAGAGTAACAATGTTAAGTTTGCAGCTGGTGAAAGTGTACCTAGTCGTTGCCTTTTGGGCAAGATTTTAAGTTTATTGATGGTGAAAGGGAGCAGGGGAACATCATTAAGCATGAAGCACCTAATGGAGAAGACTATGGGTTGCGTGAGGATAAGCGAAATACACGAGATAGATTACTTGTAACCAATACGAAAAGGATGGAAACTGACGGTGCCAGCTCTTCACTTGTTTTGCGTGGTAATAATGTTGATACTGAGATTGATGATGTTGGTGAATGTGAAATTGTCTGGGAAGATCTGGACCTAGGTGAAAGGATTGGACTAGGTAATCAAATCACCTGCTACTTCTATCACTTTTCATATGTTCAAACTTCCCATATGTTTTGTATGTCTGAGCTGGGGCGCTGGCTAATGTATTCAATGTACCCATGTCTCCACCGAGTGAGCTTTGTTATAGGCTTGCAAAGCAATTTCTGCTTGATAAATAACCTCTGATTGCAGTTCTTTTAACTGTAGTCAGAATCGTAAATTCTGGATAACTTTTTGGTTGGATTCGATCCACCCCTTCAATTTATTGTATACTATCTGAAAAAATACACATTTGATTGCTCGATAGAAAAGCGAGAGAATGTTTTTAGCATTGTGTGACTTTTTTTTTTTCTGTTTCTGGTTTGCATAATTAAAATCTGAGTTCTCAAGAGAGTTTAAATCATATTTGGTCCCATAACTTTTTGACAAAATAGATTTAGTCCCAAAATTAACTTTTTAGTCGATTTAGTCCCAATTTCTCTGACATAATCTAAAATACGTCCCATTTTTGCCGGAAAATGCAAAATGCTGCCATTTCAGGTCATGTGTAATCATCGGAAACTGCCTACATGTGCCGCACACGTGATCTGAAATGGCGTCGTTTTTTATTTTACGGAGAAAATGAGACGTAATTTGGATCATGTCATGGAAATTGGGACTAAAAAGCTAATTTTGGGACTAAATCTATATTGTCAAAAAGTCATGGGACCAAATATGATTTAAAATCGTTTTCAAGATGTCAAATGTCATTTATGTGCAAATTGATTTGCTGTCATTGTACTCGTTTTTTCAGGTTCTTATGGAGAGGTCTACCATGCCGATTGGAATGGCACAGTAAGTTATCTTCTCTGTATTTCAACTTTTCCATTAATTGAGGCACTTTATACTGGGAACATATCACCATCCTGGTCTATATAGTGAAATTGATTTTTCACCGGCCTATGTTATTTCCTTTAGCACAACACATCAAGTTCTGTCATGTGCTTTATACAATTCGATATCTAAGCATTTTAAAATATGTAGACTTTGTCCCCTGTTTTATCTTTTCACAATCAAACTATTTTGGATATGTGAAAGTACTGTTGAATTGATTATTCTTTTGTAGGAGTTGTTTTCTAATGCTTTCATGAAGAGATGATGTATGCAAGATGAAACTTGATCTGTCTAACCTCTTCTTATGTCCTTTGTTTTAGTCTTTCTATGTGTGACTTATAACTAATATAAGACTTATTTGCTAAACTTTCTAAACAAAATCTGGGTGACAGGCTAGAGCATTGGAGTATGGAGTCTTTCTCTGTGGGCAGCTATAACTCATATAAGACATATTTGCTAAAATCTCTGAAAAAATTCTCGGTGACCATTATTGGAGTATGGAATTCATAGGTTTATTGACTTGATGTAGTTAGTTATCTTGTTGACGAAACATAAGACATATTATATGTTGTAGACGCCTAGAGGGTTAGCTTGGCAAGCTAGTTTAAATGATCTCACTCCTAACAATTAATTGGTCAAGTTATATAGTGTCAACTGACCCCTTTTTTGTTTATTAGAGTAAACCACATGGCATGCTATGTATTTAATAAAATCAAACACTTTTGGCAATGTATTGTTTGGACAACAGGAGGTTGCTGTGAAGAAGTTTCTTGACCAAGATTTCTCGGGTGCTGCTTTGGATGAGTTCAAGAGAGAAGTAAGAACTTCCCTTCTTCGACTTGCCTGTGAAATACAATATTTTATGCAATCTAGATATCTTATGGTAAATAATTGACATGTGATAAAATAAATCCACAGTAATTTGTTAATACATATAAATGTCGAGTGAAAGTCACCAGGTTGCTTTTTTTTTTTACCATAAGGCATGTCCTCTACTGAAGGCTGAGCACAAAATTATTTCACTTTCCCAACCCTTGAGAGAAAAAAAATGGAAGAGAAAAAGGTGAAGGCAATTTCTGAAAACCTCGAGATGATCTTAGTCTAAGTAAATACAATGATCATCACTGGGTTATGTATAATGAATTCATGAGCATTGACAATGATTTCACCATTAGGTTCAGCAAATTAGAATGTGTTGCTTCAATGAGTTGCTTGCTTTATTTTTCAGTAAAAGGTGCTTGGTAAATCTTTGTTTGAAATTGATTTGCAGGTGCGGATAATGCGTAGGTTACGCCATCCAAATGTAGTTCTTTTTATGGGTGCAGTAACTCGCCCACCAAACCTTTCTATCATCACTGAATTTCTGCCCCGGTAAGTTCTTGATCCTCAACTGTGCCTTTTATTTTGGCCATCATTAATAATCTTTTGAGAAAGCCTGTAAACTAGTAATCTAACTGATCATTAATTGACCTGCTTAATGTCGTCTTTAAGTAAATTTCTTGTCTATATCCGTTCTTTTTCTTTGAATGAAAATTATTTATTGTATAATGTCAGTTTTAGGTGAAAATTCTTTTTGTCCATATCTGTCCTATTATTCATGGTTGTTTCTGGGTTTTAGATAATTTTGTTCATCACTTAGTTCGTCTTAGTTAGCATGGTCCCAAGGTGCAGAATTTGGTTGCATGTTCAAACAATATGTCATCGTTCAGTTATGCTTGCACATCTCTACCCAGAGAAATTAGCATGTTCGTACACCCTATGAATTGTTGCTTGAGAACATGATAGTTACTGCTTCCATTCATGGGGATTTTTTGTATTCTCAGTGGCATATTTGTCAAAGGCAGCAATATGTATTCTCGTGTATGCAAGTTGTTAAGTCCCCAAAAGAGCTTGATATTAGATACTGAAAATCAAGTTTAAATGAAAAATGTGGATGATAGGATTTGATTACTGAGTTTAGGTTTGGTGTCCCGCTGTAGTTCATCTCTGTAGATGTGTGGTATCAAAGTTTAAGGCATGGAAACTCAGTGGCACTAAAGAAATGGACTACTAATAAATAAATCAGTCAGCCTATATGATCAATAGAAGCAGTTTATTGGTATCTATATGTTCCTATTTTCTGTGCTAGCTTGCATCTCCTGTTCGTAATTCATTATATGATTTTTGAAGGTTTATCTTCTTAGGTTTCTCGTATCATTTCATATGTAGGAGCAGAGTGATTCTTCACCTGTTATGTTGAAATGTTTTCCCTATTTTTGAACTAACCTTATGCTAATCGCAAAAATATGTGCCAATTAAAATCATGCTTTCTTTAAATATTAGTGAACCTCATTCCTTCCTACATTATTATTGGTTTTCCAGTGGAAGCTTATATCGGATTATTCACCGTCCGCATTGTCAAATTGATGAAAAAAGGAGAATTAAAATGGCCCTTGATGTGGTATGGATATCGACCTCAGATTTATGCCTTGCATTATTTTACAGTTTAGTTGTCAATACGAGTTTTTGGAATTATGTTTGCAGGCAAAAGGGATGAACTGCTTACACACAAGCATACCAACAATTGTTCACCGTGATTTGAAGTCGCCCAATCTCTTGGTGGATAATAACTGGAATGTCAAGGTATACGAGATATTTGATTTTGGATAATCGATGACATCGACTAGAGCCTGAGATTTTCTTCTTGTTTGAATTAGTATTTATTCAGTTTAAGGCATGAATATCTCATTTTGATGACAATTTTTTTCCAAGCATTAAAACTGGGCAGAGACTGGTAAATGTTTCTTTTTTCAGTTGTTTTAGGGTGTCTGAGTATTTTAGTTTTGCATCAAAACATAATGCAGGTGGGTGATTTTGGATTGTCGCGCTTGAAGCATAATACGTTTTTGTCATCCAAGTCAACTGCAGGAACGGTGAGCCTTTTATTTTAGCTGTTAGAGAATCTGTGGTGCATTTAAGTATTTGAAGTAAATCTGGGAGATTTAATATTTTTTCTTGTCAAATCGTTTATGGTTATGTATTCACCCCCTTTTCCTTTGTGGCATTGCTTGGAATTAAAGCCTGAGTGGATGGCTCCAGAAGTTCTTCGAAATGAGCCTTCAAATGAAAAGTAAGTTAAACCTGATTATATCCTTTCTGCTACTGCAGGAGTATGCATTTTGTTTTATCATGTTCACTGCCTCAACCCTTTGTTTTGTGAATAAACTTTTCCCCCTTTTACATTGGACATTTTAATTTTCTTTTCTTTGATTGCCAAGGATAATTCACAATGTCAGCAGTGACCAGGCCTGGATGATTGTTTACCAAAAGAACCAAAAGACTTTACACCTTCCCCACCCCCACCCAAAAAAAAAAGTTAGAAGGGAAAAGGATTCTATTCCCATTTCTTGGAGATAAACAATATTTTTACTGGAGTCGATATTAGTGATCATGGTCAAGATAAAAAATAAAATGAAGTATATATTGATTACTCTACTTTGCCTTTTAGTATGCATTTGCTTGTGCGTCGATACATTCTGATCCATCGAGCAAAAAATTAAGGAGATGTTACCTTAATGTAATCCCAGATGTTTCTCTCTATCCATTGATTGTCAAGTTCAACCACCCCATCTAACTAGTTCAGCAACCACCCCTCCACCTACCAGAAGAGATAATAATTGAACAGTCAAATAGTTTAGGTATATAAGTAGAGTATAAATCAAATGAAATAGCATGTGAGGATGCTAAGTTGATTCTAACAAATGCTATAATCATCACAAAAATGAGCAGAAGTTCCAACTTTTGCAAATAGTGATGAACTAGGAACAATATGCAGCTATTTTACTGTTTATTTCCCATTAAATTCTTGTGGCTTTTCTTGAGCATATGTGCTGGAGGAAAGATTGAGTTATTTTGTGACTTTACAGGTGCGATGTATATAGCTTCGGTATTATTCTATGGGAACTTGCAACACTCAAATTGCCTTGGAGTGGAATGAACCCAATGCAGGTTGTTGGTGCAGTTGGTTTCCAGAATCGCCGTCTTGACATCCCAAAGGAGGTTGACCCTCTTGTTGCAAGGATAATATGGGAATGTTGGCAAACGTAAGTCATATATGCATGTGTAGATCTTTCGTCACACTATTCTCTTGAATTTGGGATACATCAAATTACACGGTCTACCTTAAGATTTGACATAATTACAAAAACGACTAATATCTTCTGAAAACACCCCTTGAGGTATTACAACTGCTTGAGTATTGCATTTTTCTTCCAAATAAAACAAAAACTACTATCAAGTGGTGTTTGTAAATTAATTTTTAAATTAGGTTAAACTTTATGTGTAGTTTTTGTAATAATCCCTCTGGTGTACACTCTAATTGCCACCTGTGTTGATATACCAGGGATCCAAATTTACGACCCTCTTTTGCGGAGCTGTGTGTGGCGCTTAAGCCTTTGCAACGGCTCGTGGTTTCTTCACATGTTGAGCAGCCAACTGCATCTTTGGCACAAGGGATCCAAGTAAATTCTACACCTTAAACATGTTCTTCTTCGAGTGTGAATACTATTACTGTATAGCAAAGTGATGTCCTGATATAAATAGTAAGTAGTGGGATTTTGATGTGCAAGTTAGTATGATGGAAATTGCTTCAGAAAACAGTATATCTTTGAAGTGAATGTTCATTTGTCAGGAATGTATCTCGGCTGCTTTCTTGTATAGTTGAATATACGTTACGCCCAATGTCACGTATGATGTCTATTTTGCGTTATCGGATGGATGGGCAGAATTTACAAGACATGCTTTTATTTTACAAAAATTGTACTCTATAATCTTATTATTATGGAAGGTTGAGGTTAGGACGAAATTTTTCTATTTTAATTTTACTAAATTTCATTTAAATATTTTTTCAGTATTTAAACATTATTTCCCGGAAGAAAAGGAGACGTATAATCTAACTGGCCTCCGAAGCCGTGTCTAATTAATATAACCCACTAGTCAAAAAATCGCCTGTGCTTATATCAATTTTGATGGTTTTGATCGGTGTGGTCATGGGAGGGGTTAAATTTTGAAAAACATTAAAATCCATGGCCGTTTGATTAGATTTCCATTTTTTTATTTCAAAAGAAATTAATGAGGGTAACCTGATCTCACTTTTGTTATTCAATTATAAATCACAATCTTACGCTCAGAAAGATCTCTACAAATTTAAATCACAAGAACACAAGGAAAAGCCAGTGATGGCAACCTAATCCCTACAAACGAAATATTAGCCAAAACTAATGTTTAATGCATTTATTCCGTTTTTTAAAAATAGCCTTTTACACGAATGAAGGAAATAGTTCAATTGGGTTTGTTGTGACTAGTAAGAGCAGAGTTTGTCTGGTTGAGGCGTGCCGCCGCAGCGACGGAGGCGGCTACGCCGCCGGGGCGGGTGCAAAGGTTAGGATCGTTCCTCAGCTCTGCGCCGATCACGCCCTCCGCGTCTCGACGAGTAACCGGTTTGTCTGATGGTAGCTTTGAACTTGCATCCTGCAATATTATTAAATTGATCTCTGGTAAATTTGTAATAGAAATTAAGCAATCAATTATTTTCATGTCCGTCATTGACGAAAAGTGAGATTGGATGACAAACCGAAAGAATGTCTCCAAGCTTTGTCTTATCCTCGTCTCTTGGCAACCGGGCATTGCGAGTGGCTGCAGATTGAGCGGCCGCAGCAACGCCGCCGGGAACAATATTCGTACGGCCAGTCGCTCTAACCTCCGCCGCCTGTATAGCGGCGGCGTCGCTGTAGTCCACCGGCCTGTGGCCCGCCGTGAGAGCGGTTGCTTCAAGTGCTTCCCCAATTGTAATCTCCCCTCGCTGCTCTACTCTTGACCCTAGGGCCCCACCTGATTGGATCTCTTTTACCCCCTTCATTCACAATATTCATTATTAATTATAATTACCCACTGTGAATTTAAGCGATCGAGAGAGATTTTATTTTTTACCTGGACACCGACAGGATCTGTCTGATTAGCTACGACATTGTTGTGGAGAAAATCAGCAATATCCTTCTTGGTATCTTGAGCATTTGAATCACTGGTAATTTCTTGAACATTTCTGATGGGTTGTTCTTGGCTCATATTCCTAGTATTGAAGTGATCGATCGATCGATCATATAATTAAATAGACATTAATTTGCATGGAAGAAGAGAGGTTAGATTATATAAGGAGTGATGTTTTGTTTTGTTTGAGGTGGAAAAAGTGCCAACTCCATTTGCTATGTATAGCTCTATACATACATATATTGTTAATTTTTTGTGGAAATTGAAGGAGAGGAAATTTGCCAAAAAAATCTGTGGAAATTAATCAACTTGAGACTTGGTCATTAGAAGAATGGAACTTGCTAGGATCAACCTCCTCTTTCAATGCCTAAATCATCTCCCTTTATGTTTTCATGAAATTAGTTAATTAACACAAATATATTCTCAATACAATCAATCAAAATATAAATATTTATTTCTCTTTCTCACTTTATTCTATATCTTATTAAATTAAATTAATAAATATTATTATTTTAAATTAAATTATTTATTCTATGCAAAAAAAATTCATCTTTATTTATTGTATATTTAAATAAACTATCAACTTTATTTTAATAAATATTATTATTTTTCATAAATTTGTTATCACTTTTATATAAATTTGTATCACTTTTTTTTAAATAACATTGTCCAAATACGTAATACTTCTTTCCTATTAATTTTCCACCACCCATCACCTACCTTTTTAATAAAAATGATTTGACGGAAAACGGTTGGCTTACACTAGAACTTGCAATTAAAATCTTTTGGACATAAATTATTGTGATATGTTTATATAGTTGAACAATGGGTATGTAGTAACATTTTGTGATGAAAATTTCTCCTTGTATGAACAATGGTACTTTTGTATTAAATACTTATATGTAAAATATATATGTTATATTTGTTACATATTTATTTACAAATATCCATGTTATATATACATATATATATATATATATAAATAATAATAATTATAATCATTAATCATTATCCCACTAACTAACAATAATATAATATTATATCATCTTCCATCACAATCATTCAATCATTACCTCAACCTACTAACAATATTAAAATAATACAACATCAACTTTGATTTGACATAAAGCTCCATCCACCCCTACTTCTCCATCCCTAACCAAACACACATTTACTATTCACAGGATTACCCCCATCCCCATTTTCCATCTCCATCCTCCATCCCATCCACCACCATCTCTAACCAAACATGACCTTTATGTTTTCATGAAATTAGTTAATTAACACAAATATATTCACCAATCAAAATATAAAATTAGCCGTTACACACGAGGCGTATGCTATATTGAAATTAATCAAAGTTCATATAGTATTTTTCACGCTATTAAGTTGTCAACGTACCAAATGAACCCGAGTAATTATACACATAAAGTTGTTATTCGAATTAAATAATTCGAGAGTTCGGCTTGACTCTTTGATAAAACAAGCTAGTTCGAGCTCATAAAATACTCAATTTATTAATGAGTTTGGTCGAGCTTAACTTGTTAGCCTCGACATATGAAGTCCTCATAAATTTCAATGTATCATTAGGTTCGAGCTAGAATCATTTGCTTCGTTTACTCTATTTTCAGCTTATTAATCAAGTGAACTCGACTAGTCAAAGGCTCAAGTCGAATTCAAGCTTTAAGTATTCGACTTGAACAACATCATACATACATTATGTTTAAACCTATAAAAAATGTGTTTTTAGAAATATTCATGAAAGCCACGTGCTTTTTTTACCTAACGCTTTAAGTTAGCTTGTATTCTAAAATTATATTTTCTGCATTAGAGTCGAGTTTGAAAATTCCAGATATTCATTTTTCTTTGCCGAGAGCTTCGTTCTAAAGTGCAACAGGCAGAAAATTTTAAAGTCGTCGTATTTTAAGAGAGATTACCATGAAACTGTATTGCATCTTGGTAATGGTACAATATCGTCTTACGCAGAAATAAACTAACTTTTGTTTCGATTTATTCTCGTATCAGAATTAATACAAATATATCTTATATACCCTCTCTGTCTCAAATTAGTTTTCATACTAATTTGGACAAATATTTTAAGAAAAAAAATATGATAAATAGGGTATAGAGGGTAATAATCTTTTAAACTTTTATTGTTAGAGTAAAGAAAATGATTGGATTAAATATAAAATAATGACATCTTATATAAATATAATAATATATAAATACATGAGGGTGAGGTTTAAAAAGATATTTCTAAATATGAAAATTAACGTGGGAAACCCAAATATGCTAACCGGAGTGGATAGATGTATTAATTTAAAATTTATTCCAGCTGGGTGCAATAATGTGTCCACAAAATGTAGAATTTAATTTCGTATGATATAATGATGATTTATATGATATAATGATGATTTATACTTGACGACTATCTTATTATAAAAGGAAAACTGAATTAATTTAATTATCCTTGAAAATTGGAGCGTTACTTTCCGGAAGGTACAATAATTTTGCATTATCTCATGTTGTGCGGTGGCGGTGATTGGTGAAGACCGAAGAGTGGAGTTACCAACCAAACACAGCTCTTTTTTTATTTTATTTTTTCTATTTTTAGTCGTGTTTATACGATTAATTTATTACACCCGTATGTCGTATTTATATTGAACCTGAGCCGGTAATTTCACATAAATTTTTAAATACTCCCTCCGTCCCATAATAATCTTCACGTTTTCCTTAGTCGAAGGTCCAACATAATCTTTATTCATAAATAAGAAAAGTTCACTAAATACTATCACCCTCATAACATCACTTTATTTTAAAAAATATCACTCAATTTTTAATAATAAAGTTATTCTATTTTACTTTATCTAACTTAACCTCCCAAAATATTTTTATATTTTATTCTTTCTCACTTTATTAATTTTAAAAAATAATTTTTTTTAATTTATGTGCCCATAAAAAAAAAATATCTCATTAAAAATGAACGTAGAGATGACATGCAAACAATTTAAACTCTAGTAGAATGAGTGTTTTTATATATCAAAACTTTTGGTTAGTTTAGATAAGTGAAATCATTAGATATCACATTCAATTTCATTCTATCCCAATTTAAAAAAAAAAAAGGTAGGAATTTGAAAAGTAATTTCAAATCCGCCCAAAATGGAAAATATTAAACTAAAAAAGCACACGCACCTCAAACGGCAGCTCAACGTCGAGACAAGTTTTACTATCAGCATCTTCTTCTCCATAGATGCCCAACCCCCTTGTCTAATCCACCTTCACTCCTTCGCTTTCTTTATCTTTCTTGATTCTACTGTGTTAGAAGAAGGATTGCATGGCTGCTTCCGCCTCTCTTTGCTTTCCGGCCAACGGAAGCCGCCTAACTTTCCGAATTGGGTCTTCTTCTAACCAGTTAAAGGGGCCTCGCAGGCTCAAGCTTCGCTCTGATTTGGACTCAAATGTCTCTGACATGCGCGTTAATGGTAAAGGGAACTGAAAGCGGTTTGGCTTTATCTCTGTTTACTTGATTGGTTCTTCTTCTATTTTTTGTAGCCCTCGATCACTTAGGTGCTTCAGTTTTAGCGGTGAATTATGGGGACTGAGTCAATTTATTTTCCAGGACTTGTGTTTTATGAACGATTTTCCATCGTGTTTCATTTGTGGTGTTATTAATTTGTTGTTATATATTTTCACTCCTTTTCTATTATTGGGGGAATTAGGAAATGGATTTCTCTTCTAAATATAGATGTTCTGCGTTGCAGCTCCGAAAGGTTTATTTCCACCGGAGCCTGAACATTATCGGGGCCCTAAGCTCAAAGTGGCGATCATCGGAGCTGGGCTTGCAGGGATGTCGACTGCAGTGGAGCTTTTGGACCAAGGCCATGAGGTTTTCAATTCTAATGCCTACACCCCCCACCCACATACAGAAAATAAATACAGAGAGTAAAGAAATTATAGTTAACTACAATTTAACATGGAGAGGAACACTGTATTCAGTTTGTTGTTTTCTGTGTTTGAACATTTTTAACTCACAATCTAGCTCATCATGTGCCGAATTAGGTCACTGGATATTGTTGTCTTGTTTGGTAGATTTCGCTGTATGTCATGGACCCCTTGGTTATTTGCAGGTGGATATATATGAATCGAGGACTTTCATCGGTGGAAAAGTGGGCTCTTTTGTAGACAAAAAGGGAAACCACATTGAAATGGGACTGCACGTTTTCTTTGGTTGCTACAATAATCTCTTTCGTTTGTTGAAAAAGGTAAAGCCAACTTGTTCCTACTCACTGACACACACATTAGTACTCAATTTGCAGGTCAAAAGTGCTAAAGCAGATACTAATGCATGCCTCTGTATCTCAATCCAAATGTTGCTATTACTATGAAGTCATTAGTTAATTCATCAAGCTTACACATGGTGAAAAAGTGATCTTAGGCTCTTGTCTACCTTAGGACATCCTGAAGGTGGAGGAGACGGTTGCATTTAGTTGAAAATATCACCAAGAATTGAGAAATAAGGCAGTTTCTTTATATTGTATTGAGAAAAAACAGATTGATGCAAGTTCTTCTGCCTGTTGCTAATAGTGAAATCCATGCTGCTAACTATCACAGAACATTTTAAGCCACTTCCATGCTTGATCTACACAGTCACTTGCATAAATATTACCCTTTACATTTTATCTAATGACTTAAGATTTATTTAAATAGGAAAGTTTTGCGTTTTCTACCCTTTGATATTGGTCAATGAACTCCAAGGTGTTAAAGAATTGCACTCAGTTCCCAGAGGAACTTAAAGCAATGTAAATTTTTTGTTCTAGTTTTTATAGTATTCACAAGTATAGTGTTGTTCGGTTATAGTTTTCTAAGAAAATATTCAAAAAAGTATCCTGGATTCCGTGAAATGTATTTATGTAGTATACCTTCGTCGTTTGTTTCTTCGAAGACAGTGTCACTATATTTAATCTTCATCTGGTGATGCCTAGATTTGATAAATTTTACCTGTGTCAATAATTAGTAGAGTCTAGTTGTGTATATCAGGCCTTCTGCAAATTAATGATTTGTTGTCACTGTTGATTATGAACGGTCTAATTAGTTTCCCAATTTTGCTGAACGTAGGTCGATGCTGATAAAAATCTCCTTGTGAAGGATCATACTCACACTTTTGTCAACAAAGGGGGTGAAATAGGCGGTATAATTGAAAATAAATGAGCAATATGTTTATTTTTGCAGCATAAACAGGCTTGTAATTGGAGGGATTGTGCAATTATATCGAACATCATGGGTCTAATTGAAGTTCATATCTAACTGCAGAACTTGATTTTCGCGCCCCCGTTGGAGCACCATTACATGGAATTCGCGCATTTTTGACGACAAATCAACTCGAGGTATTCAATATTTTGAGCATGTTTGTTTGTTATTCGCATCTGCATGTTCCCGCTGCTTCCTAATTAAGGTTTACATTGGACTTCTTTTTTTAATTAATCCTTTATGGCCTAATTCTTCCCATTAATCATACTGTTTAGGCATGCTTATTTTGTTGTAGATAACTTTCTGTTTGAAGAAAAAATACACATACCAATGTTCGAAACACCAAAAGGGACTACATGCTTCACTCACTTGATTTTTGCTGTCGCGTACAACATTGACTTAAATGAATAGTCTCTGTTGAGTATTCTTCTGAATTTTGCCATGAGTAATGACATACTACACCAAGATCCATTATATCCACCTTGTGTTGCATTGGAGAACTAGTGATTGCTTTGTCTACTCCAATTTGCTATTCAACCTGGAACAACTCCATATCACAATTTTTACAACTAGTATATTTGTTCCTTCAATCTCCAATTCCTAATCAGCATTTAAATGATATCATGGTGTCACCAATATCACATTAAATGTTCCTCTCAGAACATATGAATCATATACACATTTCTATGTAATTATAAGTTGTCCACTAGTTTTTTTCTTTGGTGTCTCTAGGTCAAAGAAAACTCCCTAAATCTATTTTGTCCAATGAGATTTTGTAAATCTGTTTTCCCTCTGATTGCAGCCTTATGATAAAGCAAGAAATGCATTGGCTCTTGCCCTTAGTCCGGTTGTAAGAGCTCTTGTTGATCCAGATGGAGCAATGCAGACCATACGGGATCTGGATAATGTTTGTATTCTCTCTCTCGCAAAGTCTAATTGCTTTTCATTTAATTATAGATTTGCTTCTAGTAATCACCTAACTACGTGTTTACAATAGGTAAGCTTCTCTGAGTGGTTCATGTCCAAAGGGGGGACTCGCAAGAGTATCCAGAGGATGTGGGATCCTGTTGCCTATGCCCTGGGATTCATTGACTGCGATAATATTAGTGCACGATGTATGCTCACTATATTTTCACTTTTTGCTACTAAAACTGAGGCTTCCCTGCTTCGCATGCTTAAAGGTTCTCCAGATGTTTATTTGAGTGGTCCTATAAAAAAGTATATCATGGACAAGGGAGGAAGGTGACCTCACATATTCATTTGGAACTTATATGAATATTCTATTGTTTTTGGGTTGGTTTGTCATTTAAATCCCTCGTATCTGTTTGCTATCCAGGTTCCATTTAAGGTGGGGATGCAGAGAAATTCTTTATGATAAATCTGCTGATGGAAGTGTATATGTAACGGGGCTTGCCATCTCCAAGGTACGTGCATCTTCTTCTGATAATATTCTGTCTCTCTCCCAACTGATCTTTTTGAGTGATTTAGTTGGCTAACTTCATCACATTTCTTATGTTCGAGTTCATAGCATATTCATCTTTCGATGTTCTTCACAAGGAATTTGGCGCTGCCTTGATATGTGTTGCTATTCATATGTATATTTATCACTGTTTAGCGAATAATGTTAAAAGTATCTTAATTGAATTTTATGATATTTATCTCATAAATAATGAATCATGTCAAGCCAGTGGGCTAATATCTAATGCATGTATCACTCCACTCTGTCAGTGGTACTTCTTTGTGGATCGAATCTACCTGATATTCCTTTTTAGGAGAGTGAATATAGCAAAACAAAAAATTGCTTCATCATTATACAATACCGGATTTCTAGTTATATTATTTGTAACTATATCTTGGCCAAATTACAGAGAAAATTGCAATTGAGGAGATGCATTATAGTTCATTTGCAACACTAGTGTTAAAGTTGTGGCAGTTTTAAGGCTATTATCCCTAAGCACTCCACACATCACTATAAAATGCTGTGATCAGTTTTAGGGTATTACCCCAAGGTTGTTTTCTTTTTAAGATAATAAAATATTAGTGTGGATAGTTATGGCGTATTTCCAGCCACGAGGACTAACAGATGGTATTCCTTTGTTCAGGCTACTCAAAAGAAAATCATAAAAGCAGATGCTTATGTAGCAGGTTTATGGTTTAACCTTGCCTCTTTCTTCTCTTTTACTTCTTGCTGGATAAACTCTAACAAAACCTTTTTTGTGATTGCAGCATGTGATGTCCCTGGAATTAAACGATTACTTCCAAAAAATTGGAGGGAGTCTCCATTCTTTGACAATATCTATCAACTGGTTGGAGTACCTGTTGTGACCGTGCAGCTTCGATATAATGGCTGGGTTACGGAGTTAAGGGACTTGGAACGGGCACGGTGAGCACTATTCATAGTTTGTTATTGTTTATAGATAGAGAATTCTGTTTTCCTGTCAAAGTTATTGACTCTAAGATGATCAGGCAATTGAGGCAAGCTGCAGGTCTAGACAATCTACTCTATACCCCAGATGCAGATTTCTCTTGTTTTGCAGATCTTGCCCTTTCGTCCCCTGAGGATTATTACCTTGAGGGCCAAGGCTCATTGCTTCAGTAAGAAAATTCAGCCATATCAGTTATGTTTTACTTTTGCTAAAATTGGCAGAGACCAACTAAACTGGCTAGCCTTCCTGCCCGTAATGAGCAGATGACTAATATAAGCAAGTTATTTCTGCTACGATGGTTCTCTACTCAACCTAAATATGTTGTGGTTATTAACAGATGTGTGCTTACACCAGGGGACCCTTACATGCCTCTACCGAATGATGAAATCATAAAGAGAGTTACGAAGCAGGTTGGTGGTGCTAGCACTTCTTGGATCTTTTAGGAACCGCTGCTAGTCAAATAGACAAAACTCCAATTATTGTGAAAGAAAGCAAGATTATGTTGTCAAAAATTAGATATTTAATATATATATATATATATATATAGGTTGCTGCTGCGAGGGATACTTTGTGCAGGTTATTCAGTTTCACTCTCAAATCTCACTCTGTTCATGCTGCTGATAATGGCTTCTTGATACTAGGTTTTGGAGTTGTTTCCATCTTCCCAAGGTCTGGAGGTCACGTGGTCATCAGTTGTCAAAATTGCGCAATCCTTGTACCGTGAAGGACCTGGTAAGGATCCATTCAGACCCGACCAGAAGACCCCGGTGAAGAACTTTTTCCTTGCTGGCTCATATACTAAGCAGGTCATACTTCCATCTTCATATCATTTTAGATGTTGCAACACAAATGATTTATAAATTCATGTTTTTTTTTTTTTTTTTCTAATGGTTCATATAAAAATATGAGCAAATTACAATCAAATGTCAGAGGTTGAGAATACCTTCAAAGATCATTGATTTTATAGTTGTATTAATGATCGTTACATTACTAACTCTAACCAGTGAATATATTTGTGAAACATATTAGCTGCTCAGAGCAATAACTATAGCCTTGACAAAGAAATTACTTGTGCCCTGTGTAATGGTGATTGCATGTTCTATTCTAACAGGATTACATAGACAGCATGGAAGGAGCGACCCTTTCTGGAAGGCAAGCATCTGCCATCATATGTGATGCAGGGGAAGAGTTAGTTGCATTACGGAATGCTCTCGCTGCAACTGAATCCCAAGAAACGTCTGGTGAGCTGAGCCTTGTCTGATTCCTTAACGCCCAACAAATTCAATTATTGGTTACATATACAGATCGATGAATACCACCGTAATGTGAAGTTTGCTTATAGAGCAGCCCACTGAAGACAGTATCACAATGTGAACGAGGAAGATAAATAAGGTAGTAGTATAATTATTATTATGTCTCAGCAGATGGGATTGTAGAGTCTGCCTATAGCAATTCTGGTCTGATCTCATGTCTCTGTCTGTAATTCAAATTACAACTGTTCTTTGCAATTTATTCAAAATTGCTCACACCCCCCTTGAAGTCATCCTAAAATGGATTTTTTTCTTAGAATTCATACTATTGGTTAAAGTGTTTTTAATCTATATTCTCAGGTTGAGATTGGGATTATTTCCGAAAGATTAAAGTTGTTGCGTTTAGATTTAAGAATTTGGAATGGATTTGAAATTTCGCAATAGGAAAATAAAGGGATTGTACATTTTAGTTTGAATCAGAACTCTTTTGAAGTGTTAAAGAAAAGGCGAAGGTGCAAATGAATGTCTCTCTCTGTTTTTATTATCTATGTTCTAATTCTGTATTGAGCGCGGGGCATGTGTTCTTTTTCCTAAAAAAATAATAATAACAATAATTTGGATAAATACTTAGAATTCATCAAATCAAACGCGTTTGCTAAGGTTTTGTATCATTTTAGGTGGCTTGGCGGTGTATAAACATTTTATTACGTTAAAAATAAAGTATGCTTAGTTAGTAGTATTATTATCTTAATATAAAAGTTGTCAAGTCGAACATGAATTTTTTTTTTATTCAATCGTATATTACAATGCTGCATCTGCATCTTGTCATGATATAACATACGATGGTTAGAAGAGATGCGCATGTTACCTTCACAAAGTCAAAGCCAGACAAAATATATTCCGTACACACCTATTCTTAGCAACTAGATATTTATTTATTTTGAAATTAGTTTTAATGAATTTATGTGTAAGGTAGATATGTGGTGTTTAAAAAGTGATGATAAAATAATGTAAAATAGAATTATTATTATTATTAAAAAATAAATGTAAATAAATTTTTTGAATAAATAAAAATAAAATAAGAATAAATCTTTTGATCACAAAAAATATCATTTAAAGTGTCTATACATGACACCACTAAGTACATCGTTATTTTAATACTTCCTCCGTACCAAGAAATATTGCACACTTGTGGTTACAGAAACTAAGAAAAATTAATTTTGTTGACTTTTATAAGAATAAAGGGTAAAAGAGAGAATAAAGTGGAAGAATATTTTGGGTGATTTAATGAGATAAAGTAAGAGAGAATAAAGTAGAGTAGAATAAGAGTGATATTTTTTAAATTTAAAAAATATTGTGAGAATATTAATATTGTGTGATGTTTTTTTTGTAGGAGTATACATAATTTATTGAATTGACTGAAAAGGAAAGTGTACGCAACTTTTTCTTTTTCAAGGGAATACATTGTAAATATATGATTCGTTGTGGATTTTATTATCTTTTATTGTTTAAAAAAAATACTAGATGAGATTCCGTTATATAATTTAGGCTGCAAATACTACTAGAAATGTAAACTACAGCAGATAAATGAAATTTCGTTTCCAGACAAAATTTCGTCTACTAAAAAATATCGCGAATTTTTATTCGTAATACTACAAAGCGAGACGTTTTTCCGGCATGGTACAATTTGCCGAATTACAACTGCAGTGTACCTAAGTCAACTGAAAGCGCTGTCTTCTCTACAGAGAAGCACCGGCGTCTGATACAAACCCTACGATGGCTTGGACAATTAGTGTCGCCATCCTTTCCTTCGCCGTCGTCGTCTCCGCCTCGTTGACTAACACTAGTCCCACCATGTTCCTACCTCTGTTTTTCAACAATCACGACCACCACCTCCGCCACAACGAGGACATTTTCGCCCGCCGCCGTCTCCTTAACCGCAGCACGCCCGACGCCCGCATGCCCCTCTACGACGACCTCCTCCTAACTGGGTCAGTTATTTATAATTTGTTATGTGAGGCTGAGATCTAACCTCGTATATAATGATGTTTCGTATTATTAACAGTTACTATTCTACTCATCTCTGGATCGGAACGCCTCCGCAGCGATTTGCTCTTATTGTTGATACCGGAAGTACAGTTACTTATGTTCCTTGCTCGACATGCGAACAGTGTGGCAAGCATCAGGTCCTCTCATTCTCCCTCTCTCCCCTGCATATTATTCAAAATTGCAATTGTTTTGAGTTCACAATCCTTTTTAGAAGGTTTGGGTTTAATTTGAATGTATAAGTGGGATATTTCGTTTGTAAATTCAACGAATAACCCAAGCTCGCCACCTGGCTACCGAGCTGAATCAAATAATATTAGGCTCGACGAAATTGACAACCAATCTCAAACGAGTCTTTTTGTTGTGAAATATTCTATCTTATGATATATCTTTACCTTGTCTCGTTTAAATTGTTGGGGGCATTGTTTTCATGTTTTGTCTTTATGGGTAAGGACTACAATCCTTTTTACAAGTAGGGCGGCTTAATTGCGATTTAGCTGTTTGCATTCGTCCAAATTGTAATGATTAAAAAATACTTTGGTTAATTCTTCACATTGCACTCACTTGGACGCTACACATCTATGTAACTTGCATTGGTTTGCATTTCAGTTTCTTTGTCTGATTTAATCTGATCACTCTTTAATAGGATCCAAGATTTCAACCAGAACTGTCAAGCAGTTACCGACCTGTGAAGTGCAACAATGATTGCACTTGTGACAACGACAGAAAACAATGTATTTATGAAAGGCAATATGCTGAAATGAGTACTAGCAGTGGAGTTTTAGGTAAAGACACGGTTTCCTTTGGCAACCAAAGTGATCTGAAACCCCAACGAGCTGTATTTGGTTGTGAAAATGTGGAAACAGGGGATCTTTACAGTCAGCATGCTGATGGGATAATGGGTTTGGGGCGTGGGGATCTTAGTATTGTAGATCAACTTGTTAAAAAAAAGGTAATTAGTGATTCATTCTCGTTATGCTACGGTGGAATGGACGTGGGCGGTGGAGCAATGGTTCTTGGGGGAATTTCACCCCCTGCTGATATGGTTTTCACCCGTTCTGACCCAGTACGCAGGTATGTTTAGGAAAACTTTTGTGGCATTGCAATAGAGTGTTAGGCTCTTTCCTAACAAGTATACTTGATTCATCTCACATATTTACTCTAGTTTCGGGCTGGCAACAGTCCATATTACAACATCGATCTGAGTGAGATTCGTGTTGCTGGGAAGAAGCTGCCCGTTAATCCTAGAGTTTTTGATGGTAAACATGGAACTATTCTGGATAGTGGCACAACTTATGGTTATCTTCCGGAAGCAGCATTTGTAGCATTTAAAGAAGCTGTAAGCCATTTTGTTTTTTCCAAATAAAAAAAAAAATTATTTCAGTTTGTGGATTGCTACTTTATCTGCTTAATATATTTTAAGTTGCCCATTTTTACATGTAGATCTTCAAGGAAGTCCGATCCCTCAAAAGAATACAAGGTCCTGACCCTACTTATGATGATATCTGCTTCTCAGGTGCCGGAAGGTAGTATGATTATCATCATATCATTGACTTGATATTTCAAGTTTTATGTCACTTACTATTGTGTTGCAAATGATATTAACTATTAAGTGATGATGTTGCTTCAGTGATGCTGCACATCTCTTGAAAGCCTTTCCAACAGTTGAAATGGTATTTTCCAATAGACAGAAGCTCTTGTTGTCCCCAGAAAATTTTCTGTTCAGAGTATGTAGCTATCTTTTTTTTTTGTTGTTGAAAGCCTTGTCTCCTGATCGCATAGAATACTGCACTATGATCAATACAGTTCACGTGTATAGCTTTGTTTTCTTTATCTAACTGTGCTGCTTCTGACATCACATTATGTTTTCCCTCTTTACACAACAGCATATCAAGGTGGATGGTGCATACTGCCTAGGGATTTTCCAAAATGGAATGGATCCAACCACTCTCTTGGGAGGTACTATATTCTCTACCACGCAATTTAAGCTATATGACCTTAGACTATATTGTTTGCTTATCTCTCTTTGTGACAGCTATTACTGTTCGAAATACACTTGTTACATATGACCGTGAACATGAAAGAATTGGTTTCTTGAAAACCAATTGCTCTGAGTTATGGAAGAGACTTCACTTAACCCCAACCCCCACCCCGGCACCACTTCATTCTAGCACACATGAGGTGAACTCAACCACTAATGTGGCTCCTATGCTTGCGCCTGCTGAGCCCCCGCTAGCCAAACCTCCAGGTATAATATATTATTCTTCTCTCAATATAATCTTATGAGAACCTACATCAAGTATGTTTAGTAACAAATTTGTCACTTCTGTGTCTCGTTTTCTGGTCCTCATGTTGTAGATCAGAGGCTTGACTAATGGTATTAGAGTCAACCCTGGTAATCTGTTTAAATTCTTCCTAGGGGGCAATACAGGTGTGTGGAACCTGAGTTAAAATAATCAACAGAAAGTGAGGAGAAATACCTTAGGGTATCCCACATTGGTTAAGAGAGACAAATTTGATTTGTCTGTGTATTAGTACAATGGCATAAATGTTAGGAATATAAGGTAGGGAGCCCTAACTTAACCCAAAATCATGGTCAAAGACCCACTTACATACTCTTTCACACTTTCATGTGGAACCAAAGTGGGATATTGTAACAATAAAGTACTTGTAGAGGAGCATGATCTTTCAGGCAATCACCTAGTGGAATTAGAGTATGACAAATGGTTATGTTAGGAAATAGTTGACCTCAATGACATTAGGGTTCGATAAAGAATAGAATTCATTCAATTTCCAAGGTTATTTGTAATAGAAGATGAAGTTTTCAAAGATCCAAGTGAACAAAAAAGTAGTTGTAATAGTATTATATTAAAATTTTGCAGTG
This sequence comes from Paraleonurus japonicus, assembly GCA_030762865.1. NCBI lineage: Eukaryota > Viridiplantae > Streptophyta > Magnoliopsida > Lamiales > Lamiaceae > Paraleonurus > Paraleonurus japonicus. The sequence continues at coordinate 2,214,332 of CM061057.1, read as the reverse complement.
GGAGCAGGCCCGGCAGTGGGAGTTGCTATTTGCCCTTGCCCTGCAACTCCACTCATTTGGATGTTGTTAGCAGTATCCGTGAAGAAGCTCATTCAATAAATTGCGAATTTAACTCTTCAATTCTCAACACGAGGAGGAAAGGAAGGTCGTTCGCTTTCATGATTGGCCAAGATGTAGTCAATATGCACAAATTATTTAAACAAAAAATATACAAAGCCAAAATATCTCCTATTTCCAATTTTTTTCAATCAATTTAACTGCTTTCTACTTTTGTATTCTTTTTTCGGCAATATCCTCTTGTATTCATATCTCCTTTTACATTGTAATATACCTACCTACAAACTTACAATCCTATAACTTGCGAACATAAACTGCTTATTTATTATTCCTTTTGTTATGTTTTTTATTGCACAATAATTTAAATTGAACATTATATTTTTATTTTCACATATTTAAAATACCAATTAAGCAACTTTAATTTCTTAAATTAAATTCTTATAAATATTTTTTATGTACACTTAATTTTTCACTATAATTAAATCTCTCTTACTCAATTACTATTCCAATTGAAGAGATTCATTTAACTTTCACTTTATATTTTTTAATATTAATAAATAATAGTTTTATTAAAACTCGTATCATTTGGTTGAACAATTTAAAATATAATGGAGGAAGTATTAAGTTAAATATACATATATAATATTGTTTTAATGAATATTTTCATCTCAGACAATTAATTACGTTAAGGCCAATTAATGTGATTAGATATAATGTACTCACTCTGTACAAAAATATAATGTACTTCCTCTCCCTCACAAAGATAATGTGTAGTTATATCATGCCATTGGTGCAATTTTCACCCAACCTTAATTAACGTTTATCAATAAAAAAAAAGTATAGATGTAATGAATGTTTATTCATACGAAAAAAGAATATAATTCATAAAAAAAAGTCAAAGTAGGTTTTAGTCTTAAAAGCATTTTTTTAATATATAATTAATGTTTTAGTCTTAAAAGTATTTTTCACTCAATCTTGATTAAAGTTTATCTCATTTAAAAAAAAAAAAAAAGAAGAAGGTTAAATATGTGCTGAGTATTCGTTGTATTAGTTCCTAAAAAGAAAGTATATATTTTAGCCTTAAAAATATTTTTCAATATATACAATCAATGTCTTGTATTAAATGAACAGATATTTTTTTAATTAATCCTTTTTTTTTTTTTTTTTTTTTTTTGATTTTGCAAAAGTATAAGAAAAATGTCACACTCAAAATTTACATGTATAGAAGGAATCCGGATTAGGGGATAGAGCCTATTTCTAGGGTAGTTATGTCACTTCATGGGAATAAACGCATTCCTTAATTACAAGGTGTAAAAAATGCAATTGGATTTTTAAATTAATTCTTATCGATAAATATTGTATAGTTGATTAAATATGTTTTTACACATTTCTTATATAAATTAGTGCATTAACTAAGTATATTAGATCAATTGAAAAAATCTTGATTTAAAAATTTAATGGTCTTGTTTTTTCAAAAAAAAAAAAAAATTAATGGTAATTCACAGAGATTTTACAATGAAAAGCGACCGTTGAAAATTTTAATTGTATATTTTTATCTTAATTTACTCAAAGATAAAATAAATAAGAGAATCAAACTGGTAAAGAGAACGAAATCGCTCTCAGAGGGAGTCTTTTCTACGTTAAGCATTCAACCCAAATCTCTCTCTCTCTCTCTGCATTCGCCAGCAGACCAGCACTGCTGCACAACCAATTACTGGCGGCTCCGCCCCGGCCTCAAATCAAACCCTATGATGGCTTGGGCAATTAGTCTCGCCATCATCATCTTCGCCGTCGCCGTCTCTTCCGTAGTATCCCTCTCGATTTCCCCGCATCTAGATTCGTTGACTTTCGTTAATAACAGCAGTACCGCCATGTTTCTACCTCTGTTTTTCAACCAACACCACCACCAAAACCACCGCCGCCGCCGCCACAAAGAGAGCATATTCGGCCGGCGGCATCTCCAGACACGCAGCACTCCCAATGCTCGCATGCCTCTCCACGACGATCTCCTCCTCAACGGGTCCTCGTCTCCTTCCTTATTCAATTTATTATTCCTTATGTTATTATGAGATCTGATCTCAAATATCTTTGGATTTGTATTAATGACAGGTATTATACGACTCGACTGTGGATCGGAACTCCCCCGCAGCGATTTGCGCTTATAGTTGATACTGGAAGTACAGTTACTTATGTGCCTTGCTCGACTTGCGAACAGTGTGGCAAACATCAGGTTCTCTCACCCCCACCCCCACAACCTCTGTATAATAATTCTGTGATAAAGCAAATCTCATAGCCTGTCATTTTGCGCATCTCTTTTGATCGGCGGTGATTCATTAGTTGCTTCTAGTACTTCTTTTGAATTCTAATGTATAATTGTGTTATTGAACAATCTATCTATTTATTGAATTCATGGATGGTCATGTGAGCAATTGGTTCTTAACGACCAACTTAAAATTGGCACAGGTACTTGATTTGTGCCACTTTGTTGAAAATTACTGTTTATTTATTCTATAATGATTTCTATCTTTTCAGACGTTGGAAATTGACCAATATCATTTTGCCACTGACGCATGATTCATCTGTTGCAAAAAAACTGAATTGGAAATTTTCTCCGTCATCTATATATGTTGTACAATCAGCATTGCTGGAATAAAATGCCAAATATAAAAAGATAGAAAAAGGGATTGAACAGCAAATTTTGTTCTAATGATATCCTGTGTTATGGTGTACCCATTTGGAAAGAGAGGAACATACATTTATAATTCTCTCCCTAAATCAGGGAGCAATTATACATATATGTGAAGCGAGTGACGTACAAAATCATGTACTAAGCTTTTTTTTTGTGTGTGTGTGTGTGTGCGCGCGTTGGTGGGGTAGTGGATTAGGACTACCATCGGCTTGACTTAAGTGTGCTCTAGGCTCTAGCCATTTGGTCCATACTAGTATACTACTATAAAGAACTACGTTTGTGCTACTGATTCTACTTAAAACATTTTAGTTTCTTCTTCCACGCTGTGCTCACTTAAATTGATTATATGTAAATCCTGTTGCTTTTCTAGTTTTTCTCTATGATTAATCTAAATTGTTCTCTTTCGATAGGATCCAAAATTTCAACCAGATTTGTCTAATTCTTACCAACCCGTAAAGTGCAACATTGATTGCACCTGTGATAACGACAGAGAACAATGTATTTATGAAAGGCAATATGCTGAAATGAGCTCTAGCAGTGGAGTGTTGGGTGAAGACATTGTTTCCTTTGGCAATCAAAGTGCTCTCGAACCCCAACGAGCTGTTTTTGGTTGTGAAAATATGGAAACAGGAGATCTTTACAGTCAACATGCTGATGGGATAATGGGTTTGGGCCGTGGGGATCTTAGTATTGTAGATCAACTTGTTGAAAAAGGTGTAATTAGTGATTCATTTTCGTTATGCTATGGTGGAATGGATGTGGGTGGTGGAGCAATGGTTCTTGGGGGAATTTCACCCGTTGCCGAAATGGTTTTCACCCGTTCGGACCCAGTACGCAGGTATGTGTAGGAAGACTCTTGTGGCATTACAACAGAGTGTTAGGCTCTTTCCTTACAAGTACACTTGATACATCTCACACATTTACTCTAGTTTCGGGATGGCAACAGTCCATATTACAATATAGAACTGAGTGAGATCCATGTTGCTGGGAAGAAGCTGGCCATTAATCCCAGAGTTTTTGATGGTAAACATGGAACTGTTCTGGATAGTGGCACAACATATGCTTATCTTCCGGAAGCGGCATTTGGAGAATTTAAAGAAGCTGTAAGTCAATCATTTTGTGGATTATGCTACTTCATTTACTTGAATATATTTACTTGCATCTGTGATTCTGTTCTAAGTTCTCCCCTTTTGCATTTAGATCTTTAAGGAAGCCAACTCCCTCAAAAGAATACAAGGTCCTGATCCTAATTACAATGATATCTGCTTCTCAGGTGCTGGAAGGTAATATAACTGTTACCATAGAGTTGGCTAGTTAGTAAAATTTATCCATACCACTTTTTTCGAGCACAAGTGATGTTAGTTGCTAATGTTGCTTCAGTGATGCTGCTCAACTCTCGAAAGCCTTTCCATCAGTTGAAATGGTATTTGCCAATGGACAGAAGATACTGTTGTCCCCTGAAAATTATTTATTCAGAGTATGTTGCCGTCTTTGTGTTATTAATTTCTCCTGCTTCTAAATTGAATTTTTTTTTTTTTGTTATGGATCACTAATTTTCAATTTTCTAAATATTATACAGCACTCAAAGGTGCACGGTGCATACTGCCTGGGGATTTTCCAAAATGGAAAGGATCCAACCACTCTTTTGGGGGGTATTGTCTGTTTTATCATGTGTCTTTTAATTTATATAATTGGAGACCGCATGGTCTTATTATCTCTCCTTGTGACAGGCATTGTTGTACGGAATACGCTTGTAACTTATGACCGTGAACATGAAAAGATCGGTTTCTGGAAAACTAATTGTTCTGAGCTGTGGGAGAGACTTCACTCATCCCCTGCCCCACCACCACTTCCTTCAGACACAGATGCTGTGAACTCAACCACGAATGTGGCTCCTACGCTTGCGCCCTCTGAGGCTCCACCACCCAAAGCTCCAGGTATAATAAGTTACTATTTTTCTTTCTTCCAACTCTCTCTTCCCTGTCTATCAAAAAAAAAAAAAAAAAAACTATCTTCCCTGAATATTCTTGTGATATCCTACTTTGGATTTTTGAATTAAGTAATATTCCCTCTGTCCCGTACTTAATATGACATTTACTGTTCGACACAAGTTTTAATGTAATAGTTGTTTAATAATCTAAGTTGTATTTGGATGTGGGTAGGGTAATTCGATTTTAATAAGAGAATTGTTTAATAGTAGGTTAGTGTGAGAAAAGTAATAGCATGTGGTGTAATATTGAGGTGTTTAAGGGAGATAGATAAAAAGGCTAAAGTTATTTTATTGCTATTTAAGGAAATGATGTAATAAGTATGGGACGAACCTTTTGGACAAATGATGCATCTAGTATGGAATGGAAGGAGTAACAATTTCTAGTCAGTTAAATAAACTTCTCTAAGCAAATTTGGGTTCATTTTTGCTACATGGAGCAACTGCGAAATCATTGCTAGTGGAGTTGTTTTCTAGTCCTCACCTCGTAGCCCTGGGGCCCAACGTAAACTGGGTTAGCCTGGCTGAGTGTGTGCTCCGGCGGATGGTCGAGGAATGCGATGAGGATGTTGTTAAACACTAGAGGTGATTGTGATATCCCATTTTGGCTATATAACCAAATTAAAATGGTTTACAAGTCATTCAAAAATTTGGGCTTTCCGTGTACGTAATGAGAGACAACTTACGAAAATTCTGTTAGGAGAGAGCTAGACAAAAATATTAGCTAAAAGTATGGTAGCTACAAGCTGCTTATTTCTGTTGTATTTCCAGCCACTTCACGACTTTGTGCTATGAACTTGGCAATAAGTCAATACGAGATAACAAGTTTAAACTTGTGGATTTTGATGATGTAGGCAATAGACTGGTTTTTAAACAAGCTCTTTTGCCCTTCAATTTGCAGGAGAAGTTAAAATTGGTCTTATAGCATTCTCCATGTTGTTAACTGTGAATTACACAGAGTTGAAGCCACACATCTCAGAACTTGCTCAGTCCATTGCAAAGGAGTTAGATGTCAATGTTTCTCAGGTAGATCATTGTAATTTTTGATTTGTCATGATTAATATGGAATTTAATAGCTATATTTGATTAACTTTTATTGGATGTTATTTATGTAACTTGCGTTTGAGACGCGTCATTGCAGGTTCAATTGATGAATTTCACTTCCACAGACAACGATACCCTCATAAGATGGGCCATTTTCCCTGCAAAACCTGATGATTATATGTCTAACGCTACTGCAATGGTAAAAATATGTTTGAACTACAGGGCATCTTTACCTTTTTGGTTCTGTGGGGCAACCTACCTCTTAGTTTTAACAATTTTTTTCTCTTCTGTAGGAGATTATATCTAGGTTGAGTGAAAATCGTTTGCATCTGCCCGATAGCTTTGGAAAATACAAATTGTTGGAATGGAAAATCGAGCCACCACCAGAGCGGTAAAATAAAACTTGTTTTCATATCATGTTCGGCATCAAAATTCCCTCTTATTTTGTGTTAGCACCTACATTTAGCTCCTGCCTCACTGACTGTCAACATCCCATATCTCTCCCTTGGCAATACTCCTGCCATTCACTACCTTTAGGCTGCAATCATGTTTCCCCTAACTCCTGTATTTTCTTTTCTGCCCACATCTTCTACTCTTTCTTTTATTGCTAGAATTTTTTGTTCCATGTCATAGTGGTCTTGCATTTCCCTTTTCCTGTTTTATTAAACACTCAAAACCCGTTTGAAATGTTATTAAAATGATTCTCTCATCCTTTGTCTGAATATACATATGGTGTTGGTTCTAGTGGCAAAGAAACATTGTTCGCTGTTACTTAAATATCTGAACAGATCTGAGCTTGAGCAAATTGGCATGCCTTTACTCTGAATCTTAACTAATATATATGTTTCTTTCTTGTATATGGAAGTCCATCATTTAAGCTATTCGTCAAGCTCAAGACTTTATATATGCCTTGTGATATTTGGCTTGCAAACAAAAACAGTCATTCGTCATCTCAGCATCTTCTTTATGTACATTCAATTTATTGTTGTAATCACTTTTAATACAGGACGTGGTGGCAGCAACATTACTTGGCTTTAGTTGTGGCATTCATTGGCATGATAGTAGTGGGGCTAGTGGCATCTGGGACATGGCTTATTTGGAAGAGGAACAAATCACTTACTTCATACAAGCCAGTGGATGAAGAAGTCGTAGCAGAACACGAACTCCAACCCTTACAGAACAACTAAAGAAAATATTTGCTTCGGTTTTAAAAACAAATATTTGTCAGACGTGCATGTCTAATTCATGTTGCTTCATGGCAATAGATTCATTTTTCAGTGGAGTGATAGTTTAGAAATCCAGGAGGTCGTATTGAGCATGCCCAGTCTGTGAATACCAGCCTTGAAGGTGAATTCCTTATTCTACACTTATTTGCACTTACAAAGGAAACACATTTTGTAGACAATTACAACAGATATTAATAAGTAGTGAACATTTATCTCTTCTTTATTTGATCTATAACACGTCTTTTCATATGAACATAGTCCATCTCTTCACCAAACTTCGATATTTCTCCACTGCTTCAGGTTCTTTATTTGCATTGGTTTGACAACTTAAAAATTTACGCTTTTTTAATATAATTCAAGTATTAATTCAAAAATCCAAACGCATTACATCCATAAGTGCAAAGTTTGACCTATTCCAATATGTTATTTATAGAAGTTATAGTAAGACATATCTGTAAATAGTAAACAATCGAATTCTGAAATATACAAAACTAGTATAGCAAGACTTATTTTCCCTGTGAGGCGATCTAATGTTAAATACTTGTATTTATGGATTAAAATTGTTAACCCTAAATTCTCAATATTCTATTATCTCAAAATTTTACCAATATCAATGTAAATATATAGTTTCAACATTGATTAAATACAAGGTAAACCCATGGAAAATACCCTTTTATCAAAGAAAAACAAATACTCACTCCCTCCCGAAAAAACTTTCATATGTGGGCACACACTTTAAGAAAAAAGAGTAATGATTGAAATTTTGAGGGATAAATTTGTAATCTTTTATACATAAAATAAAAAAAACTTTACTTGGAATATGTGTGTGTGAAAATAAAAATAATAGTATTTGTGTAAATTAGTGAAAATTGTGAGAGGTAAAGTTTATAAAAGATTTTTCATTTTAAAGATGTGAAACGTATATTGGGACGACCAAAAAGGAAAGTGTGAAAGCTTTTTATGAGACGGAGGGAGTACTAAGTAGTTCTACGCAAATATATTGCATTGTCTATCCTACGGAGACTTCTCCAATTCAATGGACAGGTTATGCTAATACATAACAAAATGAAAACTAATCTAATATAATTTTAATACATTTCAATTGAACGGCAATCAACCAATAATGAGTGCGTGTATAAAAAGATTAAACTGCTCAAACGATAGGATAATTCTATCAGCACAAGTAGATATAAAAACGAGGGCAACGTCTTTTCACCTTCAATAATTCTTTGCATCGCCAAGTTCCATAAAGAAGTTGTAGAAGACGGAAATTAACCAAATTTCTGATAGCAATATCATAAAATATGAAACCCTGGAATCATGCACAAGTTTGGAAAAGGAAATTACAATCTTAGTCCCCATCAGGCTTTTATCCGCACAACGAAAGAACCTGCATTAAGAGAGAAAAATGTAAAGTTTTTGAGACAATGATAAAAACGTCACAAATAATTGCCTTCTTTAAACATGCCTGATTAGTGCATATGAAGCAAAACACAGTCAGAAGCATGTTTTGGAGGAAAAGAATTCTTGCCCTTGGAAAGTTCTTTTGACTAATAATAGACCTTAACTCTAAAGTAAAAGTAATAGGCTCACATGCTGGGAGGTTGGATATATCTGCAGAAACTGCACATGATATTCCCAAGTTTGAAAGTGCTCCCCTTATAATTCCACAAGGAAAGTAAAGATGCATTCCAGTAGCCTGTGCTGATTTGTTTTCTGCCATTGCTGAAGGATCTTGAATATTACCGGATGCTTGTACAGACGGGTCAACAGACATATGTACTAGCCATCGAAATCGATTATCTTGCAGTACAAAAGTACCCTATATGATGAAAATAAAGCTCAAGTCATAAACATATCTCACTAATGTAATTTGAAATTATGTTCAAATTCTGAGGCATACTCTATGATTTGTCTTTAAGTTGTCTATCTGTTTCTTGAAGAGTTCAGACCAAAAATCCTTGCAGATAAACTTGATGGCATCCAGGTGATCAGTGAACCTTGGTCGTTCCATTGTGTATCTGGGAGAAACAAATGAAATCAGATGAATATCCCTCTGCTAACATTAAAAGCTCAAAACAACAATGTTATGTTAACCAAACATTCTCTATCCTGATCAAAATAATTTCTCAGGCACTTTTTTCCTAGTAGACTTGAAGCAACCTACCAGAGGCCACAGCGCGAAACAAATATTCAAAATAAAATTCTTACATAGCTTAATTATTGTTACTCAGTTTGCCAAGTGATAACATTTTTAGTATTTGTTTTTCGAATTTCAATTAGCCTGATGCTCGGCAACTAAGGCTGTTCAGGCGCTGTATACGAACTTTTGCATGGAAAGACTTCAGGTTCAGGCAGTCTTTGTCGCTTACAAAATATAGAAAGGATTTGAAGCATTGAAAATTGCGTAGAGAGAGAGACCAGGTACCATATCACACCAAGGACAATCCAGAAGAAGATCAAAAGCCTATAAAACCTCAATAATAATTCTACATTGTAAATAATAAGATCGCACCAATACATACAGGATCCAGAGTTATCTTCTTCCTACTATGACAACTCTTACTGCAGAAAAATAAGCTAATTATATGAAGACACAATAATAAATAATACTAGTAATTCCTAATTTTGTTTACAGTAATCTCCATTTACAAGGACATAGTGCCTAAGGTATTTCATCTTATGATTGTCTAGCAATGGGGTTAAAGTCTAGTTCAAGCAATGGAATAATGGCGGAATCGAGTTGCATCGGTTAAAGTCTTATCTCTAATCTACGTTTCTCTAAATCCTTGTGCACATCGTGAGTGGAAATTGGCTTCTAGAATTTAGGTATTATCTACTCTCATTAAACTAGCTGTATCATAAAAAAATCTGGAGATCTGGAACTCCACATCATTTCAATCAAATTCCATATTTACAAAATTTTAACGTAAACAATAACACACCTCTCTGATAGTTGATGGCCGACCTGAAACCCAATGGCTTCGATCCTTCGGGCCGCGAGTTCGGGCTTGTTGGCATAGAAGCCCGTGCAATACGATAAGACTACCTCCGCCAGCAAACTCTCCACACAGCTTTCCGATACTTCTCTTACCATTATTTTGCACAATCTCGGCGTGTTTGTGATTGTTGAATTTATTTAGATCTAAAGATTTTCGACTTTGAAATGGATATTTTTGTTTTCTTTTTTTGGATTTTTATCTGAAATCGCAGAAGGCTGTTCGGTGAGGCTTTGTTTGGTTTTGGTCTGGTTCCGCTGAGTTCCGCTGCTTTTTGTGAGAATCAAGCGAACCCATTTATCATCATCCTACACAAAGTCAAAGTAAGAAGGATGTTTATAACATTTTTTTTTTCCTCAAATTTATTTTGAATGTATTAATTATTTTATTTAAAAGGAATTAATTATTTTGTTAAGAAAATATTAATTTTGATTTTGAATTATATATCGAAGGATATTTATTACTCCCCTCCCATAAAAGCTTTTCACACTTTCTTTTTTCGTCCGTCACACTTTTAAAATGGAAAACTCTTTATAAAATTCAACCTCACAATTTTCACTAATTTACACAAATATCATTACTTTTTACTCTCACATACACATAACTCAATAAATTTTTTTTTACTTTATACATAAAATTTTACAAAATTATCTCTCAAAACCTCAACCATTACTTTTTTTTCTTAAAGTGCGTGTCAACCTATATATGAAAATTTTAATGGGACGGAGGGAATATTTCATTAGAGGGTATTATATAATTCTAAATCAGATTTACATTGGAACTTATTAAATCAATACCAACTCAACTATAAATTGAAAAACAAAATTAATTTAATTTGCTTAAAATAACCACCCAATCGATTGAAATAGTTACTAAAATCGAACTTTTATCTAATTGACATACTCGATTTGTTTCAATTAACCAATCAGATTAATTGCACTTTTACCAGTGTTATTTAGAATTCTGTAACCAACTAATCCAGTAATCCCTTGTATGCTCTCCATTATTTTATCTTTTTAAAGTCGTATTTTTTCTTATTACAAATATTTTTATTAGTTGAGTGACATTAACTCTTTACAAGCTATCAATTCTCATTTTAATTATACAGCACGGTTAGTTTAACTTATTCAAAATATTTAACTTGTTTAATCGGTTACTAATATCAAACACAAATAGAAGAACTAAAATGAACTTCTTCATTTGATATTTTACCAAAAAAATAAAAACTATAGTTAATTTTTTTGGAGGGATTGTGTATTATCTATCTACATATATATATACATTGATAAATTGACATCTTCAATCAAGAAGATTTCTATATTGAAAGGGAAATGAATTATGGATGTCAAGAATCAATTAATTCAATTTTCTCATTTTTATTACAGTCGATCAAACGCTTTGTTTTGTTGTACTCCTCTACATGAGAAAGTTCTTCCGAGTATGTTCGCTGATGCAACTGCTTTCTTTGTCCATTTGAGCGTTTTGGTTTTCCATCCATGTCCCCCTTCAATAGTGTAATAACCTGTCCACGATAACTTAGTCAAATTTTAGAAATCACATCTCATCTTCGAAGTTATAAAGAGGTGTGAAATTATTTCATTTATATTACTCCCTCCGTCCCCAGATTAGTTTTCATAAAGAGAAAAAGTGTAATGAGTGGAGTATTGAAATTTTGTAAACTTTTATTTTATATTAATTTTTTTAATAAATATACATATAAAAGACCGATCAAAAGATAAATAAATATACATATAAAAGTGTGATAAGATTAAAATAATTATATGTTGAATATAATATAAGTACTTGCCTGGCTCATTCGAGGCCTAAGAACTGGACTTTGCTCAATACATGAAGAGGCAGTGGAAATTACCCAACTCATCTCCTCTTCATCATACTCATTTCCTAGAGAAGGATCCACTAATTCCTTAACTTCATTCTTATCCAGCAAAGGCTTTGCCTACAACATTAACGCAATATATATACAGGAGTGAGTAATTGCGATGAAATCATGTCAGTTTTTCTTGTTCTTGAAAAAGAAGTCAATACTTTATGTCTGTTTTAATTTCTTTTATTTTTTTCGATCGGTTAAATGGTAACTTGAATTCATGACCTTTTCAACATAGAAAAAAAAAATATATATATATATATATATATATATAAATTACCCAAAGCACGAGACTTTTCTTTGACTCATCTAATGCTTGACGTCCGGTGACAAGCTCCAAAAGAAGAACCCCGAATGAGAAAACGTCGGTTTTCTCATCAACAATTCCATGCATAAAGTACTCCGGAGCAAAGTATCTAATAATAAAATGCAAGACAAAATCATGCTACTTGCTGCGTATGCATATTAATTAAGTAGAAAAATAAAATTGACCTATAATGAGAGAGATCATGTCATTATAGCCTTTCTAGATAAAAATTTTTAATGACCGAAACGATCATATCATTAAAGATTGTTTTCAGTCATTAAAAACTTTTTTTCTAGAGAAACTATAATGACAGGACCTCTCTCATTAGTCATTATAGGTCAATTTTTGCAAGCCTAAACAAAGTATTGTAGGGAGTGGGAATTATTACGTACACACCCAAATGTGCCTTCGAATTTTGTTGCATTATGGTGAGACCACTGTTTTGGTAGCCATTTTGAGAGCCCAAAATCACAAATCTGTATTCATAATTGCAAAAGCACAAATATCAATTTTTTTTGTTTAAAATCAAACTTGAATATGGAGTAAAATTAACCTGAGGCTCGTAATCTTCACATAAAAGGATATTATCAGCTTTAATATCTCTGTGAATAATTCGTCTTTCACAGCTTTCATGTAGGTAACGTAAGCCTTCTGCTATCCCAAGAATGATCTTGTACCTCTTACTCCATTCCAGTTTTTCATCCGACCCTGTAACATAAATCTTTTTATTTCTATAATTAATTATGATCATGAAGAAGAGAATACATATATAATAATTAATTACCGTGTAGACGTGAACTCAAACTCCCTAATGATGATAACTGGAGAACCAGAAACGCCCCTCCTTCAACTCCATAACCAATCATTTTGGCAGTGTTTGGATGATTTATATGTGCAATTATTCCAATCTCCGATAGGAAATTAAATAAATCCTCTTCTCCAATACCTTTTTTCAGCCTTTTCACGGCCACCAATTCTCCATTTTCCAAACACCCTTTATAAACTTGAGCATAACCTCCCTTTCCAATCAGATTTTCTAATTCAAAAACACACAGATCCACTTTTCAGCTCTCACCCAAATTAGCAGAGGAGTTTAATTTTGCTAAAAAATGACTAGTTTTTTATGAAATCATCAATTCAAATTCAAACATTACAATTAACCCTAAAACTTAAACATGGAAAAAGTAATCCTAACCTTGGCTAAAGTTGTTGGTTGCGGCCTCCAGTTGAGCAAGTGTAAAAGTTCTCCAATTAGAGTTGAGAGGACATCTGTCAAAGTCGCAACTCTCTCTAGCACTTCTGCTAAATCTTCTAGATACTTTTTTAGGCGCAACAAGAGGAGGTAATCTTTTAATCGAACTCCTTTTCCACAATTTCAGGAATCGTCTCCATCCTGAACCTGAAGGGGGTTTCTGTGCACCACTCAACGACGGCGTTTTATTTTTACTAGTGGAAGAAGATGATTCTTTGTTGTTACAAGATTTTTCTGATCCACATTTCGAGCTTTCAATGCGCCTCACATCTTTCCTCTCTGCATCAAAACGTCTCAAGTCTACAAGAACAAAATATCAATAATTTAATAGAAAAAGATGTAAATATTTGGGCCCCTTGAATTTGGCTTATTCAATTTAAATTTGAATTGATTTTACATAAAATAGTTTTAACGTGTAATATGCTGGCATTATATTAAACAAAATAGTGAATACTACTACAAAATTATATTCCCTCCATCCACCAAATTTATGTTCACTTACCTTATTGATCCGTCCATCAAATTTATGCTTTTTCTTTTTTTTTGGAAACTATCATTTTATTATCATCATTCAATCACCACTTAATTACTCAATTTGTCATTAATTTTACACTCACAAACAATAAATTTATTAAAACAATACTCTTACTTTATCTATTTTATACAATAAACAAATATTTTTTTTTAAATCTTGTGCAATGCTGCTTTGAACATAAAATTTTTTGACAGAGGGTCTAATTTATATTAATGGACAGATGGAGTAATTATATTATCGTTACCGTTAGCAGAAGCAGAGCAACGAAGTGCAAATGCGACTCTTCCGTATGTTGTCAAAAAACTGTCCTTATGGGTTTTCGTCCCTGCATTAATAATACTCCCACTTTCTCTGCCCAAAGGAAAATAAATAATAACCTAATAAAACTCAATATAATTTTAAAAATAGTAATTCAGAAACAAAATCAACTAATGACCAAATTAAGGATCAATTTAGACTAACCGGATACGAGGACGATGTTCTTGAATGCTTTGATCGGCCATGAATCGCGACTCTCACTTTGCAATAGATTCTCGTCACAATAATTTATTTGGTATGAGCTTGAGCCCTTATTTTTGCAATTCTTGATTTACCTCTCATCAAACACAGGCAATTCACAATCATTATCATTTGCTGCTTCTCTTTTTTTTTTTGTTTTTTGTTTTATATAGTCATGAATTTCTTTCTGGTATTACAAATCATAATCACAGACAATTATTTGTTAAATGTATTTTTAGGTGAATAATCGGAAGAAGAGGAAGAAAATCTCGTCATCCATATAAGGAAATCTACTGCTTTTACTCTTGTCCATCCGTGACTCATCTTCTGAGGATGCTCTCTTTTTAATATAAATAAGTAAAGGCTGGTTCCCCATCTTTTGTGACTTTTAATAGTTTCTTGTGAACAACTGACTCTTTATTTAATTATTGATTGCAAAACGAATTGTCGTATTCTCTCTCTCAATATAAATTAGGAGTATCAATTTTTTTCATTTTGGTCGGTAAGAATATAAGTTTTTTTTTTCTTCATCAATACACTAAATTTATTTATATATTTATCTATTATTTATACATATATCATCCATTTATTCTTATTTTTATCTAAATATTTTATTTTTTCTTCTTTCTCCATCATATCATTTGTACTATGTTTATATTATATTCTACTTTAATATTTTGTGCCCAAAAGAAACGAATAACTTATATTGGAACGGAGGAAGTATAAAAAAAAAATAATTAGACAAAGTATTGTATGAATAAGTATTAAAACTGATTTGAATGTTATTAATTATTTTATTAAAGGATGTTAATTATTTAAAATACAATATGGGGCATTAATTTGAATAATATTAGTAATTTTTTTACTTTAAAATATTAATTTTAAATCAATTTTTCACGCAAAACCAAATCAAACATTTAATACGTGGATGATCGATCTTGCATAGCGGCATTAGTGCTTTTTTCCTCTATTGGAGTATTATTTATTATTTATTGAGTTCTATTTGTAATTTTTCTTAACCCTCGCCTAATCAAAAAACTGTTTCTTTAAGGGGGACAAGGACAATATGCATTATTGCTTAGCTATTTATATCACTCGTCGAACGTTACAAGAATATTATTTAATATACATGTTTAACAAAATTTGTCCATTTAAATTAATTATTTGGATATTGCTCCAACATTCTCTTTGTTCTGTTTTCCCTTTTCCATAATTATTATTTCTCAAAACTTCAAAACTCTTATATGATTTGATTACACTTATTTTAATTTTTACTTTAAGATATAGGTTTTTTTAAACATAATTTTATTTCCTGAAAATCCTGTCGATTCGGATTCACTAATGTATGTAGTAAATTATTTTGTACTCACCGGGTAGATTTGCAAATATAGAGACTTTGATGGATACTCTTTGATAGGGAATATTATTAATAAAAAAGAAAAGGGTATTTTTTTTAGTCTAAAAAATAGTCTTCATCATGATGTATCACTCAAATAAGATATAAGCGTACTACTATTAGTCTTACGTAAAGCTATGGTGTAATCCAAAAAAGGAACTAAAATTTCATGATGCCAACACAATGTTACGCTATTTTCAGAAAGTTTGCAAAAAAATTGACAATTATATTATTTGCAAGTTGATATCTGACTCCAATGGCCTTGTAATTGTATGCACGAAGGTGTGATTGGGGTATTTGGTATTTTTAATTTTGTATTTTAAACTTCGCTACGCGTCTGATGAGGGATGCGGCTGACTTTAGACTAAGAAAAACGAAATGCTAAGCCCACTCACACTGGCCTAAATAAAACCTTGAAATACTCAATGTCATAATTGATGACCTAACAAATTTCAATATCTTTATTTTAAACAATATGTAATATGCATGCTGGAATTGAAAACTTTGACTCGCTTTTAATGAACTATCAATGACTCACTAATGTAATGTAAAATTTACAAAAAATCTATTAGCATAAATTTACATTCGGAGATGGAGGCTTTTTATAATCTTATTTTATTTTTTGTTATCGCTTTTTTTCTTTTTTCTTTTTATCCAAACCAGGTGTTTATCCTTTTTATTTCTTTTATATATTGTTTCCTTTTATCTTCTTTGACTTTATTTTTTTTCTTTTTAATTAAATTTTCCTTAAATATTTATTTATTTAAATTAATATAGTTAAAAAAATATATAATAAAAAAATAGTGTTAAATAATTACGGTAATGTGGATAGTGAGACCTGAAATAATAACATTTGTACCTAAGATGACTAAAGAGTAAAAATATAAATTGATAGGTGGAGTATAATTTATTTTTAATGCATGTGTCAACTAGATGAGGTGATAAATTTTTGTATCCGGATAAACACAAGAGATACTATTCTTTGAAATATTAACACAGTTGCATCATCAACAATCATCAATTTTTAACGGATGGTACTTCTTTTTACATTCATTTACGCCGGTATATATCAATAATTCGCCCTTGATATTTTAAAAGCAAAATTCTAAACTTAGTAGCTTTCACAAGCACTTTTGTACAATGGTTGCTCGCGAATTTTAGCTTATTTTTATATCATTATTTGCACTGTGTAAATTTATACAAGGATTTTGTTTCCTTCATATCTTCATAATTTGGAGTCAAACTAAAAATTTATTTAGATAGGCCATTAAAATTCTTTTTACCATAAAACCTTTGACTCAAATAAGTATTTGGACTTTTATACTTGGTAAGGTTTGACGAGGTCAAATATTACTTTCAAAAGGTTAAAAATCACTAAGCCGTCTACTTAGTTAATACCGTCTACTTAGTTAATATTTTGACCTAAAGATTGCACTGTAAAATTAATATTTAACATAACCAAATAATAACATTTTAATATTAAATTAATTGAAAGAAAACTCAAACCAAACAAATAAAGTGAAATCATTAAGCTTTTGTACAGATGAGAGAAGATTATGATAACAGAAAGCTATACAAATCCGTATTAAAAAAATATTTAATTAAAACCAAAAACAAAAAATAAATACATGGACAGTGGTCGAGGAAAAAAAATCAAACAAAAAGTCATCATCATGAGAATCCAATTCCAATTGGACGAATAGCCTAATTTGACTTTCGCCATCTGCATGGGTCCCACAACCCTATTCCTCTAGCTGCCTTCCGTCAAAGGCCCTTTTCGCCAATATTGACTCCGGAAAACGGAATCGTCTAACCGGCGATCGGCTGGTTTTCATCCCCGGCATCGGCCTTCGGCGTCAAGCACTTGAACGACGGCATCTTCACCGGCGTTCTGCTCCCACCATTACTCTTTGAGGTGGAACCTTCCCCGGTTTCCGATTTTACCCTCGGAGATCTGAATGATAATCCTCTGGTGAAGAAACCCCACCGGTCCGACTTACTGTCTCGACCGGGTATTTCGATTCTTTGGTAGGACTTTCCGGCTCGGCTGCTCCCTTCGTCGCCTCCTCCGGTCCTGTAACCTCTTCTTGAACTGCCTTCCGTCGGTAGAACGGTGGCGAAGCTTCTTGCCCGGTTCAGCATTGCCCGGTTCATCACCTCCTTCCTCACTCCTTCTGGCAATCTCAAAGTGAACCGCTCAAGGTTCTCTCCCGGTTGAACCAAAGAGTGCCCGGTCGAGTGCGATCTGAACTTACCGAAACCGAGAATGGTTGGCATTTTCATGGACCACGACCTCTGCGGCTGGTTCGGGTTCACAAAACTCGAGTTTCGACTCACTGAGCCGGTTCGTCTGTGCTGTTCCTGATTCTCATCTTCCACTTGAATTACAACTTCCTCGTTTGTCGAATTGCTTACAATCTCCGCATGAGCCGGCTCGTCGGCGGCCTGTGGGGACAAATTAGACCGGCAAACCGGGCAGGTGACGTGAGACTCCAGCCAGGCGTCGATGCACTCGGGATGGAAGACATGATCGCACTTGGGTAGCAAACGCAGCGTTTCGTTCTCCTCAAATTCGTTCAAGCACACCGCACACTCCAAAGCTCCCTTCCCGATCTGGTGATCTTTCACTTCCGAGTATGAGAAAGTAGGGAAGGTGTCTATGACCGAGCGATCGAGGCCACGCGCCGCCACAGCTCGGCGGGCCCGCAGAGAGAGCGCCCGGCCGACGCTGCCTGCGGTGCGGGATCCGTTGGAGCAGTGGCGGATGTAGATGGAGAAAAAGCCCATGAAGAAGAGAGCTGCTATGAGGACAGCTATGATTATGGCCATGGAAGGACTGAATCTTGCGTACGGGTATTGGTTGGTGTTGTCGGGTTGACCCGGTTGCGCGGCCACCATGGCGATTTCTGGTACAAGAAAGAGGAGTAAGAAGGAGAGAGAAGCAGGCCCATGTTGTTCGATCATCTTGAAAATTTAGAATATGAACTTTTGAAGGTAGCTAGTTTTACATATTTATATAATTGAATTCTTGGATGAGAGTGAATGGAGAATTTATTCTAGAGAGAGAATTGAAGAATAAAGAGGTGGAAGCTGCGTGGAAAGGAACGATCGTCAAATGAAAGAAAGACTATGAGGAAAGCTTGTTGAAAACTTGAAATCCAACATATTATAACCTTCCAAATTTACTTAAACATTTATTGGTTTTGAAAAAAATTATACTTAATTATAAGTAGATACTCACTCCGTCCCAAATTAGTTTTCATTCTAATGCACAAATGATTGGAGTATTGAAGGGTAATTTTATAAACTTTTATTATTAAAATAAGAGAGATGATTGGATTGGGTATAAAAGGTAATGACATTTTATGTAAATATATGAATATTGTGGGTGAAATTTAAGGAGTATTTTTCTTTTTTTTGGAATATGAAAAAATGTGGAATAAACAAAAAAAAAAAAAAAGTGAAAAAACTGATGTGGGACAGAAAGAGTATATAATTGAACAGCAAAACAGGTTACTATGAGGTTCGATTTTTCATGCAATTATTTTTTGGGATGATTCTCTCTCTTTTTTTTTTTTTAATGGAAACTTTTTATTGAACTCGAGCTTGAATGATTTAATTTTTAATATATGCTTCACTTTATTAAATTTTTTTTTGGGTCAAAGTTAATCGAGTTCTCAAATTGGTTTCAAATGACTGAAATGAGCATCACGTAATTAAATTTAATATTCAACCGAGTCCACTTATTATTGTATTTTTTGTCTACCGGATGCTTTATTTTCCAACACTGAAATGGAAGTTTCTATGGTTTACCTTCCTCCTAAGTCCAAATTTGACTGCCACTTCTCAGTTTTGTTTCGATCACTCTATTCCCCCACCGCCCACCCACCCCCTTAAAATATGGATCAATGAGAAACAAATGTGTATATTTAATTACAAATCCATATTATGGTATACTTTTATCTTTATCTTTAGACATAAAAATTAGAAAATTCAAGCACTCGTTTATGAGCAGCCACTGGCAAGTGGCAAGTCATGTATGTGGGCTCTGGTATTTTTAAGCCGCCACTGGCTAGTCGTGTGGCTCTGTATTTAAACTCTGTACACTGTACACATTTATGAAGAAAATATATTTAAGTTTCTCCTCTCTTAATATTGGGAACAATATAAAAAATTTAAAACATAAAATATATTCCAGACTACAGATAAAAAAATATACTTAATAAATAAAATTCTTTATAAAAATAAAAATTAGCAGTATATGATTAGAAAAAAAAATTCGGGCCTTGAATTTAAATAAAAGGAATAAAGCTAAATTTTAAATTGAGAAAAAAAATAAAATTAACTCAAACACATCAAAACTCAAGATTTAAATTAAAACTCGATCTATAAATTAGGCTCTAATAAATTCTTCCAATACCGAACAGTAAAAGTTGATCGAAAATGAAATGAGGGTGTAAGGTGCATTTAAAAAAAAAGGTAGGTGCAAAAAGCTAATAATATGAAATCGAGGGCGTAAAATGCCCAAAACATAATTTAAGGGTGCATTATGGGAATGCGGTTGCAGGGTACCAATTAATTTACCCATCATTCTCTTGCACCCACCCACCCCACAACCCCAAACCCCCGAGTTGTTGATTAGGTTAAATTCGGTGGAAACAGAGGGCTTTGCAATCACTCATCGGAAAATGTACAGTGGCTCTAATGACGGCGATGCATCGGCGCAGAGGAAAATTCCGGCGGCGTCTTCCATGCTCTGGGTTCGTAATCTCCGCCGCTACATTGGAACCGGCGCCGGCCTCGGATCCGAAGCCCTCATGGGTATGTATGTACTAACCATTTGATTCTCACTCAGGATTTATGTACCAATCAAACCGAAACTGAAAATGTGATTTTATACTTGCTTCATTCAGAGCTAGAGACCAAAAGAATTTTGCTCGATATGTATAAAGCGAAGCAACAAAAGAGCGCTGACGCCGGCACCATTCCTAGCTTCTACAAGAAGGTTTTTTTTTTTTTTTTTTTTTTTTTGGATATTGAGTGATTTATTACTCTCCTAGATTCTTCTTCTCTTGAGCAGTTGCAATTGTGTTTCTTCCTGATTTCAGAAACCTGAAGAAGGTTCTATTAGTAATAGGGTTCAGAGGCTGGCTAAGCAACGGTTTCTCAAGGTATTTGGATGTGAATTTGGGGTTTACTACTTGTAGATCTGACTTTATTATGCTACTGCGATTATTTAAGTCTTAACATTATTCGTTATGCATTGTGTATATTTTCTTTTTCTGGTTTGAATAATTTGCGTGCAATATTAGGGATGTGAAGTTTGGGTTCCGATTTTTCATAAGCAGTTGCATCATATTATCTGTTGTAGCTTGCTTATATATCTATCTATGATGAATGATTAATTTTCTTTTTCTACTTTATCTGTAATCAGAAACAATCTGATCTCTTGCTGAATGCTGATGACCTGGACGCTATGTGGGTTTGCCTGAGGGAAAATTGTGTAATTGATGATGCCACTGGTGCTGAGAAGGTTAGATATTGTTCATGGGGAAATATTCTGCAATTTTGTAGTGGTTTCTCTTTCAATCCAGAGTGTTCTTCCTGGGACGAAAAGAAAAAATATGAATGTAGTCCATAAAAGTGTCTGTTCTAGTATGCATCAGCGTATATAATTTGTAGACTGCAGATTTTAATGACACAACCTTCACTCATGAGTTATCTATCCAACCTACACTGGCATATACTCCTAGTATTATGTCCTTAGCTTGAGATATACCAACGGGTGTTCTGTTATCTATATAGACTTATAGTCCTTGGCTCCTTGCACATTCCAGATTCTTATTCTCTGCAGATTTCATTAATTGTCAAAATATCAGATACTAAAATACTCTAATTACACAAACTTCAATTGTCTGAGGTATCTATCCAATATGCATGATGCATTATCATATACTGAATAAATGTGAGATGCACCTACTACAAAACTTTCCATAACTCGCCATGTAAAGGGGTTTTATCACTTTTATGTTACTCGCCATGTAAAGGGGTTTCTTTATGACTTTTGTTAAATTGCATCTTATTTTGGCGACACATGCTTTAATGGCACCATATTGGCTCCAAAGTCCACTCTGTATACCACTTGGGTCTGTTGTTTTTCTCCTCCCCCGATCTCATGTTAATGTCTTTGAATGATCATTTTTTAACCTCTCACCATCAAAGAATCTGAGGCTTGTGTGATTGGTTATGTGGAATTATTCTAATTCATTACATCCTGCTATTGTTTAGATGAATTATGAAGATTTCTGCCACATAGCCTCTGTATGCACTGAACAAATAGGCCTTAAATGTCGGCGCTTTTTCAGTCCCTCGAATTTCATGAAGTTTGAGAAAGATGAATCTGGAAGAATATCCATCCTCCCTTTCTATCTCTATGTGATGCGTACGGTAAAAGCTGCTGCTCCTTTGTCACTCGTAGCGATTTTAACACTGTACTCATCTCCCTTTTGTGTAAATTTTTGTACGACAAGTTCTGTCACTTGTCTGTGAATTGGGTTATGCTGTTAAAAATACTGGGTGAGGCAGTCTGTCAAGAAAGTTCCACTGAAACCAATGCCTCCAGAACCTTCAACACATCCCAACGACCCCTAAATGGAAAATGAAAAAGCATCAGAATGCGAAGTACCCTGAAACTGCTAGTTTCTTTGAATAATAAACATAGTTACTGATTATGTTCTAAAACACAAAAGTTTGAAGACATGGATCTCACATAGCTTCCTCCTTATATCCCTTATGAGGTACAATAGCTTCGTAGAACTGAAGATAATAGTATCTAATACAAGATCACAATTTAATCAAATCTTATGTGAGGAATTATTATCTGATGAGTGAATTCTTATGCTTTGTTTTACAAGATCAGGAGTATAACTCACTAAATACCTCACAATGAAGTATACTGATATAACTTAAACTCTTCACTTTGTGATACTACTGTACCTCATAACTTAAGGGAGAAGGGTGAATAAATGTTCAAAGAGGTCTGAATGCTAGAATTCTATGTCATTTATGATTTAACATAACTTACTTCTTGATACTCCAGGTTTCTCTTACTCAAGCCAGAATTGATATGAGTGAGCTTGATGAGGACTCTGATGGTTTCCTTCAGCCTCATGTATGTTAATTGTACTTACGAGCTCCAAGGCGATTCTCCTGAAGAAGGAACCCAATAACTGCTTTGATGTACTAATGTCTTTTTCCTCTTTTACTTATTTGGAACAGGAAATGGAAAATTATATAGGAGGTCTTATTCCTAATCTGGCACAACTAAGGGACATGCCTAGTGCGTTTGTTACTATGTATTGTCGCATAGCTGCGCACAAATTCTTTTTCTTTTGTGATCCACATAAACGAGGTTGGCATTTAGCTCTAGTAGTTAGGTTTCTACTGAATATTGACTTTGTTCTATATGATCGAGGCATTGAGCATATTAATTAAAAGTTCATAGTTAATATCAGGTAAGGCATGCATAAAGAAAGTTCTGCTTAGTAATTGTCTACAGGAGCTAATGGAACTACACCAGGTAAATTTTGGTATAGTTACCTGAAATTAATTCAGTGTTATGAATGACACATGCTTACATTTTGTACGTTTCAGCCAAAGTTCCTCGATAAAAAAATATAGGGAAAATTGCCACTTCTGATATTCCAATTGGAAAAACACCACCCACAAAGTTTTTATGAAAAATGCCACCCTCCTTTTATTTTGGACCTCTATAACCCCACCCCAAACCATAACACACATCTTTGTTTTGGAGTTGCATTTTAAAACAAATTAGGGAGTGGTGAATGTCGCCCTTTTGATATTCCATTTTGGAAATATGGAACCTACTATATTTTTATTGGAAAGATGATGCCCTCTTTTTTGTGGACCACTATACCCCTCACCTCTAATTCCACCACACATCAAATATTCAACCCCATACATGACGCCATCCGCAGTCCCATACATGTCCCACATATTCAACCACATATTGCTTATTTATCCTTTCCATTTCTGTTCTGCTGCATGACTTTTTTTTCGCTTTCATATACACAGGAAAGTGAGGAAGAAGCTACTGATACTGAACAAGCAGAAAACTGGTTCTCATTGACCTCTGCTCAAAGAATATGTGGTATGTGCTTCGTCATGATTTTATTTCTATAGATGTTTTACTTTGATTCTGTTTGTAGCTGTGTATGTTGATTGAGCATTTAAGTTTCATATCTACTCTCTGCAGAATAATTTCCTTGTCGTCATCCTTTAATTTCAATTGGTATATTAAGCCACCCCAAAAATGCATTGAAAAGATTTTGATGGGGATATGTAAATTTATTCCATGTGTTTTGTTGTATAATGTAATTTTGATTGATTTAATATGAAATTTTAGTTTTCTGTGAGGTTTTCTTGTCTAAATTAGAAACATAAAATTATAAAAGAAGATAACTTACAAACTACTGAATACTGATATAATCTATGAATTTGGGATATGTATTATTAATGTAGGCATACAATTGTTAAAAACGAAATTGGATCTTGAGATTACATTATCATTTAATGCTAGGGCACATTTGTGCACTTACCAAAGTTAAATTTTCACTAAAGCTCTGCCAGAATGTTTGATGTGACCAGGTGGACCGTGGACTACATTATAAACTAGTGTATGATTTTCAAAAATAAATTGTAACATCAGAATAACAAACTTTTCTTTTTTCTGCCATAAGTGGTGATGCTGAGCATGTAACTGATCAGTGTCAAAGTATATCTGTCATCTTTTGAGGTTACTTGGCAGACCAGTAAAGGAAACAGATTAAACCATCTTCAGCTCATGTATCTCTTTTGATTTAAGGTAGGAGGAAAACTAGTCCAGTAGGCAGTAATTACTTGAACTTTTCATGAATAGTTTTCTTACATTCAGAATTGAGATGCTCCTCAAACAATCATACTGATAGAGTGTGATGCTTGAATATTTTGTATTTTTGCATATGATGCGCCTAATTCTCTTACCTGCATGTTTTGGAGTGGGATCTTTTCTGATGCCTCCAGTTACCCAGTATTTGGTTTTCAGTTAAGGACGTTAGCTTTCTCTTCATTAGATTTATGAGCTAAATTTTTTCTGCAGATATGTTTCTTGCTCTTGATAAAGATATGAATGGATCACTGAGCAAACAAGAGCTTCGAGATTATGCTGATGGAACACTGACAGATATTTTCATCGAGAGAGGTACAAAATGACAGCACCCTCCTCTAAAGTCCAACTCCCGTTACTCCAAAAGAAGAATTCATTTCTGTTGGTAGAAATTAAGCTCTTCTCCAAGTCCTTGTTCATACTTTCTAGTGTCTTTAGATTCATCGTAAACAACCTTTACCAAGTCATTCTATAAAAATAGAAATGCTCTCTACTTCTCTATAATGGGTACTCCAATCACAATTCACGAAGCCCTTGCATTTTTATTTTAACAAAACCAACTTCTAGCAATGAGCCATCAACTATAAGAGCTTCTCCCGGAAAAAAATGATATTCCTTATGTCCTATATTTATTTTTGTAATTCCTCATGATGGTCAACTTTAATTCCTGTCAATATCTTTATTCAGTGTTTGATGAGCATGTTCGGCGTGGAAAACTTGGAGGTGGTAATTCTCGGGAGATGGATTTCGAGAGTTTCCTTGACTTTGTTTTAGCACTAGAGAACAAAGACACTACAGAAGGACTAACATATTTGTTTAGATGTCTTGATCTTCAAGGAAGGGGATTCCTCACAACTGCTGATATCCATACACTGTTCAGGTTTGGGACAAAAGTCACTTGCTCTGCTAACTGTTTTGTGTGTTAAAGATTTATATACTATATACCTATTATCACGCTGTGAGCAAAAATTTAGTACGGAAGTAAAGAAGGGTGACATCAAGAGCATGAATGTTACCTGATATAAATTTCCAACAAAAAGCTGCTGCAATTCCTGCATGTAGTTCTCAAGCAAGATCTACATGTCTCATTTTGCCAGATACACGCATGCGATCTTATCCATTAATTTACATTGTTAGCATTAGATAGAAATAATTACAAAATTTACCTCTAAGGTTTAGTCTTATTAGATAGTGTGCTAATGTGATAATCTTCCCCATCATGAAACAGGGATGTTCACCAGAAATGGATTGAGGGTGGGAATTACGAGCTTTGTATTGAGGATGTGAGGGATGAAATCTGGGATATGGTGAAACCAGCTGACCCGTTGACAATAACGCTAAATGATCTACTGGGTTGCAAACAGGGTGGAACAGTTGCAAGCATGCTTATAGATGTACGCGGTTTCTGGGCACATGATAACAGAGAGAACCTTCTCCAGGAAGAGGAAGAGCCAGAGGAGGAGCAGTAGGCTTGCAAATGCCAAATTCGTTGTATGTGTAATTTGAAGTATCATACATTAGGCAGTTGTGTATTTGTTAACTAGTGAGCAAAAAGATTATGTATAGAAATATGATGTATTTGATTCATACATGTAACGCTTTATTTGATATTACAACTAACTTTTAATTGCCATTTCCACCGTGTGGTTGTGAATGGACTGTTGTATATTAGGGTTTTTTATTTGTAACAATTATATCCATGTTCCCTCATCTGTGCTAAAGACTAAAGAGTCCTTGCGTAAGCCACAAAGTAATTTCAATACAACTAAAAAGAAATTGGTTAATTACAATTTTCAATTTATATTGTAACATTTTTTAACCCAAAAAAAAAAAAAAAAATATATGTTAATTTTTACAATGTGAATTACAATTTATTTTAAAATATAATACAGTTTGTAAATTGTAAAATTATAATACATGTAAATTGTAATTAGCCCAGGAAAAAAAAATTACAAATAAAATTGCAAGAATCCAATTCAACCACAAATGAGCATGAATTAAAGTACAATTATATATTAATTCTGAGAGTAACAAGATACTCAAATATGCATTTTTCCTTTTCAAATTGACGACAGAAATACATGTCAATAAAACAATTTATGCCCGTAAATCACAAATTGGGAATAAAAGGGGCCTAAGTTACATTGTTTTTAAGACCATGCCATTTTACATTACAACAGAACAAGAACATATTTTTTTTTAAAAAAAAAAAAACATTCTAATGCACCTACCTGTAAAATAAACAAGAAAAAAAAAAGGAAAATTGTAGAAGGACAACCATCTGGCTCTCAATTGGAGATGAAGGCTTTGGACTTAATCTGCTACATTTCTTTGATCATTACGATCATTTTTCCTAAAAAAGCAATGAATATATCCACTTCTAACCAAATCAGAGTCCATTAATGTAGATAATCTGTTCACATTTGAATGTCATCTCTCACCATCCATTTGCACAACTTCAGTAAAACATACCAAGTGAAGAAACATACATACTTGTACATCACTGCTGGATTTCTGAATCTACTACATTCTGAGTTGTTTTACTTTTAACCTGGTAGGCCAACTTCACCTGCCCCACATTCTGTTGTTGTCTAGAATATGTTATCATACTCTCAACTGGATGTTTACCGGTCCATTTAGTAGGCGGTGATGGAAGTGGGTCCCTGTTCTGTGCAAGTTGGGGAGGAAACTGTGATATTTGACCCGAATTTGATGATCTGGAAGAGGTTGGCCGGAGTGGCCTAGCTCTCAACCCATTTTCTATGCTCAATGCAGACATCCCACTTCCCAGGTCATGATGTTCCTGATATGTATATCTATCTTGCATGTTGATAATAGGACGGTTGATTTGTATATCATTCGCGGACATACCGTATCTAACATTACCCATGGGAGCACGAGCAGTATATGGTCCATTAAAATTATATGGATCATCATAATATCCTGGATCATTATAATCATATCGACCAGCTCCCCGATCATACCCAGATGGCCCAGCTGCTCTTTGCCTATAAGGTGGCGCTTGGTGGGGAGAAGAATATTGACTGGATGTACCCCTTTCATACCCAGGTGGTCCAGCGGGCCTCATCCTATTGGCAATATGATTGCCCTGATGATTGCGAGAATTTGTTCGATCTGACTTGATATTCAGCGTATTGTGAAGCAGGCGATGAGCAGCTTCTCCCAGCGAAGGACCAGATATTGCCCCAGATACTTGTGGTCTGTAAAATACAAGCAATTGAGATAAGCATAGGAAGTACCGATAAGATTTCTTAAACCATTAAACTACCTAACATTGAAGTATGTTCAAATGAAATAGATCCAGCAAGAAAAGTATTCCTAATCAGATCCAGCGTATTATCAGTTTCAATACCTTCCTCTGCCTAGCTGGTGCCTTCCACCGGTGTCTTCATGCCATAAGGTTGGGAAAGGTTTTATGTCAATAGGTCTCAATATCTGCAGTCAAAACACAGGGGGCTACATCATAAAGTTGAAGTAGCTAGTTTATCAACGCTATATGCCATCTCAATATATCATTTAAGTAACTCGTAGAAACAGCAAATAGCCAAATACTGTCTGAACATTCAGCATGATAGTCGATACTTGCCATTGCCAATAATTCAGATACTGGCTCATGAACCCATGCTAAATAGACAACCACACCTATTACTGTAAGCTAAAGACTTCCTTCTTTTGGAATCACAGTTGACACTCTAGAGCTAGACTAACACAAGAAGCCCAAATATGATGGCAGTGCCAGCAAGAAGCTTGCATTAACTGATAGTATAATCAGTGTTGTCCTAAGCAGTGAAAACAATGAAGGAAAAAAATCTTCAAACATTCTCATGAAAATTACTTCCACTGGTTTTCTGTGTATTTGGCACTATCCAAATTTTCCTAGAAATAGTTGCAAGACCATCATACATTAATGCACTAGTAAATTGAACAGAAACAAATATTTAGACCATAGACAAATATCATAGAATTTAAAGTCTTAACATGGTGCAAAGTCTGTGAATCACTTCCAATTCCTAGTTTCTCTACACCATTTGCCTTTTGTAGGCAATCTCAAGAGCTTCATACTATAATCGACTTTGATTAGATTGACTTGCTCTTCTTTAAAGCATTCAGGCAGGGTGTACAATATATTTAAGGAACATCCAAGTTTTTCTAAGCTGGCATGGGTGGACAACACACACCTTTGTTGTTTTGTATTTGTAATTTTTGTTACATTTATATTCTTAACCATTTTCTTAACTAAAAAAGTTTACATTAAACTGAATACTGCAATTTGACACATTCCAAAACAACACATATCAAGGACTGATGTGTGCCATGATAAGTAATCATGCCAAATTCTAATTACAATGTAGTTATTTTTACAGAACTTGCCCTCTCCTTGAGTTGCAGAGGAAATATATAAATTACGAAAGACTTGGCATGTAAATAAGCAAGGAATTTTGCTGCAACCATTAAGAATATTAGTTTCCATCAACCTTTTCCTTTTCTCCATCTTTATCAGAACCAAATGGAACCTCAGGAAAGTATCAATGATAAAATACCACAGATATGCACAGATGGCCATCACAAGTGATAATTACCATTACAAACAGTTGAAAGCCCCAAAAACATACCTTTTTTGGCATATTAACACCTTCAGGAGGCTTTGGAATGTGGGCATGAGGTGCCGGGTTACGATATGTAATATTGCTGCAAATATGGATAAACACTCATTTCCTAGTCAGCGATTTCAGCAATAATTATCCAAGGGCTTGAATGTAACTTACAGAATCTGATTATTGGAAATGTCTTCAAGACCGATAACAGGGGAAGGAATAAATTGTTGCAAGCCATTCCTCTTAGTTAAGCACAAAAATCCATTCATTCCACCACTGAAACAGCAGATAGTGGTAACATGACAAAATTATCAGGAACTAAATAACACAGAAAAGGTAAAGTTCAAAACTATAGAACAGACCAACCTACCTCGCAACAGTGTCAATAGGCCACGGAAAATTTTCCAGGTCAGAAAGACGATAGTAAAAGGTAATTTGGGCTGACAAAGGGTGGCAAGGATGAACATAGAGCAAATCAAACATGACACTGTTTCGAAATTGCTCTTCCTCCTACAAAAATTAGAAAACAAAGGTCACGCAAATAAGGAAACTTATAGATAGCGCAATAACGAAGGTCAAGCCTATCACAACATGGCATGTTATCTCTGATAGCATGGATTTGTAGAGTTCGTCACATTGATGTTGAGGATATTGCAGTGAATGTACATGTAATGTTCTGTTGTTTCAGAAACAAGAATTTGAAAAGCATGGTTGTGGGACCAAGCATTTGTTATCATAAAATCTGTAGCTAAAATAAAAATGCAGGGCCAGTTTCTGACTGTTGTGCTACTACAAGAGCAAACTGTAATCATACAGACCAACTATTACTCTTACATACCGTCAAGGTATCCTCAAGTTTTTTGGTCTCAGTGAGCAATTTCTTCTCATCAATAAACGGCAACTTGGCAACACCCTGGTTTTTTGGCAAGTACAGCATAAGTTTTTTTTAATTGGTCAAATAAATAATTAATATTTGATAATCCAAGAAACGACAGTGTAAGCATGGCAAATACCTGCCATGCAAAGCGCTTCCCATTCATGTCAATTTCAAAATCTAGTCACAAAGAAGAACAAGATTAAGTTCATCACAGGGGAAAATGGGAGAGAAATATATATATATATATATATATATATATATATATATATACTCCCTCCGTCCACCAAAAATATGCTCACTTACCTTATTTGTTCGTCCACCAAAAGTATGTTCATTCCCTTTATGAAAACAATCACTTTATTATCACCCTTCAAACATCACTTAATTACTCAAAATGTCATTTACTTTACATTCACAATCAATTACTCTATTCATAAATGGACCCCACAATACCCTTAACTTTATCCACTTTATTCATTTTTTCTTAAAACTTGTGTCCATTCCTATGAGCATACTTACTGTGGACAGAGGGAGTATATAGTATATATATAAGCAAAACCTTAAGGAGACAACTATACCAGTCGGGTAGAAATCAAAAATAGGCGACGTAGGATCAGTCATCAACCTCCTGTATCTTTCAGGGAGAGCAGTAGAACTGAACATACGAAACAACATAATATCAAAGACGAGCAATCAGGGCAAGTCAATAAATTATCACTCCATAGAAAAGGTGAAGTACCTTGCAGCTGGTAGGGTCCCTAATAGCTGATCAAAGGGTTTAAATGGCTCCCCAGGGAAAAAGGTTATCTCCAAATCATCTAAGCCTTTAAGATCAGATGCAAATGGAGCATAATGATATGGATAATACCTGGAGAAAAACATAATATAATCAATTAGATAGGGAAGGTAATGTACAACTATTATCTTCTTCAGAATGCTAACAAAATTCTACATTGAAAACTCAGTAATCCATATTGGACAGCCTTTCGGGTTGCAATTTGATTTGACATGATAAATAATAACTGACATTAACTTTACCGTTACCTTCCATAAAAAGTAAGGACTAAAACAAAGTTCTTTTTGTTTCTTTAATCTTTTATTTCCCCCCTTTTCATTGATGATAAGAGGCATTAAATGTCATGCCGTGACTTCTGCAACCTCAAAAACTTGTCATTGTCATGCCTCTTTTTTATCTTTATGCTTCAATAATCATTATCAAAACTGAAGCATGCATGCAAGCCCTAGTTGGTTTTCTTCTGTATATTTACTATCGTATCTGATTCATAATGCACAGGTGTCTTTACTATCATATCCAATGCATATTGCAGACATCCTACAGAGGAGATATAAATACATACCACAGCCATGAGCAGACACCTTGGTAGTAATAGCGGCAAACCCAACACAACCCTTCCACATACTTCAAAACCTGAAAAAAAAAAAAAATTAGCCAATTGACATTAGTTAATTATAACCAAATATCAGCTGACATATTGAAAGGTTTCAAAACATGATTCGATTAAAGTCAACGTGGCTTTTAATGTCAAAAGGAGAAATATAAATCAAAGCAGATATTACACGGAATTTTTTGCCCATTTTACATAATAATAAAACTAACATTAGAAAGATGTGTATTTCAAATTATATAATTTTTTAAAATGTATATTTCATAGACAGATATACCACAAGAATATGTTTATATATATATATAGTGCAACATATAGGATCCATCGTGCTGATGTATAATAAGCAAGACAGACAGGACAAGAATACGTATAAGCTATGCAGTGCAACATATAGGGTGTTGATGTGTTAGCACAGAAAGCGAACACAGCAACAACCTATAAGATAGATGTTATAAACGTACAGGTATCCTTACCACATCATTTCTTATTTCATCAATTTTCTCTGGCTCAGATTCCCCGAATTTCTCAGAATAATACCTTTCTTTATATCCCGGCTCCCCCAACTTCACCTGAGAGGAGAAAAAATCCACAACTTAGCAACATCAAGACACTACCAAGGTGCATTTTCAACAGATCGATACAAACAATGCACCAATAAATTTTTCTGCCATCAGCAGAAAATGTGTGATAATAAACAAACAAGCAATAAGAAAAAAAATTATAGACCATACACCTAATGAAATTAATGTATCTAGCCAGAAAAAATATGATTGTAACTATGTCAATAAGACATTATGAAACCAAATTTCTGTCTTTACATAATATATATACAATTTGTGAAATATATGAGATGTTTTGAACACGCAACTGCTGCATCACAAAGTTCAACAGCACAAAGTTAACCTATAATCAATATAGTGAACTTACCATATCAATTTCCCAACAGGTCTGGTATAATAGAAATTTATATTGTACTACTTGGTGTGTGATTGTTATTC
This sequence comes from Paraleonurus japonicus, assembly GCA_030762865.1. Lineage (NCBI taxonomy): Eukaryota > Viridiplantae > Streptophyta > Magnoliopsida > Lamiales > Lamiaceae > Paraleonurus > Paraleonurus japonicus. The sequence goes on along the minus strand of CM061057.1, from coordinate 2,181,616 downwards.
AAACACAATTCGATTAAATGGAATAAAAATATTGATGATTTTCTTTTTTTAAAAAGGATAAGCCAGACATGCTAACAACACTAACTTCCTAACTGGCAATTGAAGATGTCATATGATAATAGAAATTTATATTGTACCATTTGGTGTGTCATTGTTATTAAAAGACAATTAGATTAAATGGAAAATAAAATTGACAATTTTATTTTTTCAAAACTGCCAATTGGGGAATTCGCTCTGAAGATGTCATATAATAATAGGTCTAATTTTGAGATTGACAATCCCAATCAATGGATGATACCAATAATTTTACTGGCTCAAGTCATGAACAGAAATAGAATATTAATTCTGAGCCAACACTCCAAAGAGAGGAAGCACCTTGTCCCCTGCTAAAGTATGTGGCTCTTGACCAGTCTCCCCTCTTGCTTTAAGTTTCATCTCCTCATTATTATCATAAGCCTGAAAGGAGCAAGGAAAAAAACCACAGCATATATCTAAGTTACAAGAGTAGTTCCAAGTACCAATGACACCTTCTTATAGTATTGTGATTTACATTGAATTTCCTAAATAAACACCAAAGGTAGCTAATAAAGTATTTAGTACAGAAATTAGTAATAAGAAAACAAACATCCCAAGAGCCGAAAAGAACTTGAGAGCTCACTGAAAACTCAATTGGCTACTTATAGTTACACCTCCATAACAGGTTCCAGAAAGGATGTAATCAAGAAAAAAATAAGCTAATGTGTCTAACACTCAACTTATGGCTTCTAATACTGCCAAACAACATAAAATGAACTTTTGAGAAGGCTGTGAGCCCAACAAAAATTTACAGAAAATTGAAAATCAAAACTACCACCAGACTGACATATCAGACCACGTCAAACCCAGTTTAAATAGATCACAATTTTAAGCATTTGCATAAAATAAGAAAAATAACCAACTCTTGAAAAAAAAAAATTAGTAGTTTATAATGCAATCATTAATACAAAAAGCTTTTGTGCAACAAAATATTCACCCAACATTCAATACCAGCAGAATTACAGATGGTAATTTTCAACTATGTAATGAAGCCTGTATGAGCGAGCATTAGAACGGTGGGGATAATAATAAAGGAACAAACTACCTGCTGTATCCGAGTTCGCTTTTTAAATATCTGATCTTCATACACTGCAACTGCCTGAACAAAGTGTTCAACACGGTCCAAGAATACCTGAAATTTTTCGAGATCAATACAAAAAGTGATATGAATGTTCTAAGCCTGCATATAAAAAAGGAAAATATAATGAATCAAGCACTAGAAAAACTCTTTTTCCAAAATCTACATTTAGACATTTGTGAATCTGGCACCAGGGTACAAGACCGTCTACAACCATAAATTACTTCAATGTTTTTACCTCATTATAATATCTTCCCAATCTAGAATTCCAAATGTTTTTTTTTTTTTTTTTGTGGTTCCTACTAAACAATTACAAATACTAGAAGTTTATTAGATAGTAACCGAAAATTTTATAATTACCAGACTTCACTATTTCTAAATTATTTCGATTGAACAACCATTACTGTATTTACTGTCACGTTAACCCCACCCCAACTCACACCATACCCCAATATCACTGTTACCAACCCTAGCAAATTCCCAGTAGGGGGCGAGCAGCAGGGATAGGGCAGGAGGGGTTGTGACTGAAATGGCAATCATAATCAAAAATTGATGCCAAAAGATTTAGTAATAAGATGGTGATGGATAAGGAATTAGATTTTGTAGTCTTATCCTGGAAAATTTCATCATTAAGGAAGTATGGCCATGCATATTCACTAGTAGCATTATATATGCACATAGAGATAATCAGAATTGCATGTTATATTCAACAAGTTCAAACGTGCTAAAGACATTAAGATTACCTCACCAGCATCAGTAAGATAACCACCCATTGCCGTAAATTCCTTTCTATATACGGACATCAGCAGATTTATGGCTCCCTACAACATTAGAAAGATAACAAGAAAATCTGAATGCTTGAAAAGACAAGTTGATAAATAAATCCAGTTTACATTCAATAATGATGTAATAGTATAAAAGAACAGATTTTCTTGAAACTGGAATTCATGTAATAAGGTGTAATGGATCCTTTTATGAGCTTGATTTTATATCCAAAGAAGAGCAGCAAAATCATTAAATTCAACTACTTGTATACCTCTCTAATTTCTAGTGTGGGCATATGAGGAAGAAAGTCATTTCCAACAAAAAAACATAGGAACACAAAGTCATCCACCAGCTTCTCGAAATCAATTTCAAAAGGAGGATTTGGGATATCCAGCTCATATCCCAAATATTCTCGCAAAACCCAGACCTTAAGAAACTGGAAACAAAGTGGTGTAGTATCAGAATAAGATTTCATAATAAAACAATAAGAGGGAACAAGTTTCAATCATCAAACAGTGGCGATAAATCCATAATTACCCAACCTGATACTTTTTCTTATAAATGGGAACATCATCTAAACACTTCCCATTTTGTTGATCACGACCATTTGTTCTCCCATGACAATCAGCAGCAAGATGGCCAGATTGACCACAGAGAAAGCATTTTTCCTGGTGGCTAGGAGGAGTGACCACCTGCAACATAAGAAAAATTAAAAGGGTAATACTATATATTTCTTTTTATCGAAAAAAGAGCTCTTGATTTAGTTCATATCCAACAGCACTGACCTCCCTCAGTATGCAGAAATGGACTTCATGAGTAGCAAGTGACAACATGATCAGGTCTGCATCCTAGTTAAACATATATAAATGAATATTATGTAGTTCAAATGCACAAGACAAACCCAGAGAAGCAAATAATAATACAAGATGAGGAAATACACAAGAACAAGAAAAAAACAGCTATTATATTTTATTGCTTACCAGACCGTATAGACAGTGCCTGGTATTTGGATCAAACCCGGGAAGGTTGCGCTGTAAACGAATATAGTTCATAATTTTGTGCTCGCCCTCACCAGGAACATTTGCATCAGAAAGAATAACCTTCAAATAATCACCCAATGCAGCCTCATTAATAAATTAAGAGAGACAAAATTCCAGAAGAAATATATGGAGAAAACAATATAGACTACACAGGGCAGAATCATCCAATCTTGAAAGATAGCCAGAAATTCTTGTAAGATGATTATAGCAAAACCTTGAGAAAGCGCCATCCAGGAATGTGGTTCAATCTAGATTGTACATAATATTGAAGAGCTACAGAGAGCACTGCCATAAATGGCGTGCCAGGGGTGATAACATTTGAATCAGATGTTTCGGTCTTTTCTTTAGGCAATAGTTTTGCCCCCTCGAGGTCAAACTCATTCCTCAATCTTTCTTCTTCAGCTTCCTGACATGAGAACATAGCGTAGACGAGTTGTCAAATAACTAATATGGGCAAAGTTTACTTACATACACCGCCTTCAATTTTTTCAGGTATACAGAATACATACAGCTGTTGCTGCATCCTTAGCAGCCCTGAAACGACGAGTCCTCTGCTGGTTCATTTTAGCCCTAGGAGCCACACCGTCTGCAAAAGAAGAAAGGAGTTTAGCATTATGTTTTATCCTCAGACCTGTATATATTTTATTGTAGTGGCTTACCAATTGCCAAATAAAGAACCTTTCTTGGGCGAACCAATGTCATGAGGTGATCAATGTATTCAAAGATACACTTAAATACATCATCATAAGTGGCAGGTGCAGGCTGCATAAAGAATGAAACATCATTTGGTGGTGATACTCACACACACAAGAACCAATGTCAGGCAAGAGTGAGAAAAGATATTTTTCACTACCCAGCTCTTATATAATTTAATCACACTCAACAAATAACTCTCATGAGCGTGTAAATATACAGAAATTAAATTAATTGTTTAGATGCCTTATGACAAGCCAAAGCAACAAGCACTCGGAGCAGCTAAAGTTTTGAGATTCTGACGTAAACAATGCTCTATTTATAATCAACTTGGGGACAAAAATCAAACATAACATCTTTATAGATATTTTCCCGTGATTTTCCATGAGACATTTTCCTTATTGCAATTGGTTTATAAAAGGAAGCAACATTGGATGACGACAAAAACAAAGAAATCAACTTTGATATTTAGTGGTCAAAACATTAGCTCATCTTCCTGTTATGTAAATACAGTTAATCAAATTCAGAAGCTCACATACGTAATCATAAAGATATTGTACACAAGATAATTGAAGATGTAGAAATAGCCAGACGGAGACACACAATATGCAGGCAAAAACACATATCTAAGTTCATTATGTCTGTACTGTAGGAGCTCCTATCGTTTAAATGCAAGCAGAGAAATCAATTTTGCACCCAGTAGACTTGTTTTCTCAGATTATTTCTGCTTAAACTCCACAAAATCTCCACGCTCACCATTGCTATAACTATAGTGCTATTTTCAAATACAATCAAGAGATGGAAGGAAATGAACAATATCTGCAAGTAGGGCAGTTTTAAAAGAGGAACGAAGAAGAAAACAAAAAAAGCTACCTTGCCTTCCGGGTGAAAACAGGGGTGAATAATACCATTCATATCCAAATACAAGTTATCAAGCTCAATGCCGTTAGGGTTTGGCTTTGATATATCGACGGCACAACCTCCATCCTTTCTGGGTTCTTCCTCTACCACATCCACGATACACAGCGGGTACCGATCTGCAAGCCACCGGTAAAAAGCAGGAACCCCCATCCCCCGCCGGTTAATTTAACGATTTCTGTTAGGTGGATGGGGATTATCAGAATCAGAGATGGCGGAACTTCACCACCGCCGAAGACTATTGTTAGTAATAATTCTTTTGTTGAAGACTTGAATTTGGAGATGTGTTGTATTTCTTCTCAAAATTGAAGCACAAATGTTGTGAAACGATTCTCTCTCTGGAACATACAAGGAAAGATTTACAAGTTTGAAGTTTGTAAAATTTCTAAAATTCACTTCTAATTTATCAGGTTCCAATTATCTACATTACAATTTTCACTCTTTCTTACCCAATCAAGCTTTGACTCCGCCTCCACCCTTCAACACTAACTAGTATCTTGCCTTCAAAATTTATCCCCCTTCTTCTCTCTAAGAAACCTATTTTCTGTCGCCCCTGCCTCCTCTCTGATGGCAAGCGCTAACCACCATTTTCCACTCATTCTACTGTAGGAGCAACAACATGCTCGCATATACGGTAGATATATTCGTGCCAAATAATCATTATAATTATATAAATAAAGCAAAAATTAACTTTTACATTAAAATCGATAATGTCTTGGGAATTTAAAAAAAAAAAAAAAATAGTGCCCTTAACTCTATTTTTTAACATCTAAATCATTTTCATATTCAATTGTAATTAAATAAGCTTATATTTTTAATAAAATCGATCAATTGGGTTATTTTCTATATTGAAAAAAAAGTCAATCTAAGCCCCTTGTAACAAACTTTTATATACACTATATTCCATTAATGTTTTAATGAATAATATTATTCATTCATAAAATGATATTACTCATTATACATATTAGTTGAATGATATTACTTGTTTCACTAAATAATATTATCAATTTCACTGAATGATATTATTTGAAAATCAATTATACGGTATAATGAATTCACGCAAATGTTACTTTTATTCTTATTAACGGGATCAAATAGGTTCCTTAATTATTTTTTAACATCTAAGTTATTTTTCCACATAGAGAGAAAAACATCTAAATTCTCTCTTTTTTCATTTGAAACCAAAAAAGTACTTATTTAAAAAAAAAAAAAAAATAGGACATTCGTGCTCTTTCGATCAAATTGAAGCAGATAAAGTCGAGAATAGAAAGAATTGTTTTGACAAAAGGATCTCTTAGCAGCACAAAAAACTTTGGCAATGCAGCCTAACACTTAATCATGTCTACCTCTAATAACAAAATTAGCCTAAATTCAGGTATGCTTTTTTGTATTTAGAAATAGAATATTTATTTTATTATTGAATGAACCTAAGTTTTCACAAAGTTATTCTAGTTTAAATTTTGGTTGACAGTATATTTTTTTTATGGTAAGCTAATTCTTAATTTTGTTAGATTTAAGAAGAGAAGAAATAATAAAATAAATGAATACGTTTCAAATTAACCTAGTTATTTTAGGTTTATTTATATATATATATTTTTTTGTTATTGTTGCATATATTTAGGGGTCGCTTGGTTGGGGGTATTATAATTAGGTAATGAGAATGACTAGTGATTCATTCCCATTGATGAATTTTGAAAAAAAAGTTGAGCACGAAAACATTTGAGCAAGAAAAAAATTGAGCGGAGGAAAAATGAATGATTGTTAAATGATTGATTATAAGAGGGAGATTATGCAATCAAAATAAATTATGATTATTTTATGTTTAAATCAATTTTAAATTGCAAATATTACCATGTATCATCAATGGGAATGATTAATGAGTCATTCTCATTACCTACTTCTAGTACCCCAACCAAGCGGGCCCTTACTACTATTCAAATTTTTTAATTCCTAGTTTTATCGGTGATGATCAAACAAATCTCATACTTTTGTTTTTTAATATTTGAATCCTCTTCCTTTTCTACTGGTCTCACGAAGTGATATACACTACTTATGTCGTAAGATAATGAGTTTGAATTACCATTTGACTGATAAAAAAAAAATTTAATTTAATTAAGATCATAGGTTTATTTGATTTCACTTATAATGATTTAGATGTACACAAAAATAAGGCAAATATTTGTGTGCACATTGTGCACACTAAAAAATGTTTTTACCTAGTACTATACTGTAGTTAAACTAATACTATACAATTTTGTTAATAATACTAATACTATACAGTATCTGAAATAATACTATACTGTAACCAAACTTATACTATACAATGCCTGAAATAATATTACACTGTAATCAAACTAATACTATACAGTACCTGAAATAATACTACACTGTAACCAAACTTTGTGCACACAATTTTTATTGTGCACAATATGCACACAAATACTACTCCAAAAATAACTAAAAACGTATTTGATCATCGCTAGTAAGATTGTGGCTAAATTTACTCTATTTCCTAATATATCTAGGAATGGTGCTATACCAAAAATCGTGGTGTGTAAATTGTTATACCATTACTCTACCAAAACTTTCAATATAAAAAAAATTATTTATTGATATCATTTCGAAATTTTAGTATACCAAACTTTTGAACGGTATTGATAATATATTAGTCTATACTGAAATTTTAGTATAACATTTCATAATGAAATTGTGGTATGCCTTTTTAAAAAATAAAAAAATAAAAAAATTGTGGTATACCAAAAATATCAAAATACAAAAACTTATTTTTCTACCAAAATAGCAAAATACCGAAATTTTTGAATGAGCATACCATTACCATACCGAAAATATACAGTATGATATGAGTAAACTACTAATATTTCTTAAAATTCATACTTCCTATTTCATATTGGATGGAGACTTTCTTCATCTGAACAAATACTTCGCATTATATAATTCAATTTTTTTAATTAGTTAAATTTTAATCAAAATTGCACCTGGTGCATAATATATATTTTAATATATTTATATTATTTGTGAGCTGAATCTCACAATCATTGTTTAGATTTTTTTAGGATAATTATATATTAATTTTGATTAATTTAAATTGCGAAGAAGATATTTGCATTATACATAGGTCGACTTTATTATTAAATTGTCATTTGTCATTGTCAATAATGAGGAATTCTAGATCAATTTTTTGCGAAGGACACACAGTTAATTGACTTTATACTTATAGATCATATATTACTCTCTCCATTTTATAAAAAATTTCAACTTTATTTTCATAACAAAATCTCACATCCTCTTAAAATAAAAAAAATTATTTATAAACTTTTTTCTCACAATACCCACTAATTTACCAAAAAAATAGTACTACTTTGAACCCACGTACATACATTCTACTCAATTATTTTATCTATTTTATACATAAATATTTATAAAATTATCCCTTAAAATTTTAAATATTATTATTTTTTGAAAAGTGTGCACTTCCTCCTTTAAAAAGTTCAATGGGATGGAGGGAGTGTATCATTTGAGTGTATTATTAATTTATTAATTAATTAGTTTGTCTAATGTCATGGTAAAGTTTGATATTTTAGTTTCCATTTGGTTTGGTATAATTATTAATCAAGATGTGTAAGTAAATACTACATAAAAACTAATCCTACGCATTTATTTATTAAATTTATTACCATGTGCAATTAAAATCTAAAATTTGAATTTTTATGTCCCAAATGATTTAAAGGGGGAAAAAAATGGCTTCCCTCGTCAACATGTATTTAAAAGTTAAAACAAGTCCAAATTTATTGGGTGACAGTGACACAAGTTTATCATCTTGAAATCAGATATTCTTATTGTTTCCGTGGAGGTTTAAATTGTTGTGGTTGAATGGCACGTTAAATTCACAGAAAGTAAAAAGGCGTGAGATTTGCATTAAGTTTACAAGCTATATTTAATGAGGAGCAATTGGTCTTTCTTAATTACTATTAATTAGTCGGTACTTGGTGGAGTATCGAGTTATATAAAAATTAATTAATAATTAACGGCATAATGTTTCAGATTTTTTAACTATCAATTTTTATTTCAACATTTTTTATTTAATTTTAATTACATACTAAAATATTTTTCACAAGTCATTGTAGGTACCAACTACATGGAGAATTAGGTTAAAATGACTTGCACAGAACAAATCTAAATATTATAAAATGAACATAGTACTCCCTTCGTTCCAATATTATTTTCAAATTTACTTTATTTGGATGTCTAAACATTATTTTCACACACAAAAAAATAATTTCATAAACTACACCTTTATAATATCATTTAAATTTCAATTTATTACTCTTGTTTTATTAGTTAAAAAATCGTCAATTCATATTCCGAGAGGGCTTTTGAAATACTATTTTAATTTTGATGATTGGAGTAGAAGTACTAGTGAGCATATTGGGTGTACCGGACAGTAGCTTAGCTAGCACTAGGGTTGGCTTCAACCCAATTCGGTCTTCACACGCAACCCACCCACCCACCCACCCACCAACAGACTCCGCGTGAACCCTCCCATCTTAACCTCACCCCCTCCCTCTCCCCCTCACCCTCACCACACCTCCTTCACCCCTCCCCTACCCTACATATTAATCCGATGGCCTCCGGCGAGGACCCCATCGACGTCGCTGCTGCTATCTTCAACGAAGACGAAGAGCTCCTCGATGAGGACGACGACGACGAAAGTTTCGACCACGATGAAGACGATTCAATTTCTTCTGCCCTTGATCGCCCTCCTCCCTCCACCTCCGCCGCTCAAGTGACGATCGCCGTCCACGGAATACCCGATCCCCACCTCAGGCTACAACAGAAACAGAAAATTTTACCGGAAAATGTCGTCATTAAAAAGCCCGCGATACCGGATGAAAGTCGCAAGCTTTTCCAGCGTTTATGGACCGACGAAGATGAAATTGAGCTATTGCAGGGATTCCTAGACTACACAACACAGCGTTTCGGCCCCAACAGCTCTACCCAGCATCACCACGATACGACCGCATTCTATGACCAGATCAAGAGCAAATTCCAGCTTGATTTCAATAAAAATCAACTCGTCGAGAAGCTCCGTAGGCTCAAGAAGAAGTATCGTAACGTCATCAGTAAATTTGGCTCTGGTAAGGAATATGTATTCAAAAGTCCTCATGAACAAGCCACCTTTGAAATCTCTTCCAAAATTTGGGGAAACTCTGTCGCTCCCAACGGCTCCTCCGCGTTCCGTGCCGCCCCTGTCCCAATCGAAGAGGACGATGACGACCTTAACATCCCCAATTTTGCCGATTGTCAGAGCCCTAACCCTAATGGCATCGATATAAATTTCAAAACTCCGCGCCCTAGGAAGAGGAACCGAGCTGGAGCAGTGAAAGTGGAGGAGAAGCAGCTGAATGCGACCAATAGTAATATCAATAACACCCCACGACCAGCGGCGGTGACGCCAGTGGCTGCTTCGGTGATGGGCGTGGGAATAACAGGATCGGTGTCCAATGTTATTGAAGAGACTGTGAAGAGTTGCTTGTCACCTATATTCAAAGAGTTGTGTAATTCATTGAGCTCTACTCCGAGTTCTAATGGGCCGTGCTATGGACATGGGTTCGGATTGGCACAAAGTCCGGTATCTTTGTTTTTGGGTCCAGCCATTGGTGGGGGTAAAATGGTGGATGAAAGGTGGAGGAAGCAACAAATATTGGAGTTGGAAGTGTATTCTAAGCGGTTGGATTTGGTGCAGGATCAGATTAGAGAGCAACTGGAGGAACTGAGATCGGTCAGGAATTGATTGACATCTTTCTTTGGCAGTAAGTATGGTACTTGTTTTTCGTTATTTTTCTTTAGACATTTGATCTTATATATAGATTATTTAATGACTGTTGATAGATGTAGAACTGCAGACCCTGCTTAGACAATGATTGGTGAATAACGAGTTGAAATTATTCAGCCCTTCGTGGGATACTCGTTTCTATGCGTTAATGCTTGATAATTTGGTGACTAAACGTTCATCTCATAGTTCTGGCATCTTGATCTGGGCTCTGTTATTTGTTTGTTAAGGTATCATTTTAGCTACTACTATTCAATTCATGTGAAGGGAAGCAAGACAATCGAGGTTTTAGAACCTTGCAACACAAATTATTAGTTGACTTTGATGTTTTGTGCATTGAAATTGGTATTATCGTTTGTGTTTTGCCTTTTCTTTCTTATTCGCTGATTATTTACTTGTTCATCACCTCTACATTTAGAAGCACGAGATCAATATCTAGTTTTGAAGTTTCCAGCACCTGATCTTGTATGCATTTTACGACAAAACATTGTTTGTAGCCCATCGAAGAATGCTTTTTACCTTGGCAAGCAAATGGAAAATAGTTATGATGAGTGATGCTCAAAATTATTCTCTCAGTCTTGGGCCTTTAATAGCAACTTTATTTTGTCTTTTGAGGGCACCATTAATTGGAGCTGAACATAAAGACACAGATGTGAATGCTCCTCAGCATAATTATATTGTCTCTGTTTCTACCCTTTGAATGAAAACTTGACGTATTTAGCTTGTTATATATTTGTCATTATCTAAAAGTTAGAGTCCAAATAATATGTGATCCCTGCCTTCATAGGATTCACAATCTTAAACATCAACCGAATATTGAATTTGGAGGGAAAAGGGGGAGAGAGAGAGAGAGTACTTAGCTTTCTCAGGAAAAAAAACCACTTGCACCTGCACTTATCTGGTCTTAGATGGAAATATGTGGAAAATTGTGTGCAGACCTATTAGTTTGGTTTTACCTTCGATTCATCTAACATAGGAATGCATAAGAAATTGGAAATAATAATTAAGGTTTTATTTCACATTATTATATACACACTTCATTGTTGATGCTTGCTGTAAGTTTTTTTGGTATGGAGGTTGGTAGGCGCGACGGGCGAGAGATGACTTTCCTGCTCATTCAGTTATATAAGCAGTAACACATGAATGCTTTTGTAATGACATGAATGCGTTTCAATATACACATTGTGACATTTATCGTACTTGATCAAGTATAATACCCACAAGAGGCGCATATTTTTTGTTGGTTCCAAACAAGTATTTATTACGGAAATGAATCATTTCCATTTAATTGTGTAAATTTAGAGAGAATACACATGGAAATAAATGATGTAGGTTCTATTTTTTTTTTTGTATTTTAACTCATTATTTATTATGCGTCTATATCTATCTAAATTTACACAAAATATACCGAGGATCCATTTCCATTTATTACTCCCTGGAAATGTTTACATTGCTTTCAGCATACTTTATTTGTATAATTTCAATGTTTTGAGTGTGAAACTCGTGCTCACTTTGCTTTTATGAACAAATAGTCCATTTAATTTCAGCCAAATGGTTATGGTTTGAATATTTTTTGTATTGTTTGATTTGATAATTAATAAAGATGTTCTAAAACCGATTTATTTAAGTAGAAATATTAGTCTAAGCCGATTAATCTAGTATTTGTCACTTCTATAAATTCATACCTTTGTTATAGACAACCTCCATCCCTCTTTAAATTTAACATATTGTCATTTCGTTCGCCCTTTTCATAGTTTAACATTTCCTTTTTAAATAAATTGTAGCCTATTTTTACTTACTTTCTATACTTTTTTTTTTATATTTACTACATTTTCTACCAATAATTATATAATAAAATATTATATTTATTAAATTTGAAAAGGCACGTGATTATGTATATGTTACGGTTTTGACTTGGAAAATACGTCCCAATTCAATTTCATCGGAATACATGCTAATTCAATTTAAAGGACTGCAATAACCTGGGCCATCTGTTATTAAAAGCCGTTAAGCTTTGCTGTAGTTTTCTATTTGGATCACTTAACCTAGGAGTTGGGCCAAAAAATAAAAAAAAAGGAAAAAAATAAAACAATTACAGAGAATTATGGCTTCGCCCGGACTCGAACCGGAGACCTTCAGTGTGTTAGACTGACGTGATAACCAACTACACCACGAAACCCTTGTTGCTAAAGTTTGAACACTTTGTTTTTTAGTTTCCATATAGCCCACTAAAATTGGACTAAAATTTATAAAAAACAATGAGCACTTCATGAAAATGGCTTCGCCCGGACTCGAACCGGAGACCTTCAGTGTGTTAGACTGACGTGATAACCAACTACACCACGAAACCTCTGTTGACGAGTTTTCAATTTCAATATATAAAAAGATTGGATGGGCGCGGGCTAATATCTCCACAATTACAAACTGTGGTAGTGTACCTTTGTTTTATAATGTTGAAAAGTTTGAATTGGGGTGTGGTTGAATTTGCTTTTTTAGGTGTATGAAATAATGTTTATTTTTTAGCAAACGAAAGATAAGTTTAAGAGGGAGGGATATGATAAATAATTATTCTTCATATAGGAGTACTATTTTTAATGGTGCCATTAGTCCAAATGTCATGTCAAGAAGATCAAAAATAAAAATGGGGTGTCACGCTAGCCCATGAAAATGATCACAGACTCACAATTAAACATCATCTTATTTTTTACACATGATCCTAGTAACTTTTTTATGATATAATTAAATTTGTAAATATTGAAAATACGAAATTAATAATATGTCCACAAGATAATATGGTATCACATGATAGATAGTGAACATATAAATTTATATTCACTTGTAAACATATTATCAATTTTAACTGAAGATAATGTGTGTTAAAAAAATTATCAAAATTCGTAAAAAAAAAATCTCTATAAATAGAATTTAATATCAAAATATTTTGAAACACAAACTAATTGTTTCTTTTCTCTACTAATATTTCTATCATAATATCTATTATTTCTTATTATATAATTTAATTTTTTTGTATGTAATTTAATATTTCATGTATTGTAGTTTGTTTATTTCTTTTCAAATTCGTAGTTTAGATTTTAATATTTTTAATTTTGTTATTGAATTTGTAATTTATTTTTAACCTTCTTAGATGGTGGTAATTCATATTCTGTGTTCATAAGCACATATATACGAAATTCTATAACCTGCAGTATTTGAATGTGCTTCTTAATGATTGCTTTCTCTGACAAAAAGCATTTAGTGTCCCTAATTGGCTGTCCTAAATGTGTTTGTGTGGGTAATTTTTTCTACTAATCTCTCTGAATATTCTTGTTGACTTGTTTAATGCCAGACAGGAGTTCTAGAAGGAGAAATGTCTTATTGGTTATTGCACATCCTGATGATGAGTCTATGTAAGATTGAATTTTAAGTATTGTTATTTGATTTAGAGTGCCTGTTAACTGAAGATTATCAGAATAACATGAATGATGTACAAATTTGAAGCCTTGCAGTAGAGTCAACATTTAGAACTGAATTGGATGACATTACACCTTCTCCAAGTGTTTTCCTGGTGGATCCAATTATTGGCAATACAACGTTGGTATTTATATATTCATTTATAATTTCGCACTGCAGGTTCTTCGCTCCGGTGATTAATTTCTTGACTTCAAGGAGTCATAATCTACATGTACTCTGCATGTCAACTGGTAATTCTGCCACATGACATATATCCTCCCCCAAAGTAACTTTATATGTTTTTCAGTAAGAGCCACTACAATGGGCACTAGTTGCTTGATTTCCAAGTTAGGACAACAGAAAGAAGAGTGTTATATTAGATTAACAAGGTCCTTAAATTAAGCCATGGGCTTTCTTGGTTAGATATCATGAAACTCGAGTCCTTAACTAATTTGAGATGCTGATAACTGAAAAGAATTGCTTCATGCAAAAAAGTGCTCTGGAAGTTTGCAAATGACTACTACAGATCTTTGGATAATGTTGAGTACACAGAAATCGAAGCATCAGTATTTTCTGCCTAAACGACTATGGCTGTTCTTTGAATAAGAGATTTAGAAGATTGACTGACTTTGGCTTTCAGAGTTCTGATCTTCTATCCACGTTAACTGACTTTGGTTGTCCAGTACATTCTTTATATGGACTATAACAGAGATTAGAATATGCTCTGTTTCTAAAGATCAGAATTAGTTTTTTCTCATATGTTTGCCCAGTATTCTCAGAGTTTATGACATTGTTGCTATTATAGGCAATGCAGATGGTATGGGAAGTATAAGAAAAGAAGAGCTTTATCTGGCTTCTGCCATTCTCAAGGTTCTTGCATTTTTTCTTTTCACCATCATCTATCTGCAAAAACCATCTGTATTATTTGTTGGAGTTGTAAACTTCAGCAACCCATCTCTTCATTTTTACTAAGTAAAGTGTGCATGCTTTCTATATTTCAGAAGTAATTTCTGATGTTCTTTATCCCCCCAAAAAGAAAATCACCCTGATTGAATATATGCAGATTCCGACCAACCAAGTGAAGATTGTAGACCATCCAGATTTACAGGTTTCTGTTTGAACTATCTCCTAATTTGAATAGTGTTGTTTGACTTCATAAGTATACTGTTGCTAATATAGTGTGGCATTGCAATCAGGATGGTTTTGAAAAAGTGTGGAACTGGAATTCATTGGCAAGCATCATTAATGAGGAAACACACATCCATAATATTGACGTAGTAAGATTTGTTTTGATTCAATGGGCACTTGTTTTGACATTTTAGGATTTTGCATACTGCATTACTGCTGCAGCCACTTGGTAGCTTTTGTGCTATCATATGCGTCCATGCTCATTCTGCAATCTATTTTTATGGCTTTACAGCTCCTATATGTTCTTTTCTAGATCATTACATTTGATAATCATGGTATCTCTGGACATTATAACCACCAAGACGTACATCAAGGAGTAAGGTATGAGTGAGTTGAACTTATTAATCATGCTCTTAGGGAATTATGTCTTTTGTTAACTAAGTCCAGTGAATGAAAGGTTCATATGCTTCGATTGTAACATGATAAGCTTGAGAAACTTGTTAGAATAGTTGCATTCAAGCAAAGAATTGAAACTGAATAGGTACTTTCTTTGTATCTCAGAAAACTATTGCATGCTGCTACTGGAGGGCATATTGAAGCGTGGGAGCTTGTAAGCTGGCTATTGTTCATTATTTCACTTTTTTTTATCTATATTTGAAATTTACCCTTTGTAAATTGACTATATATCTGATAGTCCTAAACTTACCTTCCATAGTTATTCAACTTCTCCTGGGGTCACCCTCACCCCACAACATGTGTGTGTATCATGCTTTCTCTACTCTTGAGGCTATGACACAAATTGTTTGTGGTGATAAGTTCTTAATCATTTTTCAGGTAAGCCCTAATATAGTGCGCAAGTACATTGGACCTGTAGATATTTGGTTATCCACCTTATATACAAGATGTCAAGGAAATAAACACACACATTGCTTGCTCAACTTAGATCTCCCTAAAAGTCATGCTGCAATGGCTCAGCATTCTAGCCAATGGGTTTGGTCAGTCTTCTTCTTTTAACATTTGCTCATTTTCATACCATTACAGAGTGGTAGAGAATGCATATGAAAATTTCACTTTTTTAATTGCTGGTGTATATATATTGTCACTAATTCATGCCGGTGGCGTTACTTCCTATTGCAGGTTCCGGAAACTTTTTGTGGCGTTTTCAAGTTGCACCTACGTTAGCACCCTTAGGAAAATCGAATGATTAACCTTTCAGGGCTTCCTAACTTTTAACTAATCGAGGCGATTGACTTAAGTTATTGTTATATAGAGCTGGAGCATTAGTTGGAGAGTTAATTTGATCTCCAGTGTGCATGATATCAGATAAATTGGACGAAATCAGATCATGAAGGTGATACTATATGCTTATTTTGGAGCTATGATGTTGTTAAACTATTACTTGCAATCTGTTATTTGTAAAACACAGGTTGGTCATAATGGTCGACTGTTGAGATAGTATAGTCAATATTATTGAATTTGGGATACACTTACTGTTAAGTTCTTGGTATACTTTCTTGTGTGATGTGAGTTGTGAACATGTGGGATGAATTTAAATTAATTATATCTTTTTTTTTTTTTTTTTTGAAAGGGTAAATTAATTATATCTTACACTTCGTATTTGTTGTCTAATCAACTCGTCTCATTGGAAAAGTCGGAAACATTTTTTTTTGTTTAAAAAGAATAACATAGTCAAATATATGTTTTTTTTTAAAAAAATCTTTGAATTCTCCAGCGGACTCACGAGAATTTTTCAATTTTCTGAAATTATTTTTATTTTATTACATCAAATTAAAATCTTTTAATTGAGAAGTTTTAATGTTTATCTTGATTTTTTTTTTTTTTTTTAAAAATTGAAAGTATTAACTGTATTATTCAGAAGTATGAATAATAATTAATTTTTTTAATATTTTAATAATTAAGATTTAGTATAAAAATATAATATTATAATATTTAAATTTAAAGTATTGAGTATTAAAAAAATATTTAAAGTATAAAAAATTTAATAAGAAGTGGAGTATCAAATTTTTCTAAATTAATTTAGAGTTTCTTTTTTATTAATTTTTGTAATAATTTACGGTTTCTTTTTTTAAGTGATAAGATAACCCAGATAGCTGGGGTTTAGTTGTACTAATTTGAATAGAGATCTCCTCGGCCCTCTCTAAGTAGTACGTTCTAACGTAAAACCCTAACACTGAAAACGGTAACACCGACGAACCAATGCACTAATCCGTTACATATATGTGATCATTGCACTGATTGTGATTGATAATGCTTCGATTGATATTCTCATCCCATTGGCGCGCCGGCGGCCGGTACATCGCTCCATCAACTCTGCGGTGCATCTGTTCGACGACACATCTCAGCGGATCATGGATGGACAAGGTGAAAGGAGTTTTCACTGGTCGGAAGAGCGAACCGGGGGGATCGTCCGGATCTTTTACCCTTCTCCGTGAGTGATTAGTGATTTCCCCCACATAATTATTTTTAAATGGCGATTTTGTAATGAATTTTTAATGTTAACAGAGTTTGCTGAGCAGATGAGGACAGCTAGGAAACTTGGGAAATTGAAGAACTACGTTGTAGGAAGGGGCAGTGAGACCACTTTTGCCGATGCATTTGAGAAGCAAGAAGCCATAATTCGGTATCTAGGGGGTGTTGATCCTACTGGGGAGGTCAGTTGCCTCGCTTCTCCTAATTAATGGATACATAATATCTATTGCTATCTTGGGCATTCTTATATGTTTTTTTCCGTCCATGTATGTCGGAGTTTTTAATTGCTTTCTGCACCTGCAACTTTCCTATTATGTAGTTCTTAATTGAGAATGTTTTACTTGATGGTATGAACACGAGCATTAAATTGAAGCTTTTGTTCCCAATTCTTGTAAAAACTGTACTTTTCCCCAATTGTCAAGACTTTCTGTTAAAAAAAAGGGCTCTTTTATAGACCATTACCTAGCCCTCAGAATTGTTATGGACATAGATAAGATTTACTGCTTAAAAGTCACTAGATATTTTAATGTCTTTATATATACTATGAAGGATTCAAGGGAAGAAACTATAAGGAAAGATTAATTTACTCGCTGTTGTTGGATACCACCAAATATTTAAGCTGTATCGCATAATTGCATTCAACAAGGGTTTGTCCATCAGTTGCCTTACCAATGATATAAGAACCTCAAGAAAAGCTGTTTGACTTTATACTCTTTTGACCAAGGGTGAGGTATTAGGTCATGCTTTGATATACCTATTTAAACATTATGGAGAATAATTCTTTTCCGGGATCGAAAAAAAATTCCGGAATAGTAGTAATGTTTTATAAACAGTTATGTTATAAACTTGTTTTTCACTTAATATTGGCTGTCATCCCTGAAGCACATCTGCTAAAAGTTGACATCCTGACTCCAGATCTGAAGATTGAAATTAAAAACTTTTGCATGTTAGAATGTAGCTTTTGGATTGTACGAAAAGCTAGAAGTTGCCACATCTTTTCAGCTTTGGAGAATGTTTATTCGTCCATTTCTCTTGTCTATGCATTTTTTTAAATAAAATAAATAAAATTGAAGGGTGCTCTTTCAGGGATGATAAGGAAATTTTTTGTTAGTTCATGGACTAACTAATTGTTATTTTACTTTCAACAATCACAGTCTTCCTCATTCAATATTTCAAATTATTCAGTAGCCAAGCTGTTGAAATTATTGATTAACATTCTTAGCCTACTGCTCTTTATAAAACTAGGCAATAAGAAGTCATTACTGAATGCTTTGAGAATAATATATTAGGAAGCGTTAGTGGTACCTGACTTTCCTTTTGATTCATATTTGCTGTAGAAAATTGGGCCCAGTCAAAAGACGGAAGCAGCAAAACAGTGTAATTGCACAGTGGCAGATGTTGAGAATACCTTATCAAAGTTTACATGGGCAAAAGCAGCACAGGCAAAGATGGAACAACTTAAAGCTGAAGGCAAGCCACTGCCAAAGAGCATGGCAGAGGTACTAATCATAGAACACTATATTTCTAGTTTTCCATTATTGCCATAGGTTTCTTTCCGATTCCTTCCACTGGTAGGTGAATTAATTTTCCTTTGACAAATCTAATTGTTTAACCAAAGAATATTTACTTAAAACTTTCTCCAAGATTTGATCTACATTCAGGTACATCTAGTAAGGTTTTTAAAACGCATTCACTCGCTATGATGCTTGTTTCTTACATGTAACTTTAGCTGTTAGTCTCCATTTGCTTAGCTTCTCGATGTAAATTCACTATAAAAAAATGTCGCCTTGAAGCACTATTTTGTGATTGCCACTTAACGGCATATGCTTTATCAACTTATGCATGAGTGAGGAAATAATAATTTATACGTCTGGCATTTTTTTCTAATTTGATATTACATATTAATTATTTACTTGTAAAGGCATATTGAATTGCAGGTCCAGAAATTAATGGGATCAACCCCCTTGGATGTTGCAAGATCTAACTTGGCTAAGAGTGGGCAAATAAGTAGGAATTCGCCCTGCCCCTGTGGGTCTAGAAAGTTGTATAAAAGGTACTACTTTTTAGTCGAAACGTGTGTTTCTTGTTATACTTCAGTGTAAGATAAAAATGATATTTAACACATAAGAACAAGGGGTTCGAGGTGCATACTCCAGCATGACCGATCTTAAAAATACTAGTAGTATTTCAGCATGCTAACAGACCTTGTATGTACATCATGGTTATAGCATATGTCATGCTCCTAATTCTATAAAAAAAATTATGCGTCATTTTTCTTGTGTGATTACATTCATTGATCATTTGTGTGTTACACCGAGTCTAGATGCATTGCTGAGCCTAAAATGCAGCATGTGGTATTGCAGCCTCTCACTTTGATGAACTACTCTAGTTCGCTCATGAAAATAACTTTGGTTGAAAGGAGTCTCAATTAATTGTTTCACTGCCTGGTCTCTGCAACTTCGCCCACCTGGTTTTCTTCGTTGACTTCATGCCTATTTTGTACATGTGATGTGATGTATGAAGGTCTATACTGTGCACTCGATGCTACTGTTTGCATTTTTATGATTACATAGTACTATATAATTTTGTTACATCCGAATTTACTTACAAGACTTTTTTTATATTTGAAGGTGCTGTGGGAAGGACAAAAGCAGTTGATGGTGAACTAGGTGAATTCCATTGCAACTCACTCGAAGAGAGCTGAAAGCAGCTGACGACTGAGCTTTACGTTCCAATAGTAGCTGCTTGCATCATGTTTAAAGATTAGACTTTTGTCATTTGGGTAAATTCTGTTATCGGTCATTCATGATAATGTCGAGATCACAAATTTTGGTGTTTTCTAAAAACGCTTTTAATTTATCTATTCTGTCAAGACTCAAGAGGCCTTGAGAATTTCTTTGGAAAAAGGCAGGCTGGTTATTGTGGGCCATGTGATGTGAGTAGGATTGATTCCTAAAATAAAACGGATATTTAACTTGAGACCAAAAAAAGAAAAAAGGTTTCTCCGAGGATGTGATCACATAACTATCTCTGTTACGTGTTGAGTAAGTTTGTCATTGATGGAAGTGATGTAATTATTTTGTATTCCTTATAGATGACATTTTGATTATTCAGTCAACGTTTTGTAATTTTTAATGTTAATAATTGTATTTCCTTTTAAATTATCTTTAATTTTGTTAAAAATATTTAGAAAAGTGTATGGTTTTAATGATGAAATAAATATTTATTAAGTGTATAATAAAAATGTGTAAATATTTTATTGATACGTTAATTGTATATCCTTTTAAATTATCTTTAATTTTGTTTAAAATATTTATAAAAGTGTATTGTTTTAATGATAAAATAAATATTTATTTAGAGTATAATAAAAATGTGTAAATATTTTATTGATATGTGTATTGATTTAAAATGATATGAATTGAAGGGAGATATATTTTGAGTGTAAAACTTGAGGTGTTGCATCTTTTGCCCAATGTGGATTTAACAAAAGAGTTATTGAATTCAAATTTGAGTATCAACTTTGCTATAGGAAATTATTAGGGTTTATTATAAACTTTGGTAACTAAATGAATAATTTGTTTGTCTTTCCAAAACAAGTTCTCTCTCCTAAAAATATAAAAAATATAGTATTTGGTTGTTTCAACTGGGAGGTAAAATTAATATCTTCAACCGATAAAAAAATAATAATAATAATAATATATTCATTTTAATGCATCTTTATTTTCTGAAAATTACTTTTTCTCGTACTTATAAATCAACAATTATTGTGTTCCTATTTAATTAGTCTAATTACGTTCAACTTTAAAATTTTCTTTTTATCAAAAAAACTAGATAGATGTATTCTAATTCAGTCAATGCCTTTTCTTTTTTTAAGTGGAATAAGCAATGCATTTTGATTCAGTGCCTTTTTTTTTTTTTTTTTTTTTTTTTAGCTGGAATCAACCAACCCGTGAGACGGCGCATTATAAAAAAAACTTAATTCACACTACTGCACACAGGTGGGAATAGTCATTCAAAGTCAAAACTTTTTGCAATCCCTCTATCTATGATCTCTATAGCCATAGCCATGGATGAATCTGAATTCGAGACGCATTTGGAGCAGCAGGGATTCTCATCCGAAAGACACAGCGGTGGATGGCTATGGAGACCGAATATTGGGATTTCGTTATCAGATAAAGAACGTTCCTTGAAAGCTAAGATCAAACATGTACTGGTGGAAATGGCATTCCAGTTACGTAAGCAGCCAAGTCTAATACAGTTTTGGGCAATCGAGCAGCAGCAACAGCAACAACATCTTTACCTCACCACTTTAGACGAGCCTTTTGTGGTTGGTGCTCAAGTCCTTTATGGGTACAGACAGCGTTGTATGGGTCATCGTATTCGTGTGGATGAGGGAGCAGATGAGGAGGAATTGGGCGCCGTGGGACGGGTGTACAGAAACAGACGCCCAGAATCTAGCCCAGATTTGAGGTTCTACTCTACTAATGAATTTCCATTTCGTGATGATGCTGATGCTTGCGGTATAACATCTTATTGCGCTCTCCCTGTTTTTGACTTTGAAATTGGGAGTTTTTATGGCGTCATTGAGGTTTTACAATTGAAAAGTGGGCTTGATATGTTTGCAGGGATACACTTGTCCTTAGAGGTTTGTTTGTATGAATACTAGTGTCTTGTGTTAATTGATCATAAATTGTTTAGTTACTATTAACAATTCAATGTAATTACATGCAGCCAGCGAAGTTAAGAACCACTCATCACAATTTCAATTTTGGGAGGTCCATCAAGGTTAATCATCTTGCTATGCTAATCAGTTTTTTTTTTTTTTTCTAAAGCTTATCACCATTAATGCATATAAATTGATATATATATATATATGCATGCTAAACTCAGGATGTAGATAGGGAAATTGTAGACATGCTTCAGTGGGCTAAAGCGATAACGCCTCAGCTGCAGATGGCACATTTATGGACCCCTTGCACTGAATGTTCCATTACCAACAGTAACTTGAGTTGCATGCAAAGAAGGGATACAATCATGAATTCTGAAGATAATGACATGCGTTGGTATGGTGAAGCATGTGAATTCCACCATCTGTATACAAAAGTATCTTCTAGTGCAGTGATGTGGTCTGGTAACAAGCCCCGCATATGTCAAAATGTATGTGATTATAGAATATCCGAGAATCCATTGGCGCATTATGCCCAGAAAGCTAGGCTATCCTTTTGTTTTGCGGTTCGTCTTCAGAATAGCAGAAGAGAGTTCAGAGTGGTGGAATTTTTTCTTCAGTGTAACAGTAGAGAAGATGAATTTTCCAAGTCCTGTCTCCCCTTGTTACTAAGTATAATGGAGATGAAGCTCAAGACTTATAAATTTGCATATGATGGCGAATTGGGGGAGGAATTAAAAGTAGAAGTTGTTGAATCTAGTGGTCTTAGATATGAATCTATCAAGTATGAGCATCAACACTCAAAAGAACTTAGCATGTTAAAGGCAATGGAGGGGCATGGGAAAAATCCGCCATCCGATGACAAAAATTATTTGATAAATGGCAACTTGCATTACTCAAAACCTTCTGCAGAGCAAAGGGGATATGGATGGGTTTTCTGGAGCCAAGAAAGTGAAAAAATATGTGAAAATCAGTCATCACTTGGGTTTGACGTCCAAGAGAGGATCAAATTCTTTATGAAGAAAATAGCATCCAGACAGGTTATGAGTTTTTATGCTGTAGCGCAGTTTTGGGCACCTAAATTGGATGGTAATAGGTGTTATCTAGAAGTTTCAGGACAACCTTTTGCTCTTGGTCAACTTAAACATAATGGTTCAGCTAAATTCAGGAAGCAGTGTATGGGACACCGCTATTACGTGAATGGGGATGGGTCAACAAAAAAAGATAAACTTGGGCCCCCTGGACGTGTCTACCTAAATGGGCATCCGGAAATCACCCCTGACCTTCGTCTCTACTCTCCTGCAGAGTTTCCACTTAGAGATGATGCTGCGTCTTATGGTCTCAGATCATATGTTGCATTACCCATTTTCGAATTGAACAAGGCAGAATGTGTAGGTGTGCTTGAGTTGCTGAGTTTTTATGATGATATGTATATTAAAGTTGTTGGAGAAGAATTAGAGGTACTCGACACTCGGATATATTTATTTTGGCGATTTGAAATTTTCAAATAAAATAATTTTGGTAATCATGCAGGCAGCAAGTCTTAGTTCAACCCATACTACTAACTTCAGGCCAAGTCCTCTATCAGGCAATGTAAATCCCTTCTTAAGACACTCAAAATTTCACTTATAGATTCATTCTCTGAAACTTCATTGATGCTTAATATTTCCATGATAAATGGTCGTCTATTATGTTTCATATAGAATGACAGGGAATTGGCATTGACTGAGATCCGGCAGGCCTGTGAAGTGTTTGCTGCGATTCCCCAACTGTACATGGTAGAAGTTTTGGTCCCTTACGACAAATGCCCTAGTAACAACAATACCAATTTTTGCATGGAACGAGTACTGACCACAGAGAGAGAAGAGAACTGGGATCCGCCAATACGCGGGGTTCAACGTGTACAAACTGGCAAGGGGATAGCTGGAATGGCCTTAGCATCTGAAAACAAAGCGTGCTTTTCTCAACATTCGTGTAGATTCAGCATAACTGACCAACCTCTTGCTCACTTTACACGGAGAGCCAGGTTGGATGTATGTTTTGCAATTTGTTTGCAGAGTCGTCACACAGGTGACCTTGTTTACATTCTGCACTTCTATCTCAACGGAAGTTGTCGAAAGTATAAATATTTTAAAACTTTTTTGTGCTTGCTACTACAAAAGATAAGGCAGACACTCAAAAGCTTTAAGGTAGCGTCGGGGCAAGATCTAGGAGAGAAGTTAGTTGTTGAGGTAATCGAATTTTCACAAGTGAGCGAGCTGGATTTCTCTGAATCAGACCAGCCGGATGGTCTTCCAGTTACATTTAAATTTGTCAACTACCTCGCCCAAGGACATTCTGAAGTGGAATCAGTTGGAATTGTTGCACAGGAAGAGAGAGGACAGTGCACTACTGCCACAACCAATTCGAAGATAAAGGACACGGTCAAGGAAATAGAGAAGAGAAAGGGGAAGAGAAAGAAGGCGGCAAAGGAAATAGAGGAGAGAAAGGGGAAGATTAAGGACACGGCAAAGGAAATAGAGGAGAGAAAGGGGAAGATAAAAGACACGGCAGAGGAAATAGAGGGGAGAAAGGGGAAGGTAGAGGACACGGCAGAGGAAATAGAGGGGAGAAAAGGGAAGATAAAAGACACAGAAAAGGAAATAGAGGGGAGAAAGGGGAAGATAAAAGACACGGAAAAGGAAACAGAGGTGAGAAAGGGGAAGATAGAGGACACGGCAGAGGAAATAGAGGGGAGAAAGGGGAAGATAGAAGACACGGAAAAGGAAATAGAGGGGAGAAAGGGGATGATAAAAGACACGGAAAAGGAAATAGAGGGGAGAAAGAGGAAGAAAAGGAAGATAACTTTTGAGATGTTGAAACCATTATTTGGAATGAAACTAGAGGATGCTGCAAAAATACTTGGCGGTGAGTCTCAAAATTTTCCAAAAGTTTCTTGTTTAACTTATGATTTCGTACTAATGAAAATAAAAAACTTTTGCAGTTCATAAATCAACAATAAAGCGTGTATGCAGAGAAAATAAGATGATAGGGTGGCCATGGAAGGAAAACCACAAAAACAACCTTTCCCTATATATGGAAGACCAGAATATGAGCAACCTTCCTCCAGCCTTAGTTATGGCTGATCCCCAAAGCTCTCGACCCACTGTCGAGCCAAAGGTTGATATGGTGGTAATAAAGGCGAAATATGAAGACGACATTATTAGAGTTGAGTTGTGCCGCTCAGAAGGACTGGAGAAGCTTATGACTGAAGTGGGGAGGAGACATAAATTGAGTGTTGGAAGTTTTAAATTGAAATATATAGATGAAGACAATGAGGAGATCCTATTAGCCTGTGATGATGATCTGCAGCTTAGTCTGAAGATTCCGATTGCAACGAAAAAGCCTTATCTTCAGGTGTTTGTTAAATTAATTGACAAACCACTCATGCATGCATATTCTTGAAGATTCTCAACATTCCTTCTTTGTTAGTGTGCACTCCTTTTCTATAAGTTCAATAAGACTCTGTTTCATTTTGTTTTATCCAAATACAGATCGGTTGATTCAATTTTTGATTCTATCTAGTCCCTATTTATCAATATATGCAATTTAACGTAAAATGGGTCTATTTTTATTAAAGTAGGCGGATGATGCTTATTTTAGGGTGAGACTATTGTTGAACGACTTGAACTGAACTGTGTTACAATATTTTGACCATGAGGTTAAGTGGGAGTGAATCCTTAGGTTGGATGTATGTTTTGCAATTTGTTTGTATCTCAACGAAAGTTGTCAAACGTACAAATATTTTAATACATTTTTGGGATCGCTATGCAAATACTTATAACCTCTCCTGCATTCTTGAAACTATTCCACATTCCTTCTTGAAACAACACTTGTTTCTTCTATTTGGTTTTGCTCCCTACAAATTTAAATACATATAATTTTAAGATTTTGTTCATCATCATTTCGTACGGCCTATATTACTCTGTGATATATGAATTCACAAATTAAATTAGAACCAATTAAATGATAATAAATAATTTGCACATATTAGAATCAAATACTAAAAGGGAACGAACGAGTAATTGAGTTGGTGAAAAACACTTATTTTAACAAGGAACATGTGGGGGTGCGTTGGAAAAAATTACTAATAAATTAAGATGACTTTTTAATAAATCTACAAAATAATTATGTATGGTATTTAATATTGAATTGTAGTAGTAATCCTTACCCACACAGTCCATCCTCTTCCACCATATCAATTTTCTGGTTTCCGTTTTCCATCCAAAATAATATCTCTATCAAAATCACGCCTTTCACCATCATCATCATTTCCTCTCCCCCTCTCTGCAATTCGGAGCCATGGCCATCGCCCCAACTCTTTTATTACGAGACCCAACCCTTAAATGGAAAAACCATTTATATCACTCTCCTCAATTCCCTCCCCTCACTTCCTTTCCGAGTATCAAGATTCGTAAAAATTTGAAAAATCTCGCCTTCAAATGCTTTTACAGCGACGCCAATGAATCTTCCGCTTCCGATCGAGATATTAACAAGAATGGCTTGGGGGAAGTGGAAATTAAACAAAATCCAGTTGAAATTGTGGCTAAAACCATTGCAAATGCCCTCAAGGCGTTGCAGAAACCGGCGGCAGCAGCCGTGCTTGTAGGGCTGCTGTTGATGTATGATCCTAATTCTGCTTTGGCGGCTTCTGGGGGACGGATTGGCGGAAGTTCATTCTCGTCGCGGTCGTCAATGTCGTCGTCGAGGAGTTACACAACGCCGAGGATGGGGGCAGGGTCTGGTTTCTCGTATTCTGTGCCGTATTATGCGCCGTCTCCTTTTGGTGGGGGTTTCCTTGGCCCTGCTGTTGGTATTGGATCCAGCTTTTCCCTAATTATGTTTGCGTTCGTTGCATTTGTTGTGGTTTCCGGTTTCTTGTCTGAGGGTTCTGAGGGTAGCGTGCTCACAGCTACTGAGAAAACAAGTGTGCTCAAGCTTCAGGTATGGTTTTATGGACAATGTTTAGTGTTGATATTTTTTGTTTTAGTTTATATCTACTGCTAAATCTTTGGTGGCTGATGTTGTGTTGTGTAGAGTTTGTTGTTAGGTCAATTGAAGTGTTGTTGATGCGTTGCATATTAATGGTGCTCATCTGAGTGTGATTATATCATTGTCATTGAAATGGAAATGGGAGGTGGTTAATATGTTTGATGTTATGCTGGCGGCAATTCTTTAGGACAAAAAAAGACTACATGTCTGTTAATGCTTTTCAGTGACTTTAATGAATCACTTTTTGTTTGTCGAAGGTTGGATTATTGGGCTTGGGGAGGTCACTCCAAAAGGATCTGAATCGAATTGCTGAAACTGCAGATACATCCACCCCCGAGGGTCTTCACTATGTATTGACCGGTAACATTCATCATCTGATTACTTTATGTTCCATTTTTGCATGGTTAAAGATGCAATGAAATATCAATTAGCGTTGATGTATCCTTTGAGTTTTCAAATTAGCTTAAGCTAAAGTTTCCCTGGGAAATAAATGGTGGTGTCTCTGCAAAAATCAAAGAGGTTGTAGTTTACAGATAGCCCTGGGTGGGGAGGAGTAATCTTGGTAACTGCGGTATAATGTTGTATGAATTACTGAAAATTGGATATATTACGATAGCTATAGCATCTGGAAAAAGGGAATTATTTATGGAATATAGTTGTCAGTTCATTTCATGCTCTCCAAGTTAAATATCTTTAAAAATTTATTGAGCTGAGATGAAGACAACCACAAGACCCTTAAATAGATGCTTTCAGGTGTATTTGTATCCAAACATGTAACATGTTGATGTTTCCAAAGTGATTTTCCATGTAAGATTTATCTTGGAGTTATCATAATTTTGTTTCACTGCTGTAAGCCTTTTTGGAGGAGAGCTTCTTAATCTGACATGAGAGTTGCTCTAGTAGATTATATAATGATATTATATTCCAACTCTTGCCTTTGTATTATAACTGATCGAAATTTTTGCTATTGTCCATTTTTCAGTGATCACTCTGACCTCATTTCTTTTTCATATTTTTCCATGTATTTGTTTTATTTGTGTTTCCTCTTTGCTATAATTCTATGCGAACATTTTAATTTTGATTGCAGAGACAGTACTAGCTTTGCTTCGGCATCCTGATTATTGCATCTCGGCCTATTCATCTGTAAGTTAAAACATGTTGATTATTTCCTTTGTTAGATTTGGCCTTGTATTCATCTCTGTCTTGGATTCTAATAATGAATGCAGCATCTTTCCTCTCATCTTATTCTCAAAGAATATTACCTTTATCTTGGGAGAAAGTTTATATGTGTGTTCTTAATGCCAATTCCAAGGCTTGTAATCAAAATTATGAACTTGTGTACATTTCTCATTTATGTGGGAGGTATATTCAAGCTAATATTAAGGTTCAATTATTTTACATTCGAATATTCTAAGGGGCTGCTGTAGTATTGCTGCTGATATTGTCCGTCTTGTGCTTCATTTCCCAAGCATGGATATACTCTGATTTACTCCTTGTCATCATATTACATAAGTACAGAGCAATGGAGGTTTTTTTTTTACAGTTTGTGCAAAGGAGGTTCCTTCTCTTGATGCGCAATGTACTCTTTCTAAGTTGTCCTCATAAAAAATGCAGGTTGATGTAAAAAAGAGCATGGAAGAAGGGGAGAAAAGATTCAATCAACTATCTATTGAAGAACGTGGTAAGTTTGATGAGGAGACACTTGTCAACGTCAACAATATAAAAAAGCAAAGCTCAAAGAGCATAAGAGCAGGCGGATTTAGCAATGAATACATAGTGGTAAAGACTCTCTGCACTTTTTAAGGTCCTCTATTTACATGTGTTTCCAGCTTTTGTGCGTTTCATATCCCTGTTCTCGTTACGTTTAGCAAACATTTAAATAAATAAAAATTCAGATCACAATCTTGGTGGCTGCCGGCGGAGGACTCAAGCTTCCAACCATCAACAACAGCAATGATTTGAAAGAAGCTTTGCAAAAGCTAGCATCCATCCCATCAAGAAGAACACTGGTAAGAATTCGAACTGTCCTCACTTGAGGCTTCTCATCCTTGGGATTTTTGTCGCATTGTTAATTGTGTTGATTCTAGGCTGTCGAGGTGCTGTGGACCCCGCAAAACGAAGACGACACTCTATCAGAACGACAACTACTTGAAGATTACCCGTTTTTACGGCCTCTGTAAGAGATGGAAAGTTTCTTGCATCTCATTTTAATCATAAGGAAACCGATTGAGCCTTGAGCAAGATGGAGAACAAGCAATGACCTATTTCTTTGGAAAAGAGCAAATATGTACATATTAATATATAAAAGCGGCATTACAATACTGTGTAGCCTTTACCCCTCGAATGTTTTTCGTTTGGCTATGAAAAAATTGGCGATTTTCGAATTTCCAATCAGTTTTGTTCAGGGAAAGAAACATGTATTTAATTATTATTATTATTAAAATACCTTTTTTCTGTAGTAAACTATAGTAGTGAGACCGTTTCAATAAACATTTATAAATTTTTGCCCAGATTGTTTTAGAAAACCATATTATTTGAATCATTATAATGAACATACATATTATAGTTTTGCAAGAATGAAACCCAGGTTGTTTTAGAAAACCATATTATTTGAATTGTTATAACGAACGAACATATTATATTTTTGCAAGAATGAAATCTTGAGACACTATAATTTTGTAAAAGCATGTACGGTATCGTGAAATGAACGGGAAAAAAAAAGTACGAATATGTATTATGAAATGGAAAGTCTAAAAGTAATTATCAAATAATAAAAACCATATTTATAAATTCCCAAAACATTGAAAGAGGATAACTGATGATGCAGAATAACAATATTAAAATAGAAGACAAAAAAAAATCGAATTCTTTATAAAGTTTCAAAATTTCCAACTTAATATAAGAGTCTGCTAGAAAATCGAGAAACGAAGGATCAAAACCACTTCCATTGTATCCATCCATCATAACAATATTCTTCTTCAGGCCTTGAGTCTGCCGTAGAACTTAGCTTTCTCCTGCATTGTCTGGAAACGGCCATGCCCAAATTTAGAGGATGTATCTATGAACTTGAGTTTGATCTCCTCCAATGCAACCCGCGAAGTCTGGTTCAACAATGACTGCCTCAAAGTGACGACACGTTTCTTGGGCCCCACACAGCAGCCCTTAATCAACAGATAGTCATCCTTCACCACCCCATAGTGAGGGAACCCTCCCATTGGTGTGATGTCCTTCTCAGTCCTACAATGTTACACAGATTACAACACAATGAGTTATTTCAATGGAAGACAATAAATGAGTAAACAATATCAAAGATCTTCACTGACCTGTCAAACTCAGTCATGGCAGAATGAGATTCCTGACCACCTTTCCCCAATTTGTATATCTTCTTGTTCATTTCTGTTCTATGATGGTATCCATTTTGACCAGCCCTAGCAACAGTGAAAGAAACCCTAGCAGGATGCCACGCGCCAATACAGGCAACCTTACGGAGCCCACGGTGGGTCTTGCGAGGAAGGCGGGTGACACCCCAACGGGTTACAACACCCTCGTATCCTTTTCCCTTTGTGACTCCAACAATGTCAATCATCTCATCTTTTTGGAAAACAGCATCCACTGGAATTTGCTTCTCAAAGAAGCCATATGCATAGTCAACCTTCTTCGCAACATCACCACCATTGACTTGAATTTCCATCAAGTGAGCCTTCTTCTGTTTAAGTCCTTTCATCTTTCGAATCTGTTAAATGCATTTTACACAACAGTTTTATAAGAACTTGGTGAAGATCATCTTTCAAACCCTACAAGTCTCACAAATATATAGGTAACAGGTTATAATGGAAATGGGAAAGACCTGTGTATGAGCCAGAACACGAATAACAGAGCAGTACTTCTTCATTTTCTCCAACTGTGCTTGGATGTCCTTCTTCCCTTCTTCACTGTCAAATTTCTTTGAATACTTTGAGAAAGCCTTCTTTTTTGACTTGCACCAGTTTTTGTAAAACCTTCTCTTTACCTCCTCACTAAGATGTTGAGCCCAAACAGTTTGCAGGGAACGAAGACCACGAGGTGTCTTGATATACCCAACAACACCAACAACAATCATTGGTGGTGTTTCAATAATGGTTACAGCTTCACATGTCTCTTTCTTGTGGAGTTCTGGACAGGAAATTTAAATCGTAAATTTTCAACACAAAAATAAATAACCAGTAGTTGAATGAATAACATAATGAGTCCAACAAATCCCCCCCACAGTAAAATATAGCAAATAAAGACTACTTACTTGACCCTGGCTTTTCAACTTCACGCACAATATGAGTCATCCCAGCTTTGTATCCAAGAAAAGCAGTCAAACTACAAGCTTTTGTGGGATCATCTTTGGGAAAGGCCTTCACTATAGACAAGAACAAGTACATCATATCACAAGGGGCAATAAAGACAGGACTAAAAAAACAAAAAAAGCATTTCACATAATAATAAATAATTATGAATTGTTTGAACATACAGCAAAGACCAAGAGAGTTGATCAAATGACAGGAGAAGCAAAAGTAATGTATATGCATAAATTTCAGCAAGCTAATTAACAACCGACTAATGCACCATGTCATCATAGAGAATGGAAAATACTTGCAACAGAAAATTAGTTTAAAACCTAAATGTCCAAACATTGAAACTGTCTTGAGAAACATGAACATGCTCAAAAAAATTCAAGATATTATAATAAAATTAAACAAAAGAGATAGGGAACACATAAAAAATTATGGAAAAATCTACAAGCAATTAATAAAAACATCACGATAATTGCAAGTAACAATCAACGATTGATGTCTAGGGTGCTCAGCAGACCTTTTCCTTTGTGACGAGAGGCACGCTTTCTTGGAAGAAAACCCAACGATCCATGTCTAGGGTGCTCAAACTTTCGATGGGACATAGTTACTTGGAGTTACCTGTAAAACTCATTATTCAATACATTTATATCATACAAAGTTACATGAACATAGCCGCAATAAATTTTAAACTAATTCCAATCAGTCTAATAAAAATCTTTAGATCAACACATCAATTAATACATTTAATATTTCCCAAAAAATAGTGAAAATTCCAAAAGATAAAAAACCATAAAGCTAAAACATAATCCATGACAAATAGATTATCATCAAAATGGTGCAACAATATTATTTTATGCTACATTTAAAAAAAAAAATTACAAGCTATAAAACCTTCTTCAGAAAGTAAATCTATACATTATATGTTCGAAAACCACTAATTCAAAATTGAAGTTACTGATAACGATATGCATTGACCAGGAAACTCTGGACAACTACAACATTCCTTGAAAATGATATTAAATGATCCCAACCAAAGGCCTATGGCAATGATTTACCATGCCAAATCTCTGGCTCATCTGTATTTCTTCCCAAACACCCCAAAATCAGGGTATTGGCAAAAAAGAGCACTTCTGAGACTCCAGCCTTGATTTCATTAGAAACAATTGTTTCAGGGAGTACATTTCAATCATACCAAGCAACGGAGCAATCGCCAGCATATCCACCAGAACAAGACATATTGGAAAAACCATGAGATATGGATATTAAAAATCGATCCATGCTTCACTCAGAAGAAACACTCAGAAATTTCAAAAAAAAAAAAATCTGAGTTTGCTGTCGACGTAAATTGGATATCAACAGAACAATCCGTATAAGGCAAGCTTATTAAATCTGTAATCATATAACTCGCCCTGATCTATTTAGGAAAACTACAATGAAAATTAAAATTGAATTCAATCCATGAACAATGTAAAAGGCATAGCAAGATCAATAATAACATAAATGAAACGTCGCAGATAACAGCAGATCTAGACCTAGAAGAACATACTACAGACAATTGCTACCAATATGCACATCTATACATGAAATTTTCTTCATTATCAAAAACGGAAACTCAACTATGACAGGAAATTAGGTGGATATTACCTGAGAGCCGCAGAGTAAATATCAATAGTACAAAACCCTAGAGTTTGCGCTCTAGCTGCAGCCTCGAGTCCATTATATATGACTGTACTGATACATGAACGGCTGAGATCGAGTTAGCAGTAGGATCTGATCATTGTTGAATCTAGGGTTTTTGTCTGTTGTTTTGAGGACTATTGGGCCATAAGGCCCATATCATATTCTGGGTGGAGAATATTGGGCCTGCTGGACATTTTTCAATATTGGGCCTCCTTTTACAAACTGTACCTTGCACCTTAAAAAAATTTATTAAAAAATAAATTAAAAAATTGGACTTACATAATTGAAAACACGTCTTTAAAAGACAAATCATCAAGCTGGCCAATTGATGGTTATCAACCTTGTCAATGTACATGAAGAAGTGGGATAACTCATCAAATGATAAAAATATCACTATTTAAATTGTTGTGATTATGAATCCAAGTTACATAAATATGAGGACGAATTTGGAAAATAATATCTGAAAAACCACTTGCAACGTACATTTTGGTACTACATTGTTTGCTTTTTTTTTTTTTTTTTTTCAAAGGTTAAGAAAAATTCCATTAAAATTGAGTATAAGGGATACTCAACTCATGGTTACAATCAATCACTTTAGAGAGTTTAGACAAATCCAAAGATCTTCTAACCAAGTACAAACATTAAAGTTGGACAACAAGACCTCTTTACAAGAAATCTAGTGTCAAATTCTAATTTTGAGAATAGTCATCACCCTATCTAATAGAAAATTACAGTTTTTGAAAGTAACAGCGTTCCGCATGTTCCATATAGACTAGATTGTACCAACCCAAACTGTGATTAGTAACATCCTAATTTTGGTAATACATTGTTTGCTACATGTGATGTGATATACATTATATTCGAATATTGGGATATGTTGTACTTAATGATATTGCATTTACTTATATTTATTAGGATATTGTGTCTCAATCAAATTATGTAGACATTTTGCGTAAAATTAAAAATATTGTGAGGGTATAATCTATTACTCCCTCTGTCTCGGATTAACTTGCACAGTTGATTTTTTCAACGATTTTTGTGTGAGAATTATTTCATAGTAATATGTGTATAAAAGTTGTTTTATATGAATGGTATGGTAGTTGATCTTATTAACTAGCATATCATTCATATAAAACAATTTTTGTAAACGTATTACTATGAAATAACTCTCACACAAAAACCGTTAAAAAATCAACTGTGCAAGTTAATTCGGGACAGAGGGAGTAAGAGTTTTCGATTTTAATGATATAAAAGTTATTTTGAAACGAAGAAAAATGTAAAAGTAATTGTAGGATAGAGGGGTATTACTAATCAATATAGTAATTAAATTTTTTTTTAAGCAATATAGTAATAGATTATTCAGCTCAAGATTTATTAATTAGGATAATTAATTAAATTAAAATTAGAGCAAACTTCTATAAATTTTTTTTAAGTAGATCTCAAGGCATTGAAAGGCATAGCCTATGACATCAGTACTTTAACAATTAAAACGTAATAATCAATCACTATACATTTGATTTGATATTTCTCATATGAGTATGCCTATTTTATGTTTATTATTTTACTTTTTTTTTTGTTGGGGGTGGGGGGGGGGGTTTGGCGCGCGTGTGGAGGGGTGGGGTGATACGAGGCAAATGAGTGAGAATGATGATGTCGCAAGACGACAATCGAGAGACAAAAGCATTGGACTATGACTTGGAATTCCACCAGTGAGACCCTACAAATGACAAAGTAGGGCCCCAAATCCATACAATTACAATTATTGTAATACCATTATATTGGAGATATTAAGATTTAGTGACCTACCTAAGACTACTATAATTTTATCTATTCAGCTACACGCCCTTTGTCCTTTCTTTTTTGGGAAAATCCCTTCTAAATTTTTGACCAACGGATTAAGAACCTTCCTTAATCCTCGCTCAAGTAAACAAAAGAATGTGCTCAAATCCATATGTAAGCTAAGAATTTCATGCCTACTTTTGTTTTCAATCGAATTTTTAAAATACTATCGAGAAAACAATTGCGAATCCAAACTGAAAATAAATAAAAAAAGAGTTGTTATTGTATGAACAAGTTTTACCATAAAATTTATTTACAAATAATATTTTTTAATAAAATATCTGATATCATTCAAAATTAATATGTTATAATTAAACAATTAATATTCTCAAAATAATTTTTTTTCAAACAATATTTTGCCAATAAAAAATTACAGATGTTTAACTTGATTTATTTGTAAATAAATTAAATTCGAGGTCTGGATTGATATATTCTTGATTATTTCCATTAATGTGATGATAAAAAAGTTAGGAGGTGAGAATATCATGAGAAAATAGTATATATATAATATTATTGATGAATAATTAAAGTATTATGTAGAATAGAAAATGATTATAGAAATAAAGCAACGATTCATTCTGATGTATCTTCCACTATAAAACATAATAAAATAATTGGGTACCAATTCATACAATCTATAATTATAAATTATAGGAGTATATAATTAGCAACCATGACTATCAGTTAGATAATAGCTAAGAAAGTCAAATAATACGATCAAATCGAAAAAAGAAAAAAAAACAGCGAAAAGGAAGAAAATGTGATTCTCAAAGAGAACAAAATAGACCCAAATGAGTTGTAATACACATGAAATTAGTTTATAATTAATATTTTTTAGTAAAATAATTAATATTTTTGGTAAAATAACTAATATCATTCAATTAATACACTTTAATAAACCAACTAAAATCATTCAAAATTAATATTTTATATTTCCTCCATCCCGCAATTATCTTCACACTTTCCTTTTCGGGACGTCCCACAATTAACTTCACACTCCTAAAATGGATTATCCTCCATAAACTACACCCTCACAATACCATTTAAATTTTAAAAGTGTCACTCTTACTTTATTATATTTTATTCTCTCTCTTATACTTTATTTCATATAATCATCCAAAATACAATTACACTTTATTCTCTCCCCTTTACTAATTTAAAATTTTCTTATAAACGTGCATTTTCACATGTGAAGATAACTTCAGGACGGGGGTAGTAAACTAATTAATACTCTTTAATAATGCAACTATATTCTTTAATAAAACAATTAATATTATTCAAAACTAATATCTTATAATAAAACAATTAATATCCTTT
This sequence comes from Paraleonurus japonicus, assembly GCA_030762865.1. Taxonomy (NCBI): domain Eukaryota; kingdom Viridiplantae; phylum Streptophyta; class Magnoliopsida; order Lamiales; family Lamiaceae; genus Paraleonurus; species Paraleonurus japonicus. The sequence continues at coordinate 2,145,273 of CM061057.1, read as the reverse complement.
AGTAAAAAAAAAAAAACTATTTCTCAAAACAAGTTTCACGAGTTATTCACACAATACTTTGCAAGAAAAAATACTTTTTATAATTGACTTTCTTTTATATTTTTTTGTGTTTTATTTGTTGGTTTCAATATTACCTCTTAATGGGTAAAACATCTAAAAATATAGTTGTCCAAATCTAAAAATTACGGAAAAACAATCTGAGGAAACCTAGACCCGTGATGACCATGTACTATTGTACTTATCAGTATATATATTTAAAAAAAGAAAAATACATGATCTAAATACAAGGAAGGTGTTGAGATTAGAGATGTTAAACAGGATGGGATTGGTCCATTTAGCCCGTTTAAAACCTGGTCTTTTTTGCTCGGATTGGTTAGCCCGCAAGCTAAATGGGCTGACTTGGTAGCCTGATTTATATATATAATCAACTACATTATTTATACTTTCATTACTTTTTTTCCTTTTTCATTAGGCGAAACCATTTATGTTAGTGATTTTTTTTTAAATATACAAATTAATTATATTGTTTATCAATTATTATATTGTTTTCCTTCATTCGAATCGTTATTTTTTCTCTTAATGTATATGTAATGTTTGAATCGAGCTTTTATAATTGTTAATGTTTGAATTGAACTTTTATAATTATGATTAACTATTTTGATGTAATTTTAATGAATTTATAACACGTTTGGATTTTAAATTTGTATTTGTTGTAATATGATTATAATTTACTATTTTACATTATTATTTTTTTCGGAAGCCCGTTAGTAGCCCATTTAGCCTATAATCCGTTAGTGTTAGGGTTAGATTCCAACAATTAGGGGACCACTAAAAATAAACTTGTAAGGTTCGGGACCATTTAGAACCGTGACCTTATAGAGCTTGTCCTAATGGGTTAGACCAGCCCGTATTATATACATCTATTTAAAAAATCTATAAATATGCATATACTATAATTATTTCCTTTATTGCCCTCTCTTTTTCCTTTATTAGAAAACTAGACCTTTTTTTTTCCCAAGAAAAATAGGAGCAGGTTGCAGAAATTGAGGACACAGGGCAAAGATGCTTCTTTCCCGTCTTAAATGGAACAACTTTGAGAGAAAGCTTTGGCTTTGGCTTTGGCTTTGGCTTTGCTTTCTAAACGTGAATTCTTGATTCCTTGCTTTAGGGTCTCGATCATGCCCTTATTTATTTCTTTCCTTTTTCTTTTTCCTTTTCTCTTTATCACCTCACCTCACCTCAATCAAAAACATTTCCCACTTCATTCCTACACTAATACCTTAATTCATCAAATGTAATATCTATGACCCATTCCCACACATATTATATATGCACTCCTAATTACAAATACGTACATTACAATTTAGAACCCTGTTCGATTTGACTAGTCATACTTTGTACGTTGTTTTTTTTTTAATTCGTGTACACAATTCTTGCTCCATAGAGTATATGTATGTGTATATCTCCTTTGTAATTTGGATACTTGTGATTTCGATCACGAAAAGTGTGGCAATTGAGAGTAAGTGTGTTTATGGTGAAGCTCAAATGTATTTTTATATTAGTTATTTTAAAAGTTAATTGGTTCACCATGCAATTTGCGGGTAATTGATGTTTTAGCGATAATGTATATGCTGTTAAATACTAAAAATATGAAATTGAAACAACGATTTGGGATACGCATCGATCGAATAAAATCAACAAGCTTAATAAGAAGTGGACATTATATATGTACATGTGTGCGTTAGTGTGTTCTAATAAATGGAAATTATTACATCATAGTAACTGATGTGGACCCGACTCCAGTCTTCATCTCCACTCAATCGGATTCAAGCTTGATCCATCGGACCTGCAAAAACACGTCGGGGGAGGCCTCGATACGAAAACTCCGACGCTTAAGTCAGTATCAATATCATTTTAGGAGAATATTTAGAAAAAGAGTAAAGAAGAGAAGAGGAGAAAGAGAAGAGTTCTTGTTTTTTTACCTTTTGTTTGGAAGTAATACATACACATTTCTTATCTTAGAACCAAAGTTAGGGCAACACACATTTTGGGCTTTCCAAATGAGTTTTTTCGTTTGGGCTTAAGTTGAGTTGAATTACGCTCGATTGTTTGTGTTTTATCGTGAGTTGGGCTTGGGTTGCAGACTAAATACTCAATATGGGCTGAGACCCTAATTTTCGAGGGTGAAAGACCACTCCTCGTTAGTAACCTTTTTTTTTTTGTGTTTTTTATTACTTTTAACTTTTGTGACTTGACAACTTTCTTGATCAATGAGTATACATTATAAAGAAGTGAAAATCAAACACAACATTAACTTAGACACCATTTTGTGAGAGCCGTCACGTGTTAGAAAATAAAAATACAAACCAAAGTGAGAAAAAATACATTTAATTTGGATTCGTCACCAAAAAAATCTGTGTAACTAAGTGCTTCAAAATCATGAGTATTTTTTTATAACATGGCACAAAATGAGTCACATCTGATGCTGATTATTGTCTTCTACTTGTATGATGAATCATATGCAACTTCTTATTACCTGAATGGGGCAGAAAAAAGTCTGCTTAAGAATTGTACTATCTATTATATGGGACAAACACAAGTTCCACACAATAATAGTGGATTTTGCCCTTTCTGAGAGATGAGGCCAGCACCAATAAGTCGCTCTTTCCCAAGCACGTTTTCTGATCCATGCAATGATGCCATCAATAATTAACACCACTTTCTTTTTTATGTTTTATTGGTTTGATAGATCTCACCTACATGCCAAGAATGCACTTATTGACCTAATAAACTGAGTATTTTTCATATATTTTATTGATTTATCCCCTTTAAATATTTTTTATACTCTAGTACTAGCTTCAATATATCTCATCATTTGAACAGCCTTTGAGGTGACTAATTGTGGATTTAGTGCATAAGCAGGTTTTAGTGGTGATTATATATGGAAATTAAGACAAGATTGTACTCATATAACAAAATCATGAAAATGACTGATCAAGAAAAGGACCTGCATCATCATTTATAAAGAGACAAGGACACTTCATAAGGGCCTATGTTCAAAAACAGTTGTGCCCCTTGCTATGAGGGTCTTAAACATGTGTGTGGCGTTATGTGAATTTTTTGGAACTTCTGATAAATAATACAAGAGCACTCTTTTCCATGCATGAAGGGTGGGGCTCATGGATTTTATGTTAATACAATAGCACTCTTTTCCATGTGAAAGATAATGGATTTTTCTTTTCAAGTGGAAGATCAAAAGCAAAGATATCTCTCATCTCTGCTTTTGCTTTTTTAGCTCTCCCTTTAGGACTATTCCATGGCTAATAAAGCTCAAATACACATTACTATAGTGAGAATTTGGTCCATTGCTGTAGGACAAGGCAAGGAGAAAGGAATAAAGCAGGGGAAAAAAGAAGAGAAATTAAAGAGAAATAAAGTTTTCTTGGTTGTTTCCCCCATGCAACCTGCATAATTATATATTTGAACATTCTTAAAGAAACATTGTAATGATATAATAATTATCATCATCTTTTACTTCTCTTACATCTTACTGATGTTGCAGGCACATGTCCCCAACTCTTTTTAGGGTTCTGTGGAATTGAAAAGAAAATAAAAAAAATACCTCTTTAATGCTTGTATTATACATCAAAGTACACAAAATTTATGTCCTCAGCTACCAATTCTTAAAATGCTAATAGTAATTTTAATAATTTTGTGGGATTTTCTGTCAGCGTAGAATCTAGCTTCTCTTCATTCCCCAAATTAAATAAACCCTCTTCTTGAATTAATCAATTTAGGAATTAGATTCTTTAAGTATCACTTTTTAACATACACAGAATAACATTTTAGCATATGAAATATCATCATTTAAAAAATGTTTGAATTTCATCGTAAAATTTCTATGAACCAAGTTCGTACAAGTTTTTCTCTTAAATTTAACCCCGTCATATTTGTTGTTTAATGTGGTATGTTTACTAGAGATAAAAACTTGTGTTTTAAGAGTACTAATTAAGTAGAATTTATAGTGCTCCTAGGAAGGGCACAGAGTAAGCCATGCAGAATCTGGTCCCAGAAATTCAGATACAGTAATAGCATACACTTGTTTTCATGCATTGCTAAAATACATAATACATTAATATAGTGAAAACTACAATGCAAATCCAGCTCTATCAGCTGTCATTATCAATCAATGGGGTCAATGATACTAGATGAGTATCTATGTAAATAGTGGCATGAATAGATTACATAGCCCCACCCCCTTAGATTTCAATGAATAAACAAGAATCATGGCTATCAATAGTATTTATTTACATATAGATATATTATCAGAAGAAAATGTAAAAGCCAACTCAGCCATTCTTGATTGCTCAAAGTGCAAATTCATCATCCCTCACTCAAAGTGAAATTAAAGGTGAGGGCAATTTTGGTCATATGAATAAAGAGAGGGGAGCAAGAAAGAAAGGGAGGGCATCACCACTTTTGCTTTTTTGTTCATTCATAATCTTTACTTTAAATTTCTGTTATCCAACGGCTGTTTTTCGCCTTCTTTTTTACGGTGTCCCCCACCTCCTTCATCGTCTCTACCTCTTTTTCATTTGCTTAACTTCATCATAAACCTCTGCAAAACAAATTCTTACTACAAATCTTGATCATGTTCATATCTGATGAACTGAGAGAAAAAGAGGAAAGGAAGAGGGAGAAAAGGGGAAGCTCAGCTTCTTCCTTGAAGTTGAATACTCTTTTTTCAAGATGATTGCTTCTTTTAATTCATCATCCTCTAGAAAGTCGATTATCAACCCGCCTCACAAAATCTTTCACATTTTCTTCAAAACTCACTTTCCCTGAAACATTTCCAAGAAAAAAAAATGAACCCCTTCATTGGTTTAGCCCTCACGCTCTTGTCCTTTGTAAACACTTGCATTTCTTCTTCTCTCATTTCTGATTTTCACGCGCTAATCGCTCTCAAACAAGGCTTTCAGTACTCTAACTCGGAGATAAGCACTTGGAATTCTTCAAATCCCACCTCAATCTGCTCATGGAATGGAATCAAATGCTTCCATGATCGAGTTATCTCCCTCAACATATCTAGCATGGCTCTGTACGGCACTGTTTCGCCCGACATTTCAAGGCTGGATAAGCTGATGGAGCTTTCCATTGATGGAAACAACTTCACCGGTGAGATCAAGATTGAGAATATGAGCTCTCTTCGCTTTCTCAACGTGTCTAACAACCAGTTTAGCGGGAGCTTAGATTGGAACTACTCGAGCCTCCCTAATGTACAAGTGCTTGATGCATATAACAACAATTTCTCTGCCAACCTTCCACTTGGGGTGGTGAGCATGAAGAATCTCAAGCACTTGGAGCTGGGAGGAAACTATTTCGATGGCGCAATACCGAAAAGTTATGGGAGTTTGCTTGGATTGGAGTACTTATCTTTAGCAGGAAATGATCTGCAAGGCAAGATTCCAGAGGAGTTAGGCAATCTCACAAACTTGAAGGAGATGTACTTAGGGTACTACAATGTTTATGAGGGAGGAATTCCAAAGGAGTTTGGTAAATTGGTGAATTTAGTTCACTTGGATCTTTCAACTGCTGATTTGGATGGTTCAATCCCTGCTGAATTGGGGAACTTGAAGTCACTCAACACTTTGTTTCTGCATATAAATCGTCTCACGGGGCCCATTCCGAGAGAGCTAGGCAACTTAACAAGCCTAGTGAATCTTGATCTTTCTGTGAATTCACTCACAGGAGAAATCCCATACGAAATCATCAACCTCAGGCAACTCAAGCTTCTCAACCTGTTCATCAACAGGTTACACGGGTCAATACCCGATTTCATGGCGGATTATCCAGAGATGGAGACTCTTGCCCTCTGGATGAACAACTTCACAGGCGTCATCCCGAGGAACCTTGGCCACAACCAGAGGCTGCAGATACTGGATTTGTCCTCAAACAAGCTCACCGGTACAGTTCCTCAATACTTGTGTGCCTCTAAGCAGCTAAAGATACTGATTCTGCAGAAAAATTTCCTATTTGGTTCGATACCAGAGGAGTTGGGCTCATGTTGGAGCCTTGTTAGAGTGAGGCTGGGGGAGAACTACTTTAATGGAAGCATTCCAAGTGGTTTTATCTACCTCCCAGAAATCAACTTTCTTGAATTGCAGAATAATATGTTGTCTGGTTCCTTGTCTGAAAACCGCGCTTTTTCATCCAACCAATCTAAACTAGGCCAAATTAATCTATCAAACAATCAGCTTTCAGGGCCCTTGCCTTTTTCCCTCTCAAATTTATCTTCACTCCAAATTTTGTTGCTTAGTGGGAACAATTTTTCGGGCCCGATCCCGCCTTCCATTGGTGAGCTCCACCAAGCAGTGAAGATTGATTTCAGCGGAAATTCTCTCACTGGTGAAATTCCTCATCAAATTGGGAATTGCATCCATCTTAACTACCTTGATTTGAGCCAGAACAGCTTGTCTGGCTCCATCCCACAAGATATATCCAACATTCGAATCTTGAACTACTTGAACCTATCAAGAAACCACTTGAATGAGGCCATACCCCTATCCATTGGCCTCATGAAAAGCCTCACAACAGCCGATTTTTCATTCAACAATCTCTCTGGTAAGCTACCGGAAACAGGCCAGTTTTCGGTCTTCAACGCCACTTCTTTTGTAGGCAATCCTCAACTCTGCGGATCAGTGCTGAACAATCCCTGCAATTCCACAGCAATCTCAAGCATCTCAGGCAAATCCCACAATGCATTCAAGCTCGTTTTCGCCCTCGGCTTCTTAATGTGTTCGCTAGTATTTGCAACAGCAGCTATAGTGAAGGCCAAATCATTCAAGAAAAACAACTCAAATTCTTGGAAGATGACCGCCTTTCAGAAGCTGGATTTCTCGGTTTCTGATGTTCTTGAATGCGTGAAAGACGGGAATGTGATAGGCAGGGGAGGAGCAGGGATTGTGTACCATGGGAAAATGCCAAACGGGGTGGAAATCGCAGTGAAGAAACTGCTGGGATTGAACAGCATCAACAGCCACGATCATGGGTTCAAAGCTGAGATCAGAACTCTAGGCAACATCAGACACAGATACATCGTGAAATTGCTGGCATTCTGTTCGAACAAGGATACAAATCTTCTAGTGTATGAATACATGAGGAATGGGAGCTTAGGAGAGGCGTTGCATGGGAAGAAAGGTGGATTCTTGAGCTGGGGATTGAGGTACAAGATTGCGATGGATTCGGCAAAAGGGATGTGTTATCTGCACCATGATTGCTCCCCTTTGATCGTTCATCGGGACGTGAAGTCCAACAACATACTGTTGAATTCGAGCTTTGAAGCTCATGTTGCTGATTTTGGATTGGCTAAGTTCTTGGTGGATGGTGCAGCATCACAATGCATGTCCGCCATTGCTGGTTCTTATGGTTACATTGCTCCAGGTACTGTACACTCTCTTTTTTCACTCATTGAGTTTATGTTGAAATTCCAAATTACAATGATTTGGGAATTTTAAATGCACTTGATTAATTAATCTTGTTCTTAGTTATTCAAAATTTAAACAGAATAGTTATTTAGCAAACCAAACTTGATGCAGGAAAAATGTAGTACTACATCATTGTCCCTTCCATTAAACAAAGCTTTGAGAGCCCGCTTGTTTTGTTTCTTTCATTTGTCAATCTTGAAAATGCATTTTAAATTTAAAAGAAAATAGGGTGGATTTGTGAATAAATTTAAGTCAAAAAAGAATGTAGGAATAGGAAATAAAGAGGGGGAGAATTTTATGGGTAAACGCACCGAATCAGTATGAGTTGTGTGGCAGTGGCATGACAATATCAATATGACAGCGTCGATTCTCGTGAAAGCCGAAAAGACATGCATGCCCCTCCACACTTTCTTGACCGACTCAATTTGATTTTGTATAATACGGATTAATAAATTTATTCGACTGTTTCTCAACTTTTAATTTAATTTGCCTTTTCCTCAATTACAACATTTTCTTGAACGTGTTATTAAATGCTTCCTTTGTACGGTGACATTGCAGAATACGCCTACACTTTAAAAGTAGACGAGAAGAGCGACGTGTACAGCTTCGGTGTCGTCCTCCTCGAGCTCATCACGGGCCGGCGGCCGGTGGGCGGCGAGTTCGGGGAAGGGGTGGACATCGTGCAGTGGACCAAATGTTCGACGAATTGCCGCAGAGAAGAAGTGACCCGTATTCTCGACCCAAGGCTCACCGTTGTGCCAAGGGATGAAGCCCTGCACTTATTCTTCGTCGCCATGCTTTGCATACAAGAAAACAGCGTCGAAAGACCCACCATGAGAGAGGTGGTGCAGATGCTTTCGGAGTTCCCCCGCCGCTCACCGGAGTTTCAGTCCTCCTCCTCTAGCCACCAGAAGAAGAGCCCTGATCAGAAATTTCAACAAGATCTATTGGTATGATATTATCACAAGTCTAGGAAAAATGAGTACAAACTCTTCTTTCTTTCTTTCTTTTTTTTTTTTTTTTTTTATGAAATTTTACCATTTCTTTTTTGTATTTTTAACTTGTTTTTTCTTTTTCCTTTTGTGGAAATAGAAGAAAGATTAGGTAAAAAGCAAATAACTGAGTTATAATTAGGGATCATGTGGAAAATGGTAATTATATTTTCCTATTGGTGTTGTATTATAATGTATGTATACATAGAGTATCATTTCTTGTTTTCTTTGGGGCGAATGTGGTTTCTTCCATCATTATTTTATTTTGCTGTGTTGTCTTTCTTCTTTCCCCGTCCAAGTCAATATACAAAATAAATGTGCAGCAGGGAGTTTTTTATGTTCATGTTCTTTTTTCTTCCAGAATATTTCCGCAGCAAGTTCACATAACAATACCCAAATCTAGGGCCGCCGGGCATTGTTCACTTGGGTTTTAGTTTTTATACACTGTTTGTATAATTTGTTTATTTAAATATTTAGTTTTCTCGAATTCGTCCCTTCCTCCTAATTGAAAAATATATACTATAATATAGTATAAAATAATTCTTCTCTAAAAGGAATGGTAAAAGATAATAAAATGATAGGATTAAGAAAAAGTGTAACATTCACAGTAATATAATTGAAATTTGCAAAAATATAAATATAATTGCACCATGTAGACTAAATTTTACCGAAAAAATAATTTAAAATATAGATATAATTGCGCAAATGCATATGAGTATGGGCAAAAATAATCAAAATATATTTTGAACCGATTATTTTTGGTTAAAATTGCAAACAAAAAAAATTGCTCGATTCAATTATTACCATGTAAAAGTCGAATAAATCAAACTATATACATATAAAATATAAAAATAAATTTTGTATTAATTATTTTACCTATTACTCATTAGAAACCCTACTTAATTCATTCTTTTTCAGTTTCACTTTCTCTCATCAGCGCCGTTTCACATATCATAGTCCACCATCTCAACGCCTCTCCAAGTCGCCTCTCTCCCATCCACCAGCCACAGTCTCTTTACTCTCTACCACCCTCTAGCCTCCGAGTCTCGTTACCCTCTCCACTCTCCCTCTTGTTACTTTGATCTAAGACCGCTTAAAATCGTCTTATTGTTATCGGTAATCTCCTCAATTTGATTGTATTTTCATTATGATTCGCCTCTCTAATTGTTTAATGAATTTGTTATAATAAATAAAACTCTTGATATTTAATGTAAGTTTTTCATTCCTTCTTTACATACAAAATATTTGTTTTAAATTATTTTTATTGATATACATAAATATGACTTTTTATTGAGTAATACATGAAATCTAGCATGATAATTTGATTTTGATGTGCCATAAACAAAGATGAACATTTTTAGATTTTTACCGTCATGTTTTGTTGACCGTATTTGGAGATACTAAAAGCATCATGGTCAAATCGTAAAATACAATATTTTACAATATCTTTTTTAGGCTCGTTTAAATCAGGATCGTTATAACTCAAACTATTTAGCTCAAAGCTCTATAAGGTTGGGATCATCCCTTCAACCCATTTAATATTTTTAATTTAATTTTAATATAATTATATAATAATTTATTTGTATTATATATATATTTTATATGAAACGAGTTAAAATAATGTTATCTTTTCACTATTGTTTATTATTTTTTCTTAAATAAAATTGTTTGATGTGACTGAATATAATTAAAAACTTGGTGTTTATTTCTAAAATTCAATCAATTTATAAGATGTTAATAAAATCTTATTTTTTTTTCTTATCACAATTAAATAATAGTAAAAAAATATAATTAAATTAAAGTAAAACTCTTGTGAATCAGTTTCTCGTGCAATTCAAATTATATCATATTTTTCACTAATCAAATATAAATTCCTTTTGCAATTCAAAAATATATAAATTCCTTTTATGTTTAAAAAAATTCAAAATTTCTTGAACTAAATATCCAACGGATAAGATCCCTCACTCGCCATTAAGAAAACGACCACAGCCGTCGGATCTCCTCAAGGGTTTAGGTACAGTCCTCTGTATGCACTATACACGCCTCTTTTTGAGTTGTTTTCTGTTTCTGCTCTATTCAGTTCTCCTTATTCTCGCACTCACTGCAGTGGAAAAGCCGCTTATATTTCTCACATTAAGCGGTTTTGCCATATTGCAAGAGGAAGAAGATCGATCCGAAGAGGTGGGTTTTCTTCTTTTATGTTGGAAATATAGAAGATTCTTTTGTTTGTGGTGGTTTCCCCCCTTTCTTTTGGGTGGGTGGGGGTTGTGATCTAGTATTTAACAGCTATGGCTGTGTTTTGGAGTCAAAACCACTTTATTGTTACATTAAGCAGTTTTCCAATATTGGAAGAGGAGAAAAATCAAACTGAAGGTTGAATTTTGTCTTTCTTATTGAAGAGTTAATTGATTTTTCTTTTTTCTCGGTGATTTCTTAGTTTTCATGATTCTGCTCTTGCCGTTTGTTTCCGAGATTTTAAAGTCATATTGGATCTGAGTCGTGAATAGATTATGTTTTGATCTTGCAGAAGTTTCATGGAAATCTTTAAGTTTTGACACGTGTTAAGAATCACACACTGTGTACAGGTTCATGCATATTTGGAGGTTAACTAATATATTTCATGCATAGAGTAGAGAAGATGGGGGAAAAATCAAAATGAAGAAAAGTGTGTTTCCCATTCCTTTCTGAAACTAAAACATTTACTTCGATTTGTGATTTTTTTTTCTCGTTGTCATTAAGTCCTTTTGACCTTTGGTTTGTTAAGTACAGCTTTATTATTTAAAATAAAATAAAATTCGTGGCTGTTTGTATTCACCATAGTGGGATCTGAGTCAAACTCCGTTTCTCATTATTGTTTAAATATACGGTTTTTTTATTTGACGAACTCAAGAATTACATCCATATAGCAGATGTTCATATTTTGAGGTAATTTAATACATTTAATTTTTTTCCTTTTTTTCTTTCTAATGGTTTATGTTATCTGATTCTGGGCTAATAACAGGTCATTTTCTGGCCTATAACTATAAGATGTGGAATTTCTTTCCCTGATATATAGATATTTATTTTCGCTACTTTGTCATTGTGTGTGTACTTTCATGCACCTATAATTGAATGCGTGTAACCCAAACAAATCACCACACATCGCCACTTTTGCCTTTTCTGGCTGAGATAAATCTGTGGTTGTGCAAAGAGGGAAAAGCTTTTCTGGAATCTGGAGGCAAAGAGAAGTCAAATTTTCAAAGACAAGTCAAATTTTTCTCATTGATTGGCTGTCTTTTCAACAAAATCAGATTTTTCGGGAGGGAGAAAACCGGTTTTCCTTTCTGTAGATGTACCATTTTTATGGGATATTTTTCTCGCCTATTCACTCTGAAAAAAATTAAAGAAATATTTTTCTTGTTATATTTTGAGCCACGTCTAAATATACTCTCCCCCACGACAAAAGTTGAGTCTTCTTTAAGCTGATATATCTTGATATTTATGAAGGAATAAGAATCTTGATCATCTATTTTGTGGGGGTTAGAATCCCCTTTTGTAAGGGGTGTATGGGCACCTGCTATTTGAAACTCTCTACGTTTCACTTCTCCTTCCTGATTTTGCAATGAAGTCATGTTGTGGCTATGGAAAAGTTTTCTGAATTAATAGAGCAGGATTCCTAAGCTTCTAATCTCTGCCTTTTCTTGTTTCTTTCGTTTTCTTTTAATCTGCTTTTCATTTTTTATAGGTTGAACAGTTAATATTGGAGGCTAAAATGTCCATCAACAAGAAAGTAGAGACATGTACGCCCTTTTTTTTACTCAATTATAAATCTAAAATAAGCTTTTGTTTTCATCTGTTTAGTTGTTTAAATCAAATGTGACATTTATCCTTTGGACATGTGTCATCTGATTATGTGTATACAGTTTCTAAAGTAATTTGATCACATTTAATTGCCTGCAGCTGAACTAAGTGCTTCTGCCTTGAAATCTGATTCATCTATCAATCTGCCTGAAAAAGACATGGTAAGTGTTCCATTTGCCATGGTTTATATTTGCTCTAGTAATTTCTCATTTGTTTCGTGATGGATATTTTGCAGTATGATATTTTTCTGTTCATATATTGTATTATTTCTCCCAATATATATTTCTTGTTTTTCCCACGTAAAGGTTGTGTTCTATGTGCTTTTCTCCATTTCTGTTGCCCAATTTGTTTCTATAATGATGTAATCAAATGTAAAATCTTCTCTAGTTCCTTTTAGCCATGGCAAATGATTAAATTATGCATCACTTCTTTGACTGAACCGACAGATGTTGATTGTATTTCATATAAATAAAGTTGTCAAGATGTTTATATAACTTCCTCTTATGAGATAGTATTTCAAAATTTTAAACGTATAATGTCCCCTCCTTTTTGGTACTGCAATTTGTTATTTGCATCTCTGAGAAAGTTTGTTATTATTCCAATAAGATCTAGAAGGCATACCATGGTCCATGATTATATAAGACATGTGAACATTGCATTTTCTTAGGGCTCAGTTTCATCCGATGTGATTTTTAAATGTCTTCAATATTTGTGCATGTTTCACTTATATTGAAAATGCATAACCAATCGTTTCTTTGATCATTGTTTCATTGTGTTTTCAGGGTAGTGATGAAATACCATCTGGTTCAGTTCCTTTTGTGTCTGCTGCAGGCAATACTGTATCTGTAGCCAAAGATGTTCTTGATCAACAATTGACTCAAGAGCAGGGTGTTTATTATCCACCTACGAGCTGTTATGACTACTATTATCCAGGTGAGCTATTTAATTGCTTCTATATTGTTAAGGATCCAATCTTGTAACCTTAAAATCAGGTGCCTTGTGAAGGGAAATTTTTATTTAGGGTTGAAGTTGAGATTTCTATTTTATATTGTAGTTTTTGAGATATTTGTGGGAAGCCAAATATTTTAAAATATGGTGTATACTAATGGATGTCTTATCTAATGCTGTAGGAGTTAATAACAACTTTGCACAGTCTGATGACAAAGGCTATTTTAACCCGCCTGGTGGTTCCTACACGGTATGCTGCAGCTTCTTTGATTTTTTGTATTCCTGTTTCATTTTAAGGAACACATTTTGTACTGTAACCATGCTATGTATCCGAGTTCTAAAGTTGATGGTTTTGTAGGGTCCCCAACAGGATAATCCTTCACTCCTATATTATGTTCCTGGCTATGGACCGTATTCAAGTGGATATATGGGTGCTGATGGAAAACAAGCTTATACATCATCCTATGGATCAGAAGCCTTTCCGTGTTATACATATGATATGGCCTCCTATGCTGGAAATGGTTCGGCTGGTGCTGCTTCTAAACCTGGATCGATGGGGTCTTTGGTGAGCCCGAGCCGCACTGGGAAGTCAAATGGATTTAATGTTTTGAAGACAAATAATAATTTCTCGAATAGAACATCTGGTTCACATTTTTATTCACAAAATCAGCAACCCCATTCTTCCAGGCCCATGTATCAGAGTAATCCACTCAATAAGGTATCTAGTCTTTTAATGAATATTTATAAATTTTCATATTAGTGTAATCTTCTTATTTACACTTCCTGCATTGATGATCTTATTCACATTGTTGATTGTTCTGTTATGACAGATAGGTTCTGGGTTCCAGTCTTCTGGGATGATGAGTGGATATCATTCTGGTGGAATCTCATCTGCCTCGCGATACCCTCGCTCCTCTTCGCACTATGGTTCTGTAAATTGCCATTCAAATGGTAGAACATGGAACAACAATTACAGATACAAGTCTAGAGAAAACTATGGCAGAGGTGGTGATTTGACAGGCGTGACCGAGTTAACTCGTGGTCCTAGGGCTGATACTAAGAGCAACACTGCTAATAAGTCACAATCTGAGGTTGAACAGCTTTCTTTCGGTGTTGATAGGGATAGATATAACTTGCAAGAGTTCCAGACAGAATACGAGAATGCAAAGTTCTATGTGATCAAGTCATACAGTGAAGATGACGTTCACAAATGCATCAAATATGATGTTTGGTCCAGTACTCCTAATGGAAACAAGAAATTAGATGCTGCTTTCCGTGAAGCAGATGCTAAAACGACTGAGACAGGCGTAAAATGTCCTGTTTTCCTATTTTTTTCTGTAAGTTTGTGCTCCTCCCTGTAAATCATTTTAATATAGGTATAGTAAGTTGAATTGTATTTGTTGTTACATTGGTTACTTTTAGGTGAATGCGAGTGGTCAGTTTGTTGGAGTTGCTGAGATGATTGGGCATGTTGATTTCACCAAAAACATGGACTTTTGGCAGCTCGATAAGTGGAATGGTTTCTTCCCGATAAAGTGGCATATAATCAAAGATGTCCCCAACACGCTATTACGACACATAATCCTTGAGAACAATGAAAACAAGGCTGTCACTTATAGCAGGGACACTCAGGAGGTATCATTTGTGCATGTGCATTTTAACAAGTTGTTAAATTATTCCTCCCACAACAATATATTTTGTTATTGCAGATTGAGCTGAAACAAGGGTTGGAAATGCTTAGTATATTCATGAGTCACACGGCAAAGACCTCTGTACTGGATGACTTCAATTTTTATGAGAAGCGCGAGAAAGCGCTCAGAGAAAAGAGGAATGCTTCTCAAACCAATGCTTTTAGGAAGAGTCATTATGAGGTGAGTGTCATGTGCTTCTTGAGGTCGTATAAAATGTATTTACCTTTTTGACGTATCATTTTCCTTGTTTTTTGTAGGCCGGAGAAGATGGAAATGGCGATGAGCTGGATCTTGCTTCTCTTACCAAAAACCTGTCTCTCGATTCTCAAGCGCTGCAGAGTAGCATATGAGGAGAGTTAGAAGTAGAATACAAGATTGTTTTTCTTTACGTAGATTAGTTGATTGATTTTCCAGAAATCCCTTTCAGTTTTTCCAAATTAAAGAGTCGATAATTTTTTCGTTTGTGTTTTGGATGAAGCATTGATTCTAAGTAGTGATATAGCTCATCTTTCGTTTTGAGCATTATTTGCTTTGCTTTGCTATATTTGAAAATAGCAATCCTAAATTACTTTTTGTTTTGGATGATTGAGGATGAGGAAAATAAGGTTTCAATCCTAAATTAAAGTTCCCGTATATTTCTACATTATAAATAATTAATATTTAAAATCACGAGATAATTTTATCTCCATCTTACATCACTAAAAAATTGCCATATGCATCCTTAATGGTAAACTGCAGGGAAATTTATTTAAATGCTATATTTTCCAATTTAAATTACACAATTGTAGTGAATATTCGAATCATTTCGTTTTTAAAAATCCTGAAAATGCGATTTCTGCTGTCAATTCTACGATCAACAGTAATTTTTGTAGTTTTTTTTTTTGCAGATTCTTCCCAATCTGAAAGTACCATTTAGAATAAATCTTTATAAAATAAAATAAAGCACCGCATAAATTATGTTTGTAGTATTAATCCTGAAGATGTATACGTATGTCGGTTGCTGAGCAAAAAAATAACTATAAAAGAGATCACAATATTTAGGATATAATCTTTGACCAAATCAATGAATCTAACAAAAATATCATTCGAAAACTGCATATATTCATCAATAATAACCTCCCTAATAAATTTGATTCTATGTTATTTAATGGATCCTATAAACAATGAAAGAATCAAAATAAATCTACAACAATATATACAAGATTTAAAAATATCTCTAATCAATTATATCTCCTCTATGAGTAATTATAATTAAATCATTATAATTAAATCTATAAAATGAAATCCATTTATTATGTATAGCATCAAGAACTCAAATAAACTATTACTCCACAATCATCTGAATTAATTTATAATCAAAACAAGAGACAGAAAACAAACAACTCTATTAATTAAACAGCAAACTGTGATAATAATCTAAACATAAACTGTTCATTGATTAAAACATAAACTGTTCATCACAAATGTCAAACATAATCTAAACATAAACTGTTCATTGATTAAAATATAAACTGTTCATCACAAATGTCAAACATAATCTAAACATAAACTGTTCATCACAAATGTCAAACAAATGATTACTAAATAATAATCCCAAAAACCAATTAAAACATGTATTAGATAAACTGTACCAACAACTCAAGAACAAGCGCTTCTAATTGAAGGGCAAACGATAGTAACTTTCTTGATTCACATTCATCCTCGGAAAATCCAGCAGTGGATAGTAATGCCCTTCACTATCCTGATTCACATTCATCATCGGAAAATCCACGTAAGCCTCCACCATTGGAGAATATATGCCTTCACTTTGCTGATTCACCACCGGAAAATAGGGCGGCGCCATCACTGTGTGATTGTAACCCATCATCGGGTTCACCGGCGGCGGCTCGAATCCGGCGGCGGAGTTGTATTGCTGCATGTTAGTTGAACTAGAGCCAGAACCCACATCATGAATCAAAGGGTATTGATTAAAATTAAAATTATTATTATTATTATCATCCAATACTATTTGTTGATTGCTGATACTTTTCAAGAATTCAATTCTTGATTTGACAATATGAGACTTGACACTCAATTGATCAGCAAAGGCTCTGAGGACGAGCGGATCAGTCACCTCATCCAACGTGTTATTCCACGTCGGATATTTGGCATTCATGTTTTCTTTTCTCATTTTCATCAGCTGTTCCTCTGCTTTCCTTTTCCTCTCTTGGAAGAAATCAGACAACCCGACCGTCTTGCACTTGGTCGGGTCGTCTTTTTTCGACCGGTATTCGTCGATTACACGACAAGTTTCGTACAAGCTCTCCGGGTAAATCTCGGGCTCAGCTGCTTCACCATTCGGGTGGTAGATGATCATGCATCCATCTACGCCACACAGAGTTTTCAGTTCATCAAATTTTTTTGTCAGACTCTCCTTTCTTTTCTTGAATGAAGACATTCTTTCTTTTGCTTTCGGAATCAATTCCATCTTCAATTTCCTACGCCCCATCTCTGTTTAAAGATTAATTTGCAAGTTAAACAATATACATATATAGTGAAAAACACTGCAACAATCGAAAATAAAGTATAGTTAAATGACAAACAATGGATGCAAAAAAGCACTGATTATATTTCACAACAAAAAACCCTAAATTCGCAATCCATGTACCAGCTTGTAATTGTATGTCCCTGCAAAGACGATTGGCGAGAGTTGAGTTGACTATGTATGTAGTAGTGCCGCGTTTGAATATTTTATATAGTGAAAAAAAACACAATTATATTGCATGACTTGTGTTAAAAGATATTGAGACATAAATAATGTGAAAAGTAAAATTACATTACTTGTTTCCTTTTTTTTCTTTTCTTGATTCTCTAAATTTATAATTAATGATTTTATTTTATTTTCTTGAATTTATTTTATACCATTAGAACTAAATCGCGCAATAAGCCATTGATTTTCACGAGTTTAATTTTTTTTTATCGGACAAATGATGACTGAAACCCATGATTTTTAGGTCAACCTCATAGGTAGTGGAACTCTAACCACTTAATATATACCACCTCGCCTCACTGAGTTTAATTTCTCAATATATATGATGAATGTTTTCTCTTTCTCTATTTTATTTATTTTTATTTGCAATTGATCGTCAATTATGAAGTCTTCATGCTTGTGATACACAAAAATGTTTAACTTTCTAATTTAGTATCACAAGAATCAAAATTTGAAATTATTAAGAATATGATTGTTGAAGCGTTCTATTGAAAAATAAATTTATATGTTACGTAACTATAATTATGTTCATGTTCAACATGATTCATCGGATTCTATTATTATAATGTTGTTGGTAGACCAACTGAAAAATGTGTAGTTAAGAACACAATTGTTTTCTGTCAAAGAAATTGAGATAAATAATGTGAAGAAATTATCGACGTGTAATAATTTAAGTGATTAGAGCTATACTATCTATATTATTAGATCATGAGTTCGAGTGATAAAAAAATGTGAAGAAATATCATATTATTTTTTTCTTTTTATTTTTTTGATTATCTTAGATTTGTAATTAATGTTTACAGAGTTATTTACATACATTATTATATTGTGTTAGGATTTATTTCCATATACTAACGGTAAAAAAAAAAAAAAAAAAAGGAAAATCAGATCTAAACGCCTAGTCTATTGACCTAACTAAGTTAATTACCAAAATTTAAATTTCCATATACATTTCCATTTCCATATTTTGACCGCATGCCTCTATTTGTACATGAATTAATAATATATTAATGTATTTAACATTAACATTATATATAAAACGTACAACTATATGTGTATATATTTCAATTTTTTATACAACATTTTGAATATATTAAAATTAAAAATTATGTCTATATCAGAGTAAGCATTGAAAAGTGTCATTTTTTCATGCAAACTCACGTATCAGTTAACCAAGCTGGATTAGAGTAAGTTAGGATTTAGCAAGTTAATTATGTTTACAACTAACTCATCCACGTGTCTAAATATGAATGGGTTAGTTATTTTTCTGTTGTAACAGATCTAGTTAAATACTCAGTGCACTGAACATTGGTGCCTTAGATCAATAATACACAATCAATTTTAAATTTGTGATGAGCCTCAACAGTTTATATATATTGTTCAATTGTATTTCTATCCTATCAATCCATCATCATATCATAATTTTCAATAAACATAAAATCATGCTTCAGTTATCATAATTAATTTTTATATTTAATATATTATAGATATAACTTGCCACTTGTAAAAATAAATATTCTCAGTCCTATATAAATCTTAATATTAACTAAAATTTAAAAGAAAATTAAGCAAACAATTAAAATAAAAATTCTGAGTGAAAATGAGACAGATGCGATTAATTGAGGTGAAATCAATTGGGACGGGTTAATGATTTTAAATGAAAATTGATTAAAGATATTAATTGGAGTTTGCCTCATGAATGAAATGCGAGGGATGACATTTTAAACCACACCTCTGCGACCTCCCAACAAAAATATCTCAGAACTAAAATTAGTTTTGTTTTGTAGGACTAATATTGGACTTTCCCATGGCCTTCACTATATTGGGCTTTTGCTCATTACTGCTTTATTTTAACTCAGATTCCTTTTTATTTTCTCCCTTACTAAATGAGGAGCAAGAAATTAGTTCACATAAAAGTTATGGACGAAAATGAAGAAAATAAAATACAAATGAGAAATGATAATAAAGATAAAAGTATATTGAGCAAAAATTAAAATAAAAAAATATCAAAAGTGCGGGAAAAAATGTACATTTCCCTTGGTAATAAATGCAGATCCGCAACAATTTCCGAGAGAGGATGAGTCCTTCAATGAGCAACGTCCAATGGGTCACACAGACAGAGGATGAGACGTTTAAAACATTTTCTAAACACCTGATGCTTAAATAAGGCATTTGCACTTTTGCATTCTTCAGTAGTTCTAGAAAACTGTCAGTCTTGTTAATTCTAGAAAACAAGCACCCATTTTTTCATAGAAAATCAACAACCATAACAGATAAAAAGAGTGAATCAATCCCCAATACAAAAAGCATTTGTTAAACCGAACCAATTACTGTTGCTGCTGGGACGGCCCAGTTGGTGCTTGCTGTTGATACGACGCCTGACCACCTGCTGCCTGAGGGGGTGGAGGAGGAGGCACCCTACTTTGAAAGGGTTGAGGGTACTGTTGATTAGGTGGAGGTGGGGGCATATAGCCATACGGTGGTGGGTAGAACGGTGGATAAAATTGACCTGGAGGAGGGGGAGCCATTCCCGGGTACCCATATTGCTGCTTCTGCTCAGAGCCTATTTTACTTTCATTAGACCCGGAGGGCCCGCTGGAGGACCCCTCTTGGGACGGAATTATGGCACCCATCCTCTGAGGATCCATGGAAGGATAATACGCCCTCCCTTCCTGAGGCAATGGAGGAATGTTGAAATATGGCATTGGTGGGGGTGGGGGTGGGGGTGGGGGGCCCTGAAGAGGCTGGTTCTGCTGCTGTGATATGACTGCCCTAGGAAGCAACCCGCTGTGAGTCACTGGTGGTTGCTGCTTTGCTTCATCAGAGCCTTCCAATTCAGGCTTTGGAGCTTGTGGTCTGCCCCAGAGCAGCTTCAGCCTCAAGCCTTTGACAACCAGTTTGTTGGCGAGTTCCTCAGCTGCTTTCTCTGCACCTTCTCTTGTTGTGTAAGTTACAAAAGCACATGCTCTCTGGAGAACCATCTTAACAGACTCAATTTCTCCGTGGGCGTAGAAGTTGTCTCTCAGGTCCTGCTCAGTAATCCTAGCATCCAGCCCACCTACATAGAGGGTTCGTATGCTCTCATCATCAGGAGGCTCCAGAGAAGGCATTTCTCCAGCCTTGTTCAGTAGCTTCATTGCCACTGGGTCGTTGACACTACAATTGGACAAGAAATGAATTTACAAAAATATGAAAATCAGAAGAAGATAAACATAATGCACATGTCAACATAAAAAATTATGGTACAACTACATGATTCGGAGAGTACATTATCCCATCAAGCAAGTTAAAATGAATAGGAAATAGAAACAAATTCTTTCGAGTCTAAATGATGAAATAAGTAGGTGGAACACTCATATGCATGTCCCATGCAATTAATGTTAATATAAGAATTTTTTCCCTCAACGTACCCATAGTAACGGTCTTTAATATTCTGCTGAGACAATTCACCCTCAACAGGCATTTCATGCCTGTAAGGACACTCCGGCCCTCTGGTACATTGACCACGGACAAAGAAACTGCAAACATGAGCTCGATTTCTCTTGTAGTATGGTGTGGTTCTCTGGAGCTTCAAGATAGTATCATTAGCCCGCACCTTTCCAAATGAAGATTCATAATCTATCCCAGCTCTTGCCTGCATAAAACAATTTTTAGGGGACATGTACAGAGAAGAAAAGTTGACTACATCAAAGAACTATCTATCTGAAGAACACAACATACTACAAAGCTGCAAGCTAACTCTTAAAGATAACATAGGAAGATGCGCATAATTAAAAAACAAGGTTCTGTAGGCAAAGCGATGTAAGCTCCAAAAACTTGATGGCCAAGTGTCAATACAACCCCAAACTTTTCTATTTATTAAATTGTGGATCTTGTGGTATCATCATGAACAAGCATGCAAAATCAATATCTTATTTGGTTGAGAAAAATAGACCAGAAAAAAACATGAGCAAAACTGATATTCCCAAGAATAAAACACTGTTCCATGTAGCCTTACTTCTCATTTCTAACTGAGCATCAGTATAGGCAGTAGTAACAAAGAAAAGAAACTGATTAAAATATCAGAGACTGAAACAGAAAGTATTCATAGGTGTGAACAGAACACAGTTGTTATAAAGAGAAACATACCCTTCTATCATGCTCCTCAGCAAAGTATTCCCTATTCACGTCACTCTTTGGAATGGCATCATTGGAATTAATGCTCAAAGCAGTGTCTCGAACCTGAACTGGGAGCCCGTACTCAAGATCCAAAAGGCAAACCTGACAAACATTTTTCAGCTTACTGCAAGTTTGGCAAATCTCGGACTTCTTATATCTTGCATCACGACCAGGTCTCCACCTGAACACCGTGAAGGGCCGGGTGCAGATTTTGCACTCCTTATCATAATCAGCCTTTGTCTGCACCAAATAAAGAGCAGTATGTCATTAAGAAGTATTCTTCCAACTGATTGCATACACATTACTATAACATTCAAATATTCAATGTTCAGAAAAGAGCATCAAAATGGCCACAAGGGATGGCATAGGAGCCACAACTAAGGCTGAAATGTCACCACGTTTCAAACAAAAGTATCATCCTTATAGAAAATCAAATGAAGCGGACAGTCATCACATAGAGTTTTTGAAGAAACCATCATTTTACAATATATTAAAAAAAAAAAAAGAATAAGATGCCTGGAATTCCTTCACCAAAAATTAAGCAATTTATCAAAACACAGAACAAGATGCCTATAATTCCTTCTGTAAAAATTAAGTCCCGAAGGTCATCCCCAAAACCTATGGAATCCAAAAGAAATTTCAAAATGAAGACGCCATTGCTATTCCATCAATCAACTCTTACATCGTTATCTATTATCTAATGTTCTAGGTACTCAAACATACACAGCATATATTCAATATCTCAGCTTCTACAAGCATAAACGTCAGTAATCCACTACCAAAACAGTACAGGTGATGCAATCATACAATACAAATTTAACACCAAGGAATCGTAAAATACCATTCGAACGTAAGGATTATCGCCGAGACACGATTCACATATAATGGGGAAATCAGATCGCTCCCACCCATCAGCCTCCGCGTCTCTCAACAGCCTGTGTGCCATTGTCTCCTGAGCTTAAGCTAATATTAAAAAACTGCAACATCGAAAATAAAGTATAGTTAAATAACAAATAATGGATGCACGAAAGCACTGATTATATTTCACAACAAAAAACCCTAAATTCGCAATCGATGTGGTTACTCGGTGTACCTTGTAATTGTATGTCCCCGCAAAGACGTTCTCTGATTAGCGAGAGTTGAGACGGTGGGGTTAAGTAATCGTGCGAGGCGGTGCGAGGCGGTGGCGGCGGAGTTGCAGAGTCAAGGAAGGGAAATTTGGAGAGGATGTGATGTGAATCCCGTAATTTACCAATGAGGGGTATGTGGTAGTGCCGCGTTTGGATATTTTATTTTATTGCCACTTCTATATTTTCCCCTCTTATCTAGGTTTTTTCCTTAAAAAAATTTACTAGATTTTATAAGCACTATGCGCACAGTGCACCTAATCATTTAAATAGGAAGAATTTCAAATAGAAAGACGCTTTTTTCAAGCTTTTCAACGAGAATGAGAGTGAAATCGTATCTACCCTGAATGTCCTAAATATATTGGATAAGAATGGAGTGATTTGAAATCAATGGATTTGAGGATAATATACATACAAATTAAAATAGAGAAAAGCTAAATGAATGGATTTGATTCTAAACTTATATATTGGAGGAATTCATTTAATGTTATTTTGATTTGTTGTATGATATTATTCTCAAATCCCTTGATTTCAAATGAGAATGGGAATGATTGATAGAAAAATGATTGAAGAGAAATGATTGTAGGAACATAATAGTTTAATCAAATTTATTGATTATAAATGAATATATAATAAAATAAGGGATATTCTGGAAATATTTCTAATAAATCAAATTTTAAATTCAATAGTTGGAGATAATTTTATTGTTGACCTCAAATTTAGTTTCATGTCATTGTGAATTTATTTAAAAAAGAAAAAAAAATCATGTTTTCTTTTTTTCGAAAGGAAAAAAAAAATCATGTTTTCTAATGAACAAAGAAGGAAAATCTTGGCAAAAACCGCAGTCTGTCCCACTCGATTCACGGTCAATATTAGGCGCCTCGATTTCCATGAATCTTGCCTTCAATTAAAACATACTCCATTCAAGAAATCAATCATCGAACAATCAAAGCAATAATAATCTAGAAAAAAACAACCATGTCTATTTCTTTCTGCTTCACCCCATCAATTTGCCACCAGAAACAAACCCCTCCAAGAATCCCGCTCTACAAACCCCTAAACCCCATCAACATTTCTTCGAGGCCAAAGCTCAAGCATTCAAGATTTATTCCCAGTTGCAACTCTGGTGATAATGAGAATTTTGAAGTGGTACCTCCAGATGAGCCCAGATGGGAGAAGTGGTTGTCCGCTGCTGCCAGTTTATACCCTCTTTATGTGACATTTGGAGGGGCGATTGCTTTTTTAAGACCCTCCACATTTTCTTGGTTTGTGAACATGGCTCCAACTTCATATAGCTTCACTCTTGGATTTATTATGTTCACTATGGGTATTACTTTGGAATTCAAAGAGTTGATCAATTTGTTCAGCCAAAGGCCAATTTCTGTGAGTTTATTAGGAAATCACCTTTTTGCCTAATTATAACGTTTAATATCCCGGGTTATATTTTTTATACAGCAATGGGTAATCTGTTTTTTTAATAGGATTTGATAGTTGCTTAAGAGGCAGAGCATTTTTTTTAAACTTCTGCATGACCAAATGACCATTCTTGCTGAACTGTTATTTGCCAATATCTGTGACTAGTTTAAGTTTAACTTACAAGCTGTCAATGTATGATTGTATTCCAGAACTCTTGTGGAAAATTAGGCAAAGTGATGAGTTTCTGATAGTTGCCTCTGTTTCACCTTCTGGGCTTTGTCTTTTGGAAAGTCAGGCAAGCAGGTAGCATTGTTTTTGTGTTTTTTTTTTAGTTAATTTGAAAACTTTCATATCGGAATCATTAAGGGCTGTTGACTGTTGCAAGTTTGCAAAAGCATTAAATCATCATTGCTCCCAAAAACATTGGATAATCTACATTCACTATCTCTTTCTTTCCCTTTTTTTTTGATAAATAAATAGACCCCATGTGAGAATAAGTTTGATGATACAAATGTGTTGACTATGTGAAAATTCTATTTGAAAACTAGTTTCGTTAAATCTCAGAAATCTGAAATTCCCTTGGTTTCAGATCCTCTACGGTTGTGCTGCTCAATACACCATTATGCCTGGTTTTGGATATACAATTAGCAAGTTGTTGGGACTCTCACCTTCTCTTACAGTCGGTTTGATACTGCTTTCTTGTTGCCCAGGGGGGACAGCATCTAATGTGGTAAGTTCAATTACTATAATTCATTGGCATATTTATGCATTGTCTTTGTAGATATAACTTCTCATTTAAAATATGATCTTATCCTCGACTGTGGCATCATAAAAAGGCTCAGATGCTCAGAATATAACCTAATGTTCATGCTTTTCTTTCCTTTAATAACTAATCATTTTGATGGACAAATACAATATCAAAACCAAAAGGATCATATTGTGAGACCATTAGAGAACTGCCATTCAATGCATATTAATCCCAGATTTGTATTTGTTGAAATTTAACCATAACAGAAAGATATCAGCCTCTGTACTTATGCCGCCTAGGATGCATTCAGATTCACAAATATGGTGACCAATTTAGATAACAAAGCTATTAAGGTACGAGCCTACCATTATAGGTGATGCATGATCAGCCAAAATATACCGTTGACTGTTTTATTATTTGAAGAATTAATAAATAAGCAAATAACATTGGCTAGGTCTCTTTTATGTTTATCAGATTTTTACTTATTACTTGCCCTGCCTAGGATGCACCCAGATTTGCCAATAGGGTGTCTATTTAGGTAGCAAACTGATTACAATGTAAGTTTTCCCTTATACTTTCAGCCAAAAACTGAAAACGATAAGCTGAAGACACTCTTTAGTTATCAATTTGGTATGTTTTGTTGGGTAAATCAATGCGAATACACACCACTAGAAGCTAGTGTCACTGGTAATATTAGTGTTTAGATCCATTAATAAGCTATAAAAGGACGACATTTTGTTACATCTGCGCCGGTGGTATAACTTCATAACGCCACCTAGTTTTTCTAGATGCTTGTGTTATTCTTAAGAAACTTCCATCACATTCCCTTGTCTGAAAATAGTATTACAGGTAACCCTAATTGCCCAAGGAGATGTCCCATTGTCCATCGTCATGACAGTATGCACCACCCTTGGAGCAGTGATTCTTACGCCTGTGTTGACTAAGCTTCTTGCTGGAACTTATGTTCCTGTTAACGCTGTCAGCCTATCCATGAGTACCTTGCAGGTGAAGTCAGCATTACATTTGACCTCCCCAAGCCCGTCCTTCCTGCATATTAAATTTGTAATGATCTTTACCCATTTGTATAGGTGGTGGTCGCTCCAATTCTGTTAGGTTCTTATCTTCAGAGCACATTTCCAGGAGCTGTGAAACGACTGACTCCTTTTTCACCACTGCTAGCTGTTTTGTCTTCCTCACTGCTTGCTTCCAGGTCTTCGTTTTGTCATCTTGTTGTTTATTTGGAACTATTTAATGGTCTCGTTCCCATGTGTCACCCTCCTGCCTTTTTGTCTATTCTCATATTGCCACCTTTGTTTATTTTTCAGTGTATTCTCAGAAAATGTTGTTCGCCTGAAGTCTTCTGCCATTGGTGCATCATTATCATCTGATCTGTCCCCAATTCTTCATGCTAAAGCAATGCTCTCCAGTGAGTTGGGGGCTGTAATACTTTCAGTTATAACGTTACATTTTGCTGGTTTCTTTGTGGGGTAAGATCTGCTGCCCTCTTCTGTTGTTTGTTGTACTATATCAAAGTACTTTTTACTTATTGTCTCTAATAAATGTGTTGTGCCACTAGTCCTCAGTATTTTCTTTGATGTTCTATTATGAAAACCCATTGGTTAAGAGCAACAATTGTGAATTAAGGCATTGCATTAAACTACGTAAAAATATTGGTTTCTCATGCAGGTATCTGTCTGCAGCTTTTGGCGGATTTAAGGAGCCACAACGACGCGCTATATCAATTGAAGTAAGATCCTTATAATACCTGAACTCTATATTCTGCAAAAAATTAAGATTTTTTTATCATAGTTGATTTAAGGAGCAATTTTTTTTTAAAATGCTGTAAAATCATTTTTTCTTCAAAGACATGAGTTCCTGTCCCAACCATTAGTTTCAAATATAATCACTTGCTACTCATTTCTTACAGGTTGGCATGCAAAATTCCTCTCTAGGAGTGGTTTTAGCTACATCTCATTTCACCTCGCCCATGGTTGCTTTACCTTCAGCTCTTTCAGCTGTTCTCATGAATATCATGGGTAGCAGTTTAGGTTTCTTTTGGAGGTATATGGATCCAAGCGATCCTCATAAAGTTACCCAAGAGTGACGTTAGCAGATCAATACTTGACCACCGAACTTGAGGCTCATTTCTGGTATTAACTTATTTGTTATTTGTGTAACATACCCTAGTTTGTGGAAGATATAATTTATGATTTTCTTTTATTACAAAAAACTAACCATTTACAAATTTATGCTTGTAAACTGAATATCTAGGTGATCCCCTTTTTTTCTTCATAAATTTGAAGCAAATTGATCCAAGTAAGCTGAATTTCAAACAATATTATGCAGGGACCATTTCTGGGGAAGCAAAGCAGCTGAACTTGGTCCGTGACCCTTTCCGTTTCTGGTAAAATTGTTTTTCCTTCAATCTCATTCTGAGTCGAGCATATATGCATGTTATCAGCATCGATGTTTCTTGGCTTGTGTTGGAGGTTTCATTTCATCCCCAAAATTGCAACATATGCAGCAGCTCTTATGGGGATGGTTTAAAACTTTCTAATAATGTAGGAAATTCATTTGTTATTGTGATCAGTAATTTATGTTATTAGATGATGTTATTGCAAATATGATATGCATTGGTAATTAGAACATAAGATTAAACCTGTAGTTAGAAATTTTTATTTTATAAGCGTAAGCTACTCTTGAATTATAATGTTTTTTTGAGTTAAACATTAAATTCCATCTTTCCATATTTCGAAGACGTTTTTGATAATTTTATACTAATGTCCTTCAAATATTTCCTTGGAATGCGATCAACCCAAGTATATAGAGTTGATCTTTGAATCGTCTCATTGTGAAATTAATTTACAACTTATAATTCATAGTAAAATAAGTATCACTTAATACAATAACTAATATTGTTCAAAATTAATACTCCCTCCGTCCAATAAATTTATTTTCCTTTTTTTGGCATGAGTTTTAATAAATATTAGTAGTTTATGTATAAAGTAGAAATGTAGTGTCTAGAGGGTATTATAAAGTAGCGTGAGATAGAGTTATTTCACAAATTGATGTACAAACCAAAAAAGAAATTGAGAATAAATTTATTAGACAAATGGAGTAATATAAACAACTAATGTTTTTTAATGAAATAATTAATACTATTTAAATTTTTTTTTGACAAACATATAAATGTGGTGGGCATGTAGATGGCCAAAATGATGAAAAGCAAGTGCAGTGAAACCAACTTATTTGGTGGATGTATAAATCGTCAACAGTTGAGATATAAAAGGTTTGTCTAGAGTTGGAAATGACTATTGCTTGAGATACGCCTTCGAATTAGGGTATGTTTGGTTTCATTTTCATTTCGGTTTTCATTATTTTACTTTAGTTAATAATAACATGTGTACATTTTCGTGTAAAATTAAAAATGTGTTTTTTCTAGAGTTATTAGTTTGAAAATAGTTAGTATCTTGGTTAAGTGTTATAATCCGGTGGATCATTTTGTAATAAATATAGTAATGTAAATTTGACCATAAGCCACTTTATTGAAGTGTAGATTGTTATTTTCAGTAAATTAAAATGAAACAAACGTGATTTTTTATATTTAAATAATATAACTCAGGAGGTCTCACGGACAATAAAATTAAGAAATGCCTTAGATTGATTTGATAAATGGTCAGTTTTACGAACATGGGCTGCGAACCATGAATCATGATAGAGATTTATTTGAAAAATAAAAAAAAAAAAAATTTGCAAACATGGCCTAAGTATGATTAGTATACGGTACACAGTGGTACTTATCAAGCATTTTCCAGTACGGACCTACATGAACAGTAGAACATGCGAGACACACCCCCACCCACCTTTTTTTTCAGAAAGTGGGGTGTAAATATAATATATGTGAATTTTAATACATATTTGTGTGTGTGTATTATATTTGTAAAACTATCTCCAAATGCATACTCTATTTTGAACTTTTTACTCTAAAATATAGAAATTTGTATTTTAAAATTTAGAATTGAAGAAGGTATAGCAGTGAGGTGGGGCCCAGAAGGTGATGTTGTACCAAAAGTATTAAAATTTCAACCGGTGAGTAAGATATGCAAGAAATTAGATACCATTAGGGACTCCTCACCAGAAAACATCAGATAATATTATCCACAAAATGAAAGCAACTTAACAATTGTGATTGAACCAAACATGTCTTTACCTTCCAATGACTACAAAACAATATCAACACTGATTCAACTTATTTTGGCTTCATTGAATTTTACTTCTTCCAGGAAGCTTCCTATCAAGTGCAATCCCTTGTCCTTTCCTTTCTTCCCATGAAAAACTAAAAATAAAAAATAAAAAGAAATATCTGCCTTTTTTCAATATATGCAACAGCTCTAATGAGAAGGTTTTAGACTTTCTCTAGAATGTACGAAATTCATTTGTTTTTATTTTATGCGAATTATTATGTACTATATTGTATTGGTATACCATTAATACTAAGAAGTAATACTAGGATGCATGAATTGTAGGTGACGCTTGAAATAAGACATTTTCAATGAATTTTATATACGTCAGTCTTTCAGGAAGCTTCCTATCAAGTGCACTTGTTTGTCCTTTCTAGCTTCATGTGAAAAAATAAATCTGCATTTGAGATCTTCAAATATTGTGATTAATTATTTCTGTGATTGTGTTTTATTGAGTCATGTTCATGTATTTTCATCAATAAATGCATGAGATGATTTTAGTGATTCGATCGAGTTGGTTGGTCTAATATGCATGGTAGTTGGGGCCTATGCACTGCTCATAAATATATATGGGTTGACGTTAAACGATTATAAAATCATTACTTATAAAGTGAAGTGTTACACTTTTTAATTTTTTATCTTAAAATAATATATTTTACAAATATTTTTTTAAAATTTATACACTTCACATTATAAGTGATCTAATTTTATT
The DNA here is from genome assembly GCA_030762865.1 of Paraleonurus japonicus. NCBI lineage: Eukaryota > Viridiplantae > Streptophyta > Magnoliopsida > Lamiales > Lamiaceae > Paraleonurus > Paraleonurus japonicus. The sequence continues at coordinate 2,115,167 of CM061057.1, read as the reverse complement.
AAAAAGTAGACACATCTCACAAAATGAGATATATGAGACAATCTCACACAATATTTACTCGTATCAATTAGAATTTTATAGCACATGCTAACAATCATGGACTCCAATTTAATATTAATAAAAACTTATATAAATTATACTATCTCTGTCCCAGATCAGTTTTTACAGTTGATTTTTTCAATGGTTTTGTGTGACAATTATTTCATAGTAATATGTGTATAAAAGTTGTTTTATATGAATGGTATGCTAGTTAATATTGAAAAAGTCAACTGTGAAAACTGATTTAGAACTGAGGGAATATTGTACATGAGGGGGTCTTTTATAAATGGTCACATATTGACAATCATGAACTCCAATTTAATATTGATAAAAACTTATATACGTTAGGTGGTGAAATGTGTAGTATATTTTAAGTTGTAATAATTTATTAGTATTAATTATTATTGAAAAATATTAAGTGTACATTTGGCATCATGTAATTGGCATACTAGGGAGAATTCTTGTCATATACCGCGAAAATGTGATCAGAGTGAACTCTATAAATTCATATGTTGTCATATAGAATGATGTATGAGACTGTCTCATACAAAATATCGTCATTATGCTTATATTATTATATATTAATATTATAAATTATTATATTGATAATAAAATAATTTAAAGTTTTTAAACAATTTTTTAATATTTTATAGATAAGTATAGTATATATAGTATTAATATTAATAGTATATACTGATATAATAAATGGATAAGAAAACAAAAATATTCAAAACAAAATTCATGGTGTTATTATATTGATATAATAAATTGATAATAAAATAAAAACTATTTTAAATTCGATAAAGACTTGTCTGAGATTGTTTTCAAGCATTGAATTTGTGCGATGAAGCTCCATTTACTAATATTATTAAGAAAAAAATAATTTGAGTTGATTTGAATGTTATGTGGTTAATACAAAATAAAATTTATAATAAGATCTCACGAAAGACTATCGATTCATAGTGTTTAGTACCTATGTGAAATTATAACTTAATAGAAGTAATATTTTGAATAAGTCAGAGTTAAAAATTAAAATTCATAATGCGATTAGGTACAATGAATATGAACAAAAACTTGCTTATTTTCAATTGAATTGGGTACAAATATATTTGAACATAATAATAGCCCAATGCTCCTCACGATCAAAACAAACACGAATTGCTCGAACTATATATGATACACACATATATAATATATATAATATTACTACCTATATATAGCAATTAAGAAATTGCTCTTAATTCTCCATTCTCCACAAATTAAAATGACATTAATACCCCTCAATTATTCTCAAATAGAGATGTTCATCATGTCCATTGCTAGGTTCTCAATCATCAAAGCTTCCACTTCTCCACTGCATTGAAACTTTCTCCCTACAAATTGATACAAAAATTAAAGAATATCATTAGCCCACCAAAAAAAAAAAAAATACATGTGACACAAAATAAAAAAAATAAAATAAAAAGAATTAGGTACCATAGAAAGAGGGTGATGTGGGGAGGGTAATTTTTGGAGATGACATTTTCTGCCTAAGAGGGCAAGATGAGAGAGGAAGAAGAGGCAAATTTTGGCAATTGCAGATTTCAATCATGTATCCATCAGGGTCATGAAAGAATATCTGATCAACAATAATTCCACCTTCTTTAACCACTGCTTCCACATACTCTATCTTCATTTCTTTCAATTGATGAATAATTAGCTCCATGTCTGTGCACTGAAATGAGATGTGATTGTCTTTGGGGTTTATTTTTTCTTTTTTCTTCAACACCTTTTCTGATTCTAGCAAATGGATTCCAATCCCATGATTGAACAACCTGCAAGGACAAAACAGACATTTCACACATCATCACGCTATAACTATGAAGTGCACATAATTATATCCCTGTCTATAAATACTGAAATATATAGACTATTCATTAGATAAAATTTAATGTGGATTTTGTAAATAATTAATAAAGATATCAACAACATTAACATTAAAAGCATGATTAGAGAAGAGAAAAGGCATATATGTATGTATACCAAGCCCCTTCAAAGTCAAAGGAGGAAGGCCTTTTGATGAGGACAAATCCGAGGACTTGTTCATAGAATTGAACAGATCTCTTCACTGATTTGCAGACAAAAGAGACATGGTTGAGTGACAAGAGTGGCAAATCCCTGGTGTCCGTACCCATGTTGTTGTCTGCACCAAATGATAATGATGATGTGCTCATCACTTCTTCTATTTCTCCAACACTACTAATCTCTGTACCCATCTCTCTCTCTCTCTCTCTCTCTCTCTCTCTAGAATGTTGGTATGAGTGAGATTTATGAGCTATGGCTGAATGAAACAAATGATGAAGATTGGCATGTGCAAAGCTCCTTTATATAGAGCTACGATGCACTAATAAAGTATGTTTTTTTTTTTTTATTTTTATTTTTGACAGGGTGGGTTGGGTGATTAAAACAACTAGAATTGGCAAATGATGACTTGTAAGTTGTAATTATATTTGTTTTGTGACTAAATAATTATTTTTATGTCTAATTAAACAGCGCGCAGCAGGACAAACTAGCTACCATTGATTGCAAACTTATGTTAAGTTTTATTTTATTTATATGTATAGTGACGAAATCATCATTTTATCGTAGGTTCCCAAAGTGGTAAATAAGATATTAATAAAAAAAATTGACAGGAAGGATATTAATAATCTTGAGTACCTTCCGAATAATTCATTTTCAAATGTTACAATTGGATAAAGTCTTGTACGGTAAAACTCCGTAAATTGATTTAAAAGATATTAATTTAATTGCTTCATTAAAGATATTTGAATAATATTATTTATTTCATTAATATTAATTATTTTATTATAAAATATTGTTTGTAAATTAGGTTTACAATAAAATTGATTCACACCAATCAACTCTTAAACATTTATTGATACGTCGTTAAATACATCTTAAATTATTAAATGAAATAAATAGGATTATTTTATTCTTATTGTATATTAATTATATTTGAATGTATTAATGAATACATAATATAAAAAAATTCAAGTGGCCCAATATTATAAACCCTAAACCTAAGCTAGGTGCTATCCCTACCTACTCTTCCCTCGTGATGAATTGGTAAAATACATCGTGAATCAAAGATATCTATAAAGTTTTCATAATTAAAAAGCAATTTTTAATTTTTTTAAAAAAAAAAAACTAATTAATTAATAACCTATATTATTATAGGAATTGACAAATACCTGTTACAAATTTAATTTGTAGATAGTAGAATTTGGAGTTAGCATTTATACCAGTTTATAGATATCCGCACGTTTTCATTTCAAGAAATGTGGCCAACAATATCTCATGCACCAACTGTAGGGCTAACTTTCTCTTTTCTCATTAAAGAATTTATAAAAATATAATTTCATTCTAATTCTTATTAAAGAGATTGAAATTGAATTTGAGCATATATTTTAATACGAAAGTTATGTATACAATAGTATTTTGAATAATAAAGTAGATGGTATGAAAGTATATTATATTTTTGGGTATTACTCTTTTTGTCCCACACCAATTTTCACACTTTTATTTTTTTCTTTGTCTCACATCAATTTTCACATTCAAAAAAAAAAAAAAAAAAACTCTTTCTTAAACTCCATCCTAACAATATTTATATATTTACACAATATATCATTACATTTTACATTCAATCCAACCACCTCTCTTACTTTAATAATAAAAATTTACAAAATTAGTTTGCAATAGTCCACTCATTATATTTTTTCTTAAAATGTGTGTCCATATTAGTATGAAAACCTAATTTTTAAATGTTTGGAAGAGATAATTTAAAACGATTGAGTTATTTTTTAAAAAAAAAAATTGAATATAGAAATTAATAAAAAATTGATTTAATAAAGTGAGTTCCCTACTGGCACTAGACTACTAGTCATGTGATATGTACCTCCACAGGAGACAAATTATTTTAGGTGGCTTCTAGTACTTGATCAAGATCAACCCTAACGTCCATGTTAACAAATAAATTATAAATTAGTAAAATAACTTTGAGGATGATTTTTTTGTTTTCTTCATTATAATTCAGCAATTTATATTGGCCAAAATCGAATGGCAGAGTTTGAACCTGCAATCTTGGTGCCTTGTCATAGAGGCTGGACGAATATTATAATTTCTATTTTTTGTTATAATACATTTAATTTGTTTATTATTTATTAACAAATGTATATATACATACATACATATATTTTAACAGAGAAAGATTATATTTTAATTAAAATTAATTAAATTTTAAATTTTATTTTGTTACTCCCTCCGTCCCAGATCAGTTTTCACAATTGACTTTTTCAACGGTTTTTGTGTGAAAATTATTTCATAGTAATATGTATACAAAAGTTATTTTATCTTAACTAGCATACCATTCATATAAAACAACCTTTTGTACACATATTACTATTAAATAATTCTCACACAAAAAAAAACGTTGAAAAAATCAGTGAAAACTGATATGGGACGGAGGGAGTATTATATATAGTAATAAAAATTTTGTGATTACAATATATATATATATATATATATATATATATCATGTAAGTCGTTTCATTTCATAGTATAAAACTGATACCATTAGAATCATTCACTGATACATTATAATCATTCACTTTATAATCATAATTATTTTATATTGTGATATTAGTTTATAAGTGTAATGATATTATTAGATGAATATTATAATATCAGTAAATGAGTATAAAGTATTAATTTCATACTATAAAACTATTTCACACTAGATTTTGTATTAGTATTAATATTTCATTTATAATGTAGGGTGATCCTATTGAGGCATGTACAAATTTGAAATTAATTGTTAGAAAAAAATATAATACTAGCTAATTAGTATATTGTATATAATATTGAGAAATTATAATATATTGTCTATCCCATCTTGCATGTAAATACTAGTAACAGCTGAATTGCTACTTGTTCAATCAAATAATTGCACCACAAATTGCAAGCAAATTCTAAATTATAAGAACTAGTATGATTTACAGTTGACCTTTTTTTTTAAAAAAAAGAAAATTTAGTTTAATTAAATTAAATAAGAACTCCACCCAAATTTAGTTTTAAGGTAGGTAACTTGCTTCTTTTTATCCTACCTAGAGTTGGACTAGGGTGCGTACATAGGATTCAACGCTTTAATAGAGACCAGCTAGCTATATATATATATATGGTTAAATTAAAGTTTATTTAATGTTGAGTATTTAAGAAGCCTAACTAAATTACTTCCATGGTTAATTATACTCAATTACAAAATACAAGTAAATTGTTCATTAAATTTTCAATATTGGACTCCTAAAGAATCCAATGCTCCATTTGGATGGAGTGGATTTGAAATCAAGAGATTTTAGGATAATATACATGTATTTACACAAACTAAAATGGAGAAAAACTAAATGAATGGATTTGATACACTCAAATATTAGGCACAAGTGGAAGAAGTGGGGGATTTTAAATGACTAGGTTTTGTTGGGTATTTGAAATCCTCCCACTTATAAGTAATATTTGTGTGAACCAAATCCATTCATTTAGTTTTTCTTTATTTTGATTTGTAAATGTATAGTGTATTATCCTCAAATCCCTTATTTCAAATGACTCCATCCAAATGGAGCCCAATATTAGACTACATATCATAATATAACATATCCGATCAAATATCCCACAATTAACAAACTTATTTATACTCAATTCAAGTATACATAATATAAAATATGTCACTAGTTAATTAAATTTGATTTATGGCTTCACTTAAGCAGATTTCTTGATTCCATTTGATTTATTCTGTTTAATATTTAGCTGATGCAGTTGGCCATTTAAGTAATCTAATCTATATTTCGTCAATAAATGATTACACTTTCGTAATAGATTGTGGGCTACTGACTAAGACTTGACAAATAAAAAACCAACCTATATAGTGCAGAGAGAATGAGTGTTTTATTATTCATATAATTGTAACCAAACAATGCCTTAAGAAATTAAGCTGTAGGAGTAATTGATCGCGGTCAAAGGAACCACATCATCATAGATAACTTTTTTTTTTAATTAAGACGGATGGTCAAAATCTATGGAGTAGTTAAGAGAACAAAAATTAATACACTTAATTTTTATTGAAATTTTCTAAATAAATAAATTATACAAATATTTTTTTTTTTTTTTAGATTTGATCCTATTGATTTTCAATCAATTTTATTTGATCCTATGTCAATCAATTTTATCGTAAAATTAATTTATTATTTTATAATAAAAATTAATATTTTTTAATTACATAACTAATAATTTTCAACTAACACACTTTAATAAAATAATTAGTATAATTCTAAATTAATATTTTATGATTATAAAAATAATATTTTATAGTAAAAATAATTTATATTTTTAATAAAAAAATTAATACTATCAAAACCATTTTAACGGAGAAATTTGTTCACACACGACATTATCAATATTTTATTTAATGGGAATGACGATGAATCCATCATTATTTTAATCTTTGTATAAAACGTGTTTAACAATGATTTTATTTTGTATTGTAAAACGTGTATCAAAATTATTTACTTTTATTTTATATGTAAATTGTGTCAAAGATTCTAGACGTACCAATGATTTGATTATTAATTAAAAGATGGTAGGGTGATGGACATCCCTTTCCCAAGAATTTGATAAGATGATTAATAAAGTCGATTGGGTGAAGATTCAAGAAATGATTATTGGGTATAATATTTTATATTCAATACAAAATTTATCATATTGCAGTGTTTGATTCAAAATCCAAATTGGCGAAAATTAAATGATAAGGCGAGCAATTGTAAAACCAAAGAAAAATTAAAATATATATATATATATATATATATATATATATATATCCATTCAATTAATTAAATATGCTACTATTATGGTTGAATCTCGTCTATTGTGGGTGATTTACTAATATATTTATTGCATTTCATTTATTAAATCTGTTTTTTTTTTTTTTTTTTTAAATAAATAAATTATGTATCAGTATCAAACCTGACGAACCTCAAATCCTATTTTCATTAAAAATGATTCTCGCAATTGGTGTGAGTGATCTCACTTAAATAGTTAATTTTGAGGAAGACGATGGGCGGATAGAGTTGGATGGGGTGTGAATTTTTATAGTTTTTTTAAATTTGATTTGATTTGATAATATTTTAAGAATAAGTTTGAATGAAATTTTTAGTTACTTAGGTGTTTAAATATTATATTATACTTGTTTTAAATATATTTGAATTTTAAATAAACTATATAGATGATTTAACGTTGAGAATATAAGGTAATTATGAGATGAATGATACGTCAAATTAAATTGAAATTTATTTTATGCAAACATGTGCTATGATATTTTCTCGGAATGACATTTTCAATTAAAATTGGCTAAAATTAATTCCACTTATAATATATTTTACTGAATTTGAAACCTCGTAAAATATATGTATGTTTATGCCAATCCTATAAAATGGTGTTCTAAAAAATAATATTTGGGCATCTTTGTTTTGAGTGATTATTAGGATATAATTTGTTTTCCTTAAAATTCAAATTTTTATTATTGTTGATTTGTCTAATTAATTATGACCCACAAAAATATGAAAGTCTAATATATGTTTTCCCATTTTTAAGTGAAAATGCATCACTCCCTCTTTTATAAGGTATTAAAAGTATCATCCACTTTTTTTTTTTTTTTTTTGAGTAAAAATTATCATCCACTTATTACCAACTTAATTGACAAAAATATCATTTTTTTATTTTTTTATTTTAAATAATTGATGGATGTATAATTGTAAAATTTTAATTTATCATATGAATTAATTCTTAATACAAACACTTAAAAATATTAAGGTTCATGTTAAACTATGTTGTAATAAATATTAACAAACATGTGATTTGTATGATTTAGTAAAACATATCACACATAAAAAATAAAATATATCATATATTTCATCATCCCTCAAAATTTAATACCCAAAACAAACGGGCCGATCCTTATCTCTGTATTTATCATACGATTCATTTTGAACATATGTACTCGTTGTGGTCACCCTCTTGCCCCTCTCTCTGCCGAACAGGCGCACCGACATTCGTAGGCCACCAAAGAATTAAAACCATGCGAACTAAACTTTAAACGTAAATCGTCGAATGAGCCCCTAATTTAATTTATAGGTGGAATTCAATAATTTTTTTTGGTATACTTATCTTTTTTTTTTAATATACTAGATTTTTCAAAAGATCTTATAAGTCCATAATTCATTTTCAAAAGGAATCAAACTGAATTTCCCACTAAAATGAGAACCTAATGACCATGTGGGCTAAGCCACTCGATTGAGTTACGAGAATGATTTTCTCCCATTATATACTATTACTGCTAGTTTTGAAATACAAATACATATATTTTCCTTTTCTATCTTTAAATTTTCATAATATTTTCTTGCTTTATTTGATAAATATAACTTTTGATAATAAGCACATATCTAAAATATAAACTAATAATTTATATTAAAAAAAATTAGACGTTTAAAAACGAATATAATATTTATTCCAAAGAAATTACGACAAATTTGGTTTAAAATTTTATTCGATAACTTTACTCTACTAATAGTGTGAGATTTTATTAAGTTATTGTCATTATTTGATCTCAATATTTAAAAAAAAAAAATTTTAATGTATCCATATTAAAAAAAATATAAATATACTAAAGAAATTCAAAAACCTATTCAATCGACACGTATAATTTTAAGGGCTTAGTCGACCCGTTTTCCAAAATTAAATTGTATATGTGGAAAGACAGAGATAATATCAGGCTAAATTAAAAGCAATTGATCTCTAAATTAATGCAAGAAGCCTACAATGTCGTCTCCCTAGTATTTTCATTAAGAGAATAAACCAGTTTATTGTATATCCTTCACTTAGACGACTTGTGGCAAATTAAAAACAAAAGAGGGCGATTCATTCCTAATTGAGTTCATAAATAAATTTAAACTATCGAATGACTAATGTTACCTACGAAAATGAATTCTCTATATTTTTTTGTGTAAATTTCTTATAAATTTCGGAGAAAAATATACATAATAATAAAATAATGAGTGAGTCATACTTTTTGTATTTTATATATTATTTTATTATTGTATCTATATTTCTTCAAAATTTACAAAAAAAAAAAATGAAGGGATCCAAATCCTACCTACTACTGTTATAATCACGTACCGACAATCCTGAGGTAGCATTCATTTTTTTTTTTTTTTTTTAAAGGTGGTGGGGGTAAGGCATTCATTTGCATTAAAGCATGATATATGGGAGGGACCTTGGCCCCCCTCAAGGCGTCAACCTCCCAAATTTTTCTTTCTATTATATATAATATATATCATGTATGTAGTGTGTAGTTTTTTTTTTTTTTTTTTTTTTTGCAGAAGTAGTCTATAGGTTTATATAAAAATCATTAGTTATAAATATTTTAGTCGTTCTTTAATATATGAAATACTAATTTATATATTTGTTAAACGTAGGATATACAATCTTTATTTAGTAGATCATTTAAATTTCGCATATATCTTTTATTATCAAATTAATTTTGAATTATATGAATTTTACAACATAAACTCATGCATTTTTTTGACCTTCTATATTTTTTTTTAAATTCCATATATTTCCACTCAAATTTAGTTTATTATTAATTTTTATTTGTATTTTAATTTATTTGAGTGTCTTACTCATTTTCTAATTTTTTGGTTTTCATTTTAAATATATTGAATTTATTATGTCCTTTAGTTTATTCTTTCCACATAATTAAATATATATTAATTATTTTGGTAATTTGTTGGACGGCCCAAAAATATTCCCTATTTATTTATTTTTCATGTTATCCTTTATTTCTTATATTTCTCCTTCCCGCCCCTGCATTAAAGATCGATTTTTATAACGTTGTGCAGACATGTTTATGTCATTCATTGAATTGTTATTTGCATTAATTAATGTTGTAAGTGGCCCAACGATTGTTTTATTTTCATTTTTTGTAACGGGACACTATTTGTTTATGCTAATATTATTAAATTAAACTCATAATTCATGAGGGTATGTCAAATTAATAAACAAACGAAACCTCTTTAGTTACTAGAATATTTGCTAAAAGACCACTTCATAAAACTAACCTACCATTTAATCTAAAAATTTCCAACTTGTACTTGTTGTGGTGGAATAAAAATAGTATTTATCAAATTTATTCTCAATTTTTTCTTTTTAACAGATTTGGAAGCAATTCTGCTGCGATGACTCGACATTGACTCAAAAGTTGTTCCAATGGCGATTTGGAGACACGGACGGACTTAGGGGACAGTCACCCCTCTTAATTTAATTTTTATCTACTATATGTGTAATTTTTTTTTATTTATACCTTAAATTCGCAATATTTTATCATTTTGCCCGACTTGAATTATAAAAATTTTTTCACCTTTATTTTATGAAATAGTTAATTTGTTTACCTTTGAACGAAATCCTGAATTTGTTCTTATTCGAAGTTGCCTGCACTTGATGGTGGGATGTATAAATTAAGTAATGGAATAACTCCTTATTAGCAGCCCAACTTTTATTCCTAAATTATTAGCACACACTCGAAAACCAAACGTCCTAAAAGCCTATTTTTATTGGGCCTAACAAATGGTCCTCATATATTCTAATTTTGTACCCTTTTTTCCATCGATTTATATTAATTAGATTATTTGGAAATAAAATATGGACCAGTAAAAATGACTAAAACTAATAGGCGGCTCAAAAAAAAAAGGGAAAATTACAAATAGGTATAAAAAATTAGCAAAAATACAAACAGGTGTAAAAGTGTAAATTTTTGTGCTTCTGTGCAAAAAAAATTTGTGCTTATGTGCAAATTTTTTACACCTAGTTGTAATAAGGCTTACCTCTTTCTACCTTATTGTAAATGGCCCAAAAAAAAAATAATAATTAGGTTATCATTCAAGAATTATCTATTTAAGAAAAATCTAAACTAAATAGTCTATATATTATATTTTCTCCTTCCAAACAATTTAATCATATTCTAAAAATGAAATGTAACATTTTATACTACCTTCCAATATCTCTTAATTACTCAAATTGTCATTTGAATTATTTATAAATGGATCCCACAATATCTCATAATACTTATATTACTAAATGGTAAGTGAAAGATATGAATTATATAGTTATATTACAAAAGGACAACATTACAAACAATATTAATAATGATAACTAAAAGGTATTACTTATATTATTAAAATGTATTAGTTAGGATAACTGAAAGATAAACTCAATCTATTTTTTCAATATTAATCAAGTTTTACAATCAAACACACTCTTTGAAGAATATTACTCCCTCCGTCCCATAAAAGTTTTTATATTTTCTTTTTTCTTCCGTCCCAATATAAGTTTCACACCCTTAAAATGAAATTTTTTTTATAAATTCAACCCTCACAATTTTCACTAATTTACACAAATAGCATTACTTTTACTCTCACATACACATAACCCAATAAAATTTTTTACTTTATACATAAAAGTTTACAAATTTATTCCTTAAAATTCAATCATTATTTTTTTTTTAAGTGTGTGTCCACCTGCCTATGAAAGTTTTTTCACGGAGAAAGTATTAATTTTGTAATGAAGCAGAACGGTTTCATGGGACAGATTCTAGAATCCACGGGCCATTGCAAAAATTCATTTGATCGGGTTCAAACATGATCCGAACGGGTCGAGTTCAATGAAGGATCGGGTTTGAAACTGCCCATTGCCATCCTAGAAGTCAAAATAACGATACATTTGGAACCACGCTCTCCTTCAGACACTCTACACACACCAACACTGAAACGCATAATAGTCTCATAGATTCAGTTTTCCCCATAATTGTCAGTTAATTAATGGATTCCGTAAATCCGATAGAGTTGGCGGCGGAATCGCCGTACGAGATGCTCCTCAGGGCGTCGTTAATGATTCCGATTTCTCACTATTTATTGGGGTTCTCGTTGGCCTTAATTTTGTTTCTCTATAATTTTCTCGAGATTCATTTCCTGCAAGATTTATTCACCGGATTCAGGGGTCAGCCGGTGGTTCTGACCTTTAGTCCCTGCTCTCAAGTCTACCGTGATGTTGTTTCCAAGTGCAGAATTCTTCATGGCAGGTGTGAGAATTTATTGTATTTTTAAATGATTCAGGATTTTCGATACTGCCTTTGATGGATTTTTTACTGTTGTGTTTGAAACTAAGTCTTGCTCTCTTTTTTTGTGCTGCTGAAAGTAGGTATCTCTCAACTCCATGGTTATGTAGTCCGCATCTTCAGACTGTATTTGTTCATTATTTCGGAAATCCTCCCGTTGTCAATTATAGAAGGTGACGTTCAGTTCAAGTGATATCGTTTTTTTTTTATGATTGGAATAACTTATGAAATGGTTTTAAAAGTTTGATAGCTTTAATTGAGTATATGGACTTATTTAAATTGATGTGTTTCATCGGGCAATTGATTAGTTATTGCATCTTGTTTGTATTTCATAAAGTAGTAATAATTCAATGCACTGTGCAGACAGATTTTTACTACCTCTGATGGTGGAACTCTAGCTTTGGATTGGGTCAAGAACGTCCAAGGTAATAAATATTTGCTTCTCCTTTTTGTTCACCTCTGAATCTCATGGCTTACAGTGTAGTTTCTTCCAGAACTATGATATTAAAGTAAAAGAGAAACTAAAATTGGCTTACACTAGTGAGTTATGTGAGGCATTGACTATTGTTTATCATTATTGGTAGTGCAAACGGGAAAGGGACAAATAAGAAGTTTAAGTCATTCTAGTTAATTGATATTTCAAGAAGCATATTGATATGGGTATTTAATTCTCCTGTTAGACCCCTAACTACTAGGACAGTTCACCATTTGTCCGATCAAAAAAAAAAAAAAAAACTACTAGGACCGTTGTTAGTAATGCCTTAAACTTACTCCCTTGAGACATCAAGTAACATGTTTTTCATCTTGATCTCTTCTTCGTATATGATTGTTGGTGCACTAGTTCGTGTTGTGCTAACATCTAACTTTGAAGATTTCATTCACTTGACAATAGACTGTTGCTCTGTTTGAGTTAGATATGCTTTCCCATTCTTAGTGAAAAGTTTATTCAGTGCTGTAAATGTAGTTCCAAAACTTTTTAACTCATTTTGGCCTTCTTCATTTTAGTTAAGAAACAAGCCTTTCAAGTTAATGATGCCGTACAACAAGGTGATAAGAATCCCATCATAGTTATTGTTCCTGGCTTAACAAGTGCATCAGATTCTTCTGTAAGTTATCTAGTTATGTCCTTTTTCTGTTCTCTTACTCTGAATATGTTCCTAGTCCTGGAAAGGAATACTCATCATTAATGGTGTAAATTAGATTTTTTGCTTAGTTTTAAATTGTTGATTTCTTTGACTTAATTGTCTGGTCACTGCCTCTCTCTCCAGCAGTTACCTGGCCGATTTGGTTTTGTTTCCATTCATATTTTCTCTTCAATGTTTCGTTCAAAAGCTACAATGGTCAAGTGAAATGGTGGACTACTCTGGTTTGGTTGCAATCAGTGACCTATTGGGTTTATGATTCTACGTGGATGACTTATCATAAAGCTCTGCATATAGTGGGTCTCATTTATGATTTATGCTTAACTGTGTAGGATTATAATTTCAATCAGTGGCATTCTGGTGGAAGTTGTTTTAATTTTTGGATGCTTATAGAAGAGATAAGTAATGAACTATTATTCTGATATTGCATTTCAAATATGAGATTTGAAATCGATCTCCACATAGAACAATGATAATGTCCTATATTGGCTGTCTACTATGTGAAAACATAGGGCTGTATGTTAATGGATATGGAATATATTGAGGAAATTTATCTTTTTGTCTCTGTTCTCTATCATGGTAATTAGTAACCAGCTGCATATTGCTATATTTCTTTCTATTTATTATTTCATACTGTATTTGTCATACTACATTTTTCATCAGTATTTCTTTACTGTACAAATATATTTGATCTTGAAGTTACAAGATTAGCTTCACTAGTTTGGATTGTGTTCTCCAATTTCCTCCTTGAAATCTATCACCTGCACCATCTACGATAAAAATATTGTTCTAGTATACTGATCCATAACTTTCCAGTGGCTACTTGTATAGTTGTATTATTATAGCAGGAGATATGACTAACACTTCAGATTTGCAACTCTAATATGGTTGCAAGTAGACCGTAACCTTTCTTAATTTGTCCGACTTCTTGTTTTTTGGCTGATGCCATTAATTTTCCCAATATCTCTTATTGTGTAAGTATTTTAATTTCAACGTAGAACAAGGTGAAATTGGAAAGTTAAATTGTGTGTATAAATTTCCTATTGGATTGTATCATTCCCCATGATCTTTAACAGAAAAAAACTATGTTCTTTTCCATCTTTCTACCGTCCTGATTTCCAGTACTTCAAAACAGTATGTCAAACATCTGGCTTTCAGCATGGCCCAGCGTGGTTGGAATGTTGTTGTAAGCAATCATCGCGGACTTGGAGGTGTATCAATTACTGTGAGTATTGACATTGAAACTTATGAAAGTTTAATATTGTTACAATTACTGAAACTTTTTTTTTTTTTGTTTGAATGGGAGATGCAAAGTTCTATGGGTTGTCACATTTATGATTGAATGTAATAATACTTTAAAACCAGGAATTGTTAGAATTTGTTAAATAAAGGTCCTGTGGTTTATAAGAATTATGTATTGTTACTTGTTTCTGTTTTACAGGTTAGATGTAATCTTTTATATCCAAATCTTAAATTAAATTATATTTTCTAGTAAGATGAATTCCTGAAGTCAATAAACGTGTGACACTGAGCATAATAATCGTCAGTTAATGCATTATATAAACACTCATCTTCTGCAGTGTTTAGTTTTTCCCTCAAGCATTGATTTTAGACGTATCCTATTTGTGTATGAGATCTTTTCATGTCAGTGAAGTTTATAAGTATAACATCTAAATGTTTAGAACAATTACTTCGATTTTACTAAAGCTACTAACTTCTGTGGATCATATGCCAACAGTCTGACCGCTTCTATAATGCTGGATGGACGGATGATGTACGAAAAGTGATTGACCATATTCACTGCCATCATCCGGAGGCTCCTCTATATATTGTTGGGACTAGCATTGGTGCTAATATTCTGGTACAATAATTTATCCTCTATTTATTTGATTCTTCGTGAGAATAAGCATGCATAGTATGATCACAAAATCTAGTGTGAAGCAGTTTCATAGTATGAAATTAATACCATTACATTCATTTGTTGATACCATAACATACATTTTGTGATACCATTACACTTATAAACTGATATCATAGTATACAATGTTTATGATATCAGTGAATGAATGTAATGGTATCAGTGAATGATTGTAATGGTATCAGTCTTATACTGTGAACAAGTTTCATTGGAGAATGACTCATTTCTAGCATAGATTTACAACACTTAAGAACTCTAAAAACACTTTCGGATGTGTTGCATTCTGTATCTCTATCTTATATATTGGATACCTTTTGTGAATACTTAATTTCTTGTGTGGTCACTTTTAACTCTGTTGAAAAAATTGGCCTAGGCAACCGTCTACGGATGCAGTTTTTCACAATTCCTATAATTTAGGTGAAAATGAGCCTAGGCGCCGCCTAGCTGGCCGAGCTATTGTGTTGTACTTTTTTTTTTTTTTTTTTTTTTTTTGTTTAAACCATTTTTTGTGGCACTGATTTTTTTTTTTTTTTTTAAATCGACCGCCTAGGTGGCACCTAGTGATTTTCAACTTCTACAACTTTGCTTTTAAGATTGTAAAATGTTTGTAAAGAGAAGTAGCAGATGCAAAAGCTACCAAATAAATGAATGAAGTCTTGTCTAGTATGCTAATGCAGTTCACTGAGGCCTTGCATTGTGAATGCTCATAACTTTTTCACTTTGATTGATTAAATTTCAGGTTAAATATCTTGCTGAGGATGGAGCAAATGTTCCTGTAGTTGGAGCTGCAGCAATATGTTCTCCCTGGGACCTTTTGGTTTGTATTCATATCCTTTTGTCTTCACACCTCTCCTTGGATATAGATATTTCTAGTCAGAATCTTTGTTAATTTCCTTTTTATCTTTTCGATATTTCTTCTATCATACTCTCCCTGTCTTTATGTTTTTGTTTGGTCTGTATTTATAAGTTACCAGTGTAATCCATGTCCAAACTCGTTTGTGCTGAATGATTTATTTTCTTCAGGTTTGTGACAGATTTATGAACCGCAGACTTGTACAGAAGCTGTACAACAAAGCTCTGGCCATTGGCTTGAAAGACTACGCCGAATTGTATGCCCCCCCAGTTAGGCTTTCTTGAGGTTGCACATTACTTGGTCATTGAGCATTTAAACTTGACTGATTATGATATTTTTGTAGGCATGAAGCTGTCCTTTCTCGTCTTTCAAACTGGGAAGGTGTTAAAAAGGTATCGTGTATTTTTATTAATTAATTAGACTAATACTTTAAGTTCTCAACCTAAAATTTAATTTACCAAACCCAACCCAATATTATTGATCCATGGACTAAAAGCGCAAAAGTCTTCAACATGGTTTAGAAATGCAGTTCAATACTCTCTCTCTCTCTCTCATCTCTCTCTAAACCAATTAGTTTTAGAAAGACCCCAAGTAACTTTTTTTTTTTTTTTTTTTTGGGTGTTGATTGATGACTCTGCAATGACATTAATTCTCATACCACAGTCACGTTCAGTTCGGGACTTTGATGATTCTGCGACTCGCGTTCTCGGTAATTATGAGGTAATAATATTCAATTTCTTTTCTTCTATAATTTGGGAAATTTTCATATATTGAATCATTTCGCTTTTCTACCTAGACTGTGGATACATATTATAGGCGTTGTAGCAGTTCTAATTTTGTTGGAAGTGTAACGGTACCCCTTCTATGCATTAGTTCTTTAGATGATCCAGTATGTACAAGTGAAGCAATTCCATGGGATGAATGCAGGTATATGGTCTAACTATCAACTTTTAATGATCCTTAAGAATGTATTTCTATTGATGTTTAGACTAGATTTTGAGATGAAGAATATTATCAGTTTAATGTAAGCCAACATAAAACTAAAAATTGAGTTCTAAAGATATCTGGAGTACAAGTCATTAGTTTAAGGCAGGTTTGGATGATATGGGCCTCCTATCAAAGCAGCCTTGATCTTGAGGTTGACAATTAATGAGTTATGAATGATATATTTTCACCGTGGCTAATTTTACAATTATTTACAAAATTTTCAGGAATTATTTTATTTAGGATATGCAGGAGGCATGAGTTCTGATAAAATTCCCTAAAGCTGAATGGATAAATATACGATCTTTTTATGAACTTTGAATTTCCTATCATAAGCTCAACAATTTTTTAAAGAATCTACTTCATATGGTAGTCTTGGAGTGTTTACTAGAAGTTTCACACCAGCTTGATAATTTGTCTGGCTATGTGTTCTCATCATATTGAAATTTGATTTGGAAACAAAGTATATATTGTGAGAAAATTATTGAATTTAATCTTGATGATAAAATTTTAATACATAGTTTTTGAATTTAATTCTGATGAAAAGGATGAAGTTTTGAAGACATGCTACTGATTTGAATGTCTTTCTTTCTGTTCTGTATAACATTGATTCATTATTGTGAGTCTGACGGTCAATCCCTTCATGGTTATTTTCAGGTTAAATGCTAATGTTGTCTTGGCTACCACACAACATGGAGGGCATTTACCTTTTTTTGAAGGGTTTACCGCAAAAAGTGTTTGGTAATTTATATTATGATATTTTAAAAGTGTACCTGGCTTATTAACTGATTTAAGTGTCATATTTTGTGGTTGTTTGATTACACCCATACGTTTTACATCCTTAACTTTTACCTTGTCATCTTTCCTCACAAAAGGTTCAGTACTATGAGATTTGGTAGCGATCACTTACCCCAAACTATACACATGTTATGCAATAATTTTGGAATTTAAGTTAGTTGCCTGATGTTGACTTGCAAACCTCCATCCAAATTTTGAATGTATGTATTCCTTTTATGTTTGTCCAAACTTAATATGTATGTCACAAAATGGAAAACCAATACCGCACAACACTTTTATCTTCACCATCCAAAAACACCACTATAATTACTTAAATTATCAGACTTTATTCATAAATGAACCCCACTTTCCAACAATACCCTTCATTTTTTTACTCCACTCATCTACTTTATATGTAACAATCAATATTCCTTAAAACCCTGTAGAAGGAATCAGACATTCAAAGTTTGGACAGAGGGAGTATTTTATTTTAGTTATAGATTTTGAATAATGTGCAGTGAAAGTTCTATTACCAAAAATGCTACATCTTGATGTAGTTTTTCATTCTAGATTGGTATGCCAAACAAGCACCATACATTCTCTAGTATTTAATTTTCAACTTAAGAACATGCTCACTTTTTTTCGGGTTTCATGACAGATTATATATTGTGGTTTTCATTCTATTAACTAGAAGACCATATCAACAATGTTCTCTAGTTTATTTTGGCTGATTTCCTGTAATTTTATCTCTTGAAGGTGGGTGAGGGCTGTTGATGAATTTTTTGGCGTTCTGCAGTCCAGCCCCCTAAGTCGCCGGAAGAAAGAGGTGAATTAAAAAATTAGAAAAAAAAAAAAGGCTTCTGATTTATTATGTTCTTGGTAGATTGTTTACCTAGTTAGACTGAAATAGATTCTCTTATAAATGTGCAAGCACATACAACCTAAAAAAATAGTTTGTTTAAATAATTTGCATACCAGCAAGTCCATACAACTAGTGTTTAATTGGCGGTCACCCAAGATTTATTTAACTCCAGATAAAAGGTTCTCATCCTTGAAATTATACTGCTCACTCGCAGGTATCAGTAGTTCCCTCAGCCAACCCTCTCGACTCATCCATCGATCAGGCTCCGTACGTGCATGTCTTTGAAGATGGAATGGTTAGCGCAGTAAACGATGAAGTTGTTGAAACAGGAGATGAACACCCAAACCATGTTGAAGAATGTGTCCCAGAAAACCAAAGCAACAAACATGACCTCGAAACAAGTGATTTTGTGGTGCCTGCGAAGAAATGCCTGAACCAGCTCTCGTCTCAAAATAAAAAATCTTTGTATCTGCTTGCCTATATCGCAATCATTACCACCTGGCCGGTTGTGGGGTCTGCTCTCTCTGCTTTCTTGAGGAAACGATTTCAAGGTTTTTTCTCCAGAGCATCAGTAACAAGGTTAAAATGAGCATAACTTTGTGCAATCACATCGGAGAATAAGAGATCGTCTAGTCAAGGAATGTCGATGGCAACGTTGATGTGTAGCACAGGGGAGATCCTTGCTGAATGAATCTTGTACTAGTAGTAAACAAGAAACATTGTATAATTATTGACTTCTATAATTGGATAAATTTGTAGCATAGGGAAGATACTTGCTGAACGTATCTTGTACTAATAAATAGTAAACAAGAAACATTGTATAATTGGATAAAACTGAATCAACTAAACAAAAGTTGTCATTTCTTTTATTCCTCTTCTTTTTTAGATATTTATTAAAATTGGCGATCATAGACAGCAGATTGTTAAGCAGCTCGAGAAACTTAACAATACCAAGAAATCAAAGTGGCTATAGGAAGACGGAATACAGTCTTTAAAATAAACATATACCATGGGAACATTTTTTTTTTTTTTTTTGCAGAATTATCATATTACAGCATTCTGCTGCTGTGTTCAAATCGAAAGACATCTAGTTTCTAGAGTCTCTTCAAGCAGTCAAATTGACCACCTAGTTTCTAGAGTCTCTTCAAGCAGTCAAATTGACCACCACGAACCATTCTACTCATACACCGCCAAAAACTGTTTCTTCATATTGGAACTAATGCTACGTTCAAACACAGCAAAAGTTGTAAGGTTAAGCAAAGACTAACAATTGTAGCATACAATATCGAGAATTGTAGCATAAATTAGAGAGGGAAGTGGACCAAATGAAAATCAGGAATGAAATGATAGTTTGTTATCTAGGCTAACTTGAGGTTCTAATGAACCTTAGTCATCTTCATTTTCGGGGCTGACTTCTTCATTTGGCGGGCACGGTCTTTAGCTTCTTTCTTGCGAAGAGCCTCAGCACTAAGCTTTGCTTCAGCCTCCTCCAACTTCTTTCTCTGGTCAGCCTTTTTCTTCTGCAAAGCTTCTTGCCTGGCATTCTGAAGTTCTTTGTAAAGCTCTTGGGCAACCTTTGATCTGGCTGCTTCGGTTTTTGATCGAGCCTGACATGCAATTCAGTTCAGAAAGGCATTCATGTGTGTGTAGTGTGAACCAAGATGCTCAAATGTGACATATATATTGTTATACTTACATGTGAGCTGAGCTTGTATCGTCCAAGTAGGTCGATGTAATAAGGTACAAGAGCAACCAAACGTGTCATATCAGCCATGTTATTCGCATCAGGGAGAGCAAACTTAAAGACGAGCATCTTTTTGTGTGAAGCCAATTGTTGTTGGTCAGAGAAATGCATTGAGATGAAACCTTTCCCGAATCTTTCAAAGGCCTTGTCACCAAAAACCTTCAAAATTGCAAAAGAGAATATTATATTACATGCTCAAGGAGGGGAGGAGGTCGATCTGTTGAACACCGCCTTCTCCAAGTGTCAGACAAGTCGTAACATAGACTTCTTTCTTAAATAAAACTTCGTTAAGAGAGGTTAGGAGAGATTAATGGCACAAAGAAATGATATCTCTAAAAATGGCACATTCCAATCTAGACTTCTTTGTGCCGTTTAGATTGAAAGAAGTCTATGAAACTCATTGTTAAATAAGAAAAGTCGTAACATAGACTTCTTTGTGCCAATCTAACATAGAATTCTTGATATCTTCCAATCTACATGAGTTTCATACACATTCCTCTTATCACCTAAAAGTTTCAGAGCACTAATTTTCAAACGAAATTAATTCAGAACCATCATTATGCACAAAAGGTAAGTCCAGAGGAGACAATATCACATGCTAATGCCGCTTCACAACCACACCCAAACATAAGACACCTCCAAGTATTTCAACTATTGAAGAGAACTTTAGAATCTAACTGAAACAAAACTAAACCTGGTTTTTTGCAATACTCCGTTCTTATTGACAGATATCGTAAATTAACTCTTAGCATCGAAACGAAAAGGAAGCATAACCTTACTAGCATTGAAATGTGTATATCTGAATCTTTTTTTTTTTGGTTTGACAGAGTATATCTGAATCCTCAAACCATTAGTAAGTTAAAACAAAGGAGTACAAAAAATGATCACAAGCATAATGATCCAGGACATCATATTTAAACTTGAAAACTGTGCACTCCCACCTCCACCCCGCACCATCAGACACAGCCCAAATGCCTCAATTTACTTCTCCTCAACAAGCTAATCAATGAAACTATATAGAAATGTCATAGCTATAGCGTACAAAAAGAACAATGAACTCAGCAGCCAAATTTCCCAATCATTCAAAAGATACATAATTCACGGTAGAAGAATAGTAAAACTTTATAGTCAAAGAAAAAACGGCAAAATATATCAAGGAATCACTACCTGATCAAGCACGGTATCAGTGATCAAATCTGTGGCAACTTCTTTGGACTCCGACACTACCTGCAGCTCCTCAGCTACCCATTTCCTCCCACTTGGAGGATTCACTAACCCTGCAAACATCTGTAGATCTCTCAGCTCCTTGTGCATCGTCTTCGCCAATTTCTTCCTCGCCAATGCAAAAACCACCTGATCCATCGAATCATCATTCATATAAACCTCGAATGTTATCTCATCCTTGCACGGTATCACCATATTGTACAGCCTAGAAATCAAATCATGCCTACTCTTCAGCTCCATTGTCGCCAGCAATCCGGCGCAAAACCTCCTACCACTTGCATAAAACTTGAACACGTTCTTCCCTTCCTGCAATAATAGGGGCGAGTCATCGGTCTCCCCGACTCCCAACAAACTAAAGTTCTTCTCGAAAATTGAGTCTTTCGTTGCAAATTTGCTAGCCCACGCCAAAGCCAAATTTTCATTCTCTCTTTTCCCCGTGAAGTAATTGATTGTAAACATAATCAAAAACGAAACGCACACGACCTCAACGGAATACGATGAAAGCTTCCTCGAAACTTTGACATCAGATTTAGGGTCCTCTAAAGTTTCGGAGGTCGAAGTTGAATCGGATTCAGAAGTAGAGGTAGCAGATTCTGGAGTTGCTTGATTGTGTGGTGCAGGAGTCAAATTCTCAGGAATTCCTTCAAATTCATCTTCATCCCAGTAATCAAAAGCGGAGGTGGAAGCGGGTTTAGGGATCTGATCAGAGGGTGGAGATTGAATCTGGGATTGATCGGAATCCGGCGGGCCGTGGTGAGACTCGGGGCTAGTAGATAAAGATATGGGGGGAGGAGTGGAGCGAAGATGTGTTATAAAGTCATCGGACTTTGGATCTCCGAGGGAAAAATCTTCATCCTCTTCGGCGTCGAATCCCTCAAAGTGAGGGTGGGCGGCAGTGGGAGAGGCGGATATATGGTGGAGCAGGAGAGAGAAGAGGGAGAGAAGGGCGAATAGGTAGAGAAAAGCGTCGCCTCTGGGGAGGAAGAGAGAGAGTGGAGAGATGAGGAGAGAAGAAGAAGATCTCTTCGCCATGGTAGAATCAGGATTTGATCTGCGGGAAACTAACTGGTAACACTATGCTCTTAATATTATACACACACCTAACATCCAAAGCCCTCCTACCTTAACCTTCAAAAAACACAATAAAAATTAAAATAATTAAATAGTACATATAATATTAATTATTTTATTAACATATAGTCCACTTTTGTTAACATATAATAGGAGTACTAATTAATTTATTAAAAATTATTAAATTTTAAATAATACTAGTTGCGAATTAATTTTCAACTCTACATTCTAAAGTGTTATCAATTTCATTTTAATCTGAACTTGGATTCCTTCTGTAACAAGAGGATCCGTTTTTATTAAATTGAAATTTCATTTAACAAGATTTTAAATTTTAAATTAAATTGTGATTTTTTATTTTCTTGAGGTTTCCTAATTCCAATGCCTTACCGTTGTTGGATTTCCTTAAAAAAAAGATTGTCGTTGAAAATTTTCTATTCTCTTCCCTCTCTTTTTCCACCCTATCCTTAGACTCATAGTATTGTACGATAAAATAAAATTATGATTGATAGCCAGATTTATTATTATTATTGATTGTATAATAATAAATGTTATATGTATAATTGTTAATTTATGAATTATTGTTATTGATTGTAGAATTACTATTATTATTAATATATTTTTTATTATCATTTACTGTGAAATATATATTAATACTAATATTATTGTTGAAATTATTAATATTACTATTAAATTTATAATTGATTGTTGGAATTGTAAATATTATTCTATTATTATAACTAATATTATCATTTGTAATTGATTTAATATTACTTTTATTATTAATATTCATGATTATAGTTATATTATTCTTATTAAGGATTATTATGATGATCAGTATTATTAATAATTGTTAGACTTACTTATTACTAGTATTGATTGTTGGAAGCTAAAAAGATAATGTTGTGAAAAAAATTAAGTGAAGTATTCTTGTAACATTAAAAAATATATTTCAAAAAGCATTGGAATTAGTTTTCAGTGAAACTTATTTATCGTATGAAAAAATATCATTATATTTATTTAATAATACAATAGCATGCATTTAATAATATTATTACACTTATAAATTAATACACATAGCGATAAATCAATTACATAGTTCGATGTGTTTGTGTGTATAAAATGTTATGATATTAATTTATAAAAGCAATATTATTACGATATTAATGTAATAATTGTATCAACCTTTTTCTTTTGCTTAAAAACAAATGGAAATACTAGAAATGATCAACCTCATTTAACTGTTTGTTGATTTACTGATTTTTACATATTTTTGACAAGTATGGAGAGAGGCTAGCTGTTTCTTCCGACAGAGTGTATGCAGACATAATTAATTGTGTTAGAATATATAATATAATATACCAATTTAATTGAGGATTCTATTACTATTAATCAATCAAGTCTGGCATTAATATATTTTCTATCGTAAGATGTGCTACCTTTTATGATGAATTGTACAATTGATTAAACAAAAAAAAGATTGCTTAATTTGATCAGATCACACAATCAACTTGTCCATTAATTTCTCTCTTTTTTGCCATGCACACATAATTGAAGAATATACTAATAATTAAATAATACACAAAAATACAATCATGACGAGGAAATCAAATCAAATTAAAGCAACGACTTTTGCATGTACTGATCAGTTGTAATGAAAGTGAGAAGAAGAAGTTGCATAGAGAGGATTATGAAGAGCAGTGGATGACCCCTTTTTCCTTGAAAACAAGTCTCCTACAAGAGGTATAATTGGCTTCTTTTTCCTCCCCTTTTTCTTACCAACAAACAAACTTTCCTTCTCCCCAACGCTCAAAACTTGAGCCAAACTTGGCCCAATTAAATCCCTTTTCTTCTCCGCCGCCTTAGCTGCTTCTGCCGCCTCCGCTCGAGCAACCTTCGACATGTTCCGGTGGAGCTCAGCATTTAAAGAGGCCAATGCCACCTCTGTTTCCGATTCCCTTTCCTTAAGTAACTTGAGTTCATTTTTAGTCTCCTCCAACTCCACCTCGAGTTTCTTGACAGTGTCTGAAAGCTCTGTGTCTTGACTATAAAAACTCGAACCTCTTGGACTAGGGGAAGAAGAGTATTTCGAAGTTGGTTCTATGTCTACTCTCGGACTCGGTGAGAAAAACGGCGTTTCTTTCTTCGAAAATGAGAAGGGCTTCGGTGAATATATCTCGCCTACCAAGATCTTCTCTCCAAATATCGCCACGGCCTCTTTGACCGAACGGAAAGGCCGTGACGAATCCACATTGGAGCGGTGATCAACTAGCGTTTGATCAAGGGTTTGAATTTCTTCCATAGGAAGAGAGAGAATTGGTAGAATTTTTTTGCATTGGAAATAAGAGGAGAGTGTAATATATGATGGTGTATTTGAGATGTCTTTGCTTTGAAGTCAAACTTTGAATGGTGGGAGATGGTATAGGTAGTAGTATATAGGGTGTATGTTTTAGGTGGTAAGAAATGAGATTGTGTGATTTGAAGGTTAAGCCAACAAATGGGATTTTGTGAAGTTGGAAGACACAGACTGCTCAACGACTATGCAAATTACCCAACTCTGAACATGTATGACTTTTCTCAATCATTGTCTACTTATCCTTAAATAGAGTGATTTGGAATGTAAGAACGTACTTGCATGTTCATGTTTGTTAACATTCAATTTCTCATCTCTTTCTACAATTAATGTTTCTACTTTATATATATTTCTCTCTCCGTGTCAAAAAATAAATAATAATAATACTACATATAATTGATAATTAATATCTTATAAAAGTATATATATATATTGCGTAAATTAATTTCACCATAAAATTAATTTATAATTAATATTTTATTATAAAACAACTAATATTTTATAATATAAATAGCTAATACCTTTTAATAATTAAAATAACTAATTAATATCTTTTCATTCAATTTCACAGTAAAATTTATTCATATTTAAATATTGCAAATAAAGAAATAAGAATTCCCGTGTGGAGTATTATCCAAATTTAATTCTTGCACATATTACGAAACTCTTGCGCGAATTTCAATTTGAAGAAAGAAATGGTTGGATACAGTCTAAAAAACCATTATTTGATTGGGGGAAGAGAAACCCACTTTTGCGTGAGTTTTAATTCTTAGTAGGTTTCTGCCAAACAAAACACACGTGACGACTTATATATTTTATGTTTTAAATATACAGTATGCATGTAGAGTTGTGAGATCATAGATTTTTCACATCATATATATTGATAAAATCTTAGCTCAAAAAGCGATATAATGAAAAATGATGTGTTTTCAAAAGTGTTGGATTCATTTTCCTTTATATTAATTAATGGTTATTATTTATATTTTTTTATTCATATAAATTTTTACAATAATAAATATATCAATACATACACAAACGAATATGCATAAATGTGTAAAAAATTATATTTCCATTCGCTATTAGTGTTGATGATTGGGCTTGGGCCATTAGGAGTTATTTTTTATGGATTTTAGTTACAATTCTTGGATCTACATTGGACCTTTTGGCTTAAATCTAAGCCCTTAGCTCATCTTAAATCATCGCTTCAGTTGTGCTAAGATCGATTCTCTAGATTATTCATATTAATATTAATAAAATGACAAAATCTAGTGTTAACAAAAGTTTTCGGTGAAACTTGATCATTTACTAAAGAATATCGGTTGTAATAACTGAACGATATTATCTCTATTACTAAAAGATTTCAGTCGTGATAACTGAAAAGTATGTCTTATATTATTAAAGAGTATTAGTCTTGATAACTGAAGAGTATTATCTATAGTATTAAAGAGTATTGATCATGATAACGGAAGAGTATTACCTATATTATTAAAAGATATTAGTCGGGATAACTGAAAAAGTAAATTGATCTAATTTTACAATATAAATCAAATTTCACTGTAAAACTTGGTTCACATGACACACTTTTTAAGAAAAATTGAGAAAGTATAGATAGTGACAATTTAAATAAGTATTAATTAAAAAAAATCACAATTTTTAGAAATTTTATCAATTACAGTATATTTTTTTCTTTGCTATTCAATACTTCACTTTTTTAAGTTTTACAATTCGAAATGTTTGACCATTTTTAGGGTTGTCGGATATACCACATAAATGTCCATAAATAAAATTAATTTTTTTTAAGTGAAAGTAAAACTTTTAAAAATATTTTTAACATAACTTAAAGCCATAATTTCTAAAAAATTAATTTTAAAAGACATTACTTTCATTTAAAAAAAATATTTGTTGACATCTACATGGACATTTATGTGACAGTCATGTTATTAAATTGTGACTGAAAAATGGTCAGATGTATCTAATTGTAAAACTTTAAAAGTTGATGTATTGCATTGTAAAGAAAAAATGATATGTTTTAATTGATAAAAATTATAATGGCCATGTTTTTTTTTTAAATTAAATTTTTAAATAATTAAGTAAAGTGGGAACAATTTTATTTTAAATTATGGGTTCATTTCCTTTATAAATAATGGTTATGGTTATGATTTATATATATTAGTATTCAATTTGTTTAAATTATTTGTTTTATTTACTGAAAAAATCATTAATATTCCGATTAATTTCGACCAGATTTAATTTTTCAATATTAATATACTCCGTACATAAGGTTTTTAAAAATATTGAGTAATATCCATGGTATAGGTATGACGGTACAGTCGGCATAAGACGAAACCCCCCAATAAGAGAGTACAAGACAAAACGCAGGGAGGAAAACAAACCAGAAAATTTCCCCAGCTATTGATTTATCGATACGGCGATGCACGCGGCCATGGCGGTGACTTCTCCTCCGTATTCCTACAATTGCAGGCTACACCAAACCCTTGAAACCTCGTGTTCTCCTTCCTCTTCCTCCGCCGCTCCGTCCCGCCGCCTTTTTTCACCCAAGGTGAATTTCTTTCTCTCTTAGTTCGATCGATTGTATATATTGCGATGTTTGTTTGAAAGCTAGCTGCGGTTGTTGTTGTGTCTATTGGGAATTATAGTTGCGTGATTTTATTGTTAATATAATTGTTCGTATTCAGGTTTCGAGCTTCTTCGGTGCTCCAATTTCGCCCTCTTGGGGACTTAATCGGTTGCGAACGGCCTCTTCGCGGCATCTACGCTATGGTTTACTCCCTGGTTCTCGATCAGGTAAGCCTTGGAACCATATGCCTTCTTTAATTTGTGAGAGAGGGCGTTTGGTAAATGAATCCAATTGTTTTAGGACATAATCAGCTGTGGAAGGATCCATGTTTAATAAAATCAATTAAGATTGACTATGGAAGGATATCTTTAATTAAACTAATTAACCTTTAGTTGATTGATCATTGGATATGCATGTTTAAAAGAAATTAAGTTCTCTATGGTGATTTTATACTTCATGAGATGAGAGATGATGACTGATGTCCACTGGCTCTAAAACAAATTAAGATGGTTGTATAACTTGTATATTTCAAAATATGTATATTAATAATTGTGCTTGAACCTTGTAATATGCTGAGGAAATTTTATTTGTTCTTCTGAGAAGAAATTTGATGGTGTATATGTTTCTCTTAGTTTTTAGGGTTACTGTCTTTTTGTGCTTGCTTCATGATTGTTTATGTTTTATTGTGCATGTTTGTTTTTTATACTTTAGAAGGATAATCTTCTGCTTCGATAGTAAGCTTTTTATTGCAGGTGATTTGGTGTGGTAGGACAACATAATTTCTCTTGGCATGAACTAGAAAGGTTTTTGGAATTGTTGCAATGTCTGAATTGTGCATGGATTCATTTGAGATTCTGCATATAGACCTGACTTGTGAGCTCCACATTGTTTGTGCAGGTATAAAGGCTGTTGCCACTCCTGAATCAGCTTTGGAATTGCCACTCACAGCAGAAAATGTTGAGAGTGTGTTGGATGAAATTAGACCTTATCTAATAGCAGATGGGGGAAATGTTGTATTGCATGAAATTGATGGAAACGTCGTGAAACTGAAATTACAAGGAGCATGTGGATCTTGTCCAAGTTCTGTAGTGACGATGAAAATGGGCATTGAGCGCCGTCTAATGGAAAAGATACCTGAGGTTGTTGCAGTGGAATCAATACCCGATGAAGAAACAGGCCTTGAGCTAAATGATGAGAACATAGAGAAGGTGAATGTTTATTTCAAGTGCATCACTCTAAAGCATACTTTATTATTGTTTTTTTTTTTTTTTAAAAAGCAGTAGCGTTCGTTGAATTCGTTTTACTTACTTGAAGTGATATGATGATAATTATGGCTTAATTCGGCCCTTACAAGTCCATTAAGAAAGCTTCTTTCTCAATCATCATTGGCTTATTCTCTATTTTTATCTTCTCAGAGTTAGTTTATGGTCTTTAACTTTATCTTCTTAACTCGGTACCTGTTTGATACTTGTCATGGGCCACGAGTTCTAATCCTGAAGCATTTTGTTGGACATGGTCAATTGGGGCATTAAGTTTTAATTTACTGAGAAATAAGATCTATTTTTGATAAATAATACCGCTTCTCTATATACAGTCAAGTTTCATTTAGATGAGAGCTTCTTTTGTTTATTTTACAGCTGAACTCTCTTCTGTTGATTCTAATAGTTGAACCAGTGCCTACATTTGATGGTATGACCTTAGATAAGAAAGGCACATAATTTTAGCAGATGATGACATCTAGAAGGATGTTTGACTTTGACAGGGGCCTTGGCCATTCCAGCCAAACTAGCACCTGCTCCAAGGTGCTACCAGCGCACCACTAATTATCCAAGTCAAATAAACGTGATGTTGGCCACGACACCTTTGGTACAATATATTAGGAAAAAAAGTGGGGTGGGGGTGGATTTGGGAACTTACTATAGAACCCTTTGGTTGTAGCCTACGCACCGTTACCCCTAGAACGATGTCCTCTTTCAACACCATCACCTTACAATCACACACGGACATCCTTTACTGTAGGACCAGAAATATGAACTGAAAAAGGAATTACAGTGCATGTTTTTTTATCTCCACCACATTTCAATTGAAATTTACCTCCACATGAATTAGTTTGCTTCTCCGTCTGTTGTCAACTCTCCTGCTTTTTCTGGACTTGGCATACCTTCCTTCGTAGTTATTTACCCACTAACACATGTAATATATTGATAGTTTACTGGCAGTTCTGTATCATAACTGAATATTTATGTATATAAAATTCTGAAACATATGCTACACTGTTGAGTGGGTAGTGTTCTGTTTTTGGAAATAGGCAAGCTTGGTCAATGGAGTTGGGCAAAGGGGGTGGGGGAATCATCAATTTATTTTCTTATTTTTTGACTATATAACCAAATAATTCTCTTCCGTACAAGTTTTTCAGGATAAATGTGTTCTAGTCTTGTATTTTAACAGCATGATGGCTTTACTGCTAAATATATGTGTATCTTGATTCTAACCTCAGCATTTGTGTGTTGTGGGCAAAGGTTTAGACCTGATAACATTTTCATGCAGGTTCTGGAAGAGATACGACCTTACCTCATTGGAGCTGCTGGTGGGGAGTTGGAGCTAGTAGAAATCGAAGAGCCAATAGTTAAAGTACGAATCACGGGTCCTGCAGCTGGTGTGATGACCGTTCGAGTGGCTGTCACCCAGAAACTTCGAGAAAAAATTCCAGCCATTGCGGCGGTTCAGCTCCTATCATAAGGAGGGGTTTTATTGGGAGATCCCGTTATGCCTATCATTTCAGACGCACTACGGGTATGGAATTTGAGGTGCTACTGGATACATGCATGGCTCAATAAGTGATACCTTGAAAAATTGAGTGTTTATGACGTAGAAGAAGATGCAGGGTTCTGTACATATACAATGTGCCAGTATTATACTATTCATATTTAACTATGATATTTATCATGCAGAGGATTTTCAATTTTGTGTTGTTATCTTACAATATACAATCTAAAGTGCCCTCTTTATGTTATGTAAAGCTAAGCATCATGTGTAATTTGATTGTTGAAACAGTGATCCCCCATTATTCATGTTAGTCTTCAAATCAATGAACTGGTAGTGTAATCATAACAACAGAAACAAGTGCATACATCTTATTTTTGCAACGCTTTCAAATTATTCCCTTCGGTAAAAAATAAAAACACTTCCAAATTATTTAGCTTACAAAGTCTCGGCACCTCAACATGGATCCGGCATCCTTGTTCTTACACATGAAAGAGAGAAGACATAAGTAGCAGTCACTGTTCAAATTACATGATAATCTCCACACACGTGATAATAATACACTCGCCATGGGGCATAGCGTACTTAGAGCATCACGTGTTGATCATACATCAAGAGGTGACAAACCCGAATTCTGCATAAATAGAACAAATAATGGAATCTGCTAGAAACAAGAATATCCAGGGCAAGAAAGATCTCAATTTGTCTTTCTCCGAGTTTCAGTAAATCTCTCCCTTACTGGATCTGTTCTGATGATTGGGAACAGCCTAGATAGCATAGGAGAATGATTAGAGCCCCAAGTTTGAAAGAAGCTGACGCCATCTGGGAGTTTCCTCATCGAAAATGTAGGTGAGAGGTGAAATCAGAACCCCACTACCTCCAATCTGCACAAGGATATGTACACGTTGAAATTGGCATTTAAATAAAGGGTGGAACGCACAAATCTTTCGCACCATATAAGACAGCTGAATTTATGCTAGAATATTATCCCAACCAAGGACAAGAGACAATTCATCAACTAAAGAAGCCAGCATCAAATTATTGTTTCCATAGAATCCATAAATGCTCAATTCAACTTGTACATACATGAGCATACACAGATAGAGAATTTAAGCATGGATGCTCACCATCCTCAGCTGCTGAACAGATTTGTAAAGCGCCTTTTTTGGTACACAAATAACTATAGCAAAATAATCTGCTACTACCTTTCCATCACGCTTACCAAAAACTGGACTAACTGTAGGTCCCTGCGTATAGAAACATGAAGTCATGTAGGAGGCTTTTGATATTGATAAAGAAAGTGCTTTACATCAGATGGTGTTTGCAGTGTAGCCTCTATCTTTAAACCATTCCAGATAATATGCAAGAACAAGTTAGTCAGACCTGCAACCCAGATAAAGATGGTTGGCTTAACACTCGCTCAGCTACTTCCTCTGCACTGCTTCCCCTCATGTTAGCAGTTACCTGCCCATCAGAACAGTAAATCCCAAACAGGAAAAGATTAAAATCAATGTACAAATGAGTGCCAACTCTTGTTAGTGAAGTTAGTACCTGGCCTCCTCTTTAGAAAGAAGTCAGGGCCTCAGGGGTTCAAACCCTTCCCCAACCCACATTTCCAATTTGTGAAGGGTTCAAACTTCTAAATAAATAAATAAAAAAAACCAATGCACAGATTATTCGCACCGTGAACTGACCAACAGCCTTCAAATGCGCTTCCAATCTTTCAAGCATTTCATGAGTAATATCTAGCACACCTTTTCGTTGGATCAATGACTTTCTGCTAGCAATGAGTACAGCCTGAAATGATAAACCCAGGTCAAAGGAGATTTGCGCCAGCCATAACTCCAATTCATGATCATTAACTATCCTAAAATAGAATATACTTTTCAGTTTTGCATGCTTATAAGATCTCAATTACAGTAGAAGCAGTTTACCTGACTTTCCAAGATGATTCCACCTTCAATTTCTTTCAGATTATTTTCCTTCAATGTAGTTCCACTACTCACCAGGTCAACAATAGCATCAGCTATCCCCATCTAAAAGAAATAAAAGGAATCAGCATTTATAGGATGTAATGACATGAGAAAATACATATGCAGGTGAATGTCTAACATTGGTTTCATTCACTTTTCTTCCTCCCTAAGTTCAACATTTACTCCACAAACTAAGTGAGAATTGATTAAGGTTCTAATCCCATATTGCTGATGCAGCAGAATGCCAAATGATAAGTTTCAAAGTATGTAGATAAATATTTAAAGAAGAACCTACGAAATCCAAGGAAAAACCTTTTACATTTACTACTATTTAATAATTATTTTCTAGATCCCTTTCCTTGACACACAGACACTAGAATATGGCATTTACTATGAAGATACAAACCAAAATGGAATTACAGTAGCAGAATATTATTCTCTACTAAGATAAAGATATAGTATTTACTATTTAATAGTTCCCCATTCTCTAGGCCCTTCACCCTGAGAGGCAGTAGAAAAGTAAAAAGATAAGGAAAAATAAGGGGGAGGGTGGGATGGAAAAGGAGACAAGCAGCAAACGAACCAAAATGAATTATTGTAGCAGAACATTATTCTCTATGAAAATAAATATATAAATGTTCATTGTTTACCGCAGGAGCTGCTTCCAAAGCTCCATCAGCAGATGAGAATGTCACGTGGTTCAGACCATTCTCTTTCAAGAATTTAGGACCCATCTGTAAGTAAAATTAGTTGTTAAATAGAATCTTTCCCCTCAAAAAATATCAAATGGAGCAAAGGAAAGCAGGATAAAGAATGAGAACTTCTGGATAAACCATACATATGTGAAGCCAGTAGCAATTCTTAGAGGTCTCTCTGGTGTCCACTGTGGCATCTCTGCCAGCTCTTTCAAAGAATTAATATTCTCAAATATGCCATACTTGGGGATCTAAGAAGGAAAAAGAATATTATACTTCCACAATATAAGAGTTCAAAGTATAGAAGGAATTAGCAGATTCTGGATACACTCATAAGAAAATTACTCACTGCAAGAGATAAACGACAATCTCCATAGTCAAGAGAGTCATGGACAATAATGAGATCTTCGTCTTCCTGCAAGAAGAATGTAAATGCTGATAATCAAATGAAAGTACTATTAGTTTCCTACCCCAATTAAAAATTTGTACAAGAGGAATAAGAGCAATATCCAACCGCGGTAGTGATAAGAACTTCTAAGCCACTTTTTTTTCAAGTGGACTGTAAGGATTTTCTCCTATGCTAAATTGATAATTATGTGAATTAACTCGATGGGTCCTTACCTGTCCAAATTCCATTACAGTGTCCAAGCCAACAATTCCAAGGTCCAAATCTCCAGATACCAATTTCCTTACGACATCTTTTGGGCGTTGAAACCAAACTTCTAAATTTGAAATCTGCAATATAAATTTAGCTACTCTGTGTCATCATATAGATCAATATATCACGTGTCTTCTCATTCCAGAATGAACAAACAAGAAAAGCAAAACAAATTTCTGGCCATAGATATGCACTCCACAACGAGAGTAATCCTTTTTAGTTGCCAGCAAATAAAATACATCTGGTTTCAATAGATGTTCAAAATATAGCTCAAGAATTGCTATTGTCAAGAAACAAATGGTCAGAAAAGTTCATATGTTCAATGAATTAAGAAGTCTACTCAACAAAGCTTATCCCCATTGTTCATGAGAAACTACATTCATTCTCAATTTAATCTTCATTAATCACCTTTTCCATATGAAGTTAAGCGGCAATAAGTTAAACCAAAGCAAATGGATAAAGATACAAATCAATACCAGATGGGACACTTGCAATGATGATTTGAATGCAAAAGAAATGTACAGCATAGGAGGACAAACCATGCACAAAAATTTAAGCTATTGTTTTACTTAAAAACTACTCCATGCAATCTCATAGAAAGACTGTATGTATCTCTTATAGTTATAATTGATTAATAAGTGTTATACAAGAACAGCCAATAAGTGAAAAAGCAAAGTTCTGGTTTGAGTAAATACCAACCACATCCTTTTAAGACCAACTACCACCCGACATTGGAACACCAAATTTGGTGCAAAATTGCACTTCAGAAGAACTTCAAACTGTGAGTGCGT
Source organism: Paraleonurus japonicus (assembly GCA_030762865.1). Taxonomy (NCBI): domain Eukaryota; kingdom Viridiplantae; phylum Streptophyta; class Magnoliopsida; order Lamiales; family Lamiaceae; genus Paraleonurus; species Paraleonurus japonicus. The sequence goes on along the minus strand of CM061057.1, from coordinate 2,080,495 downwards.
GTACTAAAAAGCTGTGCATTTACTATCTAAGAAGATATACGCACCTGAGGAATTTCTGCAACATATTGCCGTGGATTCACTTGCCTCACTGACAATTGACAATCCTTTACAGCACAAGCCCCAGCGCCCCCAAAAAGGAACAAATAAGAATCAATCAGCAAAATCCTTTCTCATATATAATCTTAATGCTAGATTTGCTGGACTATAGAATTTGTGTGTGCATACATTACCTTGAGGAGGTCAAGAGTATCAGTAGCCATTCGGCCTTTGCTCGGCAACCCTAGGCGCACTTCACTTCTCTCGTGAGGTTTCTTGTCAACATTGCCGTTGACCACCGTAACCGGCGACGCGACCGAACAACAAGAGACGGTGAATTTCACGGAAAGAGGATTGGGTGAAGAAGATGAAGTCGAGAAGTGCGAAATTGATGGACACTGCAGGAGAATCGTGCGCAATACAGACATTTTCCAATTTAATCTCTCTCAGATTAAGCTCTCTCTGCGTCTTCTGCGCGATAGGGAGGAGAATGTGTGTGTGAAGAGACTGAGCGCCGTTGCCAGATGATTTAAGGAGGCTAGCGATGATCGTCTGCAGCCGCTAACCAATCATTTATCTGCACTTGGCACTGCAAACGTGACACGTGGAAATATTTCATTATTTAATGCGTAGAGGGAATATTTATTACCGCAATTGTTTCTTTTATAAATATAATATATGTTTAATTAAAGGCGTTATCATTAATCATTATAATAAAAAAAAAAAAAATGCGCATATGCACCTTAGTTCAAGTTTTAGCGCATGATCGATAATGTGGTTAAAAAGTCCATTTATTAATTAAAATCATTATAGCAATTTGATAAATTACATAAATCAACCAATCAAATCAAAGCAACATATAATGATGAAACTTGAGACTAAAATATACAAGCATCAATTTGATACCTAGAAGGATTGAACTGCCAAAAATATACAACTTCATTTACATACCGCACTAGTCGCTAGAAAGTGGATTGTACCAAAAAATAAAAAGGATGTGCTTAAACAGGTCTACTCACTCGTTTTTATATAGTACCCAAAAAAAATCTTAAACATTAATTTACTTTATCTTAGTCAAGCTATCATTTTTTTCACATATTCTCATCTCATCTCACCTAACAAACGGCACTTTATATTTCCTCTATGTTGGTTTCCGACATCCACATAGACATAAATTTTATATATTAATCAATTTCAAAAGGAACCTAATTAAATCGGTCATGTTAATTTCATAATCAATTTAAAGTACTCATGTCAAAATTATATAACGTGCAAAATGTTTGTATCACATGATAGTCGACAGAAAATGAAAAACTTTTATGAAAAATAGACCGACATAAGATTGGGTTACTGCATGATGAAATATCAAATTTTTTTGGATAAGTAGTATTATTATTTTGATCTAAAAGTTATTTTAGTCTAAAAATAATTTTCGCATCGAGATAGCCTACATTAAATTGTCTTGACATTTTATTCTAGAAAGCCGACTAATTTTCAAATGATTATTAAATTACGTGTCTGAGAACAAGTAAGAATGACATATTTTATTGTCTAAAATTCTTTTTCACATATCGGGAAGTAGATAGGCGTCACATATTATTATCGGTAACAAAATAAGATTTTTTTTTCCGGTACCTACTAGAAATGAGTAACACTAGCATAAAATAATTGAATTTTTTCAAGTAATAATAATACTGTAAAACGAATAATATTTATTTAATTAGTATAAATGATGCAATTGATTTATGAATTCATTGAATATCATTAGAAAAGAGCGTACGGTGCAAAACTACAAATGATGTATACAATAATTTGAAACTAGAAATTACTATATTTACCAGATTTTCATTTTATCAAAATTAATTGCAATTACATAGTACAATAATCCAAAAACCAACGGAATATTGCTTTGCAGTTTGTTCAACAGTGAAGTTGCCGTTTTTCAATTTCTTGATTTGCTGCAAATTAGCCCCTCAAAACCTCAGTCGGAGAGAAGTCCTTATTCTGGTAAAACCATTCTCTGCAAATTTCTCACACTTGTAATTCCGATCTGTGAAATTCCCACCAAATTTCTCCATTCGTAACTGTGTTTTCATCGTTCCCTGCCAAGCAATTTCCCAATAATTGCTTTCACCGCCGAAAATTACAGATCTTCACACAAATTGAAACCAAACAAAAATCATATTCAATTACTTAATTTCAGTCTAATTTTCCTGGGCAGCTTGAAGTTGGAGGTTTTTCTTCTATTTCAAAGCGAAAACTGGAGAAAATCAGAAACCCCATATACTTGGGGCAACTTTTTTCTTGTTGAGAAGTGGAGTAGAATGATCTTGCGATAGTTGGGATATCTGGGGTTTACTTTTCTTGTTGAGTGATTGTAAAGATGGCGTCCGGGCAGATGGCTACGGATGCCATGGATTCTTCCTATAAAGGAATGTCCTCTGATAATATAAAGGGGTTGGTTTTGGCCCTATCTTCCAGCTTCTTTATTGGTGCCAGTTTCATTGTTAAGAAAAAGGGATTAAAGAAAGCCGGTGCTTCGGGCGTCAGGGCTGGTAATTTACACTCTGTGCCACCTCATTTAGAAATTACTTTTCGAGGGATTGCAGGTGTTTGATGTATTTCTTGATTTCACCCGATTGGATTCTGATTGGTAGAATGAAGTAATTCGGGGATATTGGTTTATAGAAAGTTTTGTCACCGTGTTCAGATTGAGTTTGATGGACAAGATCTTGAGTTTTATGTAGATATAGTATCTTCAGAACTTTTACTGTTATATGCTTTAAATCTTTGACTAGATGACAAGATTATTGCTAAAGCACATGCCTTCTGGAAAACTGTATAGATCTATCCCTATGCAACAGACATTCCTTTTGTTTTCTAGAATTGTAGCCCTCCCACAGCTTTGATGAATAGTCAGTGGAATTAACTTATTGAAATGCTCTAATTGATTTATCACCCATGACGTTTTTTCATATGACATTTATGAGATAGAAAACCTTACTGATATGCCGCTACTATTATCTGGGGATCAGCTGCCATTAGATTGTTAATTGAAACTTTGTTTGCACTCAATTGCAAGCCCATGTGGAGGGGAAAGCAAGTTTCCTTGAAAACTATTGTTTTTTGTAATTTTAAATTCCTTGGAAGCAGCCTCAGCTCCTTCATTCTCTTGGTGTGTCTTGCCTACCAAGACTTCGCATCTGAAATTTGCATTATTTCTTCTACATGACTGGGAATTGAGATTAGATTTCACTTATTAACATCATTTTTCTCTGGATGAGCCTGTTCATTTCACCACAATTTTATCTAGCATTTGTGAGGCAGTTTTGATACACTGATTAGCAAATTGACGTGATGCCAAGATAATCCTGTGGGATACATGTGCTGCTGAAATAGTATTGGTAAAAAGCTTTAGGCATCTATAACTTATAAGCCAGAAATAGTGCACCTTCACCACAATTTAGTTTCATGACGATCACCTATTTGGATAATGGATAGCTATTAGGATAAACCTTCTTTTATACGTCCACAGCCATTAACTTAATTTGATGGTCATTGCTTAAAAAGTTCTTGGATGGGCATCCTGAAGCAGTCCCAGCCTCATTTTGGGGGCATTTTTTTATTTATTACCAATAACCTAAATCATTTTGATGGAATCATTTATCCACATGGACAATCTGTTCCAACTTTTAACTTTTTTATAATATGGCATCATACAGTTATCATGTTTTCTCTCTAACTGCAACAATTAATGAGAAATGTTGCAATAAATAGCTATTAGTAAAAAAAATTGATGTCATAGTCTATTTCTTTCAATGAAGAGATGCCAGTTTACCATTTTTTACCAACTAAAGCAGAGTAGTTAATGTAACACTTTCTTCGAGAAATTCAGCTCGAAACATTTCAAGCATGGTTGTACTTGTACAAGTGTCGCTTACTTCACATAAAAATAAAAAAAAAGAAACATCAAATGTGGTTACAAGCTTTGCTTAATGATATACAACTGGAAGTTGTAGACAATATGATGCTGGGGTTTATTCTCATTGCGTCACAGTTATAAATTTGACCTAGGCACTGTTCGATTACAAGAACGGCTTCTGTTATACTAATTTTTATTTCATTGCTTGCAAGTCTTTCTATTGGTCACATAGGCATGTTCTTTGAGACTTCTCGTGGAACGGAACTTTGTTAACTATGGTTATGCTATCGTGCAATATGTCAGTTTTTGCTTTAGAATCATGTAATAATTTGTCTATCTTTTTTCTTACAGGAGTTGGAGGTTATTCATATCTATACGAGCCACTATGGTGGACTGGCATGATAACAAGTGAGTATATGTACATTTGTGTTACGCTAAGTAGAGCTCATGTCATGATAAGTATCTTTAAGTAAAACAAATTGATTTGTCCAACTTTGGAGACAATAAGAAAATAGATACATTATGCTGGAGCTGATCCACAGAGATTAGTTTATCCATTTATTTTCTTAACTACTCCTTCTTTGCATAGTGGAAGCTATTCATCACTGTAAACTGGATATCTGGTATTTGTATGATTTACGCACCATGTTACTGTGTTATTAGCTTTTTTGCACATAGATTAGCATATCATGCTGAAAGATTGCAGAAGCGTCAACAGCTGAAATTGGTTAAAGCTTCTTACAACAATATAGTGGCGCATTATCTTTGTGTTGTTTCAAATTATTATCTTTATGATGATTGTGATGAAGGATACGAGCAAGGATAAGGACCTTGCATGAATCGTTCTGATTTCTATATTTCACCTTCATATTTTTCGAACAGAGCTCGTATTAAGCTTGTCAAGCATTTGAATACATATGAGTCTTACTCGTTGGTATTCAGCACATCCTTGTTCCAGGTGGCTTAGGCTTACTCTGTTGATTCTTGTACAATGATATCAGACTGGAGACACTGTATAGGAGAAAAGAGGTTTACATGAGCCATTGTTCATGTATAAAGGTGCTGGAGAGAGTGTAATTGTCTTAGCTGTAGATCTTCTGATGATGAAGCTTCATGCAAGATTTTTTAACTGAAGCTTGTTAATTTGCTATGCCTCAGAGTTTTTTTTTTTTTTTTTTAAATTATTATAAACTATTTTTAACTATTAGATGTATGATTGGTCTGGGCTACATAAGTTTCATATTCTTTTTATCTGTAGAATATATCTCAACAGGCTGAACATAAGAGTGTGGACAATAATTGCCAAATTGCACCTTTGCTAACACATCGCTATACAGTTTCTTGTAAAGCTACATGGAATGTTTGATACCTCAAATGTTCCGTTGCAGGTTCAAACTACTATAACCAAGTTACCTGAAGTGAACAGTATTTAGATGGTCTAAATGCTTATGCCTATTCTAACTAGAAAATAGTCTTCTTGTTTGAACTGTCAAAGGATGTACAATTATTTTGTTATATTCCCCATCTTTACTCATTCTCTTCCATAAAGAAGTTCCATAATCAGCCAGCTCTTATGCCTGCATCAGATTTTCATTTTCCTAATTGGTGGGCTGACGTACCTTGTAGTTTGTGTGCTAATTTCCATTTGTTGCTCCTTAAATATAGTTGATTGTGAAAATAATATTCTAGTGTTTAAATTTCTTTTGTTACTCGGTGATTTTGCATCCCTAAACCCAGTATTCCATTGGTTTGTTTGCTCTTGCAACAGTGATTGTTGGAGAAATTGCAAATTTTGCAGCTTATGCATTTGCACCAGCCATTCTGGTTACCCCTCTTGGCGCACTCAGCATTATTATCAGGCATGATATTAACAGTGACCTTATTCAACTATGGCACCTTGTTTTAGAATGCTGATCATTTTACATAATTGCAGTGCTGTACTTGCACATGCTATTTTACGAGAGAAGCTACATATTTTTGGTATTCTTGGTTGTGCATTATGTGTTGTGGGCTCCACTACAATTGTCCTCCATGCTCCACCAGAACGTGAGATCGAATCTGTCGCAGAGGTGTGGGACCTTGCTACTGAGCCAGGTAACTTCTTTACTTTATTTTCTGCAGTGTGGCATATGTTCCCTACTGAGCTAAACTCTGCGTTTTTGCTGCAGCTTTTGTCTTCTATGCAGCTCTAGTGATAGCAATTGTCCTTGTTCTGATATTTCACTATGTCCCACAATATGGCCAGACACATATATGGTTCTATATTGGTGTTTGCTCGTTAGTTGGTTCATTGTCGGTATGCATTGCTAATCTCTATATTCTCTCTTCAGTTGACTCCTCTTTTATAACAGAAAGAAGGAAGACCTCAGTTCAATGTTAAGCTATGTGAAATACCTTCGCAGGTCATGAGCGTAAAAGCACTAGGAATTGCAATTAAGCTGACATTGTCAGGAACGAATCAGCTAATATATCCTCAGACATGGGTCTTTGCGATGGTTGTATTGGTTTGCGTCCTTACTCAGATGAATTACCTCAATAAGGTATCTTTTCATTGTGGATATTTTGTTGATTTTTCTTTTCTTTTTCTTCAATTGCACACATTCTAGTAGTGGTTTTATTGTTATTGTGACTTCTCTGATTTCATAAATTTGGCAATTCTTGAATACAGGCCCTAGACACGTTCAATACTGCCGTAGTTTCCCCCATCTACTATGTCATGTTCACATCCTTGACCATTGTGGCTAGTGTGATCATGTTCAAGGTAAGCCTACTGTTTATGGATCAGAATGAACACTGTTATTTTGTTGCATAATGGCCTGATATACGTAGATGAATGAATAAAGCTGATATTCATTTTTTACACAACGGAGTTGGGGACTGTACATGTTTCGCCGATGGTGAGAAATAATATCTAAAAACACGAAAGAATTGGGTGTCTAGGTTCCTTGGTGGAGCACTGACTGATACTTGTGCTTTCTTCGTATACTGATGACAAATTGACAATATTGGATGAGTACATATATTTCTCTAAATTGTTCGAAAAAATAATTGAAGTCCCTTGGGCCTCTACTGTGATTCTTTGCTTGATATTTCAATGCTATTTTTCTGAAATAAATGAGATTGAGAATGCTATCTTGTGAATATGAGCAGGACTGGGACAGGCAGAATCCAACCCAGATTGTCACAGAAATGTGCGGGTTTGTGACTATTCTTTCTGGGACGTTTCTTCTGCACAAGACAAAAGACATGACTGATAGTATGTGCCTAATGCTTTCTTACTGGAGTTGATACAGAATAATTGAAATTGATACTTCAAAAATAACACGTTATGACAATCCATAATAACTATTTTAATGTAGGTTCAACATCAATAGCCATGATGAGATCTTCAAAGCATAGCAATGAGGATGATTTTGGTGAAGAAGGTATCCCTTTAACTGTAAAGCGGCAGGAAACATAAAGAGCACCCTGATGTATTCTTCGGTTGCTTTTTCTTTTCTTTTTGGCCATCTTGTAATGATGTCTCCCAAAATCATTTGCTAATTGGAAAAGATACTGCACTTATCGATCTTGTATTCGTATCAGATATTCTATCAGTTTGCTGATATGCATTTTTTTCTCAGGTCAAGAGTTAGATTTGATTCTTTGCCTCTTTCTCTACACAAGTACACTTTGATGTTCTTTTTGTACATGTGTTTTTATCGCAGATTTTGTCCTGAACAATCCAAATTTTTTGTGGGAAATGATAAATGTTTCACAGTAGGCTTCATAATTGTTTATAGACCACTGTTTCATGTCCTGCAAAATCTTGCAATTAAAGAGGCCCTTGAATTTTATGCTCTATTTTTTTTTTTGAAAAATTATGCTCTATTAATTGTGTGAAGATTAAAAAAAAAAAAAAAAAAAGACAATTTCGCTTCATTCCAATTATTGGATAAGTAATTGAAGTTTTTGATTGTATTGGTCACTGACTTGAATAATCATGAGAAAACTTAAGTTTGTGGAGTTTTTTGAGAGAAAGGAAATGATGGGGGAGAAAGTGATGCAGACGGTCATATATATAATAAGTTTAATTGATTTTGATTATATGAATCAAATTAATATATATATATATATATATATTTTATTATTATTATTTTATTATTATTATTATTATTATTATTATAATAAAGACAAAATATATCACAATTTCTTAATGTTCAAATTAATCGATATTTAGTTCATGAATCATGACGGGAGAATTACTAATTTTATATACTTATAATAAATTTTTAAATTAATAAAACTATTTTTTCAGAGAGTTATTAATTTTATATAATATTCAATTAATTAATAAAATAAGAGAGTTAAGTACTAATTTTATATAGGGTACAATACTATAATGAATTTGTCAATTAATAATCTATTTTTTAAAATGTATCACTAATTTACTATCATATGCTGTTACTAATTTTATTATGTAATATTATAAGGATTTTGTCAATTAATAAAATCATATTTTAATTAGCTTCTCAAAATTTTAAAGATTTCTAATTGTCTGTATAGTCTATTTAATAGTAATTCAAATTGAGAAGGGTATTATAGTAAATGTCGGATCTTCTGGACCTAGGGTTTAAGGACCTCACCACTGTATAAATCACTCCCTATTACACCGGCTCTACAACTCAACCTTTCTTCTCCAGTCCAGTGCGCCGCCTCTTGCTCGTCTGCAAGGTATACATATTCATATGCCATAGTAAAGTTTTACTTTTTTTTTTAATCGGAAATTATCTTTTCTTGAGTTACATTGTACAATAATTAGTGATTTTGAGATCAATCAAAATGAGATGCTCGCTATAATGTTAGCGATTCTTTGCTAAACCTGAAATTACAGATTAATTTTCAGTATTTTTTAGAGAATATACTAAATATTTGAAAAATGTAGTCTTTTTTTTGTCTAAGCAATTGTCTATGAATTTTATCCAGTACTTTGTTGCTAAACTTGACATTACAGATTATTTTTCAGTATTTTTATGAAATATACTAAATATTTGAAAAGTGTAATATTTTTTTCCTAATAAACTTTTTTATCCCTAAGTTTGTTTGTGTTTATTGATATCAACAACAGGTTATAAGCCGTCTCTGGGGATCCATATCTGAAAGAAAAAATGTCGGGGTAAAACCTCTTTAACCTTAAAGAGTACTTCGTGTATGCTTGTGCTTAAATTGATTTATGAAATTTTGTTTGTTTTCAAAATTTATTTTGTAGAATTTTCTACATCGAAGACTTTAGATGCAATCTCCCCTTTCCGAAAACACTTGAAAGAAATAAAAAAATCCACATAGGAATAATGAATATTTTCCTTAGTTTTTGTAACCGGTACCACTTTAACTTGCACCAGCTTACTGGCCACTTGTTCAATTTAGCTTTTGTACCAAAAGCAATTTATCGGTATTTGTGTTTAAAAATCTAAACTACCACAACTCTTTTATTTATTATATACATATATGCATACATTACAAGTTAGTTGAAGTTCTGTTATCAATGCCTCGAGTACCTTTGTGTTTGCACAGTTTCTTTTGTTTAGGTTTGTAAAACTGGGAAAAGGATGATGGATTTGTTAAATTTCCATCCACTGCTTACTATGCTTTCAGCTTCGTTGTGGCCTAATTAATTTGTTATGCTGTATACGTACATATCATATGTTGCTTGAGGTTCTGATACTAAATGTGTCTGCACAGTTTTTATTTTTTAAGAGTTATAAAAAGGACCTCCCATTGCTTACTACATTCCCCAGTTTTTTATTGCATCTCCTTATACATGTAATTTCTGTCTTTCCAGAGAGGATGCTCCTGTTGCTGATGCTCCAGCTGCAGCCCCAGCTCCAGCTCTTGGAGAGCCTATGGATATCATGACTGCTCTGCAGCTGGTGCTGAGGAAATCACGGGCTCATGGTGGTCTCTCTCGAGGTCTCCATGAAGCTGCCAAGGTTATTGAGAAGCATGCTGCTCAGCTTTGTGTGTTGGCCGAGGACTGTGATCAGGCTGATTATGTTAAATTGGTGAAAGCTCTATGTGCTGATCATAATGTTAGCTTGATAACTGTGCCAAGTGCTAAAACTCTTGGCGAATGGTCTGGGGTAAGTGACATTCTAGTGCATTTTTATCTATATTAATTACTGAAATTATGTCTTCATTAGTTAGTTGAAGTTGGATGGTCAAGGGTCTGGAGTTTGGCTCTTTGGCACTATAACTATGCCTTTGAGATGAATGCAGCACCCAATATCAGCTTTATTCCTTCAGTTGAATTTGGATAGGTTGTCCCTATATCTACCTGAACATCTGAATTGGAAACATACATTTTTAACCTTTTTATTTTGAATTAAAAACAAAGAGATTTTAAGATGTTATGAGGGCACACTGTTCTGTTTAATCAAGATTCAAGGCAAGGTTTTAGTATTTTTTAGCTTATTTTAATATTTTTTTTTCTTTAGTTACATTATCTGAAACCAAAGGATGATCTTGGATTCAGTCATCTCACGACGGTCATCTGAGACTTAGTGTCACTATTGATGCGATAATCCATTTGTCTGATGATTTGTTCCCTTTACAGATTTATTACTTACAATTTAGTTAAAAAAGAAAACCCAAATTAATTTCTGTATTACTGGTACTGATTTAATAAACAAAAACAAAGAGATTTTAAGATGTTATGAGGGCACACTGTTCTGTTTAATCAATGCAAGGTTTTAGTATTTTTTTACCTTTATTTTAATATTTTTTTGCTTTAGTTACATTATCTGAAACCAAAGGATGATTTTGGATTCAGTCATCTCACGACGGTCATCTGAGACTTAGTGTCACTATTGATGCAATAATCCATTTATCTGATGGTTTATTCCCTTTACAGAATTACTTCAATTTAGTTAAAACCGAAAACCCAAATTAATTTATGTATTATTATTGTCAAGCACATGTTATGATGAAATGTGTATTATTGTTACTGATTTAATTCAACTGGCAACAAATCATGAGACCAAGTTTTTTTTTTTTTTTTTTCGGTAACTTTATTTTCTTCTATTTGTCTCTCTATTCAGTTGTGCAAGATTGATTCTGAGGGAAAAGCAAGGAAGGTGGTTGGTTGTGCCTGTGTTGTTGTGAAGGTGCGTAACAATTTAATATTGAAAAAGCTAAAATTTTTCCATACCAGGATTATGCTCATGTTCATGGATGTCATTTTGCAGGATTATGGTGAGGAAAGTGAAGGTCTTCACATTGTTCAAGAGTATGTGAAATCACATTAGATTGTTTGAGGATGATTGTCTCTTTGGTCACTTATCTCCCAAGCATCTTGATTGTCGACTGATTCTTCCTGGAACTCTTTTGATGTCATTTATGAGTCTTGAATTTTGGAAAATTGAGACAATTCAATTTTGTTGTGTTGGCTTCATATGTTAAAAGATGCGAATCAGATCATTAATATTATATGCATGAATGCTTGCTTAGTTATGACATTTGTTTTTGATCTCTATTATTCCGTTAAGAATTATAACAATAGTTGACACTCTTTTATGCTCAAAACTCCCAATAGCAGTGTTGAAGTGCTGTTAGTGGTGAAAATTTACTTTGATTTTTTTTGTTTTTTGACAGGGAAGTTTACTGTGATTTTAAATGTGCACTGATTGTACCTTTAAATGTGACATTTGACAACTTTAACTAGTTTATTTTTGGATTATCCTTACATAGTTTTGGTTGCATATCCTCTATGTCCGTATGTAGGTTTACCCTTGTTTTTTGATACAATATTTAAAAAATTTAGTAGAATAACCTCCCTTTGTTTGTCTTGATTATATAGATTTATTAGAAAAATAAATTAGATGAGTAATTTTTTTATTATATCCTTAATTAATAAATGTTTTCAATATAATTAATGCATAGGATTATTAGTAAATGAATAAGAAGTTATTAATTTATATGAAAATAAATTTATATAATAGGGATATTCAAAAATGAAAAAATCAGTCTATATAATTGTAGTCTATGTAATTGTAGTTATACGATGGGGAAAGATAAAATGTGATTTAAGAAAAAATATTTAGGAAAAATGTTTTTATTTTGTCTTTGTTTTCAAACCACTGCATTTCTTTTGAATTGAATTTGTTACGTCAACTTTCTAAATAACGTTTCTAAATACCAGATTTTAATCCTCAAGACTTCCTACAAGTTAGTAATTGATTTTAAAATTAATCGCAGGAAATTCAAATAAAAAAAAATGTAAAAAACCAATTGCCCAGTTGTAATTGTTTAAAATACTAAAAGAAACTTTGAAAGTTAAAAAACTTCTCTTATTTCTCATTAAAATAGTTATTGCCTTTTCAGGTAAAGTGTCAATTTTTAAAATTTTATTTTAAGCAAATATTTTTTTAAAGAATGAAACACTTTATCTTTATCTGACGCTATAACAAGACTACGAAATTCATTATTTGCTTGATCATGAAAAAAATAGAACCGTCAACTTTGATAGGAACAATCAATTCCTGTTAAGGGTTGATATTTAAAATGGGAGGTTCAGTGTTTTCTCATCTCGATTATCTTAATTTATTGAAAAGAACACTGATATGAACAAGCTTAGACATGAACAAGCAAGCAAGTATTATTTAAAGTAGACAAAAAAGAAGAATATATCATATATGCCCGCCTTTTTTGGGAGATATTTGACAACTAAGAAAATTGGTTCGTCTAATTGTAAAACCACCAAAGCTTAATCCTCATCTTCCGTCTCTTCATCATCGTCGTCGTTTTCTCCGTACCTCCATCCATCTCCCACATTATCTCTTTCCTCTTCTGTCTCTTCACTATCTTCTTCTTCATATATCTCCTCTTTAAGTGGCCTTTGCTTTTTCACTATGTTCATTATGGCAGGGGAAGCTGTAGAGCTTTTGCGCTGAGGAACTTTAGAAGGAGGGAGCTTTAAGCTCGGTTTTGGTCTGCTCTGTTTATGAACTTTACCATTGGCTCGTTTCCCACCATATGCATCATGATCACTACCTTCATCAATATCATTTTCGTTGTTAGTTTGATTGTTCTTAGCATTCTCATCTGGAAAATGACCTGGGTGCTCTCTCCTGAGATGAAGATTCAGCTTGTACTCGTGAATGTAAGCCTTCTCACACCCTTCGTACGGACAGGCATAGGGACGATCAGATGATGCGGGACCTGTAGCTCCTGTCGATTTTGGAGTTTTTACGGGTTTTTCCTGAGGCACAGCATATTTGACTGCTTCTAAACCGTTCTGCATCAGTTGCCATAGATTCAACATGAGTTGGACATTTAGTAATTTTAGAAGAGAAAATGACACTGAAATGCATTGTATACACTTACATGTCTTGTTATGATAGTTGGAACAATAATTTTTTTTTTTTAGTTAGAACAATAAATTGTTTTCAATAATGGTCCTATAAAATGCTTCTTAGTACAAATCCAAGTCTCTTAGGCCTAAGGAGCAAAACTATTATCTTAATCTGCTAGGTATTTGCAAGAACATTAAAGAAGATGATGATTGAAAAATACCAACCTTCTCATGATGAGAAGCAATGTGATTCTTTAGCTTGTACTCGTGAGCATAACGTTTTCCACATTCAGGATATGGGCAGATATGATAATTCTCCTGTGCATGGGTTTTCATGTGTGACCTCAGATTAAAATCCAACGAGAATGCCTGCATAACAGAAATTACAGTCTCAAATCCCAGCAATTCACATAGGTAGCAAATCAAGAAGCAATAACATTCGGAAATCCCAGCAATTCATGCAATTTCCACTAAGTATTGGAATATGGCCTAAGCATAGCATATCTATTGTGCATTTTCACCTTGGACTTTACAAATTAACATGAATGAGAGAAGAGGTGGAAAACCAGACAAGACTAGTGGATGAAATCGTTGTGTATGTTGCGAGGTCACATAAACTCATCTAAAAAGCTAGATATACTCACCTTACCACAGCCTTCATGTGGGCACACAAAGTCTCTCTCTCCGGTATGAATTAAAAAATGCCTCTTTAGTTTTGAACTGTCCAAAAATTTCTGCAGAATTCACCAAAAAAGTGTACTCTATGATATATCATAAACCGAAATTATGGAGAAAATATCGAGGTCCCATTCCCATATGACAGAGGAAGCACGTAATTCTATTTAACAAATCCGATAATTATGAATTGAATTGCTTAAGAACAATCTGCCTTAATATAGCTAACAAAAAATCCAACTATTAGACAAAATCTTAAGAAAGTTAAATCTGTTTCATAACATCGATGAGATGTGCTGGATGTATAGCCACTCATATTCCGTTTCAATATTTTATTTAATCATCGCATTTACAGATATTAACAATATTATCTCATTCCAGATTATAAATGAGTGTAGTTGTCCCAAAAAAATTCTGCAATAAACAAACAAAAAGTAAATAAACTGCAAACAATATAAATATAGTTGTCTCCTTATCTCCACATTTAAAAAAAAAAAAAAGAAGGAGAATAACAGAGCTAAATAAGAACTGATAGTAGTTACTTTTCAATGGTAGGAATTTCTTCAAAGTCAACATGTTACTTTTCTTCACTTTCTTTAGGTAGTGACAATACTTCACAGCATCCACAACATTATGATGAGTTACAAGTCCCTTATTTTTCTTTAGAAAAATCTGAAGAGGTTAAGGCAAAAAAATTAGTAAACTCTACATCTCTTAAGAGAATAATCAATTCTTCTTCCCTTCATAATGTTTCCACTGCCTTCCACCGTTTTATCTACATGTAGAGTTTATGTGGCCAGAGTACAATTTCCAGTTTTCTTTAACTAAATTAGATGCTTTAAGGTGCTTGAATGATCTGTTTAGATACTTGGCATACAGCAGGTAAACAATTCTAACGATTACACTCGTTTCAGAATTGAGCAGGAGATAATATATTACCTTCCCACAATTCTCATAATGGCAAACATATTGTCTCTCCCCATGAATATGAGAATGCTTCCTCAAAGCTCCAGCATCTATAAATGTCTTTCCACAGCCTTCATAACTGCAAAGAAAAAGAACTTCAGTCGTCGGTTCAGGCTCAGGCTCCACTGTTTCTGGTTCTTTCGACTTCTCCTTCATGGCTCTCAACGTAGCCTCTGAAAACAAAATACAAACAGATTTGCTGGTCATGTTTTTAGCACTCTAATTCCCACAAATTTGGAACAAAAAATAAGTGTTCTTTCAGCAATATTCTTATTCTAAATGACATTGCAATTTAAATTAACAAGAACACAGCAGTTAAAATACTACTAGTGAAGTTAAATTCATCGAACAAATGATGGAAATTAAAAAGAGCTAGTGACACTAACCATTAACCCATCTCAATACAAGGCTCTTCCCTCCCGTTGTGACGAGATCTTGTGGCACCCTGAGATAAAATAAATACTCCACTGAATTTATCAACTGATACGTAATTATATATTCACCAACAGCAAAAATTTAAGAAAAGAAAATAGAAGAATTGCGTAAAGAGAATCGAGGATTTTTCTTCTTTACCATTCTTTGAACCACTTAACAGCAGGGCCTCTGGACCTGGCTATGGGGCGTCTGTCAAACAGACTATGGGTGATGTGAGTCTCCATTGCTTTTCTGTTTGTTGCAGAGATCAATTTCCGTCAACACTTCACCAGCCAAAATTAGGGTTAGGGTGTGAAGAGTATGCACGAGAAGTAATTATATCGGAATAAATTATAGAGGGTATTCAATGTTTTGGAAGGTTTTGGAGAGAGAAAGTAATGGTTTGTGTAAATCCGCCATTGTTCCACTTCCCACACCGGTTCAGAGTTGAAGACAACCGGTCCGACCCAGCCATTCCTTGGTTTTTTTTTTTTGCTAAGTAATCCCTGTCTTACAAAAATTGCACCTTTGAAAATGAAACAAACTTTTTTTTTTAAAAAAAAAAATCTAATATGTAATGGATGTTGACAAATTGAAATGTGAGAAAAATAAAAAAAGATAAAAAGAAATAAAGATAGAAGAGAAATGTAAAAATATATATATATAGCAACTTATTTGGCAAATTTAAGAGTTACTTAGCATAATTCTATTATTTACACATTTTCTTCCTAGAATCACACTTCTCTGTACCAATTGTATTATTTGGTGTAATTTTAATTCAATTTTTATTTAATTATAATTCATTTTTCAATAGGTTTCTGATCATAAATTATATGGAAATTTGATTAACAAAAAGTTGTCTTCTTTTTTCATAAGTTTTTCCGACCCAGTTTTTTTTCTAAAGAGTTCTTCAAGTCCCAGTTTTTAATTTAATATTAAATTTTATATTTTATTTTGGAGAAAAATACCCCTCCCTTCCAATTTTAATATGCCCAAATAAATTTACACTGATTTTAAAAAAATAATAGTAGTTTATATATAAATAATAAAGTATATGTATTGGAGGATATTATTAGGTTAATTTATAAATAAAGTGGTTGTTTATGAATAAAGTTAACAATAATTTGAATAATTAAAATAATATTTAAAGAGTGAAGAATAAAATATTATATTTTATTTTTAGTATGTGTATGATAAAATTTAACGAATAAAAAAAATGAACATAATAAAATTAGAGGGAGGACAGAGGGAGGGAATAATATTAGTATTTTTAAAAAGAGTTTGTATACTCTCACCTGAAAATATAAAATTACTATGAATTCCTATTTTTGTATAAAAGGCAATTGGACTTTAATTTATAAAAAAAAAAAAAAAAAAGTTTTTAAGCCCATATCCGATCTACTGGGCCTTGGGTGTAGTACCACCAATGGGTAGAGGCCCAAACTTGTATTTGAGCTAAGTAAATAAAGCTGATCTTCCCTCGTTATCTCAAGAAGGATGATTAATGAGCCTTTTGTAGAAATTGAAAATCGCTAATCGAGCGGTTTTGTGCCATCTAGCGCCTAAACGGTCTAGGCGCCGCCTAGTCACTAGTTGCTACTTAGACGGTCGACCTAATCGGTCCATTTTCTTATTATTTTTTATAAAAAATTGGTTTAAACCACAAAAGAATATAATAAATTAAAAATATAATTTCAATAGAATTAGTTAAATAGTTAACATTCTAACTACTATAGTACTACTACACAACAAAACACATGTTTCACATACCACCTTCACATCAAAAACAATTTGAAGGTTTAACACTTTATAAACTTCAACATTTTAGTTTCTTTTATTAATAAATTCAATTTTACAAAGGAAAAAAATTAATTATCTCGACCGTTTAGGACCCGACTCTAAGACTTGTCTAGGCGCTGCCTAGATCCTACCTAGAAAATCGGATTCGTAAAAAATCGAATCGGCCGATGACAGCCTAGCTAGGCGCCGCCTAGACGAAATTTTTACAACAGAGCTTATTTGTTACTTAATTAAACACATTTTTTTACAGGTACTTAATTAAACACATTAATTGTATAAACTAATTTCCTATTCACTTGAAATCATTCAAAAAAAAAAAAAAAAAAAAAGAACACCGAAAATCAAATTTCATATTCCCAATAAATAATCAGCCATCTTAACAAACATTATTTAACATATTATTATTCACAAAGTATATTGTAAATAAGTTTAACCGTGATTTATTTATATTTTATGTGTATTTTTAACAATATTAGTTATTTCATTAGAATATTATAATTTAATAAGCATATTGGATGATGAAACTGTTTTACAATAGTTATACTCATTATTATTTACATGTAATATTGATTGAAGAATAGCCTATATTTGAAACTTTGATGATAATGCATAATTACGGACTATTTTGACATATTAATGTAATTGAGTGTATTTAAGTCATAGTATTGTAATACTTAATATTATTCTATTGGATTGAAAGCACGACTACGTTATATTATTAATTTTACTCTAAAGTAATCAAATTGACTAATTTTTGGGACATGGGTAGTTGTAGGTATACATGTCCTAATCTACAATTTCTTAATATTCGTTTTTAAGTACCTTGAACTTTTTATTTATGCAGTTTAATATAAATTAATAAAGTTTTCCCCACCTAATTAAATTCTTCTTCTTCTACAAGCAACCACAACGATAAAATAAGTTAAACAAGTTGTGTATTGCAAAAAAAAAAAAAAAAAAAAAAATACAAACAATTATTATTATTATTATTATTTAGAGTGACCCTCTTAATAAAAATAATGCGAGTGAAGTGATAAATATATAATCAGACTACGAGCCTATATTTAACTCATGTGAAAATTAAATCAACTCCATCTATTTATTATTTTAACTATATATATCAATTAAACAGAGTTCCGTTAAGGAATTTCATTCGTAAGATGTTACACAAGTCTTTGTCACAAGTGTTCAATCATTCTAAAATCATCTAACATGATTAAAAAAGGGGGAAGAAGAACAAGTGAAGTGTAAACATCAATGGGGAATGAGAGAAATTAATTAAAGGGTTTGTTATTCCCAGTACTGTCACAACTCACCTGCTTTATTTTGGGAATCTAGTCTTTGGACAGCATGCGTCTGCTATTGCTATTGCTATACACACACCTTTAACCTTTTCTTCAACGCTTCAACTAACATTTTGACATTTCTTAATCACATTCCAATTTCTTCACTATTTCACTAATTACATTTGCATAATTATTTGTATACTTATATTTAAACATAGAAATTTAGCAGTTCTTTGGCTAATTGAGTACAATTTTAGGATCGAAATTAGCTGGTTTACGTCAAATTTGATAGTATGATTAGCGAAATAATTATGACTAAATTAGTAATTTTAAATAAAAACAAGATTCATACGTAACAAGAAATAAATAACACTTACAAATTCATTTACGCATACCTAAACAGATTGTAAATAGTAGTATGAGATTTTGTAAAAAAAAAAAAAAAGATTGAAGTAAAATAACTTGTGATGTCATTTCAATGTAATATCAGCCAAGATTTCCCTAATGAGCAATCTCCCTTTTGAGAAATTATTACACCCCACTCCACTTTCCCTATCAATATCAATATCATGATCATGAGCATGATCCTTACACAAACATTTCCCACTAATTAATTTTGATTTTTTTGGTCTCATCATCGATACAACCATCTCTCTAACATAATTCATCGACCAAGGTGATCGATGAATCGGCTCCATTATTAAACTCTCCAAATCTGCAACCACCTCCTTCATCGACGGACGATTATTACATGACACACAATGAAATGCTACGTCTAGTAATTCTCCCAATGCACATCTTGTGTACACCGATAACGCCACCCTTTTGTCACAAATTTCCATTGCCCGACCCGCCTCAATCAACGGGATAGCCCATTCCACGATTGAGGCGGGTGATTGATTTACATCAATCGCTTTCCTACCTGATACTAGCTCTAGCAATACCACCCCGTAGCTGAAAACATCGATTTTGGTGCTTAGCTGACTCGGGGTGGTATAGCTGGGGTCTATGTACCCTATAGTGCCAGCTGGCAGCTGCTTTGTCTCGCCTTCGCTATGCAACCGCATGGCAAGTCCAAAATCGGCCAACTTAACGTTCCAATTATTATGGAACAATATATTGGCCGATTTTACGTCCCGATGAACTATGGAGGGGTTCGATTCGTGGAGGCAGCACAAGGCTTTCGCGAGCTGGAGCGCGATCTCCACACGTTTCCGCCAGGGCGGAGGCATGGTGGAGACGTGGAGGAGGTGGTGGAGCGTGCCGTTCGACATGTATTCGGTGACGAGGATGGTGTTACGATAAGCATCGTGGCTAATTCCGAGGAAGTTGATGATGCATGGATTTGGAAGGATTGAGGATAAAATTAAGGCTTCGTTTTCGAGCTTGGTGTCATCTTGGAGCTTTTGGAGGCCTAACGATTGCTTCTTAACGGCGACATGGTTGCCGTTACTGAGAATGCCTCTGTAAACACATCCATGGCTTCCTTTTCCGATTAACCGTGACGGCGAGAAGCCGTCTGTGGCATCTTCAAGTTCTTGCAGCTCAAATACATACATTTTATTTTTAAAAAAATTCAACCTCTTTGTTTCTTGTATTTGTTCTGTTTTTTTACACGGTTTGAAGAATATACTAGTAAACAAAGGGTGTATTGACCGAGGATAATGTAATTTTATTATATATGATTAAGTATGGAAGTTAATTAAAAAAATTCAAAGCTAAGCACAAGAAATCAAGAGAGGGATAGGGAATCAAAATCTTTAGTTTTTTTAATTGAAATAATTAAAGGGAAAAGCAAAAGGGTACTACAAGAAAAGGCAAAGGGGCTGACGGAGTCAGAATATTAGCTGTGTTTTTAGGACCCCATTTTCTCTTTAGCTTTTTATCTTTTGCCTTTTGTGATGCCGATGGCCAATTTTTGGGACTAATTTGATCTTAATTAATTGCTGCTTTTTGTAATAATTGAGTTGCGATGATTAAATTTCTTCACTAAATTAATATAACATTCCATGAGATCAATCACACAAAAATACATTAATATCATTATTATCGACAATGCGTATCACGTACAAGTTGATAATAATGAAACAATTAGATAAAAAAATTGGAGTACTAAATAGAAGCTAGAAAATGTTTCCAATAAAAATCAGAACAAACATGTCACAGAGTTGGGAGGACATGGTGAGCATGATTTTGGAAGAGCAAAAGTTGTAATATAAAAATAAATAATCAGTCCTAATTCAAAATTCCTAAAAAGAAGTATTAATATTAAAAAACTCATTCTCCCTCACCTTTTGTTTTGGGCAGTGAAGTGCCAACCAAGAAGAGCGCGCGCAAACATATTAAAAATATCAAAATAACAATAACAGAAAAAAAGAAAAACATCACCTTCAGGCTCATCATCAGCATAGTCAGTCAACAAATGAAACTCAAAACTCTACCAAAGCTGAATCATCATCATCATCATCAAGTACATAAATGAAGAATTGTGAGATTACACAAATTTCTTGCAGGAGGCAAGGGAAAAAAGGAAACATAGACTAATCAATAATATATATCATAGACATACAAAAGGTAAAATACTAGCAGCATCCATCACGTTGGGATGATAACCACCACCTCGGGTGAGTTCCCCCAGAAGTCCTATTTTCTGGTGAAGACTACCAGGCGCATGTACGTACCAAACTAATCTTACAGAGAGAGATAGAAGATGGTCACTTGCAATTGAAAAGTGATAAGTGAAAAAACGCAGCAAGTCTGGCTTTCATCCCACGTGAGGGAGGGAACTATTTTTGGTCATTTGCACGCAACATCAGTTAAGGACTGGTTAGAAGAAACACAAAATAACAACTCAACCCTCTCTCTCACTCTACATATGAAGCTGCTGGCTAGGGACAGAATCAGGAGCAGTGCTCGTACCCTTGTGATTCAGGGAAAGATTACCAAATTGTTGATCAAGATCCCTGCTCTTAGCACGTCTATGGTTAGACGACATCTGCTGCTGTAGTGGCTGTGGTTGTTGCTGTTGCTGATACAAGCTTCGCAGTCTTCCTGCTTCTCTCTCCAATACTTCCTGCTCAACTGCACAAGTACACAGAACTGAGGTCCCCAAAGAATTTATGCCAACCAATTTCAATAGTCGAAAGAGAAATGTCAAATTTAGACGTAGATATCACCAAAATATACACACATATATTCCCCTTGAGAAAAAAGTGGGCATTGCTTTCATTATAATTTCGAACGATATAGATTTTAACTCCCAAAAAAACGTGATGCTTTCATTATAATGCATATAATTTCTATTAAACAGGTCAACTTTTTTTTCCTATACCTGAGATGCAGATTGCCTTCAAACAGAGATAACAGCAATAACACATACTAAGCATAACCTTGAAATATTTTCCATATTAGGGCATACAGGATGTAGGGATGACAGGAGGCTCACATCATACTCAAGATGTATACATACTATAATAATGATGAACCCAACAACATTAAGGACCTCCTCTGACACACCTGCCTCTGTTTTCTTTTTAACTGAATCACCGACACCGAATGACACAATAGCTTGAAACCAATACCATGCATACTACAGAACAAGATTTGCTAAAAACTAATGAACACAACAGAAGCAAAATCTATCATTACTATTTAGAGGATTAACTGGTGGGGAAAAGACTTACAATACTTTATAAGCTTCTCCTGTGATAAACTTTCTAAACGTTGCTTCAGTGCTTTATTTTCCATGTTCAGAATGAGATTTTGCTGGTTGAGGAAGTCAAGCTCAGCAGAAACTTCAGAGCCTTCTGCCTGCAATTACTAAAAATAGTTATTTCAGGAATCTAGACGAATAAGTAGTGCATAATACCATTTTATGTTTTCTAAGCAGGATAATGCTTGCCTGTAGAGCTTGAACGTGTCTTTCAAGTTCTGCTATGTATTGAAGCTTCCGGACACGTGAACGTTGAGCATATTGCCTGCATTAGGTAGAAGAATCTTAGTTTAAAAAACGTCAAATATATAAAAAAGAAAAACATTGAATACTGGTTAGGCGCATGGAGGAAAATCAAGTGAAATGCAATGGCAACACTGAAATATGCACCAAGTTCTTTAATAAGAGGCCTTAAATCAAATGATTGTGTTAACAGATCCACCTATACCCAAATGCTTAATAGTAATTCACAGGATATAAAAGCAGCAGTTTACATTTAGATCACACTCGAGACCCACAAATTAAGCACATAAGCACCTTTGTTGAAAAGCAGCTATTTCCACAGGTTAGTGAGTTGCAAGAAACCACTTATAAGCCATATAAAGCTCTCTCCCCAAAACCTGTAGGAGGCTATAGCATCATATTTAAACGAGGATAGTCCAATATAATATTGTCATAGAACTTTTAGGTAAGAAATTCACTTGGTTTTTGGACCATGTAATTAGATCAATGATAAAACCTAGGAAACCGAAACATGGGTAGCAATTTCCAGGAAAGCATCAAGAGCAGGTCCAGAACAGGCTGATGTTATTCGCTGATATGTGCTCAAATTCATCCACACACCATTCGTCTACTTGACAGCATAACTCCAATCCCAAAGTCCGGGACAACAAATAAACATGGAAAATAATACACATAACAGAACACGCAAAAAGAATTGGAATTTGAATGTTTTGTGAACCTTAAGGCGACCAACTTTTGTATATATCTAGTAAAAGAGGGTTCACT
The DNA here is from genome assembly GCA_030762865.1 of Paraleonurus japonicus. Taxonomy (NCBI): domain Eukaryota; kingdom Viridiplantae; phylum Streptophyta; class Magnoliopsida; order Lamiales; family Lamiaceae; genus Paraleonurus; species Paraleonurus japonicus. Next base: position 2,057,348 of record CM061057.1, on the reverse strand, counting down.
TACTGCTTTGCACGTTTTGTGTCTGTTTCTGATGCCAAACTCTTGACATGAGAAGTGTCTTTTTTCTCAGAGAAGCCTTTCGGATCTTGAGGACTAGATTCAACATCTGACTTTTGAGCCGAAGAAGTTGGAGCCCTATCTGCATCTTGTAAGGAGCTCAAAGATCCTGCATTTGGAACAATGGCGGAGTCCCTAGAAGGAAGGCCACGAGGAGGTGCAATTGAACTTACTGGTGATTCCCAGGTTTTGTTCTTGGTTCTGGCAGCAGGGTTCAAATCTGCATAGAAAGTAGTATGATGTATATCTCTATGAATATCAAAGTCTTGAGATCCCCATGAAGACAATGGGATCATATTTCTGAACTTGTTATCATCTTGAGCTGCATAATTCATGCTCCCAGCATTAGCTGCGTCAATATTATATGCAAAGGAATCACTTGATGAACGACGATGACCCCCTCTACGAACAGGCGTTTCTGGCTCATCAAGAAGTTCATCCAGCCAAGAAGGTTGTTCCTCTATCAAAAAACTTTCAGAGGAAGTACGTTGATGTGAATTTCCATCTCTTGGCCTTGGAAGAGCTTTTGGACCAATCACTGAAGTAGGAATATACTCAACAGAGGATGGGGACATGCTAGGAAATGGACTTTTAGGAGGCAGTAATGTATTCTTCCCATTGTACATCATGTTTCTAAAGCTAGATGGTCCCTTGGAGTTCGCCATAGCTGGGCAGGCCAGTTCCTATAACATGTATTAACAGATCATATGAGAAATATGGGGTGAACATCAAAGCAGGAGTCCCATATCAAAATGCACAATATCAGGGAATATCTCCAGAAACAGAGATACGGCAGAAGAATCAAGAAAGCAAAAAGGACCAAATACAACTCTGTAAGAAGCAATTCTTGAAACACAACAGAACGTCATACTTAGACAATGAATCAAAATTATCCCAATAAAGTGACTGATTCGTTTAATAAGAGAAACAAACTCATTTTTTGACAATCAGAACCCATCCTTTTGCATGACATAAAAACCAACTAAAGCCCTCTCTGCTCCCATCCACATCACCAAATCTTATAAGAAAAGAATCGCATGATCACAAGGCACAGACATCAAATATAAATTCCATAAACTATTGAGGCCCTGTTACAACTGTAGAAGCTCAGAAAAGCACCTTCACACAAAACCAAACAAGAGTCAGTTCTAGAGTAAACATCATATCAGGAAGCCCTTACTAAGAAAATGTATATGTTTGAGGATATCCTCTCATAGCATTAAAAATGATAATAGTAGCCATACATTAAGCACCAATCTTTCATCAGAAACCATCACTGTAATTTGAATAGCCATACACTTCCTCTGTAATAAACTCATAATGATTAGCCCAAGTTTGTGAAAACTCGGAAATCCAGCTGCTGAATTAGTTCCAGCCGAAAATAATGTAATTGTCATTAATGCATGTGCAGGTGTGTTTCCCCTTAAGTCCTAATTGTCCTAGGTCATGTGTGATGTGTGATTTATATACCTCGCTAATTACACAGAAATAAAAGTTCAGCTCTTTACTTTACCTTGTTCTGGAAATGAAGATCAAATCAAGCACAATAACAAGTCACCAATCAGACACATAAATTTAAAATTTAGAACTTGTGAGATCTGGAAACAAATCAATGCTAACTTTCAGTGATAATGGACTAAAATATTGAAAATGTGGCACACAGCAAATCCAGCAATAGGAAAAGAACCAAATTTCTAATGAGTTTTGCTTCGTCTCACAGGAATTCTGCTTCGATGAAATCGCCCCTCTTTCTTGGCTTATTTTATTTCTCATTTTTTCTTTTCGTCTTTATATACGACTGTGCATAGGTAATATATCGATCTATAATTTAATGTTTTGACAACTCAACATGCATCCACTCACCCGTGCAACACGTGCCTACACAGTACATTGTACACTTGTATTTTACTCCTACCCCCTCTCCCCCACACACAATTTTTTTATGAAAAAGCACCTGCAACAACATAATCCATGATGACACATTTCCTCCGTATCCAGATTGGAAAACCCACAGTTAAAGATATGTTTGGAGTTCTTCCCGGACATTTTGGTAAAAGATTTTATGGAAAAAATGCATATTGGGTAGTGGAATTGGGGAGCTAATGATTTATTTTGGGGATTGCCTTGTAATGTTTCCTTGGAGTTATTGGGAGTATAGCAGGGTGGAGATTTTCTAAAGATTGTGATGAATTATTGGCATCCCGGGGAGATTACTACCAAAATTGGCAATTGCGAAGCATATTTTTATCAAGCAAGAAGAAAAGACATTCAAAAGTAATGCCAAAATATAGGGTAAATCTTCCAGTTATAAAATTGATATAATCGAAGTTATGTGCCCACATGTGAACTGAATAAACACAAGGTTTTTGGCAGGCCACAACTAAAGAGGAGTTCATGGTACCATCCAATTTCAGAAGATGCCTATGCTGAGTTGCTGACCCTTCTCCACATTATATTACTTTTCCAACATATTAATAGAAATAAACATCAACTATTTGATCCATTTCTTTTTGGCAAGTATTTCCTCTCCACCCTCATCGGCTCATCCGATATTGTTACTCCCCCGCAACCAAAAAAAAAAAACTCAATCATACCCTAGGTCTCATTCAAGTTGTTTCTCTCTCTAAGTTAACAATCTAAATAAAAACATGATTAATGATGAACTATACATGATTATTATTCATCTCTATTGGATGACACTGAATCCGACCAATGGACACATGCATTGACTTATGAATGTCAACTACACAAATTATTCAGAAAAAGAAAAGATATAACAGAGATCAATCTCACCACAGGTATTACTTATTAGTAGCTCTAACCCTTTCACGAATCAATATATGATTATGAATATGAAACAAAACACTGTAGCCTAAAGACAGTAAATCCGGTCGAAAAATGTGGCGGACCTTCTCTTCTTCTCCTTCTCAACACAAAAACTAGACAATGTTTTTTGAAACTACCAATTGTAAAATCAAAAGTACATTCTCTATTAATTATTTCTGAGGCAATAATGAAATTCATCCACCCAAATTGCTGATAAGCATTAATCCTAGTAGCTGAAAGCTCAACGTAGAGTAAGCAATGCCAATTCTAAAATAATATCACTACCATTTCACAAATAACAACTAAATTTAAGAATCCTCTTTTTTTCCACGACTCCGGTAATAATATATAAATATAATATATATATATATATGTGTATATATATATATATATATATATATATTTGAGCTTGATTCAAGCCCCCAAACTTATAACTTCTTCATCACTGTTCGGAAAAAGACAAAAAAAGTTGCAAATTTCTTCGCCGACATTTTTTCGAAGCCCCACAAACTCAATTCGCATTAAATCAAACACAGTAAATAACCCACATAAAATCAAATGCAATTAATCACGAATTAATGGATGGATTCGAAAATTATGAATGCTTACCGAGAATAATTACAAACTAAGATCTTGACAATGTGAGATAGACAGAAACCAAAAAATGGAAAAATCGACGCTCGATAATATTCTCGCCTAGGGTTTCTTCTTCTTCGGAAGCCCACCTTTTTGTTGGTTTTTGGATTCTTGCTGTAATTTTGTCTCTACGCTACTTGCAGATGGTTGACGCCTTAAGGTGAAAAAGGAGCACACAATAAATTTGCATTAAGCTCCTTGTTTTTTCGAAAAGTTACCCAGAACCCCCATAAATGTTAAAAGTGGACTATACTGCCCTCAATCATACAGTGCTTCCATTTTCGAATACTGGCAAAGAAAATCCTCCATTAAAAATGTACGTATTTAAATTGAAGATAAAGTCTTATGTGATTAAATTTTGTATTAATTATTTTATTAAAAAATATTAATTATTTTAATATAAAATTTTAATTTGAATGATATTAATTATTTTATAGGGTATTAGTTATCTTATTAAAAAATATTTATTTACTAAAAGATATAGTTGTTAAATATGATTGTTAAAGGCTAGATGATTTGTTTAATGATTTATTTAAACGTACCACTAATAGTAGGTATCTTTTTTTATTGTCAATAGTGGTTGGAACTCATAGTATAATTCAAATTCAAATTCAATTTTAACAAAATTTTAAAATATAAAACAACTAACCATAATAATATAAAATTCATAATTTTTTTTAAATCCAATTTAAATTTAAATTCATAATTTTAAATTTGAAAATATAATCGGAAAAAATAAAAAAATTTGACCGGAGATTATGAAATTTAATATTTTTTGTCATTTGAATTAGGAATAAAAACAACTTATTATGTAAAAGCTTAAATATGGACGCAAGTTTCAAACTCAACCTAAATAGAAGATATATTATTTTTTTTTAAATGTAACATATATAGAGCCAAATTTTTGTACAACTCAAATATATTTTTTAATAATAGTAGTTATTTTTATTGAACAATTGCAGTTGTTTGTATTTAACAATTACAATTGTTCAATTGCTAATGTTTAGATTAAAAAATAATTGTGTATTTCAATGAAAATTATTGACACTGTTTAAAAAAACATTTGAATTTATGTCTCACATTCAAAATCCATAAAAAGATTTATTCTACCTTTGGTTTCCGGCTCTCCGCCAATGGATAATGTAATTGGTCTTTTGAATTAGTCAGTATTTAGATCGATATCCTATCATAAAAAAAAATACATTTAAATTATATGATGCACATAAAATTAATCATATATATAATATATAAATACACGTGATATTATATATTCGAGTCACCATTTATCATATAAAAAATATTATACTCCATGTGCCAGCCCGATTAATTGATGGACTAATGTCACCGGGTTTCTCATTTAGTGGGAGACACGAGTTCGATTTTCTTTGTAAACAAATATTTACTGAAAAAAAATTAAAAAAAATGATGGATTAATCGATCTAAACGGATTTTTCAAATTTGCGACCTAATATTATTATAAGATTATTATTATTATTAAAATTTTCTACGCATGATACTTTGCTGGCCAACGCTGGTGCCAGCCAGTGAACCAACCCTCCACCAATATATTTTGTTTCACTGTTGTCAAATACTGGTACTATTTTCTTTAAACTGTAATTTTACATTGTTGCCAGGCTGGCTCCAATTTACAGATCATAAATAAGAAATTCTTTTGTCTTTTCAGAAAAATATCTATTGATATTGACAACTCGAAAAGATTACATACTATGAGAATATACGGATACAAAAGTATTGATTATACCTGTTTGATATACTTAACCAAACAAATTCTAATGATTAATCTCAATTCTCAATTTAAAATGTCACATTTATCTTTAAATTATCCAGAATATAAATTGTTTAGTGTAAATATCAAGCTGGCTGTAGTGTAAATTTATATTAAAAAATCATAATAGATGATTGAGTTCTTATTCATCAAGTTGCACTCTCTGTTGAACCCACTTGTTTTGGCAAGGCAATAATGTTCTTTTTTTATTATATAACATAAAAGAATATGCTGGAAATTCAACCATGAATCATGCAATTCTTATAGTATAAGCTTCAAAAACACAATTCTTATCGATGAGTGAAGATAAAAAAATCTAATTAATTAATTAATAGTCTAAAAATATATTTAAAAAAATAAAACATATTCTGTCTAACAAGCCCTGCGATTCAAAAAACATGGAAATGCAGGGACTGGTATGACCATGGAAACACCTATGTATACTAAAGAGTGAAAAAATGAGAATAGCATCTGCTATAATACGAGCATCCAACTGCTAAATATATATTAATTGACCGGAAAATGGAATTATTAAATACCATTTATATACTTTTTTTCCAGTTGTTTTAAGCAAGCAAATGCTACAATTGAGATGAACTTTAAGACCCAAGAAGCTTCTTCCACCTTGCATATCCCAAAACAAGAAAGAATAACACCACAGAAGCAGCTGTCATACCTCCAACAACTTCACCGAATATCCCGTCAACATTATATAGTGTGCAAGGAATGTTCATACCAAATATCCCAGCTACGAGAGTCTCGACTGCTATGGCAAACGTAGCGATTGTCATAATCAACTGCAGTTGAATGAGTTCGTTTCTCTGGTTGTCAAGTTGGATATTAACGTAATCCTCCGTATCATCAATATACTCACGTACCTGTAATGTAGTAATGCATAGAAAATATCAGTAAAGTTTGAAACCCCAAATGCACCTGTTGCATTTTTCAGCGATAACGTAGTTGAAAGAAATCTCTGAGAGAAGCAAAATTGTAAACACATAATCCTATACTCTTAAACTATATTTCTCAATTTGATTAACTCTTGTTGGGGGGTGAATGCATATGGGGTAAAAGATTAACTTATAGTGGGGCCAGCAATTATTGAAGGGAATCCCATTCCCCATTTCTAATACCCAACCACTACACACACACACACACCAAGCAACCCCTGAACCTGTAATTATCTAATAGATGGACTTCGCTGGGAAGGAAAGAAAACTCACAGATAGTATTTTGTTGCGGGTGCCATCCAATTGCATGAAGTAAGCTTCCAGTAACATTTCCAAGTCCTCCACATCGTTGTCATTTAGGTAATTGCTGACCAAACTACCACTTCGGGCAGAGTTGAGCCGACGGAGATGAGCTGCAGAAGAAACCATGATATTTGATGCAGCAGCCGTGGATAGAGCCTCAGCTTGTTGATTCTGTATCCACTTCCGTGTTAAGTATAGTTGGGCCATATCTTCATTATCATCTAAAAGATGTTCAATTTCATCTCTCACCTATCACAAAAGATGTTTCCCAATTTTTAGTACAAGAAAACCATCAAAGTAAATGCATAAAGACATAAGTTAAAGATGTCTAAATACTGACAGCTAAAATGCACACGCAATCATCAGTCTCAGGGATATGAATATATCCTTAAATTTCTAGAGGCTGCATTGTTAAGATTGCTCTTCTTGAACTTAATACAACATGTCATCATCTCTTATGCTCGGAGTCACAACTCACAAATATATTGCTAATATTTATGATTCTCAATCGCGGTATCTCTCTTTATTCTTTAAATATAGCTGGTATTTCTACTTGCTGTATCATACATTCATACTCTTCCAAACCTTACAACATCTTAAAGTCTGTACAGTCAACTCCAAAAAAGTGTTGATTTACATGTTTTTCATGCTTTCTAACTTTCTTCTATTTGAATTTTTACACACGATAATTGCCAAGAACAACTACAATCCAATCCACTTCAGCAGCTAAAGCATGTCCAACATGTGAATCAACACCAAAAAAGTGAACAAACTACACTCAAGCCTAATGCCGAATTTCTTTCTTTTTTTTTTCTTTTTTTTTTTTTTTTTTGGGGGTTGAAATGAACTGGGAAATACCACCTTGGATGGGTAATCAAAGGGACTTTGAGAAGGCATAAACTATTCCAATTAATACTTACACAAAGACATCAGAAAACATCTTTTACAAGCTGTGTCATCTTTATATCAAATGACATTTTGAAAGGCTTTTATATGTCCAACCAAAATATCAAAATATGATTGAATATAGCAATAGTACAAAGCATGAATTTTCCAAACAGAAGAAAGAAAACTAATACCTTCTGTACCCGTGCAAGCAAACGAGTTAGATTGCTTTTCAAACTTCGAACATGTTCCAGATTCTTGGTACTAACATTTATGGCCAGCTCATCCAAAGCGGGATAAGCATCTCTCTCAAGTTCAGCAACACTGGAATCTAAATAAGTGCATACAACCTCTAATGCTATTTCCAAAACCTGGAACTCAAAAGGAAGTTCATCTTGCAAAGCTTCAGCAGCTTCAGGAACGGCTAGCCATCGTCCAGCAGAGGCAGATTGCATTTCATTATCTTGAGCGACCATTTGGTCTGCCACGTGCTTAGAATGGCTTTTCTGAGGTAATTGTCGCCTCAGCTGATCAACAAATGGCAAAACCTCCTGGCGAAGAGGATCAAGTAACAAAACTTCTTCAGCAGTAACTATTGCTCTTATAAATTCCAAGTTAACAATCATGGCTTTTTCCCTAGCTGCAAAAAGAAAGAAGAGAACCTAAAATACTCTTTCACACAAGGCCCCAAATAAGCAATAAATTCCAGGGAACATACTGATTTCTGATATATAACTGAACATAATTTAACCATGGACTCAGATAAGCAATACAATACCAAGCAATTAATCGCAAGTTTGGCTCGATTGATTCTGCGCGTTCAGAATCCGGAGTCTCTTCAGAAGTAGGAACATATGGCCACTGCTGGTCAGAATTTCAACAACAGATTGTCTAATAAATTTCTTCAAACCCACACTTAATTGTCTATTTTCTTCTAAACACACGAGACATGGAAATATGTACAGTATTGTACTGAAAGCATTATCCATAGCCGGTAAACATAATTCAGTTGCATACAAAGATGATGCCGAATTCACGTCATCAAGATAAGAACAAACACTCAGAAGAAAACACATAAAGTCATGATGAAGAACATCATATTCCATAAATTATATACATAAAAACATGTCCCGCGCCCATCAAACAGAGTTAACATCCAGCAATCCCCAAGGAAAGAACGCGTCAGATGAGGGCCCCACAAATACAGAACACAAAACAAACAAATATAAAACGCAAAAACAATAAAAAGAGTTGCGAATTTTTACCGAGAATGCTGGAGGAATGAGAGAAGATGGGTCCGAGGATTCGTAAATCCCTGGCGGGTATCGAGACGCGCTTGATTATTACGCTCTTGTCGCATTCGATCAATTCCGACTGCCCTAAGCGATCCATTCTCATCCAGAGCCGCGACCCACCCGCCTTCTTCTTCGCAGTGGCTTTGCTCGTCGTGACCGCCTCGATCGCCGGAGGAGGAGGCGGCAACGGCGGCGGGGCAACCTTCTTCTTCCGCCGCAACGTCAATTTGCCCATCTCCTCATCCACTCTCTAATTCGTCCTCCCTCTAGGGAAATATACGTACTCTATATGTATAAGGAGAGAATTTCCTCTTCTGATTCTTCGCTTTCTTCCATATAATAGAGAGATGCCCCTGTGTTTTTCTGCTGGACAGTGAATATTTGAGATTTTCAGGTCTGGAAAATGGTGGAGGTGAACGAACCTCTTATATTATATTCTTCCTTTTTTACCTATTTCTTTTCTAAAAATAAATCTTTTTAATTGTTAATTTAAAACACTCTTTTCTTTTCTTCCTATAAATAAAATTCGTGTGTTAACAAAAACTATAATTAAAAGCCTATATATTTGGGGTCAAGATATAACATAATCAAATAATATCTTATATTATACCCGTTAGATTAGTGACACATGGTTTTTTAAAAATAAAAATAAAAGTGAGATACAAATAAGATATAAGGAAGATTTCGTGATAAAATTATGTCTTTAATGAGATATACAAATAAGATATAAGAGAGATTTGGGAATTGTATCATATCTTTAATTTTTTTAATAATTATATTTAAGATAAATGAATTATAAGGATAACTCTCATTCCTCTAGTAGTAACAAAAATTGTTACATCATTGCATCCCCACCTATATATATATTTTTTTATATAAGGTTAAGAGTAGGTCTTTAAAAGAATAAGCAAAATAATTAACTCAATCATTAATAAATAAACATACTCATTATCATGTGTCGTTATTGAAACTGCATCGTACTAAGATATTTTTAATACAAAAGAAACTAGTGTATTGTAATATAATATATATATATATATATATATATATATATTATATTTAATTTATGTTGATTTAAGTCCACAATTGGACTCCATATAATGATCTACTAAAATAATTATCACCATACATATAATGTCAAAAAAGTATTAAACATGATTAATTAATTATTAATCTCTAGATACAGTTACTATAAATTTTGAAAGCCTGTACCTGACAACGCACGTCAAACACAATCTTGCATTGAATTTATAATAAAGTCAATGTTCTTATAATAAAAATAGTACTCCTATTTTTTGCGAAGTTATCATGTCTCGATGAGATATGGAGAATTTAATGCAAATTTTAACTATTTCATGTCTTATACAAGGGTTGGCAGTTGTGGAACTATCATATTTACAGTTATTTTTCACCAAATTAAATTGTTCAAGAATTTCTATATTTTTCATAAGAAGTTATTAACTTTTTTGTATATTTACATATAATCTTAACCACTAAATTTAAAACTAAAGTTAAACAATTACTATACATTAATACTAATCAATTATGATCGATTTTTAAATATTAGTATATACTTATAATTAATGAATGAGAGGATAACACTCTCTTTCTTGTCCATATAAACTTTCAATTTTTATCATTTTAGTTTGTTTCAATATAAGTTTTTTATTCTATTTTTAACAAATATTTATTAAATTTATCTCTCTACACTTCACTATTATTTATATTTATTGTGACTCAATTACTCATAATTAGCCTCTGTGTCCAAAAAAAAAAAAGAAAGTAAATGCTGAAACAGAGAAAGTACTTTATTTAACAAGTAAATAATCTCAACAATAAGTAAATAATCTCAACTATTTATTTAAAGAAACAATAAGTAAATGCTCTATTTTAAATCTAATTAAATTAATTTCAATTTTTTTTTTCACTTTCAAAACAAAATAAATATTTAAAATATTTCATTTAAAATTAGTACTTTTTTTCCTGAGTAATACACAGGAATTATTAAAACCTAGTTTTATATATTGGGAAAAAGATTTTGTGGTGCACATTGCGCAAAATCAACATAAATAATTAGGAGACTGTAAAATCATTTCATGCTTGATGAATTTTTATTCATCAATTAATTAAAAAAGATGCATCTAAAATTTATCTAACATTATCTCACATAAAGATTTTCAATAATGAACCGATGCAAAAAACTTAAGGAAATTCAGCACCTGTTAAAATCATGATAATCACAATAGATTATGCAGACTAAAAAGTATATTAAGTTCCTTTTCATTTTCATAGTCACTCCAGCTAGAGAGAAGGAAGGAAGGGGGGTGAGTTATTGTACTGCATTTGATTAAAGGAAAAATAAAATATGTCCACTTATCTGTTGAATTCATCGCAATAACATGATATCGCAGGGGCAAACAGAATGCAACTCCCAGAAATCTCAGCTCTCATCCTAAACTGTATTGCACTCCATAAAAAACACAGCTCCACTTCATGAACACGTCTGCAATAACCGACAAGCAAGCTTCCATGTGTATACAGCTAACCTTAAAAACATTCTTTAGCAAGACATTTGTTGCCATTTATGTAAAATCCTCTCCCTTAATCACATGTGAAAGATGTAGAATGATCTAAATTACTGTTTTCAACCAAAGATCCTTTCGATGTCTGCACAGACATAACATATTACCCAGTGATAGATGATAACAATGTGCCCATGAACTCCACAAATGATCTAAATCTATTGTCACCATGCTGAAAGTTTTAGCTCCTAGATAGGATACCCTTTTTGTATGAAAATGTGCAACTTATGTCAGTTCAACCAACTAAGACAGGATAGAAATGAAGGCATTCCACAGAATTTGATCTGTGATAAGTAAAGATAAATCATAATAAGATTGGGTGGATCTTTCTACCTATAGATACATGAAAGAAACCTATCATTGAGGAACCGAGAATACCAAGTACCCATTGTCCCAGCGTACTCTGATCTCTCTTCCTACTTGTAGCCTTTTCTCTCTGATTATTTTACCCCATTTACCAATCAGGTTGTAATAACTTCCACGCCATTTCAACTTCATCACATACACATCACCCGTATCATCATCTCGTGCATTGATGCCAACTTGATGCTCGCTTCTTAACTGCTCCCGAGCTTGATGTGACCAGTAGAAGAGAACATGATCTTCTACTGCTTTGCCTGGCAAAGTGAGGAATGGATGATTGGTGTCCACATCAGACAATGTGAGAGCTTTCTTAACAGGCCAATTATCAGGCCCTGGTGTTGTTGAGACATAACGCTCCTCAGGAACTGAGAAGTACAGAGAGTTATTCATCCAACGTATTCTGATCTCTTGCCCAACGCCAAGTCCTTTATGTCTAATTATGTTTGCCCACTTCCCAAGAAGGTTATAATAATTTCCACGCCACTTCAATTTCATCACATGAATATCACCTGTATCATAGTCTCGAGCATTTATTGTCACCTGCTCTTCTTTCCTTAATCTTTCCCGTTCTTGTGGCACCCAGTGCACAAGAATATTCTCTTCAACCAACTTACGAGGCAGGGGAAGGAAAGGGTGGTTAGGATCAACATCAGATGATGTCAAGACCTTTCTAATGGGCCAGTGGTCCTGTATGACCATTGGTGCTGCAACCAATCGCACTGGTGGGACTGCAACAATCTGCTGTTGTGGAACTGAAAAATGTAGGCAACTATTATACCACCGCAGTCTAATTTCCTGGCCGACATCAAGTCCCTTTCCACGAACAACTTTTCCCCATTTCCCAATGAGGTTATAATAGCTCCCACGCCACTTTAATTTCATTGTATACGAATCGCCAGTGTCATCATCGTGAGCATTAAGACCCACTTGGCCCTCAGCTCTTAAATTTTCCTGCTGTTGAGGTGTCATGTACAACACGATAAAAGATTCAACTTGTTGTCTGGAAAGTGTGAGAAAAGGGTGGGTGATATCAACATCGGAGAGGGTGAGTGATTTTTTGATAGGCCACTGATCCTGCACCTGAGGTACAGCATCATAGTATGCCGTCCTCTTCATTTCTAAATTCAAATATAAAGTGGAAACCATGAGATTAGTTGTACGATACCAGTTAACAATGATTTACTTAAAGATACAACAGTAATGACATCAGAAATCCTGAACAAATACCAATCCTACATGCATTTATCCTGGCAATTATAGTACTCAATTTTGCAAAAACACACATGAACTCTAAAGAATCTACCGAATTTTGCAAAAACTCCTTGGGTGACATGCAATTAACTTCAGGCACCAATAATAACTGTGACTCCTTTACGAACAAAATGTTTTTGCAATCCTATGGTTTTGTTATCTTTTCAAATATTAGAATCCAAACATTTGCAATACCAAATGTACCCATATCAAACTAAAACAAGGGGTTCTAATCTAAATAATTGGATTGAAAAATCTACTCATAAATGTACAAACATGAGAAGACAGAAGAAAGCTGTAATCACGTGCATTCTTTTTTCTTTTTTAAGATTTGAGTACCATTATTTGCAGTAAATCGTGCGAAAAAAAAAAATGCAGCCATGAACATGCAATCGGTTTGCAGACAATTCCAAAACAAAGTAACAAGTAAATTTATTAAATGACATCAAGTGGGAAAGAAAACCCAATTTATACAAATGATACATTATCCGACGATCAACCAAAACCCTAGAAAGTCAAAGAACAAATATCACACCAAAAACAATACAACAAAGATATAATAAAGAGTAAACAGAATTACACATATTATAAAGCCACGTTCAAAATTTAACCTTATAGCCTTTCTGACGTGAAATCAAAATCGAAGAAATTTCTTACTATAGGAAGAGATTTTCCAGCTGATTGCAGGGGGAAAAACCCTAGATCTCGCAATATGTGAATAAAATTTAGCGATCGAACACCAAAATCAAGATCCCAAGTAAAAGTGACGACAGCGTCGGCCAAAATTGATTAATTATGAATCAAAGGGTAGAGTTCACGAGGTTGTGGAGTTGCTACCAACATCGAGGAGCACAAAAAGTATAGTGTGAAGAAGAAGCAAAGAGACGACGGCGGAGGATGTGGTTGAGAAAGGGGTGGGAGTAGGTTGAAGGGGTCGGGCAATGCCCTGTGTGAACAAAGCTCGAGAAATGTGAGTTATGGTGAAGGAGAAATGCTATGAATGAATCGACGAGAATTACATTTCACACCATCCACCGCTAATTTATCCATTCTTGCATTTTCTTAATTCATATAACCTTTTATCAACATATTCAATTTTTATTTATAATAAGAAACCAATTATTAGAGGACCAAAAAAAAAAAAACCCAATTATTAGGCCCCTCATTCTTCATACCATCCACCGGAAAAAATTTGTATGATTTTACAAAATAATGTAAAAATAATTGATTTACATATTGAGTCGTTTAATATATATTTACATCAAAACTGAGTTTTATTTTATTAAAATATAAAAATATCATACTTATATTATTTTTAACTAACTAAGAAAGTCCATAATCATGGAATACCTCATTCTTAATCATCATAGGAGTCTTTGTAAAAGTATCACTTGTGCATTTGATGGTAATGTACATTTGCATTTGACATTCACGGGGTATGCAGCAACATCTCAATGCATATAAAAGTTTTTTTTTTTTAATAGACTGTCTAATGTCTATCAGCAAAATAAAACTCATAAAATATCAATAATTATATAGCAAAATTATATTTTAACCCTTGAAGTTTGCAAAAGTTTATTTTGTTAATTACACTCGATTAGTCTTCTCAATTTTTAAATCAAATAAGTTTATGTTAAAATCATCACATTGATTGAAAAAATAAAAAATCACATAGTAATATTATTAACATGTCGTACTATGTACTTGATTGTGTGACAATCATAACAAAAGTTTGACAGATGTATGTTAAATGAATACTTAAAATAAAATAAAAAGTAATTCTCCCATGAAACTTGATCCATATTCAAAATATAGATTCAATTTATTCTTTGATTATTATTCTATACTAATATATATATCATATTATTCAGTTATTATAATTAATACTATTTGTCATGTTGTAATATATAAGTAATACACATCAATTATTAGTGATTTCTTTCTTTATCACGACTAATACTCTTTATTAATATAGAACATAACCTTCAGTTATCACAACTAATACACTCTAATAATATAAATCATAGACTTTAATAAATAGATAAGTTTCATCATAATTTTTGTCATAAATAAAAATAAGATTGGAATGCAAATGAAAAAAACGTAAAAGAAGTAAAATTGAACTTTTGAACTAATTTGTAGTCTACATATGTAGATATCTACCATTACATATATGATTGACCATTTACAATAAGGTAGAAAGAATTAAATCTTATTACAACTAGGTGTATAAAATTTACATAGAAGCACAAATTTTTTTTTCAAAGAAGCACAAAAATTTGCACTTTTACACTTGTTTGTAATTTGACTAATTTTTTACCCATATTTGTAATTTTTCCAATGATATAACATGCATGGAGAAGATAAATAAATAAACAAAAGTGTTGTTCCTCCCCATAAATCTGGTGCTGGTCTAATATTATGCATGTGATAGATCGGAGGCCAAATAAAGAAATAAAAAGAAAATGACATCTTCCCAATAACAGAGATGCACATGCAGCCACCTTTTCCAATTTTTAACACATTAATCACATAGAAGCTAGACATTTGTGTACATAAATATATACATATGAAGTAATAAGTAGTGTCAAAGAAACCAAAAAAAAAAAAAAAAAGAATTTGAAATTTGATATTTCTATTATTTTATATCCATGTGTGTGTATATTATATGTGTTCATGTACTTTTTTTTGTATGTAACATGTTTCCCCATTTCCTGGATCTCTTTCTTTTCTCACTGATATTTCCAGAAAAATCCGAAATATTTTCTTGAATAATTATAGCTCTGAAATCTAAAGAACCCATTTACATTTTGCTGCTTTAGAAATGGTGGAGGGTTTATTAAGGGAAGGGAGATCTTTGGAGGAAACTCCAACATGGTCAGTTGCTACAGTCACCACTGTCATGGTTTTTGTCTGTTTATTTGCTGAAAGATCAATTTATAGATTTGGGAAGGTGAGTCAAATGAGTCTTATCAGTTTTTAATTTGTTCTAATTGTTTTATTTCTGATTTCCATTTTTTGATTTTTACAGTGGTTAAAGAAAACAAAGAAAAAAGCTCTGTTTGCTATTTTCTTGAACTTTTGGTGTATTTTCTTGATTTTACTGCTCTTTTGTTGTTATCTTTATCAAATTATAAATGTTTTGGAACAGAGCTTATGGTTCTAGGGCTTATTTCTTTGTTACTTGGGACAATGGGCAAGATGGATTTCTCAAATTTGTGTCAACTCATCTGTCTTTAGTAGTAAATTCTACATTTGTTCTGAGAATGATTCTGTTGAGGAGGGAAGAACGTTACTCATGGAGAACTCCACAGATATTCCTCCTAAAGGAAATGTCTACACTGCATCTCATGTCTGTGGGGAGGTACATTGTCTCGTTTTTGGTTTTTGAGCAATCAAATTAGGCCATGTGTGTTGATTACGAATGAATTCTATTTAAATTTTCAGGGGAGTGAGCCTTTTGTTTCTGCAGAAGGCCTTGAACAGCTTCACCGCTTCTTGTTTGTTCTTAGTATTACTCATGTTTTGTATAGTTGTATCACAGTAGGCTTATCTATGAGCAAGGTACATTTTTCTTGATATGTCGGAGATTTTTCGAGAAATATTCAGTTCGTAATGTTTGTGGGGTTGTAGATATACAGCTGGAGGAAATGGGAAGTTCAAGCAGGAGTTCTAGCTGAGGCAAATGCTCTAGGTATTTGAAGTATTAGTGATGTTTAAATATCATGTTTTTTTGCTATTTGTCTATCAATTTAAGAATAATTTATCTCATGTATTTTTGGTTAACAGCAAAGAACAAGGTGATGAAACGACAAACCACTTTCGCGTTGCATCACGCATCTCATCCATGGAGCCGTAGTCGAGTCCTCATCTGGATGGTAAAAATATCTCCCTCACTTGTTACTGTTTTTTCATCAGTGTAATTTTCATTTTCATGACAAGAAACATAGGCATAACTATAAGTAATTTCCCACATACATGCTTAACTTGAGTCTTCTCATTGTTGCATTGCAGCTTTGCTTTCTTAAACAGTTCAGAATTTCAGTGCGGAAATCAGATTACATGGCGCTGCGATTGGGTTTCATCACCGTGGGTATTCTTCATCTTTTTCGCTCGTTTCTTTAGCTAACGCGTACCATAATGTGTATTCAAATACTAAAAACGGTTGCCTGAAAACCGTAGAATCACAAGCTTCCACCGTCCTACAACTTCCATAAGTATATGGTCCGAAGCATGGAAGATGAATTCTATCGCATCGTTGGTATCAGGTATAATTAATAGCATCAACTTCTTGTAAAGTTGTCTAAAATCTCAAATTAATCTATCTGTTTATGATATTTGCAGCTGGCCACTTTGGGGTTATGCTATACTATGTATCTTCATCAACATACACGGTAATGAATTGATCTCATCAAAAGTGCATAAGCTTTAGTTTCCTCGAATTCTACATGCCCCAACTTTTCATTTGATGATCGATGCAGGTCTCAACATTTACTTCTGGCTTTCATTTATCCCTGCCATTGTAAGTCTTTCCCAGTTGTAATAGATGATTTTACCTTCTGTTGTTTTATGTTTCTTACTACTAAAGTTCAAGATTACATGTGTTGAAGCTCGTCATGCTGGTGGGGACGAAACTCCAGCATGTCGTCTCCCTGTTAGCGCTTGAAATCGCAGAGCCAAGAGGCCCGTCTAATGGAACTGAAGTGAAGCCACGAGACGAGCTGTTTTGGTTTGGGAAACCTGAAATCTTGTTACGGTTGATACAGTTTATATCTTTTCAGGTGATGTAAAAACTACAAAATTACCAGAAAATATTGCCTCTAGTTCCATTCTTAGTCTTCATTAGCCTACTCTTTATTGCAGAATGCTTTCGAGATGGCAACCTTCATCTGGTCTTTGGTAAGAACAACTCATCTCCATATTCCAATTAGAGCTTATTGATTAATCAGACTCAATATTATATATGCAGTGGGGACTGGAGCAGCGTTCATGCTTCATGAAAAATCATGCAATGATCATCACACGGCTGATTTCAGGGTGAAATTAACATTGATTTTTTCAGTTAATTAAAATTGTAACATAATGTTGAAGAATTTAATGTTACATACAGGGTTCTTGTTCAGTTCTGGTGCAGCTATAGCACTGTCCCTTTAAACGTAATCGTTACAACAGTGAGTAACTACTCTATCATATTCACTTTGGTGTTTTATCTCGTGCTGTATAGACTTTAAACATGGACCATCTTGTCTCGATTTCAGATGGGATCTCGTCTGAAGAAAGCTCTGATTGCTGAAAGCGTGAGAGATTCACTGCATAGCTGGTGTAAGAGAGTAAAAGATCGATCCAAGGCAACAAATTCGATCACCACAAGGTCCACATGTTCTCTTGATGAGAGGGACGAGATCATCACCGTTGGATCAGGAACTCTGTCTCCATGTTCCTCAACAGGCTCCTTAAGACATCTGGATGCCAATGACCAAGAATGTGGGCCTGAGGACTTGAATCCGACGGAACATGAGTATTCGTTCAGACACATGCAGCATCCTGAGGACGAGGTTGTTGAAGACAGTGTGGTGGAGGAAGGCAAGGGTGAGAGTACTCTTCATGAGCTGTTTCAAAAGACATGATCAAAGGTGTACTTTTGTCAACACTGATTCATGGATACAGCTGAAAACAATGTCAAAATAATGGTTAACTTTTTTTCTTTACATTCTTAACTCTACTTCTACTTTAGCTTTTCAACTTTGTTTTCCTATTTTCCCACTACATAAACCACCAGCTTTGGCATTACTACCATATTAAATTTATTTGTGAGACGAGGTCGTGCCTATAATTTTTTTTTTTTTTACATTTAATATATTTAGTTGATGTCATTTTTAACATATTTCATAATGGTTTTGTAAATATTAATTGTAAAAAAATATTCTGCTTTTAATTTTGGCAAAATATTGTGTGTTTTGTTTACACGGTAAGGTTACTGTATGTTACATTTTAATTTCATCTAATTTTTTATATTTTTTATCAAATACTTGATACTTTAACTTAAATATTATAATATTGTATAATTTATATTAAATATAAATAATAAAAATAGTATTTGTTGTTGATGCTTCTAAAATATTATATGATATTACTAATCTTAATTTTTTATACTCATGATGTTGTCTTAATATTTTTGATTAAATATTTGATACTTTAAAATTTTCAAATTTAGTGCCCGGTAATTTTGTAAGTGAAAGTATCAAGAATTTAATCAATATTATCAAGTATTTAACAAAAAAATATTAAAAAAAATTTTTTTGATGAACTTGAGAGTGATAAGCTGTAATTTTATCATGTAACTGAAATACTTAAGATATACTCATTAGTTCTTAATTCATTAGGGTTGACAACATTGGCACTAAACTAGCATTGATGAGATGATGAAAAATGTGATTGTGCAAACAAGCTAAATTCGTAAAGGTTGAAATGAAATATCACAAATTCCCCTATTACTACTTTGTATGAGATTTTTTTTTTTTTTTACAGAGATAAATATGACTTAAAAAAAAAAAAATCCAAATCAAACATGGAAATCCTGTTCCAAAATTGCCCTTGTCGCGCATCTGCTTTCTTAAAACTTTCATCTCTGTAGTCCTGTCGCGATTATTTTGCATTCAATTTATTTTCCGAAATTAGGGTTTTGTGAATTTGGGGGAGGGATTAGGGCTTCCGCTGGGAGATGAAGAAAAAAAGAGGTTTCACTCAATTTTATTTCAATTGAATGCAATGTGATAAAATAATGAAATTAACAATTAAAATAAGGAACTTATATTTAATAACTCACAATACCACCACTCACTCACTCACTCACATAAACTGCATATGCTATATATAACATACTGTATAATTATAATTTGAAACTGAAACTTGTTGACCAGAAAGAAAAAGTTTTTTATTTCTTTTCCTTAAATGAAAAATTACATAAATTGCTGAAGAAAGTAATCAACCTTCAAGAGCGTCCTCCTGATGGGTCTTAATGGTGACATCAGAAGTAGGAGTAGCAATACAGGTGAGCACAAAGCCCTTCTCAATCTGATCATCGTCAAGGAAGGATTGATCCGATTGGTCTACGGTTCCGGAAACGACTATCCCCAGGCAGGAGGAGCAAGCCCCCGCCCTGCACGAGTACGGCAGATCTTCCCCCGATTCCTCCGCCGCGTCCAATATGTAGTCGCCGTCGGGGCACTTTACGGTTTTCTCTCCCGACGGAGTGATTAGCTTCACATTGTACGCCGCCATCACTCTGCCGCCTCTGCCGCCGGACTTCAGCCCGAACACGGCCGCATTAGGGAAGGAACGGAGGCTGGCCGTCGACACTGCTAGCGGGTTGCGGGGAAGTGCGGCGGTGCTGAGCATGGTGCTTGAGAGGCTCGCCATTGATGATGATGAAGAGAGAGAAAGTGTTGCGTCTGAGCGAGAGATAGAGAGGGAGAGATAATGTGAGGAAATAAAATTGTGCAGGGGGAGCTTGTGGAAGTAGTGTGGTATGCGCGGGGTCTGATCCGCCACGTGGCGAATATCTGTGGTTCGTTTTATCACTTTTATTATCTACTACTATCTCTTGGTTGGTCGTCACAGTTATTTGGCCTTCAATTTTATTTTATTTTATTTTTGTGCTATTCATCATCCATAGTTTCAAGACATGCATCCATTCATTTAAAAAAAATAGTGCTACCACCGTGCCACATATATTTTCACAGTTTACTATTTAACAGTTTTTATGTGAGAATTATTTTATAGTAATATGTGTATAAAAGTTACTCCCTCCGTCCCGAAAAGTTATGCACACTTTCCTTTTTCGTCTGTCCCAAGAAGTTATGCATACTCCTAAAATGGAAACATCACACAATATTAATACCCTCCCAATATCATTTAAATCACAAAAATGTCACTCTTATTCTACTCTCTACTTTTTTCTCTCTCCTACTCTATCTCATTAAATCACCCAAAATACTCTTACACTTTATTCTCAAAAGTCAACAAAATTAAATTTTCTTAGTTTCCGTATCCCAAGAAGTGTGCACAACTTCTTGGGACGGAGGGAGTATTTTATATAAATGATATGGTAGTTGATAGTGGTATATCATTCATATAAAACAATTTTTGTATACTCTCACACAAAAATCGTTAAAAAGTCAACTGTGAAAACAGTTATGGGACGGAAAGAGTATCATATAAATTTTTTTAGACCAAAAATAGTACCTCCATATAAATTAAAATAAAAAATATTAACAAAATTAACTAAAAAAATATTACTTATAATAAGATTCGGGTGACTGCATGGACCCACATCATACATCAACTCTAGTGTTAAATAATCACCAACCACCCATGTTAGTTAGTGAAGAGTATTGCACCACTACAATTTATGGGCCAGAAATTTCGACTTCATCAATGGATAAAATTCACACAACCACAATTTTGAAAATAAATTTTTATTTATTTATTCAATGGTCCTACCAAACTTGTTTCAATATCGACAATGAGGATGTTAATAAGAATTGGAGTATTAAATAATTAAATTACATTATTAACATTTCACTTTAAATTTAGAATGACTACAAACAAAAAAAAAAAAAATTAGTTGATGGGTCAGGAGAATGCTTATAGTGGAAGAGTTTATCCATCAAATAAAATAATAATTAATATATTTTGAGTTTTAATTATAGGACATTACGTAAGAATGTGTGATTTATTTTGATCAACAGCCCAATTAACTCATATCAATTGAAAAACGGATAAGAAAATGCGTTGGGCCGGAAACTTGGAGTGTTCATTAAAGCTATGTTTGTTTCCCGATTTAGGTGTGGGGGCAAGTTATGATTTTAAATCTATGAGATGTAAAATTTTTGATAAATAGTAAAAGTATGTGTTTGTTTTGAGATTTTGGTAGGATACAATTTTATTTTATGTCAAATCAAAATATTTAGTAAATTGATATTGTATTATTCAATACAATATGTCAAATCAGAATATTTAATAGATCGATATTGTATTATTTTATTGTATTGTGTACGAATAAAGTAGGAAAGAGAATGGATGAGTGAAAGAAAAGTGATATGTGGGTAAATGAAGTAAGAGAAAAGAAAATAATTATTTTATTGAAAAAAGTAATAATAAGTTTATAGATATTTTTAAAATGTATAAAGTGAATTGCATTGGAAGGAGTAATAATATATTTTAAAGGTGTAGATGAAATATAAAATTTAAAATCTAAATTTTAAATTCCTATAAGCTATATAAAGTACCAAAACAAATGCAGCCTAATGGACAACTGCGTGTGGTCCTGGGACAACTATAAATAAAAATGGATTCCAAGAGATGGAGCTAAAGTTGATCCAATTTTCGAATAGGCCCACCAAGTGGTTGGGGACCGGAAGCCCACGGAAGAAAGCCCAACATTTAAACGGCCCAATTGCCTTTAGAATAGAGTAGGATGCGATAAATTATTAACATCAATCCGGTAAAGCAAACAAAGCCAATGGACTATTAATAGAAGCGAGGATAAGTCGTTTTCAAACCCAATTTAGAATCACTATTACGTAAGATCCAATAGTTACTGTTTCCGATAGCCTCCTCTTTATTTTCTTTGAATAAATAATAATAATTAAATAATTTTGTTTAATTAAATATTATAAATTGGATAGTTTGTTGAATCGTTTGATCATATAAAATAAGGGTAAATCTTGCATGAACTTTACTCATTTTACAGAATTCTACAAGAAACTGTGCATGACAGTGATATGATTTTTGTATAACTCGTGATAACTTTCGTAAATGATAATGATAATAGTTGTGGATGATAGAGATAAGTCACCCCGGGTTTATAGGATGAAAAATGTGCACCTAGGTTTTTGCCATAAACCAATACTTAGTGATTTATTTTGATTGAAAAGAGTTGCTCAAAATTGATAGGACAAAAGCAGAAGGTTCCGTTGCTCTATTATTGGGCTGAGTTCCAGTAAAGTGGCGGGCCTGGAATTCTTGCAAATAGGTTGGGCCGGTTCTTGATTATTGGGCTTGGTAAATCCAGCAGGGCCCATGAATAACTAATTATTGATTAGGGTAGGGTGCGGATATACACAACTCATTAGTGACTACATCTAATCTACATATGTTTCTTCCTTGCCTTTCTTCAAATCCAGCAATAAATCTGTGCTTTTTGTCTGTTTCCCACCGAAATATCATTCCAATTCTCTTACAACAACACCCTTTTCAATCTCCAAACGTCATAAAACCCTTATTAATCGGCAAATTTCGTCTTCCCCTTTTGAATTCCCACCAAATTGAATCGTTTTCGTTTGAAATTGGATCTGGGTAATTCATCAATTCCCTTTCCGTTAGGTTTTTGGATTAGTGAAATCAAGCTTGAAATTAGTACAATCCAGCCTCGGGTTGTGGATTTTCACCCAAATCTTTTCCTAATTTTACCCGAGACCTCAGCAATTGAATAAAGTTACCTGAAATCGACAGCAATTGAATCTAATTGTGGAGCTACAATTTTCAGGATTGAGCTGTTGAAGGGTAGGGAACAAAAGCTTCATTTTGCGTTCCGCGTTAGTTATTTTTCTTGAAGATTTGTGCAGCAAATAGTGGGACGAATATAAAAGAGAAAAATGGATAAGTACGAACTTGTGAAGGATATAGGTTCTGGAAATTTTGGTGTTGCGAGGCTAATGAGAAACAAGGAGACTAAAGAGCTCGTGGCAATGAAATACATTGAAAGAGGACATAAGGTTAGCACATAACATGCTTGTATGCAGATCATCATCATATCTATATATGTGTATATATTATCTCGATTGCCATTTGTTGCTTTCGTTATTGTATATGGTTGGTGGGCTTGGATCTTTAGATTGATCTTCAATGTATGTAATTGGTTAATTGATACTTTCTTTTGGTATATAATTGGTTTGTTAAATTGATTCGATTTATTGTGGCCCAAATCTGATGTTGGCTGATTTTTCTGTAGATTGATGAGAATGTAGCACGTGAGATTATAAATCATAGATCACTTCGGCACCCTAACATTATCAGATTTAAGGAGGTGAGCGTCCTGATTTTCTCGGAGTTTCTTTTAGAATGAGGCTCTATGCTAACTTTGAGTTCTGATTTTGGATGATAGGTGGTTTTGACTCCAACACATCTAGCCATTGTCATGGAGTATGCCGCAGGTGGGGAGCTGTTCGAGAGAATCTGCAATGCTGGCCGTTTCAGCGAGGACGAGGTATTATACCACTTGGATTGGATTTTTGTGCAATGAAGAAACAAGAATTAGTTTTACATCCTGAACTTGATGTTGGTGTTGGTTTCTAGTGTCTACATCTTCTACTTGTTGATTTATATTTCTTCCAATTAAGTCAAGGTTCTTCTTTCAGCACTTCATGACCTATTTTTCTTGTAATTCAGGCCAGGTACTTCTTTCAGCAGCTTATTTCTGGAGTCAACTACTGCCATGCCATGGTGAGAACACGGGTGTAAAATTCAGTGATATGGATGTTTGAAATTTATAATTTTCTGAATCCCATGGATCATTGGGCATTTAGTAGTCATTGCATTGAATTACACTCTTCAATGCAGCAAATATGCCATCGGGATTTGAAGTTGGAGAACACTCTTCTGGATGGAAGCCCTGCTCCACGGCTGAAAATCTGTGATTTTGGTTACTCAAAGGTAATGATTAACAGTTGAAGTTTAGGATTACTGCCATAGGTAAAATAAGCCCTGCTCCACTAACTGTGTTATTTGATGTGTTTAGTCATCTCTGCTTCATTCAAGGCCCAAATCAACTGTTGGAACTCCTGCTTATATAGCTCCAGAGGTTCTATCTAGAAGAGAATATGACGGGAAGGTGAGTATGTCCTTTATTTTGCTGGTCCTTTTTTTATGCCTAATTTTGCTTGTGTTATCCAAAATGTGTATGTGTTGCGATAGTATTTTCACGACTGTTTTGACAATTGACATGGCATGCTTTGTCAATGTTTGTTTTCTGTCTAGTTGGCTGATGTATGGTCATGCGGCGTGACGCTTTATGTTATGCTGGTTGGTGCATATCCTTTTGAAGATCAAGAAGATCCAAAAAATTTCAGGAAAACCATCCAAGTATAATTTTTTCACGTTCAATGTTTCGTGGTGCTTTTGCTTCCTCAGATTGGTTCCTAATTCATTAGGTACTCTTTTGTAGAGGATAATGGCTGTTCAGTACAAGATCCCTGACTATGTCCATGTATCCCAAGATTGCAGGCACCTTCTTTCTCGTATTTTTGTTGCCACTGCAGCTAGGGTAAGTGTTCTTTTTATGGTCAGTTCTCTTGGTATTTGAATTCTTTTGTCTTGTTTTACAAATTATTTCACAATGTGTGGTGCAGAGAATTTCAATCAAAGAGATCAAGTCACACCCGTGGTTTCTGAAGAATCTGCCAAGGGAATTAACAGATCCAGCTCAAGCTCTTTATTACCGGAAGGAGAACCCTACGTTTTCCCTTCAATCTGTGGAGGACATCATGAAAATTGTGGAAGAAGCTAAATCCCCTCCTCTAGCATCCCGTACAGTTTCAGGCTTCGGGTGGGGAGGCGAAGAGGATGAGGACAAGGAGGAAGACATAGAAGAGGAGGTAGAAGAGGAGGAGGACGAAGATGAATATGAAAAACAAGTGAAGGCGGCTCATGCAAGTGGAGAAGTGCGTCCCAGCTGAGGCCTCTGTCCTAAAAAGTCCAGCTTGTGTATATCACCGTTCCCGTATTGCACTCAGGATTAGTAGTGTTTGCATAAAGAGCTTTCTGTCATACAACTATGGTGTGTTAAAATTTGCACTTTTGGTCTTGTTGATTTATAGTAAGCTTTCTGTGGTGTGTTAAAATTTGCACTCTTGTTGATTTATAGTAATTTGTCTTGCTTGTGTGCTTCAATAATATGTAAAAAATTCAGTTTTCTAGTGTTGCACTCAGGTTATAGTCATTTGAAAATAAAATTTTACTTTTTGTTGATTTGTACTGAAAATAAAGCTCTCTTATTAAAAGAGACTTGAGAATTGAGAAAAGTTAGTTGGGTTAGGTGGTGAAAGTAGCAATAAAGCAATTAATAATTTCTTGCAAAATAGGAAGGCCAGCAGTCATGCAGAGGGAAATAAAAGTTGACATTCCCTTTATTCAAATATTCATCAATGCAGAAGAAGAGAAGCCTATATGCAACACAATTTATACACATATCATATCATATTGTACCCACTAGATCAAACATCCAATTACAACCCTAAATATTCACAGGACAACTACTAACACACATGATTCATTCCCTTGCCAAATTGGCATACCAAGGCCCATGAACAGTAACCGAAACCTTGGCCACAACCACCAACACCGACGCAGCTTGCACCACCTCATCTACGAGCAGAGATGCCCCAACTTTCTGTAATGCCATTTCTGCCAATTCTGTCCCTGTTTTTCCAGTTCCTCCAACCACAACTCCTCTCATGCCCAAATATACCGCCCGAGAAACCCTGGTGAAAACTGCATCCCCTTCTTGCAGACTTTTGCTCAGCATACTCCCCATTATTTGCTTTATCGAATCAACCTTCATATTAACTAAATTATTATCTTCCTCTATGGCACTAATGAGTATTCCGACTATATCTTGGATTCCAGCATCTGCATTAGAGTCCAGACATTCAGAAAGACGTTTAACGTTGCTCGAGAGTATGCTGTCCATGTGTGCCTGGTTGATGACTATTTGCTGACTCAGAAGAGTCTGTCTCAAGATTAACAGGCTGCATGCAATTCAGGACAATCCTATAATTAGCTACATGCTAGAAGGAAGACATAAATTGAATAAACAAATAGTTGTATCAAACCTACCTTGTTGCTATCACAATAATTTTCTGAACTTGGGACTGCACGCTTCTCAGTCTGGAGAAGTTAAGGTTCATAGTTTCCGGAAGCTCGCTTTCCGCTAAACCGGTTATCCTGCTGACCAACTTCAACAATCCTAACCTCACTGACAGATCAATCGCCTCTCCTTTGCATTCTAAATCGATGGCCTCTGCTGGTGAAAACAAAATTTGTTAACAACAATCAGGTATTCTCAGACCCATATGTAATTCGACAGTTTTAGGAAACAATACATGCAGAGATACTATACTAACCAATAAAATTGGGGGCATTTGAGGTTGAAGGAGTATCAGCCTGGTTTCCTCCTACTTT
This sequence comes from Paraleonurus japonicus, assembly GCA_030762865.1. Taxonomy (NCBI): domain Eukaryota; kingdom Viridiplantae; phylum Streptophyta; class Magnoliopsida; order Lamiales; family Lamiaceae; genus Paraleonurus; species Paraleonurus japonicus. The sequence continues at coordinate 2,030,173 of CM061057.1, read as the reverse complement.
GACCAATGAACTTCCTCCAGTTCGGAGGGTGGTGGAAGGAAGAAAAGTTGGTGAAATATCAAGTCTCCTTGTCAACTCAGAGAGCAAATTTTTGTGCTCGTTCCATTCCTCATCTTTGGCTTCTCGTGCAGACGAAATCCATGTAGCAGTCAAGGGCAAAGCAATCAGAGCTTTGGAAGGATGCCCATAACGACTGGTGAAAGCTCTTCCAAGGTAGTATAAAGCCTCAGATCCCTTCAAGTAAGGCTCCAGCATTCTGATGTGTGCTTTGCTGATCTCTTGCTTGAGTTCCTGCGGCAAAGTGAACTTTTATTCAACACAAGACCATAATAAAAGCAGTGCAGCACACAGAAAATGATAACTGAAGCAGAATCAAAACCTTTATCTGTTCCAGGACAAACCGCACACCCTTAATTAAGGCAATGACATGTGAATTTTCTGAACTGTCACTGCTCCAGCACGCCTCAGCCAGATCTTTCATAAATTGCTGGTGTTTAGTATTCAACTCATTCTCATATGCCGGGGCAGATAGCTTCCGCAAAGTGGCCAATGCATAGTCTAGGATCTTCCCAAGATAATCCACATCTAATTTTCCTGAACTCAGCACCTAAACATTAAAAACAACTAACGTACATCAATTATTCTGAATCACACAGGAATTTGGATACTGAGTAGAAGAAAGCAAATACAAGAATTTGTACATAGTAAGAGCTGTGGAAGGGGAACGAAACTTGGTTACCTGGGTGAGAATTTCCAGGTCTATGGCTTCAAGAATTTCTTGTCTCCAGGTAGGAGGAGCCATTGCACAAATCTCATCCCTAACCTCCCTCATCAATTCCACAACGCGGGTATAGTTAGGTTCTTCCTTTCTCACAGATTCAATGACACCATCCCAGAAGGCTTTTTCCATCGTCTCTTTTAACTTTCCCTGAGGGCACAAGATATAAAAACAGATCATAAAATACAGATTGCATAATCAGTACCTAACCAAACACAAAAGTACACGCTGCAAAGTCACAAACCATTGCTTCACTTTGAAATTCACCAGCTTCCCTGGAGCCATCAGCAAAAGCAAGGTGCTCCCCATGAACATATTCATTGACAATCCTTGCATTCTCCATGTCCAAGCTCACTCTAGAAGACGGCGAGATTCTATGGTTTAACACAGAGGAGCTAACTTCCTTGGCATCGTCTTCATCTCTAAACAAAGACCGCACTACGGAACCTTGATTAGGAGAAGCCACAGTCAAGGTACTTGCTTTATCTGAGTTACCATGAGAGGAAGAGGGGGCTAGGTTTGAGGATAAGAACAGTGGCGTCAATGGAGTAATTGGGCTCCCGTTCTCCCTTGCTTCAAAAAATTTCACTCGTGTGTCGGAAAGTGCATTTTCCATACGCTCAATACCAGTATCCCCACTCAAATGTACCACCTTCTCTCTCAATAGTTTCTGATCTTCAGACACCTAGATGACACAATAAGTCATATCAGAAGAAATTTATATCCAACTGGAAGCCTGAGGTATTATTATTATTACCATATACAAAGTGAAGAACTTGTTAAAATCACATGAACATTCAGCAAGAAGCAGGAACAGCTTTTCATAAATAACTAAAACAGGAGAAAGCTAGGAGCAGACCTGTTTCTGGATAGCTTTCATATCATATGAGAGAGGGGCACTATCGCCTTCAGGGGTCATCTTGCAAGTTTGAAGCATAGAAACTTCAAGACGACACGCAGCTCTGACCAAATCCTCCTCTAGTGATCTGGCATCCTTGGCCTTCCACACCACAAAACTATTCAAAAAGGAGCACCAGGCAGAATCAAATGCTGCAAGCTGCAATCTAAAGGTTTGACGTATCAATGTTACATGATCAGATCTTTTATCAGGAACCTGCAATGGCCCGTTCAGCAGTATCTTAATCAGTAAATCAAACTCCTTCACAAATATCTCAGCGGATTTTACCAAAGCCGTCTCACGCTCTCCTTGACCACTGATAACAGCGTCTGGATGCCCCAGTATCATGTAAGCACAGAGAACAATTCTCACTTGGTACCTTGACAAGTATGGGGTTTTGGAGGTTTGCTTAATGGATGAAATATCTTTTTTCTGTCTGCTAGCGACAGATTTTCTTTGAGGTTGCTTCCTTTTCGGAGTGACTACTCGCTTGAGCAGGTGATCAATGTCACCCCTACCAGAAGGGTTAGAAGTACTTTGAGATAACATATAGCGAGTTTCAAGACGATCAAGAAAAGCCTTAGCTGTATGAAGAGTACCAGTTGACTGAATAATATATGCAAACTGCTCGAATGGCATAGACTTCACAGATGCCTCATTAATATACAATTCATTATAAGCTTTAGCCAGATTAGCAGTAGACTTTCTCAAATTCATAAACCTTCTCCAGCACCTGCAGAATTGTAAAGACATGGGTCAGCTTGATTGCAGAATAATAGCAGAACAATTTCTTGGTTCTAAAGAAATTAACTGAAACACATAAAATCTAAGTACCTTGCTAATTTTGTGGCAAGAATGTCACCCTGCTCATGCATGGCATGCCAATTATTGTCAGCAACATCATAGTATCTTCCTCTCTGCTTTAAATATTCTGCTCTCTTTCTCCTCGCCTATTCATAGGACAATCTCAAATGTTTCATAAAGAAGCCCCTGATTAACATAAAAGCCATAAAATATATATGTCCATCGACAAATAATACCTTTTGCAGTTTATCTTCTAGCTTGTTCCTCATTTCACTTCTTTCAATCTCTCGCTGCTGATACACAGCGCTGGCCGCCTTTTGGACCTGCAAGACTCTAGCACGGGCCCGTCTCTTCTCTGCTTCCAGCAAACTCAATCGCTTTCTTTCAGCAGCTGCACGTTTTTGACATATTGCAGCATGGACTCGTTCTTTATACTTGCTCTCCCGTGCCATGCGTCGCATTAATGACTGAGATGTCCTCTCTTTCAGAGTGGCCCTCCTTTGCCGATTAGCCCGAAGGATAAGCAGTCTATTGGCCTCTGCTTGTTGAACTCGCATTTCAACCTTTGTACCTAGCTCAGCTAGTTCCTTCTTAAGGCGCATTTCTGCTTCGATTTTAGCAGCTTGCCGCAACTCATCAAGCTTAGCCAGGCGCATTTGAGCATTTGCTAGGATGCTCATCCTGCAAGTACGCACAGAATCAAAAAGTTAAAATAATTTGGAGCAGGTATAACACGTTTTGAAGTTCTTCAAAATGAGAGTTTACCTCTTTTCTTCAGCAGCTAGGAGTTTAGCCTCGAGCCGCTGCCCAGGATCATCTTCATTAGATGAAGATCGTGAAGGGCTTCGGACCTTTGGCCTAGCCTTGCTTGATAAATTCTCATAAAACTTCTGCAGTTAAATTAAATTGTTAGAATATCAACCCTTCTCAGCAATGGTAAAACAGTAATCAGATTACTGAAAAATGTTCCCAACGATAAGGCCCCGGAAAGGAAAAGGAGACGAAGACGAAAAAGGTTCGACGTGCTATGTGTTGTGTGCGTGCTTTTGCTTTCTTATCTTTTTCACGTTTCTTTTTATATATGGTTGTGTGTGTGGGTGGGGGGAGGGGGGGGTGGGGGGTAAGAACATAAAATTTGAACGTGCTTAGTTACCCAACTTTTACCTAACGCCATGAGAAAAAAAACCAACCCTTCATTAGAAAAGGTAGGTAGCACAACAGAAAATTTCATAATCGTTCAAAGAAAATCATGGATTTTACCACCCCCAACACAGAGATACAAAAGGAAGAAACAAAGAAAATCGATAAACAAGAATCGTTCAAAGAAATTTAAAGGATTTTACTACATAAGTCGTGGGTGATAACCAGTAACAAGAAATCTTTCCTTGATCAAATTCAAGAAAACCACCCCCAACACAGATATACAGAAAGGAAGAAACAAAGAAAATCGATAAACAAGACCTGACGTCGAAGATCAGCCTCACGAAGTTTGGCTTCGATTTCTTCAACAGTAGAAGGCGTCGGCGTCTTCGGCTCCGAAAGCCTCCTTCGTAGCCACGTTGGCATAGTCGGCGGCGAACAGGACAAACCTCCATCGCTAGCAGGAAATTCCATGACAATTCCAGCCACCGGACTCCCCCTCTCCGGCGACTCCATCACCAGCAATCAAAATTAAGCAAATAAGGTAACAGCAATTAATTCACAGACCCCAAACCCCAACTCGATCAATTCACTAATCACAAACAAAAACCACTGACAGTCAGAAATCACCAACCGCAACCGATGGTTCAGCAATTGTTAAATCAATTAATTAATTAATACTCAATAGAGCAAGCCTCGCGGCTGTGTGTACGAAGGTGCGTTTATAGAGAGAGAAGCGGCGTTAGAGAGAGAAAGAACGGGGGGGAAGGTTCAAGAAAAGTAACGTCGATTGAAATGAAATGAGATGTTATTTTGTTGTGTGTTGGAGAAAGCATGGATGGCTTTTTCGCTTTTGTGATGAAGTCGTGTTAAATCAGAGTAGTTGAATTTTGAAGAAGCGCATTTTGGTTGCGTAAAGAAACGCGAGTAGTGTAGATGCAAAGGCTGCCACGTCATCTCAACGGTACACTGGCATTAAATTGATTAACACGTTTTATTTGACCATATTCATGCCTAATTATCTAATATATTTAATGGGAGGATGAGTCCATATTCAGATTTTCTTTAACTGTGAAAGAAAAAAGAGAGACATTCGGCGAAATAAAATCCCTCTAATTTCCCAAACAATCTTGTTATTAATAGTTTAGATTATCGTTATTTATTGGTAATGGATTTTCACATATTTGATATATTGTCAATGCTTTATGGAAATAAAATATTGTCAACATTTAGACCGCAATTTGATTTTTACTCCTAATCAAAAAATTATATGATAACTCTTTTTAAGTGATTGGTAATTAAAACAGTTAGATTTAGTAAAATTTATTTATGTGAAAATTTAAGGCAATAAAAATAATGGAAAAACGAATTGAAACTTTAAATTTATTCTCATAATACGTAATTATTTAATTATATTTTGATAATAATATAGTTAGTGCTTTGTTTAAATTTTTCAATGAAAATATTTTCTTCTCTTATATTCTCAGATATGTTGGAGAAAAGATATATTTTAATGTCTTAATGGTGATTATATCATCAGTACTGTGTTTTAATTTTGATGCGCCACGCAGAGGAATTATTAAAGATAAACGATTGTAGAAAGAGATAAAATTAATTAAGATAAGTTTTTTTTTATTGAAAAAATTAATTAAAATAAATAATGATTATCTTATTTAAAATAAAAAACAGAGTTGTGGTCATCTATTGTTTTTATTGGCCGCTATAATTATCTTATATTTATATTCATCATTGAATAATTTTCAACAAAAAAAAATCCTAGTGTGTACACATTTAAGATGTAAAAAAAGGTTTATAGAGAACTTATTCATAAGATAATTTTTCAATTTGAAATTGGGATGAGACACTACACAGTGATAAAAAAATGAATTTGGATGGTACTCTCGTCCACGTTAACTTAGCCTGAGTGTGTTATTATAGATTGAATAGATCTCCCGTTAATAAGTTTTATACTATAAAAATTATTTTTAACTCATATTTTATACCTACTAAATATGATCTGTTAAAAATAACTTACAAAAAATAATTTCATAATACGAAATTGTTTCACTCTAAATTTTGTGTTTTAAATTATATACTCTATTTTAATGTTTCATCTTATATTTACTATTTTGGATAAATAATATTTGTTATTAATAATAATTTACGATGTCATTTGTTACACAATGTTATGTATTAAAAGTAAAGAAACACAAGATAAAATACCAAAATAAAATAGGATATAGTGTCCGTCACGAGTCACGACGTGCTTATTATTACAGTTTTATTTCTCGGTGCATTTTTCAAATTTTATAATGTGTTTCACTCTTTAAAAACGTATCGTCATGATAATTATAGATCATCAATAATTACAAGTCAATTATTTAAAGGAAAAATTACAAATAGTTTCATGCTTAAATATTTTTTATGGTTTTATTCAAAATTTTTAAACTAATTTATAATTGGGCTTTTCTTTTTAAATCTATATAAATGACCCCTATTTAAATGGTGGAATATAGAAATTAATACGGGTGATATGATGCTTATTTATTGGAGCACGAGCATGTCCAGCCATCAATTTTCATATTTGATCGATTCCATTTAATTATTGGATTAGGGTTGACAAATATATATGAGACAGGAATTTCAAGATTTATAATTCATGATCATTTTATTGTTCCGCAAAGATGATTTTTTTTTTTTGCTTCAAAAAAGAAAAGAAGGAATATCACCATCAATGAGAACTAGTGTTACGATAGTCATACATAATTTATGGTAAATTAATTCAACGCCACTGTTGGTGGAAGTGATGTATTGAAATTTGAAATCAACACGGGCATATAATAATAATAGTAATAATAACCCAAGAATTGAATTGACCTAGTGGTGATGTTACGTAGAGTGCTAGATGGATGGTGGGAATTGACCTCTCTATACAAAATTTTGCTCTGAATTTAAGTAGGACCCCTATTAATGGATGGTGGGATTGATCAAAAAAAAGCTATCAAAAAAATAATAATAATAATTATTATGGCAAAAAGGGGATAGTTTCATGTGGCAAATAATGATATTGTTGTCTTTCTTTTCCGATTGGATTCAATTCAACCACTAATCACGATGAATAAAGAGACTTTTTCATGTAATTAAACATATTTTTACCAAACATTACAATAAACACCAAATCTTGTTAAGAGTATACATCAAGTACAATTTACAACTCAGTATATTTTTAAAAAATTATTTTGAAATTAATGTATTGTGTAAAAGGACCATTTAAAATATTGTGCATTTTTTTAAATCGAAAAAATGATCTTATATTATATAACACAAGAGCAAGGCTCAAATAAAGCCTAACCACAAAATTTGGTGGATCTATCTAAAAATTAGAGTTCTCATGAGAACAAGCAACTCTAGCAACAATTGCATATTGTGCAATTTTAATTCAATTTACACACTTGTCTTTGAAACAATTTTCGCACAAAAAAAAAAATACACACAACATACACTTGTGCTAACAAAAGTTTCGAACACAAGCACTTTGTGCGAAAAAAAAAACGCACAACATACACTTGTGCTAACAAAAGTTTCGAACACAAGCACATTGTGCGAAATTTTTGTTCGCACATGTGTATGTTGTCATTGATAACATAAAGAGTCGCACACTAACCCATCGGTTTTATTCAAAAAACCCAACAAATTTTTCAATTTCGCTACGTATTAATCAACCCTAAACCACATAATTCATAAATTATGCGTAAAAATTCACATTTAGCAAATCCTAAACATGATTTTCAATGTTTCAACCCACATACATATGCGTAAACATTATATCGATTAAAATTCTTGGCTTATGAAGTTTGTACTTAGCGGCTTAGCGGCGAGTTGCGGCGGAGGAAGGTGCGGCGGTTGCGTGCGGAGCGAGGAGAAATTTGTGTGTGTGTCTTTTAATTAAATTTTTTAAAAAAACATAAGGGAGGGGAAATATACTTGCAAGGGTATTATTGTACATTTCAGTGTGTGTACCGAAATTTTATGTGTGTGTCTTCAGAATTTGTGTGTGCTAAGATATTTTATGTGTGTGACTAACCTGGGCCTATTTTTTTCTTTGTACCCCGGTTATATTGAAAGAAAAAATATCTCTATATTGGTTATATCATTAGTGTTGTGTTCTATTTTTTAAAAAAAAAAGATAAAATAAGCTTGGTGATGGTGGGGGAGAATGGTTGTAGGAAGAAAAAAAGTTAATCAAAATGGGTAGTAATTACTTTGTTTAAGAGGAAAAATAGTGTTATTAATTATTTTTTATTCTCATTAGCCACCATAATTGTCTTATATTAATTCTTATTTCCATTACCATTAAAGAATTTTTAACCATGCGATCCCTATAAAATATTATGATGTCATCAGAAATTATAATATATAGTATAATCTTCTAAAAAAATATTTGATGCGTAAAACCCCACTGATAATTCAATGAATAAGTAGAAGAAGTATGATGAAGAAGCTTAATTTGTTGAGTGACAATTGACAAGTGAGATATATTGTGTCAAAAAATTTCACCATAAATTATTTTATAACTAATATTTAAAAAAAAACAACTAATATTCTTTCTTAATATTTTTTAATAAAACACTTAATAATAATAACTCTATAAACAAGAAGTTTGCACAGGGTATACAGTAAACATGGACCATACCATTTGAATTTAATTGGGGATGTATGAATATTAAATAAAACGTGCCAAATGAATGTGAATAAAAAATTAAATAAAACATTAAAAAAAATTAAATAAAAAAGGACAATGGGCGCACAACATAAGCCCGGCACAGGGAATTCCCTCTCAGCAGGCCCATCTTAAGCCTTCATTGACACAGGTGGCAGAAAACCCCTTCAACCACAAAAATTGTCTAGATTCATCCCCTTGATCGTCCTCCTCGATCGTCAAAACCACGCTTATTCTCCTCATTTTTTTTCCATCTGCTGTGCTCTCTCAATTTCATTATCATTAATATTGATTTCACTATCTAATTCATTATTCGATTATTTTTCTTATGGAAGTTTCATCGGTCTTTGCCTTCGCCCCAATCGCCGCCGCCGCATCTTTCTCCGTTTGCTGCTGTTCGTGTAACTGTCCTTGCTTTCGACTGTGTTGAGCTTTTTAGGGTTCGTTTAGTGTCCATTTTATTTTTTTGAAGCTTAATCATCGGTTCGGCTTCAGTTATTTGGGGACTTTATAAGTCGTGACTATGGATTTGACCCAGTCTCCGAATAAGGGTCTTTCCTTAGGGTTTTTATCTCATGTTTCTGCGGCGCCGGTGCCGGTGAAGAAAAGCTCTAGCCCGAAAATCGCCGACAACTCAATTTCTTTTCAGATCGAGTCGCGGTCACGGGACCCTTCGCATCCTTTGCCCTCTATTCCTCTTCAATTGATGGACCAGCAAAAAGAGAATTACCATCATTATTACCATTCTGGGAACAATTCGAACGAAATTGAGGATGGTGAGGAAGATGAGGAAAAAACGGAGGAGTTTCGGCTTTTGGGGCACCCGATGACTTTGAAACGGAAGCGCGAGTCCGATTCAGGATCATCGTCAACGTCGCCGTCCTCCTCTTCAAGGGGAATTAGGGTTTCGTCTAATGACATGGAATCGCGCAGGAACGCTGTCAGGGCGTGGGGAAACCAGAGCCTGCGGGATGCTGATCCCGATATTTTTGATATGATGGAGAAAGAGAAACAGAGACAGTATAAAGGGATTGAATTGATTGCCTCTGAGAATTTTGTGTGCAAAGCTGTAATGGATGCGTTGGGTAGCCACCTAACGAATAAATACTCTGAAGGGATGCCTGGTGCGCGATACTATGGTGGGAATCAGTACATTGATGAGATTGAAGAACTTTGTTGCAGTCGTGCTTTGGCTGCTTTTGGCCTTGATTCTGAAAGTTGGGGTGTCAATGTACAGCCATATTCATGTACATCTGCTAATTTTGCAGTGTATACTGGGCTTTTGTTACCGGGTGATAGGATAATGGGGTTGGACACACCTTCTGGAGGGAACACGAGCCATGGATGTTACCTGCCAAATGGGCGGAAAATGTCTGGGGCGTCTATATTTTTTGAGAGTTTGCCATATAAGGTAAACCCACAGACAGGCTACATAGACTATGATAAGCTTGAGGAGAAGGCACTGGATTTTCGCCCCAAGATATTGATTTGTGGCGGAAGTTCGTATCCACGGGAGTTGGATTACGCAAGGTTTAGGCAGATAGCAGATAAATGCGGTGCATTTTTGTTGTGTGACATGGCTCAAATTAGTGGTCTTATAGCTGCTAAGGTGAAAATCTCGATCCTTTTCAATAGTTGATATTCATGTTCTTGTGCTATAAGTTTTATCTTGGGTTGCTTATTTGAAGTGCTTTTATCTCAACCTTCTCTAATGTATGCTGAATTGCTGATTTTGTCAAAGACTAACTTGTCTTCTCGTTTCTGAACTATTTGAATTTGCAAGTTGGTTAAAGATAAATCATTATCATCTGAACAGAAAAATCCTAATTTGTGGGTCTGTTTTATGTTTTTGAGTAGGTTGGGACTGAACAGAAAGGTTGGAGTTATCTTTGTGTATATTTTAGTTTTTAATGGCGCTCCCAGAAAAATGCCTTGGAGGTGTACCGAAATATATTCAATAGATTATAGTCTGAGTTTGAGCGTAGTAACTACGTTTCTGCTCTTTTTTGTTTTTGTGATGATTGGTGATTCAGATCTCTGTATTTGAAATTTATTGTTCTTATGCATTTCGTTCACTCTATGTGGTTCAAAATAAGCACCGCCTTTTGCATTTCACACATTCTAAAAACAAACGAAAATCCTCAATACACACAGTATTTTTTTTGGTTAGTGGGAAAAGCTCATTATAGATGCCATTTACTGTTTGAATTAATGAAGCCAACGGTAAATTAGGATAAAATATTACTTGTCAGCCTCGAATTGTTAAAACAACACTTGTTCCCCCCATCCCCCCCTCCCCAAATAAAAAAAACTACACTTATTGAGTTTGTATTGTCTTGTTGATCAGCTTAACAAAATATCGGGTCTGTAGTGGTTTCACTCTTTCAGTGCCAGATTTTACTTTCATAGTTAGATGCCTTTCTTCTTTTGGACATCTGGACAACTTGATTTTCCACTAAATAAATTGTTTACATGCAGGAATGTGCAAGTCCTTTTGAATATTGCGATATTGTTACCTCTACAACTCATAAAAGTCTTCGAGGTCCCAGGGGAGGAATTATTTTCTATAGGAGGGGCCCAAAAATGAGGAGGCGGGGGATTAATCTTAATCAAGGTGACACTGGTGATAGATATGATTTTGAGGAAAAGATAAACTTTGCTGTCTTCCCAGCAATGCAAGGTGGGCCACACAATAATCACATTGCAGCCCTTGCTATAGCGTTGAAACAAGTGTCTACTCCTGAGTACAAGTCCTACATGCAACAAGTGAAGAAAAATGCTCAGAGCTTAGCATCAGCTTTACTTAGAAGGAAATGCAAACTGATCACTGGGGGCACTGATAATCATATGTTGCTTTGGGATCTAAGAAATTTTGGATTGACAGGCATGTATTCTTTACATGCTGCTTTCATTCTTAAAATTTTATTTAAAAAATTATGTTGGTATCTGGCTTGTCCGGTCAACTCGGTGTTTTAAAAATAATACATATTCTGGCCCCATGTCTTCTTATGGTTCTGATTAGATCAGATCTTTAAACTAAATGTTCAAATGATGGAATTTGCTTTGTATAATATGAAGAAAGAAATCAGCATTGGAAGGGAGATAAAAATAATTAGACAGTGTATAAAAATATAGTCATGCTGTCTCTGTTTTCCATGGAACCACAAAGAATTTCAAAGCAGTGGCTCCAGCCCAACGTATCGATTACAAATATTACTTTTGTTTTTATTGTATTGCTTGTTCCTGTGATTTATTTTCTATGGTCAACTCTGTTGATTGGATCTATTGCTTGTTCCATTTTGTACTTGTGTGATGCTGCAACTATTCCTGTGAGCTTGTCCTTACCTTTTGTTTTTTTGTTTGGTGATGTAGGTAAAACTCTTGAGAAGGTCTGTGAGTTTTGTCACATAACTCTAAATAAGGTTACAATCTTCGATGATAATGGCAATATCACCCCAGGAGGTGTAAGGATTGGTATGTCACTTTACAGTTATTGTTGTTAATCTCCATTCTTAAGTTTCAGAATGGTTTATATAAAGGTGTTATGCACAGGGCAGGGGTGTAAATTTCCCATTTATTTAAATTTTGGCAGGTACACCAGCAATGACATCCAGAGGGTGTATTGAGTCTGATTTTGAGGTAATGGCTGAATTTCTCCTTAGAGCTGCACAGATAACAAGTTCAGTGCAGAGAGATCATGGGAAACTGCCGAAATCTTTTCTTAAGGGCCTCGAGAATAACAAAGATATAATTGAGCTTCGAGCACGTGTGGAAAGTTTTGCATCTCAATTTGCCATGCCTGGATTTGATTGATGATTTGTTTTTGTGATTGGCTAGGATTGTTTTGTCCACTGAGGGTGGACTCAGGTTTCATATTTTATGTAAAGTGTATGTTATGATATTTAGTATTATACATAGTCTATCTAAAGGTTCACTTCATTATTGAATTCGTTATGTTTTTTTGCATGTTTTGTTATTCCGTGTATACGGTCATCAGAGCTGAAGAAAAACCTTTGTTTTTACACGTTTGTGAATTGAAGTTAGAAATTTTGCTTTAATTGTTGCTGCATTCACATTTCCTGTTTCCAGGTTCCCACTTGGAGTTTTTACACGTTTGTGAATTGAAGTTAGAAATTTTGCTTTTACTGTTGCTGCATTCACATTTCCTGTTTCTAGGTTCCCACTTTCCAACTTTAGGCCAGTTATGGCTGTTAACTAGGTTATGATTTTGTTACTTTTAACAATTAAAATTATTGTGTTGTTTTAGATTTGGTACTTTGTGTAAGGCAGACCACTAATTTTAGGAGACGACCTGAAATGAAATTCTTTGCCAATATCATCATCATCATCAATAGGGAAAGGAACAGAATTCTACTGTATCAGTCCTCTGTAACTAGAGAATTAGACAAAAGCAAATTTGCACGGAAAAGGAATGTGCTTTTCGCATTATTGGAAAAAGGAAGAATCTTGTTACTACTTTCTCTGTTTTATGGTCATCCCACTTCCCATTTATATCGTTTCAGTGGTGGAATGATTAGCTATTTTACTATCACAACCCAAGAGTATCCAACATTTTCAGTACTAGTAGGCCAAATCCCCCCTTCCAATAAAGTTGATATCAAGATTCAAAGTTGAATTGTTATAGTGGCTAACCCAATACCATCTCAGCTGCTGCAATTCCACCATTTGTTATAGTATTGCCATTTCTTTTGCATATTTTTTTAAATAGAAATAGTACCATAGACTTAAGTTCAATAGGCTTGTTTTAGATCATACACCTTTGTGATTGAGTAATTGATTTGTTTCGCACAACTGAACTTTAGTCCTCCACTTGTATTAGCCATTGCTCAGTTGAAGAGGATTTGGAGAGAGACACGTTTTTAGATGGTTTAGATAGGCAGAGAATCTTTAATGAAGCTATTTGGAAAGATTGATTATGCTTAATCATAATCAACTCCACAAGTGGAACAAAGGCTGCTTAGGTTGGTGTTGGCCGTTGATCGGTTGTTGTACTAGTGCACATTATCTGTCCTTTCCAATTTCCCTGTTACACCATTATGCAATTTTCTTTTCAACTTTTGTTGTCAAATGAAATGATCAACCAAAATTGCTTGTTTCTTTATCATGGTGCTCTCTTCTCACCTAATTCTTATATTTTTATTTTTCAGATTTTTTCTCTTCAGAATTTGCTGGTTGATACATGAATAATTTGTAACATCAATTATTTTGAGGTAGTTCAGTTAAATCAAGCACCTTAAACTTGGTCCCTTGTCTTCATGAAAACCGACAGAGAATCATGATATATCTACTTATTTTACCCCATGGGAATGTCATGTAAACAGGAAGCATAATTCCCTTTCCAACTTTTTTCTATGCGATCAAATCCCTTTTTATTTTATTACTATTATTTGTGTGAAAACATTTTTGAATTTGTGAAAACATTAAGCATAGTCATCGTGCAAAGTCGCTGCAATATTTTGTTGATTATTACTCTCAGAGGTATTAATGTTTTAATTTAAGGATAACGCAGATGTAGTAAACTCTCCTGCAATTTTCTCAAAGTTTTATATGCTTTTAATCTACAATATATTTTATCATAGTTCTTTTGGATAGTGTGAGAAACAAGGAAATGAGCTTTCCTATTTCATTGCAAGAATAAGTTGATTGTCTGAAGAAATAGTTGCTTTCTGTGAAGATATCGTTGTCTTGCCATATTAGTAATGCTACTTTTTTCGTTGAAAGAAAGAATCACATTCTTTTCCTTCAAGATTCTCTTCTGTCTATTCTTTCAAGAATACTTCTTCTCAAAGCTTCAAAAAGATAACAATGTTAAAAGTTAACCAACAGTAATGATCAGAACAGGAAACTCAGACTAATTCATGTCTGATTCCTTACACTCTACTTCAAACATCCCTCTCTCTCTAACTATCTGTCTATCTATCTATGAGAGCACATGTCCAAAAGCCTCTTCCTGCCTTCAACTATTTCATCAAAGAAATCATCAAGTTGTCCAATTATGCCCTCTGCACCACATTGCAAAACTCCAAGCCAACTTTTCAAGTTCTGAATTTTGTCACCAATATCAGTCTCCGAACCGTACTGAATCATCTCCTCTACTTCCATCTTCAGCTCGTGCAGAGCAAATCTCGACTGCTGCAGCTCGAATACAAGTACACCAGGTTGTGATTTCAGATGACTTATAGCGCTCACAATTCTTTGATGCAAGTTGGCCGTTGAAACTACGAAATTTGAGCTGGAAACAGAGGCCCCTTCGTAGTCGCCTAGACAAAAGCTCGTTTCAGGCCAACAGTAGACTAAACCACCGAGTAGAATCACTAGAAGCAATGTGCTTACATTCCTCATTGCATATAATACTTCTCTGAAACCGTTGTACTTGTTGAACTTTGATTCTGATAAGACATCTTCCTTAAACTTGAGAGATAAAGTCTGCACCTTGATTTCTGCTATGCTTTTGTTTTCCTGCTGCAGTACTATCATTTCCCTCTCGCATCCATTGATCGCTCGAATAACCTGTAATGAAAAAGACCAAAACTTTATGATCATTTGAGTCTAAAACATGTTGCAAGAACTTCAGGTGTGGTAATACTGACTTGGGGCGAAAGTTGCCCGTTTAAAACGGTGTGATCATCAAGCAAAGAAGCAAGATTTGCACCAGATGAGAAGTAGTTCTCCATGGTGGACAGCCCTTCTTTTAGGAGATGGCAAGCTTCCCAAAGCCTGGAGGTTTCGTCCATGTAGTCATCGAGCCATTTTTCTCCGACAGGGAGGTGTAAGTTGTGGAGCAAAAGGGTTAAGTGAGAATGGAAAGATCGGAGGGAGGAGAGGACATGCTGGAGGAAGTTGATGGACATGAAGTTGTGAGAGAGGAAGAGGTGATCAAGGTTGTCGAGTTCGTTTGTTAGGAAGTTGAAGAAAGCAGTGATGGAAGACGAATGATTCATGATGGGATAATGAGGGAGCCAATATGGCCTCTCTTCTTATACACAAAATTGAACCACAAACAAGTTTGTTGTAGCAATTATGTATGCCTCCCTTAAAGTGGAAGGGATGATTGAGAATCTGTCATTTGAATTATTTAACTAGCATGAGAGAGAGAGAGAGAGAGACAGAGAATAACTTAGAATAGTAATAAATACATGAGTTGGCTCAACATATCATATCATGCAATAGTTTTGTAGTCTTTCTTTCTAGTCTTTGCTTATTTTCCATGTTTTTTTTTTTTTCTTAAGTGGGTTTTTTTTTTTCCTCCTCTTTTCCTCCTTGCTTCATCCTCCTAGTAAATTCAAATATAAAAAGATACTGGAGATTTAATTATTACATGAGTGTCTTGTCATTTTATTTTGGGGAAAAAAAAACAAATTTCGGGGAAAAAACGAAAAAAAGATTAGAAGGGTGAGTGTGAACGCTAAAAAGATGTTCAACAAAATGATCTCGTGAAACAGATACGGTCTTTGCTTTCTCTTCAGAGCAAAGGTTTCTGAAAATGCCAATTAAAATTTACCTGAGATAGGTGCCAGCAATTTCTTTTTAAATTAATTAATTCTATGTCGGTGTAAATATTTGTGTCCATTTACTAACCTGAAAACATTATATATATAGCAGTAAGAAATTAATATTAAACAAGCCAGATTATTATGTACCTAAAGGTACTAGTTGGTAGTTGGTAATTCGTGTATTTCATGAGCTCGAGCTCGATTTGTATATTAATATAAACAAGCCGAGTTCGAGCCTTAACGAGTCGAGGAGAAGTGAACTCTCAAACTGTTCGTTTTTTTAACAGCTCTACACATGCCAAAAGCAATTGGGTTTTGGGCCCCAGATTGGCTTAGGAATCCTGATTGGAAATATGAAAGGGATGGTGGGATTGGACACCATATGCATATATCATATAATCAATGTTGAAATGGTGTAAATTTAGAGATTGATTGTATATGTACTATGATCAGAGAAGATTGCATTGCATGGGAACCTCAAAAGCACATTTCAGTTTACACCAACGAAGGTGATGCTTTCATGGATAGCATTAATTTCTTTCATTACACGCGTGTCGCCACGTGCGCTTCAAAAGAAAGAAGCACTACTCGTCGGATCACTGTTGCTCGAGGAATGCATTCTTTGTTCCGTCTTTGCTATCCTCGTAAGATTAAGAGTCTAGTATCTGAGGTCCTTATAAACCTTGTAATGCAGAAGAAGAATGTCTGGGCTGGAGTGATGATGAAATGAAAGTGATGTCTTGTCCCACTTCAGATGAACTCCACATTAACAGGCATGCTTGTATTTTCTCAACCTAGCTACTTTCTGCTTTGAGTTCTTTATAATAAGAGTCAACTTCTATGATGCTACTTGTTAGATTAGATGTGACAATATTTGAAATATACTGATTACATTGCCGACTTACTTTGATTCTATATTAATGGATTTTGATTGTGCCGGCTAAATCAATAATATTGAAAAGAAATAAAACTGAATATGATATGATATTTTGATTCCTACAGAAAAAAGTCTTTTTCAGGGAAATGCAATATATTAGGAGCAATAGTAAACCATTTTGAACAAGAATCATTAGTGGTGAAAAGTATCAGCAGATTCAACAACATTGATGGTACAATATATGCATACTAAATTTTTACATTATTTAAGAACAAAATGAATGTTAAGTGAGGGCTAAGAATCAGATAAAACTGGGGTTTTTCCATCTAAAGCTTCAGATATTTCATTTTTTCCCTTTATATACAACAACACTCTTATAGAACATGAAGGTGACATACACATACATCCTTACAGCCCATCTCCTAAAGAACGGCCTTCGTATATACAGCAAAAATCTCTGTCTTTTGTTCTTCACCTAAGCATATCTCCAGAATTCAACTGCAGTGCACTCAAGGCTGGAGAAATGCTGAAAGTAGTGTAATCTCCTCGGTAAAACGAAGGGTGGCCGAGAGGGGTAGGCCTGTCCGGAATATTAGGAACCTCGATATCACCTTCCAGCATTTTCAATGCCTCCACAATGGTAGGCCTTAGTGCCACCATAACATGAGCACACAGAATACCAACAAGCACAAATCTCTCCATTATGCCCCTGGGATTCTCTCCATCGTTCACCAGACAACCATCCAATACTTTCTCCAGTTTCCCCTTTTTCATAAGCGACCAAGCCCAATCTGTGATCAAGAACGCACGAGGGGACCCTACAGATAAATCAAGAGCTTTTCTCCCACACATTATCTCCAACAAAACTACTCCAAAGCTATAAACGTCGCTCTTCTCAGTCAACTGCCCGTATAAAGCATACTCAGGAGCTAAGTATCCGTGAGTACCAGCCACCCTTGTTGTTAGATGAGACTGCCCTTCTCTGCTCTGCTTAGCCAATCCAAAATCAGCAACTCGGGCCCGCATTTCAGCATCCAACAATATGTTAGTTCCCTTGATGTCTCTGTGAAAGATAGAGGGCTTTACTCCATAATGCAGATAAGCTAATCCTTTAGCTACATCCATGATTATGCCTTTCCTCTGAGGCCATGTTAATGGTGTGCACTGACTGTCACTCATAGGAAACAAATGGTCGTCTAGATTTCCATTAGGCATGTAGTCGTACACGAGGTATCTGTCACTCTCCCGTGGACCTCCATAATCAGCCACACAACACCCTCTAAGAGGGACGAGATTTCGATGTTTCAAGTTACTAATGATCTCAACTTCATTACAGAACTCTGCATTCCCTTCTATATCCGATTCTATCATTTTCTTGACAGCAACAACCGTTCCATCATTCAATGTGCCCCGATAAACCATCCCAAACCCCCCTCTCCCGATGAAATTCTTTGGTGAGAAATTATCGGTTGCTTTCTCAAGTTCTTGAATTTTGAACCATATTGAAACTGTGGTAGGCCTTCTTGGCCTAGACTCCATCTCCTCTTCTTCAATATCATAGCTCTTCCTATGTTTCCTACTCCACCAAACATACAATCCCAACACACTAGACATCAAAAGGAAAGCAATACCAGCACCAATTAGACCGAATACTAAAATGGAACGACGATCCCTAGACGAACCCTTATCAGAACTAATAATTGAAAGACCAAAGATACAAGAAATAGCACCAATGCTATCAGGGCCAGACTGCTCAACTATTCCAGCAGCATATATAACAGTAAAGTGCCAACAATCAGGGGAATGAGACTTATTACCATCAATTGCAAGCAAATCTGCCCGAACCTTGAAACCAGCATGAACACAAGCTTCACAAGTAGTAAGATCAGTGAGGTCTGACTTGCAAGAAGAATCCAATGCTGTGGAATTTCCCACTTTCTTGATCCAATCTTGAGTGGTCTGAATGGAAGCACATAAGTCTGGGGATATGACAAATTGCATAGGATCAAAACAAATTGATGCCAAATTTGATGGCAGAGGAAGGGAATTCAGCTTTGTCTGAAAATCTTGAATGCAAGAAACTGAAGTTGGCAAATCAGGAAGCTGAAAGTGAGAAGTTTTTTTGAGATTCTGTGCAATTGCTACACCAAAGAGAGATAGAAGGGCTACACAACACTTACTTCCACCTTCGCTACATTCAGAAACATCCCATGGAATTCTCACTACATAATCAAAATCCACAGGACATTTTGCAGATTCATTTGTGGCAGTATAAACAGGGGAAAAACATATGAAAAGGGAAAGAAACAGAATGAAAATCAAGAAATTTGGCTTCATCTCAACAGATCTAAACTAAAATAGGTTTTTTTTCACTTGGTGTTTTAGGATTTCAGTTGTGATAATCATTGAGAATCAAGACCCCTTTCCAATATCTTTCAGGTGGTGGATAAAGACTAGGAAAGGGGGAGGAAACGGGCAAGGAAATTTCCAGGAAATCGAGCATAATAGTTTAGCTTGAACTTAAGATGATCAAAAGGACAAAAAGGCTACTAAGAATCTTCTCAAGCGATGTTGACAAAAAAAGAAAAAAAAAGGAAAAATTGTCAAAGGATGGTTTGTTTTAGGAACTCAGGGCGGCTTGCAAGATTAAGAGGTTGGAGATGTTATCAGAAAGTCAAGATGGGTGGGTTGCTGCCTTGGCTCTCTCTTGTCTCATCTTTTGCCACTTGCTAGTTGCGTCATATAAATTTCAATACATTTTTATCATACTTTTTTACTCTCAATTTTGCTGTGGGAAGATATTTTTGACAACTTTTTTTAGAATAAATCATATCACTACCAACATTTTTTTTAAAAAAAGATACAACGTTATTTAATATTATGATTATTGCCTTTTTTTTAAAGTTTATAATTGTTGCCATAAAAAATTAGTAAAAGTAGCGTTGAAAATAAGTTTAGGTGGAGAAGGAATGGTGTAAAATTCACATGATATCTCAGTATATATCTCTTTGAAAATGATGATGTTATCTCTGACTTATTTTATTATTATGACGAATAATATCTTTATTAACTGTTTTAAACAGTTCATCTTTAAAATTATAGCAAGTTGTGATTGACTTTTTGTTTAATTAAAAAGTTATAATATTAATTAATTAATTGTTAATAATATACACCAAACATATTCTGTTTTAGCAAATTCACGGCGGGTGTGGAATAGACAAGAAAACTGTGGAAGCAGCTAAAATCAGACTTCAAAATCTTGTAAATATTATACTGCTCCTATATTTAATTTTAATTATTTATTTATTTACATGCACTTAATAAAATTTTATAAATGGAGTGATTAATAATATTATATATCTCGATCTTGTAAAATTGAACATGAGGGGTGGTGGCGCAGTTGGCTAGCGCGTAGGTCTCATAGCTAAATGAATGTTGAGTTATCCTGAGGTCGAGAGTTCGAGCCTCTCTCACCCCATTAATTTTTTTATTTTTTGTGACCCCATTAATTTTTTATTTTTGTGACGTTTTAAATTAAAATGTTAATCAACAGCAAATTTGAATTTAAATTTTTATAAAATTGTTTAAAAAAATTGTATTAATGACATGGTAGTGGTACATTTGCTATTGTTTTAAATGAATGCGATGTAATTGTTACTCTTTTAAAAAATGGAATATATACATTTTGTCATGAATTTAAGTATCTTATCATTTCGAATAAGGTAAATTCACATTTTAGAGATGTTTCACATCTTTACAAGTATTATGTGTGACAAAATCTCATGTAAATCAATTTTACTGTTGTATTTTGTAAATTTTTTTTTATAAACAATATTATTATTTGTTTCATTAATTTAATAAAAATAAACAAGATTAAAAATAATAATAAAAAAAAAAAAAAAAAAAACTCAATAGTCATAACTCAACCAATGGTATTAATTTTTACTATACAATTTTTAATAAAATAACTAATATTATTTAAAAATAACAAAAAAATGCAAATAAATTTTATGGTTTAAAGTGGTTGACAATATACTTTGTGATTCATGATTATCTAATTAATTGTTTGTTTGGCATAGAAAGAATCCAGCCATAAGGTTTTCCACGGCATTGCAGTGAATGCACAACCATGTTTTGTAGGTGTCACCACGAGAGTAAATTAAGAAGAATAAAAAAATTCGAGAGAGGCATAGGGAGGTATATAACCCTACCCTATAACAACTGTTGGATAAAAACACAGAATTTCATGTTCACAACTCAATCAATAACCACTCATTAGTATTACTCAGTAATTTGCAATTATTCAATACTCATGCATTGACATTAAAACAAATTATTGTAAAATTTTAGGGTTTATATTAATCAAGAATCTTTTGGGAAATAATTTGGTCAAATATTTGAAGGAATTTAATCTATATAGATAGAGACAGAAAGTCGCCCAAAAGAGGATCCGAAGCCTTCATGCAACAGTGATTGCGTCGAGCCAGACTACATCCCTCGCAAACGCAATTCATCTTCATTAATCTCTCTCTCTCTCTCTCTCTCTGCTGATTCATCAATTCATATGCATATACCTAAATAATGAAAACAAAAATTCTGGGAGTAACAATTTCGATATACGTTTATTTAAATTCATTACATGTAATTCTCGCACTAACATGTATACCATGAAATAAATTAACACTAATATTTCTACGCTTATATAATTAAAATGGGCAGACAATGCACATATTGATTTTCCTAAAAAAGGAAACAGCCCAATAGATCTTCTTTTCTTCCTTTGTATTATACTGGTGTGTCAACCCACAAAAAGAGAGTTTCAAGATTCTGGAAATCACAGCACTCCTCAGCAGCTTTTGTGATAACAGCACTTGAAAACGCGGAAAATATTAAGAGCAGAAAGCAAAAACTACAATAATAAAGGGTATAAAACATCCAAAGTCGTGCAATTAAATAAAAGAATCCAGAAATGTCAACGAAGATACATCAGCAAAAGGTAGCAACATCAAGTGATCAAAAGATAGCACACTCTTCAGCAGGAGACTGAATACCGCACACTCTTCAACACGACAAGATTGCCCGGATGCATTTCAACTTATAGAAATGCATCCTTCTCGAGTAAGGCGAGCACCTCGTTCTGGTTATTCAATTTAGCAACATCAATGGGTGTCTTTCCATCCAAGTTCTGAAGAGTACTGTGTAATAGAAAGAGTGAGGATTAGATCCAACTCTTCACACTTTTTAATCTTGGCAAATACCTGTATACAAGTACTAGTGTGCATTTTTTAAAGGTATTAATTACTTCACTGAAAAGTAATAATTGTTTTATTAGAAAATACTTCATCAGTTAGTTTATTTAAAAGTATTAGTTGTGCATCTGCAAAGTGCCAACTGGTGCACCCAAGCGTTACCCTTTTATTTTTGGGATGGGTGTTGTGGAGATGTGGTCGGGAAGAAAAACGGGCTTGGAGAACTTACACAGCAGCGCCATTCTTCAACAGGAGCTCCACACATTCCTTCCTGCCATAACCAGCAGCATAATGAAGAGGAGTGTTCTTATTTATATCCAAAACATCCACCTTCGCCCCAGCTTCCAGAAGAACTTGGGCACACTTCACCTGGAACAGAACCAAGCAATATAATCGGCTTTCAGAGAAGGAGCTAAGATAAACAGAAAATATCTATCTAAAATGTCCAGTCAAAGCACAACTGAAAATGACCAAGGGAACAAGATGCAAGAAGATACAGAGAGAATCCAAGAATAAAGTGGCCAACTGAAAAAAATGTTGCAGAGAAGGAAAGATATCTACATGAAGCCATCTCTCATTGCATAGTCATAGTTTTTATGAACTATCTAAGGAATCAAGTATAGTAGCTGAGAGAGTTAGTCTAAGATACAAACATAAAAGATTAAAAAGGCCTATAGTACTCATTTTGTTAGATGTATAATACCTCGCCATATCCACATGCAAAATGCAATGCGGTCCTTCCCTCAGAATCTTCTTCGTCCTTATCAGCACCGTCAGCTAGAGCACTCTTCAACCCCTGCAAATCAAGAAATGCAATTTAGTAGCAAGAATAAGCAAAGACGCAGAGTTGTTCAGTTATTCACTACTTTTCATTGCATTTTTCCCGTGACATATACCTCTAGATCACCAACACTAGCAGTGTGGTGAACAATAGATTCCTCATCATTTACTTCCTCCGTTTCTTCTTCACCAGCAGCTTCGCCAACAGACGTGCCACTTTCTCCAACAGCAAATCCCATGGCTTCACCCAACTTCTGGAGAACCTCTTTATCGTTCCAGTATCTGATCATAAATTATATTTTCAGTGTGGAAAAATAAAAACTAATGAGTGGTCAAATAGTGAAATTTTTAAATAAAGGTTTAGCACAACAAGAAATATGCAAGGAATGATGATCTATATCAATGAATTCTTACACTTTTAAAACCTATTTCTTTCTAGAGAGCTGACCAGAAGGAATTTGTTAAGAATTTTCTATAATAAACGGCAACATCCCAAAACTTTTTCTGCATGAATCATTGACCATTATGAGATCACATTTTAATTATTTTCATTTACATAAAGAATAAAATAAAATAAAAAACACCATTCCACTTACGGAAGTCAGCTACTATCTCACATAACTATGAGAAGGCACTGTGGAAATAACTAAATATATCTCAGAGGAGGGGATAGACGGCGAAAGAAAGGACCTCATCATAGCAGCAGGACCACCACTCTCGATCTCGTCCAAAATAGGCTTTAAAGATGGATCTTCTTTGATTCGTGACATTCGATCTTCAAGTTGGGATTTATTACTTGGGTTTGTTAAACTCTCTAGCATACCAGACATTGCTGGATCCTGTAGAATAATGAGCCGAGCACGTTTGTTAATCACAACTGTATCTAGAATGATATATACCAGAAAGTAGGAATGACAAGTACAGAAATACCTGCATCAATGCATTACCCAGCCTCTCAGCCATGGTCATGAATTGTGGATTTTGCATTACTTGTTGCATGGTTGAATAATATTGTTGTGGATCAAAGTTGGGGACACTATCTTTAACCGCAGCTCCTTGAAAGGTATGCTGAAGCTGCTCTGCCATCTGATTAAATGAAGGATCCTTTGCTATCTGTTCAGCTAATTCCTTAATGCTAGGGTCCTACAGACATAAAAAGTAGATTTTAGGGGTAAAAGAAACCAGGGAACAATTAGATAGAAAACACTGTATAAGTAAGAGGAACTGAACTAGAGAAAAAAAAAACCAACTAATGTGAGTATATCTGTATATGTTTGAAAACTTTAAGGCACATGCAACAAATTCAGCACCACAAAAAAACATTTTAGATTAGCCCAAGAGAAGAGAGAAGATACACATACATTAAGCAGTCCAGACATAGCTGAGAAATCAAAGGGATTTGCTGGCATCCCAGGAATTGAAGTCGGTGCTGTTCTTCCCTGTCCAGATGGTGTCTGAGACTCCGTAGAGGCGCCAGGAGTTTTACTCCCAGCTGCATTAGACTTCTCTTCTGAACATCAGTAGATAAGAATTTGTCAATAGTTAAAACTACACAGTCTAATACTCCCTCAGTCCAAACCTTAAATGTATATGTATTTTTTTTGTTTGTCCAAACTTAATATCACAAATTGGAAAACAATAACCCACAACACTTTATCTTCAATCTCCAAACATTTCTATAGTTACTTAAATTGCTATTGAATTTATTTATAAACAATCACTTATTCACTTTATTCATATATCATATATATGGACCCCACTTTCCAACAATATCCTTCACTTTTTACTACATTTATCTACTTTATACAAAAACAATGAATATTCCTTAAAACCTGTGTAAAAGGAATCATACTGAATCATACATTCAAAATTTGGACACAGGGAGTATAATTTTAATATTGTGAGACGAAAAAATGGAGACTACTTTACATCAAATTTTGGTAGCTAGACAGGCAAGAATTATTCGCTTTAAAAAGAAATGTAAGAGTAAACAAGCAACTGGGAACAAAAAATATTCTTGAAAGAAATGAATTAAGTAATATTTTATTTTGACAAGACAATAAATTCTACTATAAAATATATATTCTAGAGCTAGATAAAACGTATTTTAACACAATGATCGTTCATTGAAAAAAGATTCCTACGCAGACAATACTTTTATTATTAAAAAGAAAGACTTTACTTCCAATGGTACCATCATTGGGATTCTTAGAAGTCAGAAATCCTTGACAATGGATTAAAAAAATGATATCAAATTATCAACATTGGGATTCAAAGCAACGCAAGTCGGTTCACTAACTTTTTAACACACATACTCCAAGGCACATAAAGTAAGCTTACAGAAAAGATAAACTCACCTTCCTTAGTGGCTGGAGGAGTTTTAACGGCCTGAACATCGACGAAGAGAATTACAAAAAAAAAAAAAAAAAAAAAAAAGAGAAAATCAGTACAACAGCTGCAATTGCGAACACATGAGAAATCCAATTAAGCTTAATTAATTAAACTGCACTCATAATCGAAATTCTTCAAAACACAAGCAATACAGGTCAAAATCAAAGTCAACAAAGTCGAAACAAACGATCATGTAAAAAATTGTGAAATTGAAGGAGGATTTGGAAACAGTACCTCAGACATGGTTGCCCAGAGAAGCTTCGATTGAAAGTATCGAAGATTGGATGAGATAGCGGTGTTACCGGTGTACAAGAAAAGGAAAGGAAGGGGTGAAACAAAACTGGGGTTTGGTATCGTGGGGGAGAGTACAGGTGGATCGCGATTCACCAGAAGGCGTGGGCCAACTCAATCCTGATCGCTGACACAAACGAATGGCGCAGATGTACTTGCATCCGCCGCTTCGATTCTGGAATTTGGATTCTATTGGGCTTTGAACATGCATTCGGCCCGTTTGGATTCTGGAATTTGAATTAATAGGCCCATTTCATACCCCTCCCACCCCTTTTTTTAATTAGTACATCTACCACTATTTGCAATATTAATAAGTACACCTACTCTAATTTCCTATTCAACACTCATTTTTTCAAATTTTCCCTACATAAAAATTTTTTATTCTAATTTTTTAAAATTGATATATTTTTTTTAATTTTATTTCGAAATGTTCATTTTTTTAAAAAATTGTTCATTATTTTATCTTTTCTCTCTTTATTATTTTTTAATGTGTTTTTTTTTTTTTTGGAGGAACGTAGTGGACGAATGGTATAAAGTGGAAAGAGAGGGAATAGGGCGTGGGTGAATGTTTATGTAAGAAGGATACCTTTTTGTTTTGATATATATTTTATAATTATTAAAAAAAAAAAAAAAAAAAAAAGTGGATATCCTAACTAAAAACGGGTACAAATAACTTGGGCCGATTCAATGTTGGTCTTTGGTAACAGATAACAAACATTCGAATATCAAGGCCCAAATAATTCGTAAATGTTAGGCCCAGATAATAAATGATCGTCGTTTTCCGATCCGGTTACTCGCGGAAAGGATTCCTTTCCTTTAGATCGATTGCTGGATTGATAGCAACATAAAATATTTGAATTTCGCAGAGAAATAACAATGGTGACGTGTGCTAACCTGCGCGTGCAGGTGCTGTTAATCTTGCTGTGTGTTTTGCTGAGGAGTGAGGCCGTATGGTTGAGTTTGCCGCCGACTGGTACCAAGTGCGTTTCTGATGAAATTCACAACAACGTCGTCGTTCTGGCAGACTATGTCGTCATTTCCGATGATCATATCCACCCCACCCCCACCATTTCGGCCAAGGTTAGGGCTAGAAAATATCACTATCTATTATACTTTCCGATGCTAATAGGTATTATCGATGATCTTGATACTATTACTGAACGATGAGAAAAAGGACTTGGTTTTGGTTTTTAGTAACAAAAACTTCCATTCCATTTCATTTTCTTTTGCATCTGAATTCGAGAAATTTAAGTATTCGCAAGATATCGGGTATCGACAGGTAAGATCAGTTACAACTGGAAGTAGGAATCATGATCCAATACCGGAAATGAAATGAAATAGATTTTTTTTTTCGCTGCATTGGCTTACCAGCTTTCATATGACGAGTTTCTGCTTCAATGCGTATATTTACAATACATCATCTAGAAGCAAATTCAATGTACATTATCCTCCTTTTAGTTCTGCTTTCTAAAGCAGCAACGAACATGAACATGTCAAATGAATCAGGACTGACCTGCCTCAGAGGGCAGAACTTGGATTAGAATTGTTAATGCATTGAACAATTTTTATATAGGATTGAAGAATTATGACCAGCATTTTTGTTTATTTGCTCTATAGATTTTCATCAGGATTTGATTATAGTATGTTGTAGCAAAGGATGACTGCATAGGTTTCTCACAGAGAATAACTAGTAACCCCAGGGGTAAAAGGCGTGTTTTTCGTGAGTAAGTCGATTATTTAATACACAGAAAACCTTGTGCCAATGTTTTTAGGACTCAATCAACTCCACTGCAAATGCCAATGTTAGCATATTTATTTCACAGTTCAATAACTTGTTTAAGTATACAAGTGGATTGTCCCTATTAAATTAGCCTATCAATCCTGTTGTTGCTCTAAATGCTCTAGCATGATTGTATGCTTCCGTTGTAGGTGACTTCTCCTTATGGAAATATTCTATATCGCAAGGAAAACGTCACACATGGTCAAGTTGCATTTACCAGCAGTGAAGCTGGAAGCTATTTAGCTTGTTTCTGGGTCTATGGCAATTATTCAGCTAATGGTGGCAGCTTAAGTATCAACATGGAGTGGAAGACAGGTGTTGCAGCAAAGGATTGGGAATCAGTGGCAAGAAAAGAGAAAATTGAGGTGAGAGACCTCTAAGTTTACATGCAAATGCTATTTCACAACTTTATATATTACCATTTCTTGGAAAATAAACTGACTGTTGGCAGTTTGAGGTAAGGGATAGCTGTGCATAAGGTACATTTAACCTAGTTGCATTTGTATAATTTCATGATTTGGTGTTATGAACTGCCCTCATTCATATGATTTCAAATTAAATGGCAATATGAAACGAGATGAGAGTTGAAGCTTATGAAGAGATTGCTGGTAAGATGATTACTTATTTTTGTATCTTTAGTAGGGTATTGAGCTTGAGCTAAGAAAACTCGAAGATGCAGTGGAGGCAATCCATGAAAATCTTCTGTATCTAAAGAGCAGGTCTTACATTCTTGTCTGAATTTAGTGTTCTTCGACTGTTTGTTCTTAATCGTTGAAGTTTTCAATTATTTGTATATTTATGCTTGCAGAGAAGCAGAGTTGCAGATTGTGAGTGATACTACAAATTCTAGGGTTGCTCGGTACAGCATTATGTCACTGGGGGTCTGCATTCTGGCCTCATCTACCCAAATATTGTACTTGCAGAGCTATTTCCAAAAGAAAAAGCTGATTTAGTCGGGATAACTTATCTAGTCGAGTTCAATTTGGTTTAATTTTACGATATCATTGGGTTTTTTGTTTTTAATCCAATAAAATTTTGATATGAAGGCAGTAGCTTCTTTTGTTTACTGTTTGGAATGAAATTTGCTGGCTCAACTTCCTTCGAATTATCAGGAGCCCATTCAATAATTTTAAAGTTCAATAAACCTGTTGAAATGCATCGAATTTAGAAATATAGATTTCGGAAACCCTAATAAATGTTTTATTCTTGTCTCTATAACATGCAACTTGTTATAATAGATACAAATCCAACCAATTTATGCATTCTGGAAGATCAGGGCATCAAATCTCTAACAATGTCAGCTTTGTCAAACAACTAATGTAAGAATCAAGATTAGTCTTTTCTCAAGAACAATGCCAAAAATGTTCCAACAAAAAAGAAGTGAAGCAGAACAGAAAAAAACTTATTCAATTGAAACAATCCCCCGGTTCATGTATCTAAACTTGCAAATGTCCTCAAAGAAATCATCAGCGCTGCTATGGCTGCTCTTCATCTGTAGAATTTTAATGGTCATCTTCTTCAAATTCTTTGCATACCTTACTAACGAATCCAACGTATTCAGCTTTTGTTCAGCATTTAGCGGCGATCTCACCGTGATAACAACCTTCTCAAGGCTTTCAATTTGAAACCTCGAATCAACCTGCAATAAAAGAAATAATTTCTTCTTTCAGACAATAATCTGAATTAGCAATGTGATTTAATGCACTTGTTGTATGGGAACTCACACGTTTCAGGCTGTTCTTTTGACAAATAGCAGCAAACATGGCACCATGAATATCAAAAATTTGCAGCTTGGGGTGACTATTAAAGAATTCAACAAAATCAATCTCTGGAAAGGCTAGAAGGTGCTGATCATCCCCAGTGAATTCGATTTTCATGTAGAGATGTTTAACCTCACTGGCCATTAGGAGCATTGTGCTTATAGCATCCCAGCCCCATTGAACACCTCGAATAGACAATGTTTCCAATGCCACAAGTTTCCCAAAATCCACCATATGAACTCGTCCTGTTCAGAGGCAACAATAAAGCTCAGTAAAAGCAGAAAATCAATGAACATTACATAACAAATTATAGCAAACAAGAACCAGATACATACCACCTAGTATCGATGTAAAAGTTACCTGCATTGTTGGCAATGGAGATGTTTTTCAAGCATGGAGTTTCATCAACCTTAATGAAACTACAACCTTGCACTTCAAGTGATACAAGTTTTGATGAATGTATAATAAGTGAGCAGTTTCCAACTCCAAAAATATCCAGCTTACATTGCTCAAGATGAGGATTATGTACTGTTATAGACCTGAGCCCCTCACAACCAAGAAGCAAAAGGTGGGTCAGATTAGGACAAGCCTTAAGGGCATCGAAAAGCGCATGGTCCTCCAACCTAGCACCAACAATTTCAAGATTCCTGAGCCTATGAAAAACATCCCATTTTGGAGAATAAATTAATAGCACACCCCAAAGTTTAAGGGACTCCAAATTCCAAGCACCTCTAATGCAATCCATCTTTGAGGGAACTTCTGAGTAAGTGTCGTGCGCAGTTATGGTATCCAATCGCAGCTCAAGATTCTTCAGTGACGATCCTGTTTTAGAAAGCCATGACGTAAGGCCAGAACTCGAAAACGGGCAATAAACCACAAGCTCCTCTAGTTTAATAACTGAAGAAACCATTTTCAGCACAATAGCATCAGGGGACTCTCCATTGGTATGATTATCGAATATATTCCGAGCAAAAAATAGACTCCTCACATAAGGCATTGACTCATTCCATCTCTTGGAGACGCTACTGCAAGATACCACATCCTTAGCATTACTGATAAGGGATAAAATGTCTTGAACTAGGACATCGGGAAGTGACTCCATTATTCCTGAGTCAAATAATCAAACACTTGGCGTTCAGCAAAAAAGTAAAAAGGAAACTATGCGATTCTTCTAAAGTGTAAACAGCAGCAGAAACCGTAATCAGATCTACTTGTTTGTTTTAATCCATAATTCCGTTCAAGGTTAAGAATTCAGCAGATTTAGCTGGATCTTGAATTCGGGGAAATCAAGAAACTAAAATTAGGTCGAATTAACCAAAACTATCGATTACATTATTGAAATATCAAGGTTCAAACAATTCTACAGATATATAAAATGTGGTAGAATTCGGTGAAAATTCAAGTTTACGGACACAAAAAGTGGCAAAATTCTATTGACCCAAAGCATTCACGACATAATTCATCCAGATTTTCTGAATTAAAATATGAACCGAAAACAAAAACAAGCTCACTTACAAAAGATAAATGGAGTGCCAATTTCTGGGTGAGGCTTTGGTCAAGAAAAAATGGTTAGATTTATTTCAAGCTTCAAAACTCATCAGCACCATATCAAAACCCCTTGAGAAATATAAATACAGATATATAAGTATGTGTGCGTGTATATAATATAAATATATATACATGCACTCCTTGAAAAAAAATGTAAGGCGCGGATATAGAAGTAAACCTGAAGGGGGGGGCTTTTCAAATTTTGAAACACATGTAGGGCGGGGGAGATCTTTTTCTTTTCAAAAAATACTAAAGAAGAGAAGAAAGAAGTTGGGTGTCAGTATTCAAAGTCGCCTACTTTTCGAAATATTTAGACCGTTCAGGCCCAACGCTCGACACACCCTTAAACCTCATTTCAAAATTTTCAAACTTGCTTCGTTTTTTCATTTTTTTTACCGGAAAGGGAGAATTTTAATTGTAAAACACTACAAAAAATATTTCAAACCGAGATATTTTTCTTCCAAAAAAAAAAAAAAATGGAAAAAAATAATTTTGTGAATCAATAATTAAACTGGACCAATTTCATTATTTCAATTTCTATAATAAGATTCGTAAAAATTTGGATTCATCATATACAAATATACAAATTCATTAAGTGAACATACAAAATCTACGTTTAAAATTTTAAATTAAGTTGTTCAATTTGTATTCAAATATTTAGAACGTGTATATTTTAATCTATTTGATGATATGTACAAATTATATAAATGTATAATAAAAAAAGGGAGAGTTACATCCAGGTACAATCCTAAGAGCAAAATGACAACTAGATACAACTTTTTGATAAATGACTACCAGATACAAAAAAAGTGTGATATTTTCCAACATTACCCCTCAGTCAAACAAGATCTGCATCTTAAGGGAATTTGATGTGACATTTGACATCTTTTGACTTCCCAATTCTTAAGTTTTCCATCGGTTCTTTTTTGCTCAGAATATAGTCCATCTTCTTCAAAAATTCATCGCTCCTTTTTATTCTTTCTTGCTTTTACATTTTTTGTTTCAAATAAAATAATTATTGTGCCCAAAAAAATATTTTGTCTCATTTTTTTTCCTTTCTTCCATTTTAATTTGTTCGATCTCAATTTCTCACCGTTTTTTTTTTTGTTATATTTTGATTCAAAAAATCAAAGAAACACAAAAAATCATCAAGCAACCAAAAAAATAGTTCCTGATTATTCCCACAAAAAAATGCGCACATGTGCGAAACATGTGCGATAAAAATAAAAAAATCGCATATGTGCGGACATTTCACATGTGCGAAAGAAAAAATCTGCACATGCGAAGAAAACACAAACAACCGAAATAAAAAACCCGAGA
Organism: Paraleonurus japonicus; assembly: GCA_030762865.1. Taxonomy (NCBI): domain Eukaryota; kingdom Viridiplantae; phylum Streptophyta; class Magnoliopsida; order Lamiales; family Lamiaceae; genus Paraleonurus; species Paraleonurus japonicus. The sequence goes on along the minus strand of CM061057.1, from coordinate 1,998,323 downwards.
TTAGGAGTTCAATACTTTAATTTAACCATCACTTCAAAAGAAAAAAAGAACATCTCGCACATGTGCGAAAAACACAAACAACTTAATAAAAAACTTTCACATCGAACTTACATATAACAAAATATCAAAATTAAATCTAGAGAAAATAAAAATGGCTTTCATCTCTAATCCAAAAAAATCATTACCTTTCTCATGATCATCTTATTCTTAATTATAACTCAAAACGAATTCCCAAAATCAAACTCAAACAAAAATTCAAAAATTACGGGGCTTCCTTCGTCTTCATCAAAGAATCAAAAACAAAAAAATTAAAAACAAAAATCAAACACGAATCTCTAATTAAAACATGGCAAAAAAAAAAAAAAAAAAAAAAAAAAATTATACATCGAGCGTCGTCTTCAAACACGGATCTCAGACAACCACCGTTCCCACGAGATCCGGCCGCTGTAACTCACAGAATAGTCTTCGAGGCCTTCGTCGGGAGTCTTCGCGAGCACCGCCGCCTTTCGAAGATTTCGTGTCACAACAATGATTAGGCGGTGGCGGCGTCGCGATGGTGGCGGTGTGGCGGCTTTGTGTGCGGTGGTTGGCGGTGGGTTTTAAGAGAGAGGGGATCGAGCGTGAAGAGAGAGAGAGGAGCGTGGGATTGTGAGAGAATCGTGAGATAAATTAGGGTTTAATGGGTTTGAACAATATTTTTTTAATTAAAAAAAGTCAAATGAGATGTGGGAGGAATTGACCCAACTTTTTCAAAAGTTAGTACCCCATAGTCATTTCCTTAATATATAGTACCCCATAGTCATTTTCCCATAAAAAAATGTAGATATAGAAATAGATATTTTGAATATATATATATATATATATATATATATATGATTTAGATTCATCATATACACATATACAAATTCATTAATTGAACATACAAAATCTACGTTTAAAAAGAATAGGATAAGGAAGAGAAGATTTGTTGAGATTATCATGTGAGTGTGATAAGTCGATGTAGGTTTTGAAAGTTTGAAATTTTGAAGACCCAACTAATTTTGAGATATTTAGGGCTTAAAATGCAGTAAAATAATAATCTATATGTATCCTCTTAAAAAAATATCTCCTACTATATATATGTATTTTAATTTAAATTTTTTAAATAATAATAATTTAGACATTTTATAACTATGGAGATTGAATTTCACGGAGAATTTGGAGTATTTTAAATATTTAGGATGTTTATTAGGAATATTCAAAGAGCATACAAAACTTAATATATATTTATTTTATATATGTCACAAATATTTATTTATATTTACTGTGACTATTTAATAAATATATATTTATATATATCCTTATGGTTTTAGTTTATATGTAATTTTTATTTAAAATTATATTATTAATTATTCCAATATTTTCTCTTTCATCTAATTGACAATTTTCTACTCCTAACGTGTCTTAATACAAAATCTCCTTCTTCAATTTTTAATTTTCTCATAATTTTGAATTTTTAAAATTTTAAATTAATTTTTTTTAAATAAAAGATTTTTATAAGAATTTAATTTGAGAGGACAAAATTGTTCTTTTTGATGTGTTAGGTATAGAAATATAAAATTATAACCTCAATTTTTTAATTTGAGCAATATAAATTGTAATGACATAAGTATATATTATATATTAAATTTATTTAAAATTTTACATTTTAATGATGCTAGATGCATTTTATTTTCCATTTAAAAACATTTTATGTTGATCATACAAAACTAATCCAAATTAAATAATTATATAATTACATTATTTTTAAAACATTACTACATTTTAAATAATTAAATAATTTTTTAAATATTATTTTTTAAAAAAATATAAAATTCTCTTCAATCGGCGTATATGCGGGTATTGTGCTAGTATATTGTTGCCCTTTGGCGACTGATGAATCCATCCTATAATCAATAATACAAAACAAAAGGGAAATGGAAAAAATTAAAAACAAAAATTCGATTAAACCAAAGAATCCAGGTTTTACATTTGTACTAAGTTTTTTGTGATTTTAGTACATCAACTTGTTTCTTCTTGACATCCCCGTCCTTGTTCTCAAATGGCAAAACAACAACAGGAGCTGCAGGTATAGCGTCCCACCGTTCTTTAAGAAACTTATTGAAAGCCACCACCATTTGTTTCCGGAACTCAAGCTCTCTCGTGAACGCATCAAAGATTACGAATGCAAGAATGTATTTGAACGGAACAAGAAGAAGAGTGGTTGAACCCAATAGTAGTACCAGAGCAACCTCCATTGTTACCTGCAAAAGTTTAAAGAAAAACCCCATCAACAGGTGAACAATTATAATCCTACCCTAATTGCACAAGACAGAGTACCTGAGGGTGTCCTGCTAATAATATTGAGCGTATCTTAAGCAGTACCACGTTCATTTTCTGCAGATACTTTTCCACTTCACGCATTGCTTCTTTAAGAGCAATGATTTTCTGGATTGTATTCGACTGAGGCTGATCGTATATTGTAACTTTCCCGAAAAACCTTCCAAGACGACCTTGCTCTTTCAGACCCTTCAGCACTAGCATCCCAGCAGCCACGATCATCATAGTTACCGGGATTGTATAAGATAGCAAGTTTCTGATATGATTTTTTGTTAGATTTGATGCGAGATGAAGTAGTCAAAAAAAGTTGTATATCTCAAGAAATAGTCACATTTTAAGCCATACATAGAGGGACCAACCAGAAATTAACTGTTGTAAACAAAATTCATGTTTCAACTGATTGAAGAAGATGCAGAAGAAAAATAAATTCATCTCAAGAAATAAACAAACTCATAAAGTTTATCAATGAAACAGCTATACATTGTCTTATTCCCCATAGAGTAAAAGATATACAATTAACTTAAAAGGAAGAGATCAAAGATTACCTGAAGATTAGTGTATACACAAGTCCAAGAAAAGATGCTGTAACAAGGGGATCATCCCAGCACCTTAATCTTTCAAAATTCCTAGCAGTGAGAGTTAAAGGAAGTACAAGTTCCTGGAGAGGTAAACCAATAAACATATTTAAGGAGAAGAAAAATAATTTCATGGTTATTGCATAAAATAGTTATTGAGAATGCTTATTAGTATAAACAAAGGTGCAACTGCAGAGAAAGTCAAAGATAAATTTGATATCAATATTGATCAAATATACCCTTGATGGAACACCCAAGGCAATAAAAAGGCATGGTCTAAGTTAGAAAACTAGAAATAAACATTAAAAAGCACCATAAGACGTACCACCTCCATTACTAATTATTTGTCTGATTCTATCCAAAATGGTGTTCCTAATTATTTGTCATTTTGCTAATATCAACAAAAAGATTACCATTTTTTTCACCAATACCCCTAATAAATACTAACCATCTTCTCGTAATTATAAGCTTATTAATTCATCAAGTAGTAATAAATAAGGATATAATAGTCTTTTGATATCCTAATTAATAAAAACTTGGTTTGTTGAACGAATAAATTAGACAGATAATTAGGAACGGATGCAGTAGTAGTCAATTCTAACCTTAAAAAGGTCAATGTTACTGGGAATTCCTTCAATCATTGCAGCATCAATTGTGGCTTGTGTTTTCTCAGCCACCTTGGACTTATCTCTGCATGTTATTGATGCCTTTTCCACCAAAGACATGTCAGCCACGACAAGGTTTTTACTGAGTACAACTCCGTGTCTCACCAGTGTGTTCTTCCAGAAAGCCAACGAAGCATTAGAACCCCACGATGACGATCTCATCCATTTCCTCAAGTAGACACTTCCATCTACGTCAAAAACATTACTATTTTCTGGGAGTTCACCAATAGGTCCCACATATAACTCTGGTTCACCATCACCCCCTTTTAGTTTCTTAATTATGGGCCCACCCCAACAATTAAGAGCAAGGGTTTGAAGAACAATCTCCCCATATGGTGCATCCCGTAAGTACGTGAACTGAACCAGCTTAGTAGGTTCATCGAATGTCCTCTTCATAAACTGGAGCGCCTGAAGTCTGGCAATAGAATTTACAGCTTGAGTAACAGCCCTATCCTTCCCTTTCTGAGCACCATATACGTCATATACTGAACGATCCCTCTCCTTGGGTCCAAATTCACTTATAAATTTGTACACAGCAATAACTTCACTGATGAATGCATACCAGACATCCCTTCTCATTTCGCCTCCTAAGTCCACAAATTCAAGCACCAATGGCGCAGACCTGCACATAATTTTTTAAGTCACTGGCATTATTGATCCCCTAAATAGAAAGGCCAAGAGAATGTTTAATTTCAATAGTTCTATATTCTGTTTATGTCACCATTTGGTATGGAAGGATAAAGACCTTTTTTATGTTGTTATATTATGATGCATACCTTTTCTGATAAGAGATAATTATGATGCATTCATCAATTCTTCCTGTTGCACGTTGGCAAAGAGGATGTTTGACAAGACTGACCAATCAATGGAGTGAATATCAAAATATTTGTTGCATTATAAGGAAAATACATCTTCATTCTAAATCGGAAGGAGGGCCACTAAGTTGAGGAATAGGTAACAATCTCACGTGCTTAATCATCTAATTCAGGGCCAGAGACATTGTAGGCGGGCCTTATAGTTTGTATGCTTTTAAAAGTGAAGGAGGGAAATGAAGACATCAAGCAATCATCTGCAAAGAAGGTTGGAGAAGCTTACTCACTCCGGACCAGATGTGACAGAGACAGCAGAGTCAAAAATATTTGATCCTAAGGGTCCCACCCTTGTTTTCTCTATTTTTGCATCACTATGTGTAAGATCCAGCCTTAAAGAATCTTTCTCTCCCACCAAGCTAGCTGCCTGAGAAAGAACTATTAATTAAACAAACGAATAACACCAGGAAAGACATTTCACAGTATTTATACTATTGACACATTACTTCACAGTTCACATATATATGAATCAAATTATGAAAAGATTTACTCTGATAAAAAACAATTATATATAAAACCACATACCGTCCAATATAACAAGTTCTTCATGAGACTTAATAATACAGACAATGTTCCTTTTATTACAGTGGTAACTGATGATATAGAGAAATGATCAATTAGTATAAACACACAAAATCAAAATTTATCACCATATGTAAGGTATCTCAGTGCTGACCCTACATAGTGGGTTTAAGGTACTTCGTCCTTGTAGTTGTTATGTAAGGTATCTCAGCTATGTATTAGTAAAGAGAAAATCATACACAGTCAAAGACACATATATTCAACATTTCTGGGCCTATAAATATATCTCAAGACCTAAAAATTGAGATTTCAATTATTGGGGTGAAATTTCTTAGATGGTGATGAGGGTTGAGAAGGATTATATTATATAAAATCTACTTCATGATTAGCATTGCTACAGAAGTGAATTTACATCCGACTATTCATTTGGCAATTAATCTAGCTATTTGTGTTCCTGCTAATTGGTCCCAAGGGAGTGCTCGGGAAAATGAACAAGTTTCCTAAGCCAACAAAGCAGTTCAGTATTTTATCATTGAATGGAATGATACCATGAGCATACAATAACAAATACTTGTAAGCTCTATATGATGTAGACTAGAATTCAATTGCAGTCCCGGTTTCTCCTTTTTTATATTTTTTTCCCAGGAACAAAGTTTCAGCTTTTTGTTGGTCAAGTCCAAAATTTTAAGGGAACAGACTTTGATATGTAATTTTTGAGGTATGACGTAATAATTATTGAGTAATGTACTCTTAACACAGTAACAATACCTCAAAGTAAAGTGCCCTGTCAGTCAACGTGACCTTTCCAGGCCATGCCATGTTATTTTCCCATCTTATTACAGGCTGCTTTCGGCTAGAACCAAGGCAGAGGATTTTTTCCTTGGGGAAAATAGAGACCTCCTGAACTTGATATGATTTTCGGCCTTCGTGTACTCTACAAATCAAAAAGAAACACAAGCTGAAATGTCAACCCGGGAATTTATCTGGATCCAAAGATTATATGGATATTTGTGTCCAACTCACTTGAGAAGTTCATTTATATATGTTGACCATATGCTATAAGAGATGCCCTTATCATCAGCAGCGAGAGCTTTGTAAAGATTGTGTGCAGTGGGACTATCAGCTACGCCAGAAACAGCTGGAGCAATGCGAACAAATGCCTCTTCTCCCACGAGCATCATCTTCATATTCAACACACAAACATATTTTCAGCCATGACATTCGTTATTCAACACTTATATATATATGGTAAATAGGAGTTTATATTGAAACGAAATATTTTTAGATCTGAATTTTCCACATTTCAAGTTTCACTTCCACAGGATAATTTTCCGGGTCTGCCTTCAATGGTATATAATGAATTCAAAAATATATCAGCTACGATGATACACACAAATGCAGATAAAATGATAACATACGAAAATCCAGGTCAATAGGAAATACCTGTAAAGTATTTTTTTCGAGCAATTTAGCCACATTACTCTTTCCTTTTCTGCAAGGATTCTCCCACGCTAGCATTGTTATAAAAACTAGTCTCTGAAATGCAGGTTCCTGGTATCAGAGGCCAAAAGACCAGTTGTCAGTAAATTCCAAAAGCCAAAACTACATCCTAGTCAACGTAATCAATTTCACTGAATTTCTATAATTATTTCATTGGATTTATTCCAGTTTAGACAAACATGATAGGATGATTCATGCACTCCCGTTCTACTAACTTCTGATCTTGTAAAAATACGTCTATCCTTGTTCCACAAAATATTCAAAAGCAGCAATAAGACAGGATCATAAAATAATGTTCTTTTGCTTACAAACCTTGAGGCCAGGATGAACTTCAGCATTGTTCTTTGACAAAAACCTGAAGCAGCAATACTCCACCAAATTACGTGGGTCATTATAAACTGATTCAGGAACAAGTGATTTAAATATTTTCTGCATTTTCTTCCCAGTCAACCCATTCATCCTGCATATCTTCGACGTGGAAAAAGTCAAATATTAATTTCTTTCATGCCGGCTGGAAAAATTGCATCAACCTTAGAGTTTGTCTAATACATACATCACAATGTAAACTCATGCACTCATGTTACAGAAGTTTCATAGTTCAAGCAAAGAAATTCAGGAACAAAATTTCAGAGTTTACAAGTGTCTGTTTCTAAGCTAATTATGCTCAGAGCATGAAATCCTACTTAACAAGCAGCTATTGGGGGTGCATCTCTTAAAAATGCCATATGTTATGGTTCACTTGTCTTAGACTCGTTTTCTACCCTTGAGACATGTTATTTAAAAGAATCAAAACTAACACATAAAGAAAGCTTTTTCTCTGAACTAAAAAGGAACATTCAGAGTAATATTCACTAAATTTGTTAGCAAGAGGACATGTTTTGAATTGAATAAATTATCTATACGACTAAAAGTACAAATGTTAAATAATAAAAAACCCTCACACACACATTTGACTTTACCGGCTAAATTGCTCAATAGAAACAATAGCAGCTTCAGAGAGGTTCCCTCCAGTGGTTCTAGAATCAACAGTCTGCTCAATAATCATCATATCCTCAATTTCTTCACTTTCATTCTGAAGGCTATGCTTTCTATGGGTTTTATCATTATAAGATTTTACTAGCGGAGAAGTTACTTCGTTGAGAAAAGTTTGGGTCTTAGACAGCCACTGGTTGACTGATTCTTGCACAGCATCTGTCAATAGAATAGCATTGCATCATAACATGCTGGTCTTTCATTGTCCAATATATTGATAACACAGCCATTATATTCTAACAATGTAAAAAAAAATATTTAACCTTTTCAAAATCAGCACAGGTAAAGAAAAAATATGCAAGTAATACATATATTCTACACATAATTGTTTGGCTCTGAAAAAAGTTTGAAGGAACATTTACATATGGACCGTGTGCCTAAATTCTCAAGCATAAATCTAAATAATAGTTGCTCCAAATTCTTGAAAAGCTTCACAGGATTGATCTTGATAGATTATCCAAACTAATTCATCTCAATTAATCTATTCCGTCCTACTATATCCAATCTCAACTAATCAATCTCATCATAGCAAACGAGTCATAAATGGATACGAAAGAGATATCAGAAGCCTGAGCTATTGCTTCTTGGAAACTGTAATAAGAGATTAAACTGGTTTGCACATAAGTCAATTTTAGGTTTTACCATGGTGCATAAAGAAAGCGCAATAGAAGGGGGAGAGAGAGAGAGAGAGTTAACGAACTGACTTGCATCAATATCGTAGAACTTCCAATTCTTGTTACGTAGAGACTGCCCCACCAGCTTAAACCCAAACTTGTCATCTACAGGAGAAGAGGAGGAGGAGGAGGAACTGGGAGAATCTGATGAACCATTCTTTTGACAGCAGAGAATCTTAAAGTGCTTCTGCCTATGGTATGGGACTGCACGAGATTTTAGGGGCGGCTTTAAGTTGGAAGTTTCAACTGGGAATTTCGCGAGCATCTTTAAAAACTAAGGTTTTCTGTTCTCAGTTTTTCAAGATTCAAGAGATGATTCCATGATCTCAATTCTCAAGCTTACAGTGAAGAAGAAGAAGAAGAAGATCGCAAATTTCAAGATTCAATCGAGGGTATGTCGATCACGCAGAAGAAGACAAGCGTTGGGGAAAGATAAGCATCACAATTCACAACAGGGAAGAAATAGGTTCAATTCAAGAAAATAGTGAAAGGGGCCTTTCCAGAAGTGCTGCTGGCTGAGCTTGGATTGGTAATAGTAATTCGAACTGGGACCATTTTGTACATCTCATAAAGTTTATTAGGAATAAATCGATTCGAGAAATTCATTTAACTAAATTAATAAAAGAAAAAGAAAAGGAGGCGGGGCCATATTGATGGACAGGACAGCCTTTCTATCTATGTATGTTCATACTTAAAGCACCACCTCCACCACAATCCACGAGTCCCACCCCATGGCCTCCTTATCCACTCTCTCTCCGCCATCACAACCGTCTTTCACCGCTCACTCCGCCTCCTCCTTAGTCCCGAAGCTTCACCACATCTCCCCTTCCCGAGCCAACCACCAAAACAACTGTCTCTCCGCCACCACTCTTACGCCGGCAACTCTACGTAAATGGAGGTCCCACGTCTCCTTCTTCACTGGTTTCCTGAACAACAACAAGACTAAGAATGCAGAAGCTATCAAGGAAGAGCTTCTTGAAGCCATTGCACCCCTCGATCGTGGTGCTGAAGCCACCCCTGAAGACCAGCAAGCGATCGATCAGGTTAATATATAATAAACCTAGCTTTCTCTTTCTAATTATTACTACATCTTTTCAAGAATTTCAGGATGTGATTTAATGGTTTGTTAGTTTTTCTTTTCTTTTCAACTTTAATTTATCCTTAGATAGCTCGGAAACTGGAAGCACTTAATCCAACAAAAGAACCGCTCAAGTCTAATTTGCTCAATGGCAAGTGGGAGCTTATTTACACAACTTCACAGTCCATTTTGCAGACCAAGGTATGACCTTTGGCTATCTACGTATCAAAATTTGAGGAGTAGACAGTTAGAATAACATTTTTAACTCTTTGGAAGGAGGAGTTGTGTTAATTTGTACTAATATGTGAAAAGTCTCATCGAGATCGTCTCTCACTAGTTTTTGTCCAATTTGAGAGGTTTCAACTTGAATTAGAGAAGTAATCTGATGAGCACTGTCCTTTATTTACATGCAGAGTATATTCATATAACGAAATTTTGAGACCATCATTTAGCACACACTTGTTCAATCTTGAAAGGTGCATGAACAAAAAACAATATCTATGGAAATAAAAAATTCCACAAGTTAGACTAAATGGAAAAAAAAAACAGAAATTTAGGATATGTTTTCTTGCTTTCATGCTTGTTCATAATCCCTACTAGGTACTCTAACACAATAACATTTTGAACAGAGACCTAAGTTGTTAAGATCTAAAACAAACTATCAAGCAATTAATGCTGACATCCTTCGAGCTCAAAACATGGAGTCTGGGCCTTTCTTCAATCAGGTGATCCCAATCTGAATGCCTCTATACATCACCATAGTATGTTTGACTCCCTACATGTTCTGCAGGTTACTGCAGATTTGACACCTCTAAATGCGAAAAAGGTTGCTGTAAAATTCGACTATTTCAAGATTGGAGGTTTAGTAAGTTATGCTTGCCTTACACTACCAAATCACTAATTACATGCATTTTGCCAATGAAGAATGCTGATTACATTGACAAAAACGCGAAATTTAGAGTCTTCACATTATAAGTGTGACCAGGAGTATCATACAATTATTTTCCTACTTACAAGTTGTCTCTATAATGAACTCCATATTGATGATCAGATACCTGTTAAAGCTCCTGAACAAGCTCGAGGTACTCTGGAAATTAACTACTTGGATGAAGAGTTAAGGTAGCATACTTATGATTTAATTATATGCATAACAATTGAGCTTCAAATATGAATAACACTCTTACTTTTAACCAAACTAGCCATGTTAGAATGAGTAGTAATAGCTACTGCTGGTTCTATCACTTTTACCGTATAAAATTTTAATATGTTTTTTTTTTATTTTGTTGTGGCAGAGTATCAAGAGGCGACAAGGGCAATCTCTTCGTCCTCAAAATGGTTGATCCCTCTTATAGAATCCCTAGTTAGCATATACACTCCAAGAGACCGAATTTTGCTTTTCCATGTAAGCATTTGTTTCAATATATAATGGGCAGTGTTAAATTAAAACCACTTTGAAATATACTTGTATTAGAGAACCAAAAAAATCATAATAACTTCAAAAATAAAAATAATCTCATTATTCTCCACTTTGTGAATTTGAATGAGCATCAACAAATAAATTCGTGTCTTCTTTATAATTTATTAACAACTAATATGCCAAGGAATATGTCGAAGGTATTCATAAAACCATGTCAATATCAGAACTACTTCCAAGAGCAGTAACCAAAATTTCACACTAGGTTTGGTGGGGTGCGCCTGGCCCGTGCAGTAGTGCAACACATGGGCGACGCGTGAAGACCCAGGCAGCAAGCTACCTTAGTGGGCCTTCCCCCTCAAAAAATAAATTTAATATCGTGTGGGCCATTGGCCCACATATCAGATATTAAACTGATAAGAACAGATACTACACTTGATCTTAGCCAAAAGGCCGAGAAAGGTATGAGCTTTAGCGTTGTTGGGCCTTCATTTTTATAGTGTACCTTCTCATCTGAGGTTTATTAGTAGCCGATGTGGGATAATTTGCATACCACTACAAAAAGAGAAAACAGAAGTTGATTTGCATAATGAAAACAAGACACGTTGCTCTTTACCCGCAACATAACTATAGCGGATTTAGTAGTGTTGTTTGCAAACCCACCACAAATTCTAGAATTACTTTTGTTTAAAAAAATAATAATAACCTAACCACTTTCCAAAAAAGTGTTTCTAAATACTTAGTAGTGTTTTCAAAACACTCCCTTAATTTATATAGATCATGATTAGAGAATAACCTAAAGAAAAGTATTATTTTTTCTTTTTATACCGAACAATTAATATTATTTTAAATTAAGATTTTTTATTTCCAATTCAAAGTATAAAGAGGCACGTGTTACTTTACCTTGTGGGAGTGTGAGTTCTTTGTGCCACTCATGGCACAAACCACCAACTGATTATCTCAAAGTGTGGATGTCGGATTTTTCCAAGATTTGGCGGAGGTGGGAATTGGGATGGTGGTTTACGATGAGAATGGTGTATTTGTTATGTGTCGTACCATAGATCTCTGATACCTTTCAAGTGGATGAAGGTGAAGCTATAAGGCTTTGTTATGGGTTAAGGAGTTGAACTTGGACAAAGCATCTAAGCTGGTTTTTCATGTTATAAGACCTCTTGTTAAAGAGAACTCGATATTTGACAATATTATCTCGAGTGGTAAAACGATTTTGAATTTTTCTCCTTACTTTTTGATGAGTTTAGTTAATAGATATTCAATATTTTTTGCATCATTTTGCTATGAATGCAAGGAGTTTTTCTGATCCTTATTGTTGGGTCAAGCTTACGTCAATTGTGATGACCTTCCCGATATTTACTGCATTTTCTTCAAAAAGATAAAAAATACAAGAAGGCACCAGAACTTTGCCAAAACAGAACAAATGTCATTCTGTTCCATTTTTATCAACAAAATGACATTTCCTGACGATACTATAATGCAAAATAAATCTGAGAACTTGACTTTCATAATATTATTAATCGGTCCCTAAACAAATGTTTTTCAACTCTTCTTGTAAACTAGTGTACTTATTCATCTCTTCTTCTATGATAAGTGCCACATTTTCACATCACTCAGATAGACTATGAAAAGTGGTACCGAGTAAGATGATAGAATTAAAAATTACTGATTTTTTCAACTTCTCTTCTTTCATAACTAATATATTGATCTGATGATCCAGCATCTCTTACATGATAGTATAAAACAACCTCTTCGTTTTCTTACAAAATCCAAATCGAAAACAAGTAGATCGCCATTGAACTCCTGCACGCATTCTACATTTCTCGATTCTCCACATCCCTACCAAAATTCCCTTACACTACAATTCATGTACAAAACGTTGTAAGAGTTAGACCCCTGAAACTACAATCTTGAATCCTTGGAGAAGTCAAACAATCTAAGATTTTGTACAGTTTCTTTCCATCAATCCTCTGATCTTTATGGGTGGGTTACTACTCTGTCTGCCTATTTTCAAGATGAGGACTATCATCATGCACTATTTTATTCACGGGATTCTCCTCAGCCCACACGGACGCATCAAGGTATCCGACCTCAAAAAGTTTATCAAGAACATCATCTGCTGCTGGTTCAAGTGCCCAATTAAATAGCTGCAAAAAAAACTGTCAACAACTTTGTAGCTACTACATGCATCATCTAGAGGCTGTGATTATCACCTCTCTGGGACTTGCCCTGTTTTCTGGGTTGCAATCGGGGCTGATTCCAATCCCTTGCAGTCCCAATTGGCTTGCAGGAAATGCACAAACACGTATCTGTAACATATCAATATCATACATTTACCTCTCTCTCCTATATATATATATATATATATATATGTGTGTGTGTGTGTGTGCCTGATGCGACTAGAAACATACCGTCTCAGCAGCAGAAGTTGGGGGCATGAACAATGTCAAACCCCCATCAATACATAAACGGTTGCGGAACATTGTAGCTGGCCTTGGAGCCAGATATCTGCATTGGAATTACTTTTAGTTCAAAGAAATATTCTAATCTAAATCTGTTGCTGGTGTCAGAGAGAATTATTACCCCGGAATGAAAGAGGAAGTGAACACTGCATTGATCAGATCTTCTTTAGAGTCGAATTGGTCAACCAGTAAACCCCTGGGCCTCCAAAGAATCTCCGTCACAGCAACTTCACCAAACCACAATATACTATCAAAGTTCTGCCTCAAGAAACTGGTAAACATTATTTTTCCCACAGGAGTATACATCATGATCAGTTGCAAACATTATTTAGAGATATTTACTTTCGAAATAGCTTAGGCTGAAGTAAATTACTTAATTGTTGAAAAGAGGAAAGGCCAACTATAGAACATGAATATATATTAGATGCAAATCGTGCCGATCTGCAAAAACCCTTGTGCAATCTGCTTCAAAATATAACCCAAGCAACCACATGAATTAATTGATATAAACAGTAAGGACAAAAGAATGACACTTCTCCTATAGTGGCACGAACAATAATCTCAAATGGGTATAATCTAAAATTTCTCCAAATTTATCAACTTTGATGGGAATCTCTTCTTGACTTCTAACTATTTTAGAGTTACACGTGAAAATTCTACAAACACTATTGATGACAAATGGTGCAAGGGAAAGATAATAAACTCACCACGGACTCTTCCATTGGACCTGATATGAGCATCATCAGGCAAAAACTGGTCCAGAACATCTTTAAGTACGGCCTGTGCCAAAAAGAACACCCAGATGTTCAAGTGTTGGGATCATAGAAGAAATAAGATATGTACAGAGTACATCATGCTATTAGAGCTACTTCACGCTTAACCACATGAAAACTATTATTCATAGGCTGTTAAATAACAATATCTAAAAATGCAATTTGTTTGTAAAAAACACAAAAGTAAGATATGTTAGCTTTCCATATATTCTTTTGACGTTATCTAGATACTATCAACTGCTTGAATATGATTTTCAGTAACAAATTGTCCATCATTTATCTTACTCCATGGACCGCTGCTATAACTCTGCATATCACAGTCACCAGTTTTTCCTTAAGCATCAGAGGTTAACAGCCTATAAAGGTGGACACCCAGGAAGATAATGCTAAAACAACAATTACAACTACTAAGTCATGTTTGCTTTCCAATAGTCAAAAGGAATAGCTCTACATACCAACTAGAGATTCAACACACTCTCCTCAAAAAAAGGGAAAAAAGTTCTATTTATAGTCTTATTCTAAAGCTTATGCTTCACGATCATATTTCAATGTTCTGCTCAGTGTTCTGTTCTACATGACGTTTCAATCCAACATTCCCCTTTTATTTCCTACTGTCCTCAACCACACCCAATCAATTAATCAGAATTTTATCTTGTACTAGACAAATGGAAAATGTAATACCCCAAGGCGGAATGCAGTTCCTTTAAGCCTACAATCTTCAGCCAATATTTTGGTAGCTCTCAGTGCTTCCTCCATACTGGCACCAGAGGCAACCACCGCACAGACAATGGCACCAGCAGACGAACCAGCCAGCGGTGTGGTTTCCTGTCTCAGAGTATAATATCATTAGTCACGAAAAGAAACATACAGCTAGAGAACAAACCAACACTTATCTACACACACTATATTGTTAGAGGAAAAAATGAACTACTTGATGTTTGAAAGAAAACAATTTCTTTCTCAACTCAACAAATAAACTTTGAAAAAATTCTCATGTTCCTAAGAGCCCAAAACCTTATTAGATAATTTAATCAGTTGTGAATTGAATACAAAAATATCAAGTTATTCAAAGCTAGTTTAGCTTTGTTAAACCTTTATGATGCTAAAAACTCAAGCGATAATAGAACGTAAATAAAGCAGACCTACAATCAGAAATTTCAAGTGCAGCATTATCCAAAAGGAAAACATGAAGAATTCAGTTTGAGCTTTCTCAACAAGTAAGCATGACCAACACCAGACATGGGAGTATCAAATCCTCAGCAGGTTAAAAGAATCAGATAGTGGTGTTTAGGGTTCAATCAATGGAGCATTATAAAAAGAAAATGTCAATGACTGTAAAAAAGCTTTGGTCTCATCTCCCAGTTATTGTAGTTTTGAGATAACCAATTGGCAACAAGAACGATTTACTCTGGTCAATTATCAACTTCCCCAGCAAAGAAATCCACCACCACAATCATCATCACTCATCGAAAAAACTTCAAAATATATCAGGAATTTACACAATCAAGTTATGAAATTGAGTTCTTACGAAGGAGAACCTTGATATAACCCTTCTCAATTAGAAGCTGAGCCACCCCAAGATGGTAAGGAAACAAAAGCCCAGCGGCGGAGAAACTAAACCCAGGGCTAGTCACAGCCTTCCGCTGCTGCTCCGCCTCGACATCTTTCGCCCTCTGTTCCCACACAACCTGCGGTTGAACCGGATCCTCAACGACGGCGGCAATCCTCTCCTTATTCCGCCGCCTCCACCACCACTGCCCTTCCTTCTCCTCCGCAATCATCTCCATCATCGGCACATCACCATTTCTTCCTCCATCCATAAATTTGCCACTTTTCTTCAAAATCCGAGAGGCGATGCCTAGGAAGACCTCCCCGGTGGCGACGGAGAATGATTTCTTTTCATGCTCCGGCGGTGGCGGTGGGGGCGTGAAGCTCTGGTTCTGTGGCGGCGTCGCCTTGGTAGAGAAAGCGAGACTGCGAAGTGAGATGGGAGCGGTGGTGGAAGCGGGATGGAAGAAGATGGAGGAGGCCATGATTCGTTTAGCGGAAGAAAGGGTGCCCCGTTCGGTTGAAGGGACCCTCAAAAACATTGAAATTAACGTAGAATTCTTCATTTAAAACTATTGTATTATATATACACATCACATATTATTTCACTTTCAACAGTTTCACGTAATTTTTAGTTTCTTTCATTTTTTGAGATTGCAGACAACTGGAAATCTGGTGACCATAATTCACAGTTTTCTCATTTTCTGGAAAAGGAAAACATTAAAATATAGGAAATAATAAATGAGCGGTGACCATAAAACTTTCTCAACGTACCTACCTGTTTCAGCAGAATCCTTGATTTCTTAGAAAATAGGATATCCACAAGATGAGTGTAACGCGGTCCTTCTTTATCCTCTTCTCAGCAAGAGCGCTATTTAACCGCTCACAAAAGAAGAACCACAGACCACTCTCCAATAACAAATCAAATGGCTTCACCCAACTTCTGGAGAACCTCGACCTTATCATAATCTAGATTCATCGATCTCTTAGTTGCTACTGATTATCAAGGCTCCCAATTTGGTTAAATACTCGACAAGCAAAGGGCCTATATATGAACTCATCATCAGAGATATGTTACAACATAGAAATTTAGGGTTTTTCATCTTTGATGCGTGCATTGTCCCTACAAATTTGTTTGATTGGACTTGGACTTGAGGAAGAGTTTCCATCCATTGTTATTTCCATCACTAAGAATATATCTGGAGTAGATATATGACAATTCCAAAGTGATCGCAAATGTTCATCCAACTTATTGCCTCATTATGTATAATACAGTGAGAGAGAGAGAGAGAGTTCACTTCACAGCCGATCAGAAGAAGAAGAAGAAGGGGGGATTGGAGTCTTCACCATCCAGAATTTGACATTTAATGTAGATGATTTTTTCTGAAATTGTCAATTTTTTTGGATCCAAATACAAGGTTTATTTATGGGTAGAAAAAAAGATCCGTTGAAAATCTGTTTTTTATAGCTGGAATCTGGATTGATCCAACCATTGAATATCTTGCTTTTTACAGTTGTGAATATCTTGTTTTTTTACCGTTGGATACAGTAACCGTTGAGCATCAATTGCTTTTACAGTTGGATCCAAACCTTTCTTCCCTAAATTATAATCGTATTATTAATTACTACTAATTGCCTAAATTACAACATGTAGCCGTTGTCCTTTTAGCCTAAAATTGAGCCTTTAATTTATAAATGGTCGGTGATTCCAAATAATTTATAAATGGTCGGTGATTCCAAATAATAATTTGAATTTTAAATAGAAGTAATTTTTTATATATTTGAGTAGAATAAAACAAAGAGTTCCGAAATATTGAGTTTTCTTTATTCCTAATTTACAAATTTACCGTCCTTTCAAAAAAAAAAAAAAAAATTACAAATTTACCGTTACAATATTGGGCCTTTTTTAATTCCTAATTTACAAATTTTCTGTTACGATATTGGGCCTTTTCTGTATTCAAATATTGGGCCTTTATGATAATCTAATTATGGCCGATGGTACTTAATTAAAATGGTCCAGGTTAATTGAAAATGTCAAATAAAACGTGTGAATTAATATAATTGAACCGCGTAGGCTAAATTTGACTGAAAACGTGAAATAAAACGTGTGAACTAATATAAATGAATTGCGTAGACTAATTTTGATTGAAAACGTAAAATAAAACATAAAATTAAACGTGCAAACTAATATAACTTAAATGTAAGATCTGTAAATTGGCAGCACATACGAGACTTGGTGATTTATAAAATAAATATATGAACATATATATATATGCGAATTAAAATATTTGACCTAACAAAAACCAAGAATATATCAAATCAAACAATGTAGTTCCAACATTATTACATATTATCGATCAAACACAAACACAAGGTTTCAAACATTGCATAAAATTACTACCTCATCAATGAACAAACACATGCCAACCTGATTGCATGCACCACATGATCATCATAATAAAGTTCTTCTTTGATCAATAATAAGGTTCTTCTTTAATCAGGTTTGTCAAAAAAACTAGTGGTGATAGCAGCTTAGCTCCATGGCCGGTCTCATTTTCTGCTACAAACTTGCATTTCTCATAGATGAAGACATCATCGTACTTGCAATCCTCATCTCGTTTTGGCGCTGCAGATTCATCATAGGACGAAACTCGCTGGACATAGTTGACGAATCTTGCAAGTGGTGATTGAGTGTATTGAGGCAGCTTTGATCTCTTCCTCTTATGAACGTTGTTGGCGTCCCAAATTGTTGAACCATCTGGTGATGCCTCCTCACAATCTGCAACAATCTTACCATCATTACAAATTTTATGAATCTAAATCAATCATGGAAATTCGAATGTTACTAATGATTAATTGCAGCTGATTCATTAAATACTAGGCCAGTTTCATCATAAAACTTGTTGTGTATTTCGAACAATGTTAATTGTTGTATTAAAAGAACCTAGGGGGCTTAGCCACTTAACCACCGGGTTCCCACTTTAGTAGGAGACCTGGGTTCGATTCCTTTTGGGAACGAATTTGGAGTGGGAGGTATAAGGAAGCTTGGAGAATTTGAAATTGTAAGGAAACTTGACGAACTAACTTCGAACTACTACTAACTAATATTTATCGATAAAAAAAAATTATTTTATTAAAAGATATTAGTTGACAGAAATATTGTATAGTTTGTTTTGAGTTACACGAAGAAACAAGTTTAAAAAAACTTACTCTACATATTATATAGTAAATGAGCACGTTAAATTTATTAAGAATCAAATTCAAATATTTATATGTGATGTAATGTAATTGAGAAGTTGTATCCAAATAAATGGAATTTTTATTTACCTTGTTCTTGCTTTATTTGTATCTTGGTAGCCCCACGTGAGAAAAATGGATGTTGAAATTCAGTTGTCCAATCCTCATCATCATCACCGGTATATTCTTCAATTTTGACCTTTACCTCTAGTGATTTACCATGACCACCAGCCTCTGTCTCTTGTGATTTACCATGATCACCAACCATTGTCTCTTGTAGTTTACCATGACCAAAAATGATTGGAATTGATAAAGTTGGCTCAAAAGGTATGTTTCCAAAAATCATCCCAATTTGAGCAAGTGAAATTTGAACACCTACATTTTCGTGCATATTTGAGCTGGATCTTGAAAAATTAATTGTTGCACCTCCATTCTTGTTTTTTTCGTGAGGATTGAGATCCTCTTTAGCCTCATTTGATCTGCATCGGTTGCAAATTACTGCACTAGTTGCGTTCACAAATCGCCAAGTTGATGCAGCTGTTTATAAGTATTGAAGTGATCGAGAATCAGCACTTGGGAAAATCAACATTATAATAAACTGTAAACAAATGTAAAATTTAAAATAAACATAGATTACCCAGAATCTATAAATCAACATTGTAATAAACCATATACTGATGCACAACGACAAAAGATATACATAATATTGTAAAACACATCCAACAATTATGCGAGTTGCAAATTGAAAACTCAAAAATAGACATTTAAATCGTTAAAAAAAAAAAGTAAACATAGCAAAATTTAGTAAATTGAGACGGATTATCAAGAATTAGTAATTAATTGTGAAAATCAACAGTATAATAAAGGGTAATTACAAATATGTTCAAAAAATTTAAATAGAAGAACAAAATATATTTGAACAGACATATAAAAATATTTGAATATATATGAACCTATTTGTAATTTTTTATTTATTCTTCAACCTAATTGTATTTTTTCTGTAATAAATCATATACAAATGCAGGATTAAACAACGGTTAATAATAAACATAATACTGTACAACACATTTAGTAATACTTCCGACCGAATTGCACATTAAAAACTCAAAATAAACCATATACAGATGTATAATAATGTAAAACACATCCAATAACACATGCGATCGAGTTGCAAATTGAAAACTCAAAATAAACTATAAAATCGTAAAAAAGTAAATAAACATAACAAAATTTTACAACGTTGAGACGGATTATCAAGAACCAGTAATTATGAAAATCAACACTATAATAAATCATATGTAAATGCAGGATTAAATAAATGTAAAACACATTCAGTAATACATGCGATCGAATTGCACAATTAAAAATTTATAAATAATAATAATTATTTAATAGGAGCTTACATATATATCCGCATTTGGAACAAGGCCATTGTTTATTCATGATTTCCGACTCAATTGGAGTGAAAGATGAACAATCTAACTCAAGATACTCACACTAAAACACAAATATACATGTGTGGATTGATGTGATAATTTCTTAAACATTATATAATGTTTATCCTCACATATTATTGAAATTGAAATATGTATAATGTGAATTGAAAATAATGGAAATTAGATATAATGCAATTTGCAATAGAGAATCTGATGCGACAGTATAATAAAAACAAAATATAAAGTAGGTCGCTTTAAAGCGCATTTACTTTGAGCGCTCATAGATGAGCTGTCTAACTTTGTACTTTTTTTTTTCAACGGTAATACAATACAAATACTCTGTATTGTATTTCTTTTATGTAATGCAATAGAATCAATAATTTGAAATATTTTCTTACAATTCTAATGTGAGGTCTTATTCTTAATGCAAAGTTTTAAATTAGAGATAGGAATTTAAAATTTTGAAATTATTTTTTATTAGTCCTATTATGTGTGTGTGTGTTTTTTTAATCCCAATTAATTCCCAAGCAACATATTTCATATGCTTGGCTTTTTTTTTTTTTTTAATTATTTTGAAGTATCCTTTGAAATGTTTTAAAATATTTATTGATTGCGATTATAAAGCAGCTATCCCATTAAATGTAATTGCCTTTATTAATTTGAAAGCCGATAAAGTTTTTCCCTGTCTGTCTCAATCCCTTTTGACAGTTTTCACTTTCGTTTTTTCAAGATACATACCACACTTCAAAAATAAATATAAATACTTAATTAAAATCCAAAAAAAAGGACAAAATCGAAAGAAACTGCTATTAAATGTGCGGAGAAAAGGAGAGAGCAGGGGCCAGGGAGATATGGTGTGCATGAAAACCAGGAATAATGCACGTCAACGCTCAATCCTACTTTATTTTTCTCTCATCAATTTGATATACACTCGTTATTTTTACACAATAAAAACATTGAAAAAGTCTTTTGTGATAATGTCTTACCGTGAAATTAGTATCACTTTTCAATAAAAAAAAATTATTACATTAAATAAATTATTTTTCAATAAATATAAGTAAAATGTATATTTTAAGGCAAAATTTTGAAAAATAATAACTAAAAGATATAACTTATATTACAACATAGCAATAATACAAAGAGTATTAGTCATAAAAACTGAAGGAAATTACTTATAGTATTAAAAGATATTAGTTGAGATAACTGAAAAGTAAATAGGATTTATTTTATCAATGTGATCAAGTTTCATGCATATGAGAGACACTCTTTATATGGGAGACACTCTTCTAGTTTAAATATTTCATGGATATGTATTATATTACTATAAAATATTTTAATAAAATTTTATATATATAACCCCAATCACTCTCCTTTTCCAACTTTTTCTCTCTCCTACCATTCTAAAAATATAAGAAATCTTTTAGGAAAGTTTTAAAATATAGTAACAAATTTTTTAAAGATATATATGAAAGAAAAATAACTAAAACAACATTTTATTCGAAATAAATTATAACCCCTAAAACGATTTGAAAGGGTGTGTGTGAACCTACAAAATTTTAACTTGCCTTTTTTTAAAAAAAATAAAAAATAATAATGACCAACATATTTTTAGCTTGCTTATTTTTAGGGTTTATGTAAATTTGCATATGATTCTTACAGTTGCCATTATAATAATGTTTTTCTTGAAGACAAGGTTTTATATAAAAATGATTTATATATGATAATTTTATTATGAAACTATTTTTAAAAAATTAAAGTATTGTATCAAGTATTTAATTAAGAGTATTAAACTCTCACAAAAAATATTAAGAATTAGAGCATCATATTATTGTTTAGGAGTATCAACAATAATTAATTTTTTTTACTATTTAAATTATTCATATTTAGAAAAAAAAATACTGTGCTATCTTGTTATTGTTGCAATTTTAAATTTAAGGGGGAAAAGGGTAAAAATGTCTATTTCTTTACTATGAATTTGTCCCGAAAATAATGACTTTCTATTGTTGACTATTGAGTTTTTATATAAAAATTAATTATATTTTCTGCATAATTTTCATGGAGACCCGATAAATTATTCTTATATTATTTCTATTAATTTAATATATTATAGTGGAATTATTTAATGAGAAAAATCATTCCTTCTTGTATACTGATCGAGTTGTTCTAAATATTTCATTATCTATTTTTTAATTTATTTGTCTCTTGTTTGATTATTTAAAAATTGCAATTAAATTACCATTATTACTATTTTTTTGCCAACCAGCCATCATCGTCTTATCTCCTTTCAATTTTCATGTATACTAAATATGCGAATTTATGTACTATTTATAACTATAATATTTTCAGTATGTACCAATTAAGCTAATTGGCTTAATAAATAAAATTAGACACGACGACAAATTGAAATCTAGATTAATCTGGAGTACCATATATATATTTCAATAACTAACTAAAGTTGACATTGAATCCTAGTTGAGTGGGGGACAAAGACAGTCCATTTTGCTCTATACTTTTGCAACAAGTCAAAAAGCACTAAAAAACAGCAATCAGCATCCATGGTCAAACTAAGTCGCATCTATATATATAATCCTTTTACACTCATCTTAGTATATATATAGTAGTAATTAGGTTACAATTAAAAATAGGATTAACTGAAAAAAAAAATTTCAATTACAATATATATATATATATATACACATATATTTAATTCGATATATCATATTTTTAAGTTTTACAATTTGCATCACGTATGGATTAATTTTTCGATCTAACTTAATTCTACGTGGCATCAGACCCCACATCTCTATCATGTGGAATGTCAAACTTAAAATTATTTTAAAAAAAAAATCAATCCACATTTACACTTTCTTATTCCCCAAAAAATGATCGAATTTAAAAAAAAAAAAAAAAAAAAAACCAAAATCTCAATCCCTAAACGCAAGCAAGTAAATGAATTAAAATCGAAAACAATTATAAAAAAGTGAATAGTCATTTCTGGCAAATTAATACCCATGAATAAAAAAAAATGCATCAAATTGAAAAGGAAATAAAAGAATGACGTTCCACATGGAATTTCACGTGACAGAAACGAAAATTCTGGCGGCCATGAAGGATTAAATTAGGCTGTAAAATGAATTTATGATTCGAATTGAAAATTTTAAAAATGTGATATCTAATTGAAAAGAAAACAAAATATATTATTATTGATAAACAACCTAAAAGTGGTGACTTTTTTTTTAAATTAACCCTAAAAATCAAGGCAAAAACTTGCGTGAGATCATTTTACCAGATTTTATTTCGTGAGACGGTAAATCATTATCATTTTTAAATAAATTGTTATCATTTTTTAATAAATTATTAGTATTATTGATAATGTGAAGTGTATGACTTTTCAATTTTTTTTTTAATTTTAAAATGATATATTTTACATATATTTCTTGTCAAATTGTACAACCTATTCAATACAAAGTGTATAATTTTTCAATTTTTGACTTAAATGTACATTTTTTAAAAAGTGATACAATTTAATATAAAAGTGATAGAATTTTATCAAAAATTGGATCCGTCTCATAAAATGAGATTCGTGAAACGACTTCACACAAAACTTACTCAAAAATCAATTATGCATGTTTTCTTCTTTAATTAGGAAAAAAAAAAAAACCCCCAAATTTAGCTAAACTAATTTTGGAATACGATCCTCGTTGCCCCTAAGTAAATTTTCGCAGCTTATTTGTAATTGAGGAATTATTAGTTTGCACTGGCGGATCCAGCTGGGGACAAGGGGTACAGTTGTACCCCAAATTATTTTAGGTAAAATAAAAATAAAATATTATGTACACCAATATTTTTTCCTCTCATTTATTATTATCTTATGTACTACAGATTCAGAATCCTGAATCCGACACTATTAAGTCTAACCTCAGCTTAATAGTATATTATATATCCTCAATAGTACTCATCAACATTACATAATGTTTAAAAGAATTGAAAAGGGCAGGTTGTTTGCAGGGCAGAGGTACAAGCATGCTTTGTGTAGAAAAGTTTGGTAACATCAACATGCCAAAATGATTGAAGCAGGGAAAAGACACCCACTGCTAGTACAAACACCATGCACGCTCATGCACCATCTTTCAACCCCACTAACTGTATCCCAAAAAGTCAGCTTTAAACTTTTTCCACATTATACAACAACAATCTATTTATTCCCTTCTTTTTAATTAGATTTATTCATCTTTCCATCTCAAATTGACTTTTTTTTTTTTATGGTACATCTCAACCCCATTAATTATTTTTATTATATAGTGTTATTAATTAAACTAATTTTTTTAAATAAAATAACTAATACTATTAAAAACATATACAAAATATAAATAAATTTATGGTGAAATTAGCTCACAGTATACTTTATTTTCAAATAAAAATAATCATTTGTGTGAGATTTGACACAACCCGGACATCAAAATCTTTTAGTCTTATTTGATTCTCTAATTTTTTTTCCGTTCATCTTAAATAAGTAGTAGGGTAGGAATAGATAAAGTATATTGCAAATCAATTTTGTTGTGAAATTTATCGGTATTTTGTGTATAATTTTTTAATAATATTAATTTTATTAAAATATAATAGTTTGATAGTAATACTGTATATTAAAAACAACTAATATCGTTTGGTGAAAAATGATTTATTGGAGAGAAATTGATAAATGATGTGATCAGAAAAATACGAGAGTTGCTCTATTAGAAAAAATTTCATGTTTGAATCATTCCTCTTCATCATCAATTTATTTGAAAAAATTGACTTTTGGGATTTGAAAATAACGTATGAGTAATGAGCGTATTTATCTCCTCTTTTCCGTCTTTCACACATGTGTTCCACACACACATATATTAATCGGCCTATTTGTTCCAAGTGCAAATCTCTCGCTCGCTCTCTTATTTTTCTGAAGGGTTTCTCAGGAGTAAGTTGCAGAGCTATTTTGGCATTCTGTCCACCTCCATATATTGAGATATATATATATACACACACAGAGTCACATATTAATTAAAGTGGATGATGAAGTAGAGTAAGATAACCGCGCGGAGGTGGCCAGGTTGTCAAACTAGCAGTGTGAGTTTCTCTTTGAGAACTCCTTAAGATCTCTCTCTATCACACTTCACCACCGCCTCTCACAGTTCATTCATTTGGTGAGTATTCTTGTTACTCTCTGTTTTTATATATTAATTGAGAAACTAAATTTATTTCTTCATAGCTCACAATATTAGCTAGATGTATACATCACAAATTGATATTGAAATTGGGTGTCAAATTGAACATAGACTCAATTTTGACGAAGTTTCAAGCAGTCATATCTAGATAAAATTGAAAATAATCATAGGTGCATAATTTTATGAAATTTAATTATATATATTCATGTAGTTCAATTTTTATAGTAATTAGTTATGTAGCAAGAGTGTCCCACAGCATGAAGGGTTGTGTCCTTCCTCATTGTTTGTCCCGTGTTCATAAAATTTATGTTTTTTATATATCATCAGATTACCGTTAAAGTATCTAATTATTTTAAGTTAATATTTATATTTAATTTATTTTTTATGTTGGATTTTATTTTATTTTTTAATCGGGTAAAGGGTGACTCGAACCCATGACCTTTAGATCACAGGTAGTGAAGCTTTAACCACTTGAGTTTTATCACTTCGTCTTTATAACTTATGTATTATGGAGTACATATATTTTCTTTTCTATTTTATTACCTTTTTAATATTCATTTTCTTTTATTTTTTCATCCCTTCATAAAATTGAATTTTTTTCATATATCATCAACTTACCAATTACCATTAAAGAATCTAACTTTTTGAGTTAATTCTGATATTTAGATTTATTTATTTTTTTGTTGGATTTTATTTTATTTTTATAACTTATCAATTTATGATTGTTATGTATTATATATATATATAACAATTAGTACGAGTTATTTATCTCAATTTCTTTGCATTATTATTAGCACTTGGTTATATTTTTTTTACTAATTTATCATTGTTATGCATTATATATAAAAAATTAGGTACAAATTATATAATTTTATGGGCCCCTAACGAAAATTTCTGGTTCTGTCACAATTAAATTGTTGAATCTTAATATACTAAGTAGTTAAATTTAGTGTTGCTTGTTCTAGGAGTTAGTGAGAAATTAAAATATAATGTGTGAAATACATTATATAGTATACTGAATTTTCTCATCATATTCTACATTTAAATTAAGGATGAAGATTTGAAGAAAAAAATTAGGAGATCAAAATAAACAAATAAAATGTAGGACAAATTCAAAATTTTATTGTTGGCTTTAATGTTTTTAAAGTACTTGGCTAGAAATTAGAATCACATCGATCTTGTTCTCTTTTCGTATGGGTAGCCATACATGTTTTTAATGTTGTAGGGTAAAATAATTTATTTATTCTTTAATTTTAACCTTTTAAATATTTTGCTTTGAAAATAATCCTTTTATGTTTATAAAATTTAGAAATTTCGTCTTTTGGCGGTAACAAATATATTACCCAAACGGTTTGGTGACGTGGCTTTTACAAATTATTTTAGTTTTTATTTTGTACACCTAATTTATTTCATGATTTTTTGTGTATTCCTATTATTTCCAAATTGATGAACAGTAATTGTCGGAACAAACTTTTGCAAAAGAATCGATTTTTTTCTTCCAAATGCTGATTTTATCCAACTTTTGAAAAAAATAATTAAAAAAAAAACCTAAACAAAAAATGTCACGGCACGAAAACCGACTGGATAACCTATTATTCCACATCTGAAATAAAAATGAAAAAAAATGTTACATTTATGAAAATCAACTAGTTAACCTATTATTGATGGTAAAAAAAAAACTATTTTTAGTAAGCGTCAAAAATTAATTTTAAAGTAAAAAAAAGTTAAAAGGCCTAAAACCAAAATCAACAAGAAGAAGAACAACCGTATTTAGATTCATCCAACTGTAAAAGTAAATTTCCCAACTAATCTTATAACCTATAAATAAGGTTCATAATTGGATCCATTCATGATCCAACCCTAAAACACTGGGGCTGCGTTTGTTTTGAAACTTACACGGATGGACTTTGGACTTTCCGGCCCCCATTCCATACGAGTTAGGGGTTTGAAATTCAGATTTCAAAATCCTATACTCAACCCACACATATAAAACATATTACTCCCTCCGTCCCAAGAAGTTGTGCACACTTCTTGGGACACGGAAACTAAGAAAAATTAATTTTGTTGACTTTTATGAGAATAAAGTGTAAGAGAGAATAAAGTATAAGGGTATTTTGAGTGATTTAATGAGATATAATAGGAGAGAGAATAAAGTACAGAGTAGAATAAGAGTGACATTTTTGTGATTTAAATGATATTGGGAGGGTATTAATATTGTATGATATTTCCATTTTAGGAGTGTGCATAACTTCTTGGGACAGACGAAAAAGGAAAGTGTGCATAACTTCTTGGGATGGAGGGAGTATTACTCTTCCAATATAAATCATTTTATCCCATTTAAAATAATCCACTTATTCTCTCACTCAATCATTACTTACATCATCACTTTTCTCTATTCATTCTCTTTCATACTTTATTCTTACACTTGATTTGACATAAAGCAAAATCCTATCCTACCAAAATCCCAAAACAAACACATAATTTTACTATTTATCAAAGATTTTACATCCCATGGATGTAAAGTCATGATTTCCCCCGCACACTTAAATCCCACAACAAACATAGCCTAGGGTATGTTTATTTTGGGATTTAGGTTTGCGTTTGAGTCATGACTTTGAAATCATATGGATTTAAAAATTCTGATAAATAGTAAAAGTGTGTGTTTAGTTTGAGATTTTAATAGAGTGAGATTTTACTTTATGTCAAATCAATATTTAAAAATGATTGATGTCGTATACCTCCGTCCCGAAACTATCTTCACAGTTGACTTTTTAACTTTCAACTAGCATATCATTCATATAAAATAACTTTTGTACACATATTACTATAAAATAATTCTCACACAAAAACCGTTAAAAAGTCAACTGTAAAGATAGTTGCGGGACGGAGGGAGTATAATATTGAGTGAGAGAAAAGTATAAGAGAGAATTAGTGGATGAGAGAATATGAGTGTGAATAAAGTAATTTGTATTGAGAGGAGTAATAATAGGTATTTTTAGAATTAAGATTTAAATTTATAAGTCCGACTTTAAATTCCTAACTAGAATGAGGCGTGGTTGGCAAATTCCTAAACCCATCCGTTTGAGTCTCAAAATAAACATACTTAATATTTTCAACGGATCTTTTACCATCCATAATCTATCTATACATATATAATAGAAGCTAACCTGTCGAAAATAGTTTTGGCGCCATTCTTCCAAAACTGTTGATCTATGATCTGATCGTCATTTTTATCGTATATTTTGAGTGCTTTAAATGGAAAATTTGCATTAATGTATTCAATTATGCATTAATTGGCAAGTCTTTGCAAATTACAATTATTATTAATTACAATTAATTGGACGATATTAGTTACAATTAATTTCTTGCTAATTTATTTTTTAAAATATATTCTTTTACATTATTTTATAAGCACGGGGTGGAGTACTAGTTCCATAAATAAGACCTATATTTTCAACGTGTGAAAAACAAGATTGCTCAACGGATCTCTTACAGCCCATAATAATGCTCATAATTGGATCCATCCATGATCCAACTGTAGACCATCAAAATTTCCAATCCCATATTTGGATCCGTCCAACTGTAATTCCCAACGGATCTTTTACAGCCCGTATATAGGACCATAATTGGATTCATACATGATCCAACTATGAAACATCAACGGATCTTTTTACCACCCATAAATGAAGCCCATCTTCTTCCACGTTGAGGTGAGAACTCTCTTCATGCTTCTTCAAATCACGATAAAATGAAATCCCACAGATTTGATTTCAAGATTACGTATAGAAATTAATTTTGTTTTCTTGAACGCGACACAGCACAGTAACTAACATTCTTCATCCTTCATTGTTTTGCGAATTCTTAAAGTTTAATTCCTGATCTTGAAGTATTTCTTGGGATTACCTTACATAACGAAATTGGCAGCGCTGAAAGAAGATTGAAATTATAATTTCTATTAAATGATCGGTCGTGCCCGTGTTAATTTGAAATTTAGACTCCCTCTTCAAGAGTTCTCTAGAGATTTGAATTCCGTCAAATTAGGCGAGGGGGTTGGCATCCTCATCTTATTCTTGTTAATTATATACTATCATGTTTCGTTAGTACAATCCCATCTTCGTTATACTAGTTCTAGAGAGTGATGCTTTATCAATATATATGTGATTTTGAATAATCTTTGTTGGTATGATAACAGATTACGCATGCCATTAAGAATTTAAGACAGCTACATTGTTGTTGTTTCATTTTCCTTATGTTCACACAAGCTTGATTGTCATCTTGTTGATCAGGTTATTTGTAATTTTTCTTAGTCACCCCCACCCCCAAAGTCCAATGTTGTATTTTCGTGATTCTCAATATGGGATTGTCCAGGTATTCTGATTTTTGTAGGATCTTGTGTGATATCCGTCCTCTTGTAGGGAAAGAAAGGTGGTAGTATCAACAAATGTAGTAGACATCCATAAACTTGGAGTAAGAGCATGTATGGAGGTGGCACCCAGAAGAGTGAGATGAAAATCATTGAAGTGTCACGTAAGACGTAAAAGACCACATTTACAAGTATTTATTTGTTCTTTGGGTTGCACTTTATGCATATGTTTTGTACCGTTCATTTTGTGTATTGGATTCCATTCCATTTGTAGGAAATAATTGTTAGTTTGTTACCCGAGTTTTGATCTCGTTATCTCTTGGGCTACTGGAGCTGCTTGTGAGTGAACAAGTATGTTTTTCCATGTAAGTGATGTAACAAAATGGATAAACAATCATTATCTAATGAATAGCTTTTTCTTATTTGAATCACAGATTTTTGAAGATGAGGATGCAGTGCAACTTTTTCGTGGAACAGCAAACAATGATTAATGATGATAATAATGGCATATTCTTGGAAGGAAAACCCATAATAAGCAGTTCATCAGGCAGAAGAGGGACTATGGAAGATCAGATTAATGATGACTATTTGTGAAAGTAACCATTGGGATGATTCTGATCCTAGGAGGATGATGCCAGATATAGATGTAATTTATGTTTCAAAGTAATTGCTTTTGATTCTAATGCAAATTGATGCTGTGATCCTGTGTGTATTTTGTCGAAAACAAATCTAGGGTAGTGCATAACGTATTGTTTTCTAAAAACAATGTTAGCTATATCTCTCTGATGGTTGGCTCCTTTCAAAACAAGTATTACTATTCTATTGTCAAATCTATACCATGAGAAAAACTTACGACCTCTGAGGGTTCTTGACTAAACTGGTCTTGTTTGCAAATTAATCTGTGCATATGTGATTAAGCATGTCATTATTATTTCCTTTTCTTCACATAGAGGCTTGATTACCGTCTTTCCTTCACTTCATGCTGATCAGGTCTTGCTCACCCCACACACCCTTCAATTTTGTTTTTGTTATTCTCAAAATTGGATTGTCCTTGTTTTTGTTTGATCTTTTGTGTTTTTTGACTTCTTGCAGAAGAGAAAGATGTTATTATCAACAAATGGCATATGCATCCTTAAAATTAAATTTTAAAGCACAGTATAGAGGGGCACCCGAAAGCGTGGGATGAAAATCATTGAATTGGTGAGTAAGAGAAGTAGGTAAAAGACCATATTTACACATGATTTGTTCTTTGGGTTTCACTTTATGCATGTCGTTTTGCATGTACGCATGAGTTGTTGATTTGATTTAGGTCTTTCATTTCTAAAATGTTTCTTTAAATATTTGGTGGATTGTAACACACATATGCAGAATGTAAAGTAAACTGATAAATTGCACTAATCAAGCAAATTAGTGTTTTTTGTGCTCATTTTGTGCATTTATTGTCTCCCCAGAAGTTTAAGGTTGTAGGGAATAAGATGAGATGGTGTAATTCATTAGAAGGACTCTTAACCTCTAAATGATACTCCTTCCGTTCCAATATTTCTTTCATATGGAGTGAGGCACAATTATTAAGAAAAAGTGGAGAAAGCGTAGGAGAGAGAATAAAGTATAAGAGTATTTTGGGTGGTTAAATGAGATAAAGTGTAGGAGAGAGAATAAAGTAGAATAAAACAAGAGTGACATTTTTTAAATTTAAATGATATATGGAGGGTATTCCTTTTTTAGTGTGTGAAAGTAATGTTGGGACGTCCAAATAAGGCAAGTGTGAAAATAATATTGGGACGGAGGGAGTAGTTGATTAATGTATGGTACTGTGGTTTCATTTCATTGTTTTTTAAAAGGTTGGATGTAATACGAAATATTAGAAGATGATTGTTCAATTTTTTTACCTTTCATTTCAGTTGCCCTTCAGTGTTAGCCTTACAGCCAGAATTTTAAAATTAACCAAGTTAATGCTTATGCTTCGTATATTATGATGTTACATGATTACTTAGGAGAACAGAATTCTTTTCATGGGATTCAATCTCGGCTAATCTTAAATGTTTGAAATTAAGGGAGTAAGAAGAGTTAGTACATTTGGCTGGAGCTCAAAAAATGTGTTGTGTACTTCTTGAATTTGAATTATTTTCCCCAAGCAACAGCATTTTTTAATTCTCTGCGGTGAGTATTCGAGGCAAAAAAAAAAAAAAAAAAAAAAGAAAGGGGAAACTTGAGCCAGACTTGTGATGGTAGTTAAGATTATTGTGATGGTTCGCTTCATGCAAAATGTCTTTGCGTAGTTTTAGGAGAGATAATTTAACACGCTCTTCAGCTAGATAGGATATTATATTAAGACTATGACTTTTACATGAGAAAAGAGAGATAAATTTTACATAATGATTGATAAATAATACTTCAAGAGCCAATGGAGAGATGAAATATAGAGTTTGAAAAGGTAAGAAAAGCTGGTGTACAGTAAAATTTATCTTTGGTGTCGTGTCGCATATTTCGATTCGCAGTATATTTACAGAAAACAAGTTATATATATACATTCCATGTTTTGCATATCATAAAAATGAAATAGCAATAAAGTTTGGTTTAATTCGAACTGTATAACTTTTAGCAGTAATTTACTTGAAATATATTATGATTTTATTAGTCATTTTTATAAATGCACCCACTTCACAAGCTAATTATTCTCCCCTTAGAATGCATGATTTGTGGTTCACCTACCAATATTAGTATTAGGCTCTCCACTGTCAAAAAAGTATGATCTTGATATCAGAAACTAACTTACAAAATATAATTCTCAAATACAAATATGAAAATCATGGAATATAATGATGACATTCATTCATAATTTATACTCGATTTTCCTTGTATGTGAAGTATCATCATTCACCGCCTTGATCAACACTTTCTGTTTGACAGGAAAATGTTGTTGCACAGTTTTACAGAGAGGCTTAGACCGTTGGTGGGGAACAAAAGCTGGGATTACATGGTCCTATGGAAGTTGAGCAATGACCACAGGTAGAAGTTACTTATGACACTAGGAAATATAATCGAAGAATGGTGGGATTTTTTGATTAATTTTTTCTTTTTTATTATTGGCTTATTTGTAGATGCATTGAGTGGATGGATTGTTGTTGTGCTGGGGTTGAAGATATTGAAGATGATGGAGAAGAGCTTGTTCATTTTCAGTGCTTTTCTTCTTCCAATACTCTTCCTTGTAGAGATGTTATGCTTCCACATCCAAGGATCAAATCTTGCGATTTGCTTGATCTGCTTCCTTCTTCAATTGTATTGGATTCTGGGTAAGCTTTTGATTTTAGTTGTTTTGTGACGATTATTTGTATTCATCAGGCCCCAATATAGGGGATTTTCTAACATCTACCTCAAACCGTTAATGAAATTCTAATTTTTTTTTAAGAAAGATAATTAAATAATCTGAGTCATACAACCAAACATTGTGAAAGAATCTCAAATATATTGTTCATATGTTGAAGCTTGGTAGAATAATGTATTCAAGTTTTCTTCAACACACAAGCTTTGTTCATGTAAAAACCTTGGTATTGATGTTCTATTTTTGCAGAGTTCATGCACAAACCTTGTTGTCAAACCAAGCTAGTTGGCTCAACTACTCAGATTCGAGTTTATCACAAGTACGTTGTCTAGTTATTAATGTTTTGTCCCTTTCGATTACATAAGTGTTTCTGTAAAATCAGCTAATGGACCATTCATTATGTGTAATGGATTCCATTTGTAGGAAACAATTGTTACTCGGGTTTTGATCCCGTTACCTCTTGGATTGCTGGAGTTGTTTGTGACTGAACAAGTATGTTTGTTTTACATGTTGTAAGAAATTGGATAAACAATCAGTGTCTAATGTATAAGTAGTAAACAGTGTTTTTTTTTTTCTTGTTTGAATCCCAGGTATTTGAAGATCAAGCAGTGATAGATTTTATCAGGACCCAGTGCAACTTTTTTGTGGAACAACAAACAATGCTTAATGATGACAAAAATGGGATATTCTTGGAAGGAAGAGCGTATGAGTCAAGCATGTTCACTCCCGTGATTGAGAATACGTTTCAGGAGGCAGAGGCAACACAGAATCATCCCATGATGAGCAGTTCATCGTGCAGAAGAGGGACGCTGGAAGATCAGATGAATGACAACTCCTTTATTTGTGAAAATAACCGTTCAGATGATTCTGATCCTAATGATGATGAGGATGATACCAAGTCTAGAAGACGAAACGGGAAGGGGCCCCAGTCTAAGAATCTTGAGGCTGAGAGGCGGAGAAGAAAGAAGCTTAACGATAGGCTCTATGCCCTACGAGCCTTGGTCCCTAACATCTCCAAGGTAAAAATCATTATCAAAATTTCAGCAAGGAGTAAATCTTGAGTACACCAACGTGCATTAAGGTCATATATGATTTCAATAGTACTAATGCTATTATTCTGGTCATAGTTAGATAGAGCCTCGATTCTTGGTGATGCGATTGAGTATGTCAAAGAGCTGAAGAAACAATCGGAGGACCTAAAAATGGAGCTCCTTGAACATACAGAAAAGGAGGACAACACAAGAGAAATGACACAAGATGATGCCAATGTCTCCCATCTGAAACAGGAACCTGATAACCCAAATGTTCAACTGATGGAGGTACAATTAAGTAAACGTGATAGTGTATTATTTCAATCTTTTTGTAATTTTAACACTCAGACAAAATGAAATTTCAGCCTCAAGTCGAAGTCCTGCAACTCATTGGAAACGAGTTCCTGGTGAAGGTGTTCTGTGAGCACAGAAATGGTGGATTTGTGAGGCTGATGGAGGCGTTGAATTCGTTGGGACTGGAAGTAGGCAATGTCAATACGACGAGACACACATGCCTGGTCTCAAGTATATTCAGAGTTGAGGTAAGACTTTTATTCCCATTAGCAGTTGATTCTCCTTGTTAGCAATAATATTACTTCCAATAATTATAACTAATATAAATAATAATTTCCTTCTTTTCTCTTTTGGGGGGTGGTTGCAGCAAAAAAACGATGGGACTCGTGTGGAAGCTGATGATGTGAAGGATTTGTTGCTTGAGCTAACCAGAAATCCATGAAGAATGGAAACCAATATTAATAATGCTTTAGAATCTATGGCAGATTCAAAATAATTTCATACTTACTAAAGATATTTATCAAATAATTTATCCACATATCTCATGAAATTTCTCACTAAAATAGCTAGTTTTTTTTAAGCTGCCGATATGTCAGAACATGCATACTCGAATCTTCAGATATTTTGTTATATATCTGGATTATGATAAATTCTTGTGTACAACGATGGATAAAATCTCTTGAATTTTGAAAATTTTAGAACATTTTAAATTTCAAAATCTTCATGTTGATCTTTATTAAGTTCATGATTTTTTTTAAAGCAATACAACACACAAATGATACAGTGTTACCAGACATTATATGAGAATAGTCGAAATAGGGAAAAGTCAATTTTAGAAATATTATTGAATTATATGTAGAGTGGTATAATTTAAGTGGTTAGAACCATATTATCTATATCTTAAGGTGTTTGAGTCACTATTCGCTCGATAAAAAAATTATAGAATTATATATCATATTATTTTTACTCAAGTTTATTCAAAATGTATTTGAAGGTACTATGTGACCCTAGATATTAAAGAACAAATTTAAAAATGATTTACGGATTTGTAAATCAATTGTATTTTTAAATAGTTATCACTTATTTTTATTGAATAGTTGCAGTTATTTGCACTAAAGAGTTACAACTTTCAAATGTTACTATTCAATGAAAAATAATCGTAAATGCTCCATGAAAATAATTGATGCTTTCTCCATCCCGTATTAAATTGCACTAATTTTTTGGCATGCAAAATAAGAAAAATATATTTTATGCTTAATTTGATTGGTTTATGAGGATAATTTTATAACAAAAATGTACTTGTTGCTTTATTAATTTTTTGATGACATGTTAGGTAAATATAAAAATGCTTTATTAATTTTTTGATGACATGTTAGGTAAATATAAAAATATTGTGAAGGTGAAGTTTGTAAGTGATGAAACATTTCAAAATGAAAGTGTGTTATTTAAAACTACAGTTGAGTAGCACAATATACATGACGCATAACAGGCTTATTATTTTCTTAATAATATATTTTTTCGATTAATATTCTTCTTAAATAATTATTAATTAATTTCAAGAACTTCAATTTCTTCCACTAAACCTTCATGTCCAAACTACTTTGAAGAAAGCAATCACCCGCGTTAGAGGAGCGTGTTTTACACCGTCAAGTCAATACTTGAGTGTATTTTTCATGCTCAGTGTTAGTTGCTAAGTTGCTGCATCATCACTCTACCTCGCACAAAATCTTTCTTCCCTCCGATCCCTCTCTCTCTGTCGGTCTCTCTCTTTCTCTTTCTACAATCTCCGGGAAACGCTCCCCTGTCTCCCGCCTCCATGGGCTTCGCCAGCAGCCCTTCGGATCAATGCTGCGCCATCCTTAAATCTTGCATATTCTCGCTACTATTATCAGCCATTGGATTAGCTGAAGCGTCGATTCACATCTACGATCGAGATCCATTCCGAGAAGTCGGCAATGCTCTTCTCCTCTCTGGCGGAAGCGAAGGCATAACCGCCAATGAACACCTCGGTCGCTCTTATATTCGGTAATTGCTATTTTTCTCATCTGTGTTTTTTGGGTATGTGGAATGAGCGGCTGCAATTTCTAGTCAGATCTAGTCTTACAATTGTGGGCATAGAACTATTGAGTGCTTTTGAGAAGAAATTAGTTTTTATTTTATGTGGCTCTTAATTCTTGATGCAATAGTGTAGTGTGTATTAGATGCTGAGTTCAGCAGTTTTCTCAAATCGGTTACTCAGAGCCTTGAACTATCTAATTTGGATTGGATTATGTGTATAGTTGGTATCTTGAAAAAATTGCTGTTTCAAGTTTTTAATGGGATTGAGATTGCTCGTTGGCGGGGTTCTATATTTCTGGGCTACGGGGTTGAGAGATGAAGTGGTAGCTATTAAATTGCATACAATATGCCTGACAAGTAAGGCACATTTAGACTTCTTTGGTGTGTGCTAAAGTCTCTCCAGTTAACCCGTTTGGCTTATTCCTCTGTGTTTGTGTAATTTTGAATAGTTTAGGATGGCTCAGTCATGTATAATAATTTGATTTATCTATATCTCCACGTGTGTTGTGTTGTTTGTGTAGGTTCCTTTTGAATATTCATCTTATGTGTGCATCTTGCAATCTTACATATTAGTATTTGTTCTTTTAGTGTGAGAAATTGCCAATGCTACAATATCTGATTCTAACCAAGGCCCTTATTGGCAATATATCATAGCAACATTGCATGTTCTAATTTATTTGAAATTATCTTAGATTTGAGAACATAACTTTCTGGAGGACTAAAGAAGCTGCTGACCATCTCCCAACTCTGGCATACAATGGTGGGTTGGTTCAAGTTATTATTTTTGAGGCAGCTAATCGTGACAATATTGGTGGATCTGCTTATGGTGGGCAGAGATCGATTTGTTGTACCCCTGATCTTGCCAATTTGGAAGGGTGCAAACAAGGAGAAGTGATAAGAACACCATCTGCAACCGATAAGAAATGGCCAGTTGTTCTGAATGTTTATTTTAGAGGAAACGCGTTATCCACCCACATGAAAAAGAGTAAAGATGTCAACATCAAAAACACGGGGATGTACAATTTATTCTTCATAACATGTGATCCAAAACTCAAGGGAATGAGGGTGACTGGGAGGACAGTGTGGAAAAACCCTTCTGGTTATTTACCTGGTAGAATGTCTCCTCTAATGAAGTTTTACGTATTTATGTCTATTGCATATGCAATCCTTTGTGCTATCTGGGTTTTCCAGTATGTTAAACATTGGAATGATGTTTTGCTACTACAACACTGTATCACTTCTGTTATTGCTCTTGGGTTGTTGGAGATGACTTTCTGGTACTTTGACTATGCTTACTTCAATAGCACTGGTACGAGGCCCGTTGGAATTACATCCTGGGTTGTGACAATTGGATCTATAAGAAGAACAGTTTCACGCATTCTTATACTTTCTGTTGCTATGGGCTATGGTGTTGTCCGTCCAACCCTCGGTGGTCTAACAACAAAGGTGCTTCTCATTGGAGTCACTTACTTGTTGGCATCAGAAATGCTTAACATTGCAGAGAATGTGGGAAGCATAAATGATATAGCAGGGCGAGCAAGAGTATTTTTTGTCCTTCCAGTTGCATTTTTGGACGCATTTTTGATTTTGTGGATTTTCACTTCTCTTTCTAAAACCCTCGAGCAACTACAGGTAGTGCGTAGTTCTGTTCTCACTCTGAGTGAGTTGTATTCCTGGATCATTGAGTTTCTTTCCTGCTTGTTAGCATACACCATGTGCTAACGAGAATTCTCTTTTTTTTTTTTTTTCCCTTTTCCAGGCTAAAAGAAGTTCTATTAAACTGGACATATACAGAAAATTCTCAAATGCTCTAGCAGTTGCTGTTATTGCTTCCGTTGTGTGGATAGGATATGAGGTGCATGCCCATTTCAATTGCTTTTGTGTCTTTTGGCTTTGGTTTACCTTTTATTCTATTCAAAGTTTCTATACAAGTATACAACTAATCACTCATAGTTGAAAGCTCAAAGTATACTTGGTGAAAGTTATATTTGTGGAAAAGCCAAATAATTTAGTCTATGCAAAGACATGGTCGTACCTTGTTAAAACAAAGTTTGTCCCTAAATTTCTTCGTTAATCATTACATGTTTTTTGTTAACCATTGCATGTTTTTAATTGAGTTGAATTCATCGTATATACTGCAGGTTTATTTCAAAGCAACAGATCCCTTCAATGAAAGGTGGCAGAGTGCCTGGATGATCACAGCTTTCTGGGATATTCTTGCATTTGCCTTGCTCTGTGTTATCTGCTACCTCTGGGCTCCATCACAGACCTCTCAAAGGTATGGATACAGTTTGATTCGAATAAATACCTTTCCGTTTGTACAAATCAAGATTTCTCTTAAAACTCACCAACTTGTTATGTGGAAATTCTTTCACACATTATGCTCTGGACAAAACATATGAATATAGCATATTAAGCGCGTTCATTGAAAAGAATAATAACCAAGTTTAGTGAACATTGAACAGGAGTCTTCTTAGGCTTTCTTCAGATTACTCTTCCTAATTTTTATATTGGAACATAAACACTTGCCAGGTATGCATACATGGACAATAAGGGGGAAGATACAGATGATGAAGAAACCGAATCATTATGTACAGAAGCAACAAAAGGTAGCATCAGTTTAGTCGAGCAAGAGAGGAAGGACGATGACACTTCTGATCAAGAAGAAGCAGAGGAAGGTAAGCGGGAGTAATCGCAATCAATCTTCTATGATTTATCTCGTGCAAGAGATGGAACTGGAAGCTAATGATTGTTTGCTGTAGAAAAAGAGAGACAGATTTTGAAGGTCCCTGTATACTTCAACTTATGCACAGTTAATTCCCCTTTCTTTTTTCTTTTATTATAAATTTAGTGTAGAGACCAAAGTGAAGCACACAACATTGATTCATTGCAAAAATTCCTGCTCTATTACAAGTTACCTCTTGTGGGAAGTTGTATCATCGGTTTGATTTGTAATTATATTATAATTGGGTTTCAGATATTGCCATTTTCTCTCTTCCCTTCCCCTATATTAAACTAGAATATTGTTATTTTGTGTTTTGGCAGTTTGTTATAATTTCGTTTTCACTATTATGCTCGTGATACAATACTCTACCAACTCTTGGATTCAGGAGACGAGGCAATCAGCTACCATTTGGCAGTAGCGATAAGTTATTGAAGAAATGTTGCAAGGCAATTACCCTATATATTATTATTACTGTGTGTGATTACTTTATAATAATGATGGTATGATTGAGTAATTTAAATATATTTTTATATAAAATGTAGGGAGAAAGTTGGCTGCGTTGCAAGTGTGATAGTATAATTTATAGGAGCGAATGTGACATCATATTGACATTTGCAATCCTCCTATAAAGTATTAGACAATTTCTAGATTATCAGAAGAATCACATATTCACATAAGACATGGAAACCAGCTATATCATCATTTCTCTAATCACAATTTCTTCTTCTCTTGTTTTCAGTCAACATCCCACAAACACCTCAGTCCTAGATGTGGATGGCAATCAGCTAGAAACCAACACAAAGTACTACATATTTTCCCCAAGCCACCGTGGTGGTGGTGGCGGCGGGGTCGCCCTCTCGATCAGGGACCGCCGCATCCCCTGCCCTCCCAACGTTGTCCAAGAAAACGACGAATCTTCCATGGGACTCTCTCTAAAGATTTTCCCAGTGGATAGTAAACAGCTACATATAAGTATGCACAATGATTTGAACATTGTGTTTATGGGCGCCACCATATGTGTGCAGTCAACCGTGTGGCGGGTTGGCAATCGGGACCCATTTACACGGTGGCGCTACGTGAGGAGTGGCGGTGTGTTGGGGCGGCCGGGGGCGGAGACGGTGAGGAACTGGTTCAAGATAGAGAGATTTGGAGAAGGTTACAAGATTGTGTATTGTCCTAGTGTGTGTAGCTCATGCAGAGTTGAGTGTGGGGAAGTGGGGGTGTATGTGGAGAATAGGAAGAGATGGCTTGGTTTGGGCGGTCAACCACTAGTAATTGCCTTCAACAAACTTCCAAGAAACTTGGTTAATCTTGATGATTAAATAAATTAATTTCATTATGGTTAGTTGATGCACAAATCACAAATGGATTGGCGGGTTGAAATGTTATCCTAGGTTTTTCAATTTCGTCATATTCTTGGAATAAATTCTTAAGTTTTTTATTTCAGATAAAAGATTGTTGATTTATGTCCATGTATATTTAATTTTAGACGTTGATTAAAATATAAAAAGGTCGATAACAATCTAATCAAAATCAAAATTAAAATTAAAATTAAATCGATCCGATATCTTAATACATATAAAAAAGTAAAACCGAGAAGTATGCCAATATTCCAAAGTTTTCTCAAAACCTCTGCCGCCAAAGAATCTCAAAATCTCACTAGTTAACCACTAATCAAGTAATCAATTGCTCCTCCATCGATTTTTCCCCCCATAGATCGTAAAAATCATAGCCATGAGCAGCAGCGGAAGTGGCGGAGATGCAGCGGAGCTGCGCGAAACCCTAAAAGAAGGGGTGAGAATCCTCGCGCCGACGCGGCGGCCCGACGGAACCCTCCGCAAGCCTATTAGGATTAGGCCCGGCTATTCGCCCCAGGATGAAGTTGCTGTTTATCAATCCAAAGGCGCTCTTGTAAGTATTTGCTTGTTTTTTTGGATTTATTGTGTTGGCTTTTCTCAGAAAGTAGCAATAAATTGGTTGTGGCTGCGCGGTAGTGGAAGAAGGAGATGACGGCACTTGAAGAGGTGCCGCCCGGCTATGATCCGGTGGTGGAATCGAAACCAAAGTCGAAATCGGCTAAGAGGAATGAGAGGAAGAAAGAAAAGCGTCAGCAGGTGCTTAATAAGTGAACATTTTTTCTTTTTTTGTACTATTACCAATTATTTTAGGTTCCTGCTTGATTTTTGAGTAATAACATGCTCCATCGCCCATGAAAATATAGCGTCAGGTTTGATTGCCTGAAAAGAATGTAATTCAGCAAAATCAAAGTTGAAGGTCGACAATCTGCCAAAAACAATTAACTATATTAAGTTCATGTATTAAATGATTGTCATTTAACCACTTGAAATTGTTCTAAAAAATGTGATGACAATAATGAGTTTTTTCTAAGTTATGGCCAGAACAATTTGCTTCAAAGACATGAAAACATCAACTTTTTCATGCTCGGCTTTTGACTGAGTCGTTCATTGTGGAGAATATGAGCCTCATGAACATTTCCTTGTGTGACTTTTTGCCAATAATAGATTTCATATAATATCACATCATTCTTCAAAAAAGAATGTTCTTTCTTCATTACCCTATAATAATATTTTTTAAGTCTTATCAAGCATATTGATATGTTTCGTCTTTGAATTGTGCATTTACTCGAATGTATGAGTACTCTCCTCTTAGAAATTTGTCAGTGAACATAATGTGTCTGTTAGTAGTGCTAGTAAGCAAGAGAGGATTTTGAAAAGTGTTACTCTGCTAGTCTATAAGCCAGGAAATTCTTGCCTGGTTATTCTGAGATTTATGTTGTGTGTGTATGTATATTTGACAATGCTACATTGCTTCATTTGTGACCTTAAAAGTGGCTTATTCCACTGTATAAGTACTTTCTATTTTGCCTTTTGGCCTCTGCTTTGGAGGACAGTACACAATTTGTGCTTCAACAATAATTAATTTACAATGACTAATTAGAACTCTATCCCGTACATTGTAGAATTATTTTTGTCTGGTGCAGGTACATACTAATAATTTTATTATTTTTAAGTTAACTCTATTTAATTTTACTAAATCTCCAACTTCTGGTAACGTGATTAATCTCAGGCTGCCCTTGAAAATGGTGAGAATTCAAAGCAAAACGATATCTCGGCTGCTGATAATTCAAATGACTTGCCTGAAAATGTGGAGTTGGTTTCGTCAAAGATGAACAAACTTTCTCTTTCTGTAAATGCCTCTTTGGCTACACCTCGTACAAACTCAATCGAGTGCCCAACATCAGAGGATCAAGTTCAAGATATTGATAAGAAGATCCGAGCACTGAAAAAGAAGGTAAATTTATAATCTATTAGCAGTATTCTGTGCTGGCGCTGTTATTTAAATATCTGTTGCATTATTTTGCCCAACTTACTGGACTTCTGAGCTTTCCCCATGCATGTTCATATTAACCCATCTGCTAAGATATAACCTATTTAGGGGTTGCTTCAGTAATGAAATTCTTCACACAATTGTTATTTATGTTCTGGATATGTAATTCATTATAAAGTGTCTGTTGCAAAATGGAAAACAAAGGGAGGAGGTTTAGATGATGAACAATTCCAAATTTACTGATTTTTAGAGTAATTTTCTGCTTGCAGTTTAAATACTCTAATAAGCGGTTATCTGTATGTGACAAAGTATATATCATTTTTTCTGTTTAGATTCGGTTGACTGAAGCTCAGCAGCAAAAGTCAGTGGCTGATGAGATGAAACCAGAACAATTGGAGAAGGTTGCCAAGTTACAAGGTTGGCGCAATGAGTTGAAGCTCTTGGAAGATAAGAAATCTGAACTAGGGGCACCAATTCCGTAATGTGGGCTACGCCGTGCAATTCACTTATGAGAAACATGGCAGCTGTAGGGGTTTACGTTTCCAGGAGGCTCGATTATGTGGTATTAAACTTGCTTCTTTTGCTGCTCGCTCTTGTGATCAACGGCATCGTGATGATGTTCTATATGCACACACAATGTAACAGCCAGGATTGCAATAACTTTTGATGACTTGTGAGTGTTTTTCATTATTTGTTAAATTGAGCCCCGTTAGTTAGCGTAGCACATTTTTAAAGATGTATGGTCCATTTACGAAA
The DNA here is from genome assembly GCA_030762865.1 of Paraleonurus japonicus. Taxonomy (NCBI): domain Eukaryota; kingdom Viridiplantae; phylum Streptophyta; class Magnoliopsida; order Lamiales; family Lamiaceae; genus Paraleonurus; species Paraleonurus japonicus. The sequence continues at coordinate 1,955,070 of CM061057.1, read as the reverse complement.
TCAAGTCTTGTTACATGGTGGTAACATTGGCTAGGACATTGGCTATTCGTGTCGATGAGACTATTATTTCACTTAGCTAGCACATTGGCTATTCTACGTGGTGGTAACATTGGCTAGGACATTGGCTATTCGTGACGATGAGACTATTATTTCACTTAGCAGCACATTGGCTATTCTAGCTTAAACTCGAAAAAAGCTGCACATTGGCTATTCTAGCTTAAACTCGAAAAAAGCTCGAAATAAATTCAAATCAGGTTCAATAATATAGCAGAATGAAACTCGTCACCAAACGTCAATAATTTTGCTCTTTTGCATTCATTCCCTCCAATAACCTCCCACCAAACACTCTTCTAATTCAATATGTGTAATCTGCCTATGGAAATCCATGTTATACGGTCATTGACTAATTCAACAAACTAATGAAATGATGAAGTCCATTGAAACATATTTATATATTAAAAACAGAAAAAAAAATTGTTATAAAAAAGGGCACAAGAGTATAAGACGAGAATAAAAATCATAACAATTTTTAAATATTGAGTTGCACTAGATGTACCAGCACATTAAAAAATCACAAAACTGCTTTTCTGAACTATTGTTGACATTGTTAAGCCTGTAAACATCACATTTAAATCTCTAAAAACAGAAATAAAAAGCTATTTAAACAACAGGTCTCCATCTTCAACTCAGAATGTTGCAGAAAACTTCAGGATGCACATTAAACACAATTTGAACGTACAAAGGAACCCACTGTGTAAAGCTTCCATCCAAACATAACTGACATCCACGATCCTATGAAGATTCAATGTCTGAATCTTCCAACACTTCTCTATAAACCTCAAAATCCTCAGACTCAAAACTTAACCGACATATTAAGTGGAGTTTAAAGGTAGCCATCTTCATACCCAAGAGACGCTGTAGAAAACAATGGTTATTGGTTAGCATCCTCTTCACGCAAGTATATCACTATGCACATTACGAGTACTAAAAAAATAATGGCTTCCATATTATACAGCATAAAGTGAAAACAGGCACAAACCAATCCATAAATTTATTAGGTATTTATTCTTTGCAACATAAGATATATAATATTGCAAACACATAGGCCCATAACTTATAGTGGAAAGATTCATGACTGAACTTAAGTATTTTATACTCACCAGTATTCGAGCTGACTCGGGTGATATTGGTTTCCCTTCTTCACAAACAACAAAATCGGATACAAGCTCCACCACACCTGCACCACAAAGTTTAAATGAGCAAGTATGTACAGTGCACTTACAACAAGGAAGAATACAAAATCAAGGCAAACCTTTATTTAAACGAACAGGCATTCCCTGCTTGCGCAAGAAGGGCTCCATCTCATGTGTGAACTGTTCAAGAGGACCTTCACTAAGCTCCACCTAAAGAATTGAACCAAATCAGAAAATATAAGCTTACTTGCTCTGCTGCGTGTGAAGCTGAGGCTTCAGGAATGAATTAACTAAAGTATTAAGGAGTTAGATTGCATTAGTCTTTTCCTTCATTATTCCCAATTTTATTGTATATATGGAATACCTTTTCTGTCGCAAGACTTCCAGTTCTGGCAAAGTCATAATCTTCATATTCATCAAATAGTCTGAAAAAAGTTGGAAAGGTGTTAGGCAAACTGTATAATAAGAGGACTAGAATCATATGAAATCTTCAAGAGTACAAAGCCATAGTTTCAACTAGAGTATAAATTTAGATACTCTGCAACAGTTTTTACAATATTTCTCTATTGATTATCTGCTCTCTCCCTCTACCTTTTCCAGCATAACATTTAAAATAAGCTGAAAAGTATACATTTAACTAATTGTAGATAAGATACTAAGTCAAATTGTACAGTGTTTTCAACCAGATGACTGGGAACTGAGAACTATCTTTTCACAAATATCCTCCAAATAAACAAAAAAAAATTATTTCAAGGACATACTTCTTCACATCTTCCTTGGGCAAATTAGTTAAAAGAAGTCCTGTATCTCCACGTAGAAGCTGCATAGAGGAAATGTAATTGAATTGGAAAAGCACAAGAGAAAATGTACAGATTATTTTATAAGGTGTAAGGAGTCACCACACTTGAAAAAACAAAAAAGAAAAATAGGCACACAGGCCATCTATATTACCTTTGATATCTTGTGCAGGTGTGGCTTGATCTCATCAGAAACAGACCTACCCAATGCAATTTGCATAACTTTGTTTGATCCAAGGAAAAACCTGAGACATAAAATGGAACAATCGATTAAGATAATCAGGCAATAAAAAATTTTATGATACCTTATGCCTACTACTGCATAAAACAAAAGAAGTGGTAAACCAGTTAAAGATTATTCAATTGGATGTGATGATGATTCTGCACAACACAGAAACAATATTTATAAAAATTAAAGGACATATTTAAAAATGATTTATCATGCTCCTTAACTAATAAAGCTGAACAGTTCATTTCCTTTAAATGCAGACCCATATGTCACAACTTGTGAAAGTTCTACGTGAAACAGAACCAGCCTACATAAATAGGCATACAAAGGTTTTTCCTCAGTCAACAAGAACAAACGAAACTAGAATTTTAAATTAAAAAAAAAAATCTAGGTAAAGGGGAGTAATTTGTCAACAATTACCAACACTAATTGCTGGATTTCTGACAATTCCGAACTACTCACATGCCCTAAACACCACCACAAACTTCATCCCAAATACATCAATGATTCATATAAATGGTAACATACCTAGCATCAAGAAAACCATGCTTCACATAACTCGTAAATAAGTACATTACAAAACCATTAATTCTAGCCGTCAAGGATATTCGAGCACTCTTAGCCAAAAACACACATATAAACTACTTTACGAACCTGCTTGAAGACCTGAGCTTGTCTCTGAACTCCTTAAACTTGAGATTTCTCATGTTTTCAAAAGCGAAAACGTACGCAGACTCATACTTCTCAACAGCATCACGTATCGAATTCAACACGGTTTCCTTATGCTCTCTTCCCTTCTTCTTAGTTTTTGATAGAGTCACTGCATATCAATCAAGCAACGAACAAATCCACAAATTCAAAATCAATATTGTTATTGGAAACACTTCAACAAATGGATTAATCATTTCCACAGAGGGAAGAAGCAACAAAATAGGGAGACCTGCTCGATTGCGCTTTGATTTGGGCATCTTCGTAAGTGAACTTCAGCAAGCAGAGACGAAAGTGGAGGAAAGATTTGGAGGGTATATGGTGTATGCTAAAACCCTAATTAGGACTCCGAAGCGGCGCCGTATTTGTGCTGGTCTTGTTTATTTGTGGCCTCTGGGCTTCCTTATATGAATTATTCTGGGCCAGGCCCAACCCTTTCTAGGAGAGTTTTGTCTCTATCTCTCTTCTTCAGCTGAGGTAGCCGTCGTCGTGATAATTAAAATTGGTAAAAATTTGGGTGTAACGTCTGAAACTATTACTATTATTTTTTAATAAAATATTAGTATCATTTATAATTTAAAAAGCATCATTTTTTTAATTTCTGTTTTAAAAGTTGATACAGTACATTTTTTGTAAAGTTGTACATTTTATTATGCAAATTGTATCGCTTTTCAAACTTTTTCAATTATTAAAATTTTATTTAAAACCTATATATACAATTTAAGAAACGTTTTAGCTAATAAACTCTCTTAAAATTTCAGAAAATAATTTGAAGTCTTCTTTTAGTTTTTTTAAGATTCAGTTAATTAGTAAGATTTTATAAGTATATATATATATATATTTACTTTACAAGTAATTTAAAAAAAAAAAAAAACTTTATAAGTATTCTAGAAATTGAAAAAATAATACTCATCTTAACGCACTCCTTAGAGTGTGATTGGTGTGAGTGAATGAAATAAACTCATGAATGAAATGACATGAGAATAATCATTATTATGATTAATATTGACTATGAATTTATTTAAAATTATTATTATCACTGGCAGTTGCAACCAACATAACAATCATACCTTTAATTTTTTTATGATATTACTACCATTATGTTTGAAATTATTTTGTTCATTTAGCTAAATATGGTTTCAAATCCACTCCATCCAAATGGAGCAAACCTACCATTATGTTTATTAGTGTTAAAATGGTGTCAAACCTACGTAAGGATGACAGAATGGATGCCAATACTCCTTGCATCATCTATTTTATTAACTTTGATTATTATCATATCATATAAATAATAAATATAAAATGAATGTGCGGCAACTGTCTAACTTAGTCAAACATATCAAGTCACTATGGAACTCAAGTCATCTAGAAGCAAATGGGGAGGGGTTGGGGAAAGAAAAATCTAGCAGCCGAAACAAAGCATAATGGTAAGTTTTAGTGACAAATTAGAACTAGAGTTAGTATTACAACTGATGCACAAAAAATGAATATAGTATCAAACACTTTCAAGAGAAACAATTTAAATGCTAAGAAAATATACCAAACCATCTTAGCTCAGATAATTCAATCTGGAAAACCGAGAACTAAGAAACTTTTGTGGGGTCTTTTCCAGGAACATCATCTTCGTCATGGTAGATGTTTTCAGCCATCTGCCATATTTGTAGTATGTTATCCTCCGCCACACTAGCAACAATCCAATCTTCACACGGGTTCCATGAGAAGTCCGAAATTTTACTCGTATGGCCGCCATGAATAAACAACAACTCGGGTGGTCCATCAACAGCATCCTCCGGCAGCTGTTCTTGATCAATCCTATCAAGTGGACATGAAAAGTATGGAATTAGGTGAATGTGCAACAAAACCTGGAGATGATGAAGTGATGAAGCAAATGATAGAACTAAAAAGGATGCTAGAGGAATTACCTGCTAAGATCCCAGATCATCAGTCTCCTACCAAGGCAACATGATGCTAAGATCGTCTCATTCTTTGGGTTCCATCCAACCTGGAAAACCTCCTCCCTATCGAATAGTGCAGAAAGTTTAAGTAAACATAGTATGTGTCAGCAATTACTTCACTGCATACATAAGACTGTATACAATGATAATCTCCAAAGGAAAAACCAGAGGCTTACTTGTGACCACCAAAAGTGTGGAGAGGAGTACCAATCTTTCGCAGGTCAAATAACTTGACGGTCTTGTCAGTGGACCCAGTCGCTACAACCCACTCATTGAATGGGTTGAAAGCCAAGCAGTTCACCTATTAAAAAAAGTGTATTGGAAACGAACTGATTAAGTGTACAATACTACAATTATTGGATAATCTGAAGACGGAAAGCAATTATGTCATATATAGGGTGTCCCAATAAGCAAACATATGATGCAAACCCGAGGCAGATTTCTCCAGCTTAAACAGCCTGTTCTAGAAAAAACTAACATTAGAAAATCATAAAACAGTAGTTGAGAGTTATCAACTGCATCTTCTGTGAAAAAAAAAGTGTCATATTCTCCAATATTATTCATCTATTCAAGGAGATAGGTGAGGAAAAAGAGTGTCGCCATGAGAATTTGAGGGGGATTGGGTGGGGGGGTGTGGAGACAAAACTGCATATGTATGATAGATTATATATCAGATTATAAGGAACCTCTTGCAATGAAAAACCATTCGATACCCTGACCGAGTGTGTCTATGTATAAATCTCTTGAAGGCCTTTCAAACTTTTTCCACACATAGGCAAGCTTTCTATAACATTCCAAGAGCTTTAACAGGAAAATTCAAAATTCTCTTACAAATTATAAATACTAGCTTGGCCAGCTGATATTTATCATTCTATGCAATATATCAATGGTTTTGTAGTTCATGTTTGTTCTTCATTATAATCAACTCATAATCATGAGACTGACCTCACTTTGATGAGCAACCACAGATTGTATTGGCTTGCTGACTGAAGGAGTCCGGAGATCCCATATATGCATATACTGATCATCTCCAACAGAACCAAACAAGTATTCATGCCTGAGATGCCATGCTACATCTTCGACAACACCTTCATGAAGCTGCCCTTAGCACATAGTTAATGAAACCATTCATGCCGAGGTAAAAATGCAAAGGCTAAAAAATAAAATTTCCGGGGGTGCTGTGCTTGATTTCTGTTAAAACATATATTAAAACATGAAGCTAAATATGTATTTAACATACCTTGAATATTTGCATTGCATCTAGAGAATTATTCTTTGGGGTTGCATTTATGTCCCACAAACATATCTGGGAATCATCAGAACCGCTTAAAAGATGACCCTGCTTGAACTGACTCCATGATAAGCCATACCCTTCAGTATTGTGGCCCCTTAGCCTCAATAGAGGATTACATACACCATCTGGAGGAGGCTTAGATGGATATTTGCTATAATCAAACACATAAACTTCTGCACTAACTGTTTTGGTGGCGATAATAAACTGATTTTGAGGCATATAACGGGCCCGATTGACCTCCCCTTCATGATTTATTTGCTGGACAATTTGCACCTGCAAAGGCACGCTTATGCTAACTATGAAAAGACTACATAGTTTTGGAACCTTAAAAGCAATCTTGATAAAGAGATTGGACAGTTAATTGTCCAGAATGCATCACAATTAAAAATTTAAACAACTCCAGTATTTCTCTGAGTCCCTGAAGATTCAACCGCAATAACTTCTAACTAAACAATCTCCACCTCTGACTTGAGTACGGAAAAATTCACATGTCTATATAAGACTTGATGCATTTAGATTAAACTCATCCACTGCAATGTAATTTTTCTCTCAGGCATTACCACACCGAGTCCCAATCTTTTACAGGTATTATGCTTGGAGATCTAATAGTACAACACAAACAAACAATCACAAAACGGAAGATAGAGGTCATTCTTTGAAGCAGAAAACTACTCTGACATGACCTATTAAAAAAATGGCTTTCATGACCTATTTATTCGGAAATTTGGGTCCAAACAATCTCTATCCCATCCTAGCGCATATTTTACCGCATAAACGTCTAATCTTCAGGACAATGTACAGCATATCATAATTTTTTTTCTTTAAAATTGAAAAGAAGGGGACCCTTCGAACTCAAATGTGTGTGATTGTGTGTGGGTGTGGGATAGAGAAAGAGAGATAGAGCACCTTCCCATTAGCGCAACCAAATCCACCGAATTCAGTGCGGTCATCATCGTACTGACGATTTTCGTTCTCGGAATCCGCAAGGGGCAGCTGAATCCGAGCAATCATTAAGTAATTGGGCTCATTTTCCGATGTGTGGGTTCCCAAAATCATCTTTTGCTCAGAATAGTCCTTGCCCGGCGGCTCTTGCCGGTCGGGCAGCCACTCGACAGTCAACGACGGCCACTCGAGAGCATGAGTGACAACCATATCGTACAAAAATGGGGTGTTCTTCTTCCAAATCTTGTACTCCTCGTTAATCAGTCGTTCCTCCATCTCACCCCTCAGCATCTCATCCTCGTCTTTATCCATTCTGTCTCTAAATTGTGCGGAGAATTCCGGATTATTGTGATCTGCGGTTCAGTTCCCACTCTTTTTCACGGGAATGGAGGTTTTGTTTGAAAAGGTAGGTGGAGATTTGCGGAGGCTTAGAAGAGAATTGGAGGGAAGACGATTTCTGACTTCTGAGATTTAGTTTAGAGACTTTATAAGGGTTTATATATCAATCCGTCATTGTTTGGATATATTCTTGGGCTTTTTATGTGGAAGCCCAATTTAAGTATCCCACACTCCAAAGCCCAAATAAAGGTATGCGACCCAAATATCCCCATATATTAACGACAATTTTCCTTTATAGTCAAATATTAATATTAGAAAGAATAATATTTTCACAATACTCAAAAAAATCAATAAATACTAATAATATATGATATTAATGTTATAATACAAAATTTATCACATATATAAAATTTATTCAAATTCTTTTGTTAAGTTTATGTATTAAAAGTCTTTTTTTTTTGGACGGTGTATTAAAAGTCTCGTATTCCCTTAAATTTACTGATAACGATATTTGATGTTAATATATTAAAAAATTTAAGGTCCTGATATTACAACAAGGATACATCCAGTGGATGAGCTATTTACAAGAAAAGTCATCATATGAAGTTATTCTCATATACAACGAATTTTCTAATTGACTAAAACAAGCCAACCTTTCAAAAAAAAAAAAACAAGCCAAAGAATGAGCAAACAAGCATGAGAAAATGGGACTTCTTTTTTTATAAACCAATCTAAATCCCAGAAGTTTCTTCTCTGAGATTAGACCAAGCGATTTGTTCACCTTGATCGCCAGAGCTAAATTTCTGGAATACTCCTCGGCACATCTAAGGAAAATAAATTTATTACGAAAAACCACCAAGAATTACCATGGTAATTCACAATATGTACCCATGCCATACATCTTCATGCCCTTGTTAGATGCTACTGGATTTTCATGATTTGAATTTTGACTCTCCATCAAGACCTTTGGGTGGGTTAAGAAAGTTTCCCTATCAAATATAAAAGGAAAATGTCAGATGCCAAAAGGCCAAAAAGCACTCTCCCCTATCTCATTATAATGATATTCATATCGTATGCAATAGGATAACAGGATTCCTACTAGCCCCCTACCCTGCAGTGTGTTTCTACGAGTGGAGGGGGCCACAGCTTCATCAATGAATACAGGAAACAACAGTGTTCTATTAATGAAACACCAATTTCAATGTCTTAACAGGAAAATCCTAATGAGCTTTTATTGAGCTTCCAAATATTAGATTTACTCGGAGTCAAATTCCATAAGATAAAAATATTTCAATCAGTGTGTGACTTAAGATATCTATCTTACCATCTCTTCAACCACTGAATCTTGATAGGTTCTCTTGAAACCGCATAGCATAGTGTGGAGATGCAGGACTTGGAAAAGATGAAGGAAGCTTTTTTACAAATGGGTGCTCCAATAGTTCAGCAGCCAGAGGGCGATGATCTGGGTTAACTTGCAAGCATTTGAGGATGAAATCCTGAGCATCTTTCGATAAGGTGTTAGGGATTGGAGGAAGTTCGCCCCTGCCTATTCTGAACAGTGCTTGCATCTGTTACAAATGCAAAAAAGAAATCTTAACAACACTTGCTGTGAAACAGCTGTAGTAAGATATTACACCATTTTGGAAATTAATTAACAGTAATTGCAGAAACTGAGATGCTGTGCGACTTCAGGCCTGTGGATGAAAATCTTGAGTAACAGGGGAAGCGAAAAAATATACAAATAAATATTATGAATGAACCATCCAATTCAAACCTGACATATGTTATTCGTGAACATGATTCCTTTCACCCTATGTGGATGTGTTAATGTTGCATATGTGACATGAACAAAGGGAAAATTTAGTGGAAGACGGAATCAGCATAACTTAAGAAGGGATTATGAACTTGATATTTGTAATACAACCATCATACAAGGAATAACAGTTGAATCCTTAAAACGCTGTTATATGCTCCTCTTAGCAACTTGCAGCAATAAAAAGTAGCAGCTGGGAACCCACAACAACTTTGCCAGCAGTTGACATTCTCACAACAATCATTATGAACACTACATATAATGATGAGACGACTTTCTAAACAGTTGTACACTTGAGATTTTCCGTCAACATTGTCACTCACTAACTCTCACCCTTCAACTGGCAACCCAAGTTAAAAAATTTAATTCTCGTACCCTTAGCTCAAGTATAATCCATAGAACAGCATATTAATAAATGATATAAGCCTGTCAGCTCTCTGTAAGGACTATAAATTGATGATTTTGATCGATTATGAGCTATCAAGGCACATGATTAACTGTATCATCCATAAAGAGAAGAATATTATAAGAAAAATCAGATATATATGGAATAATGATGTGGAACAATGTAAAAACAAATACTCCATCTGTCTCGTATTAGATACATCATTTGCCTAAAAGGTTTGTCTCGTACTAGATGCATTATTTCCTTAAATAGAAATAAAACAATTTTAGTATTTTTATCTCTTTCTCTCAAACATCTCAATATTACACTACATGTCATTACATATCTCACACTAACCCAATTTAATACATTTAAACTCTCTTATTAAAGTTGAAAAGACTACCCTAATCCCATAAAAAACAACTCATATTATTAAACAACTGTTACATTAAAACATGTAGCGAACAGTAAATGCTACATCAAGTATGGGACGGAGGGAGTATGAACCTTAAATTGCCAGCATAGTATCTCAAGTTTTTCAAATCTGAGAAGCAGTTTAGGCATTGGATCAAAGCATATAACGATTAAAAAAAAAAGAGCTAGACTGTATTTCAGAGGGATGGCATTCAGGATATCCCCTCCCTGTAGAGTGATGCAATCTTAATGCCCTCACAAGTGACAAGAACACTTCAGTCCAGAAAAGAAAAGGAACAAAAAAGAACAAAAAGGACAAAAAAACAGATGGAGAACACAGCATACCCCTTCCAAGTGAGAATAAGGAATTTGACCAGTTAGCATTTCCAACACAGTGCACCCAAGGCTCCATATATCAGCAGCACGCCCATACCCACGGTTCTTTCTATTCACAACCTGGCATATCAAGTCTCAATTTTGAATCAAGGCAATTATTGTGGATCATAAGCCAAAACGTAAATGAATAAGAACATGAACATAGCAGTTTCTTTTTTCTTGTTTTGTGAGTTTGACATGAAGAAACTAAAATTTTGAATATGTAAAGCATTTTTAGATAGATGTTACATGTGAATTAAAGATACTTTTTAACTAGTCACTTGCTCATACTTATTAAGAGAACATGTATAAAAGCTAGTAACTGGTTGAAACATTGCAGCTTGTATCTACGCAAATATTATATTTTTTACAAAGAATAACTTTAACATGTGAATTAGTCAAGATGCAGCTAGGGAAGTCACCTCTGGGGCCATCCAAAATGGTGTCCCTTTGCAAGATTTGATGTCATTCAGTTTAGTTGCCTGAGGAGATACATGAAAGAAGATTTCATAAGCATCCATAATGCATCAAGCACAGCAACAAATCATATTTTATGTCCAGAAATCCACCTTTGCCAAACCAAAATCTGTCAATTTCACAGAACCGCTTACATCCACCAATATATTGGCGCATTTGATGTCCCTTGAAAAGAAGAGAGACACAGAAGTAAGAGGGAGATGAATGTAGGGGGAAAAAGACTATTTGTTCCTACACTGCTTGAGTAGCAGACTGTGAACTGGCTGAACTCCCTAATGTGTGGGTTTATGTATACAACCTCAATACAGACTTTACAGAAAGACAATCACAATTTAGAGGGAAGAAAGAGAAAAATGACATCAGTTTTGTACTCTTACGGAATAAAAAACAAGAAACTGCATATATTGGCTAGAGACTGAGTGGTACATAAACTATCTTAAGGTGAAAATTAGAGGGAGAATATGAGGCCCTCAGAAAAATAAAACAACAAATACTAATAATGACCACAAAAACCTGTATACTAAAATGTGTAAAAGCACCTGTGGACCACATTTTGGCTGTGAAGATAATTCAACCCACTTAAAATCTGCCTTGTGTATGCAGAGACTTGTGAGTCCCGAAGCTGATATTTGTCATAGAGTTTTGCGAGGGAACCTTTTGTTACAAGCTCAAGGAAGATATAGAGTTTCGCATCATCCTACAAAAAATTGTTCAAGTTAAAAATGAAATCCCAATAGCCAAGTTTTAGTAGATCACAGGAGCGCTGATACACAGAGACTTTTCTTTAAGCAGTTAATAACATACTCTGTCAGTGCCCAAGTAGCGAACAACGTTCTCGTGTTGAAACTGTTTTAGTAGAGATATCTCCTGAACAATCATGTCATATAAGCAAGAAATATTAATACAAGTGGTTGTCATGGCATCGACAAACTCTCTTTGAGTTCATTGAGCAACAAATATTTAGACACTGCTGACTGCCTTACCTGTTCAAGCTGAATAATGCTTTGCTGGCCTTGGCTGCCTTGGTCCAGTAAGGATACCTCCTTCACAGCAAAAAAGAACCCATCACTGCAGAAAATGTATAAATGCCATTGTAAGGACCCAAAAGAGTATAAAAAGCAACTAGCTTGGAAATCCATACCAAAAAATGAAAAGAATATTTGTGCTTTTTCAGCAGTAATTTCAAAGATATACTATAAATGCTCCACATTCAGCACAGAACCAATAGAACTTACTGAATCAATTACATACAAGAATTAGCATATGCGTTCTTAACCTCTCACAATTTCAAAAGTATTCACTTTATTTCATCTCCCCCTTTTTTCTATATCCTATGTCTTCTAACACAAGTCTAGGCAATCAGCAGGAATGTAGCCAGAAACTAAACACAAATAAAAATTCTAAACTTAGCAGAAACACTAATAGCTAAAAAAGAAACACGGATAGCAAAAAAAGAAACACTGATAGCAAAAAAAGAAACACTAATAGCAAGCACAACCTAGACTTGGAATGAATAACTCCGAAAAGAAAGAAAAGAAAAAAACAACTAAGTGCCAAACTGTGTACGCAAAGTTACGAAGAAAATTGTGTAACTACTTTTCTCTTTCCTTCCTTTTCATTCATAAATAATATGACGTGAATATTCCACTAATTCTTGCTACGTCCACCAAAGGAATGACTTACTCAGTGAATCCCTCATACACAGTTCCAAATGATCCACGTCCAAGGAAATCACCCTTTTGCCAAGATGATATGCTAAATCTGAATGAACCACTCGGCGAGATAGTGTAATTATTCTCCCCAACCAAGGAAACAGAACTGCCACCATTTTCATCATCTGAAGAATTTGAACATGATTCCAAGCCAGCACCCCACTCAATTAACACATCTTCCTCAATATGTTCTAGTCTGCCACCAATATATTCCCTTCCAACATCCTTATCTCCTTCAACATTCAAAATTCTACTGACGTGCTGTGGCGTCTTTATATCCTGGTTCTCTTGAGGGCCAAACCCTTCAAGTATATCCCAGGTGGAGCTCATATGGTCCACAACCGACCGCATCATTGCTGGTGGAGGGGCCAATTGTGGTGGCCTGCTGCCTCTAATCCCTAAAGCACCATTGCTTACAAACTGACTTTTCACTAGGTTTTCACTTGTTTTATCGGCTCTAACTTCATTTCCAACCTTTGTTTCACCATCCCCAATCTCCTTATACCCACCTGATCTGAGAGTACTATCCATGACATATGCTGTTACCACTGGAGGAGGCGCTGATTTTGACGGCCTAATGCCTTTAATTCCCCATTCACCTTGACCAATCAACTTGCCTTCCCCTCCGTTTTCACTACCTTCATCAATGCTAACTTGAAAAGCATCCAGATTCAAGTCGATTCTGTCTTCCGCTTGACCATCGCTAACCCTAATCCTAGCACCAAAGCTGTTCAGCGACTCAGCCAAACAACCCATATCTCCGGATTTGATAGCGTTAACATTACTCGAAGGGGATAAACTCTTTCTCGCCTCCCAAGCCGCCACAGGAATCGATAATTCATCGGGACTGAGTCCAAGATACCGGAAAATATGATCGACTTCTCCTTCAATTCCTTCCATCCGAAAGCTAGTGCGACCGGAGAGCGGCGATAGGTCGAGCGACCGCGTTTTATACACCGATCGATCCTCGTAGGAAGAGGTTGAAGATGAAGACTCACTGGCATCGTAGTCTATGTTCTTTATGGCGTTCCGGCGATCAAGCCGCGGCCGATGCTGGTGGGGATTGTTCCGTTTGAGCTTCGAGTTCATCATCCTTCACTCAAACCCACATGAATATACGTACAGTTGGGTGAATGTGAGGATGAGTGTGTGTTGTGCGTGAAAATTGTTGATAGGAGGAGACTGCGTTCTCGAGGTTTCGCTAAAATTGGGATTTTGGAGTCTAACGTTTGACCGGGAGCCGAAAAACGACAAACAGGGAAAAATATCAACGCGTTGCCACGTGGCTTGTTGGTTGAATATGGTTATTTACGAGTTCCAAAAGGCCTCCCGCCAAAAGAGATAAGTTTCAGATAATACTATAATTACTACGTACTGGGACAGACTTTTATTTTACTTTATTTAATGATGGGGCATTGATTTCGAACACGTGACTAATAAGTTGATCACAGCGACTCATAAAGGTGTTATTTTAACTTATTATAATTCAACTTATTTGATGGATAATTAGGTGTGGATTGTGGAATTATTGGATTTGGACTTTCGTTCAAATTATTCTGGAATTGGTTTATATGATGATGTAATTGAATTTTTACACAGTTTTAATTTAATTTATAAGCTTTAATTTATTTGCAATGGATACTCACAAGTATAATTACTTATTCCATAAATGTACTGTCATTTCTCCAATCCATATATAATCTTTATACGCTATCATTTGCCCTAAGTTTGTGTTATGTATTTTGTTTATTTTTCTTTTAATTGGTCATTCTACTTGGTAGTCAAAATAGGTTGGATTTTATGCAAATGGAAGTATGAAAGGGTAATTCTTCCTACAAACAAAATTATAAGAATTATTTTTTAACTTAAATGAATGTATGTTTGATATTTAAATAAGTGTACATAAATAATATTTGTAGGCACTAGGTGTGTATCTCAATTTCATCGATATTTTGAGTGGAATCAATGCTAAATTTCTCTCATACAATAGTAATTGATTTGGTTGAACATATTTATTATATAAATCGATCAAGCCAACTTCCCAACGAGGGAGTTGGTGGATGAGTAGATATGTTCTTATTTTAGTATTTTGGTTGAATGGGTAAATGTAAACATGATCATATGTCACTTTATGGATATTAATTTACAATATTTATTATTTATTGTGTGATGTCACATAAACAATCAATTAAATAATGATGGATTCTTCTACTTACGCAGTATTACATTATAATTGGTAGCTAGACATATAAGTTGGATCCATTGGTGGCATATGATCATTTTCATGGATATTATTTTCTATGTTCCGTACTTGATGTAATATTTATTGTTCGACACATGTTTTAATGTAAGAGTTGCTAATTGATTAAGGGTGGATAGTCTTTTCAACTTTAATAAGAGAGTTGTTTAATGGAATTAAATTGAGTTAGTGTGAGAAAAGTAATGACATGGGTATAATATTGAGATTAGTGTAATATTGAGGTATGTGAGTGAGATAGATAAAAAAAAACTAAAATTTTTTTATTGCTATTTAAGATAATGTATTTAGTATGTTGTATATATTTATATTGCAATGAACTTTTTTAATGTTGACCTAACTATTATTTTTCTAATAAATGACTGGATGGCTTAGGGTTATAGAATTTGGGTTATACGTTTGAGCATTTGCTGCAGACGCAAAAAAGGTTTTAAGGCCCAATTATTTAAATCTAGTCTAGTTTTAAATCAAAATGGTGTTTTACAAAGTGGTAAGTTAAAAGATAACCAAAGTTAATGATGTTAATATATGGGATTTGGTGGCATGTGACCCCACTTATTATTGTAACATCTATGGAAATTCCTATTTTTATCTCGGGAAATAATTTTTATGGTCAAAAAATTGTATTACAAATTTCAAGAATCCCTCAGAAAATTATGGATATCCTAAAAAAAAAAAAAAAAAAAAAGTCACACTCATGTGAATCAGTTTCATAATACTATTAGAATCATTCACTAATACCATTAGAATCATTTACTGATATCATAATCATTTTATACAATGATATCAGTTTATAAGTGTAATATTATCACTAAATGAATACTACGGTATTAATAAATAATTCTAATAATATTATTATGAAATTGATTCACACAAAATTTTGTTAAAATAAAATGGTAGTCGAGTGAATTGCAAGAGCCAAGATATTTGAGCTTCATAAGCAACAATCGGAATGCCATTAGCTCATTCACTTTCGGGTCTTGAATGCCATCATAAATTAATATTAGTGGGTGATAATGTTTGATTTCTTATGAATCAAATAATTTATATTAAAATTATGTTCCTCACTTAAGTGGAAGATCCGGTTCGATTCCATTTGGGAACGAATTATGGAGTTATAAACTGGCATGGAGAAATTCTTGGAGTGTTTGACTGCTTGGTGAACTAACTCTACTAACAACTAACAAACTAACATCTATCGATAAAAAAAAAATTATAAACTTCCAGTATTTCGTACATTTGATTTCTTCAGTATGCTAACTCGTGACACGAAAATCAAAATGAGTACCGAGATTTATAAAAGATTCTCATTAATTGAATATGAATATATTCAATTAATGTTCTTTTTAAAAAAATATAAAAAATATTACTCCATATTCGTTTCAATACAATTCAGTTGATATGATGAATTGTGCACGCCCCGTGGACAGAACACCGAATCATAAAAAAAAAATCATATTCCCTCGTTCCATAAAATTTTTCATATGAGTCAGGGTAAACAATTTTAAAAAAATAAAAGAATGAGTTGGAATTTAATGGATAATTTTGTAAATTTTTATATATAAAGTAAAAAAATGAGTTATATACTATGTATGGGTCCAAAAGTAATGACATTTTATATAAAATTTATGATATTGTTAAGGTGAAGTTTATAGATAATTTTTCATTTTAAGGGTGTGAAAAATATTGTAAAATAGAAAAAAAAAAAAAAAAAAAGAAAGAGTAAAAGGTGTTTATGGAATGGAGAGAATATCGTATATATCATATCTCAAATATGACAATTATTATAACTTATAAAGCACATATAAGAAACAGAAATTGCATGAGATGTGTGGATGATATATTTTCCTCAACCTAAGGAGCAAAGTTCTTATTTAAAAAAAAAAAAAAAAAAAAAAAAAAAAAAAGGGGCAAAGTACTTCGAGAACTGCATTAATTAGACGGGGGAGAGAATAGATAACGCCACCTTTGTTTCGTACACTCATCATTTGATTAAACTTGATTTTAAAAAAGTACATGCACTTAAAATGTTTTTATATTTTGAAAAAACCCTTATATTTTTCAAGGATTGTATTATTCATTTTGATTCAATGTTTCTTGTAATATTATATTGGAAAATGCAGTTAATAAGGGTAGATCTTATACATTGTCAAGATTAAAAAATTAGAAAAAATACGAGTTTAAAATTAAAGAACCAACATATTGGAAACATAATTAGAGTATTCTTTTTAGGATATAAAATTATGTAAATATATATTAATTTTACTTTTTAAAGCAAGTTTGAGTTTTGACGATAATAATAATAATAATAATAATAATATAGTGTGTCTCATGTGAACAAGTTTCACAGTGAAATTGAATCCACATTATAAAAATGGATCCAAATTTATTGACTAATATCTACAAATATCATGACAAATACTTTTTACACCATATCATTCAATTATAACGACTAATACTCTATATAATGTTGGTCATATTATTTAGTTATTATGATTGATATTCTTGTATAATATAGGTCATACCCTTCAGTTATCAAAATTGATATCATTTAGTAATGTAGGTCATATTCTTCAATTATTACGACTGATAATATTAGTCATACATTTCATTTACTATTAATGATACCATTTAATAATATAGATTATACCCTTCATTTATTACGATTAATATTCTTTAATAAAATAAATTCAATTTTATCATGAAACTTATTCACATTATATTTTGTTTTAATAATATGTTTTTTTTTACCACTTTGGCCCTTTATATTGTTTCAACCCTTCATCAAATATCTATACCCCTAAAAAGAAAATTACACTTAAGTTAATGCATTGTAAACATAAATCTAGTAACGTGAATAATAATGTATACAATGCATATTCGTATGTGACGTTACAAAATTAGTTTTAATACAAGAAAAAATACATAATACCTGAGATTTTTCTAAAATTACACAAGAAAAAATATGCTACACTAGGTGATGTACACTTGTAATTATAAGTTGGATAGTATTCAAAGAGTGAATAAGAAATTTAAATCATTAAAACATTATTTCCTATTTATATGGAACACAAATAGTGAAAGATGATCTTGAATTTGTGATTTAAAAAGTAGCAAAATAAGAAAAATAGGATAAGAGAGATAAGCAAGGATGAAAAGACATCGTAATTACATATTATGATGTGTCATTGTCATGAAATCGGTTGACACGATGTGCCCTCTGCATCGATATATGATCTTATAATTTTTTAGATTTTATTTTTATAAAAAAAATAATTAGATATAATGTATTGTTATTAATAATTAGTCTGAGTCAAATAAATCTTTCAAAGAGAGAATGTGTATTCTGTAAACCAAGTTTATGATGAAACTTGATTAACATTGAAAAAATAGATATAGTTTATCCTCCATTTATTTCAATTAATACCCTTTAGTAATATATATTTTATATAATTCAATTATCATAACTAATACCCTTTGTAATGTTACCTTATTCTAATATATTCTCATACACTCCAGTTATCACGACCGATACCCTTTATTAATATAGATTATACTCTTCAGTTATCACAACGGATATCCTTTAGTAATGTACTCCCTATGTCCCGTAATTAACTTCACATTTTCTTTTTTGTTACATCCCCCAATTAACTTTCCACCCCTAAAATGGAATATTCTCCATTCAACCACCCAAATTACCATTACACTAATTTGAATTTTCTTAAAAAGAGTGTCACTTCGCATGTAAAGTTAATCCCGAGACAGAGGGAGTATGATATATCCTTCAATTATCACGACGGATACGTTTTAGTAATATATGTTATATACTTCAATTATTACAACCGATACCTTTTAACAAATGGATCAGATTTTATTATAAAATCTTGTTCATAGTAGATTTTATCTTTAAAAAATTATTATGTAGAGGCAAAAAGTAAGACATTGAAATATTTTTGTTAAAAGAACAATTCTCGTGTGCAATATCTAAAAGACAAAAACTTGTGTGAATTGAGTGTATATGATGAACTCTATTTTTACTATCACTGTCATACATATTTATTATCACTATTATGTACATACGTTATCACTATCATATTTACTTATAACAGTGCATGCAAATGACAGTAATAGTGAATGTGCATAATAGTGATAGTCAATTAAAGTTTATCGTGTGCACCCGATTTACACAAGTGTTATTCTATCTAAAAATAGATGCAAATCTCATAAATAATGCTAGTAAAAAAAATCGCGGTTAGATCGAATCATGATTGTAAATATACATAGAGTACATAGATTTTTTTTAATATGTTGATTCGAATCTATTATCTTACAATGCATTCTACTACATCAATAATATGTGTTATTATTTCATATGAGATTATTTTTATAGATTACAATCTATAATTTATAAATACATATATAAGATAATGAAACGCCTAAATTATCCTTCTATCAATTATTTTTTATTAAAACACATTAATTTATTTTTCCTACTATATCCATAATGTTATTATTGCTATTTTATTATTTTTGAAACGTACATTTGAGCTGATTGAGAAATTCTCAGTAATTTTCTTGTTAAAAAAAGAGAGAGAGAGAGAAATTCTCAGTAATTGACCTCTTCAACCATTTCAAAGTCATGACTGGAGTGGTTCTGGTCCTTCGGGAGTTATCTCCAAGGGAATACGATAAAATAAATACTCACGAATTATATAAATGGGTGAAAATATGCTGTCTTGAGATTCAAGTTAGGAAAAATATAGTTGTATCTGGTATTATTTTTTATTATTATTATTTTTTATATTTGACTGCAACGCATATGATATATATTTTTAATTATATAATACTATTATTAGAGTATGATATATACTAACAAAATAAAATGCCATAGAAAATAATATTCTCTCCGTCCCAAATCAGTTTTCACAGTTACTTTTTCAACGGTTTTTTATTATCTAACACATAAATAATTATCACACAAAAATCGTTAAAAAAATCGACTGTGAAAACTGATCACGGAGGTAGTAATAATAATATCTACAACATTGAAAATTTGAAGTAGTTAGAGAAAAGGAAGAAAATGAGGAATTTGCCAACAAAAGGAAAAAGCAAATAAGTGCCAGTATAAAACTGACTTTCTTCGCAATATATATTATACAGAGATACAGAAAACACCTTCCTCAAAATACAAACGCATATACATACAAAATCTCTATCTCTAATCCCTCGTCTCAGATATACACAGATTTAATTTTTCTCCTTTATCACACTTGCTACACAGTCTGCATAGGGGCCAGGAAAGCGAGAAAACCAGTGATAGTTTTTCTCTCTCTAGGACATAATTTGTCAATATATATTTTCACTCTGAAACGGCATATAAGGAGTCAGAGGCGGCGAGTACGAAGAACTCGGGTTTTTTACTTCGCACGGACGACTATTGAGAGTATAGATTTTGGGTTTTCTATTTTAACCCAGAAAAATCGGCTTCAGTCTATATTTTTTAGTTATTGATATATAAGACTGTTTCCGTTTTTTTGGGATTTTTCCGTATTACTGAACATATCAAACCCTAGGGATTTTTTTCGTGTTTATTTTTGGATGCCTTTTAGGGTATAGGGTTTGATTATCTCTGCACCTATTCACGTGGGTGTCGATTATTTTTTAAGGATTGCTCTGTTCTGGGGTTGTTTATGCGGTGGAGCGGGGATAATTTTAGTGAGATTTATTAATTTGATTGTGGTTGAGATATTAGGGTACTTTTGCCTTGCTTTTCTTGAGCACTGATGCCTTTGGAAGCTGTTAATTGAAGCTTTTCCTGGATAGTGAAGTGCATAAGTTTGTTTTTTCGGATTGATTGGGTGGAACTCTTATTGATTGACTTGGTAGAGTATATTTTGGGCTTAAAAAACCCTAACTACCTAGGTTATGGCAATTCATATTCATTGATTTGAATGTGCGTTTTTTGGAGGACTATACCCATGACTTTTTGACCGTTTCCTGTTGAGGGTCCTTGCGGATTAGTGTTGGAGCAGGCGATTAGGGTTTAAGTGAAGATAAACGGGATTATTATAAAGAGAATTTATTATTTAGCAGACAGGTTAGTCTAACTTTTGTCACAATGGATTTTTGATTTTGTCTGGAAGTGGAGACTTGACAATAATTAGGCATTGGCTCACGGAAGTGGACGCGTGGTCATTATTTCTTAGCAAAAGGTTGATTTCCTCTACATTTATGTTTCATAGTGATAATGAATAGTGCTAGTTATGGAAAGAAGTGAGCCTACACTAGTACCGGAATGGTTGAAAAATGCAGGAAGCTCGAATGGCTCTACATCACATACAGGTAATTTCATAGTTTTTTTTTTTTTTTTTTTTTTTTTGGAACCTCTTTAATCAAGCAATATAGTTTTTTACTTTAGTGTTACTTTTTCTGGTTATAAATGCTATTTTATTTTTTGGTTCAGATGATCAAACCTCATCAAAGCTTGCAAAAAATAGGTCACTTGTGAATAGTAATGGTCATGTCCTTGGACGATCTTTTAGCTCTGACAGAACTACCTCGTCATATTTCCGCCGAAGTTCTAGTAGCAAAGCTTCTGTCCGCCTGAGGTGTCACAGTAGTCTTGAAAGCAAACATGATAGGGACTGGGAGAAGGATGCATATGATTCTCGTGAAAGGGACAAGTCAGTTGTGGTGGACCATCGCCGTTGGGACTTTTCAGATGCACCAGGAAACTCCTTAAGTAAATTCGAGAGGGATGGATTTAGGCATTCCCATTCGATGGTTTCTGGTAAATACAAAAATACATGGCATAATAAAATTGTAACTAATTCAAGCACTAATAGTGGAACTTATACCAATGGTTTAGTTACCAGGGGTAGTCCCATTGGTAGGATGAAAAATAAATTTTTCCAGAGAGATTTTCCATCATTGGGAGCAGAAGAAAGAGCGTCTGTTCCTGAGGTTGGAAGAGTCCCGTCTCCTGGCTTAAGTTCTGCCATTCAGAGCTTACCTGTTGGCTCCTCAACTATTGTCAATGGTGAAAAATGGACATCGGCTTTAGCTGAGGTTCCTGTTTTAGTTGGAATCAACGGGACTGGCATCTCTTCTGCACAGCAAGCAGTTCCATTAAGTTCTACTTCTGTGGCTTTGGGCACGACCGGCAGTCTGAACATGGCAGAAGCTGTTGCTCAGGCTCCAAATCGTGGTCAAACAATTCCTACGGTACGTCTCTTTGTCTTTATATCATTGAGATGAACTATAAGTGTTGTAATAGCATGAGATTTCCCTTTTTATAGTTATCTGTGGGAATTCAGAGACTTGAAGAACTGGCTATCAAAAAGTCTAGGCAATTAATTCCTGTGACGCCATCAACGCCTAAAGCTTTGGTAAGAGAAAAATTATCCTCACTTTCCTTCGAGCAATGGTGTATCTTTTCTTTTGTAGTAGCTTTGCGCAACTTATCATCTGGTAAATGCATGAATTATGTTATCATTACAGTCTCAACTGGCTTTCTTTTGTGACGTACACATGTATGGATATGTATATAAATGTGAGGGGAAATGGGAAATTCACATTTAGGATTCCCAATAGCAGCCAAAAATTTCACTGCAGTCTAGTCCCCCAATTATTTTGTTCTGCATGACTCATTTAATATTACACTTTAGGTTGTGTAGTTCTTCAGCTTTGTGGTAGGCTGGTATTCCATTTACCCTTTTGTCTACCTTGGAATAGTTTATTATGTTGTAGTCACTAATCTATGGGAAGTACTCTGAAGTTGAACATCTTTTAGCTCTGGATCTTCTTTGTTCAAGTGTGAACCTTGTGGAAGGCATCTACTTGGCGTTGTTTTTTTCTTTTTTCTTTTTTAGTAACTCTTGTATCTCTGTCTCTTTCTGGGTCTAATGATCTAAACTGGTTTCTTGATGAATAAGATTAAGGAAGGTAAGTGCAGGATCTTTATGTAGTCACTGGCAAATGTTGGCTGTGGCAAGGTTAATAGTTGAATTGTCTCAAGCTGAGTCTTATTAGATTATATTATAAGTTAAATTTAAACAACTGTTGATCCATCTCGATTTTTGAGAGCATTCTTCTGTTTATTATTTGCTTTTGTCCACATTGCTTCCATTGTTTGTGAATATTTGGTTTCTGCTTTATGCAATGTATCTGTGCTCTTTTTATATAAATAAATCATGCATTCAGCGGTCTATGCTCTCTGTCACTGTGGACTGCATCTGCATTCACTAGATATTCTCTTAAGAGACTCTATTTGATTTTGCAGTCAAATGAATATATTTTTGAATTTCTTTCTGTCAGGGCTATCATCATATTCCAGGTTTTATATATAGAATTATGATTGACAAAAGTTATTAATAAACGTGAACTACACACATCTTGGTTTTTTCAATCTTAATATATGAAATATGAATTCCTTTCTTAATATTTTGGAGAAAGTGCCAAACTTATGACATTTGCAGAAAAAATGTTGATTGATTATCTACTCTTAGTCCGCTGCATGAATTTCATATGTCTCGAGTCAGTAAATTTTGATACATCATAATTTAGTTGGAGAGATCTCAGTAAGTCCTTTGTTGATGATGTCCTTTATTTTATTGTTTAGTTTATCTGTAATTGATGCAGGAAATACCTGTTTTGTGAAAATATGGATGTTTTGAAATGGATACGATGGGTTCATGACCAATTTCATTCGGTTTAGGGTTAAATTAGCCTTTTACTGCAAGCAATCAAAAACTTGAAATTTTTTTCCATTTCTGTTATTCTATATACAAATAGAGATACCAGAAATATTTCTTAGTAAACTATAGACCGAAATGTCCCTGATAAATCCTTTCAGTATTTTGATTGAGTAATGCTTTCAGGTTAGATCCAAAAGATGGTGAACAAACCATCAAGAATCTTCTGCCCACACTTCCACGAAGTGAACTGGGTTACTAAAGATAGTTTTGTATGGGCTTATGTCTGCTGACTATGAATACACATTTGATATGCACTTTATGGTCCATAACCTGTAACATTGAGCATATTTTGGGCTTTTGTGGTTACTTGAGCTGATTACTTCTGGTGGATGACCTTCTACAGGGGCTTTCAGATTATTTTATCAAATAAATTATTAATCATGCTGATACTCTGTGCAGGTTTCGAATTCTCCTGATAAACAGAAAAATAAAGTGGGAGGGCCTGTGAAGAGTGATGTTTCAAAGGCATCAAATGTGGGGAAGCTCCATGTTCTCAAGCCAGTGAGAGAAAAGAATGGTACTTCTCCTATGGCAAAGGACAGCTTGAGCCCAAAGGGTGTTAGCAAACCTAGTTTTACACTTGCTTCCCCAGATCGCAAGCCTGCAATGACTGTACTGGAGAAGAGACCCACTTCCCAAGCTCAAAGCCGGAATGAATTTTTCAACTCCGTGCGGAAGAAATCTATGGTGAACGCTTCTTCTGCTGATTCTCCCTCATCAATGTCCTCTTCTGTGCTGGACCCTGGCACTCCAATATCTCCATCTTTTTCAGATAAACCTGGTGATTCCTCAGGTTTAAGCCTGGGCGACAAAGATTTGTTTGAGGTAAAAGGTGATACTTGTGATGAGCAGAAGCATGTTAGCAGTGGAAAGAAGCATCCTAGCTCTGACCCTATAATTCCAGAGGAGGAAGAGGCTGCATTCCTACGTTCTCTGGGGTGGGAGGAAAATGCTGATGAGGGTGGTCTTACTGAAGAAGAAATCAGTGCTTTCTTTAAGGATGTTACTAAGGTATGCATGTATTGCCTCGAAATGAAGCTGAATTCATTTCTTTTGCAGTATTGTGTGTGTTTTTAATTATTGTTAATTGTATGTTGAGCAGTACATCAATTTGAAGCCGTCCCTTAAAATCTTGCAAGGAGAAGAGCCGAACTTCTTGTCCCCATTCAACTCGCGTATTGGGGCCATTTCTGCTGGGTTAAGTTCATCCAATGCTAAGCTGGAATCTTGATTTTCTGAAAACGCTGAGATCGTCCCTGTTTTGTAGATTTTTTTCTCGATGGTTTTACCGTTTCGTGGAAGTAGAATAGGAATAAGTTAGTGATGACAACTTCTGGTGACCGTTGGATTTAGAGTTTTTTTTTCTTCTTTTTCATAAGGTCAAAAAATTTAGTAAAGAGAGTAGAAATAGGTTTTTATGAAGCTATGCTCGAACTCGAAGACACTTCTTGTCTGCATAGTCTGGGTCTTGACACTGGTTGACTTTTTTGCATAGGAAATATTTTGAAGAATTGATATATTGTTTCTTTCTTTGGAAAAAAGAAAAGAAAAAAACCAACTATTTACTACTATCTTTTATGCTTTTAAGGTTTTACTTCATTTTCTGTTGAATTTTATCGATGAATTGGTGGTCTCTGATCTGTACGCATTTTATATAATCAGTAGCTTTCAGTGTTTGAGAAAGACGTGTTTACCTTTTATTTACCAATTCAAATTCACGGTTCACAGGAATTCTTTTGGTTATAATGTTGAATTCTTTTAGCCTATGAAGAGTAAGAAAAATTATATGAATATGATTTACAATCATGAAATTTCTTGATTTTAACCAAAAATATTCTAGATGACTTTATATGCAAGTGTTTGCTAGATTTATACTGTAAATGTGTTAAAAATGAGATGAAAATTTATGCGAAACAAATTGACAGAATTAGGTGTAGTGTTTTTTTTTTTTTACAGGAACAAAAGTTAAGTGTTACTCAAGGAGTTGTTATAGTTCACGATCTTTTTATTATTTTTAAAATATAATCACAATTTTTATTTTTAGTAATGCTGTACATTATTTATATTTGGCAATTTATTACATAGTTTTTGTTTTTTGTTTTTTGGGTAATTTTTTGACAGGGTGGTTGTTTTTTGGGTAATTTAACACTGGCGTGAATTTTTTTTTTCTTTAAAGAAAATCCAAATAATTATATGCAATTCAGATATTATTATATTTTAATCTTGTTTTTTTGTTTTTTTTTTTTATATAATATCACTCCTTTGATAGTAATAAGTTGTCAAAATAGTTTTGTGATAACTTTTTTTTTTTTTTTTTTTTTTAAAGGTAGGTGGTAATAGTAATGTAAAAGTAACCGGCAGCGACCACCAATAGCTAGGCGGTGATAGTAATGTAAAATGTTGTGCTGATGTGCTCTACAAGTCTACAACCGGTAGGTGGTAACGGTATATTTCGAAGAAAAAAAAATTGTATTAAAATTATGTTTGGCTATGTATGATAATAATTACTTTTATTTAATAGAATCGCAAGCATTAGTTCTTGCAGTATATTTGATTAAAAAAACGTACAAATTCATTTCCGAATATTATTATATTCATAAATAATATTATATTAATATTTATTTAAAAATACTAATATTTGTATAAAGTAATATTATAATATTTTAGTCAACAAACATGTTGAACAATATAAATAAATATTATGATATTTATTTATAAACGTAATAATATTAATGAAAAAATATTATGATATTATGAAAATAATATCAATTTTAGTGCACAAATTTCATTGGAAGTTTTGATACGTATAACTAATTGTGGCCATATATACTGGCGGTTATTTCAATAAGACGTTAATGTTAAATTAAAAGTACTGGGTGGTTATGGCTAAGGTAGGTTCTTCGGCCAAGCTAACAATCTCAAGAGGCTTTACACATTTTCAACTTAGCATTAAGGACCTAGCACTCTCACTAGGACTAAAATTTCAGATTTAATTAATTGAGTCTGCATGCAATTAATCGCTTAATCAAGGACTAAATGCAGTTTTGGGTCCATATCATGCTAGAATTACTAATAAACCTTTACATAATATCTAATAATTACTGTTGCATGCATTATAAATTGATTAAATTATATTTAGTGAAATAAAAGAAGGGGCATTTACAAATAGGTTCAAAAAAAGTAGGCTAATTACAAATAGGTTAAAAAAAGTTGAACAGAAGCACAAAAAATATTTGAACAGATGCACAAAAATATTTGAACATGAACTTATTTGTAATTTTGAACTTTTTTTTGAACCTATTTGTAATTTTCCCATAAAAGAAACACCCTATATATTATATCTTAGGACATGAAATCAAACAAAAAGTCAGTCTTCGAGTCTTCTATTATAAAAAAAGAAAGAAAGAAGGGAAAAAACTAATGCTTAGGCTAATTTCCTCGTGCATATATATCGTACTAAATTTTACGAATAGATATTATATATGTTTATATTCATAATTTTATTTTACAATAATATTCATAAATCAGAAAACATGATACCGACCAAATCATTTTGACTGATAAGTAGTTTCTAATTTAGTTTTTATATGTATTAATGTCAGTTGTTTAAATTCAAATTATATTAAATATGGTATTATTTTTTGTTAGATAAGTTGTTTAAATTTAAATACTATTAAAAATATTTTTGTTGCATATTTATTTTTCTCTTATACTTAAGTTTTTATTAAAACAGTTAATAGATTTATCTATCATTTTAATTTCATACCAGAAAAAATAAAAAAATGAAGGTAACTTTTACAGCTGAAGCGTGCGAGTCTGCTAAGATGAAATTGGTCACTAATTTAATTAGACAACATAAATTAAAACACGGGAAATATTCTGAAAACCTAATCAGTAAAGTCCAAAATTTGTGATGACTAAAATGCCGAGAATGATGACTAATTATATTCACCTTCATTTTTCAACTTATAAGCTCTTAAGTCGTAAACCTGTCGGAAGAAAATAGGAGGCCCATCACTAGGGAAATAGAGCTGTACTGTAGTCAACAGTTCACTATATATGTATATATCTTCGGATATTTTCTATGCTATATTGGTGAACAATAGTAATAGTAATTAATTTACCAATAAAAAAAACTGTAATTAATTTACGATGGTGTACTGTATGTTTAATGTATAGTATAATATACTTTCGCCATTTGCGGATTAAATTTTTTATTTTGGGATGTTCAAATTATTTTGGAATGTATGAATAAAGAAAATGTGTAAGTTATTATGAAACGAAAAGAGTAACATAAAACTGGTGGTATAACACTATTGGACATTGTACAATCGTGTAGTATAAAATAATACTCCCTCTGTCCATGAAAGATATGCTCATAGAGCATTGCAAGAGATTTAGGAAAAAATATTTGTTTATTGTATAAAGTAGATAAAATAAGGATATTGTGAGGTCCATTTTTTAATAAAGTAATTGATTGTGAGTGTAAATTTAATGATGATTATCTTCAAAAAAATGAATAAGCATAAATTTTCTCTTATTTGTAAATTTTGATGTATGTATGTGACGCAAATCTAATTAATGTAAGTGAGCGTAAATTTGGTGAACATAAATTTGGTGGAAAAAGTAGAATAAACTATTAGAGTCAACTCTTCAATTAGTACTCTATCAACCATATTTTTTTAATTTGTTAATTTGTTTATTATCCATAATTTGTTGCAATTTTCTACCAATTATACCCCCTCAATATATTGTTGCAATTTGTGCGTGAAGATGTGTTTCTGAGAATCTCAATGATAACTTTTGTCATGGTCTAAACATAATACTATTTAAATAAAAATAATATAAATGTGGTTTTTTAAGAGTATAAAATATTAATTAGTTTGTTTTCTTCAAATAATATTAGTCTCAAGTTAATTTTTATTATTGCATAAAATGTATATGTGGAACTGTGGAAGGTGTCGACTGTCGTGTACTGACTTCTTTGAAAACTAATTTAATTTAAATTAAATATATTACTTTATCTGTCCAAAACAAGTAGACATAAAACTTTCATAGATTTTTAGAAATATTAATAAATTTATTTATAAAATAGATATGTGCATAAAAAATTGAGAGTATTGTTGTTATTTGAAATTTTAATTTATTTATAAAATAAATTTAGTGTGACCATATTTGAATAAATAGATGCAAGTTAGGGGTGTAAATAATGTGAAAACTTTCCACTTTAATTTATGAATACTTATATTAAACGAATTGAAAAAGAAAATATATTTATTTGTATTAAAAGAAGCTAGGAAGTATATTTTAATAAGAAAAGCAACTTGAGAGAATTAGCTGCGGCGACACTTGCTCTTCCACATGTCCACGAATTGTAAATTGGATTTATACGAAAATATAAATAAAATAATAAAAAAGTGCAACTATCATAAGTCATAACCGATCATTCCCTCTAAAAAAACAAAAAATGATTTAATAAACCTATGAATTATGAATTATTAGGTATGTTCTTTTAACGTATACCTGGCCAGCCAATTGGATCATTGATAAATTTAAACAAGGAAAATAAACTAAAAATATCCAATATTTTCTGGGTACATATATTTTCAACGAATAACGTTATGATTATTATGTTGACCATGGATATTGACAGAACAATCTAGTTTGTCTTTAGCTAATTTCTTTATAATTTATATTTATATAGCTTGTTTTAGTTTATATAATCAAAATATAAATTAAACGTCCAAGGTTCTTTTGAAATCTATAATAACATTATATATATTCCACAATTCTTCTATATATTTTGGTAAAATTAATTAAAATTTAGTAACATATATACAATATATATATATACTCTTTTCTATCCACTTTAATTAATATGTTGACCATAGACGTATTTCAAGCTTTTTAGACTCTAGCGTGAAGTAATGAACATGTTATAATTTTATTCACAATATACAAGTATAAGTAGGTCTAATTAATATTATTAATAGAGTTGAATCATAAAGAAGAGGGGTGGGGGAGAAGTTGATAATTAAAAAGTATATTGTCAGGACATTGAGAATTTCAACCAAGTTCGAAGAGTGGAAAATGGAAAGAGGTTGGAGGGTCTTCCAGTTGACAATTTCTTATCTCTAGATCTAATCCCAATTTTCAATTTATTTACTTAATCAATTGCCTATAATTAATTATATTCATAATTTCACACGTACCTCAAATTAACCTCATACACAAAAAAAACATATATATAACACATATTTTATTTCTTAAAACGATGAGCTAATTTTAACACTTTTATTTATATCAAATGTGTTTATTAATTAGCTAGGACTAGAATGAAGAAATAAAAACAACATCGATCAAATAAGTTTCTTTGCATCTGCTAATAACTTAAGATTGTGTTAAGAATGGCGTTATAGTCATTTCAGTAAGACAAAAAAATAAGTAATATTATATACAATTAAGAATAATTAAATGGTACTTAAAGTCAAACTTAGATGCGTCCTTGATGGCTTTGGCTCCGTAGTTAATTTGGAACGAGGGAATTGACTTGTGTGCTTTCTGCAGGTTAACACTACTTACTTACTTACAATATCTAGAGAGAGAGAGAAAGAAGAGAGATTAATTAATAATTAATTAATTATGTTGCAGATTATATATCTCCAATTAAGAAGAAGAAAAAAGTGAATTAGGGGGCAATGGAAACTCATCTGTCACTGAAGCTGCAGGATATTGCTCAACAACAACCGAATAGCAATCTTCAGTCCGTTGAATCAAATCCTGCCCCTAATGAAAACGAATTAAAAAAAGAAGAGGTACTCATTTAATTATTTTCTTTAATTATTATATATTCATGCATGATGATCCAAGTTGTAATTATTCCATCAAATTTAGGCGTTTGTTCTGCAGATGAAGATGAATCGAATAAAGGAGGAGAACCAAATGTTAAGGAACGCAGTGGAGCAAACCATGAAAGATTACACTCATCTGCAGACTAAATTTGCTACGATTATGAAGAATAAGGTACAAATTAAGTAATTAATTAAAAATATAAATAATCCATGGCAATCAATAATATATAGCTTAATTTGATTTGATTTGATTTAGTATCCGGAAACGATGAATGGGGAGAATAGAAGATGGGGATCAGAGGAGGAAAATGATGAACTAGGGTTATCTCTGAGGGTAGCGCCTAGCAGTTGCAGTACTGTCGATCATGAAACAAGGGAAGAAGAAGAAGAAGGATTAATTAGGGTTTCAGATAATATCAATATGGGTGCTGGAATTATGAATAGTATCATCACCTCTCCGCCTAATAAAAGAGCTAGGGTTTCGGTCAGGGCAAGATGTGAAGCATCTACTGTGAGTGCAACTATTATTTTTGCATTTATTCATTACCATATATATATAAGATTACCGTATTTTATAGTATTAAGTATTTTTATTGTGCTATATATCTAAATCATATTGAATGAACTAATTAAAATTAACACTATATATATATATATATATATATTCCGAGAAAATCAATAAAATTGAAGAAATTATAGAATTAATCACATATGCAGGGGAATCAACCATTATTTAATTAGTTGCTTATGTGTTATCAAACATATATTACATATTAGTGGTGGGCGTATAAGTACTTGGTGCCCACCAGTGAGAATGAAATCAATTCCAATTTATAGCCCTATGCTGCAAATTAATTTGATTTGATGAAACGACTAGTACAATATTTCATAAATATATTACATTTGTGATTAACCAGATGAATGATGGATGTCAATGGAGAAAATACGGGCAAAAGATAGCCAAAGGAAATCCATGCCCTAGAGCCTACTATCGTTGCACTGTAGCGCCTGGATGCCCCGTTAGAAAACAGGTTAATTTGCTACTTCAATTCAATTACATAGCAAGCTAATTAATTGTGTATTTAGTACGTGTCGTGTTTAATTAATTAAAATGACAATATTAATTACTTATACATAAATGATATAGGTGCAAAGATGTTTAGAGGATACATCAATCCTGATCACAACGTACGAAGGAACACACAATCATCCGTTGCCAGTAGGCGCAACTGCAATGGCATCAACGACAACCTCGTCGTACATGTCATTGGACCAGCCACACTTTCCTCAATATCACAAAAATATTCTAAATACTATTCCCTCCTCCTCTTCTTCTTCTTCTTACATACCAAACCACCTAAGTCGACCCCTAAACCCTAATAACTATTACGACCCCACAAAAGGCATTGTGCTTGACCTCACAAAAAATGCCACCTCATCAAATCCCATGTCTCAATTAGGCTATTCTTGGATCCCAAAACAAGGCAATTACTTCAATGGAAGCCAACTTTTTCCTAACCCTAATAGACTAGCACAAGAAATGGGGCACAAAGAAGAGAAATTCAATAAAAGTGTGTTGTCCGAAAATGTAAGTGCAATTACTTCAGATCCAAAGTTTAGGGTTGCAGTTGCGGCAGCCATTTCGTCACTCATTAATAAAGAAGGCGAAAAAGACGGCGGCGGCGGAGGCGGAGGAAGCAGCGTTAGGGGTAAGACTTGGATTCTTGAATCAAGTAACCCTATCCATCATTCATCCACCCAATAATTATACGGTACTATTTAAAGCTGCATAGTTTGTAATGTTAATTTGAAAGATGCATGGTCCCTTGTAGATTACATTGTAATTTATATAATTACTTTGTTGTGATGATCTGAGCCAGGTCAGTGACATTAATGTATATTAGAGAAAATTATATTTTGAGGCCAGATTATATATGTATAATAGTGTTGTCAGCTGGAGGTTCCATGTGAAGCCTTGACTGTTGTAAAACTCAAGATATATACTTAAAATATATAGTGTTTTTTTTTTTTTTAAAAATAATTCTCTAGTTACGTTTCCTGGAAATTTGGATCTGATCTCATTTAATTTTACTTGCTTGGTAATATGTTAATTAATTAATTTATTTGGAAAATATGAATAAGGATAATCTATCTCACTTCACGTGCCCCAAATTTAATGTTGCATCTTTCGCATCTAGCCTTTATGTAAGTATCAGTGTACGTGCATATATATATATATATATATATATATATATATATATATATATATATATATATATATATATATTATCCTTCAATTTTGTAGGGTAGGGGTCCAAAGGCAACTAATTAAAGTGGCTTTTGATAAATATGAAGGACGTCCCTCCGCATTAGCATTAAACCAACGTAATTAGCAACAAATAATGGTCCAAATGCCTGTTACTACTACCATCTAGCGCACTGCATATATTTTGATTAATAGTTAAATAGATATTGGATGGATGGAGTGGCTAATGTATTAAATTTATATTAAAATAAATTGACTAATGTATTATAAATCTAGATTATTATTGCATAAATAAAAAATAAGGAACCTAAATGAAATATTTTATTTTAGTATAGAAGGTGGTGCAAACTGTGAAAATTTATTGCTAACACTATATCTATAGTGTTTAGTGTTAATTGGGGGATATGGCCGGTCTTAGGTTACCGAACTCTTAACAATTTAATTTTGAATCCACATACAACCTTAAAGTTTGATTAAGTGCAAATTTATTAAATAATTTAATCTAATTCTAATTTAACTTTTGACATATAATTTTGAAAATAATTTTTTTGGTGACCAACTGAGCAGTGTGTGGTTTTTTTTTTTTTTTTTTTTTAATTTCAAAGTTAAAATTGGGTCTGAAAGAGGTCATTTTATCGGTAATAGGTGTGTTAATTTTTGAGGGAATGTTTTAATTTGGATGGTGTATTTCCTATAGATATCGGTGCAAATAACCGAACCCATGCTCAAATTGGGTCTGTAAGAGATCAGAATTACACATAATTTAGGCTTTAAAAGCCCAAAGTAGTATTCTAAAACTGATGAGGTGTTTGGTTAACACCTTTAAAGCTAAGAAATGACAATGAAAGGAGAGTGTGATGTTTGGTTGAGGGGAATCAAAATTTTGATATATTAAAAATGAGTAATGAAAGTCATAGATTCATTCCTCCCAATTTTGGGAGAAATGAAAGTTATTGTTTTTTAAAATTTTATATATAATTTTTTAGATATTTATTTTGCCTTCTAAATTATTTATTAATATTAATAAATAATATTTTAAGTATAATTATTATATAATATATTTTTAATATTAAAAATGAGTTAATAACAATTTTAATTATCAATAATTTTTATCAAAATCAAATACTTTCTATGGTAATGATAGTCATACCTACATATAAATCAAACAACTCAACAATTACTAACATATCCATTACCATTCCTCACTACTTTCAAACCCATTACCATTCCAATTCCTTTCAACAAACCAAGCACCACCTGAGGCTGAAGGGTGTCATTTAATCTTGATTTACATAATCTCAAAGGAGTGTTAAAATGATATCATTACATCTTGAAATACATACGGCTTTTAAAGCCCAAATAGGTATGTTAAATTGGGCCTGAAAAAAATTTTCATCATAATTTGTAATTTACAAGCCCAAAGGATTATGTGAATTATCTTCCAAATAAAATAGATGTAAATTCCAAATTATTTGTACATAGTTATTGCTAATTTAAGAAAGGTGTTTCGTGTTTGATGCTTTTTTAAAAAAAAAAAAAAAAAAAAAGAAAAAGAAAGGTGTTTGATTAATTTATACAGAAGTATTTTCTGATCGCATTTAAGCAGGTTCGTGATGGTGTGGATTACTCTGAGGCTAAATTGAAGGAGCTGAATATGAATTTATTCAACAAGACTGTGAAGAGGGCTATGGAGGATGCAAAGAGACAGCAACTTGCACTCACTTATCAAGTTTCAATCGAAGCATGTAGGTAAGAATTTTGAATATTTCTAGCATTTTTTATGCTTGATTTGATACTATAATGCCCTCTCTGGAATTCCACCTGCTCCAAGGCGTTTTTTCTTTGGGTAACTGCAGAAGATGCTATGCAATGGCTGGATCATAATAAAACGAGGTTGAAGGTGTGTGTGATCTGATTATGAAGAAAAGTATCTTCTCATCATGAAGATGATAATGATGATGAACCAATTGATGAATTCTACTTTTTGTAAAGTAGATTTAGTTCCCATTTGTAGAAGCAAAGCATCAAATGTTCTTTTATTTACTCCATTCAAATTCTGAGACCTAAAAATGAAGATCAACTTCAACAACGTTGTGAGCACTATGTTAGGGGTATCAGCATCTTTGTTTCTTTTATTACCACAAATTAAGAAAATGCATCACAGGAGAATTAACATGGATAGGTTGAAGATTATAAGTGAGGCATTGCATGAAGCAGAAGGAAGATTAATAAGGTATCAAGAAAGACATGATCACATTCTTGATCACATGTGCTCTTACTACTTGATAAATCAGAATATGCAAGAGGCCTTGGCCGGGGCTCGGGACGCCATGAATGAAGCCTTGGAGCTTGTTGTCGCTCTCAGGAAATTGCAACTACAGGCCATCGTTTCATTTTCCTAATGAGTCTCTTAATGCAGGAGATCTGTCTGTTCATCTTGATATTTGCTGTTCCTGGGGGAAAACAAAAAACAAAACCATCTTTTCCGGTGATATTTTACGTATCTATAGCATTTGTTAGACCTGACCCATTAAAGTTTGGCAAGTATACACATTAGTTATTTTATTTACTTTCGTATTGGGAAATAAATATGCATACGTTGTATAAAGATTTCATAATTAAATAAAAATAGAATGCAATCTTACAATTAAAACATTTAAGATAAAACAAAACAAAGCAAAAGAATGTGAAACGCTTTCAGATTAAACCAATGTCACATAACAGAACTTTAAAGAGTTTGAAACTGGAGTGCAATCGGTCCAGAACATAAACATTGACGGTCTCTGCAAAACTGATACAGAAAAACAAAACCAAAGGAGATTTTCTAGGCCTTGAGGCGACCGTAAAACTTCTGCTTCTCCTGGGTTGTCTGGAAACGTCCATGTCCAAACTTGGATGAAGTATCGATGAACTTGAGTTTAATCTCTTCCAGAGCAACACGAGACGTCTGGTTCAGAAGAGTCTGACGGAGAGTAACAACCCTCTTCTTGGGTCCAACACAGCAACCCTTAATCATTAGGAAATCATCCTTCACTACACCATAGTGAGGAAATCCACCCATAGGAGTAACTTCTTTCTCAGTCCTGCATCATTAGAGAAAGTATTGTGCACGGTTAGGACCTAAACTGCATAACATCTCAAATATTTGTTTAAAAGAAAGCCCATATAGTGTGTGTATATATATATATATGCACAATACTTAAAATAGAGTGAGATTAGAGACAACATTTTGAAAACAATGTTACCTGTCAAACTCAGTGCTGGCGTTGTGATCTTCAGTCCCTGCTTTGCCAAGCCTATAGATCTTCTTGTTCATTTCAGTTCGGTGATGGTATCCATTCTGACCAGCCCTAGCAACAGTAAAGGAAACTCTAGCAGGATGCCAAGCTCCAATACAAGCCACCTTACGAAGACCCCTGTGGGTTTTCCGGGGCAGACGTGTAACACCCCAACGAGTAACAACACCCTCATAACCTTTACCCTTTGTCACACCAATAATGTCAATCATCTCATCTTTCTGGAATACAGTATCAATTGGGACCTGCTTCTCAAAGAAACTATAGGCAAAGTCAACTTTCTGGGCAATAGTCCCACCATTCACTTGAATCTCCATCAAGTGTGCCTTCTTTTGTTTGAGACCCTTCATCTTCCTAATCTGCACAACAAAAAGAATACAGTTAACAGCTGGAATGCATTAACTTGACAAAAAAGTCACAAAAGACTGAGACATTCTAAAAATATTGAAGTCACCAAGCCCCTGATCAGGAAGATGAGGTACATAATTCTCTTGAGAGCAGAATGGTCCTTGATACCTGTGTGTGAGCCAATACACGAATAACACAGCAATACTTCTTCAATTTCTCCAGTTGAGACTGGATATCCTTCTTCCCCTCATCAGTCTCAATTTTTTTTGAGTACTTGGTAAAGGCCTTCTTCTTGGACTTGCACCAGTTCTTATAGAACCTCCTCTTCACCTCCTCACTGAGATGCTGAGCCCAAACAGTGTTAAGGCAGCGAAGACCACGAGGTGTCTTCACATATCCAACAACTCCAACAATAACCATGGGTGGTGTTTCAATAATAGTAACAGCCTCACATGTCTCCTTCTTGTGAAGTTCTGCAATCATCAAACCAAAGTGCATAATTAATGCATAACAAAGTAACATCTAAATTGATAATATGTGTATCAGAAGCAGACAGAAGTATCTGAGCAAAATGGAGAAACAAACAAAAATAACAGGTCCTTTAAGGAAACCACATATTGTACAACAAAATTCATGATTGATGGGCTGCAAATAACAGATCCTTCAATGGAATTCATGTAAAAAGATTGACGTGGGAGAGTGCAAATGACAAGTTGCCCAATAGGACACTATATACTCATGACTAGGAGAATAACCAGAACAAAAAACATGAAGCTATCTGTTTTAAGCAATTTATAGACAAATGTGTATCCATTTATTTAGGTAACGGGCGATAACATAAAAGGAAAAAAAAACAGGCATCAAGAATCTACATGAACACGTAATTTACTTGATCCAGGCTTCTCCACTTCTCTGACAATGTGGGTCATCCCAGCCTTGTAACCCAAGAAGGCTGTTAGCTTGCAGGCCTTGGTTGGGTCATCCTTCGGAAAAGCCTTCACTGCACCATTCAATGGGAAATCAGCTAATTAACAGGCATCGGCTATTTATATAATAGAGAGATGCAGAGAGCAAACATACTATCGTAGTACATAATTAAATAACCGTGTATGCAGGTACGGCAGTGACAATTGATACTCAATTTGGCACCAACATATACAAATTACTTAGAATTTGCCATTGAGTACTAATTTAACTCATTGCACCAAGAAGCAGATGGGCGACATTTAACGAGAATGTTTTTTCCAAAAAAAAAAAAATAACAATAGAGAGATATACCCTTTCCCCTGTGGCGATTAGCGCGCTTCCTCGGAAGGAAACCGAGGGACCCGTGCCTTGGGTGCTCAAACTTCCTGTGAGACATTTTTCACCTCCTTCACTCTGAAAAAAACAATTTATCAGTTTTTTGAAGACGATAAATTAACCGAAAACCACAAATCCTGTTCCAACTAAAGATGCCGTCATTAAAAACATTTATGCGCTTATTTTACAAAGTTCCTGCGTAACACAGAAACTTCGCGTATACATTAGCACATTGTTTTTCGGAAAAATGAGTTGCATGAACGAAATCAAATCTCTTCACAGAAACAAAACAAAAACTGATAAACGACATGCTAGTATCGAATCGTTCCCGAATAATCTAAAAACGTTGTTTTCTGTAAATATCACAATCCATACAATTTCGCATGAATTCTACAGGAAAAGTATCAAGCAAAAGATTAAATCAGAGAATGTGAATACGTGAGAGAAATGAGAGAGGCAACGGCGTGAACCTGAGTGCTGCAGCAATGGAGGACGACGCCTACTACCGAGTGAAAAACCCTAGTTCAATGGGCTCTCTCTATTTATAGTATCTAATTTACACCAATTAAGGTAGCTAGACCATTAGAATTAGGCCCATTGTATAATAAGCCCAATTTAGTAAAAGTTTAGGCACAGGTTATTGGGCCTCTTTTAATTAGGATTTCACTAGATGAGTGCACCCACCCATAAATTGATAATTTATTTGATCAAATTTGAAGAGTCAAATAGCAATGAGATGAGTATTTTATCGACCCTCGGAAATTTCAATTAATATTATAAAAGTAAATGAATATTATTCTATATTATACATAATTTTTGAAAAACGCCCAAATCATATTGGTGGCACCCGTTCCAAGTGTGAGAACTGAAACTATAACCTATTTTTTTCGAAAACAATAATAATTATATAATAAATGTATTATTTTTTTTATATTTTGATATTAAATAAATAAAGAACGCAATTTTTTTATTAAATACACTATAAATTTAATATTTAAGTGTTGTTTTTATGACTATGTTGTCAATAGTCAATCCTCCGATATTACGTTGCTCCTAATATTAATTTAAAAAAAAAAAGAAATATTTTCAAAATAATAATGACCCGTCCAAGTCAAATCCCCTAAATAAGGCCCATTTATATATTAATTTTGAGAATCCAGCCCATTATCCCAAATTAAGTTGTAGGAAGCAGCACTCCACCGTATCAAAGAGAAAAACTTCCCTCTCACACAGAAGAAGAGCAAGGGAGTGACAACACCAGTTGCAGTGGCCATCAATGGATTTCTCGGCTCTGAATGAAGCGCTGGCGTTCAAATCCTACGATAAGATTGCCGACATCTGCGACACCCTCATGCTCCAGGTCATCGATACTTGTTTCCAATTCTACCCTCCCCATTCCCTATTATCCCCTTTGCAAACCCTAACTCTCTCTTTCCCGATTCCAGGCTGCAGCGGAGGGTTTAAGTCTTGACGAAGAATGGCCATACGCCGTTCATCTACTCGGTCACATCTACGTCAACGACGTGTAAATTTCATCCTTATGATTGACAATTAAATTGGTCTTGTTTAGTGTGTTCATTTTTTTTATAATGCGTTTTAGTGATGTAACTGTTTGGTGATGATTTTGATAGTTCTGCATTTTGTTACAGTAATAGTGCAAGGTTTTTGTGGAAGAAGATACCGTTGGCTGTGAAAGAGAGCCAGCCAGAGGTATCCGCGGCGTGGAAAATTGGGCAGAGGCTGTGGATGAAGGATTACGGTGGTGTTCATGAGGCTATTCGTGAGTTTAATTGGAGTGTACAGTCCCAGGGAATGGTCGCTGCTTTCTCCCGTAAGTGATGTATTAGTTTGATCATTGTTGTTGTTCTGTACTAAACTTAGTGTTTATAGTTGATAAAAAATCCATAGGTTCCGTCATGGATGGTATTCGGTGTGTATAATAATGTTTGTTGCCTAGTGTTGTTGCAAATTGTGCTGCTAAAGGTAATGCGAGTATACCTTGTCTAATTCCTTGTCTCATTGTATGACGATATGCTTGTAATTTAGCGACGCTTGTGTTTTTATGTTCCATTGATTTCTTGCCTGCTGTCTCTGGATCCATATCATATAAAGCAATTACCAACAATTGTTAGGTGGTGTCTCAAACTCTTCAATGGGAATGGAAATAAAAATGTTTTTTTCCCTCTATTCCCTTGGATATATTGAAAGAAGATTGTTTCCATCCATGGTGATTAAATCATTAATGTTGTGCTCTAATTTTGAAAAAAATGACACAAAAGAAAGTTGTTGGTGGTGATGGGGGGATTGATTGAGGAGAAATGGTTGTAGGAGGGGAAAAAATTAATCAAAATGGGTAATGATTACCGTATTTAGGAAGAAAAATAGTGTCATTGATCATCTTTTGTTCTTATTAACTACAGTAGTTGCCCTATACCCATTCTCATTCCCATTGAATTTTTTTCAACCAAGCGCTATTTAATAGAAATCTCATATATCTATC
The DNA here is from genome assembly GCA_030762865.1 of Paraleonurus japonicus. NCBI lineage: Eukaryota > Viridiplantae > Streptophyta > Magnoliopsida > Lamiales > Lamiaceae > Paraleonurus > Paraleonurus japonicus. The sequence continues at coordinate 1,914,861 of CM061057.1, read as the reverse complement.
TCAATTACCTTTCGTTTTAAACCTGTTTTCATGGGACCTTGCTCTTATTGGTCTTGTTGGTGCATCAACTAGGATCTCAGGGATATTAGTTATAATGACTTCTGTTGTTAAAATTTACTGCAGAGCTCTACACAAAAAGGATGTTTGAATTGCTGCTCTCTGCTTATTCAACAATAAGCATTCATGATACAGCTCTTTTCCTTGGAATGAAAGAAGACGAGGCTGCTAACTGTAAGCTCCCATCCTTGTGTACACATAGCTTGTTAAGACTTCATACTAATCAGACACAGTACATCATGTAGTTTAAGTTGACGCTTGGGTAGTGCATGGGTTCAATGTGTTCTGTTAGGTTATCCTCACAAAGAAATGAATAGCACATAGTTTTACAGAACCTCATGTTTTTCATCTCGGTTTCTTATTCTTAGGAGCTAATAGAGGATAGTTATGCTCTGTTTCAGATGTGCTACAGCAAGGCTGGACCTTGGATTCCACATCTCAAATGCTCACTGTGGAGAAGCAGGCAGTTGCAACCGAACAGAAACTGGATCCCAGTAAATTACAGCGACTGACTGAATATGTTTTTCACCTTGAGCACTAATCCTTCGAATTCAGGTTTGCTTTAAACCCAACCTGGGCTGTGGACCACTAGAGAATAGACTTGTGTCGTTAATTTTAAGTTTTGGTATAAATATATATGGTTGGCGTGTTTCTTCACTCCAAAAATATAATTTTAACAATGATCTTTGTAGTTATTTATTCAGAGAATATTTGTAGATATAGTTTCTCAATTTTAATTCAGATTTTGAGTTGTGCTTAACTATAATTTGCGGGTCACAACTCCAGCTTATCTAACCTGCTTTATAGTGAGTTGTTGAAAGTTGGACAGCTATTTCGTTCAATTTTTAATAAATTGTTATTACTTTTTAAAAAAGTGATGCAAATTAATATAAAAGTGATAACAATTTATGAAAAAACTATAATAATTTATTAAAAAGTGAGTCCATTTCATGTCCATCTATGCATGGTCTCACACAAGAGTGCTCCTATTTAAAATGAGAGGTTCTGTGTGAGACCATTGGATCTTAACAATAAAACTTAGTGCCCCTATTTAAAATGAGGTTTTGTGTGAGACCATTGGATCTTAACAATAAAACTTGTATCTTGAACACATTTTTATTTAGAACTATTGTTTCATTTGATTTGACGTTAAGAAATATATAGTATATGAGATCCATGAATTAAACAAATTTTGGTGTAAACGAAATGTATATTCAGTCTTAAGGATAATTTCGTCACTTACTGAGCATAGTGGAGTAATATATATACAATCCATCTGTCTTGCTTCCTAGAATCTTCAACTTAAAGAAATTTGGTGTAAATAATTTTATGTAAATGCCAAAACGTAATAGTAACATTTTTCTTTTGTGCGTCTAGTTTTGTCTCCTTAGTTTGATTACGGAAGTTGAATCTTGCTATTGTATTGTATCGTAAGATGATTTATATACGAAAGCATAACATCTCTCGTATTTTGATAGTCTGCAATTTCTTGCGTATGGTTGGTTGTATTTTCGTGACGATTATAATGGAAACACGTCACTCTCATTAAATAATTATTGTTGTCTACTTTTTATATTCCTCACAATCCTTTTCGCAGCTAAAGATATTTTCGCTTATCAAATGAAATGGACATGGACATCGTCTTAATTTGTTCCTCCTATGAGACCTTTCACTGTTATTCGAACCAATAACCTTTTGGATATAGGTAGTGGAGATCTAACCACTTGAGTTATACCACTTGTTTGTATTTTTATCACAATGTATCAATGTACAATGTATCTTTATCACATTTATTTTTTTTGACAAAATTGATTCAACCAACTGCTTAATGAAATTATGTATTTTTAATTAAATCAATAATTCCTAAGGCACGGACAGTAAATCATGGCCAATCGTTTTAGACTTCATTCAATTTCAATTCAATAAAATAACAAACTAATTTAAACACGTTTTAGTTAAGTAGAAACTAAATTTAAACATGTTATAGTTAAGAAACACTAAAATTTAGTTTAAATAGATACCATTTGATTTATATTCAGATCTTTAAGTAACACTTCTTGCTATAACAAAGTGTATTGTGAATCAATTTTACCATAAAATTTATTTGTATTTTATGTATATTTTTTAATAGTACTAGTTATTTCATTAAAAGATTTTAATTTAATAGTAATATAATATAATGAAATTACTGTTTAAATTGCACTATAAAAAAGTGATTTACAAGAGACTACCTTCTCACCCATTTACTTACTATAACTTCTTCAGTTATTCTGTTGTTTAAGAATAAGATACATAAAATTCGATTGAACTTGACTTGCAATTTCCATTTTCTTTATAATTTGTAAATGATTGATTAAAACTGAAAGGCTGATTGAAGTCGGTAACCTATTTCGATATACCAATTTCGTTATATATTTCTGCATATGATTATAACACTACGCATAATTAGATATAAGTAAAACACTAATTCTAAAGCATGATAAAAAGCCTAGAATCGAACTGTAATTTTAGTGAACTTGGTCGAGCATAGACTAATATGTCTGTATTTATGAATTTAAGGCCTCCTGATTCCACTTGATTTTTTATTATTTTATTTCATATGAACTTTATTTATTTAAACTTTTATTTAATTTGGGTTTGTCCCTCCTGATTTGAAACTATGCAGCTCCATAAATTTCCGTCCATTAGGTCTCTACTGTGATTTAAGTTCACGTATTTTTTTTAAATAATACTCCCTCTATCTCACACCAGTTTTCACACTTTTCTTTTTTGTTTGTTCCACATTAGTTTTCACATTAAAAAAAGAAAACATCTCCTTAAACTTCACCCTCACAATATTCCTATATTTACACAAAATGTCATAACTTTTGACACTCAATTCAACCATTTCCCTTTAATAATAAAAGTTTACAAAATTATACTTTAATACCCCACTCATTAAATTTTTTCTTAAAATGTATGCCCAAATTAGTATGAAAACTAATTTGGGACAGAGGGAGTATTGTTTAGTATATAAAATATTATGTTTTAAAAAAATGATTGATTTTTTTATATTATTTTTCTCAAAATCATTAAACCGTAATATTTTGTATGTTAAACAATAGTATTAATATACTAAACAATCATATCAAATTTATCGTAAAATTTCTTGGAACCAAGTTCATAAATCACTAAATGAAAATAATTGATTGGCTACATAATTTTTCAACAAAATTAATTTCATACTTAAATAGTGGGGTCTTATGCCTTATCTATGGATTTTTTTATTTATTTTACAGCACTTCACCCAGAGAATTACCAACAGAACAACTGAAGGTAATTAAATATATACGAAATGTTTATAGGCAAAACCATCCTGAAAGATAATTTTAGTACACATTCGCGATTGTCTACAGAACAATGATAGGTAATTACCTACTGATTACATTTTCGTAAGAAAATAAATTATGTACAAGCAAATTCTCTATCATCGTTTTTGTTGGTATTTAATAAACAAATGCAAATCTTTACAAAATTGAGATTATTGCCAACAAAACATTTCATACTCAATTTATTTTTTCTTAGTGTATATTTTTGTCCTAGTAAAATTATAAATTCGTCTACACCTCAAACACACACAAATCATAATCTAAACAACAAACAGAAAAAGTCTCTAATATGATCTTACTCTCAAGTCACAAACTGAGACATGAAAGAAAAACAAGATTAATATGTCGATCGAGCAATAAGGTTGGACTTAATCCATCATCGTATACACAAGTATATCAACTGCATGTTGTTAATGAATACATCTAGAATACGTTCTCAACTAATTGTTTCACATAGTGATATTCAAATATATCATCAAAACTATCTAAAAAGTTCCATCAAATCATGAAATTATTTGCCTATATATATATGATTTAAAGTATAACTTCGCATGAAATATATAATTAAGACACGGGTGAAACATAATGATCATATGAAAATCTTATACCCCTTGAACACTGGAAAATATAATATTTCTACCTAAGAAAAACTGTATATATATGTATGTTTAAATTAATCAGTCCCCAAAAAAAAAAAGTTAAGCATTAATATATAAATACTGTACAATTTACCAAGATGAGTAGTGATGAGAAAGCATTGGCGAAGAGATGAAACCCCTAAAGGATGTGCCTCTTGTGAGTGCGATTGTTGATCAAAGGCTGAGATTTTCTGTAGATATCCGAAATTGGCAAAAACTTCTTTCTTCGTCTTGGCAAAAAAGCTTCCTCCGCTGGATTAATCACGGCGGATGATGATGTTTCGCCCACGCTTTCTTCTTTATTTTGGTCTTCCGTTTTCGCCGGAAAATTCACCCAAAAAAGCTGGAAATCGTCGGCGGAATTGCCGCTCAGTTGAATTAGCTGCAAAACTGCGTCCATTTCCAATTCTGTGAGCCTCGATTCCATTTGGGGTTTCATGCTCCTTTTTCTATTTTTTCTAGTCTGCTCAACGGATATACGCATATAGAGAGAGAGAGTATTTCAGTATTTGGAGAACAAATTGTGAGATGCGGAGAATGTTTGGTTTTATTTTCATACCAATTTTCAGTTCTCTCTCTTTATTTTTTACAAAGTCTTGTATGAATTTGTACATAGTTCAATTTAAGTGTATTTTTTAATAATATTGATTAATTTTATACAATTATATTTATTAAAAAATGCAAGTGAATAATTTTTTTAAAAAAATTACTGTACTTTTCAGTAAATATAATCAATAACATTTAAAATTACATTTAAATTGTATAATGCATAAGAGATCTATTTTTTTGAATCGCGGTTCGAAACTCTCTCAATGATTGATTAATTTTATATAATTATATTTAAATTGAAAATTTGTCAAAATACTATTCTATTTTCCTTCCCCTTTCATAATTGTCAAGAGTACAATATTTAGAGCTTGCATAATAAAAATCCCTAATTAAGTGGGATATCTAATCTAATCAACTAATAAATCAATAATATCGTTCAATTAAATAATCTAAATCAAATCCATCTAAATTAAATTAATCTAAATCAATTTCTAATATTTCCTAATGTATAATGAAATCTATCATTTTTTCCCTTGTCCTCAAAGGTTAAGATCTCCAAATCACGTCAGCTTAGGATCGAATATATATGCAAAATAAATTAATTTTTGATACTGTGACCCAAGCAATGAAACTTGAATTTGAAAAATAAAAAAGCTTAGGGAGATTTCCACACCATTGGTACCTAAAAACCATGAATGAGAATAAATTATTTGTCAAATTATTTTTTTCTTCCATTTCATAATTGTCAAAACTTATAGAACTTGCATAATAACAAATCCCTAATTAAGTTATTTTAATAAATCAATATATATCGTAACTAAATCAATTAAATAATCTAAATCAAATCCATCTAAATTAAATTAATCTAAATCAATTTCTAATATTTCAATGTATAATGAAATCTCCTTACAATTCCATGTTCACCAAGTTTTTTTTTTCCAAACTAAGACCTCCTTAAAACTCCAATTCGTTCCCAAAAGAAAGGGCCGGTGGCCAGTGGGCTTTAAGCTTTCCGTCCACAGCTATTAATATATATGCAAAATAAATTTATTGACTGTGACCCTAATGGTTGAATTTGAAAAATAAAAAACTTAGGGAGAGCTTGGTACCAAAACTTGAATGAGAATGTTATTGAAATTATTTTTACATTTACCAAAACTTGGTACCAAATTTTTTTCCACTCTATATTCTGGATATATATTTGCATTAGTAGTGTTGTGCTTCAATTTTTTTTTAAAATTAAGACAAAGGAAGCTTGCTGTTTTGTTGGAGAGGAATGATTGAGAAAAAATAATTATAAGAAAAGAAAAAATTAATTAAAATGAATAATGATTACTTTATTTAATATGAAAAATAGTATCATTACTCATCTTTTGTTCTCATTAATCACAATAATTGTGTCATATTCATTCTCATGCTCAATGCTATAGAAGAATTTTCAATCAAACGCTCCTTAGTAGTATTATTTTTCTAGTAAAAATGAGAAGAAATAAATATGTATTTTTAATAGTAAAAAGTGAGATTTTTTATTTTTATTTTTATTTTTGAATACATTTTCTTTTGAAAAATATATACATTAATAGACTGGAATTACTGAGCAATGGGAACGAAAAGGCTGAAAGTCATTCTTCTTTTCTTACGTCTTAAGTTGTTTCTAAATTAATAATGAAATTAAGTCATATATAATATTGGCTTTTCCGGGACTTCGTCTTCTAGTTTGGTCTTTCTTTTCTCTTTGAAATTCTATGCTAATGCTATGTCGATACTCGATACTATAACGTATGAAGATACACGTCTGTATTATGTGAATTAATAGCATGACATTTCTCCATTATGGAAATGAAAAGTGAAATTATGAAAATTAGTTTTATTTTGTAATTGGCTTGTATTTAATTTTATGATATTTTTAAATAATATTTTTTCAACTCGTGATTACTTTTATATTTGTCTTTTCAGAACGTTCCAAAATTAGTTTTACAAATTAAAAATTTAAAACTTTCTAAAGTTACAATTTTGAAGTATATTATGTATCGGATTTGATTACATGCCCACCTATAGGCACAAACTTATATACACACCACAAATAAAGTGATGTCATATAATCATGGAGCCCACAATTATTTAATTAATTGCTTATGTGATATCACATCATTTGTGGTTGATATATAAGTTTGTGCTCATGTGGACATGTGATTAATTGTCCACATGTGATTAATTCCGTATTATGTATATCTAACACATTACACACACAAATACACACAACATATTATTCAAGTTTTACTGCCATAACCCTTCTTAAAGATATATTCCAAACTATACAAAGCCCAATAAATCTTGGTATATTGTTATATCATTTCTTATGTTCTCAATTATACATATATAGTCCATCTTACTTTTACACACTTATGATGATATACGTTTTATTTAATATATATTTTTTGTGATTTTACTAAATAATTTAAAATTGATTTCTATTGTCACATTGGAGCAAAGTTGGAGTTAATACAAATTAACAACTTTCCTAGTATATCCTTATTAAACGAGTTGAAAATATAATTACCGCAAATAATTACGAATTGGTATTGTGAATAAATTTTGCCATAAAATTACAATAAGTACCCTCTCTTGAAACAAATAATATCTTTCAATTAATATCTTTTAAAGAAATAACCATCTTCATTCAAAACTAATACTACTACTTACATTATAATAAAACAACTAACACTCTTTAATGAAACAACAAATATCTCAAAATAAATTTTATGGTGAAAGTTGTTCACATAATAATTTGTCAATAATTAAATACAATATACTCCCTCCGTCCCATATTAGTTTTCAGATTTTTCTTTTTTGTTTGTCCCACGTTAGTTTTCACATTCCTAAAAAGTAAATCTCTTCCTAAACCCCACTCTCACAATATTCATATGTTTATACAAAATATCATTACTTTTACTCTCTTTGCAACCACTTCTTTTATTTTAATAATAAAAATTTATAAAATTATCTCTCAATATTACACTCATCACATTTTTTCTTAAAATGTGTGCTCACATTAGTATGAAAACTGATGTGGAACAAAAGAAGTATATTATAAACACATACAATATGGAGTATATCAATCAAAGATGTATACTTGCAACGTCCCAGTGAAAGTATCTCATTACCGTTTGATATAATATTTAAGAAATATAGTATAACATAATAATACAATATAAGTGATGTCATGAATAAAAAAATATGTATTTAAATATATTAATTGAATGATATTTTATGTATATATATATATGTAGTGTAGAAACAAATATTTTGTTAAGGTATTGTAGAAAAGAAATGAGACATTTTGATTGCAAAATGTAAAAATGAGATAATTTCATTGGAATGGAAAGAGTATATATGCTACAAAATGTGAAGAGCGATCGAATTATATATTTCGGATATATAGGAAAAAATGTGGAATTTATGATTAGAACGATGATAATTTGTTCAAAACATAGAAATCTAACATACTTTCATTTTCTTCTAGTTTTTTTTTTTTTATAAAGTAAATAATATAAAAATTATTCAATCAAATAAAATTCCATTTAAAAATCTAGTTTCACATAATCACATTTTTGCACACATTCATTCAAATTGATATCTATCGGATTATCACACAAAAACCAATACATCCTCATATCTGATTAATCAATAGAACAGATAGAAATGGAAATTTCCACTAAAAATTTACCTAACAAGCCCTTGGCTTAATTGAATCACTTGACTGACTTTTTTTGGTATTTTCAAAGAGGAATAGAAAATAAGTCTATTAGTAAAAATATATTCCGGTAAAAGTTTTTGTTTTAGGAGAGGATGTAAAAGTGGGTATACATTGAGATTTCTATTTTATTATTTTATTATAAATCTTTCCATAAAGGCAGCAAGTCAAGTCAACCAAACATGGTATTAGTATAAGCTTCTGGTCAAATGAAATCCGTCAGGGGTGATAAGGTAATTTCATGTAGCGTAAAGTACATACTAGTACTAAATATATTATATATATATATCTGTTTTTTTTTTTTTTTTTGACAGAAATATATATCTGTGTTTTAATTTCACAAGTTAAGGAATTAAAGGGAAAAAAAAAACAGCTCGTGGGACCCATTTACCCGTTTTGCCTAATATGACAACAATTGCTACAAATCAATTGAATTATTATTATCTTGTGGTGTGTTTGGCAAATGTCGGATAAATTTTAATTACATGCTCATTCTGATACGCTAAAGCAAGCCTGCCAACTTATAACCTGTGGTTCTCGCAAATAAAAGTCATGGATTTTTTTTTAATAAAATTCCATTTCACATAATCAAATTATTTTGAATACTCCTTTAAAAAAATGTTCACGCTCCTCTTTCTTTCCTAACGATTTATTATATACTCCCTTATTCTCGAAAAAGCTTTCATATGTAGGTGGACACATAATTTAAAAAAAAAGAGTAATAATTGAGATTTTGAGGAATAATTTTGTAAATTTTTATGTATAAAGTAAAAAAACTTTATTGAATTTATTGTATATTAAAAATATATGACATTTGTAAAAATTATTGAAAATTGTGAGGGTTTTTATAATTTTAAGAGTGTGAAAATAATGTGAGGGTGAATTTTATAATTTTAAGAGTGTAGAAACTTATATATATACATGCAAATATTTTTATACATTAATATACAAAATAATATAGTTAATTGGTTAGAGTCTCATTATCTATTCTATAAAGTTATGGATTCGAATTATTAAAATATATTTTTTTAAGGGGCACTCTCTTGTGTGAGACAAATATTTTTTTAATAAATTATTATCACTTTTTCAAAATTTGTTATCACTTTTTTAAATTATTAGTTATCACTTTTTAATTTGTTGTCATTTTATACTATTCTATAAAAAAGTGATAATAATTTATTTGAATCATCAAAATATATTTTTTTTAAATAGTGTTAATGTTAATTACTTTAATAAATATATTAATTTACCAGTATTAATTATGACAAAAATTTGTATGAGACCGAGTCACTTTTTAATAAATTATTATCATATTTTTTAAAAAATGATATAAATTAGTATAAAAATGTAACAATTTATGAAAAAGTGACTCCGTCTCATATCCGTTTCATGCATGAGACGGTCTCACACAAGAGTGTCCCATTAATTATTTATTACGAAAATTAGAGAGGAGGAAAGTAATTACTCCTGCATCTTAATATGGGACGTGCGTTTTCATTAATTATATTATAATTAAGCACGTTTATCATTTCCCATACATAATTTGTCTCCACATCCACATATTATTATGTACTCCACTACACATGATATGTTTTGCCGGCAGCACACATGCATAATATATCTACACAAAAGTATATGGTAAAATCTTTTTAAATGATACTTGATATCTTTTAAAATTGATAATATAATAAACTTTCCATCCCAAATTGGGGTTGATAAGGTAAATAAATAATTTTAATAAAATATTAAGATAATAATTCTTTTAAAAAATCCTTACATAACTGTAATCTCGATGATAATATAAATTAGTAATCTAATAAATTTACATGCTATGTTTAAATTCGATCTTGCTTTATTTCGAAATTCTAACCTAAATTTATGGTAGTAAAATATCTAATATATTATAGCTCAAAATACTAAATTAAAAACATATAATTTTTAATGACTTTTGTTGACTAACATAGGTTTATTCATAAAAAAGTAAAATGTTTTCGAAAATTATACCAGACATGGTGTATTGAGCTTTGTGGATAAGGAATTCAAATCACTAAAAAAAAGTGGGGAAAAAAACAAAGAAAATGTAGGTTGTACTGTACTACTACTACCACGAAACACTAGAAAAGGAACTTTAATTTTACTTTATTCCTCTAAAAATAGTGGAGGACATTGTAAGTTTGTTTCACAAAGCTAATTAAATTAATATTAAACTCTAAAAGAAAATCAAGTAACTTTTGAAATATGAAAATATGTGAGACGATTTCATTTATTTATATATACGATCAATAAATCTATAGTATCCAATTCAATTTTGAAGCAGGATCTTATAAGATGTAGATGTAGTAAAAGATTAGAATCTTCTAATATTTGAATAAAGCTTTAATCAAACATTTACCTAACTCAACTTAGAAAATAGTCCTCCATTGGGAAAAAAATTAACTACATATATACAGTTAACATGGAATAAAAAATCCCAAGAAGTTAAAATTTTCTCCCTCCAAAATTGTGTTGTTACATGTATTGGATACCCCATCTCTCCCTCCCACTCTTACAAGCAGGATTCCTGATGAGGGGCATGAATATTTTTTTTGCAAGAATGAGGGGCATGATTATTAATCGGTATTGATCAAAAGATCCACACACTGTTTCTACCTTCAGGGGATATATCTCAGTCCAAGCTTCATGAGGCTCGATTCAACATGCGTTCTTATGCTTTGTATCGAGGAGTTTCTAGTAGCCCAAACCCTGGCACGTCTAAAGAGTGATACTGATGGACGAGGCTCTTTTCTTCTACACGCCTCAACAGACCGTTTGTTTATGGATGAACACCCAATGTTGTACCTAGTAAGAAAGTGGTGACAATAGAAATAACAATCATAAATCACTATAAGAGACAAACAGATTTATACATAACTCTTATTAAACTAGTTGAAACTTGAAACTGGTTCGATCACTTTTCAATCATTATAAAACCACTGGGAAAATGAAGTAAACGAAATACCAAATTGAAGTAATTGTCAAGCATAAGATTCAATATGGACCATGCAAGCCATTTCCTTATTTATGTTTGGTTAGAAGAGTGGCACTTTTGTATGTGGTTAAAATTGTCTAGTGAGTAGTGATGTCCATTTTTAAACAAGAATTATTCATGTCATAGTGTTGAATTAATATCAAGATTCCCAATCCTGGTATGCACTCCTTGTTCTTCAAGAACCAAACACAAGAAAACACTTTATTTATGTACTTATGTTTGTGTATCATGTGTGAGTGTGTGCGCGTGAGAGAGAGAGAGGGGGGAAGACACTGGCAAAATAAGGTAAAGTAAGATAACTTACGATAAAGGATTCAGATGAATAAAACTGGCACTGGCGCAGCAAAGGCTTAAACCTTCTTAGCCACCAGAAGCCTCCATGAGAGAAATCATCTTTCGCCATCTTCAAGCATGTTGGTTATATGCCAAAGTCCATGCAGTAAACGAACATATATGTGCCTGAAATTTTAAAAAATATTATTTCATAAATAAAGTGTCGATTGAAGATTCGGTGTCTTGGATCTGCATTATAGTGAACACAGAACACTGCAAACCAATGGACATTGTTCAATATTAGAAGCATTATCCAATTCCAAAATATCAGGATAGAGCATAAAACAAGATCTGGTGATAACATAGAGGAAAAAATGTGTAGTGAAGAATTCTAGAAGAAAGGACTAAGCAAGTGCAACTGGAGAAAGAAACAAATAATCAGGACTGCAAACGGACTAACAAGAGCCTAACAGGAAACACATCTCTTGGGTGTAATAAAGAAAGATGTCACCTCACCCAGCACACAATGCAGGTAATAAAACAATCACAATAATTAACCAACAACCATTAAACGAGGCAAACAGAAGTGCACTGCACAACTAAAGCGGATTTTCTACTAATTATTTTGAAAGTTTGTGAACTAATTCATGTGCTCTAACAATAAGCTGATTATGTCTCCTTCAAATGGCTATAAGTGACTACAATCCTCAGGAAATGGGTTGTATAGTGTATGCTTCTGATCAAGCAATGATGCATTAGAAGTTTAAGATAATCACAACAGCAGAGCACATTCCTATATCTGCATTTCAGGTTTATGAGAAGATTTACTTGTTTCTACAATTTAAAAGCTTAGACAGTCCTGAATAGTTCGCAAGAATAAAGAACTGTTCCAGGCGCAATCCAATTATGAAAATATGCAGCATGATGATATAAAAGTCAGCAAGACAAAAAATAAATAAAAAAGTGATAGATAACTCAAAATAAAGGAACAAAACTTGCAACCTTCTTTTCTTTCATCCCCACGACAAAAAGAATCTCCTCAATTTGAAGTATCGACTAAGGGCCTCATGTAACTGCTACGCCAAGAGCAAGTGTCAACCAAGATATCCTTCAATTAAACAGCAACTGGAATAATTGTGTTGGTCCGGAGTTCAGTGGGTCCCTCAGACAATGATGCACATGTGTGCTCACTGTTTGATGATATTTGCTCTATCTCATTGGCTTCATGAGCCGTGGGTCCCTCAGACAATGATGCACATGTGTGCTCACTGTTAGATGATATTCGCTCTATCTCACTGGCTTCATGAGCCATCCCTGCCTTTCTAAGGCGGGACACCAAAGCATTAACAGCAAAACTATCTGGTGCACAACCCATGGACAACATCTTGTTATAAATTCCAATAGCTTCTAACATTCTCCCTTTCATACAATGCCCTATAATCAAAATGGTGAAGGTCAGTTTATCATGAATGCACCCCTTTGCCTCCATTTCAGCAACAACTGCATTCGCCTCATCAATGTTCCCAGCTTTACAAAACACATCAATCACAGGGTTGTAAATAAATGGTTGGGGAACAATATCTGCCCTCCCGTTCAACTGCCTTAACAAATCACGAGCCTCATTCAATCTATTCTGCTTGCACAGACCATTAATAACAACAGAAAAAGTAAAGGCATTGGGAGACAATTTCCTCTTATTCATCTCATCCCAAAGTTTCATGCATCGGTCCATATCTCCAATGCGAGAATGCCCATCAATGAGACACGTGAAGGTCACAACATCAGGTTGAATACCACTGCTGACCATCCTTTCATACATCTTCACTGCTGAGGCCACTTCCCCCTTTTTCCCAAATCCATCAATAATAACATTAAAAGTAAACGAGGTCGGTTTAATCCCAGCACTAATCATCTCATCAAAAAGAGCTGCAGCATGCTCCAACTTACCTGATTTGCAGTATCCAGAAATGACCGAGGTGTAAGTCACAATATCTGGAGAAAACTCACATTGGAATTGAATTTCTCTCAGTAACTCATGTGCTCTCTCCACATTGCCAACTCTACACAACCCGCTAATAAAAGTATTATATGTAAAAACATCTGGACGACATCCGAAACTCCTCATTATCTCAAAAAGCTCAAAAGCATTCTCGATTTTACCTGCCAGGCACAAACCTCGCATCACTATGTTAAAAGTACGATTATCAGCACCAAAATTTCTTGACCTCAGTACATGACGTCTAAAAAACATAATTGCATCATCAAGCCGTTTTCTACTGATTAACAAGCTCAAGAATTTATTACACACAAAGGGACTAACTATTTCATCTCTCTGATTACACAGTTCGGCTTGCGCAACCAAGATTCCTTCAGCAATCTTAAACTTTCCAGCATTTGCAAAGGACGAAATTACAAAATCTAACAACGAGTTGTTCGGAAGAATTCGATCAACTCTCATGTAATCATAGACTACTTTAGCAGACTCGTAAAGATTCACCCGACAGAGTGACCTCAAGAGCAAATCAAATGTGGATTCCGAGTGAGTAATATTCAAATTGAGCCTTGAGTAGCAAAAGAAACCAAATGCTAAACTTGGATTATCCAATCTATTATTTATGTGATAAATTACACCAAGAGCTACAAACGGATCTAGATTCATCCGGAAATAATCAGAATTAAAAACAGAAAGCGACTGAGAATGGCGAACGCAGAGTGTGGATACTACTTTAATGAACCAGAGAGTAGATGGAGAAGAAGAGTTGGATGATTCCGAACGTGCCTGACCATGAAACAAGGCTGTGGACAGAATCTTAGAAATTGACGCCCTCTGTGACCAAAATTCCATTTTCATCAATCAAATCATGGATACTTCGTTACAGCAAAGAATGCAGCGACGCGTTTTTTTGATTCATTTTCTTGAGATATGGACGGATGTTCGCATCGGAAAAGAGGAATGGTTTTAGGGTTTAAGAATCGAGAGGAATTCAACAATGGTTTCAGGTTAGATTCACGTGCGCGTAATGCGGTGGGTTCGAATGAGTTGACGGCGGCGTGTGCGAAGTGGAGATAGCGTTGCTGGTGTGGGGGCGGACTGGGAAGGCTCACAAAGGGTTTCTCTTGGCAGATGATAATGCCAGACCAAAACTCCTAATGCCAGAACTAGTCCGCTCTATTTGCAAATTTTGCATTGTTTTGGTTTGATCTCTAAATAAAAATTAAAATATCCTTCTAAAATAAAATTTGTATTTTATTTATTTATAAAGTAAATAACTTTTTAAACGAGTGTGTAATTTTAGAATTAGTATTCTTCAAATTTCATAATATGTTCAAGGCAGTCTTTATTTCATATTTATTAGGCTAAATTAATAGAATAATTATATTAATACGAATTTACTATTAATTTTGTATTGAACTTAAAATATTAAATTTAAACTAATTCACTCAAAATTGGTCTTGTATAAACTAATTTCATATTGTGAAACTGATGTATAACTAAGACATCAGAGTAAAACAACTATACTTTAATCAAACAATTATTCTTCAACTAATACTTTTTAATAAAATAATTATTCTCTCTGTTTCGGATTAAATTTTATACTAATTTGGGCATATATTTTAAGTAAAAATGTAATAAGTGAAGTATTGAAGAGTAATTTTGTAAATTTTTATTATTAAAGTAAGTGAAGTGGTTGAATTATTTGTAAAAAGTAATGTCATATCGTGTAAATATATGAATATTGTGAGGGTGAAGTTTAGGGAGAGATTTCCTTTTTAAATTTGTAAAAACTAATATGAGAAAAAAATGTGAAAACTATCCTGAAATACAGGGAGTAATATTATATATTAATACTGCATATTACAGTTGAGTGGAGAGAGAGGACAGTGCAATTGTATTACAAAGAGAGAGAAGCACGAGGAGAAGAGATGGTTGGAGAAAAATTTAAGTTTGATAAAATAAGGGATATAAATGGTATTTTGTTAAAAGTACACTTATCCCGTGGGTGTAGAAACTTAAAAACAGAGTTGGGCCTAATTGTGAAAGGGAAATGAATTTAAGCAGTGATTCTAAAGTGTCATTGTTATACATAAGGCTCATTAATATATTTTTTGTATCAGCCCCATTGTTTTACACAAGGCCCACTATAATAGTTAAGTATTCTTCTACTTCAAGAAAGGGGAAGAAGAAAGAAAGAAAAAAATAAATTTAAGGCCCAGGTTAAGTGCACACACATTTTTTTTAAGAGCACCCACAAAATTATTTCAGTCAAAATACAAAAATAGAGGAAAACATGAAGTGACCAAAATACCCTCATCACCTTATTTTGTGACTTTGATGCACCCACCATTCGGTTTCAACAAATTTCGATGGAAACTTCCGCCACAAGACTCGAAAAGAAGAAAAAACCGAGAATCGATCTTCAACGTGATATTCATCAAACAATCTGCACATTTGGTTGCAATGGTCTCTAAACGTCCCCCGTATGTTTATGTAAGTTTTATTTGTTGTGTATTAGGGTTTTCTAATGATGAAGTAGGTGTTAAAAAAATATGATTTGCATGTTTTGGTTTGTTAGTTGTTGTTTGTTATATTAATATTGTTGTTTATGAGTTATTTTGGGTCCTAATGAACGAAAAAAAGACGACTGTATGTGGCTTTTAAGTATTCGCGCGTTATTTTCCGAGTTATCACGTATTTGAATTTTTCGATTAAGTTGTAGAAAATTGTTGTATCTGTCGAAATTTTTTTCTGAAAATATTACCGATTTTCAAAAAAAAAATTCCGAAAATTTGACAAAATTTCGGAAAAAACTTTCGAAAATTTGACATAATTTCGGAAACCCGATTCTTAAAATTGATGGATTCGAAAATTACTCACTCAATAGTTTTCGAAAAATTTCCTACTTTAACACATCAAAACGTAAACAACACAAGTCTACAAATATGTATTCTACCCAAAATTCATCAACATAAACACATCCATATGTATTTTTTGAACAATTACAACCTAAACATATTTTTTTCAAAGTTAAACAAATAAGTTTTACGCAAGTTAAACACATAAGTTTCTATAATCAAACCAAAAAACATGATTACAACACAAAACTGCAAAGAAATGTGTTTACACAACTTCAAAATTCCCTCAATATTTTGCGTAAAAATGTTCAAATGAAAAAACTAATCGGGAATTTTTGTTCGGATCATGATGAATGTGTGGTGGGTGGAGGTCGACGACGTGAGGGTGCGGCAGTGGACGTGATTGAACCGAAAAAAAAATGTGGGTGTGCGACGTGATGAGCGGGAATCCAGAAAGAAGAAAGAGGGGTAGAATAGGGATGATGTGGGGTGTGTACTAAATAAACGGAGTGTGTTTTCAGATGATGGGTGCTCTTAAAAAAATGTGTGTGCACTTAACCTGGGCCTAAATTTAATTAGTACTGTTGGTCATTGAGGCCCAGCGGACCTTTGATAAGTGATAACGGATCATGAGTTATAATTAAGAAAATTTGAAAGTAGTTCAACTTACAGAATTAATTATTAAATTTGAAAGTAGTTCAACTTTAAAAAATTTATAAAATAAACACGATTAAAATATTATGATTTTTACAAGATTTGTCGTTCCAAAGTGAAACCAATTTTAAATCTTAAATTTTTTTTTTTTTTTTTTGACGGGAATTTTAAATCTTAACTATTGATAATGCGACATCTTTATTATCATAAAAAAAGCCCAGCTAACTTAGTTTGGTGATCAATATAAAATCTATCAACACTTTTTTTTTTTTTTTTTTTTTTTATTTTCTTTTGAGAAACTTAAATATCAATTCTAACTTAATTATTATATATTGGAAAAATTATTATATGTCATATGAGTACTTTTGTTCTGTTAAGATGTAGTGTGTATTTTGGACAAGTTTTGTGTGCGATTTCGAAAAAAAAAAAAAAAAATACTTGTTCCATCCTATACTGCATGTTTGTCAAAAGATCAATTCTGTACTAAATATATTATTTTCTAAACTAATAATAAATCAATGTTAACTTTTTTTATTTACTTTTTTTAAAACACCTGAATATTACATCGTATGTCATTATTTTTTCTCACTAATTTATTTAATATTATCAAACAACTTTTATTTTAAAGTTGAAAATATTATCCTATCCCCATAAAAAAAATTATTTATATTATTAAATAACTCTTATATTAAAATATGTATTGAATAGGAAATATCAGTTTTCAATCACTTTAAAGTTAAAAAAAAAGTATTACTCCCTCCGTCTCTGATTACTTTCACACTTTCCTTTTTTGGTCGTTCCAAAATTTTTTTCACACCCTTAAAATGTAATATCATTCATAAACTACACTCTCACAATATCATTATATTTCAAAAATGTCACTCATAAATTATACTGTTTTATTCTCTCTCCTATATTAAAGTGAATTTCCTTAATAAATGTGTCACTTCACATGTGAAAATTATCACAGTACAGAGGGAGTATCACTTTTTAAAATAGTATAAAAATAATAATATTATTAGTAAAATACAAGTAATAATTTTTTGTTGTTTCCTAGAATGATCTCAAACAAACTTTTGTAATACTTTTTTAATTAAGTTCGATTAGCCAAATGATTTTAAACTCAACTGAAAGAAAACCTCAAATTAAGGTTGACAGTAGATACAAATTCACATAATACTAATTTTAATCGATGATGAAAAAAGGAGAGAGGAGAACAGAAAAAAATCATCCCATCCTTAAATAAATATTCATCTTTGATACATCTTTTTGATTAAGTTAAATGTAAGCCTCTACTTTCCATTATTGGAATCTCAGGGAGACATAATAATACAGTGTTGTTTAGCAAAGATTGAAGAAAACCCATTAAGTAGAAAGTGACAAAGATGACTTTTTTTTTTTTTTTTGGACAAAAAGATGACATATTTTACCACTTAGCTAGCATGTAAACTGTTAAAAGTGGCCACGTACAAATAAAAAATGACACTTCTATTTTATTCATTCAAAAAGATACTTTCAACTCTTATACGGCTCTTAAGAAGATAAGAACCCCGCTTTATCTGCATTAATTATTAATTACCAGTGATTCTGAATTTTATCAATGAAATTATATAATGAGACGATTTATAATAAATATTTAATAAGGGTTTCGTTTCTAGATCGACTTGTGATCTTATGGTTTTTTATTTTCTTTTATTATAACAATTAATTAGACAATTTATAATAAATATTTAAATTAATTTTATTTCATTTACGTACTAATTAATTTTTATTAATATTTTTTACTAGTACTACTTTTCATTAATATATAAAATTATATTGTATATACGTGCATGTATTATAATTATTTAATTAATCATATAATTTTTAAAAAATATTTCAAATTCATCATAAATATTAAATTATTTGAATGATTTAAAATAAAATCTTTTAAATTCAATTCATAGAATTAAAATCAATAAAAAAATACTACAAAAACAATAAAATAAATATTTTAATTCTGAATTTTATTTTGATTGGTTAAATGATGACTCGAGTTCATGACCTTTGGACATAGATAGTGGAGCTCTAACCACTTGAGCTATAAAAAGATAATTAATTTGATATATAGTGTGTTGAAAATAAATTTAAATAGTCATAGAAATTTAAAATAATTTGACTATTTAAAATTATTTGTGCAAAGTAATAAATAAAAAGATCTAATTACTAAAATTAAATTATTCTTTTCAGTAAAAAGTGAGACTCAATATTGCACATGTAACAATTCACTTCAATTGCTCCAATAAATATTACACTTTTTATAGATGTATGGATTTTGACTTTTGTTTGAGAAGAACTACTTTGTTTGAGGCGGATAAGACAATATGCAGATTTTCGAATAAAAAACTATCATGTATTTTGTAACGGCCTGAGACTGAGAGTCAATTAATTGAATTGAGTTTATTTATTTGTAGCTTACATGAGAATAATTCTATTTTATTTATATAGAAATGTAAAGAAGGATCTTGATTATAATGTTGTTGATATTTTTATAAGTTTAAAAGTACACTTCAAACTATAAATATAATCACTCTTAGTGCTGAGACCCTACCCAATAGAGATGATGAATCTCAACATATACGTGTGTGAGTGTGACTTTTCTATAAATATATACAAATGGTTGATTAATAAATGAAAGAAGGGCTTTTCTACTATCACTTAGGTTTCGCGTTCTCTAATGTTGAAAAATACATTAGTTATTATTGGATCAACAATTCAACGTATACAATTTATTTTAAATGATTGCACTTTGAGTTAGTGCATTTACATTGTATTATATACAATCACACTGTATCCCCTACTAATAAATTAATTTCAACAAATTTGAACAGTCAATTACAATCTAGGGATCAAAATGTGTCACAGCTTCATTGATTGTTTTTACTGCCATCAATTATAAGGACCCAACGTAAATATCTATCATTTATGTTTTGTGTTGAATCATATGTAATTAAGGTGATTCTTCTTTGAGTTTGTTCTACAAGAACAATTACGGTTCTTCAATTTTTCATTGGTGAAAAAAAAAATAAAAAAAAAATGCTAAAAGGATATTTCTGTAATTTTATATATTTTTTAAAATTTCTAATTTTTTTATATCATTGTGAGGTTAAATTGCTCAGAACGACTTTAAATAATGTTTCAAGTTGTCATTGGATTTCTAACGTCACAAGGAGGAACACCATTTCTAACAGTAAAAAAACTCATAAAAGAATAAATTAAGTCAACCTAAACTTGAATGAAATTCTCAATCTAATCTGGGATCTCATTAATGTCTCAATACCTTTTACCACTAAAACTTATTTAGGGATTTATTATAATAATAATTATTATTTATCGATTAAATTTTAATTTGAATTTATGATCTTTTAAAAATAGATAGTTATTATTATTATTTAAAAAAGTCAGAATCTCCAAATCTAAAGATTGCATTATTGGCCAGCAGTTAAAACTATGATAACATCAAATTAAATCACAAAATCTAATCAATCAAACCTAATTAATAATAACGAATATATAAATTAGCCCCAATATAGTGCAGCACATAAGTTGCTTCTGTCCATACAACATAACATTTTATATATATGTTTCCCTATGCCCATTCTTCAATTGGAAGCTCAACAATTGACATTTTATACCCAACAACATTTACGGTCTCGGATAATACATTTTAGCTTCCGTTGCAATAATCCCTTTTGTCATATAAGGTTATACTTAATTTTTAGTGCTTTCGAGAAAAATAATTCAATTAAATAATTTATTAAAATACGATATTTTGTATATTAAATTGGGTATATAAAGACCTCTTCCTGTAAAATTATCTACTTAACGCAACATGATCAAAATTTATTAATTTGTCAGAGAAATATTGCAAATCATACTATCTAATTAGTAAGTAAGTTGATATATAGATAAATAAACTTAATTTAAAAATACCTTACACTACATGGATTAACACAACTTTGTTCTCAAATTAATGTTACTGTCACCATATATTTTCACTATTTGTTTAACCCCTATTGAAAGCACTTACATCTGATCATGATTTTTTTTTTTTTTTTTAGTTTTTGATGTGTGTCAATTTCATGTGCAAAATTAGAGGTGTGAATTATTTTTCCGATCATATCTTATAATGGCCTCACCTTTTATATCTTGGTTTTGTGACAATCACTAATTAATTTCACCTTTTAATTTGAAGCACATTATACCCTACCTTTTTTTTTTTTTTTTTTTTTTTGTCACATTATACCCTACTTGCTAGTGGTAATAACAGAGTTTTTGTATGTATTATGGTAAATATATGCTAATTAATGGATAATAAATCATCATAGGGTAATAGTCTATTCAATGTCAAATGTTATATTAAAAATCTATCAATGATTTTAAAGATAGAATTTGCTCAATTTCATAAACCAAAAGAGACAGGGCTTCAAGAACAGAGCATACAACCAATTTTTTTTATTCTAGGCCTACTATTTACATAATCAATTCCAAAAATGTTGGGCAAGAAACTCAAATGTAAGGAATGGAGATAGAACAAAATATGTGTAGTCAAGTTAATAATATAAAGATAAAGAGAAAATTAACATTTAAATAATATTCTTTTATTTTCATTATTTTTTTTTTAAAAAAAGGGAACCCATATCAGCTTTTCCTTTTAACTAAGTCGCTATAGTATTAATCATAGAGTTGATCTTTTGTAAGTTGTAACTAGTTTTAAAATTAATTTATAATCAATTCTTTATAATAAAACAATTAATATATTTTAATAAAATAATCAATATTATTTAAAAATTAATATTTTACAATATAAATAATTAATGTCATTCAGTTTTTATAGTAAAATTTGTTCAGATAAAACTTTGCCATAATTATATTAGTTAGTTCAATAAAACATAAAATCTTGATAGATCGTAGGATGTAGTCCAAAGCGGCAAATCCTCCGTTGGATTTAACTAGATAAGCACTATCTATTGGCAATTAATATCCAATCGGTCTAATTTGTGGTTATAAAATAGATACGTGTTTACTTATCATTATCCAAGACTATTTAAAACTTTTATATATAAAAAATAGGTTATTTTAAAAACTCAAAGGTTCATTCACACGTGGTCAAAACAAAAAAACACGCGATTCTATTAGAACTTCTCCAACAGTCTGGACAAATTGGCAGCGACGAAAAAAAGGAAAAAACTAAATAACGGACAGAAAAAATTTAACAATTGTTTAATAATGTGTTGTTTAATTAATTCAATTATTTAATTTGATTTATGTTCTATCGAAATTTATTTAATTCAATTGTTTAATTTTTTTCGACAATTAATTTAACAATTGTTTAATAATGTGTTGTTTAATTAATTCAATTAAATTTGAAAAAATTAATGAAATTAGACATTTTTTAATTAAAATACATTTTACATTATGAAACAACTTTTAAAAAATGTAACTATATTTATATATGTTCGTAAAAAATTAAAATTTATCGTATAAGTTTACAAATGAAAATATATCATGAATTTATTTAAAATTTTGTTGAACATGAATATCGACTAAAAAAAACAGAAATAGATTATTCACGACAGCCAATTAAAGAAAAACAATAAAATAGACATACATTTTACTCCTTTTAAATATATAATATATATATTGAAAAATACTGAATTTATTTAATTTTGTTGAACATGAATATCGACTAATAGAAATAGATTAGTGGGTTGACGATGTCTGTAATTGATATATGATATATGATGAATTGGAGAAAAAAAAAGACATATAAAATAAAAACTCGTTCTCATATTGTGTTATTATTTAAATATATGTTACTTGTAAAACGTGTTATTTTAAAGTAATAAAATATTTGTTCATGTATTGTACTGATTTTGTTCATATAATAACACATCTTTCTTTATACAGTAATAAATTTGTGTTCATATAGTAATATATTTTTAAATACCTTAAATGTGTTATTATAAGGTCAAATATGTGTTGTTGTAAAGACAAATATGTATTTATTGTTCTTGTAATAACACACATATACATTTACAGTAGCACATGTTTGACCTTATAGTAAAACAACTTGAGAGTGAATTTTTATTTTTACTTTTTTACGAGTTTAGTACACATATATAATAACTTATGTTTGAGTTTGACCGTGAGTTTTTATTTTTTTACTTTATTCGAGTTTAATACACATATTTATCTTTACAGTAACATATATTATTTTATAATAACACAATATGGAGTTAATTTTTATATTTGCCTTTACAATAACTTTTTTTTTTTTACGATAACACATATTTTCCCTTACCCGACGTGACTCGTTGGAATTCGCTAACTTCATTATATGAATAATTTTACGCCATAGATCTTATAAGTTTTTGTTATATAGTACTCCCTCCGTCCCTAAAAAGTTTGCACATTGACTTTTTCAACGGTTTTTGTGTGAGAGTTATTTCATAGTAATACATTTACAAAAGTTGTTTTATAATAATGATATGCTAGTTGAGCTTATTAACTAGCATACCATTTATATAAAATAAATTTTTTTTACACATATATTATTACGAAATAATTCTCACATAAAAACCATTGAAAAAGTCAATTATACTAACTTTTCATGGGGAAGGAGTAGTTTGTTGTTTGCAAAGAGATTAGCATTCCATACATCAAAAGACAGTGTCCAATGCAAATAAATATTCTCCAAGTGGACAAAAAACAAATAACAAAAAAATTGTTAAATCTTATCACTTAAGCTTAAGAGAATTAAATCAATAAATTGGAGCTTGGACATGATCTTAAGTAACTGTTGTAATAATTGATCCATTGACACATCAATTAGGTTTCCCTTTTCACCTAAGATCAAGGACCATATAAATAAATAAATAAATAAATAAACTAATATCAATTCCACGCTGCCACGTGTTAGGCATGCGAGGTTGATGTAAGCATGAAGTGTGAATCAAGATCAACGAATGTTATCTACCAATCAAAATGTTGTACATACACACGTGTACGGTGGATTTAGTTACTTGGTCATAAGAAATTCAATAATATTTTTAAATTAATAATAATCAAATTTTATACTTTTAATTTTTTTAAAGAATATTGGATTTTCACTGAATAAAATTAATTAATTATTTCCATTAAACATTGTTAATTGAATAATTAAATTAGTTAATTAGTATTAATTATTTTTGCTGATGAACAACGTTAATTATAATTATTTTTATATAAAAATATTAGTTGTATAGTATTAATTGTATGCCACAACAACATGCACTATTGGACTTACTCTTAATTATTAATCTTCGGAGACATTTGTTTCAGCAACAAATATCTTATTTTTATAATTCAAATTATATATTTTAAATTAATTTATAAAAAAGCCCATCGATGGCCCAAAAATATATGCACAAACAAGAAATTATATATAACCCTACACGATTTCGAAGCATATGACCCACCCCAGTTTGTAGATGAGTTTAAGTTCCCTCCAATGGTAACAGATCCCGTTACTTAAAAAGCATCCAACGTTCTTCGCCACCACCCAATACAACTATACTTACTTTAAATTAATTAATTAATTAATACTCTCTATTTCATTATATATATATATGCCCTTCTTCACTCTTGATTAATTTTATATATAATGGTGAATTGGTGATGGTGATCTGATCAATACACTCACTCGCACAGCCCTTCCATTTCACGTCTCATCCTAGCTAGCTAACTATATATATCACCAATCTTACGCTTCATCAACACCACACCACACCACACCACTAGTCTAATAGAGGTGTTGATTAGGAATCTTGATCGATCATATATCAATTAAATTAATGGGTGATAACGACAATTGGAATATGCCCCCTGGTTTTCGATTCTACCCGACCGATGAGGAGCTGGTGGTCCATTTCCTCCACCGCAAGGCCGCCCTCTTACCCTGCCACCCCGATGTCATCCCCGATCTCGACCTTTATCCTTATGATCCTTGGGACTTACATGGTCACCTCTCATTCTTCTATATTTCAATTCATCAAGTCATGTTTTAATTTGTAGTATTAAATTGGATGATCGATGTTGCATGCATTTGCAGGTAAAGCGATGAGCGAAGGTAAAAAGTGGTACTTTTACAGCAGAAGAGTGCAAAACAGGATCACGGGGAGTGGATATTGGCAAACTATAGGGGTTGAAGAGCCTATTTATTCACGTACCGGACAGAAAGTTGGCATGAAGAAATATTCTGCATTTTATGTTGGTGAAGGTGTCAAAACCAATTGGATAATGCATGAGTATAGGATCTCAAGTTCAACTTCTACCCGAAGGAAGACTACTTCCAACATTGTAAGTAATTGATTTTTTTTTATCTGGAAATTAAAAAATTAGATTTTGATCATTTGCTAATTTATTTGTTGTAGGATTATAGTAAATGGGTTCTTTGTCGAGTTTACGAGTGCGACGATGATGATGGTGATGATGGGATAGAGCTCTCGTGCTTGGATGAAGTTTTCTTGTCGCTGGATGATCTTGATGACATTAGCTTGCCCAATTAAATTTCTATTTTTACTTTTTATTAATACATACATATTATGTGTATAGTTTCATACGTGTAATTTAGTGACATACAACATCAATGTTGAATATTATAGTACAAAAAAAAATTGTAGAAATTTCGAAATATTAATTGTGGTTATTATAAATTAGGAACTGTGTACATATTTCAAGTTCAATGTGACATGATTGATTAATGGAAAATTAGGATTCGTGTATGTTGATATGATTGTATAAGAATCTGACACGTGGATTAAGAATCTTGAAAGAGTAACCGCAAGCATTGCCTACAAAGATAAGTTGGATTGAAAATGGAGAAAAAGCAATGCCCATGTGGCCCTATATGCATGTTGCTTCAAAATTCTCTACACTTGATGATCAATTTTGGTGTGAACCTAAATACATCCAGAAATAGATTACATATATTTTTATGAACGCAAATATATATAAATGCAACGATAAAAATAAAGTTATTACTGAAAGAAAAGTTTATTAAACTCTAAATGTGTATCAAATCCACATGTTCGGTATACAATACACCTCAATACGAAATATCATATCATGCTAGGTGCATGTGTGTACCGAATCAATTGACTCAATAAGAATAAGAGAATTGTATAAAATCTGATCTTTGGATAGTTGCGGGTCATATGGAAAAAAAAATTAACAAAGTATTAAAGTCATTTTATACAAAAATAGATAGAAATGATTTTTTTTTTTAAATTGAGTGGGTAAAAAAAAAATAATAATATAATTTCTCTCTCCTCTCCTTTGGTTGGGGAAGGGATAAGATGTCATTCAATTTCATTATGCCATTTTTTTTTTTAATATGTATTTTATCTTCTAAATTTTTATCACATGGATTTAGAATTATAGTAGTTTGTATGATATTTTTAACATTTTGTATATTGTACAATTAAATTATAAAATACATAGTGAAATAATATAAATATAAGAAATGATATATATAATTATAAATTAAGATGAGAGGGTGGGTCCAATAGAAAATATGAGCTTTTTGTTGGGTTGGAGGGACGTTTAAAAGCAGAGTTAATCTGTCAGATATTTGTTCATCTTCCGCTTGGCAGATTTATCTTTTTAAAATCCCTTTTGTGGTATGATGATTGATATATATCATATATGGTAGGTGTCTTTTATCACAAAGCTTACAAGGAATACAATTTCTTTCCATTTGGTGCCTGCTTAGGGAAGCATTCTGTCATCTCTGATGCAACCACACACTCTCTCAATTTGACATAAGAGACAGCGTCGAACAAAAATACTCTATTCATCCCATTATAAATTTTTTTTTTAATTTTGTTATATTTCATTATAAATTATTTATTTATTTTTGAAACTACTAACTAAATTTATAGCTGTATATTTTTTTATTATTTATTCATATATCATTCATTTATTTTTATTTTTATCTAAATCTTTCTCTTTTTTTATCATATTATTTATACTATATTTATATTATATTATTTTATCTTAATTTTTGTGTACAGAAGAAATAGTTAAGCTATATAGTGATCGAGGGGTAGTATCTCATTTCTAGATAATTGTTTTGGTTTTCCCGGAGTAGTGGAAGTATGCTTCAATAGGATAAGGACAAATAGAAGATGTTGCTCAAAACCAAAATATTTTTTTCAGAAGCTCTAATAAATAATCAAAACAGAATTAAAAAATAATTTGGTGAGCTACTGATTTCAAGCTAAATAAATGTAATTTATGATATGAATTATTGATTTTCTTGGTTAATAGTTTAAAACTTTAAATTTAAAAATCGTAATATTATATTTATTATATTAAATATGAATAATTTATTTAAATATTAAAAAAATAATTATTATTAATATTTCTGAATAATAATATGATACTCTGATCCTAATTTTAGATACTCTTGACATTTTAAAATTAATTTCATGCTAAATATTATCATGAACCATGTTAGTGACATCATATTTTTATTGCTTATTGATAGTGAAATGCAAAGTAAAATATTACTATTTTTTTAAAATATAAACATATATTATGATAAAAGATCGAGTAGATCGAGTGTGCAGTGTAGCAATAGTTGAAGCAAAATCATTTGGATAAGCCATATATCCATTAAGCACATGCATTGTTTAGGAGGGCCACACGCAATTAAACCAATTTCCAAAAATAACAAGTCACTTTCATCGTAATTCAATTTATATATGAATACCAATTATTATTGCATCTTCTCTCTAAATTAATGTCAATAAATTACCGTGTCTGAGTCGGGACAGGACATTTTCAATGTAATGTACGTAAAAAATAAATATAAAGTATATCTCTGATCTAATTAATTAATGTCTTTAATTTCTAGTAAGCATAAGCATATCTTCTAAAGAAGAAAAAAAAACTTTTAACTCTTTTTTTTTTTTTTTTGTTTTCTGAGAGAAAAAACTTTAACTTAGGGCGTGGAATAAAGTTAAAAAGTTTATAGGAATACGAGGGGGTAGTAACAAATAAAATCAGAAACAATAAAATATCTTAAAAAAACAAAAAAAACTTTACATTTCCATCAATGAACACCAACTATATATCCACCATTTATGTGGTGATATCATATAAATAATTAATTAAATGATAATATTCACTTATTTATATAACATCATTACATAAATGATTAATATATAAATTGACATCCACCAGTGAACATTTGATCAATTTCAATCCTCTTCCCAAAAACAAACAAGAGTTCTGTACCATTTTGGACAAAAAATTGAACGAATGCAAGTAAAACAAAGAACGAATGAAATGACGTGAAATATAGTAATAACATATTTCAAATGAATACTGAAATGTTTTTAGATATATATATTTAGGACCCTTAATATTAAATCTTCCGTTAGCTATTATTGCACTCATCTCACAAACCACACCCAACTGACAATCATAATCACATCGAAAATTTTAAGGCTCGGCCAAAATAACAAAATTACAGAACATGATATAATATTGTACGCCATATGATGATTATGTACTTTCTTCTACCAAAAAAATCATACCTTCACTAATTCTCCAACCACGTCTACAATTGCAAAAAACTATACCAAGTTGCCTAAACTTTTAGGCTAAGAATTCTCGTACAGATTACGTCTAGATTCATATAAACTATGGGTGCTTCATCGAGTTCATAGGATAAACTTATTCATACTCCATCTTTCATACAACTATAATCCAGATCTTTATTTACAAAGTAATAGGAAAATTAAAAAATTATGTCCTGTACCAGTATCTGTTGCAATGATAATTATGGTCATCAAGATTTCCTATTTATTAGTTATGGGGTGTGGATTCTACATTTAGGGCATATATGTTTTGAATTATTAGGGAATATAGTTTATTTTTTCTAAAATTCAAGTGTTTATTATTGTTGATTTGTATTACCTGTTGCCCGCAAAAACATGAAAACCTAAAATATGTTTTTCCATTTTTGAGTGAAAATGAATCTCTCTTTATGAGATATCAAAATTATCATCCACTTATTACCAAGTTAATTGACAAAAATATCCATTTTTATTTAAAAAAATAGTAAATAGAGGTATAATTGTAAAATATTAATTTATCACATACATTAAATCTCAATACAAACACTTAAAAATATTATGACTCATGATAAACTATGTTGTAATATATATTAACAAACATTTAATTCGTATGATTTAATAAAACATATCACACATATAAAATCAAATGTATCGCATGTTTCACTATCACTCAAATTTTAATACCCCAAAACAAACGGGTCCTTACTTGATACAAATAAATTTAGTAGATGTAGAATAAATTGAACCTTGATTAACCCTCTCATTTTAAAGAATTACTGAACTAGATGAAAAAAAATACAACTAGCAACCAACAATTTAAATGATAGTGTTATACTGTTATGTCTGAGTCACGAGACAAATCCGATATTTGATCCGTCTAACGTGAAATAGTCTTCTGATTCACAGAGTGTCATTTGAGATTGTGACTGAGAAATCATTTTGCAAGAGCTTATTAAGCCAAAGGTGGGCTTTAATGAAATCAAAATCCTTGTAAGAATATGATGTCATGCTTACCTATTCAACTTGTAATGAAAATAAATATGGCAAAAGCAGAACATGAGGTATGACTCTGCAATAAAAAAATCATTGCTTAATTAGCTAGTTAGCACTGAGCATGGTAATCATCTCACCCGTACACAGTAGATGTAGTATAAACAAGGCACATGAGAGAGAGAGAGAAGTGCAAGTGCAATTAATTGTGAGCGAAGGCAAGCCCCATGTATAAGGTTGATGTTTTGTTTTTGCTTTAAACTTTGCTTGGAATAGACCAAATCAACTTGAAAGTCATTATGATTGCACAAGACATGCCGCCTCTCATGGCCCCAATCTCAACTTGTTCACAAAGTTTTTTCAGTTCTACTGATAGAGACCTCCCAAAAGGGAAATGAGAGGAAGGTTTGACAACAACACAAGCCAAACCTTTCTATTTTGACCTCTGTAGATATGACGACTCTATTGAGAGAGAGAGAGAGAGAGAGAGAATGGATACTGAAAACTACAAAAGATAATGTATCATTATCGGGCCGCACCTTGAGTAGAGCTAATTATCCTAGTCCATGTTTTACTCAGCACCGAAGGTCAAATTTAATGCTCCAACTAAGTTAAAACTAGTACTTGGATCAAAAGTACAGGAGAATTGAGTGTTAAATAGGGCGTGGTATTCATGATACACAAACTTGTGCTGAGTGGAGGTACCACTTGTAGTTGTAAGGGTTGTACCACAAACTTAAGAACTCAAGTGGATTATTGGGTCCATTTTTCTAACTTTGGCATAAATTGATCTATCCAGGTATTTATCTAAAACTTGAGTGAAAACACCCCCCCCTCCTCCCCTTTCAACAACCTTTAAACCTATCAATAATGCAACAGTACTTTCTGTAGCAACGAATATGCTTGATTAATAAACTACACATGTTACTATAAACCCGTGCACTAGATGCACTTTTCTGGTCCATAAGATGATACAAGTTATGGTTACAGGTGCATGAAAAGCACAGTGGATGTGTATAAAACAGAGTTTCACAACTTGAGCACCTTTAGCTAATATGATATCCCTTTACACCAAAAAGAGCTAAAAAAACCTGGTATTAAAACTATTAGGATATGCATAATGAGACATAAGCAACAAAGATATAAGATAAGATCAAGCCAAAAAAGGATATGAACCTGACTTTAGGATTTGAAGAGGACGTGACTTTGTACTATGTAGCAGCCATGTTATCCAAAGTGTGGGCCTTGCGTACATTCTAACAGATAATCAAGTGTAAGCAAACAAAGGTAATCATAAGCTGGCCGCGATAAAAAGTATTCCAAGAGTTTCTTCCTTGGAGCCACAGGGGCGACGGACAAAATTCTCGTATAAATTACCACAATGTTCTAATTGAATTCTTGTAAATGCAAGTCTTTAATTTGATGCCACCAGGTGGTCGACAGCGAAAAGGTAACTTCCAACAATGACAGAAGATGTAAATCCACAACGACCCATCCGTAACCATATGCCATATCGCAGGAACTTCCTGTCAGCTGGGTTGATCCCAGTTAACCTCTCAAATAAATTTCCTGGTCTACTAGGCCACTTGAGAAATTTCCTCTCCAGGGACACATACTGCAAATAAAATTGAGGTAGAAATAGAAATAAACAAGAAATATCCACATATAAACATTCAGGAAAAGCACATTGTATAAATAATGCTAAATGGGTAAGAACTGAGAGAAGCACAAAGCCAGAGAAGCATTGAAGAAAGCAAAAAAATCTAAGTTGTGGAATTAACTTCTGGAACTGATATTAGACAGGAACTTCTTCTGGTCAAGCACCATACCTTGGGTAAAACAGTGCATTGCGATCGACTTCTGGTAGTGTCAAAAGGATGGGAAGCAGCTGCAGCAATTACACCAGAAACTCCAGCAGCAAGAGTAACAGCTCTTGGAGACAATGGACCAACTTCACTATCATTACTGAAAAAACATCTTGTAAGTTAAATAAAAACAAAGCCAACCATTATAAAATCAATACTTCAGTTATATCCTAGAAATTTTACAAACTGACATATCTTATCAGTGAGAAGCTAAATTTATCTTGAAATGTAATTGTGATTCATAACAAAAAGAAGAAACTAAATGATGTAACCATATAATGATATGTTGCAGACATGGTATCACATAGTGTTGCATATAATGTTTTGACATCTCATATATAATAATCCTAACATAAATAGCTAGGTATGTGAAACAGTTACTTGTATGGAAACTGAAAGAAAGTTTGATAATGAAATGACAAAGAACACTTTGGTGAAGAAGTTTGAATAGAGCATAAGCAATTTTTTTTTTTTTAACATTTCATAATGTCGGTCCAGTTCAGGTTTCCTATATGCATTGGAGAAGAAGTAGCCAAGACAGCAGAAAATCCTCTTAAAATAGGAAAATAAGACCACTACCTTCAGCTTTCTGTACAATATTGGCAAGTTCAGTACTGTTATTTGCGAGCACAAAAGACGCAATAGTATAAGGATGAACCACTTCTTGGGGCTGAGAATAATGTCTCCAAATGCATTCCCATACAAAACCAACTTAAAAGTGAGTGTATTCCAAATTATAACTAATGGGGAAAACCCATACTCAAAGGCAGAATGTGACAATGCCATCTAGCCTAAGCTCTGAGGAGCTAGGAGACTTCGTTAAACACTTAAACTGCAATAAAATAGTAAACTTAGATATCTAAATGTGGCATTTGCGCTATAATATATGCATTAATATTCTTTCAAGTAAAGAAGGTAACAGAAAGTTCTGGAATACTAGCAACTATGAAGCAAGTTAGTTATTAGCCAGCAAAAATCACATGATCATAGAGAAAGAGAGTAGACTTCACATAAACTATCTCTACAGAATCATCAATAAAGATTTCATATTTCCATAACCGCTAAAGAGTAATCTATGCTCTACCAACCAACATTATAGATGACTACTGATGAGAATATATTTTTTGGTGTGAAATTTCAGGTTATGAAATGCAAATGCTCAAAAAATAGAAAACATTTTTGTCTGATAGCAATGGTATGAAATCATTCCTTATTGCTAAATCTGACAACATAAATGGACAATCAGCAACCTGGGTATAGGGTCCATTCCAACAGCTTTCCAGTCTAGCATTGCCTGGTGTAAAAATTGCCACGTAGAGAAAAATATTCCACCAAAAACTGAATCTCGAACCAAACCTGCTCTATAACCTCTCCATAGAGCTGCCCATCCTTCCAAAGAAACAATGTCTGATGGCGTTCTAACATTACTGACATGTGGTGGCCTCCCAGATCCGGTCATCATCCATGGATATTCTTTCAAAGCATCTGAAATATTTGCATTTTTAGGGGTCAAGATGGACAAAAGACCAACAGAGTTACTCATTGCCAACCCATCCAGGGAATATCTGGGCAGTAATCTCGAAACTAAAGGACGGGTAACACTCTTTTCAGCAATGGGTGGAGAGACCTTGATGTGAGAAACAGAAGCCACCTGAGCTCGAAGTTTGACAATTTCAAATGGAGAGCTTATTAGACTCTCCATCGAGCCAGAAACAAGTCCTGCAATCAAAGCCTCAGATGCGCTCAAATAGCCATCCCCACGACCATCTGATGAAGAACAATGCATGTGAGCTCAAGATTATCTCTAATATATTCATGCACCATTATACGGTAAGAACGTAACATAATCGTGAAAATGTACCCTCGCTCCCATAACATAATAATGCATCTCTGCAACTATCGCTAAAATAAATCAGAGAAATTACAAAATAGACCAAAAGATAAACAAGGGGAAGGCTTCTACAACAGAATTGTATACATGTTACCCATGAAATTGGACCAACAGTTATATCTTGTGCACCTAAAATGCAAAAATCATAGATTTCACTACTTTCAGAAGGCAGTATGTAAAGCTGGAATGCCTCTTGAGTCTAGCAACTGAATGGAAACTGCTTGAGCATATTGGCCAAACACATATTTCAAACCCTGCTCAAACATAAATGAGCCATCACCCAAGTGATAACTCTAAAGCACAAAGATAAAAATGAAGACATACACAAACTCTATGCCCGCTGCTCAGGACCACAAGCAGAGACAAGAGACCAAAAGTACACAATAATGATGTTTTCAGAGGAACTACTTTTCACAGTAATTCTCCATCAATTCATTTTTCAGTAAATATTATTTAGGTTTCCTACTTGCAGCAACTAGATGGGTGGACCAGATACAAGACAAATGCAAATTGATGATGCTCATTGGAAACCTTAGAAACGATCTAAATGAAACTTGCTTTTACATGCATATAATAATTTTATATTACATGAAAACATCAATATTAGGCTTTATAGAAGATCTTTAACAGCCATATGAACATGACTTCAGCTCGCATAATTACCTAATGATAAATGATGTGAAGCCCAATTCATCAACTACCAAATATCCTTTTAGAATTTATGGTCATATTGGATGAATAACGATGTGTATCTGTTTATTCCTCCCCAAAAGGTCTCTGACTAAATTTTCTTAGTTTTAGTCTCCAGGTAAACATCAGGTTCTTTCCAGCTTCTTAATTATGAGGATACATAGCATAGGTGCAACCAGCATATTTGGACACAAAACATAATCATGCAGAGAAGCCAAAAAAGAACAAAACAAATTGCATGGAAGTAAATTTACCTTTGTAGAATGCCGTCAAAATCTCATAAACACCAAAGCGAACACCCAGACCTAATGTTCTTCCCAGAGTCAACCATCCGATGCCATTGTACAAACCTAAAATAAATTATCACGGCGTTTATTGATCTTATCACAGAAGTTCAGAAATCTGAATGTTTTGCCCAGTTGAATATCATGGTTGCAAAACCAAGATAAACCAGGAATGCTAGAAGCAACAACAGTGCAACATGTAGAACCAAAAAATGGAAATTGAATAGTTGGAAAAAATCAACCTCATTTCAAAGGTCTGGTCATGGGTAAAGAACCGGAAAACAAACACTACTGAGTGAGTTTTCAATCCAAATTAAAATTGATGGCTCATAGTTATTTGAAAGCTAAAAATTACCACAAGTCCCAACGTTTTATAGTTATAAAATTCGCTTTCAATTGCCCAAACCCTGAGATATGAACAGACCTAGCTCCATCCAATGTACTAAATTTCATTTTCTCAGGCACAATTGTTCAATAAGTAAGTGATACTTCACCCAACTCCCCTCACAGACTGCATGTTTGAAAAGGCAGGTAACTACAAAATTACCTGAATATCCAGATAAAACTCGAACTCTATACAGAACATCGGTCGCCGCCAATTGTTTTTTAGCAGTAGAGCCGACCTGTTTTCAAAATTCACACAAGTATCAAGTATGGATGTTGAAAAAAGATTATATACGAGTAATTTAAGACAAAAGTCTAGCAGGAAAGTGCTAAATCCGTATCAGACCTGTATCAAGACTTTGAGGGTATCAAGCGGGTATGTCGCAGCAGTGCCTAGCGCCACCGATGCCGCGGAGGCAGCAGCGTGGGCGGCGAATATCTTATTATTCATCAATGCCTCCATCCTTAAAAAACACAAACGGAATACTTCTTCACTTGAAATGTTCCAACCAGAGCGATTATCGCGTCTCACTTTTCAAAATCCGCAACAAACAAAAGGCTAATATTCCAAATTTACAAGTGAATAATGAACTTAATATAATTCACCCTGGTAACATTCACGTTCTTGCCGAAAAAACTAAAAAAAAATCTTCGGAATAAACCCTAATCGAATGCTGCGGAGCAAAAATCAGCATATCATAGTCAACCCCTAATCCACGTCGACCGCGACGGCGGCCAACAGAGAGTTGATCGTTTCGCTTCTTCTTCTGATGATGATGATATTTCCCGCTCCTCTTTTCTACTCCAGTTGTCCTTTTCTACTTCCAAATTCTACACTTCTCTGCTTGCTCTACCTTCTTACATATTGCGGTCCGACTTCATACTTCATGTACGGTACATAGGCCCATTCCCACGTTCGATGGGCCTTTCTTTCTAATGGGCGACTTACAAATTCAAAAGGGTCCAGGTTATATGCACACACATTTTTATTTAGAACACCCACATTGTGAAAATAAAAAAGTAAAATAAATGTGGAATGACAAAAGATCAAAAAGGTAAAAAATTTTGCCATCAAAATTTTGGCATTTTTTTTTGAATTTGAATTTTTTTTTTTTTCGGAAAACCTATTGTTCTCTCATTTTGTCGAGTTACAAATATTTTTCAAAAAAGAACACATTTTCGGATAAAAGTGGCTCCAAATTTTCGGAAACATTTTCCGTGATTTTGAGGAAAATATTTATTCGCAAAAGTTTTTTAGTGAGTTATTGGGGGTGTACTCAATAAACGGTGTGTGTTTTTCATAATGTGTGTTTTAAAAAAAATGTGGGTTTTGAAATTTAAAATTAATTAAAGTTTGAGTTGATGTTTTTTCGGTGTTTTAAAAACGGGTTTTGAAATTTAAAATTAATTATAGTTTGAGATTTTTAAAATTAATTTTAAAGAATTACTATTATAAGATTTATAAATTTATTATTCTATTTTTCAATACAATAAATTATTTCTTTTTATAATTTAATATATTTAAATTATAATTTATATCATTCAATTATTTCAATTACAATCAACAATAATATAATATTTATAACTTCATTCAATTTTATACATTAATTTAACATAAAATTAAATCGAATCTTAGCCACATACAGGCTGCAATCGAAGTAGGTTGTTCCCACGTCGGCCTGTGGTTCACCGCTGCATCAACATCCAAAAGGTGCGCCAACACCCGATCCTTTATCACCTTGTTCTAAAATACAGTCTGCAGGTCTCGGCACCACCATAAAATCCACAACAACATGATGGTCGAGAAGGCCACCATTATCTGCTTGAACCCTAAGACTCGACACACAAGCATGTCCTGGTTCCAAATATCAGAGATTGCCATGCATCTATGATCGATCATTTTTTTTTTTAGAAAAAGAAGCAGCAACACAATTAAATTAATTATATCTTTCAAATCAACCATAAAAATATATATAGTTGGTATAAATATATTATTAAAATTGCAAGATAACGAAATTAAAACGCAATCTATTAAATTTTTAATAAATTTCCATCTTATTTATATATTACATTAAATAAACAAGTTGTTAAGCCATAATATAAGTAATGTGGGTTGAAAATTGTCGAGTGATATCATTCAATTTTGATCTCTAAAATTATTAAGTTATGGTAAGATTTCAATTAATCCATTTGGTTAATCATATACAAAAATTATATTCGAATTTGGAATGATAGATAATGGTAGTCAGTACTAGTTGAAGTAATTTGATTGCACTCCATTAAAGCAATTAATTCAAACAAAGTGATATCAAAACATGTCATCTAAGTGGATTTTCAGCGCTCCGACCAACCAAGTCAACGAGCATGACATTTAGAAGTCAAAAAACAACTACAAAAACGATCAGGTCAGATACAGACCGAATCAATTGCTCAAGTCGTCCTCACTTGTAAAACTTAGTCAAATCAATGTGTTTTGTGACTCACTTACATGCGTGATATCAATACATAACATGCAAATGACACGTACATGTACTTATTCATAGAAGCTCATACAATTTATAATTGAGTCAACACATTATTCATGTATTATAAATAATTATTTTGACCATCATTAATACGCACACTTCTTCAGCAACTAATATTATTCTCAGCACAATCCCTGCAAATTATAAGTTTAAATTTATCAAAATTATATATACAATTTTTGTTAGTTGAAAATTAAATGAAGATTGTCTTAACCACATCACATTCAAAGTTGTGATCTTCCTCTTGGCTAGCGATACGGTCGAGTCCAACAATATAATTATAACAAATTCACATCAATTGATCAGATTATATCTAATAATTAAAAAAATCACTTAAATATAATTAAACTTACACTTATTTGAAGAAATAATTTTACCTGTAATTTTAAAATAAATGATTAATTTAATATTTATGACAAACTCGTAACTCCGAAGGGATAATTTATTTTGAATAATTATCCTTGTCAAACTGTACTGAATAGTAACTGTTCAATAGAAAATGCACACACAAAATAATGCTTAATCTGGGATATTTGTCCCTCGTCATTTCTCTCTCATGGGATACGCTCACTCGGTGTTCTTGTGGTCTTGGCCAAGAGGGATGTCCTGCTGAAGGTGAGTTGATCTTATGCATATCAAGATTACTTTAGCAGCCTCATTCTCTATTAATTTACGTTGGATTAATCGAACTTGTAATTATGTGGTGCACGAACTTGCTTTCTATGCAAAATCTAATCATGTCTTGTGATAATTTTTGGACTCGCACCTAACTTTATCTTTGTCAATCCATTTTGTCTTTCCGTTAAAAAAATTATATTACCTCTAATTGATAATTATTCCAGGAATCCCATCAATGTTAAGGAAGACAGAAAAGCACGTTTGTTAATGTTCATCAATAAAGAAAATATCGAATGAAAAAAAAAAAAAAAAAAACTTCTGGCGGCTCGCCGGATGAATGCGAGTCCCTTTTTCATGCAAAAATAGCTGATTAATGTCGCTGTGGATAGGTATTAGTAGTCTAGCGTTGTTTCATTTGGTAGTACGGGCTTTTAGTCATGCACTCCACCTGTTTGATGAAAGTACCCATTCAAATATAAGAATAATACTCCCTCCGTACCATACCTATCTGCACCGTTGACTTTTTCAACAATTCTATGAAATAATTCTCACATAAAAATCGTTGAAAAAGTCAACGGTGCAAATAGGTATGGGACGGAGGGAGTACGAGTTTCATTGTTTTCTTTGCCGTGGATTGGATGCAATTTATTGTTTCTCTTATAATTTATTTCATGCATTTGTGTAGTAATATAATTTAGACATGTGGCTTACATTGATATTGAAGATTCAAATTGATAAGCACAGAGTTTTAGTATGATAATTATTTTGGCAAATAGGATTTTCGTGTTTTACTGGTGAGTGTAATTGCATAAAACACTATGCAAATGTGGCCTGGTCCAAGGTTAGTGCACCAAAAAACGGACAACAAGCTATTCCTGTTCCTATTCCTTTCTTCGACTACATTCATAAACGCCAGTTGGATGCTCATGCACAACCACAGACTTGATACATTTCTTCATCTATTTGGCCCGTCATGGGGCTTCTGGGTCCAGATGGCTTATTGGCAGTTCCTTATGGAAAGCCGTAAGCACTAGCTAATATAAGAGTTAACATAAAAAAGCTGGAACTATATAGTTTTCTTGTGATAACAGAAACCAGTAAGCACCCTTGATTTTGTTTTTTTTGTGATACTAGTCATTTTGCACATGCTTTATTATGTAATTTTCTTACATTATGAAAAATTGGTAGTTGTTGTTAATTAGTTGATATAAGTCTTAACAAGGGGGAGGTTTGAATTTGTTTCTACAACCTGCTCTGCTAGTGACTTACAAAGATTAATTTATTCTGTTTATATTTTGTATTATGTGTACGTTTCATTTCACGCGCATCTAACCAGTATCAGTCATATGTGTAAGACATATTTGTGAAAAGTATTAGTATGATCACAGTTTGGGTAATGCTGCTCTATTGACAAGTGAAACTTCATTTATTCCGTTATCTATAAAAACTAATGGAAAGCATCAGCCATAACTGAAGTAGGAACCATCATAAAAAAAATCTCATTTACTTGGGGAGAAAAGCACAGTTTTTCATATTCTACGAAGAGTATCTCGAACCAGTTTAGTTCAAGTGATTCTTCTGTGTACAGATACTCTTAAAAATCACTATTCACACAATTTGCTTCGTTACTTATGGCTTTCTCTTCACTTTGCCAGTGTCATCAATTCAAATGAATTTTCAATGCACTCCAAACAGAACAAACTTTGGAATAGCTTTACCATGTTTGTGTGTAGCCTCCTGTGATGTACTGATAAGAATTTTGTTGTTGTACCTTTGCTAACCCTACTTGTCCCTGCATTCCATCTCTTGCATATTGTTGCCACATCAGTCGCTCATCTACTAATAATTGGCGCTTCTTCTCGATCTCCGACATCTGCACATATGGTGGTGGTGCTATGGCAAGAGAAGCGGCAAAAGGGTCAGAATTTGTTGAGAAGCCACCATTAGATGGTGCTGGGGCAGGCAAGGCCAGCACGTGTGGTCCCCGCCCTAACCCTAGTGCAACACTACTGGCACTTCCAGAGGAAGACACCACTTGGGGGGGCATGGCCCCCTGTTGGTACATATTATCAAGAATAAATGTATCAAAACCATTGGGAAGAGATGACTTCTGGTTTGAGAACTGGCTAACTGACTGAACTAATGCCATTTCCCAATCTTCGGATGAACTAGTTGTGCTTGTAGGGGCAGTTGTGGTAAGTCCACTGTTAAATAAAGCTAAAGCGAATGTATCTCCGTACTCTTCTTCTCTGCCTGCTGCATCTTCACTTAAGTTCAGCAAATCGCCTTCTTCTTGAATTTTTATATCCTCTTTTTTTGTGTCCTCTACTTCACTGTTCTTCCCTTCTGGTGGTGGCAGTGCCTTCTGTGGTTCTGTGTTTTTCACTTGTTGAACAGGTGTTGGCCTTGGCTCGGTGTTAATGACCTTCATTCTGTTCTGTAACATGGCTGTCTTTTGGCGGATAAAGTCGTCCATCATATCAAGCTTCGACTGTGGAATTTTATTAACATCAGGATAGTCGGAAAAGCGCATGATTCCTATTGTCTTGCTCCAGTTGTAGAAAGAATCAACCTCATCTAATTGCTTTGAAATCCGATAGAAGATCTCATGGACTTTCACCATATCAGGTATGTCGAGCTGCATGAAACGGTCGATCAATATCCCCAAAACTTCAGTTATGTTATGGAACAGCGGAATACTTTCTTTCACAATGGGAAAGAGAGCCACCATCACAACCCTGTTATGCTTTGCGGCACCTACACAGAAATTCCTCTTAGTTTTTGCTCACACCCAACTTAGCTACCATAAAAGGAAGAAAGCTCACAAGAGATGGATGTACCTGCTGGTCTGCATGCTAAAAATCTATCAAGAAGCTGCATTAGGTGATTAATCCTGGAGAAAAGTGCGTCGTCTGTCATTTCAGACACATGAGTACCCTTGGCATTTCCCTCTTCCCCGCGATACATAAAACCTCCGCTCCTCCCTCTATGGCCCTGCATCCTGAACTCGAGTTGCTCATCCAAGTACAAAGCATACGTCCGAATAAAAGCTGTGTAATCCCATGCATATGACTTGCTGGAAGAATCTCGGAAATCGCACATGTTGAGGAATTTCGTCCCTTTCCTGGTAGCATAAAAGATCTCCTTTTCCATGAGTTGTGTGCCCTGAGAAAGGAGGCGTTGGATGAGTATGAGGGCTTTTAAGGCAACCACCCAATTCTTGGTCTTGTTGAGACGTTGACCGATAATGGTCACACAGGCATTGACTAGGGTTCGTGAGTAGGTCGTGAGGTTTATGATTTCGTTGACATAGCGTTGGTTGGGTGGGTTTTCGTCATGGCGAGTGGCTTTCACGATGGCTATTTCGAGGTTTGAAATAGAGGTGCTCCCCCCAATCCTGGCCAGGGTAATGCTGGTACTATCCTTAATTGCCCCTATAGCTTTTCTGATCTTGCTTGGGGCCATTTCTGTTTCTTGATCTTGATCTTGATCGCTTGATCAATTGTAATATGTGTTAATCTTTTCTCATTGAGCCAATGTTGATCAATTCAGTTGCTGAGGATTTTTTAAACGTTTATTGTTTTCGATGCTTGTTGTGATGGTACGAGGATGCAAGAATATTTGTTTAACGTCTCGAAATGCAGGAACAGGGCAGGGACAGGACAGAGGGATTTCAATGCAGAAGAGGAAGAAGAAAATTGATGAACTAGCTGTCCAATTCCAATGGAAATAATGGTTTTAATCAATTTCTTCTCAAACCAGATTCGGGTTCTTCTCTCTCTCTCTCTTCGATTTCAGCATACAGCGTTGACCTCAAATTCTACGACAAACGCGTTTTGGAAGTCAATAAGGGTAAATGTCTTGTGGTAGAAAAACATATACTTAGAGGGTCCATTAAAAAATGCATGTCTGAGAATATTTTATAGGGGTAATTTGGGAAATGTTACGTCAATCATAAGCATAACAACTTTTTTCTTAAAGAAGCATAACAACTTAAAAGATGTAATGTAGCTTTTGTCGGCTAGAGTTTTTATTCTTTGAGTCCTTAATTTCTAAGCCTTCTTTCAAGCAAAGATTAAGTCCAACATTAATCTTGACCATTTAAATTGGAATGATCGTGGAAAGGCGGCTTTATAGTTTGTCATATAAGATAGAGTAATACTATTATTAGAAAAAAATTAACATGTTTCCATTAAAATAATAGTATTACTATTTGTAGATGAGATTGGAATAAAATAGAAAATAGATAATCTGATCTGTTAATATATATATATATATATATATTGATAAGGAGGCAATTGAAGACGAGAATGTATTGAGAGATTTAAGAGTACATTTTGTATCATTTTTACAACGGTATTTTTATTGTACTGGAGTATTATTTAAAAGTTGAAAGTTGAAGAAGGCATATAATTCAATTGGTCAGAGCACTATTATATGGGTACGAGTCATGTGGAGGGTAAAGGTGAAGATTTTTTTGAAAACGTTGAAACTCTCAATTTGTATTATTTCTTATTTATGTAAATGAATCTATTATGTATTCTCTATTATGATACTTTGAAAACTTAAATTGTATATATTTACGCGCTGATTAAGACTATTTTACATCAATTAATACATTATATTTGTGCGTAAAATTTAAGAAAAAAATAACACACTATCTATCTATCCATCGAGATGTATTTGAATATTTGAGAAAGGACCTCGGTTTTCTTTTCTTTTTTCTATTTTTCTTTATATTAATATTATTTACTATTATTATCATCATTACATGGGTGGAGGAGTTAAAAGACGAGGACCTTAACTCGTGGACTGATACTGGCCTATGATTTCAATAGATAGAAGCCACAAATTAATATTCTCAACCACATAACTAAACTGCAAAATTAAACAACACTTTCTTCACATATATTTCTTGCACAGATATATTATATGACCATACAAGCGATGGGGTGCCACTGCCACACTCATTGTCTGAATCTGAACAGTACTCCTCATCTTCTTTACACAAGAATCCACAACACTAGATCAAAACAACAACGATTTTTTCTCTCTTCCTCCTCTCTAAATGATCAGCAGAAGCAAGTAGCCACAATCAAGCAGCAAACAGTAAAAACCACAAAAGATGATGATGCATACATGAATGTCAAATTAAAGACATTGGGAGATTGCAAACTCGGTGTTTCCATATATCCCGATTTTGATTACAATGCTAATGGGGGTGCTGGTTCGGGCACAGCCACCAGAGATTTGGAAGATGATAGCCACTTAGTTTTTGTCAATTTCGATGTACAACAGTTATACATTCCGCCATTGTCAACTCTTACAACCAAGCTGTTGGGATTGCCCTTGCCTCCTTTTCTCAAAATCGACATAGTCCCCGACTCTCTCCATGGAAATATCGACCAACAATCTGGCAAGGTATGTACGTGTTGTTTTGTTATAGACAGGGACAGAATACTCTCTCGACCAAGGATGTTTCACACGAGTTAAGAAGTCTTTAAAT
Source organism: Paraleonurus japonicus (assembly GCA_030762865.1). NCBI lineage: Eukaryota > Viridiplantae > Streptophyta > Magnoliopsida > Lamiales > Lamiaceae > Paraleonurus > Paraleonurus japonicus. The sequence goes on along the minus strand of CM061057.1, from coordinate 1,871,267 downwards.
AGCAATAAATATGTGGGTAATGTGACATTTTTAACATTTTGTTTACCTGCATGGAGTAAATTTGTTTACTTGATGCGTATATCACAATAAACAAGTAGAAGAGCAAAATTGGGATATAGTAATATTTAATTCTCTTAGATTAGTGCAAAGTGACAATTGTTTAGTATAAAAAAAAAAAAAGTTTTCTAGTAAGACAACTAGAATGGACGAAGGAAGCATCATATAGTGTAACATTAACAAACCCCCACTAAATCCATCTTGACTATATATATAAAAATGAGCGCATCTATATATGTGTTTTGATTATGTGGGGTGTATGTATAGGTTGATCTGAAGTTGAGGGCAAAGTTCTGGTTTTCAGTGGGGAGGATATATAAACCTCCGGCGCTAGTGGTGGAGACGATTTTGACGTCGGAGGAATCTAAGGGAAAGATGAGGGGAGGAAAGGGGGAGAGATTGGATGAGCAGGGGAGGTGTAGGCTTGTTGGGGTGGCAACAGTTGAGCCTGTTAATGATTTTTTCTTGGATACATTTCTTGGCCTTCCTACTGAGTGCCTCGCTTCTTTGAATGCCAATATCTCATTTAATTGACTAATCAAATTATGGATATATGTACCAATTCAGATTGAGATTTTATTTCTGCAAATATTAATCAAATATATATACACACACATTATTTTATTTCTACAAATATTAATCAAATAAATATACACGCACATTAGACACTTATTCATCAATTAAAAGCAGAGCAAGTTCTCCTGATGGTGCCCTGCGATCCAGTGAGCACACCAATACGGCCCATTCTGACTATTGAATCGACAAAATCGGCCTCGAAGGACGGCCCGATGAGGGGTCCAAATACGAGTCTACGATGCTCCTGGTGGCATCATCCTGATACAGGGCAGCATCGGACTGTAGCACGGCAAAACCAGTCCTAATATTCTGCAGGATATTGATATCAAACACGTGTTCGCTGCTCCTGTCGATCGGAAGCCGAACATTAACGTTGCCGTTCATCGGACATGTGGATTTCAACTCCGGTAAGAACTCAGGGATTATGGATGGATCGGAGCCGCCGTTCGCCGGAAAGGTGTAGAGCCGTTGGTTCATGAAGAAGCATGCTGTTGTGCCAATAGTATGCGCAGCTATTATATCAAAAAAAAATTAAATTATTCATTTGCTTTAAAATCTGCAATACTATATTCAATATCAAATTGAAATAGAGTAGCGCATTGAATTCTAATTTAGCAGAGCTAAGATATTGTAGGGACTTTGTAATTAATAAAATAAACAGAACAAACTTGGCAACAGAATGCGGATATTAAATTTCTTCATCTTAAATATCTGACGTATATTTGTTAATGCTGCGGTTGTGGTCCTGATGAACTAAGAACTAAATACTGACTTTATAAATTAACTGACAAAAATATATATAGAATTCAAGTTAGCAGGATTTTTTTTATTACCAAGTATCATTGTTGTACATTTATTATTATAAAAAAATATGCATAATATTGGCGCCATAAACATAACAGTGACATTAAAAAAAAGTTTCACATGAATTAGTCTTTCACTAGAACTACTCAAATTAATTTTGCAGAACCGGCTGTTTCAAAAAAAAAAAAAAATTTGCAGAACCGTCGTGTAAAAAATCTCACATATTCTCCATGTTTGTCCCACTTAATGTAATGAATGCATTTAACTCTCATTAATTACAGGAAACTTATCTTTCTTTAAGTTAGATTATACATCACGGCACACTCGTCGTGACAACTCACAACTTACGTAGATATCTTAAAATATTCATAAAGATCTACATGACTACATCTACATTATTATTCTTCTTTGATGGGAGAAAAACTTAGAATTCTGAAATGATTGTCATATATTGAATGTTTGAGTTGAAATTATAGGAATATGACATGCTAGAATTACAAAAAATTATGTGAAACATTATAACGTTGAGATAGTTTACAAACTAATAAAAATTAGCATTCCTCATCATTTCTAAATTATGTTCCGTCTCACTGTGAGAGGGTGTCACGCAAAACCTACTCGTCTAAAATGTACTAAGTTGAATTTGGATCATTTATTGTAGGGAAAAAGTACAACCAGTACCCTTAACTATTGTTCCAGGTACAAATAGGCCTTTAAAATATATTTGCGCTCAAATAGGCCCTCTAACTTTAATTTTTGGAACAAAGAAGCACTTCTCTTTAAATTATTTAACACACTTGATAAATTGATTGTCTTTTGACTTAATTTTTATTAAAAATTATTCTCAAATATTGAGTATAAAAAATATCCACTATTGAGAAAAATAAAAATGTACAATGCAAAAGATTATTAAAAAAAAAAGTAAAAAAGAGAGAAGGATCAGCAAAAAAAAAAGTCAAAAATAATGAAAGTACAAAAAAGAAAAATAGTTTGAAAGCATTTCAATTTGTACTTACTACTCATTACCTGCATGTGTCAATCGATATAGTTTGACGCTAATTGTATATCTAATTTTATCAAAAGTTTCAATTATATTTTAGTTTTTTCTCTGTGAAAATAAATTTATTCTACGTAAGAAAACATAATTAATCATTCAAGAATATTTCCTTAAGAGTCATTTTAATTAAATAATTTAAAATTTGAAAATTTCAAGTTCAACATTATGAGATAATGATATCTAGTTTATTTCATGAATTTAAAAAATTAAGCAAACAATTAAGAAAATAAATAACAGAAATTGTTGTAACAATAAAAAATACGACAGAAGGGTGTAGAAGGGTGACGACTTTATTTTTTATACTCAATATTTGAGAATGTTTTTTTAATAGAAATTAAGTCAAAAGATAATCAGTTTATCAAGTGTGTTAAATAATTTAAACAGAAGTGCTTTTTTGTTCTAAAAATTAAAGTTAGAGGGCTTATTTGAGCCCAAATATACTTTAAGTGTATATTTATATCTGGAGCAATAGTTCAGGATACTGATTTTACCTTTTTACTTTATTGTATAATGATAGCGGATGGTTTATTATTATTTTTTTTTATCGCAGAACCCCTATCATTATTTTTGCATGCAATAGCCCACAAACCACAACACATAACATTCGGTGCTCTGATATTTTGGTATATTGAAATAGTACTACAAAAACAATACTCCCTCCGTCAACAGTTGTTTTCACAATTGATATTTTAACGATTTTTGTGTGAGAATTACTTTATAATAATATGTGTACAAAAATTATTTTATATGAATGATATGCTAGTTAATAAAATCAACTAGTATATCATTCATATAAAATAATTTTTGTATATATATTACTATGAAATAAATTTCACATAAAAACCGTTAAAAAGTTAACTGTGAAAACAGTTGACAGTTGTGGGAGGTAGGGAGTATTTTTTTTGCAATAGAAGATGAAGGATAATTGTATAATATGGGGTGGAAAATTTGAAAAATGGGACCAAAATTGATATTTCAGAACCATCTAAGTATTCAATCATGTGGAAGTTTTGTTTTTAATGTTTTAAATATGGGATTTACGAAAAAATGTTATTTTATTTTATTATACAATTAATTAAGTGGAGCAAGTTGCAACCTTAATTAATTTTCACATGCCTGTCATCTATCTTCTCTTAAGTCCCATCAATATAATGATGATCACATGCTGGCGTGGACTTATTATCATCCATATTTTTCTGTAATTAATTAATCTTTTAAAAAAAAATCCAATTTAGATATTAATATGCATAAAATTATTTACACATATTTTAAAAAATAGTTTATGTGTAAAGTAAATATATTGAAGGATATTATGGGGTCCTTATATTTTATTTTAAAATATGCATACTTGAATTGGATGTAAAAAAAAATATGCATATTAAAATTAAAATTGAACGAAGGGAGTATTTGTAATTAATTACTTCATATATCTAGCTTCACAAATATCAATTTCACAGCAGAAGGTAGAGCAATTTCTACAGTCGATCAATGATGATGTTACTATAACTATAAGGCGCTTAAATAGAAGTTGAAAATAGATGATAATCATAAAAAGTGGTCATTTATTTAAGACTGTTTACCGACTATAACGCACACAAAAGTTGCATGCTTGAGAAGAGAGAGAGAGTACCAGTAAGAAGCACAAGATCCTTGTCAGAGAGGCCTTTCTGGAAAAACTTGGCTTTGAGCATCTGAATAGAATCTTTTACATCAGGCATGCTTCCTGCAAACTTCACATCAGAAGCCATACCATCTCTCCTTCCCAATTCCACCTCATACGATGGCCCTTTTGCCTACCAATTCCATTATATATTTATGTTTATTACCAACAAATGCAATAAAGTAGGTACTGTTTGGTGATCTCAGAATAGTTACCAAAACAAGGGCATCTCTGGCAGCCAAAGCCAGTATATCAGCACAAGAAACAACTCCAGGGCAAACAGCTTCCAACTGGGACTTAGCCCTCTCTATTACAGTAAACCCTCTAACACCTTGATGCCCAAATGCATGCTTCTCATCTGTTTCCACTCCATTATCTATCAGAATCGACCCTTCACACCCCTGATCATCATCTAATTTCAATTACCTACACTAATTACATATACAATATATATACACATGTACGTATATATTGTAAAGCCCACTAAAACCATGTATGGTAATATAGAGTTCGACTCACCGTTTATCCAATAAAAAAATTATATATATATATATATACATATATATATTACCTCAACAATGCAGTCATGGAAGTGAAGTCTGAGCAAGGCGGCGCCGATATTTTGGTCGGAGGCGGCAGCTTCACGGACAACGCCGCCGATCATGGCCTCCACGTCGGGGCAGCTGGTGGCGTAGAATCCAACTTGAAGTTGGGCTTCTGAATTTCCAGCTAAACAACTACTTATTAAAACTAATACCAAATGAAGTATCATTTTTTTTAAAATTTGAAATGGGCAGATGGTTTTAAATGTGTTATTATGTATGTGGTATACGTGAAAATTAAGAACGATTGATGATATATTGAAGATGTGGGAGATAGATGTACATATATGGAGAGTCCATATGCTAATTAATTTTAAAGTTTTTTTTGAAAATATTAATTTTAAAGTTTGAGGAGATATATATAGGCAAAATCTTGTGTTGGACCTTGGGCGGTATATATCTAGTTTGATATTTTGAAACGGATTCAAATAAAAAGTAATTTATATGCTTACTTTTTTATTTATTAGTTAATTTAACTTATTTTTCTTTCTCAATTTATGGTAATGACTGATTACAAATTAAGGAAAACAGAAAAGAGTATGATGGAAACTAAATTTTTATTACTGATCTTAAATATTTTTTACCCTTGTTTACAATTCTTGATTTTTTTTCTTTAAAAAATTATATTTTAACACATCACATCATTTGGTGGATTGTCTAGTCTAATTTACTATTCTTTATTAATAAAATATATTGAGAATTAATTACATTGTAAAACTTATTTGTATATTATGTGCTTTTAATAATATTAATTATTTTATTAAAAATATTATTTATATAATAAAATAATTAATAGCAATTTGTATTATATAATAATAACATTTATTCACTTACCCTTCCTAATGTACCCTTTCTTTCTTAATTAAGCTAGTTATATTATTATTAACAAAGGTCTACAACGCATCCAGATACTGTGAGAAAAAGTTTGTGTTCAGAGTCTACGTGACAATATTATATATATGATAATCTTTATTTTTTTCCTTTATCACTATATATATTTTAAATTTTTTAGATATGATTATATATTTCAAATCTTATATATTTTTGTGCATAAATTCACTTCACAACAAACCAACATAATTACAAAAATTCACTTAATAATATTATTATTCCTCTCTGTTGTGAGCCTTGAATTCTCGCAGTGAACTCAAATAAACTAGAAAAAAAAAAGGAAAAAAGAAATCCTGTTTCAAGAAATAAATTGATGATCACACAATGAATAAAAAATAAATAATAATCATCGAATTAATTTCACTAGCAGAAGCTCCATCATCTGATATCATCATCATCACCATCTTCATGAAGATCAAAGAAAGCCTCATTCATAATCTCACAGTACCCGGGGCTTTCAAAGTTGTACACGCTGAATAATCATCGTCATCAAATCTCTAAAAAAAGTACTTTAATGTAGCATTGCACACAAAATTACAAATATAGTGTTGGACTCTATATTATTTCCTTGTGTATAGTTAACCATTATAGTGGGGCCCATGTATAACAATGGGCCAATGGAAAATATACATCAATGGGCCTTATCTGTAATATTGGGCCTTTAGAATTACCAGTTACATTCTTACCAGGAAAATTATATGATGAATTATTATTTATTATTTTAAATTGCTCAAAATAAAAAAGAATGAATGTTTTATTTTTGTTTTCTCATATCAAAAATGACAAAAAAGTAGTTATATTTTCCAAATATCTTTTATTTACACCTTATGTGACTCAATATTTTCTCAATTAATGTTGAAGTGACACTAATAAATAATTGTTTTTTAAAATTTGTATCATTTTAGTTTGAGCAACAAAAGCATGGGAGGAAAAGAAAGTAGTATTTATTTAGACAGAGTAGATGTTTAGTGCAGCAGGTGAGAAGTGGCCTGATGCCCTGTTGTTATCCCTGAACAAGAGCTCAGACAACATTTATTGGAATTAAGGTAATGAATTTATTTGTTAGTGATAAAGAATTTTTGCTGTTCATTTACACAATTCATCGAACACGTGGTGACTTGAGTTACTCCAACTCGTTGTTGGCTTTGGAAGAAGGATTTTGTTTTCTAAGACTCCAATCATATGCAATTTAGTCATTTTTGAAAGATCATAAATGCCAACTGTTAATTTGCTTCAGATTTTATGGCATTTTCTTTTCGTAAAGTGAAAATGGAACACATACAATTACATCCCCTTTTGCGATACATGTGTTCTTCTTTTCTGATGCATTATCCCAGGACGTAAAGAACAAAACCAAATATAGACGATGGACTTGTGATAACACGCAAACCTTCTTTTCATTATTGGTGATTGAGTTTTTATCTGGCACTACAATTTTGTCTTGTGATCATCATCTAATAACCATCGATCAAGCTCTTGTCACTCGTCAAATGGACTCTCTCATAAATCAAACAATCCATCAATGAATGTCTTGTCCTTTTTCTTCGTGTAGTGTCTATTGTGTCACTAACAGCCGGTCCTAGGGTAATTAAGATGAAGATAAAGTGTCAAATAAATCTCTAATCTTAGTGGGAGTTCGATAGGTTTCTAAACTTTTTTTTTTTTGTTAATATTGATACTATAAGAAAATGATGAATTGATACAAAATATTTCATAGGAAATAATCGCAATTTTGTAGGTATTTACGTTTGCCTATGAAATCCCAACGAAAAAATGTAGTGATTTTACTCATAGGTAATTTGTTTGACCAAGATCATGAAATGAAGGTAAATTACCAACCAATATTATGTATGCAATCTTCATTGTCTAAGGATTATTTCGTAGGTATTTAATTATCTTCAATTTTTTTGTTGATAAGTGTTGTAAAATAAATCATAAAAATTCGTTGACAAAGTATAGACAATTCTCACTATTTAATTACAAAATTAATTTTTGTTGGAAAATTTGTAGCCAATGCGTTATTTTTTTGTAGTGTGAGATCAATAAAGTCTTTTATTTTATGCGTAGGGATCGAATGTGTCCTAAATTTATTTTATTACATCTAAACTCCTTTTCTTTTTAAAAATACTTAAAAGGTAATTGCGGAAAAAAATGTTTTATTCATATTTACCAGATTGAGTGTATATATATATATACATGGAGGGAATATGATGATGCGTATTGATTTCTATTGCCCCAGCTATAAAATAAAAGTCGTAGAATATATAAAGTAATTTATTATTGTACCAACATCGTGTTGCAATTATCAATACAGTAAATAATCAACAAAATTTTTTTGATCGGGAAAATATTCAACAAATTAGTATATATAAAATAAGAGATTTTATAACATTCGACCTCTAAGTGCGTATGACCTTGCTTGTTAATGTTATTCGAAATTTTCGTTGATAGCGTTATCGTTGCTGACAATTGATTTGATAATTAAGTTTTTTTGGTCTCGCATGAAACATTAAATAAATGACAAAATGTCACACAAACGGAACATATATAGGCCATAGCCGAGGTTGTACATAAATTTCCACATCTCTATTACGTAGTTTCAAAATAATCGCTAAAGTTATTTCATATTTAATATTATTTCCCGTCGCTTCAAAATCTTGTACAAGAAACCTTGCTTTATTTTTTTACGTACGATAACACGCACAATCACAGTTGAAGGTTACTAATTTGCAGTCACATTACTAGCGTTAACCAATTTAGTCACACCAAAAGTTATGGCCACAGCCATCCAACCTCCTACCACCATCCTCGCACAACGCCACGCCACCCGAGGGCTGCCCAGCACCGCCACAATGCCACCTAACGCCACCAGAGCCATGGTGGTTGCAGCCACCACCACCACCACTAGCCTGGCACTACAATCCGTCATTAAAGCCGCAGCAATTAATGGGGCGAATGCCCCTAATAAAAACGCAAGGGCTGAAGCCAACGTGGCTTGAAAACGGTTGAGGAGTCTTTCCTCCACCACGTTGTCATCTTTGAAATCATTCCTTCTCTTCTCTCTCTGGGCTATCTTAATGTCCCACATGGAAACAAATTCTCCAATTGCTATGCTGCAAGCACTAGCAAAAAGCCCTGCAAAGAAAGTGAGGAGCATAGCCTTACCTTCTTCGTCTCTAACAGACCCGACTCCCATCATTAGTGATGCAACAGATACAAATCCATCATTGGCTCCGAGCAATGCTGCCCGATGCCACTGTGAAATTGTAGAGTAGTCAAAAGCATCAACATGATCAGAGGGGATTGTAATATGAATGTGGTTTGGGGGAGCCATGAAACATATAATTTGGCTTGTTTGAGGTGGTGAATATGAAATGTGGAAGTGTGTATATATAGAGTAGTGAAAATTAATTTAGACTATTCTATTCAAGGTGCAATAACGTAATGAATGACCCAACATTCAACATTTCAACCTATAAAAAACGGAGGGATGTCACTCTGTAATTTCAAACAAAGATAAAATTAACTATCAAGTAACAAGAAATATATGAAGGTGGAATGCTGCATAGGAAAGCATTTCTCAAGTACGGAGGAATTCAGTAAAGATACACGAAAGGCCTAGGATATTAAATAGAAATATGTGTTCTCCACACGGTAAGTGGGAAAAGATGCCATTAAATTAATCACGGATGTGTGCTTCCCACACAAATACCACAAGCTTCACTAATATAATCATATAGTGCACAAGGTTTGGTTGCTTTGATTCTTCAACTTATTTAATATAACTAAAGAGAGAGAGAGAAAGAGAGGGATGCATGAAAGACCTAACCATTATGTAAGTTGCATATCGTTTATATGGTGCAAAGCTCAAGGAGTGTCCTTTTTCATTTATAAGCTTAAAATCCATGTTTGATTGTATTCAAGCAGAAGATTTTTCTTGGCAACATCTCCTTCCAAAATACAACCGACACATTTATGTTTATCAAATTACATATTCCAACAAAAACAAGTCACATTTTCTGTGTTGCAGTTAACTTGCTGTTGATACATCTATTAGTTTGAATAAACAAGTCAAGACTAGATAGGCAATTAGAATACTGAACAAAATCCAATGAGAATATACCAGTAAGACTAGATAGGCAAAAAAGGTAACGGTTTGTACTCCATAAGCCAACAAGTTGAAATACACTACAGCAAAGAGTCAAGAAGCTGTGTAACATTAAATGTCTACAACAGAAAGTGCATAATAAAACAACAACAAAAAAAAGTACCCAATTTTTTGATCTCGCCGTTTTAACATTTCCATCAATACTAATAGAATACATTTCTTAGCCACCAACTTCGGTGGAGTCTTCACATCATTCTGCAGAACAGGAAACAAAAATACTACATTAGCATACTCTCAAGAAGTTCAGGGCGAGAATTTGTCAAACAAATTTATGAACTGTGCAAAAATATATGTACCAAAAAATATGCAATGTTGAATTATATTCAGAATAGTAACAAATCACAGGAGGAGCAAGTAACAGATTATATGTACCAAAGAATATGCAAAGTTGAATCATAATCAGAATAAATAAGTAACAAAATCATGTAGATGGAGGCGTATGTATGAACAATCTGAGAAGGAAAATGTTCTAAATGTTCAACATTATTCTTGTTGCTCTACCTAGAGAGTAGAGAATACCAGTGAAGAAAAGAGACCTTACCCCTCTGTTTGGTTTCATTTCCATCCTCTCATTTTTTCCACAGAGACAAAAACACATATGCTTGTTGTATTAACAAATACTCCCTCCGTCAACAAAAATTGGGCTAGTTACTTTTCGCACGGGTTTGAAGAAAGTAGAAATGATGTGTAAAAATTGCAAGTTAAATGGTATAAAAATATTGTATTTTCAAGAAAGTAGCATATTTAGTGTGGACGGATGAATATAAAAACATGACCCAATTCTTGTGGACGGAAAGAGTATCAACTATTTATTGCAATATATTCTATTATACCCTACTAACTATAACACAAAATTTGGAAAGCCATATATAGTTCAAAATATTTTTAGTAACCACAATAAACAATAATTACAATAGAAAGAAATCTAGAGTGAAGAACGTCTCCCAAAAGTACAGCAACTTATTTTCTCCAACAAAACACCTAAACATGTTTTCTTCCTCTGAACAATTTCCAATCCCACAATCAAAATATATTCACAAACAGCAACCAAAAATAAAACCAAAGAGAGTTACACAGGGTGCACTTTTCGCTCTAATCTCCTACTTTTCTTCTTACAGTTTCATCTTTATTTCTATGCTGTTAAAGAGATTTCAAATAGACTCAAAGTCCAAAACACGGAGAACCAAGAATAGTAGTCTATACCTCTTGAGACTCTCTCTAACAGTCATGTTACTCTTTTATTCTTAACATATATAGATTGAAAGCTTTATAAGAAAGCATAATTTACATAAGATGAAGGATGAGGTATATGAAGATGTGAATCCTGGATTCAACCTCAAGAGAAAAGGAGAGGCTTATAGCATCTAGTTTCAGAAGGATCAAATCATCAAAACAAGAGTGAAGAAAAAACAGCTCAAGTTATTGGCTATTTTTTAGTCTTATAGTGCTTTCCTCATTCATTAGCCTGCCAAGGTCATGGCAGTCAGGTTGTCATCAGCCAATTGATCCATAATTCACCTAAATATCATTAACAATATAAAAACTGTAAAATATATGAAACTCAATTTCGTATTAAACAGAGCTTTTCAAATATAAAATGTGATCTCATACGAATCGAGTGGTTCTCAAGAATAAAAACCATACTGCCACGGAGTATCCATTTTCTGTATACCAGAAGACAAGTTAAAGTGTCTAAATAGATGTATTGCCTGCAAATATAGACCTTTTTTTATCATGATACAGTTGATCAGCTAGTGTTTGATCTTAGAGAAGCAAAAACAACACTATTGCAGCAATCATAAGAAACACAAAACAATTACCTAAATGTTGCAGCAAGTTCCTTGACCTCATGAAAAAATAATAATCACAATAAAACAAGTAACAAACACAAAAATTGCAGACAAAATATATGCATTAACACTATGTTTGATTGATTAAATTTATTCTTTTACCAGTTCACTTAGGCGGACCAATAGCCAAGCAGTCTCATGAATCATCAGACACGGTCCTAGATTCCGCAGAGAAATTCATAGTTAATCCAGCAGCAGAGATATCAACTTTATTGAGAAAGGCATCAGGTTGCAGTTCAGCTTCAAAATTTGATCCAGATTTAGAGCACTTCACCCTCTTAGCATACTTCAAAGAATAGCGGTCAGTTTCTTGATCACAGGTCCCATTTGGTAAAATCAACTCGCCATTATCCACAGAACCACCGGCCTCGGAGTTACTCACAGCAGTTGCAGCAACCTGATTTGCACACAGGAAAGTACTAAAAGGCAGGAAATGTGAGGATGATTTAGTGTCTGTGATTCTTTTAAAATACTTCAGCTGATAGCGATCACGCTCTGTATCACAACTCTCACTTGGTAAAATCACATTGATGTCACTCTTGGCAGGACTACCTGTACTAATGTTTGTGTCATCTGGTTGAGAATTGTCAGATCTGAAAGCCACTCCATGGCTATCACAATAGCTGCTATCTCTTGACATGGCAAGTGTGATACTCATTTGGCTTTCCTTCATCTTGAACCTATTGCGCCTGTACATTATAAGCTGTGGACCAAGCCTATCACCATTTGGTTGATCTGTATTATCACAGATTGAATATGCAGAAGTATTAGCGCCACTCTTCGTCGAATTACTAGTCCTAGGATCATGTAAATGCAAGTTTTCGAGCTCTACATTCTCGTTATTTAATAGCCAAATCTTCCTCCTACTGTCTCGCTTATAAGGTATAAGCCCAATATTTGGATCATTCTCCATATGCTGATTCATTCCTTTATTCACGACACCATCATCACCAGTCTCAAGCTTCCGATCATCACACCAAATTTTTCTGAAGCGGGATCTCTTGTAGCATAAACCTTTCCATCTACCTATACTTGAATTCACCAGAGACTTACCCCTCAAAATTCTTGGTGAACTATTTTTTACACTATGCAATTGAATTGCCAATTCGGCACCATCCACAACTTCAACTGCATCACTACTATTTGAATTCCCAGCCTTCAATATATTGGTATCTTTTTCAGCCGAAAAATCCGATCCATCATCTTCAAAATTCACCGAATTCATGTCCCCATTGGCCATCCTCAACACATTCACCTTTGCCTTCACCCTCTTAATCTTCTTCTCCACCCCACCTTTTGCATTATGAAACACATTTCCTATCAAATCTACGGCCTCCCCCTTATCTTTCAATCCACCCTTAAGTTCCCTCCTCCCAGGGACCCTAACCGAATTCTTGAGCGATTCAGGAACCCAACAATCCACGCAAACCCTAAACCCCTCCAACCCCACACCCAAATAGCACCAAGGGGTGCAATTCCCATAATCCCTAACACAATTTTTATGAATTTTGCGCTGACACACTCTGCATGTTAAAAGATCACCTGAATTTCCTGTTTCTTTGACGCAATAAGGGCACTTTTGCCCCCTACGAAGACTCTCGCGACATCTTCTACAGAGGAGAACTATGCGCCAAACGCTCTCCAATGGCTGGAGTCGATCCTTAGGGTTTGTGTGGTTAACTCGGCGGCCACAGCAATGGCAATCGGATAAATTGGGCTGGTCCCGAGTCCTCTTTTCAGGCGGCGGCGGCGCACTGGTGGTGGAGGAAGAGGATGCGGGAATTGGGTCGAATTTGGGCTTCAGGTCTGAGATTAGAAGCTTTTTGGAAGGGAAAGGAGAAGAGGAAGGAGGTGCCATAACGGTGAAACGATGGAAATCAATATGGAAAACAGAGTCTTTGATGGGAAGATCCGGACATTTACGAACTATTTATAATCTTACTGCATGCCATCGCTGTGATTGCACTTGTTTGCTTCACATTTTCACCATGTTTACAAATCGAGTGAAAACAAAATCACCAAATGAATCCTCAGGTGCCTTTTCTATTTTCAACCATTATTCTCCTTTAAACCAACCCCAACATTTTAGGGTTTTAAAAATTCTCTTTAATTTGATCATTTTTTATATGATCGTTTTTGGAATTAGTCAGCGACTTTAATTGAAATAAGTTATGTTATTCATCCTGTAAAAAAAATGTTATGTTATTCATCCCCTATAAGTATGGAATAAACAAACTGAAAAAAAATGTTATGTTATTCATCCCCTATAAGTATGGAATAAACAAACTGAACGAGTTATCTACATCTCTTTCATGTGAATTTTAATTAGAAGTAAATGGATTTAAAAATAATACATTATACATTAACAAGTTAAAATGAAAAAAAATTAAATAAATGGATTTGATTCACATAAATATTATGCACAAGTAGAAGAATTTCAAATAATAAGGTTTTGTGAGATATTTGAAATTTTCCCAAGTAATATTTGTGTTAATGTATAATGTATTATTCTCAAAAATCAAATCTCTTCATTTCAAATGACTTCATCTTAATGGAGTCTTACATAAAAAAAAAATAAATAACAGTTAAAATTACTACACTACTACATGCAGTTACAAGTTTTAGCAAGAGTTAGTGCACACGGCTTTGAAGAATTTTTTGTATGTTCCTCTGATTATGCTTCTATATTGGCTTCAGATTCTTTAGATGATTTTTTTTTTTTTTATGCATCGTGTATTCAACAATTCTGTGTACATATTCAGCAATTCTTTACATCCACTTTTTAGATTTCAACGTCAAACTTCTACATCCACCCATATAAAAAATACATTTATATATATATATATATATATATATATATATTTTAGTAAATGTTAGTTATAAGTAATTAGTTTACCCAATGCCTAAATAATTTTAAATTTTCTCCAAGTCACCTTATAACTCATCCATTAAACCATTTAATGTCCCGCCTATTTTCAATCACATCACCACTTTTTTCTCTAACTTTTTTTGCATCTATCTATTTCTCCTTCTTTCAATGATATCACTATTTTTATCTCCCTCAATTATATAAAATAACATAACATACTTTTGACTTGATATAGTCTCATTTAAAAAAAAAAAAAAAAAAATTGGAGAAAATTTGTATTCCCCCCATCCAATATTAGTATGCATAAATTTTTTTACATAATTTTAAGAATTATTAATAATTTATGTATAAAGTAGATTTGTTGGAGGGTATTATGAGATAGTGTGAGGTCCATTTATGAATAAAGTGATTGTTTATGAATAAAGTCAATGATAATTTGAATAATTAAGAGATGTTATGAGGGTGTAGCGGATTTGATCTTATGCTCACAGGTGGACACTAATTTATATGTTCACCGCTTATGTGGCATGCCAATCACCTATCATGTGATGCCACATATACAGGGGAGCCACTATTATTTAATTAATTACTTATGTGTCATCACATGATTGGTGGTGAACATATAAATTGATGTCCACCTGCAGGCATAAGATCAAATCCAGAGGGCGTACATAAAGTCTTAAATTGGACGGACAAAGAAGGAAAATATGCATACTAAAATTGGACAGAAGGAGTAATATTCGTATATGTTTTTATGATACTTTCAACATATAAATATCACAAAAATAAATAAAAGTATCATAAGACCATTTCAAATACCCCCTCCGTCTCAAATATTTCTGCACATTTATCTGGGTACGGAAACTAAGAAATGTTAATTTTATTGACTTTTATAAGAATAAAGTGTAAGAGAGATAATAAAACGTAAGAGTATTTTGGATGATTTAATGAGATAAAATAAAAGAAAGAATAAAATGGAGTAAAATAAGAGTGATATTCTCATTTTTTTTTTCTGACGTACAAAACATATAAAGCGGATAAAATTACAAGTTCTAAATGAAACAATGTGGATTTGTTATAACAAAAAAGCAAGAACTAGTAGAAAGAAATTGCAATCATCTCTTGCAAAATAAAATGTGATTCAATTCCATATTTCTTATTCTTTTGATCCCACAAGTTTCCAAATCTCATAACTTCAATGCAAGCCAAGAAGCAACGCAGAAAAGCACCATCAGTTCGTTGAAATAACAGAATACAAATGAATTGGTAAATTCTTTGTGAAAAAAGATGTGCGTAATCGGTCTCTAATTACACCAATGAGATGTTCATCTGTTATTTAAGGTGCATAAATAGCTTAGTCGCAACCTGTATCAATAACAATTTCAGTAGCAAGTCACAACTCAGTTGGAAAAAATGCTCCATTATGTGAAAGACGATGAGGTGTAAATAGGAAAAATGATGCTTACACATTTATCGATGCAACGCCAATAGTCAAAGTATTGTCCAGTACAATGCTTGTGCCCAGATTCATCACCTTGAATTCTTTTAGCACAGGCCTATCACCAAGAGACAAATAACCGAATTACTAGGATTCTATTGAATACACAAGTTTGGGGAGCAAATCTTTAAGTAAATCACATATTCACATGGTTCAATTTCATAGCCTTTTCAACTTTAAGTGCATCACATATTGGAATGGTTCAATTTGGTAATTTTTTCAACCATAGATATAGTCGACACTTCAAAACTACTTCTTTCCAAGTATTTTCCAAACAGATCTTTTTTGGTCACCTACATTTCTCAGCTTGAAATGTAATTTAACTGACCAAATAAGCAAACAAAAGCTTCTGTCAGAAATCATCCTGGGAAAGGAAAAAATCAATCCAATAAACAAAATGCTAAAGATGATTACAAATTGTATATAGCCAATTTGAGAGCTCAGATATTGTTCGAGACAACAAATAAACAATTTACATGAACATCATTATGAATAAAATGACTATACTCTCACTAACCAATATGATGTGATGCAAAAGTTCCCAATGAAAATAAAAAAACACAAGATTACTAAGACTTTCAAACTCAGAAATCAAAAAATACTGATAACATTTGAGTTAGAAAAGCAGATAAAACATTGTTTACGTGCAGATTTGCCTGACTTCAATATATTTTGCATATGTTTCAATAAATCCACAGTGGTGTTTTATGTGCACTAACTCCCCCACACACACACACAAAAAAAATTGTGATCCTTTTCATACCAAGAGAAATATTATTTATAATTGCTTTGGATGAAATACGCATGTTATTCTATTCTCAAGATAAAGCACAGCAAGACACCAGAGTCTACCACTATGACAACTATGCATGCACATAAAGTGAAATAATTGCAATAATCTTCTGGGTTTTATTTAGGGAACGCTTGGTTGAAAATTCTTCAATGTGAATGAGAATTGAGTATAGAGCAATTATGGTGGTTAAGCCCTCCATCACCACCAACAACCTTCTTTTTTGTCATTTTTTTCAAAATTGGAGCACAACACTATTGATGTAATCACCATAGAAACAATCTTTCCTCAAACATATCTGGGGGCATAGACGGAAAATACATTTTCCTTCTCATTCGCATTTAAGAGCTTTAAACAAGCACCACCTTAGTTTGGACAGTGATGCTTTTCAACAAATAGAATTT
The DNA here is from genome assembly GCA_030762865.1 of Paraleonurus japonicus. Taxonomy (NCBI): domain Eukaryota; kingdom Viridiplantae; phylum Streptophyta; class Magnoliopsida; order Lamiales; family Lamiaceae; genus Paraleonurus; species Paraleonurus japonicus. Next base: position 1,854,041 of record CM061057.1, on the reverse strand, counting down.
AAATGAATAAATGATGCATCTATGGTAAAATGCAGGGTACATGACGATTGGATACCGATTTGATTAAACAAAGAGAAAAGTATCTATTTGTTCCACAAGAGAACGAGAAATGATCAGGGTAAAAGTGCTCAGCTAAGAAGCTTCAGGATGCAACCCAAATCAGATAGGCAAATACCTCAAAAGACGAATTAAAAAAGAACTTCATGAAAGAAATATGGAACATATGTAATTGTAAATAACTTGTTCCATTGATATTGTGTAGTAGGAGGAAAAAGAACCTGAGAAAAAACCTAAAAAACAATGAGGCACCGTTTAACAGCCAATATTTTCCAACAGAATTCACCTGATATTCTTTAAGTGGTCGTAGGCATGGTCCCTTGCAACGTTCTTCAAGTTCTTTCTTTGGGTCAACAGGCTCATCGTCAGCCCTAAAGGACAAAAAAAGAGAGATGATAATAATTTACATGTCGCAAAGGAAGGACATGTGATTTAGATCAGCCCAGACAGATAAATATTTTGTAAAGAATCTTCCAGCTCAAGTGTTAAAACAGTACTCAAAGATATAAACAAAGCTTTATGCTCTCAAAGAATGTACATGTTTGAGGTCACCCCAATTCCAGGGGAATAAAGGCACACCCACAGACTGTTTTTTTTTTATCGGACAAATGGTGACTCGATATCATGACCTCATGGTATAGGTAGTTCTAAAAATCTGTATTTGTGTAAACTTCTAAAAAAATTGGGAAGAGAAAGACACATAAAGAGAAATTGGGTGGACTCCACTTTATTTTATGTTCACTCATTCTTTTATTATGCATCTTTCTCTCTTCAAATTTATATGAAATTTACACAAGATATTGAGAGGATTCATTCCTTTGAGGATAGTGTACGCATCTTCAAAGAAGCTGAAGCAGTTTTCCTCAAGTAAATAGAGCATCCACAGAAATTATAATCCTAGACAATGATTACTTTGAAAAAACAGATGAGATGTGCAAACTCCTGCAACTAGAGATTGAACACAAACTCTACTTCCAAACTCTTAAAGCATAGGCTATTTTATAAACCATATCAACTCATATACAAGCAAAATTGCATCAATTGCAAAACAGATAGAGCATAAGCACTAGGCTTCAACTGAATATCACAACTGTATTATCGTACAAGCATAGAGCCCCAACACCGTGGTGATTGCCAAGCCCCGATTAACTTTAGCAATTTAGGTCAAAACAAGCTGCATTACGTATGGCCAAAAATTTCTTGTTTATCAACATATCGCATCATACTCCTGATTTACGACAATAAAAAATCAAACCGACGAAGTATCTTAAGAAAATAAAAAATAATAATAATCTCGATATAAATAAAGTAGCGCGGATACAAAAAGAGAAATTAGAGAGCGAAACAATACTCACATAGTTAAAAATGCGAACAACCAAGCGAAGCAACCTGCAAGGTAATCTAACAGAGAAATCCACTCAATCAAACTGCGGAAAAATATGCACGCAACACATATAGACAACAGAAGCCCTATATTTCGGAAATGAACGTCTAAACGAATGAATAATTTGATCTAGAAAGAGGACTGTGTGAAATTAGAGTGAGTTACCGGCCGAGTGAGAGAGGAGGAAGAGTGTGGATTAATCGAGAAAGGAGATAGATTGGGGATCCGGCTCAGGGATGTTTGGAATTGAAATTTTTGTTCCGTTATTTAAATTTTGGGATTTTAAAATGAAAAAAATATCCCTTATATTTTTTGCTGGGCTTGTCTTGTGGTGTGCCTCTCTTTTCTCCGTCTTTACCTAATGAGATGCATGACTCTATGTCTGTTGTTGTGACCGATCTTTTGGGTTTACTTATTTTATTTATTTCCTCCCCTATCAAAAAAAAAAAAAAAAAAAAAAAAATCTAATCATTGTACAATATAATTTTTCTAAACAAATATATAATAATAATGAAAGAGAATTATTTGTTTTTATTTCACAAAAAGAATATAAAAAACTCGTTGTATTTATACTATTGGATCAAATTTTATGATCTGAGTTCCTAAATGGCCATTAATAATGATGAAGGTTAGGTTACTCACACCACCCAATATAGTAAAAGACACCACCCTTTTTGACAGGATTATCCTTTTTACCATAACCTTTTCATTTCCCCTTCTTTTTTAGTAAATACACCACCTTACCAAAGGAAGCCGAACACGACAGCCATTACATTTCTTTCACGTTATATGTTAAAAAAAACATTTGAAATCTGGTGCACCATCAAAACTCAATCAAGCAAGGATTATTTGATCTATTTCATTCATATTTCCTACATACAAAAATATTTTATTTTGTTTTTTTTTAAACTAAGTTTTGAAGTGTTAGTATTGTGCTTATGTTTGTTGTTAATATGATGCTTATTATGCATATTATTTTTTGAGTGAATAAAATTACATGTGAAGAATTATGTTGTAGTATAGTATTTTGTGCGTTTATTTTTTTTTCTCTCTCTGCATCACTCCCTCTATCCGTCTTTCTCTCTCTTTGAACTGTTCCCCCACTACTCTATTTCACCGCTTCCCCATCGGCCACCGTCCCTTTGCGTCACGCCGCCATACTTCAATGGATCCCCAATCGTTGTCTCGTCATCGCTCTATCGGGTTCGAATATCTCTCTCCTCTTCTCAGTTCTCCTTCCCCCTCTCTCTCCCATTCTCAATATGCTTCACCAATGCATGTGTTGCTTTTTTTTTTCGACTTCTTTATCAAACAAATCTATAAGTTTCAAACATATCTAATATTCAATATTTATTTTTGATTTTTTTTTTTCAAAATTTTGTATTAATTTGAAAAAAAATCACACAAATTTGAAATACTTCTATGTTGATTTGAGATTGACTCGACATTGATTCGACAGGTTATGGGTATATAAATTGAGGGTTTTGAATTTAGTAAATTTAATTTATTTAAATTGAAAAGGACAATATTGTATTTTTGTATGTTAGTATGATATCAAAAGTTATTGGTGTGTACTAACGAAAATGTTGTGTAGATAACCTGGGCCAAAAATAATTGCGCCAATAAATACAGTAAAAAAACAATTGGGCCAATAAATTCATTTTTATTTCCATAAGGGCCAGGATATTGCCACACAAGAATTATCAATGGGCACACACCAATTTTTTTTTTTTACCAAACCTGACGTTTAATGTCTAAAATACCCCTCCTCCTAAAATTTCAAAATTGCTGACTACCAAGGGCACACACCACGTACAACACATTTACGTGTGAAGGTGGTGAAGTGCAAGGAACCAAAAAAAAACGACGTTGAAAAAATACTTTGAGAAGGAGTTGCTCCGGTGATTTTGACGATTACATTTCGAAATGAAGGGCTCAAAATGTGGAAAAAAGAAACATGTAAGTTCTTGTATTTTGAGTTTTTTAGTATGTCATTAAAACTAGGGTTTTCATGAAATATTGTGTATTTAGAGGCTTATGATGGTAATGTGAGTTGTTTTAGATGGTATTGTGTATTTAAATCATTATTTCCATGGTATTGCATTGTTAGCGCCATTAAGTTTTTGATTTTTTTCTTCGAGCTTTGTGCGGCATTTCTTAGCACAAGTTACACTTGTGCGAAAAATTTTGTTCGCACAAAACATCATTGTGCGGTATAAATTTTCGACATGGCACATTTGTTCGAAAAATATTTTCGCACAAGTGATGATAAGCACAATGTAGTGTTTTTGAGATATTGTTAAAAAAAGTCGAACTATGAGACCCTCGCGAAAAAAAATGTTAAACTTGTGCCATAAACCGGTAACGAAAATACACCAGTTTGAATTCAATAATTAAAAGGTTTGTGCGATTTAATAACATATTAATCAAACCCATAAGTTTTAAACAACATAATCCATGAATTTGGTGAAAAAAATCGATATTTGCAAACCCTAAACTAGATTTTCAAAATATAAATTATATACACATATACATATACGTTTATATATACATATACTCTGGTTTATATACATATACATATATTCTGGTTTAATCTTATACCAGTTCACAGAATTTCATCATTGCCGCGGTGGTTGGCGGCGAGCTTGCTGGTCGGCGGCTAGCTTGAGGGTGTGTGACGAAACCAGCAGCGACGACCTATGGCGTGGCGGGATTTTATTTTTTTTCAGTGTGTGTACAAAAGCCAGAACATAGACGAGGGAGAGGGAGGGAGAGGGAAATAGAGACATGGTATAATTGACCTTTCAGGTGTGTGTCCTTAAATATTTCGGTTGTGTTCTTAGAGTTTGTGTGCCCTTGGATTTTTTTTGTGTGGCAATATCCTGACCCTTTCCATAAAAAAGAAGGGGCAATATCTGCGTATTGGATTAGGACGTGTGTATGACGAAATAATTACTTTTAAAAATATAATGACGTGATTATGTGAATGTTTGCGGTGTGTTCATAAACAAGAGAGCTTATAGTGATATTATGTATTCACTTTCTTGTGCATATTAATTAATGGTAAATTAGATAAAAAAAAATTTAAATGGTGGGTTAGACTGGCTAGTGACACTCAAAATACATTCATATTTTTAAATCTATAACTATAAAAGGTAAAATTTTTAGAATTGTATGTTTGCATTTTTACAAATATAAGCTATTAACGTTTTTTGTCACAAACGTAGAACAGTAAAAAAAAGGTTGCAAATTAATCTTGTTTAAAATTTTTTTTTTTTGCAAATTTAGGCTTGTAAATATATTTGCCAAAATATGATTCTAAAAAAACTATAGGAATACTTTTGCCAAAATATAAACATACCGTTCTTAAATTATTATCACCCCTAAATTATAGATCTTTAAAAAACATTTCCAATAAATTTTAATGTGGCAAAGCATTTATTGCGAATCCACTCTATTATAAATTATGGATCCGCCCCTCTATATATACGTGTATATAAACTACGAAGAGCGTCGATCGGAACACAGTCAAACTCTCTCTCTTTCCCGAACATCTCTCGGAAAGAAACAACCGTCCTCTTATTCCTCTCAGAGTTTAGTTTCAAGATTCAAGAACAGTCTACCACTAGACTCGCACTCTCCCTAACTGTGTGTGTGTATATATATATGTGTGTGTGCATGCATATATATATATATATACACACATAATACATATATCTTGATTCTTGAAGTGGTCAAACCCCCATATTTCTTCTTCTCTCTCTCTCCGCAGTTGGAGGTTTTCTGGAGAGTGAGATGGTTTTGAGGACAAAGATAAGCGACATTCTACATGGGTCGAAGCCAACTCTGTTGATGATTTTGGTTCAAATCACATTAGCCTTTGTCAATATTGGCTACAAATTGGCTTTGAATGATGGAATGCCTCTCTCGGTTTTGGTAGCCTACAGATTTATCTTTGGTGCTGCTTTTATTGTTCCTGTTGCATTTTTTGTCGAAAGGTTCATTTTATTTATTAATTTGTTCATAAGTTACTACTTTTCTTAACAGGCCTGTTTATATATGATTGCAATAATGAAACAAGATTTTAGCCTTTTTTAAAGATTTTATTTCTTATATGTGATTGCATGATATCTTTCAATATCTTGGATTTCATCATTTTCTTTACATATATGTTATAGGGTTTCTGTGGTGACACCCACAAACAAATCATTAAAAAAAGAGATTTGATTTTGGAAAAATTGATCATAGGAAGAAAACCCTAATATATATATATATCGATTTGTATAGATATATTTTTCTTGAAATGTTTTCATTTAATTCTTTTCAGGAAAAAGAGGCCGAAGTTAACAAAAAAGACAGTCTTGTATGGATTTCTCTGTGGTTTATTCGGGTAAACTTTCTGTTCATTGACAATATTGAGTGTTAGGGAGGTAATCCTATTTGAAATAAAAAATCTCGTTCTTTCTATTTACCAAGAATAGCATAAACAAGGAAACTCAAAGATGTCCCTTTCAAAAAAAAAAAAAAAAAAAGATGAAATAAATTGTCACAATGGATTTGTGTTAAAATTATTGGTATCATAATGTATTCCGGTGTAAAATTCTACCTTTACAAGTGTTTCATGTGAGTTTTACCAGCAATTCTTGTTAACTGTTGCAATCCATATGTATGAAACAGCTATTAATTTACAGCTTTCAATACAGATGACTTGTCAGCTTTTTTTCCTACTTCCTCACATAATATTGAACTTATGATCAGCAAAAGTAGAAAAATGTACTCCCCCCTTTATTTTCTTAAAATGAAAAATTCATCATAAATTACACTTTTCATAACATCGATAATTACTTTTGGCTCCATATTCACTCACAATCCAACTTATATATTTATTTTATATATAAAGCTTTACTAAAATACCCTTCAAATCTCTAGTAATCACTTCATTTTTTTTTTTTTTGTGTGTTACATGTGCAAATTAATTATGAGAGACATTTCAGTTTTGAGGTTAATTGTTTTCTTAGGGGAGCTCTGGGGCAAAATTTGTACTTGAAAAGCCTTGATCTGACCTCTGCAACTTACATCTCAGCAATGACAAACCTTATTCCAGCCATGACATTTGTAATCGCCATTTGCTTGAGGTAATTAAATCTATATATGTAGTGATCATTATCATTTGATTAATCATTTGTTTGGTTGCAAGCAGATTAGAGAGGCTGGGATGGAATTCCCCAGCAGGTAAGGCAAAGGTTTTTGGTACTCTGTTGGGCATATCTGGTGCAATGCTCCTTACATTCTATAAAGGCCCCGAGTTGACTCCTTGGAACACCAACATAAACCTTCTCAAAACCACTTCATCACATCATCACCATTTCAACAAGGGACAAACACCTAGTACCCATAATCTTGTTTTGGGTGCAATTTTAGGCATTGCTAGTTGTGCTTGTTACTCTTTGTGGTTAATTATCCAGGTAATTAATTGCCCTTTAATTTTCTGATTGATTGATTTGTCTTTGTCTCATCTAAAAGTTCGAACTAATTCTGAATCTTTGGTAACGGACTAGGCTAAAGCTGCGGAGCAGTATCCATGTCCGTATTCAATCACTGCGATGATGACTGTGTGGGGGTCGATACTAGGAGTTGTGTTTGCCGTGTTTGCAGAGCATCATGATTGGAGCAACTGGCGCTTGGGGTGGAATATCAGGCTCCTCACAGTAGCTGTTGCTGTAGGTCTCCTAAATCTTGATCAATGCATTATATTAGTTGTAACAAAATTTTATGAAATTATTGAACAGGGGATTTTGGGTTCTGGGATGATGTTTACGCTCATCGCGTGGACTGTTCGGATGAGGGGGCCGTTATTCGTGTCGGTTTTCAACCCACTGCTGCTTGTGATGGTGTCCATTGCTGGATCTTTGTTTCTTCAAGAGAAGTTACATTTAGGAATGTACGTCTTTTTTTGTGGTTTTTGTTCTATTCGAATTTGGTTTTTCATAATGTGTATGATGGCAGGGTGCTAGGGGGTGTTTTGATCATAGGGGGGCTATACGTTGTGTTGTGGGGAAAAAGCAAGGAATTGAAGAAAGTGACGCAGTTGATGCCGGAAAATCAAGTGGAGATCGACGTGCAATTTCCACCGCCACCGTCACGGCAAAGCAGCAGTAGTCACGGCGGCGGGAACGCCATGAAGGAGGAGGAGGTGGAAAGAGAAGAAGAAGATAGAGACTCTCAGGCAGGCGAGGTTCTAGGAAGTCTTTTCATGTATCATTATCCTTGACGATGCAGGATTTGACTCAATTTAAATCAAATGGTATTTATGTCTTATTTCATTGTATAACTGGCTTTTTCGTATATATAGTCTATAGATGCTTTGATTTTATTTCTCCAGTTTATATTATATAATTGTTTTGTTAAAAAAAAATAAAACACCATTTATTTTATTTTAATTTTGTTTTAGAAAGAAAAATTTTGCACATATTAAATAATATTATAAAATGATCGTATCATCTTTATTTAATTGCAATAATTATTTAGAACAACGAGTTCTATGATAAATGATTTCTCTCTTTTATTATTAATTCATAATATGGAGTATATGATTTTACCAATAAAAAAAAAAATTCATATATGTGGTGATATTGAAAGATTGTGTATATTTTCTTCTTAAATTCTTATTATAATTCCTATAAAAAAAATCTTATTATAATTTGGGTTCAAATTTTACTTTAGAAAAAGTCTTTTTTAAGATTGTGATACTTATATTTTTTCTGTGATAAAATAAAATATAAAAAATCTGTTATAATATTTTGGTCGATAAATTTTGAGTAACAATTATGTGCTTTTTATGTAATATACACCACTATTTATAAGACTGACGGGCATATATTGTGATGCTAAAATATATCACGTAAATCAATAATAATATAAGTCAGAGTACTTCATTTAAATTATTCAAGTATATCTTGATACTAAAGTGTATCACTTAACCTACCAAAGGATACCAAAAATAAGACTTTTTTTGACAGGATATAAGTCTTGGTATTAAAATCACACACTTTTCCTGCCAAACCCCATCCCTCTCCCTCCCTTCTCCCGCCATTTCCTCAACCTCAGTCAGCCCCCAATCCTCTCTCCCTACCTTTTTAGAGGAAAAGAAAATGCCGCCTTCTCCGCGCGTGCCGCCTCCACCACTCGTCGTCCGCCCAAGCGTCGAGATCTACTTTCGCCTACCGCCACCAACCTCCGCCTCACCCGCACCACCACCTCCAACCAGACGCGGACGCACAGCAAAGGTTGGGGGGCACGTGCCCCAGGAATTTTTTTTAAAAAATACTACTTTTATATATATATATATATAGAGTTTTGTGTTATATTAATATAAGTAATGAAATATAATAAAATTTTAATTGTGCCTTTTTATAAAAAAATGTGCCCCTTTATAAAAAAATCCCTGCCTCCAACAGGTTTGTTAATTGCTAATGTTTTTTGTTTCACAATTAAAATCTGTTATTAACACAATTAATTGTTGGGAGAGAAATCTTTCTGTTCATTCTTTTCTCATGTTTTTCTGCCCTCGTTTGTTTGCACTTTGCACACGTTTTTTTTTTTTTTTTTTTGCTGCAACAGGTTCTGCTCGACGGGGAGGGGGTGGCGGCGGGAACGGCAGCTGCTGTGGCATGTGTGCATGAAATATACTATTGTTATTTCATCAATTATGGAGGTGCGAATAACTTTACCCTAAAAAAATCATACTTTCTAATACAAATATGTCAATACTTATCCAGCGGACCCACCACGATCAGAATTGTTGAGCTTGTGGTGGTAAAGCTTGCCGCGTTTCCAGCTTTACATTAATGTTGCCGAAGTTTTTGAAAAGCAGTAATGTTGAGTAGTTTACTTACGCCATAAATATTTTTCAATCTGCAGAAAAGTGAACCAAACTGAGATCCGAGGAACGATGGAGAAGAAGATAGTGATAGTAATGAGCATGATCTTGCTCATAATTTCAGCAAATATGGAGACCGTTAACTCAGACGCCTTCGAATGTTACGATTCCTGTATCACTGGCTGCGTTAATCCCGACCGTAAAAATTACTAATCTCTTCTTCGTTCTACTTTCTATTTAGATTTCTTTTTTCATTTAATTGCGGATTAAATTTGGTTTCCTTTTATTTGTTTCCATTATTTAGCTAGACTTAAGGCTCGATGCGAACTAAAGTGCGGGATAAGGTGCGATAGAGGTATTGATGCTAAACCTGTGATTGAGTGAATTCACCGATTATACACACACAATCGCACACATACCCACTTGGGTATACAGATCTGCGGTAGCATTTACAAAAGCAATTATCAGTAATTTGATTTGGGTTTCGTGTTGTTTCTTATGATGTATTTTTCAGCAATACTTGAAGTTTTAGCTATCACTGATAAGTGATAATTGCGCTTAGCCATATGATTAGTTGCCCGGTATCATTACTTATAAAGGAGTATTCAAGAGTTTCTAGTAGAATTAGTGATGTAAATAGGTAGGAGCAGCTTGATCTTGATTCATTACTTTGAGGAATATCTGTTAGACCATTTCACCAAGATTTGATACAAAAATAGTCAAATATGGTCCAGTCGTAATATTCCTCTTACCAGCATATGACTGGATGGGTGTGAAGTTAAACATGCCTTCACAATTCTAAGTGGTGTCTAATAAGGAACAGAAAGGATGAGACTGTGGCTAATAAGATAGTTGTCCTCTGTCTCCTGGTGGTTGTTGTGGTGTCTTGACCTCGTGATGGTAGATTTGGTGGTGTAAATAGAAGAGCTCTATATAGGATCCATCACTAATTAATATTAGGATTTGATGCTTAGAAACATTTTATTCTGCGAAGCAGCTTATTTGGGACATCTATCTATCTATTTTTTTTGATCGGGATCTATCTATCTATTTACTAGAGATAAATTATTACTTCTTCAGTTTGAAACAATTAGCAACATGGGATGCCCCAAAACGAATCTTCATGGCGTAGTGCATATTTTTGTGTTTATACAATATATACAATTAATCTACATGATACGATTTGAATTGGTAATGGCTTCAAGAATTGTTCTCGAAAATCTCAACTGAGCAACTAATCCACTTGATTAAGAATGAGAAAATACAAACTTATTCATGCGACGTCTTTGAGTGTAGGTTTATCATGAATGCAGTTTTTCTAAATTAGTTTGGTGCAATAGAAGCAGTTTAGATTCCTCTCTTGCTTCAAAACCTTCATTTTGATTTTCCTTTATGAGTATCCTGCCTCCTATATATGAAGATGACCTGAAATCTGAAGCAGCGGTTATATCATCGTTGTTTGATATAATTGATGGTGAAATTACACTCTGGAATATTTGAGTTTATTTTGGTATTTTTCTAAGATGGAGCAGAATATGTATATAAAATGCTAAAAAAATTAGATTGGTTCCAAGCGATGAAGTTTAGTTTGATATATTTGTCAGATTGTGGAATCATGTGGCTATTTGTTTTTTCATTAACTTATGTACGTATAAGCATCCTGTCAAATTAGTTTCACTCTAACAGCTATTCCACTCAAACCATGTACTGGATACTATGCTTTATTGTTGAAAACTCGATCCTTTTCAGGTGTGGCAGCACGTGACGCAAATGGGCACTAGTTAAGGTGAATGTTACTAGAATATTCAATTGACAGGGAGAAGCACATATATCTTTGTGAAGCTGCCAGCAAAATAAATGAGATTCCCTTCCTATCACTAAAATGACATCTATGATCTTATATGTAATTTATGGACATCTATGATCTTATATGTAATTTATGTTCACTACTAAAAATGTTCAATAAAAAGATATTATTATTATTATTATTATTATTATTATTATTTCCAGATGGGCCAGACCTACTCCATTAGTCCATTCTTGGGCGGGTCATGCATACTATTTCATTTATTTATGTCATTATCCTTGTTTTTTTTTTTTTAAATATATCTTTTTGACATCAATATCTAAATATTTACATAAGAATAAAATAAGAAAACAAAACAAAAATTTAATGTATTAGTCATAATCATTTATAATTCTTAATTTGTGTGAAAATAATTAGAGTATAATTTTGTGGGCCCGAGAAAGTAATAATGGGCTTTCCTATGTGTTCATCGCGTTAATGGTGGACATGTTCATCGGTGGTGAACATATATAAATTGATGTTAATCGGTGTTCATAGTGCCATTCCCTACCATTTCCAATACCGCTATACCCAAACTGCTGGAACGACACTATATTTGACTCAGCACACTATGCTTGGAAATCATACTCTGCTTTCTAATACTTATCCAGCGGACCCGCCACGTTCAGAATTGGTGAGCTTGTGGTGGTAAAGCTTGACGCGTTTCCAGCCGCCGGAGTTTTGAAAAGCAGTAAGGTTGAGTAGTGTATTTACGCCATAAATAGTTTTCAATCTGCAGAAGAGTGAACCAAATTCAGATCCGAAGAACAATGGAGAAGAAGATGGTGATAGTAATGAGCATTATCTTGCTCATTATTTCAGCAAATATGGAGACCGTTAACTCCGACGCCTTCGACTGTTTCGATTCCTGTATCACTGGCTGCGTTAATTCCAACTGTAAAGATTACTAATCTCTTCTTCGTATTACTTTTCTATATTTAATTTCTTTTTCATTTCATTGTGGATTAAATTCGGTTCCCTTTTATTTGTTTCCAATTACTAGCTAGACTTATGATTCGATGCGAACGAAAGTGCCGGATAAAGTGCGATAGAGGTATGATGCTAAACCTATGATTGAGTGAACTACTATAGATCCTGTGTGATTCACCGTTTATACACACACAATCGCACACTTACCCACTTGGATATACAGATCTACGGTAGCATTTACAAAAGCAATGATTTGTGTTTCGTGCTTCTAAATTGTTTCTTGTGATGTATTTTCAACAATACTGAAGTTTTAGCCATCACTGATAAGTGATAATTGCGGTTAGCAATATGATTAGTTGTCCAGTATCATTTATAGCAAAGGAGTATTGAAGAGTTTTGAGTAGAATAATAGGTAGGAGCAGCTTGATCTTGATTCACTAGAAGCTATTATATGATTGATTAGTTATTATACAGTTGTGTGGAAGAAATGGTAGATGGAACATCAAATAAATAGAGATATTGATACTTCGTGCACGGGTGGCTAGGAAACTAATTTACTGGATAAAAGAAGTTCATTAGCCTGTTACGTTGAGGAATATCTGTTATACCATCTCACCAAAATTTGATACAAAAATAGTCAAATATTGGTTCAGTCGTAAAGTTCCTCCTTCCCAGCATGACAGGATGAGTGTGGAGTTAAACATGCCTTCACAATTCTAAGTTAAATAAGAATGAGGAAAAAAATGGGCGAGGCTGTGGCTAATAAGACAGTTGTCCTGTCTCCAGGTGGTGGTTGTGGTGTCTTGACCTCTTATGGTGGATTTGGTGGTGTAAGTAGAAGAGATCTATATAGGATCCATCACTAGTTTAGGATATGATACTTGGAAACATTTTAGTCCGCCAAGATGCTTATTTGGGACATCTATCTATCTATTTACTAGAGATAAGTTAGCAACTCGGGAAATCATGGTTTACAATCACTTCTTCAGTTTGAAACAGTTAGCAACATGGGATGCCCCAAAACGAATCTTCATGGCTTAATGCATATTTTTGTGTTTATACAATGTATACAATTAATCTACATGATACGATTTGAATTGGTAATGGCTTCTAGAATTGTTCTCGAAAATCTCAACTGAGAAGCTAATGCACTTTATTAAGTATGAGAACATACGAACTTGTTCATGCGTCTTCTTTGAGTGTATGAATGCAGTTTTTCTAAATAGTTTGGTGCAATATAAGCAGTTTAGATTCCTCTGTTACATCAAAACCTTTATTTTGAATTTCCTTTATGTGTGCCCTGTCGAAAGGACCTGAATTCTGAACCGACCGTTCTTGTGCTTACGTCATCTTAGTTTTGATGTAATTGATGGTGAGATTACACTCTGGAATATTTGAGTTTATTTAGGTATTTTTCTAAGATGAAGCAGAATATGTAAAATGCTAAAAAAAATATTTAGATTGGTTCCAAGTGGTGAAGTTTAGTTTGATAGCAGCACCATAGATGAGTAAATTCGAGCCAATTCTCATAGCTGATATGGTTGGTTAGATGTAGATTGTGGATTCATTTTGTTTTTTCATTAACTTATGCACGTATAAGTTCACGTCAAATTAATTTCACACTAACAACTATTCCACTCAAACCATTTACTGAAACTTGGATACTATGCTCCATTGTTGAAAACTCGATCCTTTTCAGGTGTGGCAGCACGTGAAGCAAATGGGCACTAGTTAAGGTGAAGGTTACTAGAATCTTTAATTGCCAGATAGAAGCACATATACCTTTGTGAGGCTACCAGCAAGATAAATGAGATTCCCTTCCTATCACTAAAACGACATCTATGATTTTATGTAATTTATGGACATCTATGATCTTATGTAATTTTTATGGACCTTATATCCTATGGACTTTATGTAATTTATGGACCTTATATCCTAAGGACTACGTTGGTTTTACAATGTTCACTACTAAAATGTTCAATAATATGCCATTATTATTATTATTCCCAGATGGGCCAGTCCTACTCCATTCTTGGGCGGGTCAAGCTGCGCCCTCCTGTCTTTTTTGAAAATTTTACTACATATAGTTCCAATGTTTTACCAAATTAGTGTAATGTCCGAGTGGATTGGTGGTGGTTATCAGATCTCGTGCCTCTGTGCACGTTCAGGTGTTCAATTCCTTTGAGGAAGTGGTACTTTTTTCTTCATTTTTTAATACTTTTGAATATGTAGGTAGCTTCTGTCAAAAATAAAAAATAAAAAAATATGTAGGTAGCTCACTTTCTTAATAATATGACACCTATATAATTTTTTGGTAACTTGTTATTGGGACCAATCCCACTTTTCACTATGCAAAATAAATTTTTAAAGATAAATAATACTTCATCTGTGTCCTAGTAAAAATTTCTCATTTTTTCATTTTGTTCGGTGTCAATCAAAGTTTTCATTTCTTTTTTGATATACTCAAACAATATATTTAATACATTTTTACACCTTTTCGTTATACTCTTTTATCTCTATTCATCACATCACTTGCATAATATTATTATTCTACAATAATTTTTAAAATATTGTGATTAAAAGCAATAAGAAATTTTCGTCAGATAAAAATGCAGAATTCGGGTTAAGCGGGCACGGGGCGACCAGAGTTGATGGTTGTGACTTGTGAGTAGAAATAAGTAAGCATTTGTTAGTGGATTGAGGGATTTAGGGAAGCGTTACTACTACAAAGTCTTTCAAGTTTCAAGCCTGCCTTTAATAAGTGCGGAAGCGTTACAACTACAAACTCTTTCAAAATGCATTTACTACTCTAGCTAAGCTAACTCCACTTACATTTTTTATTTATTCCCATTTTTCGAGTTCCAATGCCAATAAAATATACACGTGTCACTCAATAAAATACACCGAAAATGTTACACGCGATACCTCAAATCATCTCCCCACTGTTAATTATTTATGCCATTTCCATTTAAAAGTTGGCACTGGATGAATAATAAGTTTTTTTTCCAACTTTCCCTATTTCATAAGTATAGAATTATAATCATTTCACACAAATTAAAAAATAAACATTATATAACTAAACGTTAGGGACTTAAACGTATGCGATGATGTTCATTTTTTGTATGTGCCACGAAGATAGTTGATAAAGTGTAGTACAGAGGAAATAGGTACTCGAGGGCGAGGCACACGTGTTTGTGGATGACCGCTACAACAAAATCTTACTTGCCTTTTGTATTTTATCTCCTCCACCTACCTTGTGGGGAAATAGCAGACTACCTCGATTCATTGCATTCCATTTAATAATCACACTACCCAACTAATAAAATTTCCATACAACAATGTGAATGATAATTTGGGAATTATATTTCACCATTTAAAAAAAAAATATTTAGTTTATAAATAGTTTCACTGTGAGACAATACCAACAAATTTGTGTCCATAAATTAGCATTGGTCTCATAATAATGAGGAATTAAAAGCGTTGGCAATTAGTGACAAAATTAATTTGACCAGGAAATGACAAAAAGGGTGTTTGAGATGAGGGATTATATATAGTGCGTGCATGACAGAAATGGAGAAATAATAAAACAAGCGGTAAATCAAAGTTATTGCATACTCCTGCATTAATCCCCAACGGACAACTACTATCGTAAATATTTGAAAAAGTGCATCACACCTCAGCATGATGGTTTTGAGCAATATCTGATGTAAACTTCAATTCACATTTAATTCTAATTATATATATATACCAAATTTCATCTCCATTATCAATCATCCCCTAGAGCTATGTACATCCAAGCTTAGTTTCTTTCTCATTTCATCAAGAAACCCATACAAATTTTACTCAACAAACATTCTATTGGAAATATATTAATGGGAAAAGTGTGTGATGTGTTGCATGGTTTAAAACCAACGATAATGATGATTATCGTGCAAATAGCATTCTCTGTAGTCAATATCTTCTACAAATTATGTGCAAGCTATGGCATGAATCTCAGTGTTTTGATTGCTTACAGGTTCATGTTTGCATCTGCTACAGTCCTCCCTCTCGCCCTTATCATCGAAAGGTAATTAATTATTTTTTTAATTGTTCATTTTTCATCTATTAATTGTATTTAATTTTCTTGTTACATTTTTATGAAATAATGTGTTTCCAAATATTCAAGCAGAAAACAGTTTGCTAGTGGTATATCAGATAATTAATAATGACTTTGATTCATTTATTGATCGCTTACTTCACCTATTAAAACTTTATATTACTGGAATTAATATTCTTGATGTGATTAATTACTATTTATAACTTTTGCAGGAAAATCAGGCCGAAATTGACATGGAAGATAGTCTTTCAAGCATTTGTTTGTGCATTGTTTGGGTAACTTATATGGGACCGTGCTTATATATGCATGAAATTATTTACACGATTTTCTATGGCTATATAGTATTAGAATCTCTTTAAATTTATACTTGATAAATTAATAAGTTCCCTCAAATATTTGGTGTCGTCTGACCAATGTAGAAAATAATAATAAAAAATGATATTTTAATATGTTTGATTATCTTATAAATATTTTAATAGATAAAAGATAAATAATGCATACACTTATTGTGTAGGAGTCAGTTTTCAATAAAACTATTCACTATGAAACTAATATCATTACATTAATTAATTAAATAATATCATTACACTAATATCATTACATTAATTTCATTTGTCCTTAAACTAATATCATTACATTAATTAATCAAATAATATCATTACATTAAATTCATTTTATCCTGGTATATACTAGTTAACCTTATAAACTAGCATATCATTCATATAAAACAACTTTGGATAAAATGTAATGATATTAGTTTATAAGATTAGTGATGTTACCCTATTACTAAATACATCTAATTTAATATGTGAACAAGTTTTACAAATGAGTCTGTCCTATTATGAATATATCAATGTATTATTGATAATTTGCTTTTCAAAATTCTTGAAAACGTTATTTAAACGATTTTTTATACTTCTGTTCTTTTTTCATTTTGTATGATGTTTTAGATTTATAACTATTTATAATGTTGTTCACATGAGCCCTAAATTTCTTATTCAACCTATATCTAAGAAACGTCAGAACTCAGAACCGAATTTACTAATTATCTTACTCATATATAATTTTCAATCCATGTGTAAGATCGATCATTTTCTTATTTTTAATTAAGAGGAAATGCAAGAATTATATATATAATTATTATTGTTGTTGTGTTGCAGAGGATCAATGGCTCAAAACTTATATGCAGCGAGCTTGATGTTAACCTCTGTTACATTTGCTGCTGCTATGACCAATCTCAATCCCGCCATCACCTTCATCCTCGCCATACTCTTTCGGTACTTCAAATTTAATTATATTTCAAAAACTTTTTTCTATACTATGCAAAATATTTTAATCTCAAAATATAAAAAATAGGATTGAAAGGTTGGGCATCAAGACTGTGGCAGGTAAAGCAAAGGTGATTGGAACATTAATGTGCATAACAGGGGCAATGCTTCTGACTTTTTACAAAAGTTTTAAGATTAACATTTGGTCAACTCACTTTGACCTCATGAAAAAAACTCAACATATGGGTGGCCATGTGTTTGAAGTCCATCACAAGTCCAATAACATTTTGGGCCTTTTGATGGCACTTGCTGCTTCCCTCTCTGCATCACTCTCCTTGATTTTTCAGGTAATTAGTTTTTAAAATGAATATTCTTCTATCAAATTAAAGTACATATATTTTTAATAGTAATTTATTTATGTTAATGACAGGCTAAGATGAGTGAAGCATACCCATGCCCCTATTCAAGCACTGCACTAATCTCAATCATCGGATCATTTCAAGCGGTTGTTTATGCTCTTTGTGTTGAAAGGAATTGGGAACAATGGAAACTTGGATGGAACATCAGACTGCTTGCCGGGGCCTATACGGTACCTCATATATTTTTAATATACCCTTCAATGCATTTACTTTGTTAAAAAGAATTACTTTTTTTTTTCTAGAAATAAATTATTAACCAAAATTGATTTCAATACATAATTGAATTTTAATTTTATCTGTTTAATAAAGAATTTGTATGTAGGGAATCATGGGATCAGGAGTAATGTGGGTATTCATAATGTCATGTGTAAGGATGAGAGGACCCTTATTCGTGTCGATTTTTAATCCATTGCTGCTCGTGCTTGTTGCTCTTTTAGGATCTTGTTTTCTAAATGAGCAGTTGTACTTAGGAAGGTAAGTGGCATGTATATTAATTAATTTTCTATTTAAATCATATTAATTGAAGTGTGTTATTACAGTGTTGTAGGAGCTGTAATAATAATATGCGGATTATACGTGGTTTTATGGGGTAAAAGCAGAGAGATTAAGAAAATTGGTCGTCTTGTCCCGTCACCGATGGCAGATACAATCCAAGTTGAAGAAAGCGTCAAGAATTTTATCTACACTAACGTTAATGTTTTGGCAATAACCCCAAACTTTATACCCCAACCGGATCACAATTTTGAAGAACCATTTGGAAGCTAGGCCTTCTAATAACCATATGTCCTCCTCTGGAAACTAACTACAAAATAGTTGGGAAATTTTAATTATTTATTTAATTAATTTGAAATCAGTTAATAGGCTAATTATGTTACATGATTCAATGTTGTCTTCAATTAATATATGGAGTATATATATATATATGGGTGCGCATCATATATATTTTGCTTCATCTTCCGATACTTATTCATAACACAATGTGCATCATTTCATGTAAGAGTAATATTTAAGTAAAACATAACACTGATAGTAAAAATAATTATTGATTTTTTCTTTTTGAAAGAGAGAGTGATGAGTGACGGATGTGTGTAAAACTAAAAGTAATAAAATTGGAGGGTGAGTGTATTACTATTACCTAAAAAACGGAGTGCATTTAACATGGGTCTTCTTTTAAAAATTTTTAATGTGTGCAAAATAAATCGTAACCCATCTTGGGTAGACGACCAACTTAGGCCCAATTCCGGTGGAGGAGGAGGTCCATGTTTACAATGCACATCAAAGATTTAGGACTTGAGCTTATAAAATATTTATAAAATTATTTAGTAATTTATAAGTTCTTTTAAAATATTTGACGAAATAAAATGTTTAAAAACTGAATTAATGTTTTTAAATAAAATCATTACAACTTATAAACTTCAAAACTGAATTAATGTTTAAAATAAAATAAGTGATAAGAGATCTTATCTTAACTAAAATGAAATCAAGGGTTTGCTAATTTGACCAAGACACATTGTCTTAACATAAATCACATGCTATATCTCATCATAGCTAGACATTATTATGAAGGTAACAATGTTTAACACAAACATCATAAATAGCCATATAAAGTATGAAAATCATAATATATATTTTATTTGGTTTCATTTTTAATTTTATTTTTATGTTGTTAAGGTGGATTAAACTATTTCTTTACTTCTTTATTGGGAGTAATTGATAATAGAAAAGTGGAAATGCTAATAGGCCTGAAGAAGGATACTTTGTTATGTACGGTGTTTATTTTTTATTTAAAAATGAGTTAAATGTACAAATAATTAAAAATTTTGAACATTATATTTGCAATATTTTTTAAAATATAGAAATAAAATTATATTTATGCTATAAAACTGTTCGACCATTTTATTGAGTATGAAAAATGAATTAAATACAAATTTCATAGTATAAACATTGTTAATGGAAGCCCTACTCAATTTAAAGACTTGGATCTTATAAATTTTTTATATTTTTAGGAGCGCAAATTTTTACATGAACATGGTTCATAATAAATTTATCATGAAATTATTTTAAAAAAATATTAAATATTTGATAAAAATATTAAAATTCTGATAGAAATATAAAAATTCAAAATAGAAGTATTATATTATTATTGAGTAATATTAACCATAATTATTATTTTTTTCTTTTTTACAATGGTTCGGGAAATGAGAATATCATTATTGTCAAAACTCGATCATGATTTAGAATGCTGAGGGTATGTTTGGAGAATGGAGAAAAAGCAAATTTTTTGTGACCTCTACACTCCCACGCGCGCTGATTTAATCATATCTTATCATAGAAAAGTCAAAAAAGACAAAATTAATCACAACAACCAAACGGATCACTCATTCCCATTTAATGCCCTTTTATTTTCATTTATGAATAGGGGAAAACAAAGGTGCTGAAAAGAATTTGACATTTTCTCGCCCGATGTCACTTCTTGGTGCATTGTATTGCTCCTCCCTCGATTCAATTTAACATACTCCTAACTCATAATCTATGGATTTTAATAAAAATATTATTTATTAATATTAAAAGATGTAAAATAGAGTGAAATGAGTTTTTTTTTTTAATTTTATTGAATGAGTAATTAAATGGAATGAATTTAATTATAATGAAGATTGTAAGAGTGTGGTTAAAAAAGGTAGAATTATTTTTTTACTATTTTTTGTATTGAAAAATAAATTTTAACGTGCATTTTTAAATTTTGATCGATTTAAATTGTAATACAGAGAAAGTATTAAACTGGCCAACTAAGTTCGTAGTGTATATAATTTTTAAATGATAAAAATTTTATTGCAAATTTACTTCTAATTGTATAAATATTATTTTAAATTCTATATTTATTTTACATTGTGAAAGTGTATTTTAAATTTTGAATGTCTTCATACCACATATTTAACAAGATTTATTTTGAATAAAATTCAAAATCGAGTACATTTTCTCAGTTAAAATATAAAATATATTGTGAATTTATTGTTATTATATAATTTAAAAAAATATAAAAAATATTTTAGCCAGAAAAAAGGAGTAATATATTATCAGCCACAACTTAGTTATTATTTTCAAAATAATTAATACCATTAAATATTTATTGGTCAAAGCATTTTTTTCTTCTTTTCTTTTTTGGGAGGGGGTGGGGGGGTTTTGCCAACGCCGTGTCGTGATCTCGTGGGGTTTTTTTTGGAGGCCTGTAAGCCGTGGCAGGTTATTAAACTGTCAACTCCTTTATAATTAATTTATTTATTATTTATTTTAGGGAGAAAAATTAATTCAATATATCTGTCAATTTTTTGTTTCAAGGGCCAAGGCATTTCATTTTCGATTTTTTCAATTTCTTTTTGTTTACTGTTAAATCTCTTCACTAATCCAACTTGCCGATTAAAGGATGCAATTCAATTTGAAAAAAATAAAATATTCTGGAAAACGTAATTGAAGAAATTTACGTGGTGAAAGAAAATCATATATTATATTATTATTATTATTTATTAACTTTTGAGGACTTCAACCTATCGGTAACATAGGAAAAAATTAAAAAAACCCTAGAAATTAATTTCGGTGGCTGCTCTAAGATGCTTCTCTATGCAAGATTTGAGATTTCTAACATTACTTCAATAGTATTGTAACGGACCTCTGTCAAAAAAAAAAAAAAAAAAGTAACGGACCAATGGTAACAAGAATGGTATTAGAAAACTGTATTAGCATTATATATTAAAAATAATAGTGAAGTATCTTACAAAAGTTATGATTTAATCATATCCTTCATTTATTCTAAAGTTTATCGTATAACAATATATGTGTATGTATAGGTATATATACAAGCACGGCATTAAAATAAAAGATTTTATTAAATAATGCGTGATACTCTATGCCCAATTTCTTTTTAGAAAAAGAGTATATTTCATGAAAAAATCAATTTATAAATCCATATTAATAATTTTATTATATACTAGTAACACTTTTCATTATCCTCATTTTAGATAAATAAGCTAAACTAGCAATACAATACTGCGAGATAATTAAAATTATTAATATATGGGGCTTTTTTTTTTTTTTAAGAAAAAAAAATATATATATATATATATATGTGGGGTATGGGTATGGTCGTTGCCTCCTACATGACCAAATAAAATAAACCTCATAATTCCACCCGGTAACCTAACCAGAACAACAATAATAAATTATTCAGAGTCTTTTTCCGTTGCACTAAATTTCTTCATATATAAATCGCAATAACAATTTATTTATGTTTTAATCTTTACCATTCTTGTTTCATCTTCTCCACTGTCTGATTCTTTGGTTAGATGTAAGCCCATTTTAGAGTCCGATGATAAATATGCACATCACATGTTTGTTTTAAAGTGTGACCCACCTTCATCTTTGTCCTTGATCTGCTTCTTCTTCGCTTGAATATTTGACCGATTTTTTTGGGTTTCAACGTTTAGTAGTTGCAGAGGGGTTAGTTATAAATTTTTGGGTTTTCTCTGAAGGTATAGATCTCTGATCTCAATTCTTCAGCTCGATTCTTCATGGTAAAGGTGAAGGATGTTTCAGATTTTGTATTTTTTAAAGTCAATGCTTCATTTACATTTGACAACTGTCTTTTTATGGGTTTTTTATAGGGCTAGGAAAGTTAAAAAGACGTTATGGACTCTGTTTTTGGTGTTTCTTAATGGGTTAATCTTTTGTAACTTTTCATATTCTTGAACTTTTGTCTATTTTCTCTTTTTTTTTTTAATTATATTGGAGGAAAAGGGGTTGGTGTTTTCGAGATGTTTTGCAAGAAAGATTTTTGTTAAAGTTCGTGTTTTCAGGAATCTGAGCCTAAACTTGTGATATTTAATGATTTTCGTGGTTTCTTGCAGATCTTGGAGGATAATATGAAGTAGTAGTATTCTTTCTTACGGCCCCTTTATCAGGTATGTGAGTGTGTGTAATGATTATATTTGCTTAGTTTGTTTCAATTATGCTGTAATTTGTCTTTATTGTTTTAAACTTTAGATTAAGAAATAATTTTGAGCTCAAAATAGTATGATTATGCTTGTCGTCCAGGTTAGTTCGATAATCAGGTTCCTTAAGACATACTTAAATTAACACAGTAGCTTTAGTTGGCTTTTGGGGGATTACCACTATTTTAATTTTTAATGCTTTGTTCTTTGGTGGGCACTTGCATGATCAAGTTCTTTTAAAGGGTTGATTATGTAATGGATAAATCTCGCTTACTTTTCGTTTGCGTTGAATTATTTTTATAATTTTAGGTTTATTAACGTAAAGCAGATCTTGTTTTGCTGTTTTATTCATAATTTTCACTTTGCAAGTGGATATATGAAAAGCTTAAAGCTGCATGCTCTACTTTGAGGTCCATGTGAAACTGCTCTTTTTCTTCTCCTCTTCTTTACTTTGTAATCCTCTTTTCTTCTTAAATTAATTTTATTTCCTTCGCTTCTTTCTAGGAATGCTTTTCTCCTTTCTCCTTTTACCTTTTGTTCTATTGAATTTGTTTTTGTTTCTTAAAATCTCTTTCACTTTTGTTCCATAGCAGAATTCATAACAACCCAAGTGGTCTATAAATTATTGGGGAAGGTCTGGCATAAAGATCACGGAATCAAGTACATAATTCTGTCATTGCTTCCTTATTAGCACTTGGAGACTTCAATGTCATTCCGAAGTATAGCTCGGGATTTAAGAGATAGTTTTGGTAGCTTATCACGGCGGAGTTTTGATGTGAGGTTTCCTAGCCACTATAGGGGGAAATCACACGGCTCGTTTCAAGACTTGAATGACCAGCCATTGGTAGTCCAGAATAGCCAATGGTCTAATCTCCCTCCTGAGCTACTTTTTGATGTAATTAGAAGGTTGGAGGAGAGTGAGAGCACATGGCCCACACGGAAGCATGTAGTTTCTTGTGCCGCTGTTTGTCGCTCTTGGAGGAGTATGTGCAAGGAAATTGTTAAAAGTCCGGAATTATGTGGAAAACTTACATTTCCAGTTTCATTGAAGCAGGTATTTTCTTGCTTATTCTCATGTCCATTTCATGCGAGGCTGGACAAACATATTATAAAAATATGATTTCATCTATTACGCAATACTTTACTTACACAATGCAGCACTAACCATACAAATTGATTTTTCAGTAGTTTATGAGAAGCTAATATAGAATCTGCACTTTTCCCATTACAGCCAGGGCCTCGTGATGGAACTATCCAATGCTTCATAAAGAGAGACAAATCTAATTTAACGTACCATCTGTTTCTGTGTCTTAGTCCTGGTGAGTGTCATCCGAACCTCTAAAATCTGCATTATGCTATTGTATGTTCTTGCATTCTGCTGTTTATATGTTCTTTTTTTGGTTTGTGGACGGTGGGGTGGTGATGGTGGTGGTTGTAAGAAGTATCCGTGGCTATCTTTTAAAATGTAACAAAAGGATACATGAGTTTTTTATTTCACTAGTGACTGATATGCTCTATTATTTAAGAATTCTGTTGCGGTTCCGTTCCTGTTTCTTATTCCAATGAAGTAATCAAAATTACATTACTTTTGAGTATTATGGACCAAACATAGGGTGATTCAGTGCTTTGGACTTTGATATTATTTTTCAGCAAATATGCTCCTTCTTCACTTCCAAAAACCATGACTAATTATATATTCTAATGTCTTTGTTAATGAAATATATTTTGACTGCATTGAAATATGGGGTATGCTTGGTTTTGTTATGTATGTTGAGAATGTATATAAAAATGTGTGTATTTGTAGGAAAACAATCTGACAATGATGCCTACATTGTCATATTCTGGGGGGTATAAATTGAGAACGAAAATGGAGATGGAAATGATACTAAACATAACTGCGGGGATTCTATTCATCCCTCCAGTGTTTTAGTTAAAAAATTGAATCTGTTCCAATTTTCCACCTTCATACGACACCCTTTGTTGTCGCTGTTATGTGTCGCATAGTAAATGATGTTTCATTTTTGCAGCTTTGCTAGTTGAAAATGGGAAGTTCCTTCTATCTGCAAAAAGGACTAGGAGAACTACTTGTACAGAGTATGTTATCTCCATGGATGCAGATAATATCTCCAGATCAAGCAGCACATATATCGGAAAACTAAGGTAGAATTGACTGACAAAATATCAATTTGTTGTGTGTTTTACCTTTAAGTCTTCTATTGATATATTTGTCTAGTACTTATTTTGCTGTGAATGCTTCTTGGATTTTCCTCCGAAATTCTAGTCTAAAGTCTTCAACAAGAGGGTTATTATTGTACTTAAAATAAAGTATATCCTAGTTTTATAAACCAAACATTATGGCTCTATTGGTTAGTTTTGAAAGAGTAATAATTATGTCATGAGTAGCATAACTATGCTGTCTGCATGCCAAAGACAAAGTGAATATACTTCTCAACCCCATCATCTTTCCGCCACTCTACGGAAGTGAGCAGTGTAGGTCAAGTCTGTGGTAATATTTTGTGGAGTAAATTCTGTTGCTAATTAGGTAGGATAAGTGAGAAATATGCTATGAGTCTAGATTTAAATTGTACTTTACGAGGATTTGGCCTCTCAAGTACTTACTTGTGACTATTCTGTTTATGACGAAACACGTTTTTAGCTTTGCATCTGTCACTTGAAGTTGTAGATTAGTAGTGTGAGCAGTTGGAACTATGTCAGTATACATTCTACTCCCAACCCCCACGTCCTTGAGAAGAAGAAATGAAAAGTTTCTCAAATCTCAACTATTGATAACAAACACTTACTATTTTCTGCAGATCAAATTTTCTTGGTACAAAGTTTCTAATCTACGACACACATCCTCCACATACTTGCTCACACGGGCCACCACCGGGGAGAACAAGCCGTAGGTTCTATTCCAAGAAAGTATCACCAAAAGTACCCACCGGGAGTTACAACATAGCCCAAATCACATACGAGCTAAATGTACTCGGGACACGTGGTCCACGCAGAATGAATTGCATTATGCACTCAATACCCGCCTCTTCTGTTGAACCTGGCGGAATCGTCCCTGGACAACCAGAACTCATTCCGAGATCTCTCGAAGACTCGTTCAGAAGCATTTCCTTCTCCAAGTCTCTGGACCATTCCACGGAGTTCAGCAGTTCACGGTTCTCTGAAGCCATTGCATTGTCAAATGAGGAGGGTGATAGTAAAACAAGGCCTATCGTTCTGAAGAACAAGTCGCCCCGATGGCACGAACAGTTACAGTGCTGGTGCCTCAACTTCCGAGGACGGGTGACGGTTGCTTCTGTTAAGAATTTTCAGTTGATTGCGGCGACACAACCTGCTGCCGCTAGCGGCCCCACAACTTCTCAGCCGGGCCCGTCGGACCTTGATAAAATCATTCTCCAGTTTGGTAAGGTTGGGAAAGATATGTTCACTATGGATTATCGGTATCCGTTATCTGCTTTTCAGGCGTTTGCCATCTGCTTGAGCAGCTTCGACACAAAATTGGCTTGTGAATAGTGACAACGATTGATCTTGGATTGATAAATTAAACGATTTCTGTATATCAAAAGGATTTGATGTTAGCCTTTTGTTTTCTTTCATATCAAATTTCTTCTACGAGAGATCGAAATAATGATATTTTATGTTTTATGCATATGCATGAGGCATCAAGTATAAACGACGACGTACGGAGTTACTCAGCATCCTCAAATAATAGTTGCAGTCTTGCATATTCTATTACCATAAACTATAATGTATATATTGATAATGTTATTTTTTAGATTCTGGCAACAAATACGATGAATTGACGTATGCAGTGTCTCTATAGATGTTACACCCTTCATGGATATGATGATAATTAAGATGGCAAATGACAAAATCTTATTTCTGAATATTATTCTCTCAATTTAATATCTTTTTTTTTCTTTAAAAATAATAATAGGCCTCCAAACATGCCCATGCAATTGTGAGAGAGGGTATCTTTCTCCTGTAACGATAAATCATATCTTGCAAAATCTTGGTGGGGATTTTATGTGGAGAGAAATGCAATTATGGAGAAAAAGAAAAACGAAAATAATGATAAAAGCCACTAATATTTATCTATTTTTCAATATGTCAGTTAGACAGCACATCAAAAGATGATTGCAACAAATAAGATCATAGATAGAGGAGTACTTGTGGAAATTTAGGTTAACTAATGTCCCATCTGGATAGAAATAGTATAAGGCCTAAATAATTGAAAGGAGAAGAACATGCAAGAATGTGGGCTAGTAGTGTGTGAATGCCCATCAATATTTATTATGGCCACCTATTTGTGACAAGTGCCAGATATATTAGGAGGATATTAATTCATACCCAAAATACATATCATTCCTACATTTTTAAATAAAATTTGCATTGTGTGATACTGATACCAACATTTCTTAATCCCCCAATTTTAAAAGGAGATCTTTGGGATTTGAATCCTTTTCAATCATTTTTGGGTTTCTACAACTCTTACTATTATTGGAAGTGTTTTGATTTTATTAATCATAATAAAATATTTGATCTCTTTAATTTTTAAATTTTATATGAATCAATTTTACTTTGAAATTTGATTGTAGTGCATGTGTATCTTTTAACAGTAATTGTTTTATAGATATTATTTTGATAGTAATAATTTATAATAAAAATAATTAATATCGTTTTTAGTTGCACGATAAAACTGATTTACATAAAATTTTATGTACTCTAAACAATTTTGATATTGTGTCCATCATGTGGCAACATATGAAATGGAATATATAATAAGTTGTAATATTTGTATTTATTGATATTTTGTTTCACTTCTCATGTTTTGACACACAAACGGTTGAGTTTTTTTTTGTAAAAATAATAATATAAAAGTATTAACCTTTGTTTTGTTTAAATTTTTTTTTTTTTTTCTTGTTAATACCATTGGCATACATACATAAACATAAGATAAAATAAGTTAACATCTGTCGACCATACCAAGGAATAATGATTGATGTCTCTGTACATTGCATTCAATTCTAGAATGAATTATTATAACCCATTATTTAAATATAGTTCAAAAGATATAAAATAAATTAAATTATGTCCATATCCCAAAGAAAGGTTGGGGTTATAAAATAATATTGATATGTTGGTTGGTAGTTTGTAATGAACTGACAAGTTAATTAGATGACAGAGATATTATCTGCTCACATAACTTGAAAAATGCAACTGCCACAATTATTTATTAATCCAAACACAATTTTACAAATTAACTTAATTATAGATATTTTTCATTTTTATTGGATTTTACAGTTATTTTTATTTGGAAAAGAATGTTTGGACATACATGTAACATGTTGGACATTTCTAGTTAGAATTGGAGAAATTTTACACAAGTCCAAAATCATAAATTTTATCATATAATATAATTTTTATTTTATAAATATAGTAATATAGTAAAATATTACGCAAAAGTCAGTTTCCTCTAACATTAGTTAAATAAAATATTCCTTAGTAGTACTTTTATTTTTTTAATAGACATGCACAATGATGCACTTTTAATACGAATAATATTAGTGAAAAATATTTTATTTAAAAAAACTGAATAATAAGTTTAATTAGTTGATAATTCCAAATCTCAAAATAAAAATAATTTTTGTAGGATAGATCTGACAGTCACGAGTCCAAAATTCATTTTTTGGGACAAGCTGTCGCCTCACCCAAATTAAAATGAAATTGGACATGTAATCATCCCTATTTTTTGACAAATTAAAATAATACTAATAATCAAGAAACGTGTATAAATGAATATGTTTTGAGATGTTTACGTCAGTTGAAATTTTTGTATAATTTCTTTCTTTGCTTATTAAACAGACAGCCTTACCAAAGCTGTACAGTTGTCTTTTCTTTTCTTTTGATTTTCACTTTGTTTGCGTCAAAAAAATTTCAAAGTATTTTCCCCTTGCAATGAATCGTAGGGCTTCCTGTTCGTCATAAGGGTTTCAGTTTCCGCTTCCTAGTTTTTCATGTACGACTCGTAACGCATTAAGGTATCATCTTTCTTTAAACTGAATTTATTTTTTCTGAATTCTCTGCAAGCAATCCCATTTAAATTTTGCTTTTATTTGGCCTAAGAAGCATGTTATCTTCAAACTTACCTGCTGAAGATCTGTTTTGGAGGAGATTCTTGATCTGGGTTTTTTTCTTCCTTGTAAAACCCACGAGATTTTAGGCTTTCCGTTGGTTAGTTAATCTTCTAGAATAAGGCTACGTTAATTTTCAAATGTCTGGATATTTTTATGGATTTGATATTTATAGCTGCCAATCTTGGTTGGTTTCTGATGTTTTTTGTCAGTTCTTGATTGGTGTTTGAAAATCCAAGGTCTGGATTTTTTTTTTCTCTCTGATGAAATGATTTTTTTTTTTAATCAATTCTTGTGGTTCTTGGAATGTGGTTATGCAAAATCTGAAGAAACGTAATTCGAGTACTTTATTTTTTATTTAACATGAATGTAAATTGTGTAAAACTTATGTGGAATTTTGGGATTTTCTTGGGCATGGTTTGGGATTTCCAAGTTATTGGTTTTCTTAATTGTGTACTTAATTTGCTTACATTTTTATTTTGTAGGATATTGAGGGAATCTATTACTGTTTAGAGAATGCCTTCTTCAGATAATCATGGTTCCAGTTTCCCTTTTGCATCTTTTCGCCGCACTGTATTTTCCATAAGAAATGATCAGGTATATTCCGAAACCAGCCATGATTCGAATTTTCAGAACCTGGAATCATTTCAAAGACAAGTTTTTGGCCGGTTTCATGATCTTTCAGTGGTTAACTCGGATGAGTTCCTCTCTGTTTCTTGGATACACAAGCTGTTAGATGCATTTATCAATTGTCAGGAAGGATTTTAGAGTCTTACTATGTGATAGTAAACCTCTGCTCTCAAAACCACCAGCAGACAAGCTTGCTACCGACTACTTTGAGCGAAACATTAAGGCAATGGATATTTTCAACGCAACTCGTGATGGAGTTGAGACAATTCGTATGTGGCAGAAACATTTAGAGATTGTAGTATGTGCTCTTGATGGCCAACATAAAATGGTTGGAGAAGGTCAGTTTCGTAGAGCAAGAAAAGCCCTGATGGATATGGCTCTTCTTATGTTAGATGATAAAGATACTGGCTCTATGTTTTCACATAGAAATCGGTCTTTTGGACGAAAGGGCAAAGATCAGCATCAGCGTAGTTCATCAGGGCATTCACGATCGTTATCTTGGAGCGTATCTCATTCTTGGTCAGCATCAAAGCAGCTTCAATCCATTGCCAACAATTTAGTTCCTCCCCGAGCAAATGAAATAGCAGCGACCAGTGGGCTTGCAAATCTCATCTTTTCAATGAGCTTTATTCTCATGTTTGTTTTATGGATTCTTGTTGCTGCTATCCCTTGTCAAGATAGAGGTGTGCAAATTAATTTTTCAATCCCTCGTCAATTCGCATGGAGCACACCACTTTTTTTGCTTCACAGTCGAATTATGGATGAATCCAAGAAGAGGGATCGACGCAATTCCAGTGGACTATTAAAGGAAATATATCAGATAGAAAAGTGTGTGCATAATTTGACAGATTTGGTAGATGCAGCTCAGTTCCCGCTGTCTGAGGAACTGAAGGAAGAAGTGAGAGAGAATATTCACGAGTCGTCTTTAGTGTGTGATGTTTGTAAGAATGAACTTGACCCATTAGAACGCAAGTTACGGGAGACATTCAGGAAAACTATGAATTGCCGCTCTGAGGGTCTCGAGTTACTAGGCAAGGCTGCTGATCCATAATGAAACAGTGTGGAAAGGAAGGAAAATTTGCAAATATTATATTTTGCTACTCTTTACCAGCTCAATTAAAGAGAAGCTTTCAGATATCGCCTGCAGTAATAAAATTATCAGGTAGTTTTGGTACTTAGTGATACATTTCTTGTAAATTTTTACCTTTGTTTGTTGTATCATTTTGTTTCTAGATTTCAGTATCTGCTTGGCCTTCAATTTTCTTGATTTTATCTTCATTCTTGTTGAAAAATCATGTCTTTAAAAAAAAAAAAAAGTCCCCTTTTTTTTTTTAACAGTATCACATCTTTAGTCTGATCCATTTTGAGACTCCCATTGATGTGCATAATCATGGCATAAGGAGCCGAACGAATGAACTAAAATCCAAGAAGTATTTTGTTCCTTTTATGATTTCAAATGATTTGCGTTTTCCAGTTAGCATGGAAGGTTGGCCATCTCAAGCGCAGTGATCTTTTACTATCACGTAATATTCAACATACAAACTTATATTGGTACTAAAGAGGTTATCCAATGTAATTTATGGTGGAAAAATGATTTCATATTTCTTAAAACTATTCTTCTGTCATTCATATGGTTGAATTTTTTTATCCCAGTGTCATGTTCAGGCATTGCTCCCAGATAGAAGAATATTTACTTGCTCTGTTGCACGTGAGTACATGAACTGTATTATATAAAGATAAAGAATTTTTTTTTTTTTCATCATGATCTCAGAACTGGTTGTAAAGATGATTCTGCTTCAATTTGATTTCATTTTTGCCAAATTGCTTGCTAAACTGACTGAATGTTCTTTACAAGAAGCAGTCGCACGAATATTGGCTTTTTATCATGGAGCTGATGTATCTCGTTGTTTTGAGTGATGTAATAAGTTTTTATTCAAGAATGGATCCATCTCACGCACCATTTTACATCCCTGGATGCTGTTTTTGCAGGTTTCTTTCAACGGGTATGGATCGTCGATTTATACATATACATTGCCTGGCAAAATACATACAATTCTACCTTCATTTAATTGCAACTTGTGCTTGTTGTATTTGTTAAACTGGTGAAGTAATTTACAAGAAAAGATCTGTGCGTGGGAGAAGATGTAGGATGCAACGTCATATGATACTCTCTCAATTATTGTAGAGCATTAATTACTTTGTTTTTTAATTGTTTGGGTGTTCAAAGAGTGACATATTTTCTGATTGAAATTTCAACTGTGGGGCCATAAATGTGTGGCTATTAAATAAGACAGCTTTTCTTCGCCCCCCTCCTTGAATGTTACTTAATATGTGGTGCAAAAAACTTGTGACAGAAGAAACAATTTGAACCAAGAGAAACTATATTTTATTACATATTGGTGAAGTTGTCATTGTGTACAGGTAGATACGTACTCAACATGAAATGAAGTACTACTTTTATTTATTCCAATGAAAAAGATCAAAGACCCAACCAAGGTTGCAATTTCAAGTGGATGATTATTATATATCCTTCTAAATATCTAAAAAGTAAAGATATTAAATGAATCTCAAACACTATTTATCATTAAACTACATTATTATTTCTTCAATCCTTTTTACAGAGCAGGTCATGAACTAATTGATCCAAAGACTAAATTTGAAATGATAAAACATCATTGTATAAACCTGAGGTAAATTAGCCCTACTCGCCATTGGCATACATATCAACTGTAACTGAGCTCTGAAACCTAGCTTGAAAATTTAACTACATATTTGGCCACTGATGAGGAGGCGCACTGTCTCAACTGCTTCCGTTTTCATTTACATACACAAATAACCACTACCATCTGCATTAAGTGAGATCAGTATCCAGGTAGCCCGAGCCAGAATGTACTGTCGCGACATTACTGAAGCACCATGGCCGACCACGCACTAGTTTCTACAATCAGTCATAGCAAAAGGGCACCACCTAATCATTACACAGAACGCGTTCTCCGCAAAACTTTCTGTGTTTGCTTCTTCTCCTCCACTGGAATTACCTTCTCCATTTGCAAAACTCTTCGAGGTCTTTGCTTCTCCTCATCTGGAATCAACTCCACGACTGGAATTAAGTTCTCCATGAGCTGCAATCCAAACCCACCCAAATTGAATCATATGAATGCATTGGGGGGGGGGTGATGATACATCCAGAAATGTTACTTGAGCACATTTTCTGTAATAGGGGGAAAAATTCCCTACGTATTGCATTATGAGCAATCTGTTCTTTGTAAAAATTATTAGCAACAAAAGATCACAGAAGCAGTGGAGGTTTATCCAAGAATATAGATAGATAATACTGTAAAACACCCCGAAATTCACTTTATATACATGATACAACAAAAGATCTAGAAATCATTTGTTATCATGTTAGATCAATAGCTGCAACTAACTACATCTCTATAATCAACTATATCATATATAGAACGATAGATTCTCAGTTTATTTAGCAGCAAATTGCAGTCGCTGTCCCCAAGGCCAAGTTCTCCAAACTGGATTTTCGTGATCAAGAGTACCAAAAATATAACACTAGTTGAACACCATAATCGAATTCAAAATGAAGACCAGACTCATCAAGGTAATATAACCTGGCTGGCAATAGTTACATGATTCAAGTTCAGCTAAGTTGTTGCAAAAAGTAAAAAAACACCCAAACAGATGGATCATGTGAGAATAGAAGCAAGTGGCTTTAAAGGCATAAACATACAGTTGATCACAGGCAATCTTATATAAGATATACAAGTATGAATCCAATTTAAACTTCATCATTAGAAGATCAAGAGGATGCATAGCTATTGTAATCTACACACATTCATGCCCAAATGAATTAAAACACAGATATGCATTTCAAAGTATATATGAAGGTGCAAAAGAGATTGAATCATTAGAAAATCAGTAGGAATAGCACCGTACCTGTTTATATCTCTCCTTTGTCAGTTCAACCTGCACATAAGAGATGTATTCCTAAACATCATAAACAATACAAGAAAATATATGATAATAAAAGCAACAAATACAGGAGCTGGCATTTCAGTACAGTGCTCCTTGTCATTAATTTTAATATCACGCCTTGAAAGAATAAAAAATCCCATTATCATAATAATTGCATTAAAAATTCATTCAGGGAAAACCATGGTTTATCCAATTTAGGTGAAATACTAAAAGAGGCATACCTCTTCTTTCAAAAGCCTAGCATTGTCCTCCTCTAGCTGCGTCACCAATGCTTCCAACTCCACCGTATAAGCCTAGAAGAAAAAGGGGGAAAAAAATTTTAAGCTTTATGATGACCAATAAAACATGCAAAAGTATTATTTTCTGGGCCTAAAATGGCGAACCAAAAGAAAAAACAAAATACATGAGAGAGTAAAAAGAAAAGATACCTGTTTTCGCTCCCTGGACCTAGCAGCAGACTCCCTGTTCTTAATCATGCGTCTTTGCTTTTGCTGGGTGGCCTTGTCGAGCGGCGGTTCCTCCACAGCCACCCTCCTCTTCCCTCTCCCACCGCTACTCACCGCCGTCATTCCACTCCCATAGTCCACGCCGCCAAGCACATTTTGCACGCACCCCCCCGGCGTAAACTGAGCCGCCGGAACCCCCGACACCGGATTCATCATCACAGTTTCAATTCCAAAAGTGCCAACCGTCGGCGGCGGCGGAGGCGGAGGGGGCATCGTCACCACCGCCGGAACCCTAACATCCTCCTCGCTAACCGCCCCTGCCTTGGCCAAGAAATCCTCGAGAGTCATCGCCGGCTCCCCACTACTCCCCCCGACGGCGGCGCCTCCGCTGACAATATCCCTCCACACCTCGTCGGCCGACTTAACATCGTTGACATGCCTGATTCCTCCATCGACGACGGGCAATCCTCCGCGACCTTCTCCGGCGTTATCTACGGCGAAGGAGGCGGGATCGGCATAAATATTCCGGAGTATTTCATCCATGTTCATGGAGAAACCCCGACTTTGATCAGAATGGAGATTTAAGGAGGAGGTTGAGGACTGACGTGGCAGATCCGAATTGGGCGGTGACCTGGACGCGATCACATTCGACGACGCCATCTACGTTAATTAACAGTTCAGCGATATTCTCGGAATTGGATCTCCGACACAAAATCGAACAGGGCAATTTATTTGAAATGGCGTGAGGCAACTGTAGTTATAGAGATCAGACGATAGATTATTACACATAAAAAGTGCAGAGAGAAGGAAGAAAGAAGATAAAGGATATCA
Source organism: Paraleonurus japonicus (assembly GCA_030762865.1). Lineage (NCBI taxonomy): Eukaryota > Viridiplantae > Streptophyta > Magnoliopsida > Lamiales > Lamiaceae > Paraleonurus > Paraleonurus japonicus. The sequence continues at coordinate 1,819,140 of CM061057.1, read as the reverse complement.
GCCCTTTTGCCCACTCGCACACACTACACGTTACGCAACAGCTTCAAAAAATTTCATTGCGTATGTAATATGTATGACTTCATTCGTTTTTTATAGCCTCGTTAAATCATTTATTTTATATTTAATGTTTCACCTTATTTATTTAATACTCACTCTCCCTGCACCCACATCAGTTTTTACATTTTTCTTATTGATTTCTCTCACATTAAATAAAACTTCTCCTTAAATTCCACCCTCACAATATTCATATATTTACATAATATGTCATTACTTTTTACACTCAATCCAACCATCTTTTTATTTTAATAATAAAATTTTACAAAATTACTCTTCAATACTCCACTCATTACATTTTTTTTAAACTGTATATGAAAACTAATTTGAAATAGAGAAAGTATTTGATATTGTACATTGTGAACAAATAATATGTGAAAAGTTTTTAAAAAATTAAAAAATTATATATATCACATCAACATATATTAATAATCAAGTAAAATATAATATAGAAATCAAATTGGCTTAGTTCTTTACTTAACCAAACTTTTATTTCTAAATTTGTCAAATAAAAGTAACTTTTTTCTTTTGCCTATAACTAAAAAGATTCTCTTATTGTTTATGTTTAAATTTATAATGATTAAATAATATTTTTTGGGAAAATTCCAAAATTCATTTTGTATTGTTTTGTTTCAATTTTAACAACAGTGAAATAAACATCAAATTAAAATAAATGAACTTTGTGTATACTGAGAATAAATGATTTATAGTATTTAAAGCAATATGACTATTTTTAGTGAATATTAATTGCTTTTAAAAAAATTTGTTATTAATCAATCGGTGTTATATATATATATATATATATATATATATATGAGATTGGAACGTTTTAATATGTAAATTTTTTTATAAATTAAAAGCAAATAATTTTATGTTATCACTTGGGCTATCTAAATTATATTTCTCAACATTTTATTTGTTTTATTAAATTTTTGTAAGAGAGATTGTTTTACTAAATTTTTTTTAGTGATAGTTATCAAAATAAAAAAAATGAACGTTACAATTTTATTTTTTCATACCCAAAATAGCAAAAATAATTATTCTCTGTTAAACTAAACTCTTACAAACATATCTTATTTATACCTCATATCACTTAATTTTCCACAATAATTAAATGTATCTCATTCAATAAAATTAAAAAAACTCTTATGTCCTTCAATTTACATACTTTAATGCTACTAATAATATCCTTTCGAAAAAAATGCTACTAATAATAATTTAATTAAAAATTATATCATTTGATTTAAACCATGTAAATTGTAAAGGGGAGTATTTTATTACATAATTAGTGGGCATATTTTTGGAGTGGCATATTTTATTTTAGGAAAAAGACAATGCGACAGGCAGAAAGAGTGATCAAGATAAAGAAAATAAAGTAATAAACACGGCTTTAAGGAGCGCGTGAGGTGTTAGGCCAGAAATGGCGAAAGGGTGGGTTTGCCGTTTTGGGGTTGACTTAAATATCTCAAGTCCAAACAGTGCCGGCCCGAGAACAAGCCGGTTCGACTCCACAAAACGACAAACACACATCCCAAGGGCCAACATATTTGCTATTTCCTATCCTGTTTTTCACTATTTCAAAAGATTCTTCTTCACCCTTCCGTTCACTATTTTCTGATCTGGAACTAACTCGACGAGAAGTGGAAACAGCAATACAGGTCGGTAACAACTAAAGACGATTTCATTTATACTAAATAAATGTTTATTCACCAACTTGTCAAAAATAAAAAATGAAAAATGTTTATTGACCAAAATTTTGGAAATCAGTGTGGTTGTTTTTTAAAATTCGCGGACATCTATTTTAAAATTCAAGGGTGTTTGGCCGACTATTTTAAGAGCGGGTTAATGAAAATTAAAATTACAGTGTGGGCTTGAAATAATTTTGATATAAATTTAATTTTAAAAAATAAAGAAATGCATCTATAATTCACCTATTTGAGTGATATACGACTTTAATTCCACACTCTTTTCATTCCTATATTTATTTTATTTTTTATAATTTTACCAAGCATCCCCTCACTTGTGTTTTTATAGTTTTTATCGATACAGGAGGTGATAAATATAAAAAAATATGCATATATTTTGAAGAATATGTAGCCACTTAGAGATATATAAAGAAAGAAAAAAATTTCATATGCGTAACATGAAATACAAATATATTTTTTTAAGGGTATTAATTGTTTTAATAAATATTAATTTATTAGTGTTATTGATACTCTCTCCGTCCAATAAGTTTATTTTCCTTTCTTTGGACACGAGTTTTAATGAATATTAACAGTTTATGTATAAAGTAGAAATGTGTGGTGGATATGTAATGTTTAGAGGATGATAATAAAATAGTGTAAGAGAGAATTATTACTAGAAATAGATTTGAGAATAAATTTTTTGAACAGACAAAAAAGTGTGAGAATAATTTTTTTGTTCGAATGGAGTCTGTATTATTCGTGTATAATCACATTGTATAATCGGTGGAAAGTGTTACTTAAAAAGACGATTCATATGTATTAATTTCTTTATGAAAAATAACAAATAATGTTTCAAATTAAGATATTTATTATATAATTAAAGTAAAATTATCTTTGAAACATCTCATCCTTTAAATTTTTTACAACCATCTCTCATGGTATTAAAACTTCATTCATAAAATTATACATTTCTCATTTTTAATATATAATTTTATTTATATTACCAATAAATATATTTAAAATGACAAAATTTTTGGGTGTAATTGAATAGTTGGATCTATGGTTGCAATTAAATCAAGACTCATATATTTATTTGTACTCTTATAGTAAGATTTATTAACATAAACAAACAAACAAATTTAATGATATTTAGTTTGTTAACTCGTGAACATGTTTGTTAATAAATTTGTGATCTAACTTGTGTAATAATAACTTAATTTTTATATACAAATTTGACACATAATATTTATAATAAATATTAAAAGAGCAAATTTTGTATGAGACCGTCACTAGGGGTGTAAGTGAGTCGAGCCAGCTCACGAGCTACTCGTGCTCGACTCGAAAAAAGATCGAAATCAACTCGAAATTTATCGAGTCGAGTTTCGAGCTACTCGAGTAGCCATCGAGCTCGAGCTCGAGTCACAGATACTCAGCTCGAAAGGCTCGCAAGCCTTATCGAGCTTGTACTATATTTATAATTTTGTCATTTATTTTATTAACTATATACATTTATATTATTAATATATAAATATATAAATTAAAAATAACAAAAAAAAGGTTATCGAGTTGAGCTTAGTTTATCGAGCTTCTTACCGAGTCGAGCTCGGGTTGAAAAAAATAGGCTCGACCGAGTTCGAGTCAAGCTCGAGCTTCGAGTATTGTAATCGAGTTGAGTTTCGAGCTTAGCACTACTCGGCTCGACTCAACTCATTTACACCCCTAACCGTCATGTACATGGAACGTGATATTTTTATAATTTTTATAATACTCATGTTGTAAAAGAAATTTTTTTTTTTTTTAAAAAAAATCATGTTTTATGTATAAGACTGTCTTATATAAGTTTTTATGATATAAAAATAAATAATTAGATTTATTTAATTAAATAAAAAATTGTAGAATTTAATAGATACATGTCATTTTTTGAAACATGTACTCTTATTTTAATAATAAATTGATGAAGATATGAAGTATTAAGCTTGGTGAGGTATGATTGAGTTTGAAAAGATATGTGATTCAATAATATATTTAATAAATAAGTTTGAATTTTGAGAAAAATAAACTAGTCAAGCTAAAAAAATTAAGGCTCCATTTGGATCACAAACTAAAATTGAGAAAAGCTAAATGAATGAATTTGATCACTCAAATATTAAGCAAAAGTGGGAGGAGTGGGAGGATTTCAAATGAGTAGGTTTTGTTGGGTATTTGAAATCTTTCCACTTTTAAGTAATATTTGTGTGAATCAAATCCATTTATTTAATTTTTTTTCATTTTAATTTGTAAATATATAATGTATTATTCTCAAATCTATTGATTTCAAATGATCCCATCCATACACACTGAGCATAAGGTTCCGATCGACTTGGTTCAATTAACATAACTAATCCTGTCGACATTTTTTTTTCTTTTCAAAACGGTTGGTATAGACTTAAATTAAAATTACTTTTTTTTTTTTTAACCCAGATGTGATAATTTAGATCTATGTTGATGGGCTTGTTAAAGAATTCAACTGGGTTGGATCTCTCAGTTCAGGCCCAATGAATCAACCTAAACAGCTAAATACACCATTTTATGGGTGACCGTGACTCACACAATGCGAAGGGTGGGCTACTACACCCACCAATTATTTAAGTAAAAAAAATCTACACATAAAATGACTATATTATTCCAATATCAAAAATCTTAATTTATGGAAGAAGGTAGATATTAGGATCTTTATGGGTGGAGTAAAATAGGTAATGTAAAATGAGTATTAATCTTTTTAATAAAAATAATACATATGATACATAAGGTGTGCATAATACTTTCTCACTAATGAGATATTCCAATTATTTATTAAAGGTAATTAGTCGATTAATCAAATACATGCAAAAATTAAAATAGTAAACCTAGGTAATGCTTGGTAGACACCTTTGAAGGTGAGATATGGAAAATGAATCATTTTGAGATGTTTGGTACACACCTTTCATTAGTACTATAGTGTTTTGATACCCAAAACTAAGGAATCACTCATTTCTTCCAATTTTCTCATTTATTACTTTCATTCCTTTGTCTTGCCCAATTTGATTCCATATCTAAAGAATTTTGGCAAACCAAACAAAATCAATGACTATGATTGTGATTCACATTACTAACCAAATAATACAATTTTAAGGATTATATTCATTCAATTCCTCACTACTATCATTACTATTCATCTTTGTAACAAACCAAGTGCCCTATAATTAGATTTTTTTTTTCAGAAATAATTGTGAAACAATTTGGAAAACTGCAACACTAACAAGAGCATGTCATGGGATAGAGTAGATTCCTGCATACAACATTATTGAATATATAAGACGTTTGACGATGGGTGATTGAAGATTTTATACAAGATTTGATATCAAAATTCAAAAGTAAGACAATATAAACAAGCTAGGACTGGATGGTGTGATACAAGTTGGAAGCACATGACATGAGATGACATCAGAATATCCCATTGTTGAGGTCTCCCCCAAGCAAGGACAGAAGTCCACCGCCGTGGACTCTCCCCTCCGGCACCACCAACTCGGCGTCCACGGCCTTCATAGACAAAGGAACCAATACCTGAGGAGGTATGAGCAGTTTCCGCTTCTCTAGAGAATCTGAGATGACACTCGCACCAGATGAGGAGCACGTGCTGACTAATCCATGGAAAAGCCCCGGCCCGATCATCCCTCCTTTCTTCCTCAGTCGGCCCTCAACCAAGCTGGTGTGTGCTGCACACAGCCCGCTCTTTCCCCTTGCGAATTTCTCGCATTTCCCCTCACCCGCCCAGCTGCAGCGTTTCCCACCGCCGTGACCCTTGCACAAACTGCTGCTTCCCTGAGCACTCTTACCACACTTCTCCGCCTGACACCGCTTCCCGCCGCCGTGTTTCACACAGCAATCCGTCCTGCCACGTGCGCTCTTGGTACAACCCGGAACAGCACACCGCTTCCCTCCACCATGAGCAACACAGTAATTTGTACCTCCGTGAACACTTTTCGGGCATATTCCACCGCCATCGAACAGGCACCGTTTTCCACCGCCGTGTCCTTTGCACAGAGGCGTGCTTCCTTCCGCCCCCTTGGTACAACCAGAAAACACGCATCTTTTTCCTCCACCGTGTGCTTTACAGAACTCGGTGCTCCCCTGTGCCCCCTTTGGACACTCAAGAAACTGACAACGCCGTCCACCTCCGTGAGAGATGCAGAGGCCTACCTTCCCTTCAGCACTACGACTGCAGCCTTCCACGGTACACCTCTTTCCCCCACCATGCTTGATGCAGAGACCCGACTTTCCACGTGCTGCTTTCATACACCCTTCTGGATGTCCACAACGTCTTCCCCCACCGTGTGCTATGCAGTGATCCGTGCTGCCCTCCGCGCTTTTAGTGCATCCCAGATGCTGACACCTCCTCCCTCCACCGTGGGCTTTGCAGTAAGCTGTTCGGCTCTCTGCACCTTTATTGCATCCGGGCTTCTGGCATCTCTGCCCGCCCCCGTGCCCGATGCACAGGCCCGTTGCCCCTCGTGCACCTTTTGTACACCCGTTGAACATGCATTTTCTTGCATTATTGCCTCTGGAATTTGAGGACACTGCAGCACTTCCAGGCTCAGATAAAGCACTCATCGAATAGTTAGAGAACGCAGAAGGTTCAGAGCTCAGCTGAGAAGTTTGGCAATGAGACATATTAGTTATCAGCATCTCCGAATTTTCCATTCTTGGTGCCAGAATAAGCTGTGTCATGCAGCCACCCGATTTCTTGGCTGATGTAGAACCCTCGTCGACAACCGGGATTCCGATTCTGCTACCATCCAAACATGCTTGACTGGATGAGTTACATTGGAAGGGGTTTGATCATTTGAAACTGCATGAGCATCACCAGAGAGCCCGAGCTTCAAAAGTGAATCAGGCTGAGATGATAGCCCGTGATTGGATTTGTTACCGTAGTGATCATCAGAATACACACTTGGTGTTGGGCCCAAACCGAGCACCAACTTGCACACATCATCCGAAGCAGTCGGGCAAGTACCCCGACCGCCATTATTAGTTTGGTTGTTCCCTGTGAAAGTTTCACGTGTCCCATACCCAAAACCATCTAATCTTAAAGTAGTATCATTCTTTACGAAGTCGCTAAAGAAAGAGGAATACATTTTTTCATACTGTGACGAATCAAATATCTACACTATTCTTTTGAGGAAAGGGCTTCACGGGAAAAGAATGCTATTGAATTAATATGATAATCCGTAGACCAAGATGAAGAAAACGAGACAAATAAATCCAAACCAACTACCTCCGCCGCTTACAAAACCTGATGTATCCAATCTATCCATATGTAAACTGCCCTTTCAGAAGCACTGTGTTTACCAAGAGAACCCAATGGTGTACGTTAGATAGGAAACTTACCTGGCAGAAACAGGAGAAAAAGCTTAATTTCATAGCATAAAACAATACAGCATTTTGTATTGTATAAGACACGGCCATCACCGTAAAGCAAGAAATATATGTACACACGTACACTCTACTATCTCGTGAAAGATACCATGTAAACTTTTCATACATTAATTTGTTACCACTTCCATAGCATGATTTGTGCTCTAGCTTGAGTACTTATATGACTAACATCATTCACAGCTATTCATTGGATCCATCACAATTGAGTTTACAATTTCTCATGTTTCTATCGCCTTACAAACTCCATCATTGATCTATTGTACATCTGTGAAATAACTGTACAAAAATTTCTGAAAAGTTGGCATATCTCAAACTTCAGAAGAACATTTTTTATGAAAGAAAAAAATATATATTTTACAGGCTTAATTTAATTTAGATCCGTGCTTTGTTTTTCACTCCAAGTTCAACAAGAAGTTCACATATTATGAGATCTAGAGATTTACCAGGTTAAAGATCATAAAATAGATGAATAAAACCCTTTCCTGGAATTAATATGAAAAACTGATAATTTACTTATTTATTTCAGTGGGAAAAAGGAAAATAAAACATAAAAAGAGAGGCAATCAATTGTAAACTCATAAAAGGCTATGACTCCCTCCTGTCCCTGAGAAGCTTTCCTCAACTATGAACACCTAAATAGACACACAAGTGGCATTCCACAAACAAAATTTCAGTCAAAGAAAACACACAAAGTACCCAAAGAAGACACAATAATTAAGGTAATGCATATTGATGAACATAATCCATACAAACCATTTTGCTGAAATAACAAAGAAAATCACTTAACGAAAATCTAATGGTATGAGCAAAACGTAGAGAAGAAAAGAGAAACTACCTTTACATTAGGCTCTGTACAAGGACAAAAGGTTCCTCAATCCATTCCAAAACACCCCAATTTAACCAATACAATCTAGAGAGAGAAAGTGAGCAAGAAACATGGGAGGAAGAGAGAAACGAGAGAGAGAGAGTGTGGCAGAGACAAGTGGATTAATCCTACAAAGTGCAGAAAGGGGGGAGCTTTTAGTAAGCCAAATGGAAATTTAAATATTGCTAAACATTAAGTTGATTACCAAAAATGCCCCTGATCGACGACAGCAAAACAACTGTTTTTCCTGGCGGTTTTCGGCAGCTGATTTCGACAATGCTGGCTTTTGGGTGAAAATGATAGGCTACCATCTTTGCCATAGGTAAGTGCATATTAGAGCGTGGCGTGCATGGGTAGTTTAGACTTTACGTAGGGCGACATAACGAGATTGGGCTGACGAAATTAGTGGCGGAGGTGGAGTTTGGGTGCCGTGCTCCAATCACCTTCCACTTCCTCACCAAATTTTCATTTCTAAACTCTCTTCATTATTGATCTACGTAACATTTAATTATTAGAGTATATATAGAATTAAGGAAAAAAAAAAAGAAATTGTCTTGTTTGCTTCATTACATATATATATATATATAAATATAAATATTTCACAAAAAAAAAAAAAAACTTTTTATCAACTGGACTAACACTATTTGGTAAACAAAGTTTCACTACTAAATGATTTTCTTTAAAGTATCACTATTTTTTTTGATAGATTTAAAATATCACTATTTAGCATAAAAAGTGTTACTACTATTTAATGATTTTAAAAAAACAACACACCAAATCATGTATATTTAACAATGATTGTTATCAAATTATAATCATAGTTTTATTTTATCATAAATTTGATGACAGTATAATCACTATTAAGATAAATAATTAATGTTAATGGCATATAGGTAATAATAAATATGTACAAAATTATATAGTTAGGCATTTATTTTCATCAAATTATCTTAAACTTAAAATATATCAACATATTAAATAGAGTTACAACACATTTTTGAAAGAAAAGTGTTTTAAATCCTTAGTCCGCCCCTTTAGATTTTATATCTGGGATAATATAAGTTTTAATAAATATAGTACTAGTATTTTATTTGTTGGTGAAAAAATATATATAAAAAAAGAGAATGTAAAAAAGTAAAAATGTTGTATAATATTTTATTATAAAATTGAATGATAATTGTTATAATTTTGTATAAATGTAAAAGATAGTTATTAATAAATGTTGGGTCACAACTTGAAAAAAAAAATGTAAAACTTTAAAGTAATTAACATACAAAATAACAAAACGTAAAAATTAAAAAGTGACAGAAGAAGTATATGTCAAAATTTAATAACCGATTTAAATAGACATTATAGAGTGGAAAACACCCGCTTTCTGTTTGCAGGTAAAAATATAAATTTTCTTTTATTAAAATAGTTCTTATGCATAAATTGTATAGGACATTATCTAACTAGAAAAGGAATAACAAGAAGATGCATTAATTGATTATTTAAATGATATTTACTCCAAATTTTAATGATTGTTTAATAATATAATGAAATGATTCATTTTAATAAAAAAGTTATATAAATTTTAATATAGAAATTGTTTAATTATATAATGGGAATTATCACTAGTGTATTTACACAATATGTCACTTTTTAATATAAATTACATTTTTCATCACATTATTTATATAATATTTTAATTTTTATCTCTCTTAATGTAAAATAAAAAATATTTCTTAAAAGAAAAATGTTGTGTGATATTTAATATTTAATTGTATTAATGTAAAAAAATGAAATGATAAAATGGATAAAATTATTTTTTTATTATTAAAAATTAGATGAACTTTTTATAGAGAGTAATATGCATCATCTCATCTCTATGAAATAAAAAAGCTAGAGAAACGAATATCTAAGTAAAGAAAAAAGGGGAAGGAAAATAAGAGTAGTTCTTAAGTGGCTCGGCCACTGAGCCGGTCAATATTGGAATAATAAAATTATTGGCTGTAATCCTCATTCCTCACAACTTGACAATTATATTCGTTGGAATCTAAGGGTCTCGCAACGTGTCGCCATCTCATTGGTGCATCTACAATAATCTTCTGGAATCTTGCCGCATCCTCCTGACCTTTTTTAGTTCAAGTGTTATTTGTGGTCGTAGTCTTTAGTTTAGCATCATTTATCAGGTGTGCCTTGGCCTATGTGGAATTGTGGATCCGTGTTTTTAACTCTGTTTTATATCATGTGTCATTTGAGAGCAGAAGAAAATTCTTTAAAAAATCTAAAATAAAATAAAATGTTCTACTTGATATATATATTTTGGCGCAACGGATGATTTTAAAAATTTTTTAAAAGAAATATTTAAGTTCTTTATTATTTTACAAAGGGCTAACTGGCTAAATCTGCATGCAAATTCATATACAAAGTGTAATCATAAAAAATACTACTATTCTTACACTTACAATGTTAATAATAAAAATAAAAATTATTTATCATACGGAATTTTTATTTAATAATATAAAATATTTTTTTATAAAGAACTTTTTTAATTATTTAAAAATAGCAACAGGGTAAGAGAGTTGCCTTGCTCACAAATGAGTCAATTAATGCATATCTCAGAAAGACAATGCTCAAACAATTTCAACACATTTCACCAAGCTTCTAACATAGATATCATCATACAGTGTGTACAATAATTATAAATTAATATCACATATAATGTGAAATGTTTGTCTGTAAATCGCACGTAATTTAAATTTATAAATTAAAATAATAATATTATTGAATAAATAAAATGAAATAGTTATAAAATAAAAGTCATCGACCTTTCATCCCAATAAAAGCAATATATATATATATATATACCTATAAATCATTATTAATTTCTGTAACCAGCACAATTGTGATCGTAATATACTTGTAGACTACAGCACATTACGACGTGGTGGAATATTTAAATAGAAGATTTTAATAAATGTTTGAAGATACCAAGTTGAGAATATTCAAAGAAGATGCGTGATATTAAAACAAAATTAATCCCAATCATTAAAAATAAAATATCTATCTAAGAAGTCCTACCTAGGTGGAGGAGTGTGGCACGTCGTTGTCCAAGTCCTTTGATTAATCACAACATTTTCTTTTTTCTTTTTCGCATTTGATGATTCCGAGTCTCAAGAGTTCTTCATATTTAAATAATTCCAATAACTTTCGATAATTGGTTAAGCTTATCCACTATTATATATTAAGGGCAACTTAGTTGGGGTATTACAAGTAGGTATTGAAAATGTCTTTAATCATTTCTATGGATTATGCTTGATAATATTTATAATTTGGAATTGATTTAAAAATAAAATAATCACTAATTTATTTTGATTACATAATCTCCCTCTTATTATCAATCATTTTAACAATCATTCATTTTTTTTTCTCTTAATTTTTTTTGTCGCTCAAATTTTTTCGTACTCAACTTTTATTCTAAAATTCATCAATGAAAATGAATCACTAGTCATTCTCATTACATAATTCTAATACATCAACCAAGCGGGCACTTTTATTCTAAAATTCATCAATAAAAAATATGGAATGTAAGACATTTTTTCTTCTCTTAATTTTTTTTGTCGCTCAAATTTTTTCGTACTCAATTTTTATTCTAAAATTCATCAATGAAAATGAATCACTAGTCATTCTCATTACATAATTCTAATACATCAACCAAGCGGGCACTAACTTATATATAATTCAGGTTGAGGTGCATACTTTCTAATTATTGAATATGAAATATGGAATGTAAGACATTTTGTGTCTGTGTGTTTTCTTTTACTTAATATATATGATAAATTAAGGTGTTTCATTTTTAAAATTTTCTCATATCTAATTGATATGACGTTAAATTAAATCCCCATTTTATCAACTTTGAAAACGTTGTAGATAAGGTTATCCTTTTTCTTAATGAAAGCAGTATGTTTATTATGGACGGCCTTTTAAATCGTAAGAGAACATTGCAAAGTTGATATATATGTGTTACTCCATTCGTCTCTTAGTTATCTTCACACTTTCCTTTTCGGTGGACGTCCCACAATTAAACTTCACATCCCTAAAATAGAATATTCTCCATAAACTACACCCTCACAATATCATTTAAATTTAAAAAATATCACTCTTACTTTATTCTACTTTATTTTCTCTCCTATACTTTATCTCATACAAACACCCAAAATACCCTTATACTTTATTCTCTCTCCTACACTAATTTAAATTTTCTTAATAAACGTGTCTCTTCACACGTGAAGATAACTTCGGGACGGAAAGAGTATTATTTTTAAAATCGATCAACCTGCTAAAGCTATTAGAAAGAGCATATGATATGGTTGTTGAGAATGTTCGAATTAGTGGAATATATAAATAGTTTGATCAAATGTTCTAAATTTAATCTCTTTCTCTATATTTTTTCAATCGATTTTATTTACATGATTTGTTTACAGTTCACTTTTTCCGTATACATGAGTCATTGCATAATAATGATATGATTTATTTAGTATGCATCTTTTTTTCGAAAAAAAAAAGTATGCATCTTAATAATTTTTATGCATAGATTATGTTATTCCCTTGGTTCTCAATATTACTTTCACATTTATCTTATTTGAACGTCCCAACATTACTTTCAAACACTAAAAAATGAATATTCTCCAAAAACAATATCATTTATGAATATCCTAATATTTATATATATATATATATATATCCAATAAATATCATATATGATTATATTAAGTTTATTTTTTTATAAAGTTGACCAACCACAATATTTTATAGGCTTATTTAAATTTTAAAAAATTATCATATGATAACACTTTTTAGATATTTATTTAAAATATTAAAAAATTTATATATTGACTTATTTATTAAAAATATACTCATTCAAACCTCCTATATATTTTTTAATTAATTTCAAAAAAATACCTTTTATTATTATCCCTCCTAAATTATTAACATATATATGCATTTAATAAGAATTCTCCATTTTTAACCTCATAATAATCGTGTCTCCTTCCCCATGAAAAAATATTGGAACGGAGGGAATATCATATATTATTAATTAAATTCAAATAAATTGAATTGAAGCCTATATTAATTAAATTCAAATAAATTGAATTGAAGCATATCTAAAAAATGTTTTATGTAAGACTATTTTATAGATTTTATTTTGTAATATAAAGATTCAAGATATTTTTTCACATACTCACATCATAAAAATATCAATTCAGTTTGTTTAAGTTTTTTTTTTAACATAGATTTCTTATTGATTAGCCGAAGACGCAGGCTTCAATTCAATTTATTTGAATTTAATTAATAATATACGTGAATTCAAAAAAAAAAAAAATTAATAATATACGTATTACGGATCGCAATCTATGAAATGATCTCATGTAGTTCCAGTTCCTATTTATCAATACTAGTGATAATATATATCAGGAGAAATTCTCCAAGAATCAAGATTGGTGTCACTTAGATTAAACCAATGGTTATAATTTTTTTAATTAAGTCAAACTATTTCGTGGCTTCTTGTATTTGGGAATGGTTGTAGACTGTAGTTTGCAATCAATTATAACTTTGTTTAATAAATTGATGGGATCTAAGTGACAGATAATAATGCAATTGTTTTAGTTCTATTTTAATTTTATGATGACATATGCTATAAGGATTTTGTGTACGGTTGAAATACTTGTACCACTTTTATTTCCTTCACATATAGATTATAAATAAATGAAATGGCCATAATATAAAAAGGAAATACATTTTTTTTTGACAGGAAAAGGAAATACATAACATGCCTAAATATATAATAATTTGCATATATTTTTATATATAAAATAATTTGCATACTATCTAAATCCCAAAATAATTTGCACATAATTTTTTTATTTGCACGTCCCAAAATAATTCACACAATTCTTTTATTTGCACGTCTCAAAATAATTTGCACACCAAAAAATAGAAAATCTCACTATAAACTTCACCCTCACATTATTTACAATATTACATAAAATATTATTACTTTTGGCCCACATATACAAACAATCCAATTTATTTATTACTTTATACAAACTTATTACATAGGCCTAAAAAATAAATAATGTAATAAAATATGTTCAATTTAAACTGAGAACATATCTTTTAACAAAGGTTCCCACGGTAAGAATAGTAGTCCTACTGCTACTGAGATACCCGATAAATAATATATTGGCCGATATTTTTTAAAAAATTAGTGGACACGGTCCCTAATAATTTTCATATTAACACCAAAGTCTTATTCAATTATTAACACATATTAATGTGATATATATATATATATATATATATAATATTGATATCATAACTATTTTATACTGTGATATCAATTTATAAGTGTAATAGTATTATTAAATGAATATTATGGTATTAATATATAAATGTAATAATATTCATTTATTGTGAGTAAATTAATAGGAGAGTTGAAGATTAGAGTGTGGAATTGGATCATTGTAAAAAATAGGAAGAGGATTAGTCTTAATTTCATGATTTGGAATGAAAATCCTATTAGAGGCGTAGGCGAGTTATAAATAGACGTGTTTTAGATATAAATATTTTAGGCTTGAGCTCTTGTACTTGGAACAATATTGACGATTGGGTATGACTTATACCCCATCGAAGTATGAATGAACTTTTTACTTATAAAAAAAAATCATATTATGAAGCTGGTTATATTAAATTTTGTGTGTGTATATTTATTGGTTATTTTTTATCATTCATTTGCTGTATAAAATATAAAAATAAAATATTAAATATAAAATCCCGAGGCCCTCCACCGGCAGTTTCTTGAAAAATTGGGATAATGTTCAACCAGGTGAGAAAATTGTATATAGATCGGAATCCAGAGCACCTACAACTACAACTACTAGCGCTTCAAAACAAAAGGCTGGCGCTACTGAAAGCCCGAATTTCTTTTTTCTTTTGTTGTTCGGATGATCTCGTTTTCCTTATCTCGTGCAATTTGCAATTAAATTAAAGGGAAGGATATTTTTTTATTTTTAAGGTCAATCCTGAAACAAAAGTATGCACCAGACCGGTTTCAAGGAGTTTCAGACTTAAACACCTAAGTCTTATTAAAAGGCCTATCAACTTCAATTTTAAATTAGGCCTAATCAGAAGAAGAATAAATCTTCTTATTAATAGGCCCATCATCATAAATTTTCAGTCCACACTTCACAAAAGCCGACTAATTTTGTTATTACATGATTTGTGTTTTTAAAATAGTAGGGGTGTTAGGTGGTGTTGTAAATATGTAATCTTTTTCGTAACTTTTTAATTTATTTTGATAAAGAGAAAATAAAGAACTCCTGTGCACCTGTATTGTTGGCCCCTTAGCTGGATGAGAGATAAATTGAAGGATATATCATGTGATCATGTACATCAAAATAATTAAATTAAAAATATTTGGACTTATTCATGAGGAAAAACAAAATTGCAGAAAATTATATGTTAATTCAAATTTGCTTCCAAACACTTTCTCAATCAATGATAAAATGATATAAAAATGGCGTTCCTTTAAAAGAATCAAAGCAAGAAGAAACTTGTTACAATTGTGATAACTTAGCACTTCCCCAATCTAATCTTGCCATTTCTTTTGTATAAGAAAAACGAAAAAGAAATAAAATAAAATCTTCAAATTCTGACATTCACTGAATGCTTCAAGTTGCCAACATGAAGAACATGATCTCCCAATGCAACTTTCCTGCCACCATTTTCATCAACTACACTCAAATGCTTGCACACATCTACATCAAATCTTACCACCCCTTCTCCCTGTGCCTCCAAATCCAATTTCTGAAACCCAACCAACTGTTTCTGAGGTGCATTATGCACTTGTGGAGGGCTGGAAAACAAGAAAACTGTGTGACTACCCTTCATTTCCCCCACGTTTTTCACACTTAAATCAATGCTGAATCCTAAACTCTTGCACCTCTCCTCCACAGCCTCGATCGACTTACACATCGACGACCGACAAACATGGCCTTCTTCCAACGGGACAGACATAATCTTAGGAGCCGGCTTAACCAACTTATGGCTGAACTTAGAGTAGCCTAGTCCATCACCAAATGAGAAGATCGTCTTACCCTTGTAGAAACGGTACGTTCGACCAGGGTAGCCCGTCGCTGGATTCGCCCTCATGTGCATATCCGTCATGTTAACCGTGTCCGCATATGATTGAGGATACCAAGTCATAGGTAACCTTCCACCTGCATTGTTATGTTCAGCTCAGCAACATCAATTTTCAAGATTAAATTTTTTCAATGATGACTTACTTGGATTGTAGGATCCGAATATCACATCAGCAATAGCTGCCCCACCCGCTTCTCCAGGGAACCCGACCCACATGATGCTCGTAATCTTGGGATCATCTTTTGCAAACTGAACATCCATCCCTCCTCCAGACATTATTACAAGAATCACAGGCCCTTTTGAAACCTTTGCAACCTCAGATATCAGAAGCTGTTGCTGTCCCGGTAGAGTAATGTTGACCCTATCGCGGGACTCCGCCTCAATCGACTGATCCGACCCCATAACTAGAACTACAGCATCAGCTGCAGCAGCTATCTTTTTTGCAGCATCGACTTGAGCTGTGTCACACTTGGTGTCTGCACAGCCCGGTTGGTACACCGTGGCAACGGACGCGTTCAGGCCTTGCAACGGGCTCGTATACTTGCAAGGGATCCCTGAAAGCCGTTGCAAAAATGTAAGAAAAAGTGTTACAAAGAAACAAATGATAATTCATTATACCTTCGTAGTTGCCTAACATGGTGTGAGTTGCAGCAGCATTGGGGCCGATCACAGCTAAGGATTTGATGGATGCAGGGGATAAGGGCAACGAGCCTTTCGTGTTCTTGAGCAACACGATCCCTTGTCGAGCAACTTCACGTGCAAGTTCTTGATTTGCCGCTGTGCACACATCTTTTGGTCCAAGTTTTCCATAGAGTTGATTGATTGGGTTACCATCAAAGAACCCCAATCTCATCATTGTTGCAAAATTGTTTGAAACAGCTTTGCTAATAGTTGTTTCATTCAGTAGTCCACGGTCCACTGCAGTTTGAGCATACTTGCTAAGGAAGGATCCACAGTTTAGATCCAAACCCGAGTTTACAGCCAAAGCAGCCGTCTCCTCGGGTGTTTTCGTGTAATGCTGGGCGTTGAACATCTCGTTTAACGAATCACAATCCGAAACGATGTACCTGAACGAACCAAAACACGAGCAATGTTCATTGATTGAGCTTTGATCAAATGTCAACAAAATTTCCATTCTATACATAGTTACCCGTTCAACTTCCATTGGCCTCGGATCACACCAGCTAACAGATCCGGGTCACCACAAGTCGGCTTCCCATTGACTTGATTATACGAACACATTACACTCGCAACATTACCATCAAGAACACAGCTCTTGAATGGTGGCTGAAATGTATCATCCATATCTTGCTGTGTCACCTATATAATATTTTAAAAAAAAAAAAATTATTGATGATTGATTGATTATGTCCCATTTTATTTAAGAGGAGTCTTTTTTTGAATTTAGTACCAAAGCATTGAAGCTGTATCTCTGTATCCCTTTCCAGTTATCCACATCATAAGCAGTGTAATGTTTACAACAAGCAGCAACTTTGAGCCTGTCCTTATCACCGTCGTCTCTTTGTTGCAAACCTCGTACGTATGCTGCCCCGTACTTGCTAGAAAGCACCGGGTCTTCTCCCGGTGTTTCTTGGCCTCTCCCCCATCTGGGATCGCGGAAAATATTGATATTTGGAGACCAAAATGTCAATCCACTTAGTCCAACATTGTACATTGCTCTTGCTTCAGTGGAAACCACCTGCATTATTCATCAACATTTTTAAATCATACTACCTAATCCGATTATGTTGGTAAAGGTTGGTAGTAAATTTTTGACTATCTCACATTAAATCTTGGCTCAACTTTCTTGTCAATGTTTCATCAATAAATGATGCAATCAAAATTTAGTTAGAAATTTAGGATCATAGTACGCAATAAAGGTGATTAATCTGCGTTTGTTAATTGGTCTTAATCAGTAGTCTACCAACTGCATTATCATAGTCTTGATTTTATTCTCTCTCACTCACCAAACAAACACTAACGCATGAAAGCCATGAGGCTTGATAATTCAAACTCCAATAATGAGGGGGTCACCTACTTTTTAAGATAAAGCGATCATAAACAATTTGCTCCCAATTAATCTAGTACTATATAATAATATTATTAATTTGTCTAATTGAGACCAATATGCACAACGTGTATAATACGACACCGTGCTACTGTCCAACTGCTTGAACACTATATACAAAATTGCCGTCTTCATACATAACCCCTTAATATAGGTTTCAACATTAATAATGTGATGGTGACATGTGTTTAACATTGCCTTTTGGAGTTTACATGAAAGGTTTGCAAGAAACCGCGTTACGTTTTCAATTATGGAAAATAAATTATGCATGATATTTCTAAGATCAGTTGGTCAATTTCAATTGTTCAGTATAACTATTCATACTATTTAAAATACACTCAAGTATCACGGTGAACATAATATGCATACATTTTTTGAATAAGGGTAACTCACTGCATAAATTTCAACCATTAAACTGCATGTTGTTGAGCATTAATATAGGAAAGAAAGATACATTACCTTTCCAATAGTCTCAAACAAGGACTCATTGAAGGTGGCGGCAGTTAGAATGACCTGAGGGAAGCTAGTGGCGCCAGGAACCAGGCTGGTGAACTTCGTCCCCGGCCCGGTATACGAGACGCCGTGTAAGGCCTCGGACCACCACTCGTAGTTCGGAATCCCGAGCCTACTCACCCCGGAAGCAGAGTTGACAAGCCACCCGATTTTCTCCGGCAATGTCATCCTACTGACCAGATCACTTACACGGGCTTGAACGCCCAATGACGGGTCACAGAAGGTGAGGTTCTTAAGCCCGGGATTGTTCGAAACATCGCACGCGAAAACGGGCTTTGTTTGAGCAAAAACGGGCCTAAGACAGAGTAGAACGAAACAGAGGATGATGGGGAAAACAGAGTGTTTTGCAGGGGCCATTGAGTTGTAATGACCTCCCGCGAATAAAATTGAAAAAAAAAAAAGAAAAAGAAAAGAAAGTGCAGTATGAAAAAGTGAATGTAGCAATGTTGTGAAATGGAATGAATATATAGAGATGGGATTATGAGAGTATTAAGCATACGTTGTTTTTTAGCAACCCGTGATGGATAATGCAAGTTGAGGCATGGGGTCCATTACATTACATATATGTCACTTTGTTTATATTTTACTCAAAAGGAATCTGTCCCTCTCTCTCTAGATGAAAAGAAAAGTCCAAGATATTGAGATGAAGGCAGGACTGCTTGTGTAAATCCGTGAAGTTATTTCTTTTTACTGTTTTTACGAATTTCAATAACAACTTTTATTGGGAGGTTAATTGGAAAGAAAGGAATAGGGTCGTATTTGAGCTTTTCGTATATAATTAATTGTTGGCATAAGATGGCGATGTAGGGGGTAGATACAGTTTTGATGTGTATAAATATAGCACACTATTTACCTAGAAAAGGACACTTGAATGTAGGCAGCGAATATTAGATTGTAAACTTTCTTGTTCAGAAAAATATTATCCTTTTAAGCAGGCAAAAACAATAGTTGTCATTTTCCTTTTGCAATTTCTGCCAAAAAGAAAAATTACTTCTACACCTCACCTATTTAATTGTCCATTTACCAAAAATATATTTATTTTATGTATAAAAATAATCGCTTAACTATTATTATTCAACCACCACTTAATTACTCAAAACGTAATTGACACTCACAAACAATTACGGTATTTTTACATGAATCTCATAATACTTCAATATATATTTTTATTTATTTTATCTAATTTTTTTCTTAAAATTTGTGTTCAATATTTTAAATATATTTTTAGTGAACGGAGAGAGTATTCGAGTGTCATAAAAAACCAATTATTTAATGCAGTATTCAATAGTTTTTATATTATAAATTTGCAAAGTAAATTGGTCTGGTCTCTCATCTAGGCTGATCTAATTTGTTAAATCGCAGTTGAGTATCTTAAAAATAAGTTTTGTGCTTTGCACGTTTAAATGCAGTATCTCATACAAGATAGTTTTCGCAATACTGAACAAGTTCAAAAAATACTATAAAAATATAAAAAAATATCACATCTTAACATGAAATCTTCTCATATAAATTTATGTGGTTATTTAATATCTCAAAAATAATAGAGAAAATGTTATATGAGACTGTCTCATACATGAGACGTGAGGTGTGATACTTTTTAAATATAATTATTATAAAAAGAGAAAAAATATCACGTCTTATATATAAAATCGTGTCACACAAGATTCTGTGAAAGCAATATCATATCCTATGTGTATCAACTGATAAATATCTTTACTAATTTATACGGGATATGTATTAGAAATAATAAAATAAGATTTGATATAAATTTAAATATCGAAAAAATGGATGCATGAAAAGGCCAAATCATAATTGGTAGGAGAGGTGCGCCTGAAGGATTCGTAAGGCTCATGATGGGTGGATGAGAGCTGATTGGGCTTACTGGACCACCTCCACTTCGACTCCCACTTGATTAAACAATGATACAAAGAAAATGTACTCATTGTATTTTATATTTTATTTTATGTAATTATCATATTATATATATGCCATTGCCCATGAAACAAAACAAGAATGTAGTTAGAAAACTTTAACGCTTTTATCTTATTTTATTTAAATAGACATATGAACATTTATTTGTTTTTTAAATAAATAAATCAGAGTGTCCTTTCCTTGAAAGGCAGAAATATTATTAATTTTTTGCATTATAAACCCCTGACAAAAGAAGGCAAGGGAAAAGAGAAAAACTGCATTTGCGAAAATAACACAAAATAATAAAAACGGTAATGACAAACTATATCCTACCGACCATCCTTAAACTACCTTTTCCTCAATCAGCATTTACTTTATTTTAACTTGGGAAAAAAATTGGAATAATTCAAAACTATGTTTAGTATTTTTCCTAATTAATATATATAACTGCATTTAATTATTTAGAAAACAATTGTTTTTTTTTAAAAAAAAAAAAAAAAGTAATCGAATGAGACAGATTATGAACAAACACCCCTGCTGGTACGTAAGGATTGCTTTTCTATTTAATTAATGATGAGGTATCGTCCAACATATAATTAATTTCCAACAACATTCTTATTCATTAGTTAGTACTGACCCTGTGGTGATATCGAATTCTTAAAAATATTTGTGTTTAATTTAATAAAGGAAGCTCAAAGCAGTTATAAAACTCTAAAATATGAATTGCTATCCGTCGTCGAATTCCGTTTAATTATAACTATACAAACAAAAGATTAATTAATTGTCTGATCTTCTGACCTCACTTATTTTTTGTTAATTACTGGACATAAAAGTCTCTTATATATATAAAATACCGTAAATTTTGATTCCTCCATTTATTTCAGTAAAAATCTAGTTTCATAAACCGAATCAATTGGTAAATGTATAAATAATTAACTTTTGATTTAAATTCATCTAACACTGCACAACCGTCTCACCCAATAATTTATTGGACATAAAATGAGGCTAGCCTCTTCATTTCCTAGGCCTTTAGATTAATTTTTTGCAATCTGATACAAGTGCAAGTTGCACAAAGAGTATCACGGGTCGTACGTTCAGAACTTAAAATGCCATCAATTAAAAGTTTTTGGGTTGCTGCCAGAAATTTATCGACTGTACGTTTTAGACATGGAGCTATGGCCTGTGGGACATATAGCATTGCACTACATTTCTTAAATTGTTTTATTATACTCTTCCAGGAAAATTTTTCATATATAATAGGGCACACACTTTATGAAAAAAGAGTAATGATTGAGATTTTGAGGGATAATTTTGTAAACTTTTATGTATAAAGTAAAAAAAAATTATTTTTTATAGGGAAGTAAAAAAAAAAATTATTGGGTTATGTGTATATAAGAGTAAAAAGTAATGACATTTGTGTAAATTAGTGAAAATTGTGAGGGTAGAGTATAAAGAGTTTTTCATTTTAAAGGTGTGAAACTTATAATGAGACGTATGGGGAAAAAAAAGTGTGAAAATTTTTGTGGGACGGAAGGAATATATATTTAAAGACATAGTACGTTGTAAACTAATTAATTTTATTGTGAAACTTATTTATATTTTGAATGTATTTTTTAAATATTATATTAGTTGTTTTATTAAAAAAAAATATTAATTTAATAATAATACTATATTTATAAAATCAATTAATATCATTTAAAAAATTAGTTTACAAAGTACTTACTCGTATTTAAAAACCGACTTTACATTTATTTTTAATTAATTTCACGTTAAATGTATCAGATTTTTTTTAAAAAAAAAATAAAAAGTGCTAGAGATGCACGCAAAATTATTAAGGAATAAGGTCACAAATTTTAGCTTGTGAGTGGGTTTATATCTTCGAATAATTAAATAATATCAGTAGTACTCTATGTATCACACACTAATTAATAATCAAACTAATCAATCACTTGAAGTATTTTATTTTCTCTCTTTAATGTAGCATCGTTTTCATTAATTTTAAATACTTTTCGGCTCTTATCTGATTTGATGGCGAAAGATTCCATCAAAACAAATATCAAAATGACATTTTGTTCGTACTGCAGACTAAGAAACAAATGAGAATAAAAATATTGGAGTTATATGTATATTGACTGTGTTATTGGATACTTGGTAAAAATTAACGTCAATTTTGTTACTCTTTTTTCTGGATTATACACAATTTTTGACCATCGAGCAGGCCTCCCCACCGACCATTCCAAAAAGCGCCAACCGGATAAAAAAATAATATAATTTTATTAATATGAAAATATTTCTTCTCAATTTCACTTAAAAATATTGACTTTAGATCGAGAGCAGTACTACTGTATCAAAAATGAATAATAGACATCCATATCCATAATAATAAATAATAATATTAGTTTTTGTGTTGATTGGCACGAGAGATTGAGATAGAGGCAGCACCCAGATTAGTTTACTCGTAATAATTAATAGATATTTATATAATTATATTATCGGAATTGTATATAGTGGTGTATGTATGTGTTAAGCAACGCCGGCGCCGGCGGCTTATCATTGATTGATTACGGAAGGGTCACGGCTGTCGTTGCGATCATGGACCCACCTGAGTGCCGTGGTGGTTCCGCCTGGATGGACAACGGAATTAATGAATAAGGAGTTTTGCTTCACAATTTTTAGTGTTTATTCGTACTAAACTTCCATTTCTATATATATACAATCTCGGTACCATTAAAAGTTTTTTACTTTTCTTTTTAATTTATTCCAATAAAATCTTCCTGTTTTTCTTTTTTATATCTTAACTATATATTTAATACATTTTTACAATTTTTCATTGCACTTTTTATATCTATTTATCACATTGTATTATACTATTATTCTATTATATTATTATATAATTTGTGTGCCAAAAGCAAATGAAAAGATTTTACGGGGAGGGGGAGTATATATTAGGAGTCTATGATTAATTTTAATTTCCCCTTTTAGCTAAAATTGTGTAGTTATTACCTAAACCTAGCAAAATAATGTAAAAAGAATTCTAATTCCGTCGAACATATATGACAAGATGGAACAAATATAGTACTCCTATATATTTAGTTCAATGATCTATCGAATCAGTGTTTCGGGAATACAGAATTAAGAATGGATCGAATATGCATGATGCAGGGTTGAGATATTTTATTTTAATTGGTTAGGCATCTTGATCTATATAATATGTCTTAAATACACTCTACGTGTTAAGGAATAGTCATGATCGATGAATTATTAAATATATAATCTTTTTTTTAATCACAAACCGATTACTAAGTGATGCAATATAATGGGTCATCCGCATTGTTTCACTTTAAAAAAATTCTGATTGATTTGGTTGTTCCAATTCCTATATAAATTGTGATCAGACAACTATATATATACAATTCGATTTCAAAACCATGTTTCACGGTTCAACTCATTTTTGTTTACTATTATGTATATATACGTACAAGGTGCACACAAGATTAAATTATAAAATATATGACTCATATATAATTGTTTTTAATTAAATGCTACATTTTGATTAAAACAAACATACACCAAGGATATACCGTCGACATAAATTGATAAGTGAAGTGAAAAGAGGAGAACAAAAAAGGCAGTAGCATTTGAGTGAAGTTGGTGCGCAGCAAGGGCAATATGATTGATCGGATAATATAAACTATGTTGTGGCTTGCACGTGGTCAATACATACATATATATCCATTTCTTATTTTAATTTTAATTACATTTTACAAATATAATTAAATAATATATATATATATATATATATCTATATATATATGTATACACACGTAATTAATTATATAGAACGTTAAGAATTTAAATTTTAATACAAAATATATTTCAAGTAATTATTTATGGTGAGTTTGATTTCATGATACAGTCATTGTTGGATTTTTATTTGTATGGATAAATTGCGTATAAAACTCAATGTTCACCTTTTTTTTTTATGTACAAGCTCAACATAAATAATCTTTAACATGATTTAAATAGTTAATAATCGAAAATAATAGTAATTAATTTGGTTTCAAAATACATATTGAGACTTGCACCAAAATGTCGCATATAATACTATACAAAGAGACAATTCATTTTTGGACAGTTTTAATTATTTGAATTATGTCGCGTATCATTTGTCAAGATTTAATTATTATCATCAAGTTTTATGAATCAACAGAAAACATAGTTCACATTGATCACGACCACCCACAACCAAAACGAACCATTATTAAGATTTTTATTACCGTGAAACAAATTTCACGTAACAACATAAAAATATCAAGATTCACAGACGAGGTATAATTTTTTCCTCAATTTTATTTTTCTTTTGTTTTAGTTGGGAAGAAGTGTTTTAGATATTTTACATGCAGATGAATTAAGTAAAGAAAAACACTTAATACATGTTTTGTCATCGAAAAATGGATTGATCAAAAGGCAAATGGATTGCATGCTGCTGTCTAATTTATTTCCAAATATTACTACCTACCAGGCTACCAAGAGGAATTGAAGTCTCCAATAAAGTGCGCACTCTTTCAAAAATATTGTATATAATGAAAATTAAATTGCAATCTGAAATTGCACGAAAACTTTATAAAAGAACAAAGTTTGATATTGACATTTATATAGAAGAATCGAAACATCTCTTCATCAATTATTCCAAATGAAAAAGACAGTAATTTCCCCTACAAGCTATGATAATTACAACTTTGGACAGTTGAAAATGAAATCGTGCTCTTTTGCCAATAATACATATGGAGTACGTATTTCGTAAAATGATACACGTGAAATATACATATGAAGTCACATTATTAGAGTGCCAATAAAAACTCTAGCTATTTTAAAATACTTACTTCAAAGAAAAAAAAAACTTACTTCAAAGAATTACAACGTTTGATATGTAATGGGATGTGTACGTACGGTCATGTTAGAAATCTTTTACTCTGGTTATATATGCATGGTGTATATTTATATTGTCTTTATTAAGTTTCTTTTCTTTTTTTGGTTGTATCATGAATAAGCCTGTGTTGCATGTATTTATACTTTCCACCTTGTAATTGTTTTAAAATTATTTAACAATTTGCTCCTTAATTATATTTGCGTTGATGGCCCCCTTTACGTTCTTATTGCTCCTTTCCCTGGACACTAAGGAGTACTACTTTGTCCTATCCAGTAGTAATTTTTAGTGTAATTCCTTTTTAAATAAAATTAACTTTTTAGGTAGCCGACCTCAAAAATAACAATGATAATAAATTAAAAGTAAAAGTAAAAAGTTGTGATAAATTAAACTTATTAAATTTGAGCCATTTACATTTAATTTGTTCTTTTACCCCTTAGTTAATAAATTTCGGCCATTTACATTTAATTTGTTCTAGCTTTTAACTTAATTGGATATGAACATAAACTATTGCGGCGTTGAAATTTATGATTACTTTAAATGGGATGAAATGTACGTTCCACTCCCACTTGCTATATTGCTCTCATCTTTATACAATAATTATATCGGTCTGTTCTCGTCAAATCCCATGCTCATGTACTGTTTTTCTTAGGAGAAAATAGATGAATGTGTAAAATTCTTCATATGTATAAAAGATTTTTTAGATTAAGGGATTGTAAATCGAGGGATATGCTCGAGTGACAGTTATGGAATAGATATGAGCTGAACTAAAATGAATCCATCAACAATCCCTTCAATATTTAAAAATTATAATACATATAATAATGATATATTTTAAAAAAAAAAACTCACAAATTCTATCAAAGGGATATGCTCGAGTGACAGTTATGGAATAGATATGAGCTGTACTAAAATGAATCCATCAACAATCCCTTCAATATTTAAAAATTATAATACATATAATAATGATATATTTAAAAAAAAAAACTCACAAATTACAAATTCTAAATAAGTTGAACGGATTTTTTGAAATCACGTCAAGATCGAACATAAAAACTCGCTCATGGACTCTCGGGTGCGTAAAGAGTTTCTTAATCTATTTTTTATTTGTGTTTATATTAATTTTTTTTCATATAATAACACATTTTTCTCCATATACTAACATAATACCTGAAAGTGAATTTTTATATTTTATCCCTGCATAATATTTTTTTGAAAAATTCTGTTTAATCCGGTTCGATTCTTTAAAAATCCACAATTCTTTTTATTTAGGTTATATTTTTATGAATTCTTGATCCGTTAAATATTTTGCATAAACGTTTGCCTTTGAAAATTGCATGTGAGGATGTGTAATTGGCTCTTATATACATGTATAATTTGTGTAGATTTCTCTACATTATATAGAACTAGATTAGTATCCCGCGTTTACGCGGGTTGTTCTCAAATTAAATTGATAACATAATATATTATAATATATATATATATATAAATTAATTAATTTATTATATAAAATAATATATTTATATTATAAAATAAACATATTCAACTGATATATGTATAAAAGTATGTAATAATTTTTCTGTATATTTTAAAATTTTATTTTTCAATACATCAAATTTATAAAGTATATAAATAGAATTTTATTTTTCAATACATCAAATTGTAATATAATATTTATACTCCTATATATTATTTAAAATTGTGATATAAATAGAATTAATCATTATACTCAATATTATTTAAGAATTAATCACTATACTCAATATTAAGATTTAAGAGAAATCACATATTTAGAATTATATTATATAAAGTAAAATATCACATTAATTTAAAATTATATAATATCAAATTTTTATAAAGAGAAATACTTTGAGATAATATACTTACTTTAAGAGATTTATTAAATTGGTCGAATCTTCCAATATTAATCATTCCATAATTTTTTCTTAATTTAAAAAATTTATTATTTATTGACACATCATCACATTACTCAATATTATGATGCCACATAATACAATTTATTTTAATGCATAGATATAAACTTAATGAAAAGAAGACACATCATCAAAATGAATGAGAAGATAACAACTAACTAAATTAATAGGGGATCATATGCAATGTTTGAATCATGAAATTGAGTGAGAAGAAACAAAAGATAGAAGGTTAAAATTACATCATTGAATTAAGTGGATTTATACTTTACTAATTCCTTTTATTAAATTCATGATCCAATCATGAGTTGCTTTTCTCAAATTCAAATTGATATATAATGTTGTACTTTATTTAAGCCCAGATATAGTGGGTGGGGGTGGGGGGAAGCTTCAGGCCTTTGTAGTTATATGGGCTAGGTCCAATGCGATTACCAGCCAGTCAGCCACGAATACAATGGACTACACTTTTTGGCCCATTAATAGTTTCTATTATAACCGAATTAAATTTTTCTCTTAATTTTTTTTTTTAACTTGATTACTCTTTTAATTTTAATTTGTAGGGTGTCTGATGTTTCTTTTTCTTTGTTTGGTTTTCTTCATGAATTTTAGATATAACTTATGGCAAACTCTTGTGTGAAGAGGTTTCATACCATGAAACTTTTTTTTGCTTGTTTTGATTCTGATTTTGTGAGTAATAGTTAATGGGTCAGATTTAGGATCAAGTTTAATGGACAGGAAAATTGGTCAAATACAAAACTTGTTTATAGGAGTCTCACTCATAATTTATTATTTTTAACAGGTTAATTAAGTTGATTTTGTAATCGAAATTACTAAAATTAATAAAAATAATAGACCGATATTATTTTAAAAAATAATTTCCTTCGAATGAAGTTTATATATCACTGAAGTGGAACTGTTTTTTCTTTCTTCACATTCTTAGTCTAATGGCAATTATTAATCTTGAACTCAAAGAGAAATATATGTAAATACTAATTTATTATTGGGCTTTATAACTACCTCAAAGTGTTACACTGCATGAAATAAACAGTGGCAACACGGCTAGCCAAAATTCCAAACTAAACATATATAAAAAAAAAAAAACCATAAAAAACCAAACAATCTATCAATTTAGTGCCCGTTTGGCAGACATGTTTAGCAATAAGACAAGGACTTGTACTACTAATCCACTACTACTCGTTGCTGCAGAGGTCCACAAGTTGTTCCACAACCTCAAACATCTCTTGATCTCCTTTAGCCTGGAGCATGTCTCTCATCTCCGCCGCCTTCCGCCGCACATCTCCTCCATCATCTCCGACCACTACCCGTCTGACAACTGCCGCGACCGCCTCCCGATGAAGCCTCAAAACCTCCATCCCGACACCGACCTCCACGACAAGCCTAGCGTTGATGGGCTGGTCCAAATGCATTGGAACTGCAATCATAGGAACCCCAAATTTCATGTTCTCCAAAACCGAGTTCCATCCACAATGACTCACAAACCCTCCAGTGCTAGGGTGCCCTAGAATCTTTGTCTGTGGGGCCCACCCCTCGAGAAGCCTACCCCTACCCTCAACCCTCGCAACAAAGCCTTCCGGCAACGCCTCTTTGAGACAACCCTCCACGCCATTGGGAAACCTAACAACCCATACGAAGTTAACGTTGCTCATCTCTAACCCGTGCGCAATCTCCACCATATCCGGGAAATACTCACTCCCAAAAGACACGAAAACCGTGGACTTCTCCTGTTTCTCGTACAACCACGACAGGATCTCCCAATTAGTCCCATCAAAGTTAGGCTCCGCTAAACTGGACACGTAATCAATGTACTTACCCTCTGATCAACACAATCTTGGTAGACCTCTCAACCCCCAAAGAACACCGCTCCCTCTCCACCTTATCCAACAACCTCTTCATTAAACTCGACTCACTTAATGGTGTCGTGAGGGAAGTGGGCGTCGGGGTTCTTGAAATAGTGGAGCATGAAGCTGCTCATGGTGGAACTGCTGGTGATGAATATGATTGAGGGGATGTTAAGAGGCTGCGCCACCAAAGGAGCCCATGGTTGGAGAAAGTCGTAGGTCGGGCGTCAGGTTCTTGAGGATGAGAGAGAAAGTATGGACGGAATTGTCGAGGGCTTCTTTGAGTTTGGGCATGAGGTCGGATGAAAGGGAGTGGATGTCAGAGGGGAGGTCGTCGGAAACATCCAAGAAAAGGGGGATTAGTTCAATGGAGTTGGAGAAATTAGGGGGAATGCAAGCGAGGGTTGCTCGAGTTGAGCAGAGGTAAATGTAAAAGCCTCGGCTGGAAAGCTTCTTCGCCAGCTCAAGGTATGGAGTTATGCCATGGGAACATCACAATGCGAATAGCTCTAATGCTACTCATCATTCAAATTCTAATTGCTAGTACTGTAGGGTTGGAGAATTAAGAGACAGATCAGTCCACCTTTATTTATAAGATTTCATATTTTATTTCCTTATTTATATAATGTTGGTAATTAAGGAGAAATAAAGTTAATTGAGGAAATGGTATGTTTGTAGTGAAATTTGTTAAAAGGTCTCGAGTATATTTATTTATATAATTATTATATCGTATAGGTGATTCTTTTCCATTATCATTGATTAGTATGAGATCTTATACTAATATTATACTCCCTCCCCCGTCTCGGAAAAACTTTCATATATAGGTGGACACACACTTTAAGAAAAAAGAGTAATGATTGAGATTTTAAGGGGTAATTTTGTAAACTTTTACGTATAAAGTAAATTTTTTTTTATTGAATTATGTGTATATAAGAATAAAAAGTAATGACATTTGTGTAAATTAGTGAAAATTATGAGTATGGTGTTTTTAAAGGGTTTCATTTTAAGGGTGTGGAATTTATTATGAGACAGACGAAAAAGGAAAGTGTGAAAGCTTTTATGGGACGGGGGAGTAACTATTACTATTATTTTTTAGTGGAAATTTATACTAAGATTTGATTGGATCATCATATATTGCTTCAAATTTCAATATAGTTGAATCAACTAAAATTGGATACAGATTTTTATTTCTTTGGAAGCACACAGGATGTAATATACGTAGTAGGATTTTGTTTCCTAAATATCTAAGGAGTGATATTTTTTCGTTTTCTACTGATGAGGAGTAATACCTAACTTGTGTACGAAGGATGAATAATATGCACATATATATATATGATATATATATATATATGATGGGCTTTATTGAGTATACCTTATATGATGGGCTTTACCTAATGAATAATATGAATTTACCAACGTTTCGGTCCATTGAAGCTTATTATGTATGTGGGAGATTTAAAAAGTCAACTAACTATTACTCATTTAGGGGCGGCCCATTAATGGGCTAATTTGATGTCTAATTTTATTTCTTTTTTGTTTCATTTGATCGGGTCTTGAATTTTAAAATAATAAGAGAAAAATAAAAATTAAACCAACATTCAAGTTGAGACTCAAATGAGCTCTAATATAAAATTCCCTTAAAAAATATATAGAAACAATCACCCATCCATCATAACTAAATTCTCACTTTTAATGAGTGCACTTATTGCTTGCTGTTTTTTTTTTTTTTTGTGGATATATAAAAAGCTATACATACTGTCAATCATTTCTTAACAAAAACAAGTCTACCAGCCAATTATGATAATTGTGTTTTTGAATTGGAAAAAAAAAAAAAAAAAATCATTTCTAAACATGCTTTGTGCATTGCAGCATAGTGAGTTGAATGACAAACTCATGTGATTTGAAATCGACGCCTTTTAGCTTAATTCGATAACTAACTTGAATGTATAACCTCAATTATTTGACCTTAATGCATAATTGGCTAGAATGAATCTAGTCCGATTTGATCAAATATAAATTATGTATCGTCGAATAATATTTGTGGATATAAAAAAAAAAAAAAAACCTAAATAAACTCTAATAATAATATTGTGTTTGGCCCGATATAAAAAATTTAATAAACTTTACACAATTTAATATTATAGCGCCCCTAGCTCAAAATTGTTGGTTTCAAATTTTGGGATTATCATTACTTACATATGAACAAAGTGAAATTTAATATGTAACTAATATTTTGGCTCAAAATTAATTCAGAGGATGCTTCGCTAAAATTATTTTTTTTTTTTAATCAGCATGGACTTCAAAATAAAAATGTTTATAAGATTCTGTCACTTTTCTAAATAAACATTAGTAATTCATAAATAGTCATGACTTATAAACGTGGCCAAAAATCATAGATCACACATTAACTATTAATGCCTTTTTTTAAAATTTAAACATTGGTTAAACTAACATTAGAGGGCATAATCCACAATTTGTATTAAATAAACTAGAAAATTTTTCTGTACGATTAACAGATTGATTATTATAAATATTAAATATAAAATTATAATGTAAATTTAATTTATTAATCTTTATTAATTTTTTTTACTATTACTTTTTTTTATCAATATATATATATATATATATAAATTATATTATTTATACACAAATATATTACAATTTTTTAATTAATTCTATAATTTTTAAATAGATACTAATCTCAACATAAATATAGATTGCACTTAAATGGATTTTATTACAACTCCAAGAACTGGGAGCAGTTTTCTTATTTGGCGGCCGTGTGGCGGGCCCATACCCATTTTGACCCTTTCTTTTTTTAATTCCCGTATATGTTTCTCAATCATAAATCTATATCTATATTAAATTAATAATAATAATAATATTTGACCAAGACTACTGTCTACATAAAAATTCCAATCCACGATATTAAATCATTTTTGTCCTTATTTTCGGAATAATTAACCACCACATAAATGTCCTACCTTTGATGTGTACTGTGTATTTACTATTGAGCCACTGGAATAGTTGCTTAAAGTACATTAATAATTATTTATGAGGTGGCTTGTAATTAATATTACCTCGTCCCAGATCAATTTTCACAGTTATTTTTTTAACGGTTTTTGTGTGACAATTATTTCATAGCAATATGTGTACAAAAGTTATTTTATATGAATTGTATGCTAGTTA
The DNA here is from genome assembly GCA_030762865.1 of Paraleonurus japonicus. Classification (NCBI taxonomy): domain Eukaryota; kingdom Viridiplantae; phylum Streptophyta; class Magnoliopsida; order Lamiales; family Lamiaceae; genus Paraleonurus; species Paraleonurus japonicus. The sequence goes on along the minus strand of CM061057.1, from coordinate 1,786,500 downwards.
ACCTTATTAACTAGGTTATCATTCATATAAAATAACTTTTGTACATATATTGTTATGAAATAATTCTCAAACAAAAACCGTTGAAAAAGTCAACTGTGAAAACTGATCTGGGACAGAGGGAGTACATAGCAATTGTACTAATGAGAAAAGAGAAATCTATATACCAGAGATAATTTAACACTTACATTATTAATATTAATATGCAAGGTATGTTTAATAAATTCACAAGTTAATGTATTTTGGGAGGCAACTAATATTATAAGCATATATTTTTGTTGATGTTGTTTTTTATAATTAATTACTGGGAGTAGTAGATGCGATTGTATAATATAATACTTCCTCCCCTCGGATAGTCGTTAATTTTTTTATTTTGATCTGTCCACTATAAATTATCTATTTTATATTTTAAAATTATCTATTAAATTTATATTCTTATAATTTTCTATTATTTACATATATGTCACTCATTTTTCTTTATTTTTATTTAAATATCTTACTTTCTCTTCCTTCTTCATCATATTATGTGTACTATATGTATATTATATTATCTTACCTTAATTCTTGGGGTCAAAAGAAACGAGTAACTTATAATGAGATGGAGGAAGTAATTTTCTATATAATAGTTTTTTAATCAAACGAAAGGACAATGTAATAACATTTCATATGTACAATACATGTATATTAATGATACTTGAAAAAAAGTTAGGTGACGCTTATTTCAAACTCTTCATTGAAAATGAGAATAAAATTATATTTTTTCTCAATGTCTTTGGATATATTGGAAGAAAAAATATTTTCATGGTGGTTATATCATTAACGTTGTGATCTAAAAATGAGATAAAATAAACTTGTTAATATTGGTGGAGAAGAATGACAGATGATAAATGATAACCAGTTCCGAAGAAGTTAGAAGAAGAAGTTTTGAAGAAGTAATACTGCATGAAAATTATTAACAGAAAAAGTTGTGTACTTTTGGAAAAAAATATTATTATGTGGAATACTAGGAACCAAACAAAGACTACTTACACACGCATATGAAGAGAGAGAAAGAGACTTTGACAGTTGACTCGTATCTCTTCTCTCTCTCTCTTCCTCCGCAGCAACTTCAACCTCCTTTTCCCATTTTGCCGTTTACGGACCGTTTAACACTCTTACTGGCAAAAAAATTCAACAGTAAAGAAATACTAGTAGAAAAACTTCTTCCATTTCTTCTTAGTTATCCGTCATTGCTTGCATTTTTAAAAACTGAAATTAATATCGCAGCAGCTGTTTGATTATTCTGGTTCTGTTACTCTGTCTCTGAGTTGCTCTTGATTTCTTTTTCTTACCTTTTTCGGGCTTATTTTCTGGGCATAATTTAGGGATTTCTGATTGACAATTTCTATCTCTTTTCCTCTCCCAATTTCTCAAGGTTAGATAGATGGTCATGTAGATTTAATTATGGAAAGTAGGTATTGAGTGTAGGTTTTGATGAAGAATCTAGGGTTTTAAGTAGTAAAATAAGTTGTCATGGATCAGTGGTCAATGGCCGTGATCTTACACAGTGCTTTTATCTGCTCAATTCTGGTGTTCGCACGATTTTCGCGGGTGTCTGCCAATGCTGAAGGTCTGTTATTATATAATTCTGATTATATTTACTATTTTTATCTGTTTACCATTAAGATCAGTTTATTGGTTGGTGAATTTGATGTAATCAATCGCACCTTCTCTTGAACTGAGTATTTTGATGGTATTTTGTCTCTTTACATTGCCGTGTAATTTGTGAGTTCTGAGCCATTTCAAGATTAACATCTTCTAAGGAAATGTGTTGCCCATGAGATGCCATCATGCGTTTTTGTGACATCTACAAATGAAGCACATTAGAATGATTTGTGACTAAAATTTAGATCGTGTGGAAGTGAAACACATTTAGAATGATTCTCAACTTAATAGAAATGTTGATATAGTGAATGTACTTTTCTTTTAGCTGGAAGTTGGAAAAGGATTCCTTGTTTTTGTTAATTAAGTTTCACTAGCAGCATAAAAATGTCAGTGGAAGTTGTCAGCTGGGTGACTGAAGTACATTGCTTTTTATTTGCTACATTCTGAGAATTAAACTGAGTTAAATAAAAAAACATTGTGTGTCAGGGGATGCCTTGAATGCATTGAAGAACAACTTGCTCGATCCTACCAATGTTCTTCAGAGCTGGGATGCTACCCTCGTCAATCCCTGCACTTGGTTTCATGTAACGTGCAATAATGATAATTATGTTACACGAGTGTAAGCCCGGCTTTATTACTCTCAAATTAAGATGCTGAATATGGTCCTGTTGCAGTTTTATTTGATTATTGAACACATTTGCTTGTTTTTTCTTGCACAGTGATCTTGGCAATGCAAATTTGTCTGGTCAACTGGCTTCACAGCTTGGTCAGCTCTCATTTTTACAGTACTTGTAAGTCATGCTTTTGCTGATCCAAATTTGCCTCATTATTTTTGTTTATTTTGTTTTATATTTGTACATATCCTTACTTATAGTTTCCTCTATAGTATCTTACTTTGTTCTTCAAGGATTTACAGTATTGATGGCATATAATACCTGTTAATGATCTGAAATCCTATTCATCCATGCAGTTTATTTATTTATTTTTTTTTTCTGTCAGAGGCTGACTAGTTCATAAGCTAGAAAAATGCATGTGCCTCTAATGAGGGATCATTTGTTCACCTCTTCAATGGTTTTTTCCACTGTGGAACTGCTGTATTGTGGGATATACTTATGGATTCTTTATCCAAGTTTTGATCTCTTCTTCTAATATTTCCATTTGACCTAGAAGAGAGATGCACTTTGTTTTGTTTTTTAAACTTCAATAAGAAAGTTTAGTTTGATGCTTGAATATGCGGTTATTTATTTATGATTTTTTGCTCCTCGACCATCTTATTAGCTCCTTTCATATCTTTGATGTATCAAAGCTCTCCAATCCTGTGTTTGTTAAATGTATTAACTAGCCTTCATTGAATTGTGTAAATTAGATATTGATGTTCTGTATTCGTTTCTCCAAAAAATAAAAAACAAGCTCAAATCCTCTGATTTCACATCTTGGTTAGACTTCTATTTGATTTGGAAAAGCTACATATTTTATATCGTATGGCGACATTTATCTCATTCATGCACTTTAAAGATTTTGATGCAATATGAATTGGCAAGGTTATTTGTAGCTGACATTTGAGTTTCTCCCTCTTGCTAAAGCGATAAGTTTACCCACCTCCTTCATTTGTTGTATATGCAAACCAACAGCTCAATTCAACCCACATGTTTTCTTCTGAATGATCTTTAATGACAGAATTATCATATCACTCTTTCCTTCTCCTCTCTCTCTCTCTCTCTCTCTGCAGGGAACTTTACAGTAATAATATTAGTGGAACAATTCCATCTGAGCTTGGAAACTTGACTAACTTGGTTAGCTTGGATCTTTACCTGAACAACCTAAGTGGTTCAATCCCCGCCACACTGGGCAGGCTTAAGAGACTACGATTCTTGTATGGGTTTCTCTTTGTCAGATTTTTTTAATTCAGCTTTATATCTTTACCTTTTTAACTTTGTCATTCTGAAGTAGGCGGTTAGAGATATTTAAATTGTTTTATTAACATAACATATATGCATTGTAGAATTAAAGGCCTTCTTTATCTTCTTTTCTTATTTTTCTTTAAAAGTCATTTAAGCGGCATACCTTTTACGGCATTTTTTTAAAAGACGAAAGAACGGGGGCTAATTTATCTGTTATATGTGATCATTAAATATCTGTAAGCCCACACTCATTAATTCTGTATAACTTATTCAAGTCTTAGGCTTTTCTATCAGTGAAGAAATAACTTTGTAAACTTCTTGCCACTCCTCTTGCTACAAATTAAAAAAATAAGTGGATCTCTTGTGTCTGGCAGCTATAGGCCTCAACCATGAATAGGCTACAGCCTATATGTCTCAGCCCATCCTGATGATAATCTAGCTTTGCCAAGTGGACCAGGCCAGAGAAATCCTCATTTAGCATCATTATATTGCTACAGATGTTGTCCCAGACTCCTGATTATAATTTTCTTATGAGGCTTTGAGTTGAAGGCTATAATTTGGTTTTGTATCCCCACAGGAGAAAACTAAAAGATCTCGCAAGGTCCAAAATCAGATGTTTCCTTCCTAATTTTTAACATTGAAAAATTGTGCCACATGTGATGATAATGTGACTGCATTGTGTACTCCTGTTCATGTTTGTTATTTGAAACTGAATAGTGATGTTATCCTTGCATATGTAGGAGGCTCAACAATAACACTTTGACTGGACAAATTCCCATGACTTTGACTACTGTTGATACACTTCAAGTCCTGTACGTAGGAAGCCAATGGACCATCTTTCATCTGGTGTTTTTACTTTTTTCTTTCATTAGATGTGTTTATATTCATTTTCATGTTTGATAAGTGCAGCGATCTCTCTACTAACCGGCTTACTGGACAAATTCCAGTTAATGGATCCTTTCAGCTTTTCACTCCTATCAGGTCTGATTCAACTCTTTTTTATTTGTGTGTGGGGAGTGGGGTTTGTTGGGTGGGCGGGCTCTGAGTATGTTATATGCAGTTACTCTGACTTTGTTATAGCTGATTAATGGCTTTCTGCCTTTCAGTTTCGACAATAATCCCTTGGATCCTCTTCCGCCACCACCTCCAGCTCCACCAAGAACTCCATCTGGTTCTCGAGGTCTGTTTTCCTTCTTATCTCTTATGTGACTGTCTTATCTTGTTTACCATCTGTTTCAAAAAAGAAATTTTGTTGTTTAGTTTGATAAATATGATAAGAACTTTTGAAGTCATTGATGTTTTTGCATGTGCAAGAACACATTTTTGGTTACTAAAATGCTGCGACATTTGTGTACCAGCATATTCACCCAAACATTTTTCTTCCATATATGTTTTGGAGTTGGTGTATCTTTGCCAATTTTACTTAGTGCTGTCAATGTAAAAGAACTTAAGTGTCATTTGTTGTGACCCGACCTAGTACACCCTTGTTTAAGTATGAGGAATGCATTACAGATTTCTTTACAAAAATACTAAATATATACGGCAAGCGAGAACTACATGTTTACAAAATCTGGACTAAGGTTGGAATCAAATCATAATATTCCTTAATGATATTGATTTTTTTTAAAAAAACCTTGATTTTTAATCTCAAAATTTGTGAGTTGATTAGTGGTGATTTGATAATTATTTCCAATATAAACAAACAACAGGCTTAAAATTTGAATTACTGTTGCAGTTGGCAACAGTGCCACTGGAGCAATTGCAGGGGGGGTTGCAGCTGCAGCTGCTTTTCTATTTGCTGTTCCTGCAATAACGCTTGCATGGTACAGAAGAAGGAAGACAGAAGATCATTTCTTTGATGTTCCTGGTTAGTGGATCAATAAATATTAATCTTATCATACATATCATCAATTTCACTTATTCTTCAAAATAATTTCAGCTGAGGAGGATCCCGAAGTTCATCTGGGCCAGCTCAAAAAATTCTCTCTACGTGAACTCCATGTTGCAACTGATCATTTCAGTAACAGAAATATTCTTGGGAGAGGTGGATTTGGTAAGGTTTACAAAGGCCGATTAGCAGATGGAACTCTTGTTGCAGTTAAAAGGCTAAAAGAAGAGCGTAGTCATGGTGGAGATATGCAGTTCCAAACAGAAGTAGAAATGATCAGCATGGCTGTACACCGAAATTTACTTCGCTTGCGTGGCTTTTGTATGACAACGACAGAAAGAGTGCTTGTTTATCCTTATATGGCTAATGGAAGTGTTGCATCATGCTTACGAGGTGGTGACCTGATTTTTTACCTTCCCTTTTCAACTATGGTTAGTTGGCTTGCTTAGATTTCTCTCCCTCATGAAAAAAAAAAAAAGTGGCTGGCTATAGTGGATCACTCTATATCATTAACTGGTTGTACTGCTATGAATTGACGGTCACCTACACTGTTATATTGGTCGCATTTGATGAAAAGTCAATCTGGAAGAGCAACATTGAATTTATGAAATTCAATATTTATTTACTCGACACTGATTATCAACTTAGAAAAGCTCATCTCCTTTTGCTTTATAATAAGATTTTTATTCATTATTTCAGAGCGTCCGGATTCACAACCTCCACTTGATTGGCCAATAAGAAAAAGGATAGCACTGGGTTCTGCAAGGGGACTTGCTTATTTGCACGATCACTGTGACCCTAAAATTATTCATCGTGATGTCAAAGCTGCCAATATATTGTTGGATGAGGAATTTGAAGCAGTTGTTGGTGACTTTGGGTTGGCCAAACTCATGGACTACAAGGACACTCATGTTACCACTGCTGTACGTGGAACAATTGGTCACATAGCTCCTGAGTACCTGTCTACTGGTAAATCTTCTGAGAAAACTGATGTTTTTGGTTATGGGGTCACGCTTCTTGAGCTCATTACAGGACAAAGAGCTTTTGATCTTGCTCGGCTTGCTAATGATGATGACGTCATGCTACTGGATTGGGTAAGCTTTTATTTTTATATGTTTTTCTTACCATTGTACTCTTAAAATGTGGAAGCTTCATTTCTAGTCCAAGGCACAAAAATAGAAAGTGAAACCCTCATTGCTTATAATAGATTAGAATGACGATTGAGTGCATCAAAAAGAAAGTGGTGGGTAGTGTCTCAATAGATGAGAATTTCGTAGAAACACACTTAAGATGCTTTGAATACATGCATGGGTGACCTTTAATACCTTAGTACACTATCCGACTCAAGTTAAAAGAGGAACGGGAAGACCTTAAAAAAGAGTTGGGGACAATATTTTTTGGTCAAGGATATGTTATACTTAAAAATAAATGAAAATACGGCGATATATGATCCATAGATGGATAAATGCTTTGTTAGTTGTTGTCTATATTCGGTTAATGCACGGGTACCAATTTGTGGTTGCTATGATCTCAGGTGAAGGGACTTCTTAAGGACAAAAAGTTGGAAACATTAGTGGATGAAGAACTCAAGGGTGAATACATCGACGAGGAGGTGGAGCAGCTTATCCAAGTAGCTCTACTGTGCACACAGAGCACTCCAACGGAACGTCCCAAAATGTCGGAAGTAGTGAGGATGCTGGAAGGCGATGGGTTGGCTGAGAGGTGGGAGGAGTGGCAGAAGGAAGAAATGTTCCGTCAAGAGTTCAATCACACGTATCAACCGACCAGTAATGAATGGATGATAGCAGACTCTACGTCCAATGTTAGACCTGATGAATTATCGGGGCCAAGGTGATGTTTAGTTCGCACGTATATGAAGCCCTTAGGCAATAGGGAGATGCCCCTCTCTGTATTTGGTTTGATACTTTAAGATTTGTATATTATTATTTTTCTTAAATATCAGGTATTGTCAATGTGGTAGCCCTTTTATCATGTTCCAGAATTTTGTCACGGTGTGTATAACTTATAGGTGACAAGTTGTATATTCAGACGTCAAAATACCCTGCTGGAATTGCAGTGAAAGCATGTATTATTTTTTTTTTTTTTTTCGAAAAACGTTTGGACCATTTTATGAATCGACTTTTTAGTGTAAGAAGAATTTAATTTTCGAAACACATGTAATGACTAAATGTGTCAAGGGTCGTATAATTTGTAATGTTCAAGTGGAGTTGTTACAGCTTTGATTGTGCGTATTCAACGGTGTTGGCAAGTCATTCAGTCAACTACTCTATCGATGTAACTGTAACATACTACTAATACTTAACAAAATAGATAAATGAAAGTACTGAATCGGTGAAATTCATCGGACTTGTCGAAGAGTACTCATCCTCTCTAAACGCACCAACAAAAGGGGATGAACTTTAGGAGTGTGCATAACTTATTGGGACAGCAAAAAAGGAAAGTGTGCATAACTTTTTGGAACAGGGGAGTATTTGATTTGGTTACCTGTCACCTGTAGATTTGGAGTATGAGGCATAAGCTGAGTGTAGGGAAGGATTTGAAATGAAACCAATAACATAATAGCGAATTAGCGATAAAAAGAAAGTTCATGTTAAATTTACTTTGCTAAATTTAGAATTACAGATTTCTGAAATAAGAAAAGTAAAATAACAACTGACAAGTGGCAGGTTGATGATACCGGCGTGGTAGCCCAATACGAGCAACCATAAAACTAGTACCGTTAGAAATATTCACTGATACCATAATTTTAAATCATGATAATTTTCATTTACACACATAAATAAATTCATGAGATTTATTATTTTGAATGTGTTTTTTATTGGATTTTATTATATGGGCTGAATTAACTTTTATAATCATATGAATTATATAAAAATTTGATTTTTTTTTAAGTATTTGTGATGAGTTTGCCGTAAGATTAAGATTTATATAACTAATTAAAAAATGAGGGCTTGTGATTCATTGGGTACAAACAATTTTTGAGACGGTTCAGTCTATACATAATTTTATTCTGACTTTAATGGGGCCCGTTAATATACGGCGAAATTACTAACATATTAGACTATCTCACAAAATTCACCTATCAATCATAAAGAAAAATGAGAATGCAGACAAAATATATTTAATTTAAACTTTTCTCATGATAAGATTTACATTAAAAAAGCAATACACTAATCGTGCATTTTAATAATAGTAAATTTCAATAATGACTGTTTGAATTTTGAAATATATTAAATTCAAATACACCTCTAGGTATACACTTGAAATTTATTAAATTCAGATTTAAAACAATATACTAATCGTGCATTTTAATAATAGTTTAATTTAGAGACTAAAAGAAGTGATGGGATGAAATTAAAATTCACTGCGCGGATTATTTTTAGGTGGATTTGATCTATTAACTTCAAATCCTTGTTCCCAAGGTTGAATAGTTGATGGCAAATTCTTAATTATTTTTATGTAACCAAACCTGATATGATCATAATTTTTTAATGATCACGCTTGTCGTGCACATCGATCGTTTGTTAAAATTTAACAGAAAAATTTATATAAGACGGAGTCATACTGTTATATATGAGATGTAATATTTTTTTATATTTTCATAATACTTAAATTTTAAAAATATTATAAAAACTTGCAAAGATATCGCATCTCATCTCATACAAAACTTCCTAAAAATTTAAATGTATAACATCTCATGAAAATGTGTAGTGTGTCGTATCGTATGTAACACACATAATTTAGGTTTTTTTTTTTTTTTTTTTTTAATTTATATTTTTAACAGCAAGTTATAATCATTAATAGTAACAATTTGTATCAAAAAGACTCAACACAAAATAATAAAATATTAATTTGAATATGGAGTCCTTCTATGGTACACCTTTACAAGTATTTGCAGTTGAAAGTAACGTATAAATTGTGATTTATCAATAAAGACAATACAAAGGTCATGAAATATCCAGAATGTTTGATTGGCCAATTTTGCCCAAACATTTTATAAGGTAATCAAATTAATTTATCCTAGCTAGTTCCCTATCTTTTCACTGTTTGACTACAATCTTTTTCATAAAATGTTAGTGAGATTAAAATTATAATATTTTCGCTTGAATTCATATTCCTTTCGAACAATTTTACCGTACCAACATTTGACTTTTGTTAATAGAACGATGAATTAGGGCAAATATGGGTATTTTTATATCACTAGACCAAAACTTTGCAGCAAAAATGTCCCTATCCAATCCACAATCCAAAATAATAATAAAAAAAGGTGCAATAATTCATTCATGCACTTAGGAAATTTCGTAGATATGATCATACGTATAACGTATACGACATGCATTGTTTCTTGGAAGTTGCAAGATTTATTTAGCAAATAGTAGTACTATCATATTGGGGGAAATGCGCATGCATTAATCATTATTGAGAGTCCTGTCAAAAAAAAAGAGGGATTTCCCTTTAATTTTCCATAAGATTTTTCTTTAACTTTGTAAGAAACTTCTCGGCCGACATACTTCCTGTTTCCATCTAACACAATTTCCATGACAAATAACCCCACCAATATTCCAGTTTCATATATGGTCCCCCTCTCCCACCCTACCAAGCATTGTAAAAGTCTTTATTACTCAATAATTCAATTATTTCTCGTGTTATTTAATTTTTTTATATGATTTAATGCAATTTAAATCATTGAAAATGTACTAAAAAAATTATATAATATATATACGCAACTTGTATAAAGATAAATTGCCCTAATTACAAAGATACAATATCAGAGTAATTACTCGTACGTACGATATTGTAATTTTTTTTTTCACCTTTTATTAACCAGCTGATGGAGAAACTTCAACTTGATAATCTAATGCATGCATGAATTATCATGGCATATGGGGGCTTGACTCTGTTTTTTTTTTTTATTATTATTTTTTTTATTTTTGACTCTGTATTTGGGAAAAAATATGAGATGCCCACAGTCCACAGGTTGCAAAAGTAGTTAATAGGTCCAATTTTCTATCTGTATATACAAACAAAACTTTGGGCTTCTCCAAGTAGTGTCTTTTGCCAAATTTTTATAGGGCAAAGATATTTCCACCAACCATATTATTAAGTACACACATATTTTTAAATATTTGTATTAGTGCAAAAATTTTATCAACAAATATTTTTTATGTAAAAATTTTAGTCACACATTCTGATTACACACTTGTACGAAAAATTCAACCGCACACCAAGTGTGTTTACTTAAAAATATTTAGAAATGTGTGTACTTAGTAATTTGGTGTGTTAAAATAATTTGACCAATTTTTATATACTTTAGTGCATCATGCATTTTTTTAATGATGTATTTCTTTTATTGAATAATATTGTTTGATATTATTCAAAAATTAATTACACTGTGTACACTAATTGAATAATATTACTTGTTTCACTTAATAATATTATTTATTTCATTAAATGGTAATACTCAAAAATCAATAGTGGTGTAACTAGTTCAAACAAGTGTTATTTAAAAAAATCAAAGTCTTGTATGCACTAGGTGCATTGTTAAACTCAAGTGTATTTAAAATAGCAGTAACACTTATTTTCACTAAAAAGTTACAATTGTTTGTAATGAGTCATTACATTTATTATTATTTTTTTTTTTGAAAGAACCATTACATTTGTTTAATTATTACTATTGTGGGAAAATAATTGTAATTGTTCACCAAAAATAATTAATATTGTTTAAAAATATACTTGAATTACATATGTAGTTATATAAAAATCGCACATAAATTTATTTGTAAGATTATATTATCTGAGATGAATCGTTTTTATGAAAGTAAAACTAGTAGTATTATTTTTTTTTCGAAAAGCAGGAAATTAAAACTAATCCATTTTTAAAAATTTTAAACTAATTAATGAATTCTGACCTCCGCCGGCATGAGAGTGCCTGAAAATCCTAACAGAGAATTATAATATTTGTAGAGCCGATTGATACTCAGGAATGGGTTTGATCATGGATTACATTCCACTGATCTTCATCAACCCAAAGCTAAAATCAGCGTCTGTGTGCTTTCATCCACGCATTGGAGACACAAGGATGGGTAACGACGCTGGTCGCATTATTTAATCACGAAAATGTTATCAGATTTCACTCGGATGAAAACGAGGGCTTTTTCATCGACCGCAGTCAACTTTAAAGGCAAAGTGGTAAAAAATTTTGACTTCATTTTAAGTCTTTACTAACTACTATGAATTTATTATCTTCAGCGATTGGAATACTATATTGTTCAAAGATATGACTGCATTATTTGTGATATTTGAATGTGTGGCGTAGAGATTTCACTCTCGAACATGGTCTTTTTGTACGAATTTAATTTTTGGGTCAAGGTTGCTGAAAATTTGTTTATGGGCATGTGTAATTTAGGAGAAGAAACTTGATAATGTGAACCCTTTTGTCTATGACTATGCAGATTTGGTCCTTATTTAATTTCTGTGAGGAGTTCTTTAATAAATATAAATGGAAAAGAAAAGTCCATGCATAATGCACACGTTTGCTGACGGTTCTGAACATACATTTTTATAAATTGATGATATTCTCCAAAAGGTCAATTCGACTTGACACATGTGCTGCTGTTTAGGTTGGTGGATCTTTCATTTTCTCCTGCTTTTCCCTTCATTTGATTAGAATTTTAAATTAGGCTCTGTATCACTGACTGTTGTCACTTTCTGGCTTATTGCAAAAAAAATGACATTTTAGTTGTCTTAGAGAAAGTAGAATTTTAGTCTATAGCTTACAGAAACCGGGCTCCTCACTTAAGTAGGAGATCTGGGTTCGATTCCCTTTGGGAACGAATTGGAGTGGGAGGTATAAGGAGGCTTGGAGAATTTGGAATTGTAAAGAGACTTGGTGAACTAATTTCTAACCACTAACAACTAACATTTACCGATCAAAAAAAAAAAAAAAAAAAAAAACGCTAGAGTAATAAGAAGAAAAAAAAATGATTTTGTATTGCCTTTGTCTAAGCCGGTGATATGGTATTAGCAAGAGAAAAGCTGGCGATAGTGTCTGATGAAACTTTCATTAGTGCATAGGAAATTTTATGGAAGTTCTGAGATTCTGAGAATAATATTATACTAGTGATACAGATTACAAGATTTGGGCACTTGTACCATATTTATGTTATTAAATGCAACTGTTAGCATGATTGATTTCCGTAATTGGATGGAAAAGACTTGTTCTTGAACTTATGTTGATTCAGACAGATTATTACTTATGTGAAACTAGACCAGACAAAAAGGTGAAAAGTGTAAGCCGCCTACGTTCAGAGGTTACTTAGCTGTGGAAACTAATTGGTGGATAAATCTCTTTCAACACTTGGAGTTGGATTCACGATTCTGATTGCTATCCATTGCTTTGTGGTAATGGAGGTAAGGACAAATCACCTTGACATTTCAACAAGAGAGAGAAAGAGAGGCATCTGCCTAAAAAGCTTTCAAGTACTAAATTGCAAATATTGAAATAACTAAATTTCTTTTGGGTGCTAGATTGAATTAACTAACCAGTAATCTATTTGGATCAAAATCGTGAATATAACAACTTCTCTGCATTGTAAATCTCATCGAGTCATATGTTCCTATGTGACCCTGAAGATGGGAAGTGCTCTAGTGTGCATGTTCCATTGAGCTTGAAATGATCTTGCAGTTAATGAAGGTATTAAAACACCCTCGATGAAGATTTGGTCAGTTTCTAGATATATTACATTAGTTTCTCTTTATGAGTCCAAAGAACAGGAAAATAAGAATAAGAGTAATTATTGAAGTATTAAAAGGAACAGCAGAAGGTTAAAACTTAAAAGTCCCTCAACTTTCCACACTTATAATTCATTTTACTAAACAATGAACTTAGCCAGGGCCGGTAAGAAGTTTTCAAAGGTACCCCTGTCCTAGTCCACCTTTCGTAAATTTCATGGATACTCTATTCCAACAACTACTTAGAAGAAAAGAGACCATGGATTATGATGGATTGTTTAAACACCTAGATATCACAGGTGTATGCATTTAAGAACATAGATTTTGATGGATTGTGTGAACCGTTAGATTTCACACTTGTTCGCATCAAAGAGACTAACCAATTACAGGAATTGTTCAGTGGCATGCCTGCTTTGACATCATGTGTGATGTCAAAACTTTTATTAGTTATTTGCACAAGTATAAATTTCTCATGCTCCTCTACCACAATGTGCTTATTTATACCTGTCTATATTCTACTCTGGTCATTGCATTGTAGAGGGCTAATATAGATAAAAGTTTGAAGCAAACATGTACAAGAGCTTATCTTTTAGTTTCATGCCTTGCAAAACCATTTTATGGCCTAGAGCTAGGTAGTGTATTGTACTAAGCTTTAATTTTCCACAGTTCATTGAGTTTCTATAAATTGCATTAATGCATTATTTCATCAGGTTTTCATGCAGCATCACAACACAAGATAATGAAAACGGTATGTGTTCACATATTTCTATAAATTTTTTTTTTTAGCTTAGTTGGTGAGCAATTAATATGATTCATGCAGTTTCCAGTTATCGTACAAAAGTTACTCGTAATCCAAAAATGGAGAGGTTGCAATATAACTATCTGTTTCCCGAGGTTGGTAATTTCAGAACCCTCATCATTGTGATATTTTTTGTGCTTTAATGATAATTAAATGTAATCTTCCTCTGTATTGTAACTAAAACATGATAATATCCAACTTCTGTATATCAAACTGCGACCTGATTCATGCTTCAGTTCCTTATCGACTCTTTTCTGTTTTATATTATATTATGTAATTGCATCATCAACTCTCGACATGATTGGACACAGTTTTTAAGTTTAGCTAATGTGAGTCTTGACTCTTGCTATATTATAGATATCTGCACGAGAAGCACAACACATCAACAAGTATCCTAATGCAAAAGTTATAAGTCTAGGGATTGGTGACACTACCGAACCTTTACCAGATGTTGTTGCTTTGAGCATGGCTAATGTAAGTTTTTCTAAAAGACATTTCTGCGTTTGTGCTGCTATTCATTCAAAGTTAATAATGCTCAAGTTAAATAGACGTTCATCTTCAATGAGGCATGTAGAGTTCAGTTTTCTGTTTGAACAAGAGTAAACGGGTTAGGCTGGCTCTAGTTTTCTCTCTCTCTCTCTCTCTCTCTCTCTCTCTCTCTCTCTCTCTCTCTCTCTCTCTCTCTCATTGTTAAAATTAATGATCATCCATGCACCAACATGTTACACCCAAGTCAGGTTTTATTACAAGTGCCCGATGTTGTACTCTCGTTGCTCAGCTACAAAACCTCATATTCATGTCTCGTCATTTATATTGATGCATCATTTGCTGTTAAACTGAGGTCATCTCTATTTACGATTGGTATTTAGGAAAGAGTTAGGAACGTGGAAAATAGATTTAAAGAGAAAAGAGTTTTCATCATTTCCCATGGATAACTTTTAAAATCATTTCTATTTACACAATAATCGTCCACTATTAAAGATTCTGTTTGAGATAACCAGCTAAAGAGGATATTATGATAATAATTGGAAAGAGCACAAACATTGATGTGATTGATTAAGTTTCTGCTATTATAAAATATGTATATATAAAAATATATGTGTGCTTAGAATATCATTCAAAGATATTTTTTTTTATTCTTTTGGTTTCCTGAAATGTTATCTTTCAGTATGCACACGGCCTTTCAACGCGAACAGGGTATAGAGGGTATGGAGCTGAACAAGGGAGTAAGGTGAGGAGTGCTTGTTCGACTTCTTTCTTTCTTTCTTTCTTTCTTTCTTTCTTTCTTTCTTTCTTTCTTTCTTTCTTTCTTTCTTTCTTTCTTTCTTTCTTTCTTTCTTTCTAGCTGAGTAGTTTTTATACAGCTTGATCGACATCATTTCCTTATTTCTAGTTAAATAGTTTGTTTCTTTTACAATATTCGGTCCGCAATTCTTCTTTTTCCTCAATTGCAGGAATACTCATAGATGCTCTTATATAATTATTATATTCATATATACATAATATGTAGTTCATTTTCTCATTTTACTAAGTTATTCAGTAATTCGCTTTATTCTAGCCGAACTTAGTACTGGTGTTTTTTATGGATCCCTGTTTCAAAAACTCAAGTCCAGTAAATTGCAGGAACTGAGAAAAGCCATAGCAGAAACGTTTTACGAAAACACGGGTATACAAGACAGCGAAGTGTTTGTATCGGATGGTGCTCAATGTGATATCTCCCGTCTTCAGGTATGAGCATAACTGAAGTGTTTCCTCTCATTACAACAATATGGATATTATTGATTCTTATGTTTCCTTGCAGATGCTCTTCGGGTCCAACATGTCCATAGCCGTTCAAGATCCAGTCTTTCCGGTGATACTTTGAAACTGCTTTTCTTGATTTTCAAATTTCTATTGTTAATTATTTTAAAACTTCGTTGAAAAATAAGTGTAATAGTTATTTAAATCAAAATTTCTGATTACATGAGTTCAAACAGGCTTATATAGATTCAAGCGTCATAATTGGGCAAACAGGTGACGTTGAGCAAGAATCAGGAAGATATGACAACATTGAGTACATGAGATGTGATCCACAGAATAATTTCTTCCCAGACCTCTCCAAATATGCAAGAACAGATATCATTTTCTTCTGCTCTCCGAACAACCCCACTGGCCATGCAGCATCGTGGGAGGAATTGGAACAGCTTGTGAAATTAGCACAAGAGAATGGATCAATTATTGTATATGATTCAGCATACGCTGTTTATATCACAGATGGAAGCCCTCGTTCCATATACGAGATTCCCGGTGCCAAAAAGGTGATAAATCTTGCGCCTGAAATGATCATTCCTGTACTTTTAGGCAGTTTCTCTTAACCGAGTATACATACACATTCATGTGACAGGTTGCTATAGAAGTGTCGTCCTTCTCCAAGATTGCCGGTTTCACAGGGGTTCGTCTTGGTTGGACCGTGGTCCCCAACGAACTATTGTACTCAAATGGGTTTCCAGTTATAAACGACTTTAATCGTATCGTGTGTACATGCTTTAATGGAGCTTCCAGGATAGCTCAAGCTGGGGGGCTGGCTAGCTTATCCAAGGGTGGCTTCAAGGTGAGTTTCCAACAATAAATCAGCCCTTTATCCCTCACTATGTGGAGTCGACTAAATCTAATTCTTTCAACAAAACAAAGCATTTATCTCTCAATGTCAGAAAAAAAAGTGTTGGGTGCCTTAACTTGATGGGAAAATTTAATTTCTTTCAGGCTGTAATCTCACTTGTGGATTACTACAAGGCGAATGCAGAAATCCTGTTGGAGACTTTTGAAACACTTGGATTGAAAGCTTACGGAGGCATAAACGCTCCGTATCTTTGGGTACACTTTCCTGGTTCAAATTCATGGGATGTTTTCAGTGAAATCCTTGAGAAAACACACATTATAACAGTTCCAGGGAGTGGATTTGGTCCAGCAGGGAAAGAGTTTATTAGGGTCACTGCTTTTGGCCACAGGGAAAATATCCTCGAAGCTTCAAAGAGGCTGAGAAGCCTTCTCTAGATCACACATGCATCCATTTCCGACATCAATAATTCAAATAACCACGAATAACGTTGTGATAGCTTAATCTTTCAATAAAGGGACTATTGCAATTATTATACTCCCTTCGTCCTAGCGAAAGCTTTTCATTTTTCTATTTTGTTCCGTCTCATTCAATCAAAGTTTCTCATTCCTCCCGACATATTTTTAATATGCTATTATTCTTTAAATATTGTGCTAAAAAACAATGGAAAATTTTCACCGGGACGGAGAGGGTATTCATCTATGATAATGTGTTAAATTTTTATATTGCCAATGCAAATAACTCAAATATACAATCTAATTGACATATTAACATCTTTTAAGACAAGGTTTAAATACCATAAACTTGCGTATATATTCAAACATAAGATGTAAGAGGCTACCAATGTCACAGAAGATCAAGCATACAAGAAAATACAAATGCTCATATTAAAACACGAGTAAACATGAGCCTCATTTGCATGCCTACTCAAAGTGCAGCCAAGTCTACCAGACAAGGCATAACTCCACAAGTCTAGCTATCGGCTCTCCCACGTGGGCAATCTATCATAGTAAATTTCAAAGAAAGAGGTCATATGTTTAGACAGAAAGGTATACATATGAACATGTTATGATACTTGAATAATTACAGGTAATTAAAAGAGAGGCTTTGTTTAACTAACCTTCCATAGCAACCAAATCCAGATCATGAAAATAGATGAAACATATCTTATCTTAGGAGAGCTAGATATTAAGGATCTGACAGCTAACTAGCTCAGCAGATCCAGCACCCGTCGAGGCAATAACGTGCCAAATATTCTCTGATGAAATTGACACAGTTTCAGAAAACTCTTGCAAGGATTCACTTAAATTAACTGATGATGTTGATGGCCTGGAATCAACTATACTGCGCCTATCGGCTTGCATAACTAAGATGTTATTGCTTAAATCTTTAGTAATCACATGTAGCTTCCCCAGGAAACCAGAAAGTAAATATGGAGACTCCAATTCAGTGAGATCATGAATCGGAACATCTCCTTCAATCACTTCCCAAGCATCGTCTTGATGATCATACACCTTGATCCTAGCACTATCTAGAGAGCTAGATGGATCCAATGCATATAAGTCCCCATCAACAATGACACTTAGTTTAGTCCCCGCTTGCCTTGCTGGCCAACCCTCCCCCATCCCAAGGGGCATTTCGGTCCAAGAATTTGTCTCTGGATCATACACCTCTCCTCCAACATCAACAAAAAAGGGCCAACAATATAAGCTTTGAGGAACATACAGTCTACCCCTATATGGTGTCATCCCCGTTGCGATAGGCTTGAGTAGGTCAGCAAGAAAGGCAGTTGGCAGGACCTGCGCTTTTGAAAAGGGCATGTTAGGTATTTCAGACCAAATACCAGAACTAGGATCATAAACCTCAGCTGACTGAAGAGGGGTTAATCCACCACGACCTCGAGTAACACCTCCAACAACATAAAGCTTATTATTTAAGACACCAGTCTTGGAATAAGCTCTACCAGTGGACATAGGAGTCATTTCACCCCAAGCATTTACAATTGGGTCATAACGCCACACGGAGTTCATGGCTATAGCCCGGGAAAATCCACCTAAGACGTAGAGGCAGCCATCAACAGCACCAATAGAACAACCACAAAAAGGGATCTGATCCAATACATGTTTCCTCCCAAGCAAACCTCGTATGGCATCTGCAATAATGCTTGAACCCACCATGCTCCACAACCGAGAGCCATATCTCATTCCTTCACTAGCAATGTTAGGCATCAGAGGTAACCTCTGCCATATCTGGGACACTGGATCCAAGGCATACCAAAGAAGCTTATTTCCACCAATCTTGGTCAAAATATAGAGCCACTCCTCTGTTGCCCCGAATTCCTTTCTCAGCTTGTAAATTTCTCCACCTGTTAGAGCAGCCTTCCAGCTTCTTGAGACAAGTTTTGCTTTAAAATGAGAAATTCTGGGGAGTCTAGCAAGAATCTGAATTGATATTTCATCAGGGAGGCTCGGAATCAATCGTGGACTCTCATCCCATGAGCTAGTAGATGTCCTTTGTCTCTTACATGCGTCATTTTGTGAAGCCTCAAAGAGCTCATCACAGCTCACTTTGTGATTATTCGAACTCAATCTCGATCCCATAGAACTCCTTCTTTACCTTTTGTGAGTAAAACCTAAGGATACCGCCCAATCCACATCAATCTGCTATGTCGATTGTTGTGAATCCATTTCCTTGATTGTAAAATAACCATCCAGAAGTCAATGATCAGAAGATATGTATGCAAACAGAGGAAAAATGATTGCAGAAACCAAGAAATAACACAGTGTGGTTCGTGTTGCTTTAACTGCTGTTGAGATATAGACTAGAATTCCTAACAGCAATTCAACAAAGCCAAGCACCATAGTAGATAAAAAGAAAGATAAAAAACTAAAAACCATATATCAAGAACACCAGTGAGGAAAACACAGGAAAAGATAGCATGATAATTGAGAAAATAAATTCATATATTTATCTTCAAATAATAATTAGTTGTTGATCGGAATTAACCCTCTTGACACGGCTCAGTGATACAGTCAATCAGATACAATAGACTTAAAATCCTCAGTCCACGCAAAAACACTTAAAAAAGTAAACGCGATAAGATCAGAAGCCAAAAACTCCACTCCATGCATCAAACACGTGAAATTTTTATGTTTACTACTAAAAATTGCATATAAACTGCACGAACACTCGGAACTCTTCAGGGGAACACCCAAATTAGCAGTGAATTTCAATTTTATTTTATTTTATTTTTTGCATTCGAGGGTTAATCTTGAAAAAGAACCCAGATTGAATCTTGAATTTCAAACCGAAAGCAAAATTATATAAACCAACCAACAAAAAGGAACCAGAAAAACCAAAAATTGAAAACCACAATGTTAACGAAATAATTACCAGTGTAGAGAGACAAAAATGGATTCTAAAATTCTAGAATATTTGGGGGAAGAAAAGAGAAGAATTTAGGAACAAGAATTTGCCAGTATGGACATTAAATCGTGGCCGTACTTTGAGATGTCTAATTGGGTAATTTAGCCTATAATGTCCACGACTATTGGTGGCCCCTTTTATTTTTAGGCGAAACTATTGTGACTTTGCTTTTAATTTAACTAGTAGTATTTTTTTCTATTGATAAATTTAAATTATTTTATTTATTATTAATATTTTTTATTAATATATAAATTTTATGAGATAAAATATATGAATATTTCATAATTATTAAATTAATTATATGTATTGTTATTATATATGTATAGATGTGTAGATTTATGACGTCTCATTACGATTGAAAATGAATTTAATTTCGCACCGCAAGTTAGAGGTAGGGAGAAGTATTGAATTTCAATTGGGAAAAATGATATTTTTTCAAAAAATAAAATAAAAATATTTTAAAAATGAAAAACATTATTTTTCAAAAGAGTACAAAAAATAAATGAAGTTTTATAAAGAAAACATGAATGGTGCAGGTAATCCGCATATCCAATGATCAATCTTGATGTGATCGATAACCAATGAAATATTGAAACTTAAATGTGATCATCATCCACAACAACTATAACAATGGAGAAAGATCTTTTCCCGTGTGCATGTATGATCCAAGACCCTCCTACAATTATTACGTGCTTCAAGATGATCCCAAAATTTTGGTGACTGCAAAATGCTAATTATAATGATGCAGGTAGAAGCTTCTAGTTACATTTTCATCTGCATCACTCAATCCAGACATTTGAGGGATGATTTTTACAGAGCCACCCAAAATATAAATCTCAATCATTTGTGGCTGACTTTTTTCAAGAAAATATAAATCTCATCAGAATCATAGCATCTGATTTCTAATGACCTGCTTGGTACAGTTAGCTACGCAATTTATCCAATATTCTCCATGTTACGGAGTCGGGCTTTACGCCATTTTTCCTCATTTCACCCATAATCTGATAAGCTTCCTTCTTCAAACCCAACTTGCAAGCATGGTCTATGACAATGTTGTAGTTCACATTATTGAGAGCAACTCCACAATCAGCCAGTTCGTAGAGTAAATCACGGGCCTCGTTAAATTTGTCCAAACGGCAAAGCCCTTTAAGCAAGGCAGCATACACATAATTATCGTGAACTCCAGTAGGCCATATAACATCGATCCAAAACTTCTTAGCATCATCAATTGAATAGTATTCACATAGCCCCTTGATTATAACAGTGTAAGATATGCAATCAGCAGCAATCCCACAGCGAACCATATTATTGAAAACCTCCATAGCTTCTTTGGCTAACCCAAGTTTAAACAATCCTCCAAGAACAACGTTGTACGTCACAACACCAGCAGAAAAACCTTTCTCAGGCATAACTTTATACAGGAAGTTCAATGCTTCTTCAGCCTTTCCTACATTTAGGAGTCCATGAATTATAGTAGTGAAGGTCACATTGTCTGGAGGGCAAAATTTACCCATGATCATATCACCAAACACCTGCAATGCCTCTTGAACCTTTCCCATTACGCACAATCCCTTTACTACAGTATTGAGACTGATAATATCGGGATGACATTGAGACTGAAACATTAAAACGAGTACGTTTAGAAGTTCAGTAGGGTTATTCATATGACAAAGAGCCCTCAAGTATATATTGTATATCCTAGCCCTGTCCAAACCTTGCTTACACAACATTATGTTTAGAACGTCCTTCGCCTTAGCCAGATCATATAAACGACATAGACCCTCAACCAAGATTGTATAAGTAAACTCAGAGGGCAAGTATCCAAGATCTCTACCTTCTTCCATCAACTGATATGCCCTTAAGAAATCACCATCATTACATAAACCATGTACAATCGAACTGTAAGAAACCAAGCTTGGAGCCAACCCTCTCTTTCTCATTATATAGACAATCCTTGCAGCGCCATTGTACCTCTCAAACTTACATAGTGAATCAATCATTTGGCCATAGGAAAATTCTTCAAGAACATTCCTTCCTTGGGGCATATCTTCAGCTATCTTGAAAACTTCTTGAAACAACCCTTCTCTACACAAACAATCAATCACACTGCAAAAAGCAGCATTGTTAACTTTCACGTCCTCTGCACATGCCATAACCTCCCAAACTTTTCCCATCAATACTTTCCCGTTGTCAAACTGCCTTTTCCTCAGCACTGCACCAAGCAAAGCTGAGTAGCTATGTGCGTTAGGGCGCACACCCCACTCAGACATTTCATCGAACACCTTTTCAGCAGCGCCCAAATCCCCAATTCTACAATACCCATTGATCAAAGTAGTATAGGAAACAACAGTTGGACAATGCCCCCTTCTCAACATGTGATACAACATCACGTGAGCAGCTTGCAATCTTCCCAATTTACAAAAACCATCAATCAAACGATTGTAATTCACCAAAGAAGGCACGAACTCAGGCTTCTCAGCAATCAATACATTTATCAAGCCTAATGTACAAAACGGATCGCCTCCATCAAGCAATCGTGCAATGAGAACATTGCATGTGCGCTCATCGGGAACAAGATGGCGGGAAACGAAAGCAAAAAAGTGATCATGAGCTTCTGAGAAACGGTTGGAATCACAGAGAGCATGGAGAATGCTGCTGATGTTGAGGGAGTCAGGGAGGAAGCCTCGGCGGCGGAGCTGGTGGAGGAGGCAGAGGGCAGCGTTGGCGTCGCGGTCGACAGTACATAGTTTGTGGATGATTCTTGTCCAATGGGTTGTGTTGGTGACGCCGATTAAATCAATTTCAGAGTTTTCGGCTGCTGGGACCTTTTGTACTGGTAAAGAAATCTTGATTTCCTCTTTAGTCAGGGAATGAAATGAAGAAATAGTTTTGGCGTTGGGAAAATGGCGCCATAGTTGGAATTTCTTAAGATTCATGGGATGGGATATATGTCTCACTGTAACTCAGCTTCAATAGATGATTTTTTTCACAGTTTTTCCTATTTTCTGTTACAGAAAGAAAATATAGATTATTCAGAATGTTCTTTATGGGTAAGGTTCCGGCCCATCAATTTCAGAATGTTCATTATGGGCTCCAGGCCCATCCACATTCTTAGGTTATATGCACTAACTTTTTTATTGAGAACACCCACGTGATGAAAACACCCATAAATTATTGAGTACATCCCCATTAACTCCCTAAAATACCCTTTATTATTCAATTTCTGAAAATTATAAACCGTTCGAATAATTTTGACGAAAATATGTCCTTTTTTTTTTCGGAAATTATTTTCGAAAATTAGGCTATTTTTCGCAAAAAACAAAAAAAAAAATGAAAGTTGGTCACATTTTCATAAAATTAGACTCGAAAAATTTATAAAACTCAAACACCAAAAAAAATATTTATCGTCGTATTTACGTTCATTAGCATCGAAAATAACTCAACAACAACAAAATTAATACAACAAATAACAAATAATACACAAACATAATACAAATAAGGTGATAAGGATATTTTTGTCATTACATATATATTTAACTTTTAAATTATCTCAGGTGTGTGTTCTCAATAAAAAAATGTGTGCATATAACCTGGGCCTTCTTTTTTGAAAGTTGAGCTTTGATTTTTATTCCTTATTTAGGCCCTCAATTTTAGCATTGGGCTATTCAATTTATCAGCTATAGAAAAAAAAAAGTGCGAAAACAGTCATTTGCTTATCAATTTTCTTTGTACACTGCCCCGTGCCCAGCTCACTTATTTCATTTATAATTTATTTATTATACTAGTGGTATTGTCGAAAGTAAAACAAGCAAGAAATCTAATCCATTCTTTCTTTAAACAAAAAAATAATAATAATAAGTCGCACTTTGAATGGAAGGATTTAATATTAACGACAACAAATTTATTAAAGATTTGTTTATCAATTCAGGGTCTCCATTTTCTTTCTTCAAAACAGTAAAAAGCTTTTAAGTCGGACTTTGAATGCAAGGATTTAATATTCACGACAACAAACTTATTATTGATTTGTTGATCAATTCATAATTTTGAAAGATAGAATAATTACTAATTCGAGATTTTTTGGCATATAATCAAAGAGAGATAAGAATCAACTTTCCTAAATAGTGAGATGCACCTTCAATATCTTCAGTGGCTTATCTTTCTCAATACTTTCAACATCGCGTTTAATACATTTTCTTTTATTTGATGTATAATGAATATTTAGAAATTTTGAATTTGAAGTCACTTTAAATTTTGGCAAATATAAAGACGGACAAAAATCAACTTCCTTAAATAGTGAAGATGTACCTATAATATTCCTAATTAATGGCCTGCTTGTCTTTCTCAATATTGTCAACATCGTTTGTAATACATTCTTTTATTTGACATATAATGAATATTTTAAAATTTTGAATTTGAAGTCACTTGAATTTAAGTGTTTGAGCTCGAGTTCGTCTCAATCGTTATTGACTCTATTTCAATTATTAATTTAATTTATAAATAAGTTTAATAGTAAAATATTTCAATTAAATCGGACTCAAAAATGCATTTGAGCTTGAGCTTGATTTTGAAATCAATAAATTTTTAAATTAATCTCAAATGACATATGGATAGACTATTTATCCCGTTTTTTTGATAAAAACATTATATTATCGACATATTTCATGTTGTGTTTAATAAATAAAAACTTCCAAAATCTCCATAGATTTCATCCGAACATTTAGTTGACTTTGTGTACAAGCCTCTTTTGGGGGCCATAGGAAAATTCTTGAACTAAATTTTCAAAAGTGACAAAGAAATTAAAGTAGGTTCATCATGATTTTGGGTTAGGTTTTGAAAATGCGAAGTTGTAGAAGTTAGGGCAACAGGTCAACTTTTTTTAAGTTGAATGTTTTATAAAGTGCTTTTTCACAAATGATGGGCACTTATGGTCGTATACAACCGCATGAGTGCTTTGGAGTATCTCAGATTCTCAATCACCTTTTTGCTCTTATTAGAAATTTCTAGTCCGATCATTTGACAAGTTCAATTTTCATTATGGGTAAGTTTATTCATTTACTTTGAGTTGAAACTTTAAAGTGCTCGAATTTAAAATCATTAATCACTAGGTTTAAAGTATTTAAAAATGTACTTACACAAAAGCTGATTACACCTTTTAGCGTGTATTTTTTTTTTTTTTTTTTTTTTTTTGAAAAGCTTTTAGCGTGTATTTTTTAATTTGGGTAGGGTTTGGTAAATAAGGATTGAGAAATAAAGTGAATGGTTCAGATCTAAACAATAGTAAATCTATGCCATAAAAAGAGTAGAAATTGATGAAATTTTATGTTAAATTAATACTTTTAAGTAATGATAGAGAGCCTTTAAAAAAAAAGTAATAATAGATATAATTATTTTATTATTGTTAGTTAGTGAAATAATGATTAAATAAAAAAAAAGTAAAGAAGAATGAAAAAATGTAATAAAAATAGTGTGACATGATAAATTTAGATTCCGATGATGTTAAATGTCCAAAATTTGGACATCCAGAAAATGAGAATTACGTAATATTAATGTTTTGTGTCATTCAAATTATCCAAAATACCCCTATCAAAAAAAAAAAAAAAAAAAAAAAGTGCATACATTTAGAAAGTTTTTGAATTTATTTCTCTCCCTTGAGTTATATTTTCTATACATACAATGGTAAAGTTCCAAGTTTTGATACTCCATCTGTCCTCACACTGTTTTTTTTTTTAACAATTTATTTTGCTTCACCATCGCTTAATTTTTTCACATACTATTGACTTTATATTCATAAATAATCACTTAACTCATAAATGAACCACACAATATCCCAAAATACTACTCCCTCCATCCTGGAACTATCTTCACACTTTCTATTTTGGTCCGTCCCACAACTATCTTCACACTCCAAATTTGGAAATAACACTCAATATCAATACACTCAAAATATCAATTTTATTTAATATGTCACTCTTACATTTATTCTACTTTATTTTCTCTCCTACACTTTATTTCATACAACCACCCAAAATACCCTTACATTTTATTTTCTCTCATACACTAATTTAAGTTTTCTTAATAAGCTTGTCTCTTCACATATGAAAATAATTCCGGGACGGAGGGAGTATTATTTTATCTATTTTATCTACATTTTTTAAAACTTGTCAAAACCAAACAAACATACTTTTAGTGAACAGAGGAAGTATTTATTAGCACTCTTCTCATATTTTTAATGTTTATTTCCACTTGTTTTTTAAAGGTTCATGAAATAAAATATTTATATCCATTTTTGTACGAAAAGATTAATTTTTTTTTAATTGAAATAGTCTTTTTCAAAATTGAGGGATTGTGGAAATGGAATTACTTACGTGGGGTGTGGTGGAAGGTTGTGGGGCGTGGGAAATTATTACATGCAAAAAAATTCACACACTTTTGATGATTATATATAACTAGTTTTAGTTATCATCAATTATAACAAAATATCTTGAAAGAATTCCTCCTCATCTAAAAGTCCGAACTTGTAGAGAGGTTGAAAATTAATCCATTTATATTGATTCCTTAACATATCTTATATTAATATTTTTTCAAAAAGTATTAAATATTTTTAAAGGTATGGGGATCATTATAAAATAAATTAAAAAAATCATAAGTTTCATAAAAAATAGAAGATTTTTAGTGCATTATATAGTGCATATATTTGATACTTCCACATATATATTTAATACCTTTGTTAATATATTTGATACTTCTTTGAGGAGTGAAACCTACGATTTCATATAAATTTTTGTCTATTTTTTTAGTTTGAGATAGAAGAATTTTTAATTTGAATTTTCTACTTAACCTACTAAAATTCACTATATAATATTAAGATTAAGATTTATCATAAGATTAAAGTCATAATCATAAATATGGATTTGTTTTAGTTTGGTTAATTTTTAATTTTAATTTTTTAAAATAACTAATGATGGTTTTTGGAAAATTGAAAGTCAAATTGTGGCAACCTATAAAATAGGAAGGATTGAGGTGGAGACAAAATTTCGTCACAATTATCGATTAAGTTGGAGCCAAAATGAATTAAGGGTAATAAAATGATTATATAATATATTTAATTATAATATATAAATAATTTATGGATGTTCATTATTTTCTTTTAAAGGATGGATGTTCAAATTTTGGAATCACAATTTTATGGTTTAGATATATAGATGTATAATAGGATTGAATGTATATTTGGATGAATAATTAGAGTTACAAATTCAAAAAATAGTTAGAATGAAAAAAAATCAAATTCTTAATTCCGATTTTGCGGGATAAAAGAAAATTGTAACTCTTATTTATTGTTGCTAGATAAAAGTTTAATGAATTTCAGCCCCTGAAGTCAATTAATTTGGGATTTCAGTCCCTACACATGCATTTACATTTTGCCCCTTTATCTGACATTTGTAGCACTTTGCTTTCTAAATTAACTTACTTTAGTTTGACAATTAGTTCCCTATCTAATATAATACTTTACACTACAATATGCCAATTATTTTACTATTTTCGTTGTTAAATAGAAGTATTCTATACTTGTATTAACGTAATATGATCTTTATTTAATTTAAGTATACGTGAATATATTAAGTTAAATATTACTCCATCGGTCCCGCTATCCACTTTCTATTTCTTTAGACACAAAAATTAATATAAATAATATAATATAGATATGGTATAAATAATGTGATGGTAAGAGAAAAATAAAAGACTTTTAGATAATTTAATGACAATAAGTGTAAATAATAATGAAGTGTAAAAATATAAAATAATAAGCATTTGTCAAATATAAAATGAAAAATTTATAGTAAGATGAAAAAAAAAAAAATTTATATTGAGACCAATGAAATATATATCATCTGAAGTAGTAGCCATTACTTGATTTCAAGGAGAAAACATTTGACATTAAATTGGAGTTTTATTTTTAAGGTAGAGTCTCAAAAATAGATTCTCTATATTTTTTTGGTGTAAATTTTTTCTAAAATTTTAGAGAGAGATAAATATATATTATTTAATTATTGTGTCTATTTCTTTTCAAAATTTTGAAATTTACGTCAAACAAATAGAAAAGATAAATTTGTATAGTCTCTCTTTTATTTGAGAGGAGGTATAATCTCTCTCAAAGTAATGACATTGAGGTTACCTAGTGGGTCACTGTCTATTGACAAAAACAGACACGTGTCACATATGCTGTGCTGGAAACTGAAGACCATAAGTTTTTGGTCTTGTAGTCGTATATCTGACTTAAAAATTGAAGGAGACTTTAATGAAATGACTTTTTCAAATGTGAAATAATAGTGAGTCTCACTCTCCATTAAAGAGAGTGAATTAACTTTTTTTTTCTTTTTTACTTTACACCAACAATTTCAAATTTTCATAAATTTTAATTTTAAATCTAATTTTAACACATTATATATCAACTTAATTCTCTTTTAAGAAATTTAATTTAACATAAGTATTGCACATATAAAAATAAATTTAGATCTAAAATATTTATTTTATTATTTTTATTTTAGATTTTGTTATATGAATTGAATTTAAATAATTTTATTTAAGATTTAATTATATGAGTTGAATTTAAATAATTTAATTTTAGATTATATAAGTTTTGTTGAATTTTAAAATTTGTAATGAGATTAGTAACTATTAAAAATTATAGAATTAATTAAATAGTTGTATTATATTCATGGGTAAACAACATAATTTATATATTAATAAAAAGTAATAGTAAAAAAATTAATAAATTAAATTTATATTTTAATTACATATTTAAAATTTATAATATTCAATCCGTGCATCGCACGGGAGAAATTACTAGTTGACTTAAAAATTGAAGGAGACTTTAATAAATACTTTCTCTGTCCCACGTCGGTTTTCACACTTTCTTTTTATGGTTTGTCCTACATTAGTTTTTACATTCTAGAAAAGGAAATCACTCCTTAAATACCACCCTCATAATATTTATATATTTACATAAAATGTCATTACTTTTTTCACTCAATCCAACCACCTCTCTTACTTTAATAATAAAAGTTTATAAAATTATCCTTCAATATTCCACTCGTTACACTTTTTCTTAAAATGCGTGTCCAAATTAGTATGAAAACTAATTTGGGACGGAGGAGGGAGTATGCTTTTTTGATAGTTGCCAGTAATTTCTTGTTATTTTATTTTTTTTTACTAATTATCAAAACACATGCTATTATTTGTTTTATTTTTATTTTTTTCTGTTTGGAAGAAAAACCTCATGCTATTTGAAAATCTTATATACTGATCTAATGCTGTTATGATTATTGAAATATATACTATCGTCTCACTATTATTTTTACATATTATTTATTTTCTTAAAATAAAAAAAATACTTTATAAATTTCATTATCAAAATATCCCCATTTTAAACATAACTTTGTTTTTGGTTCCTTATTTACACACATTTTATTTTAATTTTTTTACTTTATATATAAATATTTACAAAATTACTGCTCAAATTTTTACTCATTATTCTATTTTTTATTTTATTTATTTTTGCACATATAAGAAAAATTATGAAACATAGAAAGTAATTATACCAAATACTATAATGTATACAAGGATGGAGCCACACTAGGGCTGGGCAATGGCAGAGGCAGGATCAAATTATAGGGGGCTATAGACAAATATTATATACTATTATTTGTCAAAAAATTGACAAAACTAAATATTATCCAGGTGGATGAATAACTTTCTTTATTGTTAAAAGGTCGCGCATTTGAATTTTCGGGGGCTGATTTTTTTTTTTTTTTAATCGGGGGCTATAGGCACCTCCAGCCAAGCATGTCTCCGCCCTTGGGGCTGGGGGCACTACCCCTGCAATTCATTATGTTTCTGCTTTTATCAATATATGCATAGGGGATTGTCATTTCTGATTTAAAAGAATCCAGGTTTGAGTAGTTGAAGAGTAAAAATAAAATGATTGTTGTTTTTTAAGATTTAGCATAATTTTGATAGACCCTCAAGAAAGAAAAATAGATACAATTTAAGTGGATAGTAGAAATATATAATTGGAGCTTTCTGGTGGACCCTCGAATAAGGAAAGTAGATATAATTTATGTGGATTGAGAAAATACATAATTGGAGCACTTTAAGACGAAGTGATATAACTCATGTGATGAATAGAGTTTTACTATTTATATTTTAAGATCATGGGTTCTAGTCAATATTTACATGAAAAAAAAATTAAAGTATCTGATAAAAAATTCGGGCTCCATCATATATGTATACATCAACTTGCATATAACTTGTTCTTAATGTTTTGTTTTCGTTGAAATTAATAAAAATTCTCGTAGTAGGCGAGGTGCCTGTTAACGTCATACACAGACGGCCAACTGACGGAAACAATTTGCTTTTTGACATAGTGAATGAAGACATGGAAGAGTCTATCAATCGATCAACTCCTCCGCTCTATATTACTACGAATAAAATCTTTTATACAAGTTTTAAAAAATATTGATAGTTTATGTACAAAATAAATATATTATACTAGAGCATTATAAAACATTGCGTGATTTTTTTATGAATAAAATTAATGATAATTTAAATAATTAAAAAGATTCCTCATTTTAGTGGGAGACTCGGGTTCGATTCCCTTTGAGAACAAATTTTTACCGATAAAAAAAAATAATAAATAAAATTAATGACAATTTAAATAGTTAAAGAGATATTAAGAGAGTGAAAATAAGGTTTTGCATTTCATTTTAGAACGTATAAGCAGTTAATCAAATCTAAAATTTCAAAGTTGATGACCCAAAACTGGTCGAATAACCTGCATTATGACAAGAAAGTGGCGACAAAATTCAATTCATACCAAATTAAATTTCAAAATAATGGGCGAAAAGTAAAGGAGATAAAAATTTAATAATTTAAGGAGAGCGAATAATAAAATATTACGAATTTAAGATATAAATTTAAAAAAATCATACATATAATAAAAAAATTTAAATTCAAGGGGGGCGAGACGCCCCTAAATCCGTCCCTGTATGTAACACAAATCAATAATGCTACATATTAATAGTGTGTGAAAGAGCATAGAAGTTGGATCTGGGGCTTTGGAAAAAATGTCAGCATCGAATCTGAACACATAAAAGCAACCAGTGTAGGGGAATGGAAGTGATTGGTTTCTGATTTTTCAAAGTATTCGAAAACTATCAATTGTGTGGGGTATATATTACTGAAAATAGATAGAGCAAATTTATGCTACTCTCACAACTTTTGACTAATTTTCAGGATAATACGAGCTTGTAAGATAGCTTTGGGTGATTTTTTGCACTCACCAGATTAATTGGGTGAATAGAAATGTCAATTTGTTAGCGCATCAATTTGCTAAGAGTGCTTTCATCCAAAAAAAAATTTGCTAAGAGTGCTGAGTTTTTTTCTACTCCCAATTGTTGGATCGAACGTCTAGTGCATGTGGATGATTTTCCTAATGTTATTTGCAATTTCTTTGTTTTAAAAAAAAAAATTAATTTATAAGTATTAATACTTAAATTATATATATTTTTTTTAAAAATGTGATTCAAATATTAAAGTGTGGTTTCTTCTTGAGAGCTTGGTTATAGTTCGGCGGTCCGCCCAACTATTATAATTATATATATATATATATTTGTATATAATTAAAAAGAGTAGTATTTGTGTGCACAAAGTTTGGTTACAGTGTAGTGTTATTTCATGTACTGTATAGTATTAGTTTGATTGCAGTATAATATTATTTCAGGTACTGTATAATATTAGTTTAGTTATATTGTAGTATTATTTTAGATATTGTATAGTATTAGTTTAGTTAGCAACATTATATAGTATTAGATAGTTACATTATAGTATTAGATAAAAACATTGTGCACACTATGTTTTAGTGCACACATGATCTCCTGTTACATTAATTAGATTTGCGTCACGTGTACATACATCAAAATTTACAAATAAATTTACAAATAAGAGAATAATATCCTAATATAATTGTATGTACACGTGGCGCAAATCTAATTAATGTAACAGGAGATGTAACATCATTATGTAACAGAAGATCCGGACCGGTTTTAGTGTGCACTATGTGCACACAAATATTTGCCAAATAAAAATTATTCAATATCTCCAAAATATTATCTAATCTCAAACTACTTTAACATAAAATTGATACTTTAACACTAAATTACATTCATTTTCACTTATTTATTTGCAAAACAAAAATTTATATTTAACAATTTATACGTTTTAAAAATTCCAATAAAAAAAATCCAATAAATTAAAAGTCCTAACCTTCATATCTTAAATGAAAACATATAAAAACCGTAAGGTGCAATTTAAGTAAAAAAATATATTTTTGTCTTTTTTTCACTACTGTTACTTTTATCCTAACTCCGCTATTACGTCATATGTATGAGACCTCAATTCTCAAATAATTAACATTTAAGCAAATTGTCGTCATTTTATTTCAATTAAAAATTTCCATAAATTTATACCTGTTGCAATTAATAAATTTTTCTGTATTTGTTAAAATTGATGTATATTATATTTAATCCCTAATTCCTTATCGTCCATTTTATATTTTAATTTATGAATGTTATATTGATACATCTCCCCGGTACATATATGCATAAACAAAAAGAAGCTCTAAAACATCAAATATAGCATTTGAAAAACTTAAATTTTACAAACATTTATATAGATGTGTATATATATTAAATAACGAATAGTACAATATTAAATATTCACCCTACCTTGTTAATATAAATTGATCAATTTTACATCTCTATACAAATTCAAATTTTTAGAGAGGTGAATTTCATTAATTAATGTACCAGAAAAAAATTCATCTTCCTATAAATTCGGACTTTTAGATAAAATAAAATTGTTTCATATTATGATCATCAAATTTCCACTAATTCTTGTATGCACATTTACCATATATTATACTCCATCCGTCTCATAATAACTTGCACAATGTTATTATTTAGACGTCTCAAAATAATTTGTACATCCAAAAAATAGAAGCACAATATAAACTCCACTCTCACATTATTCATAATATTACACAAAATGTCATTACCTTAATCTCACATATACACACAATTCAACTAATCATTTCTCACTTTATACATAAAGATATACAAAATTACCCCTCAAAATTCAACTCATTACTTTACTTTCTAATTTTGTGTGTCCACAAAATGGTACAAATATTTAT
Organism: Paraleonurus japonicus; assembly: GCA_030762865.1. Lineage (NCBI taxonomy): Eukaryota > Viridiplantae > Streptophyta > Magnoliopsida > Lamiales > Lamiaceae > Paraleonurus > Paraleonurus japonicus. The sequence continues at coordinate 1,753,248 of CM061057.1, read as the reverse complement.
AGGACGAAAGGATAACTTATAACATAACATCCAATATTTTTATACGCATGATACATTGAATTCTATGAAAAATATTGAGATATTATTTTATAAATAAATTGCACAGTAATGCAAATATGTGCAAGAACTACTTTCAAATCTCCTCCTAGCTTACTGTGTAGTTCACAGCTATGTATATAAATACAACGGTAACAACGCCACGGCATATTACAAGTTAGACCTTTTCTTGTAATCAATTATCCACAAAATTCCAAGTACATGATATCAAGAAAAAGGAAAGGAAATTTTTTTAGGGGATTATTACATTAATTGCAGAAAATAAAATCTCTCTCTCTCTCTCTCTCTCTCTCTCCCCCCGTCTTCCTCCCTTCCTCCCCACATTATGTCCATGTTCTTGTAGTTTGTGAAAATTGTAGACGTATTCTTTTCTCACTTTTCTTACAGCTGTTGCTTATTTGGTGATCGATCTCATATCCTACACTACAACTGTTGACCAGACAACAAATTACGATAATACTATTATATCCGTGTTTGTTCAACGCTTTTGAACCTGGATGGAATTCCGGCTCTATCAGGTTTCTCCTCCTTCAACTCTCTTTGTTCTAATTTTTTTAACTTATAATTCGAAAGAGATGAAACCGCTGGCATTTACATACGTATTTTTTTTTAATTATTACTACTATTATTTATTTTTTAGGTTTCCAAGCTGTGTTCGTGAGATGAATGATCATGTAATTTGAGAGTCCCAGGTTGCAGAAAAAAAAAAGGTCAGCACTTTTATTTTTATTTTTATCGTGCGCGTACGTTATACATCATGATATACTAATTGATAATATTATACTACATAATATATATTGTATCGGATTATTATAGATGGAATATCAGGTTAAAACTGAAAAAAAAAAAAAAAAATAGGTCGACTTTTATGTATCTCCAAGGGTTTGGCAATTGGGCATGGACTAGTATATAAAAAGAATACATGAGATGAAGAAGTAATCTCCTTAATAATAATTGTTTAAATATGTTTATTAATTCAATTCTTCTTCGAGATTTTTATGCCATAAGCTTGTGGTGTACATTTGCCAAATTATTGATAAGATAGTATATTTTTACGTAGAATGAAAAAATATTTGAAGTTTCAGTAAACTAGTGGCCTCTGTTGAAATTTCAACTTATTTGACATTTTCTCCTTAATAATCAATAAATAAACAGTTGGTTCCTTTTTTTATTATTTGGGTTATGCATTTAAATTTTTCCAACTTCTTTGCATTTTTTGATATTATTGTGTATATCTGTCGCAAGTGTGAAGTTTATTACCTTACAACATTCTTATTTTAGAATTATAAATAATGCTTATATCAATATTTTGACTATTGTATATAAATTGCCAATATAGTTTTTTGTCCACTGTATATAATTTGGCCCATTTATGTAGTGTGAGTTATAGACTTTTAGTATAGAAGTCAAGTATGCAAAAATAAAAGTACATGATGCAAAATATATTTTTCTTTCAATTTACTTGCACCGCGAGATTCAATTAATCTATTTTATTTCAATTATGATCATCAGTACAAACTGTAAACTATATACATAAATTAGAATATGTACAGAATAAAGAATAAATAGATTCCTTTGATAGTTCATAAGCATGAAGAGTCATTCCGACTGACGTGGGCTGCGCGCGGAGACTCGACATCATGCTCCTTCATACAACTTTTTTTATTGAACATAAACCATTATTAGAGATAAAGTTATCTTAGGTGGGGTATGGTTCAAATTATTTTACTACAGTAACATGTATAGTTAAAACTCAAGATGGCAAACATTGTAAAATGTAAGCAAAAAGTCTAAATATTTTTTTTACATGATCAGTGTCACCTCCTAAAGTCAACTCATTACTATTATAATTATAATTCATGCAATAATCTCAGCCTTATCTAGTTCTTATCTCCAATCATCATCTTTAAAATAAGATTTGGTCAACATTAATCTAGACGATATCCCGAACCACCCTTTTTAAGGCAAGATATGAACTTAGTTTGAATGTGATCCAGATTCAATCTTATGTATTATTGCTACTCTAGTGTCTTGGTATGTAGTTGACTTTATATGATTAATGTAGCTTATAAAAGCAATAATAATCTCAGTTATCATCATCCCACAATATATATCTGGTAAGCAGCATCTCTCTCTTTGCCTTGATAATTTCATAAAGAAAATCCTCTGTTACTTATTGTTGATAGGGTGATAAGGTGTCTGTGTAGTCAAAATGAGTGGCAACCGCGTAGGAGACGAGGCGGATATAGGGAGCGCAGTTTCTTCGCGTCGACATGGTGATAACGAGCCTTACGTTCACAAGGTGGGAGTGCCACCTAAGCAAAACCTGTTTGAGGAGTTCAAGTTTATGTTCAATGAGACATTCTTCCATGATGACCCTCTTCGTCCATTCAAGGACCAATCAGTATCCAGAAAGTGTGTGCTTGGTGTTCAAGCCATTTTCCCCATTCTTGATTGGGGAAGACGCTACAAACTTCACATGTTCAAAGGTGATCTCATAGCTGGACTTACTATCGCCAGTCTCTGCATTCCTCAGGTAATATAATAATTCATTGTTAATCATCACAGATTTTTTTTTTTTTTTTTTTAATATTAACATCTCTTGTGTTTTGGCATGCAGGATATTGCATATGCAAAACTAACAAATTTGGATCCTCAGTTTGGTCTATGTAAGTTTGGTTACATCCTGTGAATCTTATTAGTTGTTGAAAAAAAAAATTAAGGTAAAAAAAATTATGTTTTGAAATTGCAGATAGTAGTTTTGTTCCACCTCTGATTTATGCCCTCATGGGTAGCTCAAGAGATATTGCAATTGGACCAGTAGCAGTGGTGTCTCTGTTGCTTGGGAGTATGCTTCAAGACGAGATTGATCCCAAAAACAAAATTGCCTACCAGCGTCTTGCATTCACAGCTACCTTCTTTGCTGGAGTCACTCAGTTCACACTTGGTTTCTTCAGGTACTTGTTTCGCGATTCGTATATATAAGTATCATGCTCTTCACAACAATGGGATTTTGGTGTTTGGTTTCAGGTTGGGATTCTTGATTGACTTCCTGTCTCATGCAGCCATTATTGGATTTATGGCCGGAGCAGCCGTGACCATCAGCCTTCAACAGCTCAAAGGCTTGCTCGGAGTTAAGACTTTCACCAAGAAATCCGACATAGTTTCTGTTATGCGTTCCGTATTCACTAACGCTCATCATGGGGTACATATATACTAATACGATGATCAATCATTTATAACATAAAAGAATCCATCTCATTTTGTATTTTGTGTGACAGTGGAACTGGGAGACTATTGTAATAGGAGTTACATTCTTAGTTGCTCTGCTCATTGCCAAGTATATTGTAAGAAGCTAAACAAACTCTTCCTCTTCTGCCTGAAAATCAATATTTATCTTTTAGTGATCATGATGAATCAGGGAAAGAGGAACAAGAAATTGTTTTGGATTCCTGCAATAGCACCTCTAACCTCTGTGATCATCTCAACCTTGTGTGTTTACCTCACTCATGCAGAGAAGCAAGGAGTCGCTATTGTGAGTATAATTAATTTTCATTTTAGACTAGTGATGGTGAAATAATAACAACAAAATGCTTGCTCTTTCTCAAAGGTCAAACATATTGATAGAGGCATCAATCCTCCATCTCTGGATCAAATCCATTTCAGTGGCAGCTACGTTGCCACGGGCTTCAGAATCGGTGCTATTGCAGGCTTGGTTGCCCTAACGGTAACCAGAAAAACTTTCTTCTTTTACTTCAAATTCGTCTCACAGCCTCTCATCTTTTTTTTTTTTTTAAAAAAAAACTTCAGGAAGCTGTAGCAATTGGTAGAACTTTTGCAGCCATGAAGGACTATCATTTGGATGGAAACAAAGAAATGGTGGCATTAGGCACCATGAATATTGTCGGCTCAATGACATCTTGTTATGTTGCCACAGGTTGATTACAAAGTCTTATAAAATGAGTCTTGTGAGAAACAATCGGAGCTCCATTTTGATATTTGACTCGTACAAGTTTTTGTCCTTATAAGAAGATCCTGATGTCCTTTTGTATTTATTTATGTGACATATATAACGTGCTCGATTTTCATGACAGGATCTTTCTCGCGATCTGCTGTGAATTTCATGGCCGGATGCAACACAGCAGTCTCGAACATCGTGATGTCGTGTGTGGTGCTTTTGACACTTGAAGTGATCACCCCTTTGTTTAAGTACACCCCCAATGCCATTCTTGCTTCCATCATCATATCAGCTGTCGTAGGATTGTTCGACTACGAAGCCATGATCCTCATATGGAAGATCGATAAATTTGATTTTGTTGCTTGCATGGGAGCCTTCTTTGGGGTTATTTTTATCTCCGTGGAAATAGGCCTACTCATCGCTGTCGCCATTTCTTTCGCCAAAATTCTTCTCCAAGTTACACGTCCGCGAACTGCGGTTCTTGGTAAAATCCCAAGAACTACAGTTTATAGGAACATTCAGCAGTATCCAGAAGCAACAAAGGTTCCTGGCATTCTCATTGTTAGAATCGATTCTGCCATCTATTTTTCCAACTCCAATTACATTAGGGAGAGGTATGTACCTTAACTCAAAGTGTGATTTGATCATGAGTTACAATAAAGCTGATACGATTGTTTTCCAGGGCAATGAGATTGCTGAACGATGAAGGGGAACAGCTTAAAGATGGGAAAGAGAGAGTGCAGTACTTGATATTGGAATTGTCTCGTAAGAATTTTTAACCTGTCATTTAACAGAGATCAATCAATCATTTGTAGGCTAACATTATGTGTTTCAGCTGTAACTGATATAGATACAAGTGGGATTCATGCCATGGAAGATCTACACAAGGCTCTTAAAAAGAGAGACATACAGGTGAGTTTCTGCTTACTGATGGCTTAACTAACCGGTTTAGGATATGTTCTTACACTTAATTGTTTGATCAGCTTGTTCTGGCGAATCCCGGGCAGACGGTGCTGGACAAGCTACACGCATCCAAATTTGCCGACAGAGTTGGAGAGGAAAACGTGTTTCTCTCTGTAGCTGATGCTGTGGCGATTTTGTCTCCCAAGATGGAGCCTTGATCAGCTGGAGTGATTACAGTTTCGATGTGAAGATCAAAATGGAGAGGAGACGATTGTAAAGCTGTGTTCTACATTTGACAAATTGATATATTTCCTGTGTATTTTCATGTTTTTTGTTTGGTTGCACATATAAACATATATATATACATATATGACAAAGTGGTATAACATAAATGGTTAGAGCCCCACTACCGAAGCTATAATGTTTTTTGTATTCCTGAGCTTTTATTAAGCTTTTTCCCACAATTGCTCCATTGTCAGTGTGAGCTTTTATTAAGCTTTTTCCCACAATTGCTCCATTATCAGTGTGAGCTTTTATTAAGCTTTTTTTTCCACAATTGCTCCATTGTCTGTCTGTATTTGCACGAGAGATTTGCTTTTTTTTTTTTTTTTTTTTTTCGGAAAAGAGATTTTATTAATTCAAGTTAGAGTACAAGTAATACTCCAACAAACACCACACCTTACATGAGTTAGGAAGACATTGGTGAAGAGTATTACAAGACCTTCACTCGTTCATACACCTGGTCCCCAAGCAAAGCTAGCACAGAGAAATATTATAGGCTCCACAGCTTTAACTGACAACCACGACCACGTTCTTGCTTTAATCTACTCAACGAGTGCTACTTATTCAGTGTAATTGAGCAAAATAAATAATCTGATTTGCTGTTTTTCAATTAATTTTTTCAAGTCACATTTTTCCCTTCACATTTTTTTAAAGATTCCTTTTTTTTTTTGGACAGGCCACGTTTTAAAGACTTTATTTTGACTAATTGAGCAAAAGTGTGAGCGGTGTTCCCTTTCAAAGGGGACATTCATGCATTGCTAGAAGGACCAGGTTATTTGGAACTCCATTTTTGCAAAGTTCACCACCCGATAGAAAATAAAAAAATGAACGGTACTTACATATGTAGGTTGAGACCCATTATGATAAAAAAAAAAAAAAAACGAGCGCAATACGTGAGAGGATATTGTTCTCTCAATGTTGGGTGATGTTCGATTAGTTGGGTTGAGAAAAAAATATTCGATTATGTGTTATTTTGTTCGAAAATGCTATAATTTTGTTTTTGATCATGGAGGGTAAACTAATTAGGGGAGGTAAACTCAGTAATTTATGTACTGAAATTTTAATAAGGGGTATTTTTGTCTTTTTACAAATTTTTTCAGAAAAAATAGTTTCAAGCACAGTGAACTTGGCAAAAAGGGGCATATATAATCTGTCCTTGCTAGGAACGATCACATGAACCCAAAGAGATGAACCCAGTCCGATTTTATTTCTTCGCAAATTAAAACAGTTGGGCTTCCGATCCGGCATTGGGCCAAAAAAGAAAATTTAACATCTCTGATATATATCGAATATTTAAAGCAGTAGAAATGCAGTAGAAATACAGAAATTTAACACAATTTAATGCTAGAAAAAATCTCTCCTTCCTTTCAAATTGAAAGCAGCAAGCAACTACATAGGCAAATGCAATAATCATCGATCACAGTAACACTGTAAAACGTCAAAAGTTGATGCAAGAATTCTCATATACTATTATCAAGAAATGGGTCAAATTGAATCCTATGTACCCCCGCTGCAACATCAATATCTCGGAGATTAATGATCTCAAAATAGAGTTTCCAACTCTCATGCTCTTAAAATGAAGCTGCTGCTACGACGCTAAGAAGGAGCAAGACCAGAGAGGCGGCAAGCGAAGGAGCTCCGGCGGTGGCGGGTGCTGGTGCTGTGCCTGGGCCTGGAGCCACTTCATTAGCCCCGACGCTGGAACTTGGAGTTTCAGCAACTGAGCTTGGAGTTGGAGATACACCCGATGATGGAGACACAGCTGAATAAACATCATGTTAATGTTACAAGGACAAACAAAAACATCACTACTCCAAATACCAAACCATACATCAAAACTCATAGCTAATTTGTGTCAATATAATAACCACACAACTCAATTCACCAATCTAATATTTGTAAACCACATGTGTTTCAACAACGAAATCACTATTTAGAGACTTGATGAAAGACAATCAGCTAAATGCAATGGACATAAATTAAGGCATTTTGATTTCAATCAATTTGGGATCAGATTTTAAAATGACAAAATAGTAAGATATAGACATGAAATGGAAATAAATTTGCGAAGATCTGTAATTACCTGGGGCAGCACCAGTGTCAACGCTCACTGTTCGAAAAAAACAAAAAAAAAAAAAACCTTGGGTTATAATCGAAGGAAGAATCTGTACATGTTCGAAAGCCAGAGAACAGAGCAACATCAAAGAGGGAGAGAGAGAGAGATTACATCCACAGTTGGTGACGGAGGGGGCGGAAACATGACAGGCAGCGGGAAGAGTGATGGCCTTGGTGACATTGAGCGTCACCCCCAGCTGAGCACTGTTCCTAAAGGCCTCACACAGACACTCGGCGTCGGTTTTGAGGACGGTTTTGAGGCCCGAGCAGCAAGTGCCCTCCGGTTTTTTGGTGGTGCTCCCCGCCGTCACGAAAGACAAACAGTCCGCCATGTTCAGGACCAGCCCCGAGCAGTCCACCGCCGGCGCTGCCGCCGATTTCGCCGCCGAACCTATCGCCATTGAAAGGGCAAAAAGCGTGCAAAACACCCACATTACAGCCATTCTAGATTTGTGAAAATGTTTTTTTTTGGTCCTGTGAGATATGGAGAGAGAGATGTGTGATGGGAGTATTGTGCGAAGCGTTTATATATAGAGAGGCGAATGGGAAAGGGAATTGGCAAGGGACGGGAGAGGGATGGATGGGCATGGGTGGGCTGGACACGTGGAATGAGGTTTTGCAACGTGATTCTTCCGCCCTATCAAATGTTATCTATATTACTGCCTCATCCCATAAAAATTTTCGCATTTTTTTTTTTTTTCTCAACCATTATAAATTTCATAATCTTAAAATAAAAAAATTTTATAAGTTTCATCCTCACAATTTTTACCAATTTACACAAATATCAATATTTTTTACTCTCAAATACACATAATTCAATAATTTTTTTTTACTTTATACATAAAAATTTACAAAATTATTCATCAAAACCTCAATCATTATTATTTTTTCTTAAAGTGTGTGTCCTTCTATATATTAAAGTTTTTTCTGGGCGCAGGGAGTACTTTCTTTATCTAGGGATAGTTTTATGGAAAATAAGTATTAAATTGGAAAATTTTTATATTATTTACACCCTATTTATATCTATTTATTCAGATGTTATTGTACTAAATTTATTTTATGAATAAAATATTATTTTAAATAATAATAATATTTTTAATTTTTTACACATATATTTACTTTATAAATAAACTACTAATATTTCTTAAAACTCATAATAAAATTTTTATGTCTACTTATATTTATTGAAGTGGGTAAAGAATGAAGAGATTTAATTATAATGACAAATTGAGTAACATAAGATGTAATTAAGAGATATGTAAGACTCCATTTGGATAGAGTCATTTGAAAATCAAGGGATTTGAGAAATATACCATACATTTACAAATCAAAATGGAAAAAAATTTAATGAATGGATTTGATTCACACAAATATTACTTATAAGTGGAAGGATTTCAAATACTCAACAAAACCTAATCATTTAAAATCCTCCCACTTCTTCCACTTGTGCTTAATATTTGAGTGTATCAAATCTATTCATTTAGCTATTCTCAATTTTAATTTGTTTGAATGCATGGTATATTATCCTCAAATTCATTGATTTCAAATCCACCCCATCCAAATGGAGCCTAAGAGTTTAGTTTGAGATAATAGAATTGTTCTTTTATTATTTTGGATAGAAGAAAACAAAAATATACCGTTCATTTTATAATTTTAAGCAGTAAAAAATATAATGGAAAAAGTATATGGCAATAAATAATAAGTAGTAACATTTAAAATTAGATACTATAACTGACATTGTTTAAGGGGGATGAATCCCTTGTGTAACATGAGGATCTCTCATGTAGGATGGTGTTTTCATGTTTTGCCATTTGAGAAATTTGAAAAATTAAAATTTAAAGGGTGAAGCAATTAATTCAATTACTGCTGGTGTTTTCATGTTTTGCCATTTGAGAATTTTGAAAATTTTAAATTTAAAGTTTAAAGGGGCAAGGAATTAATTCAATTAATGCTCGTAATTAAATTGCAATGTTATTTTATATAGTCAGGCCTTAATGTTTGTTTGTATCTTCTACTAATAAAATATTTAAAAGTAATATCTTTTTAATATATAATAATATGCAAACTCTACTATAAACAAGTTTTATAGTATAAAAAATTAATTATTTTGATAATACTAACATTCATTCACTGGTATTATTTTATAAGTCAATGATATTATAATATTACAAAAAAAAAAGTTTTATACGATAAAACTTATTTATCGTATAAAAGTTATGTTTAATATTTTAAAAGAATTTTCAAATATACTCTTGCTTGTACACTACTACTTTTTGTTGCTTACTTGCTGATTAAATTAATACTTTAAATTATTTTGATGATTAAATTAAATAAATATATTCGCTTGTTCTACTTTATGTTGCTTGATTTTGAAAAGGTTTTTTTCCCCCAAGAAATTAACGTTCACTTGTGATGTAAAAAGGAAAATTTGGAGGCTGGTAAATGATTGGTTGGACACAGCTTTTTGTCGAACTGCATTTTCTGTCCGTTAGTCTAAGCGGCATTTCTTCAATTTCAGCTTTTCAAATTTAGCTTTTTGGCTGCTCAATTTTGGAACCGTTGAGATTGACCATTACCTCCAATAAAAGAAAGAAAAGTTTTTTTTTTTTTAAACCAATTTCACTGTTTAAATAAAAGAAAACAATTTCACTGTATAAATAATACTCATGCCGTTCCGTATTTATTTCCTATTTTTTGGCATAAAAATTAAGGTAAGTAAATATAATATAAATATAATAAAAATAATATAATGGATGGAAGAAAACGTAAAAATTTAGATAAAAATAAAGATAAATAAGTGACATATACGTAATAATTTAGTGGGTATTTACCAAAAATATAATGGGTCATAGTGGAATAGATCAAAATGAAAAAAATAAATAAAAAGTTTAAGCTGGAACAGAGGGAGTAATAATTAATACAGTTAAAAATATATACAAAATGCAAATAATTTCACAGTAAAACTAGTTCACAATATATTAATTTTAAAATATATACTTGTAGTTTGTATAAATCATTTTACGCATGTACATATTTACATACTAATTTTTTACTATTTTTATATTAATAGATAAATTTAACGATCTCAAATAAGATGGTTTCAATTTCTTTTTTTTTTTTTAAGAAATGACTAAATGATCAGTAAAAAATGATTAAATTAGTGGATGCCAGTTTAAAACAAATGAAATTAGTTTTAAGAGGTGCATAGAAATGTAATTATATCCAAATCCAGCATTTGAATTATTGAATGACAGAAGAAGAAAAAAAAGGTGTCCATTTAAGTAAAGTTGCAATTTTTTTTTTTTTTAAATTTTGTTCCTAAGTAAAGTTGCAACCTTAAACATTGTTGATGATGGCATGCTTGTGAAAGCGTGTAAAGATTCCACAATATTGAGGTGGTGCTTTCCATGATTTAACAAAGTGGGATTTGATGAATGAGTCTAAAAGCGTGGTTTGGTGAAGGGCCCTCTCAACCACGCCCTGCTCCCATCAACTTTCGGTGCATATGCATATACATATACATATACAAATTTATATCGTCTCAAGTTTGAATTAGGTGCTATTAATTTTTGTATTGAATCAGTTCGCATATTGATGTGAGATTCTATTTTTTAAAATCGTATGCCTGAGTTATTAAAAAAATATTGATGTTCATAGCACAGAAATATGACTCCATTATTACTTTCCTTTCCGCGCCACATTTTGCTTTTCCTATTGTCAGTTTTTTAAAATATGGTAACAAAAAAAAAGTAGTTGAATGCGGAAAAGAGCAACACATGTTGCGATTCAATATGCAGGGTGGCTCATATAATTAGGTAAAGCACCAACGTCATAATTTGAGTAACGTTATACAAAAACAGAGTTTATTATGATCAAAAAGGAAAAAGAAAAGTAGAAACACACTTATTCAAATAAATTCATATAATTAATTGATGCAGTATTTGAAAGATTATAATACATCATTCAATTCAAAATATATGTGGTTTGGGTCAATGCACATATATTAAGAAACTATTCATTTTCTATTATATATATTCTTAATTAATTATTTTGAAATTTGAAAAATATTAATACATAAGAGTTAAATTACTTAATGACTTTAAGAGTTAAATTAGAAAGAAGTATAATTAATTAATATTAAAAAAATGTAGAATATTATTTAAATTGTAAATGAGTTAAGGGTTAAGGGTAAAGATAGAGAGATGTGGGAGATATTTTGCAAAAATAATTTTTGTTTTTTTGAACATTGCAAAAATAAATTATGTTGTGATGTGTGATTTGCCTAAATGAAAACTTGAAGGATGGAGCCAGGGAGTATTTTTTTTTCTTAATTTTTATGTCCAAATTCATGTGAAAACTGATTTGAGATGGAGGTAGTATGATGTATTTTGAAAAATATTTTTTGACAATACTACAAATTATGTTTTGATATTTTATTAGTATTGAAATATTATTGTAATGCATACTAAAAATTATTCCTTTATAGTCAAAATGCGATTTAAATGGAACTGTAGGGAGTATTACTATCCATTTATGGTTGGTGTCACAATTTTGGTAAAAATTTATATGAGTTCGTCTTATTCTGCGATTAAATATTATTTTTCAATAGAAAATTATAATTTTTAAAATTAAATGTACCATTTTTTAAAAAATTTTATCTTAAAATAATACAACATATTTTAATTGCATGTTTTTAGGTGATACACATTTACCTTAGAAATATGATAGTTTGTAGCCCCAAACTACTAAAAAGATCGATATAGTTTCTTAGATATATTATCATGAATTAGTATATTTAATCATTAACATATTTAAATATATAAATAATCGAATTTCATCGATCCTATTAAAGAGTAGAGTAACTGAAAAAGTTACTTAAATATTTATATAAGTAATCAAGCCAAGTAAAATCGAGCACTGAGTTTGTCTAGATTGCAATCAAATGCAGCTCGAGCCAAGAAAATGAGTCTGGTCAATTTCGAGTCAAACTCGAGCTTTAAAGACATCTCCAATAATGCACTCGAGTTGTGCTTCTTTAAGCATAATCTATTCCAGCAAGGTTGGGTTCTTTTTGAACATGAAAGATTTAAATGATGATTTAATTTTTTTTTTTTTCCATCTCTTATATTTTTGTACAGTTGTAAATTGAATATTCAAACACACTCGTTCATATTACATCTATTCCTAAATAAATAATATCATAATTTTTTTTTCACCATTTATTCTTTTTCTCTTATTTTTATTACACTCTGATTTTATCTCCTACTTCTACTTTTAATCTAATTATTATGTCACTAACTAACAATAAATATTATTTCATCATCACTAAAAAATATTCATTTGTACTCATTCATCTCAAACTATAACATAAATTTATTCTATTCATTTTATTTCCTTATTTGTTTCATCCCACTCAAATTATATATATATATATATATATATATATATATATATATATATATATTCCACCATTCTAGCGATAGATTAGTTGAGCGCTAATATTGGGCGCACAGCTGTAACTGCATTAATGCGCTACTTCCCTTGTTTTTTTTTCTTTAGTTTTGCTTTTCTTTTTATTTTTGCAATTAATATAAAACATAAATAAATTAATATCTCTAAAATAATCTAAGAATAATGTGCTATGAAATAAAATATTACACATAAATTTGAAAAAATAACGTAAAATTCAATATAAGGAACAAATAGTGTCCATCATTTTGTAATTTAAATTTTTGTATATTATGATTAATTGAAAATTTCACTTTCCATGATTTTTTTATCAATTTACATATTGCTAAATTTAATCAAAATTTATATATAAAGCAAAAATTAATATTTTATTAAAATATGTTTACAAACATATTATAATTATAGATCATTATAGTATAACCAAAAAAATTACTACCCGTCCCGCAGTTATCTTAAATTATTGTAGGAGAAAAAATAAATGTAAAAATATTTTGGGTGGTTGTATGAGATAAAGTGTAGGAGAGAGAATAAAACAGAATAAAATAAGAATGTCATTTTTTAAATTTAAATGGTATTGTGAGGGTTTAGTTTATGGAGGGTATTCCATTTTAAGAGTGTGAAGTTAATTGTGAGACGTGCCGAAAAGAAAAGTGTGAAAATAATTGTGAGACGTAGGAAGTAATTAATAAAGAATATCATGAAATATTCAATTTTAGTGCATAAAATAATGCTGGCAGCTGGAAATGTGGTATTGATTCTATGGAGTGTAAAATAGTGTTGAAAATAACATTAGAGGGCTGAAAATTGCCTTAAATGCCCCCAATATACACCGTCAACTTATAAACACAAAGGAACTGTGTATTAAGCTGATTGGAGTAGGCATTTTAATGACGGCCAAAAAATCATGTAACAAGATATTTGAGAATTTGCATCTAATGCGAAGTAGAGGAAATTGAGTCAAGGACCAAGAGTGGTCCACGTGGATGGACTAGTTAATTTCATTGGCTAGAAATCTATCCATGGCACTTGTGAGATTTGGTCTCCAGATTTCACTTATCCTACTTGGCTCCCTTAATAACCCGGTATCCTGCTTTTAAGAAGAAACTCTGATCTGCCACTCTCTTATTAAATTTTGATATAAAGAGCAAACCAGATATAGATGGCTTCTACTTCTGCTGCAGCATTAGTAAATGGCTTAGGATCTACCTTCTTGACTGGTGGCAAGAAGAGCCAGGCATTGCTGTCCGCCAGAGTCGGCGGTGCTGCCCCGTCCAAGAGGGTCCTTGTGGTGGTTGCTGCTGCTGCCACCAAGAAGTCATGGCTTCCGGGCGTTAGGGCCGGTGGCAACTTAGTCGACCCCGAATGGCTCGATGGCTCGTATGTCCCACTCTCTATCATCATCTATTGTAAATATTATTGTTATTATTATGTATTCCAGAATGAATGATTGTATGAATATTTCACAGGTTACCTGGTGACTATGGTTTCGACCCCCTAGGACTTGGAAAAGATCCAGCATTCCTGAAATGGTACAGAGAGGCTGAGCTCATCCACGGGCGGTGGGCAATGGCGGCTGTTTTGGGCATCTTTGTCGGGCAGGCATGGAGCGGTATCCCATGGTTCGAAGCGGGTGCCGCCCCTGGTGCTGTTGCGCCTTTCTCTTTCGGCACCCTCCTTGGAACTCAGCTCCTCCTGATGGGTTGGGTGGAGAGCAAGAGATGGGTCGATTTCTTCGACCCGCAGTCACAAGCTGTGGAATGGGCCACTCCCTGGTCCAAAACAGCAGAGAATTTCGCAAATGCCACAGGTGAACAAGGCTACCCTGGAGGGAAATTCTTTGATCCATTGGGGGTTGCAGGCACATTAAACAATGGAGATTACATACCTGATACGGAGAAGCTCGAGAGACTGAAGCTTGCAGAGATTAAGCATGCTAGGATTGCCATGGTGGCTATGTTGATCTTTTATTTTGAGGCAGGCCAAGGGAAAACACCCCTTGGATTCCTTGGCTTGTAAGCTCTTCAATCTCAATGAATATCCTTGTATAAACACTGCTTTGCTTCTATGGATATACATTTATATTGCTTTTATTCAAGACAACCAAGTAAAACAACATTATTTTTAGCTACTCAGAAAACTCATACTCATATGATCATTCGATCATTCATTGCCATCAACTTATAGGGAATTATGAACGAATACATAGAGTTTAAACATTATTGAGTTTCCGGCTCATGAAAAATGGTGAAGCAATTGCAAATTTGCTTGACAAGAAGCATACAAATTGGAAGAGGAAAACTTTAACTATAGGAACTGCAAAAATTACGATGACTCAGGAAGATCAATCACTTCCCATAGCCATCAAGAACTCACCCTCACACACCACTTCACCACCTACATATGCTTTTCCTTCCATCTTTGCTATTCCAAAGCGTTTCTGAAGCTTGACGAGATTCATCCTCATTACTAAAGTGTCTCCTGCAATAACTGGCTTCCTGAATCTTACTTTGTCGACTCCAGCAAAGAAGAAATTTGAACGCGAGCCTCCCACTTCTGGTTGTAGCATAACCAAGCCACCAACCTGGGCCATTGCCTGAATCCAGCAGTAAACATACGCTTTGAGAAAAGAAGTCTTTAGGAAATAACTGGTTGTGTATGGAGATGTACACTGATCGAGATAAGCATAGAAAACTGTAGTACAAACTTATCGGATCTCATTTTGGGAGACATTTTGTTACAAACCTCACTTTGTGCACTACAATACTGGTCAACTAGGGAAAGTGTAACAAATATATAAAGACAGAAACCTATAATTGAAGTAAGGTTCTATGACCAGTGTAGAAACAAGATTTTCTGGCATATAAACTCATTGTTTATTTGGATATCACAAAGTAACTAGGAAGATAAGTAAACATGCGAATTAACAGTCAACATATATAATATATCATGCAACATTTTGTAATTTCCTATGGCTTTCTCATTTGTTAAATTCAGATTCTAGAGATACAAATTTAAGATGATTCATTCATCCCTTTCCTCAGTCAAGCGAAATATTAGAGAACTCCAACCCCCATCCCCTGAGCCTCGTATCACATAGTTCGGTGAAGAATTTTTCATGGTAAATCAAAATGGAAAGGTCTTTTGTAATTACTCTTTATTGACTCTTGTGAAACACCCACTCTTACAAGTAATATAGACTCCATATAAGGATCTCAGGTTTATTTTCAACATGACACATAATAAATATTTATCAAGAATTATGATAGATGAACCAGAAAACTACTTGCGCCACCAGTTGCCACTTCTACTGCGTGAGGAATTCACTCGAGAAACAAGTGGATCTAAGAGAAGATTACACTTATTGTGCAAAGTTCTGAAACTTGGGCCATTCTCTCACATTCTTAACTCTGAAAATCATTCAGCATTCACAACATTTCAATGGGGAATCTGCAGTCATCTACCAAACACCTTTTATATATCAACACGAAATAAGGCATGCGGTCTAAAAAAACAATGAATACAAAGGGAGGTTTGGTGAAAATATTAAAAAATCAAGTTCCAGTTTCTAAAGCAGATACATACTCCACATAAATCACCACAGGATGTCCCCTACAAGCAAAGCACGTATGTAGTTTATATGCAAACGAGAAGCAATTCAAAATGTGCATGAAGTTATCAACTTGAAAAGATTTCTATGGTCGACCTGTTTTACGCACCAGCAATCAAGAAGTCAAATGATTGCAACAACAAAGACATATAAGGTGGCACATGGTTCAAGTTCTTTCATGAGAATAAGAATGAAAATCACTTTTCCCTCTCTACGCCCCCATATATGTTGGAGGAAGGATTGTTTACATGGTGGTTACATCATTAATGTTGTGTTCTAATTTTAGAAAAAATAGGACAAAAAGGTTGATGGTTGCAGCATAGGAGAATGATTGAGGAGGGACCATGATAATGATTAATGATCATCTTTTGTTCTCATTAACCACCATAATTATTTTATACTCATTTATAACAGCAATTAATAGTTAGCACGATTTCTATATCGAGAAAATGTATCAAACTCTATAAAATCGTAATGTGCCATCCACCCAACACCAACGAAACAAAAACATCCAAAACGCAAAGAGGTGAATATTAAAGCTTGAATCAAAGACAAAAGGCAAAGCATGAAATAATGATCACTAAGCAAGAAACACAAATAGAATACCTCAACCATGAGCACACCAGGCATAATTGGCCTCTCAGGAAAATGACCAGGAAAGAAATTATCATTTATGGTCACGTTCTTGATGGCCACAGCCGACACTCCAGGAGTGTATTCGATCACTCTGTCCACCAGCAAAAACGGAAATCTACAGTACAAAAGATAAAACCCAAACAAAAAACATAAGGTTATAGAAGATTCCTCCATATTTCGGGTGAGACGTCTCAAAAATGTACTGGATTTCACTTACCGATGAGGTAAAATCTCACGAATTTGATTAATGTCCATAACCATCGGAAATGCAGGGTACTCTGATGATAAGCGGAAAACACGCGTGAGTAATTTCGAATATGAACGAGAACAAGATAAATTAAAGTTTCTTCATACTCAATTCAATCGGAATTTCGTCAGAGGAGGTGTTGCCGCCGGAAGAAGTGGACTTGGAGATAAAACTTGTGTCAGATTTTCTTAAATTGGTTGAAACTACATGGGATCTGGAAATACCGAGAGATTGTTTGACAGAAATAGAGAGAGGAGAGCATTGCCGATGTTTTTAGGCAACGGTGAAGAACTCTGAGCGGAAAACAAAGACTGAGATAAGACGGTGGACGCCATTGTAGAGTAGTAATCTGTGCAAGACGAGTAGAATGCAATGCTATAAGGGCAAAGGTGGGCGTGATATTTGAGGGGGCGCAGATTTGTTGGTTGAATTGGTTTGTTTAGTTTATCAGTGAAGTGAGAGAAAAACCATTGACAGATGCAACGTAAACAATTCGCAGCTTGTGTTTGTGTTATTGCTTTGCTGTTTCCAAATCTTAATTTCCAAAATGCTTACCTGGATCCCTCTAATTTTATTTTTTAATCACTCTTCTATATTTTGATTGGATACTTTTTTTTTTTTTTTTTGAATATTTTGATTGGATACTTTTTTTTTTTTTAATATTTTGATTGGATACTTTAATACTTCGAATTTTATTTGAATTAAATCAGATACTTTAATTTTTGACAGAATTAAATCAGATACTTTAATTACTAGTATTATAATTGAATTATTGTACGTGTAATTTTATTTGCATTAAATCCCTATACATAATTTTATTTAAAAATCAAAATTTATCATTCCTTAATAAATTCCATGGGAAAATATACATATTCTATTTTCATTGTATTTTAATCAAATAAATTCTGGAATTTAAATAGTTAATAAATTGACGTTTTAATGTGTGTTTTTAATAGAAAATCAAATGTTGCAGACGAAAACATCAAATATTGAAGAACATAAGATAATTTTGAATTTTTGTTGATACTATTTCTTTAATTTTAATGAGTATTTAGGGGTGTTTTCAATCACTTGAAAGTTGAAACAGTGAAAATATAAATTGTAATTTTATTTTTGAAATTATTATATTAATATTAATGTTGTTGTTGGAATGTGTTATTATTTTTTATAATTTTATTATTCAATTCCTGATCCAGCTTGATCGGAGGCTTGTTAATCAATGTTTATAGATCGCATGGTTTCTTGACTCGGGAGTTTGATTGATTTCTAAACAACATATGCCAGTTTCTTTAATTTTTATGGATCTGAAAATTTATGGTACCTTCTGTTGCAGAGTATCATCTCCTCTGTCTCTGTTCAATTCTGCCGAAGCTAGACATGCACATTACGCCATAAATAGGAGTCTGTTCTATGCCACCTAAGTTAAGTAAATAAAATAAGATAAAATTACCATCAACTTCTTTGTTTCTAATAAGTGTTATATTGTTAGGATGTGCAGCAGTTTCACACTTCGTAGTGTGTCGATATTCAAAAATCCTAAAAAACTGTATCGGAGACCCCACACAAATATTTTATTTTAGTTGAGGACGTGCTGAGCTGGAAGACTAAACTATGTTTGATATGTTCAAGATTTGGCATGAATTTATTGAAATGATCTAGATAAATCAACATTGAACAAGTTATGTTTGTACTACGTGAACAACTGGGTGAAAACAACTCAAGAAAAAAGGCATATAAATCATTGGTTTCTCAGCTCAAAATCTTCCAAAATTTCTTGTTAACTTATAGCTGTTCTGGAATCCCAAGGGAATTTAATCACTATATTATCCACAAGACTTCCATTTCTCAAGTTCCTAATATTCTCTCTCTAATGGCTCCCTCCAATTTCTTCAACTTCCTACTTGTTTTAGCACTTCTGTTTATACACAAGAGAGCCATAGCAGAAGATGATTCCATTGGTTACCATGGCAACGAGAGAGACGCACTAATGGCCCTCAAGACAGGCTTCAATAACACCTTTCTTAATGGCAATTGGACCGGGATCATGTGCTACATGAACAACACACCTTACTGGTATGGTGTCCAATGTTTAAACGGGCGAGTCACTGGTCTAATCTTGGAAAACATGGGGCTCAACAGAGGAATCAAGGTAGATGCACTTGCCAATCTCACTGAGTTAGAAATTCTTAGCTTCAAGAACAACTCTATAACTGGAAATATGATGGGCTTTACATCTAATCACAAGTTAAGAGACATAGATTTATCAGAAAATGGTTTTTTTGGTAACATCTCATCGTCTCTTATAAATCTCAATTCCCTGATATCCCTTCAGCTTCAGGACAACTACTTAACTGGTCCAATCCCAAGCTTCAACCAATCTAGCTTAAAAACGTTCAATGTCTCTTACAACAATCTTTCTGGGAAAATACCAGAAACCAAAACCCTTCAATCATTTGATCCTTCATCCTACTTTGGTAATAAAAACCTATGTGGCACTCCAATTCCTACTTCCTGTAAAACCAGAGATGATGTGTCAGAACCATCTAGTGTAAACTCAAGTGAAACTAATCATAATGAGCGTTTTGCAGCCATTTTAGTGGTGGTCGATGTAGTCGTACTTGTAGTCATTATGTTCCTCTTCATCATATACTACAAGAAATACAAGAAGCTCAAAATGGGAATGATGGCAAAGAACCCTGTACATAGAGATGAAGAGCACGATAGCACGATTGTGGAACGAGCATCAGAGAAGAGAAACGCAGAAGGAGAAAGAGGGAAGCTTGTCTTCATGGAGGACACAGGGACGCCTATGTTTGATCTGGATGATCTGTTGAAAGCATCAGCTGAAGGATTAGGGAAGGGCAGCTTTGGTAATTGCTACAAGGCCGTGCTGGAGGCTGGACTGGTTGTCGTCGTGAAACGGTTGAGGGATTTGAAGCCTCTGAACAAGGAAGAGTTCGTGAGACAAGTGAGAGCCATAGCTGATCAAAAACACCCAAATTTGTTACCTCTTTTAGCCTACTACTACTCTAAGGATGAGAAGATGTTCCTCTATAGGTTTGCCTCCAAAGGAAATCTCTATAATCTCCTTCACGGTAATTTATCTATTTACTTTCTACACCTGCATCCATTATTAATACATGCACAATCATTCAAATATATATATTCGTAGATGCTATCTCACTATCTAATGAATATCATCTAAGCATAGTGTTGGTAAATTAACCATTAGTAAATATATCAAGGAAATTGTTGAGCATGAAATCTGAAACGGCCTAATTATATATGAAAAAGCCTAATGAGCAAAAAATTATGAGATGAGTGCATAATTTATTGGCAATTTATAAAATAGTTAATCAACAAAACAAATTAGAAAACATTTGGAATTTCTTTCAGTTTTCTGGTCTGCTGAGAGAATAATTAGCAAATAATTGTGCAGGTGGAAGAGGAACGCGGGACAGGGTCCCCTTCCGATGGAGCTCGCGACTGGCTGTGGCACGCGGCGTAGCACGAGCAATGAAGTACCTACACCTTAACACCCGATCTCAATCCACCGTCCCCCTCGGCGATCTCAAAGCCACGAACGTACTCATCGACGAAAACGACGAAATCCTCGTCTCCGACTACGGACTTACCTCCCTGATCGCACTCCCCATCGCCGCCCAACGTATGACCTCCTACAAATGCCCTGAATACGCATCCGAAAAGAAGATCTCCAAAAAATCCGACATCTGGAGCTATGGATGCCTGCTTCTCGAGCTCCTAACGGGGAGAATTCCGGCGAATGCGGCTCCGCCGGGGATTAATGGAGTGGATCTCTGCAGATGGGTCCACCGCGCTGTGAGGGAGGAGTGGACGGCGGAAATTTTTGATCCGGAGATCGCGGTTCAGAGAGGGGCGAACAACGGAATGCTGAGGCTGATGCAGATTGCCATGAAATGCTGCGACAAGTCTCCGGGAAAGCGGCCGGAGGTTAATCAGGTGTTGGCGGAGGTAGAGGAGATCAACTATGCCGGTGATTCAGAAGATGAGGATTACTCGTACTCCTCGTATGATCGATCATTGACGGATGAATCCTTCTCTGCAACTACTTCAGCGTAATTTGAGATAATTCTGAACTGAATTTTGGAGTTTCTGGCGTTGCATGGATGATGATGCAAAATTAGTAGCGATAGGTTGATTATAAATATTATTGTTTGTTCTTTCTGGAAAATAATGAAAATTTCATAACTCTTCTATTTTGGTTTGATTACACCGTCTCATACTCCTCAGTTTAAACTTTATATTAACGGCCACTTTTGGGTTAAATTTTGTTTAAATTAATGGTGATTTCTGCTATTTTTTCACTACTTTCTACTATTATATCCTTTAAAATATTCTAATTAATATTTTTTAATCAAGGGTAAATTTGCTAAAATTTTATACAAAATTTTTTAAAAACTACGCTGGGAGAATGATGCCTATTCGGAATATGCCTATCAATCAAATACAATGGAAAATCTAAGTACGAAATTACTACCAAAAGATAGTAGTGGATTATTCCCTGGTATAAGTTGATTAAGGTGCGGGAATAGGTTGTTGATTAGGTGGTGACAAAGTTGAGATTCAAACATTGTACTATGTATTTTCGAAAAAAACCATTGTACAATTTTTTTTTTTTTAAAAAGTCGAAGTTGGCAATAACCAATAATAATAAAAAAAATATCCACTTCCAATCAAAAAAAAAAAAAGAAAAAGAAAAAATATCCACAATGGAAAGAAGCTCGACTCAACTCAGGGATTAGGAAAAGAACAATCGAATTTGACAAGATAATGTGATAAGATATTACTTCCTCCGTCCCGAAAATATGTCCACACTTTCTATTTTGGTCCATCTTACAATTATCTGCACACCCCAAATTTGGAAATAACACTCAATATCAATTTTATTTCAAAAATGTCGCTCTTACTTTATTCTTTCTCTTACACTTTATCTCATACAACCATCCAAAATACCCTACACTTTAATTTTCTCTCCTACATTAATTTAAGTTTTCTTAATAAGTGTGTCTCTTCACATATGAAGATAGTTTCGGGATGGAGGGAGTAGCATTTTGATTAATTAAAAAGTTAAATGTGAAAATGAAACTTGCAATCGATTACAACCAAGAATGACAATTGTAAAACAATTAAATGGTAGTAGAGCTGTTTTACATGATGTTTTTAATATAAGAATATTTCATTTCTTATTTTATTTATGGAATGGAGATAATTTTTTTATTAAAAGAAAAAGAAAAAAAAACAGTATCGGGTCGAGGAATTTAAAGGTTCCTATCCTATATTGTACTACTACATGTCAACTGGAGAAAGTTGTAGCTTAAACCGATATATCTGGGCCTGAGGCATCGTTTGATCTGTTGCAGAGAGTCGAGACGATGAGTTTATCTCTGCTACAGAGTTACTCCTCCGCTGAAGAAGAAGACCCACAACAATTGTTACAAGAGGAACTCTCCACAGATGATGACGTAGTCGACGTCGTTCCAAAGACTAGCCGTTCCTACAAACCCTTGGTGAATCCCAATCCCCCGTCCTCTTCCTCCTTGCCTTCCGCTTTTGACGCTTTCTCCGAAGTAAATAACGAACTTTCTCATTTTCCGAGTATTTTTCGCTTTTCTGTTTCTCAGATCTAGGGTTTTCCCGAAGTTCTAATTTGTTTTTTGGGTGGGGAAATATGATTGGAGGTTTCAGGGCCACCGCAGTTTCTGAACAGTAGTGTTCAAGAAGAAGCGGTGAAAGATGATGGACAGCGCTGGAGGCATGGTGGTAGGAGAAACCGTAAAGAAAAGAAAGACGTACCTTCAGGTAATTTTTCCTTTTCCTTTATTTCAACAATCGCCCCTGTGCAAGTCTTCTGTCATTTGTTGCATTTGTTGTTGATTGATGGAGTAGGGTCTTCATTTTATATTGCTTTTGTTGAGTAGTGTCATTTTTTCTTCAGGGAACTTGTTCATGTGTGCAGTAATGGGATGCTAATTTAATTTAGTAATCGAAAAATTGATAGCAGTTCCAAAGAGGGAAGAAGTTCTGTTTCTGACTGAATGGTGTTGCCTTTCTGGATCTTTATAGTATGTTTCCCTCTCCTTTAATAAGTACCCTGCTTTTTTGCGCTTGGGGTCTCAGAATTTCTTATGCTTTTTCCAATACAATGATCCATGAGTTCCCCATTCCAGAGTGTATGAGGTGACGCAGCATAATAATTTCCCTGTGTTTGATGAACAGAACTGAGGTGGGGGTGAGGGGGTCATTCTGATGATTTTGATTTTTTATGAAGTTTGTAAAACATTCAAACTAACTTTGATAATTTTGCTATCTTTCAGTGTAATGGACATGTTAGTTTTTGCCTCTGTGTAGTTAGTGGATATGCTGCTGTGTCTATTCTTGCTACAAGGTTTCTTGCGGCGTCTGCTTCTTACTTATCATTTTTCATGACAAATTTGCTTTGTCGACTTCTTTGCTCGTAACTTTAAAGAATGCTGAGTG
This sequence comes from Paraleonurus japonicus, assembly GCA_030762865.1. Lineage (NCBI taxonomy): Eukaryota > Viridiplantae > Streptophyta > Magnoliopsida > Lamiales > Lamiaceae > Paraleonurus > Paraleonurus japonicus. The sequence goes on along the minus strand of CM061057.1, from coordinate 1,729,455 downwards.
TTTGAAGTATTCAATTTATTATTTCCATGTGGCTGTATAGTACCACGCATGACAATCCTTTTCTTAAGTTGGTTTATATTGGTGCACTAAAGAATAGCTAAATCTGTCTAGTAACCATAGGATGATAATGTTCCCTATATGCAAAGATGCTCTTAGACTCTTATTAGGGAGATCAGTATGATGTTCGTCTTGTGTGCTTGTGCTTCTCATTGCATGCACTATATTATGACTCAGCTTGACACTTGTCCAATACATACTCCGTTGTTCTTAGGTGCTGTGTTGGAATCCAAGCCTCAGTTAGTTGGGATGCACGAGAGAGTGAGAAGTGATATGGACAGCAAAGTCTCGCAAGGCCAATCCAGTGGTCATGCAACCGGTGCACAGAATGGGAAACGTGTGGCAAGTGTTGCAAACCCCAATGCAGAAGATGCAGCTGAACTCTTGAGGTGCATCTTCCAACTCTCTTCTACTGAATCTTCATATTTACAACTTGAAGAACTGATCAAATATGCAACTGTGCTGCTGAATAGATTATTTTGTCTAGTAATCATATACTAAGTTTGTTAATATATAATTATGGTGCTTTCAGAATGTGCTTGAGATGTGGTGTTCCCAAAACTTATTCTCATGCGAAAGGAATCATCTGCCCTATGTGTGGTGACCGGCCTGCTGAGGACGCTGATAAAGAAGCTGCAAAGAAGAAGGGGTCAGCCATTAAGGATAAGGAAAAGAGTAAGAGAATGAAAGGTCAATCCTCACATGCAACATGGAAAAGTGAAACTGAGATGCATCTCAGACAACAGTTTGATTAGCAAAAAGGCAACAATTGGGTATGTTTGGAGATTTTATTACAGGAACTCGGGTTTCTATGTGGTCGACTTGGGAAAATTCTTAGAACAATGGGTGCTATATATATCATCTCGTTGCTTCCATCTTGACCACCTTTTTTCCCCATCCCTTTTGGTAGCCTTGCAATCTGCACATTAGCTTGTTGTTACGTGATACTAACATCACTTCTCCCAATTGAAGTTCAGATTTACTATTCAGGCCCGTCGACTAAGTTTAAAGAACAAATTATAACTTCGAAATTTTTTTAGGAAAAAATGAATGAGCGTCAGTGAGGGGGTAATTTTATTATTATTATTATTATTATTATTATTATTTTTTAACCGTTATAACATCTTAGAGTGATGCAAATAATAAAATTATATGAACCCTTAAATTTAAAATAAAAAAATAGTCCCTTCATTTTGAAATTACCTTCACTAATGAAATAAAATATATATTTTTTTAATTTAAATGGTATTGTGAGGATATAGTTTAGAGAGAGTATCTCATTTTAAGAGTGAAAGTAATTGTAGGTCTGACAAAAAATAAAAGTGTGCAAATAATTGTGGGAGGGAAGTAACTAATGAAGGGAGAAATTAATTCATCGCCCCCCATAACCATCCGTAAATCATACGACTAACCAAAAAGAATATTTGTAAACAAATGTAGATGTTTTAGTTTCATGTAGATAAAAACTTTTTAACTTTCTGCCACGTCGGAAAATTTCCTTCAAAAAAAAAAAACCCCTAAATAGAACGTGAGTGAATGTTAAATGATAATTCCATCAGTAGAGACAAACGGTGGCGTTGTGACTGCAACACGTAAAATTATTACTGAAAAGAATTAAAATTGCAAGTAAGATATATGACAACATAAATACATATAATATTTTGGTATGCTGAAGGGCAGTTTCTATACATGGTGAGGGCCAAATTGGGGCCCGGTACGAATATGGGCGGAGTTGCTTAGACATTTGGAAGTCAGCAGTCAGAGAGCTTCTTCTCGACCTGGGAAACATTTTCTTCACTGATCAAATTGTCAGAGATAGACCCAACCCGATAATAGGACCATTAGACGACACAGACACTAATATAATTCGTGGTACATGCAAAGAAGACTTACCACACTAGATGACTGGAAAGGCGACGAGTCCTGTGCGGGCTGGGCAGATGGACGGTGAAACAGTAACTGTGCTACTGAACGATCTATAGGGTTCGTATCCGTTTCCATATCCATGAAACTGGGGTACCTGATCCGCAAGTCATCAGATAGAATTTAATTCCACTGTTTGCTCAACTGCTGCAAGAAAAGACATAATACGAATCGGGAAAGAGGTAATATACCTCTTTGTTTCATCATCTCCTTCTCCACGACTATCATTCATGTATGCAAGGTTGTGTCTCTGTTCAGCATTCCGAGCCAGACGGTACAAACTGTCCCTTATGCATAACTTTGTTCTCAAATCCAACTAAAACAAAATGTTCAGCATTAGCTTCAAATACAATTCAATATCTTTCGGTGTTGTGCACTTTCAGAAATCTCTCTTAGTGACAATCAAGATAATGTGGTCCAATATATAACACAATGACTTCCTGAACTTGACAGATGTTCTAAATTCTAAATGATATAATCCCACTTCAATTCCCTGTAAGATTCGTGTAAACTAATACAATACCCACAGGTGCCAAATGTTAACAGTAATACATATTTGTAGTAGCTCCCAGACCATCACTTGATAATTAAGGTAGAAGAAAAAGAACTATGTGAGCCCATGGAACAAATTCTTCCATGGAAATAAGAGTCTGTTTTCAATCACTATAGACAACTTCCAATATCACTTTTTTACAAAGTTGTCTCGCACAGCTTTTGAAAAAAAATGATTTTGGAAGTTGTTTTGCACAGTTTGAAAACACACCCTAAATCAGAGTGAGAATGTTGGTTATATTGTTAGTGGTTGACTCTAAACTCGGAATAAGTAAGGACAAAAAATGATTTGAAGGATAACGATTATAAGGGGAAGTAGTTAATCAAAATGGGTAATGATTAACTTAATTTGAATCTTATTACCCCGTACCAAGTATAAGGAATATGAATTGATCCCCATTTATTCCGATTAACCACCATAAACACTCCATGCCCATACCATTCAATGATTCTCATTACCATTCCCACTGAAAATTTTAAACGAGCACCCCCAGGTTTGCATCTTACAACTAGCTGATATTGCAACAGGTAGACATGATCACACATATGAGTTGGTAAGATCCAAAAAAATAGCAGCAACAAAACCTCTTGCGTGAAGTTAATGATAGTGGATTAAAGCACCAAACACCACAAAATATCTAAACCAACCAGTAAGCAGGTATTGCTCCAGATAATGATGTATGTATTTGTAAGTGAAAACTTTGTTTACTTTGTCCTGTTAGAGGGGTGCTTAAGCCAGTTCTGTAATGTACGCAGAGTAAAAACTCAGCCAGCCTATTTCCCATTTATAAATCCATGCACCACTTTTTCATGAAGGATGCTAGGCCCAGTTTCCACCACCCCCTTTGTTTCCCTACTCATTAGTTTAAGGCAGGTTCTACACCTTCATATTAAAGCAAGTGGATGAGCTGAAAATTAATGCAGACAGTTCTTTGTGCACTACATTTGTAGACAGGAATACTTTAAAAACACTCAAACAAAGAAGGGGAAAAAGGTTCCTCATATCCGATCAAAACAAGATGAACACAGAATTTGCACTGAACAAACATTTTGTAAAACAACTATATCATATGGATATAAAAGTGAAACAGAAACAGGCGAATGAAAAGTGAAGGGGCCTTCCTTGGAATAGGCATGCAACAAAATGAACTTGTAATAATGCATGAGATATCAAAAGCAAATTATTTTATCAAGGAAGTAATACCTGTTTCATAACAAGTTGAAGCTGGCAAAAACTAGATGCTTCTAGTGAAATATCATCCAAGTCTGAACCCATGCTCGAGCTTTCTTGTATATTTGAGGAAGCTAATTCTGCAGCATTACAATGATTTTCATATTTTCCTCTCAATCCAGGATCAGTCATGGAGGTCTGAACTGTCACACTTCCATCTTTTGGGCAGTCATGCACTGAGGATAAATTAACTTGATGACAATTTAGCATTTTTCTTTGTTCACAAATTGGTATAGCAAACGCCTCAAAGTCAGGGTTAGGAGAACCCTCCATGTACTGCACTTGGCTGGATGAATGAGAGGAGTCCTCTGGAGAAACTAAAGTTAAGTCATTAGTCTCCGATTGAACATTAGATAGTTTCAAATTCACTGAAGACAGACCAGACGAATGACCATTATCTGATTGCATGTAAGAGACAGGATTTTGTGAATAACTATATGAATCAGGAGATGATTCATGCTGCTGCTGCGTTTGAACAGAGGTGAGTCCAGAAGAAAGCTTTCTGACTTCCTTTAATCTCACAGTGGCATGACTGAATCTATAATTCCCAGGGTAATGTTCATTGCCCTTTCCCTCAGATTGCTTCTCTTGCTTGATCTGGCTATAATGCTCATTGGTCTGTAAAAAGTACCACAATAAATGACAGTCAGACTGCTTATGGTTGTAGGTCTTTGATGAATTCTAGCATGCATAAACAAAGTTAAATACTAAACGGAGTGAAAATGTTGAAACCTAAGGAACAACCCAACCTCTTGCCTGCTCACCTAGAGCTAAAACTATTGGATGATCAAGCAATATCTATTCGGCAAGCAGGTATGAAAAATCAAAACATGAAAATAATTACAAACAAACTTCCCACATACCACTGCAGCACTGCCTAATCTGGTATGGCTGTTCGTTGAAATACTTGGTTGAATCTTATTGATAAATTCTGATCTCTGCAACAGAATTATTTATGTGATTAAATTACTACCACAGACGATAAGAGAACAGAAGCATGATTTAGATAACAGATAGATACAGTAACCTGCTCGTCCTGAGGAATAAAGTCAACTTTGCTATCAGCAATACCAGGCCCAATCACAAAAGTCCTATAGGATTCAGATTTTTCTGAGGTCCAAGAACTGTCCTTGAATGTAATGGGTGTACTGATCATGGAAGAATTATTGATAGAATAGCCATTCGAGAAGTCATTGTTTTCAGATATATTTTCCATGTCACTCGACTCAAGGTATGGAAACTTAACTTCTGACTTAAGCACATCTCCAGACCCTCCTGTATCATCTGATGATAACCAACCCAACTCATCTTTTCTACGGATCCCAAGACCAAATGTTGAATCACAATTTCTGAGAAGTAGGGCATGTTTACAAGTGAAAACATCATAAAAATGAAAAAACTTAACAAAGTAATGGTCTGGGATTACCTAAACATCTTGTCAATATCTTCAAAGTTCTCTATTTCAGGCCAATCACAATAGAGGAGATCACTGGAATCTTTATTCTCAGCATTTTCGAAGTAATTGATATCATTGCTGGCATGATTTATGCCACCCATGGGATAATTAAAGTTGTTATTATAAACTATACTGGTCTTGTCATCGAGAATAGTATCAAACCCAGAGAACTCACCACTATTTGAGTTCCTGTAATTGCTCTTCAAGCCATTAGCAGATGTGCTATCAGAAGCAACATTTGACGCCTGTTTGACTGGGTCGCTGTAAAATGCAGAAGTTCCTGCTCTATCTGGCTTGTGGGGCCTGGCATCTTTCTCCAACATCGTATTCCTTCTTTTACTCAGCGTTGGAATCCCACCTTGATTCCCTTTCTGATCAACATACCTACAGGCAGATCTATCTCCAGCATTACTTGAATTACTAGCAATTTCACAACGATGCTTCTTCTCACCGCCTTCTAGAATGGAATGACCACTAGCCTTCTTGTTACCAGGATCAGGCACTGTATGCTCATCACTCAGACAAAATTCATCCCAAGCTATGTCTACACACTGTAACAGCAGTCACATAATTTTTAGCTGTAAAATGCAGTGAATATTTCTATATGATGAGTAAAACATACAATGACTAAATCTGAAACAAATTAAGATAACAGAAATACTTATGAGGACATGAATGGAAAACCAGCATCAATTATTCAGCTTTTCCATTCAAATCTTACTATTGAATGAACATCAAAAAAACTAGCTTGAAGATGTTATTACAATTTACCAGAAATGCTAGAATTGACCATAAGCAGCAGATAAATCTGGACAAGTATTAGAAGAAGCAAGCCTTTGACAACAAATCAAGATAGAGTGTGCATGATCAGTATTCACATCACACATTCTCCAATTTGATTGGCTAAGAAGACAGCATTCAAAACAAAGTAAAAGACTAAAACCGAGGCTCGTGTATAATAGAAATCAATATCACCTCTCCTGATTCCATTAACAGGAGGCAATTGGCATGAAACGATGAATGGACATGAGGTCAGGTTTGCAAACAGAGTAAACTTTGGCCAACATATATTATGGACTGTTCAAAAAGTAACCATGAAAAACCATCTCTACATGTTAGAAAACAAATTTAACTGGTTTTAAGATCAATTAATAGTGAAACAACCAACATATATTAATATATAAATAATTCTGCATTTGACATACTGGACTTTTTCTTGAGGATAAATTCTTTCAAAAGAAAAATCTCGCTGGTGCATTATAAAGTATTATCATCTGATATGATCTTTGCATAATTATGGGCATTTAACAGCATATGCCATGGGCCATGGAGTTTGTCTCACCTGTAATGTAAACTTATACTTCATAGAAAAAATGTGTTTAATATTTGTTATTAATTTTTATAATAATATATACAATATTGACAAAGAGAACCATAAGTAAATTAAACATGTGTAAAATATGATACATGGCAGCCTATCCCATCATTGTTACAAAGACAGATAACTGACCAGACAACTGAAAATGGAGCACATGGTGGCTCTCTCTCAAATCATAAAGGAAACATACCTCATGCATGTACAACTCAGACATCCCTTGACACTTTCAGCCGGCACTCAAACTGAATAAAGTTCTCGTCATATTTAATTCCAAATCTTTCCTTTTCCTCCATTCAGCAAATCCAAAAAAGAAACAACAAACGTAAAAGGAATTAGAATTCATTTGGATGCTCAGTTATATTTATAATACTCCTCCCTGCCTACATGAATCCATACACCGGTTTAATTCCTAAACAATAATAATTAAAAAACAGAGATTACATATAATAAACACCAAATTTTTGGCAGTCTAGATTGTTTACTGAAAAAAAACCAATATAATAGATTCTCTCAATTCCCAGAGATTCTCAGATAAAAAAAGGGCTAAGCATCCGTCAAAAGAAAAGAGTGATTTTTCTTCCAATAAGGAACTTAGTCAGAATAAAAAATGGTCCCAGATAGTCATACTAAAAGCTAATCTTCTGACTCGAGTTATTCTCGATAGATAATTTTGAATCACTAATTTTCTATGGAGTTTCAGACCTAAAATGTCAGGAAATAACCCAATTTTGCTATCACAAACTTATCAATCTGCTCCCTATTTATTTCATTTCCTAATTAGCCAGCAAACTTTGAAACAAAATTATGTAATCAAAATAATTAACCAAAAAAGGAAAGCATATGAAGTAGGCTTTGCAGGTAGCTACTATCAATACTGGAAAACTCACCGGAAAGTCGCTTAACCAACGGAATATCGAAAAAAACTGACCAGTATCAAGAACGTCAGCCGCAAAACCTTCAGAGTCTAAATCTAGCAGGTTTGAGAGAGATCGATGAGAAAAAAAAAAAAAAAAGAGGTTTCTGTATAGCAGTATAGCACAAAACAATTACATGTATTTCGGGAACATATCTTCAATGGTGAATGGTGAATTTAATTAAATAATTGGGCCGCTACTAAACCGCCACGTGGCAAATAGAGGCGGTCTGACTTTCGAAACTCGTGGTTGAGAGCCCGGTTCGAGATACGATCTGTTTCTGCATTCCCTCAAAATTGAAAGCCGGTTTGAGAATGATTATCGATCAGATCAGAGAAGTGCCGTTGACTGTTTTAAGATTTCGTTTAAATTGTAAGGAATATTTAAAATATAAATATTGTAATGAAAGAGCTAAATGCTTTTTTTAAGTTTGGGTACGTATATTTTAAGTTCACCCAGATTCTTTTGACTAAAAATTAATTCAGAATATAAGTGAAGAATTTCAAATAATACTCCGATTTCAAATGCAATTTAATTGTTTAGAACATATATACACGATAAAACAGTGTATTTTCGTGTGTGAAAATTGTGTGAGTTGTTGTGATCATTTTACTTCTATTTAATTTCTTCTAAGCAAAAACTTGTGTAAATCGGGTACATACGAAAAATTCTATTTTACAATTATTGTTATGCACATTCACTATCATTATCATGCACAGGAGCACATGCAATATCATTGTCACATTTACATATAACCGTGCATATGTATGACAGTAATATTGTATGTGCATGACAGTAATAGTGAATTTACATGATAGTGATAATAAAAATAGAGTTCATCGTATGCACCCGGTTCACACAAATATTACTTTTTAATCTATTGAGAGAGGAAAAAAAAGTGGTTGAATTGATTGTAAAAGTAAATATTATGGGAGTGGAGCTTAGGAAGATATTTCAACTTTAGGAATGTGAAAACTAATGTGGAACAAATAAAAAACAAAAGTGTGAAAATTAATATGAAACTGAGGGAGAATAATACTTTTTATTTTTTCCTAAAAATTAAAGTCTAGTTAATATTTATGAGATAGGCAGGTTAAATCACAGGTCGAGTAAGAATCAATTCCAAGTTACTAGTTTAAAGTCCGTTTTAATTCGATTAAATAAATTAAAAAAAAAAAAAAGAAAAAAAGAGAGAAGAAGAAGATGGGAATATCGAATATAAGAAGAAGAAGAAAATAAAAGTATACTTCTACTCGTAAGAAATTCATCAAGGCCTTAAATTTTCAGCAGTGACTGGATTTAAAATTATAATGAAGTCAACATAATTTTTAAATTAAATTCAACAAGAATTAAACAATGATACATTCAGCTCGATTAATTGATATATGGCAAAGTCTTATAATATAAATCAATTTTACGGTGCAATTAATTTAAAATTTATATATATTTTAAAATAACGTTAATTATGTTATCAGAAATATTAATTTTAATAGTATTGATTTTTATTATAAATATTAATTATTTCGTAACAAAATTATAGTTATAAATTAATTATGCAAATAAAATTATTTTACATAAAACTTTATATTAATTTGAATATATATCTAATAATAACAGATATGAACATTGAACACAGTCATGATGATGACATACCCCTTGCTATATACGTTCACTTGGTCGCAAATTCCTCTTATGCAGTTATTCGTATGCTAGTTTGCTACGACTGGAGCTTCCTTTAATTAAATAATCGTGATTATTTTTGCTAAAAATTTCATAATTTTTTAATTAATTATTATTATTATTACTCATCTCTCATATCTAATCTAAATCATAAATTATTGTTTCTTTTAATTTTTAATTAACAAGCATAAAATTATCTATATTTTAAATTTATTATTTTTTTAAAATCACTAAAACGAATATTTATTAAGAAACAGAGTAAAAATAATATTTAAATTAACAGACACAATATAATACTCTTAATTAAGTGTAATATTTTTAGGGGCACTGTTGGATAAATGAGATGAGTTTCATCCTTTATCCGTCTTACATAATTGATAAAGTGTATTAACAAAATTTATTTGAAAGAGTTAAGGCATATTTTCTAATTTATAATGATGGATTTACAAAGTAAATCATTAAAATTATAGGTTATTTAAGTCATTAAAATCATACTAGTTTCGAGTCATGAGCCATGGGATGGACTGGGGAAGAAAAAAATTATAATGATCGATTATTTACTAAAGTGATTGTACATCGACAACAGATGAATTAATTAGAGATACAAACTTTCGAAAAGAAGAATTTGTCTGGTTGAACCTAATCAAATTCAATTTTAGTTTCAATTATTTATGGTATATTTGTTAAGTCGCGTGTCTTGTTATTGATCGCCTTCTTAATAATACCTACCAAATTACATTTAATTTATTCCATATTCAATCGATAATCACTCGATCAAAGCAGGTATTTTTGGGTTTGCCTAAAAAAACCTATGAAACTAAGCTAAGCTAGGGTAATCTGGGCCTTTTTCTTTCCTTTTATTAAAAGACTTGCGTTGGGTTGCAAAATTTCCACTAACTACCCTTTAAAAAACAGTGCTGTATTAATTTAAATTTTCATGAAAAACCAATAAATATCATTTTTATGAGGAATATTACAACCTCAACTAAAGGAAATTCCTTCTTTCAGTCGCTCTCATATTATAATTTAATATATATATTTTTTTCTTTTAGATTGTAGTGAATTCACTTGAATGAATTGAATTTAAAATTCTTCTTTTCTAAATGAATCTGATCATTTTAAGTTGATATTATGTGAACTAATTTTAATTGTGAAACTGATTTATAACTAATATCTTATAGTAAAATAATTAATATTTTTTTAATTAAACAACTAATATTTTTCAATTTATATCATTTAATAAAACAACTAATATCATTCAAAATTAATACCTTATTACTTTAATGAAACAACTAACATTATCAAAATTAATTTTACAAAGAAACTTGTCAAACAAAACTTTGCCTATCATTTTTTATGCATCCGTCATTAGTAATTTAATACTAACCGAGCAAGGATTGCTAAAAGATACTCCACCTGAACAATAAAAATAAAGAAGTCCTTTCCCCCTATGTCACTATTGGAAACATGCATGGGCAGTATCGAGAATGGAAAATTTGAAAAAAAGTTCATAAATACTAATTCAACTGGAATTTTTCTATCTCAATATGAGCGCAGATCTCTCAGTTTAGGCATGGTTTGGTAACTTTGCCTAATCTCTTTGAAAAATTATTCCAAAAAATTGTACTAGTGTTAAAACAACAATAAATTGGTAATTGAGGTTGGATGGATAGTTGAAGTGGTCAACTTTTGATCACTCAAGCAAGGGAGAAAAAATGATGAAACAAATGTTAAATGAATTAAACGGTATTCGACTGATCATGATCAGGTATGGATGGATCCAGTTACACAATATTGATGTAATATTTTATGTTATGACATGTATGCATGCAGTATAATTAATCATACTATGGTCTAGCAATTTTTTCTAAATTAAAATTTTAATGTATCATTCATCTACATAGTGTAATATAAGATATATTGTATAATATGATAAAATACCTCATAAAACAAACCAGTCCTTGCTATATTCGTGGATTTTTGCACACACTATCTAACTGTTATATTGTATGCTACATTTTCCAAACCTAGCTTGAGAGTCTTTTGGGGCATACTGTACGTACTATCGATCAATAACACAGAATTTGGAAGGCATACAACATGTTTTTTTTTTTTTTTTTAATTGTAAGTATCATTTTATTTATCATATCAAAACTATCAACATGTATTAGTATGACGAGAAATGTCTCCTTTAGCATCTAGACAAATTGCAATTAAAGCGATTGAGGCAAATTATATATCAATAAATACATAATCATCAATATTCATATGTCTCTGCAGTAATACTCAAGATCATAGTCACATTATTTTACATGTAGTTCATCTATTTAAATGTATAATAGAAATAATGAGATGGTACATGACGTGATACATTATAATCTATTAGATGTACGTAGAAGCAAAAATAAAAAAAATTATTTACATCACTTAATTGTACTTGATCAAAGTTGATTAATTACCCTAAAGAAAGTGATTAGAGTACATGGCAAGATGATTCCACCATAGGCACGAAATCCATAGACTTGAGCAGCCTCTTCCAAGAGCTGTTGAAACTGAGGATTCTTCAAGCAAGAAATAGGAACCACAAATCTCCTCATCTCATCACCAACATAAACCACAATGTGCCCTTTTGGGGTTCCTTTCTTCTTCCCAGCTGATACCATTTGACCCATTTTCTCCTTTTAATTTTTTACGGATGTATATTTTTATAAAGAGCTTCTTTTATAGTGAAATTTTCATGTGATCGAGCTTTGGAGAAATTAATGTACATACACAATGTAATAGGGCATTGCACAGTGGTAATAAGGCATGTAGCTGAAAATATTGACAACGTGGTAATAGTATTCAAACATCTAACTGATTTGATGCATAGCATCTTAACACGCTTTTTTTTATCATAATTGCAATGTGTACATTCCCGTGTTTCTAAACGTATCAGATATTAAATATAATATAAAATAAATGTCTCAATTTTTGACATAATTTATAAATTTTTAAATATATTTGAAAATAAATTAAAAGTAGTTTTAATAAATTTGAAATAAAATGTAAAAATGAAATAATAGTTTAGATGTCACACCAAGTTTTTTTAAAAGCATTAGTAGTTATTTAAAAATATTTATTTTTCTTTGTATAGTTTTTAAGTTAGTTGTTAATTTGGTGTATACGTATAAGCACCACATGTTTTTAGTTATATGATTTAGTTTTAAATTTTTAAATATACTTGAAAATAAATTTAAAATGCTATAAAGGACCATTTGGGGAAAAAAATGGTATAACAGACATAATTTAAGTTTAGTTTTAAAATTTGATGAATGTTTAACCACCATATATGTTTAATTTTTACATTCTATTTCAAATATATTAAAATTATTTTTAATTTATTTTTAAATATATTTGAAATTTATAGATTATGTCTTTTGTAAAAATTATATATTTATACTATACATAGATTTTAATAATTATATTTAAAAAAATCCGAGAAGATTTTAAAAAGATAATAAATGAATTTTCTTTAAATTATAATTTTTTAAAAAAAAAATGCCAAAGAGAACAAACGAATTTTCTTTAAATGAATTATAATTTTTTTCTTTAGTTAGTGAATATGACCCGTGTTATTTATATAACTGGTACGTATAACAAGAAATATTATATAATAGCGTGGACCATCATGTATATATAATTAAGCTCAAAAATATAAATTAATTTGCATATTTCATCTGAGTGATCAGCTAAATATCTCTGAAACTGCGCTGTGGACCAATTTGGTTATTATCAGTTTAATTAGCACAGTATGGAAACATGCACTGACTTTAATTTACAAAGAGGGCATCGCAATTTGCATATACATATAGCTAGCAGATTATTATTGTAATTAGTTATCACAATTAAATGACTCGTGAGTAACGTACGTGAGTACTTTCTCATATATATTTTGAAGATATCAGGTAAACATGGATCGTATTCAATTTTATATACTATTTCTCACGTGAGCTACTATCAATTTAATTTAACAAATTTAAAAAAATACACACACACACACACATATATATATAACCAACACGTTGTTCTCAGCCTATATATGGTTATAATATTTACATTAATGAACATGAATTGTGTATTATTGGAGAAAAAAAATTTTTTGTCTCATAACTTATTGGGTCTTATCTGCCCAATTTTGGTCCCATAACTTTTGAATTTATCTAATTTTGGTCTCATTTTCGCCGGAAAATCTAAAACGGCGTCATTTTGATCATGTGATATGCGTGTGCCAGCGAGAATTGAGACCAAAATTGGACAAATTCCCATGTAATGTGACCAAATTCGACGTCGTTTTGAATTTTCCGACGAAAATAAGACCAAAATTGGATAAATTCAAAAGTTATGGGATCAAAAATTGGACAAACAACTTTTTGGGAACCAAAATTGGTGACCCAATAAATAATTATGGGACCAAAAAACCTTTTTATTTCTCTGAATTATTGTATATTGAGAATTAATCATTGGTAGCTAACTCATGAACTGACTAATCATCAACATGCATGAGATAGAATAGTTTGATGTTTGAATGAGGCAATAAAAGAATCAATTTAAAAAGGCAAAGTCAAATATATGTATATTAATCAATTTTATTGTGCAATTAATAGGCATTTTGAGCGTATATTTAAATAATATTTATTAAAATACATTAATTTATTAATATTAGTTATTTCATTTAAAATTTATAGTTGATATAAATATTATAATATGATACTTACAAGTTTTTTTTTTTTTTTTAAAATTTTAGTTGGTAGTAGTTAGTTCACCACATACCCAAACTCTCCTAAATTTCTCCAAGCCACCTTATAACTCCATAATTCATTCCCAAAGGGAATCGAACCTGAGTCTCTCACTAAAGTGATACTTACAAGTTGCATGATGAAATTGTTTTATATTTAATTTTCAAACCAAAAAAAAAAAGTATGAAAGTTGATTTGAGACAGAAAGAGTATAATTTATTTTAAAATTGATAATACTTCTATCGATAAATGATATTAGTTTCACACAAGATTTGTTCTTAATGAAATTATATATATACATTTTTTTCTTTATCTAAAAAAGTCTGCTTGTAGAGAGATTTGAAAGAATTCTACTTTATCTAAAAAAGTTCATCACTTGGATGAAACTTGTAATTTCAATTCTTATCAGATTATGCATTAGTTTTATTTATTTAGAGAGATTTTGAACCCAACGAGTATACTTGTGCGATTGTGTTGAAATGATTGAAAAGACCCAACAAATATTTATGATGTTAACTCCATCGTTGAAATGATTGAAAAGACCCAACAAATATTTAATTTAAATAGGTGGAATTGTCCGAAAAAATTTTGTTTTATCTAAAAAGTTATTTTATATAAATACTTCATCACTTGGATGAAACTTGTAATTTCAATTCTTATCAGATCCATGCATATATGCATTAGTTTTATTTTATTTGTGCCAATTGTTTGGGCAATAATAGGGAAAATTCTATTCTTGTATGTGTTTTGATTTTATCAGAAAATTTTTCCATTGTTCATATTTCTTAATAAGACAATAAGTACAGCAGGTTAAGCAGATTAACATGCTTTATTAAGTTTTTGTATCAACTCCTTTGTTCTATTGATTTTTTAAGTATTTTCCTTCTAAAATATATGTTCCCATTATTTCATTTTGTTTTAACTGCTTGTGGAGCACTATTTTTTTGTTAAATTACGTGTAATTGTATTTTCATTTTTGTTTGTTTAATTTATAGGGATCTTCAAAACAACAATTTATCAATTCTATTGTGAACCAAATTTTACTATTTGAATTTTAATGAGAAGTTGTGAACTTGAAAAAGTTAAAAATGTTTATGACTTTATGTTCATTAAATTTTAATGATATATTGAGTTATTGAAATTTTATTGTAAAAAAATTCTCAACTTATTTAGTTTTTATTAATTTGGACTATAAGACTATGTTCGTAATGATTTATGACATTAGGTATAAAAAAAAAAAAATTATCTTGTAATTTATCATTCTTTTATCATTCTATTGGGCCAAAAACAACAATTTATCATTCTTTGTTGTGAAAATAAATCTTCACTTTGTTTTTCTTTTGTTTTTTGTTAAGTTACAATTTAACTGCAATTTTCTTGAAATTAAAAAACAAAATAATATTGATCGATATCTTGATTATTCGATATGATATGATATGATATGGATATATCAATGAGTTGTGCAGTGCAGCAGAAGAAGACAGTATATGCAACATTATTATATGTACATTTTGAAGATTGCATGTGATCTGGTGGGCATCATGGCCGATGGGAAACCGATGGAGAAGATGTGTCCCAAATATGAACCCAAAACTTTCGTGTGAATCTGATGTTATTATATACCTTCAAATATCAAACTATTTCATCTCATGCTTATTGATGATCAGTCACTTCATGAGTTACGTTGCCCACCAATCATTAATTCTCGATCGATATTATATAGGCCGACAAAAATACTAAGACTACGTGTAGGGTTATTATATATATGTTGTTTTTTATTTATTAAAATTGAAATAGTAAAATTGACTGCAGTACGTACGTACATGTCCTATTACTTTCGTACTCTCCGATACGACTTAGATTTTTTTTTACAGGTCCGATACGAATTAGATTACTCATAACTAAATTACGTATTATAATAAAAGTATTATTTATTAATATTAAAATATGTGAAGTAAAGAGTAAAAAAAAAAAATCAACTTTATTTGAATGATAATTGAGTGACAAATATTTAATTACAGTAAATAAGAGATATTTGTAAGAGTTTGATTTAAAAGATAAAATTGTATTTTTACTATTTTAAATATTAGAAAATAAAATATAATGTTCTTTTTAAAATTTTGAGCAATTAAAAACACAACAGAGTGATTATATATATATATATATATATATATATAAGTACCCACTTGCCCAACGATTTCAAACTGTTCCAACAGTAACAGAAATTCCTAATCAAAATTGAACTTTAAAAATACATTGTTTCAACTTTCAATTACGTAACGCTTCTAAAGCAAAGTAGTATAGACTACGGTTCTGTGACTTTTTAACCTAGGCCCTAGCCCCTAGCTGCATATTTAATTTCCTTGCTAGGCTCATGAGTCATTATGATAATTTTTTTTTTTTTTTTAACCTAGGCCTAGCCCCTTAGCTATTAATATTTAATTTCCTTGCTAGGCTCATGAGTCATTAATTATTAATTTTTTTTTTTATGAAAATTTTATTATTAATTATTAATTTGGGATTGAAAAATAAAATTTATCAACTGATTTATATATTATGATTTTTATCATTTTATCAATTTCAAAAGA
The DNA here is from genome assembly GCA_030762865.1 of Paraleonurus japonicus. Lineage (NCBI taxonomy): Eukaryota > Viridiplantae > Streptophyta > Magnoliopsida > Lamiales > Lamiaceae > Paraleonurus > Paraleonurus japonicus. The sequence continues at coordinate 1,712,898 of CM061057.1, read as the reverse complement.
AAGAGGACAATTATCAATTCGGGGCCTTAACTCGAGGTCTTGGATTGATAAAATCTCTTAATATAAACATCTTTCAGGTCCCGGATTGATAAATTTTATCTTTCAGGTCCCGAATTGATAATTAATATTTCTTTTAGGACTTAGACTGATAAAACCCCCTTTTTTTTTTCTTTTTTACAGAAGTCATTATGATAACTTAGTAACAATAATAATCTGCTATATATGTGCAATTAATGCCCTCTTTCTATTTGTGAAGTTAGTGCATGTTTCCATTGATCTAATTAAACTGGCCTAATTAATTATTTCCACTAAACAATATCAATTGTTTTTATTGAATAATATTTGTTGTTATCACTGATTGGTATTAGTTGTTATCAATGAATACAAGTATTACTCATATATCAAATTATTATATGCATCTTGTGCACAATACACCACTAAAAACTATTGTTTGTAAAAATTAATACTATTGTTGCAAGAACTAATACCATTACTTGTAATGAACTAATATTTCATTCATCCCATAAAAATTTTCATGCTATCCTTTTTAATTTGTCTCACATATTTATACTCCATGCCATTACTTTTGGAACTCACATATACATTCAATCCAACTATTTTTCTTTTTTATTTTATACATGCTTATAAAATTATCCTTCAACATTTTACTCATTACATTTTTTTCTTAACCTTGCCCAGAATTCACCTCATTTTTTTACTAAACGAAGAGAGTACTATTGTTAGGTGATGCACACTACCCAAGATGTACATAATATTTTTTCTACTCATATATATTGGAATATTATATGATAAATGAGCATGCAAATAATTAATGAAAAAACGTGTTAAGACGTTAGCTAGGACCGCTAGGTATCAAATCAGTTAGCCCTTATCTTATGTGTTTGTATATTATCACCACGTTGTCAACATTTTCAGCTACATGCCTTATTACCACTGTGTAAATTCCCTATTACAAGCGTATGCACATTAACTTCTCGAAAGCCCTATTACACGAAAATCACTATAAAAATAGACTCTTTATATATAATTTCTTCAAATGTATATATCCAAAATGGGCCAAATGGTATCTGGGAAGAAGAAAAGAACTCCAAAAGGGCACATTGTGGTTTATGTTGGTGATGAGATGAGGAGATTTGTGGTTCCTATTTCTTGCTTGAAGAATCCTCAGTTTCAACAGCTCTTGGAAGAGGCTGCTCAAGTCTATGGATTTCATGCCTATGGTGGAATCATCTTGCCATGTACTCTAACCACTTTCTTTAGGGTAATCAACTTCAAACACAATTAATTAAGTGAAATTACTTCTTTTTTTGCAGTTCTACATCTAATAATACATTATAATGTGTCACATGTACCAAATTCTGATTCTTTTCAGTCATATATAATAATGTGATTTCGATCTTAAGTATTACTGAAGGAATTATGAATATCGATGATTATATAAATACAATTTGTTTCGCTTATAGCTACTTTATACTTTATATGTTTTTTTTTTATAAGTGAAAAATTATATAGATGGGGTATAAGCAATACCCAAACAATATAGATAGTTTTACAAACACAATCATCACCAATCAATCTAGGATTAACAAGTCACTCCGAAAATGACCTATCTGGAGATATCAAATTTTTGACATTCAACCAACTCCAAACTCGAGATCTAAGTTCATCAATAATTTTATCAACAGAAAAAACACCACCCCTAAATATAATTTCATTCCTCCATCTCCAAATAATCCAAATAACTCCAAGCCAGATAGACACAGAGATTTAATGAGAAACACGGTGAACTAGTTTTACTTTAAAACTAATTTAATTAAAAAATATTAGTTTAATAATAATAATTTTTAATAAAAATAATTAATATCCTTTAAAAATAAATTTGAATTTTTAATAAATAAAGAGTTCACCCTATACTTATTTTAAAATCCATTAGATGCTAAAGGTGATATTTCTCTTCATATTCATTTAGCATCGAGAATGACTAATACACAAAACAGGCGAGAGTTACTATTATATATATTAAAGTCTGAAATATACTTTTTAAGTACAACATTATAAATACTTAAAAAAAAGTATAACATTAAAAATAAAATTAAAAAATATTAATTATTAATACAATTTAAAAAATCAAGTATTCCTACTTTAACTAAGCAAAAACAATTTAATAAAATCATTAATAACAGTATATTTAAATGTAATACACTAAAAATAATATTTTGTTCAAATTGATTTGACTTCTATTATATATATTAAATCCTAGAAAACTTAATCATTATAATTTCCTAAAAAACTCAAATGAGAGACTATGGGGTTTGGGAATGTGTCTTAAGTTCTTCCCTCACAAATTACACATCTTTTCAAGAATTTATCATTCTCAAACTACATTTTCATCATTTTAATACTTTAAAGGTTCAACAATTTTGATCAAGCGAACAGTTAATTTTTTTTTTTTTTTTTTTTAACTTCTAATTACCATTTGTTAAATTTATTTAGTAAGTTTTATCTATTGAAAATGATTCATTTGCTGAGAATTGATCTGAAAAATATAATCTCTTATTTTACACCTAAAAAAATGAAAACAGGATTTATATTTTAATATTCTAATTAAAAAAATAAAAAGGCCCAATTTTTTTTTACACACATATTCTAATTCCCTTGTATGGTTGTACCTAATTAAAAGGCTAAATCTACTGATTTCAATATACCCAACCTCTTCATTTCATATGTTACTTCAAAATATATATACATATATATATATATATATTCAGCTTCTGCATGCACTCAACACCATATATATATGATTCCAACAACAAAATCAAATATCAAACTGAATTTTTATTGAGAAAAAAACAACAAATAGTACATTGCAGCTAACACTGCAATAGAAGTTAAAACTTAAAAATACATCAACAACACACTAAAATCACAATTTGCTTATTAACTCTATCACACTCTCTAACGAGGTGGAGTAACATGAAATGATGAAGACAAAGTTTTGGTTTATAAAGCAACGGACAAAAGACCTAAGTCAGTTGAGAACAACAACATGTAGGTGCTAGACGAGAGACACATCACCTCACCTCTTCGAGAACTTTTGCGAGAAAATCTTCTTCGAATAGGGACTGTTGCGAGAGATGGCTTTGTAGGACTCAATAGCATCAATTAAGGAATAGTGCACGTGCCCCTGCAGATTCCAAAACAGCTAACTTAAAATAAATGACTAATTCATATATATATATATATAATACAAGTGAAATAGACAAAAGAATGAATACCTCAGATACTCGCAGAGCGGTTTGAATAACGTAATTTGCATATGGATCCTGAAGCAACTGTTCAAAGCAAGAAGATGAGAGCAATTCAAGGATGATGTTTGCACGGGTCTCCTCGTCGCATAACCAAAGACACTTTTCAACCACGTGACTACTGAACTTCTGTGTAGACAGATTCACATAGTTCCCCTCAAACTGAGATGTCACTTTGGATTTTGCATATGGGTTATCAAGCTCCAAAATGAACTGAACTACATAATTTCTGCATTCAAAATTTAATTCTACCTTCAGGAAATATAATAACGATTTATATACATATACATAAAACTATAAAAATGGGTAGAAAAAATAAAATAAAGCATAAAAAATGGCTGATATGCAAACAATTTAATTACCCATATGCATCTTCAGCAAGAAGAAGTGCATTTGCTGAAATCAGTGCATAGAAGATTTCCCGATGCTCCCCTGTTGAATGTCGGATGCAACTTTGTAGAGCACAGCATCCATTCTGATGTGTTGCAATATCAACGCAGTACTTTGCGGCAGCGATAAAAATGAACTGAACACCAAACAAACAGAGCTGAGAAGTTTAAATAAATATTCACATAGAAATTATAACAAAAATGAATACTTGCTACAATACCACCTTCTAAAACAAGCAATGTGAGGGTAGTCGTATTTCATTTTTGGAACATGATTACATGTGTTTAGATGATGTACTGCAGTACTACATTTAAGTCCAATTAATTCTGTAATTTCGAAATTTCTCCAACAAATAATTGAATCGATATACTACAAGTTCAACAACAAATATTTGTTTAACTCATCTAGAATGGAAATACAAAGTGATATAGAACTAAATTTCACGATAGGAAAACGAGATAACAGAACAAAGATTTATTTAAAACAACATGCAGAAATGTAACTTGTATTTCTAGAGAAAGTTAAGCAATACAAACAAGATGACAAGTGGTAGATAAAAGTAGTATTACCTTCTTATCTTCAATGGGAAAGCATTGCAAGCACCTCTTTATAAGGTGACTCCCATTTAAGTCTTTCATGAGGGCGAGAAATCCTGGCTCAAGGGCCGAAATAACCATGGAGATTTGTTGCTTGGTGCTAAGTGTTTCAACCAACTTCTGTACCACACGGGTGCTGATACAAAAAACAACAAGTCGTTTAATTAATAAACCTGCACAAAAGTAGAGTATGAAGCATGATATGATTAAAATACCCATATGTGTTCAAAGATATCCTAACGAGCTCCCCCGGCACCTCAGTCACCCTGTAAAGTATGTGCATTTTCTGGTCTTCACTGCACACATCCAACAATTTTTGCATGAGATAATTTCCAAATGGAGTCATCATGAGTTCAACAGCATGGCCAATTATCTCATTGAAAATAATCTGGACGTCTCTAGAAGTTCCTTCAGCAAACACCCTCTGCAAGAATCGACAGCCTTGTTGATCCTTTGCCATTTGATATATGTGCCCTCGTGCTTCAATAAGGGAGCTAATCTTCCACGGTCGGTTGAAAGGGCTGTGAATCTTGGCACTCTGAAAAGGCTCTTGGATTCTTGCTGCATTGCCGATTAGCTGCTGACTTAACCTCCTATCTTGAGTACTACTTCTCCATGCAACACTGTTATTCTCTTGATGGAAAGCCTTTGGGTTGTGTCCCCTTGACCGTGCATTTCTGCTTGTCCTGCAACCGACCAAACTCTCCTCCCTATCAACACCACCACCCACTTTGTTTCTTCTATTACCCACTGATTGCTGGTAAATGGCATAGTTTCTGTCATATTGTTGCATCAAGTGCGACGAAGAACCACTAGCTCCATTAAAACATTGAGAATAAAACATGGGATTGGGATTGGGATTGGGATTGTTGAGTGCAGGTGTATCTGCAGAGAGTGGGGGGGCATTTGGTACCATAAGGTTCATTGGATAAGTATTGTTCACCCTATAGAGTTGAGGTCCTGGCCCTACAAATGGAGTAGTGGGATACTGTGATCCCAGTAAATTAGGCGCTGTGTGATCCCATAGAGACGGCAGGTCAAAGCTCACAGGCTTCTTTGGAACAGGGGCAGCATCGAGTCCGTACGTAAAACCATTCCCATAAGTATCAGGTGGTGCATATCTTCCAAAGTCCCAATTTGGGATTTGATCATAATGTTGGAGAGCGTCTCTAATGTTGGTTTTGCTAATAAAATTCCTAGAAAAATCGAAGCAATGCAATTAAATTTGGAAGACAAATAGAAAGCAGAATTAGTGGAGTGGGATTCAAACCTGGGTGGAGATGATGAATGTGAACGCCCACCACTAGAGGAATAATCGGATGCCCATGGAAACCCATTCACAGTCACAGGGGAAGATGCAAATCCATAGTTACATTTGAGAGAATCATCATCTTCCATTATATGAGTGAAACCACAAGGATAATAGCTAGGATCAGTCATTCTTTGAGCCAATTCTGATACAAGATCAAGACTCTGATTATGATTGAAGGAGGAATTGTTAAAGTGGTTTGGAGCACTCCATGGTGATGGTGATGGTGATGTTGCATCAGGGATCTCACCCAGTATCATATCTAACTCGTCCTTCATTTTCTCCTCACTCCTTTTGTTTTTACTCACTCTTCTTCTCAATCTTCACCCAATCAAATATCCATCAGCGAAACAACAAAAACAAAAGAGGGAGTGGGATCAAACAATTCAAGATTTCACTATATTCCTAAATAAAACAAATGCAATAATATGACAACATCATCGAACTAAAATCAAAATAAAATCAAGAAAACAAAACCCAATACAGATTACCCCTCGTTTTTATTAGCATCTGGGATGGTCTCAAAAACAAAAGGATTGCCATATTTCATATTTTTTGCGTTTCAAAAAACAAAAAGAATTCTGGTTTTCCACCTCACCTTTTATGGGTTTTGGGTTTTCTATATGGAAAATAGTAGGTGAAGCATGCAGATATGAAGGTTTTTATACAAATACTTGTACACACACACTGATACAGTCTCTCACACACTATTAATTAGGGAGAAAAGCAACAATTTTCCCTCTGACTCGCTCTCACTCTGCGTACATCTACACTGAATACACACGTAGATAAATATTTTTCTTGAAAAATTTGAGAATTGATCTTCTACTCTTTTAAGCAAATGGAATTGTACAACTTATTGATCTGGCAACAGTGGCATACGCTAATATAATGTTCTCATTGGATGATTATATGTATTATAGTAACATATACAGATATGGAAAATATATTCCTTTAATTAAAATTTCTGATAAAAAAAAAAAAACTAACTTTTCCACGCTCTACTATTGAACAGATCTTTAACGGAATTCCTTTTTCCTCTCCTTTTCTTAAGGTTCAAGATTGAATCGATTTACTTAGTCATAAAATTAATTGAAAAAGCTAAAACGGCCTTGTGTGTAATCAGTCAAAGTTACAATAATCACGTCATTATTACAAGACATTCCAATTATTTAATATCTACAAACTTTAGACACATTATTGACATTAATTTTGGCAAAGGAAAACGTAGCCTAATTGGTACTCAATCAATTTCATGGTAAGACAAATTTTCTATAAATTTTATTGTATACAAGTTTATATTAGGTGGTTCTAGACTTGCAAAATTATAGAAATTTTACTATTTAATTGTCTTAGCTGGTCTTGCACGGTTAATATTAAAAAGTCAATTATATAAACTACTTTTGAATATTGATGGTTTATAAATTGTTCTTTTCATATCAAATTAGTTTTCACATTTTATTATGTTTCCACATTAATTTTTAGGTTTAAAAAAAAACAAATTTTATCGTAAACTTCATTCTCATAATATTCACATATTTATACAAAATGTTATTATTTTTACATTCGACCCAACCATTTTTCTTTACTTTAACAATAAATATTTATAAAATTATCCCTAAATTACTCAATTCATCATATTTTTTTTCTTAAAATGTGTATTCAAATCAATATAAAAACTAATTTGGAACGGAATGAGTAGTACTTTTTTTTTTTTTTTAACTTAATTACTAATTATTCAAAATGTCGAAATAGTGATACATATTCTTGTTAGAATGTCTATTTGTTATAACTTAAAAAGATCTCATTACAAAATTGAGCCTTTAAATTTTATAGATAGTTTCTCAATAATATTACTTTCAGAAAAATACACTTTTTTGTCTTTTATCTTTTGCATCTTATGATTTTCGTCCTTTTAACTTTATCTTTTTGAAATTCATCCTGTAACTTACAAAATTAGACATTTTAGTCCTGTTTTGCTACAATAGATCACATATCCGGTAATACATGACGTGACAAGTTTTTATGCAAGTCACGTCATGTATTACGGAATACATGACCTGTTGTGGAAGATAACGAGACTAAAATATCAAATTTGTGTAAATTACAGGATGATTTTCAAAATTCAAAAGTTAGCAAGATGAAAAATTAAAAAAAAAATTAGGAAAGTTAAGGGACGAAAAAATGCAATTGAACAAATGAATGTTTATTTACAATTTGTGAAGTTTTACAACTTTTTAATTTCTTACAAACACCATAGTCGACATGAGATTTTTCTGATAGCAAGATTTAGATAAATTCTTTTAAACCCTCAAAATTTTCAGAAATTATTTAATAAATTATATCTCTTTCTATTTTTTTCACTATTTTTCAAAATTCTTTTATACAATTTGATTTTAACTAGTTCAAATAATAAATCGTAAACCCTCTTTTCAAAATTATTTATATCATGTATTTTTACTATTTTGGAAAATTCTACATGATTTTAACTAGTTCAAATAATAAATCGTATCTTAAAATATATCATGTAAGACAAAAAAAATCATAAAACTTAATCATAATAATTAAAATTACATACGAATTTTTATAAATAATCATTAAAATATATTAGAGTATATTTATCCCAGTAAGTCTATTAAAATTTTCATAAAATCGAGAAACTGGCACGTGAAAATATTGATACGGAAACAAAATTAACTTTCCTTTTTTTTTTTTTTTTTTGAAAAGGAAAAAATTAACTTTCTAATAAATGTATAAGGATGTACAAAATAAAGTTAAGTTAACTTTCAAATTTTGGTCTTCTTCTTCTTCTTTTCTTTTTTTTTTTTTTTTTGGTCAATTTTTTTGGTCTTCTATTAATTTTTTTTGTGATAATATAAATTAAAGAATTGATTATATAGATAAATAAAAGGAAAAAAAAATATCACATTACATATATTTATTGTTATTTAATAATTTTTTTAATTTATATGAAATATTTTTTTAAAAAATGGGATCGGAGATGCATTTGTAAAACAAATACAAAACCCATGGAAAAACTGATAATATCTAAAAAATATTTAGTGGAAATAGGAGAATAAGGTGAAATTGCAGAGTTAGATGTCTGCATATTATGTGGCAACCCACTGGAAATCTATTGGTAGGGCATTATGGGTTTTGCCAGAATCCAAAAATAGCTTCTTATTAAAGATGTTTGGTTAACTCATTAAAATAAAATTAAAAGAGCTTTTGTTCAAGAATCAAGATTTAAAAACAATGTGGACCATTCTTTTATTAAATTTATTTATTTATATTAGTGGATGTCTATTTATTTTCTATTTTTGGAATGAAACTGTATTCAAATAATTAAGAGGGTCTGTCACTATGTAAAGACTCTCAAGACCATCCTATGTATTTCTATATGCTACAAAATCAAATTCAGCTGTATAAAGACTTTCTTTTTTTTTTTTTTTGACAGAGCAGTATAAAGACTTTCAAGAACACGATTTCAGTACAAATTATAAATTTGTATTATGTTGATAAGAATATACAATTTTTTTAGTTGAAATCGAGTTGCATAAAAATTTTAAATTGAATTTTATATCAAAATCAAACATGTAAACTGATGTAATATATAAATTCCAAATTCAAAAAATAAAATAAGATATATTTTTTTAAAAAAATGGTGTGGATTTTTTCCCTATTTAGGTCTTGCCCTGATCCTTCGCAGGATCCGATAAAAATGCCAAGACCTACTCTACTCCACCAGAATTATAGATGATATTAAATTATATAATAACAAAAATACTTAAAATCTATGCGACTAATTTCCCGATAAGGCACAAATCAATATTCTTATATTCAGATTTCAAAACAATAAATAAATGTAACGATAATGGCTTTCTTATGTAGCCGTGTATCTTTCGTTCCCAAGTTTCTCGGTTTTCCATTTTGTTTTATCTCAATTAAAAATTTTTATTATATATTTAATATAAAATAATAAAATTTTTCATTTTTATTTAAAATCTTTTTCACATTTTTTATATTATGCTATTATTCTACTACAATTTTTTAAATATTATGCCGACTTTTATCGGCACGGAAGTAAGTTATTTCAAAAAAACTCATTGACAGTAATTATTTATGCCAACAATTGTTTTTTTTTATTGTTATGCAAACAATTGCTTGATGTCACGAAGTTTGGCTGGGCGATATAACTTAAACAATTGCGTTCGATGTCATTATTATAATATTTTGCAAATGGATAAAATATTACAAGAAGAAGACTATATATTTTTCTAAAATGAAAGTTGAAAATTTAGATTTTGATGTGCATTTAAAGTCTAACTTTAATATAAATTCATGCAATATTATATCAAATAAACTAATTTTGCTTAAATATCGTGAAATGTAGTGTTTTTATTTATTTTGTAGGAATGAGAATTTTTAGAACAAAATACATGCCTGTTTTTTTATTTATTTATTTTTTTGTGATCCAGTTGGAAGCAAAAATTCGGCCCACGTGTTAATTAATTTAAGCAATTAAAAGCCCAAATTTTGAAGGCCAGAAACATTAAAACATTAATCCTTAAGCCCCATGACTAATTGTTCCATCACGCCATTTTGACGCATATTCTTCAATACCATGCGGACCCCATTTTGGCTTTATGCAAAGTCGCTGATTACTCATAGCAATTTTGCAGCCAATTTTACACATACTTGCACTTAACAGTAGGTGTTCCTTATTTTTAGGGTTTTCATTTGGAAAATTTAATCAACACAATTATTATTTAAAATACTTTTATCAATCCTATATCTCTGTGCTAATCAATGACTAATTAGACCAATTAAAAAAATTTCACAGGGTGATGTCCTAAATTCCACTATACTAATGAAAAATGACATAAAAGAATAAAGGCAATGGAGGAGAGAGAGAAAGACAAGGGGAAAGGGGAGGAGCGATGGACGGCAGCCATCGCCAATCTGACGGAGACGGCGTCGAATCTCGATTCACTACAGAAGCTACTGATCAAGAAAGCTGTATACGTCGACGATGAAACCTTCGCAAAAGCTTCACTCAGCTCGGAACAAGCGCGCACGATCAAGGTCTTTTTTATCTGCTTCTTACTATTTGAATGCAGATAAGGTTTGAATCTACTGTCAATTTGCTAAAATCGTCCAATTTTTTATTTCTTTTATTTACGGGGATTTTCTAGTCGGGGAGATGTCGCTTCTGGGTTTATTTGCACTCAACTATTATGGTTTTAAGTAGATATGATTAATTTTGATATAACGTTTCCGGTTTTCGAAGTTTAGAGATCGTATATGAGGATGCTTTCCTTGTTTTAGCTGGCCGCCGTTTGCAATATGATTTCTTGCTTTCGCATCGAATTCTATTGGAAAATCAGTTGTTTGACACATGGACGAGCGTGCGTGTAGGTGGAATTGGCCGGAGGAGTTGTGGCTGATTGTCATTGATGAAGATAAATACACTTAGTTTTCATGTTCTTTTAAATTTTTTACATAAGTTTTCAAATTAAGTTGGACTTTCATGAGTTGCATTTGCCTGCTTTTGAGTTAAAATGTAATCTGCCACTGTATTGGAACATAAAAGTCATTAGATGTTTGGGTTACATTAATTTTTTTTTTTGTCTGGGAGTCTTGTAATTCATCTGTTTCCAATTATTTATCTAGATTTATCACCCAAACAATGATTGTTTGTCGTTGCAGTGTTCTTTAAATTGGTTCTTTCTTTTGGCTGAATCAATTTGCTTTTGCTAATGTACCTGTTCACTTTATGGGGGATATTGATCTAATAATAAATATCATGTCAAAGTTATTTGGAGCTTACTCTTTCTGACACTTAAGATTTTGTCAAATTATTACAGCTTATATAACGAATTTCATTGTTTAATTATTGACTGAAAAGTTATTGACAGGGTTGCATTATCTAAATTGTTGATTGCAGGTTCTTGAGCAAAGAGTAAGGATTTTAGAAAGAGAACTTGATTCTGCTTATATAACAAATTTCGTTGTTTAATTATTGACTGATGTTTTTGACAGGGTTACATTATCTAAATTGTTGACTGCAGGTTCTTGAGCAAAGAGTAGAGAATTTAGAAAGAGAACTTGATTCTGCCATATCAGCAGCTGCTCGTGCACGAACTGAAAAGCGTCAGGCTGAGGCAGCACAGAAGGCTTCTGAACTGCGTGCACAAGAAATAACTAAAGAACTTGAAAACACATCTAGTAATTTTCTTTGATTCCTTCCTTTTATATACAAAGAAAGGTCTTCTTTGGACAGCTTTTTATTAGGTTCTATTTCACACCATTACGTGATTCATTCAATTCAATGTAGGCAACAGAACGTTATGTAGGACCTCCACATGTCCGGGAATTCATACTTGGGAAATTTTACACTGGGTCTAGTACACTTTCTTAATAAAGTACCGTATCTGTTTTAAGTTAATATATTTTAAAAGCTGAAAAATAAGAGTCACATATGTGCTTGAAGGGTTTATTGAATATTATTGCATTGGTTGTTTGTTTTATCAGTTTTGAAAAGTAATAGACTTAACACTTAGCTTGAGTAGTTTCCTTTTGATATCTAGGATGAAGAACTTTGCATCTATGAACTTAAGGGGAAGCTAAATTCAAAAGGTTGTGTAGCTTTCATCAAGCATTTGTTTGACCAAGTTGACTAAACGATTTAGTGAAAATACGTCATATTATTAAGTATAGGTCCTAGGGACTTTTCGCTTATTGATGCTATTGCTTCGGCACTTCGCGTACAATTACATAGTTTGAAAAGGTGTTCTGGCAGTTCTCTGAAGATAGATACATTTTTCTTCATCATGGGCAGACTTAAGTGAGGAATGGTTGATGTATTAGTCCATATAAAAAAAACAACATGCAACAACTGTATTCATAAAGAACTAAATAACCAGGTGTTTTATCCAGCATTTCTATATGGCCATAGGTGATGGGTGTTTCGAGTAGACATGCTGGACAATATAGCTCATTTCTCTTTACTAGGAATTTGATCTAGGTGAAGTTTTTTCTACTTGTTCCAGGCGATGATATTTTTCCTATCTATTTCAGAAGTATTTGAACTGCACATGGATGAGCTGCGTGCAAAGCAACAAGAGATATCTAAGCGGGATAAGGAGATAAAGCTTCTCGAGGCTATAATACAGACACTCGGTGGGAGAAGATCACTTTCTGCAGATGACTAAGTTCTGTCATGTAAGTTTGTATTCTATATTACTAGAAAATCAGAGCAGCATATTATGTATATATGAATCCCAATAGCTCAAGGTTCTCAAGAAATTGACGCATTGCCATTATAATGTCACAAATTATCAGTCCTTTTAAGTTCTATTCTTTCACTTGGGCTGAATGGCCGGTTCAATAATGTCTTAAGAAAGTGCGATCTATTTGTCCCATGTTACAGGTCATTGATACTTCATTGTTTATACTTATCTCTGTTTTCCGCTACAACTTCACATATCGATAATTTTTCTAATCTACGATTCTTATCTGTGTTGTTGGACAAGTCAATCCATAAGCATTTCTCGCCCTCGGTGTCTATTGAACCATGACCTACTGAAATTGACCATTTGTTTTTCGATTTCAGAGCATTAAACCAAGTCCAATGTGACCAAGAATGATTTACACTGCATAACATTGCAAAACACTAGCCTGCAGTTTTTCCTTAATTGTTGTAAGCTTCTGCTTTGGTATGGTGATAATTGCAATTTTCTGGAAAAAAAATCTATTCCAACTCAAGCATTCCTTTACGTAAGAGCGTGGTGATAAAATATCAATTTTATAGAAAAAAAATGTGATCTATTTCCAACCATTAACTTTTTAAACTTGCATTCTTTTTGGTAGTTTCTTTTAGTTTGTTAGTTTGTTAGCGTGTTAATTGTTAGGTGTTAGTTAGTTGGTTAGGTAGAATTGAAGTCTTTATAACTTTCTTGTAATTCTTGCTTTGTGAATTGAAAATATCCTGTATTGTATAGAACCGTTGTACAGTGGGAATGCTTGCAACACATGTACATTGATTAATGTCGAATGTTATTCAAATGTTATTTATTCATCTTACGCTAAAATGTTATATTTATTCAAATTATAACAGTATGATATATAAAAAAAAATCAGAGATATTTATGACAAAATGAGACTTGAAATGAAATATTGTAACGCTATAAAAACTGGAAGAACGGCAAACCCGATACACGTATATCATACTCCCAGTTATAAACAATGATGGTCACAAAGTAGGGTTACGCTACAAAGCGTGGAATAAGCAGCTTTAGTGCAATGTAAAATATTGCTACCTTATAAAGCACGTAATAAGCAGTAGGAACCACTGTTATTATAACAATTTAGCTATCTCAAGTAAAAATGTCAATGGTATCCAACAGGAGCTGGTGCCTCTCTTAATTCCTTCCCTTGGAAATGAATGTCCTGCACGTTAAAACCCAATTCAGTGTTCCATTATTCCGTTTTAGAATTCAAATCTACGAGAAATAAGTCTCGATAATATATATAAAATTGAGAAATGCAGTGGAGCACAAATGATCATCATGCACCTGATATACATAAACATTCATTCTCTATCAAGAAAGGAACATAAAATCGAAACAAGGACAAAACATGCAACTGGTTCATCTTAGTATCATACCAATTTAAGATGGTCAGTGAGACTTACAGAGGCAAAGTGGTTGACGTCTCGGTGATGAGCTTCATCGGCTCGAATGACAGTGATAACATCCTTCAGAGTTGCATCTTTGGGAAGTCTCCAGTAATCGATTGCAATTGCAGGAGCAGGGACATTCTTAATTGCACCACTGTCGATATCCTTCAGGAACTCAGTGTACGAATGTATGGCCTCTTCTTCTAGATAGCCAACAATTCTATGAGCCAGTTTTGGAGAGAGCAAATAGAGTACGAAGAATGCGTTGAAGAAGACGCCCTGAACAGTGAGGACCAGCAGTCTCTCGTACCACGCAGGCTGCACAAGCTCGACCATGGTCATCAGGTGCATCCTCTCATTTTCAGCTTCTTCCAGCAATGCTTTAATCCAACCACCGCTTTGCTGGAACTTGCGCAGAGACCTGAGATGCAGCAGCAATCCTCCCACCATACCAGGAACAGCAGCAACAGTTTCAAGCATCATTGCACGACACCCATATCGCCTCTGCTCACCAATACAACGTATCAGCATTTGCTAACTAAAATATACTCCCTCTGTCCCATATTAGTTTCATACTAATGTGGGCACACACTTTAAGAAAAGTGTGATGAGTGGAGTATTAAGGGGTAGTTCTGTAAACTTTTATTGTTAAAAGTAAAAGTGGTTGAATTGAGTGTTAAGTAATGACATCTTGTATAAATATTGTATTGTGAGGGTGGAGTTTAGGAAGAAATTTATTTTTTTGAATGTGAAAATTAATGTGGTACGGAGGGAGTATATTGTGTATTGGTGTTGAATAGATTAGTCGATTGTTAGATTTTTGTCTTCTTCAAAAATGTGCACAAGAAAATTTTTCTTCCTAGTCAACATATACTCCCTCCGTCTTGGTTTAAGTTACCCATTTTTCTATTTTTGTTTGTCCTACTATAAGTTACTCATTTTATTTTTGATAACTATCCACTAAATTTATATCCCTACACTTTTCTATTATTTACAAATATGCCACTCATTTACCCTTACTTTTATCTAAATCTTTTATTTTTTCTTCTCTCTTCATCACATCATTTGTACTATATCTATATTATACTACCTTACCTTAATCTTTGTGCACAAAATAAAATGAGTAACTTGTACCGGGACGAAGGGAGTAGTATTTTTGTTAACTTATAAACAAAACCAAATGACTAAGTCTTTGTCTAGTCTAGCAGAATTATTCTTAGGATAGTTGGAAGATACTGATTTCTGAAGGTGTATTTGAGTAAGCATGCATAGTTCTTCCATTGTATTGAATTCACGTTGGCATGCATGCCAGTGTGTTAAAACTACATAAAGATTAAAGACTATATACTGCAGACAACATTCTGAGTCATCATCTCTGCAGAAAAGAGATGAGCTGCAGCAGAATGTATGCGTAAATTTCTGTAGAATCTTGAATTTTTGCCTTAGCAGATGAGATATAGCTGAATTTTCCCAAATAGTTCTAATGCTTACATCTTTCAGGAAATAAAACACCTAAGGTATCTAGCACATAAGGAACAAGCAAAATGAAGTAGAGATAATCAAGACAACAAACCTTGAAAAACACATCTGTTGGAATCCTGAGAAGCTTGACTGTCCGGTATGCTACTTTGTCAAGAAATGTCTTCGGAACATGGTGCTTGTGAAGATCGATTGATAAGTCTGCAGTATAAGTTTCCCATGGCTGCACAATTGTAAATTAAGAAAACAAGAATTCGTAATGCCAATGAGATTTGTCAACATTGTCACAATCTATAACGAGTAGCATTAAGATCTGAATTCTGCAAGATGACAGCTTATACAACATCAAGCCACCAAAAGATATATTGACACCAAACCAGATTATGGAGTGTGACTTGTAGTTTTTCTTCTTAATCTCATTCTCTCATACTCAAAGACAACAAAGTATATCGTATGTCCAGACACTGCACGACTTTCATTTAAGAACAACTATTTCGGTATAAAGTTTCATCTTTTAATTATTTTCAAACATCTATTCCTACATGCGAGTCATACCATTACATATTAAAATATAGTACGAAATAGTCACTGCTCAATGCTAAATCAAATTCAGACCAACCATCATCTACCTAAGGTAGCAGCAACTGGAACCTTCCACCAAAAACCAATTTCTCAGGCAAGTCACAGGTAGACTTCATCCGTTCATCACAAATCAAGGCCGCTATTGAATTTGTTTCAAGACTACAGAAAATTTGTCTAGCCATCGACGTGAGATCTGTGATTGCGATCAATGAACTACGAAGAATGCTAAAGAACATCGAGCACTATAGTAATCCAAATAAAGAGGTGCATCAATTACAGCAATTCACGCTGATCATGAAAGTGCGTGTGTTCTTTGCCAGTACCAGAAATCAAGGCAGCTTCTCATTTCTCACTTCTATGCGAGACTACAAAAAGAATCTAGCCTGATCCTAGCAACATGAGATCTGTTCTTTGAATAAAAAAATTATGAAGAATTCTGAAAAACATCAAACAGTATAGCAAATTGACAACACGTCCGACTACAAAACATGTAGAAAATGGTATAATTATGCTATCACTAACGATCGTATTACCATGAAGCAGTTCCACGGCCACTCGGTGCCATCCTCTCTAGTAATTTTAGGCCTCGAAACTCCCCAATAGCTCGAAATCACCACGTCACCTTTTTCCACCTTCTTCGTCGGCAACTCGTTGCCTTTGATGTCCTTCTCCACCGTCGACGACGGTTTAGAAGGCTCCGGCGCCGGAGCCGTGCTCATCATCCGCCGCCACCCAATCAACACCATACTTATCCCCTGAACCTGCACTCCAGACGCCGCCGTCGGATCAAACGGCGGGAACGCACGCATCCCCGCCGTGGCGGCGGAAGAAGACACGTATCGGCCGGAGTAACAAGCAGTTACGACACGCTTCATCGCTGACCTGGCCACGTAGTGATTCATTTTTCGGTGATTCACGCAAACAATGTTAGTGATTCTGAAATGAAAAGACGGTTTAGAAAAGAATTGAGTTGGGGTGAAGCAGGTAATTAAACCCGTGGAGGCGGCTTGTTTTTAGATGACGTGGTGAGATCAATGGCTGTTCATGTCAATCAAGAACTTACTAGTCAAATCGTATAGATAAGGAGTTAGGCTAGGGATCCATGGATTGGTCTTTATGACCCAGAGAATTCGAAACCTGCGTTTCTTTTTCTCCAAGATTACTGGAAATCAAATAGTGCGAGCGGTTGCAGGGGAAGCAACGTGAGGTCTAGCGTCTCATTACGCGTGGCTCGCAAATGGATCATTGATCAAAACTTAGACATGTGCTAGATCTATGTCTATATCTATATCTTTTCTTTTTTCTTTTTTTTTTTTTTTTTAAATTGACAGTTTTTTTTTTTTTTTTTTATATTGGACAAATTCATATACAATTAATATAGTATAGTTTACTTTTACTTTTTAATATATTTTACAGTTACTTTAAAAAAAAAAAAAAATTACAATTAAAATCGTAAATTACCTTCGACACAAATACGTAAATTACTATAATAAAAACACCTCAGTGCTCAACCCACAAAAAACTTTTTTTTTTTTTTTAAGGATCCACTAAAAAATTATATTGCCTCAATCCCATTCTTAATACTTTTTTTCAACCCCAACAATAAATTACACCTTGAAATAGAAAATTTTCTATAAACTCGACACTTATAATATCTACTAATTTATATAAAATATTATTATTTTTGGACTTAAACAAACACACAATTCAATAAATTTATTTACTTTACATATATATATTTAATAAATTGCCTTTCAAAATTTTAATTTATTATTTTTTGTTAAGTATGTACTTGAAAAATTTTATTAGACGGAGAATTTTTAATTAGAATATTTTAGCGGTCAAATTAAAAATTGAATGATGATGAGCGGTCAAATAAAAAAATTACAGTCAAATTTGAAAAATGATTAACCGTTGGGCTGGACTTTCCTAAATTATAAACTAACAGTTGGGCTAGAAATCAATTTATTAGGTGGAATGGTAAAATGACAGTTGGGCTGAGGCAGATTCCTCTTTCTATTGGTTACAAGGTTTCTGACCAACGGTTGGAATTATAACAGGCCCAGGTCACTGCATTTCTTTATTTAGAAAATACATCACATTTATGAATACACCACCCCCTTGGATGAGTAATACGCTCCCCAAATTTCCTAAAATACTCCATCCCTACACACCTTCTTCCTCTATTCCTCTTTCAGATTTTTAAAAGAATTCTACATATACTATCTCGTGCCACTTCAATTGACGACCATCACCTCGTCACACCGTCATTAATGTTTGCTCTTGGTTTTGTGAAATTTTGGGAAAAAAATGCGATCGGAATCATTTTTCCAAATCTCATGCCACGTTTTGTTTTTATATGAAAAAAATTACAACTTTTTTTTAGTAAAAGCACCCACAAATTTCGACAAAAAAATATTTAAAATTTCAAAAATTATGCATGATTTTGGGAAAAAAAATCAAAAAGTTGAGTGATCTTAGAATTTTTGGCAAACCAGATATGAGGACTGTGCAATCGCGAAATAAAAAAAACATACAAAACACTTTTTTTTTATTCTACTTATATTATTTTATTCACTCAAACTACAAAAACATTCATAACAATTAACAAACATCATATGAACACAAGCATATCCTATTTAACATTTAGTTGCACCTAGTTTTTGGATGTTTTGGGAGGGGGTGTATTTACTAATTTTAGTGAGAGATTGAAATTAAAGGATAATTTGGACATTTCATATCTATATATAGAATAACGGGATTTTTTGGGGTGTATTTTCTAAATAAAGTACTACAAATAACCTTGAATTCTTTTAGCTGTCAATTTTAGGGAAATTTAAAATTGTATACAAATAACCTTGAATTCTTTTAGCTGTCAATTTTAGGGAAATTTAAAATTGTATGCTAAGGATCATATAAAATGGAAAATGATAGTTGGGGACATGCGCATATGTGACAGTTGTGATATGACCGTTGGGCTGGACTTTCCTAACTTATAAATTAACCGTTGGGCTGGAAGCAAAATTAAAGGCCCAGGTTATATGCACACATCCTTGTATTGTTCGAACAAACACCGAGACATTCAAAGTTTAAAAGATAAATATATGCACAATGATAAAAATATCCTTATCACACTTTGTGTATTATGTTTGTGTGTTATTTGTTATTTGTTGTGTATTAATTTTGTTGTTATGTTGAGTTTTTTACATGCTAATGAACATTGTGCGATAAAAAAAAATCGATAAATATTTTTTTGGTGTTTGAGTTTCATAAATTGAAACCCGTCATCTTCACACAAAATCGGCGATTTCAAATACACGAAAATGTGTCCAAATGCATTTTTGAATTTTAACAAATTATTTTAGAGCAACAAAAAATAAAAATACAAGCCTAATTTTAAATCAAAATAATTTAACCGAAAAAAAACTTACAACAACATATTTTCATTAAAAATTTATTCACAGAAAATAACTTCATCGGTTTATAATTTTTTTTTCAAATATTGAATATCAAAGGGTATTTTAGGGAATTACTAGGGATGTACTTAATAATTGATGGGTGTTTTTGTACATCACGTTTAAGGGTAGGTTAGTCTTTTTTACTATGGTTTTCTCAATAAAAAAGTGAGTGCATATAACTTGGGCCAAAATTAAAATCTATTTATTAGGTGGAATTGTAAGATGACAGTTGGGCCGGACCGAATCCCTTATTTTTATTGGATACAAGATTTCGCTTACCGACCGTTGGAATTATGACAGTTGGGTCCAGAAAACTGATCGGACCCAAATCCAATTATTTCCAAAATTAAAACCTATAATAATTATCGTCCTCAAAAATAATAAGACCACATGTAATTATTATCCCTTGACAAAAATTCAAATCCGGATTAAGCACCACTAATCCTTACTATTATACAGAAGATCTCTTTTACTTTCTTAATCTTACCAAGCACCGTCGAATTTGCTACGCTGAGATTTATTTATAGACAAATGTCAAAATACCAATGGTTGCCACAAGTCGCGCTGACTTTGCTTTATCTGACTCTGACCTTAAATCGCATTCTCATTCTCTCTCGTTCTCTCTTCCCCCACCCCTACCCCCGCCACCACTCCGCCACCACTCCACCTCCAATATATGTGTATTTTATAACTTTTAAAAAGTAATTGATTGTGTGTCCATAGATTTTTAAGCAGATTCGGGAGTTGTTGTTTCACAGTGATCTAGTCATCCATGACTGAAGGCAGATCGTACAATCTAGGGTTCCGATTGGGTACGTTTTATATTTCACCTCTTACTTCGAATTCATGTTTTTAGTTTCCTGAATTTAGTGAAAGAAACGTTATTTCAGTGGAAAAGAAAGTATAATTCAGTTTGAATTTTTAATTTGTGAGGTTGTCGTAGGAGATTTAAAGAAAACGTAAAAAATATGTACGGAAGAGATTTTATGATAATCTTCCTAGGTGATTGGTATTTGTGTGGAATCGGAGGTTTTACTGGAGCTCATTTTAAGAGATCGCTTGACTGGTTTTAATATGCTCTTCTGTATTTATGCATCAGCATTTACCAAAGTTTGTAGGGTCTTGATTTGTATCGGGCAACTCGTGATGTGTAATTAGGAGCCTTGGTGTTTAGAGACTAGATGATGGTCGCATGCCATTGCAGTTACTGATTCTTTCCCCCAATGTAGATCTTGTCATTTAAAAGGTTGAATTTATTCTAGATTTCTACTTGTTATGCTTTTTCTGTAATGCCGCAAAAGATTGTAAAGTTAGTCTTTCATGACTTTACGTAATTTATAGGATTTAAAAAAAAATTATATATTGCAATTTGTGTTTTGAGTAATTCACTTTGATGATTTATAATATGCACATGGTGGAAGTTCTGAATACCAAATTATGCATAATCTCTGAACAGTTCAATATGTGTCCCAGTTTTTGTTGCTGAAAATGGTTTTGAGGATGTTTAGCTGTGGGTCTTATTGTCATGGGAATCTTTGCAGATTTAAATTGCTGTTGGGTTTTGGTTGGCAAAGTGAGTTTAGAGATTGTCCATGCTGCAGTTGGCTGAAGAATAAATAGGAGGCTTTTTTCACTTATATTGTGGATGACATATAACTTAAGGTTGAGGTTGTTGTGTATGTTTTGTTGGATAACTAGGATAGTGCAGAACATAAAGTTGCTTGTACATTTATAAGACACATGAGTAAGGTTTTCAAAATATCTTAGTTTTGATCTTTCTCTACAACTCAAATAGTTCTTGTAGCTGCTATAGAAATGCTACGAAGAGAAAAACAACGTATCCTGTGTCTGTCTGTCCTTCCATCATCTCACTTTCCTTAATTGCTTTATAGTATATTAAGTTATATATGTCATTGTGACTTGGCTGTATAAGAACCTTTTGCAAACTGTAATGTAAGTGATAGTTGGGTGGTACAACTAACTTCTTGTGCTCAAATGCAGATATTGGGCAGATACTATCGGAAGCCCAGCATCGGTGGCTGAGACCTGCTGAAATTTGTGAAATTCTACGAAACTATGAAAAGTTTCATATTGCATCTGAGGCTCCTAATAAACCAGTTAGTATGTCTTCTTCATCTAGTCAGTATTTTGTTTATTTTGAGACAAACTTATTTCTTCCTATTCAAGAAAGTTATGATTTTCAGAGTTAGTTGAGTAAGCCAGTCTATAGCAACTTGGTATCTGTTTTATGCAGAATTTCATACTGCATTGGCATATAAACATAAAAACTTCCGGTAAGAGAAACAATTATCTCGCATATGCAGGTGGTTCTGTTTTTCTTTTTGATCGCAAGGTGTTACGGTACTTCCGGAAGGATGGACATAATTGGAGAAAGAAGAGGGACGGGAAGACTGTTAAGGAAGCTCATGAGAAACTGAAGGTTAGTATGAACTTCATTCTAACCTAACCTATGGATATTTTTCATTAGGGGATGTTTATCTATTACATAGACCATTATTATTGATGCTAACCCAGCTCTGTTTGGGCGGATTGATTACTCTTGTAATCGGTCTCTTAGATGGGTCAGGTTCCTAATAAGACTAAGTAGCTTGATTCAGCGATGATCTAAGAGGCCCTAGATTAGCCAGTAACAAGAACCTTATGTCCACAGTTTTGAACAACTGAGATTATCTTGATAATGTTTTCCAGATTATGACCATGCTAGAGTGTTCTTTATTACTCTCTTGTTTTCATATTAATTGAACCAGAGTGGATCTGCCGCAAAGCGGAGCCTCCTGCGCTTTTGAGGTTTTGTATAGAATAAAGGAACATAAAATTTTGACAGTGTTACCCTCCATCAATTTCTCCACTTCTTTCAACATCGGACTTCTAATGCAAAGCACATGCATATGTTTTGTGACTATAAGCATCTTAGTGTCATGTTATAACAAAATTCTAATTTAGTAGTTTAGCCACATATATTATCCAATGCGTTGTATGCTTCCTTAACAATGCTTTAGTGCACATTTTCTCTGTAAAGAAAAAGTTATAAAATGTCTGGTTTAGCTACATTTCATATTCTGATTTCACTTATTTTCAGGTTGGAAGTGTTGATATGCTTAATTGCTATTATGCCCATGGCGAGGACGATGAAACTTTTCAGAGGCGTAGCTACTGGTTGCTCGAGCAGTGAGTATAGACTATTTAGTACTTGATTCACAGTTTCACAAGCACAATTTTATCTGCATCTCAATATCTGTGATGGTGCATTCTTCCTCCTTGATCTCTCAGGACCAGACTCATGTTATGAACTAATAGTTGGTTCAACCTCTTTTCATTTCTTTTTCTACAAGGTTACAGTCTGCATCAGGAGTCTGTTAATCATTTATCTGCCTCTTAAAACCATTACGTGGAATGATTTTACGTGAATAATCACGTGTTCAGTCTATCAGTAATTTTCCTGTTGTTCAGACTTTGAAGTTATAGGCCTATGGTTGAAAGGTTTTTTCAAGCTTTGAATAGATAAACTATGTTGATCTCACAGAAGCTAAATTGCCTGTATTGTTATATAACTCGCCATTCTTAATATATTTCACTTGCAAATTTGCTGTAACTGGAGTTCTTGTTAAGAAAAAATTAGATTAAGCTTGAATCAGTAATCTGCCTATTATCCTTATTTTTTCCCCTAGAGAGTGGAAGAGTGGCAGTACAGGATCTGTTGCTTTCCTTGCATTGAAACTTATGTTTTCCTTTTATTGAAACTTATATTTTCCTTTTGTTTTCAATGCAAATTCTTAAGTAATGCCAGTTCCTGTCTTTCTCATGTAACTTGTATTTATAGCATATTGATATTATTGATTGAATCTCTGGCAGTGTGAGTGCTTTAACTTGAGGTGGTTTTACTTGAGCAATTGATCAACACTATCCTTATAAAAATCACGTGGAAATCTTGAACTACTCAAAGCAATCAATCAATTCTCATTGAGTTTTTTAATCATGCAGGGATCTCATGCACATAGTGTTTGTCCACTATTTGGAAGTCAAGGTCAGACTTGGTTGACATATTGAGTAACAATGATCTGATATGGTTTTGCTTTATGTTTTTCTTTCTTAAACGCGAAAGTTAGAGCATCTTCAAATATTTCATCAGCAGTATTCCCAACACTTCTGAACTTTTTCATGGGTGATTATATATCTTGATGACTGTGACTGCAAATCGCAAAAGGGACAATGCTTACCTTTAGCTTTGTCTGAAACACTTATAAGTACATTTACAGGAGTTTTGGTGTTCAAATAGCTTGTGAACTGCTCGTCATATTTTTTGAACCAGTTATTAAGAACTATGGAGGCTTTATAATGTGATTTTATACTTGCTATATTTTATGTCATACTGTGATAGTCAATCTCCAAACAAGTAATTCAAAGAAGAATATAATCGTGTTGATTGAAATTCGTATTTTGAACGGTGAAATATATTTTAACGAGTTTTTAACCATTCTTGTTTATCTTCTCCAGGGAAATAAGACAAATGCCAGCTACGTCAGAAACAGTGACAGAGTTGTATCAAATTCAGAAAATGACAGCTCATTATCTTCCAGTTTCCGTGGAACTAGCCCAACCAGCACCTTGACGTCAGCATATGAAGATGCTGAATCTGGTAACTGTTGTACTTTCCGTCTCTATCTCAGTATCTCATAACAGTGAATATGGATTGATATTAAAATGATTGCCACCTACGTATAACCTGCTTCAGAGGGTAATCACCAAGCAAGTTCCAGTCTCCATTCATATCCAGAATCTCCGTTGACTGAGGATAGTCATTCTGTCCAATCAAGCGCTTATAATCTGCTTGGTACAGGTATCTATTTCAGTTTTCTCATCCTTAATGTTGGTGTCATTCCCATGATGCAACAGTTCCATAGCAGAAAAAAAATCTCATTTCTTTTTATGTTTTAAAGGAAATCAAAGTATTTCTGCCCTGAATTATTCATCACTTTCTGGGGGTAATAGAGATGGAGATTTTGATGGGGATAGTCTTGTATCTGGGCCTCAAGTGACAAATGGTTTGGCATCATGGCAAGAAGTTCTCCGAGACCCCACTACTGGTATTCTTTATACAACAAGCTGATCTTGTTCAAATAATTTTTGCAAGTTTTGACCGGATTTACATTATATGCTGCTTTTGAACAGTGGAGATTGCTTATAAACAAGGTCCTCAGTGTTCTCTGCCTGTCCAGGCCAAATGGCAAGTTCTCAATGATTTGCTTGAGGGAAAATCTCTTCCTTCAGATCAAGGGAATGATGCGGGGTCATTTTACACAGTTCATGATCAAAAAGAGCAGTCTGGGCAAAGGAACCTTCAAATGTTCCTTTCTGATGCACAAACTGGGAATGGAATGAACCCAAATTCAGAGAATGGTATGACTATCATTGGAAATGAAAACTACCCTTTCCTCCTGAGAAAGCCTCTGATTAGTGGGTTGCACACAGAGGAAAGCTTGAAGAAAGTTGATAGCTTCTCCCGTTGGATTGCCAAAGAACTTGGAGAAGCTGATGAATTAGATATGCAATTAAGTAATGGAATCTCGTGGAGTTTTACAGGAAACGACTATGAGGCCACTATGTCAGGTCAATTGCAAGTGGATACACACACACTGAATCCTTCTATTTCCCAGGACCAGCTTTTTAGTATTATTGATTTTACACCTACTTGGGCGTACTCAAATTTGGAGACAAAGGTACTTGGTGTTGAATCATTACATTTTTATGTGTTTCCATTTCCCAGGACCAGCTTTTTAGTATTATTGATTTTACATCTACTTGGGCTTACTCAATTCTTGTGACAAAGGTACTTGTGTTAAATCATTACAATTTGGAGACCCCAGGTACTTGTGTTAATGCATTACAATTTTGGAGACAAAGGTACTTGGAGTCTATAAGTGAGATAATCACCGAGTAATTATAGATGTCTTACAGACACACTGAATCCTTCTATCATAGATCTCTTTCCAGATCTCTCTCACGTGAGCACCCCACAATCATTAGCATAGTTGCAGTGTTAGTCTTGATACATACATTCCTATCAGTAATTCAGTATAATATGTGGTATCCTGCTGCAGGTCAATATGGGCTACTTGAATTGTAAAACCATTGCGATTATTTTTGCTAACACTGTTCCCTTCTCCCCCAAACAATCAGGTCCTTATCATCGGAACATTCCTCAAGAGTGAAGAAGAACTGTCTAAATGCAGATGGTCTGTTATGTTTGGTGAAGTGGAGGTTCATGCAGAGGTTTTAGCCAATGGGATTCTATGTTGTTGTGCTCCATTACACAACCTTGGAGTTGTCCCTTTCTATGTAACCTGTTCAAACAGATTGGCTTGCAGTGAACTGCGTGAATTTGAATATCGATTTGGGGCAGACCGAAATATTGGTTCTATTGATGTAAATGGAGATAGTGCTATGATGATGCACTTCTATCAAAGATTTGAGATGATATTGACTCTGGAACCTGTTGGAAGTCCTATGATTTCTGCTGGAAATGATTATGAAAAGAATCAAATCAATAAAATCATCTCCTTGATAGAGGAGGATAGTAATCTGGAGCCAAAGCTGTCTTCAGAAAACGATGGATCACATCTGAAGCTGATTGGGGAGCTGCTCCTTGATAAGTTTATGCAAGAGAAGTTTTACTCTTGGCTTCTCCATAAGATAACTACAGGCGGCAAGGGGATTACGATTATTGATGAGGGAGGTCAAAGTGTGTTGCACTTGGCTGCTGCCCTGGGTTTTAATTGGGTCCTCAAGCCATTAATAGTAGCAGGAGTTAGCATTGATTTTCGTGATGTGAATGGTTGGACTGCACTTCACTGGGCAGCATTTTGTGGGAGGTATACTTTCCACTTAGCTTCTGCTAATTAAAACTGTCTGAAGGTCCTTTCCACTTGCTTTTGATGTATAAGATTCTGACATTGGTTGTGGATCTCCATAATTGAGGCTGGCTGGAAAGTTGTCCATAAGTTCTTGATTTTATGTACATAGAAGTAATAATTTTGGCTTTTCTTTTGTTCATTTCTTAACATTTTCTTCTTATTTAATAGGGAGGACACAGTTGCTGCCCTTGTTTCTCTTGGTGCATCTCCTGGAGCATTAACTGATCCATCTGCTGAATATCCACTGGGTAGAACTCCTGCTGATTTGGCTTCTTCAAGTGGACATAAGGGCATATCTGGTTTCCTTGCTGAGACTTCCTTGACATCACACCTGGAAACTCTTAAAGTAAATGATGGTGCTACAGAAGTTTCTGGATTTAACGCAATACAAACAATTTCAGAACGTTTAGCAGTTCCAACAACTGAAGAGGATGTTTCTGAAACACTCTCGCTCAAGGATTCACTTGCTGCAATCTGTAATGCTACACAAGCAGCAGCGCGCATTCACCAAATTCTCCGTGTTCAGTCATTTCAGAGGAAGCAGCTTACTGAACAGGGCTCCGATGATGAACATGCTATTTCTCTAGTAGCTTCTAAAACATCCAGATTAGGTCGTTCTGATGGTATGACCAATGCTGCTGCACTGCAGATTCAGAAAAAGTATCGTGGTTGGAAGAAGCGAAAAGAATTTCTACTAATTCGTCAAAAAATTGTTAAAATCCAGGTTTGTTTTGCTTCTCTTGTATACACCACACTAATCTTGCTAATCTATTACAGGTCTAAGCATGACCAGTTTCCCTCATTAAGTGGATGGCTATTGTGATATTGAGACTGACATTTGATTGGGTTTGTCTAAAGGCTCTTGTGAGGGGGCATCAAGCCAGGAAAAAATATAAACCTATTATCTGGTCAGTGGGAATATTGGAGAAGGTGATCTTGCGTTGGAGACGTAAGGGGAGTGGATTGCGTGGTTTTCGATCAGATGTGGTTCAAAAAGTTAGTGACATAGAGAGCAGCTTGCCTCCTCCACTGGAAGATGATTATGACTTTCTCAAGGAAGGAAGAAAACAAAATGAAGAAAGGATGCAGAAAGCACTTGCTAGGGTGAAATCCATGGCTCAATATCCTGAAGCACGAGCGCAATACCGTAGGCTACTAAACGCTGCTGAAGGATTCCGTGAAAATAAGGTTAAGTTGCATTTTAATATGTTTATGGAATTCAACTATAAAAGAAGAAGAAGATGATGATGATGAAAAAATGATGGAGTATTTTTTATATTTTTTAAAATGAATTTCTTCTTTTATCTTGAGCAGGAGGTTTCGGATGTGATCCCGGACTACACATACACAGAGGGCATGAATTACGGGGATGAGGATCTAATCGATGTCTCGAGTTTGTTGGATGATGATACTTTTATGTCTCTTACCTTCGACCAAGCACCATAGATCTTTATATTCCTTAGATATGTATGTATGTGCGTAGCTATCCATTTTAACTCACTCACTCTTACCAGAAAAAAATTGACCATTTCCTTGTATATATTATACACAGGTGAGTAGACCGACCTTATAGAATGTGTATTAATAAATCTATCTTTCATTTTAATTTAGGCCTAATTGATCTAAACTCACCAAACAATCACCAAAATTGCACTTAAACTATCTATTTGTTTTTGGTTGTACTAAACTCTATAAATTATTATTTAATTTTTTCATATAAATCTTTTAACTAATTTTGTAGGCAATTTTTTCTAATTTTGGACACGTGTGTTGGTATGTGATTTTTTAAAGGAATGTTATGTACAATTTTTTTTTCTCCCACGTATTCTTCAATTGATTCACAAATCCAATATTTATAATTGATTTTTTTTTTTATAAATCTTAAAAACCAAGAATTCAGAAAGAAAGACTAAAAGAGTGCGTGAATCAGATAAAGAATAAGAGAGATTTGTGCTTGATATATAAAATTTGATGAAAATAGATTCTTAAAAATCACGTTTGCTGCAGACCTAAAAAATTATGAAATTTTTGGATTAAAAAATTAGTTTAGTGATTTTTTTTTAAAAAAAGACTTTATCTTTATTCGGTGCAACAAAAAAATTGTTTGATAATTTAATAAATATAATGCAATTAGGCATTTATTTTATTTATAAAGAAATACCCAGCAGCCGCAGGCTTTTGAGTAGACGACTAGACGGTCTATGATTTGCTGGAATGACGATGCGCGACTTTTTAAAAACCTTTCTCTTGTTTTTTTTTTTTTAAAAAATCATAAAGACCGAGTTATTTGGGTAAATTTTTTTAAAAGTTGCCGATTAAATCCTATTTAACCATACTTGTGACAAATAAATCAAAGTTATCATGAAGCTGATTTTGAGGGTTGCAGACGTTAATTATTTATAAGTATGCAACACAATCACATGACCGCTGTATATGGACCCTAGATAAATCACGGTAGTATTTTTGGCCATATATTGTAATTAAAAACCATAATCTGACTTGTAAATAGAACTTTAAAAATCGAACTGCTAAATAGGGCAATTCATGGCTAAAATACTGCATAACAAAATGATCACATTATTTTATTTATTTATGAATATTAGGGTTATTTTTTACATAAAAACAGGACTTCCTTCATGCAGATGCGCTTAGAGATGCAACGCTCTCGTAAAAGAGAATGTATCCATGATCCGTGTTAGTCGAGCATTCCTGAGCAGATCCGAAGAATGACTGAATAGCAGACTCATCAACTATGTCCACATTCTCATCATCGAAAAACAGCCAATGGTTGTGGCTTTTCACGAGACTGACATAGTGCCCGTGGTTTGGCCCACTCCCGACGTGAACCACAACAGCGAATAACGAGTACTCAGACTCGACATTCTCCATAGTGTTGCTCAGTTTCAGCTCCAGTGGGAACACAACACGATAGAATAATTTCCTGTGTCGCTGTTCCATGTACTTGAATCGCTTGAGATGAATCACGAGAATACGAGGTGGTTTCTTTATCTTCATTCTTTTCTGGGCTTCTTGCAAACTGCACTAACTTGGAAAAATTAGTAAAAGATCAAATGCACAAAATGCAACTAAAATGATACAAAATCGAAGGTCAGTTACCAAATGCAAATATTGGCAAGTAGAAAAAGATAAAAATCAAAAGATGGATACAAGGTGGTACAAAATGCGAATATAGGTATCAATTGTATGGCAACTACCTAGAGCACTTGTCACAAAAGAATTTATCTTCAGCATTCAAGGTCTCTGTGGAGCTGAAATTCTTGAGACAGCTAGTAATTGAACTGTTTTGTTCTATATCAAGGCTTAAATCTAAGAATGTCTCATCCCTTGCTGTAATTGTCTCACACCTTAAACACCTCGTCTCGTTGGTCAGAATACCCTGAATCAAAATAACAGTCAAGATCAAATCTATTTGTTAGCCTGAGGAACAACATGCGTATCAGTTGCATAAGGGCACAGATGTCAGATGTAGAGTCCCTTTAGAATACATCCATGTACAACATACTCTGGAAGTGCATAGATGTTTGAGACCAAACCGTTTTAACATTTATATTAGGAACAACATATATACCCAGGAAGTTTACCTGAAAATTTTTGTGCACCCAAGTTATTAATGGTCCCTTCTTTACACCATTGATCTGATGATTGCTTGGTCCATTTACAGCACCCACTATAGAAGAAGGCTGTAGCTCACTTCTCACCTTGTGAGACTCTTTCTCCAGTATGTCCACAAGTTCATTCAGCAAAAAGTTCAAAAATTCATGGGCATCCTGCATGACAGCAGGTACGTCATATCACTTGCACATAATAAGTGATTCTAATAAGTTCAGACATAAATATTTATAAAATGTGAAGTACAGATCAGACATTTGTACGGAAAAAAAAAACTTATTCTTCGAAAAAAGTAGCTCAGGACTCTAATAAGAAAACAAGACTACCAACAACATACCTGATGCATGTATCCTCGGAAAATCTCATTCTCTCTTCTAACTCTGTGTACAAAGCGTCTTGGAGCTATTACACCAGTTCTCTTCTTCTGTGAATTTATCTACACAAAGAACAATTAACATGTAAGTCCAAGGTTCCAGGGCAGCCCCGACCATATGTTTGCCACATTTTTTGCAAAACATATTCATTTGATGGATGACATGCCACCATACTTTACACTTTGCGGGTAATTATCAAAGTACAACATGTGTTATTAAACAGATGACAAAAATTTTTATACATGCTACAAAAATTATGTATACTTCTCCATGAAGTGTGTTTCAAACCATGATATATGCATAGAGTATCCACCATATTCTTCTATCATATAAGCAAAACCGAAATCATATTCTTAAGCTAAGAAAAAACTAACAAAGCTCGTCGAGATCAGAGAGGTGTAATCTCTAAAGGGTTACCGACTGCTAATGCAGAAAAGGTGAATAAGGACCACAAATAAGAAATGCTACACATACTAATCGGCATACTACCTGTGAGAAAAGTTCTGCAAGGCATGTTAAAATGTTCTCATCTGATCCACCGAGGTTGAGGTTTTTGTTGTTTAAATCGTACTCCAACAGCTCTTCACGAAACGGGACGCAAAAGTAAAGAGCCTGGAAACAGACCAAGTCATATGACAGTTCAAATTATGCAGGAATTATATTATGTATGAAGTAACCGTGTCACTTAACATACAATTTCCCGCTATGAGTAATCTTCTGAAACATGAGATTCACGAATTTGAAAATCATTCAGTTGACATTTAAACACAACGTTGTACTATATTCTCAAGAAAAAGAAAAACTCTATTATCCCAACTGGCTATAAGCTCAAAAGTGAGAAATACATGAGTCGATTTCTCCTAAATGAGGTGAGGCATAAGCATCTTTTTTGCAGAAACTATATAAAAACCAAAGAAGGCTACCTTAGATATCAGCTCAAACGCTCACTCCCATCAAAATATGCCCTCAATACTATTAATACTATTGGCATATGCAAAACCAGCATATCAAATTGTATTGTTTAAGCATTCTTCTTTCATTCAATCAATGGCCTAATAGAAATCCTTTTCCTCTTTCTTAATTTCATCAATTCCAAAGTTTAGAAGTTAATAATCTAAACTGGTCAATTATGTTTAATTTCAGCAAATTTAAGGAAGTTGAGAGTAAATATTCACAGCACATACCTAGGGAGGGACTCACCTGGAGGACACTGTTACAATAGCAAGTATTTCCGAAATTCTCCAAACCGAAGTATCGTTCGCCTTCGGGAAATTGATCGCCCAAAACCTTCTCTAGCTTGGAACCCGTCACACCCATTGATAGTGTGACACCATCCACAGTACACCAGAACTCCTCTCTCTCTAACTTTATCACTTTTCCACAATAATCAGATATCTTAATCAATTATACCCAGCTCTTTAGCTTTTCTGCTTGATTTTGTCAATCTTTTCCTGTGGAATCAAAGGATGAACGGTTTTGCCAATGGCTATCAAATTAGTGTTTTACTTGTATATATAGAGATAGATATACAATGAAACTCTGGAGGCGGAAATCAGTAGTGTTGAGTCGGCGGTGGTGCTGTGTCTCTCTGCTACAGAGCCACCGAGGACGGCGCCGTTGTCGTATTGTGCAGTTTTACTAATTACGGAAAGAGTATATGATTTATTGTATTTATCGTGGATAAAAGAATTATATTTTATTTTCAAATTTAATTAAATTATAAATGGAATAACTTACAAATGGAACATATATATATACCAATAAAAAAGGAATAACACACAAAAAATCTACAAATGGAACGCACACAAAAAATTGGGATACACACACTAAAATATAATACCCTACCGATATTTCCCTCCCTTACGTGTTTTCAAAAAAATTGCACACACCCCAAAAAAATCCTTCCCCTCTCTTTGCTTGTTCACCGACCGCCGCTCATAAATATAAAAAAATTTCAGAAAATCAACACATACATATATTGATATTTTGTTCCAAAAATCACGGGTCTCTTCTTGTTTACGATGTTTAGTTAGTTATTTATGTGTATAATTGTTCGAAATGTGTGTTTTGTCACCTATATGTAAAACACGCATATGTATATGGTTTGAAACATTGGAAATCATGTTTATGGTTTGCTAAATTTAGAATTTTACACATAATTTATGAATTATGTGGTTTAGGGGTTTAGGTGTTTGATTAATACGTACGGAAATTGAACATTTTTGTTGGGTTTTGAATGGAAACACCATGTGCGACTGGGTTTTTTGCACAAGTGCACTTGTGCGAACAAAAGTTTCGCACAAGGTCAAGTTGTGTTCGAAACTTTTGTTCGCACAAGTGCACTTTGTTTTTTTTTCGCACTTGATGACAGTTGTTCTAACTTTTTTTTCGCACTAAATACAATTGTGCTATATTTTTTTTCGAACATTCATTAATATGCATATATTGCTATTTTTCGTTGAATGATACTCAAGGAAAAATCTATCTTATTTTTCGAAAAAATGTATTTTGTGCGAAAATATTTTCAAAGACAAGTGTGTCTTGTGCGATCAAATTTTCGCACAACAACACAACGTTGTAAAAAAAACAACTCACATATCATAAAATGAAAACTATTTCAACAAAAACCAGTTTTAATTAAAATCAGAGCTGACATTCTTCCTTTTATTGGGCAATTTCAATTCAGCCCATCGAACCTACAAATATTCCTGGGTTGGGTTACATGGATCCATGAATAAATGCAGCTTATAAAAATATGAGACAAGTTTAATATTATTAAGCTAATGGGCCAATATAGTTCATAATATTTTTATAACATTTATTAATATTAATAATTTGGAATATAAAAATTATCATATTGTTTTATAACATTTATTAATATTAATAATTTGGAATATAAAAATTATCATATTGTCAATTTTAATCAATATATATATATATATACACGATAATTATTATCAATTCATTGATCAATCATGTTGTCAAAATGAACGACAAAAAATAAAAATATGTATGCAATTATCTTATATAAATATTGCACTGAATCAAATGTAATTTTAAAAATTACTTTTAAGTTAAAAATTCAAATAAAATTAACAACATAATAATAGTGAAAATTAAATGGAATTGAAAATCCCTAAACTGGTTAGTTTTTTTTTTTTTTTTTTATCGGAGAAAAGATGATAAATAGTGGAGCTCTAATCATTTCATGGTATAGGTTAGTTAGTCCTAGCAATATACAATCATTAAAAATAAAAATATACAATCATTAAAAATAAAAACATGTATCATGGCCCGGCGGGCCAGATCGGCCCAATTCCAATAGCATCAGTTGATGGCAGGCTAAATCAATCCCTTCTTTTTACCTATTTTTTTCGTGTCCATTCTATAATCACTGATTTCCACTATCTCTTTTTATTTTTGTTATGTCTGATTATAATAGCTAACGTATATACTTTTAATTGTACATTATGGTTTATCATGAGATTCTGTGATACGGATTTAAGTTTAATATGTAATGATCTGATTATTAATTAAAACGTTTTCAAGAACCAGATTTTATTTTTTTCCACTTTCTTCACTTGTCTTTTTCTTTTTTTCAATTTATCAATTATCCTAACATCTCTCCCCATTTTATTGCTGCAACAATGGCGGTAACGCAATTGCGACGACAAAGCATAAGGAGGAGGAAGAGTTGAATTAAATGTTCAAGTCAATTTTATTTAACGATATTGAAATGAGAAAATGATGAGATGAAATAAAAGGAGTGAATTGGTTTTGAAAATTCGAGATTTTTTTGACAACATTAAATGAAAGATTTTTTTAAAATATATATAGCTCAATGTAGACCTATAATTGACAAGTACTATGAGTTTATGTTTTCAAGTATTCGTAATCGATACACGTAAGATGTTTTCAAATAAGGATTGATATTTGGAATTGTGGGTGTTTGCATATTTGGGGCACTTGAATAAGATGTATATCCATCTCCTCCTCTAAATATATGGTTCTATTGGTTGCACTTTTTTTCTTCTAACATTTTTGTTGATATGTTGATTGAACTTCTATTTAATTTATGAAACGCTAAATGAAATACAACGTGAATGCTAAAATATTATTTTCGGACTTAAACGTTCAGTTAATAATAGAAAAATACTATTTTTGAGACACTAAATGAATTACAACGTCAATGCTAAAATATTATATTTGTTCATTACTTTTGAGTTCTAAATATAGGTATCACTTTTAATTTGAAGTAAAATTTTGTGTGTTTCTTATAAGCATACTGTATTCCACATTTCAATTTCATCTAATTTTTTATATTTTTAGTCAAATATTTGATACTTTTGATTAAATACTTGGTTAAAATATTTGATATCTTAAATTTAAATATTACAATATTGTATTTTTATATTAAATATGAATAATTGAAATAATAAAAATATTAATTTATTATTGATACTCCTTAAAAAAATGATATCACTGATACTAAATCTTGATACTTCTGATAAAATTTTTAATATTGTTGATATAATATTTAATACTTTATATTTTTTAAAAATGG
The DNA here is from genome assembly GCA_030762865.1 of Paraleonurus japonicus. Taxonomy (NCBI): domain Eukaryota; kingdom Viridiplantae; phylum Streptophyta; class Magnoliopsida; order Lamiales; family Lamiaceae; genus Paraleonurus; species Paraleonurus japonicus. The sequence continues at coordinate 1,677,578 of CM061057.1, read as the reverse complement.
TAACACGGTAACCTTACCGTGTATACAAAACACATAAGATCGACTCTTAATTTGAACACTAATATTTTTTTGCCTAAAAATTTTACTTTTCATAAACTAAAAAACTATCATTTTTCAATTAAAGTATATTAATGAACATATAATTTTGAATTTAAAAACTATCAATTTTCATTTAAAATATTATTACTTTTTATATAAATTATATCACTATTACATATTACATATTTTAAACATACAACGTTAAAGTATAAAATTATTACTTAAAGTATTATCATTTTTATAATATATTAGTATGATTTTTTAATTGTCTGCTAATGGACAGGAATCATTGTGGGATTTTCTATACTAATGGGATCAAATATTAATTAAAGAAGGTTCCGTCTCATCATAAATAAAACAAATGCAAGTTTGGCCCTATGGAGTATTTCAGTTTTTTTTTTTTTTTTTGACTTCAGTATTTCAATTTCAATATAAATGAAGTTTTATTTCTGGTTTGACTTAGTTAATGCTGTATTTAAAAATAATTCCATTAACTATCAAATGATTCAACTTAGTTAACATGTATGTTAAATTAATTCCATTAATTAATTATCAAATGATTCAAATTGAATCAAGTATAATCTTTTAAACAGTTTCTAAATGCAAATGGCCAAATCATAAATTTAGCACATACCCACATTTTCATACTTTATCAAATATAGCATATACTTTATCTTTTAACATAATTATATACTCATACTTTTCACTTTTTATCAATTCTATCGCATATATTTTTTATGTTTTACCAATTTTAGCATATACTCCATCCATCTTTTTTAAATTTAATATTTAAAAAATATTATAAATTTTAATAAATATAATATTTTATTATAAAATTATTCATAAAAAATTTAATAAAAGTAAAAAAACAGAGAGAGGATGTATATAAAAAGATATAATATTTTATTGTAAATGTGAGACCACAACTTTTCAAAAAAAAAAAAAAATATCAAAGGCGTCAAGCTTTATGAGAAATACCAGAAATGACAAAATATTAAATTTAAAGATGGACATAGTGAATATTATTTATCAATTTTAACACATAAAAAAGTTGTGAGTAAATTGAAACAATAACAAAAAAGTTGCAACTAAATTGAAACAAAAATAAAATATCATTAATTTATAATTTTTTCATTATTTTTTTCGACTGACACGTTAGCAAAATTTGCCAAAAAATAATCATGTGATATAATTACAAAAATTAAAGAGATTATGTATCAACTTGTAGATTTTAAAAATATATGTTGTACTAATTCCATCCAATTTTAATATTGCTAGTTTTATTTTTTAAATTTTCCTATAATATTAAAATTAGACGACGAGAGCAATTGATAAAATATGTAAAAAAATTATCTTTTTTATATAATAACTCAATTTAATAATAATTGCCTAGATTAATAGATGGACAAAAATAAAAAAGAAAAATACCACTTACAAAATAATAATAATTGCCTAGATCAATAGATGGACAAAAATAAAATGGACAATGACTTACAAAATAATATGCCTTCAATAGATTAACAAGAAAAAATGAATTAAAATTGTATTAAAAGGTCTACTTTTGAAAGCAAGCGATTAAAGAGATATAAATAAAAGCCAAGATTGATGGAGGAAAAATAAGAGAAGTAGGGTATGCTAGTGTAACCTATAATAGGTCCTAACCAGAAAAGGACTGACCAGATCAATATAAGAAAGTTTTGATTAATTACAAAAGTCCTTTTAGTAACCTTGGACCTTTTTACGAGTTGTAACTGCACATTATATATATCAAGGAACACAGCAAAGTCAACAAAGGGGGAGAGGCTTAAGCGTGTTGGCAGCCGTTCTTGCCTGCAAGACCAGCGAATCTATTACCCCTCTTTCCTCCAGAAAATCAAAACACCTGAGTTTTCTTGAACCTTTTCTTCATCTATACAAAACATTAGTTTCTTTGAGTATCGAGTGGGCGTGTCATTTAGATTTTGTGTGCTCTTTTGTGCCCTTTTATTTTTATTGATTTCTGAAGTGGTGGATCGGTAAGTTGAAACCTTGGGGATGCCCATTTTGTGATTCGGAGGCCTTCTTTGATTCTTGATTATGAATCTTGATGTTGTTAGTTTTGATTTTTGTGATTTTAGATTTTCTTTTTCCACATGTCACAGGTTGTTGATTACTTGAAGTTGCATGTTTGCCTGGAGTGGAGGGTGGTGAAGAATTCCGATTTTAATGGATAGTTTTTGCTGTTTCAATGCTGTGAGTTTCTTCTCTCTTTTGGGGGGCTGTTACTTTTCTGCTTTTGCCCCTTTGTGCTTTGATGTTGTTCTAGAGTTATACTAGGATGTTGATTGTTCTAATTCTGATTTTTTATGTGTGTCAGCTGCTTCTGTTGGATTGGAAATTGATATATGTATCTAATTTCTGTTAGGGTATTCTAGATTGGTTGCCCTATGCGCTATAAGATAGAAAAAACCCTTGTGCATTACTTAGCATGTCTAAGTATGGCTGATGGTCTTGCTTTTGAGTTCAAATATTGGTTTTGGGGGCTAGACTTGATGCGATTTAACATTAAATCGTTATAGATTATACAATTTGTGTGTGTGTGTGTGTGTTTTTTTTCAAGAGCTTCAAGAATTGTTAAACTTTTGTAGAATTTGTGTGTTTTCATGATAATTTATCATTCTTTGCTTTGTATAATTGGATTTTCTTGCATCATTGTTTGCTTTGTATAGTCGAATTTTCTTGCATCATTGTTTGCTTTGTATAGTCGAATCTTCTTGCATCATTGTTTGCTTTGTATAATCTGTGTGTCAATTGCATCACTTTTGACTGCTTTGTTTCAACACCAAAGATATGAGAAAGGAAGAGATGGGAATTGGATTGACTCTAAAACCTTGTATATTTTCTGATCGTTTTTTGTAGTTAGCCTTTGCTTTTCCTTTAGCTTTCAGGAGGAAATTCAACATGTGGCTCCGGCAAGGGAAGCAGCAACACGGGGCATGCTAAGTATGGGTTCAGTTTAGCAAAGGGGAAGGCAAGTCATCCAATGGAGGATTACCATGTTGCTAAATTTGTACAGTTTCAAAGTCGTGAACTGGGCTTATTTGCTATATTTGATGGACATCTTGGAGATAGTGTACCAGCTTACTTACAAAAGCATTTATTTACAAATATCCTAAAGGAGGTTAGTTGCTATACTTGTATGCTTACTCTGAATAGGAATTAAAGTTTTATTCAGAAACTTTTAATTCGTGAATGAGATACGAAGTCACATGATTTGAATCTATTGGGACCCTGTTGATTCATGCAATTACGTGCTCTCTTTATTACTAAATAATAATCCAGAAAACCCGGGCAAAACTTTCCTTTTTTTTAGCGTATCCAAATTAAATCGTGTAAAAATTAATGCTGTGTTTTTATGCTGGAGATACTAATTTAAATAAGCTTTCAGCTCTCTCGCCTCTGGAGTTAAAATTGGTTTTGTTTTTTAAACTCTGACTTGATTTACTTTTATGCCTAGTTGACTAGTTCAGCTGTCTTCTTTACATATGCATGCAACAAAAGAATACAACGAATGACAAATGAAACATTTGTAACAACGAAGCTAGATGATTGTGGAAAATTGTTCCTTAAATTGCATTATCAATATGTTCCAAGTCTACTTGATGGAAAGTTGAGGAAGGACCTTGGAGACTATTCGAAGAAACAGTTGAAAATATTTAAATTCTCTAAGACGAATCTGTCTTGTTCATTTAACGTGTAAATGGAACATGTTTAATTGATTGAATCACGTTGTCAAAATAGATTATGGTTATGAGAACTCTAGGGTATGGTGCATGTTCACAAATGATTCTATGTTTATTATATGTAAAACTCCATGTCTAATTATTGGGATTAGTATCATAAATGGACAATTATCAACTAGCTTCAAATGACCAATCATATACCGCCAACTGGACTAACCGAAGCTTTACCAAGTATCAGCCCATAACCATGTGGGACTAGGGTTATTCAGAGAAGTTTTGAAGGGCTGAATCGTCACTACCCTTATATATCTCATTAGTAAAAACTGGCATGTTTGTATGCTCGATATCATCAAACAACAGATAGTAGATGAACTTTTTCAGCATTATATTGCTCTTCTCACCTGTGTTACCTTTTTTTGGGGTGGTGGGTTGGTGGGTTGGGTGGGGGTTATTTTCTTAGGTCATTAACATGTAACTAATGTGTTGAATGATTATAGGAGGACTTTTGGAGCGATCCTCCCGGATCCATATCTAGAGCTTATGAGAGAACGGATCAAGCTATTCTGTCACACAATCCCGACTTGGGTAGAGGTGGGTCCACTGCTGTGACTGCGATTCTTATAAATGGTAGACAACTATGGGTGGCCAATGTTGGAGATTCACGAGGTGTACTTTCTCGGAGGGGGCAGGCTATACAAATGACTATCGATCACGAGCCCAACACAGAGCGGGGTAGCATTGAAAACAGAGGTGGTTTCGTCTCCAACATGCCAGGTGAGTACTTGTCCAGTGTTAGTTCTCAAAGTTTCCTTCCAAGGATGAGACTGTTTCAGTTTTACTCAAGTTTAAGTGTCTTCCTTCGGTGTTTTTTTTTTTTTTTGAAGCAACATATTCTCGTGGAGTTGTTCAAATTGACTTAATTGAAACCAAAAAAAAAAAATGTTTTTTGATCATATATGATGAACTTGCTTGTATGGATCCGAGCTTTTAAGTGACGTCCTTTAAGAAGTAAGATGTTATTTTTAAGGGAAGTTATTCGTATCATCATGCATTGGAACATACGAGATCTCCTGTTACACAATAATATATAGCATCTTTTGTTATACTACTTAAATGAATGACACACAGGTAGTGTAATTAAAGAGAAACTTGAGATGATAAATGTGATTAATGGCACTGCATACGCGTCATTCATAGTGTAACAAAAGATGTCATGCATTGCTTAATAGTCGTTAAAATCCTATTATGGTATGACACATTATAGGTAAGAAATCATGTCCTACTGTGTTCAGTGTAAAATATGATTTAATTGGGTAAGTAGCCATTTAATACACTTATCCTTGTTAACCTCTCTCTCTCTCTGGTGAAAGTCCTAAAAATTATGCATGTTCTGGCAGGGGACGTAGCGAGAGTAAACGGGCAGTTGGCTGTTTCTCGTGCTTTCGGAGACAAGAACTTGAAGACGCACTTAAGATCCGACCCTGATGTTACAAATGCCGAAATAGATGCTGAAACTGATGTCCTGATTCTAGCTAGTGATGGTATATGGAAGGTTTAATTTCTTCTCTGCCCATATTTCTATCTCATTCACGTTTTTTTGTGTTGCCAATCGATCTAAGAAAAAAGGGTCATTCCGTCCAGGTAATCTCTAATCAAGAGGCTGTGGATATTGTGAAGAAGATCAAGAACCCCCAGAAGGCAGCGAAGCAACTAGTGACGGAAGCATTGAACAGGGAGAGTAAGGACGACATATCATGCATTGTTGTTCGCTTTTAGCTGCTCTTTGTTTTGTACATTATCAGAAGAAATACCCTACCTTTGAAACCAACAGAAATTCACCTCATTTACTATTGCTTGATTTCTTCCTTGTGTACATTTTCGCCATCTTTTCTCTGTAATTTGCATCGTAAGACGGGTTTTGTCAACGGTATCTTTGTGTAATAATCTTAAGGTAGTGTATACAAGATGCAGCCATATAGGTGAAGATGAAGACATCTTATACCTGTTTCAAATTTATTTATTTCTTTTTCAGTTGGGAGCTAGTGGTTTTAAGTTTTTTTTTTTTAATGATAATAGAAAGGAGATATGTCTCACTCTTTATTTAATTTTGTGATAGAAAAACCTGGTTTATTCCAAAACATGAGGACTATTTGCATATTCGGATAGAAACACTTATTTTTAAAGTTGTGTCCTCACAGTTTTAGCTTTTGAGAAGTGCTTCTAAATTGTGTGGTAGAGTTTGCAAATATATCCTACTTTTGTTCAATGCTTAGGGTGTATTTTTTTTTTTTTAAAGTGAAATAAAAACAAATTTAAATAGGAAAATAAAGTGGATAATGCATATTCAATGAATAATAAATTTAGGCTCCCTTTGGTAGAGTTCATAACTTATCGGCCCAGCTGGATTTTCCATCTAATCGGCTCAGATTAGATTTAAAAAAAGTCATATATAGCCGTTTGGTGTACAAACACTAGACCGTGAGATTCCTGATAAATATGTGCGGAGTGTACAGTAAGTTACATCAATTATGACAATTTTAACTCCTTATAAAAATTTCAATACAGAAAACATCCTCGTCGTCGTATGCCTTTTATTTAATCAATTTCGTCTCCAAATTAAAACCTACTATCTTATTCCACAACATGCAGCCCCACTGTTATTATTGTCCATTTCGAAAATTAGGTAGATTTTGGAAAAAATTGAAAAAAAGCCAATTTTTCAGATAAATATTTCGAAAACATCGCCAGGTTTCGTAAAAGACTGGGTCAATATTTTCAGGAAAAAAAATTCAAAAAAAGTGTGGGTCGCGATAGGAGCGTGGTTCTCAAACGGGGAAGAAAAGTAGGTGGGTGGGGGTCTAAGACGCTGCAAAAGGGGCGGCGCTGGGTGAAGAAAAAATGTTGGAATTGTGTTTTGGGAACTCCTTTGGTCTCACGCATCACTTAACAACAATATGATTCCAAAATAGAAAAATAATGGGTGTTGAGGGTTTATATACAATGGGGGTATTTATGATATTTTCATATAATATTGTGCAGATAAGATGGTAAATCACACCATTTTGAGCTGATAATTCCTTCAAAGCACAACAGTGATTAGCAGCGGGCTTTAAATTAATGGTGGGCTTGTAAGATATCTATCAAAGCTCATATATGGGCTGACAAATAAACAATCGGACGTTAATCTAGCCTACCAAATGGGGCCTTATATTATAATATGAGATAAAGGAGTAGGGGTGCTGGGTGGGTGTGACATTATGTTAAAGGTAATGTGATTTGATTAGTTTTAGATAAATGTGTATTTGAATCGAAAATTGAATTTATAAATTTAAATGGGAAGAAAACTAAACCCTTAATTTCATTTTCGTCAAAAGAGAATATAACCTTAGTGCTTGATTTGGTGAGGAATTTGAGACATAATTTTCGAATTATAATAACGAGGCAAAATTTAAAGGGTTTATTCTAATCTTGATTTGTAAGGAATTTGAGACATAATTTTCGAATTATAATAATGAGGCAAAATTTAATGAAGCAAGTTTATTCTAATCAAGGATGAAAAGATGGGGAAATTTTGTCGATATTTTGATTTTTGATATCCTGATATGGGAATGAGTTCTTCTCGTACTATGGTAAAATATTGTAAAATATACTTCGTTACATGTACTAAATTTACGGTCACTATGTTAAATATACATAATTTTTTCATGAGTACTTTGTTTCATATACAATATTTACGGTCATTATTTCATAGAGTATAATTAGGGTCATAAAACTAGATCCATTTTATAATATGGATCAAAATACATAACTCATTTAATAAATATGGATAAAACATATAACACATTACAAGTTGGACCTAATTAGAGTTTTAGAAAAAAAATTATACATAGCATCTCTATAAGATATAAGTCCCCTTTATTGAAGAGTATTAGTATCATTTACTAAAAGTATTAGTACCCTTTATTAAAGAGTATTTAGTTCTCTTCACTTAATATTATTAGCTCCTTTCACGGAAGAGTATTACTTCCTTTACTGTAAAGTATTAGTCCCCCTTTATCAAAGTATTATTAGTCATCATTATTGAATAGTATTAGTTCCTATACAGAAGAGTATTGGTTTTCTTTACTGAAGACTATTAGTTTAGTTCTGTAGGACTTGCAAGATATATTAGTCGATTTTAATGAGTTTTCTAATAAAATTTTTGAGCAAGCTTACGAAGATGACATAAGTGTTAGATGATAAGAAAAACTCCAGAGATGTCCGATTCTCAATTTTTAATGGATGAAAAACTGCATAAGTATGTTGATGATTTGATCATAAACTTCAATTTTTTTTTTAATCGGTAAATGTTATTTATTAGTGGTTAGAAATTAGTTCACCAAGTCTCCTTATAATTCCGAATTTTTAAAATCTCTCTATGCCTCTCACCTCAATTCGATAAAAAAGAAGGGTTCGTGAAAAAAGAATTTTATTGTGAAAAAAAAGGGATAAATATAAATATGAATATTTAACCCATATTATAAAATGCTTCTAAAAAAATCATATTATAAAATGGATCTAATTTATATATTGTGTGAACCATGTTTCCCAATGAACTTTGTCTTCATATTAATTTAGTAGATTTACGGTCAATTTGTAGTAAATTTAGGTCAATTTGAACATTAGAATATTAATTTCTTCTTATTGAATCAAATGTCTTCACTCTCTCCCTAAACCCTCGGTCCCTCTCTAAAACCCCAGTTTCTTTCTACACAAGTCTACCCATAAACCGTCTCCACAATTTGTCGACTATTCAACAAAATCCTCGGTTGAATTCATTTCAATTCCGTCGTCAAATGTCAATACTATCGAAGCTGAATCCATCGAACCCCAGAGTATGGGTGGTGATCGGCGTCGGCATCGCTGGAGTTATAGTCCTCGCGGAGGTCCAACGGCGTCGGATCAGAGCCAAGAGCTTCGTGAAAGAAGATTTTGGGGCGTTTCTTCAGCGGTTTCAGCTTTCCCCATTTCCTCAGCCACCGCCGCCCGCTGCTCGCCTCTCGCTCTCTGGCCTTACGTTCGCCATCAATGACAAGTATATGATCGCTACTTTCTTTGCTTTTGTTCTGTTCTTAAATGTTGGATAGTGGTAATTGATGTGGCTTCTGTGAATGTGGCGTAAAATGTGATTTGTGATAAGTTAAAACCGGCGTCTTGGCGATGTTATGTAGATATAATTTGGATGTGTGTAGAGTTTCGTTTCGTTCCAGAGAATATACCTAGGTTGGTGAGATGTGGATTTCTGATAGTAAATATCATTCATATCAATCACGAGTAAATGCAATTTAAGTTACCACTTATAATGGTTTACTGTAGTTAACTAATAAGATTTCGTGAAGGTAAACTAGGCAAAATATGTATTAATACTGTCTGCAAGTCATTCCTACGAAGCAAAACAAAGATGATATATAGGGTGAGAGGAAAAAAAACTTAAATGTTTTAATAAGGAGTATATGGTTTAATATTCCTTTATTTGTGGCTATTCTGTAGCATTGATGTAAAGGGCTATGTGACTGGACTTGGAAGTACAGATTGGAAGAGGACACATGACGCAGCAGAGAAAACAGCTATAGTGGTGACAACAATGCTAAGGAATGGGGCCACCTGTGTGGGCAAGACCGTCATGGATGAGCTTGGTTTTGGGTATTCTCTTTTTTAGCCTTTTCTAATACAGAACTGTCTTATTTGATGTGAAAGTGAGACATTGAGAAAGAGAAATGCAAATGATTACAGGATATTAGGGGAAAATAAAAATTATGGAAGTCCAACAAACCCAGAAAATCCATCTCATGTTCCAGGTGGTTCATCTAGTGGATCAGCTGTGGCTGTTGCAGGCCACCTTGTAGATTTTGCTATTGGTATGGTTTTTTGTTTCGTTCCATTTTCAATTCTTCAAGCCACCGTGTAGGTTTTGAGTATGTTTCTTAAATGTCTATATGCATTTTTCTTACTAGCAAGAACACATAAAAAGAAAGTAAGAGTAGTAGTTATTTATAGCAGCCATGCTTTCTATTATATCAGAAACGTTCTGGTGCCACAGTTTTTAAGTTTTACCTTTTACTTGTTATGAATCTTATATTGTTGATGTGCTACTTATTGTTGCAGATGGTGTTTGGACATCATGTAGCTTCATGTTCAATCCAATTACAGAGATAATAGACATTAGGTTGCTCACTTATTCTTGCTTGTTAATTTTGCATTTTAATAACATGTACTGGTACTGTAGGTACGGATACAGTTGGTTGCATAAGATTACCAGCAGCATTTTGTGGCGTCATTGGATTCAGACCATCTCACGGTATTGTATCAACAGTTGGTGTTTCTCCAAACTCTCAAAGCTTAGACACTGTTGGTATGCAATCAAACCCTTCTCTTTCAAAATACTCGCGCCACATATTTAGTTTTTATTTGAATCATCATACACCCCAATCATGGTTACTTCACAAGGGTGTTATTCTATTTGAACTTCGGATTTTGTAGCATCATGGTTATATCAAGGAACTTGTTTCCTGTCAGTTAATAATATTTAGTAATGTTAACATTACTGCTTCAGGATGCTTGGCATCTGATCCATCTGTTCTGCATCGCGTGGGGCATGCTCTACTTCAATTAAATCCATTGGAGCCAAAGAGGACGCGACGCATAATTATAGCTGATGATCTATTCCAGCTTTCTAAGGTCCCCATGCAGAAGACTGTTCATGTTGTAAGAAAAGCAGTAGAGAAGTTATCTGGTTGTAAGTTTCAGATTTTCATTGGTCTACTGTGGAATTTATTCATTCTCTATTTCTGGATATATTGCTAAATAAAGGTTCAAATATCTACTTCAAGAATCTCCTTATGGAAGTGCAATTTTTGGACTAAAATAAATATTTGGAATTTAAGTCTTCCTTTTGTTTTGGATATGCAGACCAGACACCTACGCATTTAAGTTTGGGGCAGTACATTGCTTCAAACGTGCCAAGCCTAAAAAGTTTTTGTGAAGAACCAACGAACCAGCGAAATGGCATCTCTACGTTGAAAGCACTGTCATTTGTAATGCTTTTACTACAAAGGTATGCATGAACATTTTGTTATATTGGCCTAAATGTTGGACGAAGAACTAATATGCTATTCACTGAGCCTCACTTTTGATATCTTGAGCCATCTGTATGAGTGAGTAGCTGCAGTTTATCAGTCTATGATTTCAATATTTGGCATTTCCCCTTTCTCTAATGAAGGGTGTCCAGAGGATATATATTTATTTTTTACAGTTGGCCTTGTATTCAGTTGCAATATTGATTCTTCTATCTGTCTCATGTGCTTTCAGGTATGAGTTCAAAACAAATCATGAAGAATGGATTATATCAGCCAAACCTAGATTAGGTCCTGATGTCTCAAGTCGTGTTACGGCAGCAATAAATACAATTCAGGAGAATGCTAAAAGTCTATATAAAGTAAAAATGGAAATGCGGGCTGCTCTAAAAAGTCTGTTGAAGGTACACTTCTATTTTTATCCCAGCTGATTATTTGTCTATCTTTTGGCTGATGACGAATGAGTGGGGTTATTGTTGGAATTTTGAAGGGACTAATAAAATATCCATTTTTTGTTTTCTGAATTCAGTTGTTTAGTGATCCAGATCTGAGCATTAAAATATATGTGGATCACAGAGCGACTGTCATTAAATAGAAGACCATATTCACAAGGCTTCATACATGCCTGGCTATTATCATTCTCTTGTCTGATAGGTAAAGCCAGTTAGATTTCATTCCAAATGGTTAGTTGACAGTGACAGTGTATCCAAAGATGGGGAAAGCGATTATTGCCATTTAGCAACACTGCAATCATCATAAGAAAATATACATATATCTCCTTTCACGATCTTGAGCAAAAATATTCATTTGAATCTGGAGGAGTGCATCATTATGATGATAACAGTGTTGCTAAATGGCAACAATTACTTTCCCCATCTTTGGATAGACACTGTCAACTAACCATTTGGAATGAAATCTAACTGGCTTTACTTATCAGACAAGAGTATAATAATAGCCAGGCATGTATGAAGCCTTGTGAATATGGTCTTCTGTTTAATGACAGTGCGTTGTCTTAAAATAACTAAAATAGAAAAGCAATCCTATGAAGAACGACTGAAACATTGATTAGATTCCGGTTCTTATGGAAATGGGTTCTGGAGTCAAAAGATCATGGTTTTTTCAGAAGAATGTGAAATGCATTATCTTGTTTGTAAAGTGCAAAGCACACCTTGGGGGCCTATGTTTTTACTAAGCGTGCAACGATTTATAATTTGGGTCTAACTGTCCTTTATTTTTTTTTCATTTTTTTTTTTTAAGGATGATGGGGTATTAGTAATTCCCACTGTAGCTGATTCTCCACCCAAGCTGAACTCAAGAAAAAGTATCCCACAGGAGTTCTATGACAGAATTTATTCTTTATTTAGCATTGCAAGCATGTCTGGAGGTTGTCAGGTAATTCATATTCTGAGGTTTCAGATGCTTCTTACAATTCCTGCACATTTATCATAACTTTCTCGGAAGAAGTTATATGGTTTATCTATTTATGCTTCTCTCTCCCTCTCAATATGATCTCTTGTTCTTGGTTGTGCAGGTCACTGTTCCAGTTGGAAGACATGATGACTCTCCAATATCGGTATCATTTATTGCATCTCATGGAACTGATAAATTCTTACTTGATACTATCTTGGATATGTATTCTTCTCTTCAAGAAGTTAGCGCTATTTCCAGTTCCTTACAGTTCTCATCAATCAACGGTAACATGGATGCTGCTGAGCTTCTTAAAGAAAAGGTTCATTCTCTTAAATTATTTTCTCAATTGATCTATTTAACTTCTGATTTTTACACTAGAAAGAATCTTTATCATGCATCATATTTATTAGGTGTCATGTCTTAAGTTGATTTTTCTGTGAGTATGTATGCGGAAATAAGTGTATCGGAATGCTCTCCAAAAGCCATTGCATGAGGTCCAGATTCATGTGATGAAAGGATGATTTTATTAGGATTTGTATCAGATAGAAAACTTGGTAGACAGAAGGATTCTTTACACACAATTTTTTCATCTGAGACCATATAATACACAACTCTATATATTAACTTTTCTCCCATGCGACTGATAGGATCATGTATTTAAAAAATTCTGTTTAATTTAATGTTCTCTTGCAGTGTTGATGGTATTTCTTTTCATATTCTCCTGACTCAAGGTTTTTGTTCAAAATCACGATGTAATGTTTGTTTTCGTATCTACCAAAATTAAACAAAATATTACGACACATTCTCCAGTTAGTCAGAAAGATATTGAAAAATCACACGTTACCAAGATAGAACTGAACATACATCACACTCCCATATGCATTTTCCAAAAAAAAAGTTAAAAAGTAAGCAGTAAAGAAATTAATGACAATAGCCAGACCTATATTTGTTTGTACCTCCTTGGGTGGTATTGATGGGTAGGACCTCAAACTTGAATATATTTTGCTTGTAGTTCTGCCATATTCCATCGTAACTCTTCTTTTCGGTGTGCTAAGTTGTACTTTCTCCATCCCACGATTACTTTTATATGGAGGTGGGCACACATATTAAGAAAAAAGAGTAATGAGTAGGAATTTGAGGATAATTTTGTAAACTTTTATGTATAAAGTAAAGAGATGAGTTGGGTGTGGGCCCAAAAATAATGACATTTTGTGTAAAATTTGGGATATTGTGAGGGGCGGACGAAAAAGATAAGTGTGAAAATAATCGCAGGACAGAGGGAGTATATTATTGTCTCGTCTCAAGATAATTTTCTTGTTTTATATGATTCATGCTCTTTATGCTGAAACATTAACATAGATTTTCCTACTCACACTTCTATGCAGGGAAATGCTGCTTTTAAAGGAAAGCAGTGGAATAAGGCCATAAGCTACTACACAGAGGCGATAAACTTGAATGAAACAAATGCGACTTTTTTCTGCAATCGAGCTGCTGCCTACTTGGAGTTGGGATGGTCCAGTTCTTATACTTTGTGTACAGTAGTTTGTGCCTACACTGAAACTTTTCTTCTAATAAATTTGTCTTTATACAGCTTTCGGCAAGCTGAAGAAGATTGCAGTAAAGCGATGTCACTGGACAAGAAGGTAAGGGCTTGGTCTTTTAACCTTCCTTCTTTAATTTTTCCACTTCTTCAATATGGTCAAGTAGATGAAGTTGTACATATTTTTTGACAAATATTAAACGGTGTAATTTTCTTGATTTGTATCATAAGAATGCTCCATAATTCTGAATAGTGCTTTTCAACTAGGGATGCCAGAAGTTCCATACAAAGTTCGCTTTGGATGGACAAGTTCATTTTAAGTTAATCCTCTTGACAATTAATTTTCCAGCCATACTAAATAGACTAAGGCAACGTTTGTTTCCTGTTTCACTCGGATGGATTTAGAACTTTCCGACTCACGTCTCGTAAGAGTTAGAGATTTAAAATCTAGTTTTCAAATCCTATACTCAATTTACACCTAAAATACCCTTAAACCTATAATTACTTTCTCAATACTCATTTCTCACTCATTCATTCTCTTTCCTACTTTACTCTTACAAAATACAATAAAATAATACTACATCAATCATTATTAAACATTGTTTTGACATAAAGTAAAATTTTATCCTACCAAAATTCCAAAACACACATACTTTTACTATTCATCAAGAATTTTACATCCCAATGGTTTAAAGTCATGACTTCTCCCCCCACACCTAAATCCATAGCCTAAGGGATTTGTATTTACTACGTTCTAGTGCAGTATTAACCAAAATTTAGTGTTAGTTGAACCCTTCTTTGGTCTATCAACCAACATGTTCTTCAATTTATTGCAAAAAGAGAATCAGTGGAATGCATGGAATAGCATGTTAATGACCTTAATAAGCGAACTTTTTTCCTGCTGCAGAATGTGAAGGCCTATCTAAGACGAGGAACAGCTAGAGAATCACTGCTTTCGTACAGAGAGGCTCTTCAAGGTTGGCAGTTGGCAATCACTTGTTACCCTTCTCTATTACTGCATATGATATGCATGTTTAGGGTATCGGTTCTCACCCTGTGTTGCTACTGTTCCTTGATAATCCCATGCTATGAAGGATCTTAAAATTTTGTGTTGTGGCCTTTGCCCTTTTTCCTGCAACGTAGTTTTACTGTAATTTTTTCTTGGCTACTTGCATTCTTTTTTGATTACTGATGTATATGTGGTAACTTGCAGATTTCAAACATGCACTTGTTCTGGAACCTCAGAATAAGGCTGCTGGTGTAGCTGAAAAAAGACTAAGAAAACTGATCTGATTATTGGTGGAAATGTTTAAAGATTAGAAAATGGAACAAACAACTGCTATTGATCCTCTGGAGAAACCTCACAGTGGAGGGTTGTAATTTTGAGTGTATATATAATCACAATTTACCTGCCAGCTGCTACAGCCTATTTACAGAGAAACCCCACTTAATTTTCCGTGCGAAGGTATGTATTACTTGCAAATGCAAATATCTTGACTCTAATTACCATTTTGTTGCAGTGTCTGTGTTACTCAGTCTTTAACTGCTCCAGATACTCTGTTTAGTGTTTGTGGATTTCTCTATTTAAGTATTTATAGAGTTTCTGTCCGCACGAGTTATTTTACTTCTTTAGACCTCCCCATCCCTAGTTATTTATATTGCATAGTGTCTCGCCTATTATGACATAGTAACCATCGGGAGATTTTGTCGATACTTTGCCAATTTTTCTTTTTTTTTTTTTTAGACTTCCAACATAAGTATCTACTGAAACAAGATTTTTAAAAATGTATCGGTAATGTTTAACTTAAAATGATATTTTCACTTTTATATTTGTGCGGATATCATTTTAATGTTAGTTGTTTATTATTTTTCCTGCACATCGTAAAAAGAAAATTTCTCATTAAACTTCACTCTCACAATATTTATATGTTTATACAAAATATTACTCTCTTCGTCCTATATTCATTGTGATATTTGTTAAAAAGGTTCGTCCCGTACTTGTTGCATCATTTCTTTAAATGATAATAAAACAACTTTTTCACTTTTATCTATCCCCTTCAAACATTACAATATTACACCATATGCCACTAATAACTTATATTATTAAATAATTTTTACATTAAAATTTGTATCAAACAGTAAATGTTACAACGAGTATGGGCGGAGGGAGTATTACTTTTGGAACTCACATATGCAATTAATTCAATTAATTCTTTTATTTTATTCATAAAAGTTAATTAAATTACTAATCAATACTTCAAATATTATATTTTTTTTCTTAAATTTTGTGTAAAGATTAAACAAGTTTTTCTGGGATTGAGGTAGTATTAAATAATTTTAAAAAATTATTGTATTGCTTTATATTGTTTATATATTTTTTTATTAATATGGTTATCATAATCAATTTATTTTGTTAAAATTTTAAGTTAAATTTGTATATTAAAGTTAGTAATAATATTATCTAATATTTGTTGTTAAAATTTTCTCATTTTAATAAATTTTCTTATCAATATTGATATTCGATATCAATATTTCTACCGATATATCTGTAAATTCAAGGTATAAATTAGTTTATCGATACCATATTTTCATCATTTAGTTACAATGTAATACTGAATAAGTTTATACTTTACACAATTCTACAATACGGATACCGTTAATCAAATTTGACTAATTATTAAATGGCACGGCTCAAGTTTGAAATCAAAACTTATTATCTCCTCCAAAGACATTTAACCGACCCATATCCATCCTAAATTCGCTTTGTTCTGTTTTTGGACCTGTTTGACCCAGATCCATTGCTGGTAGTTTAAGACCGGAAGTTTTACAAAAAAAAAAAAAAAAGGCCTTATTTGTTGTACATTATGACAAATCTCACCATCAACTTGGGAGCTGTAAGAGAACATTAAGCCCATTACTACTGAGAAGAAAAAAAAAGAGTGCATTTGACTCACAAATTTACTTATTCTTAGTGGAACGAACAAGATACGAAAGAACACTTATTGAGAGGGTGAAGTCTATTGCAAATATTTTGGCACATTTGGAAGCCATAGTTGTTGAGTTGTAGTGATGAACTTAGAACGTTAATCAACATGTTGATTAGAGCTTGAACTCTGTGTTGATGTGGAACTCCTCCGAGCATGACAGCAGAGGATCCTGTTAACATAGTCTCAGAAACTATGTTCATGTAATACACAAAAAGAAAGGGACATTAAGTAAAACCTGTAATATCTTGCGCTGGAAAACCCTCCTGAATCCGCACCCTACTTTGTCGTCTTTCTTGAGAGACTGATGCATATAATCAAGTATCTCCCTGTAACTTATCTTTCTTTTGTTCATGATTGCTCCTTTTACTGCTCTTATGAATGTCGATGTCATTGCACCCGTCATATCTGACGAGAAAGCCTGCAAACAGAAGCTGATAATGGTATCAATATCACATTGAAGAAGAAGAAGATGAAGAAGAAAAAGAAGCACAAACTGATGTGTCTGCAGCGAGTTGATAGTCTTCACAGGCACTGATACAGATGGCCTTTCCACCACTTGTACCCTTTGAAGAGTCATCGTCACCAGCTGGAGGACGGTTGTTATCCCATTTTCCCCTGATTAGTGAAATTTTATAGATGTTGGGATAAACTATCCATATCAATTCTATAAAGCAAACAAGGGCGTACGTACGTGGTTATGTTGTAGACGAAAGGCAAGTCGAGCACAGTTCCACTGTGACAAGAATCGAAAATTGCATGGAGCGTGACGCCCTGGATTAGTGGTCTAACTAACGTGTGATTAATGTAGTTGTCAAGAATCATTCCATTAGTCTCAAAATCAACTGGACATATTGTTTCATCAAAGCCGTCGATTTCGTCCCCGTGTAGACTGCGTTGCCTCATGCCATGACCCGAGAAGTAGAACAGCAGCGAATCCCCGGGTTTAATGCCCCTCATCAGCCACTGCAAACCGTCTTCTATGTTCTTCCTCGTGGGCAATGGATACCATTCCTTTTCTGCAAAATCATCGTCTTTCCATTCTTACATATTAATTAATTAAACTAGGAAAATAGCAATACATACCTGCAAGAATGAGAATGGAATCAGCAGGAAAATGGAACTGATGAAGCAGTAATTCTCTCATGTTCTTCATATCATGTATGGCCCCCTTAAGCTCGAACTTGTGTTTCTTGTAACTGATACAGCAAAGGAGCGCGCGCTTTCCACTTGGTGCTGGTTTTGACGTTATTGCAGAACACGATGAAGTTACACTTCTGCCCCTGTGCCGACTCATGTTATTACCTCCTGAGTTTTCCCGTCTACGGTAGCACAGCCCCCTTTTCTCTAATTTTCGACTCGAATCTTTGTCCATTTATACTTGCTGATAATGTTTAAATCTCAGGCCACCATTTGAGTGATTGGTCTGTTTTGTACTCAGAAAAACATCAACTTGATCAACAAGTTTTCCTTTATTGATTGTTTAATGAGCGAATGCTGATCAAGAGATGATTTTGTCCTGATAAAAAGGGAGGATTCTGATGTTGAATTAGTTATTAAATACATTAATAATGGTTATCGAAAAATTAAGAAAATGGTAAGATTAATGGAATATGATTCTGAAACATGATGTATAGAGAATGGTTGAGTGCATGGTGTGACAGGTATATTTGACGAGATAAGAATCTTTAATAGGATTTCTTTACTCCTACAATAGAACCACTTCATGGAGGTATCCGATGCCATAATCATTCTTTTAAAGGGAATGTTGGATTATTTTATTTCTTTATTAACTTTTTATAACAAACCTTGGATTAATTACTTAAATGCTTGTTTGTTTTCGGGGGTGACAATTCATGTGTTTGAATCTGTGTTAATATATATGACACGAAAATTTTGAGTTGATACAATATAATATGACATCATAAGATTAAAAATTTTATTTTAAAATAAAATAAAATTATATATAACATATTACACTATATGATACGATAATCATGATAAGAAAAATAAAATATCACGTCGCCTATAAAAATAATTTTTTATGTTATGTAATGCTGCATTTTATTTATTTTTTTAATGCAATATAGTATGATTAAATGGACAAAAATGAAAAAAATACATAATTACATTATTTACATGATTTCTCATTGGTTTGTAAAAAGTAAATAAAATATGAAAATAAAAATAAAAAATTCAAACAATACTATATAAAAATACATTATAATTTTGTAGAACAAAAGAATTTTAATTTTAATTATATAGAAATTGTAGTTATATATCATCAATTAATTGCATAATTATATTTATGAATATTAATAAAATATTGGATATACAATAGGGAGTTTTGTATAGTGTATAATTTTTTTTATATGAAGTGCACTTTTCAATACTCATTTACTATCTCAATACATTAAAATTTTAAATTGAACAAGTAGGGTTTTTTTTTTTTTTTTGTGTTGAGAGGAAAAATGACTTTGACCGATTAACTGATTGGCAGGTTTCGTCGGCAAATTTCAGTGACGGCAGCAAAACCGATGACTATGAATAGCAAATATGAAAAAAAAAATTTATTATTATTATTATTATTATTATTTTTAAATAAGGAGACGACTAGGAATAAATAGTTAATGTTTTAGAAAATTATTGGTGGGATAGATTTTTAGAAAAAACCTAGATTTCTCCAACCTTCCCAAATTTTCACCTCTGCAGTTGTCGATTTCACCCTTCTCCGTGCACTCGACAATGGCTAAGAATCGCGAACCTCAGAAGGCCGTAGACTCCCAATCGGAATCTGGTGAGGAAGAAGAATCCGGCGAAGAATTAGAGGAAGCTTCCTCCGAAGAAGTCAATTCACAGGAATCTGAATCCGAACCCGAATTCGAACAACGGCAAGTCCCGAAAAAGGTGTCAACCCCAGCTACCCAAAAGCAGAACAAAGTTTCGAACAAGGCAACACCGGTAACGCAGGCTCACTCTTCATCTGAAGAATCTGGATCTGAATCCGAGTCCGATTCCGACCGACCCGGCGTGACGTCACCACAACAGAAATCCATCAACGGTCCAGTAAAGCCCAGATCTGGTGTACAGGCGAGCACCTCAACAGTTGTGAAACGTCCTGCAGAAGAGAAAGAAAGTGAGCGCAGGGATGCGAAGAAAGCGAAGAAGAAGCCGGAAAGCCCGGTGAAGAACTCGAAAGATGATCCAAAGAAGTCGCTCTTCCAGAGACTCTGGAGTGAGGATGATGAAATCGCTCTTCTAAACGGCATGATTGAATATTCTAGTAAGAAGAAATCGGACCCTGTAGCCGATCTGAATGCTTTTCTTGCATTCATCAAGGAGAATTTGCATGTGGATGTAACCAGGACGCAATTGCAGGATAAGATTCGAAGGCTAAGGAAGAAGTATGAGAACAATAAAAGCAAAGAAAAGGACGGTAAGGGCAGAACCTTTGCCAAGTCGCATGAGCAAAAGGCTTATGAATTATCGAAGCTTGTATGGGGAACTGATGTTGGTAAGGATCACGGTGGGGAAAATGGGGTTGGGAGTCCGAGAGCCAATGGAAGTGCTGTAAGGAAGGCATCGAGTAAGAAAGCTGCTGATAATGAAGAGGCCAAGGATTCAAGAAGTGGTGTGGTTGTGAGTGGGAAGAGCGAGAAGGTGTCTGCAGGGAAGGGATTCAGTCCCATTGGGTTAAGTCTGGAGGAGAGGATTTTGAGGGCTGGGGATGAGCTGTTTGGAGGGGAAGGCGCTGAGGGAGAGGAGTGGAGGAAGCTGAAGGTGGAGGAGATTGAGCTCTATGCCAAACAGGTGGAGTTGAAGCTTGCTCAATCCAGGCTTGTTTTGAGTGCTCTCAAGTCTCAGGATTTCTGAGGTTATTTGTTAATTATAGGTCGACTGTTTTGTTGTTTGTGGTTGAATTCTTGTGGTTTCTCTAATTAACTCATTTGGTGGTATCAATCTGATCTGATGTTTTGAGTATGATTGTGATTTAATGCTTTGGTTAAATTGAGGGATGACGCGCAAGGGTTAGTGTGCCATAATTTATGATGAACTTCATTGCATGGGTGGTGTCATGATTTTTAATAGAGTTTCGAAATTCATGTGTATGGCCTAGGTCCCTACTAGATTTTTAAGTGTCTTCATGTCTCAGTATGCTGGTTGTTCGATAAGTTACCAGTGTTACTTCGTTTTCTTCTTCCGTTTATGGTGTATTTCCAGGTAAAACTCACGAATGTAAACAATGGAAGTTGGCACGCATGTGTGATAATGCACTCTGGTCTCTAATGTTATTTAATTTCGACAACAAATGTTGGATTGCTATTTGTTAAAAATAAAACCACAAATGGAAGAGACATGAGTTGAAAATTCGTACTACAATCTTAAAAGAGAATTCACACTGAGACAGGAAGTTCTGGTTGATTTGGTTTCTTGTCCTGGCCTTCATTTTGATGAAGCTTCCTTTCTTCTCGAACAACAGCGGTTGCGGAAATAAAATAGGCTACTGCAAAAAGCCCATGAATGAAACACAAAATCCCTCCAATGGAAAGCTGGCTATGGTGAGATATTCCACAGTTTTTTCTGGATTTCGAGTTTGCTAATGTCCCGGATATTAGCAAGATAAATGCAATACCCATCATAATCCTGATTCATCAACAAACTTCGCGTCACTCTTCCTTAAACCAGCTGGACAGAGGGGGAAGAGAGAGAGAGAGAGAGAGAAGGTACCATGACATGATGAGAGAGAGAACAGCGAGTTGCTTGTTATTTGAAGCTCGATCCCATTCTTCCTTAGATGCAATGAAGATGCATCCTCCCAGCAAATTGACAGTGACGTGCGCCAGGCACAACACCACCACTGCAGCCAATCCCAGTTTAAAAGCTTCATAGCTTGGGTCTCGGCATTCAAAGATCAACGCCCTCAGATTTTGGACCTGTTATTTAGATTAATTTAAACTGCTCTAACATTAGTTATCCTGTAATTAAATAATCACAAACCTTGTTCTCAGCAACTTCAGCCTGTATGCCAAGAACTCCGGCAATGATGTCCATAACCATGATCAGAAAACAAACGAGGAATTCTATGTTTTTCGCCATAGTTCCCAGAAACTGATTAAGCCGTAGACTCATAGAAGGAGACAGATGTTACTCGTGAGCACATACACGACTATATATATAACACCAGAAAGAATATTTCCTACAGAGAATCAGAATAAAGCGGATGATGTCCACAAGTACAGGGCAGATAACTGCCTAAATTACATATGAGAAAGATTAGGTGATGTCTTGATTCTTGAAGTAAAATGTTTCTTTTGTCTTGAAAGATTATTGCGCTGCTTTTTCGAACATGAGGGGATTCCTTTCATGGTGAACAAGAAAGACAATGCATTGAGGCAACCGTTAGAAGATAGTTGTATTCTTAACCATGTGCCATTTAGACTAATTTCAAGTTGGGGGATAACCCAAAAAAAAGAAAAATTAATAAATTATGGAGCTTTCTCCATTGCAACTTCTAAAGACGTCAAGAATTGCAAGTAAATGAAAATGGAGACTACTCATGGAACCATGTTATATGTACGGGACTGAGGATAAACAAGTAAATTACATGGGGACACTTTCGATATAGGACAACGAATCTGAGCTCCCAAGAATTAACAAATCATGATTTCACCGATTTGATTCTGCTCATGAGAGACTCGGCAGCATCACATAAGCTGTTTATTCCAACCAACCTCACCCGGAAACTGTGAGTTAACACCTCCATCCTCTTCACATCCTCTCCCAAGTCACGTAGCTCGATCGCCTGCTTCCTCTGAATCAATCCGTATAGATGCATAAGCTCAGACTCTGACTTCTCACTCCTCACTACAACTCGTAACAAAGCATTAGATTCCATATCTATGGACTGTGGATCGTACAAAATAGAAAAGCAGCCAAATGCAAGATCAGGGGTCTCAAATAGAGCATTCACATCATCACTTTCATGATTTATACTACTCAGTTTTGATGAGTGAGGATCTGATCTCCTCCTGGCCGCCCTCATTATATGAGCTGCCTCCCTCATCCCACTGAGAAGAGCCCCATGCATTGTAGCTGGATACTGTTTGTTAGTGGCTTCTCCAGCGAAAAAAACCCGGCCTACAACGTTCTCAGCAAGGATATCGTAATCATCTCCTGAGGCACCAATTGCAACATACGAATACGATCCATATGAGAACTGATCCTGACCCCAACGAGTACAAACAGCCTGAACCGGATCAGGAACTGCAATTCCTTTAGGGCTGAAAATACCCTTCAAAATCTCCAAAACCCGGGTTACAGATTCAACCGGAGACATCTTTTCAAACTTAACAGCAGCTTCTCCAGCAACAAGAGCAATTAGGAGGGGTCCACCAGCTACAGCACAATAACTATAAAATAGGAAGAATTCCCCTCTCATATCAGGGTCCTCTGCTAAATGCCCAAAGGTATCAATTTCTCCACCCCAAAAATCATATGGGAACAAAATGGCCACTTTATTTAGCAACCCGAATCCTAATCTTTCAATAGCATCTTTTTTTCGTTGAGGAAGCTCTGGTACAAACTCAATTGCTCCCCTTTTGAGCACACCTAGTGGGACCGTACAAAGCACCATATCGCTCTGATACTCCTGCCCTCCAGCGTAGACCATAACCCCGTCACTTCCATATCTCACGCTCTCAACTGGATGGTTATAGAAGATTGGAAGGTCCTCTGCTAAAGCTCGAATGAGCCTCTCATTCCCTCCAGGTATAAAGCAATGATCCCCACCCATTTCATACGGATCGTCCTGATCCCAGAAAGCCATGGACAAATTTGATAACAATGTAGCATTAGCATACTCAAGATTTGCCAAATGCCAATCTAATAGCATTCGCTCCAACGGTTCCTCAGCTACTCTGTACACACGCCTAAACGCCTCCAATGCTGTTCCTAGTGAAATGTCCACACTCCTAATCTCCTCCATGATCCCCTGCCTAAGCTTACAAACTCTATCCAACAATTTATTGAACGAGCTCTCTACTTTTGAATCGACATCAGAATTAACTATTCTACCATCAGGTAAGTACAAAGGACAAATATCTCTAACCTTATGGAGCGGCAATCCAAGTTGCCGAGCCAAAACCCCCAATGGGTTGCCATTAATTCCGGTTAACACACTCCCACCTAAATCCGCCGCACCAACAACACCACCGTCAGTTCCGCTCATTTTCTTGGTCCGAACTCTACCCCCGGGCCTGGCCCGGCCCTCGAGTACGACCACTTTGAATCCCAGAAAAATCAACTGCCTTGCAGCGACTAAACCGGAAATGCCAGCACCTATAACAATCACGCTTCCTTGAGGCATTTCCTCCAACGAATTCGTTTTTACTTCCTTGATCGCAGGGGCAACGCCAAAATTTATATATCCATGGTGGAGAAGGAAATTGTAGGCGGAATTCACTAGATTCTTATGCTCGGCGCGTATGGATTCCAGCACGTGGTCCCTGGTAAGCCAAACGGCGACATTTGAGCGCCATCGGGCGAGAATGTGATTGCGCACGACGATGTAGTTGGCCTGCTCAGTATCCCCGATTTGGGAGACGACATTCGCTTCAATTTCTTCCTCCGTGAGGGAATCGACGGGAAATCCAACGGAGATTGCAATTAGGGCTTCAATGTCGACTTCCTTTGAGAGGTCGGACGGACCTCTACGCTTGCGGAAATAGCCGGTGAGAGCGTCGTCAAGGTCATCTTCGGCGGCTACTGTGGCGGAAGGTTTCGCATGGGGGCGAAGAAGACGAAGACGCGAAGCGCTGGGGGTGATCATGTCGGTGAAGATTCTCTTGCGGCGGCGTCTTCTCTTACGCTGTTGGGACTCCGGTCGGGGTTGGGCTTCGGGACCGGGTTCAGCGCTAAAATTGTGAATCTCCACGGGTTCAGTGGTCGAGTCGTTGATTTCCATGGGTACGGAACTGGACTTTGGATCGTCGTGAAGATTATCGGGATCTGGTGTCGCGTTATTTTCAATGGAAGGAATGACAGCGTTTGTAGACTCCGGTGGTGATACGGTGGTAGTCTCCGGCGATGGCGCGGTGGTTTCCATCGGTGCAGGGGGAGGAGGACGTTACCGGAACTAGGGTTTTAGAGCTGTGCGGCAAAGGCTCAGAATATTGTTGGTTTTACCGCTTGATATTGGATTTTGGAATTGCATAGAAAATGTCCAAAATAAAGGTTTAATAATATTCCATATACATAAATTGTAATATTTGTTGTATGATAGCAAGCCAAAACTAGATTATATATTAGTTGTATGCAAGGTTGAAAATATAATTATCGCAACAAATATCACAACTTTAATTTTACGGATATTTAGATATTATAAAAAATTGAAAAAAAATGATGGAAATTTTATTAAAATCTTGAAAATTTAACAATATATTTAATGGATTATTATAACATATTATTATGCATATATTCCATTAAAATTATAATAAAATTATATTTTTTAAACAACTATATGAATAATAGATTATATAAATACTGTCTGATACAAAATAAGTGAAAATATAATACATAATACAATACAATTAATATCAAAATAAAGACTTATGAGGTTCAAATGTAGTAGGTTCACATGTGCATAACTATGTCCAAAATTACTCTAATGTGATGAGTTGATATCAATATTGTTTGGACAAAGATGACATAGTTATGAGTGAAGTCGGCCTCACCAGTGAACGAACTTAATAACACCTGATTTGAAAAATAATCATCTTAGTTATTTCCATCATCACCGTCATTTCCACCATTTTTCCATCACCATTTCCTCCATCCTCGGTTGAGCTATTTGTTTTTGGAAATCTTGCAGACAATTGATTGTCATAAGTCTATGTTTGAAATATTCTATAATTTATGGATAATAAAAAAATTTTAAAAAAATATAAATTATATAAAAAAAAAAATTGTGATTTTTAAAAATTTTGCGATATTTCAATGATATCCGGGAAAAAATATGTCTGGTCGATATCGATATCGATATTTTGCGATATTTTCGCGATATCCGGGGAAAAATACATTACCCTTTAATATATGTATCCCAACCTCAATTTTTGCGATATATCGCGATATTTCAGTCCTTGGTTGTATGATACGTCCTCATCCATGAAACATAATACTTTTGTCTACGTCTCACATAAAACCTCCTCTATTATTTAATAAAATTTAATATATAATAATTCCACTTATTAATATTTTATTAAAAGTATTATATAATTATCAAATGAAATAAATATTAAAATAATTTAATTATTAGCAAATAATGATTACATTAAACAAATTTTATCAGTAATTATTCATTCTCCATTACATATATTTGTACTATGGATTTTCCTTATTATGTGTCATCATCTTATTTATGATGGAATGATTATTTTCGTTGAAATTAATATACATATGTTAAATTATTACGGATAGGAAACAATATTATATATATTAAGTGAAATTAATGTAATTACTGCAGAAATGCAAACAACGACCAAGTTGAGAGGCGGCGGTAATGAAGGGAGAGTGAGCCAGCGGTGACAAAGATAAAGAAGAAGTACCCAAAGCAGAGGCAGAGGGCACACTCAATGGAATTGGCACACAAACCGCACGCAATTTGCATACCATTTCCAGCACAGGGCCACATAAATCCCATGTTTAAACTAGCCTCCATTCTACACCACAAAGCCTTCCACATTACCTTTGTTCTCACCGCCTACAACCACGAACGCCTCCTCGGCATCGCCGCCCTTAATCCCCCGATGGCCTTCCTCCTCTCGAGACCACTGCCACTTCCACCCAAGACATCAGATCTCTCTGTGTATCTACCACCAACAACTGCTTACCACCTCTCAATGAACTCATCGATAAATTGAACCACCATACTCGGTGTTCTCCGCCGGTGAGTTGTGTAATTACTGATACGATTATGAGTTTTGCTCTTGACGCAGCGGAGCGTATCGGTGTCCCCGGCGTGCTACTGCAGACTTCTGGTGCTTGCAGCTTTATGTGCAATAAATACATTAAACATCTAATGGAGAAAGGCTTTGTTCCCCTCAAAGGTATGGATTTATTGCTCCTCCATTTTCCCAGGCCATTAATGTTGATGATGAAATGCTTCAATGAACCAAATATCATATCATTCAGATATTTGGCTTTATGCATTTAATATATATATATATTAGTCGTATCTGTTATTGTCGAACGACGTTTAATCTCGTTTTGAATTTCATCGATGCAAGCCTTGTAGCACAAATGAATCAGATATCAAGTAGATCGAAAATCCTAACCAACTAAATAACGACTTTATAACATTCAAAACTTCTTTTCTTTTCTGCTCTTCTCACGCATACAGATGAGAGCTGTTTGACAAATGGATATCTAGAGACACCAATAGCTTGGATTCCTGGAGTGATCCCTCTGCGCCTCAGACACTTCTCGAGCGTCATTCGAACAACTGATCCAAATGATTCGTTGCTCAACTTTCTCTCAACGCAGCTAGCTCGATCTTCAAAAGCAGCAACCATAATCATGAACACCTTCGATTCATTGGAGCACACTGTCCTCTCTGCTCTCTCCTCGATCTGCCCTCCAATCTTTACCATGGGTCCCCTCCATCTCTTCCTCAATCAACTTCCAGGAAACAAAGATCTCAAGTGGATGAGCTCCAGCCTCTGGAAAGAAGATTCCTCCTGCCTCAAATGGCTCGATTCCAAGCCT
The DNA here is from genome assembly GCA_030762865.1 of Paraleonurus japonicus. Lineage (NCBI taxonomy): Eukaryota > Viridiplantae > Streptophyta > Magnoliopsida > Lamiales > Lamiaceae > Paraleonurus > Paraleonurus japonicus. The sequence continues at coordinate 1,650,010 of CM061057.1, read as the reverse complement.
CAAAACTCAGTTCTCTACGTGAATTTTGGCAGCATTACAGTTCTGAACCCTCGTCAACTCAGTGAGTTCGCATGGGGCCTTGCTAACAGCAAGAAAAACTTTGTGTGGATAGTAAGGCCTGATTTGTTCGAGGGGGAAAGCATAGCCCTTACGCCAGATTTCTTTGAGGAAACCCGGGATAGGGGCATTGTGGCTGGGTGGTGCCCTCAGGAAGAAGTGCTCAGCCACCAGGCCGTTGGAGGATTCTTAACGCATTGTGGATGGAATTCAATCTTGGAAAGCTTGTGTAATGGAGTGCCGATGCTCTGTTGGCCTTTTTTTGCTGATCAGTATTTAAATTGCAAGTATGCATGTGATGAATGGGGGATTGGGATGGAGATTAAAAGCGATGTGGAGAGAGATGAAGTGAGAGTTCTAGTGAGAGAATTGATGGATGGAGAGAGAGGTAAGATGTTGAGAAAAAAGGCTGTGGAGTGGAGAGAGAAGGCGGGGGCTGCTGTTTGTGGTGGTGGTTCGTCATGTTTGAATTTGGATAGGTTAGTTAATGAAGTTTTATGTGTCTGATTTTTGCATTTGTTGAAATGTTACTCGCTATCAAGATACACTTTCTTGGCCTTGTCACTTTTAATTTACCTTCTCCTTCATATTTAGATCTGGGCAGAGAATAGTCTTCAAATTAGGTATGTTTTACTACCCCAAAATGGGAAAATCAAGTTGATGAAACTATCCAACACTAGACCTTTTAGTCATCAATTTTCTCCTAATTTAATTATTAGTTCTCAAATAAGTACGTATGGGATAGGGGATAGCTAGAGGAAGAAAAAAATCAAAGATTTCACGTAGTACTTTTGATTGAAAAATCAATCTGATTGATTTTGTACCTTTTTTCAATGGTTAAAGTCTACATCTATGAGACTTGAGAATGATATTTAGAAAAAAAGAGGGAGCAAGGAAAAGAAATGAATATTAAATAAAAATGAAGTAGAAGAACAGATTCCAGATGAACCATTTTAAACTTGAAAAGGAAACCACCTTTCTAATTCTCGAAGAATGAGGGACAAGGGGTTGGTTGAGAAAGATCTCGTGTTCTTATTATAAATCATGATTGGATCCACAAATTTTCTCCTTTGAAACATGAAAACATGACTAAATTGAAATTTATAAATTTCAACTACTCATTTTTGTAATAGCAAAAGCTCCTGGATCAATTAATTTCTCCAAATTCAAGTATGAAGAACCTGGTAGTGCAGTTGCCGCTTCTGCTTTGTTCTTCCACTCCATAGGTAATAGGTTTCTCCTTCATTTTCTTGCCCTTTTCACCATCCATGAGCTCGCAACTCCACCTCATCTCTTTTCACATTGTTGTCTATCTCCATGCCCATCTCCCACTCGATGCAACTGAACCGACAATTCGTCAGCGAAAAAAGGCCAGCAAATGAGCGGCACCCCATTAATATATAACACTTTCTATCGTGGAATTCCATCCACTATGCGTCAAGAACCCTCCAATTGCAGGGTGTTTGTTCTTGTGGACGCCAGCAAGCTTCTTTCTTTAGTCTCTTCCACAAATGCAGGTGGCACCCTGCCACTATATCAGGCCTGATGACTCATAAAATGTGTTGTTACTATTAGCAAGCCCCCATGCGAATTCAGTTTAAAGACTAGAGCTGATGGACTCCAGTCTTTGGTCGTGGACATGATTCTTCATGGGTTGAAGAGGGCCGACAGTGTAAATTGTTGGAAACATGTCTGAGAGCGCATTCAAAACGCTTTGTTCCAAGGCATCCAAAGTGTTGAGGATCACAGCTTTTGCTCTGGGAATTGCCTCAATTTCTTGTTGTGCAAAGTCTTTATGATCTGTAGTTCTGATGAAAGTTAATTGGCAAATCCCTGAGTCAGATATTCTTGGTTAATTTCTGGGATCCAATTAATCAATAATTGTGTCCAAATACCCATTTGTTACCTGCTTCATGCAATTGTCTGTTCACGGTAATTAAAAATTTATGAAGTATAGGAGATCACGTCAATTACATAACATGGAACATGGTATATATAGAGAGAAAGTTCTAAAATAAAAAAATTTACCTTGAAGTAGGATATAGTCTTTCTCAAACTGCATATATATCCCACAAGCACTACTCGTCCAAAACAGCAGTTCCGGCAGCCTAAATCTGCGTGAAGCTCATCATGCAGCTCACCGGCTGGAGCTTTTGATCTCCAAAAGCAGGTGGTGGTGGTGGTGGTGGACTCACAAAGAGCAGCAGCAATGTCTTGAGTGGGAGTTGAGGAGGCGGTGGTGGTTGAAGTCAGTGTTGACAAAGGTGATGCAGAAGTCCTTATAGTGGAGGAGCTTGGCTAACGTTGATATGCATGTCCCTGCATCTGCATGCGCACATACAACATGGGGTTTGTGCTCATATTCTGCTATTGAAACTCACTTCATTCCTTTTCACACACATAAACAATCCAAGTGAGAGAGATATAATATAAGCCGTATGGGAGTTTTATCATGCATGACAATTGACACATGTAAAAATAATCAACAATTCATATATATTGTATTTGTATGTACAGTAACACTACATGTATTACAGATTCAGATAATACAACATTAAAAGTACTGGAGTAGAGAAATTAAATTTGACATATTTCACTTCCACTCAACTTGAAAAAGGAAAATGTAAAAAAAAAAAAAAAAAAAAAACTTGAAAAAGGAAAAATTAATTGACTACGCCATTAAATGTTCACAGACCTCATTTTCAACGGTATTAAGAAAATTGTAGAAGGGGTGCCCTATAGCTTATAATTGAACTTTATATGCATTAATAAGTTTAATTAATGGATTATAACTCAATTTCAAAATCTGACTTTTAGAAAATTGCAGGTGCTGAAGAAATTATAAACTCGTAAATGTGAGATGCAATTTTATCATAATAAAGATTATTAAAAATTAGAAGATGATTAGCAATTATATAAACTTATTTCAGATTTAAATTCAAATTTTCATCGTTATTCAAAAATAATATCGTTGCTAATATAAATTCATGTAGTGGTAAGTGATAACATGGTAGAAAATAAAAAAATATATACTGAAAATATCGTATTCGCTGAACAAGCGATGAAGCAATATATATAATAAAGGCCACATGGAAAAAATAGACGAACAAAATCAACGGTATTTGCTAATTATTATAATGAAATACGAAGAAGTATACCGCAAAACAGAAAACCATAAAAAGATTGACGCCAGATCGATTAATTTATTGATAAAGGCATATGTTGAACTTTTCAAGGTTTAATGTTATTTAGTTTTTCTTAAAAACACGAACAAAATTATTTGGTCATTGCAAATTAATTATAATGAAATACGAAAAGTATATTGGCAAAATATCAGAAAATTATGAAAGAATGAACGCCAGAATACGAAAATTAATTTATTGATAAAGTCATATTACACGTTTCATTTTTCATTGGGTTTAATGTTATTTTTGTTTTTTATAATTTACAAAGATATTAATTTATTTGGTCATGTTTGGACCAAACGAATATTAAAATTATAATTAAATCAATAATATATAATTTGTTTTATTTAACAAAATGTTATTTCCTCCAACCAATTTTATTTGTCTTTTTAAAGAATAATTTTTGAACTAAAATAATTATCATTTTGCATTAATTTAGAAAAGGTTAGATATCATCTTACAATTTTTTCATTTTCTTATATTTGTGATTTATATTAATTTGCTAAAATACTAAAATATATATATGAGCAAAGAAATATAACTAATGAATTTAAATATTTTATTAAACGAATATTAAAATTATAATTAAATCAATAATGTAAAAATTGTTTTATTTAACAAAATGTTATTTCCTCCAACCAATTTTATTTGTCTTTTTAAAGAATAATTTTTGAACTAAAATAATTATCATTTTGCAAATTAGTATAAGGACAAATAAAAAAACAATTTGCTGTAAAATTATGTTATTATATTTATATATAAGGTTAAATATGTATTATTAAAAAATTTGGATCAGAAACTTATCATTTAAAATCAAAATCAAACTTTGGGTAATTCTTTCTTTTATCCCTTGTCGCTCGATCTCTTATTTAATTTGCTTTCAAATTTAAATTTAATTTACGATAAGAGCTGATAATGAGATGAGATGATATATATGCGAAATAACACCAATTAAAAGACGATTTCAAGAAAACGTGAGCCCTTACGTCTATCTGCACCAAACAACACCAATTAAAAGACGATTTCAAGAAAATGTGAGCCCTTACGTCTGTCTGCACCAATAAATGATTTTCGAGAGTCAAACAAATAAGACATTTTACACAATCACCACCATGATAATTCACATATATAGGCCGGCAATCAGGATTCTTGATATATTATTTTATCTATAATTTGTTTAAAAAAATAATTAATTTTTCCATCAACGTCAATTGAGTATTTATCCCGCGTCAACATATATATGACCCACATGTGTTCACGATGGCATACACCAATTAACAATAATATCCTGTCCTGCACGTGACGTATTATATAAGGATGGAATTCAGTTATCAATAATCAGCACATGGATGGGAACGGAAAAATAAAAATCAGATTCCAAATTATTGCGAAGATTACAACCGAGAAACCGCTTGGTTGGAGGTATTAGAAGTAGCTAATAGAAATAACTTATTAATCATTCTCATTGATGATGCTTGGTAATATTTATAATTTAAAATTAATTTAAAAATAAAATAATCACTAATTTATTTTAATTACATAATCTCCCTCTTATAATCAATCATTTATTTTTCCTCGGCTCAATTTTTTTCTCGCTCAAATTTTTCGTGCTCAACTTTCTTTTCAAAATTAATCAATGGAAATTAATCACTAGTCATTCTCATTACCTAATTCTAATACCCCAACCAAACGACCCCTAAGAGTAACAGTGTTGATAGATTTTCTATAGTAAACAAATTTAATCATATCGTTTTCTTCAACTTTTGTGGGGCAACCAGCATTTAATCGGATCCAAGTAAATTAAGTTGAATTTGGTATAATTAAATTACACAATTTATATATTGAAACTGAGGATCGGAACAAAATCAAGATTTGAAGATGTGACATTGTTTTCATTAAACAAGCAACAATTGATTATAATTGCAAATGTTACATTGATAAGGTAATTTCTTAAAACCTTAATGTTACATCTGCCCTTATTGATGTTTGTAATTTTCCTCCTACATTGGCACCCACACTCAATCGGTGCAATGTGTAAGAAAATCAGCATAAAGAAATTCGGTATAATGCAGGCATGTTTTTAATTAGAATTATTGCAAAAGCACGTCGTTGATCAATTTATCCAAATTAGAGTAGGAAGAACCACCAGGCAGAGTTGCTGCCTCTGCTTTGTTCTTCCACTCCATAGCCTTCTCCTTCATTTTCCTGCCCTTTTCACCATCCATGAGCTCCCTCACAAGCAACTCCACCCCATCCCTTTTGACATTGTTGTCTATCTCCATTCCTATTTCCCACTCCACGCAACTGAACCGACAATTCGTCTGCTGCTCGGCGAAAAAGGGCCAGCAAATGAGGGGCACCCCGCCCACAATACTCTCCAGCGTGGAGTTCCATCCACTATGCGTCAAGAACCCTCCGACGGCAGGGTGTTTCAGGACCTGCTCCTGCGGACACCAGCTAATGATCATGCTCCTCTCCTTAGTCTCCTCCACAAATTCATTGGGCACCATGGCCGATTCCCCTGCCACTATGTCAGGCCTGATCACCCACAAGAATGTCTTGTTACTATTAGCAAGCCCCCATGCAAACTCAGTCAACTGGTGAGGTGTAACCACTGTAATGCTCCCGAAATTTACGTACACTACGGAGCCGGGGTCTTTAGAGTCGAGCCAGTGGATGCATCGGGGGTCTTCTTTCCAGAGAGTGGAGGAGAAAGAATGGAGTCTTTCATCGTGAACGTGGTTCATCATCAGCTGGAGAGGGCCCAGGCTGTAAACTCTTGGAGAGTGCAGGGCGGACAGAACGTCGTGCTCCAGATCGTCAAAGGTGTTGAGGATTACAGCTTTGGCTCTTGGGAGTGCTTCTGTTTCTTGGATCAGGAAATTCAGCATCGTGTCTTTTCGATCTGTGGTTCTCATGAAAGAAGGGAAATCCCTCAATCTCATCTCTTTTATTCCATCAACCCAATCCACTGTTTTTTCCAGATATCCATTTGTTGCTTCACTCATATCTGCACAAAATATGTCATCTTCAATTAACTGATTATACAGAATTAAGTATAACTCTATGATCCAAAAGTCCATGGTTCAATATAAAAAAATAATAATAAACAAAACCATTTTAGTTCTAATTAAAGACTTTTTTTTTTTTTTTGTTCTTATTAGATGTTCAAATATGAACAATAGACTTTTCAACGGAACTCGACGATATGTCTTGTCTCAACTCATTATTATTTTAAATGCGTTGGAAGGACGACAATTAATAGTAACGTTACAAAAATGCCCTCATTCTTTGACTTTGAGACTTGACATTACAGCGTATAATAATGATATTCTGCACATTTTTCTTATATGAATGTTTCAAATAACTTGTACACCAAAAAAATAGAAAATTCTCTATAAATTTTATTCACATTATCCATAATATTATATAAAATATTATTATTTTTTGGTCTACATATATACAATCTAATTTTTTTCTTATTTTATACATAAAGGTTTACAAAATTATTTCTAAAAATTTAATTCAATATTCTACTTTCTTATTTTGTGGTGTCAACTAAACAGTACAAGTTAATTCGAAACAAAATAGCTAGTATCTCACCTATACATGTCCTAAAAAATGTTTTAGTTGAGTTTCTTTTTTCAAAAGCTGAAGTTTTATTTTTATTTTTTTTACAGGCAAAGCTGAAGTTTTATTATAACTTATAAGTACATTATCTGCATTTCTTTTTCGAAAGCTGAATTTTAATTATAAGTACATTATCTGCATTTTTTTTTGCTCGGGAAGTACATTTATCTGCATTTATTGATTTATTTTAAGTATATTATTATTATTAGTTGGATCATAGATCAAGTTGCCGAGTCAATCACTAGATATATCATATCAATGAGATCAATATAGACCATACCATACACTGTATTATACTCCTTTTGTCCCAAAATATTTAATTTATCACACATTTTTTTATATTATTAAAATAAAAAATTTTCAATAAATTTCACGTGGACAATATCCTTATATTTTATGCATAAAGTTTTTTTTTTTAGACCGCATAATATATGCACAATTAATTCATTTATTTACTTTATATATTAAATTTATGAAACTATCCCTAGAATTTCAATTCCTTTTTTTAATTTTTTAATATATGTATGTTTTTTTCTTTTCTTTTTTATGAAAAAGGAAGAAGTATATATCAAAAATTAAACTGCAAATAGTAGCATTATTATATAACTATGTTATTTCTATGCTACCCAACAAGATAGCATCGGTAGCATAAAAGATCTCGTACGAGTGGAATCAAATGTTACAAAATAATCAATAAAATATAGACAAGTTGAAAATGTTGATCTTCTAGAAATCTGTTAATTAAATTAATCTTATTAGATTTATAACTGGTTGTAGGTATTCTCAGAAGTCAGAATATGCATGTGGTGTCATTAAATTTGATGTACATGGTGTCCTTAAATCTGATTTATATTATACCTGATTTCCTTCAATTGAAAAAATCCGAACTCAATTATAAACAGTAATATTCTTGCACTTTAACTACCCTTTTACTATGAAATTATTTAGGATAAACCCAAATTAAAAATATTATAAATTTATAATATTTTTCTATTCGAATTTATTTTTAGATAACATTCAAAATAAACGAGAGATTAATTATAAATGGAGAATATCATATATTTTTCATAAAATAACTAACTTTTTTTTTTCATTTTATGATAACTTTTACACTTTTTTTTTGTTCGTCCCAAAATAATTTTTACACCCTTATAAAAAAATGACTAATTGGAAAAAAAGTTCAACTTTGAAAAAATTATAATCTAATATAAACATTTGAAATATTATAATTAATTCATGAACTTTTGAATATTTTAACAATTTAGATTTTTGAGCCGCTCCAATTATGCTCACTTTGAATATTTTAACAATTTAGACTTTTGGGCCGCTCCAATTATGCTCACTTTGAATATTGGAGTATAAAATAAAATTTTAAAGAAATATTTTTTTTGTATTTTTATGTATAAAATAAAAAATTGGTTGGATTGTAAATATATGTGAATCCAAAAAATAATAATATTTTGTATAAACTTTTAAATAATGTGAAAGGATAATCTATGGAAAGTTTTATATTTTTAAATATAAAAGTTATTATGGGATATTCTAAAAGAAGAGTATGTATATATAGATTACAGGCTTTCTTCAGAATTTTCGTATTTGCCCAAGTATCAACTATTTCGAGGGACCAATTTTATCGTCCACTGGTGGGAGCTCCATTTAAAGTCAGAGTAAAGCTCAGTATGAACCGGTCCATCTCAGAAATTATTTACACATAATGGATTTTGTTAAAAAAAAAAAAACGTATGTATAGACTATACATAGGATCGAGGTGGTGAGTATCAATTTTCATAGCTAGCTATAACCCAATTAAATAAATATGTATTGAATTTAAAAGGGTTACCTTTGAGAGGGATGTAGCCTTTCTCCACAAGATTGCGATAGTGTGTATATCCCAATAGACCACAGGCACTGGTGGTCCAAAACAGAACTTCGGGCAGGCCAAAGGTGTCCGCCGCTTTGAGCGTAAAACTCATGACCCCATCGGAGACGATGCAGGTGACCGGCGGGCCGGTTTTGTTGAGATTGGAAAGCAGGTCAGAGAAGGGTTCCAAGCAAGTGGTGGTGGTGGAAACACAAAGGGAAGGTATATCCTGGGTAGCGTCGGCGTCGGACAGCGGGAGTCCATCGGGAATGGTGGCGAAACGGAAGTCGGGCAGGCCGTCGAGGGCGGAGGAGCCGCCGGATTTGAGGAGGCGGCGGTGGTTGTACTCGGTGTTTACAAAGGTGATGTGGAAGCCCTTGTGGTGGAGTAGCTTCGCTAATTTAAGCATGGGGTTCACATGCCCCTGCGCTGGGTACGGTATACATACGGCGTGGGGTTTGTCTTGATGAGTTTCTGCTGAAGTACAACCCATCTTCTTTTTCTTTAACCAACCTAATACCAACACACAGCTACGTGAATGAATGAATCAATCAATGAATGGGAAGAAGCTAATTATATATATACACACACAAGAGAGAGAGAGGACTTTATTAATACCCAACCTAAAGTTAAATTTAATTCGGTTTTTAATTGAGAGAGAGAGGACTTTAATAATCGATCTGGATCTCCTGTTATATAATGATGTTACATCTCTTGTTACATTAATTAGATTTGTGCCACGTGTGTATACATCAAAATTTACAAATAAGATAATAACATCCTAATATAATTGTATGTACACGTGGCACAAATCTAATTAATGTAACAGGAGATATAACATCATTATGTAACAAGAGATCCTGTGTGTTTAATAATACCCAACCTAAATTTACATTTAATTTGGTTTTTAACCAATTATTATGGTAAAATGGTAAATTACGGGATTTTTTTTAACACTATTGAGAGTTGACTTTTATATAAAGCTTGTCTTTGCATAATTCAGTTGAGAGATGCTTTCACTTTTATCTTATTAATAATTGCAATGAATCTATGTCACATTTTGGCTTATATATATCATATGTGCGATCTTGATTTGGATTATATATATATAAAGACATGCATGATGATGGTCCTGTCCATGATAGACAGACGCTTGGTGATTGGTTCCCAACATGAGGTCTCCAACATTTGCTTTTAGTAATTTTGACGATAAGGTCTGCTTTCTTTATTAAATGGAGGAGAAATATAGAGCTTAAATGTATTCATTGGATATATATTCTATGTTTTTGTTTTTGCATTACAATTTTAAGTATATCTAAATATATATATATATATATATATATATATACAGTTATACGTTTGTTAGCTTGTATGCATTCTTTTTAATGAAATAATAAAACATAGAATGCAAATAAATTTTATGATAAAATTGATTCAATATATTTGGCATAAATGAAATATAAAATATATAGACCTTAGCTAGTGAAAAGAGATATAATGGGAGTGAGACTTGAAAGACATGTTTAGGTGTCAAATAACAAAAATCATGAATGTGCCATTAAAGCTACATCTTATCTTACGCAACATGAATATTTAATAATATCTTTTAGCAACATTAAATAAAAAATACTTAAATTGAATACCACCGTTACGCCTTAGATTAGTTTTGCATTTCTTTTTTCTTATCTCGTGTTGCACATTAGAAATATATCAAATATGAGAAGCGATATGATATCTTTTACTATTTGTTGTAGCGTTTACTTTGAATGTTAATCATGGATAACCCTTCGTGAGAGAGGTGTAGCCCATGTTTACATTTTGAATTAGCTTATTAAAATTAATCATCCGACCCGAGTTTATGATCTGTTTAACCCCTCTTATCCCATGAGTTCTAACCCACTTCCTACATGGGTTAATTTTTATCCTAACCTAATTAGATATAAAATTACAATTTAACCCTTATGATTGGCACGTGGAAAAGAACATTCATAGTGATTCCTTCTTTCTTTCGAAAAAATCAGCAATTCATTTCACACAAAAAAAAAATGAAAAAGAACAAAAACGATGAACCCTAGAATTTACATCTGGAAGATCGATTGAGCCCATATCTCCTTTACAAAACATAATAAATGTCATTAGTCATTGTCTAAGAATTTGCATAACAATATAAATGACTTCTTCTTCTTGCTTTCCATTGAGTGTAATCTACTTAAATTATAATTTATGGAAGAAGAAATGTAAACAAGGTTATACTTTTTGGAATGAAATTTCTATGAAAATCTAGGAGGCCCCATCTGTTGCCTTTGGTAAAACAACAGAGAAACCACATAATATGAGAAGAATTGTTAAAAATGAATTTGTTATGTTCATTCAAAATTCTAATCAGACAGAGAGGATCACATGAAAAAGAGTTGTCTTATCAATTTTTTTTTTCATTTTAGGTTGTGTGACAAATAGATAAGCTTTCATATGAATTTGTTCAATAATCAATAAAAAGGATGGACTAATTTGGACCTGTATTAGCAAAGGGTGAATGAGATATAAGTTTCTGAAATATTTATGTGTATTAAATTCTTAGATGCAGTTTAGCAACTATGTGATGTTTTTTCCAAAAAAATGAAATAATAACCCTCCTGAGATTTAAGTTGCTAAAATTTCACAAACTTTTACAATCATATTATCATTAGGAATTTGAATGCATTCTAAATAATTGAATTATGTCATAATCATTCATCCATCACAATTCACAGGCACAACATGTAAAACATATTTTCGTATTGATAAACACTTTAAAGGTATTGATTATCCCACAATTAAGCAGATTACTATAAAAATGTAACAATGGGGTCAATGATGGAGAAGTATTATTGCAGTTGAGCATCAGTTGTATTTGTTGCATTTTGTTTGGGATGGGGGATTGGGCAATATAATTATTTACTGTTTCTATTGTGTTTTGGTGATTCATTGGGTATGAGAGTTTGTTATCCAAAATATGTGTAGCCAAATTTAAATCTGGTTATATGCTATATCTCCTTCTTAAATTTTTGTTTATCTTAAAGAATACATATTATTGTGATTGTTCAAAGAAAAAATTAATGATAATTGAATTTTTTTTTTGGCGTAGGATGGATGTCAACCAGAGTTGATGGTAAATTCTGTGAGACTAGCGCTCTTAATCTTGAGGAGATGTTGAAGAACTTTGGATACGACAAGTCGACAACAAGATGTCACAAAAAATATCAACATTACTCGCTGAGTTGGGCAAGTTGAGCTGTCTGAATGCCAATCAACGGATTAAAATAGCAAAGATTCTAGCAAACAATAACAACAATCTTGAGCTTTTCTTTAGTGCTTCCTCCGAAGATAAGGAACAAATAATGTCTATGATGCTAAAAGGAGAGGTCTAGTAGTTTGAGAATGTGTCCATGTTTGTTGTGGTGTCTGTTGCTATTTTAAACTTAAAAACTTTTTGTTGGTAGGTTGAACTTAAAAACTTGTTGGTATTTTGAACTTAAAAATTTGATGTCGGAATTAGTACTTTTTTTAAATACTATGATGGCTTTTTTTTTGTTTTTTTGTTAGGATTACTATGGTGGTATTAAGACTTTGTTTGTTTCGTATTTTTTGTCTGATATTATTGTGTGGATATTTTAATCGAGTCTATCGTCGTTCCGACGAGGTAGTGTTGCACATTGATGGAAAAAAATATTGAGTTTTAATTTGCATTGTTAACACTAATCGTTGTTGTATGCGTCGCGCGTTTGATCAATCGTCAAATTCATGAAAAATAAAATCAATAAATTACCAAAAAAAAGTAAAAAGTAAAACTAAGAAATTAATTTAAGAATTAATTAAAAAAAGTAAAAAATAAAACTAATAAATTAATTTAAGAATTAATAAAACTAATAAATTAATTTAAGAATTAATAAAAAAAAGTAAAAAATAAAACTAATAAATTAATTTAAGAATTAATACAAAAGTAAAAAAATAAAATTAATAAATTAATTTAAGAATTAATAAAAAAAAGTAAAAAATAAAACTAATAAATTAATTAGAAAAAAAAGAAAGAAAGAAAAATAAAAACATTGCATTGAGATGGTATATATACCAAATGCTTGACCGCTTCTTTTTTATTAGTGATGGTCAATTTAGTCATTTTAAAATTATCACCCTCTAATTCACTAAAGTAAACATAAGATAAACTAGATGAGCTCCCGCGTATTACGCGGTATTTTCGTTAAATAAACTTTACCATATAATATATTATATATATAATATTTTCAAATAATATATATATATATATTAAAATAATGTATATGTATAAAAAAATTATAATTATAATATTAAATTTAAATAATGGTAATATTAATTGTATGACAATTCATGCTAGGGATTAGAATTATTATAATTATGTGAAAGAATTTACTATAAGATTTGTTTCAAATTTATTTTACAATTAATAATAAAAAAAAAGACGATTAATAGAATTTTTTTTATATAATTGATGCATAAATATTGCTCTGAATAATATATATATATATATATCGTATATTTATAATAAATATCATATATAATTATATTAAGTTTTTTTTTTTTATATAAAAGTTGATACAACCACAATTTTTCTTACATACATTTATAGGCTTAAGTTAAATATAATTTTATGTTTACAAATTGTCATATGATAACACTTTTAAGATATAAAATAGATATTTAAAATATTTAAAGATTTATATATTAACTTATTTATTAAAAAATATACTTATTTTCAAACCTCCATAGAAACATAATTTTTAATTAATTCCTATATTAAAATGTCACATAGATGTCATATATTAATTATAAATCAATAAGAAAATGACACATAGATTATTAACATATATATGCATTTAATAAGAATGTGACACCTCATTCAAATTAACCTCATGACGACACCTAAGCAAAAACGAACTCCCTATTAGTAATATAGGAATGTATCAAGACCATTACATAGCAAATGAAGTAAACATAGGATATCCTTATTTTTTAACACACCCTTATCACCCTACTATGATTATTCAAGATTAACCATTACACACGAAGTAAACACTACCATTTAACTGTTTCACTCAATCCGTATAATAATATTATTATTCCTGGGCATAAAATGTGTATGTATTATATTATACAGATACAATTAAAATATGGAATTGCAAACGGATATAAATCCAAAAATAAGACCTAATGATTTTCCAATGTTTTGGTTTTCCACTCAAGCTTTACCACTATTTTTTTTAAGTCTGGCACCATAAAAATTGTTTAATGATATTAGTTAATTTATAAAATGTTATTAGGTGTTTGTAGTGTAAGGTATTAGTTTTGAATGATATTATTGCAAGGTATTAGTTTTGAATGATATTATAAGTATTAGTTTTGAAGAGTATATATTGAAAATAATAGTTACTCACTCTATCCACCAAAGAATATGCTTACACTCTTTTTTTCAATAATTTGTTTTGTTTCACCATTTAACCATCACTTAATTTTTTCATATGACGTGTCATTTTTATCATATCACGTGTCATTCATCTAAATTATACAATATAAAATGGATTATAAAAATAACACAGATGGTATCACGTGATACATATATGGTCAAACTCTTATTAGGGTCCTACTACATCCCTATTTGTGCTTTTTTAAAATTATTATTGTTAATCAATTTATCGTAAATTTATTTGTGTTTTATATGTATTTTTCAACAATATCAATTATTTTAATTAAAATATATTAGTTTAATAATAATATTATATAATAAAAATTTATAAGATAATTTTGAATTGTACGATGATGTAAATAAAATTAGGCAAAAATTTGTATGAGACTGTCTCACGGATCTCATTTCGTGAGAGGTGTGCACTTTTTAATAAATTGTTATCACTTTTTAAAAAGTTATACAAATTAGTATAAAAGTGATAAAAAAATTAAAAAGTGATACATTTCACATTATAAGTGATGATAATAATAATATATTAAAAAGTGATAACAATTAATTAAAAAATAAATTCGTCTCACGAAATGAGATTCGTGAAACGGTCTCACACAAGACTTACTCATAAAATTAACTCCTAACGGCGAATTTTAGATTTTTAGTTTATCAGTGTATTTTTTTTAGAGTATGTCTTTTATATTTCGTATACAGTGTAAGCTTAAGGTGTTACCGCTTTTGAAAAAGTTAAAGTATCAAATATTTGATTAAGTATATTAAGAATCTCATTAATAGTATTAAGAATTAGATTTAATAATATCATATTTGACCGAGAGTATAAAAAAATTGATAAAATTCAAAAATCACATTTAAAGTATCAAATATATAATTAAGAGTATCAAATATTTAACCAAGAATATCAATGACAATAAGCTTACGATGTATACGAAACACACGAGACTTTGCCTTTTTAAAAACCAAAGCAAATTCAAAAAAACTAACAAGAACAAGAAATTTTGGGAAGGCTAACGTTCAACCTAATAATGAGGACTCTAAAAAATTTTAGACCTTACAGGTAAAATTAAAACCTCAATATTACCTCATAATAAATTGTATAGTGTTCTCTTACCCCTCTCTCCCCCTTCCCCTCACTCTCAGTTTTTGTCAGCATCCAAAAGCCTTCATCGGTAACCCCATTTTCATCTCCTCCTCCCCACTTCAAATTCATTCCTCTTTCTTGCATTACTCATTTAATCACAAATTTTCAACACAAATCTAGAGATAGAAATAAGAAGAAGGAAGAACAAGGCTGTCTCTGCTCGCTTTCCGCCGTTGGTCGTCTTTCGTTGCCGCAAGCTCGGACGCTATCGTTGTTCGTGGGCCAACGAGACAACTCCTCCAACGAAGTCATGCATGCAACAGCTAGTTGACGGATCGTCCCGTTGACCCATTTTTTGGCATTTTTTTATTTTTTTTATTTTTTAATTTTGGTGTTGTTTTTATAGTCTTTGTTTCTTCTATGTTTTTCTTGGTTTTTGTTTGCTTAGCGGTTTTCCGCTGTTTCGTCTTCCGGTGGTAAAACCTCGACGCCGTGTGTGGTTTTTCTCACCTTATGTACTTTTTCTTCCCTTATGAAGGTTTGTTTGTGGATCCCTAACCCGTTAGATTCGGCTCTTGGTGAATCTTTGTCTTTTGTCTTTAACTTTTTGGAATGAGATTGCTGGAGATATCTGGGTTTTTCTCTTTTTGAAATCGAAAATTGGTTTTCTCGGCAAGCATAGATTGCGATAGTCCCCCCACTCCTCTCAATTGGTTTAGAGCGATTGTTTAATCACAAGAGATAATTTGAATGTGTTTATACTTGTTCTTTTTATATAATCTATTTCTTTGTTTCACAAGAAAATTTAGACATTATAAAAGAGTGAGTCATAGCATTGGTATCTGAGCTTAATAATATTAGCGTGGGTAGATATACAAATATAATAACTTAAATATATAATTAATTAAGATATTACACATGAAGAATCTCAAAGAAGATACACCACGTGTGTGCCTCTATACTTATGCTTTTTGCAGACACTGTGACATAAAATAATATATTTTCTTCTGTCCCGCAACTATATTCACATTTTCTATTCTGATTCGTCTCACAACTATCTTCACACCTCAAATTTGAAAATAACACTTAATATCAATACCCTCACAATATCAATTTTATTTCAAAAATATCACTTTTACTTTATTCTACTTTATTCTCTCTCCTACACTTTATCTCATACAACTACCCAAAATACTTTTACACTTTATTCTCACTCCTACACTCATTTAAGTTTTCTTAATAACCGCGCCTCTTCACATATGAAGATAGTTTCGGGATAGAGGGAGTACATTTATTATTACTTACAAGGTTTAATCATCACGCCTGATCTCCATTTTATATTGTAAGAACAAACAAGGGGAAATCATCACGCCAAATCTCATTTTATATTGTAAGAACTAACTGTTACTCCTTTTATTTTACATGTGCTTGTATACTTATATTATTCATTTGTTTTAAAGGTTGTTTGTACGCCTATAAATAAAAACACATTTTATTTTTATACCCTCACAATACATATTTATTTACATCAATATCATTACTTTCAATTTAATTAATTAATCTCTTACTTCGCAAAAACATGATTTTCAATTAAACCCTCTACTTACACATGATTAATTTTTTAAAAGTACAGAAAATTATGACACGGAGAGAGTATTATTTATAAGTAATAAGGGAAATCATCACACCAAATCTCATTATTTTGTTAGAACTAATTATTGAGTATTATTTATATGGGGAAATCATCACCAAATCTCCATTATATTGAACGTGTTACGTGACAGCTCAAATTTTTTGGGAAGTCCCTTTCGTATTCTTTTGACAGCTAAGGCTCTCCGGAAATCCACATTTTACGAAATATTATATTTTTATTTTTATTAATTTTATACTTATTCTTTTTTCTTAAAAAAATACACATTTCATAAACTAGCTAGTTCTGAAATACCGAACTAATATTACATTTTGAGTTGGTGTTGTGTGTTTCTGATGTGAATTTAGCCAACAAGCCTAAAGTTTGAGCTGTCAATTCTGCATTTAGTCATTTAACATTTTGTATTGTCTATTAGGGACTAATTTGCAAGAATTGTATTTTCCTATAAGTTGTTTGTTGAAATTGTTAGGTATTAGTTAGTTGATTAGGTAGAATTGAAGTCTATATAACTAGTTGTATAAGTTCATTTGAGATAGAAATAAAATAAAAGAAATTTTATAATTATTAATCAAATACTTTCTAGCCCAAGCTAGAGTATCGGTTTGAGTTTCGTTGATTGCCAACCTGAGTTGGGACATCAAAATCATCGAGCCTAATTCGCGATTCTCATCAATTCCATTTAACACCACTTTTCAATTTCATCCAATTTTTAATACTCTTAGGGTGTGCTTGGTATATGAGTGGGAAATAGTAATGTAAATGATAGTGATAGTGGGAGGAATGATAATGAATATAATAGTTTTAGTTTTAATGTTTGGTTTATACTTAGGAATGACTCTCATTATATTTATTTTATTAAAAATGAGAGGAGTAAAATATTAGAATTATTTTTTTGTAGGAAATCAAAGTCATTCCTCCCAAAATTGTGAGGAATGACTCATTCCTCCCAAAATTGTGAGGAATGACTCATTCCTCCCAAAATTGTGAGGAATGACTCATTCCTTAGTTTTTGGATATGAGAGCACTATCAAAGAAATGATAACCTAACCAAACACATTTTTATTATTCTATTCCCATTCCTCACCCCTAAACCCGTCAACCATGCACCCCCTTATTTTTTTTTTTTTTTTTTGAAAGAAGCACCCCCTTAGTTAAATAATTGATATTTTCACTTATATAGTTAGGTTTTCTTGCACCAAGATTATTTAAAGTATCAAATATTTGATCAAGAGTAATAAAATCTTATCAAAGTATCACGAATTAGATTAGTGATATCATATATCATATTATTTTTTAAAAATATCAACAATAAATTAATATTTTTATTAAATTATTTATAATTTAATACTCCTCCCTCCGTCTTGATATAAGTTATTTTTTTTTTTTTTTTTTTTGGCACAATGATTAAAATAAGATAATGTAATATAGATATAGTAGAAATAATGTAATGAAGAGAGGAGAAAAAGTAAGAAATTTAAATAAAAATAAGGGTAAATGAGTAACATATGTATAAATAATTGAAAAGGCATAGGGATATTGATAGTGGGCAGTTGCAAAAAATAAAATGGGTAACTTATAATGGGACAAATCAAAATAAAAAAATGTGTAACATATATCAGGACAGAGGAAGTATAAGAAATATAGTATTACAAATATTTAAGTTTAAGATATCAAATTTAATCAAGTAACCAAAATTATCAAATATTTAAAAAAAATATAAAAATTTGGATGAAATTAAAAAGTGGTGTAGGATAATATTATCATATTAGTGAAACACGAGATTTTGTTTACTTTTTAAAATAAAAATGAGAAATAATTTTTTTTTTCTCTCAAATGTCGTTAGATTATATTAAGATCAAGTATCTAAATTAGAAGAGTGGAGTTGAGAAAATTAAGGCGGCAAAGCTCGAACAACTCTCATCTTCTCTTATGTTCTGTAGGGATGTCAATATCAAGTCGACCCGGTTCATGTTCTGTAGTGGAGCTGGACAAATATGAGTAAAATTTTGACTGAAACGTATTAAAATTTAATATATATATATATATATATATATATAATATAATGTATTCCTATAAATTTCATATTTATTAAAAAAATAATACGTATATAAATAATAATAATTCAACATTATAGATATTTTTTAGGTCAATATAAATTTAATTAAGATCTTAATTTTATGTTATATATGTAAAAAATATATTCCCTCTATTACAATTTAATAAAAATAAAAAATGGACGTTATAATTTTGTTTTCTCATACACAAAATAGAAAAAAAATAAAAAAATAACAATTCTACATTTTCAAATTAAACTCTTACAAACATCTCTTATTTAGATAAGATAATATAATATAGATATAATACAAAATGATGTGATGGAGAGAGAAGAAAAAATAATAGATTTAAATAAAAGTAAGGGTAAATGAGTGACATATTTATAAATTAATAATAGAAAAATATAGGGATAAAAATTTAGTGGATAGTTACAAAAAATAAAATGAATAACCAAAATGAAAAAAATAGTAACTTATACCGGACAGAGGGAGGGCAATTAAACAAGAAATACGGTTGAAAAATCAAAGAATACATGAATCAATTAATTAAACAAGAAATAAGGTTGAATAATAAAGAATACATGAATCAATTTCTGAATTCTGAATACGAATAAGGTTCGGAGTCAACGTATAAATAATTATGCAATGCTAAAACATCATCATTAATTATTTTTGTATAAAGTATATAAGTGGAGTAAAATGTAAATGTATTATTGTCACACTATTAATTGAAGAGAAAAAATAATATGGAATTTAAATGATAAATGGTGTAAATAAGTATATGTTGTGAGGGCAGAAATAAATAAAAAAATTTTATTTTGAGTTTGACATATTAAATTAGACGAACTAAATAGATATATTTGACTAATTAAAATAAAAAGGGGAGTACTCCTATGCGGCAGGCAGTTTGGATTTTCCGAAGATGGTGAGGTTCTTGTTGATAATTGAGAGAGAATTTTTCATATGTGTGAAAATTGAGAGACGCCTTTTGTTGACATTAAAGGGGAAACTGTAATGTGCCGCCTCTTTATGTCGGCCTTCCGCCTATCTTGACCGCCGGAAATGGAGAGAGAAACAAAGATACAAATAAAAAAATTGGAAAGTAAAAAAATAATTAACAAATAATATATATTAATATATGTTAATAATTCATCAAAATAAAACAAATAGAATATAAAAAGTAGAACTAAGAAATCAAATTTGTTTTTTTTTTTTTAAAATAGAGTATTGATGCGTGCAAAATAAACACGCTTACAAGAATCGAACCTTGTACCTTTAATTTGAAAAAAAAGATCACGAACTCAACTCAAAGACCCGAAACCATCTCAGGCCTCCAGGAACATGTTTGAGGGTTCTACGACGTGAACATTCCGATGTTTAGAGACAAGCATAAAATATCTAAAAGGTATCGTAAGAACCTTAATATCATGTAAGGATCTTCTATAACTTAAAGAGATAACTCACAACAATGTGTAAGTATGGAAATGCTATGCTTGAAGTGATATGAATGTATGTGTGAATTTGTACCTTATTTACTGAAATGATATCTTATTTTTATATCTAAGGGGGAGTTATGGTCATTCTCTAGAAAATCTCATCATGCTCAATTGTGCATGTCCCTCTTTCCTCTGCTCAATCGTATTATTGGTTATTTAAGGAAGATCTTATGAATTTTCCTTCTAGAATTTCCTCATATTCTCTTTCTCCATGATGATATTGGGTGTACGTGCCTTTGATAATTCCTAGACTTATCTCCAACTAATCCATATTTTTAGGACCCTAGCCGATTAATTGTTACTCAAGTCATATAATATCATTTCTGCTTATCTAGATGGACGTACCTTTCACATGCAAGATGTCCATGCTCATTTGAATATTTTGAGCCTATTTCGATCAATTTATTTTCTGGGCTTTTGTTGGGCTCAAGACGGTCCCAAATTCGATCTCTAACCTCCCAGCTAGCATGATGTATGCTTAAAATTAGGGAGGACAATGGGGCGGGTCTGGAACAGGTTTGGCCTGTCCCAGGACCCGCTCCGCTAGAATTTTTTTGGACCCGTGACCCGTCCCCTTTTTTTAAAAGATTTTTACATTTCTAAGTCTCTACTCTGTACAAATATAAAAAATTCATCAACATTATTTTTAAAATATAACATATTCACGTGAAATATTGAAACTGCAACAAATAAAAATAAAAATATCATTAGTGTCTTAACCGTGCAATAAATGACAAATCAAATACAAATATTTAAATTCAATCACACGTCAAATAAAATATAAAACTTTTAATATATATTTTAAATAAATAAAATAATTAATATATATAACTTTTAATTAAATATAAAACTTTTAATATTTTATTTTAAATATTTTAAATAAAATATAACCCTAGAATATAAAATAATTAATATATATATATATATACATACGGGGCGGGTTTGGAGCTGGTCCATATGATATCAGGACATGTTCCAGACCCAGCAAAGACCCATTTGACCGGGTTTTTATCCGCCCCGCACGAGTTGTGTTTGTGGTGGGTCCGGGTTTTGACCCACCCCATTGCCATCCCTATTTAAATTTTAACGGTAGTGTGATTATTTTTTGCGGCATCAAGTATATTTTATATAAACATGGTTTTATAGTGCTCCAGTTTAACTGCATTCATAATAATGATGTTAGTTTTTTTTTTTTTTTTTTTTAAGAATAGGTAGGGAATAATCTTCAGAAAGAAAAAAATATAGGTAGGGGAATTAATCACATCTGTAAGCTATGAGTTAAAGTTCCTGGCCTAAATGTGGGCCTTACTATAGTAGTTGGCATCTTCAAAACATTTCTTAGTGGGCCTACATAGTCAAGCCCAATAACAAGTGGGTTTCTATACTATTTTAGTTGGCAAAGATCCAGTTCAACATCACATCAACCACGGCATTGTGTTGAATCTCTAAATCATTAATTTTGATATGATTAAATTTTACGCCAAACATTCAAATAAATATATACGTTTAAGTTATTATTTTTTTCAATAAATTGGTCAAATCATTATCATACTATCTCTTTAAGAGCATTAGATGATACACAGTTGATAGTAAGAAATATCGGTGTAAAAAAAAAAAAAAAAAAAGGAAAATAAATATTGTTGTACAAATTAAATTGAGTACTCTTTTGTTTGTATTTCCTAAAAAATATTTGAGAATTATATTTATCCAAGAATCGGAGGACAGCTACAATGTAATTGAGTTTGGAAATATTCGTTTATTATTAAATAATAAAGCGATTGTATATTGTGATTTGACGGCGAAGGATATATTCATACGCCCTATTCAAGTGTCCATTTATTAATTTGAAAAAACTTCAAAAAGGATAAATGTAATTAATTATTAACCCCATAGTTTACACACTTAACAGCTGTTGATGACTAGATAGGAACACAAATAGCCTCAAAGTTTGACATTGATTTCGATTAAACCCATGCCAAAAAAATTGTGCATGTACTGTGCATTGAATGCGTCAGCGTCAGCCGACTTAACTATTTTAAATATTAATAGGGAGGTAATGGAGCCAAAATCAAGTCCAACATCATTGGGGCCGATCTCGATTCATTTGAAACAAATTAAGTCTAATCCTGTCTCTAGTTGTAAAGTTGTACTGAGAGCACCATTATCTATTTTCAAAAGATTATGCGTTCGATTCACCGTTTAATCGATTAAAAAGAATTATAAAGTTCAAACTCAATTAAAGTGTGAAATATTAGATTTGTATATAGTTAAAGTTCAACTCTTAAAAAACTTGTTAACAAAGTTCACGAGCCTAATCAGAGTTCAACTACAGAAAACTTTCTACAAATTGAACAAACTAAATTTGAGCTTCACCTAGCAAAAGCTCGTTAACGAGTTGAATAAAAAAATAAATATAAATCCACTTTAACACATAAATTGATTTTACTTGTTAATAAAATTAATAAATTATTAAAATTAATTTAGTTTTATCAAGAGCCTTAACGGGCCTATTCATGAATAGGTTCGCAGGCTATTTAAAGAGTTTGTTGCTGAACATATTTGTGAACTCATAACATAGCGGTAGAAAGAGTACCATGCTCCATCTAGACTTCAAACGATTTGATTTCATCAAAAACATTTGCTCATGAGTTTTCTAATCAAATATCACAATACTTGAATTCGATTTCAAGCTTGAGTTCGACACATAAAATTGAACAAACATATTTGAATAAATATTTTTTGAGTCGAGACTCAAATAAGTAGTGAAGTACTTAATTTGAGTTTGTCACCAAATAGATGCCCAGATTACATGTTATAGCATAAAATTTTATTATTATTGAACAAAAATACATTTTGTGCCTTCATCAAAAGTAATTGATAGAATCGCAATAGTGGATCCAAAAATTAGAGGAGTGAGCTAGCAACTATAAAATTAAATAACATAAAAAAATAATTATATATAATGTATATATTATAAAAAAATTGGAGAAGTTGCACTGGGGCTTGTGTATCCGCCACTCACTCGATGGAGAGGCAATTTAAGCATTTCATTGTATCATGTACTTATTCAAAATTCTAAATTATACTTCTACTGCTACATAAAGGATTCATATGGAATAATAAGATACACATTTATCTTCTCTCTATTTCTATATATTCCATAAGAATTATAAATTTATAATATCATTATTGTATATAATGTAATATATTATTCAAATATAACTATTAGGTGCATAAAAATAATAAACATAAAATAAAATATCCAGGAGAAATAGAGTTACTCCTACAATTTTAGGATATAATGTCTACTTATAAAAATGAAATTCACCCAATAATAAATTGAACATACCAGAAAAAAATAACAATCACTGTTTTTTATATATGGATAAATGTAATCTTTTGGAGCTAGAGGTTGTTCAAAGATATCACAGTAAAACTCGTGCTTCATAATCATACCCACTCACATTAATTTCCTTCATTATTAAATAGTCACAGCAGTAGCAGCCAAATAAAAAAAGTAGCCCGATTAAATAAAGCGTACAGGCTGGATCAACTTAATTTGACGCCGATCGTTTGACCATTAATTTTTTGTAATATAAAGTCTTCTTTGTATTTTTAGACAAAGAAAAGGTCAATAACCCATAATCTTATGGCCAGTGACTAAATTGTTTTTAAATTTTGTATCTGAAAGTTTTTCTTTTTAATTGGACTTTATTTTTATTAAAATTGGACAATTGAGCTCTTTCCATAATTTAGCCCTTGATCAGTTAATTCTTTTGGTGAGAATCAAATATTCCTCTTACTTTTTTTATTTTTTTCACATTTATATCCATTTTCTTTACATTGAGAATCAAATAAGTCTATAGTATTAATAAACCGCACATTCGAGAAATCCTTTATAACAAAAAATATTTTAGTTTTCTTTGAAATAAGAGTTAATACTTTAACAATATTTAAATGAAGAGCATGTCTTTTATAAAATATTTTGTTCATCTAGTAAGATATCTTTCTTTATATAGTAACATATTTTTTAATATCTTTCATGTGCAACTATAAAATAAATATCTATTTTTGTAAGGATAAAAATATATTATTTGTCTTTACAATAATATATATTTGTCCGTATATTTATTTATTTTGGCAATGACATAACTTGAAAGCGAATTTTTATATTTTGTATTTGCACGTTTTTTATAAGGCTTTGTTTAACCCTGTTCCATGATTCCATCCTAGTAGGACTGTAATTATTTTGGACGATATTTCACAGTATTCATAAAATATTTTATATCGGTGTCCCAAATGAATTTTACTTTGAAATTTTTCATTCACGAACTTGCCTGGCTACTTATGCCCTATATTTGTTTGAAGATAGATATGAAAAAAAAATGTCTTTATTGGCATATGAACATTAAAATTAGGCAGTCATACTTAATTACAGTCTCATAAAATGCATTCTTACATAATCAATATTTCATAACTAACCTGAATCATTGGCCTGCAATTTCTTCTTTTAGCATGAGCATTAGCAAGTGAAAGGTAGGACGTCTATTTCTGGTAGATCAAATCATTTATTATTAAAATATGCGTAATTATTACATCTCAAATCACTATGATCGCACAATTTGATTTTTGTTAATTCTCAGCCATTCGTATAATTAATGAATTAATTTTAGGCACTGTAGTTCGAAAAGGGGATAAGGTGATGATGTACATAAGTCATTAAGCTTGTCCTGCCGGTATTAAAATTGGCTTCGCATTAAGATTAGCCTAATCAACTTGGTTAGGTTTTTAAAAAATCATCCTTCCATTTCATTCACATTTAAATCATTACATCTAAACGCAATCTATATTAAGTTTGCTAATTATAAATGCTGCCATTAACACTTTTTGATATTGACATTTTCATTTAAATTAAAAAAAAAAAATTGTTTATAAATTACCCTAAAAAGAGCAGATAAGATAGCTACCTAACTATGGGTATCTTGATTTTATTGGTCCCTATTCTCTTGTCCATAAAATTAAAATGCATACACAGTTCCCGTATTGTGGAAGGTATGAGATAATGAGAATTAGATGCATTTTGACTAAAGAAAACACCACAAATGATTGCTAACGACAGGTACATTATACTGTATAGATCTACTTGGTCTTGATTGATTTTGATCAATTTCAAATAATACAATTAATTTGGTAGAATTGACCGAATTTTAAGTGCCTTTCGATTCGAGTTCTTCAATATTAAATAGAAATGCAAATTTTTTTTTCTTTTGCACCTCCTAACAGAGACGGATGCACAGTACCCATGGGGCACGTGCCCCAGGAATTTTTTTTAAAAATATACTACTTATATATATATATATATATTTTTTTTTGTTTTATATTAATATAAGTGATAAAAATAATAAATTTTTAATTGTGTTCCCTCTATAAAAAAATTCTGGATCCATCCCTGCCTTTAAATATATTAAATGAATGATTGTCTTAATGATAATTATGTCACTAGTATTATCAATTATGCTCTAATTTTTTTAAAAAAATGAGACAAAAAGTTAATTGTTGGTTGTGAGTTGTGACATAGAAAATAATTGAGTAAGAAGCATGATTATAAAAGGAAAGAAATGTAATTAAATAAGGTAATAATTACTTTATTTAGAAGAGAAATAACAATGTGGAACATCTTTTGTTGTTATTAATTATTATAATTATCATATATTCATATTGATTTTCATTTCCACTAAAAAAAATTTCTAACCAAGCACTCGTAATTGAACCATGACCGGATCACAGAAGGAGAAAATATCACTTATTATTAATATAAAACTAACACTTATATTTCACTTATAAAAGATATACTCTGTATTTCATACTATGTTGAATATATTACTTATATTTTCCCTTAAAATATAATCCTTTATTCCTTTTTATGAGAAGTGATCTTTTTTCTCCATTATAATTTATATGGTCCACGTGACATATTGTGTGAGCGTGCGTGCTCATCACTTTATTAATGTTAGTGTTGATAGATTCTGTTCCCAAAATGAGTTAACTGCCTAAATAATTGGTCAGTTATCAGAATTTCAATTAACACGAATATCTCATAGCATAAGCCAAACCAATACGTTTACTTGGACCAATATCATTCATATAAGGGAATAAGTATAAGAAAGTTTTATGAAATGAATTTAATTTTGAATTTTTTTAAAATTTTTATATTATATTGTACTCCCTCCGTCCCGTGATTTCTTTCACATGTGAAATGGCACACCAAACAAGAAAATTGAACTTAGTGTAGGAGAGAGAATAAAGTGTAAGAGTATTATGGGTGGTTGAATGAGATAAAGTGTAGGAGACATATTTGAAATTTAAATGGTATTGTGAGGGTGAAATTTATATAGGATATTCCATTTTAAGGGTGTGAAAGTAATTGTGGGACAGACAAAAAAGGAAAATGTGAAAGTAATCGCGGGACGGAGGGAGTATTACATTTTAAATAATATATGTAAAATATATATTTAAGTCAAAAGTTGAAAGTGATACACTTTGTATTGAATAAATTGTACAATTTTACAAAAAAAAAAAAAAAAAAAATGCATCATTTTAAGATAAAAAAAATTGAAAAGTGATACATTTCACATTATAAGTTAGAATAATTTATTAAAAAGTGATAATAATTTTACAACTGTCTCACAAAATGAGATCCGTAAGACGCGCTAACACAAATTTTTCATATTAGGCGTGATATTTACATGAAATTACTGATTGAGAACTTTAATGATTCATGGTTTTATAAAATAAAAAAATTGTAATGACTAGTAATAATATATATAAGATAATTATGGTAATTAATAAGAAATTGAGAATAGAAGATAAACGATTTATATTTTTATACTGTGTGTCGACAATAAAACTTAAAGTAAGTTAATCACCATTTTAATTAAACACATCCCCTCGTAAATCATTTATCATCCACTATTTTTTTATTTCTCATTGTCACTGCTTATTCAAAAATTAGGCCAAAATACTAATGTGTGACTATCATTAATTATTAAAATTACTATTCAATGATTATTATAATTATTTTTATTAAAATTTTTTGAATCAAACAACATCTTAAACCTGCTAATCTTCGTGAGCATTCAAGTTAATAGAATTGGTAATCCTCGTCATAAAATATAAAAAGTTCAAAATTCTTTATTTATGGGTTTCAATCAAATTCGACGTACATGATTTGTGAGCGTGCATCTTCAAATTGCCACTCTAAATTCCCTTGTCTAAATAAAATAAAATAATTTTATAATGATCTACTGATGATTATTTTAAAAAGTGATTTATTTAATTTAACTCTATCCTGGAATTATATTATAAATGTAAAATGAAATTTATAAGTAGCAGATGGGATCGAAATTCCAATATTGTAGCTAATTGCACCAACCATCTACGAGTACGACTAGCTCATAGGCTTTACTGGTCCAGAAGACTATTTAAAAGAAAATATATGGGTATTTATTTGTTAGGCCAGAAATTATATTACAATGTCAGGGAAATTATTACTCCATTTAGCCTTTGGGGGGGGGGGGGGACCTACCTCCCAAGGTACCTACCATAAACTCATTTTCACCAGAAGGGTAATTTGGGCAGGTAGGGGCTGCAATCTACTACTTCCAAAATTTATTTTATTTTTAATTTTAACAAAATTGATAAAATATTTGATAATAGATATACTCCCCACTTCTCAATTTTTAATTGCTCAAATCAAAATGACTCAAATTTTAATGAGAAAGTTATTTATTAATATTAAAAATATTGAGGGTAAATGAGTTATTTCAACTTTATTGGAGTTAAGTTGCTTTAATTTGAGAGGATAAAATGAATAATTAAGTGACATGAGTTGTATATAAAAGATATTTGAAAAAATTTAGTTGGAGATGATATAGTTACTTTTTTATCATTTTGGATATGAGAAAACAAAATTAAGACACTTATTTTTTTATTTTGAGCAATTTAAAATGCCACGGAGGGAGTATCATATTATATAATCCCATTACTATATTATGTTACTAATAAACTTTATTGAAAATTAATGTATTATGTGCACTTTGTGCACTGCATTGTACATCATTAATATTATTATTTGTAAGAAATTATACAATTGCTTATAAAAATTAATAATATCATTAATGATATAATAAAGTGCACAAAATACATATATATTTTTCATGTTCTAAACTACAATTATAATTACATTATTATATGATTACTTATGGAATTGAAAAAAGTTAAATAGTGATGCAAGTCAAATATGAATATATAATGTAATTAGGGTGATGAAAATCATCATCATATATTCATATTATAATACGAAGTGAGATATTGCGAATGGACAACTTGTTGAATGAGGGGGAACCATAACAATGTCTTGTAAAATCTAGGTGCTAAGCGGCCTCAATACGCTCTATTACCATTTTTGACTTTGTACAATAAATATTACTCATCGATCCATTCCTTAATAAGTTAATAATTTGTCAAAATCCGTGTTCTGATATAAATTACTCATATTTAATAAGGTGTGTTCTCACGTTTCTTTCCATCTCTTTTTAAATTTTCTTCTCTCTTTATTGGTTAAAAGTCTAAACATAATTTTCAGAAATAATTACTATTTGATTTTATCAAAACAAAAAAATAAAATATTCCAATTCATAACTGAACTCAACTAATTTAAATTACTCCCTCCGTCCCAAAACTTGGAACAAAAAAATTAAGAAAAATTAATTTTATTGATTTTTATGAGAATAAAATAATAGAGAATGAAGTGTAAGGGTATTTTGGGTGATTTAATAACATAAAATAGGAGAGAGAATAAAGTAGAGTAGAATAAGAGCAAATTTTTGTTGTTTAAATGATATTATGAGGATATTAATATTGTGTGATATTTTTATTTTAGAAATGTATATAACTTGTTGGGATGGACCACCTACAAAAATATGTATAATTTCTCATGATGGAGTCAAATACGAAAATGTGAATAATTACTTATCTAAATATATTTAGTTATTAATCTTAAAAATATTAAAATAAGAATCTTTAATGGAACTGTGTGTAGTCAAATCACGGCAAACATAAACAAATGTCAGCATCAGCTGCATCGCCATAATTTGTACGTCACTGTCGCCACCCCCTACACCTCGCACGGGCCACGTGGCAAAAATTTTGCATTCTCTTTCTCATATCCAACAGGTAAAACAAAGGAAGTATTATTAAGCGCTTGTTGTGTGATTGGTTAGAGATGATGGTGAATAAAAATAGAAAATGAGAATGAGAATAATTCAATGGATAATAAATTTGTGTTTAATTAAAAATAAAAAAATATCATTGGATAAAGTTTAATGTCAAATTAAAACTGATTTGTTTTATTTTATTATTGTTAGTTAGTAAATAATGTTTGAATGAGAGAAAAATATAAATAAAAAAAGAAAAAATATGAAAAAGAATAAGTATGTAAGAAAAAAGTAAGAGAGATAAAGAGTGAATGGGAAAAAAAGTAGGAGGCAGAGTGATTAAGAAAAAAAATGATGATGTGATTGTATAAGTTTAAGTGAAAATAAGTGTGTAAATTTACTATAAGGGTGAATGAACATTTAAATGAAGATTTGAATGTGCAAATCCAAATAGAATGAGAAACCAAACATACTCTAATGGGTGTGCTTGGAATTGTGGATGGGTTTGAAAGTTCGGCGTTTAGTTGTAGAGAATACTTCAAAGAATAGCATTTATTTTTTATAATATTCCTTTAGTTTATTTTTTTTAATTTAATATTCAAAGATAACATAAATTTTAATAAATATTTTTTTAATTATAAAATTATTGTTAAAAGTGTAAAAAAGTAAATAGATTGAGAAAGAGCAACAAACACTAGAAATAGCAAATTATTAAACATAAAATGGGACTAAAAAATATTTTTTTATATATTTTATTTACCACAATGACACTATAAAATTAGTTTATTAAATATAATACTACCAAACAACTCTCACATTAAAATTCATGGTGAGTAAAATGAACATATTTAAAAACATATTTAAAAGGTGAATATTTTTTTCATAACCATGCTTCTTAAATCATTTATTTATTATTGCAATTGAATTTTAGTTTTATATTTAATACTCATTCCGTCCCGGAAAAACTTTCATATGTAGGAGGACACATACTTTAAGAAAAAATAGTAATAATTAAGGTTTTGAGGGGTGATTTTGTAAACTTTTATGTATAAAGTAAAAAAAAATTTATTGGGTTATGTGCATGTGAGAGTAAAATTTTTTTTTTTGAAACTTGAGAAAAGTAAAACATTTGTATAAATTAGTGAAATTTGTGAGGGTAGAATTTATCAAGAATTTTCCATTTTAAGGATGTGAAATTTATAATGGAACGGACGAAAAACGAAAGTGTGAAAAATTTTATGGAACCGAGTTTTTTAAATTCCATTCTAAGAATGAAACATTTGTTCTGCCTCCATGTCTCTTGTGTTTCATATATACCGTAAGTTTATGATGTTATTATTTTTAAAAAAGTTAAAGTATCAAATATTTGATTAAAAATATTAAGAATCTCATTAAGAGTATCAAGAATTAAATTCAATGACATCATATTTGAAGGAGAGTATTAAAAATTTAATCAAGAGTATAAAAAATTTAATGAAATTGAAAAATAACATTTAAAGTATTAAATATTTAAAAAAAATATCAAATATTTGATCAAAATTATAAGTGAAAAACTATAAACTTGATGTGTATACAAAACACAAGAATTTGCCATAATCAAAAGTTAACACTGTTAAGCTTTTTTCGTCGTTGGGTATTTCTTCAAAAATATTCTTTTTTTTTTTTTTTTTTGAAACAATTCAAAAATATTCTTTTGAATGCTAAACATGATGCAGTATTTTTTTTTTTTTAAAACAAATGATGCAAAATTACTTTTGTGATGGAGTATTAGATTTTGGTGTTATTTTAAAATCCATGTAATCTCCTGGAACCTCACAGCCTGGCAGACCTCATCTCTGACCCATTCGCGGTTCTCCACGTGTCATAAGTTGATGTTGACGCTTCTTTCCTTACAGCTGTCCCCCTCTTTCCTACTCTCATATAAATAACCCTCCAGCACGCTTGTTTCATCCAATACCTTTTTATCTGAATCCAGAATAAAATGGACTCTAATTACCATTCTGCCACTTTGATGCCACTCTTCTTCCTTTTCCTCTTCACATCTTCTTCCATGGCAGCTCTTGTGCAGCAACAGCCGCTTGTGCTGAAATACCATAACGGCGCTCTGCTGAAAGGTACCGTCACCGTTAATCTCATCTGGTACGGAAAGTTTACCCCCACACAGCGCTCCGTGATCGTCGATTTCCTTCAATCTCTCAGCTCACCGAAATCACCGCATCCCTCCGTCTCGTCGTGGTGGAAGACGACGGAGAAGTACAAAGGCGGTGCTGGCGCTTCCACGGTCGTCGTCGGGAAGCAACTACTCGATGAAAATTACTCTCTCGGGAAATCCTTAAGAAATTTCCAGATCATCAATTTGGCCGCTAAAGGTGGATACCTGGCCCGAACGGTTAACGTCGTGTTGACGGCAAAGGATGTTGCGGTTGACGGGTTCTGCCGGAGCAGATGCGGCAGCCACGGGTCGACTCGGGGAGCGGCTCGGTTCGCGTACGCATGGGTGGGGAACTCGGAGACTCAGTGCCCAGGATATTGTGCGTGGCCGTTTCATCAGCCGGTTTACGGCCCACAGACGCCGCCGCTAGTGGCGCCGAACGGCGACGTCGGAGTGGATGGAATGGTGATCAATTTGGCGACAGTTTTGGCCGGGACGGTTACGAATCCGTTCAATAATGGGTATTTTCAAGGGCCCGCAACGGCGCCGTTGGAGGCGGTGAGCGCTTGTACTGGTGCATTCGGGTCGGGCGCGTACCCGGGGTACCCAGGAAATGTATTGACGGATAAAAGTAGTGGCGCCAGCTATAATGCGCATGGGGTGAACGGGCGTAAGTATTTGGTGCCGGCAATGTGGGATCCGCAGACGTCGCAATGTTCTACACTCGTTTGATGAAAATGGTTGGTTGGAACGCCAGTAAATATACGGAGGGAGGGAGGGAGGGTCTATAAATTATAATGTCAAATGGGGTAGTACTCTGTGTTTTGTGTGATTGTACATTCTCTTTTAGCATATGGAAAATGTGAAAAATTGCAACACTCAATATATTTTATTTTTGGAAACTTTAGTGCCTAATCGGTCGCTTTTTTGTGCGGAAAAATTATGATTTTTTTGCAGGTTATTTTAATGGGTTTTGTGGTTGGCGGTATACAAATTTTACAAGTTTTTGTTTTTTTGTTATTAATTGGTCGACTCAGGGAGACGATAATGTTGATACTCGTTCTTATCTGTTGTTATTTCAATATTATGTTTTGTCCTTTTCTCTAACAATGTACCATTCAATAAATTTTATGAGTATGTGGAAATTTTAAATTGTTATAACTGATCGCGCTCATCTATACAGCCTATAATAATAATTATATATTTAAGACTGAACTCATGATCGTTTACTTTATATATCAGCATACGCTTGTTATTTTATAATATATAAAAAATATAAATAAATAAAAAAAACCTATAAATCAAAATCTTGTGAGGTGAGTTCGATGCCACATCACTAAATATTACTTCCTCCCCTCCCGCTTCATCAAATTTAAGATGGCATCCGAAATTGTTGCGATATTAGTAATAATCGATTAATTTAATTATATAGACCTAAATCATCTCGCACAAAAAATTACTATAAATTTGGGAGGGGAAATATTAAACTTGACAAATCCCTTTCACGAGCAGCTTTATTTATGGTGTCTTTATTAAAATAAAATGTTCTATTCAATACATACAAGATGCATCCATTCATGCAGAAGTGGATCCATACACACAAACTACAAGGCGTAGCATTCAACAAGCATAAACATACAGGCAAAACGACGAGCTCTCTCTCATCAAACTCACTGTTGCAATAAACTGCAACTCCCACAAGCATTTGCAAACAAGTACCTGGGGATCAAGAGCAGCTTCCTACACCCTCAACAAAGGAAGATTGCGCTGTGATCCAATTCTTCTCCTTCTGAGGCGTTCAGCGATGATAAACGCAAGCTCCAGAGACTGAGAAGCATTAAGCCTTGGATCACAATGTGTGTGGTAGCGTGAGCTGAGGTCATTGTAAGTGATTGTGCGGGACCCTCCAACACATTCTGTAACATTTTGGCCCGTCATCTCCAAATGCACGCCTCCAGGATAGCTTCCTTCTTGATCATGTACGTCGAAAAATGCTTTCACCTCAGCCTGCCAGTACATACCCATTAATTCATTACACTGGATCTCTACTTTTTTAACCACAATGCTACAGAATCACATCAACAAAAAGATAAATAAAAAAAAATCCAGTTTGTGGCATAGAGGCCATTTATTTTTTGGTTTAAAGACTTGACACAGTACTGCTAGGTTTCTTGTTCACCCAGTTGAATGGCACTGTCAGCAAGAAATCTACAAACATATTACTAAAATTACTTGAAACATAGTCTTTTAAATTAAAGAGCCCCAAAAACATAATTTTCAATTTTGAAACAGACTCAATCAACTTTCAAATGGTGATTTAGTAAGAAAATAACAAACTTAGTGCAGGCTTTGCATTTGGATTTTTTAAAACAAAAAAATAGGAACAGATAGAGGAAAAATATTCATAGGTTTCGGGACATACAATTCTGAAAACTTCAAAGCTTAACCACTTAATCTCTGTTTTAACATAATCCATATTGTTGGAAAAATTATCAGACAAAATTTTACTAAGCTCTATTGATCTTAACTTCCACAGTTCCACTGCACTGGTTTAATATAGACTAAATCTATGTCATAAAGCAACAAGAGCACATAATCGTTTTCTAGTACTGCAAGTAAAAAAGTTGAGGGCATGAAATAAGTAGAAGAAAAGGCAGCAATACCCTGATTGCATCAAAAGAGCGGGTCTTGAGTCCACAAGGAGCTTTAATGGTGTTCCCATGCATAGGATCACTAACCCAAGTGACAATTTGACCTGCTCGACGAACAGCTCTAATAAGATAGGGAAGTTTCACTCTCATGTTCTCAGCCCCCATCCGGGCAATCACCGTGACTCTTCCAGGTTTATTTTCAGGATTCAGAATATCAACAAGTTTCACTAACTCATTTGGGTCCATTTTATCACTCACCTGCATCGCAAGCCAAAATAAATGAGATTAAACACCACAACCAATCACATTGTCACATATATTCACAGCTTTTTTTTCCCCAAAACCACAAAGATTCGATAAAATCAATCTCAAACTGTACTTCGTGAATTATGCCAAAAATATAACGCACATTGATTCCTGGAGGATTGTTTCTCCCCAAAATCACAAAGATTTGATAAACTCAATTTCAAACTGTACTTCTTGAATTATGTCAAATATATAATGCACCTTGATTCCCAGAGGATTGGAAACTCCTCTTAAAAACTCAACATGGGCTCCATCCAACTGCCTTGTTCGTTCCCCAACCCAAAGCATGTGAGCAGAGCAGTCATAATACAGGCCAGAAGTCGAGTCCTCTCTAGTAAGTGCTTGTTCATAAGGCAAAAGTAAGCACTCGTGTGATGTCCAGAACTCTGTGGTGGTCATAACAGGGTGGTCAGCTGTAAAACCACAGGAATCCATGAAGCCAAGAGCCTCATCAACCCGATGAGCCAGTTCGCGGTACCTATTAAAAAGAGCAAGAATAAACAATTTCATCTTTGGAACCTCATTGCATAGAAACAAATATTTAAAATAAAGGACATTATTGATAAATACCTATCACCCTGCTCACTATGTTCTGTAAAATCAAGATTCCACTGAGTGACCCTCTGCATGGCAGCATAACCTCCAGTAGCAAATGCTCTGAGCAGGTTAAGTGTAGCTACAGATTGAGTATAGGCTCTAATCATTCTCTGGGGGTCTGGTATTCGTGATTTCTCGTCAAAAGTGTCCCCATTGATATTATCACCACGGTAACTTGGCAGCTTCACACCATCCTTTTCCTCAAAGGAATCAGATCTTGGCTTAGCAAATTGCCCTGCCATTCTTCCAACCTAAAGGGTATGCTTCCAAGATACAAAAGTCAAAATTAGCAAAAGAAATCACCTTATTTTATCAAAATTAGCATAAGAAATCAGTGATGCAAGTGAGTATACTTTATTGTTTTAGTCCTTGTATAACACCCTTCGAATAGCCAATTACTCTCACATGGCCAAAATTAATTGTGTAGATGTCAAAAAAAAATGTATGCAGTCTGATTCTCCTTAAACAACTAACAATCTTCCACCTTGAGTGCCACAACCTTTTTGTATATTATAGTGTAGCTCCCACATTTTGGAAGTATT
This sequence comes from Paraleonurus japonicus, assembly GCA_030762865.1. Lineage (NCBI taxonomy): Eukaryota > Viridiplantae > Streptophyta > Magnoliopsida > Lamiales > Lamiaceae > Paraleonurus > Paraleonurus japonicus. The sequence continues at coordinate 1,614,047 of CM061057.1, read as the reverse complement.
ATAAATATAAGTGAACACGTACAGTAATTTGAAATCTAAGCCTATTTCATTTCCAGCGATTACAAAGGTGAATCAAGTAAAGATTGGGATTTCCATATAATAACCAAGTAAACCAACTAACTTAAAAGAACAACGAAATACAACATTGATGCTTTAATAGCATATTCCCTGAATTAATATTGAACAACATTCAGTTCACCAATTGTCAATCTATCAGCATCAGAAAACTACTATGAAAGAAAACTGAGCAACTTTTAAATATTTCTTCTGGTATATTAAGAAAAAGAGGGAGTCGTGATTATTCTTCTATGCTGCATATCTCCAGTTCTCCACTCACTCCCAGAGAAAAACCAGCCAATTCTTCCTACATCACTACCTTTACCTTGCTAAAAGCTTTTCTGATGATAATTGGAAATCCCCCCACAAATTATTCCACAAACTAAACATTGCAGTCTAACCTGTACCACTTATCAAATGTACAACATACATCATAACCTAGCAAGAAACAAGTTTGTTTCAATAAAATCTCAGAATTATGTAAAAGACCTTAATAATAGGCATCTGACCACCAAACATGAGAACAACGCCCATCTGCAAGAGCACTCTGAATGTATCTCTAATGTTATTTGCGCTGAATTCTTTGAAACTCTCAGCACAATCACCACCCTGCAACAGAAAAGCCTTCCCAAGAGCAGCTTGACCCAGCCTCTCCTCAAGGCTACGCGCCTCTCCCGCGAAAACGATCGGCGGGAAGGATTCAAGTGTCTTGAGCACTGATTTAAGAGTGTTTTCGTCCGGGTAGTCTGGAAGCTGCGAGGCTTTCTTGGATTTCCAGCTTTCACTACTCCATATTTTTGATGGTGAAGAGGCGGAGGACTGGCCGGCTGTTATTGTCAATGATCTAGGTTTAATTAGGAGAGCCGAAATTGAGGTCGGTTTGATGGAAGTTGATAGTCCGGTTGTGGGGTGGAGGAATGGGTTGGGGAGGTGGGGTGCGGCGGAGGCGGTGGTGGCAGGGGCGAGAACCATAGCTTTTGCCGGCGTATTTTCCTCTGGGTAAGAGAGAGAGAGAGACGAGAATGGCAGGGTAAGAGATTAATAGAGTGGCGGAGAGAGAGGGAGGATGAGTGTGAACTGTGGATTTTTTTTTTTTTTTTTGAGATGAATTAAGTTTACGTCATTTAATGGAAAATTATTTACTGAATTTAATGTTAACTTTAATGTCTTATCGTACATTTTGAATTGAATATAAATAATCGGGTCAAGTCATGTAATACCTTCATCCCAAAATACTTTTTATATAGAAGGATTTTTTTCATCCAGTTTCATACACTTAGGAGACATTTGCTTCACTTAAATAAAAAATTATCCATAAACTTTATCATTACAATATTCATAAATTTACACAATATTAAAAATTTTAAAATTACATAAATACTATTCAACTCATTTTTTTATTTTATATATAAAACTTTTTTCTTCTTAGTTAATGTGCTCTCTTGCCACTGAAAGATTTTTCGATATTCGACCCTCGTGGAAATGTATATTCTTTAACTGAATCACATATCCCAAACAATTAATACAACTGATCACATGAACGTGGTTTTTTTGTGGGGTGGTTGGTTCAGTGGGCGAGGTTCAGCAATAATAGTAGAAAAAATTGTGGACAAAAAATTGAAGGTAAGATTAAATGAATACTCAAATCCAATGAATTTCACAACTTAATCCAGATAATAAAGACGCAAGAAAGATCACAAATTCCTACGACTCCGTATATCTCTGCAACACGTAGAGCATGGCAGAGGAAAGAAAACCTCAATAGTAAAATTGGAAATCAAGCAACAATCTGAAAACTCGGTTCTACAAGCCACTTCCATAGGTGTGATCCACTGCAGACATAAATCTTTCCCCAAAAAAAAACTTGAAAAAAGAAAGAAAATAATTTCAACTATAAACTTTAAGCAATGTGATTACACTGAAAATTTCGTTTTCCTTACATTTCACTGACAATCACATCATGTAGAAAGAAGAGAAAGGCATGCAAAGTTCGGCTACATACTCCAGGACGACGATGTTTTGGGGATCAGAAGTAAGGGCTGTATCTCATGGGCACCCTAAACCTGGGAACTTTCCTGCAAGCATGCAACAAACATCAATCACAAATGAATCCGTAAATAATAGGTCATACCGACATTCCTTGGACATTCTTGTTACAAGGGGTTTGCTTTCTGCAATCAAATACGAATGGAATCACCCACAGTATAAAGATGCAAAGAGACTGACCCATACCCGTACCCGTACGGAGAATATAAGAAAGGAGCAGGCATGAATGGAGTCCTAGATCGATAGCCCATATGGGGATTGGGACGCCGAGGACGGAATTGCTTCATGCCTGGAACATTGGTCCTCTTGGCTGATACCTGGAAACAATGCCCAAAAAACTCTTCAAGAAAGTATAGCAGACACACATCGAACAAAATTTATACAAGGATTTGAAATCGAGGAGGGTTTTCATGGAGAACGATGTAGCTCAACCTTTAATTGGCGACCATGAAGTTCAGATTCATTCAGAAGAAGGGCCTGCTCAACAGCTTCTGGTTCAAGGAACTCAACATATGCATATCCCTTTGGCTGCCCGTACTTGTTAGTCCTAATAGTGACTCTGTTCACGGTGCCACAAGACTGGAAATGCTGCTGCACTTCCTCTGGCGTACATGCATAATCAACCTATAATGCAAACACTCTCAATTTCAATGTCCACAAAACAACATTCCGAAACAAAACAACAATGATTCGGATAACTATGACTACTAGATCAACATACTTATTGCACGTCTACAAGTATCAAATCCATAAAAAACAGAAGTACACAGAACTGTGAACTTTCATAAGACAAACTCAGTCGAGCAGAGTACAGAACAGCAGCAAGATCAGGTTATATGACAGAATCCAAAAATGCATCTCATAAACAAAAAAGAAGCCTCACATTGCCAACAAAGATTGATCGAGCGTCCACTTCTTCCCTATTTACCTGACTACCTGCAGCAGCAGCGGGATCTGTTGCAATAAAAAGGTGCAGACAATCAGAAACAAAATAGATCCAAATATTTAAAAATTACTTTCAAGAGTTTTAACTAACTACAAGAATAAAATGAGCAATCAATGCTGTGCTGTAACCATAAAAAAGGGCTAGAGTGCCAACATGCATCACCCCCACCCCCACCCAAAAAAAAAAATTCTGGCTTCTCTTTCACAAGGTTTCAGGATGGTTCCAGAATCAATCCTCTTATAATCAACTCAGATGATCCCATTCCATTACGGAACCTAAGCCAGCAGAATACATCACGATTCATACCGTAAACACAAATCAAATGTCAAATTACCACGTAATTGACAGTTAAAGATAGGAGGAAAAAACACCGAAATTCATAATGCAGATACTAAGGAAACAACAAATCCAAGGGTGACGACGTGATAAAGGGGGTAGGGGCAAGTGCAACCTTGAACAGCGCCCATTTCCTGTTCGACTTTTGTCTGCATTTCCCGAAGAGCAGCTGCTTCATCCTCCATCTCCTTGAGCCTCTTCTTCATGTCGTCCAGCTCCTTAAAATACGCATAGTCATATGCTACAGAGGTTAGGGTTTTCAACGATGCGCAGATGCGGTGAACGAAAATTAAATAAGGCAAAAGAAGGTGTTGGGCATAAAGTGAAAAAAGGACCCCTTACAACAGCACCTCCGTTCTCCGCCGCCGCCATATCGACGTCACCTTCCATCGCGCGCGCGCTCTCCCCTCCCTTCCCTCTCACAGAGAGTCCTTTTCAATGTGCGGAGAAAATCATTTGTACTCGTAAAATAGTATTTGGAATGACACTTTTAGCCCTGAACTATTCACGTCATGTCGTTTTGGTCCCTTTATTTACAGTACAGTTTACTCCATTTCCGTCCAAAAAATGATTTAAAAAACCATTTTCAGACATATAATTAATAATTAATTAAATAAGTAATAGGTATATAAATTTATGTCCCATCCATAGCTGTGATCATTTTCGTTAAAAAAGGTTTACGACGACAGATATATAAGATGATCGTTAAATAAACTCCGATCAAAGTTCCCGACGAGTTTCGCTTGAACCCTAGCTTTAATTTCAAGTTTCCTTCAACTCATCACAGAAAACGGATTTTGATGTTTGCCCTCAAAATCCACACCGTCGATTTCCCTCAGCCCCTCTACACCACCATTACGGCCGCCGCCGCGTACCCAAAGGATGATCTGAAGCCTGCGCAACTAATGGGTGTTGCCCACCTATTCCGTCAGCTGCCGTCCGGCTCCGCCCCGGCCATCACCGTCGCCAATATAAGCGCTCGGACCACCCTCGTCTACGTTGTGGCGGTCCCGAACTATATGTCCGCAGACGATTTCCTTCTCTTCTGCGGGAACCACGTCCCTCGCTTTGAAGAAATTATCTTTCTAAGGTAACGATATCGACTGTGGAGTCTGTTAAATTAGTTTATTATACTATGTATAGTTTTACCATTAGTAGGATTGTGATGTTATCTTGAATTTTGAATAGCTTGTGCCCATACTATATATGCACAATACGCAAGGTACACATAATTCTGGTAGAAAAAACTCATCTATTGTTTTCCGGTTATTTCTACAATTGGACACTCAGTTTCAAGCCTTTTTTTTAGGCATCGTTTGTATTTGGTATTCTATTGTAATTGATTTATTAATTTGTTTTGTTGCTTGGTTGTTTGATTGTTACCTTTTATATCCATCAGGAATGACGGAATGGATGATAGGTATAGTGTTCTGATCAAGTTAGAAGATCAATTGGCAGCTGATGGGTTCTATTGCATTTACAATGGCAAAAGATTTAAGCCATCTGAGGTACTGCCCGCACTAAATATATATACACCTGACATTGGCATAGGGCTGTGTTAACTGCAGTTTCTTCACTCAAATTTGGTTTATACATATATTTTCAGGTTGAGGTTTGCCATATATATTTTGCTCAATCAGTTGACTACACTGAATCTGAAGATATCGCCAGTATACCTCCGCCTGATTATACCGAATTGCCCTCCTGTCCAGTTTGTCTTGGTTAGTCACTTTGCTGGCCTGTCTGCCTGAGTGTGTAATTTCAATTTGTCCATGGTTCAGTGTGCATCTGTCTTTCCCGTATTCATCTCCTGCTTTTTTTTTTTTTTTTATCTTTTGTGCCCCCTACAGAGAGATTGGACCCAGATACTAGTGGAATACAGAGCACATTGTGTGACCATTCTTTTCATTGTTCTTGCATCTCGAAGTGGACATACTTGTCTTGCCCGGTCAGCAATCCGCCTATCTCATTATTGGATTCTTTTTATCTTTCTTTTTTCACACTACTTGATAACACATTTTTTCAAGAGGATTGTTGTTGCACGTAATATGTTTCAAATTAACTTGCTGGAAGTTTCTACTCCTGAATTGATGAAAACTTGATGACTTGTACTTGAGAACTTTCACATTTGGACTTGTGTCTTTTCTTCATTTAGTCTCTAAATCCCAGGTTTGGTTCATCAATTCTAAAATATAATAGAAGTAACATGTGGTGTCATTTTCATGGCCAATTTCAATATATATGAAGGTTTGTCGACTTTGTCAACAACAAGATGCAAAGCCAGCCTGTGCTGTATGTGGAACTTCCAAAGACCCTTGGACCTGTTTGATATGTGGCTTCGTAGGATGTGGAAGGTAAACAGTTTCTGTTGGTGCTGGCTTCTGATACTTAATGTTTAGGACCTAAACTTCTATTAGCATGTTATTTCATCTATTGTGTTTGTTAATTGATTTCAACTTATCTGATTGAATAGTTTGGGTGATACAGATATGAAAAAGGTCATGCTAGTGGACATTGGAGTGATAATCACCATCGTTTTTCTCTTGATCTGGAAAAGCCTCAAATCTGGGATTATGTGGGAGACAGATATGTTCATCGGTTGAATCAATCAAAACTTGATGGGAAATCAGTCGTTTTAAATTCACAGTGTTGTTCAGTTGAAGAATGTGGGACATGTGGATATGGTGATGAAGGATTGGATGGTGCCCTCCTCAACAGCAAAATTGAAGGGGTAAGACTGTGTTTGTAAATTTGAAAAAATTCTAGCTGGTTTTCCTTTTTTCATCTAAGTTGATAGCTTTTAGTTATTTGGCGTCAATGATAGAAACTGTGTTTCATCTAGTTAGCAGTAGCATACCATTGAATTTGTCTGAGTTAGATTGGACTGGCATTTCAATCGAACATCTATTTTTGTATAGTTGATTTACATTGTTTCTTTATTTCATTTTGCAATAGATTCTGGATGAGTACAACTGTCTTCTTGCAAGTGAGCTGGATAAACAGAGACGAGTAAGTATAAACCCAGAACCTTTGGATTTGAAGTAGTAAATTTTTTATTAATAATCATAGGTTGTTGTACTCAAATAGTTTGTGGTATAGCGGTACTTCAATTATATGATCTTATCACAAATTATTTCCATCTGGTGGAGTATGGTACTGCTTCAAGAAGTTTGTTGGAGATTAGAGTCAAGTTGCATCTACTTTTTCTTACCATTTTGCCGCCATGCTGTCTTTCAGCATTATGAATCATTGCTTGCTGAGGGAAGAAGTGGAAAAGAGAGCTCAATGACAAAAGCTGTCGAGAAGGCAATATTTTCAAAAACGCATGATCTTGAGTACAAATTGGAAAAATTTGCAGAGGAAAAGAAAGTTGTGGCAGATGTAAACTTCATTTTCTCTATGGTTAAGCTTTTTGGATTCCTTCGAGTCTATATAATTCACCTTGTCTACCTTTAGGTACAAAATGTCCATCACAATTTAATTGGAAAATGTGTAATTTTTCTGTTGTTGCCCCAGAGGAATCAAGAGCTTATGAAGAAACAAGAACTCCTGCAAAATAAGTTCAAGGAAATTGAAGAGAGGTAATATAATTTATTCACCTGCATATGCTGTCATTGCCTGTGCTTATGTCAGTATCAGCTCTTTAAGGTTTGGGGAAAATGCTTTCTCGACTTTTTTAGTCAAGTAGTTCCTCTGATATTCTCATCTATTGGGGTATTGCCAGTCTTTTTTTTTTTTTTTTTTTTTCTCAATATTTGTTTTATTTCAAAATTTTCATTTTGCTAGGGGAAGATTACTCCTCAAGTCGAAGGATGAACAAATTGTAGACTTGCAAGAACAGGTACGTGTACCACAATGTGCATAATTGTGTCTGAATTATTAGGCATATGTTAAGTTATATCATCATATTTCAATTGCAGATAAGAGACCTAAAAGTTTATTTCGAAGCTCAGAAAATGATTACAAACATGTCAGATTCTGATACTATTAGAGGCGGGACTGTTTTGCCTGTGGAATCAAGCCAGCCTTCTTCTGGCAATCCAAAAAGGCGTGCAAAATCTGGTCGAAGAAGGAATTAAGTGCAACAGCCAAAATCATTTTTCCGATTTGATTCTTTGACAAGGTAAATATGTGTTATTGACATGGAAAGATCGACTGCTGCTTGTGTAAAACTTGAATGTTACTATGATGTACATTGAGCATCGATCATTGGTATAAATTTAGATGAGTAATATTGTTCTGTCTCTGGAATCCCACTTTTACACGTGGTGTAAGATCTGTCTTAGATTTGCACACACCTCCCTGGATGTGTGAAATCGAAGGTGGATTACACACTCGTGTAAGAGACCTATTTAAGATGAAAAATGTGTAGGTTTTTAATAAACATTGTCTCTGATGATGGCCTCCAGTTATTTCCCTGTTTTCTTGGCTATTTTTACAACAAGTTATTTAAAGTTAAACTCTCCCGCCATTTATATTCATGAATTCTTCTATTTCCTTTGCACAAATATAGCTAGCTCGGATCATCGTTGGTTTACTATATTTCAGTTTCGTGATTAAGTTTATTCATCATCTCTTGACTGTTGTATATGTTGTAAGTAATCTGCACATGATATAGACTGTTAAAATAATTTTGTGATTAATTTTAGCAACTAATATAATGTTAAGAACTTTGGGTTTCTTAAAGCATCAACGTCACTATAATTATTTCTTGTTGTAATTGGAAATCAAAAACAACTTCTAAATACAATAAAGGTATGCAATTTTTACGTGTTTATAAAAAAAAAAAAAAAAGAAGTTGTTATTAGGATCAGAATTTCATGTAAATATTAGTATTTGAATTAATGGATCGTAATTTCAAGCAGAGAAAAGTGCAAAGAAAAGAAATTCAAGTATGATAAATGAAAATGGATTAGAAAAAAGTGCAAAGAAAAGAAAGTCAAGTATGATAAATGAAAATGGATTAGAAAAACAGAAAAATATCTTTATTAGTATTTCCACACATGCTCGTAAGTCATGAGTCAGAGCAAGCGCAAGTTGATGTGAAGCATCACTACAACACAATAATGGAGGTCGCGGCCCTTCTCTCTCCATCCACAACATCCTTCCGTCCCCATTTCCGCCACCCGATTTCCTTCAACTCTCCCTCCGCCGCCGCACTTTCTTTCAAGAAATCCCCAGTGCACCGCCCTCTCCATAAAACCCAAAAGAAATCCATCATAACCTCATTACCTTCCTCCTCCGACGCATGCCCAGAATCAAAATCCCCACCGCCAACGCCACAAGGCGAAGGCGCCAAACCCATCCCATTGATTATCTCTGTCGCCATAGGTATAGTAGTCTACTTGTTTATCCCAAGGCCTCCTGAACTCACCCCTCAAGCCTGGCAATTGCTCTCAATTTTTCTCTCCACCATCGCCGGCCTTGTCCTCAGCCCCCTCCCCGTCGGCGCCTGGGCTTTCCTCGGCCTCACGGCCTCAATTCTAACCAATACGCTATCTTTCACGACCGCCTTCTCAGCCTTCACCAACGAAGTCATCTGGTTGGTTGTCATCTCCTTCTTCTTCGCCAGGGGTTTCGTAAAGACAGGGTTAGGAGATAGAATCGCGACGTATTTCGTGAAGTGGTTGGGGAAGAGTACGCTAGGGTTGTCATACGGGTTGACATTGAGTGAGGCGTTGATTGCTCCGGCAATGCCGAGCACCACCGCCAGAGCAGGGGGTGTCTTCTTGCCTATCATTCAATCCTTGTCGCTCTCATCTGGGAGTAAGCCTGGGGATCCTTCCAAGAACAAGCTCGGTTCCTTTTTAGTGCAATCTCAATTTCAGGTTTGTTCCAAGCCAATTATTATTATCATAATCTGCTTATTGTTATTTGAATTCACAAACGAACATGTATATTTATAGATGATCAATATAGCCAGATATTAGACTGTGTCTCACCTGTGGCTCACTGATGTTTGACAGTCTTCTGGTAACTCTAGTGCTCTTTTCCTAACTGCAGCAGCTCAAAACTTGCTATGTCTCAAGCTAGCTGAGGAAGTTGGTGTCATAATTTCCAACCCATGGCTTTCTTGGTTCGAGGCTGCTAGTTTACCTGCTTTTGTTTCTCTTATGGCTTCACCCTTGATACTGTACAACCTTTGTCCTCCTGAAATCAAAGATACACCAGAAGCCCCTGCTATGGCTGCAAACAAGTTGGAACTCATGGGTCCTGTCACCAAAAATGAATGGCTCATGATTGCTACTATGCTCCTTGCAGTCTCACTCTGGGTTTTTGGGTAATTATTTCGCGATAATATTGCAATTCTTGATAACCAAACCCTTACGCCAAACAATGTATAATGCAGGGACGTCCTTGGTGTTTCTAGTGTTGTTGCTGCCATGCTGGGACTGTCGATACTCTTATTATCAGGAGTGCTCGACTGGGACGACTGCTTGAGTGAGAAATCGGCATGGGATACATTTGCTTGGTTTGCGGTTCTAGTTGGCATGGCAAGCCAGTTGAGTGAGCTAGGCATCGTAAGCTGGATATCAAATTATGTTGCTCTATCCCTGGAGTCATTATCATTGAGTTGGCCAATTGCATTTGTTGTTCTTCAAGGTGCTTATTTCTCGATTCACTATTTATTCGCAAGCCAAACGGGGCACGTTGGAGCACTATACTCTGCATTCCTTGCAATGCATTTAGCAGCAGGAGTGCCTGGCGGGCTAGCAGCATTGGCTCTTGCGTACAATACCAATCTATTTGGTGCCTTGACCCACTACAGCAGTGGTCAGGCGGCTGTATACTTTGGGGGTATGGTTATTTTCTGGAAAACTAGATTTAATTTTGTTGAAATTTGAGCTGAATGTTTGTTTATTTTTTTTGGTGGTGGTGGAAACAGCTGGTTATGTAGAACTGCCGGAAGTGTTCAAGTATGGATTCATCATGGCTATCGTTAATTTAACCATATGGGGAGTTGTTGGGACATTCTGGTGGAAGTTCTTGGGACTATACTAGCTTTCAACGTTGTTGGAAGGTATTGTAATATTTTTTATTTTTTATTTTTTGTAAGACAAGTTTCCTCCCATTAATTATAGATATATGTGTATATAGTTAGTCTGACATTACCTTCACAAATTCTTTTCACACTTTTCATGTTCTTTCAAAATAAAAATAGAAAGAATAAACAGACAGAGATTTATTTAGCATAAAAAAGATAAATGGGGTCTCTCGAATTGTGGAAGTTTGTATATATGAAATGTGGGTTTGAATTCAATTGTTAGATGATGGTGAAATGAGACGAGAAAGTTGTTGGTGTAACGAATGGGCGGTCTCGAATTGAATAGCGATGAGGCCAGCGTCACGTGCAGCCTCCACATTCCTCATCCTGTAATACCAAATCAACTTTATTACTACCCCTCCGTCCTGGAAAAGCTTTCATACGTAGAAAAACATACTTTAAGAAAAAAGAGTAATGATTGAGAGATTTTGAATGGTAATTTTGTAAACTTTTATATATAAAGTAAAAAAAACACTTTAAAAAAAAAAAAAGTAAAATTGTAATGAGATATTTTGAAAATTGTGAGAATGGAGTTTATAAAGGGTTTTCCATTTTGTAAATCTTTATATATAAAGTAAAAAAAAAAAAAAAAAAGTTTATTTTGTAAACTTTTATATATAAAGTAAAAAAAACTTTATTGGCTTATGTGTATACGAAAGTAAAAAGTAATGACATTTGTGTAAATTAATAAAAATTGTGAGAATGGAGTTTATAAAGGATTTTTCATTTTAAGGGTATAAAACTTATAATGAGACGGACAAAAAAAAAAAGTGTGAAAACTTTTATGGGACGGAAGGATTACTATATATAAAATATATTTTCTTTTAAACACCTAATTACAGCTTTTACGCTAAATATTACAATATATTTCATAGTCAATTGCCAAATGTTGAAATATCATACTACATAAAATATCTTGAAATATTCCCCAAAATAGTAGATCCGTGCGTGCACTGTAAAATTAAAGTGCATTTTTTAATCCACTGAAAAGTGTAATTATCTTCACTTTCACTTTTCAATGAGAACAATCATATTTTTCAAAAAATACACTAGAATTGTATGGTGAAGCATTGTCCCCCAAAAATATAACAACACATTTTCCAAATTCAAGAATCCATATAATTAGTAAATTCCAAACTCAATACGTAAAATAGTTTACATTTTTATTTTAAGCGTGTGATAAGTTATGATTTAAAAAAAAAAAAAAAAACAAAAACAAAAAAGTTATAGCAAAAGACACCCTCAACATTTATCCATTAAAAATAAAAAAGCTAACGAAGTTTAGTTTTCTTACAAATCTGTTTTTAGTAAACCTCTTGATGATTTTATTTTTTCTTAGAAATACCCCATCATATCATATGGAGCAACTTGTAAGGAAACAAACTTGTGTGGTTTTTTTTTTTTTTTCTTTCTAAAAAGTTTAGGCTAAACCTGATGGGTAGTTTTTGAAATTACCCCAACCCTAATATTATTACCTGTCATCAATAAATACACAGCATTCTGGCTCCACGTTTAAGTGCTTCAATATATCCATATAAAAATCCGGATCGGGCTTTCTTTTTCCTGAATTCACCAAAGCACTGTATCACACACAGTTTGTACATACAACACCAACTCTGAATGTAAACAAGAGTTTTTGCATGGGTATTCTCAAGCATTAAATTGTAATTGAATACACACAAGAAAGTAGTAATTGCTAGTGTATCACAAAAGGGACACCTCCTACCAAAGCATCCCCAGTTTTCAAAAATAAATGAGAGCATTCCAATTACCAAATGCACACCTTGAATAAATGAGATTATATATTGAAAAAGATCGGGGGGAAGTTGTACCCATTGTGCACGAACAGAATGTCCAGGATAAATAGGTTGATAGTTTTAGCTTTTCGTCAATGATTTCATACCTGCAACAGAAAAAAGTAGTAAAACAAACTAGAGGAGAATGAAGTTCCACTAAAGCCTGTTTGTTTAAGCATACCAAATGGGATAGTTAGTTGCAGTATGCATTTCATAACCATTTTTCTTTAGATCTATAAGTAATTCTTCAACTCCTTCGATATACGAGTATCCTTGTCTCATGCAGTTTTTGAGGCCTGGCAGTTGGATAAATCTTATTAATATAATAATAAAAGAAAATAACTACATCTTTGTAAACAAGAACAACATATTTTCCCTCAAAAGGGCAAAAATACTCCATCCTGAAAGAGAAGAGATGTACCCCCCTCCCTTCTTTCAAAAATATACATTCAATGCCAATAAGCTTGACAGGACTTGATTCACAAGAGAGAAGTGTTCTCAGTCACTCCCAAGTAAGACTTGTAGCCAGGTGAGTAAAAACATCTGCAACATTTGATTTTATTTTTCACGATAGTCATGCTTTCAGCATAGAAAATGAAATCAGATGTTCCACATTCTACACACATTAACTCACATGACTGCACGGGGAAAGTAGTGAAGTACAGGAATACAATAGGTCACTAAGGAACTCACATGAAATAAATGCAATTATATACTGTATAACAATAATCTGGTACTTAATATGAACAAGCTATCACCATTTTCTAAGTAGCAAATGGAAGTCCAAATCAGCAAATCCTGAGTCCCTGACCCACTAGAATCACATCTAGTTACATGCATACCAGGTACATATTGCAAGAAACAGTTAACCATTACAGAAGTCAAACAGATTATAGTCTAGATGATGAAGTTATAGTTCCAAAGTGTACGTTGCAATTAAAATTGTGAAGTGCAATTTCCAGAAAAAAGAGGCTCCAAGCGGGCATCATTCAATTCTTGATCTCAACTTCATGAAGGAACTTTACAGGTGGGATACATCATAAAAGTACAAAATAAAAGGATGCAATTTACCTTCCAAATCAATAGGCCTCCCATCCTTAAAAAAATTTCGAGCCAGCTCCATCTGAAAAGAACTTCCATCTATTAAAATATATAGATCTAAGCATACTGGTCTGACACCAAGAATATGTGTTTTATGTCTATGAACACTCAACGTCAAGTCAAAATATGAATCCTGCAATTCAACTCAAAATATGCGATTTACAAATGGATTTTCTAATGCAAAACATAAGGAGTTTCCTACATGATTAGGTGAAATAATTGCTCTTACTAATGTGGACAGTGATGGGCTAAGAAGAAAGTAATTCAACAAGTTAATGTTTCTTGAAAATTTTCCTAACTCAAAAAAAGTCTCTTAAGGAGAGTCTTTACAAAGCACTTTATCCTTTTGGAAATGCTTCAAAGGTATATTGTATGTGCCCTTAGGCCAACCACAAAGTATATTAACACTTTCCATATGATTGGTTGATGCAATCATACTAAATTTCGTCAAGATCGAATTAGTTCTCTTAACTATTGCCTAACACTACAATACAGAAGTTCTGGGAACCCTCCAATAGCATGCCTTGATGGTTAAAATTACCAAAAATTTGATGGTAAATTTCACAGGTATCTACTAATATACCTCATCTATAAGACCCTTCTCAAACTCAATCCAAGCAGTAGGATCCTTGCATTCTAGAAGTTCCTTCATAGACATTCTGAAAATAAAATACACCCGGAATGTGTGATTACCCAAAACAATTGAAAAAAGAAAAGCGGCATAATAGGCTTAGGGCAAGGAATATCAACAAATTTCAGAAGCACGTCGAGAATAGATAGAAAGAAAGAAGGGGAAAGAATACCCGAAAAAGGCAGGAACGTCATCGTAAAATGGGTCGCGGACAATCGTATCCAGGACATCGAAAAGCAGTATCGGCAGCTTTCTAGTTATCTGCGTAGAGTTGGCCGTCGATGCGGCGGCGGCGCTTTTGAAAGGGGTTGACATTTCCTTACGGAGAGTAGGATTCAAGGACGTTGTTAATGGCGGTCGGTGCTCTGCTTTGGCAATGGGAAGGCTACTAAATCTCCAAATCAATCTTTGCGCGGCCATAGTCAACTCAGCAAATTGCCCAATTTCCGAATTATTTCAAGAAAATGTTTATATTATTTTATTTTATTTTATAATGAAAGGATGTACATGACAACTCATCAAATCTCACAATATCTATTTTTTAAAACAACTATCTGTTGCGTTCGAAAAAAATAACTACTCCCACCATCCCACAAAACCTACTCCCTCCGTCCCAGAAAACCTTTTACATTTGTGTGAGAGCTATTTTAAAGTTATTTTATATGAATGATATGCTAATTTAGTTTATCTTATTAATTAGCATATAATTCATAAAAAATAACTTTTGTTAACGTATTATTATGAAATAAAAAGTCAATTGTGAAAATTTTTTTTTGGAATGAAGGGAGTATTAGTTTGCTATCAGTTTAAAAAAAAACTATACACCAACTGTCACAAGATCTCACATAATATCCTACTCCTAATTTTTTAAAATAACTTCCGACACCCCCACGGCGGGGTGTAATTAATTAATTTTTGATTGATTTTAATGACCAAATCAATAGACTGCCTGTTATAGTCAACTCAGCAATTGCAATTTCCGAATTATTTCAACGATCGACGCAATAAATGTGGTTATTATTTTATGATGAAAGGATGTAGATGACAACTCACCAACTTTCACAAGATCGCACATAATATCTATTTTCTAAAACAACTATCAGTTTGATATCAGTTTTAAAAAATAAAAGAACTATACACCAACTGTCACAAGATTTCACATAAAATCTTTTTTTAAAAATTAACTTCCGAAACACCCAATTTTGATTGATTTTAATGAATAAGTTTCATAGGTAATGGTTATGATGTGCAATTCAATATAAAAGTAAAAAGAAAAATTACCCCCGCATACAATATAGGGTAGAAAATGACTATTAGGTTACAATGCTTTTTAAATATTACTACTAAATACAATTCATTCCAATTATACCCTTTCCCACATTTAATTATTAAATATTTTTTAGATATTACTACTAGATACAATTCATTCCAATTATACCTCTTCTTAAATTTAATTATTAAAATCCTAATTTCTCTATTTTTTCTCAACTTCTCCCACTATCAGCCGCTCTCTCTCTCATCTCTCTCTTTCATCTCTCAAATGCCACCCACCGCTGTGAGAAGGACTACGGGGGGAGGCTGATGGTCGCGACGCGACGGCGGCGGTGAGGCAACGGCCTAATGGACCTGGGGCGAAATAAATCGGCGGCGATAGAGAACCGTGCGGAAGATGAACGACCACCGCTCCACAAATCGACGACGGTGACGGAGGACTACAGGCCACACACAGATCTGCCTAGATCGGCGACGACGGAGGACTCGGGGCGGAATAGATCGGCGACGATGGAGGACCGCCACTGCAGAGCTCTGGAACCTCAAATCCGTCTTGAAGTCTTGGGCTATCTCACGAACCAGCCTCTAGAACGGAAGCTTTCGGATCAAAAGCTCGGTGAATTTCTGATACTTTTGGATTTCACGGAGAGCAACGGTACCGGGGCGGAAATGATGGGGCTTTTTCACTCCGCCTGTGGCTGGTCTTCGCAGCGCCGCCCCTCCTTGTACGAGTTTGAAACGGGTATGGGTAGTCTGATGTATGATTTTTTGCATTTGTTTTTGGGTGGCTGATGTTAGGGAACCCACCATTTTTCTGTATTTTTTCCTGCACATGTGCAACATATTTTTATCTACACAACATATTTTTTCTGCACATTTGCAATCTTATTTGCACGGGAGCAATCTTATTTGAATTCTGAAACAAATGTAAAGTATTTGAATCAAATAGTTGGATGCACTATTTTTGGTTCTTGTGTGATGATTTTGGATAATTTGAATTCTGAAAATAAATGTAAAATAATAGAATAAAATAGCTGACTGCACTAATTTTTAGTTGTTGTGTGATGATTTTGGGGAGGAAGAAGTAACAAAGTATAATTTTGAATTTTTTTAGCGATGGAAGTAACTGAAAAACACTATGCTCAGCTTCTTCGGGAAGCAAAAAAAAAAAAAATTCAAATCAATGAACAGTACAAATTGGTGGTTTTATATTTGTTGTGAAACACATATCAGCAAACTGGAAGTAATTACAGCAGTGTACTAAGCTGGAACCAAAAGGATGTGTACTAAGCTAGTAATTTTGGTTGGGATTGTAGTTGGTAGTAGTAAGGGTGTTAGGATTGTAGTGGGATAATTGACTCAAAGTAAAACTTATAAATAAATATAATTGAGACATGCAAATTAATATAAATGAAATATGCATGTTAATATAATTGAAATATGATAAGTACAGTTCATTAGAATCAATGCAATTTTGTGTGATTTTTATTAGTTATTGACAAAAACTTGTGCGAATCAGATATATACGAATTACAATGAATTCAATTTTTATTAATTATTAGTTAATGCACATGTACTGTTATAAGTTAATATTACAATAATAGTATATGTGTACGATAATGACAGTGAATGTGCATGACAATGATAGTAAAAATAGAATTCATCGTACAATCACTCTTATGTGAAGTAGTTTCATACTATCATAATTCTTTCATGTTGTAATATTAGTTTATAAGCGTCATGATATTACTAAATGAATGTTATGATATCACTAAATGATTCTAATGATATAATTTCATATTATGAATATACATCACACTAAATTTTGCCTTCATCGTATGCATCGACTCAAATACAGTAAAATCTCTATAAATTAATATTCCATAAATTAATAAACTCTTTAAAATAATAAAATTTTTCGGTATCGACTTGGGCATTTGTAAAAAATCATCAAATTCGATAAGATAATAAGATAATAATTTTTCAGAAAATCTCTTTACAAATATTAGGTCCCATTAAAACTCTAAAATAATAATTTATAAATATTACAATTATAAATATTAATATTATACATTAATATATTTAATTAGTACATGTGGGATGGTCTCTTATATTGACATAATGCTTTACGCATTTGATTATTTACGGATGATTTTGTGATGTCTTTTAGATGAGAAGACATGGTTGGGTATTCTGAATTATTTTATTTCCATATTGAGATTTATATAGTATATATTTCATTCATCATGCATGAATATATTTAATTTACTATAATAGTTATTTAAGTAACTTCAATGAATAGATATATGTGTCCATGAATATAATAGTTAATTGTATAAAATGAATTGATATTATACATGAATATATTTAATAAGTTACAAAGAATTGGTTGATGGATGAATATAATCAATTAAATATATATGAATTCATTTATTTTCAATTTGCAAAATTTAAAAATACTCTCTTTTAATTAATAAAATATTAATTTATCGATATATTAATATCTCTAAATTAATAAAATTTAATGGTCCAAGATTATTAATTTATAGAGGTTTTACTGTAAGTGTTCCTCTTCGTTATTGGCCTTTATTTCTTGTTATTTAGTAATCTAATATGTGCGACATTAATTAATAAAATCATACAATGTGTAATAGTAGAATTTTTACCATAATATATCAATATTGCCGATTTTTTAACTTATAGATAAAATATTTCCGTTAAAAGCTTAGCTAGATGAGAGAATTCTATTGGGCAGTGACACAAGAAACATCACCGGCGTCTGTTGCAATTTTATTCTCCGTCTTTCCATCAGTGCCTATCTACAGTTCTACACTGCCCCTTCGCTCCCAGCGGAGTCGCAATCCGAATAATTTTCAGCCAATTTTTGTTATATAGTTTTTCTTCATATTTCTAACATTAATAATGTATTCGTTTAACTTTTCTTGTTGCAACGCCACTCTCTCTCGCTGTCGGTTAGTTTCTCTCTTCATTCGGTTTTGTTGCTTGTTATTTTCGTTCTGTTATGAAGGAAGATGCATCTTTTGATCATTCTTGGGTCATATAAATAAGATTTTTTGGTTTTCTTGCTGAAATTTTGTGTGGGATTTCTCATATTTCTGCTTTTGTATGGTTTTTGCAAGATATAAATATCGAAAGAAATGAGAGATGGATACTTTCTTAATGATGACGGTTATGCGAATTTTATGTTCATATGAGAAATGAGATATCAGGGGCGAATTTACCTGTTTTCACAGGGTAATTGTTTTTCCTTGTTTAGATCCAAAAGAATGGGAAGTTGGTAAGTAATTCCCACTTTTATGTCTATCTGGCATTACTATGTATTAACTGGTCTGTGGATAGATTCTCGTTTACATGTTTTTATTGCTGACTATTTGATGTTTGTCAGTATTAGCCTCATTAATTTAAAGGGGAAATAAATGTACTCTTTTATCCCCCCTTAAACTAGTATTAATTATTAACCCACTAGGACTATGTTAACACTAAACTGTAGAGATGGATAGCATTATAGAATTTTAGGTGTGCGTGATAAAAGCTCTTTCCCTCTCCAAAAATTTCTTGCTCTTATAAACTTAATTAGAAACAGAAAACTAGTTTGTTTTCTATTAAGTTTTCATTATGGTATCTTGATTGTTTAATGTGATTTGTGGATTAATGAAGTGGCTTATGCTTTTGCATGGGAATATTAACCTTTTAATTTATAGTGCATTTGGACTTTTCAACGGACTCAACTGTGGAAATATACAATGTCTAAATGGCCGGGAGATCTTCAAGCAGCCGAGTGCAAAAAAAATGAGATTCAGTATCAATGATTGCTTGAATTTGAGATCATCGTTACTCTCTGGGGAAAGCAACCTTCTTCACCATTCTGCTAGTTCTAATGTAGCAAGTAATGCTCTCATTGGTGACAGACGAGGTGGCGTTGAGGTACAATCCGAATCCGTAAAATTAGGAGCAGACGATATGGTTCCATTTGCTAGTGGCTTCCCCGTTGAAAATGATAGCTTTGATTTGGACCTGCCATCAGAAGGCTTCTCATCTATTCCAGAAGCCATTGAAGACATTTACAAAGGAAAGGTTGGTCTTCATGTTACTAATATTTTCGAAGGCTAGTACTTTTACATTGGTATTCTTTTGGACCAACATTGCAGATGGTTATCGTTGTAGACGACGAGGACAGAGAAAATGAAGGAGATTTAATAATGGCTGCTTCCAATGTTACTCCAGAGGCTATGGCGTTCTTCGTGAAACATGGAACTGGAATAGTTTGTGTGAGCATGAAATCCGAAGACTTGGAGAGGTTGCAGCTTCCATTGATGGTGAATCATAGAGAAAACGAGGAGAAACTTTGCACTGCGTTCACTGTTTCAGTGGTAACTTAATTCTCTGCTAACAAATTATCCAATACTATTGTCTCCCTTCAATTATTTATTTAAATGCTTGGCATGTGATTCTCTTAATAGCACCAAATCTTCCTTGGGATAAAAATTTTTTTGAAACACAAATTATGGAGAATATGTTGGATATAATTGTAGGATGCGAAACATGGTACGAGTACAGGTGTGTCAGCACATGATAGGGCAATAACTATAAAGGCTCTTGCATCAAGAGATTCAAAGCCTGAGGATTTCAATCGACCAGGACACATATTTCCTTTAAAGTACAGGGAGGGTGGTGTTCTGAAAAGGGCTGGGCATACAGAAGCTGCTGTGGATCTAGCTATGTTAGCTGGATTAGAACCTGCTGGTGTTTTATGTGAGATTGTTGATGATGATGATGGTTCTATGGCTAGATTACCAAAGCTTCGCCAATTTGCACATCAAGAGAACTTGAAGATTATATCTATTGCGGATTTAATAAGGTATGTTTCGTGTGTTTATTTCACGTAAACCCAAATTCTTTGATATGGTTTGCACTTGCAGATATAGACGAAAGAGGAATAGATTAGTGGAGCATGCGTCTGCTGCTCGTATACCAACTATGTGGGGGCCATTCACCGCGTATTGTTACCGATCAATTCTGGATGGGATTGAGCATATTGCGATGGTTAAGGTGAGCATAGAGTATAGGAATGAGTTTTGTATTATTGAATGGTGGGTCTCATAGCATGCATATGTGGTGTAAACAGGGGGACATCGGGGATGGAGTTGATATTCTGGTGAGAGTACACTCAGAATGTGTAACTGGAGATATATTCGGGTCAGCGAGATGCGAGTGTGGAAGCCAGCTGGCACTTGCAATGCAGCAGATAGAAGGTACTGGAAGAGGCGTCTTAGTTTACCTGCGAGGTCATGAGGGAAGAGGCATCGGTTTGGGCCACAAACTGCGCGCTTACAATGACATGACTGTCGAAGCAAATGAGGAGCTGGGTTTGCCCATAGATTCCAGAGAGTATGGGATTGGCGCACAGGTACTCATTCATCATCATATAATAATACAAGTTCTTTCTTTTGAGTATGTATGGATATATAAGAATTAATGGATGTTTATAGATACTGAGAGATCTTGGAGTTCGAACAATGAAGCTGCTGACGAACAATCCTGCAAACTACGGTGGGCTCAAAGGATACGGTTTGGCTGTAGCAGGCAGAGTTCCCCTTGTGACTCCCATTACCAAAGAGAACAGAAATTCCAAATTGGGACATGTTTATGAATCAGATATTAAATTAGAGTCGTAGGGTTTTCCTCTGGGAAAATCCTGAGAGAACCTAAGATACGCACAGACAGTTGAGATCGATGATCATGCGCGATCATTCAAATTAGTTTTTCCCTTTTTACTCTACTTCTTTTCGTTTTATTCTAGTTTCGTCAAAAATTGTGTGTTCCCCCAAAACAATTAATCCATTTTCGAGAATTCACGCAATTAGCATTTTATCAATGATATTATTTAATTGTTTTACACAAAACGGAGACTGCTAGGGAGTTTAGACCATCGGAGGAAGTATTCTAGTGTATATTAGTAGTTATAATTAATGTCTTACATTATTATAATATTACACATAGATGTGTGTGATTCAATTTTATCGTACAATTGAATTGTATGTTTTGTATATATTTTTAAATAGTATTTTTTTTTATGGGAGTGTAATTATTTTATTAAGCTGTAATAGTTTTGATAGTATTGATTATTTTATTAAAAAATACGTCCTCCGTCCCTCTATTAATCCCTCTTTAATAGGAATGCCTCAAATGTAAAATGTTAAACTTATATAGAGAGTATTAATAGTTTTAATAAAAATTACTTACGATGAACAAAGACAAGGTCTTATATATTTCAGATGTATCAAACAATTTAATTATATTTTTTAACAATATTGATTATTTCAATTAAAAGTGCAGTTATTTATCGGTGAAAACAACTACTTTTATTATTGATCAAAGCAACTACATTTATTTGGAAAAATAACAAATATTTTTTAAAATTAAATTTGAGTTGCATGGTACATTTAATGTAAATTAATTGTATAGTAAAATTATTTTACATTGGATCAATTTATACTGTATTAAAAGAAAAAAATAATGGCAAAGGTCGGGATTGAATATTTACACGACGAAGAATTGAAGTGGAATATATGTATTAGAAAGATAAAATAATGGAAAAGATTGGGATTGAATATTTAGGTGACGAAGAAAGGAGGTGGAATATTGGGAATTCATATTATTTTAAAGAAAGGATAAAAGCAATTAACTTACATGAGAAAATTACTGGCAATCACAATATATTAAAAATGTACTATATGTTACATGGATGGCATGAGATTATGTTTCACAGTTTTAAAAATATAGACTTACGGAAAAGATATGGCAATTTAACATTTAAGGAATTAATATTTAATTAGGAAAAGATAATATGTGGTAGAATACGATATTTTGCAATTAATTTAATTTGTGGTGGAATATTTATGGAAAAGATTAAAGCAAGATTGTTCGGCAAAAATTAATAGTGTGAGTATGATAACTCCATCAGAAACACATTGCCTGCTCTATAAATTATTTGAAATTAATACAATACATATCTGTGCAGTCTCACCACTAAATTAAATACTGTCGCAATGACCGTTTCTAGTGTTTCTGTGCTCGTCATGATGGTGGCCGCCTCTATTTTGGGATCCGCGGTGGCGTCAGCCGCACCGGCGCCAACCCCTGCGCATGTTCCGCAACCCCTACTCCACCGCCATCCATCTCCTCATCTCCTGCCGATGATATTTCGCCATCTCCTTCCATTGCAGTGCCTCCAAGCGGAGCCGTAGCCAACACTTTAGGGTTTGCAGCAGCTGCCACTGCTAATTTCCTTGCAATCGCTTTCATCATGCCCTCATTCATTTATTTCCATTCTTCTAATTTTACTTAATTAATTGTCTTTTTATTTTATAAACATATATAGCTAGCTACGCTCATTTGTTACTAATTATTCCAATTTCATCTAGGAATTAATTCCACTGCAAATTTTTACATATATCTATATTCATGTTGGTTGCTGTTGTCAGCTTCGCTTATTAATTTGACTTGATCATATAGTCATGCATCAATAAAATTTATTACAAACTGTCTATACGTACGTTTCCATATAATCGGTCTTATTATCGTTCAAGAGAATTCCATCTACCTAGATAGTATATCATTAAGAAGATAAATTATTAATTAATGAAAAATATCGACTGAATTCGAACCTACTTTCTACGTGTACGTGTTGTGAAATACTATATTTTATTACAAACTCTACTTATCATTCGAACCCTTTTTTTAAAGAAAAGTAACACAATTGAATATCTCTAAAAAAATCGAGACAATAAAAATTGTTGGGAAGGAAAGGATGAAGTTGCACATTCCAATACTAAATGAATTTTTGGAGGATTTCAAGTTCTGATTGTTCTTATAAAATTATATATATATATATATTAAATGATAGACTACTGGAAAAGTCAATTAAATATATATATATATATATATATTTAAGGAAAGATATAGATGGGAGAAGATGGGGATTTATTTAAGGAATAGATTTTGGAAAATCAAGGTGTAATAATTAAATTAATTAAAATTAAATTGATAATTCATGTTATAATGTCGTCAGTATATATATAACATACAAGTATATGATAACATAATATGTACTAGTAAGTTAAACTAATGGAATTAAAAGATATATGAGAATTTATTATTTTAAGGAATTTAGTATTTAAGGAAAAGATTTTTGGAAATCACGATGTACGTAATAATTAAATGAAATAAAAAATTAAATTAAAAACGACATTGCCAATATATATACATCGGATTTGATCTTATGACCGCAGGTAGATATCAATTTATATGCTCACCACCAATCATGTGATGCCACATAAGTAATTAATTAATAATAGTGGGTTTCATAACATCACATAATATGATTGATATATATATTGGTGCCATATAGGCATAAGATGAAATCCAATATATATATATATATATATATAATAACATAATATGCACTAGAAAGGTTTAACAAACGGAAAAGATATATGAGAATTGATTATTTTAAGGAAACGATGCATGATTAATTTGGTATAATACTATTTTGCAATAGGTAAAGCTAGATACAATTTCTGTTATAATGTCATTATTATAAGCATAATATATATATAAATAGTTTTGAGAACGGTAAAGCAACGACAAATATATGGGAATTGAATATTTAAGGAAAAAGATAAACTCGTGTATGGTACATTAATATAATACACCCGTTTGTTTCAAAGGTCAAATTTTGTTTCAAATTTATTATTATTATTTAAGCTTATTTTTCATATTTCTTCCGAATTTACTCTCCCATATATTTTAATAAAAGATCTTTTGTGTGATAAATAATACTCCGTTTGTTCCACGTTTTCCTTTTTCGTCTGTCCCAAAATTATTTTCACACTTTTTAAAATAGAATACCCTCTATAAACTACACATCCACAATATCATATAAATTTAAAAAATGACTCGCTTTTATTTTATTCTACTTTATGATCTCTCTTACACTTTATCTCATTCAATCACCCAAAATACATTTACAATTTATTCTCTCTCTTACACTAAATTTTAATATATTAAAATTTTTATTTTTCTTAATTTTATACAAATATTTTACAACAATAATATTAATGGAGGGAGTATTTTGCAAACAATAGGCAATTATGTGAATTATATGTTTATTGAAAGACTAACATTTTGTATGATTCAATTGTACACAATTAATGTGTAATAAAATAATTAATAAATCTTAGTAAAAACAAGTTATACTGAGAAATTAATATTTTTTAATAAAATAATAATTTTTTAAAAATAAACTTAAATTGCTTATACACATAGCATACAACATAAATAATTGTCTTGATATAACTAGTGCTCCTTTGTAAATACATCATTTTGTATCCACCACCTATGTTAAATTGACAATGGTACATCATTATAATATTAGGGGAGCTTTTAATATATATTGTTCTATTTTTATATCTATCTCTATTTTTTCTATCACCAATTATGGATCTTCCTTTCAAGATTTTTTTTTTGAGAATTCCTTTCAAGATTTAGACTCCACGGAAATAAGAAAAATTATTTCAATTATAAGCCTTTCATCTTATATTTCCTGCATAAAATTATAGAAAAAAAAATAATGCGATAACTAACACTATAATTCCTATTAATTAGTTGCTGCTTAGCTGGTGTAGCTTTAATATTATGCAAATATTAAATTTACCAAACAAATGAAAAAAGAAAAATGTCAAGAATAAATAAATTCTCACCCACATGAAAGTGAATTGATTCAATTGGTGGAACCAAAAGCTCAGTACCTAACTAAAGGTAAAATCGGATCTCCACCGTTGATATTGAATGACATGGCGTGTGGTCACCGCCAGATCTAGTTAGATTCGCGCGAAAAGAGCGTAGCGGCAGCAGGCAGTTTATTGTAGGTCACGTGCCTACAGTGTGAACTGTATGACAGAGTAGGAAGACTCATTGGACCAACATTGTCGATTTTTACCCTTTCCTCTTCGATGAAGTCTCGTATTTCTCTCTCTAAATCTCTTTCTAATCAATGCGAGGAAGGTTGATATCAATCAGTCCGTATATTTCGATTTTCTCCATCTCTCGAATTCCATTCATTGTCCTCACTCTATAATTAGGGATCTTCTACGGGCGGGGGGTTTATTTCAGATTTTTCTAGGGTTTTATTTCTAAGTCGATCCCTGTAATGTGAGGTGTGTTTTTGGGTCGAAGGGATGTTAATATGTCCCCCCTCTCGCTGTTCTATTGAATGGGCCGCAGGAAAAAGTGCCGGAAACCCTTTTCATATCGAGGTACGTGTCTTTTTCTGATAAAATTGATCACTTCATTTTATTAAGTTCTCGCTCGTTTGATTTACTCAGTTATACTTATTTTTTATTTGAACCCATATTCCAAAATTGCAGGATGTTGCCGAATTTAGTAAAGAAGAATTTCTCTTGGAATCATTGGGGTTAGGTTAAAGTTATTTTTTGGAGTGTTCCTAGAAAAGAGCCCAAAATTTAGTCTAATTAGGTTTATGATTTCTATAACTCGGAAAAAATCACTACTTAGATTGTCTAATGGAGTGTTTGGGTAAGAAGAGGAAGGGGGCCGAGATCTCATTAGGGTGTCAAAAAGATATTGAGGATGAAACTCGATTGGCAATGCTTTGGTCGCATTTGTCACTCGAAGATTATTCAAGAAGGAAAAAGAAGTGCAAGGAAGTTGTAACTTCAAAAACTGCTGATTCGTCTAGAAGTGTTGTTAATGGTGTTGTCACTGCCCCAGCATGTGGAACTGCTCGCTTGGAATTTCCAGGTAGAGGTCTTAAGAGGAAAATAGGTTGTATTGACACAGCAACTCGATTAGGTAGGAAAAAGAAGATTGATCTGGATTATGAACTGACTAAAACTTTAGGACAAGGGAAGTTTGGGTCAGTGGTGTTATGTCGGAGCAAGGCAACTGGGGAAGAGTTTGCTTGCAAGACATTGAGGAAAGGGGAGGAGATTGTGCACCGGGAAGTGGAGATAATGCAGCATCTCTCTGGGCATCCGGGTGTTGTGACACTGAAGGCAGTATATGAAGATGCTGAATCTTTTCATTTAGTGATGGAGCTTTGCTCGGGCGGACGATTGCTTGATCAGATGGCTAAAGAAGGCCAGTACTCGGAGCAGAAGGCTGCTAATATAATTAAGGAATTGATGCTGGCTGTTCGATACTGCCACGAGATGGGTGTAGTTCACCGGGACATAAAGCCCGAGAATATCCTCCTCACCACTTCTGGACAGATGAAGCTTGCTGACTTTGGGTTGGCTGTGAGAATTTTAGATGGTAAATACAACTTTGCCTCTTTGTCATGTCTTTAATAGTACTGTGTAGTCTTGAATTGTAGAAACTTCATTAGGGGGTGCTTGGAAATAGTAATAAGAATATAAAATAGTGAATTACAATGAGAATGATGGTTATATTGTTAGTGGGTTGCTCTAGTTTTTTAATAAGTGGGGATAAAAAAATATTGTTGGTTGAGAAACAGTGGAATAGTTGAGGAGAATGATTATAGGAGGGGAGTTAGTTAATCACAAATGGGGTATGATTAACTTATAATGAGTCTCATTATCCATATGAAGTACCAAGAAGGTGAATTAATTATCTTTTGTTCTCATTAACCTCCACAATTATCCTATGCTCATTCCCATTGAAGAATTTTGAATTAAGTGTCCCCGTAGTTTATGGAATGCTGTTTTTGTTCTCACAATGTGTGTGTCTTCATGATGTCAGATAATTTGTCTTAAGAAAAACTATAAAGATTATAATTTCATTTGTTGGTTTCAATGTTCCTTGGATCTCCCAGTGTACGTGTGATGACATTTAAGCCAAGTTTCAAATTCTATTTCATTGTCTACATCATTGGTTTGGGCATCCACATTTCCTTTTTTTTTTTTTTAATTAGTAATGAAATACTAAACTAAACATTGGAGTTATTTAATATTTAAATTCAGCAAGGTCTGAGTTGATCTTTAAATTTTGGGCACTCACCTTGTAAATTCAAGCATGGTGTATTTGTTTTCTTGTTCTTTTTATGTGTTATTTCTAGTTCTGAAAGTTCTCTTTTGATGTTAATGATCAACAATAATCAAATTGTTTTTGACTTGGCAAGTGGATAAATTGGTTACTACTTAATGCAAATTATTTACAACATAAAAGGTAATGATAATCAATTTCAAGTCCTGGAAAGCATCTGAAACTATTCAGAGTGTTTGAACTGATACGATACTCTGCAAAATGCTCTATCAGTTTTGCCTATCAAAATGTTTTTTGAATTTTTTCTTTAAAAGACATAACTCACGTTGAAGAGTGCTGCAATGGTATATGATTATTGAACTTCTTCTAGTGAACTAGGCTTATACCAGCTTATATATGTGGCAGGTCAAAGCCTGACTGGTGTTGCTGGAAGCCCTGCTTATGTTGCTCCCGAGGTTTTGGTTGGTAATTACTCAGAAAAGGTGGATATCTGGAGTGCCGGTGTCCTTCTTCATGCACTTTTGGTTGGTGTGCTTCCATTTCAAGGTGATTCTTTGGACACCATGTTTGAGGCCATCAAGAAAGAAAGATTAGATTTCTTGGGTGGCATTTGGGAATCTGTATCACAGCCTGCTCGTGATCTTCTCTCTAAAATGCTGACAAGGAGTATCTCAGCAAGGTTTACTGCTGATGAGGTTTTGAGTAAGTTAACTGTTTCTGTACCTATTGTTCATGTCTTGTTTTAGTAACGGTTGAATTAATTTCTACATTGTCATTGTTTAATCTAAAAAGTCTGGTTTTTGAGAGAAAATGTAAATTGGGTTTACTATGTGGACCAGTAAATTATGACATTCTATGTGGAGAGCTGTACATGCACTTCATCCACCTAAATTTTATGTCAATATGCTGAAAGAAAAGCATGTCTGTGTAAATACCTTATACTGGAAACGATATGCTTAAATGTAGGACATTACTACGTCACTTGAGTGGGACTTATTGATCAAATTTTGAAAAGATGTTTAGTTGGACAGGCACTCTTATGGCTATCTTCAAATTACCGCACTTACCCTCCAAAGTTACTTGATCAAATTCTGCTTACTGGAAAAAGTGCATCAACATCTCATCTCTTTGTTTGTTTATTATTTCTTCTCTTTTCCTACATCTCTATTTCTCAACATTTAGGACCTTTTATCTTCTTCCCTGTTAGTTCTAAAAGACTTCCTCATCTCTTGAGGTTTAGTATTGATATGTTACCAGGAACAAACAATTGTATCTGGAGGCCTTCCTTTGAGATGCTTAATTAATTTTTGGGATTAATATGACTCTATTTACTCAACTCGAATAGTAAGAACCAGATTGGAACTATTGGTTATATTGAACTTTGATTTTCAAATGTGAAATTGTGAGCTGAAAGTAAATTGAGAGAATTCAAATTGATCACACCAAATGTAGACCTTTACAACATAGATGTGGGTAAATCAATTTATTCTTGTTATTTTTTGTTGTACAGGACATCCATGGATTTCTTTCTACACTGACCTAAGTCTAAAGAGTCTAACTCTGGAGCCAAAGAAGAACACAGTAAGACTGACATCAAGGCAACTGACTTGTATTCATGGGCCGGAGTCGGAGAGAAAAAGGCTAGTACGCCAAGACAGCCTCGGTGATGACTCTTGTAGCTCAACTTCAGGTTCGAGTGAAGTGGTGGAGGGAGATGATGGTGGGTTGGTGGATGTACTGGCTGTTGCTATTTCAAGAGTTCGTATATCAGAGCCAAAGCGAAGCAGGATTTGCAGCCCGTCGAGACCAATCCAACAGGAGTGTTCATCTAACTTGAAGACTAGTAACCTCTGTACAGCATTCTGAGATAGTATAACCTTACCTACCCCTACCTGCTAATACATCTCGGAGTTTTAAATATGTCTTGGGATGGGAAATAACAGCTTGATTACTGATGGTTGAAAAATTAGACTTGATTGAGAGAGAGAGAGAGATTATGGTGAGCAGCTAACTTGTCTTGTACATAATGTTTCCTCACTTTACGCTATAAATAACAAGTTAGGCTCTGATGATCAGGATCGTGTATATAAACCCAGCATTTTAATGACTGAAAATGATGAACTGCTTCATATCAGCGATGGATTGAAGGCTGCATTTACATTTAACTTTGATGCTTCATTGCATTGTATTTGTTTGTATTTAATACACAATGTGTGTACTGTTAATGCATATAATGTGTATTAGAAGAAGTAAAATGAACATAAGATGGAATGGGAATTCTCATTGAACTAGAAGCTAAATCCCCAATGTTAAGAAAATAATTTCTATCTGGTATTTCCTCCTTATAAGAAAATATATATACATCTGTTCGGCCTACTGTTTCTGCTTGTGCTTAGGGCTTTGAAGATTCAGTAGAAAGAAACACTGTGCTGGGCGGGCTATTGTTTCTGTTTTGGGCCCAAGGTTAAAATGTTTATTTTTGGGGCGATTAATGATAATAAAAATGAATTTAGGTAACTACGGTGGATAATTAAAAAAAATAATCAATTTAGCTTTATCATATCTTGATTAAAATAAATATATGAGTTTTTTTATTTTGATTAATTACTTTCTTTTCTATAATTTTTTTTTCAGTTATTTTATTAATTTTCAATTAATAAATATGTTTTATCTCAATTAATTCTTGCAACACATTTTCTGTCAGTGTTCTTTAACTTCAACGCAACGTTGATTTAAATATATATATCACTTAATTTGTTGAGGCACCGTACGTATATATTTTTTACTAAATTTTATTTTATTAAACCCTTATATGTTTATTACTCATATTGAATCTAATTCGTCTTTTAATAGGCACAAAATTTGATTTGAAACATTTTTAAAGTATGAAATTAATACCATTATAATTACATTATTTCAAAAAAATATCATTATAATTACATTCATTTATTAATATCATAATATTTATTTAGTGATATCAGTGTACTTATAAATTAATATCACAATATACAATATTATTATATTAATAAATAAATATAATGATATTAATTTTATATTATCAAATTTTACGGGAAGTTGACTCTTTGATATATCCCAATTTTTCAAATTTGGAATACAAATGAAATTCAAATATCTGTGATCTGCTTTATTGAATCTATCTCAAGTAGATTTAAATCAACTACTTCCTCCATCCAATTTCATCACCTCCATTTACTCAAATATTCCTTTTTATCGGTCACTCCCTCTAATACCAATGTAAATTTATTCTATTTCTTTCAGCAATGCTCTTAACAAATAATAATAATAATAATATTAATCATCATTATGTAATTATAAACTTAATTTATTATCTTGATCTATATTAATTTATTTAAATATTCTAATAAATGAAAATATTACTTTTTGTAGAATGTGATAAAGACTTTGTTTTATGAGTGCGTCATGTGTTAATGGAAGCCACGTTTTGAATACATAGAATCAATTGATTTAATGTAGAGATAAGACATATTGGGCAATTCCTCGCAAAATCAATAAACAATATCATTTTCACAATAAATAAGTGGACCACTATAAAACAAATGAATTTCAGGGTGGGGGGGGCCTTCCTCCTATTCAAATGCTCCCTCAAGAATAATTTTATTTATTTCGTATTTAAAATTTCCTTTAAGATATACTCATCTTCTTTCATTTGGGTCTGGGCCCAACATGGCACGTCATAAAGTCCAATCTATAACCCACTTCTCGCTAGGGGACATAACAAAACCAATTTCAATTTACAAACAAAAGTGTTACTATACGTTAAATTATACGCTATTTCACCACCTTGCACTAATTATTTTGGTGCAAATTTAATGTGTCTTTATAAAATAAAAATAAAATTAGTAGATATTATAATATTAATATAGGAGTTTTAATCTTGTGTGATGGGTACTTACTACTTAGGTACCTGGCTCAAAATATTTATTTATAGGTGCGCTCGATCTAAAAGATCAAGTATTAAGAAATAGAGAAATCAATTTTTTTTTTTGAGTTTTGTGCAAATTATGGGCACATGTGGTTTGGACTTTGAAACACCATATTGACTGATCAAATGAGTCGTAATTACAAGACTCCTCCTAAATTCGTCCCTGCAAACAAGTAAACAACATACATATTTTATTTATCAGCGTGAGCATTGAATAAAGTAAGTTGGGTTTATAAAATAATTAATCCAGCTGGATGGGAGATGGAGATGAGATGGGTGGCCATTGGCCCCTGGCTCCACGTACATGATACATACCCAAACTCATATCAAATGCATTAAAATGAAATGACAATTAACGAAACTTCCACCCGACTCTCATTATTTATTTGTCGGGACTAAAACATTTAGGGACGTTTGGTGGTAAATTATTCAATGGAAATAGAAATGAAATATATTTTTTCTATATTCCAATAGATATTGGAGGAAGAGTAATGGGGAGGAGCCCACTAAAGTGAGGTGGGCAAATCATATTAGTTAATATTTATTATATGTATTTCACTGGATCTTAATATACAAAACTCGTACATGACTGCTATATACACGCTGTCAATAACAATTGATTTTAAAATAATGAAAAAAAAAATGAACGGCTAGTATACTCTGTTCTTACTAATAAAGCACAAATCACAACGGCTAGTATACTGTATATATAGCTAAGTACACTTTTAACTTGATATACGTGTACAGACAAATATTGATGGAGACCAGTGATATTTGTGTTGTGTCATTGGGATTTCTTCTTATTATATCCTTGGCCTTTGCCCTTCAAGCATTACTAATTTTCTTGACAGGATGTTTTCTACTAATTACTTTTTGTATTATCAGTAGACATTGCAAATTAAATTAAATACGCACACAATATAGAATACACTATTCAAACTGGGATTATAATCTAGAAAGCATATATATATATATAATAAGTAAATGTGTGAAATCATTTTCTAAGTAGAAGTATTATCATTTTTACGTACAAATATTAATATATGCCTAGTTTAATGGTAAAATACACATATTGTCACATGAAAACAAGTCTACCACTAATTCATCCACACAGAAAACCCACATACTTACGTGTATCTAACAATCATTAGTATGGATAACCCTTAATCAAGACATGGAGCTTGGATTGTATGCATAAATTAAGCACTTCAAAAGCTTGAGCAATCATTAAAATGTGGTCCTCCCTTGTAATAAAAACCATACATTTTCAGATAATAAAAAAAAACACCATTAATCTGCATTAATACAACACACCTACTGCTTTTAATTTTCATCATCTCCACTCCACTCGTTATCAGAAGAATGTTTCTGGGATAGTGATAAGACGATGCACAGACCAGAAAGTAAAGAAAAGAAAATCAGATACATCTGAAATATTCCAGCTTAATTAACAGCATCTGAATTTTCTATGATTAAAGAAAAAAGCACAATTATTTTAAGTGAAAGCATCCAAAAACAGTGATTATCAGCCCACAACTTGTTGGAGGCCTTGAATATCATCGACAATTTAAAGATAATTCCAATCTTTCCCATGTGGGATTTCTTCTAGCACCTCATTTCTCTGTTTATCCATCTCTGATTTTCTCTCACTAGTTTCTCTCACTATGTGGGAATCGGAATCGGATTCAGTTTCAGTTGGAGATTATGGCAATGGAGTACTCTCAACTACCAAACATGGCGTCCAATCAGATGGGTTTGAACAAAGAGGGCAATCTTGGTATGTATATATAATGTATCTTAGAATCTTGTTTTGTTGACTGTAACGTAAAAATGTAATCTTTTTCTTACTATGTCACTTTACCTGCAAAAATAGGTATGTATCAACTGATATTCCAAGTGACTTGTTAATTCAGATTGGAGATGTCAGTTTCCATCTTCATAAGGTATTTATTTCACTCAGAACCCTTCAAATTTCCATAATCAAACATAATAAAAAAAACTGAGCAAGAATCGTTTATAATAATTGTCTAGTATCCCCTTCTTTCAAGAAGTGGGAAGATGAACAGAATGATATACGAATCAAGGGAAGTGGAGTTAAGCAAGATATGCCTTGATGATCTGCCTGCAGGCCCTGAGGCCTTAGAACTAGCAGCAAAATTCTGTTATGGAATCGCCATAGATTTAACAGCAACGAACATATCAGGTTTAAGATGTGCAGCAGAGTATTTGGAAATGACAGAGGATTTAGAGGAAGGCAATTTGATATTCAAAACTGAGGCATTTCTCAGCTATGTAGTTCTATCCTCATGGAGGGATTCAATTGTAGTGTTGAAAAGCTGCGAGAAGCTGTCACCTTGGGCAGAAAATCTCCAGATTGTGAGAAGATGCAGCGAGTCTATAGCCTGGAAAGCTTGTGCAAATCCCAAAGGAGTAAGATGGCAGTATACAGGAAAGCCTCCAAGATCGGTTTCTAGCCCAAAATGGAATGAGGCGAAGGAGTCGTCTAGCCCGAGTAGGAACACTCAGGCGCCTCCGGATTGGTGGTTTGAGGATGTCTCGATCCTCCGGATTGATCACTTTGTGCGCGTTGTTACAGCGATTAAGGTGAAGGGTATGAGGTATGAGCTGATTGGAGCTGCTGTAATGCATTATGCAGCAAAGTGGCTGCCTGGTTTGATCAAAGAGGGGGAGGGTTTGGCTGCGGCTGTTGATGATGGGAATGGGAATGGGATTAGTAGTATCAGTGCTGGGAATTGGAAAGGGGGGCTGCACATGATTATATCTGGTAATAAAGACAAGTTGCCAACTGTCGAGGCTAAAGATCAAAGGATGATTGTTGAGAGTTTGATCAGTATAATCCCTCATCAGAAAGATAGTGTTTCTTGCAGCTTTCTTCTGAGGTTGTTGAGGATGGCTTGCATGTTGAAAGTGGCGCCTGCCTTGGTTACGGAGCTTGAAAAACGGGTGGGGATGCAGTTCGAACAGGCGACCTTGGCGGATCTTATGATTCCTACTTATAGTAAGACTGAGACTACGTATGATGTTGATCTTGTTCAGAGGCTTTTGGAGCATTTTCTTGTTCAAGAAATGTCTGAAAGTTCGAGTCCTAATAGGAAGTCGGGTTCTGACCATACGAAGATGTATGACGGAGGTCAGAGAGGGACGATTTCGAATGCCAAGATGAGAGTTGCCAGGCTTGTTGACAGTTACCTTACAGAAGTGTCCAGAGATAGAAACCTTTCTTTGACTAAGTTTCAGGTTCTTGCTGAGGCATTGCCTGAATCTGCTAGATCTTGTGATGATGGATTGTACAGAGCTGTTGATTCCTATCTTAAGGTACGTCTTTAGTATCAGTTGTTTTATTAAAATGTGTTAGTTGTTTTGATATAAAGTGATAGTTATGCTACTGCAGGCTCATCCGACACTGACAGAGCATGAAAGGAAGAGGCTATGCCGAGTAATGGATTGCCAGAAACTGTCAATTGACGCATGCATGCATGCTGCACAAAACGAACGCCTACCACTAAGAGTGGTGGTCCAGGTTCTGTTCTCGGAACAAGTGAAGATAAGCAACGCTCTAGCCAACTGTTCTATCAAAGAAGCCTCGGGGGAATCCCAGTACCAGGCATTGGTACCAAACAGAAAAACATTACTGGAAGGAACTCCTCAATCATTTCAGGAGGGGTGGGCAGCTGCAAAGAAAGATATCAACACTCTCAAATTTGAATTGGAAAGCGTTAAGGCCAAGTATTTGGGGCTTCAAAACGAAATGGAAACGCTTCAACGAGAGTTGAACAAGGCCACCAAGCCGACCAAGCACGCCTCCTCCGCGTGGACCTCAGGCTGGAAGAAACTGAGCAAACTCACTAGGATGACTGACCAAAACGACAACGGATCACAGCTGGGAAATGCAGACCAGACCAGAAAGACTCCAAGGAGGTGGAGAAACTCCATTTCTTGAAGCATCAACAATTGCTATGGAGATTTTTATAGTGTTGTTACCCGTGGTGATCATGAATTTGATTGTTCTACATGTTTCTGTTTTAGAGATTGCAAGATCCACATGTTTTAATCTTCATATTGTAAAAACATTGGTGGAAACGAACACCAGACCAGAATATATGATGTACGTATTATATATCCTGGTAAAATCATGGAATTTGCATCAATGAGGAAAAATGCAGCCTGGTAAACAGAAAACAGAGATGCATCATTAAAGTTGAGAGACTGACATTATCATGACAAGACAATTTATTTCCTATACAAGTTGCAGAATTAATGACTCAGTGCATTATAATTTATTATAACTACAAAATGAGTTACTTAATTGTAAAATATGACATAGGTATATATGTTACACTGATATATAAATAATAAAGAGAATGAAAGAGATTGTTCCAACTCTAAACTTTCTAGAACATGCAAAACGCACAAGTTTTATTTTTTAATGAAAACATTAGTTATGAAAGTATCTATAAAAGCCCTTCTCTAAATTTACAAATTTAAAAAATATACAAATTGAGCCTTAACTTATAATCTAGATTTAAAATAAGCAATTTCAACCCAACCATCTTACTTTTATAACAAACAATTTTTTAAAAAAGTGTAAAAATAAACCTTCCATCAAATTTCTATGAACAAGAGAAATTTGCCTTCACAACAAATTTTGTCCAACAATCATGATGTATGTACATCTCAAGTCTAAACTCCAATAAAATTTTAAGTTTGAATCTTCTTCCTTAATTATAATTCTTTTTTTTAAAAAAAAAAAAAAAAAAAGGAATTTAATCGGGGAATGGAATAAAATAATCTCAATGATGGTATCAGCTATGATGTTATGGTTAGAATTTTTTTCCCTTGAGCATTTATTCTTGAAGTCAATAACTACCTCCATAAATCAAAGTTGTGATGAATGTGATAATTCGTGGAAGTCATTTTCAATCTAGTAATATTTAATAATGAACTTTCAGTAATTTCTAATTATTAGTAAAGAAATCATATTCTTAGCTTTAATTATCCAGCCATTAATTTGTTGAACCACTCTGCATCATCAACATTTAAAAAAGGCTTTCTCAGTGTACAAATTGACCTGATTTTGTGCCCCAATTATCATATTTCAGTACACATGAATCACACCTTTAATATTCTATGGAGTGACAGTTTCTTCATTTAGATACGGTAAATACACAAATTCCTCATTTGATTTTGAGTTATTTTCTTGCAAGATTATCTCACATGAAACAATTAAGGGGACGCTTGGTTGGGGGTATTAGAATTAGGTAATGGAAATGACTAGTGATTCATTGTCATTGATGAATTTTGGCTTAAATGATTGGTTATAAGAGGGAGATTAGTGATTATTTTATTTTTAAATCAATTTTAAATTGTAAATATTATCAAGCATCATCAATGAGAATGATTAATAAGTCATTCTCATTACCTACTTCTAATACATCCAACAAAGCGGTCCCTAAAATCCAACCAATCAATCCTCACACCCTTAAAAAATGAGTTTCTTGTGGGCACTTGAGCTGAAAATTCCAACTCACAAATCATCTCACACAAGATTGTCTTGTGCAAGAATTTGTAATGAATTCGTGTTTTTCTTAATAAAATAAAAAAGAATGCCGAATCATATTATTGATGATATTTAGAGGTGATATATAGCATGACAAAATAGCCCATCCGTAGCAATTCTATCTTTCTTAACTAAACTTTTGTGTTCTCATCTTTTGTAATTTACATAAGGTATAAGTAAGAAATATTTTAAAAAGTTTGGTTTGGAAATAGAGTTACGTTTTTGTCATTTTGAATATGATAAAAATAAAAATAAAATATTAATTTTAGTAAATTGGCCGGAGGAAGTATTAAAATTGTACCAGTTGTAGGAGTGTTCCTCTGTAATAATATGTAAATAGATCATATTTGCATGTGTAGTAACCATATAAATGATGAGATGAGTTAATTTTTACTATTATCCTCCGTCAAGAAAAAAAAAACAAAGTTTTTTATTTTATTTTATTTTATGCTCCATCTAAATAAGAGTAAATCTCACAAATCATCTCAAATTACGTAAACTAAAAATATGTAATAATATGTAAATAGATCATATTTGCATGTGTAGTAACCATATAAATGATGAGATGAGTTAATTTTTACTATTATCCTCCGTCAAGAAAAAAAAAGCAAAGTTTTTTATTTTATTTTATTTTATGCTCCATCTAAATAAGAGTAAATCTCACAAATCATCTCAAATTACGTAAACTAAAAATTTGTGGGCAATTAGTTGGATCACAAATAAAAATAATTGAATTGAATGTAAGTTGATTTGAATCCATGCAAATTTGCACAAAAGTAGCACAAAAAGTATTTGTGCTTAAACAAATGCATTTTTTTTACAGCTTTTTTAACAAATTACCAGATTTTATACAGTAGATTTGGATGTGAAAATAACAAACATAGTGGTTTTACTTGTACAAATGGTTTTCTTTTTTGAAATATTTAATTTGTGGTAACAGCATCGTTTGATGACCTTTAAAAAAAATTATCTGTTATATTTTATTTTACTTTTTAAATTCTCTTATATTATCTTTCAAAAAAAAAAATTCTCTTATATTATATTATATTATATTATATTTTACTTTTGCTGCCGAGAGTCTGCGTATTTTTCCGACCCAACTTAATCATACGTAGCCATTGGGAATCAAAACCACTATTTCTGTCACGTATAAATTAATTTAAGGCAAAAACTTGTATGAGACGGTTTCATGTATGAGACGTAGTCACATTTTAATAAATTGTTATCACTTTTAAAAAAAGTGATATAAATTAATATAAAAGTGATAACAAATTGAAAAGTGGTAAACTTTACATTATAAGTGACAATAATTTACGAAAAAGTGATAACAATTTATTAAAAAGTGATTCCGTCTCATGCATGAAACGGTCTCACACAAGACTGCTCCTTAATTTAATTGTACAATATTATTATCAAATTAATATATTTTAATAAAACAATTAATAATGTTAAAAAATACAAACTTGAATAATTAAACAATTAATAATGTTGGAAAATACAAACAAATTTCAAGTTGCATTAACAAATCACATATAATAGTATGCATCATTACAAACCAGAAGATGATTTATTACAAGCACGCAAAGTTTTCAGCATAACAAGAAGAGACAAACATAAAAGAAAATTCCAACCACAGATTTTACAATGCATTTGATGAGGAACGGGTGCTGGTTCAAAATCTATGATGATGGATGTTGGGGGGGGGTCCCCCTGCTTACTTTGAGCGATTGATGGGAAGAAGAAAAGCAATATTTTGAAGATAATCATAAAATCAGGAAAGAAAATGAGAATGGTGGGTCCTAAGACGCATGCAGACCATCCATGGAGTTTTCGACAAAAGGCACCCTCGTTTACAGCACACCACCCATCCATGCCTTGCTCAATCCCCTCCTTTTCTACTTTAAATCCTCTAAAAAGCTTTAAACTTAATCATTTCAAGTCACCTACTCCACCTGAGTAATGAAAGGGACTGAGAGTAAAGATGAAAGTTGATCCTTTATTGGCCCACATTTCTCATTCTGGTGCACCATTTGAGCTCGAAAGAAGGACCAAAAAGGAAAAGCCACACACACTTATTGTTCTGATGATTCGGAGTTGCACCCCGTGTAACTGAGTTCCACTTCTTCAGCTTCTGTTTTCATCGATTTCAAGTATGCAACTGCTTCGTCGATTATGGAAAGTGGATCCTTGTTTTCCAATCCAGGAATGATCGTCTCCAGGATCTTCAGTGCTTGCCGAATTTTAACCTTGTTTGCTCTCTTATCCGAATCACACCTAGATTCCACATCATTCGAATGACTGCTTGAGATCTTTGGGCTTCCACCGCTCTGCAATGATGATCTCTTGTACTTGCCATCAACCAATCTTTGCCTTTTTGGTGAGTCATCAGAACTAGCCACTTGGTCTGAGAGTTCATCATTGAGTAATTTGTCGTTGTTATAGCCCTCTTCAATGTGAAATGGAGACTGCCTCATGCTAGTAACTTCATCATACTCGTCACAATCACTATCAGAGTAGAGCAGAGCATCGATTTCTTCACTATCTTCAACCATCTCTTCATCACTCAAATGATTTTCATCCCATTTTTCTTCAACTATGGGCTTCATCAAGAAGGGATGATCAAGTCGACTGGTCACTTCTTTAGACGGGCCATTAGCACTAGCAGGAGACCTCCTGTCCAGGTGAGAAAAGGCAGGGCTAAAGAACAATCTGGTGTCATTTCCAGATTGATCGAAAATGATGAACCTTTTCTGAGGAGCATCAAAAGAATTATCAAGTCCACGGGACAATGCATATTGCGAATCTTTCAGATATGGGGTTCCAATTGGATTTAGAATCCCACCAACAGCATCCTGTTGGTCTGTGTTTAAATCGGGCAAAGTAGAAGCAGATTGTCCCGGAAGAGCAACTTGGGGAGTATGCTTGGGAAGAGGAAAGTATGGCAAACTGTAGTTTTTCTCCATTTGTGGAAGTGCCATATTATCCAAATATTCTGAATTCCGAGCAGATAACTGCTGGTACGTCTGAGACTCGTTGGCTGTAACCATCTAGCCAAAAGTGCTACCTGTCATGCATATTCGCATATCATACCAAAACATGGAAAAAAACTTGAATCAAGAAAACTACGATAAAAAAGAAACGTACCAGAATAATGCTAGGATTATGTCCAGGAGTTAGATTTACTTCTCAATATGCAAAAGAAAGAAGGAAAGGGAAAATATATTGCTAGATTGATGCGACAAACGGAAAATGGAACCGATCTACGTTACAGGTTTCAACAAGTGACGGAAATACTCAGCCTGGACAAGAAGATAGGGTTAAAATTAGCAGCACTTCAATAATCATTAATCATAAAAAAGAAAACAATTTCAAAAACAAACCTGGCAATTTTGCAAAGGTTGAAAGCATGCTATGATTTTAACTATAATGGTTGATCCACCAGCTATTCCACTCTCGTGTTTATGCGCCCTAAATCTCGTCTGACTCGCTGCTTGGCACACCATAACTACTTTCGACTCTTTAATGTACTTAATAGAAAATTCAAAGGCGGATGAACAAAAGAAGAGCTAAGTAAAAGAAAGAAAAGCACAAACTCAAAACAAAGTTGAAGATTTTTAAAAGTTCTTCTTGAATAACAAACCAAACATGAACAATAACCGAATCTTACAGAAACAAGCAGAAGATGAACGAAAACTTGAACAGAATCAAGAAGGTGAGGAACTCGGAAACTAAAACTACCAATGAAGATTGAAATGAACTAGAATATTTTTATAAGGCTTCAATATCTTGGAAATCTTATAGAATATAGAAAAAACAAGAAGAGAGAGGAAAATGACTGGATCCCATAGATACAATATTAGAGATAGACAATATAAACAACGGTTTTGTTCAATCAGATGACTATAGCAACTTATAGAATAACCCTGCAGTACAAATTCAGCGAGATAACATATGGAAACACATCAATCGACAAACTCGTCCACAGCATATTGATCACCCCTTATATCCAGGTTGAACTTATTACAATTGTTTAGCCAAAATAGTATATCACTATGCGCCTGAAATAACAGCAGAAGAACATATATTTTAGAGTATAGACAAGCAAAACCATCAAGATTTAACTTAAAAAAGGCAAGCCAACATTATTACAGTAGTGAACTTAGTTTTCTTCGAAAACGAAAATTGACTAAATGAAAAGTGTTGGGGGGTGGGGGGTTCTAAAAAAGGCAAACAGAAATCTTAACCCCAACAATTCATGTTTCACTTTTCTCCTCCAGATCGAATCTGCATTTATCTTTTCTTTATCTTCTCCAGATCAGAAAAGATTCTTCTGTCTGGCGTGCTAATTACTAAACATTTTCGCTACATGCTTGTTAATATTCACACAAACATGAGAAATACTAATATTCAATTAATAATATCCCCAATTTCTTTTTTAAAAGAACGAATCCTTTGCACCAAATTCTAACCAGAAAACCCTTCTCAAACAAAATGAAACTGAATTATTTCAACAAGCGCAGCATGAATTATTGTGGGGTTATCTACCCTTATTCTGCTTTTAAAATGATGATCTAGCCTTAACAAGAAAAACACCAACTCCAAGAAAGATTATTTATTTTCTTATGCAACAAAGAAAATCAAGAAGGTTGAGAAAACTAGTTAAAATCAAGAAAAAGGAAAAAACAAAATAAATAATCTTGAGAGAGCTTAAAAAGGGAGTGAGAAGATTTGAAGAACTTACAGATCGTAGTGCGAGAAAGTAGCAAAGTTTTGTGAAGAAATATTAATGGCAATGAGACTAAA
Source organism: Paraleonurus japonicus (assembly GCA_030762865.1). Lineage (NCBI taxonomy): Eukaryota > Viridiplantae > Streptophyta > Magnoliopsida > Lamiales > Lamiaceae > Paraleonurus > Paraleonurus japonicus. The sequence continues at coordinate 1,572,427 of CM061057.1, read as the reverse complement.
GTTGTGAGAAATAGGAGAGGAAGGAAGAGAATGTGGAAGTGGTGAAGACTGAGTGGTTGGTTGGATAGCTGCTCAAACTCAAAGTAGCCACCATTAATGGGGTTGCTCCTATTATATAAGAATTTCAATGACCATAATGCCCTCCCTTTTTTTCTCAATTGGGTTAAATTACATAAATTATTTTTCACCCAAAAACAATATTATATTTTTTTTTGAAAGGAAAAAGCAATATATATTTAAAATTCTTAAAAATAATATATGTATGTATATACTTATAGGCAAATAATTATATACATCCTCTATTCCATAAAATCTTTCATACTTTTCTTTTTCGTCTATTCCACTATAAATTTCACACCCTTAAAATGAAAAACCCTTTATAAATTCAACTCTCACAATTTTCATTAATTCACATAAAATGTCATTACTTTTTATTCACATATACACACAATCCAATAAATTTATTTACTTTATACATAAAACTTTATAAAATTACCCTTCAAAACTCTAATCATTACCCTTCTTTCTTAAAGTGTGTGTACTCCCTCCTATGAAAACTTTTATGGGAAGAATGGAGTATATTAATTTTACTGTGCAATTTAAGTATGATTTTTAAATAGTATTAATTTTTTTACTAAAAAAATATTAATGGTTAGTACAAATATAATTATTGGTGGACACAACTTATATGTCTTTCATTTATTATGTGATACCACATAAACAAAATCAATTAAATAATAGTAGACTCACCTGCTTATATGACATTAAACTATAAGTAGTGAATGTATAAATTATTATCTCCCTGTAGATATATGATCATTTTCTTGTTATTTTTGCTGAACAATTTTAGTTATTTTTATGAAATAATATTAATTGTTTATTAATATCATGATACAATTGATGCATTAACTCATATTTATAAATTATAGAGCTTAACAATAAGGTTAGGAGGTTTCAAAAAAACAAAAAATAATAATAATAATAAGGTTAGGATTCTTTACGATAAAGCAACGAAAGATAAATGTGCTTGATAATACAAATAAATTTAAACTCATTTTTTAAATGAAAAAGTTTCCATGTGCACTATTTTTAGTATTTTTAATAGAGACGAACTAAGTCAAGTGAATTTGTGCGTGCGTGAAGTTGTAATTCATTAATATATATTGCAGCACTTACTTTTTTTTTAGAGAAAAACAAAAAAACTACACGGTTATGTGACTGTAAGGGCATGCGTACGCATTTAACACTAATGTGATGTTGACATTGCTTGGCTGTTATTATTTGTTTAAATAAAACAAAAAACAATTGAGTCATTTTCAGATTTTTTTTAAAGACATATATCAATCTTAAAATTTAAGACATTAACATTATCTATTATGTAGTTTAAAAAAAAATGACATTATCTATTATGTGATCGCCTTGCCATGGGGTTCAATAATCAATGTTATTCAATTGTAATTTATCTTGAATTTTATTCTTTTGCTCCTGAGTAGTTTGCGCTATATTTTATTAATTGAATTACATTCAGTTCATTTGTGTTTGTTCAGTTAAAGTTTATTCAAATTTGGTATAATTTAAAATCAATTAAAACACTTAAGTAAATTGGGGCAAAAATGGTATGCACAAGTTGCACCTGGTACAATTGAATTCATTTTAGAAATAATGTTATATTTATTTAATAATATCATATAACATATCAAATAATAATACTACAGTCTATAGCTTATCAAGTGATATCACAATATTTTTCATACTGTTTGAAGTGTTTTGTATGTATAAAATATTGTGATATTTATTGATATAAATGTAATATTATTGAATAAATTCATTACACAACATGTAACTGGTGTGTACAAGTGTGATTCTAAAATTGAATAACAATTTAAATAAATTTATTAATATCGTGTTATGATCTAATCAGGTGGCTTAGCCCACCTGGCCACCGGGTTCTTCATTTTAGTGGGAGACTCGGGTTCGATTCCCTTTGAAACGAATATTTACTGATAAAAAAAAATTAAAAATACCGTGTTATGATCTCAGTTCCATCCATTTACAACAACATAAACAAGTATTAGGACCCGTTTTGTAGCCGAAAAAAGCCAAGAAAAAAAACTTTTTACGATGTTTTATGGTGTTTGGTAGGTCTGATAAATTTTAAGGGGTGACCGAATGTTTTCTCGGTCAGCCCCAATTTTTCTCCAATTCTATACAATTTGTTCTTGCTCCCAAGATAATTTATCTTACCCTTCCCCTCCGATTCATTTTCATGGCAAGTGAAATTTTACAAATAACCTCCCCATTCTCATCACCTACCACTTCTATAACATTTGCAGAGGTTCGTCGGCGGAGTATCAAATCAATTAATTTCTACTGTGCACAAACCACAAACCAGAGGTTCATCGCCATGTCGTCTTCTCGTTGCCGGTGCGCGAGTCGACGCGTGTAGGTTCATCGCCGCTTCCCTTCCTCCCCCTTCACCGCCGCATTGTCTTCCTGTTGTCGGTGCGCGAGTCGGTGTGAGGTTCGTCACCGCTTCCCTTCCTCCCTTCATTTCTCTTCCTCTTGATTGCTCCATACTTCCTCTAAAATTTTGATTGATTATGATAGAGGTTTGTGAGAATCTAGGTTATGAATTTTCTGTTCTTATTGAAAGATTTATTAAGATCAATATGTACTATCTTTTCCTTATTTTTCCACAGTATATTTATAATTTAGGATTGTGTTTTTTTTGGTCAACTTTAAATTAGCAGATTTGTAGGGATCCTTCTACGTTATTTATATGTACACATATGTAACCCAAAGTTCTTGATTCAATATACAAAAAACATTCCTCAAACCTTCTCTGTACGTGAAAATTTTACACTTAATTTTAATTTTTAATGTTCAATTTCTGAATTTGAGTTTTTGGGTTTGAGATAATTGAGTTTGTTGCAATGTTGGTAGTGTTTGAAAAATGGTGGATAATCTAGTTATGGTAGGATGAAGAGGGAGATGTTGAGGAAGGAAGAAAGTGATGTTGGTAGGGGTGGGGGCAAAATAGAATTTTCACAAATTTTTGCTATTTTCTTGAGATTTATCTTGGTCCACCAAACAACACATAAGATTTTAATTACATACTACTAAACATCAAATAAATTTATTTTCTGATCTGCACCCATTAAAATTATTTTAATCTCATTTTTATGATAATAATTTTGTAGGGCTACCAAATGGATCCTTAGAGTATATATTAATGCAATGAAAAGATTGTCTTGAAATAAAGAGTCCAGAGATCATATTAAATTAAAAAAATGAGGCAAGATAATAAAAGTGAAGTCACCCATGACCAGTGGCGGATCCAGGATTTTGGATTGGGGGTACGAAAAATAATAATAAATGAAAGAAAAAAAAATATTAGGAGTACATAATAATTATTTTTTAAAAATTTTACCTAAAAAAATTTAAAAAAATATATATTTTGGGGGTACAAGTGTACCCCATGACCAAAACCCACTGTCTCTTTCGGTTTGACAATTTGTCCTAAATTTTGGTATTGTGTGACAACATTTTGAAGGAATCAATTCTATAAAAATTATAAACTTTGATTATATAAACGCTATATCTCAATTTTATTAGTTGCATTGTTTTTTTAAGATCTTCATGGACTTTGTTCAGTTTCATTTGGTCAACCTATCATGTGGAAGATTGTATTAATATTTTTTGATTGGTAAAGGTATTCGTTTTTAAAGGGAATCGAATTTGGGTCTCACTTTATTAGGTAAAGGTATTTGTTTTGAAAGGGAATCGAACCTGGGTCTCTCAATAAAGTGAAGAACCTAGTGGTCTGGTAGGTTACACCACCTCGTTTTGTATTAATATTAGTCTACGATAATTTAGTGGTTATTGGTTAAATGAGTCATTACACAAAGACTAACAAGTCATAAGGCATATCTAACCACCTATGTAATGACACGCTAATCACACTCAACATCTTACAGCTAGCAGGTTATCATTTATTTATTTATTTTTTATTAACTGTTTTATCCTATTCAATCATTTATTATCAATAATTCTATTATTTTTCAACCAATAATAATTTTTTTGTCTCAATTTATTCAAAAATTAGAACAACACAAGTGCAAGCGTAATGAGAGTTAAAACCAAGCGTGTCATTAATATTTTGCAGCAAGCTGTAAATCAAACTTGTACATGTGATCATTTGAACCCAAATTTATATCCAAGAAATATTCTTAATAATATACCTTGATTGTGACATGAGTATCATTAGTGCACATTGCATATTTTTCCCCACCCAACTTTATCATTTCAATTAGGTATGGTAATTAGTGATTGAAGCCCAGGACAATGATGTCTAAAGTAAGAACCGCCTGAAAAAACCAATATCTGTTCATTTAGGTTGGAATAAGTTATTCGTACTTTTAAAGATATTAACATTAATTTCAAACAAAATACAATTGACTCAACATTTACAATAACTAGGTTGTCACTGATGACATCTCGCCCAGGACGCATCACAACAGGCAAGAATCACCAACCATTATGTGCAAGAAAATTTTGTCATCATTAAAGTTCATTTTTTTCCAAATGGAACAAGATCAATCATTACTAGCCCCTAATTTAAGGCTACATTTGTTTTTGAATTTAAATGTTTTGGGAAATTCATGACTTTAAGATGTGAATTCTTGATTAATAATAAAAGGGTGTTTTTAATTTTTAATTTGAAATTTTGGGAAGTCATGACTTTAAGATGTGAATTCTTGATGAATAATAATAATATGTGTTTTGAAATTTTGGTAGTGTGAAATTTTGTTGCATTGTATAAGAATAAAGTAAGAAAAAAAATGAATGAATGAATAAATAAGAGTAAAGAGTGATGTAAAGAATGATTGAGTAAGTTATATTGGAAAGAATAGTAATAGGTTTATAAGTATTTTAGTTGTGGATTGAGTATGAGATTTGAAAACTTAATTTAAAATGGGTGTTTGCAAATTCAATCTTATGGAGAAAATCACTTTTATTTTGAAAATATCACTTATGTAGTGTTTCCAACTACTTTTTTAAACACTTAAAATTAGTTTTGACAAAACAAATTTTACTTGTTTTCGAATTCTCTAAAAGCAATTCTCATTGAGAGGGAAAAAAAATTACTCACATATACCCCACTATTATTAGTAAAAGTGATTTTTTTTTCCTTCACCTTTTCAATTTGATTAAAAATCAATTAATACCACTTTTTTAAAATAAATAAAATTTCAAAACACACCCGAATGATAAAGGGGGTCAAAAAAATCCTAAATCCATCAGCATAAATTCCGAAGCAAACGTAGATTGTAATTTCCTGGGGGAAATATCAACTTAGAACGGCATCGATGGAAAATGATGCTAAAAACAAAAATTACAGGACCTTCAGAACCAGATATTTCAATACTGTATATTGGTAAGACTCAAAAAAAAAAAAAAAAAAAAATACTGTATATTGGTACATAGTCACACGTCCATTTGAATCAGTGAACAATAATTAAAATTCTTCCACGTATAGAATTATGAATAATTAAAATTGAGGAAAGAAGTTTAATCAAAATTGAATCACGATTAACTTATTTTAAATTCAATTATCTACATACAAAATATATAAATATAAATTGATTTTTTTTATCAGTAAAGAAATATTATTATTAATAATAAAAAGGAAAAGAGGCAAGAGGTATGCCTTCATACACAGAACATAACAAAGAGATTCAAGGAAACAACATATAAACAATTTAACCTCCAACCTTCAAATGCCACCTCACAGTTTCTTAATTTCGGAAACAAGACAAATGCACCAGTTTGCAAAATCCCACCTAGAACAGCCACCTTTTCTATAAATTGATTTTATTTGATTCTTATTAATCACCAAAATTATCATTTCAATGGAAGTTTGAACAAGTGTCACATAAATCAATTAATGGAATGGAGAATATATCAAACAGTGAATGTAATAAATGATGAATTTATTACTATCAGCCAACAATGTTAGTGGAATTCAATTACCATCGTCGCATTCATCAGAGAAGTATTGTAAGAAACAGTGTCCTTTTTTTTGACAGAAGAAACAGATAGAGACCATTAGCAAAGATGAAAAAAAAAAAAAAATCAAGTATGGAAGTCCACATCGCTGCGCTGTAAGGATCTCCCCTGTTCGTGAACTACACGCGCTTGCAGACAAATATCGCCTATTTACAAATATAATAGACAATAGAATAGATACTACATTCATATCATAGGATGGAATACACTACAAGCCAAAAGTAAAATTTATGTTTCAGATTACTACAACCAGCTTAGATTTTGATAAGTGGTTTCGGTAAAATGATGATGAAAATGAAATGAAGATAACATTGAGCAAGAACCAGTTGCATAATATTCATATATCCAACTTGCACCCCATGACATGTGGAGAAAGTTCAGGTAGACAGTGAAAAAACGGAAAGGAGCACAACGAGCAAATCTTACTGAACATTATTCATACATATTGTTTACTCGACACGCAGAACTTCAATCTCAAACATCAGATCTGAGTTCGGCAGAATACCCCATGCTGGAAAACCACCGGGGCCATACGCATAGTCAGGAGTGCACTGCAGGGATAATAAAGACAGCTTAAGCATGCAGCAAAATTAATCAAGAAATAGGGTGAAGAAAAAATGATGTGCATCACTGAAGAGATGTAAGGGTGCCAATATTTGTGATCATTCTACATGTAAATGAATGTTATTGAGGACTAGAGCACTGATCCAGAGAGGAAAACGAGAATAAGACGTCTAGATCATGTAATAATCTAGTTTGAGTCCAGAAATACTACAGAAAGTTGCATACCAAACTTTTACGACCAAAAGCTGTAGCCTTTGAATGATATTAAGTACTAAAAAGAACACAAATATAATGGCAAGATAAATAAATGAGGTTTGCATATTACTCGTAATTGAGCAACTTCTCCCACTTGCATTCCTAGCACCCCTTCATCCCATCCTGCAGTGTGTGCAAACAAAATTAATAAAAAACCACTTTTGCATCATGCAAACGGCAAATATAAGACCTAAGCATATAAATAAGCAATAATATATCAGAGTTTGACAGTGCATATTGCTTCTATATATTGAAGATATTGAAACTCGAGTATGAATCACGATTCATACAAATGCATCAGATCATGGAAATATCCTGAAAGGACGAATCTTTTCTAAAATGCAAACCTTCATAATGTGGACAGTGAGACATTGGTCCTTTGATAATTGTAGTATAAGTAATGATTACACCATCATACAATTTTTCAGAAGAGGATAATAAGATGCAAAACAGAGTACAATATGAGGAATGCTATAGAACAAAAGATGGATTCCATTTATGGTAAATTTATGGGGCTCCATCATAACTCAAATTCGCCTGCTAACATTCCAAGAATTCAAACAAAGTTGTATATAAACAACCATATCACAAACTTTTGAAATCCCTTGCTACTTATATATTCATTATTCACTTATCTTCATATTAGCACAGCAGTAGCTCTAACTAGCCTATTCCAATGCATCCGTAATCTAACAAGAAAATATTTCATCAAATCATAACCCAACTAGAGTCGGAGATCTTCCTCCACTCTTCCATAGGAGTGGCCCAATGAAGTTCACAAAACACGACTCACTGTCCCACCCAACTAGTTAGACCCCTCGCCCTTGCATTTACGAGATGTCGATCTCAACACCAATAAATTAATTTATCTTCGATTCACATCATCAATTCACAAATCAACTACAACACAGAAATTAATCACAGATCGAAACAAAAACTAAATAAAAATATAATTTCATTTACATTAGGACAAAGAAATGAAAATCACCTTTGATAACTTTGCCCTGACCAATTTGGAAAGTGAAAGGCACCTGTCCAGGATCCTTGGTGCTATTGCCCGAAAATCAAATTGACGCAGAAATTTAGGAAAAAAACATCAATCACTTTCTCTTTTGAAATGGTTAACTAGTAGTAAAAAAAAAAGGGAAAATATTATACCTCCAGAACTTTTTGCCGAGATCGCGATTTTTGCCGAAACCGGTGCAGTGAACGGTCACTTTTTGACCGACGACGGGTTTCGGGCCGGTGCCACTAGTCAAGATTGTCTTCTCCACTCCCATTGATGAATTACTCTCCAAGACTCTTTTCCTTTTGATTTTAGGGTTTTGAGTCTTTCGAGTTCTGAAATCTATTGTGTGTGCGTATTTTTAACCGTTTGTCAATATTCGGCTCTTTTCTTTAATAAAATGCAAGTAAAAAACACTTTTTTTTTTCCTGACAGGGTAAGTAAAAAAACTTTGAAGCATAGAGAAATTGCGACTTAGTTATTTGTTTTTTTTGGTAACATTCGTGTGAATTTGAGAGAGTACGTGGATGATAATGATAATAAGTGTATATTACAGTGATAGTGATAATGATACGTATGCATTTATTTCACACAAATTTTTGTCTTTTTTTTAAACACAAATTAAAAAATATAATAAAATAATAGTATAGACTGTATAGTATACTAACGTAATAAAAAAAATGAAAGAAAATATGATTTAGTACTCATATATTTTTTTCGTCTCAAAATATAATTTAGTATATTAAATGAGTTGCAATTGGTATAAATAAATATAATGTGTAAGGATAAATGTATAGGGCTAAAAATAAAAATGGAAAACTTTTATTAAGATAAACTTTAAAAAAAAAAAAAAGTTTTTAATAAATTGGAGGAAATAATTTTCTATTATAAAATTTTACCACCATGATCAAAGTGTCAAATGGACACATCTCGCCTAGTTAGAAACTCCATATTAGTCCCGTCAAAAAAAAAAAAAAAAACTCCATATTAGTTGTGTCAGTGTTTTCAAAATCGAATTGAATTGATTGGTTCAATTAGGCAACTTGGAAACCAGCCATTAGCGCGGTCTAAGATATTCCTTATTCCTTTTCATTAAATATTTAATTATTAAATTTGTTAAACAAGTCCCTAATTCCCAAAACTACCCAACATCATGTCTATTCTTATCTCTCTCATTCTAATGTCTTTAGTATTTATTAAATTTTAATATTCTAAAATAATATTGTGTTGTGTATGATTCAATTACGTTTATTTCAATATAAAAATTATAATCTTAATTTTTTACTAGTATGTATTTATTTATTAATGTAACATAAGAAATCAGTGTCGAGTCCCATTATTATGTATTTATTTGTCAATATAACAAAGTTAAATTGAACCGGCGGTCTAACATATCCAATTAGTTAAATCGAAAATCGATGTCCAGTTCGATTATGAAAATACTGAGTTGTATATGAAAATAATAGCTAATATTATTCAACCTGCAATAGTTTTCTTCTTTTCATTTTATATTTGAGCTTTTTTTTTTAAACAAATTAAATGTGGGTCAAATTTGAATTAAAATTGTATTTATTGTATGTGCAATTGGTAAACAAAGGATTTTGCCAAGTACACATAAGAATTCGCGTCTATTAATCATGAAAAAAACAAGGGAGAGGTATAATAGTTGCTTTATATAACTGACATGTCATGATTTATATTAGCGTGGGAAATGTTGGAATGAGATTTAATTTGATCTGGAGGTCGTGTTTCATTAATTGATCAAATTTGTGATACAAATGGTTCCCACATAAATAGTGGGTTCTCTTAAAATAATTATTATGAATGAGTTTAAAAGAGGAAAAGAGCTAAAAATAGAGGAGAGGAAGTGAGAAAAAAAGGGTTAGAGAAATCCATAGGAATCGGCGAAAAGAAAGAATTGATGTTGACCAAGCAAATTTCAAAGGATGGCAACGACTTCCCTCCTTATTCTTGTACCCCGAAACACCAATATATAGCCTTTTCCGCTAGCTTTCTCACAAATCTCATGAGAAAAATTTGTTGATTCAATTCTCATCTCTTTCTCGGCCGCCATCATCATCGTCGTCATCAATCAATTTTTTCTTGTTTGCTTGTACACTAGAGCGTGGTCGATGGTGGTTTGATAGATTTCTGATGTCATGCGAAAAATTAACCTAACACAAACAAGAAGAAAGAGAGAGATTGAAGAGACAAATAAAAAACATGGAAATTGTTAGAATTCAGCAGTTGTTGCACCTGTGGTGTTGTAGCCAAAGCAATCACGTTGCTCTTGTGGGTGGAAATCACACTGCTTCCAGATTCTGCACTCGCTAGAATTCCCCTCCATTGCCGCGCGATTATTTTGTTTTTCTTCTAGTTTTGCTTTCCTCTGTTTTTGATTGATTTGAGTTTCTGTTTTCTCTCTCTTCTCTCTCTCTCTTTCACAATTGATTTCTCGTGAACATCTCGCCAGACATTGCCCTCGTTTTCTGTTAGTTTCTTCATCTTTCCTTGTTGTTTGAAGATGGACAAATTCGCCGGCCGCGGCTACCTCCCGGTGAAGAATAATTACAACGAAATGAACGGCGTCGAAATCGGATTCAATCCCGACGCACTTCTCATAATCAAACTGCCCGATTCTCGTGCTCTGCGTATTATGTCCAGATCGCTCTTCTTCGCGATGGTTCTTCTCGCATTGCCTTCGCTTTTCTCTATGATGAGAGCCTCTGCAGGCGCTTCTGCATACGAATCCGCCTCAATCTCAGATGCCTCAGAGGGTTTCAGAATCCTCCCCGTTCTCCTCCGCGATTTGGTCGAAGAAGGCCTCATCAGGAAAGGCAACAAAGGTTTCGTTCTCGGCGCCACCGTTGGCGACATCGGACATGATTTCGGCTTCCTAAAGAACTCCGGCATTGATCTGCTCACCGGAGCCGATCTGCAGCAGAAAAACGTGGTTGAACACCAGGTGTTTGATTTTGTGTTCGCAACAAGTCTGCAGGGGATTCAAGTTGTTGACAGCATGATCAAGGAAAACGGCCTTGTCATCTCACCCTTGGGCCGCGATCCCTCCACCGGGTTGAGATTGCTCAGCACTTACAAGATCGTCTACCTCAGGAGATTCGAAAGCACAGTGGTCGCAATGAGGAAAACAGGGGCATCATCAGCTGGTGCAGCAACCAAGGAAGCACTACCCTGCGGCGGCGCTACCTCGGATGTGAAGAGGAACGCCTTGAATGGGCTGGAGGACGTGTACCTGGAGCCACCCAGGCGAGCCGTTCTGGAAAAGAAGTCGAGCTTCATGTCACGAAAGATCAAGTTCCTTCCGGATTTGTTGAAGGACTCGTTAGACGAGTATCCGAGACGAGTGTTCGTCTCGGATGATTCCAGCGCAATAGACTGGCTGTACAACAACTACCCGATGAGGCATCAAGAATTCGAGGTTTTGAACATGGAGGTTGGGTCCAACAATGACGGGTCGGAAACCGGGGCATCCAGATTGCTTAGGAAGAACGTGAGGCGTGAGGATTACGTGGTGATGAAGGCGGAGGCGCAAGCCGTGGAAGAGATGCTCAAGGACGAGACGTTGTTTCTCGTGGATGAGTTGTTCTTGGAATGCAAGAATCAATGGCAGGATGGAGAGGGGGAAACTGGCAGCAAGAGGGCGTACTGGCAGTGTTTGGCATTGTACGGCAAAGTGAGAGATGAAGGTATTGCTGTGCACCAGTGGTGGAGTTGATTGTGAGGGAGGGAGAGTTTTTTGTGTTTGTCTTGGACTTCTTTTTTCTTGGTTATTTGTGATCGATGTGAGAGTCCAATGTTTTATTCTGTTGTTTCTTTTTCATATTATTATCTGTTTTACTTATGGCTACAGTGTATTGGGTCGTTATATGGTGTATGGGGTGTACTGTAAATGTAATTAAACAATGGCAGGGAAAGAAATGAAATAAGAAGGTATCGGTGGTGTTAGATACTAAATAGCTTCTGTTTCTGTTTCTTGTCTACTGGAAAGTATGATGATGGAGGCATAAGGATTTTTGTCCGAAGATCCAACTTCATATATATAATTGTAACAATAGGAAATTCTTTGGGATGAGGAAGGATTGTAATTTAAATTTCTTTGACCTGGCTTTGATCAAATAGTGTATCATCATCTTGTGATAATGATACGGGTCATTTAGATTTTAATTTAAGTATTTTCTAGAATGTTTTAATATTTTGATTGTCATTATATAAAATATTCTACATATGAGAAAAGCATTTGAATCAGTGATTACAAAAACAAGAATCATTTTTATTTCGTACAACATGAAAGATACAAAACTTAAATAGCTAATAAAATAAAAAAGAACATTACCGGGCAATATATAGTCTTGGATAACATAAATTCAAGGAGGCCAACAAACTACTAACAAACAACGTAGATTGAAAGTGTACTAAAATATAAGATAAAAACATATATCTTCCACAAATAACACCAACTTTCAAGGGGTGGTGGCAGTCTGCGGCGGAGGAAGCACGGGGGTAAACGGAGCGGTGGGCATGGACGGTGTTCCAGGGATTTCGACAGCCGGTGGGAATTGAGGAAAGTTGGGGAAAGATGGCGTGGAGGGGTTACCACCGGGTGATGGAAGGAGCGGGTGAAACAACGTCGGATTAGGGAATAACGGGAGTGGGGGTGTCGTCGTAAGGTCCGGAATTCCAGGGAAAAGAGGAGCCAACAGGCGACGATTTTGGCCTGGAAACGCCATTTCCAGGCCTGGAAATGTCAGGGAAATGACAAGGATTAACATGGAAACCTGGAAAAAACGAGAACCCATGTTCATAAAGCAAGATATAATATTGGATTAGAAGATGGATTGAATTTTATGCTGTAAGAAATCAAGAAAGTGTCTAGTATTTATATTGGCAAAAAAATGTACCCTCAAATTCCAGGCCCCACCACCTCCTCTATTATATTTCCTACTCTTCCAGCTTAGGCTCTAAAAGCTGTACATTCTGGTTGTTAAAAAAATAAACACACTAGAAAAGTTATAATTCAATTTTTTGCAACAAAATGACTGTTTTGATAAAAGTTGTTCAAAACACTGAATTAGATCACAAGTTTAAGAGTCCTCCTAGTTCTAATTTTAAAACAAGTTATTCAGGACAAGACAGTGGCATCTCTGTAGGAGTATAAGATGAAACATTATTTAAAAAAAAAATAAAAAAATCTCGACGAAAATCCAATGGCCTGTGTGGTTACATTTTTAATACATCAACCACCAATATTTTCATTCCAATAAGATGATGAGTGGTTCAATTCAAAATAGTGAAGGTGGTACAGTACGTAAGTGATTATTGGTAAGAATTATTATGTAGATGCAGCTTTACAAATGACATAGCATAACAATTGTCCATTTTTGAAGACAAATAATAGAATAGCCACAAGTCTGAAAGAGAGATAGATGTCTTTTGTAATAATAACCAACTCAAAGCCAACGGCGTTGAAAAATTATTGCACGATTGTTCAAAAAAATTCATCATTATGAAGCTACATATATGTGCAGTAGTGAGGGACTGTGTATATAATTATTTATTAAAAATGGTATGCAATTATTGATACAAAAATTGAACCTACTCATCACATAGTCTTTGTACAAATAGTACCTGTTAGACCAAGATTGTTTTGATGAGTTAAAAGACTGTTCCAGATGAGCAGACTATGATTGAAGACTAAGTTCTAGTACAAAGCTGATCAGACTAGGTCAAGATTAGTTCAAGTCAGCTGGAGACGAGGAATGACAAGTCATCCGGAGACAAGCTCAAGTCTAGTCATCTGCGCAGGAGACAAATATGAAGAGCTCGAGACGAGGTCAAGATAAGCCGAGTAGAATAAGAAAGGCTAATCTTCACCAAGTCAGTCATGAGACAGTAGGAAGAATCACCCGAGGTTTTAAGCGGTTTTCAAGAATAAGTTTGTTAAGCGATTTTCAAGTTTGTTAGAACTAACTAACAAACTAACCGACTTTTTTAGACTTATATATAGGTCTAGGTTTTTCATTCTTAGATATAGAATACTTATGCATATTTGATTTCACACAATTCACTATTCGATTTCACAATCTTTTCACAAGAATTTCTAGAGAGTTTCAAAGAGCTCTAAGTGTTTTTAGAACACTTTTTCCAAAGAATCTTCAAAATTCAATACACACTTTGTTATAGCTAGATTTCTAGAAGAAGAGTCTAGGAGATTGAAGATTTGAAGAATTGTACCGATTGTAAGTTGTAAAGTTTCTAAAGTGAGAAAGTAAGCGATAAGTAGAGTCCCTTCTTCAAATTGAAGGAGGAGAGTGGATGTAGGATTTTAAAATCCGAACCACTATAAATCCTGTGTTATTTCTTGCTTTCTTTAATTTTTACGTTTATTTTACAATTGTGTTTCATCAAGAGATAAATTCGAAATCATAACTAAAATCAATATTTCAACCTTGCTTTTGATCTTATAAGAAGTTGAGTTTTTATTCTTAATCCATTTGTGCTCAATCGATTCTTTGAATTAGTTTTGGAAGATTTGAAAAATCTACAAAATCTATTCAAACCCCCTTTCTAGATTTTGTTCTAGAAAGCATTCTCAAAGTTTTAATCAACTCAACTTTCCGGGACCAACAAGTGGTATCGGAGCGGTGTTAAGGCATTTCCGATATTGATTTTAGGTCTTGAACAAGATTCGAAATAATCTTGATTTTCTTCATTTTCTTTCATTTCTAACATCTTTACTAATAAGATTTTGTGGAGTATTTTGTCTTTGTTTCATCATGTCTTCAGGTAAAAGTAATAAGTCCAGAATCACCAATTTTCAATTGAAGAGTATGATTATTGGAAATTTAGGATGGAAAATCATCTAAAAGCCATTCATGATAGAATGGAAGAGGTTCTTGAGGAAGGTCCTATAAAGTTTTTCCATGGAGGCACCAAAGACTGGAGCAGAGGGCAATTTGAATCAAGAACTAGGCAAGAAAAGAAGAGTTCTGAATTGACTAATGATGAAAGGAAGGTCCACAATCTTGATCAAGTAGCTAGAACAGAAATCATAGAGACTCGAGTAAAGATTGGATAGAGAAGGTTAAGAGATGTAAAACAGCCCAAAGAAATGTGGCAAACCTTAGCTAATGTTTGTGAAGGTTCTGACCAAGTGAAGGAGAACAAGCTACGATCGTGTTGCATACATTTGAAACATTCAAGATGAAAGAAAATGAGTCATGGATCGGTTTGATATGAGGTTGACCAATCTTCTTAACAAAGCAAATGATCTTGGAAAGAATTATTCAGAAAAGGAGATTAACAACAAGATTTTGAGATCATTAACCAAGAGATGGAGGGAAAAATCCAATATTCTTAAAGCAACTCAAGATTTATCCTCTATTACTCACCATACTTTATTTTCTCATCTTAAAGCTTTAGAATATGACATCCAGATAGAAGATGAGGAAGATGAGATGGAGTCAAGCACCTCATCCAAATCATTTGCCTTTGTCGAGAAAGAAGACAAGGTGTCAACAGAGGTCAGTAGGAGCTGATCTATCCTTGAAAGAGCAGATGGCTTTACTTACAAAAAGGTATGATAAATTGAGAATGAAGTATAAGAGAAATAAATTGAGATTTGCGGTAGAGATAGACAAAGATCCGAGATCGAGATAGGAAGGTAGACAAATCTTGAGATGATGACAAAAATAAGAGCTGAGACAAGAAGATACGAGATCACTGTTAGAAGAAATACTTCCATCCCGAGATCGAGATAGGAGTGACATTTGCTATACTTGCAACAAGCCAGGACATTTCAAATATGACTGTCCTCAACCGACTCACAAAGAAAGGGAAGAGAAGAGGAAGAAAAGAGACAGGAGATTTGCGAGATCAAAGAGCTTTGTTGGCTGAAGAAAAGAGCCAAAGAAATCATCATCATCTTCATCATCCTCATCTCGATTTTGGATCGATGATGATGAGATCTGTCTCATGGCTAATGAGGTAATCTACTATTCATCTTCGGATAATGATTCTTGTCGATCAGATCGATCATGACCAAAATGTTATACATGAATTATTGAGAGATTTAAAGACATCTTTAGCTGCTTATAAACAGTGGAGAGAAGAATTTATTTTTAAAGAATCGATTCAAATTCTAAATAAAGGCAAGCGGGTGATTAACAGGCTCGGAGACGAGGAAACATTCAAGGGGGAATGTTTTCATCGATCAAAGCTAGTACATCAACCAGCTTACCCGAAAGGTTAGAAAATGAACTGAAAACTTTAAAAGATAAATTTGAAGTAATCTGTCTTTGAAAATGAATTAATTAAGAAAGACAATGAGAAGCTTGTCTTCAAAATTAGTCAAATTTAATAATTCACAATCGATAATAGATCATATTTTTAATACTTCCCGAAATCTCATGATAAGACAGGACTTGGTTATGATAGGAACAATAAATCGGATGTTCAAAAACCTAGGAAATTTGTGAAAGCATCTGTTCAATCAAAGGATATTAAAATTGGTCCATGGAAACCAACTAGTCGAGATAAGGACTACAACTTCGATCACAAACCAAGAATTCAACCGAAGAATTCCTATCGGACTAGAAGGAATCCAAGAACCAAAATAAGAAGATTTTCTTATTATAATTCTTTTGATGGAAGGAGCAAATGCTATCCTACATTTCCTAAGTTTAGGATAATTACTCAATCAAATACAACAAGTTGTCATTTAAAAATGATATTATTGTAGACAGATTTGGTAGAAAAATCTGAGTCGACTTGTTGTCTGCGCAGATGAGATGTTTGTTTGGATTCCTAAAGTGATTCTTGACCCAAAAGGACCCAAGATCACTAGGGTACCTCAAAACTAATGCTTTTCACAGATTCACAAGGATCATCACTTAAGGAAGAGATTTTAGCTTCAATATGGTACATTGACAATGGGTTCACAACATATGACCCATAACAAGAAGCTATTATCAAATTTTCAAAGTATTGATGGTCCAAGAGTTGTATTTGGTGATAATAATTGTGGTCGACTAAAGGTATAGGTACTTTGATTATCAAGGATATTCGGGTATCGAGGTATATTTTGTTGAAGGTTTGAAACATAATTTGTTATCTGTTTCTCGAACTTTGTGATAAAGGTTTTCTTGTAAAATTTTCAAGGGATAAATGTGATATTTTGGATAATTCCTCGGATAAGGTACTATTAACGGCTTCGCACGGGGGTAATGTCTATGTGGCCAACTTTAATAGTTGTTCCCAAGATACTTGTCGATGGCTAAGGGTGAAGAAAATGTCACCGCTATGGCATAAAAGGCTTAGTCATCTCGAATTTCAAGACCCTTAGTAAGTTGGCTAAGAAGAACCTTGTTAAGGGATTACCTGAAAAACTTTTATCAACTGATCTTAAATGTGATGCTTGTCAAAAAGGTAAATGTACCTAGACACTCATTTAAGAGTATTAACTCCTCCTCATCCGAAAGAGTGTTGCAACTCCTTCATCCGGATTTGTTTGGACTGTTACACCTCTCGGCTTCGGTGGAAGGAAATATACTCTTGTTGTAGTAGATGACTTCTCTAGATACACTTGGGTTATATTTCTTTTCAAGAAAAATGAGATCAGTAAACAAGATTCCCGATCTGTTGAACAAATTCGAATGAGAAGGGAGTTAATATTATTAAAATCGGGAGTGATAAAGTGCATGAATTTTTGAATTCTTGTTTATCTAACTTCTTCAATGAGTTTGGAATTATTCATGAGACATCTTCAGCAAGAACTCCTCAACAAAATGGAGTGGTTGAAAGAAGGAATAGAACTTTGAAGGAAGCAACCCGAAGCATGTTGGTGAGTATAATACCCTCATAGGTTAAAGGTGGGGTCAAGCTATCAACACACACTTGCTATACTCGAAACAGTGCTTAATTGTCAAAGATAAGGGTAAGACTCCTTATGAGATTTGGAAGGGTAAGATTCCAAGGATCTCATACTTCAAAGCTTTTGGTTGTAAGTGTTTCATTCATAACAATGGGAAATCTAAGTTAAGAACTTTTGATGCTAAAGCGGTGATGGAATATTCTTAGGATATTCTAATACTTCAAAGGCATTTAGAGTTTTTAACAAGACAACCCTTTGTGTGGAGGAAACTCCTCATGTTGTTTTTGATGAGTTGTATTCTTTCTCGAGAAAAAAGTGAATCAAATTTCTGAAGTCTAGATAAAATTGAATTATCCAAGACTAAACATAGAACTATTTATCTACCTACTCTTGACTCGAATCGGATGAAGAAGAATCCCCATCCGATAATCGAAGACAACTTCGATCGAGACTCCTTCAGATCGACACCTTTGACATCACCGATCAAGACGAGTCGGTGATGAAGGGGAACGTCGGTGAGGTTGAGTCGGATGAGTTGCCAACCGAGACTCAAGATGAGGATACTTCTCCTCATATAGGCAAAAGGATGAGAAGCTATCATCCATCCGATCGATTATAGGAGATCCATCTAGTAGTGTGCGGAACACGAATGATGTTAGACTCGAAAGTCTTTTCGGTTGTTATGTGTCGCTTCTTGAACCCAAGTCTATTGAGGAAGCATTATCGACCCAAACCGGATAACGGCCATGCGCAGGAAGAACTACATCGAGTTTGAAAGACAAAATGTATGGGATCTAGTGGAAAGACCCTCACACGAAAAGATTATAGGCACCAAATGGGTGTTTAAAAATAAAACAGATGAGAATAATATTATTGTTCGAAATAAGGCAAGACTGGTTGCACAAGGTTATTCACGATCGAGGGAATAGACTATGATGAAACCTATGCTCCGATTGCAGATTAGAGGCAATAAGATTGTTCTTGGCATTTCTTTGCATATAAGTCTTTCAAAGTTTTTCAAATGGATGTTAAGTCGGCTTTTCTTAATGGTGTGTTACTTGAAGAGGTCTATGTAGAGCAGCCACCTGGGTTTAAGATCAATAACAAGGTCTATAAACTCAACAAAGCTCTATATGGATCAAAACAAGCTCCCGAGCTTGGTATGATACTCTATCGATTTCTTGACATCAAATGGTTTTTCTAAAGGTAAGATTGATAGAACATTGTTTAGAAAGGAAGTAGATGGCAACATCTTACTAGTTCAAATTTATGTAGATGACATAATTTTTGGTTCACCTAATCTGAAATTATGTGAAGAGTTTAGCTTTCTCATGAAAAACAGGTTTGAAATGTCAATGATGGGAGAATTGACATACTTTCTAGGCTTACAAATTAAACAGATGAGTAAGGGTATATTTATACATCAGTCTAAATATGCTAAGGATCTGATTGAGAAATTTGGAATGGTTACTAGCAGAGAAGTCAAAATACCTATGGCAACTAACTTCTCAATGGATTCGGATGAGCGGGGATACCCACCGATGCAACGGAGTATCGTGGGTGATTGGATCTCTTCTTTATCTCACCGCAAGTAGGCCGGATATAGCCTTTGCAGGTTGGGGTATGTGCAAGATTCCAGTCTAATCCCAAGAAAACTCATCCGGAGACTCGCTAAGAAAATTCTTAGATATCTCAAAGGAACCTTGCAAGTTGGGTTATGGTACCCAAATGATGACAACTTTGAGCTAACAGTTATTGATTCGAGACTTTGGAGGATGTAAGATTGATAGGAAATCCACTTACGAACTTGTCAATTCTTAGGCAACAAATTAATTTCTTGGTTATCTAAGAAACAGACATCTGTTGCCACCTCCACAACCGAAAGCCGAGTATATGGCAACCGGAAGTTGTTGCTCTCAACTCCTCTGGATTAGTCAACACTTAGAGACTACAATATTCAAACATCACTGTTCCTATTTACCATGATAGTAATAGTGCAATAGCAATGACTTACAATCTGTTTTACATTCTAGATGCAAGCATATAGATATTAGGCATCATTTCATTAGGGATCATGTTGAAAAGAATGACATTAGAATTGAGAAAATTGCCACCGAATCACAAAAAAGTGACATTCTTACAAAACCATTAGCTGAGTCTAGGTTCAAAGAAATGTGTTTAGAATTAGGATTACTTGATGCATCTGTAGCTGATTTCTAATTATATGCATTTGGTTTCTTATTTCTTTTCTTTTCTTTAAATTAATGTCTAGAAAGAATTATCAGACTAGATATGTGTCAAAGGGCAATCAGGTAGCTGATATCATTGATCTCCTTTTAGGAATCAAGAATCAAGGATTAGTCATATTGACCTTATCTGAATTGATAATTACTTATCTGACATTGAGTAAATCGCACAAGGACATAATAGTCACCAAACTCACAGAAGAAAGCAGATGACTATTTACATCCTATCTGATTTATCTTAAGCTTCTGATGGTTTCTTTTGAGTTTATGTCTTTGCAGGAACAGGTGATAAATAACATTGATTCATTCTTTTATTCAAACTTCTTTATTCTTAACCTGAGTCTGATCTGTTTCTTAAAAATTTGTTTTAGAAAAGTAATTCTGAATGTGTTTTGTTTAAACCTGGTTTGAAAAATGCTAAAAAGTTACATATAAATTGTTGGTTTTCAGAATCAGACAGGTTACTCTATCAGATGACTTTCTAAAACTTATCATTTTTTAGGCGATCTGTTTTTCAAACCCATCTGTTTAGAAACCTTGATTGAAGTAAGATATCACATGGTGACGTCACATATACTTACTTCTCTCGAATAAAGTAACCTATATCGGTCAAATCAACAGTCTATAAAGTAACTATTTACGCATTCCGAAGGCGATTACAATTCACGCGCTGAATCCTAATCGTTTATCTTTGTTTTTAACCGTTGATTAATACTCAGTAAAAACTTTTTGAATAAATGGCCGAGATTAAATCATATTTTCAAAAATGGCGGTTTCTCTTTCCAATCTTCCCCCTATAAATACATCTTCTTCTTCCCTAAAACTTTTTCTTTCCATTCTCGAAAAACTGCATATTCTGTCAAACCCTTTTCAAATTCATAAAATTTCCAATGGCATCTTCTTCAAAAACTACCAAATCTTATAAACCCACATACATTTCCACAAATATTTCTCACTTCAAAATGAATGAGGAATATTTCAAAACCGTTGAAAGCGGAAATGTATGTTGATTTTGAAACCACCAATGATCCGAGACTGCGAGAGATTCTTCGCCTTCTTGAAGCCTCACAACTCGGAGGTTTTCTTTCAATGAAGTCTCCTCAAAAAGCAGGCTCAGTTTACTGGGTGCAGAGTTTTTGGCTAGAATGGAGGATACCCGGGATGGGTTTGATACGTCTGTGGATGGGACTACATCGAGTTATTCCGGGCAAAACATTGCCAGGATATTCGACACGTCAATGGAGGGAGTAAATCCATTGGCGTATAAGGAGGATAGTTGGGAGGAATCCTTTGATATGATGGCGAGGTTAGTTACGGGGAACTCGCGAGGATCGAAGAAGAACTGTTAAGAAGAAAAAATATAGGCTGCACGATGACGGTGGTGTGGCTTGATCTTGGGTGAGCAAAGCTCACATGATGGGTTAACCAAACCCGGTTGTGTGTAATGCGAGCCATTCGGATGGGGTCCAAGTTGACCGGGTAGATCTCGCCTTGTTCAAGCTCGGGGAGGAGAAGAAGCGGCCCGACTTTCAAGTCAAATGCAGAGGGCTGGGTTCCTACTTGACAGTCGATCTCTTCAATAAAATCACAGTTTTAATTGAAGGGTCTGAATAGGGAGGGCCGACCGGAGAATAGGCACTAAAAAGTATTCAAAGCGAAAGGGCATCCTCACAAAGGATGACAGACGGAGGTGTTCCCAGACTCGGATGATGAGTCGATGCGGCCCAGAGCTCGAGAGGTCAAGCTGCTGCAGCTGGCAGAGAGGGTCGTGGTCCAAGCCGGCCCGAACAAGTTGAGGTGGCCCCAGTGGAGGTCGAAACAGAGGGACATGGAACAGCAAGTGAGAGGTCGCACCTCAAGTCCAACCTCTTTGAAAAAGTTCTTGTGGTCCCGAGGATGTTTCGGAGGAGGAAGAGGAGGCTGGTGAAAGCCTCGGAAAAGAAAGAAGGGGAAAGCTCATCTGCTGCTCCCGCCAAGGATGCTTGAGATGAAGAGGAAGAAAGAGGAAGCGAGAAATTCCCTTGGTGAGGAGACCAAGACGAGCGGCCCAGCTCAGAAGGATCCACCAAGTCTGGTAGCTCCGAACATCGAGATAGATCCATCTACCCCGCTACCGAGAGGAGGTTCCGGTCCTTCGAGATAGCGGCCGAGGTTGGTCAACGGGAGGCTCCTCTCTCCCCAACCGATGAAGCTGTTCTTTCCCACCCCCGAGGCGGTACAAGTCTTTCCACATCTCCTTCCTTATCTTCCATTCCCGCAATGAAGAAATGCCTCAGGCTGGCATTTACGAGCCTTTGCCCTCACCGATCTCCCACCACGCCCAAATAGGCGATGAAGGGGGTATCCCAGTGCTGGTACCTCGAGCCTCTCCAACAGCCTACAGTCAAATCCCTACAATCCAAATCCCAACAGTCCAAACCGATATCCCACCTCTACCATCATCACCACCACCTGAAATCCCACCCCCACCTTCATCCGAACAAGTACCTCTCCCTACAGTCCAAAACCTCTCCAATCCCGATAATATCTTACTCCTCTCTTCCAACTATTCAAACACAATCTATTCCTCTCCCATCTTCTTCACCAGAAACAAATAATCTCCTCGTCGACTCCTCAACCGAGGATGAAGACACTCGACCTAAGCCCAACCACTTTGCCTTCTCATCTATATTGTCCCTTGTCGAAAAGAAAGTTAATGCTACATTTCGAAGGAAAATGGAAAGAAAGACAAGGAGGATGATCAAAGCTGTAACTGACACTATGCTAGCCAGCATGAAGGAAGTTGAGGTAACATTGTCTGATAAGATTATTAATGTCACTAACTCTGTGCTGGCTGGTAAAGTGAAATCAATGGAGGAGGAGCTGAGGGCGTTGAAGGAGGAGGTTATGGGGTACAATCAGCTAGTGGTGAATGAGTTGGCTATAGACCACTCGGACTTCGAGGTCAAGTGCAACACTTTGGATGCAAAACTTTCGAGACTTGGTTTGAAGTTAAAAAGGGGGAAAAAGCTGAAGAAGAGAAGAGACAAGCCCTCACAGCTGTGGTCGAGGAGACCAGATCAAAAGTGGGCATGAAGGCCAACACAGCTGATCTGGAGGCAGCCAGGGAGGAAGCTCGGATCAAATCGATGAGCTGGTTGCTCTCCACCGAGGGTGAGTCAACCGGAGGAAGCTTTGAAAGAGGATGAGGAGAAGAGGAGGAAAGAAGAGGAGGAAAGGTCGAGAAGCTCTTGGCTCGGTTTAAAGGATCCGAATCTGAAGGAGCCAAGGGTAAAGGAAAGGAAGTAGCGATCGGCGAGCCCGAATCACCAAAATCATCCCCAGTGGCATTTGCTAAAGGGAAAGGTAAGAGGGAAGGCGATTATTCCAATCTCTCGGAAGAGCGAGATCAAAAGGATTAAGAGAGAGATGGAATATTTTGGCAAGAAAGAAAAGAAGAAGCAGAGGAAGAAGAAAGACTCCAATGTCTTTTGGAGCACTTCTTTGCGAAAATGGTTAATCAAAGACCAAGGCGGTGGAAAGTTCGGGCCATTCCACAACACATCTGCCCTCCTAAGTCAAGCTTTGAAATATGCAAAAAGTACAAAGAAAAGAATCTGGAAGGTATGTGGATATACTTCTCGGTATATTCTCAAGGGCCCCGAGCAACTCAAGCAAGATCCAGAGACTTAGCTTGGCATGAGTGGATGGAGAAGGTAGATGCTTGAGTTCTATCATCGTCTCTTTGGAAGAAGCCGATGTAGAGTTCAACGTCAACTCCGATCTCTCCAGCTTTTTGAGTATGCCATCCCCGCCAGAAATCGATGGATCCTGGACCTAGACCGGGTAAAGGGTATTTTGAAGAAGGCGGAGGGCTGAATCTGGACTCACTCAAGAGGAGGATATAAAGCAGCTTAGGAGTCGGGTATTCAATTGGCTAATGATACCAGATGAAGATCAGTGGGAAGACTAATAGAAACAGGATTTTTCTTTTCCTTATTTCTACTGATCTATTATCTTCTCATCTGTAATCTTTGTAAATCCAATGTGAATATACTTTGTTTGATTCATTTTATGTGTATTAATTTCTTAAAGTTTTATTTTCTGTTTTAAGAAAGACTTAAAATTTTCTTAAGAATAAGTCATCTGAGAATTTTATCTCTCAGACTTAAAAATATTTTCAAATTTTAACTAAGTTTTGAAGACTCATTTGGTTTTCTAAGTTTTTTTGGGAGTCTAAAAGATCTAAAGTTTTTATGTGAACAAATCATTTGTAATGTGAAAAATGTGTTTTGATACCTATCTATTGATCTTGATAAACTCTAAACTAACTTCACCATGAGTGTGTCTCTCTTTTTGTAGGTTTTAACTTCATCAAAAAGGGGGAAATTGTTAGACCAAGATTGTTTTGATGAGTTAAAAGACTGCATTCCCAGATGAGCGGAGACTATGATTGAAGACTAAGTTCTAGTACAAAGGTGATCGAGACTAGGTCAAGATTAGTTCAAGTCACTGAGACGAGGAATGACAAGTCATCCGGAGACAAGCTCAAGTCTAGTCATCTGCAGGAGACAAATATGAAGAGCTCGAGACGAGGTCAAGATAAGCCGAGTAGAATAAGAAAGGCTAATCTTCACCAAGTCACCGCAGAGACGAGTAGGAAGAATCACCCCGAGGTTTTAAGCGGTTTTCAAGAATAAGTTTGTTAAGCGAGTTTCAAGTTTGTTAGAACTAACTAACAAACTAACCGACTTTTCGAACTTATATATAGGTCTAGGTTTTTCATTCTTAGATATAGAATACTTATGCATATTTGATTTCACACAATTCACTATTCGATTTCACAATCTTTTCACAAGAATTTCTAGAGAGTTTCAAAGAGCTCTAAGTGTTTTTAGAACACTTTTCCAAAGAATCTTCAAAATTCAATACACACCGTTATAGCTAGATTTCTAGAAGAAGAGTCTAGGAGATTGAAGATTTGAAGAATTGTACCGATTGTAAGTTGTAAGTCAAAGTGAGAAAGTAAGCGATAAGTAGAGTCCCTTCTTCAAATTGAAGGAGGAGAGTGGATGTAGGATTTTAAAATCCGAACCACTATAAATCCTCAGTGTTATTTCTTGCTTTCTTTAATTTTCTCGTTTATTTTACAATTGTGTTTCATCAAGAGATAAATTCAGAATCATAACTAAAATCAGTATTTCAACCTTGCTTTTGATCTTATAAGAAGTTGAGTTTTTATTCTTAATCCGCTGTGCTCAATCTGATTCTTTGAATTAGTTTTGGAAGATTTGAAAAATCTACAAAATCTATTCAAACCCCCCCTTTCTAGATTTTGTTCTAGAAAGCATTCTCAAAGTTTTAATCAACTCAACTTTCCGGGACCAACAGTACCGATTTCAACATAATCAACTATAAGATTAAAGGCTCACAGGTATAATATTAAAATCGGTTTCTCTCCAATGATTATTTCTTTTACTTTATATTACGAAGTGTTTGATGAATTATTTAAAAAAAGATTATGAATTTCAAGTTTTCGAATTCCGGGCCCATACATAAAGTTTTACACATCCGAAGGCCCATTGCAGACTCCGAGGATGAAAGCAAATTATTTCTGTATAAATTGGTTTCTCTTTAATGATAAGTCTTAAATTGTTTTGCTAAAAAAAAAAAAAAAAGTCTTATATTGTTTGAAAATAAATAAATAATTAATTAATGAAATAGTATCCTGTAGTAAGGTGGCGGATTTTCGTTTGAGCGCTCATTGAATCATTATACTGGAGTGGATTTGGATCTGACCAAATATATTTGAATCAAATCGTTATTTTATAGGAATGATAATAGGACGGATTTAAATTTGAGCTCTTATTGAATCATTATGTCGGAGCGGATTTGAACCTTAGCTAATATATCTAAAACGGGTCGTTATTTTATTGAATTCGCCATATAAACTTGTCTTCAAACCCACCATATATACATACATATATTCATATATTTGTATATATATAAATTTAATGTGTAATTTTTAAATATTAGTAGATAAATATTACACCAAAAATTATAGTGTTATTTTTAAATATTGTAGATGAATATCAAATGTTGTTTTAAACAATTAACAATGCCTATATTTGAATTAATTTAATATTAAAACTTAGATATTTTGTATTTTAGAATTGACATGATGGATCCACATGTTTAGTAGTTTCCTGACGGGTCGGGTCAATTCCAGCTTGATGCCATCCGTAGTATCAGAGCGGCTACCCAACTTCCAATCCTTGGTTTCATTCACATATTATTGTTAATTTTCTAGCAACACATGTTACCATTGATTGGACCTCTACTTTGAAGCTGTACCGTTCGAACTAGAAGTTATCATTTAGGTTAACTGAGATATTTTCCATGCTCGAGTAAAGTTTTCATTTGAATATTTTGTTGATTATTGATATCTGAATTCGACTGATTCGATCAAGAAACAAATCACTAGTAGTATGGTCCAGCTGAGTCATAAACCTCGAATGATCACATGATAAACTTACCCACAATGTAGCTGCAGGAATGAAGAAATGGTTAACCTTAAAACAGTCAAAATCCCAGAATGCTAAAAGGAAAAGCCTAGGTTTCTGCAACTGTAATCGATGAACAAAGTGATGTTTCCTGCACGGACACAGAATCTATTTTCACCTTTACAGAACAATAATTATTCAGCAGCTAAAGAAATAAAAGGTGTCTCCTTTCCAATAAAAAACAAGACAAGTTTTATAACACAAACTGTAGCAAACCTACGATTTTTCACACGAAGATAGATCATGCATCACAATAACCATCAAGACATTAGCATAGCATTGATGTGCGCGAGCATCATGGTCATGGTAAGTATCACATGAGCACAAAGAATCATTCATTTCATATGAAAAAATGAAAACAAAGGGTACAAGAATAAAATGGATATTGTAAGGACGGACACCCACCGTACAAACTGAAACCAAGAAACATATAATAGAAATCATTAGTGATTGATGAGTGTATAAAGATTGCAAGTTAGCTCCTTTGTGCCTATCTTATAGCTTTGTGCATCAAACACAGATGAGATAATATCAATTTTCATCCATAAATTCTTTAACAAGACCAAATTCAATGTGATTTCCACAAACTACAATAGAACTGCATCAAAAACAGAAATACAATGCAATATTTGCTAACTATTCAATTCAATGCGCCAGCTTTAAGGGGGTGTGTACAGTTGAACTGAATAATCGTTCATAAAATCTTCACGACTATAATGAGGCATACATTTCTAGAAAGATGACACTCAAACTCTTCAATCATCATCATCCCAGCTACACCTACACCTACATATGTACTCCAAGTTGTGCTATCTTCCACATACTATATGTTAATTGAATTTTAAAATCTACAGAACTCAAAATAATTTCAATGACTTAATTTGCCTATCCAAGTGTCCTGCAGGTTTGAGCAAAATACTAACAAAACTCCCCAGGAAATACACTAGCGTGATAGTACAAGGACAAATTATTGATGTCAATGAATTCTCACAAAAAATAAATAAAAAATAAAAAAAGGCATGCTAGTGCATCTTGATTTCTAAATGCGTGTCTAACGCATTCCTGCCCGTTTCATTGACTCTCAATGAACAGGAGACAACTATAAAACAGTTCCAAAGGACATACATAGATATACACATAATTAAACCACAAAACAGCAGCAAGTAGAATTCCAAGTTGATCTACATCATTAACTACTGCAGAACAAAATTACAACAGGAAAATAGTCTTACTTCACTAAGAAACCTCAACAATAAACATAATTACCTACAATTACACTGAAAAGGTCTTGCTTTATTATGCTGCCTTGACAACCTTGTCCTCACCTACAACATTGAGAATAGGAAGACTGCTAAGAAATTCATCGAGACCCTCAAAAAACCCGATTCCTTCAATGTTATCATCCTCCCCACGGCTCGGCCCATTCCCCTGGTTCGCCCTAGGAGCAGCTGCCTCCTCAGCTTCATTGCTGAACTCCACATTTAAATCCAACTTTCCGAAATTCTTTGCAACCCTGCCAGGTTGCTTCCTAGCATTAACAGCAGCTCCTTTTTTACTTGAATCACCTGCTGTCTTATTAGGAGTCTCAACCCCATTTGGAGGTGGTGGTGCATTTCCATCCGGCACACTCACACTCACATTCACATTCTTCCCTTTATCAACTTGTGTTTTCTTTGCAGACCTAGTGGTAATCCCACTAGCCCCCTTTCCTTTCACATTCTTTGCTTTCTTCTTCCTTTTTCCTTGATTTGTATTCCAATCATCATCAGACCCACCCGAATCTGAGAGCTCCACAAAGACCTCAGCGTCATCATCAATATACACCCTCGGACCTGTGTTCTTACGCCCGACCCTTTTGGCAGCATTTTGGCCACTCCCTGCTTGTGGGCAAGTATACATAGGTGAAAAGGGAGTCCAAGATGAAGAAGCACCCTTATTTTTCTCCCAATTCGCCATTGAGAAACCCAAGGGGAAAAACCCCCAGCAACAGAAGTACCCCCCTTGCCCATCCACTATAGGGGGTGGGGATGGGATCACCACCCCCTCAAACGCCTTCCTACAATTCTGACATCGCAAAGTGCAATCAACATACTTCCTAGGATACTCATACATGTAATAACAATAAGGGCATGCTGTCCAAAAACACAGCCCATCGTCATTTTCAGGTGCGCCCATTCTCTCCTCCTGGGCACCTATTCCCTCTGCATCTTCCTCATCTCCTATCCCCTCCCCCAGATTCTCGTTCTCATTCTCATTCACATCATGACTAGTTTTTTCACCGACACTAGAGTAATTTTGTTCCTCAGGAGGAGGAGGAGCCACGTTACCAGTAGCAGCATAAGTTGGATAACTTTCCTGTCCCTGCTTATTCACCATTTCTTGGTCAACCTTAGACCCAGAAGAACCCCCAAAAACAAGATTAGAACCTGAAGGGAAACTCATGAAATTCTGAGCTTCACGGCTTGACCCGCCACCAACCGGGTCAACCTGAGAGTTTGCATGTACCGGAACTTGAGAGAAATGAACTGGGACTTGGGGTTGAGAGGGAGCAGGAGTAACACCACTCGAGCTGCTACCCCCAAAAAAGATGAAATTTTGATGCATTGATGGGTTAGGGTTGCTAAACGGGTCGGGTTGTTGCTGATGAGGCTGCAAAAAGAAAGCGAGCTCTTTATCGTACATCGATTTTCTCGATGGGTTGGAAAGTACAGTCCACGCGTCGACGGTGAGCCGGAACGCTTGCTCGGCGAAGGGGAATTTGTTTTTCTGGGGATTGAGGAGAATAGCCAGATTTCTATACTGGGTCGCGATTAGCTCAGAGTCTCGTCCCTGCTGCGGCGTCAGGCGGAGGATCGCGTACCAGTCTTGTTGATTGTTCCCGATCCGCCGGTCACCGGCGAGGAGCGTGTCCACCACAGCCAGGATTTGGTCGGCGGGGGTCAGCGTACGGTCCGACTCACGCGCTCGCGTCGCGAAGGACTTGCTCCCCATTAGGTCACGCGCCGACAGTAGCTTCTCAGCAATCGTCAGCCACCGCAGAGCCTCCGCGCGAGTGGTGGTCGTCGGAAAAAACGGGTGTTCCATTTTTATTTGTTTGATTTGGATTAATTTTTTTAATAAATGGAAATTTCAACTCTGATGGACAATCAACAATGGAAAGGGGAGAAGCAGAAGAAGAGGGGGTAACTGGGTACTGGGTAGGGGAGTGAGGGAAGGGCGAGTGGACGAAAAAGGGTATGGGCTTTTGAGAAAAGGACAACTGCTTGCGGGCGGTGAGGAGGGTATAAAGGAGATTTCAGGATGACCTGAGAAAAGGCGAAGGTGTATTAAAAGCTGTTGCTGTGCATATTGTGCACATGTGCACAGACAACCCGATAGATTTTTCAGTAGCCACTTCTCAAATCTCTACTCTAATCTAATTCAACGCCACACCAATGCATTCATTCAGTCCCCTATTTATAGGCGTAAACACACCATATTTTTATATGTTCACTTGCCTCATTAATTTTTTCACTAAAAATATATTTATTTTTTTATGAAAATAACTTTTTTATAATCACCTTTCAAACATTATTTTATTATTCAAAATATCATTCGCTTTTCACTTATAAATAATTATATACCCCACAATACTTAATATATTTTTACTTTTATCTATTTTTATAAAAAAATTAACTAATTTTTTAACATTATTTTAGTGGATATATGGAGTGAGTATAAGGTAGTCTCATATTTGAAACAAATCTCGATGTAATATGATCAATGAATTTATAAATCTCATTAAATCATATTTTTAAGATATATCTCAAATGTGATAGTAAAATTCTGTTCTGTGTATGAAATCATGAAAACATAAAACTATCACTTCAGATAAATATTTATTTCTTCAAATAATATATATATATATATATATATATATATATAAATTTGTTCTTTAATATATATATATAAATTACAGAATAGGAAAATTTGCATTCATCACACAATGCTAGCAATTCGCTTGTCCACAAGGTTATTATAAATGGTGAGACTATGACACTCTTTACATTTGATGAGCGAAATTAATATGAAATTTTATTTTCACTTTAATAAAAAGCGAAATACACATAATTTTTTCACAATATAATGACCTAGTTATTATTAACGAAAATACATGCGCGAATAAGAATTAATTTTTTTAATATATATATTTACGACCTAGTTATTTTTACTAACTAAAATATAAGGCCTTATCCATAAAAAAATCCAAATAATTGCATGTTTATAAATAAAAAAATATATACTTTACAAAGTAAAAGTACAAGTATTCCAATATAATAATTTACTACCAAAATAACTTGATTGAGTTATCACCATCTTTAAAAAATAAAATAAAAAAATAAATTATACCTTCAATATCATGCCAGTTTTTAACTTGATAGAACCTTGAAATTTTCGAATATATCATCTTCTACTTTGAAAAAAAAAACGGGGCGGGCAGGATGGGTAATGGGTCTAAAA
Source organism: Paraleonurus japonicus (assembly GCA_030762865.1). Lineage (NCBI taxonomy): Eukaryota > Viridiplantae > Streptophyta > Magnoliopsida > Lamiales > Lamiaceae > Paraleonurus > Paraleonurus japonicus. The sequence goes on along the minus strand of CM061057.1, from coordinate 1,541,356 downwards.
AAATTCTGTCGGTGCGGGTCCTGGAACAGGCTAAACCCGTTCCACACCCGCCATGTTGCCATCCACAGTGGACTTGTGGGCCTTTATTTGAGAAATTGAGTAAGTAGAATATTATAGGAATTGGGCCGAGCTGCCAGACTTTGAAGGCTAAATGGGCCTAAATAGTTGGGCTTATAAAGACGAGATTGGGCTATAGTACTCGACTAGAAAGCCTCCCCCACCATTCCATATGGGTGTGTCTGTGTGGGGGTGGGGGCTGGCGGGCACCAAATGAAATCTTTTGTGCCATTTTTGAATGTTGCATGACGTGGATGGATAACACGTGACTATTAAAAATATTTAATGAATTATATAATTTTGAATCCATATGTTAAAAATCCAAAAAGATAGAATACGAATTAGAACATAATTAGTGGCACAGAAAAATTGAACTGGAAGGCGCGGGTGATATCTCACCTTGTATTTATTTTTTCCCTTTAAAATTAAATTTTAAAAATTATATGTGATCTATTCAACTGCTATCTTTAAAATTATATTTTATCTGCAATATTTTTTAATATCACTTGTTCAGTCATTACATACATATTTTTTATAATAACACTTGCTCCGTCCCTTATAAATTTTCCATTTGAGAATTACTCAAATTTTTTAAAAAATTAATATTTTTTGTGTAGTGAATATTAATATATATTGAAAAAAATAGAATAAAAATAAAAGTGGAAAGAGAGATGAAGAGTTAGTTTTTATCATTTATAAAAATAAAATTTTTGTTGACACGCATATTTTGACAAAATATAAAACTTACACAAGGAACAAAGAGTATAATACAATATCGACTTCTTTTGTTATTTTTATGTAATATCTCAACTCCGTTGTCAAATTTAAACAAAAATCATATTTTTATACACCAATTGCTTATGATATAATTGATAGCGATAGTGTAGTAAAAATAAAAATGATGTAGAATAAGGATCCCATGGACACGTACGGTTCAAAAATTAGCAAGGAAGGCCCATCACGGCATCACCTTCATCTGCGCTGAGGAATCGTTCTTCTGCTAAATCTCCCGCGCTCTTTGACCTTCGTTTGCGTTAATATTACTCATTCCTCACTCCTATTCTTCGATTACGTTCATAATTTCATTTTCAGATCTTTAACGGTTTCTCTTTGCATTTCCGTTTTGCGTTCTTCTCTGTGAATAATAGGAACTACAAAGGCGATACTTCATCGGCATGGATGAAGAGTACGATGTTATTGTTCTAGGCACTGGTCTAAAAGAATGCATTCTCAGTGGACTTCTGTCCGTTGATGGCCTCAAAGTAAGTCATCAATCGATTGAATTAACACGTGTTTGATCTCTAGGCTTCCGTATTTCTAATGCGCACGTAAACTCTGATGGTTTTTTTATATGTTGCACGCTGTGGATTAAATCGGGTGCAATATCTATCGTTTTTTTGGATATATTACGTGGATATGTGTGTGATTATGTATATTTTTATAGTAGGCGTTGAATCACGGGATTTAACATAATATACACCGATTGAGTCTTGTTGAGATCGATCGTGCATTATTGTAGTCATCTAGTTTTGATCCTTTTTGGCTAAGAGCTTCAGTCTGTCGCTTAGTTTTTAATTCGTCTATTGTGTTTACCTTAATTTCTTAGATCAAGCCCTTGTTTATGTTGTGCTTTACTAATCATTCATTTGTATTTAAATCATGTGTTGGAAACATTAGCATCCATGATAATTTCTTACATTGGAACCAGTAACAGGGAAATTGCAATGCAAAATGAGATACTCTGTTTCATTAATTAAAAATATATATCATCCAAGACATTAGACATCTATGGTTTCTGTATGTTTCACTGATATGGTATTTCCTTAATTATCCTATTAATCTATCCTGACCACTTCAAGTTTTAATGGAAATGGTTTCTGATGTGTTTTTTTGTTGATGGACCCATTTTGTTAGACTATTTGTGTTCAACTAACATTAAAATTCATTGAACATGGACCTACAGAGTTTCAATCTTGTGAGTTTTTCAAACAGGTACTACACATGGACAAAAATGACTATTATGGCGGTGAGTCCTGCTCTCTCAATTTGAATCAGGTAAAGCTAGAATACTGATAATCTTAATGATTTGTACTATAATTATATTTTGATCGATTTCATAGTTTATAGAAGTAACCTGATGTGTAGTGATCCAGTTGGGCAAAACAAACTGGTTTGTTTATTTATTTCTTCCCCTGTTAGTATAACAACTTCATATTATTTTTCTTAGCTCTGGAAGCGCTTTAGAGGAGATGAACAGCCCCCTGAGCAATTAGGTGCAAGCAGAGAGTACAATGTTGATATGATTCCAAAGGTACATGAGATTTTTCGATACACTACAAACGGCATGAAATTCACCAGTTTGTTTTTGACCTTTTGTTTTTATTCCCAAGTCAAACTTGTCTCATATTTCCTTTAAATCACATCATGTCTCTGATTTCCATACAAGTTGTCATTTTGGGCCTTTAGTTCTCATAGGAAATCCAAGCATCTATTGTTTCTATATTATTAAAATTGCGACTATGAGAATTTTCAATTTGATTTTTGTAGTTCATGATGGCAAATGGAACTTTGGTTCGTGTTCTCATTCATGCAAATGTTACCAAGTACCTGAACTTCAAGGCAGTAGATGGTGGTTTCGTCTATAATAAAGGAAAGGTGTGTTATTGCACCTGACTTTCCTGATGAACTTTTACTGGTTTTGATCTTTCATATTTCTTTTTGAACTTTGCCCTCAACAATTATTCTACAGATCCACAAGGTTCCAGCAACTGATGTTGAAGCCTTGAAATCCCCATTGATGGGGCTATTTGAAAAGCGACGTGCAAGAAAGTTCTTCGTTTTTGTTCAAGACTTTGACGAAAGTGATCCCAAGACTCATAACGGATTGAATTTGGACACAACCACAGCAAGAGAACTTATTGCGTTAGTTTCCATACTTATGCTTTATCATATCTTACCACACTTCTAATATCAAGCATGATCGTATTAGAGTGTTCAATGGGTTACCTTGCTGAAAGGTGTAAGGGCATCTAATGAGAAAGTGGAAAAGCAAAACAAGAGAAATTTATAATACCATTGGCTGTCTACTGCTGTGTTCTTTAGTATGTACTGCTCTGTTTGGGTTTGGGTCCTTATCAATAATTGACTACAAATTGTGATAGTAGTCACTTTGAAATTTAAAATTAGCATGTCTAAGTGTTGAGCCATTGCTAATAAAGGGATCATTAACTCGCATTGCCAGCTCATTTGAATCAATAAATTGCATATCAATATTGTTAAGATGACCTAATAAAAAATTATAAGCACCAGCTTATCAGCTGAATTTGGTCATGTATGGTAAGAATAGAAAAGAGAGTGGCCTTTTTGTTTCCTTCTTGTTTGAATTTATACTGACAGCCTTCTTGTAATCTTTACTGCAGAAAATATGAACTGGAAGATGACACGATTGATTTCATCGGCCATGCTTTGGCGCTGCATTTTACTGATAGTTACTTGGATGAGCCAGCTTTGGATTTTGTGAAGAGAATGAAGGTGCAAATATTCAATACAAACTGTAATTTATTTAGTTTTGTTGCATCTCAGGTCTCATAATTGCTCTCATGCAATATATAATATTCTGTTGTTCAATCTGAATAAAATAGGCTTCATACTTCCAGAGACTTGAGTTTTGGGCTTAATTTTCCACTTGTTATCACAATATGTAATACAAGAGCATGGTTATTAATTTGCAAATGACAGTATGATGCATCTTTTGGTTCACAAGTAGATTATAACAACTTTTCTTAAAGAACTTGCTATTTAGGAGAAAATATTGAATCTCTTTTCAAACAGCTGTATGCAGAATCTTTGGCACGGTTTCAATCTGGATCTCCTTACATCTATCCAATGTATGGATTGGGAGAATTGCCTCAGGTTCATTTCTTTTTATATATCATTATAAGAATCACCTTGACATTTGGGTTTGTCTAGCTAACTTTGTCCTAATTAACAGGCATTTGCACGTCTAAGTGCAGTTTATGGTGGGACTTACATGCTGAACAAGCCAGACTGTAAGGTGATTCTTTCAGTTATTATGCCTTTAATTTCAGCACTTATCAGCCAAGAACACCTGACTGCTATGTCCTAGCTTCATCGCTTCAAATACGATAGTTGCAATTTAAGCAGTAAGCTCTAACCCTGCCTCTAGAGAAAAGATCTAAATTACAATTTTTCAGGTGGAGTTTGATGAAAATGGAGCAGTAATCGGTGTAACATCCGAAGGAGAAACTGCTAAGTGCAAGAAAGTTGTCTGTGACCCGTCCTATTTACCTGATAAGGTAAATTTCAGCAATTATAATATCTGAAATATCTTAGTTACCTGGTTATGATGTTTCTGGATATTGCCCAGATCAAAACAATAATACTGGTTGAACATCTTAGTTTTCCTTAGAATAAGTTCCAATATCAATTCTTATTACAGGTCGAGAAGGTGGGGAAAGTTGCCCGTGCCATTTGTATAATGAGCCACCTAATTCCGGACACAAATGAGTCTCACTCATGCCAAGTCATTCTCCCGCAGAAGCAACTTGGTCGTAAATCGGATATGTATGTTTACTAACTTTATAAATAAATATTGCTACATAATATTTGCTTCTCATAAGAAGTTTAGAGACTAGAGTTCATCATTCTTTGATGCCATAGGTATCTGTTCTGCTGCTCATATACTCACAACGTGGCTCCACAAGGAAAATATATAGCGTTTGTTTCGACAGAGGCCGAGACTGACAACCCGGAGGCTGAATTGAAACCCGGGGTAGACCTTCTCGGACCAGTTGATGAGATATTTTACGATACTTATGACCGATATGTACCCACTAACAATTGTGACACTGACCATTGTTATATATCCATGGTAAGTTATATGCTTCTTTCCACGATCTCTCATGATATGCATAAAGTTCATGATAAAGCTTCCACCTAATTCCTTCATTATTGTTCCATTGAATAATTACTGAGTTTATCTATTTGCAGAGCTATGATGCATCAACACACTTTGAATCCACAGTAACAGATGTGCTGGCTATGTACACCAAGATTACTGGAAAGGTACCCATCTTTCTTTTTCCATGCAAAGCTTTCAATTTACAGACTATTTTTCATTTAACTTTAACCTATGTCTTTTATTTAGGTTCTTGATTTGTCAGTGGACCTGAGTGCAGCAAGTGCTGGTGGTGATTAAATTTTTGAGCTTTTACTTGTATTTTCCTTCTTAAAATGATATAGTGATTAGCTTTATACCCAACTATTAAATATGCATGCTCCTGTTGAGCTCCATGCAAACTTCGAGTTTAATTACCAAGTTTTCTTATATTGAATTTCGTTTTGTTCTTTTTTTTTTCCCCTAGTATATGTTAATAAGAACACATTTTTTCTGTTTAAATACTCCCCATTGCTGCACAATATATATGTTTTGTTGCGACATACATTATCATGTTTATTTGACGTATTTCCTTTAAAGAAACAGCACTACCTGTAATGTGGCACCTTCCATCTTGTGTTCATTCTTGATAAAAATCAATTGCTGGGGTATTTGGTTCATGTCAAAAAGATCTCAGGACAGACTTTATAAGAATTCCTTTGTAAATAATCAGCATTTTTTTTTTAGAGTAATCCTCTTGTTTTTAATAAAAGAAAGTGAAATAATTGATTTTAGTAAAGTAATAATGTTTAAAGAGAATGAATATATTTTCAATGGATGGAGAGACCTATTTAATTTATAAATGCGTCATGGTGAAGACGAAAATGGAATGGTTGGAAAATAAGGGGCATTCCGAGAATCGAACTCGGGACCTCTCGCACCCAAAGCGAGAATCATACCACTAGACCAAATGCCCGCATATGAGGCAGTCTATTTTTAATAATCAAGTAATCTTCGATTAGGTTAGGTTTGTCGTTTTTACTTTTTTTTTTTTTGATTGGGTCGTTATTACTTTTCAAAACCTAATTAGAAACACTTTTCAAAAATCAAGCGCGACAGAGAGAGATATGGGAGACGATGATCGAGTAAAGGAGGAGGCAATGGAGATCTTGGGCCGGTTCCAGGTGCTACCTCGGCTCGTCGTCTTCGACCTCGATTATACTCTCTGGCCCTTCTACTGGTACTTCTCTTTCTCTCTCTTTCTTTCAAATCTGTCGTTTCTCTCTGATCAGGGTTTTTTAGGAGCTGTTTAGATTATTGATCTGGGTTTTATGATCCGGGAAAAAAAAATGAAGAAGCAATTTCACGTCAAATACTCAAATTTGCCCTCCTAGTAGCGACAACATGTCAAGATGATGCAGCCAAGTGTTGAATATGAAATTAAATTGAGATTTTACTTGTTTCTGGTTTGTCATAGCCTCATGATCAACGATTTTCACACGGGCATCAAGCTATTTCTTATTAGTTCGAGGACCATTTTTTAGCATCATGTTCAAGACTCTGTCGAATTCCATAGTTATAGGATAATAAGTAACACAGCATATGCCTGCAAGTGGGCGTGCTTAGTTTTTCTTGTGTGTATTGGCACACTCTTACCTGCAATGGTTTCAAGGGGCTATTTGTTGAATGTGTATTATCCTACACTGGTTTGTTGATTTGATTGCTTTCGAGCTAAACGTCTGCTTATTTGTCTACCAGCGAATGTCTCTCCAAGCGTAGCATGCCATCCCTATATCCTCATGCCATAGGTATACTGAATGCTCTAAAGGATAAAGGTGTTGACGTAGCTATTGCCTCAAGATCACCAACTCCAGATATAGCCAATACTTTTCTTAAGAAATTGGGAATAAATTCATTGTTTGCTGCTCAGGTGAAGTATTCTAAGAATTCTCTCTTCTTAAAGATGATAGAACTAAGGCTGCATTTTGATTGATTTAATTTAAGTTTTTAACTCCATTATAGTAAATATATTGAGCTTCTTTAATATTTTCTCTTATGATGAAATTCAAAATTTTAAACCTAATTGAATTTGGGAGTCATTATGGCCGACTTAAAATCAATCTAACGAGGAGTTGCGGAAACACTTCTTCAAATCCTCCCTTTAAATTCAAGTCATCAATCCATACGAAAGCAAAAATGATAAACCTGTTTTTTCATTACTATAAGTCAAATATGTGCTACTACTTCATCTATTGTCTAATCGTATGCCTCATATAACTACAGTCCATTATTATACGATTATGCATGCACGTTTCTCAGGATGTTTGTTTCTACTTGTGTATACATATGTGTAGTGTGTGTCCATGTACATGCTGTTCCATTGTTATCCAGAAGCCTGTATGTATAACTAGAAACAAGGTTATGAAACTTTGTGCAAATATCTATTAGCACCTTTTGCGTATCACTATCTTACATAATATGCCAGACTATTAGAGCAAATGAACAGGTAAAAAATGTACGCCTGTTTCCTACACAGATTTCATGGCAATTTGGATACGCCCATCTGCCTTGCATCAAAATTTGGCATAACCTGAGCTGCCACCATTTCTTAATGTATCAAACTGTGATAATGAAAATGATTATTGTCAACTTCTTAGGATGCAACACTAATGAAATGCTTGAGATCTATGATGCCATCTGGATGAAAACTTCTTAGATGAATGCATCATGCTCAATATTTCTAAATTTCAGGAGATATTTTCTAGTTGGACGCATAAGACCGATCATTTTCTCAAAATTAGAGGGAAGACTGGTGTTCCTTACAATGAAATGCTGTTTTTTGATGATGAGAATCGCAACATAGAAGCAGTAAGATCTCCTCCACTGCTGCTATCTCCTTGTGTTTCTTCCTTCTTGTTCTTGTACTACTGAGGGCCAGTTTGCTCGCAATGTTAGTTGATTTAACTTTCTTTTTGGGCTGTTACCACAGTTTTTACCAAGCCAATTCTTTGTTTATAGGTTTCTAAAATGGGTGTTACAAGCATCTTGGTGGGAGATGGTGTGGATCTTGGAGCTTTGAGGCAAGGGCTCTCCAAATTCTCTCAAAACCAGGCCCTGTTGGAACAGAACAAGCAAAGATGGCGAAGTTTTTCACAGAAATCAACTTCTACAGAAAAGGAACAATAGTGTCTCCCCCCATTTTTTTCAACTTAAAATTGCATTATTCCCCCCCTCTATTATATACATAACGCGCGTAATGTATTGGTTAAAATTTATGCGTAAACCGTGTTGCTTTTTTATTTTACGAATATTATATTTTATGTAGAAAAAGAATGTTCTTACTAACAGTAGCTGATTGAGTTTAGCACAAATATTAATTTTTTTTTGCAAATTTTTTATTATAATTGTATTTAATAAGTGTAATATTTTTAACATAATTAATATATATAGTTATATTAGGGCCCGCTTGGTTGGGGGTATTAGAAGTAGGTAATGAGAATGACTTATTAATCATTTTCATTGATGATGCTTGGTAATATTTACAATTTGGAATTGATTTAAAAATAAAATAATCACTAATTTATTTTGATTACATAATCTCTCATTTATAATCAATCATTTAGCAATTATTCATATTTCCTTTGCTCAACTTTTTTCTCGCTCAAATTTTTTTGTGCTCAACTTTCTTTCTAAAATTTATCAATGAGAATAAATCATTAGTCATTCCCATTACTTAATTCTAATACCCAACCAAGCGGTCCCTTATTAAATAAATTAAAAAGTTTTACTCTATATGAAAATAAGTTTATAATTGGAATATTTATAAAAGAAAAATAAATTTATATAACTGGGACAATAATAATATTTTGTATTAATTTGTAGATAATATGAGAATGCTGTTTACAGTAAGTTTTCTATTTTTTGAAATGTAATATAATTATTTTGAAACCTGTGAAAAATTTGAAAGTTATCCTAGAATGGGAGGGAGTAATCCTATATAAAAGTGAACACTAATTGAGATTGAGATTGAGATTGAGATGAGACGGTAACCAAACATAGCATAAGGAGAATGAGAATTCTGATGATACGTCGATGATCAAAAATAAAAAACATAGCATAAGCAGCAAACAAGACCCCACCCCGCTGCTACGACGCGTGTATCTCCCCCAATTTCCAAACCCCTCGATTCGAATCTTGCTACCCTTTTCCACAGCTCAACTATTGTTAATGACCCTTAATTATTACCTAAATCTCCAGATTCTCCTCTAATCAACTCCTTTAATCACTATTAATCATCAAAACAAATGGCTTTGTAAATATTCAAGCCACTTCTTTGGGCCTAGGGTTTCTAATTTCTATTTAATTTTTCGCCGATTGCATGCTGTAAATTACACTAGCAAATGGATGCTGTGAAGGGGAGGCCGTTTGAATATGCAAACGTGCCTATAAGAGTGCACAAAAACGGCGGAGGATTTGACGCCGATGATATCGGCGGCGGCGGCGAGACGATGAGCAGTGCTGAGGAAATGTCTGCGCCTATGGTGATTCCTATACATAGTATGCGGCATTCAGCGCCAAGGACTAGTGAGCTCACTATTTCTTTCGAAGGCGAAGTATATGTGTTTCCTGCTGTTACTCCGGACAAGGTTTCTTCGTTGCTGTAGTATATTTTTTTTCTCTAGAGTTCATATGCGATTTTAAACTTTATTTTTCACTTTGATTCCTGTAGTTTCTACTGTCCAGTCTATCCCCCAATTGACAATTTCAGTGGAAGTGTGTGGAAACTTTGAATATGAAAATTAACAAAGCTTGATGTGGAAGTAATCAGAATTAACATGTGGTAAAGTAATTGAAAGTATTTACTTCTTAGGTGCAAGCAGTGCTGCTGCTCTTGGGAAGTCGGGAAACACCAAGCAGTTTTCCCAGTTCTGAATTTCTCTTACAAATGAATGACAAGGTACTACCTCAATAATTATGAGATATGACACTCTTGAATGTTTTATGGCCAAACGTCATATTGGTTAAAGCTCGAATTTGATCTAATGAGGTGGTGATGATCATGTGTCAAATGTATTTTAGACCGTGGATGATGTTTCGAGTCAGCCTACTGTGTCTCGGAGGATTGCATCATTGGAGAGATTTCGTGAGAAGCGAAAAGAGAGATGCTTTGATAAGAAGATTCGGTACACATGCCGGAAAGAAGTTGCCCAGAGGTAACTTCTGTCCGGAACATGGAAGTCATCTGATATCTGCATTTCTTCTTAATCAAATTGATCATAGGTATTCATTAATTAATTTCTGGTAGCCCAAATTTTTGTGATAGCCATCCCATGTTGACATCTCATTTAGTAATATAACACCGGTAAGTAAACAATAACCACTCAGTAAGAAAATGTGCATTGTATCATGAAGGTGGAGCAGCTGATGTCTTACGTGGCTTCAAATAATACAAATGATTTTTCTATCCTTGTTCTGCTTTCTAAAATTGCAACTTGCAAGTACCCTGCAAATTGCTTGTCTAACTTGTGAGCTTTAGGTCTCAAACTGGTAAGCAATTCTACTTATTAAGATTTTCCCATAGTAAGGATGCTGTAATTGCTTTCGGATGCAAGGATTAACAGAGTGTTAATAAGGTTGATATTTGATAATGGGGGAGGGGGGGGGGGTAACATTAACCTGGTTAGAATCTGATTCAGATTTTCTGGTCTTAGTAAGTTTGAGAGCTACAGTGAATTGTCTGAAGCTTCCATGCTGTTAATGTCACTTGTACTTCCTGACATGATGTAGATGTGATGACGAGAGAAGAAAAAATAAGAGATTTAGGTAAAAGTAAGGGTAAATGAGTAACAATATGTATAAATATAGGGGTATAATTTTAGTAGGTAGTTGCTAAAAATAGAATGGGTAATTTTTAGTGGGACATACCAAAATGGAAAAATTGGAAGTTTATATTGGGACAGAGGGAGTATAGGATTGTATTTCCTAATCCTGATGCTGGTTTCCATGGCTAATCGTTTTGTCTGCTTGAATACTGTTAGGATGCTTCGGAAAAATGGCCAATTTGCGTCTGTAAAGGATGTTTGCAAAACTTCTGATGATAATTGTGATTCAGGCAATAATACTCCTCAGCCTGAACCTGTGTGAGTATGGAGCCTTTCTGAACTTGCTATTAGTTTACTTGCGTTTTTTTAAATATATATTTGTTTATGTTGATTTAGTTATCTCCTCCAGGGAATAAAGTAATTAGTATTGAATCTTCTAACTCCTGCCTCATCTTCTTGAGAATCCTTCAACCTATAGCCTACAATGGTCAACTAGCAAAATGTCCATGCTTAACAACAGCCAAGTTCTTGCACAAACCTACTTAATTTCATCCATGTAGTATATAGCAAATTTTACATTAACGATGATGTGTTTTACTTATAAGCAAAGTCACAATGCATGCTATTTATCATTTTATATTGGCACCATTGCATACTGAAATGGCTGATTTTCTGTCGATGCAGATATAGACTGATCCAGAATATATGTTATTTGTATTTCAATATTTCTTGCTATAAATTTGTAGATGGTCATTCTTTAATGTTTTATCATCCTCTACTTTACTTATATTTGTGTATTTATCAGACTTTTATTTTTCTGTGTTAGTTTACGTAGATGTCAGCATTGTGGAGTGGGCGAATCTTCAACTCCAGCTATGCGTCGGGGGCCAGCTGGTCCAAGAACTCTGTGCAATGCTTGTGGATTAATGTGGGCGAACAAGGTTCGTCTTACTCATAAATTTGGTTAAAATCATTTGTTCTTTTATAATTCACTCTATCGGGAATGATTGTTGTCAAGGAGAGGCGCGGAAAGTCTAGCTTAAGTTAATAAGTAAGGTGAGTGTTTGCTAGCTAACCTTTCTAAAGGGATGATGGTACTTCCGGCAGAAGCCTTCTGTGGCCTAAGCTCTTTGAAGCCTCATTCGGATTGAGTACTGTTCCTTTTATGTTTATAATGTTCCTTTTTAGTTATTGTTTGTCTTATACAAGTTAAGGTACTTTTCTTCACTGTATTTGTCATCCGTAGGGAAATTTGCATATGATATCTTAACCCCGCTTCTTGTTCTATCGAAAGTGACTTTTTTTGCCATTTTTCTTTGTATCTTTCCAGGGGACTTTAAGAGATCTCACGAAGGGAGGGAGACATATATTTGATCAAAATGAATCAGTATGTAATGTATTTATAACTTCTTACTCTTCTTAATTATTGTTCTATAACAACTCGCTTGACGAACACTCGTCTTTTTCGTTTAATTATTTTTGTTGCGGTGAAATATAAATATTAACCACCAAATTTTGGGATATTGGAGAGTCTACATAATTACTTGCATTATAAGCATCCATCTTCACGTGCTCAACAGGAATCTCTAGAGATCAAACCTGCTGCTACTGGACTGGATAGTTCGTACTGCAACCAGGATGAGGAGGTAATTACATTTTGCGCTGGCTACCAAAGATGTACCTGTGATTCCTTGAGCTTTTAATTTATCTTTGTTGTCAATTGCATGTTGCAAGTCAGAACTTCCAAGAATTTTCCACTACATGGTAGAACTTAATGTATAATCCAAATTATGGGAGGCAATCTGGTACTCAATTTAGGAGGAAGTTGGGACAGTTAGCAATCTCTTGATTTATTTTTGCTTGTTCCGAATGTATTTAGAATGAGTATTGATTAAAATTTGACAGCGATAATTACTTCATACAGTTTTCTAGTAGTATTCTAGGGCTTCGATTTAACAAGGTGGTGTTTGTTTGTTCAGTTGGCTGGACAGACAAATCTGGCATTGGTGGAGTTCGGAAATCCTTCAGTTAGAACTGAGAAGGTATGCAATCTAAAAGATGGGTGGGAAAACAAGAAAACTGTAGTAATGAGATCAATATCTTTGAGTTGAGCATCCATTTCCAAAATATTAGATACTTCAACATGCTAGGAGAAAGAGAACACATGTCAAGTTCAGATAATTTGGTGGTTTATTATGATAGAATATCTTCTTTTTCAGCACTTTCAGGATATAATGGATATTACTGATGGAATGGCTGATGATTCGTCAATTAGAATAGAGAATTCATCTGGCAACCTTGTTGAACAGGTGATTGTTCCTTGCATAGTATAATCATATCTAAAGCTCAACCTCCATTATTCAATACCCTTACATTTGCTATTAGTTTATAATGGCTTTAGAAGTGCTCTATTGCAACTCTATTGTGACCTATGGTTACATGATATTTTAAATATAAAGAAATCTTATGATGAACAGGAAACTTTGGATGAACTTGGGAATGTGTCTGAAACTGAGTTTGAGATTCCAGCTACCTTTGATGAACAGGTTTGCACTTCTAGCCTCTAGGAACTCTGAGCACGGTCATTTATTAGAGTTACAACCTACAGATAGATGTTGATACGAGTAGAGGTGCCAATGGCCTAAGATACGAACCATGAATTAATGAGTGCTGTGAGATGATAAATCTGAAGAGGCTTGGTTGATAGTAATGAGAGGAGAGTCTGTACAGATGTATTTAAGGTGGCGTTGGATAGAACGTATTATATTGATGGATGGATGGATGCATAAATGAGATGAAGATAGTTGAAAGAGCTTCTTCTCGTTGTGATAGAAAGAGATGAGTGTAAAATGCGAATTGTGAATCATGTATACATAGTGGCAAAGTATTAATTTAATTAATTTCACTGTAAATTTGACTTGCATTATCAGTGTATTTCGTAAACAGTATTAATTTTTTAGCATTGTTTTAATTAAAAAATATTAACAATTTTTTTACTTATAATTGCAAATTTATTACATAATAAAATATTGGTTTGCTGTTTGCAAGCATTTAAAAATATTAATTATTTTATTATAAAATAATAATTGTGAATTAATTGCACAAAAAAAATTTGAAATTATAGGTTCTTATGCCATCCATAAACCAGCAAATAATTTTTAATTTCTTTGAAACGGAGACCGCTTGCATTATTAATTTCAGAAATCTTAACCTATCCATATTTTCTACATGCGTAAGACATTTCTCTGAATTTGATTCGCAAAAGTTTTATTATTAATTAAGTGCTTGGCATCTACGGTATTACAATTTAGTAATTTGAAAAAAGAAATATATACAATTAAAATGTGATACTAGACAAAGTTGTAAAAAAAAAATTTATTTTGTATACTACTGCCCCTGCCGTTCCAGAAAAGGAGTCCATATTATAACAAATTGAAGAATTAAATATTTTTATACAGGAAGAATTAAATGGAATTGAATTAGTTAAAACAAATAAGTAAAGCGACGTAAATGAGGATCCCTTCCCTACTCATAAAATGCTGTACATACAAGTAAAATAATTATACTCGAGAAGTACATGACTCTCTTCAAGGAGTTAATCAAGGGAGAAGAATTTAGAAGGATCCCACGTTAAAACGTTAGCGCTCTCTCTTCTTTTTTCTAAATGCCTTACTTTGGTATGGAGAAAGTAATATTGTGCAAGTATTACATGGTGAACTATAATCCCCATAATAGTCGTATGAGTAGTATCTAAACCACTAGCAAGAATTGACAAGGGACCAGATGAACGGTAAACAGGTAAACTAATGATTTCATTTGAATGAAAATTATCATAACCAAAAACAGTGCACCTCACTACTAATTAAAATGAAAGTTACGGGAATTTTACTTCTTAAATGCACACTATACAGAAGTCTTCTGTAGAAGCTTTATAAAAGAAAAATTGCACTTGGCAATCCTCTATTATTCTGGACACGGAAGCAACAATCAATGCATTGGACTTCCGAGTAATCCAAGCAACTCGTGATAGCAATATAGTATCACAAATTGGACCTCTCGGAAGGAAAAGTATAAATTTATAGAAAACTAATCTATATATTAGGGAAACCAAAAAATATAATATGTGAAATAGGAAACCAATGATCGATTTAGCTTCTCCGGTTGATAGAAATAGAAAGAATGCTAGACTCCACTGCAATGATCCACAAAAATGGACTCCCATAACATTCAGGACAAAACTTGGTCTAAGGCAGTCCAACGGCCCTAAAAATCAGGCGTTGGATAAAGACCAGGCATTGAACTACGCCCACCACCACCACCATTCAGGTCTCCATAATATGGGGATTGCAGCTCACCGGAATGTGATGACTTGCGAGACTTGGTGTTTTTAGGTGATGCACTATATGATTCAGTTGAACCACTGCTAGTGTTGTATATAGATGAGGTTGGAAGACCATGGATCTTTGGCAGACCTGTTGGATCAGTATTCAAGCTGTAGCCCCTTTCGACGTTCTCAGCTTCGAGTGGCAGTTCATCCAATGTCTACATGCAAAAGAGGTTCAATTTGATTTAACTTCTTTTTGAAAAGCTAGACAAATCCATATAAAGGTACCAGTTAGGATGACATGTGCTTAACATGTAATCGCAAATGATTAGTTTATAAATGGATGATTCATTATTGCCTTTTCTCAAGTCCTCAACACAAAGTATCAAGCTAAACACATAGCTTGGCATCAGCAAAAATATAGTGATCACTTACTCTGAATGCTTGTTGCAGGGCTCGAAGTGTGTCTCGGGTGCGCTTTCTCTTTGTTGCCACCTCATCTGGTTCCTGCAACATTTCTTCGAACAAGTTGTCTCTGCTCAACACAACCGAGAACAAGCATTACTACTTATGCATTTGAAGTGGGGTGGGGGATGTTCAGTCCATACAGTACAAGAAGAGATTATGTTATCCAATATTCTTGTTCTGGTAAGTGGAATAAACCATAAGAAACAGAGTCCAACCAGGGCAATCAAGCCTCTGGTAACAGACCATTCTTCTGGATTATAAGTTCCTTGCATACTTTTGAACAGAATGAACCACAAATTCCACTCTATTATCCTTGCACTATTTTTGCATAGAACGAATGCCAGCATGCAGTACCAACTTTTTGTAAAAAAAATTACCTGTAAAGTTTTTTGATAAAAACGTTGTGGAGCTCCCTTTTGGTATGGTGTACCTGCAAGGTAAAGATCCAAGATGAAATATTTTATCATGATCAACACCTAACATGTCAGCTGATAAAAACAGGTCATTTACAAGACATTCGAGTACAAGACAATTGACTGTAGAATAAAGGACACCAATGAATATATCTTTGAACGGCAGCTACAGGCTTTCAGGTAAAGCTCTGAGCCAAGTATTCAGAAGGTTGACATTTAATGACTAACAGGTATATTTCAAACATCCTTTTCAAGTACTTGACTCTTAGATTCAAGCATGCCCGAATTCCATGCAATAAAGACAAACTCTTGAAATCATCTCATCTGAACTTGTAAGCCCTTCCAAACACTTGCAAATTGTTTGAAAGCTTATCAAGTCTCTAAAAAGTGTGTGGAAATCTTTTTCTAAAGTTAAGCTAATAAGCTCTAAAATAAGGCGTTTGTTTATTTTGACATACTCCTTTAAATTTCCTTAGAGCTCCATGGCATTATTTTATCCATACACA
This sequence comes from Paraleonurus japonicus, assembly GCA_030762865.1. Classification (NCBI taxonomy): domain Eukaryota; kingdom Viridiplantae; phylum Streptophyta; class Magnoliopsida; order Lamiales; family Lamiaceae; genus Paraleonurus; species Paraleonurus japonicus. The sequence goes on along the minus strand of CM061057.1, from coordinate 1,524,869 downwards.
TCAACAACTAATTTTTCATCCAGCATATTATAAGCTTTAATATTCAGACGAAATGGTACAGCTCAAGTGGTTAGAGCCCCACTACCTATGCCCCCAATGTCATGGGTTCAAGTCATCATTTACCCGATAAAAAATAAAAAAGCTTTAATTTTCAAAAAACAAGCTATAAGATGTGAGCTTAAAACTGATGAGATCTTTTACATAAAGCTCAAACACCCTAAAGTACCAGAACAGAAGCAAAAGGTTCAGGAAAAGGGATAATTACCAGAAAATGCATAATAGCTTTTGGAATAGAATCCTCAATGTTCTTCCGCACAATATCATAATATGACCTTAATAACATCTTTGTAACAGCAATTTCAATAGCCTCTTGATCTGAGTGGGTTTCCAAGGGCCTCAACACACTAGGGGGCTAGTATAAAAAAGTTGAAGAACTAAGTTAGATAGCATGAGATTATATTAGTAAAACAGAATTGACTTATGCAGGAGATTATACCTCTCTCAAATGAATCATTGAGACGCCATGCTCCATGCTCTGAACAGGTTCACTAAATGGTTTGCTGGTCGAATTATCTCTTACATTTGTGCGATTATCACTGCCACCAAAAATTGACGGTAGACCCCAACTTGAACCAGCATTGGTAACTGGTTAACGATCGATAATTGCAATATCAGACTTATGATGATAGTTCCATTGAGTATAGCATGTGAAAGACAACTTAAACACTTGTCCATCAATCAACCAGACAAAAACGGAAAAGTAATCAAATTAGTTCTGCTCACGTAATTCGGAAGGCATAGGTCCCTCACCACCTTAGTGATAAAATAAGCTAGTGGTAGCTACGGAGATATGACTTACTTACGCTTTATGGATTTCAGGGCTGTGTTTGGAATTATACAGTGAATCTGCAGAATTGCTATTCTTAATTTTCTATTAACTCGGGTTTGCGTTTGAATTGAAGGATCTGAGGATAGGTTTGAAGTGGTAGCAAGAAACCATTGGTAGTTATCTGGAGTGATACAGATTTATATCCATCGCTCTGATTTTGAACCTATTCTTAAGCGACTTGGCCAAGTTTAAAATCTACCCTAATTCAGATGGGTTTGGAATCCAACTTCAAGTCCATGCATTTCATATCCTTTCAATCCAAATGCAACATCAAAGATTTCCTCCTTAAGAAAATATAATAAAGTACCTGGCGCAACAGTTTTCTCAACATCTGAAACAGGTCGAACACCCTTTTTCGTGAGAAAAGAGCAGCAACAAGAAAACAATCAGTCACTTAGAAATAAAAATAATTCGGGGCTCCGTGTAGGGACTCTGGTTGTCAGTAGATGACTTACCTGCTCTGGAACAATTCCATTCGCTTGTCGGGCAAGAATAGCACGAGACTTAAGACTTCTCTCTGAATTTGGTGCTTTGTCTAAATCTACTGAGTCCTAATCAAGTAATATACAACCAAAATATAACAGGTACTTATAAGAAAAGGGGACTGAAATAAAACAATCTGTGCAAAAATGGTCTCTACCTTCTGCCTTGCATTGGGTGCCGCAATCCTGGATGATTTGACCTGTTGAATTGCCATCTCTACAGCTTTACTCCCACCAATAAAATTTGGATGGGATGTGTTTATGTAGTCCATCTATAAAGAGTATAGTCAGATTCCAGCAATCTATAAAATCAACAAGTCATGTAGATCGATAGGAAATGAACCGCCTTATATGATTCACTACCAAAGACTAGATCAGTATTTAAAAAAATACATTCAGATGATTTGATACTAACTAGCATGGTATCGTGGATAAGTTAGGCCAGTTGAATCTCGTACAGGTTCTAAGAAAAAATAGCATTTCACACAACATATATACGCATTACTAAATAATGAGGCACGTAGGTTAATGATCCCAACAACTACTTTAGTTATGCAGCACAAACACTTCAACAACACTAGAATTGAAGAAAGGACTGTTAACACTGAAACCTTTAAAAGAGAATCTTTAGTGGTGAACTTATATAATACGTTATAGAATCAAGAATTCTATAATTTATGCAATGCTTAAAGAATTACGCAGAGATGGGAGGGTACAGGAAGGTAAAGAATATGAAAATTAGAAGTAAGAAATTTCAATGTGACAGAAGGCATATTTGAGTATAAACTAGCTCTCCTTCGATCCCTAAAACAGAGTCCTGTTTCAAAAATACTCTGTCAAAAAAATGAGTGATGTTTGAAAAGTGAAAAGATTTTTTAATGTGACAGAAGGCATATTTGAGTATAAACTAGCACTCCTTAATACTTTGTCAAAAAATGAGTGATGTTTGAAAAGTCAAAAGATTTTTTTTCGGGGAAATTCTATAATGCCCTTGTAAGTCTGACAAAGTGCTTACAAATTAAATGTGACTGGATAATTTAAATCAACAAATAAATAGAAGGGCGTAAGCAAGAAATGATGACTTATAAAATGATGTACAAACCTTCAATTAGTTGAACATTTTTTCTTAAAAAATTACTTTGTAGGCATAGCACCCTTTTTTTTTTTTTTTTTTGGCACGGAGGGAGTACCATTTTGAGAACTCTAACAGTAGAAATGCTCTCACAACAAAAAACTAAAGTGGAGAAACAATGTATAATCTATGTGCACAAAACATGTTTGTCTGCAGTGGAGTTCATGGCTCTAAGGAGGAAATCTCAGTGGAATGGCAAATAGATGTGAAGTAGTTGATTATGAAAGGTCACTTTTTCAAAAAACTGGCAATAAATATACACCTAAGATAAACCAGAGCAACATACAGAAGGACAATAAATTTACATAACAACATAACATGTAGTAATTTTAGGATAATGGAAACAAGAATAGAGAAAAAAAGTGTGAAGTGTGTACTGTAGCTAGTCTCATAGGTTACAGCAAATAAATATCTTTATTTTAGTGCTGCAATATCATATACAAGATTATCAGATGAGAAAAAATATTTTATCCTGACCTCCATTTCGATGATATGACCAATCATCGTCTCTGAAGGTTCAAGACCTTCTCGCAAAAAATTTCCAATAACTTCATCCATTCTCTTCCGTAGGACTGGAAACCGTTGCATTTCATTAACCATACAACGATGGCTCATCTAAAGGACAACATCCAGATCAAACTCAGTTCAGAAAAAAAATACAAAAAGCACATATATGCCATTAGAAAATTTGCGAACATGTACCCTTATTAGCTCATCATATATAAATCTAGCACACTGAAGACTTGGATCCAACAAGCGAGCTATCTGTCTTCTAACAAGAACCTCAAATGGAACCTGCATGTTGGAAATTATTAAGTGCACAGATGTTGAATAGAAGGCTATCACACACAGGCACACAGACAAAATGACAGCATATTTTCAAGGAAGATGTAAAACAGAATACAAGCTGAAAAGAAGTTGAGTTAAGACCTACTTCTGGCACAAATAACGCAGACTTGGGACCAGTTGCATTTTGAATGGCAGTACGGATGTCCTCATCAGTTAAATCCTCACAAGGATCTACTTCCTGCAGAAAGAGGAAGATGTATATGCAATGATAGCTGACACAGAGTAATTAATCGTGCAATAAACATCCACAAGTAACATCACACAAAAGGCAGTAGCAACAAGCAGAAAAATCTATGTTCATAGATATCAGTTGCATGGAAAAATTACAGTAAAACTGAATTGCTAAAAAAATTCCACGAGATCTAATCAATTCAGGAGCATCACAACTTCAGAGTAAAAAACATGTCAATGAATTGTGTGTAAATTAAAAGGAGTTCTAAAAGGGTATTCATGTTTTTTAATCTTGGAAAAAAAATCGCTAATATACATCTCAAATTCAAAGTGAGATGCAAATATACGGTAACTTAAATATCCACAGAATGCAAACCAGAAACACAAACCTCCAAGCTCTTAACAAAAATATTCTGGAAAATATAATGGACTCGTGCTCCACCAGACAGCTCAGATGTTGACATCTCTTCGTTTTTACCTTCTATCATTGAGGAGAATGCTGTTTTAACAGAACATAAATTACTTCAATAGGCTGGCATCACATAATATCTTGTTGGCAGGGATGTAAGGAATGCAGCAAATGAAAAAACGCAAACCCGCCAAAGTGGGAGTGTTTGTGCACGGATACATTATTAAACGACCACAACAACAGCTGCAATTTCTAAATAGGGGAGGGTCACACTTGATGTTACCATTATACTCAATAGAGTGCAAGGTCAACTCTAAGTAATATTTCATATAACGATGATTTGAAAGTGCATGGGAGGGCAAAAGGAAAGTACAAGGATAACTCACTAAACAATACAAGAGCAATGAGCGCGACCAAAATCATTATTAGTAAAGGTTTTATTTACAGCCCCAAGTGATTGTACATACGCTAAAATTCAGAAAAGCGTGATGAACGACAGATGAGGCAGCAATACTTGAGGCCTTGTTCTTTTTCAGCCTGCGAAGTCCAGATTTAGAATTTGGATTTCCCATCCTGTCCACTTTTTCGATTTGCAAATCCAACTCTCCATCCAAATACACATCCATCCTATTATATACCTATATATTTAAAACTATCACATCAACTTACTTTTTCTTACATTTACTCATTCTCTCTCATATTTTTCATACATTTACTCATTCTCTCTCCTACTTTTCATATATTTACTCATTCTCCCCTCCTAATTTTCTTACATTTACTCATTTTCTCTTTTACTTTTTTTCCACCTAATCATTATTTCACTATCCAACAACAATAAAATAATACTCCCTCCGTCCCATAGAAGCTTTTATACTTTCCTTTTTCGTCCGTCTCATTATAAGTTTCACACCCTTAAAATGGAACCTTTATAAACTCCACCCTCATAATTTTCACTAATTTACACAAATGTCATTACTTTTTACTCTCACATACACATAACCCAATAAAATTTTTTTACTTTATACATAAAAGTTTACAAAATTACCCCTCAAAACCTCAATCATTACTTTTTTTTCATAAAGTGTGTGCCCTCCTACATATGAAAGTTTTCCGGGACGGAGGGAGTATTTCATCATCACTCAAAAGCATTGATTTGACATAAAGTTACATCCACCCTTACTTCTCCATCCCAAACTAAAACACAGATTTATCATTCATTGGATTTGTCTCATCTACTTTATTTTCCCATCCGAATTTGTCAAATCTCACTCAAGCCGAAAAAGAACACAGCCTGAATGATTTATATTGTTGACTACTATATGACCACCTTTATCTAATAGCTTTTACTAGTAGAGATGTAAATCATCTAATATTTAATAACTCAAACATGCCTTTACACGGGCAGGCAAATTACATTCTTAAGGCCACTCACACTAAACATTTTTTGTTAAATGGGCGATTGGTTGTAAGATCTGAACCAATAATATTTAATTTAGCTAGTCTTACCAGTTGAATCACCATGAAGATGTCAGAGAGGTGAATAGTTTAATAGTTAATATTTAGTGACTTTTAACATTAATTAAATAACTAAAAATAAGACAACATACCCTCAGAGTATTTCGAAAGAATGTTTAGTAGCAACGCTCCTTGGCCAGCCTGTTCATCAGAAGGTCAAATATTAGCAATCACGGTAATAGGCAGTCACAAAGATTTGCAGATTGTATTCTCTTCGCCAGATAATGTGTTATCAAGGAAAAGGATTTGTGAGAGAAAAATCCGGACCCAAAATGAAAGTATTGGTCCATATCATACATATAGAATTCCACATTAAGATACAGATACAGATACAAACCCAAGAACAATAATGCAAGCATTTTCTGGAAACAGCACAAACCTTTGATTCAGTAATCTCCCCGTAGCTTGCATGCTCCTTTGCAACAGACACAAGAGCAGTACTAATTCGTGTTTTTAATCCTGGAAGAAGTGTCTTAATATGTTGTACAAGTATCTGCGCAACAACAAAACCTCGTATCACTTCAGAAACCAAGACAAGACTCCAAAAGTAACAGCAAATAGCATTTTAAAAAAGCACCAATAACTCCAACTTTCAGTTTGGCATAATGCTTTGTAAGGTGTGGGCAAGAATAGAAGTAAATAATAAGACTATAATGACTAAATTATACCAATGTGTCCACAATATCTGATTACAAATCAGTCTACAGTACATACCTGGTTCAACTTCTTCGCCAATTGAGGTACTCCACAACGGTCAGCAATATCACTGTACACCTGCACAGAATATATTAAGTCATCTAATGTACAGGAGTCGAGCCACAAAAATCAAATGTTAGTGAATGAGTTAGAGGTAATACTGGCCGACTGCGGAAGAACTTCTCCTCTGCCACGAGTGCATCTTTGATGCTCCGATTTAATAAAATATCCTGCTCAGTTAAAAATCAAGGGAATAATTTAATATCAAAGTTAATACCAACATAAACTCTCGCTTGGACACTAAACAACAGGCATATTGGACTAAATATCCAAGTTTTCACACAAGGTTTTCCTTTAACCAACTATAAGGCCATGAAAACAGAAATCCATAAAACCTAGACATTTAAAATTGGAAGGTCGATATTATTGAAAGCTAACATGCATATAACTATATCTTCAACAGTGACCCTAATAAAAATATATCATGTAGGCAACAATTAATTTCTACTGGCCTCATACAATACTAAATCTTTTCCTCATCACTTTACAGTTTCATATCATAGTGAGTATATAATTTGATACACAAAAGACAATATGAGCAAAGAGAAGAAACAACCAAATCTTGGGCCAAAGATGATACCATGGCATACAGCATGAAAGAATCAGATTTTTGGATATAGATATGTGCCCAGGGATAAGTTTATGATTGAATAAACAGACGTAGTTATAACAAGATACGCATATGCATTCACCAAGTATTCACGGCTATAAGATAACATTCACGGTGCATTGTGAAAAAGAAATATTACCTCTTGACTACGGTTAACTACACCTACATAACCAAGCCGGAGTGGGACAACTTTTCCAAGCAAGAAGTTCCGAGCATCAGTACCCCTATCCATGATATCCAACTGAAATGGCAAAGTAAACATGATGTGCAAAAGCAGACTGTAAATGCACAACCTCAAAATAAAATTGAAATATCACCTTTGTGATTACACCAATTGTTCTATAACCTGCACGTATTGAAGTTTAAAACATGAGTTCAAAATCCAAATACTAACACCACAATAGAAGCTACAAATCCAGTATATGATAAATTCATGTGGAGAAATGAATATAGGACGAGAAGAATATACCATCAGGGTCGGCCATTCCAGCCATTTGAAGTGCATCTGAGTTTGCCAGATCTGAATTTGCTGGTGTCACAGCCAGTATCAAGCAACTTTGACGCTTAATATATGACATTATCATAGTTCTAATGCGTGCTTCAATATCAGATGGCTGATCACCAACAGGAACTTTTGTTAAGCCAGGCAGATCCACTAGAGCAATATCAAGAACATTAGGAGAGAAAATCTTTAGACGAATCTGTTTGTCTGAAACACCTTTATTTCCTCCAGCTTCTCTCTCTGTTTCAGCCTAAACAACATTTGAGAATATTAAGTAATGGAAGACGGCCAATTCAACATAAGTCCAAAGAACAGGTAACAAAAGAAACCACTCCAAAAGCAGCAAGGCAAAAATAACTATGAAATAAATGAACTAAGTTTGTCAACAGATAGAATAGTATACAGTACTCTCCTCATCAATTCACCATACAATATGTTTTGGCATATCACTTTGTCTTCAGTACATCTGATGTTGATTTTTCTATTCCATTTTCTACTTCCTCAATGAGCTATCTTTTAATCTTAGGGCCACTGACGGTTCAATTATGGTTTTCTGAGAAACTTAAAACAATTTGAAGCTACCCGTAAAACTGCATCTATAAAGCCCATAGTTGTTAAGGCTCCAAGGCGCACCAAGGCGCAAGAGTGTGCCTAGCGCCTAAGGCGCGCGCCTTTTGTACATTGCGACGAAAACTAATACAAACACTATATAAACTTAAATTAAACATATTAGCATGTAAATAACTATTAAATTCAAAAGTTCATAACTAACACAAATTAAAGACATAAACTTTGATAATAAGTAGCAAACACCAAATCATTTTTATTGTTGGGTGTACCCAACTGAAAATATCTCTATCTCAGATCATTGGATGGATATTTTGTAGTATTAGTCTACTACAACTTTCATCCATGATTTACTTGAGCTGGGGAAAAAAAATTGTGGCTGTTGCTGCTTTTCTTTGAAAAAAACAGAAAGAAAACACGTTTGGTGAGACATAGGGGGGGTTAGGGGAGGAATAAGAAACCCGGTGGCACTGGGTGGCGGCGGCTGGCGGGTGGGCGGCGGCTGGTGGGTGGTCTAGTGGGGAAAAGGAGAGCAATAGATAGTGGTGGGAATTGCTGAACGGTTATTATCTTTTATTAACCACTTAACCCTAATTTTATTTAGGCTTAAACTTATTTCTTAGGGCCCAAGAAATATTTATTACCATAAAAAGTAAACCATAAGCCACGTTTTTCATTAAAAAAAAAAAAAAAAAAGTAGTTTTTTCAAAAGTGCGCCTGCCTCAGCCTAGGAGAGGCGCTTCTCCTTGCGCCTCGCGCCTCAGGCGCGCTTTTAACAACTATGATAAAGCCTCTAAGAAAACCACTTTCTTCTGGATTACAAGGAATAACCTAAGACATGCATATGCAAATACACAAAATTCAATTAGTCACACCAAAATGCATCATCTCTCTTATATCAATTACATAGAGATATAAGTATGTGTGTGCATGAAAACCTTATTAGAGGTTAAATACCATAATCTGGCTCTCCATCTTGTTCCATCAATCTTAATATCTTCTCACAGGGATCCACCGATTTTCCTCTACTCTTCAGTTATTTAACCAAATGTGTTTCGCAAAATGTGCTTGAATACTGCAACTGACCATTTTAAGATCTCAACATTTTACCAATGGTCAAAGTTATGCACTTAAATCTTCACGAACTCATGAGTGCATATCCACGCGCACAGACGCACATCACACACATCAAATTGTTGTGTGTGTGTGTGTATACACATATCTGTGTACATTTTATATGATGTAATTGTTTATATGTATGAATGCCCCTCTTTATCGCAGCACTGTAAGGGTCATATCTTTTCCTAAATGCTTTCAGGATTCTAATATCTCAAGTTTGTATTCGTATTTTGTCATATACATGACCCCTATTCTCCTTCATGAATAATAGCCTGCTGAGTTCTAAGCCCTACACAAGCCACTAATTTAAAAAAAAAACTGCGTAAGCCACTTGCTTTAAGTTTACAGTCCCACAATAGTATCCATACGCCAGTTATTTCAAATTGGGTGCTATGGAGACTGCAACCCTAGTTTTGGCCAACAGTTAGCCAAGTTTCAGAGAAGTTCGCGAAAATTAAAGGAGCAACTTGAATACTTCACTGTTCTCAATAACTATGAACAAAATATTAAGTTCTCATATTGAACAACAATTACCAAACTCAGTGAATTGAGCCACTTGACAGAACACCATATGTAAGAAAATAACCTGAATCTCCTTCCGGATTTCATTGAAATCGAAGAATTTTTTCCCAGGCAAATGCAAAAACTCCCCCCACTCCTCGCCTGTTCCATCACCCTTCCTCTTTTTCTGCTCGAGCTGCAAAACCAGTGGGCGGCGCGTGCAAATATCGTTTCCACGCGGTAGGAAATCCCGCCCAACTAGCGCCTCCAATACACTGGATTTACCGCTGCTCTGGCTTCCAACCACCGCCACCTGCGGAAGCTCGATCGTCGACTGGCTGCCGAGCTGCGAGAATATGTCCTGTAGCTTGTTCACTATTGGTATCACTGAGTGCCCTAACGCCGCTGCCGCAGTATTGTTGCTCGACGCCGCTGCCGCCCCCGACGATTGTTCTTCCGCCATGGAGTCGGCTGATTTAGTAATTCAAATATCAAGTGTATCCGAAAATTATATGAGTTCTTCGGACTAAGATCTGGTATGGAAGATCGCGAGTGCTAGCTGGAAACCCTAGATAGGCGTTCGGGAATGTGATTTGAGGTGGATGAGAGAGAGAAATTGTTTGAATTTTTCTTTTTCTCTCTTTTTAGAGAGAATGAATGAGCCTGAATTGTGTGTGCACAGACGTTCCCTGTCGCACAAGAAAGAGACGTTTTTTTTAATCTTATTTATTTTATAAAAAAAAACTCCCATTTTTGGAAAAAAAAAATCTGTACTATTACCAAATTTTGATAATTAATTAGACGGTGGTATGTGTGTGTTGTCTTTATAAATTTCATAGTTATAAAATTCATTGATGATTTATATAAAATGTTATTATTTTTTAATCTACACACCTAATCAAATAAATTTATTTGCTTCATATATAAAATTTACAAAATTATCCTCCAAATTTTTAATTATTATTTGAGTGTTATAGAGACGGAGAGAATATATATTAATAATTATTCATTAATTAGCATTATATACTCTCTCTTTCCAAATCAATTTTCACACTTTTCTTTTTCATTTTATCTCACATTAGTTTTCACATTTTAAGAAAGAAAACACCTCCATAAACTTTACTCTCACAATATTCATATATTTACACAATATGTCATTATTTTTTACACTCAATCCAACCATCTCCCTTACTTTAATAATAAATATTTACAAAATTATCCTTCAATATTTCACTCATTATATTTTTTCTTAAAATGTGTGCTCAAATTAGTATGAAAACTAATTTGAGACAGATGGAGTATTATTTATTAAGTTAAAATACATATTATTAGTTATTTATTAGATTAAAATAAATATAATACTTGAATATTCTCAAATAACAAATCGAATACAGTAATGTTTGTATTTGTATTTGATTACCTCTCCAACCTATAAAATTGATTTGTGTTCGAATTTGAATTCAAATATTTCAGATATACAAATATGAAAGCGAATCAAAATTATTTAACAATTTTTTTTTTTTTTTTTAAAGAAGATTACAAGCCTACGTTTGATTGGGGATTTAGGTGTGAGAGAAAAATCATGACTTTAATTTTGTAATGTAAAATTTCTGACGAATAGTAAAAGTATGAGTTTATTTTGAGATTTTGTTAGAGTGAAATGTTACTTTATGTCAAATTAATATCTAATAGTGATTGATATTATGTTATTTTATTATACATTGTGTAAAAGTAATGTAGGAAAGAGAATAAATGAAAAGTAAGAACTATTATGGGAGACAATCTCATATATGTGACGGATACATCTTAAACAGTTAATACCCTTGCTCACGTATTTGAGACAGATTTTATCCTTGACACGTCTTACACAATTGATTCATCTGCTCATATATTTGATAATTCTAATGATAATTTTTAAAGTTTTTTTTTTTCAATCTCATTCTCAGATATTTGATATTTCCCCATATATATTTAATACTCCTGCTAATATAATTGAATCTCATGAAAGATTTTGTATAGATTTATAAGTATAATATATGGATTGAGTATAAAATTTAAAAATTGAATTTTAAATCTACAATTAATTATATGGAATGTGGATCAAAATCTTAATTGCATTCACATGAAATCCAGAACAAATATAGTTTAATTGTATTTGATTAAAGTCGACGATTTGAACGTGTTTGTGGAGCCTATTCTGGGCGGTTGGGCCTGTGTGCGCCACCACTCCTAAGGCCCAGCTACCATGTGGATTAATTAATTATAAAAAGAAAGGTATTAATCTATCTTATTCTTATCTCATGGATGTGTAATCTTTAGCTTTCATTCGTTAATTGAAAGAAATATTTTTATATGTCAATAAATTTAAATGGTAAATTTTTGCCATATTTAAACATGGTCATATGTTTTTGAAATAGTAATCACAAATCTACTGATATTGAACATGTAACATTTGTTTTAGTTTTCGAAAAAAAAAACATGTAACATTTTTTCTATAATATATAACCAGTTGTTTTTTTTTGGACGTGATAATATATAACCAGTTAATTTTCAATCACATATATATTTTCATATTTTTTTTTCATAGAAAATTTAAAATTAAATAATAATATTGAAAAATCACTAAACTTTTCCACTAAAATACAAATATCTATAATGTAAAATGTAGTATTGCATACTTTATTTCGCAAATCTCCAACTCTTTATCTTATTCTATTTATTATTTTCAATATATTTCAATCATTAAATATTTACATTTTAAATTATTGATTAATTTATTTTAGATAATTAAATATCAAATTAGCAAATTAAATATAAATATATTTTTTTCAATTAAAATTATTTGATGTAAATAACTTTTTTTTCAAATACTTTTTTTATTTAAAATATGAAACATCAAGACATACATTAACTTTAAAAGTTACATGCAAATATGATCATACAACAATCATTACATATAAATAAGCTAAATAACACTAAAATACTACTATGAATTATAATTGTAACTATATTAATTAACCCTTAGGGTTGACCTAGTGGTGAGAACTTCAGTAAGTATTATTCTTTTTTTATTTAAAACTCAAGTTAAACAATGTTGCCCGTAAAAAAAAAAAAAAAAAAACTATGTTATAATATAAATTAACAAATATTTAATTTGTATAATTTATTAAAATTGGGTGGAGCTACAATGGTTTTGAGAAATGCAAAAGTGACCATAAAAAAATGAAATGGAACGAAGTAAAATTGGAGATGCTCTAAGAGGCGCGTCTATATATATTGCTAACGAGAAACAGCATCCCCAATTTCCCCTTTTTTCTCTAGCCTAGGTTTCATCGGCGCTCTCCCCTAAAAAAGCTTAATCATGGCCCGTCGTAGCTCCGGTGGTAAGTTTTCGTTTTACTCATATGTTTCCTTGTATATTTTCTCCACACTGGATTGGGATTTGTTTTGTTTCATTTGTGGAAAATAAGACACTTCCGGCTTTGATTCGTCGCATCGGCGTAATATGGACATATTTTATTTTAATATTTGCTATTTCATCGTGTTTGACTCTGTAGGGATTAATTATTTAACTGTATGATTACTAAAGGAGAAAAAACAAACTGTATTTGGTTTGAGGTTTCTTATTTTTGCTTGATTCTGATAAATCTAGGTGTAGGATTTGTGAAATGTGGAATGTTGTCAGATGTCTTCGTGCAGGGTGTTTTTGGGCTATTGACAATGGCCGCGGCTATTCACCCATAAAATTGCTCAATACCCACATGTACAACATTTTAAGCTGTCCATACAATCCAATAAAGCTACAAATCTGGTGTATAAAGTAATTTTCTGTGTGTCAATAGCTACACCCATTGACAATACCTATATTTCCTGAAGCTTTTAAGTCTGTTTATCTCATGTTGTAGCTTTCTAACATTCTGGATGGTTCTATCTTGGTTAGTCTTACGAGGGTAACCAATACATTTTCACTATATAGTTTTGAGTGTATAAATGAAACATCACTGTTCTTTGTATTTTCTTCCTCCATCTGACTAGCGTGTGTAAATTGATTAGTTTAAATAGATTTCTGAAAGGAAAAATCAGCATATAAGTATATAATATTTGGACTTTGTTGACTTCTTGGTTTAATCATTCCGCCCTTTCATCATGGAAAGTTTGTTCTCCTCCTTGTCATACTTGTTATGCAACAGTCTCTTGTACTAGAGAGTATCAGTACCCCATTACATGCATAATTGCTTTTGTAGGAAGATCTGCTCGTCCAGCACCCCGCCCTGCAGCACGCGGCCCACCACCTCAAAGAGGTACTTGTCTTCAATATGAACCATTCTAGACCTTATGAGAGTTTGGAAGGTGTATTGAAAATAACTTCACTTATCCTGTTAGCATCTTTCTTCATTTTTATCCTCTTCGTGTTCGGTCTAGTATTGTTGCGTTATTGCAATCTAATATCCAGTTTTTCAAAAATTATTTCTGGGCTCAAGATTTTGCTGATTGTGTTTTCAGCTCACCATGCTCCTCCTCCAGCTCCTGCTCAAAGTGGTTCAGGTGGATCCATGTTTGGAAACATTGGTTCAACCATAGCCCAAGGTGTGTAGAAGTCAGTTAATCCTTTGTTCATGACCTGGATAATCTCTTGCACGTGGACTTGACAGTGTTTTGTTACGTTTTTTTTTTTTTTTTTTTTTATTTCTTTAGGGTTGGCATTCGGTACTGGAAGTGCTGTTGCACATAGAGCCGTAGATGCTGTTATGGGACCTCGGACAATTCAACACGAAACAATTGTCTCAGAAGCTGCTGCCACATCAGCACCTGCTGCAACCAGCATGGGTGGTTCTGATGCTTGCAATGCCCACTCAAAGGCATTTGCGGATGTAAGTGATAAATACCTCTATCTCTCGATCCAGTGTGTGAAAAGTTTATTCTGTTTGTGGCATAGTTGTCAAGGCGCAATGTGCCTAGCGCTTAGGCGCGCACCTTTTGTACATTGTGGCAAAAATTAATACAAACACTACATAAACTTAAATTAAACATATTAGCATGTAAATAACTTAGTCAATACATATCTTCACAAATTTCCCTATTTTATTGGCATGCTTTACTGTTAATCATTTTTTTAAAATCTGCCGGCCTTTTCTTTTTTAAACAGCTATTAATTTGGATGAGCTTTGTATAATATACTTTTCCTATTTGCTTGGTCAATTAAAATCCCCACTTGACCACTTCTTTTTCCTGCCACTATTTTCAACATCAATCAGTTTTAGTTGCAATTTTATTAGGCATATTTATCAAAACTGAATGTGCATTTTTTCAGGGGTATTTATCAAGTGTATATATTATATATATCTTTCGAGAAACCCTAATTTTACTTATTTTAAAAATCGTGTATTTGGTATTCTGACCTAAACTAAAACACATGTTTTACTAAAAAAGAAATAGGTTTTAATTATATGCGCCTGCCTCAGCCATGGAGAGGCGCAGAGTGTGGCGCCCCATGCTCCTTGCGCTTCAGGCGCGCCTTTAAGTTTAATTGTGAATCAGTCAAACAATAGATCAGAATACATCTATATATAGTGGGTCTTTGTTCTTTTGAGGTTGGAAGGGCATGTGGCTTGTGGTAATATAAACTTCAACGTTTCATGTAGTGATAAAAGTATGGGTAAAATATGCTGGCATTTTGCAGTTTAATAAAGCATGTAGACCTGAGGTGTAGAGCAAGGTGGTTTTTGTTTTGTCTAGATAAACTGAAAGCTGATTTTTCTGCAGTGCCTGAATGGATTTGGCAATGATATCAGCAAGTGTCAGTTCTACATGGATATGTTGGCGGAATGCAAGAGAAACTCAGGTTCTATGATGAGTTCTTAAATTCGGTGTTTTGCTTCAGAAACCATAAATCTTCAATCTGGAGCTTATTGTTGACAATTTCCATTTTTTGGATGGTGGATGCTATATTTAACCGTTGAATATGGTGTTAGAACTTTTGTCGAATAATTTTTGAGAAAGCAAATTAACTGAGAGTTATACCTCCCAAACTGCTGGATATGCATTGACCTACTTTTAAGGGTTTTCTGATAGACTGATGTCTAATTTTCTTTTGTTCAACTCTACATATTTGCATTTTGCATGTTCCTTTTTTTTTTTTGGGGGGGGGGGGGGAGTTGGTGACTGTGGTGTTTGTTTAGACAACCCTGCAAATACAGTAATCATATGATATCTGAAATCTGAATGTACTATTTAGACGTAAATTAGAAGGGAGTATGAAAAGTACTCCTGGGAGTGCTCATAGGGTCAACCACCTAAATTCAGAACAATTATAAAAAAATTGAAGCAAATAATGAGTTAAAATATAATTCATTCTAATCATTAATAGTAGCTAGTAAGGAGTTTGAAGACACCGTCTATTGCAAGGCATCTTTGCATATTGAGACATTGACCTAGTAAGGTCCAATAAGCTGCTTGGATTATTCATATTATCCTGTTCCTGGTCCCCTTTTAAGTCTTCAGTCTTCCAGATTTCCGATCACTCTCCCTTTCAGAAAGCTGATGCACAGCTTCTTCCATGACTCTCTCCGGCGCATGGGCCTTCAACTTAGACTTGACCTCTTCAGCAAGAGATGCCTATTGTTTTAATAGCACACATACACATTACATGTGTCTTAGATCATTTATATCAAAGTTGGAATTTTTCGGAGTTTGGGAATAAGGTTCTCCACCTCAATGAGACTGCATTTAAAGAGGCAATAGTTGATAAGGTGTAGTAGGATGTCCTTATTGTACTCCGGGATGACCCAGAATGCCTATAATGTGATCACCACATTTGAACATCTCGACCCCAGTCCTGTTTGACCATGCTAGGATCTCTGACTTTGGAGGGAGGTCCAATACCTAAGCAATTGTTATAAACAGTTAGTGTTAATATGAGGTTCTATTAATTCATTGCTTTCGAAGGATTGGAAAGATTGAAGTAGACCTCGTCCTTGTGGCACTTGATGACAGAAGGGAATGGACTTTGGTGATTCCGATGTCCCACCCTGCAGAGGCTCTGACTCGTCCCAATACCTAGTAAACATCAAAAGCCATTTCAAATGTTTTTTTTTTTTTTTGAAACAATGGTCCGACTAGTGTGACTTCTGACCTTTTTAATTTTGAAATGATTATCATTTTAAAAAGGACAAAAATCACCCTAGGCTGACCACTCTTTTTGTTGAAAGAAATACTTATCTTCTTGATGAATCAATTGAAACATTTTTTAGAAGTCACTTCTACAAAAGAAACCCAATGTCATCACATTTGAACTATAATTTTACCATTACAGCTCTTCAACAGTTGTGAGCGTTTATAGGGACGTTGCATAATGTATGTTTTTCACCTGTACAATGTTCATACAATTGAGACTTGTGAAAATGTAAATTGTATCTTTACCTAATGTAGATGAATAGAGCAATACTTGCTATGCCTAATAGCATACACTATATTACAAGTAAAGGGAATTGACTGACAACAACTAGGCTACTCTATACGTATCACCGCCTGTGCTGGATTAGGCAAACCCCATCAACCTATACTTTTTTTTTTCCAATTATCATTATTATACATATCTTTATTACTCCCTCTGTCCTGTGAAGTTATTCTACTTTATTATCTTTTCTACAATTTATTTCATTCAACCGCCCAAAATACTCTTACACTTTATTCTCTCTTTTATAATAAATTGAATTTTTTAATAAATGTGTCGCTTCACATAATTATCATGGGACGGAGGTTTATGTATTGTGTTTTTTCCTTACGTTACAAAAGTATAGAAGAAAGGATATTTATACAACCTTGATAGGAGGTCTTTTTTTTTTTTTTTTCCGATCAATACTCCCTTGCAATTTGTATTTACCAATAATTGATGATAACACTGATAACCGTTACCATCATTTTGTATATCAATCACTATATTAGGGTGTCAAATGTCAAGGCGTCACAATTCATACCACCTTTCTCTTTACCCTCATATGGTGTTTGTTTTCACCTAGTCTCGAGCACTCTTATTCTAATTCAACTTTGGTATTCCAGCCATGCTAAAAGTCTGACTCAAGATGTATAATTTATCCATATCAATGAGAAACACATTTTATTGTCTCCTAATTTAATAATTTTTATTTTGAAAGACTTCAATAAAGTTATAAACCTTTACATGTTTTATTTACACATGATATGAGCATTTGATCCATCATCACATATAAATTTGAATTCCAATCTTCCATAGCAACAACATTATCTTAATTAGTTGCATCGTAAAGACAGTCTTTTATCATATCCTCTGTTTTCTGTATTCAAAGACTATAAGCAACCCTTGAATTCTAACAAATCGACTAATTATAAACAAGAAATTTTATTACTAACAAAAAGTATGAACCAACCAATATACCTAAACAAACAAAACCAAAAAAAAAAATCATTTTAGTGATAAATTGAAATCAAGTGAGCTACAAAATACATTTTCACCCTGATCATCCTCCAATCTAAAAGCTGATTCATCACTCTTCAAAAGCCGATTGAGCTGTTGTTGCAGTAAGTTCACCTCCATCTCGTTCCTCCACACAAGCCACTGCAACGATTGAATCACTTGATGATCATGTATTTGTTTCTCCTCAGCCAATCTTCGGTATTGACTCGATTCCATTTCAATTGAGCTCTTTTCATTCTGAAGCCGCAGAATCATAGCCATTGCTTCCTCTGCAGCGGTAGCCGATGACGCCCTTTCTTTCACTAGCTCTGCAACAGCTGCATTTCTTCTGCTTCGCTCAATCTTCACCAATTTTCTCAATGATGAATCATCCCACTCATCATCTTCCTCTCTTCTTGATTCATCTTCGTCCCCAATATCAGATTCATCCATATATTCTTTATCCAATTCTCTGCTTATTTTTGTCTGAGAATCAGAGTAATTATTTGATTTTTCTGTGCTTTCCTCCGCTAAATCTTCTAACCGCACGCAATTTTCATTAATATTTTTTTCTGAACAAAAGTCTTCTTTATATTTTCCTAAATTTCGTCTTAAATCAAATAAAAACTGAACAAAACCCATGGAGGAAGGAGAATATAAGGACTTGAATCCTAAGGCAAACAATAAAAACAGGCACAAAATTTCAGAAGCTTCCTTAAAAATTTTGAACACGAGAAAACCATACTTCAGATCGTGATGTTGAATTAAATGCTTCAAACATGTGAAAAAATTAATTAGAATAAAACCAATTAAGATCGACAGCAGAAACTCTTTGTGAAATCCAAAAAAAGAGAATTCAGCCAATAGAAGACAAGAAATTGGCATGGCGCCAGTAAATTATTCACCGCAAAATACTAAACGCCTAGTATCACAATAACTGAGAGATAGAGGATTTGTGTAGGGAGAGAAATGGCGGATTGCAGGGAGAGAGAGGGAGAGAGAGGCGGTGATCGGTGGTAGCAACGGTCTGTAACAAAAGAAAAAGGATTGAATGTGCCAACGGTACTAATCCTAAAAAATAAAATAAAAATTTTGACATGTAGGTAATCCGGTGATTCGACTATGACGTACTTTTTTTTTTCCTTATTGAACATAAAAGTTGGGAAAATTTAACTACCGATAACATAACGTCCATAATTTGGAGTTTTTTTTTTTTAAGCAAATAAGTATATTTAATGTAATACATTCATCGCTTTTTTTTTTGTTAATAACTCTTTAGGTAAATATCTATATTTCCATTTGAAAATCCAATATAAAAAGTCTAAACTTCATATGTTTCGCAGTAAATAATATTTTAGCTTTTTTTTTTTTAACTTAAAATTTAGACAATTTCACCTTTATTTATTAAGAACTAAAGAAAAAATAATTTATGATTCAAAAATACGGCAGATGAATAATAAAAAAAATCTTAACTAAGAGATCTTTTGGTGGGATGAAAATGAGAAAAATAGTTAAAAAAATATTTTTTTAATATATTTTTTTAAAAAAAAGACACTTGTTACAAAACGTAATATTTATATAGTAATGGATTCTATTGTCATAATAAGGAGTAAAATGTTCTTATGAACCTAAAGTAAAGCAAATAATGTCAAGATTTTGAGTATTTCCAAAGTCGAAGTTGATTTTCATTCATTGCTGATGCTCGATTAAATCTTGAAGAGTTGGTTTGATAGGGTTTTTGAGTATTGGGCTGCTTCTTTTACCTTTGCTGGACGGCCACTTATTTAATTAACCCAAACCAATTTCATATGGATTAAGGTAGCCCACTTTACTTGTTTTTCAAAAATACCCCACTCTGATTTTTAAATTAATCAGGATCATTCTCATTACACGTGTTATAAAATAGAGAACGAAAAGAACATAAATTTATTTACCCAATTCATCAAGAATAATTACGACTAGGAACGAATCAAATCAGGGATTTTTCACTATATTTCATGTTGTGTGTAACGATACAATAGGGAAGAATGTATAAATAGAAAAGAATTGAGATGTAAGTATGTAACCCTAAAAGTCCATTAAGTATTTTGATCCATTAAATATATTTTCCTACAAATAATGTCCATAATTATAATATATTCACAATAATTTATTCTTAATTATTGAAACTCTGGAAAACGCCACAGATTAGGCAATAAGAATTATTGAAATTTTGACTTGATAAAAAATCATTTTTTTTAATACACATAAAATGAGACGTTGGCTCTTTGCTCATATGAATATGATCAACCAAACCAAATAAAACTAAGCATCTATCGAACTGCATGGTACAATTTAGTTAATAAACTAAAATTATATTGTCTACCAATTTTCATTTAATCATGGAAATAAAGATTCTCAACTCAGCTAACTATAAAATTCATTTTTCCAACATTTTTAAAATAATATTATAGGTGGTGAGTGGCAACTCCTAATTGATATTTTATATATATATGTGATGCGTTATATATATATATATATATATATATATATATATAACAATATTTTGATATGATTCAAACATTAAAATTAGGCCCCTTCTATTCTCTCTTTTTTATCTTCTTCTTCATTCTTCTTTCCCCCATTTCCCGTGTTTGTTTTAGCGGTCATTTCTCATTTATGCCCTAATTTTGTCTTTGTTAATCTTTAAAGAGAATGATATAAAAAAATGTTAGATTTCAATACAAATAGAGTTTGAACTTATTTGAGGGAACTTATGTGACATGTCAACCGTCTATCATGTGATGTCCACATGTATAGGGGAGCTCACTATTATTTAATTAATTATTTATGTGGCACTAAGGAGTGGAAGGTATAAGGAGGCTTGAAGAATTTAAAATTGTAAGGACACTTGATGAACTAATTTCTAACCACTAACAACTAACATTTACCGATAAAAAAAAAAAAGGTGGTGAACATATAAATTGATGCTCACATGCGGGCATAAGATCAAATCCGCTTGCACCAAATAAGAATGGATCCACAGATTAGAAGACTGTTCATATTTCATTTATTATATATTTATATTTATACATGAGGTTTTAAAAATTTTGAATCAAAAGATTAATTGGCCTCACAAAGAAATCAGGCCATGATATCAATAAAAATTAGGGATGGCAACGGGGTGGGTTTAGGACGGGTTTGTCTTATCCCAAGACCCGTCCTGTCAGAAAATTTTAGGAATCGAGACCCGCCCCGCCCTGTGTGAGGGCCTGCCGGGTCCAACCCGCCCCACCCATCTCATTTAATATTTTAGTAATTTAAAATTAATTTTAATATATTCAATATTTTCATTTTGACATTAAATAATTCAAATTAAAATCAATAATTACTTAAAATGTCACATAATATTCATTTTAGACATTAAAATAACATAAATAATATATTTTCACAAATATATATACATTAATATCAATATAAATGTATATAATTACACATATACACATAAAAATATTAATATATTATGTGTGGTGGGTCCACATACGAGTTGATGAGGCGAGTTTTACAAAAACCACTATCCGTCCCATACTCGCTTGACCGGGTCCAAACCCGCCCCATGCAGGGCGAGTTCAATGTGGGTACCCGCCCATTGCCCATCCCAAACACTTTAACCTCCCCATCAGTTCAGGTAACATTTTCTTTTTCGTTTAGTACGAGGATAATGCTATTTTTCCCCTCTTAAGTAAAATCAGTGGTGAAAAAAGATTTATTCGAATCTTCAGAGATTTGAGCAGCCTTATGAATGGATATTTTATTGGTTCAGCCAGAGAAAGCCATTATTGTCACTTCAAAAAAGAATAATATCGGTTGTTAAAAAGTTGTTGCGATGGTAAAAACTATTATGGTTTAGTGATTAAAAAAATAATGCGATGATAACAAAGTTGTGATTTAATAGTAACTTATTCACTACTCCACTAATTGTTCTGTCTTGTATTACTGATACTTATTTTGTTGCTATAGTATTTTCTAATATTAGTAAAATTTAGTAGTATACTACTACGTTTTCAAAAAAAAAAAGTAATATACTACTACTAAAATTATTACTTATGTGCATCAAATTGGACATTGTTTAAATTATGGGTAGATCTAAATTCACACAATTTTTTTCAACAATATCTACAGTATATATATAAAGTGAAAAAGATAATTCATATAAATTCGGTTGTACAAATTTTTTTCTGTAATTTATATGTTCACGCAGCTTTACACATCCTACATTCCTACTTATATTTGATCCATATACTAGTATTTACATTTATTTTATTATTTATTATTTTGTATGAAATTATTCTAACATAAAATATTACTGATTTTCTAAGGTCTTCATGTGATATTAAATTTAAAATTATGAATGAATCTAAGTCAATGGATTTATGGGTTGAATGGGTACGGGTTCATTTCTATAAAACCTAGGAACAAAGCAGATCCATTGATATTTCCAACCCTTTAATCCCTAATTACTGTTATATATTTTATTAATATTGAGTACCAGCTAGGGGCATCTAATTAAATTGATTTTTTTTTATTACTGAATAATTGTATATAACTAACTAATGACGACTTTAAATCTGTTCTAGCTAATCACTTTTTCTCGTACTAGTACACAATCCCAGCTTAAATTATATGTGCCACGCACTATATTGAAAGAATGGAATTACGGTATCTCGAAATAGATAATTCATGATTTTGTCTGATAAAAAGTGTTTTTGTACTTTAATTTTACAACTTGCATTCTTTATCAATTTCTTAATCTCGATATATATCCTTATGGAAGTTATGGTCAAACAGCACTGATATATATATTAATATGGAGGAGTTTTCTATCAATCAGTTTTACTGTACAATTAATATGATATTAATTATTTTTATTATAAAATTAATATATTTTGATAAAAAAATTAATATTATTCTAAAATATATAAAAAAATACAAAAAAATTTTTACGGTGAAAATAATTCATGGTATATTTTGCAAAATATCAAACAATTAACAAATTAAACAAGATCGATTAAAAAGTATAAAATTTAGCTGTGGATCCGATGAATACCCTATACATAGTCACTAGTTGAAATCTAAAAAGACGTTCTCAAATCAATAGAAATGTCATATATTTAACATTTACATATATAATTACGAAATTTTGGCATGGACCGATTCATACCTTTTTTTTTTTTTTTTTTTTTTTTAACCCAAAGAAGACATGGTAAAGGATTGAGTGCAGTGAGGCACCAATTATGTTATACGTAGTATCAAATCGTAGATTTAAAATTATGAATATCCACAAGGGTACATGTACATCATTACTGCAAGCTAAGCAACTTAATGCGGAAATTTTCAAACTAATAAAATAGATTAAAAGTACGAGTTGGTAATGCTGTACAACTCATTTTATGTATGTAGCCATTAAAGAAAGATCGTGCCCTCTTTCATGATTATTTTAATTTGGAGTAACACTCTTAACTCACTAATTGTATCAATTTTAACCTACAAATCTTCAAACAAACATTATTTTTGTTTTCTCACTTTGTATAATGAAAAAGTTTACTCTCCAGACAAAGAATTCAGTCATACATTTTTTTTTTTTAATTTGTCCAAAAAATTTAGTCCTATTCCAAAAAAATAAATAAATAAAATAAAAATAACACTCTATTCTTACTCTTTAAACATCTATTTAATTACTCAAATTGTCATTAATTTTTATTCATAAACAATCACTTTATTCATAAATTGACCCCACAATATTACATAATACGTAGAGTTGTCCATATGAACTGGAACCGCTGGTTCACCGATTCCTAATCGGAACTGCCGATTCCAGAACCATCCCTAATATGTAACCAAAATCGTGCATTACAAAGTTCGGTTTTGCTTCCATCATTTCAAGAACTGAAAACAACGGTTCACACACACACACACACACACACACACACACACACATATATATATATATATATATATATACTACTACAATGTTGTTAATACTACACTGTAAATAAACTAATATTATACAATGTATGAAATAATACTACACTGTAACCAAAGTAATACTCCCTCCGTCCCAGAATGTTCTTCACAGTTGACTTTTCAACCATTTTTGTGAGAGAGTTATATCATAGTATTATGTGTACAAAACTTATTTTATATGAATGATATGTTAGTTCATAAGGTTAATTAGCATATCATTCATATAAAATAAGTTTTGTACACATAATACTAATATAACTCACACAAAAAAATGATTGAAAAGTCAACTAAAGAACATTCTCGGATAATACTACATTGAAATAATACTACACTGCAACCAAACTAATACTATATAATGCCTGAAATAATACTACATTGTAACCAAACTAATACTATACAGTACCTGAAATAATATTATGTAACCAAACTTTGTGCACACAATCTTTTATTGTGCACAATATACACACAAATACTGCTCTTTTAAAAATTGTAAACCCTATTGTAATTTTGTATAAATTTGATTAAATTCACTTTCCATTTGACAAATTTAAAAAAATTACAATGTCCGACTTAGAATTGGGAAGTTGTTTAAAATTATATATTACACATCAAAAGTTTTACAACGCGTCCAAATCTCAACAACTATTCTTGGGATCAAAGAAAGAACCCTAACCACATGAGCTTGCCTTCCACGACCAATCCAAAGACTCCATAAATACATTTTTTTCTTTTTTTTTGGAATCAACGTTCTAAATATTTTTCATGTAAATATGAAATCCCACATAAATTGATCTAACTTTGTTATACACGATTTCATTTTTTGTTCCATTAAGAAAACAGCCGTTCTATAACCTAAATGACTCTAAGGCTCCATTTGGATGGGGTGGATTTAAAATCAAGGGATTTGAGGATAATATACCATGCATTCACACAAACTAAAATGGAGGAAAATTAAATGGATAGATTTGATTCACTCAAATATTAAGCACAAGTGGAAGAAATGAGAGGATTTCAAATGACTAGGTTTTTGAAATCCTCTGACTTATAAGTAATATTTGTGTGAACTAAATCCATTCATTTATTTTTTCTCCATTTTAATTTATAAATGTATGTGTATTATCCTCAAATCATTTGATTTCAAATGACTCCATTCAAATGAAGCCTAATATAATCGTTTCAGCTTAGATAGACGAGATAATTGAAATGGAAAAAAATAAAATTAATGAACTGAACGCTTTTTATAGTATTTAGCATTATGAACTTTGTATACAACTTCTATTTATGAATGTCTTGAGAGAATTTTATGATTTTGATTAATACTGAATTAATGAAAAAAAATTAATTCTAGGCATTTTTCAACTTATATAACATGATAAAGGTGTATATATTTAGACGAAATGGTATAATTAAAGTTTGTACAATTTATGTCATAAAATTTTCCTAATAATAAAAATAAAGTTGTATATAGGAATGGTAAAATTAAAAATGGAACTTGATACTTTTTTGACATCAAAACATATCATTCGAACTAATAAATAACGAATTCGATATGATGACGGCCGGAAATCGAAATATACGTAATCAACCGTACTCATGCTTTGCTATGGAGCGGTTGGATGATCAACCGTACTCTCAAACAAAGGGCAAAAAGGATTTTAGGAGTCCTTTAAAACTTAAATGATGAAAAATGCTTCAAGGTGATGTTTTTTTTTTTTTTTTTTTTTAATGATCTTTAAAAATTAGTTTTTGAAATTTAGGGATTTTGAAATTCTAATAAAAAATAATGTGTGTGTTTGTTTTGAATTTTTCAGTAGAGTAAGCGTTAACTTTATGTTAAATCAATGTGTAAGAGTGAATGAAGTTATATATTATGATTTGAAATGATTGAATTATATGAATTATGATTTAAATATATTAAAATATAAGAAGAGAAAATTGTATTGTATTGAATAAAGTGTAATAATAAGTTTATTAGTATTGGAAAAAATATATATTTTAGGTCCGGTAACTTAGGGAGAGTTGTGTTTTTAGGACAATAAGTTTTCATTTTAACAAAGGTAGTCTGTTAATTATTTTTGCTACAAATATAGGCTCGTAAGTTTTGAACTTTTAAAAATTTAGGCCCGTAATTTTTTTTCCGCACATCAAGGTCCGTCATTTTGCAAAAAAAAAAATTAATGACCTATATTTGCAAAAAAAAAATTAGTGTCCTACTTTCACAGGTCCGTAAAATTATTGTTCTTAAAATACAACCTCTAAATTACGGACCTGAAAAAAAAACATTTTACCCTATAAATGTTATATTGATAATTTTTAAAAATTGATATTCAAAATTTAAAATAAAAATTGGTTTTAAATTTCAAAACCCTAAATATGTCTTTTAAACCCCCCAAAGGAAAATCCACCTAGGTTTTTGCTTCAAGAAATGCTTTGTTGCCTGCAAACATAGGACAAGATAGGAGCTCCAACAAAGAACCTTCAACACCCAAATCAATTTATGAATTTTTTAGAGAAAAAAATATGCGACAATGTAACAGGAAAAGTGAGAGAGAATTGCATTTGGAAATTAAAAGGCCGTGTATTTATACCTTCTCTCTATACATGTGTAAAATAGTTTTTTTCACCCCTAATTTCATATATACGAGATTTACTCAAGAAGTGTGTGTTGTGTTTTCTAACATAGCTGACGTACGATAATTGATTTCTGTGACAAAGTACGAATGAGATATTCACAGGCTCTCAAAGCATTTCCGACCTCTTGGATCATTTATTAATTCATTCGCGATATCGTTATTGATAGGGGTATAATTGTTAAAATTTGTAAGAAATAGAAAACTATATATAGAATCAAAGTCACACATTTTAAATAACTAGGTGAGCTATGATGATTTTTTTTTTTTTAGAATCAAAGTTGTGTAATTTCCAACATACAAATTACAATGATTTTGTTCCGTCATACTGATCTCATCACCAGAGGAGCTTGAACTGGGGTACTTAGACATAATTTGCTGGTAAAAGGAGTCCTCAAGAGTAAATAATTGAAGTAAATCTTTCCTGAAATTGTAATATATATATCTGTCAACGATATATTTATAAAGTATCGATTTTAAAATATACGTAGATAAGCCGTATATATATAAATCATAATAAAAAAAAATCGTTAAACAGTGGATGGATAATACACCCTGTGTGTGAACTCAACTAATCAAAGCTTAATTTTTTAATAGTATAATTAGCGATGATGACATTCATCATTAATCTTATATATTTGTGAACCCCATGTTGGTGGAGGAACCCCTCTCTCACTTCTCCACCTGTCAGTGATCTATTGGTTGGACAGCAAAATCAAAAATAAAAATAATTTTAGCATGAATCTAACCAATGAGAAAATTGCTCATTTTCCAGTGTACGAGGAAGCCACTAAATCAACTTTCTCGAGTGGTACAAAAATGTTAGTACTCTCTTTTACCAGCTGACATTTGTTTATGCCCTCCTTACTAAATTAAGCTATGGCCCACAATCTCTGTAACAATTACATTAATTAATCTAAATCTGTATGTCTCAATTTCTTAATCCATTATTTAATTAGGGGTTTCTCCAAAACCACCATACCATTTTGGTAATACAATTATGCAGCTCCTTGTTTTCTAAAGTGGTTTAAGAAACCACTTTTTTCTGCTTGTTTCAAAACCATTTCTTCCAAAATAGAACTCTCTTTCATCACTCCTCATTCAAACAAAATAAAGCTCAAATTAGTAAGGAGCTTCCCACTTGTCCATTTTATTTTATTTTTATTTTTTCTTCCCTCTTTTTGCTAAAAATGTTGCTCCGTTTGATGTTATATTCAAACCTTTCTATTCGCGCTGATTTTTCCTAATTTTCATAATTCTCTTGCTCCTTTTTTATTTATTTATTATTATAAATAAATTAACCCGATCGATCGATCGACTTACTTACTTGATCATTGATCGGGTAGCTTTTGAGGTATTTGATCTGAAATGAAGAAAACCCTAATTTTAGTTTTGATTAATTGCAGAAAGAGAGGATGGGGAGAGGGAAAATTGTTATACGTAGGATCGATAATTCGACAAGTAGGCAAGTGACTTTCTCCAAGAGAAGAAATGGACTGCTTAAGAAGGCAAAGGAATTATCAATCCTTTGTGATGCTGATGTCGGATTGATTATCTTCTCCAGCACTGGCAAGCTCCATGATTTTGCAAGCACCAGGTTTCTTAATTACATCTCTCTCCCCCTCAAATTTAATTTACATTTATTATATGTAATTATTTTACTGCATTTATAAAAAAAAATCCATTGTGTTTCTTGATTTTTATATATTTAGCAGTTATTTTGTGTGTTTTAATTTTGAAATATAAATACATGTGTGTGTATGTGTGTGCGTGGTTGTGGGTACGTGTCATTTTTTTAAATCTCACTTAATTTTAATAAATTAAGCATGTGAACATATATACAATGTGTATATATACGTACACATATGTTTGTTATGAAATTAAGATCACTTCCATTGATGAGGAGGTAGGAAAAAAACAGTCTTGATACTTTAATTATACTATGTTTTAATCTCATATTTCATTTCACTAATTACTATGCTCTCGGCACACTTAAGATTATTAATTATTTATTCTCTGCAAATGAACCCACTTAAATATAAGATCAGGTACAATTATGGTGTCACATGGTACGATAGTGTGTGGTGATGAAATGTATGTGATATGGGTTAATAGAATAATATGTATCTAGGATATACAAATTACAAAGTACTGATCAATCTCATTTTATATACAAAAATTAGCATGCATGCAAATGCTGAATCAACTATATATATGCTGCATTTAATTAATTTATCTCTATACGGAGGCTATTTTGGATTAGGAGGAATTAATCGATTATGTTATTTCAAAATGAGGATTACTTGGATTGATAATTGCTTCATTTCTGCTGTTGAGCAAATTTCTAACATTAGAAGGGAAGAAAGAAAAATAAATGCATTAATTATTTGATCCAATGAAATGAAATAAATAAGTATTTTAGAACATGTTTTGTATGAGACACCTAATACTTTTGCAAGTTTTGTAATGCTCAAGTTTTATATCAATATCACGTCATATGTATGAAAGGGTCTCATACAAATTCTTATGATTATATGTTTGAGGTTTGTTGTTTTAATTCTTGAGCATCTTTCTTGAAGAATGGGGAGACATTTTTGCTCAAAAATATAACTTTTTTCTTTCCCAAACGCTTTTATGGAAAGTAGAGGTGACAAAGCTGGTTTCGAAACTCATGATCACATCTTTAACTTGAGATGAGGTATTATCAGAGAAACAATACATGTATCACATGTACAATTTGGCCTTATTTTTGTAATTCGTTCTATGTATGATATTGTATTTACATATATACATAAGCAGATAAATGAAATGCGAAATTGATTAATCTCTTTACTAAATGAATACACAGGAGAATGAGAATCCTTGCCAGAATTTGCCGAAACAGAACCAATACTGTATATGTGAATCAAGAATTAATTATCTTTCAAAAGAATATTATTAAGGGAGAATTGCAATTTTGCTCTGATAATTTAATTAGAACTAACCATGAACTTATGAGTTTTTTTTTTTTTTTAAGAAATGAACTTAATTATGAGGTTTCAAGATGGTCAGTTTGCAAATGTGATTCGATTTAAGTAGTTGGAAATTTAAATTTTTGCCATTAATTGCTAAATCCTTCATTGAAGGTGATTATAGTTATCATTCACTAACTTGTCAATTGTCACTGTAATATAAAACAAAATTTTCGGAATTCGTTTAATTTGTCGCTGCCAATTGTTGCATGGATAATTTTACAGATTCGTATAGCTATCTATCTAAATTGTTTAAATTAATAATTTAATTAAAACTTTACTTTTAAAATCTATTTCTTGTGTAATTTAATTTGGTGGATTTAATGTTCAATAATTTCGAAAAGACTTGAAATACTAAGTTCATTTGTAGTACATTTAAAGGTAATATGAATCAGTCTCACCGTCAAATTTGTTTGTATTTTTTATATTTCTTAACAATATTAATTGTTTTATTAAAATATATTAATTTGATAGTAATATTATATAATAAAAATAACTATTACTATTTTGAGTTATAAAATAAAACTTATTTACAAAAGAACGGTTCATATTTAAGGACAATAATTTTAGGGGTGGCAAAATGAGGACTTTAACTATGTGGGCTGACAATTTTAAGAACAATAATTTTTAAATATATACTAAATTAGCCTGAATTAACCCAAATC
Source organism: Paraleonurus japonicus (assembly GCA_030762865.1). Taxonomy (NCBI): domain Eukaryota; kingdom Viridiplantae; phylum Streptophyta; class Magnoliopsida; order Lamiales; family Lamiaceae; genus Paraleonurus; species Paraleonurus japonicus. The sequence continues at coordinate 1,494,627 of CM061057.1, read as the reverse complement.
AGGTCCAAATTCTGCTTTAAATTAGAGCAAAATGGGTCCTTCAGCCAAAATCGGTGGTGCAATTTGGGTTGATTCCGCCTGATTTGGCCTCAATTTGCGATTTTTAAAAATTATTGTCCTTAAATTGTCACCATAAAATTGTGATCTTCATTTTGTTACCCTCATAACTGTCTTTAAAAAATTATTCCCCAAAATATTACTCCCCCTATCTAATAAAATTATTCTTCTTTCTTTTGACACAAGTTTTAATGAATATTAATTGTTTATATATAAAATAAATATGTATGGTAGAAAGTAAATGACACTTTTGTTTCAATAAAGTTCTTGTTAAATTAGCAACACTTTTATATAAAAAAATGGTGTTTGAAGGATGATAATAATAATAAAGTAGCGTAGGGTAATATTATTACAAAAATGAAGTAAGAATAATATTTTAGAAAGACAAAAAGGTGAGAATATTTTTATTATACAATTCCTTTATTGGCAGATCTTGTATTACTTTTAAATATTTTTACAATTTTAAGAGATAAATTACTAATCAAACCTGTTAATGTTTGAATCAGTGTTCAACTCGAATCACATGCATAATATATCCATTTACTTTCCCTTTGATGATCAGCATGAAGTCAATAATTGAAAGATACAACAAAAACAAAGCGGAGCAATATCATCTGCATGATCCTACTTCAGAGATCAAGGTACGTACATTATACTATTATCTGTATTTTCTTGTATATATATACCTTTTAGTCTCTAGTCACATCTGATTGGCGATTCTGAAAATTAGGGACCTGAAGAAGAAGCCTTTCCTTCAAAATGCTTGTCTTTAAATGTTTGTAGAGTTGTTTTAAATGTTTTGATAAATAATTTATATTAAAAGAAAGACACACGTCTTGAATACAAAACAAATCAACAACTTTTGCATAAAACCGTGTCACAAAATCTGTTCGGAACTAATAGCACTCTTCAAGGCAAAAAATTTATATTTTGAAGGTACAAAGTATGAAACAGTATAAAAACATTTTTCATGACAAATATAAGTATCATCAATTCATCATTTACCTTCTAAGTATTACTTTTATAAGTTGAAATATACTATTTATTTTACATCGGAATTGATCACATGGCCACCTGTGAGCACAAACTTATATACCCACCACAAATGATGTGATGCCACATAAGTAATTAATTAAATAATTGTGGACTCCATGATTATATGGCATCACTTCATTTGTGATGGGTATATAAATTTGTGCCCACAAGTGAGCATGTGATCAAATCCGTATTTTACATTTTTTAAAGAAAAAAAAACAAATGTTATAGTTTAGAAGAATAAAGGGGCATTTGATTCGTATTTACTTCCTCTGTCCCAATATTTCTTTTATAGGGAGTGGAGGCACAATTATTAAGAAAATGGGGGAAAGTGTGGGAGAGAGAATAAAGTATTAGGCTCCATTTGGATGGAGTGGATTTGAAATCAAGGGATTTGAGATTAATATATCATGCATTCACACAAACTAAAATGGAGAAAAACTAAATGAATGGATTTGATTCTCTCAAATATTAAGCACAAGTGAGAGAAGTGAGAGAATTTCAAATGACTAGGTTTTGTTGGGTATTTGAAATCCTCCCACTTATAACTAATATTTGTGTGAACCAAATCCATTCATTTAATTTTTCTTCATTTTTATTTGTAAATGTATGATGTATTATCCTCAAATCCGTTGATTTCAAATGACTCCATCCAAATGGAGCCTAAGGGTATTTTGGGTGGTTGAATGAGATAAAATGTAGGAGAGAGAATAAAATAGAATAAAACAAGAATAACATTATTGAAATTTAAATGATATTATGAGGGTGTAATTTATGGGAGATATTCATTTTTTAGTGTGTGAAAGTAATGTTGGGACGTCCAAATAAAGCAAGTGTGAAAATAATATTGGGACGGAGGGAGTATTCAATAAGAATAGTAAAAAAGAATTATCAAATAGTGAATTATGATGAAAATGATGATGATTACATTGTTAGCATAGTATTTTGAAAAATAATGAAATGATTATAAGAGATGAGATAGTTAATCAAAATAAAATAATGATAACTTATTCAGAATCTCAATATTGTACGATTGAAGATAAATTAATCATCTTTTATAATCATTAACGACTACAATTGTCTTGCATTTATTTTTTATTAACGAATTATGAACAAGTGTCCCCTAAAATGAGAATGAAAATGAAACCCTGTGAGTTTAGTCTTCTCACCATGCTCCTCCGTTAGATGAGTCGTATATTTCTAGAATATTTGAAGGAACTAAATACGAACAGCAGACGTGTTCCCTAATTAAACGCACTTGAATTCTTAGATATTGCTTCTGCAGATTGTTGCAGCTTTGTGGTGCCTTATTAACAATATCCAGTTATCCAAAAACAAAAGATGAAATTACCATGTTAAAAAATGATACCTAGAATTGCACAAATATGAGAGAGTAGTAACATGGTGAGGCAAATACTAATAGTATGCAGTCAGTCATTCAAGAATTGCATATAGCCCCTTTTCTCTACTAAATTCAATGACGAAAGCAACCAAATCAGCAAAAAATGAAGTTGGACTCTTTGGTAATAATCAGAATACACTGTATAGAAACAATGAAATCATGACATAATCATAAGATAAGTTATAGCCTTCTCCTATCTAGTTAGGTCAGCATAATGATGAGGATCATAACTTAACTGTCACATAAACATATAATGTATTTACGGATTGGTTGACTAACATGCTGCACACCACAAATTCCCTAATGAAGTCTTTTGATGGAAAATGAGACTGAGAGTCCAAAATATTACCTGAAAACTTTGAAACTTGAGATGATAGTATGATCCAGCGCTTGAAGTTTTGCTGTCACACAACTGAAAGCTTAGAAGAAGGTTACAAGTGTGATCATTTAATGACAGTGTGGTTGAATTTTCTATAAAACATTAGATTAAAGAACAAATAGTATGATCAGTGTTCAAGATTTAGTACGTTAACCTTGTTTTGCTATTTTTGCAAGGCTTGGCAAAAGGAAGCATCGAATTTGAGGCAACAGCTGCAGTATTTGCAAGGAAGCTACAAGTAAGCCACTTGGCTTGTGTTATCTAACAATATGATCCAATTTCCTCTACATAGACTTTCATGACGAAGAAACTAAGTCATTGTTGAAGAGCCAACTAGAGAAAGAGACATGATCAACGTAAATTTCAGTGAGTAAGACAGAATAAGACGAATAACTAAAAAACAGACGAAAACATTGAGCATTCATGACTAATGAATACTTTAGCATTGACCCATAAAATTGAATTACTTTGCAACTGTTTATCAATATTTCAGAAAGCAGATATTTTGTGTCAGAATTCAAAGAACAGTGCTTCTTGTAATATAAACTAGGACATAAAAATGCAATAAAAATGTGGAAGATGCATATGAATATCAAATTCAGTTAGTAGTGTAGTGAAAGTAAAATTCAGGGATCCCAAAAATATTGCAATATCTTTCAGTCCTGCATCTTAACCACATGCCTCTCTTCGTATAATCACAGCCAGCTTTTGGGAGAAGAGATTTCTGGATTGAGCATCAAAGAACTCCAAAATCTGGAAAATAAATTAGAAATGAGTTTGAAAGGTGTACGGGTGAAGAAGGCAAGCACCAATTCTATTTTGCATAATCATTTCTAGTGATGCTTAGAAAAATGTTGTAATTAAAATTTTCTCTCCTTTTTTTCTGACAGGAACAAACTCTGAATGAACAGATCCAAGAATTAAATCAGAAGGTCCATCTTTGACGCAGCTACATTTTCTAATTACTGTTTTGAATTCATATTTAGATGTGGGAAAAGCTTCATTAAACTTGTTACAGGGAAGCCACTTTCATCAAGAAAACATTGAGCTATACAAGAAGATGAACCTTCTTATACAGGAGAATGCAGAACTGCAGAAAAAGGTATTTTTCCAGAATAGGTTAAGACTCAAACAGAAGTTGTACAAATGTAGGGAAACATGATTCTCGATAATGCTCAACTCATGCTCTGATCCAGGTCTATGGTCCAGGGAGCACGAGTGTGGCAAACACGGTTCCCCTTATTATGCACAGCATAAACAATGAATATATTTTGCATGTACCCACCAATCTTGAGCTAAGCCAGCCACAGAAGCAGAAATACGAGACACCAAAAGATGTGGTGAAGTTGGGGTAATTTGAAAGATCCCTCCTCTTGATAGATATATTTCTGGTTAAGAATGGCAATTATTTCCTTTTTCTTTTTTCTGTTTGGTCTTATTAAATGACCATAAAATTGACTCTTGCAACAGGCTTCAACTGCAGCAATGACATGTCAGCTATGAAGAAATGTATTTACCAGTTCTGTATCATATTGTCCAGCCTTTAAAAGACTGGTTGCAATAAACTAGAAACTTTGTGCTAGAGCAAGATGAATGAGCATACAGCCACTTAGATATCCTGTTCTATGAAATTATGTGGAAATATTTCAGATATTAATGTAGATGGTTCCAAGGATTATGTAAAGTTACATAAGAATCATTGAAGTTGGAAACACAAAATATTTGAGTTACAATCTAGCTATATGTTGTGATAGTTAATATTTGTAACAGTAGTTGCTACCTAGCCTTGTTTAATAAAAATAGAATCCACACAACGGAAACATGCACAAAGTTGGTGCATCAATTAAGGTGGCAAGAAAACTTACCTTTTATAGGAAGAGGTGAAGAAGTAGCCCATCAAATACTTCATGAGCAAATATGTCTTTTCAGTTGACAGTAATCGCAAACTTGAAATACAGGTTGAACCAAACTTTAGCAGCATTTCCGCGATAACTCATGTCATAACAATGCATTCTGAATCCGAGTAAAATTAATGTGGACACCAAGCACAGCATATAGTTAGGGAATGTTTGTTACAGATCAGCAAATGCTTATATTAAGAATAAGCACATTTCCAATCATACGCAAATAATAAGTAATATCTCAACTTCGACAAGTGTGACATTCTTAAGAGGTTAAGAACTTCAACACAACAATGTCTTTCATGAGATCCATAACCGGTAGTTTGTGATTATACCGGCTCACTTTTGCCTAATTAATTAAAAAAAGCCACATCAAAGAGCAGGAGTAGCCAAGCCATTGAAAAAAAACAAATAGATATTTGCAATGTTGCAAAAAGTTAGAGCAGGAAATCATAGGTAATAGATATAACAGAAATGGGATTACAAACCTCACTGTAATCCTACATGCTTCATCGATCAGAAACTTATATTGACCATATTTGAACATAACAAAACTACTTTAATATCAAGATCTCCCTTAGAAACAAAACACAATCTAATCTTTTAATTCAATCACATTTCTTTGCAGGTAAATAAATGTCATATACCTTCAATACTTGCTCCATTGCATCACTTTAGTCTCAACATGTCAACTGCACCATTACAATATAAACAAGATAATTACTAGTCTATATGTCAGAAGACCTAGTTGAATCTGATTTCCTCCCTTAGAAACAATGACAACATAATTTTCCAAATCATCACTTTCTGATGAATTCAGACTGCTCCGATAAGAACTTACAAGTATACAACTTTTCATTTGATTATCGGGGGTTCATTCCGTAATTTAGAATCTCTGCCTTTAACGTTGCAGAGAGAGTACACCTCCGTTCACTGTAATAATAGGTTGGTTGACAAAGAGTTTCTTTATAATAATAGACATTGAATAATTCATGTGTAAATCTAGTAAAATATACACAAAAGAAAGCAATAAAATGTATGTTCATGCGTCAGTCTCCTTTCTAGATATTCTACAAGATTAATAACCTTATTGATCTTGCAACAGTTCAAATGAATACTTGCTATTTGTCAGAAAATACTATCAACTAGATAATGCATTCAAAAGACAACAAGACTGGATAATTCCTAGGCAATGGAAGTATGGATTTATAAAAGGAAAAAGAAACAACAATATTGCGATATTGCTATAAAATCAATAGCAAGAACTTCTGCTGATGATATAGAAGATATGATCCAGAGAAAATCAAGAAATTTAGTTTTTAGCTTATAACTGTTGAAAACAGTATACCGGGACTCAAAGGATTTAATAAGAAGCAGATTAACAGCCTGAATTCATAATCAAAATATCAATGAAAATACCTATGACTTAAAGCAAAATCAAGATTTATAGTTTACCTTTTTATGGCTTCAAGAATTTATACCCCTTAATAATCTTGACAGTATCTGTACACAGAAGAAGCAAATTAAAAACCTAAAAGCATATAGGCAAATTAATTCATTTTATAACACAAACATCACCAAGATTCCAGAGGTCAAGAAAGCATGTTATTACCTTCTTAATCTTGAGAAAGCACCGGAAGTAAGGAAGAAGAAATAAAAACCTGAAAACATACACAGAAAAAACAAATAGCAGGAAATAACTCAATTTATAACACAAACACCACCAATATTGTACAGGGAAATTCAAGAAAGCATGTTATTACCCAGACATGAAAAGAAAAATTCACGAAAATATGAAATTGTAATGCATGTACATAATACACAAACCAAATACTCGTAATCCTATTACTCCAAAGATCGATATAGTAGTATGTATAATCAAATACCAAAACCATATTACCGATAAAAAAATAATATATACCAAAACCATATAAAAAAAAAACAAAATCATAACACCCGAAGTTTATCCCACCAAAAGAGTAGAAAAACAGGATTATGATAATGAAGTAGCCGATGAAAATATCAAGTGAAGAAATAATTACACCACACTTAGAAACAAGATTTAAAGTAAACAAGAAACGCTCATTTTTTCAAGATTCTTTAACCTATACGCATACACAAATGCAACGATGTTGAGTGTATGTATTGTTTGACGATCAACGATGCGATAATGAGGATTTCGATGCGTAATCGCACCTTCCCGATGACAAAAGAATGATTGAATTGAAAATAATCGCAAGGATTTGCGCGTACTTTGTAAATGTGGGTTACTGTTGGCAAATATGCTGGCCATAAAGATGAAGAGAGAGAAGAAAATATCTTGCAACATGAACTACGTAAGGCTTTTTTTTAAATCAAATTACAAAGCCGTCGGGGATTCAGTGCACCCGGTGTTTCTATGTCCCTATGGCGTTGACAAATAGGAAAAAGACATCTTATATATTACTATTTGTCAATCAACCTCCACCCTTCAAAATCCTTTATTTTGAAATAGAGTGATTCTATGCATTTGATTATATATGGAATTATGCATTAATGATTCATATATTAATATATATATATATATATATATATATTAATAAGACTCAATTTTTACTTTTTTCTCAATTTAAGTTTTGGTTTAAATTCTTTATCTCAATTCAAAGTCCAATAAAAAATTATTATAATAATTAATTATATAAGTATTTTAAAAAATATTTTAGTGTTATTCCTTTTAATAATGATAACTATTAATTTATTTTCCGGATTAAGATCATACAATGCAAATAAATTAAAAGCACACGATAATAAAAATAAAAATTACAGACGTGCATCATTAATTAAAAAAATTAGTGAATTTTTTTTTACGATTTTCAAGCTTTCAAAACGGAACCGAACCGAAAAAAATTTGAATTTTGATTTTTTAAATCTAACTGAAAAAATCGAACCGATTTAACTGAAATCAATTCTGTTCGGAATTTCAATTTTTCGATTTTTTGTCCACCCCTAACTGGGCTATAATCTCAATACTCTTCATTAATCAATGTGTAGTAAAGGTTTGAGGTGTTGATTGACATTAAAATAAAAAGTTATGATTTCTTCCTGATAAATAATAAAAAATCGAGAGTGTTATTTATTATACAAGATAAAAGTGTAGAAGAAATATACACATTTATAAGCTTACGATTTCTGGCTAGCCGCATGATTTTATCTTTGAGTATAAAGCAATCTTGAATTGGATGCCCTATCAATCGGTGATACTTGCAATATCTAGGATCGTCGATTCGCCCGGCTTCTTCTGGTCGTTTTATTTCTGGAAGTTCAATGAGTTTCGCTTGCATTAGGTTATCGAATATGCCAGAAACATCTGAGTCAAGGAAAGGATATTGCTTTCGCTGCATTTCTCTCAGAGTTTTCCTTTTTTGCCAATTATCTTGCATGGCCTTCTCCTCTTTGTCATTTTTATGAACTTTAATAGTTCTAGCAGTTACCGCCATAGATTCTTTGTTCGGGGCTTGTGCGAAGGGCTTGTCCCCATTCTTGACTTCTTGTCAATCTTTGGATCTGTGGAATTCTTGAACCGGTGGTCCTTCAACTCCGCTTGCGCACATACACTACAACAAAAAAGGGCTTTCCAGACATTGAAAAGTGCCCCAATATGTACTCTGTTGGGGCACTTATAAATTTTGAGGCAGTTCACATGTGCCTCCAAGTGTGGTGTCCCAATAGAGTTAGGGGCACTTTTTAAGTCTATATACTATATTTTTAAGTGTCTCAATAATTAAATATAATGAGTAAATTTAATTAAGTGTCCCAAAAATAATTGTTAGAGACACTTATAAAAAATGACCCAAAAAAAGTGTCGCAATATGTAGTTTTTGTTGTAGTGATACTTAACTCCATATCATGAGCTTTGGTAGCTAACTCTTCAAATGACCTTGGTTGAATTACTTGGAGAATGTATCGAAGGCTCCATTGCATTCCTTGGATGCACATCTCGATTGTTGAGGTTTCAAACAATCTATCTTTGCAACTTAGGCTCAAATTTCTCCATCGATTTATATAATCGATCACTGACTCTTCTTTCCACTGATGAGTGTTCGTCAGCTCAATCATGCTAACCATTCTTCGAGTACTGTAGAAACGATTAAGAAACTCCTGCTCCATTTGCTCCCAACTGTCAATTGAATTGGCATTAAGGCTGATGTACCAGTCAAATGCATTTCCCTTTAGCGAGCGCACAAATTGCTTCACTAGGTGATCTCCATAAGTCCCGGCATCATTGCAAGTCTCTACGAAGTGAGCAACATGTTGCTTTGGGTTACCCTTGCCATCGAATTGCTGGAACTTAGGGGGTTGATAGTCGGTTGACATCTTCAGGTTGTCGATCCTCTTTGTGTAGGGCTTGGTGTTAGTGAAGAATGACTTTGAGCTTTCCTCGAATTTATCCTTGATTGTACCAAGTACTATCTCCCTTATTTGATCGACATGGATTAAGCCATCGGAAGGACTATGCTTTGTGATTGGATCTTCCTCAATTAGCTGTTGCCCACTAGATGTTTCGGCCACATCGTGCTCTTCCACTTGCTTTTCTTTAGCACGACTCGCCTCGCCGCTATCATCGTTGTTCATAAGCCTAACAATTTGTGCATCTTATATATTACTATTTGTCAATCAACCTCCACCCTTCAAAATCCTTTATTTTGAAATAGAGTGATTCTATGCATTTGATTATATATGGAATTATGCATTAATGATTCATATATTAATATATATATATATATATATATATATTAATAAGACTCAATTTTTACTTTTTTCTCAATTTAAGTTTTGGTTTAAATTCTTTATCTCAATTCAAAGTCCAATAAAAAATTATTATAATAATTAATTATATAAGTATTTTAAAAAATATTTTAGTGTTATTCCTTTTAATAATGATAACTATTAATTTATTTTCCGGATTAAGATCATACAATGCAAATAAATTAAAAGCACACGATAATAAAAATAAAAATTACAGACGTGCATCATTAATTAAAAAAATTAGTGACGATTTTTTTTTTTCAAATTAAAAAATCTTATATATATATATATATATATATATATATATATATATATATATATTACTATTTGTCAATCAACCTCCACCCTTCAAAATCCTTTATTTTGAAATAGAGTGATTCTATTCTATGCATTTGATTATATATGGAATTATGCATTAATGATTCACATATATATATATATATATATATATATATATATATATTTTAATAAGACTAAATTTTTACTTTTTTCTCAATTTAAGTTTTGGTTTAAATTTTTTTATCTCAATTCAAGGTCCAATAAAAAATTATTATAATAATTAATTATATAAGTATTTTAAAAAATATTTTAGTGTTATTCCTTTTAATAATGATAACTATTAATTTATTTTTCGGATTAAGATCATACAATGCAAATAAATTAAAAACACACGATAATAAAAATAAAAATTACAGACGTGCATCATTAATTAAAAAAAATTAGTGACAATTTTTTTTTTCAAATTAATGATGATATTTTTTTATAATTAACAGGTTGTATGGTTTTAATTTAGAAATTTGATTTTATATAGGGCCATGAATTAAGATAAAAAATTTAATTAAAATCTTAAATTGAGAAAAAAAAGTAAAAATCAAGCCTTGAATTGAAACACATGTAAAATCAGTATTTATATTGAGACTCAACCTAAAAATCGGGTCTTGATATGGAAATTTTCATTTTTGATACTTTTGGTGAGTTTCTTAATACTATTGATCAAATATTTGATACTTTAAATTTTTCAGAAATAGTAATACGATAATTTTACCGTATATACGAAATACATACCGGTTCAAAATTAATATTTTTTTAACCTGCGTAATACGCGGGGTTTCACTCTAGTATGCTTATATTAATATTGGTTTTAAAAAATAGAGAAATTAAATTGGAGTATGCTTGAAAAACAACAAATAAAATCAGAGAATTTTCCTATACACCAGATGTGGTATTTAACTAATATTATATGTTAAATAAAATAATTAATACCAATTTTATTAAAAAAATATTGGTCATTTTGAATAAAATAACTCCTAGCTGACTTCTAGTTAGTTTTTCTTTCTATTGACCTTGACTTCAATTGCGCTTATTTTTCCTGATAAGAAGCTTGCAACGTCAGCTTTCAAATTCAACAGGTCTCACTTGAAAACTCCCAACCAATCAGTAGTTATGATGTGGCAAAGACAACACCATAAATCACTTACTTCCTATTAGTTATGTAACTAACTTAACAGAAAATAACTAACCGACTCTTCAATGCAATCAGACTTCAACATTCATCTTCTAACACAGATTGTAACCATCAGCAAATAAGTTCTCATCAATTCTTCTATTGAATTTGCTGGAAAATCTCGCACGATTAGCTCGTGTGTTTCAAATTCACGTAAAGTTCTGCTGTTCTCTCTTATTGGTCGATGGCTACCGCCGTTCTCCTCCGATCTATCCGTCGCCGAGAGTTTTCCTCGGTCCCGATTTCTGCTTTTAAAACTGTATGTCACTTTCAAAGACTACTGGTTTGATCATTTCATAAATTTTAATATGCATGACTTCGCTATATCGCGAACTACTTTGGCTTTCTGTTATCGTTGTCTTTTATTTCTTTCCCTTTGTTCAGAGCAAGCCTCTGACGGGGATGAGGAACGTTTTTGGTCTGATTGATTAATTAAGCTGAGATATGGTTTGCTTCCAGGCATACAACAACACACGTCTCTGCCCAATTGGGGAATTCTATTTATTTTTTTCTTTTTGTATATATCAAGTTTGATCTCGTTAGACGGTAGTGTAATCTATTCCATTTCTTGAAGAAGTGCATGATTGATACTGACGTTTTCTGTGATTGATTCATTTTACAAGTATGCGAGAAAGCTATTATGCATAGAAGGATTGATCTGTGCAGAATTTTTTAAAATTGTGAATATCCATCAGTCTCATTCTTATCATGTATTAAGGATGTTTCCCCTGCCTCTTTTAGGTATTGTATTTCCATGAAATGTTGTTGACAGTTGCATTTTCTGGCTGCTCTTTTTTTTTTTTTTTTTTTTCCGTTTCAGGTGACTGGAAATGTGAAACCGTCATGGGCATTGAGTAACAAATGGGCAGGTCTTGTAAGACCCTTTAGGTATATTTCTTTTCACACTTCTGAATTTTAGTGCTGGAATATGGTCATTCTCCATGTTATTCTGTTCTGAATTGCGCTTGGACATGGTCATTCATTTCCTTCTTCTAGTATGTCAAATTGTTGGTTTGGATCATGCCCTTAGGATTTATTAGCCTATTTCTATTGTTATAGCACGAAACCAGCTGGAAATAATGTTATCGGCATTGACTTGGGTACCACTAACTCTTGTGTTTCTGTCATGGAAGGAAAGGTAAGAATTCAGCTACTGCTAAAACTGATCTACTTTGCAGTATTTGTTGAGAATTATTATACTGATTGGAAGACAAATAATCTTTTTCCAGAATCTGAAAGTCATTAAGAATGCTGAGGGTGCTCGCACCACCCCTTCTGTTGTTGCTTTTAACCAAAAAGGAGAACTTTTGGTTGGTACACCAGCGAAGCAACAAGCCGTCACCAATCCAACCAACACAATCTCTGGTACAAAACGTTTAATTGGTAGACGCTTTGATGATGCTCAGACCCAAGAGGAAATAAAGATGGTTCCCTATAAAATTGTCAAGGCTCCAAATGGGGATGCATGGGTTGAAGCTAATGGACAGCAATACTCCCCTAGCCAAATCGAAGCATTCATTCTGACAAAAATGAAGGAGACTGCCGAGGCCTACCTTGGAAAATCTGTCAATAAAGCTGTCATAACAGTTCCAACTTATTTTAACAAAGCTCAAAGACAAGCTACCAAGGATGCTGGTAGAATTGCTGGGCTTGACGTGAAAAGAATCATTAATGAGCCTACTGCAGCTGCACTTTCTTACGGCGTGAACAACAAAGAAGGTCTTGTTGCTGTTTTTGATCTTGGAGGTGGAGCTTTTGATGTTTCTATTTTGGAGATATCCAATGGTGTCTTTGAGGTACACAACAATTATGATAAAATTTTAGATTTGTTATAAGATCCTGCTGACTGACTGCTTGAGTTCATATGTAGGTGAAAGCCACCAATGGCGACACCTTCTTAGGAGGAAATGACTTTGATAATGCTCTGCTGGAATTTTTGGTGAGTGAGTTTAAGAGGAAGAGGGAATTGATTTGTCAAAGGATATGCTCGCTCTGCAGAGGCTCCGGGAGGCAGCTGAGAAAGCAAAAATCGAGCTGTCATCAACATCTCAGACTGAAATCAACTTGCCCTGTATCACTGCTGATTCAATTGGGGCAAAGCATATGAATATAACACTAACTAGATCCAAGTTTGAGGCTCTTGTGCACCACTTGATTGAAAGGACCAAGTCTTCTTGTAAGAGTTGTTTAAAGGATGCCGGAATATCAACTAAAGAGGTTGATGAGGTGCTTCTTGTTGGAGGAATGACCCGTGTTCCAAAGGTTCAGGAAGTGGTTTCAGAAATCTTTGGCAAATCTCCCAGCAAAGGAGTGAATCCCGATGAGACAGTTGCTATGGGAGCGGCTATCAAGGGAGGTATTCTCCGTGGTGATGCGAAAGAGTTGTTTCATCTTGATGTCACTCCTCATTCCCTCCACAAGGAGATGGTGAGAGGTATCTTTACCAACAGTAATACAACTATTCCAACCAAGAAAAGGCAGGTGATCTGTGAATTCAATTCTAATTTCAGTTGCTTGACTGACCTGTTAAATGTTGTTAACACTGCAGATGACATTATTTACTGTATTGAGAAGAGCTTGAATGAGTATCGGGACAAGCTTCCTAAGGACGTGGTTATAGAAATCGAGTCAGCTATTTCAGATTTGAAAAGTGACATGGGCTATGTGAATAAGGAGATATCAAGGCGAAACTCAGATGAAGCAAACAAATATGTGTCGAAGATTGGACAGCATATGTCTGGCGGTTCCGGTGGTGGTGAGCTGACACCTAATGAAGAGGCCATGGCTGGTTTTGTCATATTTTGTATCATGGTCTGGCTAACTTTAAAATGTTTTGGAGTATGAATTCGAGCTTTTATTGCCTAAATAAATCCCACTCGCAATAGCATTTTCTTGATTTGTGCTTGTATTTAGATTTTGTTTTTAGAATTTATATTGTAGGTTTTAATATTTTCAACTTTATAAAGGATTGTTGTTAGTCTTAGTTTTATCAATTCTTTTGCAATGCATAATACGATTATCAATTTTTGAATCCAATACAAAAGTGCCTACTAAATTAATTTTTCAAACCCCATTTTTAACTCTCATCTAGTCACGCACCTTTTAAATGTAATACATACTCATTTTACCACAATAAAGATTAAAGAGAAAACAACGCGAAAATTGATGTGCTGGTACTCTGTTATCAGTTGCTACTTGTATCCCCAAGGTTAAAGGCTGGATATCAAATAAACTTTCCTTAAGCAGATGTTGTATATAACTATTATTATATGTTAAATAAACTAATTAATACAAATTTTAAATATATGTCATTTTGAATGAATGTACACATATTAAAAAAATAATAGTTTTTTATTGTACCCTTTAATAAATGTTCGACTTTCATTTTAAAAGAACACATTTATTTAAATACTTATTTTAATAATTTTAGGAATAAATTTGAAAAAATATTACAATTAATTTACATTAAAAAAAAATTAATGAAATATCAAAATGTCATTTATTTGGAATGGAAAGAAGTATTTTTTTTAGTGAATTAACATATTAGCAAAATTATATTTTTAGTAAAAAAATTAATACGTTTAAAAAATATATACCAATATGGTAATTAATATGTAATAATTTTTTTTTGTCAAAATCAAATTATATGTATTGCACTTCGCTCCATCTAAAGATGGTATATCATTCTTCTATGCTTCCTCTTCCCGGATATTTATAGTCGCCTAGTGGCTGGGAAAATTAGCTGAGCTATTCTCTCAATCAGAAATAAGGACGGATTTAGAGCGAACGTTGGGACGGCCGCCTTCCTTGAAATTAATTTTTTTATTATATAATATTTGTAACATAAATTTGTAAAAAAACTATTATTTTCGTTACGATTTAGATTGCTCAAAATTAAATAACACATATTTTAATAAGTGTTGTGTATTAATATTAAAAGATGTAAATTGAAGATGAATGAGTCTTTTCAACTTTATTGAAGTGAGAAATTGATTGAAGACATTCAAATGTAGTAGAGAATTGAGTGACATGAGATGTAAATAAATGAGTAATTGAGTTAGAGAGATTTAATTATAATGAGGAAATTTAGTGGCAAGAGAAAAAAAAATGCTCGTAAGAATATAGTTTGAGAGAGTAAAATTATTTTTTTGATTTATATTTTGAGTATGAAAAAACGAAATTGCAACGTCCATTTTTAAAATTTTAAGCAATTTTTATTGAGCAATTTAAATTATAACGGAAGGAGTATAATCATTTTGCCCCCATGATTTAAATTGTTTATCCTCTTGAAAATCTTTTTTTTTTTTTTAAATATTAGCTATAAATAATTATTTTACAATTATGAACTTTATAATAGGATTTTTTAAAATTGGGGCGAGTGGAGGAGAAAGACGTGGATACCTTCATACTTAGGTTGAATAGATATATTCCAGTACACGTTGGGCTATAGTGAAACTCTACCAATTCAGAGTAGAAACACTAGTCTATTCAAGTATTTTAGGAATATTTTGAAATGTGTCCATTCCTTATATCATACCGGAAATCATGAGGTAAAATAGAAAATTAATTATCATTAGATTCAATGGTCTTTGTAGTGTTTGATACATTTGGGTTATGATTCTTGTTCGATTTAGCACGTGCACAAAATAAAAAATTAAATTAGAATAGGAGCTTTAAGGATTTCTCATCAAATGTGTCGTGCAGATAGATAAACAATGTGTAAGATAGTGTTACAATGAGATGATTAACAAGTTTGCATAATATTTCAATCAAATTATTAAATTATCTTGCTTAATTATATTTCGTCTCATAGTAAGATGGTGTCACAGAAAACCTATTCAATAAAAAAATGGAAGAGGAGATAAAAAGAAAATAACGCTTTTTTTGCATTAAGTAAAATTGATTTGTTTTAGAAAAAAAAAAAAAAAGTTATATTGACTTGAATTCATATAATATTTTTACATATAAAATAGGGAGAAAATTTAAAATACCTATTCAATTTGTAAAAATTTAAATTTTTTATATTTCAAGTGGGTAAAAAAGATTGGTACAAGTTGAAAATGGATATTCTACACAATTTTCAGTAAAATAAATTTATGGAATTGTTTTTTATCAAAAATTCCCGAGAAAAAGATTGGTCTATAAACTGCCAGAACATTCGAGACCTGCTCGTAGTAACTTGAATGGAATAAGCAGTAGGCACCGCCAATTTGCTCCGACTTCTTTATATTTAATTCGGTTACACAAATCCGCCCTTTTCTCAATTTTCTCTAGCGTCTCGTTAAACCCTAAACCCTAGAATTCCGCTTCTAGATAATTCACGTAAAGTTCTGCTGTTCTCTCTTATTGATCGATGGCTGCCGCCGTTCTCCTCCGATCTATCCGTCGCCGGGAGTTTTCCTCGGTCCCGGTTTCTGCTTTTAAAACTGTATGTCTCTTCACTTTCTTAGACTACTGGTTTGATCGTTTCAAAAATTCAGTTCTTACCTTAAGTGATTTGGTGCTTTTGCTACCGGTTTAGATTCGTTTGGTTGCAAGGCTGTATTTCATGAATTTTACTTTGGCTTTCTGTTATCGTTGTTTTTTATTTCTTTCCCATTGTTCAGAGCAAGCCTCTGACGGAGATGAGGAACGTTTTTGGTCTGATTGATTAATTAGGCTATCACTTTATTTAAGCTGAGATATAGTTTGCTTCCTGGCATACAGCAACACACGTCTCTGCCCAATTGGGGAATTCTATTTATCCTTTTCTTTTTGCATATATCAAGTTTGATCTCGTTAGACGGTAGTGTAATCTGTTCCATTTCTTGAAGAAGTGCATGATTGATTACTGCCGTTTTCTGTGATTGATTCATTTTACAAGTATGAGAGAAAGCTATTATGCATAGGAGGATTAATCTGTGCAGGATTTTTAAAAATTGCAGCCTCCTGTTAGAATATCTGCCAGTCTCATTCTTATCATAATATCATGTATTAAGGATGTTTCCCCTGCCTCTTTTAGGTATTGTATTCCCATGATATGTTGACAGCTGCATTTTCTGGCTGCTCTTTTTTTTTTTCCGTTTCAGGTGACTGGAAATGTGAAACCGTCATGGGCATTGAGTAACAAATGGGCTGGTCTTGTAAGGCCCTTTAGGTATATTTCTTTTCACACTTCTGAATTTTAGTTCTGGAATGTGGTCATTCTCCATGTTCTTCTGTTCTGAATTGCCCTTGAACAGGGTCATTCATTTCCTTCTTCTAGTATGTCAAATTGTTGGTTTGGATCATGCACTTAGGATTTATTAGCCTATTTCTCTTGTTATAGCACGAAACCAGCTGGAAATGATGTTATCGGCATCGACTTGGGTACCACTAACTCTTGTGTTTCTGTCATGGAAGGAAAGGTAGAGTTCTGTTACTGCTGAAACTGATCTACTTTGCAGTATTTGTTGAGAATTATTATCCTGATTGGAAGACAAATAATCCTTTTTCAGAATCCAAAAGTCATTGAGAATGCTGAGGGTGCTCGCACCACCCCCTCTGTTGTTGCTTTTAACCAAAAAGGAGAACTCTTGGTTGGTACACCAGCGAAGCGGCAAGCCGTTACTAATCCAACCAACACGGTCTCTGGTACAAAACGTTTAATTGGTAGACGCTTTGATGATGCTCAGACCCAAAAGGAAATGAAGATGGTTCCCTATAAAATTGTCAAGGCTCCAAATGGGGATGCATGGGTTGAAGCTAATGGACAGCAATACTCCCCTAGCCAAATTGGAGCATTCATTCTGACAAAAATGAAGGAAACTGCCGAGGCCTACCTTGGAAAATCTGTCAATAAAGCTGTCATAACAGTTCCAGCATATTTTAACGATGCTCAAAGGCAAGCTACCAAGGATGCTGGTCGAATTGCTGGCCTTGATGTGCAAAGAATCATTAATGAGCCTACTGCAGCTGCACTTTCTTATGGCATGAACAACAAAGAAGGTCTTGTTGCTGTTTTTGATCTTGGAGGTGGAACTTTTGATGTTTCTATTTTGGAGATATCCAATGGTGTCTTTGAGGTACACAACAATTATGATAAAATTTTAGATTTGTTATATGATCCTGCTGACTGACTGCTTGAGTTCACATGTAGGTGAAAGCCACCAATGGTGACACCTTCTTAGGAGGAGAGGACTTTGATAATGCTCTGCTGGAATTTTTGGTGAGTGAGTTTAAGAGGACAGAGGGAATTGATCTGTCAAAGGATAGGCTCGCGCTGCAGCGGCTCCGGGAGGCAGCTGAGAAAGCAAAAATCGAGCTGTCATCAACATCTCAGACTGAAATCAACTTGCCCTTTATCACTGCTGATTCGTCAGGGGCAAAGCATATGAATATAACACTAACTAGATCCAAGTTTGAGGCTCTTGTGAACCATTTGATTGAAAGGACCAAGTCTCCTTGTAAGAGTTGTTTAAAGGATGCCGGAATATCAACTAAAGAGGTTGATGAGGTGCTTCTTGTTGGAGGAATGACCCGTGTTCCAAAGGTTCAGGAAGTGGTTTCAGAAATCTTTGGCAAATCTCCCAGCAAAGGAGTGAATCCCGATGAGGCAGTTGCAATGGGAGCGGCTATCCAGGGAGGTATTCTCCGAGGTGATGTGAAAGAGTTGCTTCTCCTTGATGTCACTCCTCTTTCCCTCGGCATTGAGACGTTGGGAGGTATCTTTACTAGATTGATCAACAGGAATACAACTATTCCCACCAAGAAAAGTCAGGTGATCTGTGATTTCAATTCTAATTTCAGTTGCTTGACTGACCTGTTAAATGTTGTTTCTTACTCAAAATAAATATTCTTCTCAGGTGTTCTCCACAGCTGCCGATAATCAGACTCAAGTGGGTATCAAAGTATTACAAGGAGAGCGGGAAATGGCTTCCGATAACAAGCTCCTTGGTGAGTTTGAGCTCATGGGTATCCCCCCATCTCCAAGGGGATTACCTCAGATAGAAGTGACATTTGATATCGATGCCAATGGGATTGTTATTGTTTCTGCAAAGGACAAAGCAACAGGTAAAGAACAGCAGATCACTATACGGTCTTCAGGTGGTCTGTCGGAAGATGAGATTGAAAAAATGGTTAAGGAGGCTGAGCTGCATGTGCAGAGAGATCAAGAGAGGAAAGCATTGATTGATCTCAGAAACACTGCAGATACCACTATTTACAGTATCGAGAAGAGCTTGAATGAGTACCGGGACAAGGTTCCAAAGGACGTGGTTACAGAAATCGAATCAGCTGTTTCAGATTTGAGAAGTGCAATGGGCACTGAGAACAAGGAAGATATCAAGGCAAAACTCGATGAAGCAAACAAAGCTGTGTCGAAGATTGGACAGCATATGTCTGGCGGTTCCGGTGGTGGTTCGTCAGGAGGAGGTTCTCAAGGTGGTGAGCAGGCACCTGAGGCAGAGTATGAGGAGGTAAAGAAGTAGGATAGATAACCAGAAATCATAATTACTAGTCGCAACTTTATATTTGTTCTTGGCACGTTTTGCATCATCATCCTCCTACCATAAACTTGGACTTTACATTATATTGGCGGATGAATTCGAGCTTTTATTGCCTTAATAAATCCCACTCGCAATAGCATCTTCTTGATTTGATTTGTGCTTGTACTTGTTATTCTAGATTTTGTTTTTAAAATTTTTAGAATTTACATTGTAGGTTTTAATATTTTCAACTTTATAAAGAATTGTCAGTTTTAGTTTTGTCATTTCAATTCATATAATCTTATGCAATGCATGATACGATTATCAATTTTAGAATCCAATACAAAAGTGCCTACTAAATTAATTTTTCAAACCCCATTTTTAACTCTTTACCTTTTAAATGTAATATACTCTCGTTTTTACCACAACAAATATTAAAGAGAGAACAATGCGAAAATTGATGTGCTGGGTACTCTCTTATCAATTGCTACTTGTATCCACAAGGTTAAAGGCTGGATACAGCTCATCAAATAAACTTTCCTTGAACCAACCATTTTAACAATATGGATTATCAATTGGATTACCCCATACAAGATAAAAATGCCATAATATATAGAGGATTTTCCACTAATGCGACAGTAGTCTGTCTGATCCCAAGTCGGACTGAACTCTAAAGATCAAGAAGATAACAACCAATTCTTAAGAAAAGATAACATGGAAAAGAAGCTTGTCTCATTAAGAAAATCACCTCATACTTGTGTTGTAAAAACTGCACAGGGAATTCCCTTCGGCAAAGTACACATCCTGTATCCCCACCAAAAAGAAAACTACCTTAAAGAATGAACAAACAGACCCCCAGCTATACCAAAAATATTCAGGGCCTCACAAATCTAACAAAAGCTAAGCATCACCCAAGTTAATCTAACTTCCATTGTCTTCGGAGGCTACAATCACAAAAACATTGCACAGTAGCTTCAGAAACTAATTCAAAACTTCTCAAGGCTTTGGTCACAACTCACAAAACACGGCCAGTAGATGCTGCAGAAGTCATTTCAAAGTTTCAGTGAATTGGGCATGGAAGTAGTAGTAATCCAGAAACCAAGAAATATATACCTCTTATCAACAAACGTCCAAAGCTATTAACAACAAAAACATCAGACCCTAGCCCATGATCAGCACAGAGACATCAGCAAATAAATTGCTTGAACAATGTCAGGACTGTGCATCATCAGCATCAGAGCCGCTATCAGAAGAACTCCCTGAGTCAGAACCTGTAAAAGCAAGCTCAAAGTGAAGTCGATTGCCCATCTTAATATACCCAATTCAAACTTGAACAAATCTTAGGAACATATACCACTGGACGATGAAGAATCACTACTTGAGCTGCCAGAGCCACTTGAGCTACTACTAGCATTGCCTCGATCATCATTCTCACGAACTTGACCATCACCACCTCCGATGCCAGTCCCTTCATCCTTCTCGATCTCCACCGGCGGGAAGCTAGTCGCTGGCATATCATCATCGATGTCTACATCTTCATCCTCATCTTTTAGTTTCCCAACAAAATCATCATTCTTGTCACTCGATTGACCCTGAAAAACAGTTAAGCAACAAAAAGATAAATAAAAAACTACAGCCTAAAGGAAGAACATGAAAAGTGAAACTAAGAATAACATTACCGTATCAGCCTCAACAATGGGAGTAGATGGAGCAGCAATACCATCATCTGGATCACTGCCCACCCCCACTGCTTGCCGCTTAGTCTTGCTCGCCACCTTCTTCCAATTGGTCACAAAACGATCAAGCTCCCATAGCGTCTCTGTATCAAGGGCCTCAATATCAAGCTCAATTTCATCGCCATCCTGAGCCAGATGTTCATTCCTCCTCTTTATGATATGTACCAATTGTGGCATCTTTTCTTGAGGTAAATTCTGCAACCCAAAACCAAGCTTCTGCTTCTCATCCATACTCATCTCTCTTTTAAGAGGATCCCTAGCCTTTGGCTTCGGCTGCTTCACTTGCACCACTCCTCTTCCCGGTTTCTGTTCTTTCACTGGCTGAGTAGGCGCTCCTACAGGAGAAGGAACTTGCTCCTGCTTTTGCTGATTAGAGATCGGTAGAGGAGGGTTTGAAGATGTAGATGCACCGGAATGTGCTTGCAAAGGCATTTGCATTCTTTCATTCTTCATAGATACCTGTGGAGCCTGATCAGGACTGGCTTTCTGCTTCACCTTCATCCCTCTCAACGAAGAGGCATGACTTTGGTTATGCTTATTCCACGAATTCCCTTGCAACTCTTCATTTAACCTAAAACCTTGAACATCCTTCTCCCTTCGCTGATTGACACAACTATCAATTTTCCCCTGAATTGGCCTGAATAATTCCTCAAACTGCGCAAGCATCTGCTTTGCAATCCCGTGCACTGGATCAGTCTTCGGGTTATACAGCAATGCGTTGTTGAAAGTCAACCGCACATCAGCAGCGAATTCAACTGGCGTGGGATACAAATTCTGGGCAAGCTTAGCTTTCACAGTACCAAGATCCATCGGGTTCTTGACAATGTGATGATAATCATGAAGCCCCAATCCTACCACATCAACAGGCGCTTTGAAAAGATAAGCAACCTTGAGCTTGAGTAATTTCACCACAATCTGCCTGCATTCCTTCAACAAAGCCCCAAAATCCACTGCGCTATTACTTGCATTACTAACTCCATTGCTTGGTCTATCTGGAACCGATCCGAGTGCAGAGATAGACCTTTCGTTTACAGAAATTTTCTTAAATTTTGCGTTAGATCTAGGGTTTCCGGTATTACTAAATTGACCAGAATAAATACGTTTCTGTAAATCTCGGATCTGTTCAAGCTCACCAGATAATCGCTTACGTAGCTCAATAAGCTCGGTCTTCGTAAACGAGGCGGCATTGAAGGTCAAATAGCGACCGTAATTGACAGCGTTTCGGTTGGTGGATGTCTGATTGAAGGAGTAGGCATCGTCAGAGGCCGTCTGCGTGACAGCGGGGGAATCGACGTTGTTGTGGTAGCGGCCGCCGACGCCGTTATGACATTGCTTTTGCTTCTTTCTGGGCTTGGGGTTAGGGTTTGCATTTAGGTTATGACTAGAGTACGGAATCTTCCCCATGTGAGGCCAACTCGATTCATTCTGACTTGCTATCACGGCAGAAGCCATACAACGCACCGCTGACGAGGCTTAGCTCCGGCGAGTCTCCGACAGTGTCTTCTTCCAAAACCATGTATTTAATTGGCTCGAATCTTTATTCCTGAATAAAACCCACCGAGATTGGATTAAGAAAACTTCGAATCAGAATTAATATGCTCTGAAACAAGAAGAGACTACCCCCAAAGTGGGCCAAGAGGATTAGGGTTTGAAGTTTGTGCGTGAAATGAGCAAGGCATGGGTGGCTTCTTAAAGGCGACGAGATCTGCCCGGAGAAATTTCGGGCAGATTTGGGAACGTTGATGTATTAGGGATCTATAATCGAAAGGGCGAAAATGAATTTGTTTGCCCGCTGGGCAGTTGACCGTGCCTCAGTTATGGACGGTGCCGATCATGCTTTTTCCCACGTGTCCGTTTTTAAACCATGGATGTGCAATGGGTAGACCGTTTAGGTTTTGGGTGAATTTGGGGGTCGGCATCGCATGTGTAGCGACTTTAGGGAAAAAGTGAGTTGACGTGGATAGTAAAAACGTTAATTCAAAGAATTTCGCACGTGACTGTCATGCCGATCCCGTCAAATCGGGGAGGATTAAATGCTTAAAATACGAATTCTGTTGTTTCATCGCTACAATTAATCATCATTCCCACCGTACGTAAAATAAATTAAACGATTTTTTTTACTTTTTTTAATAATCATTTACGAACAGATATAATTTTATTTCCGCAAAAATTTATATGGTACAAACTCATGCATGAGATATTATAAAAACTTACAACCTATCACTTTTTATGTCTAGTTTACAAAAGTATCACCTCTAGTATTAATTCTTACCATAATGATATTATTTTTTACAAATAATAATATTAATAATATATTTTATATAAGTTCCATATACTTTGCCTAAAGAATTTGTTACTTCAATTTCTCTTATTTATTTTACCCAAACTCTCAAGTAGTTTTTGTTGTATCACACATAATTCGGGCCCAAGCCTATAGGCCGGCCCAACCAAATTAGACACCTTGCCCGAGCCCCAATTAGTAATTGCCGACCAGAATCAAGGCAGCCGAGCAGGGCACCGTGAACCGACCAGGTCCAACAAGAGCATAACCCGAAGGAAGCAAGGAATTACCTCGGAAGGAGCAGAGGCCGACCGGCGATCCACAAGGGCCGGCCATAAGCGACCAGAGTCTGCAGTCGAACAGAGAAGTCTGACAGTCATACGTCCTTTTAGCCAGAAGATCAACCAACAATAGGAATAAATCCCCCCAATAATGGAAGCATTAAATGCTAACATTCCTTGTGATAGTAATAGTATCCTTTTAGTATCAGGAAATTCGTCGATCAGCCGTTAAGCGGTACGACGGGGATGGGCAGTTATTGTCCCATATACGGAGCCGTACACCCGGCATTAAATGAGTATCCATGCATTAAATGCATGGTCCCCGATTTCAGGGATTCTAGGGCAACATTCCAGCCCTATAAATATGGTCATTATGGTACAATAAACGGATTTCACGCGATCTATCCTTAAGCCTGGGCCTAAACCACCCATCAAATATTGTCTTCTTTATTGTTTTCTGGCATTCATTGAAGTATCACCCCAATCATATGCATTCATTATCCGTTATCCATTAAAGCTTGTATTTATTGTCCAAATACTTATTTAATCGGTACTTTCTCCAGCCACATTCCTAAAAAATCACCTGAATTTATTATCGGTTATAACAGTTTTATTTAATCTATTAAAATTTCAATATAATTACCCAATGTAATTTATCTCCAATGTGTTTTACGATCTTGCTTTTTTAAGTGTCTCTTTTCTAGTAAATTTTGGCACATTGTTTACAATTTTATTTAAACTTATCTAATAGTCAACACATGAAATTAAAATAAAATAAGAGCCCATAATATGAATACACATAAATTTTTCATCTTCATCATTCACCATGCTTCTCGGCACCCAGTTCTGCCATAGAACTCAACTAAAGACCAACCTATTATGTTTTGTTTGTGGCGGAATTTGGTTTGTAAAATTGCTGGGAATTTGAAAGACAAAATTTTTAGATTTAAAGAGAAAAATAAAATTGTTAAGAAGAAAAGTGTAATTACTCATGTCGACTCAGAGATTACATATTATATTAAATAATTAAAAAGTAAATGTGATAGTATTACATTATTACATGAGGAAAAGTGGTGTGTAATAATTGATTGAATGATATTTAAACATATTGGAGTATATATAGTAGATGAAAAATATATAATGTAAGTAACACTAGTATTAAGTACTAAAATTTAAATAGAAAAAGATAAAAAGAAATCCAAATTTGGAACAACAAAAGTACCAAAAAAGCAAGGTAAGCTGAACTAAAGGACTGAGCAAATTAAGTGGGGGACCATTGGGGAAGACATTATTTACCACATTTTCTTGTATGTATACATAATTACATAGGACAGAAAGAAATCAATATATCTGTCAAAAAAAAATATATATATATATAGAGATGGACTAAAATAAAATATAAAAAAACAATGTTAGTCCATGCCAATTTAACAATACATTATATACATTGGGGCTCTGTTCTGTTTATTTCAATAGGGAGAGATTAGAAGAGATATAATAGTGTATGGGTTATGGATGATTTTATAGTGAATAACCAATAATACACCACTCATCATCCACATATTAAATAATCTCCCAGTTATTTTTACTTATTCTTTATAATACTAAATAATTTCTCCTACCAAACAACCTCCTCATGTCATGTCTAAGTATTGGGATGAATTTAGATTTACAAATGTTCTTATGGCTGTACTTGCTCATACGGAATGGAAGATGCTAACTCATTTAGTACTCTACTATATCTACATTTTGATAAATATACTTGTGCTAAATACACCCACCACTCATTCTAAAATGACAAATACACAAGCCCTTAAAATACCTAAAAATAATTTTCACACCCGCTAAAAAGGTAAAATGCACCAGTAAAAAGTGGGTGTCTTTAATAAATTTTGGGTACATCATACATGTATCATGAGGAAAAATACAAGTTTTAGTAATCAAAGCTTATTTTTTTTCTAGATTTGGTCACTTATTTTCACTCACTCTTAAAACGGTCGTCAAAATTTTAATTTTGATAACAGTTTTAATTACGTTGTTAGTTGACTACGTTGGTTGTCGAAATAAACTTTTAGAAGGAGAAAATATAATTATTGAAAATTATGCACATATATTTAATTTCTTATTCAGCCTCAAACTAATTTTCTAAAAATTCGTTTCTGCCTTTTTCTTGGACTTCTATTTTTTATTTAAATAACAAAAAATACAATATACTGAAAAATTGTTTAGACCCAAATCAGAATTAAGCAAGAGATATACTATCTTCTCCTAAATCTTTGCTGGCTTGTGTTCTTAAAATTCATTTGAATAAAAAGAAAAAAAATAATTGAAATAATTCTATATTCATCCATTCAATTAGACACATAGTAATGCTAGAAAATGTATATCAAATCGATTTCCATAACATATATACCTCCATTAAATTCTCTGATAAAATAATAATACGATTCCAACCGAAGATGATACTGTTCTACCGAATTTCAAGTATTAAAAGAAAAAAAAATGTCTAAAGTTGATAAAATTTGAACTCAATAATTGAACATCAAATTGAAATATTATATTTGCGGTTGTGTCTAAACTCTAGGCTTTGTATGTTTTGGAATTTAAATGTACAAAAAAGGTTATGATTTTAAATTTTTGGGATGTAATATTCCTAATGAAAAGTATATAAATAATAATAGTAAAAACATATTTATTGATATTTTAGGTGTGAATTGTGTATAAAATTTAAAAAGTAAATTTTAAATCTTCAACTTGAGACTAAATTCATAAGTCATGATTCTTAAAATAAATGTAGCAATAACAATGAAATAATAGTAGATGATGATTCAAGAAAGTGACTTTCGAATTTCCACCGCAATTTATTCACCAAAGTCGATTTATTTAACAAAAAGGAAAACATAATTGCCAACTCATAACACGTGATTGAGCTGAATACTAGCAGATCAACTAAACACGAAAAAAAAAAAAAAACCACTAAAATTGCAGAGAATAAGCGCTTAAATTATTATTTCTGAGAAACTAAATAAAATGAGTAATCATAAGAAAATAAATACCTCTAATCAGACAGATGCTTGGGTAGCATTTGGAGCAACTTTCACCACTGCTTCCACATTTAATCCTCCAGCTGGTCGCATATCGGCGGCAGCCAAGCCTTGATACTGAGCCGCCGATTGCACTGGTGCCGGCGCCCCCATTACACCTCCTGGCGCAGAGTAGATCATCTGTCTTCCCGCATTGCTATCATACGCCACCTGTGTATATCCTGCTTCTGTCACCACTCCGGTGGTTGCTGGTCTTACCATCCCAAAGCCCTCGGAATATCCCGTCACCTTTGGATTTGCCACGGGCGCCCCTTGTGGAATCAAATTGTATATCTGATGTTGTTGCTGGTCACGGTATACCCCCGCCGGTATCCTTACAAAAGGGCAGTATCCTCCGTTGACCGGTCTCATCATCGCCGCGTGGTAAACGTTCGCCGGAATTATGTAAAACTGTTCGTTATTGACTGTGCCCTGGAACTGCTTCACTTTCCAGCAGGGAACGCCGCCGGGAATGGGAAGGGATTGCTTATCCGGCAGTTTGTTGTAATCGGAGAGGGTTTCGTCGTTTTTCCTTTGGTAAATTCCATGTTGTTCCTCAATTCTCAACCTCTCCAGACCCTGAATGTGCTTTTGGATAGGATCCGACACGATCAAACTCTCGTCCAGTCCCGGGAGAGTAAATTGATCCTCCAACTCCTGACCTCTGCTACCCGTGGGCGCCGCTGCCTCGGCATTTGCTTTGTCAAATCCAAACAAAAAATCCGGCGGCGGCTGGGGTGGGGCTGGCGCGGCAGGAGGCGGCGCAGTAAAAATCGGGGCAGAATTTAAGGCCTCAACAAACCTCTCCTTTTCCGTCTTGGCCTCATCAAATCCGAAACTCGGATCTGAAGGATTCTGGGTGGGGAAAATGAAAATCCTGAGCCTGACAGGGTTGGGGGAAATCCGATACAAGCGATCGTACTCGTTCATCAAATGCTCCAAATCATCATCATTCATAACCGAAATCAAAGCATCCAGATCTTCCCCGGGCAATTGATATTTAAGCGAGATGGAGACACAATTATGAGAAAGAGCGATCACCTTGGGAAGCAGAGAATCAAATTTGATGTTCCTATCAACGGCGAGAATTTTGGTGTGGCCGCCGATGTATGATAACTGGTTATCGTGGACGCGTGGCAGGATTTTGCCGCCATAACTGCACATAAACTTGACTTTATAATTGGTGTGCGGGTGCGGATCCTCCCACGACGGCAGGTTTTCAGAGTCGTTTTCACGAGAGCGGGGGGATGAATGGCCGGACTCCGGGTAAGCTGTATCCAACGAGTGATTCTCCATTTGCACACACTCAAACAAAGCCTTAATTTGGCCACTCAAGAGTGAGTGAGGTGAGGATAGGCGACTGCGGCGTGAGACTAGCCAAACTAAGAAAGAAAGAAAGAAAGAAAGAGTTACTCCATTTCATTTGGAGAGGAATTTCCACATCAACATCTTGACTCTTTCTTTTTTGTAACTTTTTTATTTATATTTATTAATAGTAGTACGTACGATTTGGATTTTCGATGAAATTTAAGGTAATTAAAATAAAAATCTAATTTTATTTTGGCAACATACATGTTCACTTCCTACAAAATTTACCAACAAAACTCACACCATTAATAAATAAATTATTCTCCTTTTTTAAAAGACACTACATGAAAAATAAACAAAACAAATTGCAAAATTTATATGTTTTTGAATTCTACTTTAGTGAAATTATCAAACTCATAAATTTATTGAATATTAAATTCAAAATATCTTCTTAAAACATTGAATTCAAAAAGATTATAATGAAACTATTTGTATATACACAACATATATTTTAAATTTGAGAGGAAAATACACATTATAAAAAAATGAGTGTAAATAGAAAAAGAAAAAAACTCCCATATTATTCCTCGGATGAAATATGACATCTATCAAATTCACCTTCGTCACACTTTGATTTTCCCTATTAAATAATCCTACAATTCAAAATCATATGGATGATAACAATTTTTTTAATGATACAGTGCAGTTACTAGACTGTAGTTGCGAAATTCATCCAATTTACATTAGACGTGCCAATGAAATTATGTGATTTACCTCTATTAGCCTAGGTGGTATAGAAAATAAAGTGTAATTATTGAAAAATACTTGTTGTTACTACTTTTTAAATAGGAATATAGATTGTGGGGAAAGTGCAAGGAAATAATTATAAAATTTATATTTAAACTCGGCAACAGAACGGTGTCGTGGTGTAGTTGGTTATCACGTCAGTCTAACACACTGAAGGTCTCCGGTTCGAGTCCGGGCGACGCCATTAAAGCCCTACATTTTATTTATTTATTATTATTTTTTGTTAAATTTTCTGGTTTACGCTCAAACAAATTCCAGCCACGTAATTAAGTCTAGAAGTTTCTCTCTTTCTCCCGAGACGAATTTCCAGAGTTTCTTCTTCTTCTTCTTTCCCACAATACATCTACAGAATCGCAATCAGCCAAACAAATTTAACAATTCCTTGATTTTCCATTCAGAATTCACCTTTAACTTTCGATGGATTCGAGGTTGCGATCAGTGAATTTGGCTGAACTGTTTTGTTTCTTTCTGGTTGTGATTCATTTTTCAAAGTCCGCCGCTTTGGTTTCTTCCCAAGATTTCAATCATCCATACCCGAAAGCCATTTCGGTATGCTCCATTAAATTTCGACCTTCCGATGGTAGATATATATATATATATATATATGTATTTATGATCGTTTAGAGTATCCTATAAAATATATTTGTTTATTTAATTGTTTATAATGGTCGATGAATGCGTCTAATGGGGTTTGTTTGAAGTTGGATTTTAATTTTCTGTTCCTAATTTGATGGTCGTAATAGGATTTAAAGGAGGCAATTGTGAAGGGATTAGGTTTCCAAGCTGATGAATTTAAGATATCAGGGTTCGATTTCAGGGATGCCCAGGTGGGAAAGTCTGTAGCTTATGAATTTGATATCGAGATTGATGGCGAAGTTCTGCCATTTAAGCTATTGGAGGATGTAAATCGTTGGGAATACGTGGATTTGCCCATTTTCCGAATGGAGCATCCTGTTAAGCCGGGTGATGAAAATGGCTTAGTAGAGAAGAAGCAATTCGATGATACAATGCCCGTTCTTGCTCCTTTCCAATTGGCTGGTCCAATGGAGCTTTGGATTCAGGATGCTAAGGACATGAGGATCTCTTTGCCGGTAAGTTGAAGTCATGATTTTCTTTTTTGAAGTAGCATTGTGTTTTTTGTTTGCCAGGTTTGCTCATTGAGTGTTAAGCATCCCTGTTGGAAATGCATTTGCTATGTTCTTCTATAATTATTGAATTGTGCTTCTTCAAATCGAGTTTCTAGCTTCAATGTGCAGAGTTTGATGAAAGATACAACCTAAAAAAAAACAGTTGTTGGGTTTTCAGAAATGAAATTTCCTGATATTAGATGATAAACTTGGAATTCTTTTGTTTTCACAAACATCCTACACCTCGGGTCTGTATAGCTTATCGGGTGAAGAAATTTCTATTTCACTTTCAATTGTGAAGAGCATTGTAAAGTGCTATAATAATATCTTAGTAAATCAACCTTGTCCTAGTAATAAGAACACTCTTTGCTTTATTTCAGAGGTTTGTAGGTAGATTTGACTTCTCGAGTTGTTGGTGTATCTGTAGTTATCTTCTCTAGGTGATATTATTTCAGAGGTTTGTAGGTATATTTGACTTCTCGAGTTGTTGGTGTATCTGTAGTTATCTTCTCTAGGTGATATTATTTCAGAGGTTTGTAGGTAGATTTGACTTCTCGAGTTGTTGGTGTATCTGTAGTTGTCTTCTCTAGGTGATAATCTTTGTATTATTTAAGTTTAGTCTCGGGGATTTTTTTTTTTTTTCCCATATACGAGTTCACAAAATCATGTCAAGCATTTGAGGATTTTTTTCCTTCTCTCTCTTACACACAGTTAGTAATTCGCTTATTTGTTTAAACTGATATGCA
This sequence comes from Paraleonurus japonicus, assembly GCA_030762865.1. Classification (NCBI taxonomy): domain Eukaryota; kingdom Viridiplantae; phylum Streptophyta; class Magnoliopsida; order Lamiales; family Lamiaceae; genus Paraleonurus; species Paraleonurus japonicus. The sequence goes on along the minus strand of CM061057.1, from coordinate 1,463,751 downwards.
GCATGATGTCGATGCTGGTGTGCTTAAGAAAGTTATTTTAGCAGATGGTGTTGTTGTCACTGTTAAGGGTGCCAGATCCGTTAGCTTGCGTCATCCAATTGAGCTTCCACTTCCGCTTAACCGAACCAGCAATGGCTTCGCCTCCGGTCTTTTAACTTTGGCAGAGTGGCTACGCAATGCTGCCCAGTCCCAAGACGGTCCTCTTCTTTCCCTTCGCATCGTGGGCCCAACATCACTCACATCATCATCTTCATCACTCTCGTCTAACAACAGGCTCAAGTTAAAGCGCCTTGCACCTGGTTTTGTGGAGCTATCCTCTGCATCCAAACCTACAGAAAGTGGCATCATATCAGCCGTTGATCTCCAAGGAGAAGCCACTGCACTTCTTTCACCTGAACGTTTCACCACATTTTGGCCCATCACATCTATTGATGGTTCAAACCCCAACTTGCTTGGGTTCGAATCACTGCTCTCCTCTGTGCTGGGTCACAAAGCAAGTAGAGAGGGCTCCTTCAAGCTTTTGAAGGCGGATGTGTCGGCTCAGACTTTTGTGAAGATGGGGTTTGTAGTCGAGAAGAAAAGAGAAGGTGATGGTTTCGATATTGTTGGTTTCCCCGAGTGGAGAACGAAACCAGAGAGTGTACGGATGCATTTTGAGGTGTTGGGTAAGGTAGATGGAAACAAGGTTGTGCCGGAGAGGGTAGTACAGATTGATCCCGTGATGGCAGAGGATAGTGTGTCGCCGAATGTGATCATGCGCAACACAACCATGTCGAAAATCCCTCTGGTTTACCAGCCTCCTAGTCCGTTTACATTGTGAATTTATGCAAATATAGTTAGTTTGTTCTACTAAGTTCACATCAATTGTGTGTGAGGGCACGTTGTATGAAACTTGTATCATATACATATAGTTGTTGCCCTTTGGTATGAGTCTTCGGTCGCAGTTATTCAGAGTCCACACATTGGAGAAAAGCAGTTCAAAGAGTGCAACATTTTTTGGGATATAAAGAATTTAGATTCTTATATGCTGTGAAATAAAAAAAGTAGTTAAAATTTTGCTCTTTTAAATAATTTTGAAATTTTCTGCTGTCATAAACCTATCGAATTAATTAATATTATACTAAAAGAGAAATCAAGTGAATACAATGTTGATGGTTCTAGAAATGAATGGTCTGTACTATTATTAATTAGAATTGTTTTAAAAACCTGAAAAATATAAGCTCAACTCTGACAGATGGGGCATTGTAAGATGTATTTGAGGATCTTTATGAATGTTAATGTTAATATTTTCTTTTTCTGAAAAAAGAAACTATCCAGGTCGGTCACATATGTACAAAACCATCACACTGTTAATGGTAAAGGGGTGTTTTGGTGGTTCTAGTTTTTTTAAATTGGACAAATGGTGGTTCTAGTAGTTGTGGGTTTGAGAAAAATGATTTCATTGTATCTGAGATTGTATGCTTATGAGGTTTGAACCGCAATTTTAATGTGATAAAATGAAATATGAAAATTGTAATATATTAGATATTTTTTTCTTTTGAGTTTAGTTCTAATTTGTGGTCTATTAATTGCTATTATTAAGAAGAAAAGGAAAACAAAACAATAAGTTCAACACCACCATTAAAAACATGATGATCACAAATGGCTTGAAAAGCATAAAATGTCTGAAGCTACAAAAAAAATTGGCACCCCATTAATAAGGCCCACCCAACTATTATGAAGTAAAATCTAGCCCAAAATCTTTAAACAAAAAATTGAGAGCATCTCTATCCTACACCCCGTGAACTATTATGAAGTAAAATCTACCTGTGAACTTCCTTTCTGGTAATACTGCACCCTTCTAAATCCTTAAAAATGTTGAGTAATTAGCTGCAATTGTCCCAAATTCAGTTTCATCACCACAATGCAGACCATAATTGCGTTGTGGACACAATAATATATTAAAAATGATCATCCACCATTTGAAACCGAACTATCGTTCCAATCTAACATCCACTTTATATTACAACTGAAACAATTAATACACAAACCTCTACTATAGACTACCCAAGCTGCAAAATCAACCAAAATAATAAACTCTCAAACCATATTATATAAAGAATTTAATCATGTCTCGCTAATCCCCATTCCCCTCAGCGACGTGTACACAGGAATAAAAGAAACTTCAGTAAACAACAATTAATTACGCCATAAATTAGACTAGTGTATCGAATTCCATTAAAAATTAGTTCATGTATAGGCTTACAAATTTCTTCTAAAAGAATATTGTAATTGATAAACCATAGTGAATTTTTATGCAATTAACCCAACAATAAAATCTATGACTTTGATTTCGTAAAAAAAAAAAGATAATGACGCTCACCAATGGTTTTCATGTACCAAACCAAGCAAAATGATGGAAATGTTTTTGCTCGTGGAGACTACAAAAGAAATACAATAATATCAATAATCTATAATTACCAGTGAGAACGGCATTGGCATTGGCACTGACTTCCAAATTTGAGCAGATTCCATAGACCCGATCTGCATTTGCAAAAGTTGGGAGAAAATTAAAAATAATGTTTGATAATATCAAATCATCGCTATTTGTTTCCTAAGCAGTTAGTTTGATATTACAGACCACCAAATAGACTTGCAAAAATAAAAGAGTCAGGGTAGTAAAACTGATTAATTCTCGGATCATTTCCAACAATTCGTATCTCATAATGCTGCTTCCTTCCCTAGATAGAGCTCCCATTTTTTCCATTGTTTTGTCCATCAGCAATATACAAACATTTGTAACCATCCACGTGAATTATATGTTACCTTGGTTTGCAATGCGTGATCAAATTAGAATTGCTTTGCCTGAGACCAATCAAAATCAGCACAACACCTAATATTTCCTTTGAGTTCAATCACTTCAATGCAAAGTCTTCTTCTTTCTCAGGCCAATCCATTCATGCGCAGGGCCTAACAATGGCAGCCAAAGGTTAAATTATTATAAACTTAAAAAGTTGTATAAAATTATATTCAACCATGAATAGATATTACCATCATCTATTGAGAGAGCGAGCGAATCACAGAAATAAAAAGACTCTTTCCAATATATACAGATCACATATACACACGTTTTTTCAAGAAATGCGCTGTGATGTTCCAACGGTAACATTGCCTTGCAAAATACACACGTTTTGATTCGTTCCAACGGTAAATTGCCGCCAAATACGCACGTCGTTTTTTCATTTTTTTTTTTTTTGAAACGTCAAGAAATGTGCTTTGACACGTTCCAATTCCAAAATGGTTGGGAAGATGAATAGTTGTGATTATTAGGGTGGGCCTGGGCCAAGAGGGATTGAATAGTATCCATTTGAAATTAAGACTACGACCGCCCAAAATATAGATTTGGGCTTCTTACGGTGACCCAAATATGAATTTGGGCTTTTCAAATAAGTTCAATGGAAACCAATTAACATCCAGAAAGTTGTGACATCTTGGATTTAGAAATTTTTACCAAGCATCTCTTAGAATTTAAACTGTTGAAAATTTCGTGAAATTTCTTATTTTGAATTATATGTTATATCAACATGATACAATCTTACAATGTAATATACCTTATTAGATGTTAAAGAAATTAATAATATTTATAACTATTTAATTATATATATATATATATATATATGTATTGAAAGGATTATTAGAATAAAAATCTACAGTACATACCCCACGCGTGAATCACGATTGAATGAAATGGTTCTAACTACTTAGTGAGTGAGTATTTGAAGGACTTGTAGAAGTATTGTTTTTAGTCATGTCTTCCAATAAAAAGCATTCAATTGTGAAAATTTAACTACTTGCTGAGACGTTTATAAAGTTTAGCTATTTCCATACTTTGTAAAAACAAAATATATAAAGTCTTTCTTGTGGAATGACATGAAATGCACTAAAGGTTGTGTTTATGAACAGTTACAGAGCGTGAATCTCATGCTTAGGAAAATAAGGTTAATTTGGATGATGTTAAACCCCACCCCCACCCCCCACCAAACAAAGTTTTAAATTTGAGTTGATTCTATGTAAAAAAAAAAAATTAATAATAATTTCATTGTACAATTGATTTTAAAACTCACTTTACAATATAATAAATAATATTTTTATCGAAACAATAAATATTAATGAACTTTTTGTAAAATAGAATAGAGACATGTGTATCGGAGAGAAAAATATATTGTGTGAGTCTCATTTATTTGAGAGAGAGAGAGAAAATAAGGTTAATTTGGATGATGTTAAACCTAAAACAAGGAAAGAATAAATAACCCTACTACCAAACAAATAAACAAGAAAGAATTTTAAATTTGAGTTGATTTTAGTTTAATTTTAAGTTCTAATGAGATACAAACCAAGGCCAAATTTAAACATAGAATTGATAGAAATTATAATTTACAAATTAGAGTGTAGCATTTTTAAATTTTGAAAACTCAGTTTACAATTCTGGATAAAAATAAATAATTGATTTTTTTTCATCAAAAAACAATAAATATTAATGAACATTTAATATATTTTGTTCTGCAACATGTATCAAATGCTTTGAAAGAAAATATATGGATTTAAAAAAAATTTAAAAAAAAAAATGCACATGCACCACAGTTAAATCGGTTTACTCCTTAAACTTTGTGTTTCTATTTGTTAATGGAATTTCATCATCATTCCACGGGGTGTCACTATCATGTACATAAAAATAACGACATATAATATACGTAAATCGTCAATATATAGACATTAATGTTTATTGAAATCATTGAAATATATAAAAAGAAAATATGCAATTAAGAAATCATATAGAAGTAATTTAGTACATTTTGAAGTGGGAAAAATATATTTATAAGACCTCTTCTAAATCATAAATCTCAGAATTAGTTTTTCAAAACGGTGTTTATACAAAAAGAGTGGCAAAAAATGTTAAAATTCAATTCATAAACATTATAGAACCGTATGAACATCATTTCGAAAAACTAATTCAAGGATACATTCAAAAATATTTATTTCAAATGTTATACTTATTAATGATCATTGTTGATATCTTAAAATCCATAAATAAACACTATTTATTGCACAATCATCATCTATAAAGTCATTTGTGAGTCCCATTGATTGATTTCGAAGAATTCCTATTAGTACCTCATCTTTGTCTTTCAAAGAGAACTCTAAATATTAACTGTTTGATTCTCCAATAACTTCTAATTTCTAGTGCAACTATCGTAAAATTGAAAAATTGTTATATCTTGGGGGTGATGATCGATTTGTCATAGAACCATATTGCACCTAGGAATGAGACAATATCATCTTTCGGATAAAGAGTCTAACTTTTACCTCGATTTTACTTTGTGTCATTTGCATAATCATTTTCACCTACACACCACCAAAATTTCAACAATATTAAATATGTTATACTCCCCAGGATCCGTAGAAGCTTTCACATGTTGGAAAAACACACTTTGAAAAAATATATTTTTAGTGGTAAATTTAAAACAAAAATAGTAATGTGAGAGATTTTAAATTGTAATTAATTTATTTTTTAATAGTGTGAAATTTATATGAAAACGTTTTATAAATGAAAGTATGAAAACTTTTATACGATGGATGGGTACCGAGGGGTGGAATAATATACGTAACATGAGATGAGTGTCTTACGCCACAGTGAACATTCAAGAGCACTCAACAGCCAATATTAATTGCATTTCTATTTAGAAACGAGTTTGAGTTGGAAGTTCTGTCTCACCAAATGCGATTAATAATGATAATATCTGATGATAATTTATTCATATATATCTACACTACTACTTATATACATGTAGAGAAAAAAATAAATTTGATCCCGTAATTTATTAGGTCTCTAGTTTTGGTCCTTTTTTTATATCTGCCCAATTTTGGTCAAATAACTTTTGAATTTATTCAATTCTGGTCTCATAACTTTTAAATTTGTCCAATTTTGGTCTCATTTTCGCCGAAAAATCTAAAACGACGTCGTTTTTTATCATGTGACATGCGCGTGTCGATAAAATCTGGAACCAAAATTTGACAAATTCTCATATCAGGTGACAAAAAACGATGTCGTTTAGATTTTCCGGTGAAAATAGGATCAAAATTGAATAAATTCAAAAATTATGAGACAAAAATTGGGCAGACAACTTTTTTAACACCAAAATTGGAGACACAACAAGTTATAGAAAAAAAAACTTTTTCTATATATATAGATATAGATACTGGGATATGGATATATACCAATATGAATAAGAAAGAGCATCTTTTACTTTGCCACTACTCAGGACAATAGATGAGAATGAAGGTGACGACCACAACGAATTACGAACGGTCAACCCCATCCATGCATATATACGTACGTATTTAGAGTAATGTGAAAGATAGGTTCAAATCCACTAATTTTCAATATGAAGGTATATATGTTTGCATATAAATTAATAAAAAATTGGCTGCCACCAACCCATTACATGTATGATATACCAAATCATATCACACAAATTTCCATCATGTTGAATTTGAAAATTGGAAATTTGGAATTGTTGGACGACCTCCATTTATGACTTATATGTGCACATGAAGTCTATCATATAATTGTATCACCTTAATATGATGTGACTAATTATATAAGTCAATTTCATGCATGGTGATGACATTTTTAGAAACCGTATTTTATTTAACATTTCATTTATAAACACTAACTCTCTTTGGAGGGTTTCAATTTTTTAAATTGTGTTCTTGGGTTTTATGTGCATTAAGAATATGACTATTATGTAATGGTTCAATTTTTATAAATTAAAGTATATGGATTTAGAAAGTTTATTATAAGAAACCGTGAAATTCTTTAAGGTCGTTGAAAAAATGATAAGATAAATACTATTCTTGGCATTTATTTATTAAACATGACGTGATACAGCTTTTTGTTGGAGGTTGAGAATTGAGATATGATGATGATAATAGTATCTATTGAGCAGATTTTAATTTATTTTTTCTTATTATATAACTATAGATAGATCGATGGATATGGGTCACCGTAAGAAGAGCACTTAAAATTAAGATTGAATTTTTTTTCCACAAAGTTAACAAGATAAAAAGTTTTTTTTTTTTTTTTTACGGGCAATGTAAATTCATTATTTAGGCCATATAATAGGCATTCACCAAGTTAACACAAAAATTAGGAAGTGTTTTAGTAGTAAATTTTAAAAGTTATTATTATTTTTTTATCGGTTAAATGATAACTCGAACCCATAATCTTTTGAACGTAGGCAGCGGAACTCTAACCACTTGAGTTATACCATCTCGTGAATTTTAAAAGTTATTTAATGGCGGGACAGGTTGACCAGGGCGAAGACAAGAGGAACGGTTGTCGGTCCTATTTTTTCATGATGCAATTTTTTACTTATTTTATCTCAAATAGCCGTAGAATTGAATAGCAACTCCAAATGTTAACTTTGAGATTTTAAAAATGTATATATGTAATGAATACTTTATTCAGATTTTTTGTGTTCATTTATTCTTCAATTATTTTATAATGACTTACTATATTTAATTTAATTACAGAAATAATATCATTATTAAATATAATTTAATTATTTAAAATTTAAAATATGAATAAACTGAAATGATTTTATACTGAGTCGAACAATAAATAATAGCTATTGAGGGACGAATTATTAGAAGTTAAAAAAATGGTGTTTAAAGGATAAATAAATGATCATTTGGAGGAGAGGGAGAGGTTGGATCGAATGGTCGATTTTAAGATATTAGAATATACATTTAAATTAATATTGTATTGAAAAATATTCAAGTGCCGAGCACAAATTACATTGATCGATTATACTATATGGGGTCGTTTGGTTTCCTTTATTAGGGGTGTATTGATCCCTAATACACCTTTATCACTTGTTTGGTTTGTTGTATACATTATACTTCCAAATCGTTATTAAGAATATTCAAATAATACCTAATACATGGTATTATAGATTCCAAGTTTCATATGGTATTTGTAATACTTATATTTCTCCAACATCTATTAAATTTTAAAATACCAAAAACACTATTCACTTTCATCAAAATGTGTTTATTATTATTTTTATTTATAAGGACAAATTAGTCTAAAATAAATTAATACTAGTTATAATACTTGCAACCAAACATAATATTGATAGCTAATAACTAATTATTTAACTCAAGTTTTTGAAACCAAACAAAATATTGATAATAAACTGGTATTACAAATATAGGTATTATAGTTCAGGTATTATCCAATAAAGGAAACCAAACGAGCCATATATATATATATATATATATATTGAGCAACATGCTTAAATTTATATATTAAAACTAAAAAGTCAGTCAAGATCAGGAAAAAACGTGATCAGGTCGATCACCGGAAAATAAAAAAGAGAGAACCAAAACCAGTGCCAGGGGAAATTATATATATATATATATATATATATATATATATATTGAAAAAAGATACTACTCCCTCCGTCCTAATTTAGATTGCCCAGTTGACTTTTTGTCCAGTTTTTGTGTGAAAATTATTTCATAATAATATGTGTACAAAAGTTGTTTTATATGAATGGTGTGCTGGGCAAAAATCGGGCAACTTTTATACACATATTTCTATTAAATAATTCTCACACAAAAACCGAGCAAAAAGTCAACTTGGCAATCTAAATTAGGATGGAGGGAGTACTATATATTTTTTTGACACGTCAATATATAAGAAAAAGATTCACTTCATCATTAGTATAAGTAGGAGGAAGGTACAACCGAACGAGATCTCCTCGCGGTATTTTTTTTTACTAGTATTTGTATGTATATTTTGCACAATAAAAGATTGTGTGCACAAAGTTTGGTTACAGTGTAGTATTATGTCAGATATTGCATAATATTAGTTTAGTTACAGTGTAATATTAGTTTAATTACAGTAGTATTAGATAAAAATATTGTCCACACAAATATTTACTTTTTTTTTTTATACGTTGTTTATATAAGAGTAAAATAACTATATATTTCTTTTAATTTTAATCCACTACATACCATCACAAGTAACCATAAAGTTAAAGATGATGTGATTTATAAAAAATAAATAAATTAATTAATTAAATCTGAAAATTTTAAAAAGTATTCAAATACGATTTTTTATTTTTTTTTTTAAAATATTAAAATAACCAACTAAATATGTAGAAATAATTAAATTAAAAAATGAAAATATTAAAAAATTAATTTTTTCATTTTTTAATTTAATTATTTTATGAAAATTTAGTTGATTATTTTAATATTGTTCAAATGTCTTAAAAAAATTAATATCTTCTAACTCTGAACAATATTAAAAAAAATAATCAATTACATTTTCAAAAATAATAAGTTCATATGATCAAATGCAAAAATAAAAGACATACTTTTTTAAGATTTAATTGTTTTATTTTTAATTAAATGGTTTAGATTTAATTATTTTTAAATATTTTTTAGATTTATTTAATTTATCAAATTTTTTATTTTTAAATTCATTATTTTTTGAAAATTTAATTGATTTTTTAATAATTTCAATTTCTTTATTTGATTTTGAATTTTTTAGGTTTAATATATTATTTCATAAAAATTAGAAAAAATAGAAGATATCATATCACCTGTAATCGGATTACACCCAGTGGTCAGGAGGGCTAAACCCCTGGTTAAATAGTGTATGTTACATAATCAATATAAATGAATTGATTTCACATTTTATAAGTTCGATAGAATGTTTAGATGAAATAAAATTTTTTTATGATATTTAGAATGTTTGGCTCACGTCCATATCTTGTGTATCATAAAAAAAATTTAAAAAATAACTAAATTAATAAATAACTAAATTATTTTTAAAATTTAATTTATTTTTTATATTTTAATAAATAACTAAATTATTTTTAGTAATGTTCAATTTATCAAATAATACTAAATTAAATAAAATAATTATTTAAAAGTTATTAACAAAAAAAATTAAATATAATAAAATTTTATATATAAATTTTAAATTTTTGTTAACTAAAAAGTGTAATATAAAAATTATAACAATACACAATTTTAATTTTTTAAAACAGATTTATTGATTTTAATTTTTTGAAGACGTGCAACATAAAAACAGATTTTTCATAAAAAAAAGTTTAAAAAAGAAAAAAGAATTGAATGGATAGCAGAATACGGTTGTCAGCGGGGCTATTGTCTTTTCACTCCCATTTCTCAGCGTGTGTAATGCACGCGCTATTCTTGTAGAGGAGGTGACGCCCACACTCTCCAATTGCACTTATTCATCCTCTCTCATCCATTGTGTCCAATATATTGGACATTTCTCTCTCCTTTCACCTTCATGGACAGCCATTGAAGGTGCTCTAAATTCTAATCATTGTATTTTCCTATTGTAAATTTAAGTGGGTAAAATTCGAATATTTGGGTTATTAATTAAGAAAAATGTTTTCTTATTTTCTTTCTATTGTGAGAGGTTGAGCACTTAGTCAAAAGTGGATCAAGCACTGGATTAACACCAATGAAATATGTATGTATGCATGTATATTGCAACTTGTATCTTTAGTGATGTTAGGTTAAATCATTCTCTTTCCCATACCCGCGAAATTAGCCGTTCACACAATATTTATGATACTTTAACTTTTATCTTTTTTTTATGAGAATAATATGATTGATATGACTAAATTCTTATAGAATAATTCACAATTTCAAATATAAGAATTGGATTAATAGAAAATGTATTTTGCACATCATAAAGTTACATGAAGTATGATATATTAACAATATTGAGCATATTGGTTGACGTCCAATGCGGCACAAAATTGACTTGTGCATGGGAACTCGCGTTTTCTTTCTGCATGAAAATGACGAAAAATTACCAATAAAATCCACCGTGGTGGGTTCAGGTACACTACTTTTGATTATTTCAGCAAGAATATAATAACAATTATTAATCACATAAATCTGTTGGAAAACTAACAAAATCTATGTGCATAAATCATCTTCCTTTAAAAGATTATGCTTTGTACTAAGCAACTTCCCGCGCCAATAAGTTATTGTTTTTTCTGGATCATTTGCATATAGATTAAAAAATGGTAGTATAATTACAAATAGATTCAATAAATTTGCACAGAAATACAAAAATTTTTTACACAGAAGCACAAAATATTTGCACATTAAACCTGTTTGTAATTTTGAACTTTTTTATTTAAACTTATTTGTAATTAAAAATTTTTTTTTAATCTATTTGTAATTTTTTCGTTCTTTCTTGACTTTTTATTGAGCTCTTCATTTTAGTTATGGCGAAATTCAATCTAACTTTAGTGCTACGTTTAATATATTGACGAGTTCAAACAAAATTTTTATCAAGATAAATTTGGGTCATGTTTTAAACAACTTAATTTGCTTTTTAATGCATGGAAGTACGTAAATGTCTTAATAAAATTTATTCGACTTTTATTTATTTTTTTATATTTCGCACCAATAAAAAGAAAAAAACTTTACTTAACACTTCTCTTGTACAAGATCACTTATACTCCCTCCATTCTAAGAAGTTATGCACACTTTTTTTTTTATTCGTCCATCCCAACAAGTTATGCACACATCTAAAAAAGAAACATCACACAATATTAATATCCTCACAATATCATTTAGATTACAAAAATGTCATTCTTATTTCACTCTACTTTATTATCTCTTCTATTTTATCTCATTAAATCACTTAAAATACCCTTACACTTTATTTTCTCTCTTATTATTTATTTTCATAAAAGTCAATAAAATTAATTTTTCATAGTTTCCGTGTCCCAAGAAATATGTATAACTTCTTAGGACGGAGGGATTTTATACAAGTGGACTAAAATATACATAATAAATTTTTTTAAAATTTCTGGGGCCCCGTGCACCGGGCTCCATTCCAGATTGGGGTATCAGTTTGATGTGAGTTGTAATTTTAGTAGGATTTTTTTTTTTTGAATGATACACCCTTCAACACAATTAACATCTCATCCATAATTAATTTACACATAAATATAAATGAATAAAAAAAAAAAAAAAAAGGTAGGATGCTCGTTATTTAGGTGTACAAGCACCGAGAACGAGACTAATGTTAAGAATGTTTTATTAAATTATTTGAGATTTCGAAAATGCATGTGGAAGCTTGTAAATTCTGTTTGTCCAAACTTTGACTTAATTGTTGCAATTTGACTTTATGCAAAATTAGCTAATTACCACTTTAAAACCCAAATTGGGAAAACACATGGAATTATGATCATAGTATCATACACACTCTTGTACTACCTCCGGTCATTTATTGGTTTTTTTTTTGACTGGCATTTATTGGGAGTTAGTCTCGCTAAAATTTAGTATAAAATTGGTATTATTATATTTACTAATTTAGTAATACTATTATTTATATATATAAATATATATGTATATTAATTAATATCATAATATTTTGCACTGCAATATTAGTTTATAAATGCAATAATATAACTAAAATAAATGTTATGATATTGCTAAATGAATGTAATGATGTCAATTTAATATAGTAAACAAGTTTCACATAAGAATTTTTATATTTATTTTATACTATTATTTTTAATCTTATATTTTATTTATATATTATAAATTATGTGCAATATGTGAAAATATAAGACACTATATTAATCATTCAATTACGAACAATTGATGAATATTTAGAGTAGTACATCATGGACGTATAGGATGACTTTTTAAATGGCCATGTAACTTGTCGTCTTCTATAAGGAAATGGTTGACATTTGTTAAATATGGTAAATACATATATGACAAATTTATATAAGGAAAAAACCACACACAACATAGTCAGACCTTCAACAATGTCAATGTTTTAAAAGAAAACTCTCTATCGCTTTCTGTCAAAAAAAAAAAAAAAAAAACGCTCACATGCATTTAAACCTTGCATATCTATAAATCTTTACATATATCTATTTTACTTATCATAAATTATTATTTTCTGGCATAAATAATTATATTAATATCCACTAATGAGCCTAATTATTTCAGCTTATATTATATAATTTAAAATATATATAATTAAATATTTTATAGATGTACAATAAATTAATATTTCTATTACATGATATATTATTATTAATAATTTATAAATTTAATAATGCAAATCTTATATCAAGTTGAAATAATTAAATATGTGATAAATCATCATAAGAATATTGACAATCGTTATTAAATTAAAATTAAATCTAAAGGTTATAAATTAATATAGAATTAATCCTAAAATTATTAAAAAAAATTATATTATATTTTTTGATGATGAGAGTGCATTAATTCAACGGGTGGTTCAAAAAAAAAAACATGTCATAATTTAAAAATGTGTATCAAATAAAACTACTAGTAAGTCGTAACAAATTGAAATTGAGACTAAAAGTCGTGAATTAATAAAATTTAAACTTATAATTTTATACATATATAATTATATTATTGAACGATGGACAAATTAATTAGTGTATATATAATACATTATTGATATTAATTTACTATTATAAAAAATTGAGCCTAATACGTACGTGACACTCATCCAGGTCGGTCATATATAATACTACCCCAGCATGCAAGTTATTTCTAAAAGTTGTTCGATTTATCTAAAAAGTAAATTATGTTAATTTCTTAAGTTACAATTGACCAACTAAACGAAGGTTCAATATTTTATCAGTATTATTTCACAGTTACATACCGCTTTATTTTGGTTGAATTTATTTTATTCCATGACATTTAACTCTCAATTAAATGTTATTTTAGTTTTAATATCTTTTAATTTACATTTGCACTTATTCGTAATAGTTATTTATCTTGAGTGGGTGGCCAATTAATATACGAAAATATGTAAACCTAATAAAGTGGGTTAAGTTTGACGCTTTATCATAAAAAGAAAAGAAGAAAAAAAATCCAAAATTCTGGTGGGCTTGTAGTACACACGTCTTTCCGTTATGACTTACGCCTAAACTTTAAGCCAGTGAATTTCCTCGCCTATATATAAGCGCCATTACAACTCAAACCAGCACACGAAAATCGAGTGCACACAAAGAAAGGGGAAAGAAGAGGTTAACGCGAGAAATTTCTTGGCGCATTTGGTCACCATCACTACGTTAAATTAATAGAAAATGGTGATGATCGATCTGTATATTTTCAGTGGTTTCGTCGCTTCTTTGTTTGGCTTCGTGTTGCTGTACAACTTGCGGAGGAAGATAAGGAAAACGAAAGGTACGAAGGTTGTTGGTGGAGAAGAGAGCATTAAGACCTCCGCCACCGCAGGCCATGTTTTGCGGAAGGAGGATGATGGAGATGCCGACATTATCATTGTAGGCGCCGGGGTTGCAGGGGCGGCTCTAGCGTATACACTTGGCAAGGTAGGGTTATCCTGATATTTTGCCTGATTCTCCCTCTCGCCCTCTATCTCCACACACACACATACAATTTAAAATAGCGTGAGTTTGTTTTAGTCTTAGATTTTTGTGTGCAATTATGATCTTTTGATTTATAATTTTCTTGGAGTTACACGCGGTGAAAATATCCATATACGTTCTATCCACTAAATTATATGTGAATTTTTACAGTGGAACTTGTTCATTAAGATTGGTGTTTGGTTTCGTATTTTGTAAGTAGACTACACATTATACGCGTGATTTCTTGAGTAAATAGCTATCATGCCTAAGTGTTTGCTGTTTTTTTTAGCTTAGAAATTTCGTATAATTGATTGTAAGAAAGAACATTTGTGTTGCGTGGAGAAACTTTTCCTTAAATTGAATATTGGTGGTAATCAATGGAGTGAAATAAATGTAGAAAAACTTGATATAGACGTCTATAGAAAGATCTGCTATGGACTATGGGATCAAAGTTTCCTGTTCAAGGATCATGACATTAATTTTTTATTTTAATCCAAAAAAAAAAAAAAATTGTCCGTTCCAATTTCTAAAGGTCTGTTAATTAGGTAAAATTTTAGAAAACTTTACTGTGTTTGCCGTTTTTGTTTGTGATGTCTTTAATTATCAACGAGATAAATCATATATTTTACAGTGGTGTAGTTAGTCGTATCAGAAAGTTTACTAGTTTTGAGTTTTAAGCTTTTTCATCCTTAAAAAGTAAAGAGATGACCGAACTGATTGTGAAACTATGCAACTCATTAACTTGATTAGTCGAATAAAGCACTAAAGATTCATGACAAGTTATCTCCTCTCTTGACTGCTTTTTCATCCACTCTATTTCCCGTACAATAATTGTAGGAGGGACGCAGAGTTCATGTGATTGAAAGAGACCTTACCGAGCCAGACCGTATCGTGGGCGAGCTTCTACAACCTGGTGGCTATTTGAAATTAATTGAGTTAGGTCTTGAAGGTATAATTGCAGTGGTCCTATTTATCTTTTCATCAGCTGCAAATTTACTACATGTCCAGAATTAATTGGATTAGGTTCTAACTGCTAACTGCTACCAAAGTTTGGTTTGCTCATTAAATTTTGTTTAATGGTTGATTCTTGTCCTCATGTCATTTGTACCTCACTGCAGATTGTGTTAGAGATATTGATGCTCAACGAATCTTCGGTTATGCCCTTTTCAATGATGGGAAAGACGCCAGACTTTCTTATCCGCTGGAGAAATTTGAATCTGATGTCTCTGGAAGGTCCTTTCATAATGGTCGTTTCATACAGAGGATGAGAGAAAAGGCAGCTACGCTTTCAAAGTATGAACTGACGAACTCGAAATAAGTTCTATTTTTTCACTATTACTAATGCTAGGCAGAATAAATTGATGAAATTGACATTCATAACTTAAAAGCAGTTCCGTATTGCACAATTACTCATATTAGTGATATATATTGATGAATTTGGCCTATGTGGGGTTGACAAACGTGACCATGATGGTTTTTGATTGTTGATTTGGAAATACCAAATCAATCTCATATAATTTCAACTTCAAGTATTGCTAGACAAATTAGATTGTGCTCATGGCTATTTTTTCTGGTACAGTGTAAGACTTGAACAAGGGACAGTGACATCCTTGCTTGAAGAAAATGGAACTATTAAAGGAGTAGAATACAAGACCAAGAATGGTGAAAAGGTCACTGCCTATGCTCCTCTCACCATCGTTTGTGATGGGTGTTTTTCAAACTTGAGGCGCTCTCTCTGTTCTCCCCAGGTAAACGATTAGATTGTGATTTTCACCATTATACTTAATTGTTCCTATCCAAGAAACTATTCTTTTATACAATGTCTAATTGCTTTGTGTGATTCAGGTGGACATCCCCTCTTCTTTCGTAGGTCTGATCTTGGAAAACTGTGACCTCCCATATGCTAACCACGGGCACGTTGTCCTCGCTGATCCTTCACCTATCTTATGCTACCCAATCAGCAGTACAGAGGTACGCTGTTTGGTTGATGTTCCTGGACAAAAGGTTCCTTCCATTGCCAATGGCGAAATGGCTAATTATTTGAAGACTCTGGTTGCTCCTCAGGTGCCTTGAATTTCACTTATAACATTCTATTGCACAAACTACTCATACAAAAACTAACTCAGATAATTATTATCACGTTCCCAGCTTCCTCCTCAGCTTCGTGATGCATTTATAGCTGCAGTTGATAAAGGAAACATAAGAACCATGCCAAACAGAAGCATGCCTGCTAATCCTCATCCCACTCCTGGTGCACTTCTTTTGGGGGATGCATTCAATATGCGCCATCCTTTAACCGGTGGAGGAATGACCGTTGCCCTATCCGATATTGTTCTCCTACGTGATCTTCTTAGGCCCATTCCCGATTTATATGATGCATCTACTCTGTGCAATTATCTTGAATCCTTCTATACTCTAAGAAAGGTATGTTGTGGATTTTTAGTTCCTCATTTCCATGCTATTATTTATTATAAGATGAGATTTGAGATATATAGATTGCCTTTTTTACAGCCGATGGCATCCACCATTAACACATTGGCGGGAGCACTTTATAAAGTATTCTGTGCATCACCTGATCCAGCCAGGAAGGAAATGCGGGAAGCTTGTTTCGACTATCTAAACCTGGGAGGCGTATGCTCAAACGGCCCTGTTGCTCTACTTTCTGGTCTAGACCCGCGCCCTTTGAGCCTCTTTCTCCAGTTCTTTGCTGTGGCTATCTATGGAGTTGGTCGATTATTACTCCCCTTCCCTTCACCGAAAAAGCTCTGGTTGGGACTCAGATTGCTTCATGTAAGTCCTTGCTTTGTAGCACTATATATGATGATTTTAGGTGTTTTCAAATGCTAAACTAACAATCAATGTCTTTACCAACAGGGTGCATCTGGAATTATTTTCCCAATCATAAAAGCAGAGGGAATAAGGCAAATGTTCTTCCCTACTACCGTCCCAGCCTACTACAGAGCTGCCCCTGTTCATTAAAATTTTCATATTCGTTATTTTTTTATAAAACAAAAGAAAAAAACCAGTGATTCTACTTTGTTGATCTTCCGTCTAAAAGAAGAAAGGAGGAGACCGAGATTACATTGCATAGCATTTAGCAAGTCATACCTCAAAGTGGAATGTTTTCTCATGTATAATCGCTACTACATTAGGTTTAGAGTCTCGACATGTAATTTTTTCTTCTACTTGCACATTTATTTTGACTAATGTTACACTAAATATAATGATATTTGCTTAATTGCTAAATGGATTTTTGTTTTTTGGGTGTGGGGGGAAGCTAAAGCCTAAGTTCGATTTTTCATAGCTCAATCGTTTTTTGTTGTATAATATTTAGTACAATTTATTTTTGTGATTTCGAGAACTATTACACTACCCTGGATAAGACTTGCGCACTGCATACGTTCAAATATTAATATATATAAGTAATTAAATATATGAGCTATAATTCCGTTTTAAAAATATATATATAAATGAGCAGGCCAAGCCGACGTGCAGGACCCAAGTTCACATGTAGGCTCCAACAACCAACATGGCCCTTAAAAACACGTTTGAATCATACACTCCCTCTACCGTTCCACTTTTATCGCTCAAAATTTAAAATGGATATTTTAATTTTATTTTTTCATATCTGAAATAATAAAAAAAATAACACTATTCTTTTAAATTACACTCTCACAAATATCTTTTATTCACTCAATTAATTCTTTCAATAAAATTTATTTTAAAATAATTTCTTTCAATAATATTAAAAATACTCATTTATCTTCAGTTTATACTTTTCAATACTAATAAATAATAATTTTTTTTATTTTTGTGTCAATTCTTCTTGAGCAAATAAAATTGGGACGGGGAGTATAGATTCAAAATAAGTACATAGACAATGTGCGAAGTATGCATTTAAAAAATTATTCTATTAATATATTTTCCAATTATAATTTCCGTGACTCCACTGCTCTTTGATCTTGACGCAACAGGGTGGATAGAAGTTGAATTATGATCTATTCTCTGTCTCAAACCCAGCGTGGGGTGGCTCAACGAGCTGTTTTGACAACTCTAGTCACAATCCTTTATCTTTAAATGTTCATACACATTAGTATTAGTATTCATTTGATTTCCTTCACTATTTTATATTCTATTATATGCGGGATAGTATTGCAATTTTATAGTGATATATATTTATTTAGTAAAAAATACAAATGAGGTAGGTGAACTTAAAAGTGGATGTGGAATAATTGTTTGAAATTTATGTGTTTAATTTGATACATCATGCATATTTTACATTAAAAATTGACTTTTTTTTTGGTCATAAAAGGAAATTATATTCACCGAAGAAAAATCAAGGGTCTACAAGAGTTTATCATAGCAAATAAATAAAAAAAAAAACCAGCAAAACAAAAAGTCACGAGTGTTTTAAAAAAAAATGAACATGAGCATTCTAGGCACATGATCCAAATTTTTTTTTAAGGAGAAAAAAATTGGTCTTCTATAAACAAATTTCATACTATAAAATTTGTATTTGACCTAATTTCCTATCAATTAAATCTGATCCTAAATCTAATCCATTAATCCTTATTTACAAAATTTAAATTAAAACAAGCAAAATAAATTTCGTTGTAGGGAAGAATAATAGAGATGAATTTCAATTTAATGGGCAGAATGGGTAGTAGGCAGCAGGTCCATCCATGCTCATTTAATTAACAAGTTGAACGAATAAATACGTTGCGCCTCACGCCCATCTCATTAAATGTGTCTTGTCTTAATCCTCGTGCCTTATCATATCATTAAGCACTACCTTTTTCAATTGGTTGTTTCGTTAACTATGAGTAATTACTAATTACTAATTTACTTTACACCTACTTTCCTAATCCCATTTTAATTGTCTTTTTAGGGTTAAATTTTTTTTTCAAAATATTTATCATTTTGCAACAATTTATAAGAAATAAATAAATTTTTTTAAATATACTCTCTCATTCTTGTTTATTGTGATAATTCAATTCTCTAGACAAATTTATTTCACTTTAAAATTTACATCCATAAAAAAGTAAAATTGTCCTATCATATACATATTTATTATTTTCTTAATTTGTGTGAAGTAACGTTAAACGACCATTAAAATGGGATGGAGGGAGTAATATTATCCGGCCAAAAAGAAAAATTTGTGTTCTTTAATTAATTTACCCTTAGTATCCATCCAAATTCAGACATTTTCATGTGGTAGGTAGAACCAAACATTGCAATTTTATTGAAATTTTTTTTATTGTTTAAAAAGTGACTTGAAACTTACACTTTTTGGGCATACGCAATGGAGTTATAACCACTTTTAACAATTTTATTGAAATTAATTAGATTAAGCTATTCTCATGCACTCTACTTTACATTTGTATTTAGTTTATTTTCTAAAAACAAATTATTACACATAACTATAATAGCATGACATTATATAATTTTACATCAAGCATGACATTATATAATTTGAGTTTCTTATTGCATTAATTTATCTCACACAAGATTCGATACTTAAACTCAGTATATTTACTTCAATGACGACATTATGTATACTAGTGGGGGAGTAGAAATTTTTTGCAATATGGATAGTCAGGGCTCAAATAATTATATAGGAAATGCTGAGTATGCATTTAAAGTTAATTTTTAAAAAATGATTGTTAATATAATTTTCCAATTCGAACTTGTATATTAAAATTTTTACACCATAAATCATCGCAAACCTTATACTCCCTTTATCCATACTTGTTGTAATATTTTATCAAAAAAAAATATACACCTTATTTGTTGTATCATTTTTATAAATGATAATAAATTATTTTTTTACTTTTATCTATTTCTTAAAACAATACAATATTACATTATATGTCAATATTTTTTCACACTAATTCAATTTAATACTATTAAATAACTCGCTTATTAAAATTAAAAAGACTACACTACCCTATTAAAAAATAACTTATATTATTAATTAAATAACTCTTGCATTAAATTTTTTGTCAAATAGTAAATATTACAACGAATGTGGGATGGGAAAATACATTAAACAAATCATGTAAAAAGAGGTGTCGGTATTTTGTTCGACCGCCCTAATTTCCTCGACTCCATTGCTCTTCGATCTTGTCGCAAAACGGTGTCCAAGTTGTATATAGCTCTAAATGGAGTGAAAGTGATGAATAATAAACTAAAAAGAGGTGTTTGGTTTTATTTTTTCATTAATATTTTATATAAAAATAACTAATATCTTTAATAAATCGATTGATATTGTTAAAAATACACATAATTAATTAACAAAAAATTTTATTTAAAAACATAATAGTGTGTTTTGTGCTAAATTGATGTATTCTGAGGAGCAGTACAATCGGTGCTCTGATCATTGCTTACTTATAATAGTTTTTTCCTTTAAAATAACAATAGTATGTTTTACATTAAAATTTTAAAAAAAAAAAAGTAATAATTGAATTTTTTTATAGGAATAATTTTATAAATTTTAATTTGTAAATAAAAAATCTATTAAATTATGTGTATATATAATTTGAAAATAATTAAATTTTATATAATTAGTAGATATTGTGTGGAGGTGATGTTTATTGAAAAATTTTTATTTTAAAAGTGTAAGTTTATCATGAATTGGTGGAAAAAAATTGAAAATTGTATAAAACAAAAGGAATATTAAATATTAGACAAGTGGGGTCGGCGGATGAAATTTAGAAATGGCAAATTGAATGGGAGAGTGGTAGTCTGAGTCTGAGATCTAATCTCACTGACAACTTGTGCATCATATCATCATCACCCTCCCAATTTTTTCATTGCATTATATATGCGTAGGCAATTGGTTTATATAGAAATTGTTGGTATAAATATTTTAGTTATTATTATTATTTTTTTTTTGGTGAAACATTAAATTTTAGAGTGTGTCTAGTGTGAACTAAATTTCACGGTAAAACTTGATTCATATTAAAAAAAATAGATTAATTTATTTTTTAATTATTTTGATTAATACCTTTTAATAATATAGATAATACTATTCCGTTATCATGACCGATACTTTTTAATATTATAGGTAATACTCTTCAATTATCACAACCGATATTTTTAACAATATAAAACATGTTTTTCAGTTATCACGACTGAAATATTTTAGTAATACTCCCTCCATCCCAAGAAGTTGTACACACTTCTTGGGATATGAAACTAAGAAAATTAATTTTTGTTGACTTTTATGAGAATAAAGTGTAAGGATATTTTGGGTGATTTAATGAGATAAAGTAGGAGAGAAAATAGCGTAGAGAGTAGAATAAAAGTGACATTTTTGTGATTTAAATGATATTGTAAGGGTATTAATATTGTGTGATGTTTTTATTTTAGGAGTGTGCATAACTTGTTGGGACAGAAGAAAAAGGAAAGTGTACATAACTTATTGGAACGGAGGAAGTATAAGTAATACCGTTCAGTTATTACAATTGATACACTTTAGTAAATGATCAAGTTTTACCGTGAACCTTTGTTCATAATAAACTTTGCCTAAATTTTAAACTTGTTAAG
Organism: Paraleonurus japonicus; assembly: GCA_030762865.1. Lineage (NCBI taxonomy): Eukaryota > Viridiplantae > Streptophyta > Magnoliopsida > Lamiales > Lamiaceae > Paraleonurus > Paraleonurus japonicus. The sequence continues at coordinate 1,441,738 of CM061057.1, read as the reverse complement.
AGTTAGATATACAATCTTTTATAGGTAGATTATTTAAAATTACGTATATATTTTATTATCTAATTAAATTTAAATTATATTTATAAATAAGTTTTCTAGTGAAAACGTTGCAAATTGCACTAAAATAGGTGAAGTAAAAACCCATTTCTTAATATATTAAATTAGATTAATTGTTGGTTGATGTGTAAATTAATTAAAATTAATGTGCACAATGAACATATATAATAAATTCAATTTAAATTTCTATTATGACTTGTCTTAGGCTAAATTTTATCAATTTAATAAACCATCGCTGGAATCAATTAAAGTAAAATAAAAACTTCCAAATTAAGTAAGTCTCATGTGATCTATTCAGTAAAAATAATTAGTCAGTCCAGAAAATGTATTTTTATTTAATTTTTAATAATAATTTTATCTCATACTTTTTTTTTTCACCAAACATAACAAATTTACTTTATATATAAATTATTAATATTACAACCAAAATAAGAATAATTATATGTCCGTCTCTCAAGTAAGTGTGAAGTGACATTATGATTATGAGTTTGAATTAGATTTGGTCCCATAACTTTATGACAAAATAGATTTAATCACAAAATTAATTTTTAAGCTAATTTTATCTCAATTTTTCTGATATGTTTTAAATTACGTCCAATTTTTGCTGGAAAATGCAAAATGACATTGTTTTATGTCATGTGCACGATACGCATGAACGATTTCCGGCGATTGTACATACGTGGCATCCACCTGTTAAAAGCTTTGTTTAAATGACATGTGTCATCCACATGTATAAAGCTTTTAAAAAATTAAAAGAAATAAATAAATTATATAATAGGTGGATGTCACGCATGCACGGTCGCTGGAAATCATTCACACGTATCATGCATGTGCCATAAACCGATATTGTTTTGTATTTTTCGGTGAAAATGGGACGTAATTTAAAACATGTTAGAAAAATTGGGACAAATTAGCTAAAAAATTAATTTTGTGATTAAATCTATTTTGTTTGAAAATCTAATTCAAACAGTTATAATTAGTGTCATGTGATGACCCCATAGATATATTATTGGCGGCAACCGCAACAATCATTGTATATAATTAAATTGTGTCTAGATTGATCGTGTCTCTCCATTATATAGAGTATGAAATAATTATATTCCCCGGCCTAGGCCTAGGCCTATTCTTTCTTCTTGTAATAGTAGCCAAATTAAAGTAGATGGTTCAAATTTTAGAATGCGGCATAATTAATCATGTAAAAATGCAGTCTGCAACTGCAAGTGTTCCAAGACACAGAAAAAGCTCTATTGACGTCATAGTGGTTGGAGCTGGTGTAGCTGGTTCGGCTCTCGCACGGACGCTCGCCAAGGTACTAAAATTAATTATTTTTTTTTAATTCTTCAAATCAAATCAAATTGATTAACTATAAAATTTGATTAGGAGGGAAGGCGAGTGCAGTTGATAGAAAGAGATTTGAGAGAGCCGGCTAATAAAGTGGTTGGGGAAATCCTTCAGCCTGCAGGCTATCTCAAATTGGTGGACTTGGGACTTGAGGGTAACTTAATTATTAATTAATTAGGTATGTAAATTGTAATTTGAGGATGGATGGATGGTGCAGATTGTGTAAGAGATATAGATAGTCAAATGGTGGAGGGATATGCAGTGTACAAGGTGGATGGTAAAAGCGTAAAGCTTCCTTATCCTCGGGAGAAGTACGGTAGAAGCTTTCAGCATGGTCGTTTCGTACAAAAACTGCGCTCTGCCGCTGCATCTCAACCCAAGTAACATCTCTCATCATCAATATCTATATATATATAATTTTGATTTTGATTAATTTATAGTGAAATATTAGTGTTAAGATGGAGCAAGGGACAGTAACTTCACTGATTGAAGAAGGAGGAAAGATAAGAGGCGTAAGGTACAAGACATCGGGCGGGGTTGAGTTGAGTGCATATGCTCCTCTTACAATTGTGTGTGATGGCTGTTTTTCTACTTTCCGCAACATATTGTCCAAACCCAAGGTACACTACATCTACATACTACTCTCCCTTCCCAATAACCTAATACTTCATCCATTGTCTCAATTCCTCATTTTCATCTCAAAATATTTCATTTATTTTTTGGAATATTCCATGTATTTACACAAAATGTCACTCATTTAATATATTTAAATACACATTCTTCATCACATCATTTGTACATTTTTTAAATATTGTACCAAAAGATCATGAAACACTTTCATTGTGACGGAGTGAATAATATAAATTATTTTTTATGAGAATATAGTAGTGTTTTCAACCTAAATAAAAAAAATCATTTCATTCACACATTTACTAAAATACCGTTCCTTTAAATATTATCTTTACGTATGGTGAGTGTTGGACTCTCATGGTTCGCTCTAAAAAAACCCAAAGGATCTAAGACACGCCTCATGGGTCTATCGGGTACAATCAGTCCCTCTTAATTTTAATATATAAATTTGAATATCCATAATTAAATTAAAACAAATAGTTGTTTAAAATATTCATCTAATATTTACATATAATACATTAAATATATATGCAACATTAAGAATATTAATTATATAACTACTATATAAAGATATTAAAATTAATTATATGTTGGGGTATTTGTGGTGCGGGTTCCATAATATTCACTTGACCAAATCCAAATCTACATTGAGCTGTGCGGGTTTAATGGGGGTCCGGCTTTGGTTAGTCAAAGGACCTGCTCCACAAAAACAACGTTGACTTGCAAAATATCTAAATTTTCAAAAGTTATTAGGAAAAATTTTGAAAATAATTGATGCTTCCCTTTGCAAACACCACCATAATTGACGTTGAATTAACTATACATTTTGTTTGGCAGATAAATAAACCTTCTACTTTTGCCTGCCTAACATTGGAGAACTGTAAAGTTCCACACCCAAATTACGGCCATGCTATAATGGGAAACCCTTCCACTATGATCTATTATGCTATCAGCAGCACCCAAGTGAGGTTTATAATTGATTTTCCAGCACCCAAACTGCCTCCCATCGCCAACGGCACAATGGCTCGTTTCCTTAAAACTGTCATCGCCTCACAGGTACCTGGTGAGATGTACAATGCCCTGATGTCATCCATCGAGAAAGATGGGGGCATCAGGACAATGCCAGTTAGTTGCATGCCCGCGTCTCCCTGCCTTGTCCCTGGAGCCCTTCTATTAGGGGATGCTCTCAACATGAGACATGCCATCACTGGAGGAGGGATGACCGTTGCACTACACGATGTCTCACTTCTTTGCACTCTCTTTACTTCTCTCGACCTTCATGATACATCCGCACTCATCAAATTTACCCGACATTTCTACAATATGCGAAAGGTAAATGTACTGATTTCATTTATGATATTAGGTCATTTTAACAGAAGAACATGATTTTGCAGCCGGTGGTGTTTAGTATGAATGTGATGGCTGATTCCCTGCACACACTGCTGTGTGCATCTCCTGATGTTGAATCCAGAACCCAGCTCCAAAACGCGTTTTTCAGCTATTTATCGCTGGGGGGCATCGTCGTTAGAGGTCAAGCTCAACTGATTTCTGGCCTGAATTCCAACCCCATGACTTTAGTCCTCAATCTCTTGGCAGCAGCTTTCTACATATTTGGTGCCATGTTATTTCCACTCCCGTCTCCAAGAAAACTAACTGCAGCAGCACAACTTGTATTGGTAATTTGTTCTACATCCTTTCAATTTCGACGTTTCTTTTCTATGGAATCAAAGTCAAAGAAAACATACACTATGACTTTGATTCTCATAGCTCACACCCAAACTCTTCCAACCAAACATGCCCTAAGTATTTATTTCAACCAATAAAATTATTTTTTCTTGTTTACAGGCTACAACAGCTGGTGTAATTCCCATGATAATGGATGAAGGTCTGAGACAAGTATTCTTCCCTACAAACAAAAGTATCCCAAAATCCGAATGGAAGAGTCAAAACCGAAAAGGCTGAGGGTCTCTTGTGTGTAATGTACCTTGACAGTAATCGTTCGAAAGCTTTTATTTGTTGTGCACAAATGATGAACATTTTACAGGAATTGGGTTGAATATTATTAAAATAAAAGAGCAAGTCTCTTGTGAAATATTGCACCGTGCAATATCAATTAAAAAAAGGAAATTATTAAATCTTGTGGATCAAGATAAAGAACGGGTCAAACTGAAACTAGCGTTTCTTCTTCTTCCTCCACGCAGATTTCTTCTTACGCGGATCTTCCTCCGTCTAACTCTTTTTCCTCCTTTGTTCGCTCCACAATTTCTATCGTTGTTCCCTTCCCCAACCACGCATTAAGATTCTTTAAAACTTATGCGAACTTCCGATGAATACAAAGCTTAAAAAGAAATTAATAATTTTTTTTTCATTTAGTAACACATATTTCTCTATCCCAAAATCCGAAGAACAATTATGTGTTCTGGAAGAGTCAAATAACACATTTTTCTTCAACAATAACAAGTGTTTGACCTAATAATAACAGAAAAATTTATTTTTACCTTTGCACAAGTTTAATACACATATTTGCCCCTACAATAATACATATTTACCCCAAAAATCTTATACTTGGGGATCAAATAGACCCATGATTTTTTTCTACACATTAAAATCATTTCTCTTTAATATTGAGATCAAATAAGTCATCATCTTAATAAAATCACACTCTTTTAATAAGAATAAAGTTGTCGAAGATTAAATACTTATTTGATTCACACATATAATTAGATTAGAGATTTATTTGATCATTTTTTTCATTTTTATTTTTGCATTTGGGCGATTATTTTTAGACAAATACATATTATTTATTTTATAAAAACACATATTTATCGTTTAAGTAACATATGCGTAACAAAATTCTATGTATTTTTGTCCTGTGCGTTTTTGTTAATTTCACGGATCTTAGATCCATGAAATATTGCATATAAGAATTTGTCAAAATAAAATACTAAATTAAGTATACATTTGATAAAAATTGTTAATTAGGCCGATAAACAGACGAAGATTAACATAGAGGATTTTTGTTGAACTTGCTTCCTCAGATTCTAGTTAATGGTTAGATTAAAGATAAACCAACCACATTAGCAAACGACCACGTATTCCTTTGTAGGAAAATTCCATAACAAGAAATTAATTCTACAAACTTAGTTCCACCCAACCTGCTTCTTTAGCTGTGCAGACTAACAGACATGCGATGGATCTTGAATTCAACAAGATTTGTGAAAATTAGCGTGACTCAAGATGCAAAAGCATCAATTAACAATAAAAATTTGGAATTGAGCAGTTTTCATTCAAGAAATAACATTCTAATACACATAAAATCCGAAAATTGAAGACTAGAACCGAACAATCAACTATTTGCATTCAAAATACCCAATTCCATAAACCCTACACATCAATCAATTACTACCAAGATTACAATTAAGCTCTCTCACCCCTAATTCTTCTCGCCAGCTGGATATCCTTGGGCATAATGGTAACCCTCTTAGCATGAATAGCGCAGAGGTTAGTATCCTCAAACAATCCAACAAGATAGGCCTCCGCCGCCTCCTGTAGCGCCGCCACGGCAGAGCTCTGGAACCTTAGATCTGTCTTGAAGTCCTGCGCGATCTCACGAACCAGCCTTTGGAATGGCAGTTTGCGGATCAAAAGTTCAGTGGACTTCTGATACTTTCGAATTTCACGGAGAGCGACGGTACCAGGACGGAAACGGTGGGGCTTCTTCACTCCGCCGGTGGCTGGGGCAGATTTCCTAGCGGCTTTGGTAGCCAACTGCTTCCGTGGTGCCTTACCGCCGGTAGATTTGCGAGCGGTTTGCTTAGTGCGAGCCATTACCAGGGTTTGGTTTCAAATGGCGGAGAATTGGAACTGAAATTGGGATGAGTGTTTCAAGGGTTCTCTGGTGAAGTATTTATCGGTGGCATTTACAAAAAATAGGCGGGATAGGGATATGATCGCAGCCGTTAAATGTTATTTTTAGTGAATGGTCGAGATTAAGTTACGGAAAGCTGCGCGGATCGTCGACGTGGCGGTGTACCAAGCGTCGATGATGATTTTCAAACAGTGTGTTCTTAATCAATGCGCGCGATTTTTTCTTCAAAAATAAAAAATGAAAGGCGCCATTTTTTCACCGCAAAAGATAGCGCAAGATTTGTTGGTTTGGTGAGATTATTCAAACTAATATTTTACCCATTCAATCAATACACGATTTTATGATATTTATAAATATAAAATGGACATTAATTTTCTGTTATTATATGAATACATAAGAATAAAAAATATTGATAAATTAACTTAATTAATTGATCTTTTTAATAAAATTTATAATATTTATCAACATTATTAATATTTTTTACGACCTTATATGAAGCAAGGAATTGACATATAATTATAAGTAAAAGAGATACTTGAAAAAAGATAAAAAATTAACTAACACATATTTATTGATATAATTTGAATAAAAATAAAAGTAAAGCTAAACTAAAGATGAAATGCTTCAACAAATAAAAATTATAAATTTGGTACACTTTCTTCAGATATAGTGTTCTTTGTTGAACTACCATGATTACAACACAAATTGGTGACTTATCGTGTTTTGTGCTATAAAATTGATAATAAATCATAAAAGATGAAATATTATATTATGCCCTTCAATTTAAATTTAGAGTGTTATACAACAAAATATAATTAAGTTATTATTCATTTTAAATACACATCAATATATTTGCATTGTGCAACTTTCTTTTCTACATATTATTTTTTTGACGGGGATTGACTTTATTTAGTTTGAGTAAATTTGGTTTCTTTATATCATTGATTATTTGATTTAAAATACAGAACAAAATTGTCATGATGTAATTGTATAAAATTAATACTATTTAGTATTGGATATAAGTAAATAAATTCCTCATTTGTTTTCCAATTCCAGTTAATAAATATATAGAATATTATTGTATAATAAGACTATACTTCAAAACTACTAATAAAAATTATTATTAAAAAAAGACTACTAATAAAAAATAAAAAAAATCAAGAGGAAAGGGACAGCTAATCATACATAAATGCTCAGAATACTATTCATACCAATCTGCTTCTTAAGATATACAGGCATGCTACAAATCTTGAATACAACAAGATTTCTGAAAATTAGCATATCTCAATTTACAAAAGCATGAATTGACAAACGCATTGTTCAGTTTTCATTCAAGAAATATAATACACATAAAATCAGAAAATGGAAGACTACAACGGAACAATCACCTATATGCCTTCAAATTACCCTATTCAGTAAAACCCTTATCCAATCGAGATTACATTTAAGCTCTCTCACCCCTAATTCTTCTCGCCAATTGGATATCCTTGGGCATAATGGTAACCCTCTTAGCATGAATAGCGCAGAGATTAGTATCCTCAAACAATCCAACGAGATAGGCCTCCGCCGCCTCCTGAAGCGCCGCCACGGCAGAGCTCTGAAACCTCAGATCCGTCTTGAAGTCCTGGGCTATCTCACGAACCAGCCTCTGGAACGGAAGCTTTCGGATCAATAGCTCAGTGGATTTCTGATACTTTCGGATTTCACGAAGAGCGACGGTACCGGGGCGAAAACGGTGGGGCTTCTTCACTCCGCCGGTGGCTGGGGCGGATTTCCTAGCCGCTTTGGTGGCCAACTGCTTACGCGGTGCCTTACCGCCAGTGGATTTGCGGGCGGTTTGCTTAGTGCGAGCCATTACTAGGGTTTGGATTGAATAACGGAGAATAAAGCTGCTGATTTGCGATAGTTGGAACTTTGGAATTGGGATGAGCGTATCGAGCGTTCTCAAATGAAGTATTTATCGGTAGTATTGTAAAAAAAATAGGCGGGATAGGGATATGATCGCAGCCGTTGAGTGACGTTTTTAGTGAATGGCCAAGATTGATAGGTGCGCAGATCGTCAATGGATGAAATTTCAAACAATATTTTCTTGACGATGAACGCGCGCTATTTTCCCTCAAAAAAATAAAAGGCGCAAGAAAGACAGTTAGGTGAGATTATTCAAATTTGTTTTGTTGTAAATGGTTATTGTTTTCCACCGAAAGACGAATTATATTAAAGATATGAGAAACTAGGAAGGTAAATATACACATAATTTTCAATATAATTCTTATTTCTAATTAAACTGCTAGTCAAATAAATAAATTTGGAATATATTCTTAAATTATTGCATTATCACGAAATATTATACCATTAAAAAAAATCCAATCACTCTCACTCCGCAAAGAGAAAAATCATTGTGCTCTACATATTCTTAAAAATGATGCCTTAATTTTTATATAGAACATAATAGCAAATGAAAACACAACCAAACATAAAAACAAATTTTTTGGTGTAGGTCATTAAATTTTAAAAAGATTATAAAACTAATTAATTAATTTTGACCGGCCTCACGGTAACTGTCTAAAAAAGAGTATCTCAAAGGCAGGAAGGACTAGGAGGAGGAAGAGAAATAAACTCAGATTTAAGTATTAAAGTACATCGCCATTTAATTCGATATGATTCGATTACAGCTTTAAACGCAGTGCATTTTCGATTTGTCATTCTCATCTCAGATGTGTCTGTCTTTATGTTTACATAATATAATAATAATAATAATAATAATCAATCAACATAACTTTAAGAAAAACCCACGGGTTTCACAAAATCCATGATTTGACCTTAGAACAACCTGCACATTTTCTAAGAGAAGCTCGACTTTCCTCATCGCTTTAACGGCAGCAAGTGTTGCATACATCGAAACAAAACCTTCTCCCGTCAAAGATGGACCTCGAATATTTACACTACAACATTTGCAACATAAACTTGATTGTTAATTAACTATTAACTAACCACATACTGTGACTGTGTGTCAAGAATCTTCAACATGGTGATCTGTTTCGTCAAATATCTCTTCCTACAAGAAACAATCAGTTAAATCAATGCCCAGTGAAGGTAACTTTAATGGTCCAAGAAACACGAGTTTACCTGTAAAAGCTCTTCAATGACATCTTCCATGGTTATTATTCCAACTGCCTCTTCTTCTTCGGGGAGCTTTGGCAATGTATTACCATCTATTTGCAGGATGTCTGAATCCGGGTTCTTTGTCCACTTCTTCCTAGGTGTACCCTTGAAGGAATTGCTCCCAGTGTTGGGGAAACTTTTCCACTTTTGCAGGGGTCTTAAGTTCTTTTCATTTTTATACAACGTGGGCTTCTCGCCGTTAATGTCTACTCGCACATCCAGGACTGAATCAACATCCCATTAATACAAAGGGTAGGTAGGGTTAGAGTTAGAGTAATGTGCCTTTGGAATACAAGATTCAGATGATGATGATGTTACCTGCTGCTGCTCCTGTGCTATCAGGATGGATTGTGGCCTTGTTACACTGTCTCACAACGACGAACATGTGACTATGACCCTTCTGGAATTCATTCAAGATATCATATAAAGGCATAGTTTCTGGCACCCTAACACAAAAAAACAAATGAAAGAACAAGTATTATCAACAGTTGCCTAGCTAGCAGCTTCACTAAATTCTATACTTTTCCATTAGATGGTCAATCATCACTGCAAACAATTCTACAAAAAACTGATGCACATGAAAAGTATAAATACATCCATGCATATATAGATATATGAATACATCATGGTCAGTATCATGTCTCAGAATAGACATAAATACATCAATATCAAAATATTTTCGGTGCCTAAATAATCTGAGCATGGTAATCTATGAACAGCTCAATGAGGAATATCAAGATAGATTTCATTACATCATGCTAGTTTTGGGATAAACACATTCAAAGTTTGAAAGCACCAACAGACCTTGGAATTTTGCGAATACTGACACTCTTCACTAGGACTTCATCCTCAGCATGGATTAACAACAAGTTCTTCACCTACAAAAATCAGAAAGAGAAGGCATCAAGAATTAATCAAAAAGTTGAATAGTTATTCCCACATATACATGGGCATTGTGTAATGGTGATTGCAAACAGGAGGGAGAAAATAGAACGAATAGCATTGTAAATTGAAGGCAAACTTGTTCTGTCAGTATTTAAGAACGGAAAAAAACACAAGTTAATGTCATTTGGTACAATTGTGTTCAAGAAAACTATTCTTTCAATGTGAAGACTGAGAGAAGCAAGTAATGGATACCAACAGAGTGCACTCACGATATAGCTGGAAGCTAGACATGTAGGACGCTTTGATCTTTCGAGCGGAAAGATGCAGTACTAATTAACCTTATGACCGCATATTATTCTTTGTCACTTGCAAGTAATTTGCTTAAACATTCTAGACCAATTAAGATGCGTCCAACTAGCTTGAGAAATTCCAAGCAGAAAGTTTGAATCTAAGATGCGTCCTTCTCATGAGCATACACCAGAGGTTTTCCAAATATAGCAGTTAAGAGCCTAATCCAGAAAGAGTAGTCCTCATAGACTCTTAATTAAATTTAACAAGAAGCAGGTCTTAGAATTATCTTAGAGTTATCCCAAAGTAAGATCATCTTTAGACACTTTATTAGGTTGATACTTGCTATAAAAGACTGCTGCATATGCATTTCGCAATCAGATTGTAAAGCCCCAAAACATCTGATGACAGATGCGACTAAATAAACAAGAGAACAATCTATAGTTCATAAAGTACCAAACCCAGTTCTCTAGAAAAATCTCTACTGAAAATTAAAGAGAATCGTCGCCTTCGGGAATAAATAATTATTAGTGTGTTACTGAACTGCAAAGCTGGAACAAGTACCAGAACTAGCCCAATGATGTTTGTCGGTTGCTCATAGTAGACAGGCACTCTGCTGTGTCCTTTCTCCATAATTATAGTCATTAAGTTCCTGTAACATAACAAACATGCATTATGGTCAGCATTACGCAGCTGAGAATAACGCATAGTTACTGAATAAAAAATCATGCATCACCTATCCAGCTTTGCATTTATATCAATTGCAAAAGTTTCAGCTATTGGCGTCATGGCATCACCAGCAGTTTTCTCACTTAGTTCTAGAGCCCCTGCAATAATCGTTGTTTCATCATGTGTCAGTTCTCCACCTCTACCAGCCTGCACAAAATCAGAGCGTAGTTTAGGACAATGCACATTACAGCCTTTCCAGCTAACAATTTCTGAGTGATGAAGGAAGCAGCATCAGTAATGAATGAAGTAACAAGTCAATTTGGTGATCAACAAAAGGCAATGATAGAGCAGTTACAAGAACATGAGATAATCCTATAAGTCTCGTACCTCATTTCCATGAAAATTAACAAGGGTTTTCAACTCAGCCCGTCGAAATAGAGCTCTATGTCCATGGCCAAGCAGATAATCTAATAACTGGAAGTTGCAGAAACATATGTAACATAAGATTAAAATTTAGAAACTGACCTAAATACTTAGCAACGTCGAGAAAAGACATAATGTGTACCTTGCTTATTGGATATGCAATGGGAAAACAGATCCAGACAAGGACACGAACAACTGGGGCCAGAGCTGCACCAATTGCAAGTCCATGCCTAGAGCAAACAGATTGAGGGATAATCTGAAGATACAGAATCATAAAAGCAATTTGTGATGCAATCAATCTAATTAATAGTCTATTATCTCGATTAATCCTCGATAGATAGTAGAAACACTAACGAATAAATACTGCATTGTAAATATATTAATATTGCCAAATTATTTTCAGTTTTTGATGTCATATATAGCTTTCAAATATATACCTAAAAAGTTCATATAAATCGAGTTTCTCCACTTGTTTGAGACAAAACTGGTGACTTGAAATGGTTAGTAGGTAGCAAATTAATTTTATCAAAGGGGATCGGAATTGCGGGCGCCAAACATATAATTTTAATATCAATCCACATATATCAGCTTGTTAATATTAGTTACGAGATTTAAATCTGCTCAAGTTTGGTAATGAACACTACATTAAATCTTTAAAATGACCCCATTCTAGCCTTTTTGTTTTCGACATGGATATGTAGCTTCAATGAAAGTCCAACTTCAAATCTTTAAAATGATGTAATGTACCATGATTTTGAGTTATCCAACCAAAGTTGTAATATAAAATCACGTGCACAAACAAACATGTAATCCACTTTTTGCATATACCGGATCTCAGGTCACTTTTGAGGAAAATAGAAACAAATATATTTTAGAAGATATTCTGATTTTTCTCTTCATCTTTTTTTCAGGTGTAGGGTAATGTAAAATGGTAAATTATCTTCAAAGGAAGGCTTCATCATTATTTGCTCTATGAAAACTCATTACCTCACCAAACAGAAGTATCAATGTCACAGATATCAGGATTGCGCCCCAAGCCGTGACTAGACTGTCGAGGAAAATAGGAAGAGCCTGAAAGGTAAAGTATCTCAACATTTTAAAGAGTCTTTAGGAGAAATAAATAGCTTTAAAAGGCATGACACCTCAAATTGCATACCTCCATAGCAGCAGCATTGCAAATAAGCAGTGTGCAAAGTAATAAATGCTGTTTCTTAACAACTGGCAGTATCTTTGCTGCAATAGGAAAGTTAAATTTTGTGAATAAAACTGCTGAGAATTCACACGAATTTAGCACAGAGCCAAATTATTTCAGAAATAGCTAAAGCAAGTGCAGCGCTATTTAATACAATTGCCATTAAAAGAAGTGATCGACTCCAGAGATTAGGTATTATAAACTACGAGAAGGCACCAATTTTCATCATAAAATGGGGACAACAAAAATAATTTCCGGACTATTTAATCAAAACTAATTTTGTCTACAGTAGAAGATTCTAAAACTAAAGTATCTAATATTTGACTTAACTCTCTGCACTCAAACAAAGATCAACACTCAAACCTGAAGCTAATCATAATAAATTCCAATTCGAAGATAAATAAACAATTTCAAACTCATCCGACGGCGGTTTCATCAAATAAGAGAGCGAGCAGCGATCTGAAGCAAAAGGATAAAAAGGTAAACATACCAGCATGCCGTTTATCCGTGGGGGTACCAGACTTAGCAAGGACTTCGAGGTCGACTAAGCTGAGAGACATGAGGCCCAACGTGAGCCCGGACATTAGGCCCGCAAACAAAACCAGAAACACTATCACGGCAATGCGAATGAAAAACCCCCCCTCGCAACATTTGTACTCCACCGCCATTCACCTACGAAGTGTACACCAGTTCACCACTACCAAAGATATTAACCCACTTTTTACCAGTACTTTCCTGAGATTTCTAGAGATATGTGGAGAATATATTTTCCGATGGAGGATGAAGAATAGAAACCGGAGGGAATCGGATAGAAGCTATTTATAGTTTCATTTGGTGTATTTACAGCAAAGACAATGGGGCTGGCGCTGTGCGGCTGATGCGGTTCCAATTTCTACAGTTATGTCTTATCATTATCATGGAAATTGCTGTGGGCCCCCCGCCTTCGGGTTGCTTCTTCCCCATATTCTTTTTCATCTTTTCGCTCTCTTTCTCTGATTTTTTTTATTTTTATTTTTCGTAATTGTGATTATTTCATCATCCTTACTAGTATTATTGTTTTATGAATAGATCTTACTTACAACTGTTTTAAATTTATAATATTATAATTAATCGGAATATATCATATATTCACGGTAAACAGTCGCTTATATGCACACCACTTATCATATAATACCACAATTAATTAATTAATTAAATAATAGAACTTCACTATATTTATATATTGCATCATATAATAAATGTTCTATATATAAATTTATGTCTACTTATAAGTATATGATAATTTCTGTATAACTAATACTACTATTTTTTAATAAACATTTAAGCATGTATGAGTGCGCACCAATTTTTACATTGAAGCATGTTTTGATAAAGCATTCTAAATATGGTATGGATGTAAAAAGTCCATTAGTAAATTAAAATTATATGTTTGGTACAATGGAATAATTAATCCAAAAGTTTTTCAGTTTATAAAAGTTTTCTTTCTTTTTTTTTTTTTTTTTTTGTGACAAGGCAGTTTATAAAAGTTGGGAATACGCAACTCCATGACAAACAATGAAAACTAAAAGTATATTGTATTCGTATAAGTATTTGGATAATAATAAGCACCATTATCAAAACTTCCTTCGAAAGTTATTTAAATTATAAAAAAATTATTTGATTTAAAGTAATTATCAAATACCCCTTAAAAATAAAATCAGTTGATTGAAGAATAATGTAAAATTATAAAACAATTAATTGATGCAAAATATGTGGTAAACACATTAATGAAATGAATTTGCTTTTTTATCCGTCAAATATTTTCTATTTTATAAAAATGTTTTATCATATAATACCATATTTAATTTTTAAAAGAATAATGATTCAGATTTTGAGGTAATGATTTTGAAATTTTTTATATATATATTTTAAAAAAATTATTGAATTATATGTGTGGGACAAAGGTAATGATATTTTGTGTAAATTAATTGTAAGAGTGAAGTTTATAGTGTAACAAAAAATTCATTTAAGGATGTAAAGAATTTTATGGGACAAAGGGATTTTTTTTTTTAATATATTTTTAAAGGGTATTTGATAGTTATTCAAATCATGAATTTGTGATAATTTAGTTAAGCCTCAAAAAAATTGATAATTTACCCATATATTATAATGGTAGACATTCCTCTTTATAATTAGTCAATTTAATAAAAGTATATTATAGAATTCATCCCTGCTGCCAATATCTTCACACATGTTCTTATCATATAGCAGGGAAGCCAATTTCATTATTTAAAATTTGGAATTTGAATTTTGGAATGTGATTCTAATACATCAGCAATGCAATCAATGAACTTTTACTTGGATGATTCCCACACTTTTTCTTTCCTTTTTTAATTTTTTTCCCCGATACATCATACATGATACAAGTATATTGTGTACAACACCATTGTCTTGAGAAATTAAACTTAATTTTACGAGGATATCACTATATACGGATGGGCTTATTGTAATTGTAGCTACTGCATAGATACAATCAAGGTTGAAAATATAAATTAAAAATATATTGAATATTATATACCTTTAAATTTACGGAAATATCGGTGGAAATGTTTGTGTAATATTAATTGGTAAAAATTAAAAAATTGATGGAAATTTTAATAAAATGATGAAAATTTTATATGAAATTTTAGAGAATGTTCCTACTAACTTTAATACATAAATTAATCATACATTCACAACAAATTGAATTATTTGTGACAAATATATCAACAACAAAATATATGATAATTTACCCATAATTGTTTATAATTAGTTAATACAAGATAACTAATATATAATAATGAATTTAATAAAAATGTAAAAGAAGAAATTGATATCAACTTAAAATCACATAATTTTGTCCTTGCTAGCAGGGAAGCTTTATTCTATTTTAAATTTGAATATTAGTTGATTCTCATTTTAAAAAATTCAAAAAAAAAATCAATGATATTTTATTGGATGATTCCCGATATTTTTTCTTTCCTTTTTTTCGATTTTTTTTTAATCGGATCATCATACATGATACGAAGTGATATTTTTACAACACCATTGTCTTGAAAAATTAAACTTAATTTTACGAGGATAAACGGATGGGCTTAAATGTCGGCCAAGATATAGCTACATTTCAAACCTTGGATACAACACAATTATTGTGTGTTTTTGCATGAAATTTTTTTATCGACACACAGTGATATAACACAACAAAATTAAAATTTTTATTAAAAAAAATTGTTATTGTATGAATAAATTTCTCCATAAAACTTATTTAGAATTATTTTTTAATAAAATAATTAATATTATTCAAAATTAAATATTTAATAGTTAAACAATTAATAGTAATTTTTAATAAAATAATAAATATTTTTTAATAAAATAAATTTTATTCAGACAATACATCATCGATCGATCAATATGATTTTGTTAATTGGAGTAGGGTGAGATAGGAATGTTTGAGGTCGGTCACAGAAAGTGGAGCCTGAGCTAGGTGTCCATCCATGCATATCAAACTATATATCTTCTTGAATTTTGGAATGTCACAATTATTCTATTCAAGTATGTCTCTTTTAGCTTAGGTCACGGTGATTGAGTTTTTCTTCTTTAAACAGAAAGAAGAATAAACAATATACTCGGAAGATATATATTTAAAAAAATTGTACGAAGTAATCTCAAAATTGAATTCCATTACTCCCCTCGATAAAAAAAAAAATATTCTCAAATTTTTTTCTTATGAAAATTTATTTTCATTCTAATTATATATCACACTATAAAAAAAACCAATTCATATTCCAACAGTCGACAATAAAAAATATTCCTTAGCTAAAAAATTATAGATCGCATCCGTGAATATCTAGGTTAATCTACATTTAACAAATTTTGTTAGTAATATACTTTTAAAAAAAGTATTCCTTCCTTCCTACAATTAACTCCATACTCTCCTTTTCAAGATGTTTCACAATTAACTTCACACCCCTGAAATAAAATATATTTTATAAACTACACTCTCACAATATCATTTAAATTTAAAAAATATTACTCTTACTTTATTCTCTCCCCTACGCTTTATCTCATACAACCACCCAAAACACCCTTACACTTTATTCTCTCCTACACTAATTTAAGTTTTCTTAATAAATGCGTCTCTTCACACGTGAAGATAACTCCGGAACGGAGGGAGTAAGATTTTATATGAACATGTATCATAAATCACTGTTCAATTTTATGAATTAACACCAAATCTTTAATACTTTTAATCAAATATTTGATATTTTAAATATTTTTTTACTTAAATATTATACTAATACTGTATTTTTATACTATTAAATATAAATCATTAATTTAGTAAAAAGATTTTATTATTGTAATTCTTGATATTAATGATGAGATCGTTAATACTTTTTTAATAAAATATTTAATACTTTAAAATTTTTAAAATAATTTAATAATAAATTTAACATAAACTATTTTTATATAAAACTTTGCATTTTTACTTAAAGTATATTTGTTACCTTTCTAATTATTATTTATTATTTTCTCCCATTACACGTTTGACGTTACATGACTTCCTATGAGAAGAAATGAAAAATACTGATTATAGTAAATGTTATTTCAGTAAGCGTTGACTTGTTGTTCGTCCAATGTTTTTTCGAACACTTTGTAATTAAATATAATTTTAAATGAGACCATAATATATTTGTATGTTTTTATATAATTTTAAATTTATTATCGTAAAATTTAGGGGCATCCCTCCAATTAATAAACGTGGAAAATAATTTGAAAGGATGATCAGGTAACATGTTAGACAACTGTAAAATAACGAAAAAGGAAAAAAAAGGGGGCCAAAGGCAAGAAGGCAGGCAACCCACACCGTTTGATTTCGCCACTGCCGACTTCCTTTTTCCATTCATTTATTTCACCAATCTAAAACCCAATAATCAAAGATTAACTTCTAAATTAAACATGCTTTAGTTCTCATTACAGCACTAAGCAAACATGTTTATTATACAAAATTAACTCGTTGAAAATTACTCTACATAAAAATAATAAATATTTTTTTTTAGAAAAAAAAGAAAAACATTTTCCACTAAAATGAATCTGAAGCGCGTTTCTCTTGTCGTCTCACTATCAGCTCATAAGCAAGCAAAAACTACCAGCAGATCTAGATCCAAATTGCCAGTCCTCGCGCTTCTCACTCTCGATTTTCCGTTTTAGGTAACCTCCCATTTCCGTTTTATCCTCTCTTGATGGTTCCCTCTCTTCCCTCATATTTAAACTTCTTTTCTGTAGTTGAAGTGAATAATTATATAAAATAAAGATGCTTCGTTGTTCTTTTCATGGGATTACTGGGTTCGATTTGTTCTGATTTAGTGGGAGTTTAGGTGTTGGATTAATGAGTTAGCTTTGATACATGTTGCCATTTATTTTCTGCGGATATACCTGGTTCTACGCCATTGAAGAGATTGCGATAGCAGAATATATATTTTTTTCATTGGGTTTTAGTATACATGCTTAATCTAGCTTGCTTTGGATGAATGGGAAGTAAGCTGAAATTGTATGGTTTGAGTTAAATGATTTACTTTGGAAGTGCGGTTGCTGGTTGATCCTTTTAATGGATGCAAAGTATATGTACAATTTTTGTGGATAATTCATTTATCCTAAGTTTTCCCACTGATTAGCTCATGTACCTTTTCATCAATTTTATACTTTGTCTATTCAGATAATAGTTTCTGTTATTTTAGGATTAGGAAGAGATGGGGTGTGTGTGTTTTCTTGGAATATTTAGCTTTGGTGTTATGATTATTACATTATAGAACTAATCAATTTTATGAAGTATGTGTTCCATGATTGGGCTAAGATTAGAACAAGTTGATGCAGATATTTGTGTATTAGTTACTAATTAGCAGGTCTTTTGAAATGCTACTTTGTATGTTTAGGAGTTCCTCTTTGTCGATCCAGTAACTCGGTCTTTTATAGTGCATCCCGTGTCTGACAGGTTTGTTCCACCGTTAGACGATGTCGAGAAGACCCAGTGCTGCTCGTCGCTTTGGAGACGGTGGAAACATTCCTTTCGTGGGTGCATTCCACCACAAGTCAAGCCCATCTCCACTAGTATCCATAGGACTTTTTGTTGTGGTAAATCTTCGTATATTTTGTGCAGTCATGATGATGATTCTGGAATCACAGTTTACTCTAGGATGATGTTTATCTCCTTATTATTTACTTCTGATTTGATCCTGTTGACACATTTGAGCACGTTTGCCTGGATTTGAATTCATGATGAGCAAACTGATTGGCTACTTTTGCCAAATTTCAGGGAGCATTGCTGGTTGTTGGTTATCTGTATCATGGTTCAGGTATGTTGTTGATCCTTTTAGACACTCTCACAAAACACGTATCATAGGAAGGTTGATTACATACAAAATGTTGACAGAATAATATGGTACAAAATGTTGACAGAATGTCAGTTATTTTAATTAGAACTTTTGCTTGAAAATATTATTTTTGGAGGTAATCTGAGTTTTAATCTGTTTACTGACAGGCAGCAGAAGTGGTGACATATCTGCTTTAAGCAGACTGGACGGTAATTTTATTAGACGAGTAATATCCATTATGTCTGATCTTCAAGACACTCTTGAACCCCCCCACCCACCCCACCAACCAAATACAATGTTTCCTTTTGTGTAATCCAGTCACAATATGCAGGTGGTGTGTCATGTACTCTAGAAGTTCAGAGTTTAATACCTTTTATAAAGAAAACATATGGTGATAGTATGAAGAAAGTATTGCATGTGGGCCCTGAAACGTGCTTAACGGTGTCTCAATTGTTGAAAGAAGAGGGCACAGAAGCTTGGGGTATAGAGCCGTATGAGTTAGATGAAGCTGATGCCAGCTGCAAAAGTCTTGTCCACAAAGGCATTGTGCGTGTGGCAGATATCAAATTCCCTCTTCCGTACAGGCCAAAGTCGTTTTCTCTTGTCATAGTTTCTGATGCACTCGATTATTTGTCGCCTAAGTATCTCAACAAGACTGTTCCCGAGCTAGCGAGGGTAGCTTCTGATGGATTAGTGATATTATCTGGTAATTCTACAGAACCATGTCTTGTTAAGTGCTTTTGTAATTCTATAGGTGTTACATAATTAGGGTATTATATAGAAATAACCATGGCTGATTGATAAGTTGTACTAAGTGTCATATACGAATGCAGGTTACCCAGGTCAGCAAAGAGCTAAAGTCCCGGAGCTTTCTAAATTTGGGCGCCCGGTAACTCTTCCCTCTCTCTCTCTCAGTTTATTTTCTTCACCTCGAATTTAGAACCTTGATTCCTGGTTGATATGCAAATATCATCCAGATAATCTTGTTGGTCTGCTACCTTCAAAGTTATGGTCTCATACTTTCATTAAAGAAAATAAGTGGAGAAGCATTGAAATATCCTTGGATATGCATTTCTGTGTGCAGCACTAGAGTTGGGTGAAATTATGTGTTTTGAATCTAAGAAATGATTCTTGGTTGATGAAAGCACTAGAGTTGGGTGAAATTATGTGTTTTGAATCTAAGAAATGATTCTTGGTTGATGAATATCGAGCATATTTCAGGAGTTGTAGTCTTGACAATTGCTAAAAACATGTCACTGAGTTAAGTAGTCATTAAAATCAACTTATCAAGTTACTGGTGTTGATTAACTTAGGCCAAATTACGGAGCTCGTCTTGGTGGATAAGATTTTTCATTCAAACCAGCTTAGAAGAGAATGAATCTGCTATCAAGAAATTCGAGCAGGCAACATCCAAGAAATCTTACAAGCCAGCTTGCCAAATTTTCCACCTCAAACCATTGCATTGATTATGGTAATTCTTTAATGCCTAAAAGCATCTTTAGTTATTAAACCTGTTAAATTATCATTGTGTTAATTTGAAAATTTTGCTTGTCATATCTGTCAAACCAACAAATTAAAATTGTATCCCATTAATGTATTTGTCATGCTTGAAGTAAGTGTTAAGTAGATCACTTTGAATCTCAATGTACGTTTTCTTGATAACTGTAGAAAGAGAAACATATATATATATATATATATATCCGAATGGATTCTTCATAGTTCCTCCACCTTCAAGACAAATTTTCTTCCATTGCATTACAAACACGCAACACTTCCATTTGTATTGTTGAATATAGATGTTATGTCGGTGGATTCATTCGTTTACCAATACGGATTTTATCGATGCTACAATATCATTTAATATATGAAAAATGAATGGTGCATACATAAACCATGTTCCGACAAAGATGTAGTGTGGAACGAGACGATCCGGGTGGGGTGCAGCACTACCCGACCCGTTGGCTAAATAACTATGATCCCGCCGGGAATATCATCGGAGAACGTCCTTTCTAAGATATTATCTTATACTTATTTATCACAAAGATGAAGGAGGACAATTATTGATGACGCACATTCCCACCTACATATTAAAATCTAAGCTTACATATTTACGTGTGTTAAAAGTCACTTAGAATCACGGGTGTTTGTCTTTCACGAGGCTCCTGATTTTTGTAATTTGGTGACACAACTCGACAAACCATTTTAAAATATTATGTCTATAAATAATAACGAAATAAAAACTAACCTAGTTTGGCTTAGATACCTAAAAAAAAGATTGCCTTTGCATGAAATTGAGTTTTTAAAGAACTATTCTAAATCTCAAGGATAGTTTTTGTAATAATGCAATAAATTAGTTTTGTCAATTCAATGAAAATAAATAATTATGTTTAAAAATACACTTGAAATGAATGGTGCACCTAATGTAAAAAAAAGAGACTTGTTCTAAAGGATATTATGCTACTAATCAGTGAACGAGAAAAGCATGGGTCATAATCGATACCAATGGAATTCTGGTGAGGATTAATTGTATTTGTATATTTATATTGAATTGATGTTTCTTTTGTCAAAAAGGTAAACTAAGGTTTGGCGAAAATGTGGAGCAAATTGAGGTTGAAAATAGGCAGTGAAGCACATGTTACCGTAATTATCGCCCTGTAAAAAGTTACAACATTCAAAATCGGTATCTCTTAATCAAGCTCAATTATTCAAATACAATCTTCTTTTAATTAAAAAAAATTAACAGGTCATTAGTACTTTCGACGAGGGCTCCTATATTATATTCGAAAAATACTCATATATATGTAATACTTGGACGCACTAACTATATTGTACAATTGGTTCACAGCTAATTTGATATTATCTAGTGAAAATAATTAACACTAATCATTTATCATTTAAATTATATATATAAAATAAAGAGTTAAAATGTCATTTAATTTTAATTTAAATAGGAGAGAATATAGTTTAATTATTCGAAAAAGCAAAAGTATCAAATAATAATATTAAATCATCAATATAATAATAAACATATATAGAAGACTTATTAATTTTAATTTGAATAGGAAGAAGTATGAAGCGCCATAAAGAGTCTCTAAACGAAACGAAATGAACCCGTCCAATGCACTGGGCTGGCTCATCTCATGTTATTCTGCAAAGTAAAAGTGCCAGAAAATAATATTAAGTCATCAAATATAATACTCCCTCCATCTAATAAATTTATTCTCACTTTTTTTAGTCTATACAATAAATTTAGGGGGTGCTTTGAGGGCGTAATATTTGATTGAAAAGAATCAAATATTTAATATGTTAAAAATGAGTAATTAAAAGGCATAGATTCATTCCTCACCATTTTAGGAGGAATGAAAGTCATTCTTTTTTAAAATTTTATATATAATTTTTTAAAAAATTATTTTGTCTTTTAAATTATATATATTCTAAGCAAGATTATTATATATTATATTTTTAATATAAAAAAAAAAAAGTTAATAATAATTTTAATTATCATTTTTTATTAAAACCAAACTTTTTCTATGATAATAATAGTCATATATATAAATCAAATAACTCAACAATAACTAACATACTCATTATTATTCCCTACTACTTTCAAACTCATTCTGATTTCCTTCAACAAATCAAACAGACCTTATTCTCATTCTATTTTTAAAAATAACTCTACCTCACATTACTTTATCACCTTCTGTACACACACACACACATATATATATATATATATATATCATTCATTTCTACTTTATATATAAACTAATAATACTCATTAAAATTCATGAAAAAAAGGGAATAAGTAGTAAACAATATGAGACTCATAAGCTTATCCCACTTGAAAATTTCCTTTTATAATGTTGAAAAAAATATAAAAATAATTTCTAAATACAAAATGAAAGCACATGAACTCTAATAATTAAAAGTAGCGCCGTTTCTTACATGAATGGAAGTTTTTGAGAGGATAGTGACATGCACGTTCCCATGACTTTATCTGTTAAAGACTTTTTCTGTTGCTAATTAATCAAAATTTCTTTTAATTTTAAGAACTCAGAAAGTTATCACCATTGATTGATGATATAAAAATAAGTGGAAGTTTAGTATGAAACAATCTCATTCAATTATTTGAGACATGTTTTATATGCATATTTTTATCGATAGTGTACAAGCATCTTGTATTGTATGTATATATCTCCATCGATCATTCACGAGACTCATATCATATTCATATATAGCAATCATACACACACATGACACAACAGTACACCCCATGCATAAACATAGATTCTCACAAGGTTTGAACAATTAAAATATGAGACACTTTGCTGGACAATTAAATTAATTTTAAAATATAAATTAAATATACGTAAAAAAAATTAATTCAAAATGGAACACAATTCGGACCTATATTCAAATCGCTGCAAAGTCTCATTTTCTATTCGAGCCTACACGACACTATCGAAAATTACTATTTTATCTTCAAATTTCTTATTAATCTAATTTTAAAAATTATAATTCACAATTTAAATATGGAAACAATCAATTATGATCATTCAATTTTAGATTACAAATTTATTGTATTAAATATTATTCTATTTGATTTAATAAACCCGCCGTGTATAGGTCTAAAGATTCATCACATGCCTTTTCAAAATTAGATTTATTCTATTCTACATGACACTTTCAAATTGTTTTTAATCTATTGTCTGTACACCACATTAAAAAAAAAAAAAAAAAATGATCACTTCACAAATATATATCTCAAACATTTTCATTAGAGGAGATCTTTTGTGTTTTATATACACAATAAATTTTTGTTGTAATCATTTTTAAAAAAAATTAAAATATCAAATATTTGATCAACAATATTAAGAATTTCATTATAAGTATTAAGAATTAAAATTAATAATATCATATTTAACCAATAGTAAAAATATTTAATGAAATAAATAACATTTAAAGTATGAAATATTTAATAAGAATATCAATAAAACACTGTATGCGTACACATGAGACTTTGGCTTTCCATTATAAATACCACAACACAAAATAACACATCCACAATACAAAAAAATGGATCCCTTAAGCATTTCCTTGATGACCTTATGCATGATGGCCACAACAATGGCCCACGCCCCCTCCCCCGACCCTTCCCAACAAAACTCCCCTCAAGACTTCGTGGACGCCCACAACCGCGCAAGGGCGGCAGTGGGCGTCCCGCCCCTCGTGTGGAACGACACGGTCGCCGACTACGCCCTTGAGTACGCCCACAAGCGGTACCCGGATTGCGAAATGGAGCACTCCATGGGGCCGTACGGCGAGAACCTGGCGGAGGGGTGGGGCCGGCTCTCCGCCGTGGATGCCGTCGGAATGTGGGTGAGTGAGAAGTCGTGCTACGACTACAACTCCAATGCTTGCGTGGGAGGGGAGTGTTTGCATTACACGCAGGTGGTGTGGAAAGAGTCGGTCCATTTGGGCTGTGCTCGTCTACAGTGTCGTAACGGTTGGCTCTTCGTCATATGTGATTATCAACCGCCCGGAAATTACATCGGTCAACGTCCCTACTAGAATTTAATTACACATGCATATCTAATTGTTTTAAATATCAGTTCCGTTTTGTGATGTTACTGTCGGGAAATAGAAGCAATAGTATAGTAGTCTTCTATTGCTTTCATTATGAAATTTGGGCATTTTGACTTTGGTGATCTTGAAATTAATTTAAATATGGATTAATTAGATGTGGCTTATTTTCTTTTGTATAATTTTGGATTGCTTTCAATTTGCAAACCTCTTTACATAATCAAATAGGAAACGAGGTATTTCTGAAGTGGCGGTCTGTTTCCTATATTAGTCGCTCGAAGCAATTAAGTAATCCTCATAAATTTTCTATTTTTTTTCATTTTTATATGTCCAAGTTACCCCTATTTTTTATAAATATCTTCTAAATTTATATCCCAACACTTTCTATTATTTGCATTTATTGCTGCTCAATTACTCTTATTTTTTTCTAAATCTCTAACTTTTTTCTCTCTTACCTATTTTAATTTTTTTGTTCAAAAGAAATAGAAAGTTTAAGACCTATTAATAGTTTATATATAAGGTAAATACGTTGAAGGTATTATTGGGTATTGTGGGATCAGTTTACAAATAAAATCACAATTTTAAAATATTAAAATTTAGTTAAAGATGAAGATAAAAGATTATATTCCATTTTTAGTGTATATATACTAAAATTGGACGGACCAAAAAAGAGAAGTAAGCATACTAAAATTGGATGAAGGGAGTAAATTACTTTTTTTTTTTTTTTAATTTATACGAAAATTCAAAACTACAATTAAAATAGAAACTAAATTATATAGTTCTTTGTTTTTTCATTGAAGCAAAATTAATCTGTCAAAACAGTCTGTTTCTATGAATATCAAATTTAATCTCACAAATCAATGGCAACTTTTATTATGTACAAAATAGAAAATTATTTTTATTATTTCATAGGGAAGGGTAACAGTAAAACCAGTATTAGGAAAATCAAAATTAAAAAAACTTCTCACTTATTTGAATTTTTAAAATTTTAAATTTATTTACACTTGTATTTGTATCAAGTTAAAATCTTATGAACAAAATAGAGTAACTAAGTTGCAAGAGCATCTTATTTAAATCAGCGTGATCATAAATTCGAATCACTTGGGATAATGAGGTGAGATTAAAATTTGAGGGAGAAAAAAAGTTAAATGTTCTGAATTGGGGATATGAATAAGCTACAAAACTAAGGCCCAAAACGAATGATCATATTTAAGCCAGATAAACATTCTAGTATATCATGAAAATCCAAAAGAAGAAAAAATGCATTTTTTGCACCCAATATTGATATTAATTAGAAAATGTATTACGTACACCTTGTGCAATGTTCACTTTTGAGTAATAGTAATTTTTTTAAAAAAGGGTCAAATAAACCCCTAAACTTATAGGTGGGAATCAAATAGAGGTCAAATAAGTCTCTAATCTTATGCGTAAAAATTAAACAAATTCCTAAACTTTCTTTTGGTACATCTAAACCATTTTTATTAATATTAAGATCAAATAAACTCATTATCTTAATAAAATCACAACCTATTAGTGGAATGTAAATTACTTTTTTTTTTTTTTTTTTAATTTATACGAAAATTCAAAACTACAATTAAAATAGAAACTAAATTATATAGTTCTTTGTTTTTTCATTGAAGCAAAATTAATCTGTCAAAACACAGTCTGTTTCTATGAATTTCAAATTTAATCTCACAAATCAATGGCAACTTTTATTATGCACAAAATAGAAAATTATTTTTATTATTTCATAGGGAAGGGTAACAGTAAAACCAGTATTAGGAAAATCAAAATTAAAAAAACTTCTCACTTATTTGAATTTTTAAAATTTTAAATTTATTTACACTTGTATTTGTATCAAGTTAAAATCTTATGAACAAAATAGAATAACTAAGTTGCAAGAGCATCTTATTTAAATCAGCGTGATCATAAATTCGAATCACTTGGGATAATGAGGTGAGATTAAAATTTGAGGGAGAAAAAAAGTTAAATGTTCTGAATTGGGGATATAAATAAGCTACAAAACTAAGGCCCAAAACGAATGATCATATTTAAGCCAGATAAACATACTAGTATATCATGAAAATCCAAAAGAAGAAAAAATGCATTTTTTGCACCCAATATTGATATTAATTAGAAAATGTATTACGTACACCTTGTGCAATGTTCACTTTTGAGTAATAGTAATTTTTTTAAAAAAGGGTCAAATAAACCCCTAAACTTATAGGTGGGAATCAAATAGAGGTCAAATAAGTCTCTAATCTTATGCGTAAAAATTAAACAAATTCCTAAACTTTCTTTTGGTACATCTAAACCATTTTTTATTAATATTAAGATCAAATAAACTCATTATCTTAATAAAATCACAACCTATTAGTGGAATAAAGTTGTCGAATAAAGATTTATACAAAATTCCTCATAATTCCTTTGGAGTGTTGATTTTTAAGCCATTAATCTTAATTAATTTATTTTTTTATAAATTATTAGTTTATATTTTACATAAATATCAAAAGGTTTATTTATTCAATAAAGTAAGAACAATATTATAAAAATTTAGAGATAAAAAAAGTAACATGATTTTTTTATTACATTCTATATGTGAAAAAAAAATTTGAACATTGAAACTTTATACCACATACATTATCTTAGAATAATATAAACTCTAAACTAGTATTTAATGGGAAATATCACTCTCATATACATATATATATATGTGTGTGTGTGTCTACTTGAAGGGATTAAATTGACAAATTACATTAAAACGACATAAAATTTGAACACAAAAAGAAAAGAATATTTTTTGATTTTATTAATAAGAGGGTTTTTTTTAAGATGAAGAGCTTATTTGATAAGAATTTAAATGTACCAAAAAAAAAGTTCACATGCCTATTTGGTATTAACGTCAAAGAAAAAGGGTATAGATGTACCAAAAAAAGGTTAAGTAGCTTATCTGATCCACGTATAAGATTAGGTGGTTATTTGACCTTTTTCCCTATTAAATTTTACAAAACAATAATATTAATAATGTAAGTTGCACAAAATGTGCACATAATAGTTTATTGAATAATTTACTTTACCTACAAGCACAATTAAAATACGAACATAATTACCAAAAATGTAGAAACTAAAGTGTCAGCAGGGAAACTAAAAAACAAAAAAAAATATAAGGGTCAAAAATGAGATTTTCCTTCAAATGCCCTGCTTCCTTTATGTTGTTTGAGTAAGCACTTTCAGTCTTTTCTTTAAATTCAAAATCTTGGTTTATGAACATGCCCCCCTAGTTCTGGTCATTCCAAGAATGAAAGTACGGATAAATTAAAATACAAGGTACAACAACACAATTTGGCAAAATATTGTCTAAAATAAATCAGATCAAAAGCTAGTGTACTTACTGTAAGGCACATTATTTTTACCTCTAATGCACCACTTCCTAATGTGTTGTGAGGGCAGTGTTTCAAGAGTTTAAGATTGTCTGCAAGGACAGATCCTTCAGTTGCTCGGAGTCTACATCAGAAGGTGCACGAGTAAGGGCACACTGAGCAGTGGTGGTCTTCGGGAAAGCTATGACATCCCTTATAGAATTAGCACCTGCCAATAGCATAGCCAGTCTATCTAGCCCAAAAGCAATTCCTCCTGCAAATAGAGTAGAATCATTGAAAACTTAGACCTGAAAACAAAAATAGTTTTCAAAATCTTCTATATAAACATGTCATGTCTTTCTTCCAACCCACAAATCATAATCATAGAACATGTTCAAATCTTAGAGAGCTAGTTTATATTATTATCAATTTTCATTAAGATACAAATGGGTGGTATATTAGGATTCTGCAAACTTCTTTTACTTCCAAATAATGGAAAATACCGTGTGGAGGAGCACCCATGTCCAGAGCCTCCAAAAGATAACCAAACTTCGCTTCAGCCTGTAGAAAGAAATTGCAAACCATAATGATGGAATCATAAAAAACAGGGATAGTTACAAAAACTGCACATGAGATTTAGCCTAGGTAGAGAATAATTCAATAAAATTTGTTTCCTTACGAATTGCACCATTGGTGGAGGTGGGCCGTTTTTATAACAAAATATAAAATTTCATCCTAAAAAACGAGTATTGCGTAGAGCCTACAAGTCTAAAACTGATGGAATTGAATATACCATATCCATATTTTCTACACAATAAATTATCAATTTGAGGGGGCAAACCACTAATCATGTCATTTTAGAAGAAAATTGATGTGCACGAGGGAAAGTTCAGGTTACATAATCGATATAAATTAACGTACTCAACATAAATTGGCCATATTGCAATGAATATTGATGTCTAATGTTCATCACAAAACTAATATTTCGCCCATCCAGACTAGTAATCCATAAACTTCAGTCAAAGTTAAAACGGTTCCTGTAATGTGAAAACTTGAGAACTTTCCTGTAGTGATCCTCAATGCTAAAGTGTTAAAAGGATAAGAGGACTAGCATCTGCTTACTTGTTCAGGGGAAATGCCTACTATTTCCAAGACCTTCTGCTGGACGTCCCGCTTGTAAATTCTTAAGCTTCCCCCACCAATCTAGAAAAACAGAGAGCAAATCAATTTCTAGGCAATGTCTCATAGTTCCAAGAAAAGGAATATTAGGATTCACATACCTCAACCCCATTGTAGACCATGTCATAAGCTAAGGCGCGGGCAGAGGAAAGGTCCATCATATCCTCAGGGTTAGGGGCTGTGAAGGGATGATGCAATGCCTATAAGGGCGAACAATATGGCGTTATTAAGCCAACAATGATAATATAGCATCATATTTTCTGTTGTTTTTGAAATTAGCAATTCTCCCGTGCGATGCACGATTTAAATATTAATAAATTTTTGTATAAGATTATTTAGTGTGAAATGAATTGACATAAGAATCTAAATTACATATATCTATTAATTTTTATTAATTTATTTTACTAAAAAATTTATTAGTCTATATTTTTCTGTAAAATAGTATATATGTAAGTGGTTCACAAATTTGATTAATCAAATAATTAATTATATCTTTTTTTTACTAAAATAACCATAAATTATAAAATGATACAAAAATTTAATAAAATTTATATAAAGAATAAAAAATTTAAATTCACCTCATATAATCAAAATTAATAAACAAATTTAAGAAAATAAAATAGAAATTTTTATTTATTATACAATTAAGAAATAAATTTATCGTATCACCTCTTTAATTAAGAGTAGATTTTGTTAAAATCCATTAATACAATTTTAGTTGAAATAGAGGTGGTATGTATGTACTACCTATGCTAAAAATATTTATAACTGAAAATAAAAAATTGAACTTCCTATGGACAAAAGTTTGATAAGTTAGATAATATATACAACACTCATTATTACACTACTTTAAATAAGTAAATTAAAATATTGCAGAAATGAAAAAAAAAAAGATCAATTACTTATTCCTAAGAAAGTGAGAATGTAAAGGTGTGCAACATTAATCATTTGTATTGGAATAAATGAATTATAAAAGGTCAGTTTCTATATAAAGCAAGTAAAATGGACGAGAAAATGAGGCTGCTAATTTTGGCAGACTATTCGCTTTTTATATATATAGATAAAAGGATTGTACAAACCTCAAACCTTTCCTCAGAATCATTCCACTCAAACATCGGGAAATCAGTAACCCAGAGGATTGAATGCTTTGACTAGAAAACAAAGAAATAAACAACATTAAGGTCAGACAGGAATGTTCTGTTAAAAGGAAAAATCACAAGCAGAAGTTTTTTTTTTTTTCTGAATATTACTTACAGAATCAATCAAGCCCAAATCATTGGCTACGTACAGCCTCAATCGGTCCAAGGTTTTATTAACTGATGCACTGGTACCAACAGCAAACAGTATTACATCACCTGGACCAGCAGACAGTTTCTTCAGTAAAAGATCTTGTTCGGTCTTCCCCAAACTCAATACTAAAGCAGGAATCCCTTCAAGGCCACCTGTACAGGAACATTACATTATTTCGATAATGACAGGTCAGCACCAACATGTAATGCATGTATTGTGTTTAAGATGTGTATTTATTACCATCATTTGAGACCTTTAAGAAGGGCAATCCCTTTGCTCCAGATTTAATAGCTTCATTGTAAATATCACCCTTTTTAAGAGCACTATTTGAATACTTTTGGCCACCTGAAGGAACGCAAAGTGTTTTAATTATACCCCCGCTCGACAAGGTATCTGCAAAAAGCTTGAAGGAAGAATTCCTGAAAAAATCTGATACCTGAAGGTAGAAGAATTCATCAAAACTCATGTACATGTCAATTATGTTCAAGAATTGTTTAGATAAACTCCAATTACGTTCCATATAAATAGCTGTTAAATTCAGAAAAACAACTTGACCCAATGAGAGCTAACCACGGGAAAAAAAGAACAAATATTTGCACAAACAACATGATCACAATGAAGTCCTAAACTTTAGCACGCGCACCCATGTATCCCTCAAAGAATATGGTTTGGTGCAAACCGGTAACAAGTCAATAGTTAGAACTCGGTGTTCCCTAAAATAGAATGATGGCCAAAAGACTTATTTTCATTTAAAAGACAAAGCAGCACCAAAATGCCAAAGAGGATTAAAATTGCAAATCCTAGAGTCATACATAGACTGATTTCCTTTTCAACTCAATCATAGAGACAAACAAATAGGTAGGGCATGTCAAAAGAGGGATATTACATCTTTCAGTTCAATATCAAAACGCATATCTGGTCTATCTGAACCATATCTGCTCATGGCTTCAGCGTATGTTACCCTTGGAAAAGGGTTTGGTAGTTCTATTCCTTTGATCTCAAGAAAAACCTGCAATAATTTATTTGGTTATGGTAGATAGACTAAAACTGTAAGAAATAAATCAACATGGAATATAGTGACAATATTTGCAGGACGAGGAAAATACAATTACACATCCAACTCCAAAAGCAATGCCACAACTGATTGAACATTGGTCTCACCAGAAAATACACTATTGGCCATCTTGAAGGGAAAGGCACAATTAACATCTATGGAAATAATTTTTCAGGCAGTTTAGTACACTGGAAACCCTACGACACATGATCAAGTTTGAAATAGTGGTCACCAATTCAAAAATCAACTTACTGAAATAGGATTGTTGTGTCCCAGAATATCAATTCAAAATTGAGTACACACGAACATAATAATGAGTGATTGTTATTACATATTTCAAACTCAAAAGGATCGTATGAAAGCTAACCAAACAAAACAATGAGAAGATCGTTTGAGACCTAACAAACAATGCCTCTACAAAAGAAATTCTAACATTATTTGAAATCTCTGAATTTGAATTTACAGCACAATTATACACAATATGCCTTTGATCAGGCAGCATAAAAGTTGAGAAAGTGAGCTCCCTATTGAAGACTGGTTACCAAACGATTAGGTTTCTTAGAATCGAGAGAATTGAGTCTTGAACTAATAACCCTATGACAAACATGAGCAGATAAGATTGTTACTCCCTAGATTCCTCATTATTATCCATTCTATTATATGTCAGACTTGATCGGGGACCTTGGTCCTCCTCTCAAAAACAGAGTCAAACACCAATCTAACCTCTCTAATCATATCTTCATTGAGCTTCAGCATGTCCTCCATAGGAGTGAATGCCAATTCCATGTCAAGCTGTGTGAATTCAGGCTGCCTATCAGCTCTAAGATCTTCATCTCTGAAACACCTGCAACAAAAGAAAGAAAAACATTAAAAGAAAAAAAAAACCATGGTTTTAAAATGGAACACCAAAACTACAACTCCAAGCAGTACGGACTAGAATATATTTTTTGCTATATATAGACAAATTAAGCAGTAGCACAAGTGGCATGTTCAGAGCAACATGCAGCAAGTAGCACACATATCAGGAAATTTGAAAAGAAAAAAAAATCTAACTACTACCCCATCAGCAAATTGCAATACCTTGCTACTTGATAGTATTTATCAAAACCAGAGACCATTAGCATCTGCTTGAAAAGCTGTGGACTTTGAGGCAAAGCATAAAATGTTCCAGGCTTCATAAAAGAGAATCAAGCATCAGATTTTTTATTTTGTAAAATAAATCACTTATCAATAGATGATAAGTACTAGGAATACCAAAAGGAAAGGTGATACAATTCAATTCCAGAAAGCAATAAAGAATAAACGTAAAATAGAGTGCAAGAAAAAAATAATCAGGTTACCTGAATTCTCGATGGCACTAAATAATCCCTTGCACCTTCTGGAGTAGATCTAGAAAGAATTGGAGTCTCAATCTACCTTACAACCATTAAAAGCTCAGGGTCAACAAAAGGAAAGTAATCTTTTGATGAATGAGCTTCAATTTAGCATTCATATTTTTGTTCCATACAGTCTGAATAACAAAGTCAATACCTCCACAAAACCATGAACATCCTCAAGGTACCGTCGAATGAGTTTAATCACCTTATGTCTCAACATGATATTGGAATTCATCTGGGGTCTCCGTAAGTCAAGGCATCGGTATCTGATAGGAGAGTATATCTTTAATTAGGTAATATGAATAATATAAGGAGACTTGGTGAACTAACTTCTAACCATTAACATAACATTTACCGATAAAAAAAAACAAAAAAAACATGTATTCTTTGCAAAAGCATTGCTGGTTTTACAACTAAATGTATTTTTTGGTCTTTCCTACAAAGCACATAATATGAATAAAATACAGTTGTAGTCAATGACCGCATGAATAACTATTTTTCCACAATTCGAACATAGAAGAGACATCAAAGAGGACTTACACAGTACAAAATTTAGATATTGAGCATAGAGAATTGATGGCTTGAATCTTCACTTAGCATCTCATAATCAAGAATTATTATTTTCTATTTAGAATATAAATAAAGGAACAAGTGCAATGAACTATTAATCAAGAGGATTATAATTTATAAATCTTACATTGAAAAAATCGTCAACCATAAAAAGTGTCCATTGCCAAAATTTAGCAATTCAGATCACTAGTTGCACTATAAGCGATACATGGATTACCTTAATCTGATTTCCTCCTTGGTAGAATCTTTTGCGTCATCTGCAGTAGTTACCAAAAACGGCAACTTAGTTCTCACTGCATTCAATACATAGACATGCTCTGCAGCAACCTGTGTTCATAACGACACCATGAATTTTTTTAATAGAAACCTAGAGTAGATAAATTTTAACTGTTTCAATAACTCTTGTCCTTGCAAGTGATTCTTAAATATATAAATTAACTAATTAATGGTCTTATACCCTTTGACCATTAAAACCCATTAGATACTTCCATTTTTGCCTCACAGGGGCCAGTTGCTATTGCACTGAATAATAACGTAAGATGACAACATAAATGGTCAGTTCCTGCACAGATACTAGATCACAAAAGCACCAAAAACAAGCAGTCAACCATTCATGTTTAGGTGTACCATAAAATCCCTGTCATGCTTATCAATAAGCAACTCGCACAAAAATTGCACATATGCTCATGAATGTGGCACCAGCTGGGCATGATATATGTTATATGGAGTATATATATATTTGGGAAAGGTGGGGTTCTACTATATTTAACATTGAAACATGTTCCATAATATCAGCAGAAAACACAGTCTCTTTTTAAAACCTACAGGCTCCAATTTCAAACCTAAATATTGAGTTAGTGAAATAAATCCTTGTTAGTAATTTTGATTAAGTGTCCAATATTTCTATAACAAATAATGTCCACCAACGACTTAATAATGGTATTCTTTCAAAAACAGAAAAGTATTAAATGAAATATTATCAGTGCAATATGGTTCCAACTGATGGCACATAAATGAAATAAGAGAACGCAACTCAAGTTAAAAATATGCCTGACTACCACCACACACATTCACTTTTTTTCATACAAACAGTGCAAAAAAGAAAAAAACACTTCAAAACAATAAAAATGGCATCAATGGCCTATGTTTATAAAAGCATTCACCTCTACAAATCCTGTCTTCATTTTTTTATTGATTGACTCAATTGGCCGCGGACGGACCACCCCCTCCACTGCAATTACATACTCAAGCCTCAAATCATTCACAACCAGATGTGCCTCAGGAAACTCATCAGGGAGCGTAGTAACCTGTTCATCGAGAGCGAGACAGATGGATCAGAAGTACAATCTACACTAGAAAATGAAAAGAGAAAGAGGAAGAAATTGGGAAAGGGACCTGAATTATTCCAGTATGGTCGCGGAGGCTAACGAAAGTGAGACCGCCGTGAACACGATGAAGCGCTACCCACCCACAAAGGCGAACCCGTTTGCCGACGTCCGGTTCTGATAACTCGCCACAGAAGGCAGTGCGGCTCACCCATTCGAGTGTGTTCGTATTGGCGTCTGCGGAGGAAGGAAGCGACTGTTTGGAAGTGGGTGTTCTGAGAATTTCAGAGGACGAAGCAGAAGCATCAATGGACGAAAATGCGCGTTTCTGGAGAAGTTTAGAATAATTCAATTTGGGGCGGCGGACGAAGAGGATATGAAGATGTGGCGGAAGGGATGATCTGGCGCGGAGGGCGACGGCGGGGAGGGAGCGGAGGAGAGCAGACATGGCGGAGGCCGAGATTGAGAGGCTTATCTAACTCGGAATATGCATATATCATTTGATTTTGGAGGGTTTAAGCATGATTTGGGGTAAGATATCCGTTGGATCGTTGAATGATCGGATGGTTGTGATCGGATCAACTTTTACGCGGTTGAGATCGGAAATCAAGAAAAAAAAAATTGACAGAAAATCAAGAAATTATTTAAGGAAAATAACTTTTGCTTTTAAGGAAAGCTAGTTCTTAACTAGCGCATTACGTGTGATGAAAGGAAATAATTATATACTTTTTAGATTAAATATTTTAAAGATATATTTGATTCAATAAAAAGTTATATTTAAAATTGAAATTATAATTCAGTTTTTTTAAAAAAAAAAACAGGATAAATTTAAAATTATAGGATAAAATGTAACTTCTAATATGTAATATTTTTTTAACGGAAATGACTCTTTATCTTCATTATGTTGAAATACTCGACCTCCTCTTATATCAGTCTATTTATTTTCGAACAATACATCTTCATTTTGTCATTTGATCTAATACTATTAGCACTCATGGCACAAATGTGTTAAATCCAAGTATCTCATAATGAGGTTGAATTGACAAAGAATTTTGCAATACCAAAAACTTCAATTTGTGAGGGCAAAGTGATTACCAAAAAATTGAATAAGAGAAATATGGATTGAGCATAGGCAGAAAAAAAAAAAAAAAAAGAAGAAGAAGAAGAATATATAAAAGAAATCAAAAATATGAGATTAGTATAGAGCAAACTTTTTTTTTAGCAAAAATGCGGCACAATAGAAAAACTGCAAAACGAAACTTTTTATTCACTAAATATAATTAAGTTTGGGTAATAGCACCTTAAATATAATAATTTAGATTAAGGTCCAATAAGTTTCAAGTTTCAACCAACATCATTGTTTTGTTTTGTGAGGAGTAACTATAAATAAATAAAGCTTGTAAGAAGTTTTGGATCCAGTTTTAGTGGTAATTAATTTTGAGACGTCGCTAATTAGGCATCAGGGCAAGTATTTATTCTATTGCTATACTCAAAGGAAAAGGAGTTCATTAAAAATGATATAATTGATTTTTGTTATAAATTTAAAAATGAAGGGTGTTTGGAAAAAAAAATTAATCAAATTAATAAAGTGAGTACAAAATAAAACACTTTTACTAATAGGAGTAATTATTATTTTTGATCGGAAATAGTAGGAGTAATTATAATATGTGAGAATGGTTATTATTTTTATTTTCTTCCAATGAGGATTGATTTTTAGAGGATTAAAATATAAGTACAACTTGTTTTGTTAAAATTAATTTTAAGTGTTTAAAAAAATGATTGCAAATATTATATAAGCTATTTTTTTAAAATAAAAATAATTCTTTTTTGCAAAACACCAGATGACATTTGTTTTGTACAAAGAACATCCGGATATAAATATTTTTTTTTTCTTGTTTTAATGTTACAAAACAGACGACTTTAGCTAATTGATAGAAGTCGTAATTAGACAATACTTTTAAAATGTGTAATGTGCTCCTTGTACTCGACAAAAATAACAATGTGACTGCTAGTTGTTTAAAAGAAGTCCTTGATATTCAATGAATTAAAAAAATAAAATAAAAATCTTAATAGACATCATAAAGTAGCTTGGTCAACTGAGCATGCATCAAAAGTATTAAATTGTTACACATCGTTGATACATCGTTGATACAAAAGGAACTAATTATTTTGATACATGAACTTACAACTGAACTAAGATTCTGATTGAAAAGGCTTGAAATGTTTGAGTGATTTAGCGAGTCCTCTGATAGATCCAGCTGCAGCAAGAATTGATATTATGAGATAAATAATTATAAGTGCTCGCAAGCCATACCAAACTAAAGTGCCCTTTTTGATTTGTAATCTTGCAATATACATCTCTACTGGGAAGTATACTGTCAGTGGCCAAAATGAAATAGCTCCAACGAGTCCGACAAAGTCATTGAAAAATGGAAATAGCATGGCAAGAGCCGTTGTGAATATCACGTAGCAGCTTCTCCAAATTAATCTGAACAGATTCAAGTTGAAACACACACAACGATATTCTCCGGAAATGAATTTGTTTCCTCCCCATTTGTCATTAATCACTTTCTCCACAGCCGCAAATATTGGTTGACAGAATACCTACAATAATACTTGTTGTAAAGAGCATTGCTTAGGTATGATTTTTTTATATGCAAATACATATTGTATGATTGCATGATACCTGATAAGCTCCAAAAAGATGAATTGCAATTGCCAAATTAGCTATCTGAACAAGCCAAAAAGGATCGTAGAAGCCAAAACCAGTTAGAAAATTCCCAGGTGCCTCATGCCCAAATGCAGCATATCCTAAAACTCCACATAACATGTAAAACAAAGTCGAGACACTGATCGCAATCAAAGTAGCTTTTTTCATCACATGGTTCTCTGGTACCCCTTCTTTTATTGTGTCCTGCAACCATAACAAATGCACACACATTCTTCAAAATATTATACATCTACGTTACGCATATTTTTTTCTTTCAAAATTGTATTATATATATATATATATATTATATTCTATACACATATACATACATTTGCTAATGTATATATTAACACCTGATTATTGAATAAACACGACTATTAACACCCACCAATTTACTTAATACAACCACATGTACAATATTATCCAGCAAGCAATCGATATCTTCAAATATACTATTGAATATTGTAATTTTTGAATAACATATATCTTACTTGTATCTCTATGAGGACAACAGAGAAAGCATAAGCAAATGCAATATTTCCAAGGGCAGCAAAGATATTCCACATCTTATCCATACCCGTATAACCATCTCCAATTGGTATTCCACTAATGCTAGTTTTAACATGTGGGCCACCTAAAATGAAAAGTGTAAGCACGTACTCAAGAATTAAGAAAAAGAAAATCATACAAAGTGATGTAAAATACTAACTTGCAATTCTGGCTATACTGAGACATATGCCAATGGAGGAGTAAGCGAATGACATAACAGCAGCAATAAAAGAAATTATTGAAAGCTCATGAAAATTTGGGACTTGAGATAGAACAAGTTGTATTGCCCCAAATAATATGATGAATGGATTGTTTGACGTCATACAGTTCGCATCATGACCACGTTTGTGGAAACAACTGGCTTTCTTGATAGCCCTGATTTATTATAAATCAACCAGAAAAAGGATTAAAAATGCCTAAAATAAAATGCAACTCTAAAAAATAAATTAATGTTAGGGAAACTCCAACATTTAAGTAAATAAAAATAAATTGTAAACTGGATATTACATTATATATTTTTTTATAATGTGAGTAAAAAAGATTATAACAAATTGAAAGTGGGTTATTCGGAATACTCTAAACAACTACAATATTATAATTTGCAAACTTACACCATGCTTATTGCTGTGGTGATTGAGTATCCAATCGTTACACCAACCAAATTGCTAAATTGAGCTAAGGCACACATCTGGACATTTCTTCCTCCTGCAAATAGAATATGATTTTGAAATAATTCAATTTCGTTACATTTTAATTAATACAAAAATCAATAACATTAACATACCTAAATGAGATTTAACAGCATCTTTGTATACATAGTTTCTAGTGCCATTACTGCTCCTATAGCAATCGGCTAATAGAATGGACGTAAACCATGTAATAAGAGAAAATGCCAAGATGGCAATTAGTCCAGCAATCCAACCCAACTGAGCCATCGCCCATGCTAGAGACAGCACGCCCGACCCGATAACTGCCGTTATTATGTGAGCACTTGCCGTAAACATCGTTCCTATTCAATCGTATCCAACAATATTATCGTCACTTTATTTGAAGTTAAAAAAAAAAAAAAATTGAAGATGTAAAATTAATTCGTTGATATTAATTTCTTAACAATTAATAATCATTGCTTGATGAATTAAAATATTTGATGAGCAATACGTAAAACAAACACTAGTTATGTTTTTCGTTGTAAAATTATTAACTTGAGATATTGAATTTAGTAAATTATTTAGTTGATTGATTTTATACTGTAACGTCGACCCCTCTTGGTGTCAAAGATGGAGTATACTATAATATAAATCTATTAATTATTTTACTAAGTGCATTAATGTGCAAAAGTTATTAGAATATATTAATTAAATAATTTATGCTCTAATTTATTATCGGATTCTTATCTATAAAAAACCATGATCCAAAAGTTATTTGAGAAACAAACGAAATTTCCTTTAAAATCGAACTCCAACCATCCTAAAATGCACACCACATATAGCAAATAAAAAAATATATAATAATGTAAAAACAAACTTGAACTTGGGAAATAAGTGGTAATACACTTTATTAGCCAATTAAATATTTTACTGTTTCATTTATAAAATCAAAGTCATTTAATCAGAATTAAACAAATGAGATTTAGGAGATAACCTAACAAATTCGATAAAATGAAAACAAATTGAATAATTAATCTCATTAATTACATCCGATCATAAGAACCAAGAATGGTGAATGGAGAAGTCCTCAACAGTGGGGTACATCATTATACAACACAAATTTATTGTGAAAATATAGACAAAAATTTGTATAAGTATATAATTGTTTTGTGGATTAATGAAACTCCAATCCAATCATATATAAAATATATGTGACTTAAATTTTAAGATGGAAATGTCTGCATACCGGTTCTTTTGACGCGACCATCATCATCAAACTTGTCAGTTCCACCTTCAACACTAAAGCTCATTCCTGTTGTCATATTTTCTCAGTAAAAAAAAAAAAAAAAGAATGGAATGCTCTAATTTGTTATCAAAGTCAAGAATTGTGCAAATGTGGATTTGAATCGCATTCTTCACACTTAGCTTGTGTGAGTATGAGAGTAAGAAAAAATGAATAGTGAGGAAAAAGAAAATGGGGGTGTTTCTTAAAGTAGTTCACTCCTTAATACACGCATGATTTGTTAGCTATAAAAATGGGGAATTAGTTCATTAAAAGTAGTTATTATGGATAAATCTTACAAGACCAACTCGGATTAGGGTTGATGTTAATTATCCACCATACGTTTACGAGATAAATGTGTTTTCAGGTCTTTATATATAAACGTGTAATATGTACAACACTTATCTTCCCATGTTTATGGCATCACTTATTGACCAAGTTTATTTCTTTCTTTCAAGTTGTTTCTGTTTTTTTTTTTCCTTCCACAATTAATTGACACAAACGTATTTTTGTTCGGAGTTTGAATCGCTCTTGCTTTCTATTTAATGCTAAAAAAAAATCATGTGAAATTCAGTATGTCGATGCATTATTACATCCCATCGAACTAATCATACATTCGTCACTTAAATTATTTAAATTTATTACTTATATATCTATGAACACTAAAATATTACTACCTCCGTCCCGTGATAGTTTTCACATGTGAAGTGAAACACTTATTAAGAGTATTTTGGGTGGTTCAACAAGATAAATTGTAGAAGAGATCAAGTAAAATAAATCATGAGCGACATTTTTTAAATATAAATGATATTGTGAGGGTGTAGTTTATGGAGGATATTTCATTTGAAGGGTGTAAAAGAAATTTTGGGACAGACGAAAAAGAAAAGTGAAGGTAATCGTGGGACGGGAGGAGTATTAAATTTAAGAGTATGTCTCATGTCAACCCTGTGAAACTTGATTCATATTGGAAAAATAGATTTAGTTTACTTTTCAGTTATCGCGACTAATACTCTTTAGTAATATATGTCATACCATTTAGTTATCATAACTAATATTCTTCATAATGTTATCCTATTATAATATAAGTCACACCATTCAAAAAAAAAAAAAAACTAATACCCTTTAGTGATATAAGTAATATTCTTCAATTATCACAACTGATATCCTTTAGTAATATACTATATATTCTTTAATAATATAAATAATATTCTTCAATTATTACAACGGATACCCTTTAGTAATTCACCGTGAACCTTTATTCATAGTAGATTTTGTCTAAATTTAATAGTGACATGAAAATAAGTGATAAGGTATTTCCTACCTTTTTTAAGCCATCAATATCTCTAAAATTTAGGAATATAATTTTTAATAGTCAAATAATGGCTTGAATTTTCCATACATATTTAAAATTTATTATTAAAATAATATATATGTATAAAATGGAAATAATTTTAGAATTCATGTTATCTTTATTTCAGTAATTAATTTTTTAAAAGAAGTATTCTAAAAAAAAACTACAAACTTCAATGGGTAAAATTAACCCAGTAAGACGGGAAAGCCCAGTTACTTTAACGTTTCGGCCCACCCCAACCCATTGTTGATAAAAATAACAAACTTAATTAATAACATGAACGGTTCATTACATAATAATTTAAGCGTACAATCTTAATGCAAAACTAGTTAATTAAGTCTAGACACTTTTGTTGGGTCTATTTTAAGACAAAGATTCTCTCTTATAACATTATGTGTGGAAAAATAATGTGAATTGACTACTCAACATGTGTTGTGACTGGAAATTGATATTTACAATTTGCTAAGTTTTTTTTTGTCCTTCTGTAAGTTCTTTTGAGCTTAATTAATTGCTTATTCAAATTGAGTTTACTATATTTTTGTTGTCATTCTAAAGAGTATAGAATTTGTGATATTACGTTTTAGTTCCTAAATTGAAATAAGACTTTGACCTATTGAGTGTTGAGCTTAAAGATTTCGGAGATGACGAGTGATCAAAATACTGGACCATTTTAAGTTTTTATCATATTTTTTAACTTCCCAAAACTTGTTAAAAAGTTATTTTCGATTGTGAATCATCAATTGTCTTGGCTTATGGAGAAAAATAGTATTTTGTGTTTGGTAGATAGTGCTACCACTAGGGGTGGGCATCGGTACGGGTTTTTCGGGTTCGGGACCAAAATTTCGGGTACCCGAAATTTCGGGTACAATTTTAAGAAACCCGAACCCGAACCCGATTTACTTCGGGAACCCGAAAATCGGGTCCCGAAATTTCGGGTACCCGATTTCGGGTACCCATTTTTTTTTTTTTTTTAATTTTAAATCTCTTGAGACATTTATAATAATCTCTATTTGCATTCTTCCATATTATTCTACAATTTTGTCGTAACTCATGTGCATTTTTCCAATTTGAGATTAAATCTCTTGAGTGTTGAGACATTTTCTTACGCACCTAATAAATAGTTAATGCAATTAAAAAAAAAAGAAACAAATTTACAAACAATTTAAACACTAATGGTTAAATATTATGCAATAATTTCAATTGTACCAACTCATAAGTCTCATTCCAATTATCCAATAATCTATCC
The DNA here is from genome assembly GCA_030762865.1 of Paraleonurus japonicus. Lineage (NCBI taxonomy): Eukaryota > Viridiplantae > Streptophyta > Magnoliopsida > Lamiales > Lamiaceae > Paraleonurus > Paraleonurus japonicus. The sequence goes on along the minus strand of CM061057.1, from coordinate 1,399,316 downwards.
ATAATACTTCATAAAATTCCATAATCCATAATAACATAACTTCAAGTCTTCAACAACCATGAATTATTGCCTTATGCGGTTATGCCTATTCAAAGCTATTAAAAGTTATTAAATTTAAAAAAAAAAATTCATCAATTTTCGTCTTGAAAACCCAACCCGAACCCGTATTTCAAAATTCGGGTTCGGTTCGGTTGGTGCCAAACCCGTATTTTGTGTTTGGTAGATAAACCCATTGCCCACCCCTAGCTACCACACATACTATCCTGAAAGATAGAATTTTTTTTCAAAATTTGGTGGAAAAGAGGGGGAGTGTCACAACGATTGCTAATGATAATATCTTAATAATAGGCTCTCGTAGATCTTCAGTAATTCTCCCTATAGGTATTGAATTAATCATTAATGATGCATTGTTATATCCACAATCTAAACGTACGTTTACTAAATCACTTTCTACATCTACTTTTGAAAAATATGTCAATGCTATTGTGATGCGTAGGTTTGGAAGGTTGTTGTCTTCAGGGGGAGTAACAACTTAAGATCAATCTTGAAGATTGGATCCCGAAATCAATGATTGTACTCATATTCTCCCCCTAAATTACTCTGTCGAAGATAAATGAGACATGGATATCACGACGTAATGTACAAGGGGGAGTTGTGAATATATTATAATTATGGACATTACTTGTTGGAAAATATATTTAATGGGTCAGGATGCCTAATGGCTTTTAGGGTTCCATCTCAATTCTTTTTCTATTTATACATTCGTATTATTGTATCGTTATGTACAATAAGGAATATAGTGAAATATCTCCTGGCTTGGTTCGCCCCTAAACATAGTCATTCTTCACGAACTGGGTAAACAAATTCTTGTTCTTTTCGTTCTTTATTTATTTTACAACAACTAAGTATATGGTACTTGTATTTATCTTTCATTTAGATTAAAATTTTTATACTTACATTTATTTTCCATTTTCATTCATTTTAAATTTAAATTTAGATTTTAAAATTCTAATTTTATCTTTAATTATTCATAATTTAATTATTTTTCTATACTTTTGAGAATTTTTCTCCAATTACTTTATACGTTTTTTTATGGTAAATTTTTGACTCATTTGTCTTCATCTCTATTTTTGCCCCATCTTTCTGCTATTAAACAACAATATGAAATTTTAAACAAAAATTTTCTTAATCGATCTTTCATATATACTAATCCAAAATTTATGTCATTAACTGACAAATATTATGAAAACACCCCGCGTATTACGCAGGTTTTATACTAGTTTTTGATAAGGTAATTTAAATTGATTTATGTAAAAATTTTAAAAGTGACCACATACACATTGATTGAGATAAAATACTTTTGGTTAATAAGTTAAAAATGATATTTTTTTAAAAAGGTCTTACATGTATAGGGTGTACCATGCAAATCAAATCAAATATATATTTTAACAGTATCAATTATTTTTTTAGTGAAAATTATTGGTGAAAATATCGACATTTCTCATTGAAAACATTTGATATTATTTAAAAATATATTTAAATATATGTGCGTTCATCTGATACACAAAATGCCTAATATATTATTTCTAAGCATTGGATATAATTCGTAAACACCTAATACTTTTACTTTTATTTGAGGCGAATTGCATTAAATAAGATTTGCCAGAATATGAGGAAATATTACCTTTTTCCTGGTCAAAGTCTCTGTCCACAGATTTTCATAATCTTCGTTTCTTTAATGTTTTTTAAGATAAAATCCCGTACATGTACTAAATACATTACGTAATTAATTTTTTTTAAATAATATTAATTATTTTTATCAAACAACGGTAACTATTCAATACAAATATAAATATCCAATTAATATCATTTAGTAAAAATAATTATATCGTTTTTTGAAAATAACTAATATTATTTAAAAAATATTTTTGAATTATATAATGCATTCACCACAAATGAGGCTTATCTTTTTTATGATCATGTTAAAGAAGTGTTTTATTAAAGATGCCTTTCTGTTGTAATATATATGAGCCAAATATGAGTGTAGTTTTGTGCTGCAAGCCTGCAATGTAGTTACTTTCAAAGTTTAATACGAATAAATTTCAGAATAATATCTAAATTAGAGTAAATAAAATGAAGGGAACATAAATAATTTGCAATTGAACGTTGCAATAATTATAGAAATATCGTGTTTACTGTAAATTTATAATATTATTATACACACGTGAATTATTAAAAAAAATGTTACATTTAAGAAATGAGAGAGAGACTTATGATTAACTAGTTTTGCATTGAGATTGTATGCTCAAATTATATATAATGAATCGTTCATGTTATTAATTAAGTTGTTATGTTTAGTCAAATTTAGTCTAAATATTTTAATTGTATTGATCTAAATGGTTTAATTATATATATTTGTATGTTTTAATTATATTTGTATGCACGTTTCATTCATGTATCAAATTGCACTAATACAATTGGTACTTGGTAGACAAACTGATCAAAAAAGACAAATTATCCTGTAAAAATATTATGATATTGATTTATAAAAGTAGTAGAATATAAAATAAATTTTATGGTATTTTTTATGAAAATTTTATGATATTATTGAATGAATTTAATGTTTTTTTTAAAAAAAAATTGAATGTAACAACTATTAAATTTGTTTCGAAAAAAAATACTATTAAATGAATTTAATTTTGAAATTTTATTAAAAAAACGGAAAAATGCACAAGAATTAAAAGAAAAAAAAAAAGAGAAAAAGGAAGAAGGCAACTCCTGTATATAAAAGGAGAGCGAAGTGAAGAATTGCACAGATGAGCGCCAAAAAAGAAAAAGGGTAAAAGAAAAAAAAAAAAATTCCGCGGTGTGCTGAAATGCGAAGGCAGAGAGATACGTGGATGAATTTGCGGTGGTGGGCGTGAATAAATATGTAAATTGCAGCGTATTTCAGTTTTGACTCCCCCCTAAAACCCTTCCTAAAATCTTTTTTGTATCGCATGTTGTATGTATATATATATATATACCACCTTGGAATCAATTGTCATTACATCCGGATTATATTTCCACCCCAATCCCTTCCGCGTTCATTAATTGTTCTGCTGTTTCTTTACTATTTATATGCACTCCGCTGCAGAGAGCGGCTGCCTCGCCGAAACAGTGCTCTTCTGTTGTATTTCAATGTAATTCAGTTCAACACTCTTTAGGTTTTTAGTTTTCCTAATTCTTGAACAAATTGGTACTTATAGACGTGGTTTTAAGTTTTTCATTGGATTGAGGATTAGTTGAATTCTTGGTTCTGGTCTTTTCTTGAATCGTGTTCATAACCTTTCAAGATGTTATGAACGTCTTTTGGTTTCAAGATTTTCAAACGTTTATTTCTTTCAAGAATCAAGAATGTCGGATTTCTGCCTTTCTTAGTTGGGTTGCTTCTTGTTGATCTTGGTTCCGTCAGGGTGGGTGTGGTTAGGGTTTTCTGCTTTTCTTGATAGGTTTTACTCGGAGAATTTGATTCTGCCATTCTAAAAGGAAGGACTCCCCGTCGATCATGGGGTGGTGGTGGGGGTCTCTTTAGGGTTTTCTTTCAAGAATGGCCGTTTCTGCCATTCAAGAATGGCGGTTTCCTTTTCAAAAGATGAAAAAAAGAAAAAAAAAAAAAAAAAGGAGAGAGAAAGACAAATGGCCGGTTCTCCTTTTCTTGGTTGATTTGCGTGAAAATTTTGGTTCTGCCATTTCAAAGGCATAACTTATTTTGATCACTGCTCGTCTCTTGGTTCTGCCATTTCAAAGGCATAACTTATTTTGGTTGGGTTGCTTGAAGAATTTTATCCTCCCATTCTTAAAGTCACTCATGACCGATCTTGATTGGAATATTTTTTTCAAGAATTTTGTTTGATACTTGACGTTTTTATATGACATTAGGATCATTGCTCTGCATCTCTACATAAATCCTTTTGGTTGATAAATGATAAATTACAAATGAATCATTCTTTCCCAATTGTTCTTCTTGTCATCGTTTTTTTAAATTATATTATTGGATATTCATGAATATCTCGCTGTAATCCTGTATGCTCTTCGTGCCTTTCACGAGGAAAATATGTTATATCACTAATACAACTAAATGAGTGGTCATATAACAAATTAAATTATTAAGTGTTATCATTGCTTTATGCACCACTTTCCTTATATATTTGTGGTCAGTTCTTGTTTGTTTTCTGAGTGGTTTTTTAATTACTGGTAGCTCGTCCTTCTATTATAAAGTGCAGTGTTTTAATGGCCGTCAGCTTGTCCACATCGATTTAGTAATATTTATTGTTTTCCCATGTTTTTTTCAGAGACTCGCCATTTTCCAGAAATGGCCAATAACCCCCAGTCCACAGGCATGCAGGTAATAGATGCTTTCTTATATGAGTTATTTTGAACACTTTAACACAATCTCCTTGTTAAGCTTTTGGTTTTTATAATATTTTATGACTTGAAAGGTAATATGAAGAAGATGGAGTAGGACATGTGTATCACATGTTTATCGAGTTAATTAAGGTTAAGCACCTGTGGTGCGATGTGGCATACTTACTATGCTCACTAATTATGTAGTCTATTATGCATTATTGTATGGGAAGTTGCGAGCAAATATTATCTCATAAATGGGAAAATGATATTTCCATCCTTGAAAACTAGCATTGTTATCCAACCACGTGTAAGTATAAATATGGTAATGAAGTGACGTAGCAAAGGTACACACTATACGTTATGTGAGTGTGTGAAGTGTTTATGCATACCTTTTAATTATGTATTATTACTTTGTTTGTGTGTTGAAACTTTACCGTTCAATCCTAGAAACCCAAGGTATGAACCCTTGAATTGCCCAGTAATCAGCATATGCTGTTCGAGAAATGCTCTCAATAATTAAGAATTCAGAATAATCTGCCTATCTACTACAATCCACACAAATACTCAAAAGTGCCCTAAGCTCAAAAAGGAAATAAGAAATCAACAACAATAATATCCAAGGAAACAAATAATCAAATCAATCTAAAATCAGTGATTAGTCCGATTTGGGTCCCTTTCCTCTTCTATGATATACTTTCGTGATTGGTGGGAATATTTGAAATCCTATCATTGTGTTCTGGTCATCCACATGTAATGTCTTTTTGAAAGGGGTTACCAGTTAGGTAAGTTAGCAGAAAATATTATGTCTGTTATACAATGAATTCATCTTATATCAGTTCATTTTGTTCCCCCAATTTGAACCTTACACATGAGTTCTTATCATAGGGTTCTCAACCGTGTTTCCTTGATTCTCTTACATGTGAAAGGTACAGGATATGCATACTTTTCTGGAAATTCACCTGGTATTAGGATTTATGGCTTTTTTTTTTTTAAATCTTTACCTCTTTTAAACTTCTCTCCTCAAGTTATCTTACTATGCTCAGTATGCTCACTAATAATTTTGTCATGGTATTTTGTATGAAGTCCTCTTTTATGTTACTAATTTCTGTTCTTATGCTTTGTTTTCTACTGATTTTTGTACATTTTACATGAATATTGAAAAAAGCCTGTCCAGCATCGTATGATGGTTCCTCCTCCAAATCCTCCTCCCATGCCGATGCAAGTAAGTTTCATTTGTAATTTAACTCAACCTTGAGAGGTTGGTTTTATTAGTAATAAAATGTTACCAATGCTTCAATCCTATTTTTTATGTTTGTTAGTTCCGACCTGTGGTTCCACCACCACAGCTGCCGCCATTTATTCCAGTGGCTCCCCAGCAGTTTCAGCCCAACATGGGAATGCTTCCTCATCCGCCATCCCAGTATCCTCAAGCAGTGCCACCTCCGACATTACAGCCACCTCCGCCATTACAGCCACCTCCACCATCACAGCAACCTCCACAAGGACCCGGTCTTCCAGGACATGGTTTGCCTCAAGGACCACCACTTCCTCAGCCAGATTTCCTTCCTAATAGACCTATAATGTCTGCTCCCCCGCAACTTCAACCCCCTAATAATTACATGCCCAGTTTTGGTGGTCCTAGAATCTCTCATATGCCATACAATGTAAGACTTCTGTTCGTGCTTTATTAGTTGTAAAATTTTCCAAGAATCACAGCGTTCATATAACATCAACACTTGTACCTTTATAGCCTTCTTCTGGTGGCCAACCACAAATGAATGTGATACCCACAGCCCAGCAACCTTGGTATCCTACTGGGAATCAGGACATGCAATCAACTCTACCTGTGCAGCCACCTGTGGAACAAAGTTCTGGAGAACAAATATGGTTTTCAGCTGGGACCCACATAAAGCCTGTCACACCTTTGCAGCAGAACGGGGATCAAAATGGTGGGGCTCAGCATTGGATTCCGCATGGGAATCATAATGCCCAATCTGGTGCTGAGGAACAAAGTACTGAAGTGGTCAGTCCAGAGAGGATTTACTGTGTTTACTTCTATTTGATTTCGTATAATGTTTTCTTTTGACCTCATTTCACGTCAAACTTATTTTTTTGGTTTCAGGGGAAGAGTGCTGTGGCTGATGTAGACAAAATGGCTTCATCAGATTGGATGGAACACACCTCTCGTGAGGGAAAAAAGTATGTCTATTTTATTTCATTTGTTAAGAAAGGTATAAATTGTGATCTAATTCTGTTATGATGTCTCAATACATGGATTCTGGGACTATATGCATATTTCTTGTTTGAAAGCAAATAAATATATTCGCGTATCGTTATGAATCGTAGACATATATTTGTTTTAGCTCACCGTGAAGTGGCATTATGCGAGTCTTCCAGAAACATGCAGAAATTAAAAGTATATTAATAGAGTCATTATTGTTTTTTCTTATGATATAGAAAGGGTGCTAGATAATCTACTTTTTTGTTATATTTCTTAAGTACGTGACAGTAGTGGCCACTAAATGATCAGAAGGATGAGGCACGTGGATTTTTGATGTTATGCTGACTGAGTACCTGTCTTTTACTAAAAGTTTTTGTCGTCTTTTACATAATTTTGGAATAAAAAGTTCACTTTGGTGATAAATTAACATAGTTCATATTTGTCGCCTTTATGAGAATAAATTAACTTAATGTATTTCCCAACTCTGCCCTGGCACGTATCGTTTTTCATATGTATATGCTACTTATTAATTCTTTGTCATTTACTATTTCCAATATAATAAAACTCTAACATGGAAGAAATATGGTCTTTAACACTTGAGTATGCTAGACGAGAATCTGGTGGAAAAAATATAGAAGATCTCGAACATACAATGTCAAAAATTACCAGAAACTATTTATAACGCGTGTTTATGTGCTTCTGTTTTAACATTTATTAAACTTGTGGCACTTTCCAAATGCAGATACTTTTACAACAAAAAGAGAAAGTTCTCTTCATGGGAAAAGCCTTTAGAATTGATGACACCAATTGAGGTGACGCACTACTTGATCAATTCTTTTTTATTATTTTATGCATTTTTATTTTTTGCGAATATTGGCATGAATTTCCTTGACTATATTTCTATGATGCAAGGATTTGGACAATTTTTCTACTTGTGAAAAAATTAAAATGTTATGTTGATTAATATAAGATTATACTGGTTGTGAACCTTTAGCATAACTTGAGTATAGGGGAATACCTTTAACTCGGTTTATTATATTTTTTATGTTGCGTCTTCTGCGGTTGGAATTCTCCAGTTGATTTCAACTTTTATGTTTACAGAGGGCTGATACATCTACCGACTGGAGAGAAATCATTACTTCTGAGGGGAGAAGGTGTTTATAATAATGGCTACTCCAAACATTTTACTTTCTTCTGCTACATCTGAGAAAATCTGATATCCACTCTGTTTTGTATGCTGACCAGCTTTGATTTCTTTTTACAGATTTTACTATAATAGGGTCGCCAAAAAATCTAAATGGGCTATTCCAGATGAAGTCAAGGTACTTATAGTTTTTCTAACCAAATAATACATGCTATAGAATGATTATGAGTTCTCCTAGATTATCTCTTTGTTTACTTTGCAAAATTTTGCTTGTAGTTGGCTCGTGAGAGAGTGAATATGATTTCGTGTGAAGAAACACCCACAGTAAAGGATGTAAATTCGTATCCTTCTTCCACTGTTTCTGTCTCTGAAAACGAAGCTACAGCTCCCGATCCCAATTCAAATAATTTATCCTTGTTGGCCCAAGAAACGGTGTCAAGTCCAGTTTTGGTGTCAGCACCTGCTGTTAATCCTGAACCTGATGTGTCTTTTGGACTATCAAGCATACAAGACGACATTACTAATTTAACAGCAGATGAAACTCCTGCTCTTCCAGAAGTTGCCACATCAGCGGCCTTGTCAGACACGCCTGTGCTGACTGATTTGTCCAATGCCATCACTTCACCAAAGTATCAAATGTTCATATTTGATTATTTGTTTCCATTTTTTTGTTGGGTCATAATCATTTATTACTTTCAATATTTGATCAGGGGAGTCTCCGATATGTCGCCTCTGGAAGCTGCACCTTCTTCTGTAAAATCTTATACTGTGAGCACAGAGGTAATTTTGTTGTGCACTTGGTCAAACAATTTTTCCTTTTTCCCTATAGTAGAAATGATGCATTTGTAATGGCTACTCAGCACTACGTGAATTGTTCATTCATCTGTAGGAAGCAAATAAAAGTGCAGGAAGTGGAGGGATTAATGCACCAGAAGGGAAAAAATTAGAGCATGAAGCTTTGGTCTATGAGAGTAAAGAGGTATTGCATATTGACTTAATTCCTGCAGTTGCTTCCTTATAATTTATTTACTTCAAATTCACTGCTGATTGCTCTCTGTGTTTATGAATAATTATTTTAGGAGGCGAAGAATGCTTTTAAAGCTCTTCTGGAAACTGCAAATGTCGCATCTGACTGGACCTGGGACCAGGTCTGCTACACTTCTTTACAATTTATTTTCAATTGTCGGAAACTCTATGTACATAATGAATTTTAAGCAGGCCATGAGAGTAATAATAAATGACCGGAGATATGGTGCACTAAGATCTCTTGGAGAGCGTAAACAAACTTTCAATGAGGTAATCTCTACAATGAAGTTGTTTAGATGGGTGTGGTCTAATAATTGCCCTAGCTGTATTCTACTCAGAAGTTATTATCGACTCTGTATCATCTGTGTTTCAGTTTGTGGGGCAGAAGAGAAAACATGAAGCTGAAGAGAAACGTTCTAGACAGAAGAAAGCAAAACAAGATTTCATCAAAATGCTACAAGTAACTTAGTTTTTCTGCTAATTTATGTCAAAAGCACTTTATACTTGCATATTTTTTAAACACAATTTTTCTTTTTTATAATTCACCTCTAAAATCCTTGGCCTATAATATCCCCAGGAAACTAAAGATTTGACATCATCAACAAGATGGAGGTTTGTCTTTTTATTCTTATGACACAGTATTCTATTTGCTTGGGCTTTTAATAAATTTTTTTTTTATATGAATTTTTTCTATGGGGCTTTCAGTTAAATATCATTGTACTACTGTTGCAGCAAAGCAATATCTATGTTGGAGAAAGATGAGCGTTTTCAAGCTATGGAACGAGCAAAAGACCGTGAAGACCTCTTTGAAGAGCATATAGAGGAGCTTAAGAACAAGGTAGTTCTTTTACGGCTCTTTTAATTAGGAAGAAGGTTAAGTTGGATGTCCAAGCTCCCAAAGGAGGTGGGATCTAGTCATGCTCATCTTCAGCTATTGAATTGTTTAATGGATTTATATGCACGTTTTGGTTACTTATGCTCTGTTTTGTTCTTTTACTAACATTTCCTTATTTTCTGGGCCATTTTTTTTAGCATTATCTTTATTATACTGAATAAGCACCCGTTGGCTTATTATCGGGCATAATGTTTGGAGAATTTTTATTCCTTGTGCTCTGTTAATTGATCCATCCGAGAAGAAGTCAATAATCATTTTCACTGCCTCTGATGTTTCATCTCTAAAATGCCTGAGAGTCCTATAACTTGATAGATTTTTTTTTTTGTTTATGTTACTTTCTGGGGAATGGATGATTGGTAGGTTAGGTACTCACACAATTATTAAGTCATCCAAAGGCAATGGGTGAAGCATATCAATTAGGCATTCTCTATGCCACCTTGTAACTTACTGTTTATCTTGATTAGGAACGAGCAAAGGCTTTGGAAGAGAACAAGCGTCATAAGATGGAATATTTGGAATTTTTAAAATCTTGTGACTTCATTAAGGTATTTTTCTTCGATAATTCCTTTTCAGTCCTCCAATATTTTAGCAACTGATCATATTATGTGTACATTATCCTTATTTTCTCAGGCAAGTAGTCAATGGCGAAAAGTGCAGCACCGATTAGAAGCTGATGAGAGATGCTCGCGCCTTGAAAAGATGGAACGCTTTGAAATCTTCCAAGTAAAAACTTGTTTATATTTCTTTTAAATATTTTATCATAAATATCTGTGGCATGCAAAATTGACATCTGATATGGCTGATTGCTATTGTTGAACTGGCACATTTAGGAATACAGAAGAGATCTGGAGATGGAGGAAGAGGAACAAAGAAAATTGCGAGTGGTAAGATATCATAGATTTTCTGTAGTAGTCATCAGTGGTATAATATTTTTATGCACATATTAGTTTCCTTCCTCTACATTTCTTGAAATAGGAGGAACTTAGGAAAGCAGAGCGTAAGAACCGCGATGAATTTCGAAAGTTAATGGAAGAACATGTTGTTAATGGAATTCTTACAGCCAAATCTCATTGGCGAGACTACTGCATAAAGGTTCTGGTCTTCTTTCCTTTGAGTGTTGAGACGAGAAATCGTTGTATTACTTTCTCATTGATTTTTAACATGATTTTCAGATTAAAGATGCTCCTGCATATCTGGCTGTATATTCAAACACCACAGGTTCTACTGCAAAAGATCTCTTTGATGATGTCGTAGAAGACCTGGACAAACAGGTAGTTTGAGTAGGCATTTTTCCAGTTTTTTTTAGAACTGATGATCTTAAAATTTTCTACTATCTTTTAGGATTTACCTAGATATTGTAGAACACTCTGTTATAAATAGATTTATTCTGCGATAGTAGATAGTTTCTGAGTAAAAGAAAAAGAAATATGATCATGACCGCAAAATTAAATTTACTCAGGTACTCTCCCTTAGTATTTATCTTTCCTTGAACTTGAAGTTATAATGACTAATTACAATATGGAGCCTGTAGAAATGAGCACAGTTTATTCCTTTAGATCTTTCTCCTCATTGTTGGCATTGTGCACACAAGTTTATCTCTCATTGATAAATTAAATTGCAGTATGCAGAGGACAAGGAGAAAGTAGAAGAAGTCATAAAGAATGAGAAGGTATTGCTTTTCCCTAGGGTATTTGTTGGACTTTATACTTGGATCAATTTACGTATTTGTGTTTTCAGATATCTTTGTCCACAAGTTGGACACTTGAAGAGTTTAAGGGCGCTCTTTCAAGAGAGATTACCTCTAAACGTATATCAGATGTCAACTTAAAGGTGTGCCATTCTCTTATTAAATTTCATATGCGTGATAATAAAAAGATTATGCTCCTGAAACATCGTTAGACAAATGTTATACTTGTTTGCTATCAAAATTTTTTGGTTCTACAATTATCTGTTTTGTATATTGAACCTGTGGGAAGCCCATGCGCACGTGCTAAGCTTCAGTTTCTTGCTTTTGCGGTGCTAAATCTAGTACTTCTCAGTTGCTTTTCGTACACATTTTTTGTGGTTTATTCAACTGATCTTGTGGCACATTTTTTGTTATGTTTTTTCATGCATATATTCCCGCTTGTATCTCTGCATTCATATTGATTATTGATAATTGAAAATCTGATCTGTAAGTATATTGCAGCTTATATTTGATGAGTTATTGGACATTTCAAAGGAAAAAGAGGAAAAAGAAGCTAAGAAGCGTAAGCGCCTAGCTGAAGATGTCTATGAATTCCTTTTTAATGCAAAGGTACATCAGTGGGTCATCTGTGATTCTGAGGCTTTTACTTATCATTCTATTATATGATTTATCTTCAATGTTACTATTAAACAGGAAATAACATCCGATTCATATTGGGAGGAATGCATTCCACTCCTTGAAGAGAGCAGGTAAGCAGTTTGTCTGCTTTGTAAAATTGCAGCAGTAGTTATAGTGGCTGAAGTTTGAAGCTTGCGTATCTTTTATAAACCTGTTTCAACTGCCTTCTCTGGCTTCCACCCGAATTTGTTTGGCAATCACTATGTTTAGAAATGGCTTTAGCCTTGCTTGAATTATTCTGCGCGGTTGGTTTCTTTTCAAAAATATAAGCTTTACATATGTTCCTGAGTTAACAAGCTAATTATGCTACTGGACAGGTTTGTGGGGGAAGAGAGCTTTTTCCGTGAAATTTTTAATAAGGTTATTCTTGATCTTAAGGCAAAAGAAAAGGAGCGGAAGCGAAAAGCAGATAAGGTAAACAAAGAATTGCTTTTTTATTGTAATAATGTGTACCACCATACCAATCAAATAATAATAATAATAATAATAATAATAATAATAATAATAATAATAATAATAATAATAATAATAATAATAATAATGTGTACCACCATGAATGTTGCCATGCACCCAAAAACAAGATGTTATTTTTCCTTTTTGCTTATCTCTTTATCGTTTTTTTTTTGTTGTCATCATGATTTAGTAAAATCCAGAATTTTCTTTTATCATCTTTCTTGGCAACTTCACAACTGCAAGAAATCAGCATATTAATTTGTGCAGAAGATGAGCAAATTTAAGTTTCATGTGCTGGATTGATGTTTTAAATCTGCTATATATTTAGGTGAAGGCAAGCATTGATACTTTTTCTAAGTTATATTCACTAATCTTAGGCCCTGGATTGTAATTTAATTTATGCTTAGATACTGACATCAACGTGCAATATATGTTCTAAGTATATGATGATTTTTGCAGGCTAAGAAGGAGAGAAAGGATAAGGGAAAAAAGGAAAGGAGAAGAAAAAGTAAAGATAGAGAAGGCGAAAGCAGAAAAGAGAGACATAAGATAAATGAAGGCGAGAGTGATGGATCCGATACGAGTCTGGAAGAGAGCAGGAGGTCACGGGAGAGGACTAAGAAGCATAAGAAACGGCATTTTGATGATGATGACGACAAAGACCGTTCAAGATCTCATAGGCATGGCTCGGATTCCAAGAAGTCGAAGCACGATGGGGATGGGGATTTTGGTGAGCTCTAGTAGCGCCATCATCTGTTTATCTGTCTGTCTGTCTGTTTCATTAACTACAGAAAGTTGAACCTTTATTTAACTGTTTTAGTTATGTGACTTGTTTTATACACTTCATTTCTTTGACTTGGAAGGGGGTTTAAATAAATTTAACCAATGTGTGATATTTATCTTTTCTTGTGTATGATTGTTTGTATTATTATGCACATTGTGTATGTTCTTGTGTTAAAATGCTTCACGCACGCAGAATGCGAGAAAGGTGCAAACATGGTAACTGGTAAGCCATCTGCACAAAGCTTTTATACATTGTTTTTTAAGTTTTTTTTTCCTGATGTTTTATGTCCAGAGATAGAAGATTCTAGAACCATCAACAACGTGGATGCAGTGACAATGTTATGTCTCTCTTTCTGAATTCTGATGATTGAAGAAGGTAATTAATCTCTGTTAATTTTGAAAATTTTTATGCTCATCATTTATCAAGAGTATATGTTTATTATGTGTGGGGTTTTAATTTGGTATCATGTTGAATTTTCATTTGTTTTTTCAAAAGAAAAGTAGAACGAGGAAAGAAGCTTCTAAAAACTTCTTTGCGTGGAATTTAAATTTGTACTATATTATGTTCTGACATCCTCTTTTTTTTTTTGAAGAATAGTCTTGAGGAAAGTTTACTTTCTAAATGATGTAATTTGAGTTTGATGCGGGTCACCTTGTTGGTTTAAGTTGGTTTAACTAATTCTGATTGATTAACTTTTTAGTAGAATATATTGCTGCCATGACACAATTGATTTCAAGAGATTATTAGGTGGTAATTTTTTTTTTCAATTGAATTTTAATTTTAGGCATGTTCTGACCTATTTAGAAATGGATCAAATTAAACCGAAATTGAATAAAAAATGCACAAGTTGCAACATGGTGCAATTGGTGTTATGAGTCTCAGCTAAAACTGAATTCATCAACATAAATCTATAACTTTGAATAAACAATAATAATTATACAAATCCTTAAAATAGAAAGAAAGAACCCAAGGTTGATAATTAAATTCCCGTTTGTACGGGAGGGTATGAATTTTGAATCGGGCGAATGATTTCTTATGAGAATATTTTCATTGGAGGAGAGGCTTCTTAGAGAAAAAAGTAGTATTTAACTTGGGTCGTAGACTGATTAAATTTTTGGTTGATGAAATCTCCAACTACTATCATAATACTATTAAAAAAGAGGGTAAGAATTCATAGGAGACGGAATCTCATTTACAATAATAAATATATGATCCATTGAATTATGAAGTCTGCTCAATCGTGTTTTAAAAGTATGCGTGGTTTGAATATCTAAATAAAGTTTCTGTGTCTGAAAAAAAAGAGTTGATGTAATGAATGAAAGCAGAGACCCGTGAAGATTCAATGAAATGAAATATAAGGCCATAATAAAAAATTAGAATAGAAAAAGATGCCGAATGAAATATATAGAAGGTTCTTTCTGATATCTAGAATTCTTACTTTTATATCTTGGAACCAAACAACAACCCCACTGTTGAATTGTCAACTCCCCATATTTTTCTTTATCCAAAAATTAAAAGTTGGATGAGGCGTGGGCGTGGCCAAATCATTATGGCGGTAATAGGATGTTTGAGCGGTAAAATGGCATTCAGTAATTATTATATACTGTGGTAATATAGGCATCCGTGGCATTTTGATTTTAGGTGACATAAGGACGTAGGAAAGTCAAAAGTCATTATTTTGTTTAAATCTAAATGACGAATTCACCCTTGCCTTATTAAAATATTGAACTCCCTCCCTCTCTCTCTCTCTATAAATAAATAAATACATCTATGCTTTTGAAATCGTCCAGGACAGAAGAAGAAAATGGCTACGGCTAACATCACCTCCCTTTGCATTGTAACCCTCCTCGTGTTTCTAGCATTTTCCGATCATGTCGTCGCCAGGCATGGCCCCACATTCTCCGCTCCGGTAAACTCTCTCTCTCTCTCTCTCTCTGCATGCATGTATATTTTGATCGTGGCTTTAAAATTGTGATGATGATGATGATGATGATGATATTAATTAATTAGGTTGATGAGGATGATTGTGGTGGTAAAGATGAGTGCTTGATGAGAAGAACGCTTGAGGCTCACCTCGACTATATCTACACACAGAAACAGAAGCAGCCATGAATATCTTTCAACCATTCAAAATATATATTAAATACATACTTTATTCATGTATCTTGATAAATTAATTTCTTGTTTTACATATATAGTTTGTATACTCCTACTTCATTGCACATTTGTGTATTGTTGAATCATCATTTAGAAAAAACATCATATAAATATTAATGACATCAAATTTTGGTTGTCAATATGGTTCTGATTTCACGAGATAGAAAATAATGGGTTTATGTATAAATCTTCGTAGAATTGGTGTTTGAATTGTGAGTGATCGTAGGGATCAGGAAATTTAATAATAAATTCTCTAAAATAAAAAGAAGATAGAAATAGACGTTAAAATATGATGATGCTAAAATGATCTTTTCTAAAATTATTCTACTTTTATATAATCATTATAATTGATCGTAATGTCCTTTGACATCTATATAATGAATGCTATGTCCAGAGTTTTCTTTCAACATTTTTTCATAATGTCCTCGGATCCACGCTCACATGGGGTAATATATATATATATATATATATTGCTCCCCCTTACCATGAAAGTTTTCATACGAGTGAGGATAAACACTTTAAGAAAAAGTGAGGGTGAAGTTTATGAATGATTTTCCATTTTAAGAGTGGAGGATATTGTGGAAGGATGAAAAAAGAAATTTTTGAAAAGTATTATGGGAAGCAGGGAGTAAGTATATCAATATGTTAATGTATTTGGGGTCAAGGTTTAATTATCTTACAACCATTAAAACAATATTGTCTTAATTTGTATGCACTAGGTGCATCATGTAATTCAACCATCACTTTTATTTTATTGAAATGTCAAAATTTTCACTGACCAGTCACGATTGTTAAATTATAATTAATCGTAACTGTTCATTGAAAACAACCGTGATTGTTTGATGATGAAAATAAGAAAGACTATTTAAAAATACAATTAAATTATACCATGCATCCAATATATGCTAATATAGATTGCAAATGATAAATGGAGCAAATAATTTGGCAAGAGCATCAAGTGTATAACCCCATCATAAATAAATCAAGTATGGAGAAGAAAAGATTCCAATATGATGAATGGGTTGCTTTATGTGATGCCCATCATCATATCTTGAAACCAAATCATACCTATTCCACCACCATCTCTTAATAACTAGCTTGCCTCCTCCCACCACTCAATTACTATTCTACATTCTATAAATTTATTAATTAGTTTGAAAGAAAAAATCAGATCTAATTAATGACTGATATAAATTGCACTCGTCTTGTACAATCTTGTATCAAGGTTTTGTGATTTTTTCCAATTCAAATCACACATGGCGATTACAAAAAATAGTACCCTTCTAATTTCATTTTATTTTCTTATGGTTTTTAATTGAGAAGATAAACCTCACGCCTTGCAATGAAATTTAAAAAATAAAGAATAAATCAGCCAAAGTTAATTGTATTGGATTTCATAATTCGAGTTCTAAATCACGAGAGAAATGTAGATCCCAAACGAGCTCTAATTGATTAAATACAACAAATGAATATGTTCAAGCAACACGAGAGCAATTAGATGTAGGTTATTTGTATCGATATTTTTAGTAAAGACATTTTTTATTTTAAAATAAAAACTCTACTATTTGACATTCTACTGAATTTTCCTAAAATATCTACCTATGTGCGGCTGTGCCACTATAATTAGTAAATACACCCTCGATTTTTTTTTTAAAAACAAAAAATAGCTAAGATAAAACCCGGTGATTTTATAAAAAAAATTTGTACAAAATTTGATATAATTTTTTTTTTCAAAAAAGTAGTAAGCTCTTGGAATTTTTTTCCAAAATCTTACACAATTTTCGACAAATCAAATTCGAAAATTGTACAATTGCGAAATAAAAAGACACGCGAAGCACTTATGCTATAACATTAGACTATCCATATCATTTTATTCATCCAAACTACATAAGTATTTATAACAAACATTATCATATTCACCATAAAATTAAATCAAATAAAAAAAAAACTTACATGTGTATTCAAGAACCCATGTATCCACTATCCTTGCAAATTGCAATGTAGGTTAAATAGAAACAAAATAGTTGAGATGATTGTTGGTCTAGGGGAGTTTTCGTGTTTCAGATAAAAAAATCTGACACGCAAAAGTTGGGGATGAAGCTCAACGTCAAAAATCTTATTTTTAAAATTTCATGCGTCTGTTTACTTGTTTTTTATTTTTTATTTTAAGAGGAGAGTGCATATACTAAATAATAATTTGGAACTGGCCCAAAAATTTATTGGGCCTGTAAAGGGCTTGGAGCCCATTTAGTATAAGACTGTTGTTGTGGCCATGTTTGAAGCACTTATATTAGTTATATAAAGTGGGCCATAAACTAACAAGACTGCAACACTGTTTGATGAAATAAAGAACTGTACACCAAAAGTATGTTTACACTATTTTTTTAATAATTTATTTTATTTCACTATTTAAATATCACTTAATTTCTTCATATATTGTCGACTTTATACTCATAAAAATCACTTAACTCTTAAATGGGTCACACAATATCCCAAAATATCCTCACTTTATCTATGTTTTCTTAAAATCTGTCAAAATCAAATGAATATATTTTTAATGCATAGAGGTGGGAGTAATATAATTTGACTTTATCAAAGAAAAAGATAATAAAGGGTAATATGATTTGAGGCACTTGAGAGAAAAGTGCACGGGGGTGTTTGCAATTGATGCTGTTTTTAAACAGTAATCTTAACCTATATTTAAAAAAATTAGTAAAACAGAGGTAGATATTGAATGAAAATTAAATAGTTTCAATCAAAATTATTGTCCCTCTAGTAGACTAGTACCCAATAAATCGTGTGGATTTCAAGTAAGAGTTGAAGATCTAGATCATAAATGTGTAAATTGAAATATAAAAAAAATGGAAGAAAAATAAATATATCAATTTTAATAGATAAAAATGTTTCCTACCCATTTACCTTTTTTAAAAAATCTACCCATTTTGAAGTAAAAATGCACAAATATCTTTATTAAAAATAATTATATGAACATGATTCACATCTCTTACACATCCCAACCTATTCATGGCCACCCATTTCCCTGAAAAACGATTAGATCGTTAGGACAAAAAAATTGGTCGTTCTATAAAAAAATGCATATTTTTAGCCTTCATCACTGGAAAGAAATTCCATTTCCATCCAAGAAAAACTACTTTATTGGGGGTGCTAAAAGGAAGGTACCACGAAACAACATATAAGGTGAATATATGAAAAAGTATCTATCCACTCACCAAATTCAACTCCACTTCCCCTAAAGGTGTTCTTCCCAAAATACTCTCTTGTATTCACTCGTTTTTCCTCGAAATTTGAACAATCATGAATACAGACAACTGTGTACCATACTCAAGTCAAGTATGGTAAAATATAGTAGAAATTTAATTTTAATCATAGCATACAATAACCACACGAAATTAAAAGAGAAAATATAGACAACGTTACAACTTTAAAAAAAAAAAAATCTCTCATTTTTTTTTTTTATCGGACTAGAGGTGATTCGAACCATGACTTTTGAACTATATGTAATGAAGCTCAAACCACTTGAACTATACCATTTCGTAAAAAAAAAAAAAAAAAAAAATCTCATATTCGGTCCTTATAATATAAACTATTAGGGAGTTTAGTTTGCTTAATTGTCATCTTTTTTTTTATTTTGATGAACAAAAAATAAAATTCAATGTTCCAATTAAAATAATTTTTATTTTTGTATATGTGAAAAAAATATGTAAGTCTATCTTTAGAGCATGTACAACGGTAGTAACTCATCAAGTTATAATCCTAAAAAATGGAGTTGCTATCAATATCATGAGATGGAGTTATAACGAAAAAAACTCTCATATTTTTTGCTATTGCAGAGTAATCTTCTACAGCACAAAAAATTTATCTCTCCTGTGTTTCTCTTTCATGTTTTTCTCATTTAATTGAATAGTGGTCTCCAAGAATGAGTTATAACTTTTTCATTATTGTAAAAATAGCATAATATGGTAAATTTTATAAGAAAATGAAATATCATTGTGGTTGTTCTTGTGTAACAAATGAAATATCATATTTTATATCGCAAATTATTCAATAAATCAGTTTCTAGATAAGATTTTTTTTTTTTTTTTTTTGGTCAGCAAAAATGTAAGTTTTATATCAATTAGAGTACAAGGGGTACTCCAACCCTTACAAAGATACAAATTCCGATTCTCTAATCACACCTCGGCATTACACTCCATTCCGAGAACGTTAAACCACTTTTAAATTTCTCCTTTACTACAATCCACGACCAAACCCTCAATTTAATCTCTCTAAAACATTTTTCATAATTAAATACCTTATCATTAAACACAAGGTTGTTTCTAGCACTCCAGATATGCCAAACAGTAGCCGTCCAAATGGTTGAAGCCACCAGCCTGCTTCCCTTCAGTCCAAGTAAGTCACGATGCTGAAGCAGGTGGGATATTGGGTCTGCATGACCCACCATCTCTATTCTTGTCCATCTATAGCAGGAGGTCCACACGTTCCAAACAATTTTGCAGGTGAAAAAAATATGTGTTACACTTTCATCTTCTTCACCACAAAAAGGGCAGAACCTCATTATTTGGCAATTCCAATCTCGTCGGCACCCTCCCTTTCAAGACTTTCCATACTATCGCCTTTACTCTACTTGGTGCATAGTTTTTCCATAAGCTTTTAAAAGCCTTTCCCTTCGCTGCTTCGTCCTCCATTGAATTCTCCATGAGTCTTTTGTACGCCACTTTCGTAATATACGTTCCTCCCGTCGAGTGTTTCCAATACCACTTGTCGTCCTGCTCCATAGAAAGTTGGTACCTGTTTACAGATTCAAAAAGCAATTCTAACATTTCTTCCTCAGACACCCTTAACTCCCTTCTCCACCTAAATTCCCACTTCCACTTATTATCCACCCATAGTCCCATTTCATTTATATTTGCATCTTTTTGTAGACTTATTCTAAATAACCTGCTGAAACTATTTCTTAAAGCACTCTCTCCCACCCACTTATCCACCCAAAATTTAGTCGACTCGCCTTTCCCACTTTCTTGATAAACTCCCCGTCCCAAACCCCTATCCTCCACTCCCTCCCCCTTCTATATAGCCTACAAATATCCAAACCACCATCTCTAGGAGACCCGGCCACCCCCCTCCTCTCGCCCGATTTACCCCATCCACTTCCCTCTACTACAAAAGGATCCTCACCATATTTTGAGACCAACACCTTCACCCACAATCTATTCTCCTTATTCAAAACTCTCCCCACCCATTTACCCAATAGCGATTTGTTAAACATGTCCATTTTTAATCCCCAAACCCTTTCTCTTTTTCTTTACACACATCATCCCACCTAACCCAAGCAATATTACTCTTATCCTCACTTCCCCCAAAGAAACTTTCTTTGTAACCGTATAAGATCTCTCCACACTTTTTTAGGCAAACGATAGAACGAAAGATAATAAATCGGTAGTGCGAAAGAATTATTGAATTAAAGTAATTATTTGATGATTTTTTCCACTCCAAGAATTTAAACGCCGCCTAACCTTTTCAACCAAGGTTGACCAAGATTTTGATAGATGATGATTGATGCCAACGTTAATCCCAAGATAAGAAAAAGGGGCTTTATTCACCTTGCATTGAAGATATTGTGCCATACTTTCTACTACTTCACTATCCACATTTAATCCCATCACTTCGCACTTTAAAAATTAACCTTCAAGCCCGATACCAACTCAAAATTTCTGAGGATATGCTTGAAAGCCTCAATATTCGAGAACTTTGCAGGGCACGAGAAGATCGTATCATCCGCATATTGGAGATGCGCCACTTTGATCTTATTCTTTCCAACTTCAATTTGCCTCCACAATTCCTAAATCCACCGCTTTTATATGCTCAAGCCTTCCGCCACAATAAGAAAAAGGAAAGGGGAAAGCGGGTCCCCTTGTCTAATTCCCGTTCCATTGAAAAATTAGCGGAAGGGCTGCCATTAATTAAGATCGACGCCGATCTTTGTTGAAATGCACTCACGAATCCACTTTCTCCATCTAACCGAAAAGTTGAGTCCAATCATCATTTCTTCAAGAAAATCCCAGTCCACCGTATCATTTTCATTCATCAATAATCTCATTGAGAACCACAATCCCGTCCGAGGATTTGCCTTCCTCCCACAAAAGCCGACCGATTTTCCGAGATCACCCGTCCCAAAACCAAGCTCAATCTCTTAGCTAGAATCTTAGCAATAATTTTATAGATGCTGCCCAACAGAGATATCGGCCGAAAATCTTCAAATGTTTCACTCCTTTCTTTCTTAGGTATTAACACAATAAACGAGGAATTCATATTTCCCTTTCTCATGAAACTCTTCCATCATTTTAATAGCTCTTCCCTCATATTTCTCCAATTTGCTTTGAAAAAAGCAAAAGTGAATCCGTCGGGCCATGGACTTTTATTAGAATCACACTCCCAAATCGCTTCCTTAATTTCTTCTTCCGTGAATTTAGCACCCAAGAGTTCATTTTGAGCTTCTGAGATTTTTTTCTCAAAGAAATGTTCTGAAATGAGGGTCTCGCTAATTCTCCTTGCTTTAAATTGATTAAGAAAGTATTCTCACAATTCCTTAATTTTCTCCACGAATCCACCCAAACACCATTAGAAAAAATCCCTTCCATCACCCCCGTATTTTGCCTTTCTATTAATCCATGCATGGAAAAATTTTGAATTCACATCCCCCTCTGAAAGCCCATCTAGTTTTTGCCTTTTGAGAAAGCAGATTGTCCCTCCATATCATGTTCCTCATCATTTTCGCTGATATTCTTTCTTTTTTCACGATCTCCTCTTCTTCAAGGCCGAAAACTTCATCAAATCATCCCAGATTTCAATCTCTTTTTTCTCGCTCTTCAATCTGCCTTTCCTTATTGCCAAAGACTTCCACCCCTTCATCAATTTTTAGCGATTTTAATTTCTCTTTAAGCCGAAATGCGATCCATCCCTCCACTTTGTGAAACCGCCACCTCAGAACAAATTCATCAAAGTTCGGGTGTGAAACCCAACTAAAAAACTTAAAGGGTTTGGGACCCCAGTCCTTAGCCACCGAATTAATAAAAATTGGACAATGATCTCAAACGACCTTGCATGACTCTTCACCGAGTGTTGCGGCCATTTATTAAGCCCGTCTTCACACACCAAAATTCGGTCTAATTTACTCTTACATGTTCCATCTTTCTTATACCAAGTATAACTCCTATCGGTAAGAGGCGGTTCAATCAAATTTGTCATCGCAATAAAGTTCTGACGGCTATGTCCCCATGATCGATTGTTGTACCCCTTCCCATCCTCTTTTTTTTCATCCCTAATTGCATTAAAATCGCCCACCACACAAAACAGGCTATTATTATATATTCCCAATCAAGTCCCATAAAATTCTTTTTTTTAACACAAGGAGCATAAACATTCAAAATACTTACAGTTACCGTCTCCTCTAAGATATCCATTAACCACTAGAACCCTTTTTTAGCCCGATCACTTGTTTTACAAAAAGACTTCCTCGCTCCATACGAAAAGAATCCCACCCGAATTCCCTAATCCAAACACGCCAATCACAGGTTCCTTTTCCCCCAATTGATTTGCAAATATCATTTTCTCCATTTTTGTTTCTTGGATGCAACAAAAATCAATTTTATATCTACTCAAAGATCTCCCTTATTTCCTTTCTTTTCGCCTTTTCCCGATACCTCTTGCATTTAGGCTCAAAATCTTCATTTAGAAACCGATGACTCACCGGACATGGTCGATTTTCTCGCTTTCTTTCACTTTAATTTTGTCCGCTCTCTCCACTGCCTAATCTCTCATCCGTTACCTTGCTTAGGAGCCCCAATTTTTTCCCCACCTCCCACGCATTCTTCGCTTCCGTAGAAATAATTTCTTCCTGGCATTTTTCTTTCCATCTCTTCTCCTCGAAGCTTCGACTTTCTTGGAGTGCCGTGACCTCGATCTAGACCTTGCCAATTTTTTAACCGCTATGATACTCGCAGGAAGACCTGATGTTGCCTCCCCTAACGGCACCACCTCGCACTTCTCCATCGATTCCGTCGAATTATCAATTGACATTGTCACTTCACTCTCAATCTCAGAATTTTTTGGCCCCAGTATCTTAACTTCCGAATTCTGCTTTGCCAAAAATCCCCTTTTTCAATGTCGTGCTTCTCTCTTTTGGGCCCTTTCGAAGATGTAAAAATAAATGGTACTTCTCCATTGGGTTTTGTGAAATGGAATCCACCTCATAATTCAGGCCCAGCTTCTTTATTTGGGCCCACTAAATTTAAAAAGAAGCGAATTCTATGGCCTTGTTGCCCACCGTCTTGTGTAACCCATCACCTCGGGATTCTCCCGCCTTAAAGACGCCGCATGGCGGCTTGCCTCGTACGTCGGAGCCAAATTCAAAAAATGATAGAAGATGAAACGTCGCCCCCCTTTTAATCATATTATCGGCGCCGCTTTTTTCCGACTGAAACCTCCGAAATCAAACAGTTAGCGAGACGTCTCAATCTCATTTTCTGCGATTCCCTTCCCTCCTCCATATCACCTTCTTCTCGGACTCTAATAAGATAAATTTTCCCATCAATCTCCACCGGAAATTCCTTCTTAGAAATTTTTGGGAAGTGGCGTTCGGATTAAAACTCTAGCACTTTGCAAAGAATTCTTCCTAAAATGTCTCGCATCTATTTTCAATGGTGTGCCAAATTTGGATGACACTAATCTAAAAAATTTAGGATTCCATCCATGCGGAGGTACCCCAGAACCATTTAGTCCAGGACAACTCTTCTCTTATTTATATCCTCCTCGGACCATGGTCGGATATAGTCAAACCACTCGAGAAAGCTCGCCAAATCCTCTTCATTAATCTGCCATTTTCCGGTTGCTGGAATAACACCAAATTTCCACCCATATGTGATACTTTCACTAAATCTCCGCATAACTCCTTTATAAGACCCCCAATATTGCACCACTGGTACTCCTCCTTCAAGCTTCCAAGAAAGCATTTTTTGAAGGTACATTCTATCTTGCTCATCGGACTTATAACATATCCCCACGAAATTTGGAGTTGCTACATAGGATTTTTTTCTTGTCTCGAGTCATTTGTAATCTTTTTCCCGATTATATCTCCATGAATGAGACTCCATCCTTTCTCCACGCCGGCTCATTAATAATTCTTCTCGAATCTCTTTTTTTGAACTCACTTCCCGCTTTCACCGTGCCCTCTCTCATATTTAGACCTATTTGCACGTAATTTGTACGTGCCTATCCAAATATCATTCAGTAGTTTCCCTGTCTTATCAATGTTAACGCTCCCACTAAATCTGACAAACCCAAATCTTTGTCCATCTTTCCCCTTCCGACTAGGAATGAAAATGTCAAGCACCGTATCAATCCTACTAAAAACCTCAGTCAATGCATTGGCATCCCAGTTGTCAGGAAAATTCTTGAAGAAGAACGTCACTGATCTCTTGTTGGCGTTCCAGACCTTATTCCAATCGTCTTTCCTTACTACCGATCTATTATCAACTCTGTGGTTGGGGTTCCTAGGTCTTCTTTTCTGCCTCACAAGTTGCCACTCGGAATCAGGATTACTACCCGAGACCCCCTGCTCACCCTCTCTGCCCTCTCTCTCTACAAAATTTCTCTCACTAGACTCCATTACTTTCTAGATAAGATTAACATGAATCACATTTTAATTTTATTCAATTTTTTATATTTTTGATCAAATACTTGATACTCTAAATAGTTTTTTTAACTTGATATTTTAAATTTAAATATTATAATACCGTATTTTTATATTAAATATGAATTAATATAGTAAAAAAATTAATTATTGTTGATATTCTAAAAAAATAACATGATTACCGCTAATCTTTAATACTTCTAATGAGATTTTTAATATTTGTTATCAAATATTTAATACATTAAATTTTTTAAAAATAGTTCATAATAAATATACATCCAAGTAGTTTATATAAGATGACCACCTATAAAATGAGCGATTATTTTTTGAAAAGTCCGCAATCATTATTTAGTTTTTGTTTTTTTAGTTGAAAAGCAAGTGAGAATGGGATAAATTCATACAATCTTGACTTCTTTCAAAGTTCCCGTCAAATATGATTCTCATTACAAATGATTTGTCTAATGTGATTTACGTGCAATTATACCCGATTTTACTTTTCTAATTTATGCTATTGCACGATGGTGTAGTTATTATCTAAAATTTTTTTTTTATAAATTTGACCTTATATTTTTATTTTATTTTTTGCTATTAGAAGTTGACGTTGTAATTGGCTTATTTTTATAATGAATATTAATTAATTAATTAATATTGTAATATAAATATGAAAACAAGAATGGCGCGCTTTGTATTCCACGTTTTATCTATATTTGACCCGTGGATGGCTCATTCATGCCTCCCTTCCGCCGGCTGTTTCCCAACAAAATCAATTTGGCTTTCTCCGCCAACACTAGTACGCAAGTATTTTATACTTCCTCAATATTGCTATTATTTTTATATTTTTCTTTTTTGTTCTTTTTGAAAATTGAAAAAACTTTCGCACTCTTAAAATAAAAATTCTTCATAAATTATATACTCACAATATTCATAATTTTATTATTAAAAATGACATTACTCTTGGTTCACATTTACATACAATTCAACTTATTTCTTTATTTATACATAAAATTTTATTAAATTATCCCTTAAATCCCTATTTATTACTTTATTTTTTTAATATGTGTGCACACCGTCTTATAAAAGTAATCATAAGATGGAGGAAATATTTGTATTTAAAAAATTTATTAGTAGAGATTTATAGAGCTTGTTTAACTGAGTTTTTTAATTTTTAAAAAACATTTATGAGCTTATGAATTTTTTAAAGTATATGATAATCTTTTAACAATTTGTAAATCTTAAATAAATTATTATATTTTATAAACTAAAATATATATCAACAACATAATTTATCTTATAAAGTCTAATCAAATTATAATTTTTTTCTTTTATTAAAAAAAAAACACCCTAACATCACCCACTCGGCCTCCAAAATATATTCTACCCCATACCAAATCAATCTGTGTTGTCTGGCAGCGGTAGTAGGTGAATATTAAAATATGGAGTAATAACTTTATTAAAAAAGTATAATTTAAAAAGTATTTTCCTCAAATTAAAGAATTATCACTTAATTTTGAGATTCATTCTCCATGGTTGAAATTTATTTAAAAGATAAAATTCATGTTTATTTGTTATTGCAATATAAAAATGCGTACAGAAAACTTCCCTTCCTTTAATAATTGATAATTGGTAATAGTGATTTTATTTCTTCCATATACATGATCACCTCAATAATACTCCAATCGCCATCAAATTTATTTTCGTTTATTTTACTAAAACATCCATTAAATTTATTTTTTCATACCCTTTATAAAAATAATTATTTTATCTTCACTTTTTAAACATCGCTTAATTAAGTAATTAAATTGATATTAAATTTTATTCATAAATAATTATATTATTCAAAAATATATTTCATAATATTCTATAATACTTTTAATTTATCTATTCTATCTATTTTGTTTTAAAAAAATGTGTGTTAAAAATATGAAAACAAATTTTGTGAACAAAGAAAGAGGGAGTAATATTAATGAAAGACCAAATACATGTGAAGGCTTTTGGCATTTTGCGTGGGAGCTGTTATAAGTATCGTGATGGCTCCCTTTACACCCTTCTTTCAATGGAAAATTGTTTTTTTAGTAGGTTGCACATGAAAATGGGTTGTCTTTAATTAATTTCAATATTTCGTACAATAACTTTGTTTCCTAAAAGGGACATTTTCTCCCTCTTAATAATTAAGGGATTGATTTTATGTTTATTGTATGATTAATTGTGTGAATTATTACAAGATAAACATACGTTAAAAAATAATACTACTATTTTTCGAAAAACAACAAAAATAATATTATTTTTAATACACATAAAATACAAATTAGTGGCACTATGTAAAAGGTTTACATAAGATTTTGCCATGATTAAGATGTTATTTAGAACTAATGAGATTTTTTTTATCTTTAAAATTAAGTTGTTGAAATATTTGGGTAAAACTTTATGATTTTTATTTGGAAAATATATAATGTAAGAGTATATTTTATGTGAAGATAGTTTACTGCTTAATTTTATGAACTACTATTCAAGATCCTATAATTTAAGATAATTTTTTGTGTGACACGGTGTTGCATGATATAGAACTAATTATGGGACTCTATATTCAAATTCTTCAATAAATTGATAATTAATGTGTGTTAACAAATGTAATTAAATGAGAAGAATCACTTTTATTTTTTTAAAAAAATACTTATTTATTTACAACTGTTGTAACCAGTAAAATCTGTGATGCAGATGTGGCTTACGGGATTACCGGTTAAAACAATGATGAGAGAATGAGTGTCGCCATTAATGATCAACGGTTAATAAATATGAGTAGTAAATGCGAATGATTGGGGTGAGTTCTTAAATGCTAGAGTGCAGTAAATAGTAGAGAAGACGGTAGTTGCTGGGTGGTTTAGGCCCAAACAAAGTGTGGATTGTGTAATCCGTTTATTGTGCCACTAAGACCATATTTATAGGGTTCAAATGTTGCCCTAAAATCCCTGAAATTGGGGGCCATGCATTTAATGCATGGATTCTTAATAAATGTCGGGTGTACGGCTCTATACAAAAGATAGCGACGGCCCATTATGACCGTACAGCGTAACGGCTACTCGGTAGGCCGGCTGACAAACAAGAGTACACTATTACTATTATAAGGAATGTCAGCATTTAATGCGTTCACTGTTGGGAGATTTATTCTTATTGTAGGGGTGATTTCCTGACACATAGGACGCGCTGTGGCCATTCCTTGTTCGGCTGAAGTCTTCGGTTGCCCGCGGCTGGGTCTGGGAGCCCACTGGTCGGTCTTGGCCTAATGAAGGGAGACCCCTTCACTTCTCGCGTCTCCGACCATCCTTGCTTGGTCTGCGCTGCTCTGCTCGGCGATAACGACCCTGGTCGGTTGTCTCCCGAAAGTTCCCCAAGGCGTGTGCCCAAGATGATTGAGCCTGCATGTGGGCTTATTTGATTCTTTGTTGGGCCGTAGCCCATAGCCCGTTCCACAACAACAACCACTTTTTTTAATATTTGAAACTATTTTGGCAAAATAAATTTTAATTACTTTTGAATTTTCTAAAAGTGGTTCTTATTGGGAAAAAAGAAAAATAATAATTACCCTTATATGGGTAAATTAGTAATTACTCCCACTATTAGTAAAAACGATATTTTTTTTTCAACACCCATTTTTTTAATTTGATTTAAAAAAATTAATTTATTTTTAAACACTTCCCATCTTTAATTTTACTACAAAAATTAATTAATATCACTTTTAAAGTGAATAGATTTTCAAAACACACCCTTAGAATCATTGAATGAATTACAATGAGAATGATTGTTATATTGTTAGTATTTTACTCTAATTTTGAAATATGTTGGCTCAAAAAATAATTATTTGTTGATGAATAATATTATGATTGAAGAAATATAATTATGGGTAAGATAGTTAATCAAAATGATATAATGATAACTTTATTTTGAGATTTTTTTTTAAACAATATTTTGAGGATATTGGAACTTGAAAAATGTTTAATTAGAATGTTGAAGTGATGTAATTAAATCCCTGGATGACGCTGATTCTGAGTACTTTTTGTATCTTGGAATCCTTTTTGTTATTTTGTAGGAAAGCCTCTCCATAAAACAAAATTCATCATTCATTAATTATTATAGTTATATACAACTTAAATTTATCAAATATGAATCAAGCTCATACAAGTTTTATCATCATTTAAATATTATCACTTTTCAATTCTCGATTAATGTACAAAATTAATAAGATAAAACTTTCGGCATATAACACTTATCGAATTGAAATGTTTGGTGTGATATGGTACATAACCAAAAGTTTTCCATATGAATCATATGATAACATTACGTACATTTAAATTTTTTAGTACTCGCTACATACCAAATATAAAATAATTTATATTTCGTTAAATTACATGTATAATATCATTTCAAGATGTATGCCAATAACCTATATAATTTTTTGGTATGTATTAGTATACCAAAATTTTAATATGAAACTGTATATACAAACACCTTTAAAAAATTCGATATATCAAAATTTAGAATGGTATCAATAATAAGTATTTTTTTAGTGTATCATTTTTTTTATAGAACAGATGATATTGAATTATAACTTGCTCTTTTATGCACTCACTCCACTCCAGTGCATGCACTCAAATTTACCATAAAAAGTGATAGATGCTATAAATGAAAAAAATGTCAATTACAATAACAAAAAGTACTATTATTATCGTTAAAATGTGTCAACAAAATTAATTGAATAGTAATACAACAAAACCAGAATGCATAAATAGACCCACGTACCAAGAAAACAAACTCTTAAACCATCCATATTCTTCGCTAATGGACAAAATTTCTATAATGAATTAATTACTAATTAAATAGAGCTCTATCACACTTAATAACATTCGTGACAAATAAATTATGTGAAGCCAAACCTTTATTATTATTTTTTGAAAGAAAAGCCAAACCTTTATTTTTCAAATATGTGAATTTTCATCAATGCACCCGTTATGCTTGTTATCTGGAAATCTGAAATTGAAATCAATTTCGTCTAAAATAATATATTTATGTTCCATATGTGTTGTTTTTTTTAAAAAAAATTATATTTAAATTTATCTGAGATTAATAAATATATTAATTAGCATTGACTATATATTTAATGATAATTTTTTGTATAACTGTGTCCACGATGTGATTAAATTTTAAATATGTTTAAATTAAATTTTTGTGAGATAAAATAAATGTATGTTTAATTACAGAAAAAAGGCATGAAAAACCATCAGATGGAATGGTGCACAGTGCACACCAATATCATTTTGACTTAGGCGTGAAGTCATCAATACGCGCATTCCACACGAACACAAACTCCCTCCCCCCTCTTATCTTTATAAAACCCCCCCTTTCTGCACGCTACATTCGCTTCACTCTCTCTCTCTTCAAAATAAAATAACCTCCATTTCACAACCACACTAATCGGTTATAATTTTCTCCTCTCCTCAGAAAATCTAGGAGATCATGAGCTATTACAATCAGAATCAACCCCCTGTTGGTGTTCCTCCTCCCCAAGGCAAGTTTCTTCATCCCAATTTCTGTTTTGATTTCATAAGAATCTTGTTTTATTGTGTGAATTTGACTTGATTTTGATTTAAAGGTTACCCGCCGGAAGGATATCCTAAGGATGCGTATCCGCCGCCAGGCTACCCACCGCAGGGCTACCCACCACAGGGATATCCGCCGCAGTACGCCCCCCAGTACGGCCAGCCGCCACCACAGCAGCAACAACAGCAATCTGGCAGTGCTGGCTTCATGGAAGGATGGTACGCCCTAAATTCAGTCTTCGTTTAGTTTTCATCGTGCGAATGATTGAGACCAGTAAGAATTTGTTGATTTGATTATTGGGTTAGTGTGAGTCGTATCCAGATCTGGGGGATCTGTGATTCGTCTGTTGTTTTGATAAACTGACGGCGGCTCAACACGCCTACCGCCGCGTGTTTGCTAACCTGCGTCGGTGGGTGGACTGATGGGGATTTTTGGCCAACTGAATTAAATCCCCGAAAAGCCCCTGATAACAGTTTAACCATTTTAAACCCTAATCTTTTTTAGACCTTAAAGATTATTGCATCATTGAAAATTTCTTCACCGTCCAAATTTTCAGGCTCACATAAATGCAGATGCTTAGACAAATCGTTTCAAAAATTTGAAATAATTTTCACCGTCCAAAGATTATTGACATTATTCTGATGAGTTTGTTTGGATGAATTGGCTTAAAACGAATAGTAGAACTAATACAAACAACTAATACTTTTTAATTAATACAGTATGCGTTAATTACACAATTAATACCATTTAAAATTAATAATTTAATAGTAAAAACAACTAAATTTTTTTAATGAAACTAACACTGTCAAAATAAGTTTTAGTTTTATGGTGAAATTTGTTTGAACAAACTTTATCTATTCAAATATGGTAGACTATAATGTCGTAAATTTGGAAATACATTTGTTGTGTTTAATGCTCCATTCTCACATACACCGATACACGCCCTTATTTGTAATTCTAAAAGAGAAAAAAAAATTTCGGCACTCGATTTTAGTACATAAATCAATTCCAATGTTTTATACATGAATTAAATCTCCCCTTTCAACATTTTTTGTTTTCATTAATCTTTATGAATAATTAGAACATAGAATTTGAATTTTTGTTATGTGTCCTGTGCAGTTTGGCTGCTCTGTGCTGCTGTTGCCTTCTGGATGCTTGCTTCTGATGAAAAATTGTGAAAAGGAGTTTGCTTTGATTAATCAGCCAAAGGAAAAGAAAAAAAAATGGAGAGAATTGCTATTTTGCCTTGATGGAAGTGATAAGTTTCCTATATTTGTTCTCACTTGTTTTATTGGGATGTTTGTCAAATTTATTTTCCATTCCCTTTATGAAATGGTCGTTTATCATTATTATCCCAGCATCACTTAATTACTTAATTATTTAAATTGTTATTAAATTTTACCTCAAACAATTACTTTATTTAAAAATTGGATGCCATGATATTTTAAAATATCATTCTTTTATTTATTTTATCTCTATCTTTTTAGAACATGTGTTCAAAAGTATGAAAATAAATTTTGTGGACTGCGGGAGGAAAAATAGAGGACCAAATACATGTGAAGGATTTGGCATTTTGCGTTGGAGCTGTTACAAGTACCGTGATGGCTCCCTTTACTTTTCTTTCAGAGGATGACTTGGTTCTTTTAGTAGTTTGCACATGAAAATGGGTTGTCTTTAAATAGTTTCATTATTTCGTACACTAATTTTGTATCCTTAAAAAGGGACATTTTCTCCCTCTTAATAATTAAGGGGTTGTTTTTTTGTAAAGCAGATGCTCAGTGTAATTGGTATGCATAAGATTTTTGCATTGATTATAATGATATTTAGAAATTAGAACTACTGAGATTTTTTTTCTTAATTTTTAAAAATAATTAAGTGGTTGAAATATTTGGATAAAACAGTATTTTTTTTTGGGATAAAGTAGTCCGATTTAAACTTATAATTAATGCTTCATCTGTTCCCAGATTAGTTTTTATACTAATTTGGGCACGCATTTTAAGAAAAAATGTAATGTGTGGAGTATTGAAGGATAATTTTGTAAATTTTTATTATTAAAGTAAGGAAGGTGGTTGAATTGAATGTAAAAAATAATGATATTTTGTGTAAATATATGAATATTGTGGGGGTGGAATTTAAGGAGAGATTTTTTTTTTAGAATGTGAAAATTAATGTGAGAAAAACTAAAAAGAAAAATGTGAAAAGTGATGTGGGACGGAGAGAGTAACAAATAATCCTATTAATTAAGATATTTTTTTTGTGTGATTACCATTAATTAATACCAGATGATCGATAATTTAAGATATTTTTTGTGTGAGTATCATTTCTATTAAAGATTTTTTTTTTATTAAACACACCTTTAATGTATTTTATCGTACTCATTTATCCATCAACTTTATCTAGTACCAACATTTTTGACTAATTGATGAAATTTAACCCTGCTTATAATACGGTTTCACAAGAAAGCGCATTATAATTTGAAATTTTAAAGGACTCATTTGAAAGAATATGACAAAATGGTTTTTTTTTTTTTAAGAAAAAGAGTGGGGGGTTCATTACTTTTATAAAGAATCGATTTTGGGGTAGTGATCCCAATATAAAATTCATGCCAAACATTTTAAAGAGAATGATGTGTAATGGAGATCAATATTGTAATAAAAATAAGTTACCACATTAACTTTTTTATTAAAGATTCTCATAAAACTTTTTTAATAAATATTCAAATATTTTAAATATCATTAATTAATTATAAATAAACATAAAATTATATTTAACTCCTAAAAATGGAAGTTCATCATTCATTAATATTTAGAATTCATAGTTTTAGTCAATTATATAAAAAAATTCTATTAATCGTTAAATTTGAAACAAATCTTATAGTAAATTCTTTCACATCTTATAATAATTCAATACATTTAATATTACCATTATTTAAAAATATTATAAATATAATTTTTTTATACATATATATTATTTTAATATATATATTATTATTTGCAAACAAAAATAAGTTAAGATTCTCATAAAACTAAATTCATCATTAATTAATTATAAATATAATCTCCTAAAAATGGAAGTTCATCATTCATTAATATTTAGAATTCATAGTTAGTTTCCTACCAATTAAATTTGTCATCTATAAACATACATTCTACAAAATAGCAAACAAAGTAAATTGTTAAAATATATAATAAAAATGGCCGACCTCCTAGTAGTAGTGGGCTTAAAAATGATTGGTTGAACCCAGTCTCTTAGCGAGACAGACTGATTTCAGGGTTCACCTCGTGTATGTGTAGTTCACAATCCAACTAAATTTATATAAGTTTTTGTCCTCATTTAAATATTATTCCTTCCATTTCATAATAAGTTGTACACTTTCTTTATTTGGACGTTTAAAAATAATTCACACTCCCAAAAAATATAAAATTCTCTATAAATTTCATCCTCACAATATGCACAATTTTACACTAAAATATTTATTAATTTTGGTTCCATGCATATGAGGGGCTTGCAAATTTAAGTGGAAGGGGGATAAACACTTATTTTTAAAACTGCCTCCCCACAATTTTAGCTTTTGAGAAACGTTTTTAAGTTGTGAATAGGGTTTGCAAATACCCCATACACGGTTGTACACAATTCAATTAATTTATTTACTTTAAACATTAAAGTTTATAAAATTAATTTCTAAACACTCGCTCATTACTCCATTTTTTTATTTTATGTGCTTAAAAATTAGTGAAAATTAAAGTGTGATGGAAGGAGTATCACTTTTCAATTGTCAATAGGCAAAATTATTGAATTCTACTAGAATATTCTCAAAACTTCGACACATAACACTTATTAAATCAGTCCACATCCTTCACTAATGGACAAAACTTCTATATATGAATCATTATTAATTAAATAGAACTCGATCTCATTTAATGAGATTCCTTATTAAAAAAAAAACTATGAAAATGGTAAAGGATAAACTTATCATGAATATTTTAAAATATAAAATATTTGATTTAGAATATTAACAATTTTATAAAAAATATGAAAATTTAGGATTAATGGTATTATATTATTGTTCAAGAGTATCAATACCAATTAATTTTTTAATTATTTAAATTATTCATATTATTATAATATTTATATATCAAATTAAAAAAATATTTTTATTCAGAAGCATAGAATACATAGTATTATAATATTTAAATATCAAGTTAAAAAAATATAAAATATCAAAAATATTTAACAAAGAATATATTTTAAAAAATAATTAATAATATAAAAAAATAGATAGTAATTCATTAAATTATGAGTAATACTTGTGTGAACCGGATACATGCGATGAATTTTAATTTACATTCAATGTCATGCATATTCATTATTAGCTAGCACATGCATTAATTATCATTGCCATGCACATACATTGTTATAAATAAATATGACAGTAATAGTGAATGTGCATGACAGTGATAGTAAAAATAGAGTTCATCGTATATACTCGATTCACATATATTTTTATCTTAAATTAGATAATAATTCATATCATGACTCATGTTTATATAAAACTTAAAAAAAAAAAGTGAATCCAAACATTTATTTTTCAAATATGTGATTTTTTTTAATCAATGAGGAATGCACCCGTTATGCCTGTTATCTTGGATTGAAAACAATTTCGTCTATAATAATATTTTCATAATTTTATTAATTAAAATAATATTTTTATGTTCCATATGTGCTGTGTTTCAAAAAGAAAACTATATTTATATTTGTCTGAGATTAAATAAATATATTACTAGCATTGAGAATATATTTATATTTAATTACAAATTCTTGTATATAATTTTTAATCCAATTTAAATTTAATTTTAGATATATTCTCTTTTATTGAGAAATGAGTTAAAATTAAACCAAAAACATTTAAATTTATGTGAGATAAAATAAATATATATTTAATTAGGCAAAAAAGACATGAAAAACCATCCCATTGAATGGTGTTTGGTCTCATTTGAGAATTGCAACAAAGGAATATCCTTTTAACTTAGGGGTGAAGTCATCAACATCAAATACGCGCATTCTACACGAACACGAACTCCTCCCTCCCACTTTTCTTTATAAAACCCCCCTTTCGATTGACTCTTTCTAGAAAATTAAATAACCTCCAATTCACAACTACATTAATCGGTTATAATTTTCTCCTCTCCTCAGAAAATCTAGGAGATCATGAGCTATTACAATCAGAATCAACCCCCTGTTGGTGTTCCTCCTCCTCAAGGCAAGTTTCTTCATCTCAATTTTGAGTTTCCCCCTTTTGATTTCTAAAAAACTACTCCTAGTTTTTTTATTATGCGAATTTGACTTGATTTTGATTTAAAGGTTACCCGCCGGAAGGATATCCGAAGGACGCGTACCCGCCGCAGGGCTACCCACCGCAGGGCTACCCACCACAGGGATATCCGCCACAGTATGCACCTCAGTACGGCCAGCCGCCACCACAGCAGCAACACCAATCCAGCGGTAGTACTGGTCTCTTGCAAGGATGGTACGCCGTTTGATCATTTGACTTCTTATATTTCAGTCTTCGTTTAATTTTCATCCTTCGAATGATTGAGACCAGTAAGAATTTGTTGTTTTGATTATTGGGATTGGGATAGTGTGAATCGTATACAGATCTGGGGGATCTGTGATTCGTTTGTTGTTTTGATATATTGACGGCGAGTCAACGCGCCAACCTGCGTCGGTGGATGGACTGATGGGGATTTTATATCCCCGAAAAGCCCCTGATAACAATTTAACTCCTGTGAACCCTAATCTTTTTTTAAACCTTGAAGATTATTGCATCATTGAAAATTTCTTCACCGTCCAAATATTGATAAACACATAAACACAGATGCTTAGACAATTAATCTTTTCAAAATTTTGAAATAATTTTCTTAAATCTCGGAAAAGCCCTCTGAAGGTGTAGCCATTGGAATTATTGACATTATTCTGATGAGTTGGTCTTGGTTGAATTGATTTACATTAATAGTAATATCTTTCAATGAAATAACTAATACTTTTACTTTTCAATGAAATAACTAATGTTATCAAAGATAATTTTATGTTACAAACTTTATCTATTCAGATATGGTAGACTATCGTGTCATAAATTTGTAATTAATGCTGCATTACAGCCACGCCCTTATTTGTAATGCTAAAACTAAAAGAGGAAAACAAATTCAACTCTCGATTTTACTACAGAGATCAATCCCAATGTTTTATACATGAATTAAATCCCCTTTTCAAAACCTTTTGTGGTCATTAATCCCTGTGAATGATTAGGACATAGAAATTGAAATTTTGTTACGTGTTGTGTGCAGTTTGGCTGCTCTGTGCTGCTGTTGCCTTCTGGATGCTTGCTTCTGATGAAGAAATTGTGAAAAGGAGTTTGCTTTGATTAATCAGCCAAAAAAAAAAAAAAAAAAAAAAGAAATAGAGAGAATCGATATTTTGCCTTGATGGAATTCAGAGTCTTGTTGATTCTATAACCACCATTATTGTCTCATATTTGTTTTTATCTCTTCAATAATTTGGTAAACCTAACTTTTTATTTGTGTGTAATGAATTTCTGCTTTTTCTTTAATCGTGGTGTAAATTCCAATTCCAGTTCCTCGGAGATTTGTTGTTTATTTTAGTAAATATATTTTCTTGTTGCAAAGTCAATGAGGTGTCATTTTATTGCCTTGCCATGATTAGTTGTCATCTTGTTTTAAATTGACCTTTACAAATTATTATATTTTCAGTTTTTTTATTAAATTTTCAGTTTTTTTTTTTAAATTTCTTTATTTTTAATTAAATTTCTTTATTTTTACTTAAATAGATGAATTATAAATGATCTTTTTATTTTTTTGGAATTAAAGTTATAATAGAGTTATTTCAAAATACATTATCACTTTAATTTTCATTAGTCAAAAAATTGAGAAAATTTTGCCAGCGGACTTGTGATTGTTTCACAGGTGGTCCACTTATCTAAATGGGAAAATGCAACATCTACATGTTATCCACTGACGTCTTTTCATTTAATCGTTGTTTTATTCCAAACCCTGTTATCACTATCCAAAACCCGTCTATCAAGTTGAAAGAAATAGTATTATATTCAACATGCCTGTAACCAAAATAAATAAATAATAAATAAAAAACTTACAAAATGACATATAGGTATAATTTTATTATTGGATTGTTGCATTGGAGACAACATTGAGTCTACGCCAGGCTCGTAGATTCTCGTACAGTTGTCTTTCACTTCTTGTCTGTGTACATTAAACTGCTGCTAATATCTGTATACGTATATGCCGTTCTCAAAATGAACTGTATTCCATTCGTAACATATCTATTTTATAAATAAATTATTAATATTTTTAAACATGTGATAAAAGTTTTATGTCCAATTACTTTCTGTCAAAACTATATTGTAATTGTTTTTTAAAGGTATTTGTAATTTAATAAATTATAAAAATAATACGTTTTGAGAAGACGGTGTTGAAATATAATTTACATGTGTTTATATAATTAAATTGAATTTTAAGACAGGTACTGCTACGCCTACGTGCAAAATATGTTGATAACCATGCTAATGTTCCGAATTTTTTTAATTTTTTTTTGTTGTAATCCTTTTTCTTCTCGGTTGCTCATCTTGTTATTGGGCCTGAAAATTATAAAAATATGGACCCAAATAGAAACACTGTCGAATGTGTGTATTATATAATACTCCATTATAGTAAATGAAGTTATTGATATATCTAGTACTAGTATATATTCCACACAAGTTTCTCACAATAAATTGCACACTCTTGGTCTCCAATTCTGTGTTCCAGGACAGTCTCTCTATTAAATGGAGTATAATTAGAGACCGTCATACATGAGAATTTGCCATCTTCAAAAGAAGTGAAAAAGAGAACGAGACTATTGTTAAAAAAAAAAAAATCGAAAACGAAAAAAAAAAAAGATTATTTCAAAAGGTTAAAGTGAGAACGGTAAGATTAGTGTAATTAATCCTCATTTCCCTCGTTGACTTTTCAATCGACGTGTAATATTCACTGTGCTGCAATACGAGCCCGTATTGGGCTCTTACACCAATTTCATGCAATTTACTCTACGGAAAAAGCCAACCCAATTTTGTAATACTCATTTGTGGCCTCTCTTTTATTCGTCTCCCTTTTAATGGGTTTTGAAATACAGACCAACTAACATCAAACAAATGTTAATACTTATTTTCCAATGTTATTTATTTATTTATTCGGGACGAATCAATCTTTAAGACCTTTTGAATTACTTACCGTCAAGCTAATTATATTGATTGTGCGTGCAGTAGTCCTAATCTATAAGACGTGATAAAATTGGATAGAGCTTTTCCCTTCAATATTTGAATTTGTTGTTTTTTTGTATATAAAAATAAAAGATAAAAAGTCGAGTTCACATAAAATAATACGACGGATAACATAATTTAGATCAAATTTACAAATTTATTCAGTAATTATAGTATTCAAATCAAATGTGATTCAGATTAAAAATAAAAATAAATAAATAAAATTCAAATGTGATTTACATAGGACTTGAATGCCACAATTATTAAATATAATTGTGATATCAGTAATTTTACTCATTTAAAAAGTTTAATGAGAATTTAATTCCTACAGCGTATAGATATTAGTTATTAAGTTGCTTTTATGCCTAGTCGTAGTTGAAAGTTTAGCAATTAAAGTCTTCTCTATGTGGAGAGGAAATTTAAAAAATGTAATACTGTCAACATGTTAATTATAACCAACACTTTACTTTTATGCCAATTAAATTAGAAAACTTAAAATTATAGATTAAAAACTAGCATAATATAAATTGAAAATAATATACGATCATTTAATTAATATTTTATTTATATCATAATAATAAAGAAAACTGCTGAAAAGAGTTGAATGGCGTGGCGTAGAATAATAATATACACTTGTCAACCCTTCATTCACACACCCAAACGGAGTGTAAACCGTTTCTCCAGTAACCCAAACAGGAAAAACAAAAATAAATAAATATAGTAAAATAGAAGAAAGTATGCTTTCCACATCTGCATCTTCAATCACCGCTTTCTTGTCCAGAGCACTGATCAATCCCAATTCCCGCACATTCCTCTGCACAATGAGCTTTAATTCCCACGTATTCGCCGGAAACCCTATTAAATCAAGAACCCCAAAACCGACCGAGCCGGTTTCCCCTCAATCCGCACTCCAAACTCTCAAAACCCTGCTGATTCCGGGTCAAACTCAACCAATTTCCCCCGATTTCAAGATTTTGCCCTTTAGGAAAGGAAGGCCATTAGCCGGTTCGAAGACTGAAGGGCTCAAGTGGCATCTGGGGTGGTTGAGTTTGGGGGAGTGCAAGACGTACTTGGAGAATTCTGAAGGGGGTTTCACCGATGAGTCTTTCGTGTATTTAGGCTGTAAGAATGAGGATGGTGTTGTATATTGGGCTATCGATGTGTCGGAGGTGAGTTCGCTGGTCAATGAATTGGGAGCTAGGCAGTTTTGCTTTGTGGAGTTGAGGACTCTCATGGTGGCCACTGATTGGGCTGATCCTGTCGCCATGGCCGACCTTGCAATTGCTGGCCATGTGAGTTTTTATTGCCTTTCAGACGTTCATTTGTTGAACGAATTAGTGCCGTGAATTAAAACCATTTTTCTGTGGAAGTTTGTGCGAGATTTTGAGAATCGGATTTAACGTTCAGTACGATTCTAAAATTTTTAGATGAACAATTTTCAGTGAGAAATCACCCCCCCTGTTTCACGTTATGTAGTTTTTTAACTAACATTGTGTTTGGTTATCTTCTAAGTGGCTGCATATCTTCCTGATACTTGATATGGTATTCTGTTGATCAGGCCCGAGCTTTGTTAGAATGGCATAATACATCACGTTTTTGTGGACACTGCGGAGGCAAGACGGTTGCTGCAGAGGCTGGTAGGCGAAAGCAGTGCCCGAATGAATTATGTAGAAAGAGAATTTACCCTCGTGTTGATCCAGTAGGTGATGCTGAATTATTTTCATCAGTTAATATTTGCAAGTTTTGTGCTAACTTCCTGTGATTGTTGTGCCACAGGTTGTTATCATGATGGTTATAGATAAAGAGAATGACCGTGCATTGTTAGGTAGGCAGTCAAGATTTGTCCCTCGCATGTGGAGTTGCCTTGCTGGATTTATAGAGGTTTGTTTCCTACTCCAGGTTCTCAAAATTCATCATTTATCCTAGATCGTCCTAATGTTAAAATTAGCCAGGAGAAAGCTTAGAGGAGGCAGTAAGGAGAGAAACATGGGAGGAGACTGGCATTGAAGTTGGTGAAGTTGTCTATCACAGTTCTCAGCCATGGCCTGGTATAGTCTCCTTTTCTGCTTCAATGCCCCACTTTCTTTTTTGGAACTTTTGTGTTGCGTAAAAAAGATGAAACTAGCAGCTTCAATTGAACGAACCAATGAAGATGACATCAATTCAACATGTGGGGAGTATTTATATTATCTTTGTTGCAATAAAATATGAACAAGGAAACCAGCTTGTCGTGTTCAGGTTCACAATGCTCATCTTTATAGTGCTATGCATTGTGCTTAAATGGTTAATGACAATTCAAGCACAACAGATTCGGTGGCATATATCAGTAGCTTCGTACAGTATACGCTATGAACTTTGGCTTTATAAAACTCCTGTTTTGGAGTTTAAATAGACTGCTCATCCCCCCTTCCCCCCTATAAAAAAAGCACCAGATTTTGTCATGTTTCAAAGGATGAATATAGATGAGAAACTACTATCCTGGTTTGAGTGTTGTATAGGAAACAGAGGCATGTGAGCCAAAAAGTTGGGATATACTCTGAGGTGCTGCTATATATGGGCTGTAGCCTGTACAGAGACAGGGGAATAGCACAAACATTGGAACATTAGGTTCATGTGTACATATTTTGTGAAGTATATCTTAGTTCAAAGATTCTGTATGTAGACTTAAAAATAAAGGAGAAAAATATACAATGCTTCTTCTGTCCTGACAATTGAAAGACTTGTATTGCAAAAGGTCACAGCAACACATCGTTACAGAGTTGTTGATGATAAGACATTTTTATTCTCTCTCCTTTTCTAAAGCTTGCTTCATTTCTGCAGTTGACATTTTTTTCTGTTGGCTGAAGATAATGATTACTTCATGTGTCTTCGTCTCCCACTGTACTAAAAATGATATTCTGTTAGGCTGACACTGTGCTTCTTGTGTGGTTTTTCCCCAGTTGGACCTAGCAGCATGCCATGCCAGCTAATGGTGGGATTCTTTGCGTATGCTAAAACGCTCGAGATAAATGTGGATAAGGAAGAACTAGAAGGTACTTTAACGCTTTACCTCTCATCAGTTGACTGCATTTCTGTTTTGTTGTCTGGTTACTATATTGTTGATTTTCTTAATGTACGTCTATCTTTATTATAAACTTTATTGAATAAGATTCTAACCGTCACTCTCTCAACCTTTTCATTGGAAGTTTGGAATTATGTTATTAGATGTGAGTTTATTGGTTTACACTTTGAAGATGTGATTTATAGACTCGTGTCGTTATGTAGATGCTCAGTGGCATAGTCGGGAAGATGTGAAGAAAGCTCTGACATTTACGGAATACAAGAAGGCACAGAAGACAGCAGCAACCAAGGTAGAGCAAATGTGCAAAGGGGTGGAGAAAGGACAAAGCTTGACTTCAGATTTCAATGTTGAAAGTGGGGAACTGGCTCCTATGTTTGTACCAGGCCCGTTTGCGATTGCTCATCACCTCATCTCTTCATGGGCCAATCAAGTAGTCGTTGAATCACAGAAACAACCCAGTGGTTCACTATCAAACTTGTAATGTTTGAAATGAATCCAGATTCAGGAGAGATTGTTATCAAATTTGTTGTGGTTAGTTGCAATCCTACTATTTATTCTGAAATTTGGTGGAGGACCAAAGGATAGGTTAGTGGTAAAACTGCTGATGTTTTCCTTGTGAAAGACAGTAGTAAGAGTAAGACAGAACCTGTTGTAAGATGAGAAAACACTATATATACAGCGAAGCGTTGGAATCTGAGCTGTCTTTGTTTGTGTGCCTAAAATGTTGGATGCTAATCTTGGGAATATCATTACTCGGTTGTTTTAGAGATTAGATTAGACGGGATCCTCTATTTCAAAATAATTAATACTAGACGTCAGAGTTGTCACAATATTAGCATTAACGTGATGGACACCCCGTTTCAAAACAATACTAAAAAAAATCTTGCATCGACTTTAATTTTGAAATGGATAATAAAACACTAACTACACTTTCTTTTTTCTTTTTCTTTTTTTAATTAAGCGTCACTCCACACTCTATATACAGCTGAAATGAAGACTTAATAAAGTTACGTATACTGTAATGAATCAAGCTTTTTGTACAAATTTTTTTAAAATAGACACACGCTTTGTGTAGAATATTATTACTCGTTATCCCAAATTTTAAAATGAGAGACCCATTTCATCTATTTT
Source organism: Paraleonurus japonicus (assembly GCA_030762865.1). Classification (NCBI taxonomy): domain Eukaryota; kingdom Viridiplantae; phylum Streptophyta; class Magnoliopsida; order Lamiales; family Lamiaceae; genus Paraleonurus; species Paraleonurus japonicus. Next base: position 1,356,060 of record CM061057.1, on the reverse strand, counting down.
TATAAAATACTTCCTTCTACCGGTGAAAATTTTGACACAATATTTAAAAATTTATAGTAGAATAATAGTATAATACAAATGATGTGATGGAAAGAGATAAAAACGTGTGATGAAAAATATAAAATTGTATTAAATATATTATTGAAAAATGGGAATTAATGTTTTTAATTGAAATGGATTAAAATAAAAAAAATAAAAAAATTTCATTTTATATACTTTCTATGTTAAATCACACTCTCATCTAGACAGGTTAGATGAGTCATATAATCACTACAATTTATTTATTTATTTTTAGTTTGATATTGTTTTGACAATTTTTTAATTTGGCAAAAACTTGTATAAGACCGTCTCATCGAGTCACTTTTGAATAAATTGTTATAACTTTTTTTAAAAAAAAGTGATACAAATTAGTATAGAAGTGATAACAATTAATTAAAAAGTGACTCTATTTCATAATGATGTCATGCATGAGACGGTATAACACATGAATGTCCCTTTTAATTTTATCGAAATGAAAAGAACACCGATCTCAACATGGCCCAGTTTTCTTCTTTTTTCTTTTTACACTTATTTATATTTAAAAAAAACGTCAAATGGTAAAATTATCCCACATGATTCCAAATGGGAGAATTGAGGATAAATGCAGAATTTAGCAGAAGAAGATTACAACACAGTATGGTGTGATCATATCAGCAAATCAATTCGCATCCTCCGAGTTTCAGGTCGATTTCTTCTTGTTTGATTTCGACTTTAGTAGCGTGTCTTCATTCTAGTATCGAGTTGTATACTTGTATTATGTAAAATATGCATCCGAGTTAGGGTTTGGTCAACAAAGCTTGTTTGACTTTATGCAATATTTATTGTGCAGTTGATCTCTTGTGAGGAATCAGGCCTCTGCACCTGATGATTAATGGGAAAGGCGAAGTAACTGTGGACTCCAGATGAAGAAGCAGCACCGGTATGCTAAAGAATTGGCTTACTTTTTAGTGAATTTTTGTATCTTGATCCAGTCTCATGTAGAATGATATAAGTGAGATTTTAAATTCGATCAATTTAATCATTCTGATTTCATCGTAAGTGCACGTTTGGTGTTGGTTAGGATAAATGGAGGAGCATGAGTGGCAGGACATACGAAGAAGCTCTGGGAGAGGGTCTGGCTCGCGCTCAAGAGGATCCACCCTGCCTCTATATGTAGAGCAAGTTCCGTGGCTCTCAACAATAGGCCAGAATGACAAAGAAGATGAGTATTCTTCACCAAGTGAGTGCCGCGAGATCTGTCATTTATCACAATTTTGGCTGGATTTTTTTATTTTTGTAGTTGACTTGAAAATAGAAGTTGCAACAAAGGTTGTTTACCCAATTGTTAGATGAGCTATATCACCATCACTGTGCTTAGTTTCTGTAGTACATAGTACCACTATATTTAGGTCTCTCTGTTCTTTGAACCTGCTAATGAAATGGTTTGTGAAGACCCTGACATGCACCTTAGACAGTACTGAGTGATTTCTCAACCACTATACTTAAGTTTTGTTTCCGAAAGACCCTGACGTACTTAAGTTTTGCTTCATCATTAATATCTTGATGAGGAGACAAATGGTTTGTCTGTGTATGAACTGCCATGAATCACTGGAATAGGCAATCTCTATACAGACATGGACAATTAGGGACCTAGTGTTTCTTACAAGAGAAACCATAGCTGCTGCATACACAGATCTTTTCCTTTCTTATTTGAACTTTTATTTTTCATTCTTCTTCTTCTTGTTCTCTTTTGGTCGCTTAGTCTGAGAGTCTGTCCTTGGGTTATACATTTGCTTCAAAAATGCAAAAGGAAATTGGAAACCACACATTCCACTTTAATATTGTTCTATGCTCACACTAATTGTCCATTCATTATGTAAATCAAACAAGGCATTTCTCTGTGGCATTTAAAGGTTTTTATCTTGAAACACCAAACTTTCCATTAAATACTGTATCTACAGAACAATTATACAATGTACAGTATAAATATTAGGCTAATTGTAAAAAAGTCTCCTATTTATTTCCTTTCGGTGGCTCCTAGAACATATAATTGTGTATTGTTAGGAAAGAATTAGAGGATGCCTGATAGGAGAAAACTAGCACTCACCTCCCAAGTGTAGGAGGATCGTGTAGCGAGCAAGTACCGGGTTAAATTATCGAATCCACGGGAATCAAGTGGGAGATAGCCCTAAATCTACTAGTTTAGTCATAATTGTAGTGCAAACCATTCAAAGAGTTCAATAATTCAAGCAACAATTAATAAGCAACTATGCGATAACAAGACAACGAAATTTAAGCAAGATAAAAGATGTGTTCGGGTGTTCTTCGGCTATGGACTCTGAAACACGAATCAAAACCAAATAGTAACTCTCTCGTCGGCAAATTGATAAGGGCAATTCAAGTAAGAAAACACAACACCGTACTTGGTAAGCCTAGGAGTCACGTTTCGTTTAAGCATGAAGAATTGATTAGGCCAACGTTCCCGTTCTTCCCGATTCTCTCACGAGTCAATAGGTTTCCCTAGCGTGATTAATCTTCGCTACTAAGGTACGTCCCTTTTGTCCCCTCACTAATCACCAGACTATTAATCTAAGCAATTAATGTGAATTGATATAATTCTAATGTAGTTAACCAAGTCTCCTTGCGTTACACAATATCCACTCTAATTATCCAATTAAACCCTTCAACCAAGCTAGAAATCTAATCATCCAAGTATCCTTGCAATAATTAAATACTAAACATGGAGTTCAAGCTAAATCAAATAATAGATCATGCAAAACTCATCAATTCAATCAATCAACCTTCAATTGAAATTACCCACTCAATTAATCAACATAATTCAATCATCCATAGCCTCCAAACACCCAAACACTTGAGAAATTAGCCAAGCATAATTAAAGAAATTAAACCCATGATATTAAGAAAATAAGCATTCATCATTGCAAGAAATTTAACCAATAAAACAAAAAATAAAGATGAGATATCACCTAATTAAGGTCCAAACATTAAGATTCCATGTCTTGATCTTCAAAAATGATAAAGAAATGCAAAATTATCTATGTGTGTGTGTGAAAAGGTGTAAAAGTGTGTGTAGGGGTGAATCCCCTTTTCTCTCTAATTTCCTAATTTCTCATTCTAATTTTTCTCTGAATGATGATATCTCGCTGAATGATTCTCCTCTCCCTTAATTCTTCTTTTTTTTTCTCTCAAGAGTTGTTGTTCTCTTTTTCCTTTTTCGCTGATTGTCGCTGCTTTTCGTTCTTTACGTGGCAGCATCCCATTGGCCAAAGAAAACAAAATTCACGCTGAAAAAAACGTTAATGCGCTTCTGCTTGCAACAATGCAGCCTCGACTCGGGCGAGTCACTTCTGTGATGCCCGAGTCGCTCCCCTTCGTAAATTCAGTGACTCGACTTGGATAATTGTGACTCGACTTGGATAATTGTGACTCGGGCGGGTCGGATTTCAGTTGCCCGAGTCACCTTCTTTCGTAAATAATCTGACTCGGGCATGGTTGTTAGTGACTCGGGTCAATTGAAGGTCGAGTCCCTGGTTCTGGTTTCGTCGGATTCTGCGATGGCGAAGGTTGGGTCTGATTCGCGATGCGACGGCGAGAAGCGGCGCTGGTGAAGAATGGTCGTGACGGCGCGGTGATTGGGTAATTGATGGGCGGCGATGATTGGTGGTCGTTGACGATGGAGGTGTATGGTGGTTGAACGGTGGTGGTTGAATGGTGGTTTGGGTGTTGATTTGGGATATTTTGCAGATTGGGGGAGAAACAGTGGCTGCGCTAATCTGTGAAGACGACGGGGGTGTACTTATCAATTTGATGGGTGCAGTTAGTGGGTGTATTTCCTAATCTGGTGGGTGTATGCGGCAGTTGTGCTTTTTTCACCGTCGAAACTTCGTTCGTCCGTATCTCCTTCATACGAACTCCGATTGACCTCATTCTTTTTGCGTTACGACCGTCTCTCGACCCTCTTTCATACCATGCAATTGCCAAGTTGAATTGAATATAATAACTGTCCTCAATTTGCACTCAAAAGGGCATCCAACCTACACATTCACACATAAAATATCAAATCAAACTATGAAATGCAATTTGACCAATTAAATGCGAATTAACATGAAAATCATATCAAATTGAGATAATTAAGCACACAATTATCATGCAATAATTCACCCTAATCAATGCCCTTATTTCAAGATTAGTTTTTTTTTTGTTTAATGGAAAGAAGGTTGTTTAAGTACAAATCTTGTCATTTTGTACAAGAACTTTGCGCACAAATCTAAAGATTCTGATGCCCTCGTTCTGGCATGCTTAACACATAGGGTGATTGTTTTTATGGATAGAAAAAGGAACATGAATGCATTTTTTCTCATCATTTCATACCACTAGACAACTTCTTTTCGAGGTCTATTGCATTTCTTGAGATTACTAGGCAACAATGACGGGATATATGAATATTTCTTATGTTAGAATATGCGAGTTTGTTAAGTTAACAACGTGTTTCTCAGGATTCAGGCAGTAAAAGTATTTAGAGAGTATTGCATTAATTACCATAAGTATCACTGTCAATTGTGGCGATACTTCCAATTTGGCCTGCTTTCCTCTTGAGATTGAGAATGTCTTGGAGCAGTTACTGAAAAAAAAATATATATATATAAACACATGTTAATATGCTATTCTTCAATTTGCTGATAACTTTACGATTAAGCCGGCCCATTTATTTAAACTTATAGTTAGTTGTAGAAAGTAGCCCAAAGGACAGGCTTTTCATAACCAATTGGGCCTTTTTTTGTTAGTCAGATGGCAGTATCCCAAGAAACCAAGCCCATTAGCATACTTTACCTATCACTTTTGAGCAAGCATGAACACAAACCCTAATTTTCTATTTTTTGTTGTATCCGGCGCTGTTGATATCTCAGGTAACAAATTCTTTGTATCCTTTGAGGAGCCGAACTTCAGTTGCTAGCTCAGGTAAATTTATTTATATCCTTAGAGGAGCCTATTTTCTATTGTATCTCCTTCTTTCTCCATTTTTGTTGATTATTGAATTTTATCCATTTTGCAACATTTATGTGCCATATCTACCTTGGATTATCATCTAAACACTAGATCTAAGCATTTCAATAGCTGAGGTCAAAGGATTGATGGATTCAACTTTAAAAAAATGGGTTAATTGCATAAAAATACATGATTTTTTAAGTGTTTGTCAATTACAAATAACTTTTTACAATTTTCAATTCAATACACGACCTAATTAATTGTTGCAAATCGATACACCTGATCAAATTCTGGCGACACTTACGCTTATATGGTAGTTGGAGCCGTCGTGAAAGACACGTGACACGCCATGCCGAAGCCAAATCAGCAGTTTATTTATTTTTCTTATTTCAAAAAAAAAAATTTTAATGATACTTTTATGCCTATATAATGTATAAGCTTCAACTAGATTGTAGGAACTCACAAAATCCATGTATTCTAGGTGGTGTATTGACAACCATGTCAACTTTAATAATGTTGGAATATTGATTGGTGTATTGAATTGCAACAATTAATTAGGTGGTGTATCAAATTGCAAATTTTAAAAGATCATGTTGTAATTGGTAATCAGCATAAAGGTAGTGTATTTTTTTGCAATTAACCCTAAAAAAATCATGAAATGGCTTACACATCTGAGATTGACCTAACACGGCTCTAGCATCAGCGAGCATTGGTGGGTTTTCAAATTAGGGGTTGATTTCTTTTGTGCAAGCATTTGCAGATAAACACTCTTATTTTTACATGTGCTTTTGGGTTCCTTAGATACTAAACTTGGTGATCTGCACCAGTTATTATATCTAATTCAGATTCGATGCTACATATAGATCTGCACATATGTAGTTGGTTATGAGTGTGATTGAATGTATGTAGAACTGGACAATGCACAAACTGCAGTTTATCATGCGTAGCATCTAAACACCCTGTGGATATACATTTAAGCTAATCATTGCCGCAGTGTAACTGATGGAGTTTAGATGTATCATTACTACTTAAGCTCCTTTTTAGGATGATTTCTTCAATATTGACTTCTATTTATTAGTATACGTACATACACTGCTTGAATCTGCCCGAATAGCACCTGCCCAACAAGGACTTCGATGGGAAAGAGCCGTGGAAACTCAAGTCTCTGATAGACTGTAACCAGTTAAACCCCACATATGGCACCTTATGAATTTGCTATCTTATTCCAGCCTTACTATATCCCTTGTCTGTAAAATAAACATTGGCCACCTCCAGATAAAACCTTTGTTAATTTGTGTTGTTACACCGATTATCAGATGGGTTAATGACGATTTGAAGTGGATAATCGGCCTGTTTAGTTAAGAGTTATGATGGATATTGAATGCTGATGATTGGAGATAAATGAGCACAATGATGAGAAATAAATGCAAGAAAACAGTAAATGCAAGGAGATTTGTTTGGGGGATGAGTTGTTTAAGGGAGGATGAGTCCTTGTAGGTCTTATTTATACATATCAAGGGGAATCCCAAAGAAACGGGAGCATTTAATGACCCAATCCGGACGAGCAGGCCATTGACCCAATCCGCGTCTCCCACATGGCAAAGTTGCTGGGATATCCTGCGGCGGCGAGATCTTTTCCCTTTTGGGGCATGGCGCTTCTGACCACGCCCTGACTCAGGATATCTTCCCTCTTTGGGGAAGATCCTGTCTCTGGCTGGTCGCTCCTCGGTCCTCGTTCGTGGGTCCTCCTTGCGAGGTCCTCCGAAGATGCTCGGTGGAACGGTCTTGCTGCTCGCCAAGCCTGAGGTGTTGTTCGCCAGTCTTGACCCTCTGCGAGCATCAGCAATTGCCTATTCCCATGTCACAACAATTTGTTTGAGAATTGCAGTTGATTTAACTTTTGAGGCTATTTTTTATTTTGTAGATGGACCGCAAGAATAAGATATCTGTAACAACCATGGCACCAAGAAGAAGGAATTCTTCTACCCCCACTTCCGAAGAAAGAGACGGGGATTTTGCAATAAATGCTCGCGCGTTGGCAGAATTCGATGCTTTACAAATGTTAGCCAGGACAAGTTTAGCAGGGATGAACCCACAAGAAGAAGCTGCAGCTCTAGCTGTTGCTGAAGCAGAAGAGGCGGTTGCTGCAGCCGAAGAGGCAGTTGCTGCAGCTGAAGAGGCAGTGTGGGAGGCTGATTCTGCAGAAGCTGAGGCTCATAGAGCTGTCAAGACTCTTTGTTTAATGAGCATTGGCTATGATTGGATGGTAAGATGTTTAAATGGGAATGATTTGTGTACTCTGCTTTCCCACTTGTACAAATTATATGATTAGCTAACTAACGCCCTCATTAGCTAATGCTATAGACTCTATCTATGCCTGATGCTTGAAGATTGCTTCCTCGATAATGGGTTGTCCTTTGTTAAATTGTTTTTTTTCTATCTATGCCTGGTGCTGGAAGATGTGTACTCAGCTTATGATAAGTACATAAGGTGTCCACTTAGTAAAACTACGACATTTTTCAAGATGTTAATGAATCATTTGAAATTACTCCCTCCTTTTTGCGATTACTTTCACTTTTTTTTTTTCGTCCGTCCCACAATTACTTTCACACCCTTAAAATAAAATACTCTATAAACTATACCTTTACAATACCATTTAAATTTTAAAAATGTCACTTTGTTTTATTCTACTTTATTCTCTCTCCTATACTTTATCTCATTTAACCACCCAAAATACCCTTACATTTTATTCTCTCTTCTACACTAATTTGAGTTTTCTTAAAAAGAGTATCACTTCACGTGTGAAGATAATTTCGGAATGGAGGGAGTAATTAGTGTTCTTAAAATTTTCTTCCTTAATTGATTTTGTTGTTTTCTGAATATACAAGTGATAGTGTGCTTATATTTTCTTCCTTTATTGATTTTGTTGTTTTCTGAATATACAGTTTCAAGCATCTGGTGCAATGGTTAGCCACCTGGAGCCAAAGACTGATTGAAGCCGGCGTGCCCGTTTAAAATTAGTGTATGCATTTTTTTTTTCTTTTTATCGAGTAAAGGATGACTCAAATCCATGACATTTGGATCACAGTTGATGGAGTTGTAGCCACTTAAAACTATACCATTTCGTCGGTGTATGCATTATAACTAATGGCTCTTTGCTTGAACACTATTCGGGCCTCGTATTCAATGTTGATAAGTCTGATTGAAGCTCTTTTTTTTTTTTTCAAAATTTAGTTTATTGTGGTTCAGGGCTAGGGTCAAGAAATGCACCCGACGACAATTCCCAATAGCAAGTTTGAATTGCGAATAACCCATTTCTTGGTATTGGGAACTTTAATGTGCCACAAATCTAACTTCATCAAGTCGATGATTCAGAAAACAAATTAATTTCTTTTAAACAAAGCGAAATCCCTGCTCATGGCTCGTAGAGAACAGCCCATGATTCACACCCAAAAATATTTGGTGGGTGGGGGGATTTCTGCACAAAATAAGAAGAAACAAATTACAGAGATCTAAAGAGAGATTAAGTGGACAATTTTCATGATTCATCAGCGTTTTCAACAGGAGATGCGGATTCTTTCAATAACTCAGGTGTCTCAAGCTGACTCAAATTTCCTTTATTCTTGATGAGTTGAATATGGTGGTGTTTGCAGAAGAGAGTTCCTTCATGAGCTATATAATTTGATGGACTAATGGTACAACCTCCATAGCTGCATCTGAAGCAGCCCTTGTGGTACGCTGCGCCATTCACTGAAACCTGATAATTTCCGCAAATTTAAATCAGACGAAATTGTAGTTTATATGTAGCAGCAAAAGGGTCCTAAAAAATCTAAATGGGATAGATATTATTTACCTTCTCAATGGGATAAACTGTCTTGGCGCAACCTACACATTTTTCTCTGGTACCAACAAACATGCCTGAAACCTTGGCTGCATTCTGTTTAATTTATATTTTCTGAGTTAGCTACAATGTTAAGATTTAGAGATAATGATATAAAATCATCTTGAATTTTACCTCGCTTTCTGGATTCTTTTCTGGTTTAACGACCTTGGGTGTTCCTGCAAGAAATCAACCAAACTTGCAATTAATCTAATGTATTTCACCGTGCGTAGCATCTACATTAAATTACCATCAAAGCTCTTATCGAGGCTGCCAGTTCTCTTGAACAGCTGATCAAAATGTGGATTACAGTACAAAACCCCCTCGAAAGAATTGAAGTTTCCCAGCTGACCAGAAAACAGATCAATCATCATCACTCACTATTAATGAATCACAAACACGCATATAGTGTAGTATAGATGCAATTAGGTACCTTAAGGGTGCCTTTACAGTGATGGCATCGGAAACAGGCCTTGTGATAAATTCGATTATTGATTGCTAGGCGATCAACCAAATAAACAGTTCCCTCACAAGCAGTACATTTCTGGGATGTGCCTGCAAACGACATTTTCTTTATTTCGAGAGAAAAGAGAACAATGAATTAATTGTTCAACAACGATCTGTTGTTCTCTTCTCTCAATCTTCTTATTGCCTTTTTTTCTCACTCTGTGGTTACACAAAGAACTTGCTTAAAACAGAATGTAAATGGAAATTGAAGAGACAAAATTTGTGGGGTGCATGCACTCACCATTTCCCGAATTTGAAGCTATGATCCACTTCTACTGAGAGGTTGAAATGTCTTATTGATGCCAAACTATCCCCTATAATTAGAATGGCCTCTACTCTTTTGTGACCGTGGATTTTTCTTGTTGTACACAGGTATAATTTTTTGGTGGAATTAGTTTTATTTTAACAAATTCAAGATGTGAAATTATTCCCATGATTGACTCTTATCTTCATTCATGTATTTATTAAATTGCATAAAATAATATATGTCATATTTCATGTTACATTTTATCCCCTTATTTAAGCTTTTAAGAATATCGATGGTGAAACACCGCGGTTGGACCTTTTTTGTTACACGTACAATCATGAGGCAGGGCTCTCACTTAACCCCTATTTTTTCGGAGCCTACTATTATTTCTATTCATATTATCATAGATTTAAGATAGAGTGAGACATGTACTGTTGTATCACTACTAGGAATTATAATGTTTTTTTTTTGGGTAATATTTTTCTGGGAATTGATTTACAATATGTATATAAACATGTTAAAGATTTGAAGATTAGAATAAAATAGAGAGAGAGAAATGTAAGAATATTGTAAAGAGAGAAAGAATAAGGAAAAGTTAAAATATTTCTGCTTGATTCCAACAGATTTTACCACTCTTTACAAACCAAGGACCAAAGCCCCAAATGCAAATACATTAACTAACGATGCTAAGAAATTAATAAAACTGACTCAAAAACATAACTCTGAAACTTAAAATAACCAACAAAGACCCAACAAGTGTATAGTAATTAAATCATCCTCATCAACTCCCTTCATTATTCGGACAAATACTCTCCATCTCTGAGTCCCATTTTAGTAGCAACAGAAGAAGCTTCTAGAGTCTCCCCTTCACATACTATTTCCACTCCCAAACCATGAACCCTTTTCTCGATCGGCACCGCTCCTTCACCGGAATCCTCTCCTCCCATAGATTCAGCAACATCCAGGTTCACAACAAACACACACAAAAATATACAGGCAGGCAACTCCTTTACCAGAAACCACTGAACATTCAAAGCTTTCAATACTATTTCCCCAGTTACCCACATGCAAAACACTTTATAAATAAGAAAGCAGGACTGAACGTTAAATTGGGCATTTGGTCTAGTGGTATGATTCTCGCTTTGGGTGCGAGAGGTCTCCCGAGTTCGATTCTCGGAATGCCCCTTGCAAAATATATGATATCACAATTATGTAAACTTTTTTATTTTATTTTTTCAAAAACAGATCTGAGAGAAACAAAGGCTAGTATAACATGATAAAAGTCAACCAAATTTTTTTTTTTTTTTTTGACAGGAAAGTCAACCAAATTCATTCATTGTAAAAATAACATCTCCGGAAGAATAGTCCATCAACACTGCTGACAATGAGAAAGCAGATGATTTCAATGAAAACCTACTAAGGCTTTAAAAACTTATTTCTTTATTTAGTCAATCAAGTTGATAAATTAAGTTTGAAATAGTGAACCAGATTGACACAGTTGAATGTATCCTAATAATCAAAGCCACTATTTAAAAATATTATAGTCTCAGAATGCCCCAGTCAAATAATGAGACCATGTCCACATAGTTTTTTCCCTGTAAATAAAATTTTGAAATGAACCAAGGGCTGGTGTAGCATGATAGAATTTAACCAAGTAAAGCATAATTAAGAAAAACTAAAAAGAAGTACTTGATGTAGAACACAGTGAATTCATAAAGGGACAAACAGACATTAACGCCAAACAAATTGACAAGTCATTTTAGATAATTTACTCAAAATCAGGGCATCCAAATAACAAGGTCTAAAAAGCAAGAGATCCATAAAACTTTACATTAGTGAAAGAACTCAGGAACAATGCAATAGATGGGATGGGACATTTCCAATTCAAGCGGTTCAATTAAGAGCTCAGTAAATGACAGGGCATTTGGTCTAGCTGTATGATTGTCCTTTGCAAGGTCCCAAGTCCGACCCTCAGAATGCCCCGGTCCAATAATGAGATAAAAGACCATAAAAAAAAACTATCTTATTTATTTAAGTTTATCAGAGCCCAGCCAGGATGGCATAACATGAAAGAGTCAACTGAGTCATGCATAATTGGAATTATTAAAAGTCACAATAACTTCTGTTAGAATAGGCACTCACCCTGATAATGACACTACTGACTTCATATGGGAGGAAGGCAGTTCGTTTCAGAGAATACCTAATGTTTTTTTTGTTAGCTAATCTATTAACATGAGTTGATCAATTTGAAATCTGATGCTACACTTCTTGATGCCCTGGAAGCAAACATCTAATTGACCAGTAAGAAAAACAGAGAGATAGACAACTCCACCAGCTAGCTGTTATTGAACATTCAAAGCCTTCATAAAGCACATTCATACATAGTGTTGAGTCTGTTCACTAATCGTAGCAGAACACAGATCATAAATAAGAAAGAGAATATCAAAAGTATATTGGGCATTTGATCTGGTGCAAGAGGTATGATTCTCGCCCCTTGCAAATTTAATATAAACTTCTTTATTTTTTATTTTAAAAAAAATATAGATCTGACCTAGTTTGATTAAATCGGAATGCCCACATTTGCAAATTAAGATTAAGATATCATAATAATATAAACTTAAAGCTTTATTTTTATTTATTTAGTTTAAGTTGTTCAAAAAAAGCATAGATCAGCAGTTGATGCAGAAATAAAAAAAAACCCTAGTATAACATGACAAAATCATTTGGTCATGCACATTTGGAACATTCCAAATTCATAGTTATAAAAAAAAGTAACATTCCAAATTCATAGTTAAAAATAACTTCTCTGGAAGAATAGTCTCATCAACTCTGCTGACAATGAGAAAGCCAGATGATTTCAATCCTACTAAAGCTTTAAAAACTCCTTTATTTATTTAGTTAATAAGTTGTTCAATGAAGTTTGATATAGCATTAATGCAGTTAATTACACTAGTGCAATAGGTAGGTGCAGTTGGATGCATCATAATAATAAAAAACACCATTTAAAAATATAATACTGATACCATCATCAATTGGGCATTTGGTCTAGTGGTATGATTCTCGCTTTGGGTGCGAGAGGTCCCGAGTTCGATTCTCGGAATGCCCCTCACAAATTATGATATCACAATCATATAAACCTTTTTATTTTATTTTTTTCAAAAATAGATCTGAGAGAAACAAAGGCAAATATAACTTGATAAAAGTCAGCCAAGTCATGCACATTTGGAACATTCCAAATCATAGTTAAAAATAACTTCTCTGGAAGAATAGTCTCATCAACTCTGCTGACAATAAGAAAGCAGATGATTTCAATCCTACTAAAGCTTTAAAAACTCCTTTATTTATTCAGTTGATCAATGAAGTTTGATATAGCATTAATGCAGTTAATTACACTAGTGCAATAGGTAGGTGCAGTTGGATGCACCATAATAATAAAAAACACCATTTAAAAATATAATACAGATACCATCATCAATTGGGCATTTGGTCTAGTGGAATGATTCTCGCTTTGGGTGCGAGAGGTCCCGAGTTCGATTCTCGGAATGCCCCTCACAAATTATGATATCACAATCATATAAACTTTTTTATTTTATTTTTTTCAAAAATAGATCTGAGAGAAACAAAGGCAAATATAACATGATAAAAGTCAGCCAAGTCATGCACATTTGGAACATTCCAAATTCATAGTTAAAAATAACTTCTCTGGAAGAATAGTCTCATCAACTCTGCTGACAATGAGAAAGCAGATGATTTCAATCCTACTAAAGCTTTAAAAACTCCTTTATTTATTTAGTTAATCAAGTTGATCAATGAAGTTTGATATAGCATTAATGCAGTTAATTACACTAGTGCAATAGGTAGGTGCAGTTGGATGCATCATAATAATAAAAAACACCATTTAAAAATATAATACTGATACCATCATCAATTGGGCATTTGGTCTAGTGGTATGATTCTCGCTTTGGGTGCGAGAGGTCCCGAGTTCGATTCTCGGAATGCCCCTCACAAATTATGATATCACAATCATATAAACTTTTTTATTTTATTTTTTTTCAAAAATAGATCTGAGAGAAACAAAGGCAAATATAACATGATAAAAGTCAGCCAAGTCATGCACATTGGGAACAGCCAAATTCATAGTTAAAAATAACTTCTCTGGAAGAATAGTCTCGTCAACTCTGTTGACAATGAGAAAGCATATGATTTCAAAGAAAACCTACTAAGGCTCTATAAACTTATTTAGTTAATCAAGGTGATCAATTAAGTTTGTAATAGCATTACTGCTACTAATTACACTAGTCCACCAGTTTGATGCAGTTGGATGTATCATAATAATAAAAAACAGCATTTAAAAATATAATACAGATATCATCATTGGGCATTTGGTCTAGTGGTATGATTCTCACTTTGGGTGCGAGAGGTCCCAAGTTCAATTCTTGGAATGCCCCGGTCAAATAATGATACCATAATTTAAAGTTTATTTTATTTAGACCTGAGAAAAACAAAGGCTGGTATAACATGATAGAAGTCAACCAGGTCATGCACATTTGGAAGTTGGAACAGCTAAATTCATTATCCTAGTTAAAATAACTTTTGGAAGAATAGTCTCATAATTCTGCTGACAATGGTTACTAATACGAGATACTATTTGAAAATATAATAGGGACTTCATCATCACCTGGGCATTTGGTCTAGTGGTATGATTCTCGCTTTAGGTCCCGAGTTCAATTCTCGGAATGCCCCAGTCAAATACTGAGATGAAGTCCAGACAATTTTTTCCTGTAAAATATATTTTGAGGTGAACCAAAGGTTAGTGTAACATGATATTTAAATCACAACCAAGTCAAGCAGAAGAAAACAATCAAGTTCACAATTCAAGTTAAAACAACTGCCAGGATGATATAACATGATAGAACTTCTGTAAGAATAGGCATTCACCCTAATAATGACACTTCCAATTTCATATGTGAGGAAGGCCGATAGTTTTAGAAAATACCTACTTTTTTTGTCAGCTAATCTATTAACATGGGTTATCTATTTAGAGTCTGATTCTACACTTCAGCAATTGATATCTTGGCAGTAAACATCTACTTCACCAGTAAGAAACACAAACAGTCTGACAACTCCACCAACTAGCTGTTATTGAATGTTCAAACGCTTCAAAAAGCATATTCACACATAGTGTTGAATCTGTTGACTAATAGTTGCAGAACACAGATCATAAATAAGAGAATATCAAAAGTAAATCGGGCATTTGGTCTAGTGGTATGATTCTCGCTTTGGGTGCGAGAGGTCCCGAGTTCGATTCTCGGAATGCCCCTTGCCAATATTAAATTTTTTATTTATTTTTTCAAAAATAGATCTGAGAGAAACAAAGGCTAGCACATGATAAAAGTCAACCAAGTCATGCACATTTCGAACAGCCAAATTCATAGTTAAAAATAACTTCTCTAGAAGAATAGTCTCATCAACTATGCTGGCAATGAGAAAGCAGATGATTTCAAAGAAAACCTACTAAGGCATTAAACATTTTTTTATTTATTTAGTAAATCAAGTTGATCAATTAAGTTTGAAATAGCATTGCTGCATTACAATAGTGCACCAGATACATGCAGTTGGATGTATCAAAATAATAAAAAAAACACTTTTTAAGAATGTAATACAGATCTCATCATCAGTTGGGCATTTGGTCTAGTGGTATGATTCTCGCTTTGGGTGCGAGAGGTCCCGAGTTCGATTCTCGGAATGCCCCTAGCAAATAATGATACCATAATCGTTTAAAGTTTTTTTAAATAGACCTGAAAAAACAAAGGCTGGTATAACATGATCAAAGTCAACCAAGTCATGCACATATGGAACAGCCAAATTCATCATCCAAGTTAAAAGTAACTTTGCAAGAGCCTCATCAATTCTGTTGACAGTGGCATTATTAATAAGAAACACAAATTGCAAATTTTATAGGGATCTCATCATCTGGTCTGGTGGTATGATTCTCGCTTTGGATGTGGAGGTCTGGAGTACGATTCTCGGAATGCCCCAGTCAAAAAAGATCATGTCCACATAACCTTTTCCTATAAATTAGAATTTGAGGTGAACCATAGGTCTGGTAGTCATGCATAATGAAGAAAACAACCAAGTTCACGATTCAAGTTAACTTCAGGAAGGATATGCATCCAATGAAAATGAATGCTCAATTTTGGAGAAGAATAGCAAAAGGCAGAGAATGTATCAAAGAACAAGCAAGGAGAAATAATAGCAACCCCATTCAAACAGAAAATTGCAATTTTTAGCTTCTTTCCCATCATTGTATCTATTGTATTAATGTGTGACAGAAAGCAATTCTAAATGGCTAGAGATAATACTTAGTAAAGCCATATCCAAACATCAAATAAGCAAGACAACCAAAAGAACTCCCAGAACAGATGCAAAACACAGCTCACTATGATCAAGAATTAGCAACTGGATGATAAGAGTATCAAAGGCTTAGATAATTAATAGCTACTAGTACACAAGTAAATCCAAAATCAGAAAAGAAGAGATAAAAGGAAGTAGTTGATGTTGAGCACAGTAAATTAACACCAATAGGATAAGTCATTTTCAATAATTTACTCAAAAATCAGGGCATCCAAATTACAAGGTCTAAAATCAAGAGATCCATAAAATTCAAATGTCATTAGTCGAAAAGATGTATAACACGATAGAAGTCAACTTAGTCAATAGTCATGCATAGCTGGAATTACTGAAGTCAGAATAACTTCTGTATATATCACCCTAATAATGACACTAACAACTTCATCTGTGAGGAAGCCAGGAAGGCAGATAGTTCTACTGTTTTGTCAGCTAATTTATTAAGTATTAACATGAGTTGATCTATTTGAAATCTGATTCTACACCCCAGCAGTTGATGCCTTGACTGCAAACATCTAATTGACCAGTAAGAAACACAAAATGTCAGACAACTCCACCAGCTAGCTGTTATTAAATATTCAAAACCTGAGCAGTTGAGTGTGTTGACTAGTAGTTGCAGAACACATATCATAAATAAGAAAGAGAATATCAAAAGTAAATCGGGCATTTGGTCTAGTGGTATGATTCTCGCTTTGGGTGCGAGAGGTCCCGAGTTCGATTCTCGGAATGCCCCATTAAAAGTGATGTCTCATTCATGAAACCTTTTTTTATCTCTTAATACTAATTCAGAAGGCAATCAGGATGCTATAACTGTAACCAATATTGTCAAATTAACGTTTGGAACAACAGGCAGTCAATGTAACAGTGATATTACTTCGTGCATTGCAGATGTTTTTAAATATAATCTACTGTGTCTAAAATAATATGTCAATTAAATAACACTAGTTATATCAGTTTGTAGGCTGACTCTACAATTTGGCAATTAAATGCCTGGCTGCAAATGTTAAATTAATCAATAAGATCAGAGAAATATGCAAGGAACTCCTACCTAGTGTTCTCTTTTATCTTATATGAGGAGAAGTCACTCAATCCCTCACCCGCTCTTTCAGAAAGTATGCGGAGCTGGACTGTTCTAAATTTGTATGAGACAATGGCACATTCACGAGTAATAAGGGAAAATACCAAATAAAGGTATCTATTAAATCCATATGTGTAAATAAAAGTCACGATCAACATTGTTCTAATATTTTAGATGGTTAATTTAAGCAATTTACAAAATTCAACAGATGGTTTAGGTAACCTGTACCCTACAATGTTCATGTGTGTATATGGTTCTGTAAATATCTACTGACCCCTGTTGCTGTATACTCCCATGTCCAGCTTTCCAACCGTAAATATATATTTAGAGTTGACCTACACTTACCAAATCTAAAATGTGTAGAGTAAATTGATCATTTGGTCTACTGGTATGATTCTCTCTTTGGGTGCGAGAGGTCCCGAGTTCAATTCTCGGAATGCCCCATTCAAAATTTCATACATTTACTCATCATATTTTCAGATCAACTTATCTGGTACTGCGCAGAGCATTTCAGCACAGCAGTGGATAATTCACAATTTCTCATTAATGCTAAATCGAACAGCAATGCTTGATTAGGAATTGCTAATAAATTTCTATCAGTTTATGCCAGAAGCAAATACAATTAACAAAATTGAAGTCTACAGAGCACTAGAGCAGTTATAGGATTACTAGCTAAAACTACTAAACCAACTACAAAAATACTTGAGTTCCATTTATTCCTGCTCAATGTATAAAAGAACTAGTCCAAAGCCAACCGAGAAAGATATGGATTGTCTCCATGTCTGCAAATTAGAAGTCTTACTAATACTATTCTATTTACAAATTCACCTATGTTTCATTACTTCAAATAAAATCTAGTAGACATGACTCATTCTAAATTGTGTTTTCACAGCTTATAACCCAATCGACAAATATGGAGCTTACCCCTAAAGAGCTATTGCAACTCTATCCAAGTGAGCTGTGACCTAAAGCTAAATCCCAAAGTGTCATCTGTTATGCATTATAATAGATCAGCTCTAGAGAGACCAATCAAGAAAAATGACAGGGCATTTGGTCTAGTGGTACGATTCTCGCTTCGGGTGCGAGAGGTCCCGAGTTCGATTCTCGGAATGCCCCTATTTTCATTTTGTTTTACTAAATTTTTTGTTTGCCTTTCGTCGTTCTACCCATTTCATTCTCAATAGGCTAATTTCTCCATTTCCAAACCCTAGCACATACCGCCACAATATAAACAATGTGCGACTCCTGACAGTTTGATCTATATTTCAAAAGGCAATGGCGACAAAAACATGTTCTGATTAATTGCGAATTAATACGAACCAGTAAACAGCTTGAACTAGCATTAATGACTGAAGTGTGAACAGACATAAAATAATACAGTACGAAAAGAGTTTATATTAAACAGCAACGGCAGCAAAGAAATGAATTAAGAATGAAACTTTCAAACCATCCACATGCCAAAATCAGCAGTTTTACAAATAAATATCACATGAATCAAAACTGTCTTACCTTCTCGACGAAAATAATTTGGTTGGAGTGTCGACGCACGTTCTCAGAACAAGCACACTAGGAAAGGAATCTCTCGATTTTTCAGATACAGAATACTCCTCTTCCATTTATTTATATGAATGGAAACACAATTTAAAAATCTTGATTATTTAAACACAAAATTAGTTAATTTTACGTATAAATTGCCAATGATGAGTTAATGAATTAGCTGAATTTGAATTTTCTTTGAAATCCGGCCGTGGGGCTGGGGCGGTTCTCACGAGAATTCTTATGTGCTTATCCAGTTCTTTTTATTTATTTATTTTATTTTTATTTTTTAAAACAAAAACGTTCCAAAAAAATCAACACCAAAAAAAATATTGAGAAGATTATCTACAAAAATCAGCCTCTCGACCAATAATGAGGACTTTATATGCTTATCCAGTTCTTTTTTATTAGGACATCCTCCTCTTGTTAAAACTCATCATTAGTCAAATAGATTGGAAAAAGATAAATAAATAAAAATTCATTTATTTTAAATTAATACTCCTTCTGTACCACTAGGCTTGACACATTTTTCCTATTTTATCATCAAAAAAAGATGACAAGAAAAACGATATTCATTGAAATTTTGTTAAAATAAATATATTAAATGGGAAGACTTGATTAATTGAAAAATATTTAATGCTTCCATCGAATAAACAAAACTATAATTTGTGACATACGGAAGTAATACACGTATATAGTGAGTAATATACTTTGTTCCATTGTTCACTTTGAGGAATCAAGTTTAAGTTTCCTGTATTAAGGGCAATAATTGTGAGTGAGAACAAGAGCATTGAGAACTCGAAATGTTCAAAGTATCTGCCATCAACATTCTATTTTATACTAATAACAGACATAAATTCATCACAACTAGATAATATTTTGAATTTTGGTATCAGAATAAGAAGAATAATAATAATTACACTTCACAGGTAGGACTTGCTCTACAGCAGTATCATATAAATAGGAATCAAATGCCAAGATCAGTAATATGTAACAAGATGAACCCAGATTTATGATACTCTTAGCAGGCAATCACTCAATAACCTCGGATATAGATAGCACGCTCACGAATTTAATTCGAGGAAGGATCCTACAGGAAACAAATAACAGAGCATCATGATCAGATCAACATTGGAGAAATAAGCAGTTTTATAAAAAAATCATCATTACCCACAGTTGCAGGCACTGTTCAGGCTGAACCATTTGCAATGTTTTCTACAAGAAACAGCATTATCCCTCACAGCAAAGCATTTGGACAGGAGCTTCTGGGGATTATCAATTGATCTACTACCAAAGAACAAATAATAGCAGAAACAGTAGTACGAAGTAACACGAATTCTCCTGTTGAAAGCCCCATGAAGCGATATAAACATCCTTTCATTCAAAACTGACCAAGGGACTCAATGATGCAACAGATTGCAGAAGTTCCATCTTTGACAGTCCAAAGCCAGTCAAGTTATACTAATTCTAAAAAATTTAAAACCTTCCAAATAATGGAAATATTTAGAAGCATCGTTGCAGATATTCACACTAGTTCATCAAATTAGATGCAGCTGGATGCATCATAAAGTCAAAGCACCATCTAAAGAATAATCTGAATGTCATCATCTAATGGGCATTTGGTCTAGTGGTATGATTCTCGCTTTGGGTGCGAGAGGTCCCGAGTTCGATTCTCGGAATGCCCCAGCCAGATAAGGAGTATACTCTTTTTTTTTTCCCTTATTTTAACAGAAGTCAGCCAGGCCATGCATAATGAAACAAACCAATTTTATAATCTAGTTAATACACCTTATGGAATATCCCTTTTAACATCAGTATTCTCGCTTAGGGTGCAAGAGGTCCCAAGTTCAATTTCCAGAATGCCCCTTTTAACCAAGTAAATACATTTCTTTTATCAGTCTTTTTCTCCTTGTATTTTTTGGATTAACCTATCTGACAGAAAGCAGTTCTAAACAGCAGCAAAAGATCCTCAGTGAGGCCATATCATATTTGGAAATGATTATGCTTATAAATTGTTAATCATCGGGAGAGGTCCAAGTAGATTCTGGAATGGCCCGGTCAAATAATATCATGACCATATACACTTCTAATTTTTTTATTTATATCAAAAGGCAATATTATAATTTATAACTGAACCTCGTATAGTAGAACCAATATTATGAATCTACTCCAAGTAGATTCTGGAAGCAAAGGAATTCAGCCTAATGATGACATTAATAACTTCGTTTAAAAAATAGTCAGATACTAACAAAGCTACCTGCTTGTTTAAAATTTTTTGTCAGTAGAGATCTTTTAACATGAGTTTGATCCATCTGAAGTCTGATTCTGCACTTGCCCTTCACTAGCAAGCCATTCTTGAGCATCCAAAGCCTTCAAAAG